>CM052361.1:4966736-7958615 GCA_028551475.1 Casuarina equisetifolia
TTTTTCTTATTTATTTTGGTTAGTTTACCTCTACAACAGTCTACACAAACCTCTAGATCATTATTAAGAGCAGGTAAAATATTGGATTTGATCAACCTATCTATGACCAAGTCTTTTGTGCCACAATGTGTAAGACAAGTCCTTAGTCAAAGGTCTTTTGGAAACATTTTTATCAACAGTAGAAGCAACATAAATTTCATGTGGAGATAAAACCAATTGTAGAGCCTATGCACAGTGGCAGAGGTGTCCCAAACAGAGTCCCTCATAGTAGATTTTACGCACCCCCTCTCAAGGCATGCAACCACACGGGTCATAACATAATTCCCAATCAAATTTACATTACAAAATATTGTCACAACTGTGTTCTTAAATTCAAATACATATTCAGAACTATCAAGTACAGAAAAAGAAACCAAATTTCGTCTAAATGACAGTACATGAAAAGTTTTACATAAGATCATCTTAAAAAAAACACTATCCAAAAGAAGGATGACATCTCCAACAAAATCCACTTCTACTTTCAGGTTGTTCCAACATAAAGGTATTTTTCATCAAGGTTTAGCTTCCTCCTGTTTCTGAATTCTTTTACCTTGACGATTAGCTAACCATTTCTTAAACTTATGGCAGTCTTTCCTCATATGTCTCATTTTCATGCAGAATAAACATTGAATATTCCTCATGTTCACTGCCAACCTGTTATTAGAAGATCTTAGGACCGTGTTATTAGGCTGAGTAACTTTTTGTTCCCTTTGAGGCGGATTTAAGTGTCTTTTTCCTTTATCAGAACTAAAAGCTTGAGAAAACAAAACTGAATGAGAATTTTCATTTTTCAACTTATTATCTTCAGCTATAAGCTTCTCTATAAGATCATCAGCAGTCCAATCCTGCAAATTGTTGTTATAAGTTGTCTTGATAATGGTATACTCAGCAGGAAAGCTAATTAAAGCTTGATGCACAATACTCTACTCAGAAAATACCATTCCTAAAGCCTTAAGCCTCATCTGATATTGTACCATCCTCATAATATAATCTCGGATATTTTCAATTCCATTATACCTCATGCTAAAAAGAACTTGCATCAAGGAACTTATCTCAACATGAGAAGACATTATGTTGCGTTGTGAAACAGCCTTAAAAAATTCTTTAGCTGTGCATTCTTCAGGATAATCACACTTAAGGTGTTCCTGGATAGTCCTCTTCATGGTCAGAAGACAAAACTTATTGCATCTTTCCCATTTAGCATAGTGGAGCCTCTGCTCTTCAGTACTCTCTGGATTCAAATCAGCAGGCTTATCCATCTTGAGAGCACTTTCAATCTCTGCTGCTTCCATAGCAAATAAAATATCTTCCTTCCACTTCTTATAATTTGCACAAGTAAGAACCTCAACATTAACTTGAGCATTGTTTATAGAAAAGGTGACTGACAAAAACGATGCAAAAATTAGCATCTAGTGAGTAAACCAAATGAGAGCTTACATCATCATTCAAACACCTTTGGGTTAAATGAATGGCACAAAATTGTAACACCCTTAACATAGTAGTAATCATGAGCCAATACCACACGCTCATAGTCCACCACCTTTGGGTGTATAGACTACTTAAATAAGCAAAACTCACAGATACAAACTATGTTACTCTTCAAATTCCAATACATAGTCACCTCCATTGGGAGTATAACCATACACTAAAACCGAAGATATCCAACTTCTGCACAAAATTGAAATCCCATAACTCAATCAAGTTATGTCACTTTTGTAGTCACAACCCAACTAAATCATGAGACCCAATTGTACCGCGGATTTAAATCAAAATATTACTCACTTCAAAATATGTAATTCAAATCACAAATTGACGAGGGGCATTCGTCATTGAATTACACAAAATAACAACAACCAAGTGTTACACAAATAACATACTATTTATTCAAAAATATGTGTGTAATTAAATTGTATGCAATTCTTTATGGTATAATTTATGCTAAATCAAAAATGCATATAACAAAATTACCATACCAAATGTGTGAAACAAAAATGCACATCACACATATAAATTTATTGTATAAAAAATAATAAATTTCAAATAAAATTTAACTTGGTCAACGGTCAAACAATACTCGTGAACAGTACTTATAAACCGTACCGTATGAATAGAAACAGTACCGTAAATAGTACCAACGTATAGTACCCGTCAACATTGATTCAAACAGTGTTTTCACACAGTACCTAAACAGTTATGTACAATACCAAAACAATACTTAAACAGTGATGAACAGTGTCATCTTATTCCTTAAAACGGGTCATAACATACCCGTTTTCCTTTTCGGCGGGTTTACACCGATTTGAGCCATTTCTTGGCCATTTCTGGTAACACTAAAGTTACCAAAACATAGATCAGACCACCACGAATCTATGGATACCGGATTTTATGCAAAAATCTGTCCAATAAGAGAGAGATCTTGATTTCTCTCTTCGGCCAAGAATGAATAGTACTGATGAACAGTACCCGTGAGGTCAAAAACATCTCTGAAAGTGGCCAAATGAGATGTCAACGGACTCCTGAGAGTTTGAGGATCACATATCCGGTGTTTGTTTTGAAAAATACCCACCGGTTTGTCTTGAATCAAGATTTGAAATTTCTGATTTATATAAAATGTAAAAAACTCGTTTTTAAAACTCTTTTTTCAACCCAAATTAATGCAGACAACTCCGATACCAATTGTAGGAAAGAGCTTTGTCTCAAACGAGACTCAAACCAGGATCTAACATCAATTATAGGTTGATAATGAATTGAAATCAAATAAACAAAACGAGAAAACATACCTGAAGGTGACTGCATCTTAATAGAAGGATCTTGGCTAAGATCTTACCCTCTATTTCTTAATCGTGCTAGCCCATAAGAAGCTAGAGCTCAGAAACAGAATCAGATCAACAAAATGTGGTCGGGAAGTGTTCTGTTCGAACTGTTCGGATACATAAACGAGAATAGAATTAATCTTTTAAACGGATACTTGAACAGTGTCCGTAAACAGTACATGAACAGTGAATAGTATGTGAATAGTGATCATTATGAAAATGACTGTTATACTTTTACCACCAACATTGATTCCGTATACTGAACTCAATGTACATAGTTTAAGCTAGAAGGGGGACTTAACCGATATAACAAAACACGTGCTAACTAAATAGTCCTGACTCATCACAGTTCTATAAAGTGCACTAAGGCCCACACTAGCTAGCACCATACTTGCAATAAGGTCACAAAAATCTGTCTAATTAACTAATAATTAATATTTTTACATTAACACACCCTCATAAGAGAATCATTTATGCACATTGATAAAGCCCATATTACATGAGATTACAAAATAAGCTAACACCATATTTATAATTTGTCATGCAAATCCAAATGCATTTTACAATTAAAGAGAAAGAGAAGCTCTCTTGACCTTCAAGGGTCGAGTCGTCTAATGATTTTCTCTACAAATGGATTAGCTTTCAAGTCACCCTCGAATTTATGATAAAAAAGAGGTCGTTTACTTCAGTCTTTGAGTAACGTGTGGGACGGGGCATTAATGCCCTGAGCCTTCCACGGCTATGGTCTCCACGATCTTCCACGCTGCTGTGTGGGGTGGGCTTGACTTCTTTGAACGGAAGTGCCTGTGTCTTTAGTCCAACAAACAAAGATCTTGGTATTCCTTTTTCATTCTGTGTTGAGATTATCTTATTAAGGAACAATAATTTCATTATTAATTACTTGGAGACGCCATCTTCTCCGTTGCAATAGGTTCAGAGGAGTGGATTCTCTTACGTCGGTGAACCTTATCTTATTGAAGGACTTACAACTCCGTATTATGGTTGTTTAGTTGAACACTTGCGAGATGCTTATCTCAAAGGAAGTCATGGCTGATATTAAGCTATCTATTTACCATCATTTTCTAGTCACGAAGGAATGATGGGTATCTCTTTTTCCACAAAAGGATAGCTTCATAATACTAAGAAATGTGAATTTTGGATAGGTCTTCATCTTCCACAAAGACAATCAATCAACGTAACAACCACGATGCTCCTTGGGGTATGTCACCATCAAATTTCTGATACGAAGGGGGTTGTCGACTTGAGTCTCGGATCAAAGTGCGGGACGGGGCATTAATGCGCCTGGTCTTCCACGGCTCTGACATCTCTGCCGCGTGGGGAGGGCTTGACTTTGTTTTAAGCTTTTGGAAGATTTCGTCCACGTTGTAACAGTTAATTTGGCTACTCCGCACTAAAAGTTTGAAAGTTACACCTGATCCCTCTTAATCTGTCATAATGATGGTGACATTGCTGTTTAGGGAGGTCCATTGGCCTTGACTATGTGTGTGACCTAGGCTCTTGAGTCACCCTCAATTTAATGTACTAAAAGGGAATAGTTGATTCTGAACTTTAGACTAAAGAATCGGCCAAGGCATCTAATTGTCATTATCTTTCACCACTATGAGTCTAAGAAATGTCCACGGTCCATGAAAGTGTTTGTGCCTTAGGTTATTAAGCCACTATCAATTTTAAGAGTAAAAAAGACTAATTGATTTGAGTCTTTTGGGCAAAGCCTTGAATAATGAATACAATGCTCTTAGTATATCACATTGATATTTTCGAATTGAAAATACAATTCTCCATTGAATCACTTAGCAAAAAAAACATTAAAAAAAATGGAGTTTTTCCTTTGAGTCATGACTAAGGCTATGATAAGAAAACCATTGTTTTGTTTTATTTTATTTTATTTTATTTTATTTTATTTTTTTATTATTGGTACCACTTATTTAGCTACTTTGTATGTCAATCATCATGTAAGTTTAAATATCCTTGTAATCCTCCTTAACTTCAAAGAATGCATCAAAGATCCTCTAACTTGATATTCATCTTAGACCAATAAACTTTATTGTATACTAAAACAAATTACTTGTAATAACATTTAACTCATATTGATATAATTTCTACATAAAATACTTTGATTCATATTTATTTTCAATTCGAAAATAATTTCAATTTGAAAATTGATGACCCACTAATTAGAAGGAAGATTTATTTTGAATTAATCATTAATATCTATTTTAATTCTAAGATCTAAGTGTAATCTAATTTCTATGGGGTTCGGGAATACCCAATAGGTCTTCCCAATTTGGATTTCTAAATTTTGGCTCATTAAAGTTCTTGAACTCCTAAAGTTTCGTGAGTTCTTTTTGCGTGTATTATGTGGTAGAAAGATCTCCATAAGTTCTAGATTTTAAAAAAATTCAAGAACTTTTCAATATAACCCCTTCTTAATTTATATCTTGGTTTTGGAGCGCCCTTGATTCGAATTTAATTTTTGCAGCTTTTTCATTACCAAATTCATGACATTTCTCAAAGTTTATCTTGTCCAAGATCTGTCAACCTTATTCAAACATCTTCTCCGACCCACTCTCCTTTATCGGTCTCTTCCCCCCCATTTTCTAACAAGCAAAACTGAAATTTCTTGACTTACGGAAAAATCTGTTATCTGGAAAACTTCCTAAGGTTGAATGATGAACTACCATCAAGTTGGAGAAATAGTTTTCACTGGCTTCAGCCTTATTATGTGGATGAGTGCTGGGTCGGGTGGAAACCTAGAGAAATAAAATGATAAAAGTTTTTACAAAACTGAAATACCTCTTCAAATGGAATCCACTTTTGTTGTACACATACACCGCCATACCCTGTAGATTACGAGACACTTAACACAGTTCATACACTTACGCTCACGTCTGTTCATAGATATAGTGTTTTACGAACTTGCCACGCTGCGCCTTGGTGAGTGCCCGTTGCTCGAGACTTTGTTTTCGGCTTGGGCCATCAATTCTCCATCATTTTCTAGTCCACAGAGGGTGATGGAAGTCTTTGGAGTGAGCTGTGGTACAGGATCATCTATCGCCTTTTTTCAGAAGAGGATAGCTTCACAGTACAAAGGACTCTGATTTTTGAGAGCTTTTCATCTACCGCAACGACAATTGATGTAACAACATTGCCGCCTATAAAGGTCATAACCTTTATGTCGCCCTCAGTTTCTAATGCAATGGTATGCTTAATTTTGGTCTTTTGGACAAAACAGTTGAACCGGTGGATCATGTGCTTTTTACAAGCGCAAATCTTTTCATTGTAGAAAGTGTGTGAACAGTTGAAACGATGTACTGAGGACAGATACAAGAGAGGAGAATGGTCAAAAGATATATATGAATGTTTTGATAATCCACATTCATGCTTCCAACCTTTTCGTTTCCTATATATAGGTTGCCGCCTAACCGGATTGTACAACCCATTTCTGTAATATTTAGTTCTCCATTGTGTCACTTACAGAACTTCTAACTTTGTGTCACGGGAAGGGCTATGGATAGGAAGACCATTGTTTTGGTAGTACTTTTTCATTGGTATGTTTTCTTTTCAACATCTTGGCATGTCTATTGTCATGGGAGTGCAGTTGTCATTTGCAGAGAAGAAGAGAAAAAGGCCCTCTTAACCTTCAAACAACATGTCGAAGATTCTTCCAATCATCTTTCATCTTGGACAGGCAATGAATGCTGTACATGGAGAGGTATTAGTTGTGATAATATAACTAGACATGTTATCAAACTAAACCTCACAAATCCTTGTATTGATTATGCATGGAATTGCTCAACATTAGGTGGATATATAAATGATTCTTTAAAAGAATTAGATCATCTTCAATATTTTGATCTAAGTTTCAATCATTTTGAAGATCATTATATCCCAAGTTTTTTGGGTTCTTTCCAAAATTTAAAATATCTCAATTTGGCTTTTGCTGGTCTTGATTTGAGAGCTAATAGTCTTGAGTGGTTATTTAATCTTTCTTCATTAGAAACCTTGTGCATGAGTGGGATCGATCTTAGCAAGATATCAAACTCTTTCCAAATCACATTTACATCATTGGTTACACTTGATTTGAGTTCAAAACAAATCGTTTAAAACAAGCATCTTTTGCATGAAATCATCATCTTAGTCAATTCCTACAACATATTGGGTTTACAATCCCTGAGGTTGATTCCTTTCCTTATTCATTTTACACAAACCTAATTACAATTTTTTTTTTATTTTGATATATGTGGATGACATTATATTTACTACAAGTCGAAATGCAATGCTCTCCAAAATTTTATCTTAACTTCATAATAAATTTCATATTAAAGACCTAGGAAATTAGTATTACTTCATTGGCATTAAAGTCCAAAGTTCCAAGAATGGTCTTCTATTTCATCAAGAAAAATTTACACAAGGCATTCTTCATTGTGCAAAAATGTCAAATGCACATGGTGTATCTACACCATGTGCCTCTAATCATCCACCCTTCATACACAATGGTGAATCACATCCTAATCCAACTCATTACCATAGTATTCTAGGATCAATTCAATATTTGACGCTCATGAAGTTAATATATCTTATGTAGTAAACATTACTTGTAGTACATGCATGTGCTGATAATGATCCACTAGACATTTGTAACAAATCTTTCACTTCCTTGCCAATACTCCTCGTAATGGGATCCAACTTATCAAAATCTTAAATTATATTATTAATGTTTATTGTGATGCAAGATGAGTTGGGTGATTTTGATGATCTTCAATCCATTAGTGGATATTGTATTTTTCCTGGTTCCAATCTCATCTTCTAGAGCTTCATAGACAAACAATAGTTGCTCACTTAAGTAATGAAGTTGAATTTAAAAGTGTTATGAATACTACTACTAAAATTATATGGATTGAAGCATTGCTCAAAGATCTCCATGCTCATTTCCTCAACCACCAACCATTTTATGCAATAAATTATTCCCTCTTTATCTTTCCACTAATCTAGTCTTTTATCCCTATTTTAGTTCAAGTGTTCTTTCCTCTCCATACTCTTAGAAATCTAAATCTTTTCCGTAACAACTTTGGCATTGTACCAAATTGGTTATGCAGTGTAACTAATCTTGAGAGTCTTGATCTTTCACATAACTTTATTAAGCAACTTCTTCCAAATGATATTAGTTGTCTTTCCCATTTAATTGATCTTGACTTGTCCTACAATAATCTTAGTTCAAGTACTTTTCCTAATCAAGATGCTTTCCTTAACATGTCTAGCCTCGAAAGTTTAGATCTTACTTCTAATGCATTTTCCATGATACCTTATTCAATTTATAATTTAAGTAATTTGGAAAAACTTGACCTTTCAAGTAACCTTATTACAAGTATTCTTCTTAGGCATATTAATTACCTATCCCATCTAAGCCACCTTGATATGTCAAACAACAATCTCAAAGGTAAAATTCCAATTTCCTTAGGGAGTTTGTGTAATATCAAGCGTCTAGATCTTTATTACAATAATATAGAAAGAGAGTTGTATGAACTTTTAGGAAATTCTTCCACATGTTGTGTGAAAAGTTTAGGGTTTTTAGATTTGAGTTTTAATTCAATTTTAGGTACTTTGCCCAATCAATTAGGAGAATTTCAACAACTATTTTCTCTCAAACTAAAGCATAACTTGCTTTCTGGTCCAATTCCCATTCCCATTGGTAAATTGTCATCATTAAGCCTATTAGATGTGTCAGACAATCAGTTGAATGAATCGATTCCCATAAGTTTTGGAAATCTTTCAAATTTGGAAAGCTTAGACATGTCTAACAATACACTGGAAGGCTTTGTTTCAGAGGTACATTTTTCCAACCTAACAAGGTTGAAATGGTTTTTAGCCTCTTCAAATCAATTGAATTTAACAGTACAATCAAATTGGATTCCTCCTTTTCAACTTGAAACTCTAGAGTTGGAATCCTGGCAAGTGGGACCACGATTTCCTACATGGATTGAATCACAGAAAGATCTTCAAGAACTAGATTTGTCAAATTCAAGTATCTCAGATGTTATCCCTCCGTGGTTTTGGAGCCATTGTTCCCAATTCAATTATCTAGAGCTTTCTCATAACCATCTTTATGGCAATATTCCAAGTTTATCTTGTTAGGGCTCAATTAGCCTTCATTGAAACAACTTCTTTGGCCCACTCTCCTATTTCTCTCCTACCATTAGATACTTGGATCTTTCTAATAACTTATTCCATAGGCCTTTTTCTCTTGTCTTCTGTGAACAAAGGATAGAATCGGTGATATATATTTTCTTGATTTATTAGAAAATATGTTATACGGAGAGTTTCCTGACTGTTGGATGAATTATTCTAATTTAGAAATGTTGCAAGTGAGTGACAATAACTTATCAGGAAGTATATCGGGCTCCCTAAGTACTTTATCCAAGCTTTCTTCATTGTCCTTATACAAAAATAGTTTGTTTGGGTACCTACCACAGTCATTGCAAAATCTCACAGCCTTGAACATGTTAGATCTTAGTGAGAATAACTTTTCCTTTGATTTCCCCATTTGGTTGGGAAAGCATATGCTCAACTTAGGGGTCTTATGCTCCGCTCAAACAAGTTTCGTGGCAATATTCCTAGGGAGCTTTGTGACCTCCATTTCCTTAAAATATTGGACCTCTCTCAAAACAACTTCTCAGGAAGCATTCCATCTTGCTTTGGTAATTTTAGTAGCATGATGGGGGAATCTAATTTAGGTTATAATTTCTCCAAGCAAGGAAAAGCATACTTGGTAACAAAGAATGCAAAGTATGAATATAGCAAGATACTTCTTTCCCTTGTCAGAAGCTTAGACCTCTCAAGTAATAGTTTAACAGGTAAGATCCCTGAGGAACTTACTAATCTCTATTTGCTGAGATTCTTGAATCTATCAAACAATCAACTCCAGGGAAGAATTCCAAAGAAGATCAATGCCATGAGGCAATTGGAGGTTTTGGATATTTCAAGGAATTAACTCACAGGTTTAATACCTCAAAGTATGACTACTCTAACTTTTTTGGATTATGTTAACTTTTCATACAATGACTTCTCGGGCAAAATTCCAACCAGCACCCAGCTTCAATCCTTTGGTAGACTTACCTTTGTTGGTAATAAAAACCTTTGTGGGCTTCCACTTACAGCTACTTGCCCTGGAGATGACGCATCGCAAAAGCCAGTATCAAGTATTGATGATGGAGGTGGCAAGAATGGTGGCTGGATGGACAAGAAATGGTTTTATATAGGCATACCATTTGGATTTGTGGTGGGTTTTTGGGGCATAATTGGTCCATTAGTGTTCAACAACGCTTGGAGATATGCATACTACAAGTTTTGGGTTAATGTGAAGTATCAACTATTTGGTGGCATCTGAAAGTACAAAATTGACAGAGAGCATGGCATTGTTTTATTTGTGGTAGATTGAAGAATAAAGACAGCTTGCTTTCATTCAAATATAAAGCCTTGTCCATAGCTGACTAAGTCTTTTTTCGTGCATGTGGGTGTTTTTGTTTTTGGTTCAATAGGGAAGATTTTTGCATTCTCTGCATTGTCCATGAAGATCTTCTTACTGAGGGACAACAATTTCCTTTCTTTTCATTTTCTCCATGTAATTATCTGCTCATCTTATATGGTTGTAGTATCTTACGTGAATGCTATTTTTGTTTATCTTTTTTTGGTTTCGTAATTTATTTTGTCTCTGTAAGATTCGAAGGAAACACCAATGTCCTTTTAACTCCTGTTATGCTTATCTATTCAAGGATTAAAAACTCTTTAATTTGTTCTGGCTATGTAATTTACATCAATTTGTCTTGAACCCTAATAAGGAAGGTTAGATTGAAGTTTGTGGCTGATGGCAGCCTGTACATGAAAGCGTGAGAATGGGCAACTACTAGTTGCGTTCTTGCCACACTGCCTCTTGGGGAAGGCCCATTGCTCCTTGCTCTATTCGTGGTTTCATCTATCAAGTCATCATCAAATTTTGGCATAAAGGGTAATTGTTGGTTTTGGTCCTTGAATCAAACCATGTGGCTGGTCATTTACTGCATCTTACATCAATTTCATGCCTCAATTGTCCAAAGAGATGCTCAAATTTTTCATCGCTTATAGGTAGGCTCTGTGAACGGTTGAAAATGATTGCTCAACCTTTTCGTTGCCTACATGTAAGCTGTGAAAAAAAAGTGTGAATGGTTGCAAACAAATGCGAGGCTGAGAAGGAGAGAAAAGAAAAGAAAAGAGAGACAGAAGAAACAAGCATCTTAGTTTACTGACTTTCATCTTATAGGCAACCATACCAAAGTAGAATTCATTCGCATATTAACTTCACCGTTGCGTTATTGATCAAAAAAAGAAAAAAAAAAACTTTCTTCATTGTATCGTGAGGACGATTATGGACAAGAAGATTAGTGTTTTAGTAGTCCTTTTGCATTGATACCTATTCTTTGTCCATTTTCAAGCAAATCAAAATACTTTTTGCCAAAGAAAAGAGAGTGAAGCCCTGTTAAGCTTTAAACAATATATCAATAACCTTTCAAAATATATTTTCCACTTTGAAAGATAGAATGTGGGAAATGAAAAGGAATTAGTTGTGATTGCTTAGCTAATATTGTTATACAACTAAATATTAGATGTCCATACCCTCATAATACTTTTGAAGATTTTACCCTACCAATTGGTGAACTTAGAAATGATTTTTTTATAAGAACGACATCTTTTTCATTATTTGCATCTAAATTCAAATGCTTTTGAAGATGATAATATTTGAGTTTATTTTGGTCTTTTTCAAAACTTAAAATATACCTAAAATTTACATCTCTAGGTTTCAACATGGTTATGAATGAGTTTGACTAGTTATCTATATTTTTCATGATAGAATCCCATGACATATCAATCTCAGGAGTGATAACTATTAAAATAATTTTCTTGTTAGATAACTATTAAAACTATGTTTGTGGAGTTTGAACTTTACACCTATGAGCATCTATTCTTTTCTTCTGTATGCAATATGTTCAGTTGAGCATAATCTAACTTTGAGTTCGTTGCCAGATCAACTGGCTCCAAATCTATCGGTTCTCAATCTAGAACACAACTCTTTATGGTTCAATCTCCATGTCTATAAACTACCGTCATTTAAGGTACTACTTGTATTTCGTAACTCTGTTTCTGGGCCGATTCTTATGTCCGTAGGTAAACTGTTATCCTTGAGAGTCTTGGGCGCTCGCATAATCAGTTAAACGAAATAATTCCAGCAAGTTTTGAAGATCTTTTGGATCTTGAATAGTTCTACATCTCTAACAAAATACTGAAAGGCACTATTTCAGAAATGCATCTTTGCAAGCTAAATGAGGCTAAACACATTTTTAGCCTCTTCAAACCGGTTGAATTTGAACGTAAGTTCAGATTGAGTTCCTCTTTTTTCATTCTACACTTTTAGAGACAAGTCAGACCACTATTTCTTGGACAGATTCTATCACAGGAAGATCTTCAATCTCTATTAGTTACTATTCTTAAATCTTTTAATCAATCGTCTCCATGGTAATATTCCAAACAATTTTAATGGCATGAAACAGTTAGAGTCTTTAAATTTTTCATGAAAATACCTCAAAGCATGGAAAATTTGTTGTTCTTAAGTAATTTAAACTTATCATATAATAACCTCTGTGGAAAAATTCCCACTAGTACACAATTGCTAAGCTTAAGCAAATTTGGTTTCATTGGCAATGACGACCTTTGTGGGCCAATACCAAGTGTTGATGATGGAGGTGGCGAGAACAGTGGCTGGATGGACAAGAACGGTGGTAAATAATCATAACTATCACTTCATTTCAATAATTCGAGTTTGATAATAATCAGAACTTTACTACAGAATTTTCAATACCGACTTCCACCCAAGATGTCGGAATAAAATCGACTTCAATGGAGTAGCTTGCGAAACCAAACCAAAAAAAGAAGTGAATACTACGATCTGGGGTCGTCTAGGCCTTTGACTTGGCCAAATCAGCAAATCTGGTGACATGGCAAGATTAGAGGCGCAGGACATCTATAGATGCTCTCTCTCTCTGACGAAAAAAGTGGCCAAATTTTGGCCGCTTACAGAAACGTGCTATTTTTATCTGTCCGATTTTTTTTTTTTGTAATATTTACTTTTGGTCATGTAATTGTCACTTATTCATCTCCTATGTTCGGTTATGTGTAGTACGGGTTTGATTTTCTCCTTTATGTTTTTCTGGACACCCATGTTCGGTTATTTGATTAGGACAATTTAACTATATAGTAAAGTCCAAAGAAGGATGCTATGAGGTGGTTATTATGAAACACTCCGAGAATGATACTCATAGCAATAGTGACTACACCAATAGTTCCTTATTAAAACATCGCAAAATAAAAAGATTGATAAGTACATAATATTTTTATACATATTCTTTTTTCTTATCAATACGGTCCAAATAAGAGGATGTCACAATCTCCTAATAAGCCGGACCACTCATTGTTAAATAAGGACATGTTTGGGCTTAGTCCAATTATGACTCTAAAGAAAAAATTAATCACACAAGTTTTTATTTTATTTTTTATGATTAATTGTCATGTACTACTAAGTTTTATGAGGTAAGTATAAAAATTTAAAAAGTAATTTATAAAGAGATGAATTCCTTTACTTAATATTATAAGATTTTAAATTGGATATGATGATTATCTGTAAATATTTAACATGATATTAAAGTTAATTTTTTAGATGAGAATAGATTTTTTAATATGGTCTTGGAGCCTAGGTTTTTCTTTAGCATCCTATAAATATGGTAAGACTTAGAGTCTATGCAAAAAGTAACACTACTAAATAGTTTGTATTAAACTATTGTATTGGGAAGGCATGTTGTGGTGTAGATATCCAATCATATATTGTTAAGATATGAGTGTGTATACTTGGTTGAATATAAGTATGTCCATCTACTTCATGATTTAGCTTTTAAGATAAGAATGAGTTTTCTTAACATGGTATTAGAACTTAAGTAGCATTCTTATAGATATGAATAAACCCAAAATCCACGATTAAAAATAGTGATACTATGAGATGATTTGGATGGGAACATTGCAATGGGGAATGATGTTAAATAAATAACATAAAGGTATTCTACATTGTTAAGGAATTCATTGATAATTTAAATTCAAATTTTCACCCCTTTACTTGTAAACAAAAAATTCTATGAGAAGTGTTTCTTTGCCCTTGAAATGAGGGAGTGTGTTAATGCCTTAGAATCTTAACTTAGATATGAAATATATACAACAAATATAACTATCACCTCACTTTTATTATTTGGGTTTAACGAAAATCTGAAATTTATGAAATTTTAGATATGGACTTACACTTAACATGACTAGAAAATTCAAGTTTGACTATTTTGTAAAAGAATTCAACGGCGTGGTTCGTAAGAACCAAAAAAAAAGGAAAAAAGAAAAAGGTAGAACCAGGAACTGAGGGTAGTCGTGGATTCGTTGGCCGATGTAGCATATACAAGTATAGCCCTCAAGGCTGCCTGAATTTCTGTAAGCGCGAGTACCTGTATGTTCCCGTCAACGAAGAAGATTTTAATATTCTTTTTTATCTTCTATGAAGCCTATCTTCTTAAGTGACAAAAATTTTAAGCCCATCTTCTTAGTACTTATTTTTGGTCATTTAATTGTCACCGATTCATCTAATATGTTAAAATAGATTATGCGAAGCCCTCGCTTGATCGTCTCTGTTTCGTTTTCTGTTGAGAGGCACGACCCCGCGCACTCAGCGCTCCGTGTCTCTCTAGGCGCATGATGGTCCTACTCATACTATAAAATATAGGATTATAGAATTACGTGTGTAATTGTTTTGTATAAATGGATAATTTCATTGGTAATTGTAGACAATGAAAAATACAGCCTACTCCTACTCTTACCTTCTTCCATTTTTCCGCCGCTGTTACGTTTTCCGGGAGAAGTTTTTCCATTGTAATTACCATTTCCAAGTGCTTTTCTAGACACCATGTTTGGTTATTTCTTTTGAAAAATTTAACGATATACTAAGGTTCAATGAAGAATACTAGGATTTTCTAACTCCCTTGAAACTAAGGACTTTTGAGGAACTTATCTCAAAG
The DNA here is from genome assembly GCA_028551475.1 of Casuarina equisetifolia. Classification (NCBI taxonomy): domain Eukaryota; kingdom Viridiplantae; phylum Streptophyta; class Magnoliopsida; order Fagales; family Casuarinaceae; genus Casuarina; species Casuarina equisetifolia. Next base: position 4,981,741 of record CM052361.1, read on the forward strand.
GAATCTATGGCCGATCGCAAAGACCGTGTGAATCGTTGAGAGGTCTTCATCTTCCACAACGACAATCAACGTAACAATCACGACGTTATTTGGGGAGGCCAGTAAGTCACTATCAATTTTCTAACAAAGTAGGGCTGTTGATTTGAGTCTTCGGATCAAAGTCAGCCATGGCGTGTGGGGAGGGCTGGACTTTGTTTTAAGCACTAAAATTTCTAGGCCTAAAAGAGTGGTTGATTTGAGTCTTCACGCCAAAGATTGTGATGTTACATCTATCTCTCTCAGTCTGTCATAACTATGGTCCCATTGCTGTTTCTATGCCTAAAGGAGGTCGTTTACTTCAGTCTTTGAGTAACGTGCGGGACGGGGCATTAGTGCGTTGTGCCTTCCACGGCTATGGTTTACGTGATCTTCCACGCTGCCGTGTGTGGAGGGCTTGACTTTGTCTTAAGCCTTCGACAATTGAGTCACTACAACTTCTCGTGCATGAAAGGGTGGTTGATTTGGGTCACGGGACTAAAGATCTGGACCAAAGCATTTGTCGAGACATCTAATGCTCTTGATCTTCCAAGACTATGAATCACACATCTTCCACTCTGCCCCAAAGAAACGTCCAATGAACAATAAGTGTTTGTGCCTTCGGATATGGCTCTCATTAGTAACATATATTTAGTACTTATTTTTGGTCATTTAATCAGAACTTTACTCCACAATTTTGATACCGACTTCCATCCAACAAGTCGGAATAAAATTGACTTCAATGGAGTAGCTCGTGAAACTCAAAAAGAAAAAAAAAAAAAGGAAAGAAAAGAAAAGAAAAGAAAGGAAAATGAAAAACTAGGATCTTGGGGTGTTCAAGGGCCTTGACTTAGCAAAATCAGCAAATCTGGTGACATGGCAAGATGAGAGGCGCAGGACACCTATAGACGTCTCCCACGGGGAACAGAAGTGGCCAAATTTTAGGCGCTTACAGAAATGTGCTAGTTTTATCTGTCTAAGTTGCGGGTTTTTGGTCCTCTAGTACCGAGTTAGTTCGTAGCGGGTGATACCCACTTCTTGATTTCCTTGTTCTGCCTCTTTTTTTTTCCTCTGAATTTCATTTTCATCAGCAGGAAGAAAAACTAGGAGGTTCGATCATTTGTCTTTCTGACTGGTTATTGAACTTCTGTTTACTATATTGATTCTTTATATTCTGAAAAGTGATAAGAGAAAAATTAGTATATTGTTTTTGTGATTTCATATAAAATTGCTAATGTTAGTTTAAAATTTCCACATTGTCAATTGGTTTACTATTGCATGGTCACGTATTGGTGTGAGTTGTGTCCTAGAGTTGCATGTTTGGGCAAGATCTAGCTGGTGAATCTTGTTGGAACATAGCATATATATATATATATATATATTGTTAAGAGAGAGCTAGTCTTACATTAGAATGAATACTCAAACATTTGTATCTTATAAGGCATGGGTTACCTCTTACTATGCTCATGAGTTTCAGTTGGCTTGGGCCCATTCTTACGTGGCATTAGCGCCAAGTTATTTGTAGTCTGATTTAACAATATAGTTAAGTCCAAAGGAGAATGGTATGTGGAGGTTATTATAAAACACTTCGTGGAATGATACTCATAGCAATAGTGATTAGGCCAATAATTCCTTGTTAAAATGTCGTATTTTTTTATACATATTCTTTTTTCTTATCAATATGGTCCAAATATGAGGATGTTACAATCTCCTAATAAGCCAGATCACTCATTGTTAAATAAGGACATGTTTGGGCCCACGTTCAACCATGACACTAAAGAAAAAATTAATAGCACAATTATTGTTTTTCTTAAGATTAATTGTCATGTATTGCTATGTTTCATGTGGTAAGTATAAAAATTTATAAAGTAATTTATAAAGAAATGATTCCCCCATTTAATATTTTAAGTTTTTAAACTAGATATGATTATTTTCTAAAACAATTTAATATATTGTTAAAGCTAGTTTTTGATATGGGCATAGACTTCTTAATATGATATTAAAATCTAAGTTCTTCTTTAACACCCCTATAGATGTGGTATAGATGTGGTAAGACCTTAAGTCTATGTAAAAAGTAATATCACAAAATAGTTTGTATTAAATCATTGTAGTGGAAAGACATGTTGTAGTGTAGATGTCCAATCATAGATTGTTAAGATATGAGTGTGTGTACTTGATTAAATATGAATATGTCTATTTATTTCATGAGTTAGCATTTAAGATAAGAATGAACTTTTTTAAAATGGTATCAGAACTCAAATTTTCTCTTAACACTCTTTATAAATATGAATAAACTCAAAGTGCTGTGAGATGGTTTGGATGAGACCACTTATGAGAGCAATGATGTTAAATAAACAATATGAAATTATTCTACATTGCGAAGGGGTTTATTGAAATATATACAACAAATACAACTATCATATCACTTTTATTATTTGGGTTTAATGAAAATCAGAAGTTTATCAAATTTTAAATATGGACTTACACTTAACATGACTTGGAAAATTCAACTTTGACTATTTTGTAAAAGAATTTAAGGGCGTAGTTCGTAAGATAAAATAAAATAAAATAAAATAAAAGGGTAGAACCAGGAACTGAGGGTATTCGTGGATTCGTTGGCTGATGTGGCATATACAAGTATAGCCCTCAAGCCTGCCTGAATTTCTGTAAGCGCGAGTATCTGTATGTTCCGGTCAACAAAGAAGAATTTAATATTTCTTTTTATCTTCTACGAAGCCTATCTTCTTAGGTGACAAAAATTTTAAGCCCATCTTGTTAATACCTATTTTTGGTCATTTAATTGTCACCGATGTATCTTCTATGTTAAAATCGATTAGGCAGAGCCCTCGCTTGACTGTCACTGTTTTGTTTTTGTTCAGAGGCACGACCCAACGCACCCGGCGCTCCATGTCACTCAAGCCGAACACACCAGTGCGGATGTCCACTCCAGTGGCAGGCGCATTGGTCCTACTCCTAATACACAATATGGGATTATAGATTTACGTGCGTAATTGTTTTGTATAATGGATTATTAATTGGTAATTATACACAATGAAAAGTATGGAATTTTTTTTTTTTTTTTTTAAAAAAGCTTTGTCTCTTACCTTCTGCCGTTTTTCGGCCGCTGTTACGTTTTCCAGGAGAAGTTTTTCCATTGTAATTACCATTTCCAAGTGTTTTCCTAGACACAACCATTTTTGGTTATTTCTTTAGAACAATTTAACGATATACTGAGGTTTAATGAAGAATACTAGGATTTTCTAACTCCCTTGAAATTAAGGACTTTTGAGCAGGTTATCTCAAAGGAATCTATGGCCGATCGCAAAAGGTGTGTGAATCGTTGAGAGATCTTCATCTTCCACAACGACAGTCGATGTAATAGCCACGATATTACTTGGGGAGGCCACTAAGTCACCATCAATTTTCTAATGCAGTGTGGCTGTTGACTTGAGTCTTCGGATCAAACTGTAGGAGGGGGCATTAATGCGCTTAAGTCTTCAGCTATGCCATGCGGGGAGGGCTGGACTTTGTCTTAAGCACTACAATTTCTAGGCCTAAAGGAGGTCGTTTACTTAAGTCTTTGAGCAACGTGCAGGACGTGGCATTAATGTGCTGAGCCTTCCACGATCTTCCACGCTGCCGCGTGGGGTGGACTTGACTTCTTTGAACGGGAGAGCCTGTATCTTCAGTCCAACAAACAAAGATCTTGGTATTCCCTTTTCATTCTGTGTTGAGATTATCTTATTGAGGAAAAATAATTTCATAATTAATTACATGGTGACACCATCTTCTCCGTTGCAATAGGTTCAGAGGAGTGGATTCTCTTACGCCGGTGAACCTTATCTTATCGGAGTACTTACAATTCCGTATTATGGTTGTTTAGTTGAACACTAGCGAGATGCTTATCTCAAAAGAAGTCATGGCTGATCTTAAGGTATCTATTTACCATCATTTTCTAGTCCCCGAGGAACGAACGATGGGTATCTCTTTTTCCACAAAAGGATAGCTTTATAATACAGAGAAATGTGAATTTTAGAGAGGTCTTCGTCTTCCACTATGATAATCAATCAACATAACAACCTCGATGCTCCTTGGGTAGGCCACGATGTCACCATCAAATTTCTGATAGAAAGGGGGTCGTCGATTTGAGTCTCGGATCAAAGTACAGGACGGGGCATTAATGCGCCTAGTCTTCCATAGCTCTTACATCTCTGCCACGTGGGGAGGGCTTGGCTTTGTTTTAAGCTTTTGGATGATTCCTTCCATGTTGTAACAGTTAATTTGGCGCTTCCGCACTAAAAGTTGGAAAGTTACACTTAATCCCTCTTAATTGGTCATAATGATGGTGACATTGCTGTTTCGGGAGGTCCATTGGCCTTGACTCTGTGTGGCCTAGGCTCTTGAGTCACCCTCAATTTAATGCAGGAAAAGGGGATAGTTGATTCTGAATTTTGGACCAAAGAATAGGAGATGGCATGTAATGCTCATGATCTGCCATTTATTATGTGGTGGAAAGATATCCAAGTTCTAGATTTAAAGAAATTCAAGAACTTCAATATAACCCCTTTTTTATCTATATCTTGGTTTTGGAGACCCCTTGTTTCGGACTTATTTTTTGCAGCTTTTTCATTACCAAATTCATGACATTGATCAAAAGTTTACCTGGTCCAAGATCTGTCAACCTTATTCAAACATCTTCTCTGACCCACTCTCCTTTATCCGTCTCTTTCCCCCCATTTTCTATGAAGTAAAACTGAAATTTCTTAATTTACGGAAAAATCGCTTATCCGGAAAACTTCCTAAACGTTGAATGATGAACTACCATCCAGTTGGAGAAATAGTTTTCACTGGCTTCAGCCTTATTATGTGGATGATAAATGCTGGTTCGGGTGGAAAACTAGAGAAATAGAATGATAAAAGGTTTTAAAAAACTGAAATATCTCTTCAGATCGAATCCATTTTTGTTGTACACATCAACTCGCTGTGCCCTCTCGATTACGAGACACTTAACACAATTCATACACTTACGTTCACGACTCTCCTCGTTGAGCATTTTGCGAAGGTCCTCACAGCGGAAGTCCATGGCTGATGTCGGTTCATAGATCTAATGTTTTACGAACTTGGCACGCCGCGCCCTGTCGAGGGCCCGTTGCTCAAGACTCTGTTTTCGGCTTAGGCCATCAATTCCCCATCATTTTCTAGTCCATAGAGGGTGATGGGAGTCCTTGGTCCGAGCAGTGGAACAGAGTCGTCTATCACCTTTTTCCATGAGAGGATGGCTTTACAGTACTAAGGAGTGTGATTTTTGAGAGCTTCTCATCTACCGCAACGACAATTGATGTAACAACATTGCCGCTTGTAGAAGTCATAATATTTATGTCGCCATCGGTTTCTAATACAACTGGGTATGCTTAATTTTGGTCTTTGGACAAGGCAGTTGGACCGGTGGATCATGTGTTTTCACAAGCGAAAATCTTTTCATTGTAGAAAGTGCGCGTGAACGGTTGAAAAAAAGTACTGAGGATAGAAACAAGAGAGGAGAATGGTCAAAAGATATCTATCAATGTTTTGATAACCCACATTCATGCTTCCAACCTTTTCGTCTCCTATATATAGGTTGCCGCCTAACTAGAGCGTACAACCCAGTTCTGTAATACTTAGTTCTCCATTGTGTCGCTTGAAAAAGAGAAAGAGGGAAAAATACTTCTACTTTGTGTCACACGGAAGGGCTATGGATTGGAAGACCATTGTTTTGATAGTACTTTTTCACTGGTATGTTTTCTTTTCAGCAACTTGCTATGTCAATTGTCATGGCAGTCCAGTTGTCCTTTGTAGAGAAAAAGAGAAAAAAGCCCTCTTAACCTTCAAACAACATGTCAAAGACCCTTCAAGTAAGCTTTCATCTTGGACGGGTAATGAATGTTGTACATGGAGAGGCATTAGTTGTGATAACATAACTGGACATGTTATCAAACTAAACCTCACAAATCCTTGCATTGATTATATAATGGAATGCTCAACATTCAATTTAGGTGGACATATAAATGATTCTTTAAAAGAATTAGATCATCTTCAATATTTTGATCTAAGTTTCAATGATTTTGAAGATCATCATATTCCAAGTTTTTTGGGTTCTTTCCAAAATTTAAAGTATCTTGATTTGACTTTTGCTAGTTCTAATTTGGGAGCTAATAGTCTTGAATGGTTATCTAATCTTTCTTCATTAGAAACCTTGTGCATGAAAGGGATTAATCTTAGTGAGATATCAAACCCTTTTCAGATCACATCTACATCATTGGTTACACTTGATTTGAGTTCCACTTTTATTCCTAATCAAGATCCTTTCCTTAACATGTCTAGCCTTAAAAGTTTAGATCTTCATGGTAATGAATTTTCCATTATACCTCATTCAATTTATAATTTAACTAATCTTGAAAAACTTGACCTTTCAGCAAACTTTATTACAGGTGTTCTTCCTAGTGATATTAATTACCTATCCCATCTAACTCACCTTGATTTGTCTTTCAATAATCTTGAAGGAAAAATTCCAATTTCCTCGGGAAATTTGTGTAATCTCCGTTTTTTAGATCTTGCTTCAAACAATATGGAAGGAAAGTTGTGTGAACTTCTAGGAAATTCTTCCACATGCCGTGTGAAAAGTTTAGAGTTGTTAGAGTTGAGTTCCAATTCAATTTTAGGTACTTTGCCCGATCAGTTGGGAGAATTTCAACAACTATATTCTTTTAATCTAGGGTATAACTTGCTTACTGGTCCGATTCCCGCAAGTTTTGGAAATCTTTCAAATTTGGAAGAATTAGACATCTCTAACAATAAACTGGAGGGCTCTGTTTCAGAGGTACATTTTTCCAACCTAACAAGGCTGAAACGGTTTTTTGCCTCTTCAAATCAGTTGAATTTAACCGTACAATTAAATTGGATTCCTCCCTTTCAACTTGAAATTCTAGAGTTGGAATCTTGGCAAGTGGGGCCACAATTTCCTGCATGGATTGAATCACAGAAAGATCTTCTAATTTTAGATTTATCAAATTCAAGAATCTCAGATGTTATCCCTCCGTGGTTTTGGAGCCGTTGTTCCCAGTTCGATTATCTAGACCTTTCTTATAATAGTCTTCGTGGGAATATTCCAGGTTTCTGTTGTGGAACCTCATATACTTGGATTAGCCTTCATTCAAACAACTTCTCTGGCCCACTCCCCCGTTTCTCTTCTACCATCTACTCCTTGGATCTTTCTAATAACTTATTCCATGGGGCTCTTTCTCTTGTCCTTTGTGAACAAAAGAATAGAATCAATGATATGCTATTTCTTGATTTATCGGGGAATATTTTACATGGAAAGTTTCCTGACTGTTGGATGAATTATTCTAATTTAGAAGGGTTAAACTTGGGGGACAATAACCTGACCGGAAGTATACCGAGCACCTTAGGTACTCTATCCCAGCTTTCTTCATTATCCCTATCTAAAAATAGTCTGCTTGGGAACTTACCATGGTCATTGCGAAATCTCACAGCCTTGAAAATGTTAGATCTTAGTGAGAATAACTTTTCTTTAGACTTGCCCATTTGGTTGGTAAAGCATTTGCCCTCCCTTCGTGTTCTCATGCTTCGCTCAAACAAGTTTGGTGGCAATATTCCTAGGGAGATTTGTGACCTCCATTATCTTCAAATATTGGACCTATCTCAAAACAACTTCTCAGGAAGCATTCCACGTTGCTTTGGTAATTTTAGTGGCATGATGCGAAAACATTATTGGTTCTTTAATTTCACCCCGACTGGAAAAGCATACTTGATAACAAAGAATGCAGAGTATGAATATAGCAAGAAACTTCTTCCACTTGTCACAAGCATGGACCTCTCAAGTAATAGTTTAACAGGAAAGATCCCCGAGGAACTTACCAATCTCTATTCGTTGAGATTCTTGAATCTATCAAACAATCAACTCCATGGAAGAATTCCAAAGAAAATAGGTGCCATGAAGCAGTTGGAGGTTCTGGATGTTTCAGTTAATCAACTCACAGGTTCAATACCTCAGAGTATGACAACTCTAACTTTCTTGGATTATGTTAACCTTTCATACAATCACTTCTCGGGCAAAATTCCAACCAGCACCCAGCTTCAATCCTTTGGTCGACTTAGCTTTGTCGGCAATCAAAACCTTTGTGGGCCTCCACTTACAGCTACCTGCCCTGGAGATGACGCATCCCCAAAGCCAGTACCAAGCATTGATGACGGAGGTGGTGCGAACGATGGCTGGATGGACAAGAAATGGTTTTATATGGGCATACCGTTTGGATTTGTGATGGGTTTTTGGGGCATAATTGGTCCACTAGTGTTCAACAAGGCTTGGAGATATGCATGCTACAAGTTTTGGGTTGATGTGAGGTGTCAACTATTTGGTGGCATCTAAAAGCGCAAATTGGCTGAGAGCATAGTATTTGTTTTGTTTGTGGTGGATCGAAGAATAAAGAAAGCTTCCATTCATTCTAATATAAAGCGTCTTCCATAGCTACCTAAGTTTTTATTTGTGCTTGTGGGTGTCTTTGTATTGGGTTTAGCAAAAAAGATTTTGGCATTCTCTGTACTGTCCATGAAGCTCATATTACTGGGTGGGACAACAATTTCCTTTTTATTCATTTTCTCCATGTTATTATCAGACTCATATTATATGGTTGCAATATCTCACGTGAAGCCTACTTTTGTTTATATTTTTGGTTTTGTAATTTATTTTATTTCTGTAAGATTCGAAGGAGAACACCAGTGTCTTTTTAACTCCTGTTATGCTTATCTATTGAGGGATTAAAAACTCCTTGATTTATTTTGGCTATGTAATTTACAACAATTCATCTTGAACGCTAGTAAGGAAGGTCAGATTAAAGTCTGTGGCTGATGGCAGTCTGTAGATGAAAGCATGAGACAGGGCAACTACGAGTTGCGTACTTGCCACGCTACCTCTGGGGGAAGGCCTGTTGCTCTTTCCTCTGTTCGTGGTTTCATCCATCAAGTCATCATTAATTTCTGGCACAAAGGGAAATTGTTGGTTTTGCCTCTTGAATCAAACCGTGGGGTTGGTCATCTACGGCGTATTATGCTAATTTCATGCCTTAATTGTCCAAAGAGATGCTCAACTTTTTCATCGCTTATAGGTAGGCTTTGTGAACGGTTGATGACGATTGCTCAACCTTTTCGTTGCCTATATGTAGGCTGTGAAAAAAATTTGTGAATGATTGCAAACAAATGCGACGCCGAGAAGAAAAGAAAAGAGCGACAGAAGAAAAAGCATCTTGGATTACCGACTTGCATCTTATAGGCAACCATACCAAAGTAGAAATCATTCGCATATTAACTTCACCGTTGTGTTCTTAAGCAAGGAAAAGAAAAAGTTTCTTCATTGTGTCATGGGGACGATTATGGATACAATCAATGTGTTAGTAGTCCTTTGGTACCTATTCTTTGTCAATTGTCAAGCAAATCAAAGTACTTTTTGCCAAAGAAAAGAAAGTGAAGCCCCTTTGAGCTTCAAACAATATATCAATGACCTTTCAAATTTATTTTCCACTTCGAAGATAGAGAATGTGGGAAACGGAGAGGAATTAGTTGTGATTGCCTAGCTAAAATTGTGGTGCAACTAAATCTTAGACATCCATATCTGCATAATATTTTTGAAGATTTTACCCTATGAATTGGTGAATTTAGAAATAATTTCTTTATAAGAATGATATCATCTTCATTATTTGCATCTAAATTCAAATGCTTTTGAAGATGATAATATTCAAATTTGTTTTGGTCTTTTTCAAAATTTAAAATATACCTAAAAATTACATATCTAGGTTTCAACATGGTCGTGGAAGATCTTGACTAATTATCTATATTTTTCATGTTAGAATCCCATGACATATCAATCTCAGGAGTGATAACTATGAAAACAATTTTCTTGTTAGATAACTATTAAAATTATATTTGTGGAGTGTGAACTTTACCCCTATGAGCATTTATTCTTTTCTTCCATATGCAATATGTTCAATTGAGCATAATTCTAAATTTCAAGTTCGTTGCCTGATCAACTGACTCAAAATCTATCGGTTCTCAATTTAGAACATAACTCTCTCTAGTTCAAGCTCCATATCTATGGATAAACTATCATCATTTAAGGTATTACTTCTCTTTGGTAACTCTGTTTCTGGCCCAATTCTCATGTCTGTAGGTAAATTGTTCTCCCAATTTTCATAATCAGCTAAATGAAACAATTCCAGAAAGTTTTGAAGATCTTCTGAATCTTAAAAATTTCGACATTTCTAACAAAATACTGAATGGAACTATTTAAGAAATGCATCTTTGCAAGCTAATAAGGCTAAAAACATTTCTAGCCTCTTCAAATGGATTGAATTTGAATGTGAGTTCAAATTGATTCCTTTTTTTCCATTCTACACTTTTAGCAATAAGTGGGACGGCTATTTTTTGAATAGAATCTATCACAGAAACATCTTCAATCTCTATTGGCTATAATTTTTTAAATCTTTTAAACAATCATCTCCACGGTAATATTCCAAACAATTTTAATGGTATGAAACAGTTGAAGTCTTTAGGTTTTTCACGGAATCAACTCACAAGTGTAATATCTCATACCATGACAAATTTTCATTCTTGAGTAATTTAAACTTATAATAACCTCCCTAAGAATTCCTACCAATACACAATTGCAAAGCTTCAACAAATTTGATTTCATTGGTAATGACAACCTATGTAGGCCTCCACTTACAACGCCCTGCCCTGGCGATGACACATCCCCAAAGCCAGTACTAAGTGTCTATGATGGAGGTGGCGAGAATGGGGCTGGATGGACAAGGAATAGTATTATATGGGCATTAGCGTTTGGATATTTGGTGGGTTTTTGGGGTGTACTGGGTCCATTAGCATTCAACAAGGCTTGGAGATACGGATGTTATAGGTTCTAGGATGATTAGAGGTATCGACTCGTTGGTGGCATCTAAAAGCATAAAAGCAGGCAGAGGACGTGTTCTGTGTGCTGTGGATTGAAGAATAAGAAAAGCTTGCTTTCATTCGATAAAAGAATGCTTTCAGACTTTGTTTGTCACGTTCTACTAACCTATTTAATTTGCTTAAATAATTTAAGAACTAAAACATTCCAAAAATAAATAAAAATACTTCATCATAAAAACACTAATTAATAAAAAATGTTTTGGAGAAAATTGTCAAGAACTTTGAATCTCCTCTTTAGTCGGACCACAGACGGACCACAAAGGACGCACCTGGGTGGACAACAATTGTGAAAAGATTCTCCTTACTTTCTTTTATAGCTGAAGAAGTTACGTAGTTGACTTGGAGTTGCAGCCTGCAATCCTGGGCGGGCATGGAACAAATAATTCTTGTAAGGTATATCAAACATAAACAAAGATGATAAAATCTTAGATTCAAACATCAAATTGGGCCACGAAGAGGTCATTATTAAACGCCTTGGGTAATGATACTCATTGCAAATAATAATATTTTTGATAGACATTAGTTCCTTATCAAAACAGTCCAAATAGCGACAATTTTTTTGAATATTTAATTTTGGTCACCTATTCATCTCGTATGCTCGGTTTTGTGTAGTCTAGGTTTGATTTTCTCCTTTATGTTTTTTTGCACACCATATTTGGTTATTTGATTAGGACAATTTAATGATATAATAAAGTTTAAAGGAGAATGCTCTGAGAAAATTATTATGAACACTCCAGGGAATGATGCTCATAGCAATAGTGACTAGGCCATTAATTTCTTGTTAAGACGTTGTAAAACAAAAAGATTGATAATACTTAGTATCTTTTATACATATTTTTTTTGTTATCAATATGGTCCAAATAAGAGGATGTTGCAATCTCCTAGTAAGCCCGACCACTTATTGTTAAGTAAGGACATATTTGGGCTTAGATCCAATCATGATCTAAAGAAAAAATTAACAGCACACATTTTGTTTTATTTTATTTTTTAAAAGATTAATTATCATTTATTGTTAAGTTTCATGAAGTAAATATAAAAACTTAGAAAGTAATTTATAAAGAGATGAATTTCTTCACTTGGTATTTTAAGGTTTTAGATTAAATATGATAAATCTTTATAAAAATTTACATAGTATTAAAGCTAATTTTTGAGATGGGAATATATTTCTTAATATGACATTAGAGCCTAAGTGCTTCCTTAACACCCCTATAAATCTAATAAGGCCTAGAGTCTACACAAAAAATAACATCACAAAATAGTTTGTATCAAACTATTATAATAAAAAGGCATGTTGTGGTGTAGAATTCAGTCTCATATTATTAAGATATGAGTGTTTGTACGTGGTTAAATATAAGTATGTCGATCTACTTCATAATTTAGCTTTTAAGATAATAATGAGTTTTTTTAAATATAATATCAAAACTTAGATTCTTTATTAGCACTCATAGATATGAATAAACCTAAAATTCACCATGTTTGGTTATTTCTTTTGAACAATTTAACGATATACTAAGGTTCAATGAAGAATACTAGGATTTTCTAACTCCCTTGAAACTAATGACTTTTGGGGAGCTTATCTCAAAGAAATCTAAGGCCGATCGCAAAAGGCGTGTGAATCATTGAGAGGTCTTCATCTTCCACAGCGATAGTCAATGTAACAACCACGATATTACTTGGAGAGGCCACTAAGTCACCATTAATTTTCAAATAAAGTGGGGCTGTTGATTTGAGTCTTCGGATCAAAGTGTAGGACGTGGCATTGATGCGCTTAAGTCTTCAGGTATGCCGTGTGGGGAGGAGGGCTGGACTTTGTTTTAAGCATTACAATTTCTAGGCCTAGAGGAGGTCGTTTACTTCAGTCTTTGAGCAACGTGCGGGACGGGGCATTAGTGCGTTTTGCCTTCCACGGGTATAGTTTACGTGACCTTCCACGCTGCCGTGTGTGGAGGGCTTGACTTTGTCTTAAGCCTTCGACAATTGAGTCACTACAACTTCTCGTGCATAAAAGGGTGGTTGATTTGGGTCACGGGACAAAAGATCTGGACCAAAGCATGGGTCGGGACGTCTAATTCTCTTGATCTTCCAAGACTATGAATCTATGAATCACCCATCTTCCACTCTGCCCCAAAGAAACGTCCAATGAACAAGAAGTGTTTGTGCCTTAGGATATGGCTCTCTTTAGTAACATATTTTCCAGAATAAATTACAATATATTCTCCGTCCTCCACAGAACAATAATTTAAAGATAAATGCTAACTATTTTTCACATATAAAGTCTAGTTATTTATAGAAGAATGAAACAGATAAATATTAAAGTCAAACTAAGTGAACATAAAAAAAGAAAAGAAAACGAAATTGGAGGTAGGTCTTTATTCTTTATAGGTCTTTGCCTTCTTCTGCGAGAGGATAGTTTTGCAGTACAAAGAACATTTGAATTTTTTAGAGAACTTCATATTCCACAATGACAATCATTCAACGTTAAAGCCACGATGGTCCTTGGGGAAGCCACTATGTCACCATCGAATTTCTAATACAAAGGGGGTCAATGATATGAGTCTCGGATCAACGTGCGGGACAGGGCATTAATGCGCTTAGTCTTCCACAGCTCTGCCGTGTGGGGAGGGCTTGACTTTGTTTCAAAATAAATCAAGGAATTTTAAGTCCTTCGATAACAGTAATACTTAGACTTGTGTGTACGAGTATAAATCTTGTTAAGTCAGTTGTAAACGAAAAATTTATAATAAGAGTATGTATACAACAACAGTGGATTCGATTTGAAGAGATACTTCAGTTTTGTACGACTACGTCAAACGTGAAATGCTACCGTTAGATGTATTCGGAACTCGGAGATCTTTCTGTGATTGAAGGCATGCAGGGAATCGCGGGTCCACCCTCGATGATCTCTAACAGATATGTGCTATTTTTATGTGTTTAATGACGGGTTGTTAGTGCGTTGTGGGTGATCACCACTTTTTTGATTTCCTTGGTTCTCCTTCTTTTCTCTGGTTTTGATCATTTGCCTTTATGACTTGTTTTTGAACTCCTGTTTACTATAAATTGATCCTCTGTTTTTTTAAAAGTTGTAAGGAAAATTTGTGATTTGATATAAAATTGCTAAAAATTTCTACGTTGTCAATCGATTTCTTGTTAGCAGGGTTACGTGTTGGTGTGAATTGTGGCCTAGAGTTATGCCGTGTGGGGAGGCCTTGACTTTGTTTTAAAGATTGGGTGATTGATTTGGGTCTTCGCACCAAGGAATGGGATGTTTCATCAATCTCTCTTAATATGTCATAACCATGGTCATGTTGCTGTTTAGGTTGGGGTGGGGGGCGGGGCGCATTATTGTGTGGATTTGGCTTTTTAGTCACCCTTAATTTGACGTACAAAAAGGTGATGGTTGGTTCTGAACTTTGGACCAAATAATGGGGCAAGGCATCTAGATGTGTCAGCACTATGAGTCTAAGAAACGTCCAATGCACATGGAAGTGTTTTTGCCTTGGGCTATTAAATCACTATCAATTTTAAGTGTAGAAAGGAATGATTGGTTTCAGTCTCTTTGGGGTAAAGCATAGGAGGATAAATACAATGTTCTTGACATGTCACATTGTGTAATACTATATTATCTGTTGAGGCACTTGGCAAATAAAAAATATGAAAATTTTCATTTGGATCATGAAAAGAGCTATGTATAGGAAGACCACTGTTTTGATAGTCTTTTTTTATGGTACATATTATTCAACTATCATTTATATTAATTATCATTCCTAATCTTTGAAGAATATATCAAAGATTTTCTAATTTGATACTCATCTTGGACAAGTAAAAATATTGTATACTAAGACATATTCTATTATATTGAATTACAGAAATCCACTATAATTTTTGAATTGAAGTTTGTTAGATTTGTAATTTATTTCCTTAGGAAATTTATACTATTTTCATCACTAGATCTAAGTTCAAATGATTTTAAAGATACTCATATTCCATTTTTTTTTTTGCTTCTCGAATTCTGAAGCATTTTGGTTTATCTTATTTAATTTTGAATTGAAACACGGAAATATTTTAATGGTTGTCTAAATTTTCATTTTAAAAAAATGTATATATGGATATGACTAATTTTGGCTTAGTATCTAACTATTTTCATATCATATTTCCACCATGGGTTATTAATCTTTGTTTGATAAAAACCTTATATATGAATATGATTAAAAAAAATTTAAATCAAATTTACACCATTGTTCAGGTTTAATTTGAGTTTCAGTTTCATACATATTGCAAGATAATCGTGACAAGTATGGCAACAATTCCATATATAAAGTCAAGAGAAGTCGAAGATGGTCCACAAAGGAACAAACGTATTTTGCTTTGTAGAAAAAATATTACGACTTCTAAATTTTCTTAACCTTGTTTTTGCTATACAGAAAATCCCTATCTGTACAAAAAGTGGCCGCCTTTTTTTTTTTTTTTAATTTTAATACAATGTATTACAAATTAATTTATAATATATATTAAATACTTGTCTTTTCGACACAAAATGCTTATTTATTTCACTCATACAAGTATGCCAGTGTTAGGTATTGTTGTTATCGAAGGACTTAAAATTCCTAATACATTTTGGTTGTAAGTTATGAATAACTCTCCCCGTTGAACATAACTGAGAAGCTCAGCACAACGAAATTCCATGACTGATCTCGGTTTCATAGATACAATGTTTACGTGCTTGCCAGGCTGCGCCCTAGTGAGGGCCCGTTGCTAAACAGCACATTTTTCGGCATAGCCCTCATTTTCCAGTCCATAGAGGGGTGATGGAAGTCTCTGGACCAAGCCGTGGAACAGGGTCGTCTGTAACAAATTTCTGCTGCAATGATTTGAGTCTTCCACTGCTCTCACGTCTCTGCCGCGTGGGGAGGGCTTGACTTTGTTTTAAGCTTTTGGATGATTCCGTCCCCGTTGTAACAGTTAATTTGGCTCTTCGCACTAGAAGTTGGGAATTTACTCCCAATCTCTCTTAATCTATAATAATGATAGTGACATTGCTGTTTCGGGAGGTCCATTGGCCTTGACTCTGTGTGCCCTAGGCTCTTGAGTCACCCTCAATGTAATGTAGGAAAAGGGGATGG
The DNA here is from genome assembly GCA_028551475.1 of Casuarina equisetifolia. Taxonomy (NCBI): domain Eukaryota; kingdom Viridiplantae; phylum Streptophyta; class Magnoliopsida; order Fagales; family Casuarinaceae; genus Casuarina; species Casuarina equisetifolia. The sequence goes on from CM052361.1 coordinate 4,997,892, forward strand.
TTGATTCCGAATTTATGACCAAGAAATGGGATAAGGCATCTAATTCTCATGATCTTTCACTACTATGAGGCTAAGAAATGTCTAATGTCTAATGTCTAATGTCCATGAAAGTGTTTGCGCCTTGGGCTATTAAGCCATTGTCAATTTTAAGGGTAAAAAGGACTAATTGGCAAAGCATATGATAATGAATACAATGCTCTTGATATATCACATTGGTGTAATACACTTTTCCATTCAATCACTTTGCAAAGAAAAAATATGGAGTTTTTCCTTCGAGTCATGACCCGGGCTGTTGATAAGAAGACCATTGTTTTAGTAGTCATTTTGTATTGGTACCACTTATTTAGCTATTTTGTGTGTCAATCATCATGCAAGTTTAAATGTCCTTATTATCCTCCTTAACAAATTACTTGTAATAACTTGTAGCTCATGTTGATGTATTTTCTACATAAGTTGCTTTGATTCATATTGATTTTCAATTCAAAAATAATTTTTAATTTGAAAATTGATGACCCATTAGTTAAAAGGAACATTTATTTTGAATTAATCATTAATATTTGTTTTAATTCTAAGATCTAAATGTAATCTAATTTCTATGGAGTTGGAGGACACCCAATAGGTCATTCCAATTTATGATGATTTATAACTATTTGGATTACTAAATTTTGGCTCGTTAAAGTTCTTGAACTCCGAAAGTTTCGTGAGTTCGATTGCCTTGCGTGTATTATATGGTAGAAAGATCTCCAAAAGTTCTAGTTAAAATAGATAATGCGGAGTCCTCGTTTGATCGTCTCTGTTTTGTTTTTGTTGAGAGGCATGACCCTGCCCGCGCGGCAAGCGCTCTGTGTCACTCAGTCCAAACATACGAGTGCAAACGTCCACTTGAGTAGCAGGCCCATGATGGTCCTACTCCTACTATAAAGTATAGGATTATAGAATTACGTGTGTAATTGTTTTATATAATGGATTATTTAATTGGTAATTATACACAATGAAAAATATGGCAATTTTTTTTTTTTTTTTTAAAGCTTTGTCTCTTACCTTCTGCCGTTTTTCGGCCGCTGTTACGTTTTCCGGGAGAAGTTTTTCCATTGTAATTACCATTTCCAAGTGTTTTCCTAGACACAACCATTTTTGGTTATTTCTTTAGAACAATTTAACGATATACTGAGGTTTAATGAGGAATACTAGGATTTTCTAACTCCCTTGAAATTAAGGACTTTTGAGCAAGTTATCTCAAAGGAATCTATGGCCGATCGCAAAAGGTGTGTGAATCGTTGAGAGATCTTCATCTTCCACAACGACAGTCGATGTAATAGCCACGATATTACTTGGGGAGGCCACTAAGTCACCATCAATTTTCTAATGCAGTGTGGCTGTTGACTTGAGTCTTCGGATCAAAGTGTAGGAGGGGACATTACTGCGCTTAGTCTTCGGCTATGCCGTGTGGGGAGGGCTGGACTTTGTTTTAAGCACTACAATTTCTAGGCCTAAAGGAGGTCGTTTACATCAAGTCTTTGAGCAACGTGCAGGACGTGGCATTAATGTGCTGAGCCTTCCACGATCTTCCACGCTGCCGCGTGGGGTGGACTTGACTTCTTTGAACGGGAGAGCCTGTATCTTCAGTCCAACAAACAAAGATCTTGGTATTCCTTTTTCATTATGTGTTGAGATTATCTTATTAAGGAACAATAATTTCATAATTAATTACATGGTGACACCATCTTCTCCGTTGCAATAGGTTCAGAGGAGTGGATTCTCTTACGCCGGTGAACCTTATCTTATCGAAGTACTTACAATTCTGTATTATGGTTTTTTAGTTGAACACTAGCGAGATGCTTATCTCACAGGAAGTCATGGCTGATCTTAAGGTATCTCTATTTACCATCATTTTCTAGTCCCCGAGGAACGAACGATGGGTATCTCTTTTTCCACAAAAGGATAGCTTTATAATACAGAGAAATGTGAATTTTAGAGAGGTCTTCGTCTTCCACTATGATAATCAATCAACATAACAACCTCGATGCTCCTTGGGGGGGCCACTATGTCACCATCACATTTCTGATACAAAGGGGTCGTCGATTTGAGTCTCGGATCAAAGTACAGGATGGCTTTACAGTACTAAGGAGTGTGATTTTTGAGAGCTTCTCATCTACCGCAACGACAATTGATGTAACAACATTGCCGCTTGTAGAAGTCATAATATTTATGTCGCCATCGGTTTCTAATACAACTGGGTATGCTTAATTTTGGTCTTTGGACAAGGCAGTTGGACCGGTGGATCATGTGTTTTCACAAGCGAAAATCTTTTCATTGTAGAAAGTGCGCGTGAACGGTTGAAAAAAAGTACTGAGGATAGAAACAAGAGAGGAGAATGGTCAAAAGATATCTATCAATGTTTTGATAACCCACATTCATGCTTCCAACCTTTTCGTCTCCTATATATAGGTTGCCGCCTAACTAGAGTGTACAACCCATTTCTGTAATACTTAGTTCTCCATTGTGTCGCTTGAAAAAGAGAAAGAGGAAAAAATACTTCTACTTTGTGTCACACGGAAAGGCTATGGATTGGAAGACCATTGTTTTGATAATACTTTTTCACTGGTATGTTTTCTTTTCAGCAACTTGCTATGTCAATTGTCATGGCAGTCCAGTTGTCCTTTGTAGAGAAAAAGAGAAAAAAGCCCTCTTAACCTTCGAACAACATGTCAAAGACCCTTCAAGTAAGCTTTCATCTTGGACGGGTAATGAATGTTGTACATGGAGAGGCATTAGTTGTGATAACATAACTGGACATGTTATCAAACTAAACCTCACAAATCCTTGTATTGATTATATAATGGATTGCTCAACATTCAATTTAGGTGGATATATAAATGATTCTTTAAAAGAATTAGATCATCTTCAATATTTTGATCTAAGTTTCAATAATTTTGAAGATCATCATATTCCAAGTGTTTTAGGTTCTTTCCAAAATTTAAAATATCTTAATTTGACTTTTGCTTTTCCTAATTTGAGAGCTAATAGTCTTAAATGGTTATCTAATCTTTCTTCATTAGAAACCTTGAGCCTGAAAGGGATTAATCTTAGCGAGATATCAAACCCTTTTCAGACCACATCTACATCATTGGTTACACTTGATTTGAGTTCCACTTTTATTCTTATTTCAATTCAAGTTTTTTTCATTTCCCTGCTCTTAGAAATGCATATCTGTCCTATAACAACTTTAGAATCGTACCTAATTGGTTACACAATATAACTAATCTTGAAATTCTTGATCTTTCATCTAACTCTATTCAGCAACTTCTTCCAAATGATATTACTTTTCCTAATCAAGATCCTTTCCTTAACATGTCTAGCCTTAAAAGTTTAGATCTTCATGGTAATGAATTTTCCATTATACCTCATTCAATTTATAATTTAACTAATCTTGAAAAACTTGACGTCTCAGACAACTATATTACAGGTGTTCTTCCAAGTGATATGAATTACCTATCCCATCTAACTCACCTTGATTTGTTTTTCAATAAACTCGAAGGAAAAATTCCAATTTCCTTGGGAAATTTGTGTAATCTCCGCTTTTTAGATCTTGCTTGGAACAATATGGAAGGAAAGTTGTGTGAACTTCTAGGAAATTCTTCCACATGCCGTGTGAAAAGTTTAGAGTTGTTAGACTTGAGATTTAATTCAATTTCAGGTACTTTGCCCAATCAGTTGGGAGAATTTCAACAACTATATTCTCTCAATCTACCGGATAACTTGGTTTCTGGTCCGATTCCCATTTCCATTGGTAAATTGACTTCATTAAGCCGATTAGATGTGTCAGGCAATCGGTTGAATGAATCGATTCCCGCAGGTTTTGGAAATCTTTCAAATTTGGAAGAGTTAGACATCTCTAACAATACACTGGAAGGCTTTATTTCAGAGGTACATTTTTCCAACCTAACAAGGCTGAAACGGTTTTTCGCCAATTCAAATCAGTTGAATTTAACCGTACAATCAAATTGGATTCCTCCTTTTCAACTTGAAGAGTTAGATATGGAATCTTGGCAAGTGGGGCCACAATTTCCTGCATGGCTTGAATCACAAAAAGATCTTCAATTTTTAGATTTATCAAATTCAAGAATCTCAGATGTTATCCCTCCGTGGTTTTGGAGCCGTTGTTCCCAGTTCACTTATCTAGGGCTTTCTTATAACCGTCTTCGTGGGAATATTTCAGGTTTATCTTGTGAAGGCTTAATTAGCCTTCATTCAAACCACTTCTCTGGCCCACTCCCCCGTTTCTCTCCTACCATCAAATACTTGGATCTTTCTGATAACTTATTCCATGGGGCTCTCTCTCTTGTCCTTTGTGAACAAGGCTTGGAGATATTGATGCTACAAGTTGTGGGATGATGTGAGGTATCGACTCGTTGGTGGCATCTAAAAGCACAAAAGCAGGCAGAGGACGTGTTCTGTGTGCTGTGGATTGAACAATAAGAAAAGCTTGCTTTCATTCCATAAAAGGATGCTTTCAAACTTTGTTTGTCATGTTCTTTATTAATCTCTTTAATTCGCTCAAATAATTTAAGAACTAAAACATTCCCAAAAAAAAAAAAAATCCTTCATCACAAAAACGCTAATTAATAAAAAATGTTTTGGAGAAAATTGTCAAGAATTTTCAATCTCCTCTTTAGTCGGACCACAGACGGACAACAAAGGACGGACCTGGGTGGACAACAATTGTGAAAAGATTGTCTTCACCATCTTTTACAGCTGAAGAAGTTACGTAGTAGACTTGGAGCTGCAGCTTGCAATCCTGGGCGGGCATGGAACAAATAATTCTTATAAGGTTTATCAAACATAAACAGAGATGATAAAATCTTAGAATCAAACATCAAATTGGACCACGAGGAGGCCATTATTAAACGCCTTGGGTAATGATACTCTTTGCAATTAATAATATTTTTGATAGACATTCATTTCCTTATCAAAACAGTCCAAATAGCAACAAATTTTTTTGAATATTTAATTTTGGCCATGTAATTGTCACCTATTCATCTCGTATGCTCGGTTTTGTGTAGTCTGGGTTTGATTTTCTCCTTTATGTTTTTTTGGACACCATATTTGGTTATTTGATTATGACAATTTAACGATATAGTAAACTTTAAAGGAGAATGCTATGAGAAAATTATTACGAAACACTCCGGGGAATGATACTCATAGCAATAGTGACTAGCCCATTAATTCCTTGTTAAGATTATCGTAAAATAAAAAGATTGATAAATACGTAGTATTTTGTATCCATATTCTTTTTGTTATCAATACGGTCCAAATAAGAGGATGTTGCAATCTCCTAGTAAGCCCGACCACTTGTTAAGTAAGGACACCTTTGGGCTTAGGTCCAATCATGACACTAAAGAAAATATTAATAGCACAATTTTTATTTTTATTTTTTTAATGATTAATTATCATGTATTGTTAAGTTTCATGTAGTAAATATAAAAATTTAGAAAGTAATTTATAAAGAGATAATTCCTTCACTTAGTATTTTAAAGTTTTAAATTAAATATGATAAATCTTTATAAAAATTTAATATGGTATTAAAGCTAATTTTTATAAGAGGAATATATTTCTTAATAACATTAGAGCTTAAGTTCTTCCTTTAACATCCTAATAAATCTAATAAAGCCTAGAGTCTACATAAAAAATAAGACCACGAAGTAGTTTGTATCAAACTCTTACAGTAGGAAGGCATGTTGTGGTGTAAAATTCAGTCACATATTATCAAGATATGAGTGTTTGTACATGATTAAATATGAGTATGTCCATCTGTTTTTTTAATATGATATTAAAACTTAGATTCTTTCTTAACACGAGAAAGTTTAGATGGGACAATTTTGGTGAGAAATAATGTTAAATAAACAATATGAAATTATTCTACATTGCTAAGGAGTTGATAGAAATATATATAACAAATATGACTATCATATCACTTTTATTATTTGGGTTTCGCAAAACTTAGAAATTTATGAAATATTTTAAATATAGACTTACACTTCACATGACTTAGAAAATTCAACTTTGACTATTTTGTAAAAGACTTCAATGGCGTAGTTCGTATGAGTCAAATAAAATAAAATAAAACAAAATAGAGGGTAAAATCAGGAACTGAGGGTATTCGTGGATTCGTTGGCTGATGTAGCATATACAAGTATAGACCTCAAGGCTGCCTGAATTTCTGTAAGCGCGAGTATCTGTTTGTTCAAGTCAACGAAAAAGATTTTAATATTTCTTTTTATCTTCTATGAAACCTATCTTCTTAAGTGACAAAATTTTTAAGCCCATCTTGTTAGTACTTATTTTGGGTCATTTAAAATAGATTATGTATGGTCCAGTAGCAGGCGCATGATGCTCTACTCCTACTATACCGTATTGGATTATAGAATTACGTGTGTAATTGTTTTTTATTATAATGGATTATTTAATTGGTAATTGTACGCAGTGAAAAATACAACAATTTTTTTTTTTTAAAAAAAAAAAACTCTCTCTTACCTGCTGCCGTTTTTCGGCCGCGGTTACGTTTTCCGGGAGAAGTTTTTCCGTTGTAATTACCATTTCCAAGTGTTTTTCTAGACACCATATTTGGTTATTTCTTTTGAACAATTTAATGATATATACTGAGGTTCAATGAAGAATACTAGGATTTTCTAACTCCCTTGAACGAAAGACTTTTGAGGAGCTTATCTTAAAGGAATCTATGGCCGATCGCGAAAGGCGTGTGAATCGTTGAGAGGTCTTCATCTTCCACAACGATGGTCAATGTAACAGCAACGATATTACTTGGGGAGGCCACTAAGTCACCATTAATTTTCTAATAAAGTGGGGCTGCTGATTTTAGTCTTCGGATCAAAGTGTAGGACGGGGCATTAATGAGCTTAAGTCTTCAGCTATGCCGTGTGGGGAGGAGGGCTGGACTTTGTTTTAAGCACTACAATTTCTAGGCCTAAAGGAGGTCGTTTACTTCAGTCTTGGAGCAACGTGCGGAACGGGGCATTAGTGCGTTGTGCCTTCCACGGCTATAGTTTACGTGATCTTCCACGCTGCCGTGTGTGGAGGGCTTGACTTTGTCTTAAGCCTTCGACAATTGAGTCACTACAATTTCTAGTGCATAGAAGGGTGGTTGATTTGGGTCACAGGACTCAAGTTCCGGACCAAAGCATGGGTCGGGACATCTAATGCTCTTGATCTTCAAAGACTATGAATCTATGAATCACCCAACTTCCACTCTGCCCCTAAGAAACGTCCAATGCACGTGAAGTGTTTGTGGCATAGGATATGGTTCTCATTAGTAACATATTTTCCAGACTAAATGACAAAATATTCTCCATCCTTCATAGAACAATAATTTAAAGATAAATGACAACTATTTTTCACATATAAAGTCTAGTTTTTCATACAAGAATGAAATAGATAAATATTAAAATCAAACTAAGTGAACATTAAAAAAGAAAGAAAACGAAATTGGAGGTAGGTCTTTATTCTTTATAGGTCTTCGCCTTCTTTTGCCAAAGGATAGTTTTGCAGTACAAAGAACATTTGAATTTTTTAGAGAACTTCATATTCCACAATGACAATCATTCAACATTAAAGCCACGATGGTCCTTGGGGAAGCCGCTATGTCACCATCGAATTTCTAATACAAAGGGGGTCAATGATATGGGTCTCGGATCAACGTGCGGGACAGGGCATTAATGCGCTTAGTCTTCCACAGCTCTGCCGTGTGGGGAGGGCTTGACTTTGTTTTAAAATAAATCAAGGACAATAATTTAAAGATAAATGCCAACTATTTTTCACATATGAAGTCTAGTTTTTCACAGAAGAATGAAATAGATAAATATTAAAATCAAACTAAGTGAACATTAAAAAAGAAAGAAAATGAAATTGGAGGTAGGTCTTTATTCTTTATAGGTCTTCGCCTTCTTCTGCGAAAGGATAGCTTTGCAGTACAAAGAACATTTGAAATTTTTAAATAATGGGGCAATAACCCATGGGACGTTTCTTATGATTTGAGTCTTCATATTAGAATGTCAAACGGTGCATTAATGCGCTTAGTCTTCTGCAGCTATGTCGTGTGGGGAGGGCTTGACTTTGTTTCAAAAAGATTGGGTGATTGATTTGGGTCTTCGTACCAAGGAATGGGATGTTACAAAAAGGTGATGTTTGATTTTGAACTTTAGACCAAATAATGGGGCAAAGCATCTAGATGTGCCAGCACTATGAATCTAAGAAACGTCCAATGTACATGGAAGTGTTTGTGCCCTAGGCTTTCAAACCACTATCAATTTTAAGTGTAAAAAGGAATAATTGGTTTCAATCTCTTTGGGGTAAAGCATAGGAGGATGAATACAATGCTCTTAGCAAGTCACATTGTGTAAAATAAAATTCTCCATTGAAGTACTTAGCAAATCATGAGAAGAGCTATGTATAGGAAAACCATTGTTTTGATTGTCTTTTCCTATTGCTATATATTATTCACCTACTATTTATATTAATTATCATACAAGTTTAAATATTCTTGTAATATTCTTATTCTTTGGAGAACATATCAAAGATTTTCTAATTTGATACTCATCTTGGACAAGTAAAAATATTGTATACTAAGAGGAATTTCTTATGATAGCATAATCCAATGTTCAATTATATTAAATTACAAAAATCCACTATAACTGTTGAATTGAAGTTTGGTAAATTTATAATTTATTTATATTATTTAATTTTGAATTAAAACACAGATAGATTTAATGGTTGTCTAAATCTTCATTGTTAAAAAATTTATATATGAATATGATTAATTTTAGCTTAGTATCTAACTATTTTTATATCATATCTCCACCATTGGTTATTAAATTTTTATTTTTTTTATCAAATGTACACCATTGTTCACCTTTAATTTGAGTTTTAGTTTCATACATATTGCAAGATAATCATGACAGTTGTAGTAACGATTCCATATAAAAAGTCAAAAGAAGGCGAAGACAGTCCAAAAAGGAACAAACATATTTTGCTTTCTAGAAAAAATATTTCGACTCTTACATTTTTTCTAACAATGTTTTTTCTATGTACAAAATCCCTATCTGTACAAAAAGGGGCAGTATTTTTTTGAATTTAAATACAATCTTTTACAAATTAATTTATAATGTAGATTAAATACTTGTCCTTTCGACACAAAATGCTTATTAATTTCATTCATACAAGTATGCAAGTGTTAGGTATCGTTGTTATCGAAGGGCTTAAAATTCCCTAATTTATTTTGGTTGTATAGTTATGAACAACTCTCCCTCTTGAACATTACTGAGAAGCTCCGCACGAAGGGAGTCCATGACTGATCTCGGATCATAGATAATGCGCTGAGCCTTCCGCGACTATGGTCTCCGCGATCTTCCACGCTGCCTGTTGAGCATTTTGCGAATGTCCTCACAACGGAAGTCCATGGCTGATGTCGGTTCATAGATCAAATGTTTTACGAACTTGCCACGCCACGCCTTGGTGAGGGCCCGTTGCTCAAGACTCTGTTTTCGGCCTAGGCCATCAATTCCCCATCATTTTCTAGTCCATAGAGGGTGATGGGGGAGTCCTATGACCGAGCTGTGGAACAGGGTCGTCTATCACCTTTTTCCACGAGAGGATGGCTTTACAGTACAAAGGCGTGTGATTTTTGAGAGCTTCTCATCTATCGCAACGACAGTTGATGTAACGACATTGCCGCTTGTAGAAGTCATAATATTTATGTCGCCATCAGTTTCTAATACAACTGGGTATGCTTAATTTTGGTCTTTGGACAAAACAGTTGGACCGGTGGATCATGTGTTTTCACAAGCGCAAATCTTTTCATTGTAGAAAGTGTGTGTGAGTTGGTTGAAAAAAAAAATACTGAGGATAGAAACAAGAGAGGAGAATGGTCAAAAGAAATCTATTAATGTTTTGATAACCCATCTTCCTGCTTCCAACCTTTTCGTCTCCTGTATATAGGTTGCCGCCTAACCGGATTGTACAACCCATTTCTGTAATTGTCCTCCATTGTGTCGCTTAGAGAGAGGGAGAAGAAAACACAAAAATACAGAACTTGTACTTTGTGTCACGGGAAGGGCTATGGATTGGAAGATCATTGTCTTGATAGTACTTTTTCACTGGTATGTTTTCTTTTCAGCAACTTGGTATGTCAATTGTCATGGCAATCCAGTTGTCCCTTGCAGAGGAAAAGAGAAAAATGCCCTCTTAACCTTCAAACAACATGTCAAAGACCCTTCAAGTCAGCTTTCCTCTTGGACGGGTAACGAATGTTGTACATGGAGAGGCATTAGTTGTGATAACATAACTGGACATGTTATCAAACTAAACCTCACAAATCCTTGTATTCATTATCCATGCAATTTGTTATTAGGTGGACATATAAATGATTCTTTAAAAGAATTAGATCATCTTCAATATTTTGATCTAAGTTTCAATGATTTTGAAGATAATCATATTCCAACTTTTTTGAATTCTTTCCAAAATTTAAAATATCTTAGTTTGAGTTATGCTGGTCCTAATTTGAGGGCTAATAGTCTTGAATGGTTATCTAATATTTCTTCATTAGAAAACTTGTGCATGAGTGGGATTAATCTTAGTGAGATATCAAACCCTTTTCAGATCACATCTACATCATTGGTTACACTTGATTTGAGTTCCACTTTTATTCCTAATCAAGATCCTTTCCTTAACATGTCTAGCCTCAAAAGTTTAGATCTTGCTTTTAATGCATTTTCCATTATACCTCATTCAATTTATAATTTAACTAATCTTGAAAAACTTGACCTTTCAGAAAACCATATTACAGGCGTTCTTCCTAGTGATATAAATTACCTATCCCATCTAACTCACCTTGATTTGTCTTTCAATAATCTTGAAGGAAAAATTCCAATTTCCTCGGGAAATTTGTGTAATCTCCATTTTTTAGATCTTTCTTGGAACAGTATGGAAGGAAAGTTGTGTGAACTTCTAGGAAATTCTTCAACATGCCGTGTGAAAAGTTTAGAGTTGTTAGAGTTGAGTTCTAATTCAATTTCAGGTACTTTGCCTGATCAGTTGGGAGAATTTCAACAACTATATTCTCTTAATCTAGGGTATAACTTGCTTACTGGTCCGATTCCCATTTCCATTGGTAAATTGTCTTCATTAAGCCAATTAGATGTGTCAGGCAATCGGTTGAATGAATCGATTCCCACAAGTTTTGGAAATCTTTCAAATTTGGAATACTTAGACATCTCTAACAATACACTGGAGGGCTCTGTTTCAGAGGTACATTTTTCCAACCTAACAAGGCTGAAACGGTTTCTAGCCTCTTCAAATCAGTTGAATTTAACCGTACAATCAAATTGGATTCCTCCTTTTCAACTTGAAAAGTTAGATATGGAATCCTGGCAAGTGGGGCCACAATTTCCTGCATGGATTGAATCACAGAAAGATCTTCTAATTTTAGATTTATCAAATTCAAGAATCTCAGATGTTATCCCTCCGTGGTTTTTGAGCCGTTGTTCCCAATTCACTTATCTAGAGCTTTCTTATAACCGTCTTCGTGGGAATATTCCAGATTTATCTTGTGGAACCTGGATTAGCCTTCATTCAAACAACTTCTCTAGCCCACTCCCTCGTTTCTCTCCTACCATCGAATACTTGGATCTTTCTGATAACTTATTCCATGGGGCTCTTTCTCTTGTCCTTTGTGAACAAAAAGATAGAATCAGTGATATGCTATTTCTTGATTTATCGGGAAATATGTTATATGGAGAGCTTCCAGATTGTTGGATGAATTATTCTAATTTAGAAGGGTTAAACTTGGGGGACAATAACCTGACCGGAAGTATACCGAGCACCTTAGGTACTCTATCCCAGCTTTCTTCATTATCCCTATCTAAAAATAGTCTGCTTGGGAACTTACCATGGTCATTGCGAAATCTCACAGCCTTGAAAATGTTAGATCTTAGTGAGAATAACTTTTCTTTAGACTTGCCCATTTGGTTGGTAAAGCATTTGCCCTCCCTTCGTATTCTCATGCTTCGCTCAAACAAGTTTGGTGGCAATATTCCTAGGGAGATTTGTGATCTCCATTATCTTCAAATATTGGACCTCTCTCAAAACAACTTCTCAGGAAGCATTCCACGTTGCTTTTTTAATTTTAGTGGCATGATGGGAAAACATTATTGGTTCTTTAATTTCACCCCGACTGGAAAAGCATACTTGGTAACAAAGAATGCAGAGTATGAATATAGCAAGAAACTTCTTCCACTTGTCACAAGCATGGACCTCTCAAGTAATAGTTTAACAGGAAAGATCCCCGAGGAACTTACCAATCTCTATTCGTTGAGATTCTTGAATCTATCAAACAATCAACTCCATGGAAGAATTCCAAAGAAAATAGGTGCCATGAAGCAGTTGGAGGTTCTGGATGTTTCAGTTAATCAACTCACAGGTTCAATACCTCAGAGTATGACAACTCTAACTTTCTTGGATTATGTTAACCTTTCATACAATCACTTCTCGGGCAAAATTCCAACCAGCACCCAACTTCAATCCTTTGGTCGACTTAGCTTTGTCGGCAATCAAAACCTTTGTGGGCCTCCACTTACAGCTACCTGCCCTGGAGATGACGCATCCCCAAAGCCAGTACCAAGCATTGATGACGGAGGTGGTGCGAACGATGGCTGGATGGACAAGAAATGGTTTTATATGGGCATACCGTTTGGATTTGTGATGGGTTTTTGGGGCATAATTGGTCCACTAGTGTTCAACAAGGCTTGGAGATATGCATGCTACAAGTTTTGGGTTGATGTGAGGTGTCAACTATTTGGTGGCATCTAAAAGCGCAAATTGGCTGAGAGCATAGTATTTGTTTTGTTTGTGGTGGATCGAAGAATAAAGAAAGCTTCCATTCATTCAAATATAAAGCGTCTTCCATAGCTACCTAAGTTTTTATTTGTGCTTGTGGGTGTCTTTGTATTGGGTTTAGCAAAAAAGATTTTGGCATTCTCTGTACTGTCCATGAAGCTCATATTACTGGGTGGGACAACAATTTCCTTTTTATTCATTTTCTCCATGTTATTATCAGACTCATATTATATGGTTGCAATATCTCACGTGAAGCCTACTTTTGTTTATATTTTTGGTTTTGTAATTTATTTTATTTCTGTAAGATTCGAAGGAGAACACCAGTGTCTTTTTAACTCCTGTTATGCTTATCTATTGAGGGATTAAAAACTCCTTGATTTATTTTGGCTATGTAATTTACAACAATTCATCTTGAACGCTAGTAAGGAAGGTCAGATTAAAGTCTGTGGCTGATGGCAGTCTGTAGATGAAAGCATGAGACAGGGCAACTACGAGTTGCGTACTTGCCACGCTACCTCTGGGGGAAGGCCTGTTGCTCTTTCCTCTGTTCGTGGTTTCATCCATCAAGTCATCATTAATTTCTGGCACAAAGGGAAATTGTTGGTTTTGCCTCTTGAATCAAACCGTGGGGTTGGTCATCTACGGCGTATTATGCCAATTTCATGCCTTAATTGTCCAAAGAGATGCTCAACTTTTTCATCGCTTATAGGTAGGCTTTGTGAACGGTTGATGACGATTGCTCAACCTTTTCGTTGCCTATATGTAGGCTGTGAAAAAAATTTGTGAATGATTGCAAACAAATGCGACACCGAGAAGAAAAGAAAAGAGCGACAGAAGAAAAAGCATCTTGGATTACCGACTTGCATCTTATAGGCAACCATACCAAAGTAGAAATCATTCGCATATTAACTTCACCGTTGTGTTCTTAAGCAAGGAAAAAAAAAGTTTCTTCATTGTGTCATGGGGACGATTATGGATACAATCAGTGTGTTAGTAGTCCTTTGGTACTTATTCTTTGTCAATTGTCAAGCAAATCAAAGTACTTTTTGCCAAATAAAAGAAAGTGAAGCCCCTTTGAGCTTCAAACAATATATCAATGACCTTTCAAATTTATTTTCCACTTCGAAGATAGAGAATGTGGGAAACGGAGAGGAATTAGTTGTGATTGCCTAGCTAAAATTGTGGTACAACTAAATCTTAGACATCCATATCTGCATAATATTTTTGAAGATTTTACCCTATGAATTGGTGAATTTAGAAATAATTTCTTTATAAGAATGATATCATCTTCATTATTTGCATCTAAATTCAAATGCTTTTAAAGATGATAATATTCAAATTTGTTTTGGTCTTTTTCAAAATTTAAAATATACCTAAAAGTTACATATCTAGGTTTCAACATGGTCGTGGAAGATCTTGACTAATTATCTATATTTTTCATGTTAGAATCCCATGACATATCAATCTCAGGACTGATAACTATGAAAACAATTTTCTTGTTAGATAACTATTAAAATTATATTTGTGGAGTGTGAACTTTATACCTATGAGCATCTATTCTTTTCTTCAATATGCAGTATGTTTAGTTGAGCATAATCCTAAATTTCAAGTTCGTTTGCTGATCAACTGACTCAAAATCTATCGGTTCTCAATCTAGAACATAACTCTCTCTGGTTCAAGCTCCATATTTATGGATAAATTGTCGTCATTATTACTTCTCTTTGGTAACTCTGTTTCTAGCCCAATTCTCATGTCTGTAGGTAAACTGTTATCCCAATTTTCATAATCAGTTAAATGAAACAATTCCAGAAAGTTTTGAAGATCTTTTGGATCTTAAAAATTTTGACATCTCTAACAAAATACTAAAAGGAACTATTTAAGAAATGCATCTTTGCAAGCTAATGAGGCTAAAAACATTTCTAGCCTCTTCAAATGGATTGAATTTGAATGTGAGCTCAAATTGAGTTTTTCTTTTTCCATTCTACACTTCTAGCAATAAGTGGGATGGCTATTTTTTGAATAGAATCTATCACAGAAAGATCTTCAATCTCTATTGGCTATAATTTTTTTAAATCTCTTAAACAATCATCTCCACGGTAATATTCCAAACAATTTTAATGGTATGAAACAATTGAAGTCTTTAGGTTTTTCATCGAATCAACTCACAAGTGTAATATCTCAAACCATGACAGATTTGTCATTCTTGAGTAATTTAAATATATCATAAAATTACATCTCTGGAAGAATTCCTACCAATACACAATTGCAAAGCTTCAACAAATTTGATTTCATTGGTAATGACGACCTTTGTGGCCCTCCATTTACAACACCCTGCCTTGGAGATGACACATCCCCAAAGCCAGTACTAAGTGTCTATGATGGAGGTGGCAAGAACGGGAGCTGGATGGACAAGGAATAGTTTTATATGGGCATTAGCGTTTGGATTTTTGGTGGGTTTTGAGGGTGTACTTGGTCCATTAACATTCAACAAGGCTTGGAGATATAGATGCTACAAGTTTTGGGATGATGTGAGGTATCGACTCGTTGGTGGCATCCAAAAGCATAAAAGCAAGCAGAGGACGTGTTCCGTGTGCTGTGGATTGAAGAATAAGAAAAGCTTGCTTTCATTCGATAAAAGAATGCTTTCAAACTCTGTTTGTCATGTTCTTTATTAATCTCTTTAATTCGCTCAAATAATTTAAGAACTAAAACATTCCAAAAATAAAAAACAATCCTTCATCACAAAAACACTAATTAATAAAAAAATGTTTTGGAGAAAATTGTCAAGAATTTTCAATCTCCTCTTTAGTCGGACCACAGACAGACCACAAAGGACGGACTTGGGTGGACAACAGTTGTGAAAAGATTGTCTTCACCATCTTTACAGCTGAAGAAGTTACGTAGTTGACTTGGAGTTGCAGCCTGCAATCCTGGGCGGGCATGGAACAAATAATTCTTATAAGGTATGAAATTCTTATAAGGTTTATCAAACATAAACAGAGATGATAAAATTTTAGAACCAACCATCAAATTGGGCCACGAGCAGGTCATTATTAAATGCCTTGGGTAATGATACTCATTGCAATTAATAATATTTTTGATAGACATTCTTTTCCTTATCAAAACAGTATAAATAGCGATTTTTTTTTGAATATTTAATTTTGGTCATGTAATTGTCACCTATTCATCTCGTATGCTTGGTTGTGTGTAGTCTGGGTTTGATTTTCTCCTTTATGTTTTTTTTTACTACACGATATAGTAAAGTTTAAAGGAGAACACTATGAGAAAATTATTATGAACCACTCTGGGGAATGATATTCATAGCAATAGTGGCTACACCATTAATTCCTTGTTAAGATGTCGCAAAATAAAAAGATTGATAAATACGTAGTATTTTTTATACATATTCTTTTTTCTTATCAATACAGTCCAAATAAGAGGATGTTGCAATCTCCTAGTAAGCCCAACCACTTGTTGTTAAGTAAGGACATGTTTGGGCTTAGGTCCAATCATGACACTAAAGAAAAAATTAATAGCACAAATATTATTTTATTTTTTTAAAGATTAATTATCATGTATTGTTAAGTTTCATGTAGTAAATATAAAAATTTAGAAAGTAATTTACAATGAAATGAATTCCTTCACTTAGTATTTTAAGGTTTTAGATTAAATATGATAAATCTTTATAAAAATTTAACATGGTATGAAAGCTAATTTTTGAGATGGCAATATATTTCTTAATATGACATTAGAGCCTAAGTTCTTCCTTAACACCCTTATAAATCTAATATGACCTAGAGTCTACAAAAAAAATAACTCTATGAAATAATTTGTATCAAACTATTATAGTAGGAAGGTATGTTGTGGTGTAGAATTCAGTCTCATATTATTAATATATAGTGTTTGTATGTGGTTAAATATGAGTATGTTCATCTACTTTATAATTTAGTTTTTAAGATAAGAATATTTTTTTTTAAATGTGATACCAGAATTTAGATTCTTTTTTAGCACTCATAGATATAAATAAACCTAAAATTCACTAAAGCACTTTGCAGCAAGCAACATTAGCATTTTCTCTCCAAGCTTGAAATATTTGACTTATTCAAATTTCTAACTTGAGGGAGTGTTATAGAATATCATGATACGAAATATTATGTAACACAATATTATGTCTCATTTTGTTGGTCACAATTAATGTAAATATTCTTTATATCTTCATTATATTTTCCTTTATTAAGATTTTCATGTAAAACATTGTCATAGGTCTATATAAAGACCTCTCATTATATAGTGTAAAGTATCGTAGTATCCATAGAGAGAGAAGTTTCCACGTTCTGTAAGCGCGAGTATATGTATGTTCCGGTCAACGAAGAAGATTTTGATATTCTTTTTATCTTCCATGAAGCCTATCTTCTTAAGTGACAAAAATTTTAAGCCCATCTTCGTAGTACTTATTTTTGGTCATTTAAATTAGATTATGCGGAGCCCTCGTTTCATCGTCTCTGTTTTGTTTTTGTTAAGAGGCACCACCCTGCGCACCCAGCGGCTCCGTGTCCCTCTAGCCGAACATACAAGTGCAAAACGTCCACTCCAGTAGCAGGCGCATGATGGTCCTGCTCCTGCTATAAAGTATAGGATTATAGAATTACGTGTGTAATTGTTTTGTATAATGGATAATTTCATTGGTAATTGTACACAATGAAAAATACAGCCTACTCCTACTCTTACCTTCTGCCGTTTTTCGGCCGCTATCACGTTTTCCGGGAGAAGTTTTCCATTGTAATTACCATTTTCAAGTGCTTTTCTAGACACCATGTTTGGTTATTTCTTTTGAACAATTTAACGATATACTAAGGTTCAATGAAGAATACTAGGATTCTCTAACTCCCTTAAAACTAAGGACTTTTGAGGAGCTTATCTCAAAGGAATCAATGGCCGATCGCAAAGACCGTGTGAATCGTTGAGAGGTCTTCATCTTCCACAACGACAATCAACGTAACAGTCACGACGTTATTTGGGGAGGCCAGTAAGTCACTATCAATTTTCCAACAAAGTAGGGCTGTTGATTTGAGTCTTCGGGTCAAAGTCAGCCATGGCATGTGGGAAGGGCTGGACTTTATTTTAAGCACTAAAATTTCTAGGCCTAAAAGAGTGGTTGATTTGAGTCTTCACGCCAAAGATTGTGATGTTACATCTATCTCTCTTAGTCTCTCACAACTATGGTCCCACTGCTGTTTCTAGGCCTAAAGGAGGTCGTTTACTTCAGTCTTTGAGCAACGTGCGGGACGGGGCATTAGTGCGTTGTGCCTTCCACGCCTATAGTGTACGTGATCTCCCACGCTGCCGTGTGTGGAGGGCTCGACTTTGTCTTAAGCCCTCGACAATTGAGTCACTACAACTTCTCATGCATAAAAGGGTGGTTGATTTGGGTCACCGGACTAAAGATCTAGACCAAAGCATGGTTCGGGACATCTAATGCTCTGGATCTTCCAAGACATTGAATCTATGAATCACCCATCTTCCACTCTGCCCCTAAGAAACGTCGAATGCACATGAAGTGTTTGTGCCCTGGGCTATGGCTGTCATTAGTGACATTTTTTCCAGAATAAATGACAAAATATTCTCCATCCTTCATAGAACAATAATTTAAAGATAAATGCTAACTATTTTCACATAGAAAGTCTAGTTTTTCATAGAAGAATGAAATGGATAAATATTAAAATCAAACTAAGTGAACAGAAAAAATAAAATAAAAAACGAAATTGGGGGTAGGTCTTTATTCTTTCTAGGTCTTTGCCTTCTTCTGCGAAAGGATAGCTTTGCAATACAAAGAACATTCGAATTTTTTAGAGAACTTCATCTTCCACAATGACAATCATTCAACGTAATAGCCACGATGCTTCTTGAGGAGGCCACTATGTCTCCATCAAATTTCTGATTCAAAGGGGGTCGATGATTTGAGTCTCGGATCAACATTCGGGGCAAGGCATTAATGTGCTTAGTCTTCCACAGCTCTGTCGTGTGGGGAGGGCTTGACTTTGGTTAACTTCAGGAGACCTGCTGTCTGACGCTACTGCCAAATTTGAGAAAAAGTAGAACATCACAATAATAATTGAGGAAAGCAGAAGAAACAGTAACTCTGTCAGGGGAAGAAAAGGAGATACGTTTGGTCTACTTAATCGTGATTAAATTAATCAAGAAAGTGGGATTTGGTTTGGATTGGATATGTTAATGACAATAATTCTCCATTATCTTAAGTCCCTAAAACCGATGATGCTATTAATAGGATAAGGTGTAGAGTGGACAAGTTAATATTAGCAAGGTATGGGTTCTTTTTGTGAGAGAAGTAGCTGCTGCGTGATTTCCTGTGGGTTAATTTCATGCAAAACTCCTTAAAACAAAGGTGGGGGGTCATTGAAGGAAGAGTCACGGCATCGCATGGGGGAAGGAATATCCGATTTGTCCTTGGCGTGTACGTCGGGTGGTGGAAGCTGACTCTGCTTGCGCTTCCTTGAAGGGACCCAAAGCACTCAATTTTTTTTTGGGATTGGGACCCTCTTACAACCTCCATTGAAGACCCTCCTGCTGCCTGCCTAAGCTTTTCCCCCATTTAAAAAAAGCCTTTCAACTCAGTAACATTCTACTCCAAAATTTCTCTGGGATCAACCCTGACAAGCTTTTTGAATCAGGGAGGACCAACTTTCCACATGATGAGCTTTGAATATTCCACGAGCCTGGTTGTGAGAGGAGGGGATGGAGGCTGCAAATGGAAGAAGGGATCAAATCTGAAATGCTACCATTAGATATATTCAGAACTCGGAGACCTTTCTGTGATTGAAGGCATGCAAGGAATTATGGGTCCACGTACGATGATCTCTAACAGAAATGCGCTATTTTTTATGTGTCCAAATGACGGGTTGTTAGTGCGCTGTGGGTGATCACCACTTTTTTTGATTTACTTAGTTCTCCTTCTTTTCTCTTAATCTCATTTCATTTTCATTAGTCAGCCGAGAAAAAATAGGAGGTTTTGATAATTTGTCTTTCGGACTTGTTTTTGAACTCCTGTTTATTACAAAACTGATCCTCTGTTTTCTGAGAAGTTGTAAGGAAAATTTGTGATTTGATATAAAATTGCTAAAAATTTCTACGTTGTCAATTGGTTTCATGTTTGCATGGTTATGTATTGGTGTGAATTGTGTCCTAGAGTTGCGTTTTTGGGCAAGATCTTGCTGGTGAATGTAGTTGGAATACTATAGATATATATATAAATAAAAGACAGAGGCCTCTCAGTTACCATTAAATTTCTGATACGACAGGGTCATTGATTTGATTCTTCAAATTAGAGTATCAAACAGGGCATTAATGCACTTTGTCTTCCACGGCTATGCCGTGTGGGGAGGGCTTGACTTTGTTTTAAAGATTGGGTGATTGATTTGGGTCTTCGCACCAAGGAATGAGATGTTTCATCAATCTCTCTTAATCCATCATATTCATGGTCATGTTGCTGTTTAAGGAGGGCCATTGGCCTTGACTCTTTGCGTGGATTTGTCTTTTAAGTCACCCTTAATTTGACGTACAAAAAGGTGATGGTTGATTCTGAACTTTGGACCAAATAATGGGGCAAAGCATCTAGATGTGCTAGCACCATGAATCTAAGAAATGTCCAATGCACATGGAAGTGTTTGTATCTTGGGCTATTAAGCCACTGTCAATTTTAAGTGTAGAAAGGAATAATTGGTTTCAATCTCTTTGGGATGAAACATAAGAGGATAAATATAATGCTCTTAACATGTCACATTGTGTAATACTAAATTCTTCATTGAGCCACTTAGCAAAGAATAAATATGGAGCTTTTCACTCGGATCATAAGAAGAGCTATGCATAGGAAGACCATTGTTGATTGTCTTTTTCTATTGGTATATATTGTTCAGCTACTATTTATGTTAATTTTCATGCAAGTTTAAATATTCTTGTACTCTTCCTAATCTTTGAATAATATATCAAAGATTCTCTAATTTGATACTCATCTTGGAGAAGTAAAATTATTGCATACGAGGACTAATTTCTTGTGATAGCATAACCCAATATTCTATTATATTGAATTACAAAATTCACTATAACTTTTGAATTGAAGTTTGGTAGATTTAAAATTTACTTCCTTTAGGAAATTTATACTATTTTCATTACTAGATCTAAATTCAAATGATTTTGAAGATATTAATATTCCAATTTTTTTTTTTTGTGCTTCTCAAAATTTGAAGCATTTTGGTTTATCTTATTTAATTTTGAATTGAAACACGGATAGATTTTAATGGCTGTCTAAATTTTCATTGTTAGAAAATTTATATATGGCTATGATTAATTTTAGCTTAGTATCTAACTATTTTCATATCACATTTCCACCATTTGTTATTTATCTTTGTTTGATAAAAACCTTATATATGAATATGATTAAACTTTTTTTAATCAAATTTACTCCATTGTTCACCTTTTAGTTTCAGTTTCAGTTTTTGTACATATTGCAAGATAATCATGAGAAGTATGATAACAATTCCATACATAAAGTCAAGCGAAGGCTTAGACAGTCCAAAGAGGAACAAACGTAGTTTGCTTTGTGTAAAAACTATCTCGGCTTTTACATTTTTTCAACCTTTTTTTGTCATATTCAAAATCCCCAACTGTACTAAAAGGGGCCATATTTTTTTTGAATTTAAATACAATCTGTTACAAATTAATTAATAATATAGATTAAATACTTGTCTTTTCGACACAAAATGCTTATTAATTTCACTCATACAAGTATGCCAGTGTTAGGTATTGTTGTTATCGAAGGACTTAAAATTCCTAATTTATTTTGGTTGTATAGTTATGAACAACTCTCCCGGTTGAACATTACTGAGAAGCTCAGCACAAAAAAATTCCATGACTGATCTCGGTTTCATAGATTCAATGTTTACGTGCTTGCCAGGCAGCGACCTAGTGAGGGCCCGTTGCTAAACAACACATTTTTCGGCATAGCCCTCATTTTCCAGTCCATAGAGGGGTGATGGAAGTCTTTGGACCAAGCCGTGGAACAGGGTCGTCTGTAACAAATTTCTGCTGCAATGATTTGAGTCTTTGGAGCGAAGTGCGGAATACGGCATTTAAAAATCTTCCACGACCATAAATTTAAGTCGCCATCGCTTTCTAATAGAGTTCGGTATGCTCGATCCTGTTTTTTCTACAAGCGAAAATCTTTTGGATGGTAGAAAGTGCGTGTGAACGGTTGAAAACAAGCAGCAACGGTAGAAACAATAGAGAAGAAGTCTCAAAAGGAAATTAATGCTTTCATAACCCACCTTCATGCTCCACCTTTTTCGTCTCCTATATATATAGGTTGTCGCCTAACACCAATGTACACCCCACTTCTGAAATATTTACTTCCCTCCATTGTGTGGCTTAGAGAAAAAGAGAAAAATACAGAGCTTGTCCTTTGTGTCATGGGAAGGGCATTAGTAGTACTTTTGCATTGGTATGTTTTCTTTTTAACTGTTTTATATATCAATTGTCATGTAAGTCCAAATGTCCTTTGTAGAGAAAAAGAAAAAGAAGCCTTCTTAACCTTCAAAAAATATGTCAAAGATCCTTCAAATCGGCTTTTATCTTGGACTGGTAAAGAATGTTGTACATGGGAAGGAATTAGTTGTGATAACATAACTGGATATGTTATCAAACTAAACCTCACAAATCCATCTAATTCTTCTGATCCATTTGATTTGTTAGCATTAAGGTTGGGTGGATTTATAAATGATTCTCTCAAGGAATTAAATCATCTTCAATATTTAGATTTAAGTTTTAATCAATTTGAAAATAATCATATTCCAAGTTTTCTTGGTTTACTTCAAAAGTTAAAGTATCTCAACTTATCTCAAGTTGGTTTTGATATAAAGGTTGATAATCTTAAATGGTTGTCTAATCTTTCATCATTAGAAGTCTTAGGCATGAGCTGGATTGATCTTAGCAAGGTATCTAACTCTTCTAAGATGATATCTAAATCCTTAGTCACACTTGATTTGAGTTACACTTCTATTCCAACTGAAGTTGCTTTTCACATCCCTACTTTGAAAAATCTATATATAAGTTGGAATAGTTTTACTACAATACCTAATTGGATATGCAATACAACTAGTCTTGAAAGACTTGATTTTTCAAGTAATAAAGTTTCGCATGTACTTCCTAGTGATATTAATTGTCTTTCTCATCTAAAGCACCTTGATTTATCATGGAATAATATTGAAGGAAAATTTCCTATTTTCTTGTCAAATTTGTGTAATCTCAAATATTTAGATTTTTCTTCCAACAATTTGGAAGGAGAGTTGCATGAAATTTTAGGAAATTCCTCTACATGCAATGTGAAAACTTTGGAGTACTTAGATTTGAGTTATAATTCTCTTTCAGGTCCTTTACCTATGGCTTTTAGTAATTTGTCATTATTGAGGGTATTGGATGTAGCTTATAATAAGTTGTTTGGAAAAATTCCCATATTTATTGGGAACTTGTCAGCATTGAGAGAATTGTTTGCATATGGAAATCAATTGAATGGAGCAATTCCTACAAGTCTTGGAGATCTTAGGAATCTTGAAAATTTAAACATTGGGAACAATAATTTGGAGGGCTCTATTTCCGAATTGCATTTTTCCAACCTAACAAGACTGAAAT
This sequence comes from Casuarina equisetifolia, assembly GCA_028551475.1. Taxonomy (NCBI): domain Eukaryota; kingdom Viridiplantae; phylum Streptophyta; class Magnoliopsida; order Fagales; family Casuarinaceae; genus Casuarina; species Casuarina equisetifolia. The sequence continues at coordinate 5,021,496 of CM052361.1, forward strand.
CATTTGTTGCCCGTTCAAACCAATTGAAGTTGACTGTACCATCAAATTGGATTCCTCCCTTTCAACTTCAACTTTTGTCCATTTCATCAATGCAAGTGGGACCACAATTTCCTTCATGGATTGAATCACAAAAGGATCTTCAATATCTAGATTTATCAAGTTTTGGAATTTCAGACATTATCCTTTCTTGGTTTTGGAGCCGTCATCCCCAGATCGATCTTCTAGACCTTTCTCAAAACCAAATTCATGGTACTATTCCAAATTTGTCCGGTGAAGAAGTCTTCCTCAGCTCAAACAACTTTTCTGGCCCACTCCCCCATCTCTCTCCTACCGTTCAGTTGTTAGATCTATCAAATAACTCATTTCATGATTCTCCTTCTCTCTTCCTTTGTAAATCTAATAATAGATTTTTTTTTTTTTGAGAAACAGGGGCGGTACCCTGACAAATTTTATTAATACCAACAAGGCTGGGCGTAATAACCATACCTCGGATAAGTACAAAGGGCAGGGTATATTCCTAACCCTCAGGAAATAAAGTCACTCACATTTTAAAATGCCACACATAATTAAAATAACTTAAAATACATTGGGCAGCACATTCGCTTAACCCTATGGTGGTCTATAATTATCTAAGCCTAATTGATCTTTGACATAAACATTTAAGCATGAATGCGGCAATGAGCCAATCTGATCAAAAAAATTGTCACATTTTGAATGGCATGACCATGATTGGCGAGACGGTCTGCTACCATATTCCCCTCACGATGCACATGACATATAAGTGTATATAAAGGAATCATAGTCAAACATTGACGTATGACATATTCCAATTTCCATGGAGTTATCCATTTGTTGAGCATGCATTGAATTAAATAGAAGGAATCAAATTCAATAACATGTGGTACTTGATTCCGTGCATGACATATTTTAAGGCCCTCTAACATTGTATATGCTTCTGCCTCTGCACTACTGCCAGGATATAACTTGGTGGAAAAGGCCATGATGAGATCTCCATTATGATCTCTTAGGATTCCCCCTCTAGCATTATTCCCCCTGATGCTTGATCCGTCTGTATTCAACTTGTATTGTCCCATAGAAGGAGGTTGCCAATGAACCCAAATTCCTCGTCGCAATGGAATATAAATCATAGGAACTTTTAGCACAACTAATGATATTTGATCTAGGAAGCTTACTTGAACCTTGACTTGGATTAGAGTTGACAGTTGGAGCATCCAATGTGTAACCTGTTTATTAATTTTGAATAACGACATACACTCACCATTATGCTTTGCTGAATTCCTAGCCAACCAAATTTCTCGTGCAATAACGCCTCCCAAAATGGCTACTAGTGCTCTTCTCTGATTATGCCATGATGCCTCTGAATACCAAGAAGAGACAAAGTTAGATATAGAAGTAAAACGAACAGGTACCTGAAGTACGTCGCCAAATCTCTGCCAAAGCTGTTGTGCCAATTTACTATGCATAAAGACATGATCCACAGTCTCCTGTTCGCCCTTGTTACAACAATAACATTTAGATGCCAATTGGATTCCTCTTTTTTGCATATTACATTCTACAAGAATGCCATGATGAATTAATTTCCACATAAACAATCCAATATTGGGAGGGACTACTTTGTTCCACAAAAACTTTGCCCAATGCACTTTTTCTTTTTTAACTCTTCGATCATGATACACCAGTGAAGCTGAAAATTCACCAGAAGCACTCAAATCACAAACAAGTCTATCTGGCTCCTGATTAAAAAGGATTTTCTTGGCCTGCTCTTGTTGCTCACTAGACAAATGTTCCTGAATAAAATCTTGATTTTGAATGGCTTCTTTAACCGTTATATCTTGTTGTGGGCATGAAGGGTACCAAAGAGGTTGTCCAAGCCAATTATCCTTCCAAAAATAACATTTACCCTCCCCAATAATCCATTTACCATGCTTGATTGAATATTCCAACCAAGGTAAGATCATCTTCCATGTATGAGAATGTGCATTCTTTTTACGTTGTCTAAGTGCTTTCATTGGGTGTCCATATTTGGCTCGCATAACTGAAGCCCACAATGATTGCCCTTGAACGAAACGCCATGCAAATTTTGTTTGAAGGGCCTGCATTGTTTGCTCTAAATTTCAAACTCCTAGACCACCTTCTTCCAAAGGCATGCATATACTCTGCCATTTAACCCAATGGCTTCCATGACCATCCCCTTTACTCCACATGAATTTGGCTAATATGCTGTTAATCCTTTGTATAACCGTCTTAGGCACTTTCGTCATAGAAATGGTATGTATCAGCATAGAGGAAAGAACACTTTTGATCAATGTCAATTTGCCTCCCTGTGATAAGAATTTTGTTTTCCAGTTTTGCACTTTGTTAGCTATAGCATCCACCATCTCATCAAAGTAATGAATGCAACTTCGTCCTCTAAATAATGGAGTACCTAAGTATTTTACCGGCAGGTTTGCAAAAGAGAATCCTGTTATTTGCTTGATAAGTTCTTTCTTTGATGATTCTACCTTGTTTGAAATTATAACCCTTGTCTTCTCAATATTAACCTTTTGTCCACTATATGCTTCATATTCTTGCAACAAATTTTTGAAATATTCAAGAGATCGTTGGTTTCCTTCCATAAAAATTAGCATATCATCGACATATAATAAATGGGAAACTCCTCCAAAATTATTATCTCCTTTAAATCTTCCAATGAATGGTGTCATATTCATCAAATGATTGAGTTTTCTACTGAAGGCATCTTGGGCCAAGATAAAAATGCTAGGTGATAAGGGATCTCCTTGACGAAGACCTCGTGTGGACTTGAAGAAGCCATGTTGTGCTCCTTGTACCAAAAGTGAAAACCAATTGTTGGACATACACCTAAATATCATGTCACTCCATCGGTTAGAAAATCCAAACCTCTCCAATACCTTGAGTATGAATCCCCACTCCATACGATCATAAGCTTTTTCCATATCCACCTTAATCATCATGTTGACTATTGCCTTGCGATCCAATTCATTTACCATTTCTTGTGCTATTGCAACATTTTCATAAATAGCTCGCCCTTGTACAAAGCCAGATTGTTCCTTAGAGATCACCAATGGTAGTAATCGTACCAGCCTATCATTCAAAATCTTGGCAATTATCTTATAAGTAAAATTACACAGACTGATAGGCCTAAGATCTTTAAAACTCTGAGGGTTTTTCTTTTTCGGTATCAAAACGATTAGCGTGGAAGTAATGCATTTAGGCATGGGGTTACCACCAAAGAAGTCATGTACCACTGCTACTAGATCCTTTTTCATAATCTCAGCATTTGCTTGATAAAAATGTCCATTAAATCCATCTAGTCCTGGAGCACTATCAGGATCTAATCCTTTAATGGCCATCAAAATCTCCTCCCATTTTGGCTCCTTACATAACTCATCATTATGTTCAACAGTTATTAGTGATGGAATGTATTCAAGTAGATCACTTTGTATTCTTTCCTCTGGGGGGAATCTAAGTGGATGAATGAGAGGTGTGTTATTATCTGCAGTGAGTATATAAGAATAATAGTCAACTGCAAGTGGACCCAATATATCAGGGTTCGAGGAATAAGTACCATCATGTAACTTAAAGTTCCACTTTGTTTGATAGTTTCTTTCTTTGATGCACGCATGAAAGTATGTAGTGTTTCTATCCCCTTCCTTTAACCATTTGACTCTTGCCTTATCCCTTAGGGTTCCTTCCTCCTGTGTGATTAAATCATTCAATTGTTCCTGAGCTTTTTTGTATTCTGCTTGTTTCACTTCTGACCAACCATTTTGAATTTCTTTATCAAGTTGACAGATGCTCTCTTCCAAATTGATTCTTTGTTGTTGTTTTTCCTTCCTTGTTTCCTTGCTCCACTCCTTTAATTTCTTTTTCACATGTTTCAAGCGACCATACAACCTATGCCATGGGGTATCTGCTTGAAATAAGTGCCACTATTTCTCCATAGTCTCCTTAAAAAATTGCTTTTGAATCCATTGTCTTTGGAACTTGAAGCTTCCATAGTACTTTCTTTCTTTAGACAATGATAAAACCAAAGGACAGTGATCAGAGTGTATCCGTGGAAGGTGGCATACTCGTATTTGCGGAAAGTATGAAAGTGCTTCCAAGTTATTGAGAACCCTATCAAGTCGTATCCAAGTGCGTCGTTGGCTTACTTCATTACTACACCATGTGTATGGTTCTCCTTCATATCCTGCATCCAATAGCCCAGCATCGGAAATAAATTCTTGAAACTCTTCCATTGCCTTTCTAGAGTAAGGTCTACCCCCTTTCTTTTTTGATTGATCTATAATGGTATTGAAATCTCCCCTAATTATCCATGGTTTATTTCCAATGTCCAACTCTAATAATGAGTTCCATAGTGACAATCGTACATCACACTCATAACTCGCATAAATCACAATGAAAATGAATGAAAAATCTGTAGTCTTGATACCCAACGTGATGTGTTGAATTTGTATTGCAATAACCTCAACTGTTACTTGATTTTTCCATAAAATCCATATGTGCTTGTTTTTTGGCTCAAAGTGCTTAAAATGAGGAAACTGAAGTTTGACTGCTATATTCCTTAAATGGTTGGTTTTCTTCTTTGGTTCTAACAAGGCTAAGAATTCAACTTTATTTCCATGAACTACCTGCTTTAAGTAGTCTATTTTTTAGAGGCCACCTGTCCCTCTAATGTTCCATATTAAAGTCTTCATTATTAAATGGCACAGGGGGAACACATTTTGGCAGGGTATGAACATATCCTGCTGCACTGTTAGATTTGATAGATGTAGAACTGAATGGATTATGCTTATTCCTTGCACCAGCAATTTGTTCAATAGGTGTAAAGGGTGTCGTAAATGATTTCCTGAACATACTTGCTAGATTTTGAACTACAATGTTCCTATCACTTTGTGTCATGTCTTCTTTTGGTTGATGTTTACCAACTTCAACCCCAAATTTCTTAGGGGCTTGCTCAACATCCCGTATTAACATAGCATTTTGTCCATACTCATCCATAATCACCACAAAACTTTTTATAGGAAAAGTTAATCTCTTATCTGGCTTTATCTTATTTTCTGTAAGCACTAATAACTCTCTAACAAGTGGTCTTGGTGATTCAACTATGTACCGCATAGGTTGTTGTGTGGTAAAAGATCTATTTAAAGCTGATTCTTGGATTTCTTCTACAGAGATGATCTCTGATTTGTTCTCTTCTATGTGATCAAGTATAACAACGGAGTTATTAATTTTAGTAGGTTGATAAACAACCATTGTAGTGTGATCTGTTCCATGCAACTCTGATATGTTTTGCCCCTGCTCCATTGTTTCCTTCTGTGTTTTGGAGATAGGTTCTTTTCTAACATACCTCATTTTGGCCAGTTCCTTTGTCTTAGTAACAACTCTTTGACTAGTTGAGTTCCCAACCTTAATATCTTTAATATTGTTGGCCAATACCTCATTCTTTGTTTCTGTACCAATATTAATGGTTGACACCACTTGTATTGGTTCTTCAAAAATTACTTCCTTATTGTTATTGCTCTTTTTCTTTTTTGGTTGGGCAATATGGTCTAAGTTCATATTTCTTGTATTCATATTGGTCTTGTTTTCTTTTCTTCTAGCTGAAGCCTTTTGTCGACAACTAGTTAGACCATGACCTTCTTTATTGCAAAATGTGCAATGTCCATCCTTGGATTCGTAAGCAATCTCTTGCCAAAAGCTACCTTCCACTAATGCTTCATTTTCAATCTCAATCAAAAGTTTTTCAGGAAGTGGTTTTGAAGAGTCCATCTCCACATAGATCCTTGGTGCAATTGGATGCTTTAGCTTCTTAGTTCTCTTGTCAGAACATAAATACTTTCCCAAGGCATTTCCAATGGCAACTAGAATTGAAGGGTTTTGACATGGAAGTGGAAGTTGAGGTAAGGTGAGCCATACAACAACCATCTTTCTTTTTTTGGTTGTACTATATTTATTTTCCCATCTGGATAATGTATACCTATATTTATCGAATGATCTCCCATCCCGAAACCAGGCCAATTTAAAGTCCTCCTTGGACTGTAATTGAATGCTTAAACTTTTGCTATCCAGCAAACCAACGACTGCGAAGTTCCTCAGTCCCCATTTAGTGTTAACAAAATGCTTAAACATATTCACTGATGGTCTATCTTTGACAAATGTGACCACTAAAGTGAGTGTGTGATATTGAGCTGCCTAAAAAAATTCATAACTTGAAATAGCAACTCGGGGATGAGTTCCACTTTTTAATTCCAACTTTGGTGTATAAGAAATTGGAGGAATATCTGGCAATTGAGATACTGGAATATGTGGAGAGAGAAAATTTCTCTCTCCACTAGTCTTAAAGTCAGCTATGGTATTGCGGTGAGGGGTCACATAACCCAGTTTATGGGTTGTATGGGTTGTATGTTCATAATAATAGATTATGGGGTCTGGAACTTCTCGATTTATCAAAAAATCTGTTATACGGGCAACTACCTCACTGTTTGGTGAACTATTCTGATTTAATAGTGTTAGACTTGGGGGATAACAACTTTACAGGAAATATATCAAGCTCTTTTGGTATTCCGTTTCAGCTTCTATCATTATCCTTATACAAAAATAATCTGTTTGGAAATTTTCAACAATTCTTGTGGAATTGCTCATCATTGGATCTCTTGGATCTAAGCGAGAATAATTTATCAGGCAACCTATCCATATGGTTGGGAAATAGTTCTCCCTTGCTTTAGCCTAGGTTCATTGTGCTTCGCTCAAACAAGTTTGGTGGTAGTATTCCTAACAAGCTTTGTCACCTCCACTCTCTTCAAATATTAGATCTTGCCCAAAACAACTTAATAGGAAGCATTCCCCATTGCTTTGGCAATCTTAGCGGCATGGTGCAGGAACCTCATTTCAATGGTTCACAATTCGAAAAAGCATTCTTGATAACGAAGAGGGAAAAATATGAATATAGAAAATTGTTGACGGAAGTCACATTCATGGACTTGTCAAGCAACAATTTGACTGGAGAGATACCTAAGGAATTCACCAATCTCTATTGGCTACGATTCTTGAATCTTTCAAATAATCATCTCCATGGTAATATTCCAAAGAGTTTCAATGGCATGAAACAATTGGAGTCTCTAGATCTCTCGTGGAATCAACTCACAGGTGTAATACCTCAAAGCATGGGGGATTTGTCCTTCTTGAGTATTTTAAACTTATCATACAATGATCTCTCTGGCAGAATTCCCACTAGCACACAATTGCAAAGCTTCAGCAAATTTGATTTCATAGGTAATGGCGACCTTTGTGGGTCTCCCCTTACAACTGCTTGCCCTGGTGAAAACACATCCCTAGAACCAGTACCAAGTGTTGATGATGGAGGCGGCGAGAATGGACGGATGGACAAGAGGCGGTTTTATATGGGCGTGCCGTTTGGATTTGTGGTGGGCTTTTGGGGTCTATTGGGTCCACTAGCGTTCAACAAGGCTTGGAGATGTGGATACTACAAGTTTTGGGATGGCGTGAGTGATCGGCTCTTTGGTGGCATCTAAACACATAAAGTAGGCAAGAGGGCATACATTGTGTATTGTGGAGTGAAGACTAAGAAAAGCTTGCTTTCATTCAATAAAAGAATGCTTTCAAACTTTGTCTGCCATATTGTTTATTCTCCTTAGTTCACTCAAATAATTTAAGAACTAAAACATTGCAAAAAACTCCTTTGTCACAAAATTAGTAACTAATAAACAATGTTTTGGAGAAATCATCGACAGTTCAGGCCATGCACAATCCTTGAAAATCTCATGTCAAAGGATGATGATACTTTTTTAGAATCAAATATTAAAATTGATTACAAGGAGGCTATCTTAGAAAACTCCAAAGGAATAACATCCACAGCGTTAATAATTAGCCACCAAATCGTTCCTTATTGAGAAATTGTATCATAACCGAACTGATAGATGTTTTTTTTTTTTCTTGTCAATGTGCTCCAAATAGGTCGATGTTACAAACTCCTCTTTAGTGGGGCCACATATGGACCACACTCGAAGGACTTACTTGAGCTTGGGGCTGGGTCCAAGAGGTTACATCTGAAGTCCATAATAAATGGGCCTCACAGATGGGTCATTCATTTGAAGGACTTGGTCTTAACTGTTGTTAATTTATTGCCATAATTAATTAATTAATTAAACAATTTATAATTCTTTCTTTCATTACAAATGAAAAAGGGAGTCAAAATAATGTTTATTTATTTTTTGGTTCTTCATTACAAATGAGCACCTGGGTGGATCTCTTCAACTCTATCTTTGACAGCTGAAAAGTTATGCAGTTGACTTCGAAATGCAGCCTACGATCCTGGGCGGGCATGGAACAAAACATTCTGTTCGGTCAGATTTAAGAACAACATCAGACGCCTCCGAAAATGTCTTCCATCGAAGATATACAAATGCAAATCTTGGTGAACACGAGAAACGACTGCTCAATTTAATAGCTTGGATTTTCTTTCTTTTTCTTTTTAATTTTAGTTTGACAAAGATTAGAACTTTACTACCAGATTTTGAATACTGACTCCCACCTAACAGGACGGAATAAAGTCAAACTTCAATGGAGTAGTTCGTCAGATAAATATAAAAAAATAACAACAAGATCTGGGGGTGTTCTAGGCCCTTGATTTGTCCAAATCAGCAAACCGGTGACATGGCAAGATCAGAGGCGTCGGATGTCTATGGTCGCTCTTCCACCTACCAGGAGGGGGCCAAATTTGACCCGCCCATAGAAACGTGCTGGTTTCATCTGTCTATAGGGGTGGGTGGTTGGTCGTCTACTTCCTATTTAGTGCGTTTTGGGTGAAACCCGGCTTTTTGATTTCCTTGGTTCTGCTTCTTTTCTCTGAATTTCGCCTCTGTTTGATCAACCAGTGAAGGAAAACTTGCAGGTTCGGATCATTTGGCTTTCTGCGTTGTTATTGTCCATCTGTTTTCTTTAATTTGATGCTCTGCTTTCTGAGAAGTTGTTAGGGAAAGAGGAGTACTCTGTTTCTGCGATCTAGTATGAAATTGCTGATATGAATTTAAGATTTTTGCGTTGTTGATTGGTTTCCTGTTGGATGTTTGTGCATTTGTGTGAATTGGGTCCTAGAGTTGCGTGTTTGGGTAATATCTTGCTGGTGATCTAGTTCGAATACAACGTATACACAGAAAAGTCTGGGGTTTATTGAATTTCTGTTTTCTCTTTGATTTGGCCTTATGGGTTGATTAGTTTTGAGGAATGCATCATTTATTCTTGATAATTACTTGACAATCTTCCCCGTTTCTTTGTTTAATGAATCTGATGATCACCGATCGCTTCGTGACTGAAGGGTTCTGGATCTGTTGTTCTTGCTTTTCTGATCTACTTAGTATCAAATCCTGTTGACAATTTTGCTTTAGTCGGCTATGATCTATAATTAAAAGTTTGATCTTTTGCTTTTAGTCGGATCTACTGCCAGGATCTGGTTTTTAACAAAAAGGAATTTTACTGGGTTAAAGGAATCATATTCTTATTTGTCTTGTTCTTATATCGGAATTATCTAGAGGATATTTTGGAGTCGTCGTTTCTTTAGTAATGAATAGTGAACCCAGCGCGAATACAACCCTCAATTGAATATTTTCGAAGAGGGGAAGAGAAAAAAGGTTGGTTTGAGTTAATGATTATCTTCCCGGGGGTCGTTCTCTTCATGTGGTCTCTACCCAAAGAAATTGTTTATTGCTCCTGTGATTGATTAAATTTTTACTCGTCACTAACACTAGTAAATTTGGAGTTTTTATTAGAGAGCATGCTGCTACTTAAGGTTCTTGGATCATTTTCTCTCCAATCACATCTTTTGGTTTTTGTCTCACTAGTTGCCTCAAATTTTTGGCAGGTAAAAGCATGGCTGCACCCTCCAAGCCAACAAGAATAGGCCTTGCAGGTCTAGCGGTTATGGGCCAAAACCTGGCCCTCAACATTGCTGAGAAAGGATTTCCCATTTCTGTCTATAATCGAACTACCTCAAAAGTTGATGAGACTGTTGAGCGTGCTAAAAGGGAAGGTGATCTTCCTGTATTTGGTTTTCATGATCCCGAATCTTTTGTGCAGTCAATTCAGAAACCTCGTGTCGTTATTATGCTTGTTAAGGCTGGGGCACCAGTTGACCAAACAATTAAGACCCTTTCTGCTTACTTGGAGAAAGGTGATTGTATAATTGATGGTGGTAACGAGTGGTATGAGAACACTGAGAGGCGAGAGCAAGCCATGGCTGAATTGGGCTTACTCTACCTTGGAATGGGTGTCTCAGGTGGTGAGGAGGGTGCTCGAAATGGACCCTCTTTGATGCCCGGAGGGTCCTTTGAGGCTTTCAAAAACATCGAAGACATTCTTCTTAAAGTGGCAGCTCAAGTGCCAGATAGTGGCCCCTGCGTAACTTATATTGGCAAAGGTGGGTCTGGTAATTTTGTAAAGATGGTTCATAATGGTATCGAATATGGTGATATGCAGCTGATTGCAGAGGCATACGATGTGTTGAAATCGGTTGGAAAGTTGTCAAACGATGAACTAAAAAGTGTTTTCTCTGAATGGAACAAGGGTGAACTTCTGAGCTTCTTGATTGAAATTACTGCTGACATATTTGGAATTAAGGATGATAAAGGTGAGGGTTACTTGGTTGACAAGGTTCTGGACAAAACTGGCATGAAGGGAACTGGTAAATGGACTGTACAACAGGCTGCTGACCTATCAGTTGCAGCTCCCACAATTGCGGCGTCTTTGGATGCAAGGTTCCTCAGTGGGTTAAAGGAGGAAAGAGTTGAAGCTGCCAAAGTCTTCCAATCAGGTGGCTTTGGTGATATCTTGACTGACCAAGTAGTGGACAAGAAGAAGTTGATCGATGATGTAAGGCAAGCACTTTATGCAGCCAAGATATGCAGTTATGCACAGGGCATGAATCTCCTCCGTGCAAAGAGTGCTGAGAAGGGGTGGGACCTCAAGTTGGGGGAATTGGCTAGGATTTGGAAGGGTGGCTGCATCATCCGAGCCATTTTCCTTGACCGAATCAAGAAGGCATATGACAGGAACCCTGACCTTGCAAACCTCCTCGTTGATCCAGAGTTTGCAAAGGAAATCATTGAGCGGCAGGCCGCCTGGCGAAGAGTTGTATCCCTTGCTATCAACTCAGGCATTAGCACTCCGGGTATGTCCTCAAGTCTTGCTTATTTTGACACTTACAGGAGAGCAAGATTGCCAGCTAACCTTGTCCAAGCCCAAAGAGACTATTTTGGTGCTCATACGTATGAAAGGATTGATGTTGAAGGATCTTTCCACACCGAATGGTTCAAGCTAGCCAAACAGTCTTAAGAGCTAAGCTTTTTTGGTTGTATCCTTATTAATCAAAATAATTCCTGCTCAGGACTCCGCTGGGCAGTGTTGAGACCACCTTCATTTGGGGAATTCATCTCAACTGTCCTGTTTAATCACTTGAGGTTTGCTTATATTGTTTGTCGTGGTTGTGGCAGATCCTGCTGCCCTTTTCATGTTTTCTTGATGAGCCAATTTGTTCCCCACTTTTCTAGCTGAAGATGTATGTCACTGTTGTTGGGGGAAAAGTACTGTTCTTAAATTTCATGTTTGAACGTGAAATATCAAGAGTTTCTTTGAATATCATATCATTTGGTGCTATTCTTTAGTTTTTGCATCTTTTTCTTTCTTTCTTTTTCTTTTTTTTTTTCCTCATTGTTTTTTCTTTTTTTCCCTACTCAATGCCAAAAGCTGTTGCATGTGACTGAGGGCAAAACGGTAAGTAATCAATCGAAATGGCATCTGACGAATATCTTTTGAGAATATTCACTAGTTAAGTTGATCAACAAGATTGGGTGAACAAGCCAAATGTTGGGGGCAAAAGGGTAACTAATCAGAATATAAAATAGCCGTGCTTTTTTGAGGGTAAAAGGGTAAGTAGGCGTGTAAGGAAATGACGATTTGCTAAAACCATTTCGAGAATATTTGGGGGTAAAACGGTCAATCCGTCATTATGCTTATAGCCCTGTTCACATGCGAATTTTCTTGAGGCGGAAAGCGTAAGCAGCAAGTTAAAGAATCAAACATGCAAGATCACGTTTATAATGGACTTTGAATGGGGGAACCAGAAAGTATGGATGCCAGCAACGTGTAGAAAGAGCTTCAAAATAGTCAAAAAAGAAAAATGCATCTCCCCAAGTGGGAACTAGATACACCTATAAATTAGGCGTCGACAAGCTTCCAAGCTACCCGCACTAATAATGATATTCGACTTTCTTGTACGATTTAACACTATTTTCCGTGGGCAAACTGGAATGTCATGATGAACTCTATACATAAAGAGTTTATTAGAGTGGGGACAGTAAGTATTCCAAGCTGAAAAGTAGTCACTTATGTCAAATTTCGTGTTAGAACTGATTGGATCGTCACTATTTAAGAATGCTTTACACGGCAAAGTTTCTCTAGAAGATTAGAAAGTAACAAGAGGTAGTAAGCGCTACTAAAGTTGAAAGGTGTTGAATTGAGCATTGAAGACTCTATTTTCCTTATGCAAAGTAAAGTATAATTGATGTGGAGTTAGGACTTCTTGTCGTCAAGTGGTTCTATTTATAGATGATGTTTAGATGAAAGAAGCATGGAGATTTGAGATAAGTAGGTACGAGAAAAAGATTATGTGATTTGAAACATTTTTAAAGTTATCATTTCATTTGATAGGTTCATGCATGGTTATCATTTCACAAGCCATCTAGTCTAAATATTCAAGCAAGGCAAAGATGAGTATCTATAGGAAAATACAATTGAAAGGTAGTAAAATGGACTTTTAAATATTGAAAAACGACTATTATTTTTTTTTATCTTTTATTTTTTTATTTTTTTTACACATGCACCAAAAAAGGAAAAGGGGAGGGAACTTAAACTCACAACTAGTAGAATTGTCAATCAGGATTTAACTTAAAGAACACCACTAAGTTAGGACTCCCGCCCCTTGAAAAACCACTATTATGACACTTTGTTTTGAGATGGTTAATTGATTGAGATTGAAAAACCACTATTATGACACTTTGTTTTGAAATGATTAGTTGATTGAGATTTAAAGGGTGATGTTGGAACTAGGGTTAATAACTAAGCGGCAAAGTTATTGGCTTTTAATTTTAAGGTTTTTTGTTCAATTTTTCTCATCCCAATTCTTATAAAAAAGGTGATGTTGATGGTAGAAGACATACTATTGGTACCTTATGAATTAGGTCTCTCGATAAAGAAAATTGTGATTCTTTCCATCATAAAGGCAAAATATATTGTAATTTTCTTATGCTAAGCAATGTGATGTTATGGTTGCAAGGTTCTTCTAAAAGATTGGTATGAAACCTAAAAACTAGTGCTCCACACTATTACTCGAAGTGTTGTACATCTGTGAAGGATCTAACTTCCCATTCTAGAACCTAATAAATACGTGTGCAATAGTAGTTCCTACATTTTCTATTGGACGAGGAACACGATCACTTAAAGGATTAGTGAAAGTCAAATTCGCTAACATTAACTAATATAGCCACTACTTTGAAACCAATGCTTTTCTTATGTTCCTAAGAGAACGTGACCGGATCTTGTAGCGAGGTGGGCTGTTCTCGGCGGTGATGGATGGCGTTTAGATTAAAATCTAGCTAAATAACTTAAAATCTAACTAATTTATCTAAACCCTTACTAATTATGGAGGTCTCCATGTGGAAGGTTGATGAGTTCTACAGAACCTGATCTCTATAAGAAATGCATGAAAATAGTTGCTGAAAAATCATAAATTGTGTATTACTCGTGCTAGAACTAGATTAGCTACGCTTGACCTTCGCTTGTTTGTTGTTCATAAGATGTTAAAAGCGTCAAATAAAAAAATTCAAGTAACTCATATTGTGCTAACTCAAGTGAACCTGCAAGTTCTTTAGAGAAGGATGATTTTATCATTCAACGTACAAGTATGAAACTGGGCCTCCAGTTGAAGTTAAATAGGACGGCAGACATCTATAAACTTGTCACTTTCATGTATCTTTTAGCTAAGCAATTAAAAACTCGTGCAATTCTGTGACCATGGTCTAAAGTTCGACTCACTTGCGTGAAATTTTGATATCATTTTGAACGTGTTTGAGATTCTCTTTACGTTCGTAGATTTCGTGCTCCCTAACACAAGCTATCCAGATGAAGAGTTCTCTCTCCGAAAAGGAAAAGGAAAAGGAAAACAAAAGCAAGAGATAACCTTAGCTTATTCGAACGGCCATTAGAAATTTAGCGTTCGGGTTCTTTCGTCTGTTAAAATGCTGCATCATCTCATTATTAATGGTATGAGGATCAATGATCAGTGACCCAAGAGAAAAGACAAGAAAAGGTAAAACAATATCCATTACGGAAGGCGATTCGGAATATATCTCACTTTGTGGTTCTGGTGTGTCCACCTGTTAACTTCTGCGAACCTCGTTCTAATTTGAAGAAACCTAGGAGCAGCATCAATTTTCGTGAACACAGAATTTCATTTTTTTTCTGGTAATATTTTCGACCCGCTTCTCCTCCTGTTTGCCTCCGTTCTTGCTGTTCTTGTGGTTACTTTTATCTTTATTAGAACGGGATGCGCCATGACTGCTACCTTGCCCGCCATTACCTTGACCGCCAGGATGTGTCCGACGACGGTAGCTTGAGCCAGACGAAGCATCGGAAGCCAATGAATCGTCACTTTCGTCGTCGTCATCTTTCTTCCGACTGTTGTGGCTTGTGACGTGATGCTTGTCACCATCACTGTCTTTTGAACGGTCGCTGAATTCAGCATCTTCTTCTTCAAAGGCAGAGGCAATATAGGTTGTCCAGCCTGACTCACTGCTGCTACATCCTTCTGAATCAAAAGGGGACTTAAAGGATGCCATTCTCGACGGGAAGACCTGGAAGAATTGACGCCTTTGATAAAAGAGCAACAGAGAAGAAGGATACTCCGAGAGAAAGAGGGTGAGGGCTAATCTCGTATCACATTCTGAACAATGAATCTAGCAAAGGCTGCTATGTAAGGAAGCTTGGACTTTAAACTTTTTGACAACGGATATCTATTTCTCTTTATCCCAGAGACTGGACAATCAGATTGCAGCGATCGTAATGGATGACCTCATAATCTCGGGTAAATGGTAGAGCTTTGTCACTTTGAGAAGGTAAATATAATTACTTTTGCTCGTGTCACTATTGTCATGAATGAAAGGTTGGCTTTTAGTTTACAGTACACAGGGGACTAGGTAGTACGAGTAGATACTACACGTAAACCCATGTCCCTCAATATGTCTTAACAGAGCCTTCCCACTTCCGTTTTTCTTTCAAAGCGTCTTGTCATTGGCATAGAACTTTTTTTCTCGAAGCAGCCTCCGGGAACCCATCCGGGTCTTGGGATTCAGATCAGGATGACCTAGATGAGTCTACCAAAGCTGGCTTTTTGTTGGAAGAAGACACGGTTTGGGTAATGCTGAGGACTATAGTACCATATCATAGAGATAAAATCTTTACGCTATACTTAAATATAGATTTGTCCACCTAACTCGAAAATTAGTTTTTAGTTTAAATCTTACTTTTTCGACATAATATTAGAGTTTAGGATGATGTTTACTTCAAAACCCGCTATTTGGAGCTCTCTTGGTATATAAGAGGGAATTAAGGTTTGTTATTTCATACAAGAGATAAGATTCTTAAATCATGTTTAAATATGTATTTGTTCCTACATACAGAAAAAGTTAATTTTGAATTGAATTTTAAACTTCGGTTGTTAACTAATACTCTTGGAGTTCCAAGATTTTACGTAACTGACAAATCAAGCATCCAATTGTAGTTTTGCTTCTGGAAGAAGGAATACTTCACTGCTAATCCTACACAAATGATTCTCATTGTTATGCTAGAGAAAATAAAAAGTTTCGTTGACCGAGTTGCTATCACACTCATAGGGATGCATATTTCTTGTTTCTAGATGGTTGGTTTGAAGAGGATAGTGCTATACAAACTGGTTACGATCTTATTGACCTGTCAAAAGCATTTTCCAAGCTTGTTATACTAGAACAAGCCAATGAGTCTTGCAGGCTTTGTGGGGATTTCCTGCTTCTTAACAATTGACTGAATTCTTCCTCAATCTAAGCAAAACACTGTGATGACATAAACCAAAATGTATTGCTAATTTTGTTTTTTTTTTGTAGAAATGTAAGTTCATATTAATAAAAGATAATATAAAAAAGCATGAGGATATATTCTAACATTACAAGAATTTTAAAAAAATACAAAAATATGGAGGTTGGAAGCCTCCAAATTTTACTTAAAATGACATTATTGTATAAAAAAATTATATTTTGAAATTAAAAAACTCTCCCTCATACAATTTCTTTTACTTTAATTTACAAAATTGAAATATCAACTATTATATTCTTATATGTTGTTAAAGTTTTTTATTCAACATTTTTTCCCCACTTTTTTATTATACTGTAGGCTGCATTTTTCATAGGCCTACCAAAGATATTAAGTACATCTTCTATCTCCTGTTGGTACTTATGTTTCACGCCCTACCCATGCATTTCATATGTTTTGTGCTGTTTACTCTTCTTTTGGTGCAATGCATCTTTGACTCGGAAGCGTCCACGCTAATCATCGAGAGTTTGTATTCACGGGATGGTTTGGTCTGCTTCCCACTCGCGTTCCTCTCTGACTGGTTAGCTCGTGAAGTATTTCAAAGTAGACGCTTGTGATATTCCTACTTTAGTCATTTTTGGCCTTTTGAACCTGCTTAAACAAAGAATAAAATGAAAACACAAAATCTTTTGGAGATCCCCTTTGAGTTTTTTGATTGGCCTTGTCGGTGGTTTGTCTGGAGAGCCAATCTTTTAGCAGCTTTAATCAAGACCGACGAGAAAAGGTTATTGTTATTGTGCAATTTATGCACTAGTAAACGTTTGATTTTTTTTTTTAATGGGTAATTGGACGGTGTGTCTATCATGTCTTGAGCTTGGCCGTGTAGTCGTGGCCCTTCCTAGCTACCAATTGAGCTAAGACTTCAAGATTAATCTGTCATTAATTTCATATTGATAATGTCCATGTTTTGAACCGTCATATTGACTTTCTTGGCCAATTTGATCTTGAAAACTTCATAGCACAATAATAAAAACATGCTTCTCTATCTTCGCAAAAAAAAAAAAAAACGATTAGGTAATGCATGTCATTGTCAAATAGTCGAAGATAAATCATCTTCCCAATTTAATGGAATTCTTAGGGGTCTAATCTCATATCTTAAGCACCAAACAGAAAAAAAAAAAAAGACCCATATGTTAGGGACTTCTCAAATTTTCAACAAGGAAATCTTAGATTATTTTCAAGAGAAAGTTTTTCAAGTTGGAAGACTTATAAATAAATTTTTAAGTTGTGTGTTTTGAACCCAAGCTAAAAAACTTCTATAATACTAATAATCAAGTATTTGATTATTTGAAGGATATTACAAAACTATGGTTGAACGGGTTTATAGTCTTTGTGTTGTTCAAAAGACTTCAATTGTAAAAAAAAAAAAAAAAATTTACCGATATAATTAAGTTAAGAATCAATCCCATAGATATAGGGAAGTTGTAGACCCCGAACCACAAATGTGTTTATGCTCGATTCTAGTAACTGTAGTTGGAATTGTGTGAATTCCTAAGAAGTGGTACCAGTAAGGTTGCACATAATCAAGATGGGGTAACAATAGTTTCAAAGAAAGATCCAAGTCTAGGCCTCGAAACTATGAAAACAAAAGGATGTTATTATTATAAAAGAAAAAGCCCTATAAGGAGTAATTGTAAGCGATTGATGGAGAACTTGACATGTTCCAAAAGTTCAAAAGAAAGAATCTTATATAAACTTTATCTCTATTGATGAGTTTTACCCACTGATTTATAAGCAACTAATGGAGAAATTGACAGTGTTTCAAAAGTTTAAATAAGAATCTTACATCAAATTTATCTATATTGATGAGTTTTATCCACTAACTTGCAAGTGATTGATGGAACTCTTTGTAGTGTTCCAAAAGTCTAAAGAAGAATCTTACATAAGCTGCCCTTATTGATGAGTTTTACCTATTAATTCAGGAGAAATAAGGCGATAAGTCAATGTTTAAGTCTAATGATGATGGGATATCTTGAATAAGAAAGAAAATATTAATTGCATCATTGTAGGAAAAAAGAAGATGAAAATTGAAGGTATTGGGAGTGTTAGCTTCAAACTTCATATTGGTGTTGTCAAAGAGATTATAAAATGTAAAGTCTATATATTACTACAATATTAGATCCTTAGAAAAGTTTGCTTCACATGGGTATATATACAAGGAAGAAGGTGATCGGCTCAAAATGATACTTCAAGGCAGCAGAAGAAACAAGAAGATAAGGCAGTAAAAAGACCAGTGAGAGTTCTACCCTAACACAAGAACGCTCAAGAGAAGAAGCGCAAAAGGTTTTCTAGGGAATTGAAGGTATTTGATAACTTTCATCGACGGAGAAATTTGTTGGGTACTCCTCAAGTTATAAAGCCTATAAATAGGCCTTTTAGTTGTATATTTTGAATAGAACTAAAAAGTTGTGTATCACTAATAAACCAGTGTTGGATTACTGGATTATAAAGCTAAACTAAAGATGATTTTAAAGTATTCATGCAATTCAAAAATTGCAGTTGCAGATTTTTGCTATTATTTTAATTGAGTGGAGAATCTATCTCATGAATGTTGGTCAGCTGTAGAATCTGAACCACGTAAAATTATTATGTAGGTGTGTGTTTGTGTTCTATCCTAATAATTGTCGGAATCGTTGTGCAGTTATAACACCATTTCTTGTACATCTTGAGTTGAAAGCAAAAGCAAATTGGTGCATCTTGTGCTATGCTTCCACGACGATCCATAGCTATGGAATTCTAGAAGACTGTTGCATTTCACTTTCCAAAAGCTAACAACAATATAAATGGAACCACAAAGAGCCACCATTAAATCCTCGATGTTTTTCCCTTTGGGATCATTTATTTTACAAGTAAATAGTGCTTCTTATATTATTGGTCGAGGTTCAACATTTTAATGGGACCAATATTTGAATCTAAAACAGTCCAAAATTTTTGAGTCTTATATTCGCTTCATATATAACTTTGGTACTGGCTGTTAAATGAGGAAAAATAGAGCATCGCCTAATTTCTACACATTGTGATCCCTTGTCAAAAGTCCCCGCCACATGCTAGATACATTCAACTGCATGAATCACGCTCCTATATAGCAAACACGGAAAAAGGTCTTCGAGCTCTAGGGGTGCTTAGCTTCACTTAGATTGTTTCCATCAATTTGTCCTTTCTAATCCAATATCATTAATCACCTGGTGGCTTATCACTTAATAAATCATGAACCTTTTGGGTAATGATTTGCCCTAAACCATCGACTTCCTCTTCTGCTTGTACTTTTGTAGAATACAACCGTGTCACTTGCTTGTAATATGTCTGACCGTGTTACATGAGTTATTTGACTTGCAAGTTAGAAAAAGCCGTCAATTAAGGTCTGTCACTCAATTATTCTTCTGTATGGACTTGCAAGTTAGAAACTTCTTGGTGTATACATAGAAAAATTCCGCTAATTAAGGTCTGACACTCAATTATTTTTCCGTACAATATATAGTTGTGGTGACAAGTGTCGAGGCCTCAAATTAGATATGAAGTGTGTACGCATGGAAGCCGCCAATGAAGGTCTGACACTCAATTTTCTTCCGTATAATAAGTAGCTGCCTCAAGTTCGACGTAGGGTACATATGCATAGGGTCAATTAAGGTCTGACAGTCTGACACGCAATTCTTCTTCTGTACAATAAATAGCTGTGGTGACATGTGCTTAGTGGTGTGTGTGTCTGTTTGTTAGAAAACAAAATAATAAAGAGTCGTGGAGAAAGCATCCAATTTTGTTTTTGGGAAAAAAATACCAGCTATCTTCCGAAATTTTAAATGAACTCCTTTAGTCTATGATCTTTTCAATAAAGTATTTGGCTTATGAAGATTTTTAGTTAGATCATTCTAGAAGATTTTTTAATTTTTTAATAAATATGTAATTTTATTCATTTAAGAAAAAAATTAGGAGTATATTCTAATATTATAATTCTTCTTAAAAATAAATTTAAAATCCTTTAAAAATAACTTTATCATAACAAAACATTCACTAAGAAAGTTTAATGTTTCTAAATTTGCCCATTTCAAGTTTATTGAAACAACAAGCGTAACTTACTTTCAAATGAAGAGCTAAAGAAATTACAGTACAAGTTAAATGCGAAGAACCATTGAGATATTACTTCTTCTATATTTCTATCAAAATTTAGCAATATACAATTTAAGAATACCCTTAAATATAGTTAAACTAAAACAACTAAAATATTTTTATAGCTATAGAATTTACTCTTCATCAGGTTATCTCTAAATTGATATATCATTAATATTAATAACCAAAGAATGATTAATTTCTTTTAATAAAAGGTCAAGAATTATATATCACTACAAAAAGATATAAATTGTTTAGTTACAATAGCTTCGTTTAGATTCAAACATTGAATTTTGGTAGATTCCAAAGTTATTGCAAGAACTTATTACAATTTATAAACTTTACTTCATTGATATATAAAATTTTGCATTGCACATCCTTCTTGATTTTAATAATAATGATCGATTTATCTAAACTTTTACCATTAAATCTTTTTTTATTTTCTTTTCCTCCAAGTGTGATATAATATAGCCTTGAAAGATATACTAAGCACGGTCACTACAAAACTTTTACTTTTGATAGTCTTGATTAACTAGCATATTTCAACTTTTCATTGTTCAATTCTTCGAGTTAAATTATTTATACCTAACAGAGCCTTCCAATATAATTTATGAACTTACATTTAAAAAATAAAATTTTTTGTGATTCTTCTTCTTATTGGCAAAGGTTGCGTTGGAGATTCACTAAGTTATTTCATACAACCACATGATCTGCTATAGTTAGTTTGTCCTTCCAAATGATCTAGCATATAAAATTATATTTGGTACTCCTTTCCATACTAATCTTGCCCATTTAGTTTCTTCTCTACTCTCTTTTAGTATTATATAACTTTTCGCAATAGTATACTTTGATACCATTACTAATTGCACGAATTCACTTCTTACTTGTAAAATATTCCTCTAACTCCAAGTTAGTAATCCTTTCATCTCAACTTCTAAAGCACTCATTTCCTTCAAATTTTCCATTATCATCCATCTAACCTAGAAAGAGTTTGAATTATTTTGCACAAGAGACCATACAATTTTTCCAACTACCACCTTATTCCAAGTATGAATGTTTATCAATCCTAGTCCTCCAAATATTTTAAAACAACAAATTTCTTTCCATGTCACTTTTGTTACACATCATTTAGTAGATTTACCTACCCAAAGGGTTCACTTTTCCATGAAAAACTTGTTTGCCATAATCTTTATTACAATGAAATTCCACAGGGTCTTACTTGATTTTTGGAAACGTCTGGTAATGCTCTAGTATCCATATTGTCTCATGCATAAAAGAAATTTTCTTTAATGGTATAAGAACCAAAACTATCTTTGCTGTTGATAGTTCAGCTTCATACATAAAAGGCATGCTTATCTATGGAGGAAAAATAGTTGAAACTCCTACACAATTAAAGGAAGCCTCTAAAAAATAAATCCCTGTACGAACGATATCCTTAACGTTTCCTGGTGCTTGTTGTTCGTCCTTTGAACCTATAAAAAGACAGCTAAGTAATTAATTTGTCAACAAAGGAGTGGTAACTTATCTTAATATGTATAGGTGCAACTGGCTTTAAATTTTGATTCGCCTCTCGATCTTTACTTAAACTTAAAGTTAATGTTCTTGCTTATTTAGGACAAGTCTAGATCTTCACGTGAAAATAGTTGCAATAGTGGTTAATTAAATAAATGTCACTTTTGTTAGTTAAAACTATTATACAACTGATACTCTGTGGGAAATGGCGGAATTACTAGAAAAATCATTTGCCTTTCATCCTGGAACTGATCCAAGATGGAATCCTAGGAAGCCTTTGCTGTGCACGATGAGAAGAGCCCACTCAACCAATTTCTTTGACTGCTCCATACGAGTGTTGTTCCTCACTCCAGGAGACCAACATCTGAGACCCTGCTCCATACGAGTGTTGTTTTTCCTTAAGCAGTCCTCACTCCAGGAGACCAACATCTGAGACCCATTTGGCTACCCATGGATTCAGTCGGTCCAATTTCTAACAATGGGCCTTACGAATACGTAATAGCCTGAACACCCGGCATCCAAGATGCAAGTTACAAGGAGCCCCTTTGATCATTCGTGTAATCCGACATTGAAAACAGATGTTTTCATGTGCCAAGAAAAATTCCAAGGTTTATTCCATGTCTACTTAGCAGTTCCTATTAGCACCATTAGCAGCGGAAGAATTTCTAGTTCCAGCATTCAGTTCTTTATGGAGTGCTTTACGGATTGGAATATGATGTCAGGCCACAGATGAGTTTATCGGCAGCGGGCGTTAGGCATTGTTTATATGCCTCAAGTGATGTAAGAGGCAGCGTTAATGTCCTCTAGTCAGCTCCTTGTTCCTTTTGTTCCTCAACTTCCTCGAGTTTCCTAAAGCAACGTACGATTGCCTGTGGTGCGTTACTTTGTTAGTGGTCTTACCATTGTCTGTCTCACAACGTACGATTTGTGAGTTAGACAAATCAACTGTCAAGATGGTCAAATCAGTCCAAGGCACCAGTTTCAGGCACTGGTCCGTAAGGACATGGCTTTGAATCTCATTCTTAGCATTCTCTTCATAAACCCTAATCAGTTCCAGACAGTCTCAATATTTATCTCCCACACATAGTTATCAGGTTCCGAAGGTCTTTTTCCTTTTTTTTTTTTTTTTTGTTGGGCCATGTCTTGTAACTTTAAGGGCCTAGCTTTCGATCATAACGTTGCCCTCCCCACAGAGTTGAGCCTGGAATATCCGAAGGATATATCTACACTTGGAAGTCATACAACAGCAAGTCCACAATTATGACAACCAGTGTCCCCCATTACTCACAGTGTCGAGGACCTTTTCTCAATCCATTCTGCTCGACCATTTTTATACTATTAACGTTTCCAAGCAGCCGCATCCACTAACATAAATGAACGTCAAAAGACAAACTTTTAGTCAAAAACAAATGCATAGCCAGCCAATGAAGCAGTCAGCCCTCCATTACTGATTAAAAAACGAATGTGGTACTCACATGCCTAGGTGCCCTATTGTCCAATGACATTAATCGGCGACCGGGTGGACGGCTGAGAATCATCAACCAGCACCTCTCACTGGCACATCCTACCTCAAGCTTCACATTTGGAAAATGCTGAGGTTGATGATTCCTTTCCTTCAATATTCCTTTGTTTTGCCGTCCAGGTACATAATTGAGCTGCCGGAATGGTGGGCTGCCCATGGAAAGATAATCAAAGGCTTGGAATATATAGAGAACCAAGGAGATTAAAGAACAAATGGGAACATAGAGAAAGGCTGCTAAAGCAAGTTTGTAACAAATACGTAAAATTGGTAACATTCAAGGCTTAATTTTTCAGTTAGGAGAAAGAACAAGAGGTTCCATATTCGTGGAAAGTCCTCTTTTAACATATATGCTGATGAGCGGTCACATTTAATGGATACCATGCACCAAAGATATAATGTTTACTAGTTAATAATTTTTATTTTTTTTTAACACACACACCCCCAAGTCACACATCTAGATATCAAACACGGATTCAAGAAGTCTCAAATTTTGTTAACTTATCACTGAGCCAACAAGTGGTAGACAATTTAAGTTGGGTAATTTATTGCAGTTGGTTGCCTATTTGTCATCTTATTTTCGACATCATTCTTGATGTGGACAGATAAGTTAATTAGGCGGGCCAATGGAGATTAAGCCTTTCATGGAGAGCATGCAGACCTTGAGAAGCTCCATGAACAGAATCACAGAAACTTTATCAAAGTGAAAAAGCAGTGCACATTCTTCTATAGAATGCTATAGAACAGAGAAGTCGCAACTTTTGAAAAACAGGGGGAAACGAAAAACTTTTGGACGAGATATGAATGTTTATCCCCTCAAAAGATAGTCATTAATACTCATCGGTTTACATATTCCTGCCATTATTAAAACGGACAGGAATATGATACTAGGGTCGGAAAAGAGAGACTCAAAAAGCCAAAACCAACAACAAAAGAGAAAGAAAGGAAAATTTATGCAAGCCTTAATATCTTCTATTTAACTGGAACAAAATCATTTTCCGGAAAGTTTCTCTGAACAGTGTTCATTAGTGAACAAGACTGAAGTCGAAGCAGTTACACTTGCACCACTGAACAAGTTGAAGACGTGGACGGTGTTGCTATGTACGTGGGCTTGTCGTCCCCCGCCATTATGACAACAATCTTCGGCTCTGCATCAAGGGCGTTGTTCATGGGCAGTGTTGACTTCTCTTCACCTTCACCTGGTGAGCCAGAAGCGCGTTTCCGGTGAGAGCAGGCTAAGATGACCAATGCCACGGCAATGAGTGTTAGCATTATTGCTATGCCACCGAAGAGGTACGGTACCGGAGACTGCCAAAGCGGGCGTCTCGCCATCGACACTGACCTGCTTGTAGGCCCTATCTCTCTCTAACCCTTTTGGTGTACGTGCAATGGAGTTCCTCCTCCTGAGTGTTGGTGCAATGAATGTGATGATCGTGGTTCATGGTTATATAGACTACGGGGTTTGGGAGGGCTGTGGATAATTCCCGTGGTGCCCTTGGTTTCCAGAGGGAAGATTCTTTGTTGTGCTTTTGAGGATACCTATCGCCAGAGGGTTAAAGTAACTTGGTGAGGGTTTGGCTTCCAAAAGTGACCTCCAAAAAGAGTGGTGGTGCGATAGAGTGAGGGCGGTCGTTCATTAATTCATGAAGGGGCAAGTTGAAATGCCTGGGCTTTTTGATTTCGGCATATATTTAAGTACCACAGTGGCCTTCGGTATAAGAGGAAGATTCTTTGTTGTGCTGTTGCAGATGCCAATTACTTCATGATGTCGACAGGCAGTTGTTGAATCAAACTCTCGAGATTGCCTTATTTTATTTATGATAAAATCAAAGCAAATCTTGCTTTCTTTATACCCAGAGCTATCAGGGAGTTCTAGTGCTAAGCAGTTCTTTACATAAACTACAAAAGGACCTCCAACAGGTGGCATTAGAAAGAACACTAGTGCATAAGAAGTTAGTAGTTAGTGAAGAAAGACAAAATTCGAATGTTTTTCAGGAAAGAATAGAATTTAATTCTTTCTTATGAGGTCTTGATACTTTGATTTTTTTTACATTAAATCTCTTGAGATAAAATGAGGGAATAGTTAACTTTTTCTAATGAGGGAATAGTGAAATAGATATAGACTTCGTCCAAAGAACTAAGGAACAAAGTACAAAGCTTCCAATTCATTTGTGTAATTGACTAAAAGAAAAAAAAATATTTAATTTTACCTTGATAATCTTTTGGGGACCCTTAGCAAATGAAGGAAAATTACTTAGAATCAGTGATTTTTTGCCCTGTGAATACCAAACCAAGAAAAACTTTCTATATTGCCCCTTTTATGTATTAGATCCACATACAGTGAGGTTTTAGCGTCCTAAATTTGATAGGTCTAAGAAGTTTTAATTGTTGATTCAGTGCACCTTGATTTGAGTCCTCTTGAACATGAAATGGACTATAAATGAAAATGTCGACACTTAAAGTCCGCGATCGACTCTGGGGGGTTCAATTCCCTTGGTTCTTTTTCTTTTTGGGTCTTAGAGGAAGATTCTTTTGGTGCCTTAGAGATGCTTTCTACTTAATCATATCAAAGTGGCATGGAAAATGGCGTTTCAAAAGTGTTCCATTTGTTAATGATGAAAGCAGGAAGTGTTGGATGTGTGGTTATGATTTGGGCACTATAATCTTGTACTTCAATTTTTCCAAACTGTCACTGAAGCTTGTATTCTGCTAGGGAATTTTGTTTTTTCTTTTCATTCTCTCATGATTCTTTTGGAATGTCGCTTGAAGTGACTCAATGATGTACTATGTGCAATTATGTTCATATCCAATATTCACTGTGCGTTCGTTTCACGGTGTGACTTAGCAATAAGAAACGGGGAGCGTCGTAGCCAATGAGTTCTCGACTGTGGCTGTTCCAAAACATAATTAGGATGATTAGAAATTTAAAATTTTCTTTTGTAATACTAATTTTATTAAATATATAATATAAGTAACTAATAAATAAATATCCTTGCCCATTAACGATTACAACTCCTTAATTCGTAGTATGATTTATTTATCTCTTTTTTGGGTTTCCTAATTACAGGAAATAGGATTTAGGCTTGTTGCTCATAAAGGACATGTAGTTAACTCCATTTCATGTTTTAGTTTAGTAATATTTTGACATAGATAGTTTCATTTCTTTCTCATGTTTCTTGTATACTTTGTTCGTGCCCATAAAAAGACATACTTGGTGTTCTGAAAGCTGTTATGGAAGAGACTTATGAAAATTATGAAAGGTTAGACAACATGTTAGAAAGAAGATAAAAATGCCCTAGAAATCGGAGAACAATTTCTTGAACAAGAACAAACAAGAACGCCAACTGAAACCCAAAACAATGTTCTGCACAAGAAGAAAAATTGTATTTATTTCTCAATGAATTGACTGTACATTCTGGCCGATATTTACAGCTTTACGCAAATAGATTTACAAGGAAAACAAATCTGTGCAAATGAAGCTGAAACAAATAATAATCACAATAATTGATTATCGACCGGTTGGAGAAGTGTTGTGGAGTTAGTCAATTTCTTGAATAATGGGCGACGATCCTTGGAGAAGGTTTTCTTCTCTGAGCACTAGTGACAAAGCCAAATTTCTTGCAGAAAATCCTTTCCTTTTTTAGTCAAAAGATTGACACCAGTAGGTGAGATGGGTCACCGGGGACGACGAGCGAGGTTCCCAATCAATGGGTTTGATGTGGGTAGTTATGCCACGTAGACTTAAACATGGACAGGTGGACCTCCTATGTGAGCTTGTCCTGTAGTAAATTGAATATACTATAAGAAAGTTTTTTGGTGAAAATGTCTACTGGTTAATCAACTAAGTTTTTGGTGAAAATGTCTATTTTTGAGTTGTTTTTTTGGATGTAATAAAAATCAATCTTGATATATTTTTCTCTAGTGTAGAAAATAAAATTGGTAATAAGATATAATGCAGATAAGTTGTCACACCAAAGTGTGGAGTTTTGAATAGGGAGATGTGAAGGTCACAAAGAAGAGCTTCTATCCATATTATTTTAGTAGAGGTGTTGGAAAGACTATTGAATCATGCTTTAGTGCTTAAACAAGCCACAATCTTATAAAGGCTTTATGAAATTAGATTGGATTTATGCAAAACCTACTGGTGGTTTAATGATCGTCGCGATCTCTAGTTGACTTGGCATCCATAATAGGTGTTGTAGTTAGGGTGTAGGATTATCCTTAAAGTCAAAAGGAGCCTCATGCATGAGTAGAAGACCCTTAAGGTCTTCTCTACTCAACAAAGCATTCCTAGTATGGATAGCATGGCCATCGCTAAGGACACGTAGGATGAAACAAGGCCCTTAAAAAGATGAGTTAGATGTAAGGATTGTTAGGAATTACTACTAGGCTTAAACCTATTGCTAATAGCTAAACTTTAACACCCTCACACAAGCCATGCTAACCATTTTGGGTTTAGGTACTTAGCCTGGCATACCAAGTTCACTCAAACCCCTTTTCACAACTTTCTCTCGGCAATTTAGACCCTCACACTGAGCAATGTTACACCTGACTATCCACTTGATGTAACAAATTGGGTGGCTGGTCCCATTTGATTAAAAGGATAATACTAGGCTAAATAAACCCAACATTAATAACTCATTATTAGTAAGTAGCTCCCTAATGGCCATCAATTGATTAGTGAGGCTATTAAACTCTTGAAAGAATTTGGTAACTGATTTGGTGACCCTTGGTGATAACCTTAACTTTGAGCCCGAGGGAGGAGGCTTTAGCAATGCTTTTTGGATTTCAAATTAGTTTCCAAAGCATGCCATGGCTCTCCTAATCAAGGGAACTCTGAGAGGCTTGTAACAATTGCATCAAAAGACATATTTAGAACGCATCCAAGGATTGTCTATTGTGACAATTTCCTTCCTTCTGCACATGTTAAATTATTGTTTTCTATTTAAGAATAAGTCCATGCAATTGTAAAATACGCTTGTTGTTTTTCAAAGTGAGTTTTATTCCAAGAAGTTTAGGTTCCTTTTCAAAAGACCTAGATTTCAAGAAATTCAAGTCTCTTCTAAAAAGGTATAGATTTCAGTTCTTTATTTTAATTTTTATTTCCTTTCATAGTTGTTAATGCAATCATCGTTGAAAAGAAGAAGAGGTTCAGCCATTGGAATGAATTTGATCGACCCATGCAAACCGCATGACCTATTACTCGTTCTATGACCCAAGCTCTTTGGAGTCAAATTAATGCTCTGATTGATCAAGAACTCACATTATAGAACCATATTTCCTTATTGATTTGATTGAGTTTAGTAATATTTTGAAGTAGACAAGGTTTATCCTCGATTTCTATTTCAATTCTTATGAAGGAATACTTGAAGAAAAGCTTTACTTCTCTTATTACAACAATCTTTTCTTTTGGGAATGTCATACAATCAAAATTCTTCTTGCATCAATCTATTTATAGAATATCATAAGTCAATGGGCTCCGGAAGTGTGGAGGGTGAGATAAACTCGTGTAGGCAGCATGTCTGGCTGTCCAAGATTCCTTCTTGCATCATCTATTCATAGAAGGACACGAGCCAGTGGCCTCCAGAAGTGTGAGGAGTGAGATAAACTCGTGCAGCCAGCATGGCTTGGGATGTCCTATAGCAATTTGACACCATTCCCCTTAAGCGATGTCAATGAAAAGTAGAGAATGTAGTTTTCGATACGTGCTTTCAGACGTCAATTACACGGAATCATATGTACATGAGACGCCAGAACCGCTACTTGGGCTTGAATCCCATTTTGCTCGTGGACGACAAAAAGTATTGCGTTCCCGGGGACCTTCTTACTTTCTGGCTATGGAATGATTAACAAATCCTGCAGCTTGTTTAATATTAGACTAAAAAACAAGGATTTTGACCATCAACTTTGCCTCCACTCGGTCTCCTTCAAGGGAATAAACAGTATGCACTGGCGCATGGAAATTATTAGGTTAACGAACAGAGTATCACATCCCATTTTTCCACCAAATGGTAATTTAAATGCAGAAACGAAGGCATCTTTGGGTGTGGCCTGCAACGACTTTGTAAACCTAAAGGTTATTTAATACATCAAATTCTTCACTTCCATATACATTCACGTTTTCTCCAACATTATCCGCCGTATGTCAAAAGCTGTTTGATGTTCCTAACAACAAAATCTATGGCATCTATGGTCACTGGTCAATTCACAATTCAGACATGACTGTATGATAAGACGTCGACGGAAGCTTAGAAGGATAAGAGGGCCCAATTCCGGCAAGAGACGCATGTTTGTCTAGTGCGAAAAGAAGTGGATGGGGTCTCAGTTCTTTGTCGGGCTTATGCTAAGATTGAAAGTATTTACATCCTTCAAATCTTTCGATTAGTAGAGGAAAATGGATCTCTTTCTTCTATTTGGTTGACAGAACAAATGGAGGGGTTTATTGCTGACTCAAGGAAAGGGCTAGCTTAGAAGTAAACAGTATCAGATAAGTCTAATTCAAGTGGATGCTTATAGGTACGCAATTTTCTATCTATAATGAGAAAAAACCGAGACATTACTAATTGCAGTTCATAATAATCAATGTAATCAAGTGATTCATAGTCTTCGCAAAGTTTCGTGTAATTTTACCGAAACTTCTTTAAGCAGAGGGCCCCTTTTGATAAATGTTGCGTGTTGAAAGAGTTAAGATTTGATTGTGGTAATGGAAAGTTGAGGTGGAAACACCTTTTTCCGATGGATTACTTTGCTGTCTATTACAAACCATTTCCTCTGGTAATGTGGTCAATCCATAACAAGCGAATATGCCTCCGAACCTCTTATTTGTTCCAACAACCATAATGATTGCGCTCCTTCTTGAATTGATCAAACGAAAGCTAAATGAGTTTGGCAAAACCTCCTGCTACAGTGGCCTGACATTCTTCTAAAAAAGTAGTCCACAAAATCTTTGATTGCTAATTGGCATAAACTACGGATGAGAAGATTTTGGCTATAAACTCCTGACGTTTCCTATTTGATGTAGAAAAGAGACGATTATATGGAAACTAAGGAAAAGAGAACTTCCCTTTCATGTTTCACTAATTCATGCTTGGTGAACAATTGAACGTAAATGCAATTGGTTGACGTTTTTGCTCTGCAGATTAAAAGCAACTTGTCAAGAAGTACAAGAGAACATCCCCAGCCATTCAACTCAAGCTAGATTATGAGTTTGAGAAGTATCATTTTACATTTAAACATTGTTCAAGGATTATATTTTCTCAATTTAAAACTTTTATCCCTAATTCTCCACCATACATTGAGCATGCATTGTGCTCAAAGATGAATAGAATGTAATGGATGTTTTCTACAAATAAAGCATACCTAAACGACTCAAAAGTTAAACAAAGTTAAAGTTTAATTAACCAAGATTCTAATTCATGTTACGAAATTTATTAATTTTACCTGAAAGTTAACTTATAAGTTAAGAGTATTTTATAATTTAAACATTATCGAAGGATTTTATCTTTTATGTAAGACTTTAGTCTTCAACTGTTTCCATATACCAAGCATATTTGAGTGGCTTAAAATTTAAATGGAAGTTGGAGTGGTTCAACTTAGATTTTAATACCATTTAAATTAGCTCATAATTCATCCAACCCAAAGGCTAATTCATGAGTTGATGATAGATTTTTTTACGGTTAAATAGTACCTAATAATCATATTTTTTTCAACATGAATCTTTTTCCTTTAACACAAATAATAGAAAGATGTTACACTAAAAGTTTTCTATGACATTTATAATAGAAGAAAAAAAATATCTTCTTACTATTATAATGAAGGAGATACAATGAGAGAAGCTTTGTGTCAATCATTTTAAAGAACCTATACTTAAAACCTCAAATTTTCTAGAAGAAGATATATCTATACATTAAAAGGTTTTTCGTATGTATCTTTTGGAATTATAGAACAATTTGGTTTACAGGTTACTCTTTTTACCCCTTTGTAAATGATTGAGAGCATTATTAGACAAAGGAACTATTGAGTTTTCCATTATATATTTATTGTACACTAACCCACTGGAAGCAAGATGCAAGGCACGCTATGTTCGTGTATCCGAAACCTGACAGAAACAAGTTAGACGAAAAAGCTGTCAAGGGAATCTTATTGGAGTACAACACATTCAAGGGGTGTAGGTTGTACAGCATGGAAAAGAATAAATTGGCCGCAAGCCGTGATGTTACAATAGATGAAAGTGTGGAATCAGGACGAAGGATAAACATTCTAATTCCAAGCATAAGTAAAGCAACAATTAATAGTGAAACGTGGCACAACTCCTTATGCAAGCCTTCTAGTGAAATTCAAAGTGTCTAGGAATCATATTCCTCCTTTTCCACTCAGACAAGATTACAACCTCCCAGTGAAATCTACGAGGAATGTAACTTTGTGCTGCATGACCCCTAAAGCTATGAAGAGGCAACTAGAAAAGATGCATAAATTGAAGCTATGAAAGAGGCAATTAAGGCAATAGAAAGGAGCGATAACTGGATCATCCAAATGACAAAGAAATAGTTGGAGTGAAATGGATTTACAAGATAAAATTCAATGCAAGATGGAACTGTACAGAAATACAAATCTAAGCTTGTTTCCAAGGGATACTGCAAAATTCTTAGTTTGCATTATTCCAAAACTTCGTACTAATAGCAAGACTTGAAATCGTTAAGCTTATCGTCGCACTAGCAACTCGATACAGTGAAAAGTTCCCCAGCTAGGTGTAAAACAAAAGAACTGGTTTATGTACAACAACCAAGAGGATTGAAGTTCAAGGAGAAGAAAACAAGATGCTAAAGCTAAACAAAATGTTGTACAGGTTGAAGTAAGCCAAAGGCCTGGTATAGCAAAATAAACCAGTACTTTGCCCAAGAAGGATATGTAACAAATTCATAAGAAATGAAGAAATTTTATTTGTTATCATTTCACTTATGTTGATGACTTTGTTTCTACTAGTAGTAATACTAGTAAAGGAGCTTAAAAGGGAAATACCAACTGCTTTTGATATGAATGATCTACGCGTTGTGAAACACGTTTTGGGTATGGAAGTGAGCAAAGGTGCGTAAGGGATTAAGAGCCTAATAAGAAGCTTAATATACTTCACAAGCACTAAACTAGATGTGTTTCGAATCTTTTTGTTGTCTAGGTATATGCGTAGTTCATCTAAACATTATTTGAGTTATGAAAAGAGAGTACTAAGGTACTCATTAGGAAGAAAGACCATAGACTTTTCTATACACCTATGGCAACAGTTGAACTTGGAGGTTCACGAAGAGTGACTGGGATGACTTAATGGAAGATTTGAAGAGCATAACTAGATATTACTTTTACTAGGATTAGTAGTTTGTTTGTGGACTTCTAGAAAAGCAAGATGTGGTTGCAGTCTCGTCCTCAAAGTCAGAATACATGGCAGCTATTGTCACATCGAGTCAGGCTGTATGTTTGAGGAAGATAACGAAGGAAATGAAAATGGAGCGAACCAATTGTACAATAATATGTTGTGATAACAAGCCAACAATCTCAATAACCAACAATCCGGTCCTCAAAAACAAAGCACGCAGCAATCAGGTATCATTCTCTAAGAAAGTTTTGTAAGGGCTCAAGTAACTAGTATTTTTGCAAAGATACTCCAAAACTGTAGCAGGAGAAATTAAGAAGGTTACTCGGTATCGCAGTGAATAGCATTAAGGGGAGGCGTTGAGCTTTCAGTAATAGGTTCTGTATGCACTTACCCGCGTAGCAGCAGGATGATAAGGCTCGCTGCTTAATTGGGATTTTGACAGCTCACATGAGGGATTGCTTAGTTGGTCTTCAAATGGACCTGTTAACGGAGGTTTTAGTTATCCAGCAAAAGACATGGAAAGGGGACAGACCGAGTCGAAGGGAGAAGAAAATCCTCCTGGATTGGTTATTCTAGGTAAAAAATTACTGGTGTAATTCTTAGGATTTGCTTTTTTGCGGTAGGGTAGTAGTTCTTCGGTGTATTTGCCGTTAGAACATTGAGGGTTTGAAATTAGAGACAGAGAAGAGAGAAAAAGAGCGATGAAGTTGGTCAACTTGTATCGACTTAACGTGAAATTCAAGAAAAATGTGAAGTAGACGAATAGAAGACCTAGTGGAAGTCATCATTTCGTCTCCCACTAACGAAGATGATGTGGAAATGCACTTCTTCTTTAACAATACCTGAACCTGTTGAGAAAAGCAGCCTTCTTTAAATTTCTTTAATGTCATTTTAAAAGCGTCTTTAATCTTTGTTAGTCTTCCATTATCGACTCTACCACTTTACCTTTCAACAGTCGCATTATTAAATTAAACCCAAACCAACTTCAAAAACCACATGGTTTATTCTTCTGTCAAATTGCTTTCGGCTAATGCCACAATGTTTCGTTCTGTATGAGAAGAGCGCGTTTGGTATTAATAATGGAAGAAGACTAGTGAACTCCAGCTTATTCCAATCTTAGGTGTTTCTCCATTAGAAGCACCCGAGGACCATCCTTTTTCTGCAGAGTCTGAAGTGCTAGCGTAAAAAGCACGTGTATGAACATAACCTCAGCATCCAACTACTTCATCAGGTTAAGAAACAAAGCCTTTGAGACAGTGGGAAAAGATGAGAAACGTGTTTCCTTGTATGTGAACTTCGATTGACTGTTGGGATGCTTTGGAGGGTTCAGGCGTGTTAAGACCAGCATCAATGATCACAACTTTACGAGCTTGAGCCCAACAAGAAGAGAATAACAAATTGAAGTTTGCTGCGATGAAGAAACATGTGGTGGGTTTTGGTCGACAATCACCAAACTAAATCCTGAAAGCCTGCAGATGGAGCAGGAGACAGACACCATCATCCAGATGTTGTAAGGATGTCAGTCTGTCATGCGTAACCGCATGTATTGAGTCCTCCCTCGAAAATTCATTGAACCTGGTCTGGTCTTTTTTCCGAGAGTTCAATAGTGCTTTTGTTGAATATTGTCTTAACGGATAACTTAGAAACTTAAAGTTTAACCTAAAATGCTTGACCATGGTACAAGCACCATGGACGTGACATGACTCTGGGTTGCCTTAGACACAGCTTTCAAAGTCGAATGTCGTGGAATATCCTGGGAATATGTCAAAACCATGGAAAATTTTTTGCACAACTGCGGCTGCAAATTATCGCCAAAGTTGTCGCCCATTACTCAAGTGGCATGGACTTTTTTGCAAGCCATTCAACAAGACTATCATTACCTAATTTACGTTTCCATGCCGCCGCATTCACCAAGTTTTGCAGAAGACGAAAAAAAAACCCCACTTTCCGTAAAAACTTGTGGGTAGCTGGCATATTTTGGAACAGCACTTCCCTGGAAAGCAGAGGCAAAGCTAGAATACGTATATCTCCTCACATGCCCAGAGGTCACTGTTGTTCCATAAGGACGTTTACTCTGTCACTTGGACGGACATCATGGCCTGCCGACTTACGGGTATTGCTCAATACTAGTCCCAGCCACCGCGTCTTGGCCTTTTCCCTACCTATTTTGGTGCAGAGAACGCTCTGGGTGATTATGTAATGCACAGAGAAACTTTGAAGGTTTTATTATACGTG
Source organism: Casuarina equisetifolia (assembly GCA_028551475.1). Taxonomy (NCBI): domain Eukaryota; kingdom Viridiplantae; phylum Streptophyta; class Magnoliopsida; order Fagales; family Casuarinaceae; genus Casuarina; species Casuarina equisetifolia. The sequence continues at coordinate 5,056,469 of CM052361.1, forward strand.
TCGATGGCCGAGTCAGAGATGGCGAATTTGGGGCATATCCTTCAAGTTTAAATGATGCAAATTCGGCATCTTCTACCTTTTAACTCGTGTTGGCATTCAGACCTACATCAAGAGTCCATGGAACATCCTCTCTACCTTAGATTTGGTCACCTACCTCTGTACTAACATTTGATCAACTTTAAAAGTTTGGTTCATTTTTGTCTTCGCCTGTTGCCGTACCATAATACCAATGAGCTCTGCTACGAGTTAAAGCAGAACAGCCAGCATGATAGGGCCATAGAGTCTATAAAGGGTCGCAACTAACGAAATTCTCCCGGATTATCCCTATGCTTCTAAGTAACCAGCTATAAACTAAGTTTGATGCAAAGGCCTATGACACGGAATTTTAGAAATTACAGACTGAACAGCCCCCATTCTTTCTTTGTACACGGTTATACAGATCGAGCAATCTAAAGAGAAGGTGCTCAAGTACCCAAGGAAAGATACAATTTCTTTGCAAAACTTCTTTTGTAAGTGTTTGTTCGTAAAAGAAGCATGAGTTAGAGATTTGGACTAATAGATTTATTCATAGGATATGCTCTCCTGTCATTTGTTTTACCCCTGGAGGCTGTTGCTTTCATAGAAATGGAACTTAAACTATAAATGGAGTGCAACTTCAATTGCTAGTTAGGACAGGCGTACCTTTTTAGGCCAAACATGGATTGATTGCTCAAAACAAATCCATTATTGCTCATCAAATAACTTACATATCGGCGCAAATGCTAAAGCAGACAAGAAAACTAATAAATGATAAAATTCTTCAGGAAAAGAAAAGAGCAGCATCTGCAGAAGAAGAGGAAGCGGAGGATTTTTCTGCACAGAACAAAATTTTTTTCCTTGGAAGTCAGTGAAGCTAACGTACTTAAACTTGCTGACAAGGGCAAGTTGGAGGAATGATAGGTGTAGCCAAATACGAAGGCTTGTCGTCCCCAGCCATTACGACAACAATCTTTGGCTCGGTGCCGATCATTGCGTTCATGATCTTTGCTGGCTTGCCTTCACCTTCCCCCCCAGAATCAGAAGCACGTTTGCTGTACGAGCATACTAAGATGATCAATGCCACCGCGATGAGTAACAGGGTCAGCGCTAGGCCACCAAAGAGATAGGGTACCGGAGACTTCCAAAGCTGGACTCCGGTGCCTGAGGATGACACGCTTCTCGACGTCATATCTGCCTATCTTTCTCAGTTGTCTTTCCTTCTTTTTTCTTTTTTCTTCGTTTTTCACTTGTGGTGTTTGTGCAAAATGTTATTGGGAATTCACGACTTTATAGGGAGGAGTTTGGATTGCTTGGCTTTGAGTGGATGATCCATTTTTTGCGCTTTTCCATGTGCCTAATAGTTGAATTACGTCAAAACTGATTTAGTAATTTAAATTGGTATGGTAGTGATGATTGCTGTAGACCCCTTGATGACAAACAGCTCCTTGGAATATTAAACAATAGAAACGTGAATCCCTTTTTCTTTTGCATCCTGACGCGTGAATCCTTCAAAAATAGTAATGAAAAAATATCGCCAATGGCCCCTTAGGCCTCTAGGTCCCATAAAGCTTCTATTTTGTGCATCCAATTTGGTAAATCTGGAAGCAAAGCTAAGGCTTCTTTCTTTCACTACTGCTGGCAATCATGGATAACTAAGGATTTCTTGAAAAACTAAGCAATTGTTAGCATTTGCTATGATTATCCGCTATATAAACTAATGGGACATTGTAACAATAATGGAGGGCACCAAATTGAAAGTGGGAGGTCCGCTTCTAATTTATGAAGGATACTACTTGAGGCACATGCCATAAAGATTAAATGGTAAAACCGGATCTATACCAGACACATCGTCCGCCCAACATATATTAGGACTGTCTACCAACCCCAGCTTATAGCACTACTAATATACCTAAAATATAGTAGTATGAGACCCATTCTTCTGTTGCATGTACTTGTAAAATGAAGAACCAATGAACTAGTTGCCCCATATACTTGGCAAGTGATTTTTTGTTGCAGAAGAACGTGCAAGCCAAAATGGCTGACATGAGGTGTCTAAAGTGAAATCAAAAAAGGAGACCATGTAAAACTCAGGCTTGTATTAGAAAACACCCAAGAATGACGATTGAGCCATCCAGCGTTATAGTCTTTGTCTTTGTTTATCACGAGATAATAAGATGAACTGGGTTTAAAGATGGATCAAGGGGGCACGCAAATCACGAGGTGAAGATTTGATCAACAAATATGTCTCCCACTAAACGTTGTGACCACACCATTCTGTGCACCAATTTTCCATATTCAAAACAACTTTTCTAATTGGCTATTCCATTTGTGTGTTAAATAAGCCGACCAAATCCTTTCACCCACCCAGCATTTCTAGGCCAAGATCATGCGCGATCCTGTGCCTCCGTCAGCAGCAAATGCTGTCCTACAAACCAAATGGATTAAGGGAAAGATAACTTTACTTCGTAAGTTCCCAGACTTTTCTAAGTCATTCAAAAACTTTTCTAAATCAATCCATTATATAATTATGGCAAACCCCTTTACATCTCCGAGCCGCCTCGTCCACCAATGCATGAATCACTATGTTTGAACATAATCTCCACCCCTTTTTTTCCTCAAATACAGAGGGCTAATGCTGTAGCCAAAAGTGTTAGGTGAGGTTAGATGGGTTTCTTTAAAGGTTAAGCTGAACGCCGACTCCTTGTACCTTAGCTACGTCTACGCTTCTCCTCAAGTATAATCTTAATTGAAAGTACAGGTGCTAGGACTGCAAGGGAAGCTTCCCGCCGCCGCAGTTTGACGACTCTTCATGGTATTTTAACAATTATGTTACATTCCCTTTGAAAAAGTACCACAGTCACCTTCAAACTAGATAATGTACAATGAATTGTTCTACAAGTCACATCATCTTCTTCCCCAAAGGGGACAAAAGATTTCTTAGGACGATGTCCTAAAAGCTGATCTTGAACTTGACAGTGTTCTAATAATACCACTTATGGAAGCTACTAAGATACTATTATTTGGTCTCCACTCGAACATTCCCGACTTTTGAATGAATGAAACACACTCATGGATGAAGGATCTTAAGTCCTTATGCCTTATAAAATCTAGTTTATCGGAAGTGATAATGCTTAACATTTCATCTTCTAAGATTATAAGATATTAACTAGCATGTGATAGTATCACTTTGTTTGGCCATTGAAGAAAATACTTCTCTTTTGTAGGAATAAGTTGAATTAGATTAACATGAGAACATATTTTAAAAGTAATCTTGACTTGGATGTACTTCTCGTCAATCTTGATGGAACATATGCAAATATCTTCAAATATATTAAATGTTCTTAAAATATATATTTTATTATATTATAGTTGAATGATTTAAAATATAATTTTTTTCTTAGATGAATTATAATACTGAGATATATTTTTAAATTTTTAAATTTTTTATTTTTAAATAAATAAACTTATATATTTATTAAAAAAATGTTATTTTTTGTATAATTTGGATAATCCAAATAGTGAACCATTCAAGAACCCAAACTTCAATCTAACTAGTGACTCCAAGATAGCAAGTATGGTTAAAGGAAAAAGATTGGCCAATTAATTTTGGATTAGAGGCGGAAAGGACTCTCTCTACCACTTTCTGGACACTTTGATAGAAAAAGAAATATTAATGAAAGAAGAGACTTGGTACCAAACACTTAGTGCGTTTATGATCACAAAACGCTTCAGGGATACGTCCAGAATGCTCAAAAGTCAAGATCATCCACAACCTCCTTTCGTCCTCCGTCCGTTACGTACTTTTCCTACAGTTTCTCATGTTCATCATGTAGGTATTCTGATTGGACTTGGATAAAAAGCATGACAATGACAACTTAAGCCCAACTATTCACTCATGTAGAGGCTAATTAAGAATGATGGATCTAAAGTAAATTGCATTGATTCCTCGCTTCCACTATGTGGGTTCATTATCTGATTAATGGAGGAAATGCTAGAATAACAGCTAATTCATAAGTTCATTGGTAACGAAGAAGAATTTTGCATAACTTGTTTGCCAGGAATTGGATACCGTCCCGTTTGTCCTGCGGATGGTTTGTTTTACCAACCCAACTTTGAAGGTTCAATGATTGGTGAAACCAAAAGCTATAGAAAAAAGAAGAGAGTAGCTTGGTAAGAAATGGGCACAGCTGGCTTGTCGCCCGCACAACAATACTATCACTTTCACCGAGAACGATAGGAAAGAAGGCACGAAACCGTACTAAATCCTAACCCTTATCTCTTCACCCTTTTGCCAATTTACAATACCATATGTTTGGTTGGGGGAAAAGGCAGTTGTTTTGATTTTTTACACCTTTAAATTATGATTAACAAGTTTTAGACCGTACTTATTCTTAGCTGAGTCAAGCGCTTTTTGATAATAAAGATAGATCTCAAACACTATTCCTAGTAAAGTGCTTTAAGGTTAGATAAGCTTGAATGACTTCATATGGTTAGCAAAGTTACACCGCTAAACATATTCCCAAGGGGAAGGTTTATGCTTGATTTGGTTTATTATAATAAGTCTTGGATGCAAATCAGCATTAACATATTGTGGGCGCAACAAAGGTTGCCCAAGAAAGCATACGCCCACCGGATTTAGATCCTTTTGGCCACGATAGAAGATATAATGATATGCTAAAAGAACACCAACAACAGGGATGAGAAACCCTGGAATTGGCTCTGGTCAATGTCAATGAGAAATGCGACGAAAATGAGTGTTTATTTATGCGATCTTGTGGAAATTATCATTCTCCATGTCTCCCACTGAAGATGATGATGTGGAAACACACTTCCGTTTAGACTTATTTGCCATTTCAATGAAAAACGACCTCTTTTAACTTACTCCAAGGTCCATTCTACACCAGTCTCCGCCGTCTCAGAGTACATTCCGAGCCGCCACGTCTATGGACCTAATCAAGTGCGCGACTGTAACAACAATTCTTATCCCTTCTTTCAAACTCAGATGGCCATTCCTACACCAAATAGAGCACCAAATTGGAAGACCATTTAGTAATTAAATAGGATAATGGAAGAAGTGGGTTCTAACTGGTTCACAAAGCAGAATTAGTCAGCCTATTGTCTATTTAGGCCTTTTCCATCACCCACTCCAATTATGCCTTGTTTTATATGTATTCTTTAAGTAATGGTTGTTGACGATGACAAGTTTGTAATAAGGTAAATCCACATCATTGACAAAATGTGTCTTCAGGTGGAAAATCTGCCATGAATCAGATGATTTGGCCTTATGTGAACTTATCTCTAACTTTCTAGATAATGGCATCATGTTCTTTTAGTGTTGTATAATTTTTGTTGATTTCCTCAAACGTGCTGAAAATTTAGAAGTTTGTGGAATTAGCACTCACACCACAGATGAAAAAAACTGAATTTTTTAAGCAAATAAAATGGAGAACAAGAAGAAGAAAGATTACCCTGAGATCACTCATCTGAAGTGGCTCATTTTGGCCCTAAAATGTCCCAGTGATGACACCAAAAGAATCATTCGTAGTTGAAGGTATTGTCCCCGCATACCAACCTAAATGGTCCTCTAACATTGAATTTGTTGTTCCTTATCCACAATGAAATGCGAATATACCAAAAACTTATTTACATCCTAGGAGTGTTGAACCTAAGATTAAGATCAAGAAGCTCCAAGCAACGTGTCCTTACCAACTAGGCTCTTGTTGACTATTTACATAAAAAATCAATATGAAAGTAGATGCAAACCATAGAAACCATAGTGATTTATGTGTTAGACTTGCATAGGAGCAGAATTTTTTATATTTTTCCTCCTCCTAAAAACTTTTCTTCTAGATTTACGTGGCTAAGTGATTAAGAATTGCTTGCCTAGGTAAAAATAATTATATACCCTTTCTTTCCTTTGTTTCACTCTTCTTTCTCTCAATTGTTTTCTGAACTTGCATCCTAAGTTTCAGAAGCGAGTTTTGTCGTTAAGCCATTCTTTAAAGAAGCAAAGCATTTTGGAATCAAGTCCTAGAGACACCTTGAGTGGTTGCTTCCACAATAAAACTGCACAAAGTTCGCTTTGCCTTTAAGATACAATATCACTTCATCATGATGTAAAACTTTCTTTAATCTTCGTCCGAGCGAGAAAGATCTATGAATTTCATTGGAGCAACAAGTTGAACCCATGTTCTGTCTGCAGGAAAATCTACAAGGAAGAATAACGAAAGCCCAGAGTTCTGACAGAAAATAATGAGAAGGAATGGATAATTTCATGACAAGAACACACAGATTAATATATCAAGTAATGACAGCCATTTTTTAAACTCATTTTTACATTTTCCCGCAGGCTCATAGTTGAAAGCTACTGAAAATCACAAAGATAAGAAGAAAGGAAGATGAAAAGGAAAACAAAACAGAAGTATTTCTGTTTCCTTCTGGAGCAGGAGATCCATCTCAGACTTGTCCAGTTTGGGAAGCCACAGCGACGGGTTTGGCGAAGTGCGTAGGGTTGTCTTCTCCGGCCATGATGACAACAATCTTTGGCTCTGAATCAACCCCCATGTCCACTTGCTTCCCTGGTTTTCCTTCAGCATCACTAGGCGAGCCGGACCAAGATTTTCGGTAAGAGCAGGCTAGAATTAACAATGCCACCGCAATGAGTCCCAACATGAGGGCAAGGCCAATGAAGAGGTAAGGAACAGGCGACTTCCAGTTCTGGAAGCCGGTATCAACAGCAGGTGAGGTGGAGTTGTTTACAGGTCGCATCTTCTCTCTTTCTTTCTGTCTCTAACCTCAAGAATGCAATGATATAGCTCTAGGTCGATGATGCCTGTATTTATAGCCCGAAGTTAAAGTTCCACAGTGACTGGATCAGGACAAGGAAGTTTCTCCGTGATGTACGTCTATGCCCTTTGGTCAGTTAGGCCAATTTATTCTGTCTTGCGCGTTACGCTAGAGAGTCGTTTGATCCAGAAGTCTATTTAATATATGTCTGTCAGAGCTACACGGTTACCCTATGCATTTATCTGCAGAATTCCTGCTTCTTCTTCATTTGTCAAACTGAGAACCAATCAGAACGAGGATTTCTGAAGCATCCTAAAGCTTAAGAGATTGTGTAGCATTGAAAAGCCTGCAAAACATGCGCCTGCACCGATCGGTGGGAAAGCTGCAGATGTCATCTACTGATGAATGATGCGTCCATGATATAGTTCACTGTCTGGTTATCAAGTGGGTTCTAGTGTAAACTTACAATTTGCATATTCGTGTAACGTGGATGAAGCAACCAACGGGAAAAAGAAGGATCAATGGAGTTGTCCACACCGAGACTTTTGTCTGTTCAACAAAAGGACCCACTAAACGTGTCCCGACAGCCCAAGTATCCTTTAAAGCTTGATGTCCGTTCTGATGTCAGAAAAGGAGTTTAGCAAGCAAAGTATGCCTTTTCCTCTTGTAGGAAATCCTTTTGTTCTAGGATAAGAAACCCATTCTTCTGCATAGACAAACATATCTTCTTGCGTTTTCATCTTTAATTTCTCTTTTTTCTACAATTGGAGGCACCTAACTATGAGAATAACTGGAAACTCTAGTGTGGGTAAAACTGGGAAATATTCATGACGTAATATCGTCATTTTTATCAAACAAAAGGAAAAATTTTAAGGCATGAATTGTTAAATTTGTGTTTGCATTTTTTATTTATGCTATTAGGAATGAAAAAATAATAAAATATTTATAAATAACGTGAGTTCTAAACATAACTCTTATAAGAGATAGATTTCGTTGTATTTCGTTGAAAACTTGTTTGTTGAGCATACTTAGAGGCTTAGAGAAAAAATTTCACCTTTTCTTTTTTCTCCAAATGGAGGCACCTAACTACGAGGATAAAATAACTATAGTTTCTACCTTTACAGCCTAACTATACATTCAGAAAAATTACAAGTTCGTAAGTTAACCTTTTATTTACTTGGCCGTGGTTGTACGAATTGAAAGCAATCACTTGTAATTAAATAATTCCAACGTCCTTGCCGGATTTCCTATAGTTAGGCTTCGTTTTTATTCTTTGTTTCTTTTGCTTTTCCTTCTGAAATCATTAAGACAATGACTATTACCTAATTTCTTATCCATAATTAACGTTCCAGCTTTCCTATCTGCCAAGGGCCGACGGAGATAGAAAATTTAATTTCTACTTTATAGTGTGGCGGTGTTTGTGATGATTATATTGGCCACGATCTATGCTGACTACTTTGCTTACATGTCAAGAAAAGAAAACCATTGAGCTTCTGTTAATTAATCCTCAGCATTTGAGGTTCGTATTCCAATTATAGGAGCACATACCTCGAAGGTGGTTACCATTTGGATAATTTCTGAAGCACATCTTGAGAGAATATCGTAGTTGGTCAAGGATAAACGAAGGGGCAGATATAGTTTCTATTGATTTCTGGGTGATAAATTTTTGGATTTCAAAAAAGATACGGAATTTTAAAAATTTCTCACAATGACAAGAGGTAAGGTTAACAAGTACTTGACTTAATTAGAAGTAGATGTTGTCTAAAATCAAAAGGTCTTATGTTCGACACCGAGTGAAAAAAATTTTAAAACAAAAGGAAAAACAAAAGACAAGGTTTAATTAATACAAGGTAACCCAGGATTCTACAAACACAATGTGGTCTGGCCAATGGCCGCAACTACATAAAGTAATGAACTCTTACTGCCTTAAAGTATAGTATTCGTTCAAGGAGGTTTAACTTCCAAAGCACTTGAACTCCAGCAAGCTTCTTTTCGATGATCTTCTGTTTACAGAGATTTTCATCAAATTATCTCTTGTTTTCAAATCAGGTTTGATAAGTATCGGTGTTTGGTACTGAAGGAGGGGATATGTTTTTAACAGTTAACTCGTTCAGAACATAACAAGATCCAACGTACCAAATGCAGAGGCATGCAGCATCATTAGTAGTCCATTTTTTACAACTACAAGCCATAATTACCAACCAAACTAACATCATTTGCTGCCCAATTTCCCAACAACTGCTAGGGGGCACTCTTATCTAGACTTGTGCAACTATACATCCTCCCACGACATGCATTAGACAGCAGACGTATGACCAAATACAATGAACGAGGGTTTTCAACTGTCCACCAACTACGACACTTGATTTTATCTCTTCACGGGTGATAACCTTATTTCTGATAAACTTTAACCATTCTTGACAATAATAATGACTGATTTTGACTTCAATTCCTGATGTTACATGGGTTTGTGGAGTTGGAACTCTGGTTTGTTCCTAATATATTCTTGGTTTTACTGGTATACACTCATTTGAAGAAGATGAAAGGTTGGTAGGAACTTTAAACTTCACCTTAAACTACTTAGACTGGGAAATATCAAATTCTGGGCCAACAAGGCTGCAAGGCTGAAACAGGGAAGAACAGAGATGTAGTGTTCTATCATCCTCCGAGAGGGCTACAATCTGCAAGTTTGATTTGTATAAATTTGGGGATCCTTTTTTCTTTGTGAATTTAAGATTTTCAATAATTTACCAAAGTCTGGATTGAATTGCTGCTGAGAGACTTCCAAGCCTTGGACTCCGAAACTCCATATTTACATCTGAAAATGAGTTCCAACTTGGAATGTGGGCAATGGTCAAGCAAATTCATCTTAAAACTAATGTTAATGGGAAACCTTTGAGGACTCAAATTATTTAAATAAACAATGAAGTTAGAAAGACGGACAACCGTTGCATGTAATTCAGTACTTTAACCTTGTTATGTTCCCTGAGATTCTTAACATCTTAAGTAGCCAAATTATTAAGGATAAGATGCAAACTTGCGAATCTTGTCATCCATAATAGTTCTTTTTTCCTTTTTTCTCCTTGGAATAAGTAATATTGGTAAAGTCATTAGATGTCTGTAGAGGTGGCTTCAAGAACTTGCCGTTTTCACATTAGACAGAGCTGCCTTTCTCTCCCATAATGGCAAGCTAAGGCTCTCCAGCTCTGTTATTCAACCCACCAAGTAAACAAAAAGAACAAAACACATAAAGAACACATATCTAGAAAAAGACCACTCTTTATTGTTCACTCTTAATATGCACCGGAAGACATGTAACATGCATCTTTATTCTTACTAGGAACGTTTCGTTACAGGCAAGCCAACAGCTAGATAACAACCTGGACATGTTTATTCTTGATTCATGCCAGAAATTTTAACATATAAGTAAGCCAGATAACTCGGTAAGCAACTAGAATGTTACTTGAACACCAAGCAAAGCCATCAACTGGGAAATGAACGCTGGATGCCCCTGCCACGCTGCTCCAGTTACTAAATTTCCATCAGTGAAGCAACGATCTATTGGATTAGGTTCCAACCACGTAGCGCCTGCTAAGACAACATCAACCTTCACTGCTGGGTATGCAGTACATTTTCTTCCCTGTGGCAACACATATACCTTGTTTAGCAGCCCCATTTGTGTTTCTATGCATTAGTAAGTATGGTTCTATACTTCATAGGATCTAATTCCCTTGTTTTCCAAGAAATGTAAGAAGATAATTGATAGTAATCTTATTGTAATGGAAAGGGCTACAAACAGAACAAGACAAAAAATAATGGTTACAGGAATCTAAATCACAGTTCACATCTACACACTACAATCTGTTTTTGTTCATACTTCACAGGGAGCCATGCGAGGTGGCTGACCTATTTGCCGTCAAGCACTTGCTGAAACAAGACAGTCAAATCCCATAATTTTACTTTTTAAATAAGACAGGATTTAAGTCGATGGGAGTTTCAATTCCACCAATTTACTACTCTATATTTTTGGATCGGTATATTGAGAAAAGGAACAGCTAAGTATCATAATAGTAACAAGAACAATGAGTATAGGTCATAATCCTAGTATTACTAACATGATACTGATAATGGTGATAGTGATGATTATGCCAGAGATGGCTAATGAGGAAGCAGCAGCAATAACAATAACAATAACAATGATGGTGACAATATGAAGAACAATAGTTAATAATTTGAAATTTTATGTACATACGAAGGAAACAGTACTAAGAGTTCCAATACTGCAAGTAAATAACTTTCTCACAATCCCTATCCATAAACAAAATCAAAGTTATTTCACTTTCTTTGCTAATAGGCAATGCCTCTTCCAGTGAAATTTCAATCTTCCGCCACCACTATAAGCACCTGCTTCCTCATTAATGGCACTTCCATAAATATCACCTTGAGATCCTTAGTGCCATTGCAGCTTAAAACTTACCTAATATCTAGACCTTGAGCTCTAATTGCTTTCTGCCTAATCAACCCACAACTAGCCACCCAAGTGTGTTTTCCTTTGTAATTTAGGCCAAATATGCTGCTGGAAAAGCACGTTTCTGAAATGCATTGTAGAAAAAATATTCTACAAGAAGAAAATTCTAGTCTGATCTCCCCCAGACACATTACTGAAATATCCCCGAACAACATAAAACCGCATAGTCCAACCACTGGTCCATAAGAACAAGCTGGGATAGGGATATATATAGTGTAAGTTCCCATCCCAGACACATCCTCCCTTAGCCACAACAAATACAGGTTCACCCTCATCCTTCCACTGCTCACCTCTAACTGAAAGAATGGACAGTGGACTGAAAGCCACCCTGGAAAGTAAAAGAATCTGCACAGCATTTGTGTGCTCTCCCCTTGCATAGACACAAAAAACAAAAAAAAAAATCTATAAATCTCAGACAAAGGAGATTAATGAATATTGTCCAGGTAAAACAACCTCCCTAAAAGAATGTCCACTTACTCAAGCCTAGAAATTAAAATATCAAAATCTAGTAAAGAAAGAAGACCTACCGGAGCTTAATCTAATAAAAAAGTACACTAACCGTCAAAATCCCCCCCAAACCCCAGCTTTCAACCATCCATTACTAACACTAGCCCAAGGGCACAGACAACAATTCTTCCTGTAGAATGAAGATGTTTTTCATATTAAGATACAGAAGTATAAGCACAAAAAACAAATTCCATTTCTGATTTGCTAATCGCTTTGTTATCCCACCTAAGCAGTAGTAGGGTTGTGCAGAAAACCCTCCCTTCTGACCCACCAGGCACCCCAACCAAAACCAATCAGTCCATTATTAGTTAGGCAACAGTTGGTAAGAGAAACAAATCTCTGATAAAGGTTGGTTTGGATGTTGGGCCACAGGTTTCTGAAAAACCAACTTCCCCAATACCAACTTCCTTTTGGGTTTATGTAGGAGCCTTCATTGTCTTTGAAGTTTCCCACCTGCCGCCTCAATTTCTTAAGAGCTTCCTCCATCTTTTGCCCTTCAGCCATATTCCTATCCAACACACAAGAACAGAGGTATCCTCCATCGAGAGGAAGCAGCTAAACAAAGAATAACAAACTCACATGACCAAGCAAACAAAAGGTCATCTCAGTTGCAGGTCAAATTGGTCTCAATTAGGACTTCATAGCTCTAAAAATAAGATTGAGAATTCAAATCAGCAATGAAACTTCACAGATTGTCAATTTCCGTCAAAATCCAATATTCTTTGGTTAGTTGGCGATGTGGGACAAGAATGAAACTAAGGATTTGGCGTTTCTTCGTTCCACCATCATCATGAACACTTCACCAGCCAGTCCCATCAAACAAGGTCTCAACCGATTTTTTGCCAACAAACCCCACATGACAACAGCCTACCTTGAGAACACCGGCAGCAAATAAAGTCCGCCGACCATTTGAGATAGACTACAGTGAGATATGAATAGGATGATAATATCATAAATATAGATTGTTCTCAAAGGATAATCAAGTTGTCAAAAAAAACTACCTTGAGAACACCAGCAGCAGATAAAATCTGCTGACCCTGACAGATGGATGCAACTGGCTTATTGCCCTCCATAAATTTCTTCACTAAGGCTATGACTGACTCATCCAACGACAAATATTTTGGAGCTCGACCTCCAGGAATAACAAGAGCATCATAACTTGAGGTATCCAGACCTTCAAAGTGAGCAGTTAGGGTGAAATCATAACCTCGCTTCTCACTGTAAGTCTGGTCACCTTCAAAATCATGGACAGCAGTTGGGCATCTATCACCAGCCTTCTTCCTGGGACAAACTGCATCCACATGGCATCCTAAAGATTGAAGGGACTGAAAAGGAACAGTTACCTCATAATCTTCCATGTAATCCTGTACAAGAGAGAAAAGAACATCTTAACGTAGTTTATAGAAAAATAATAATAGCTGTGACAGAACAATTCGATTGATTAGTTTAACTTGAGACAATGAGATTTAGAAAGAAAAAAAAATGTAATGGCACTCAATTAACTGCAAAAGCCCAAGTTTTACTTGTATCAGGAAAACACTCTACATTTTGAGTTAAGAAGTATAAAACAGGAAATTGTTTAGAGGAGGAACTGCTTCTTTTTACTTTAGAGTTACAACATGAAACGTCAGAATCCCAAATGATCAATCTTGACCCATGTGATTTATTAGTTAGTAAAGAAACAAGCAATTAACTAATGCAAAAATCATTCAATCTGTTAGCCATAATAAATCAGAAGCCGATTAAACTGCCTTTGCAATCCTTTAACAAGTAATTGCAAGGCAGGTACTAAGACATATGAGCAACAATTCATCTTTAACCCTACATTAATAATCCTTTTACAGGTAATTACCTTTTGTGTAAAATTACGCATTAAGAGGTCAGTCTTCATAGCTCCTTTTAGTTCCCAAATTTGTATGGTTTAGTAGATGTAATTCTTAATACAGATCAAGCACGACTATAAGTGCACAGTTTTACCACTTTTGCCCAATATTAAGCTTACCACAACCTCTGTTTTACCACTGCAATTTCAAACTATAGTCAATTAGCAGGAATTCAAGGTGACATATAAAGAAAGATCTCCAAGAACCCTGTAGTTCAATGCTAAGTAATTATTTTTCCCATGTGCCATTTCTAGCTTAAGCATATCAAAAAACTGGATCTCACCCCGCAAAGGAACAGGACCCTTTTGTCTGAGCCAGTTAAGGTACCCCCTAGCGCTTTCACAAAATGCTGAATGAACTCAGGATGCCCTTTGTATGTAACCCCAGTAATGAGATTGCCGTCAACAACACATGTTGACATGGTTTCAGGTTCTACCCAATGAGCACCAGCAGCAATAAGTACAGGTCCCAAACTACGGTACGCGGTGCACTTCCGACCTTTGACCAGGCCTGCAGCTGCAAAGATCAACATTGCGTGGCAAATAGCGGCAATTGGTTTTCCAGAGTTGGAAAATTTGCTGACCAAGTCCAAAACAGCTTCATTTACAGCAAGATATTCCGGTGCCCGCCCTCCGGGTATTACCAGGCCATCATACTGACCATGTTCAATTTCGTCAAACGTTGCATTGAGAACAAAATTGTGACCCAGCAACTCACCGTAGGTCTACAGCAAGATAGATGCCAAAGGGACAAACATTAGAAAGAAGGGAAATCTGAACATAAATTTATGTCATCAACTTCTAAGGAAGCTAATAAAAATCATAAACTGTCGCATGATTAAAGTACCATACTAAGTTGTGAATAACAATATTTAAAGAAGAAATATATCATTTAATAACTCATAGTGCATCGACTGTGGCCGTCATTATATCTGCCACATGACCGCACGAAAACGAAACTCAAGGTACCACTTCAGCAGCAGAACCCCATGTATTTTCTTACATTTCTTCGTCCATAACCTCATGTATGCTTAGTACACATAGTTTTTATTAGTTGCATTCACCTACTGAAGTCAGCTGAAGTTTGTTCGTAGAACAGTTAACATCTGGGATTTTTAGACGTGGATTACAATAAGGAACAAAGAGATCCCAGCAGAGCACAAGAAAAGGCATAAACTTGAAGATGAAAAATCTCATAGAACCAGAACTTTAAAACTTAAGTCAGATTACAGAGAAACAAAAAACTGAGAGAGAGAGAGAGAGAGCGACCTGATGACCCGAAGACTGATGAATCGCAGTGCGGCAGAAATCGCCGGCCTTCTTACCGGGGCACACGGCATCTACTGAGACTCCAAATGCCTGCAACGCTTGAAATGGAACCATCGCCTGCAATCAGAAACCATAACACTTAAGACATTAATCCCACACACCAATTCAAAATACTGGCAACTTTAGAGAGAACAGGAAGCGAAATGAATAATGGGGTTCAGACGATGCCTCGGAGTCTTCCATGTAGTCACCACAAAGTAGCAGAACCCTCTTCTGAGCCATCAGATTCACAGGCTTTGCTGGGTTTAGACAGAGAGATGGAGATGACTTGTGAAGCTGATGAGCTCCGGTTGAGGGAAGTTTGACATTTTATATAGAAATCATGCTGTTTCTCTGTGAAACTTTCGTTTTACCATAAAGAACACGGATTTCTATCACTTCCTTTTTCTATTTCCAGAGATAACGCTCTCGAATGCAACAGTCCTGCCTCAGCGTTGAAAACTTCTGCATGGAAGCACAAACATCGCATTTCGTAGTAGTTGGTGAAATTCAGTGGCGTCTGGCTTCGATTCGATAGATATATCCAAAGAGATCTCTTCTTTGGTTTTGTATCAAATTCATAGAACATGTCCCCTCCTTTCCAAATTTTTCTAATAAACATTTGCGACTTTACCATCCAGTCTATCCGCCACACCATTATCAATTCAAATATCAACAAACCCGAGCCCACTGTACACAACAAGTCCCGGGTTTAACAAGTCAAAAGACAGTCTCAACACGTTTCGTCAGTAAGGCATGTGACGCCGTCCATGATCTCAGGCATGCCACGGCAGCCGTGACCTCAGCAAGACAAGTTCTTATCCCTCGTTGAAGACCCAAGCTATACATATACCGCTTTTCTTCAATGTACTTTGTCTGCTCTTGTCTTATCATCTTCATCGTATTCTCGGCTGTGCATACATACTTGTATACAGGGCCACAGCAGGGGTTACGATGATAATTATTCATCTTTTTTAATGTTTAAAAGTGGTCACATCATTTTTTAAAACCCCTAAAAGATCACATAATCACAGGATGGATTCTTTAAAGTAACGAAATCACTTCACCCCAAAGCCTTTGCCCTATGTGAGTTAGGAATGTCGCCAAAAGGTTTCGAACAGGATCCCTACTTTGTAGGAAATCCCACACGAGCCTCAACCATCTCAACCACACCCCTAGGGCTGAGGTGGTTGACTTTTTCAAAGGTTGATCAAATCAATTATTTTACTTTCATTTATAGAAGCAAAACGGATCTTTCTTAGTAATAGGTCAGGATACTAAATTGTTATTTGATTTCAATTGTTTTCAAAATGTTTCAACTTCAATTTGTTTCATTGGTTTTCATGGGGAACATTTTGGTCACTATACACTATGTCATTTCTTTTATATATGTATGTATACATCTTTTCTTTTGTCTACTTTTTTTTTTCGAAGTTACATCCTACATGATGAGCATTCTTAAAGTTCCAAATTTCTTTATTATTGGAAGTGCCTTATTCTGTTGCTTAGAGACTTGACAAATTGGAAAGCAAGATAGCAAAAAAAAAAAAAATCATAAATATTCACTTATAACTCAAAATATATGAGATCCATCAAGAGGCACATTCAAAGTTATTACAAACCATTAACTCTAAGTATTATTATTATTGTCATCATAAAATCCACCAATAATATTTGATGGGAAGTATAGACAGAAAAAAAAAAATGGGTGAATTGTTTTGTGATTAGCAATTTAATATCAACCTCCATTGAAGAAAAAACTTGAAGTTTTGATTTTATAAGCTTTTCCATCATTGTTATGAATCTTCTTTAGAATTGGCTCTCAATCTAGTTGCTTTTACCTTCCAATATTCACTTTAATACTAAAAAGCAAACTCTAATCCTGGGGGTATGAAAAAATATGGTCTGCATTAATAAAATGATCATGCATCTAGGTCAACTCTTAGATGGGAATGGTAGATCAGTACATAGATTAGTTTGAGGTAAAGGAAGACATATATAAAACCAAGCATTTATGCATATAAACCAGCCAGATAGGTTGGTGAATAGCTAGAATGAAACTTGAACACCAAGCAAGGCCATCAACTGGGAAATAAACTCTGGATGCCCCGGCCATGCTGCTCCAGTTACTAAATTCCCATCACTAAAGCAACGATCAATTGGATCAGGCTCCAACCACGTAGCACCCGATAAGACTACATTAAGTTTCACTGCTGGGTATGCAGTACATTTTCTTCCCTATCCCAGCAAAATCAACAAGAAACATCACGATCCAACAATAGGAAGAAGAAATGGAGGTGCAGTCATGTTCTGAAATTTTAATTGGTAACACAAAGGACAAAAGCACCAAGACTTCCTGATAAGCATGCCAATAATCTAGCAACAATCTAGTAAACAATAACCAATGACAAGTTATATATGAATTCTCTAAAGAAGAAAGTATGAAGTTGAGATAAATCTTACTCTATGCACCCAAAAGATTTCAGAAGGAATGACACAAATATTAAGTTTGCCTGGTAATATGTGATTTTAGCCCAGTTTGGTAAGCAAAATTAAGTTCTTCACGGCCCCAACATTACGGTTTTATACAGAGGTGCACTCCAGGAACTGGGGGCAGTTGAACACAGAAAATCAAAGTCACATGGCCAAGGAGGCAATGGAACAACTCATCTCATGTCACAAGTCAAATTGCTCTGTACTAGGATTTCGTAGTTTGAAGAATAAGATCGAGAACTCAAATTGGCCACGAAACTTCAAAGGTATGAATATCTTTCAATTCCCAATATGGCTTGGTAGTTGACGATGTAGGTCAAGAGGGAGAGTAAAGCTTGGGTATTGTCTCATTTCACCATCATGAACTTTTCATCAACCAGGGTATCAAACAATGGTTTGAAAAGAAACTCTATCTGACAAAAGAATGATTAGATTTGCTGCCATGCCACATGGGAGGTGGTTGCCCCATATATGGAAAACCATATCATCTTTTCCACAAATGGTATGGTTGTTCTCCAGGTCGGAGGAAAATCTTTAGCCTTATACTACCTGTAGTCAGAGCATTTACCTTCAACCTCCATTATAGTCAAGGCTCCCCAAACACAAAGACCAGCAATTGACTAGCAGACATCAATATCTGTATCATGAAAGTCTTGATGAGTTTTGGTCAACTAAAGGGATTATTTCTGGTAGCCAACACCCATCCGTTCAACCATTTCAACCACTGGCAACTTACCCTAGCAGTAAGTGCCTATGCCTAAGCAGAAGAAAAAGAAATCCATATCAAATTATTCAATTATGAAGTGTATTTGTCCATTCATTTTGATTTTAAGAGCATGAATATAACATTTTTGCATCTATTGCTACCAATTCAGATGATATAGAAGAGGCTGAACCTTAAGTTCCAAAATCTAAAATCTAGTGATCACTGGGATACTTTACATTAATTGCTTGCATTCCCATTAATGGACTAGGTGAGATATGAATAAGATGACACTATCATGAGTATGGAACTCCTTAAAGGATAATCAAGTTGTCAAAAAGAATACCTTGAGAACACCCGCAGCAGATAGGATCTGCAGACCGTGACAGATGGATGCAACTGGCTTATTGGCCTCCATAAATATCTTCACTATGGCTAAGACTGACTTATCCAAAGACAAATATTCTGGAGCTCGACCTCCAGGGATAACAAGAGCATCATAACTTGAGGTGTCTAAACCTTCAAAGCAAGCAGTTAGAGTGAAATCATAACCTGGCTTCTCACTATATGTCTGATCACCTTCGAAATCATGGACTGCAGTTGGGCATTTATCACCAGCCTTCTTCTTGGGGCAAACTGCATCCACCTGGCATCCTAGAGTTTGAAGGGACTGAAAAGGAACAGTTACCTCATAATCTTCCATGTAATCCTGTACCAGAGAGAAAAGAACAACTCAACATAGTTTATAGAGTAACAACCCAATAGCTGTGACAGAACAATGGGTTCATCTTTAAGTTGAATCTAATAGAAGTTAAAAAGTGAAAGAAAGAAAAAAAAATGTAAGGATGCTTAATAACTGTGAAAGACCTATTTTGACCAATATCAGGAGCACACTTCAATTTTTAAATTAAGTTCACAACAGGAAATTCTGTAGTGGTGGAGCTTCTTCCTTTTTACTTTAGAGCTACAAAATTAATGTTAGGTCCCAAATTGTCAATCTTGATCCTTGTGATTTATCAACAAGGAAACAGCCAATTGATTACAGTAAGAAACATTTCAATCTGTTAGCTATCATAAATCAGAAGGAAATTAAACTGCCGTCACAATCCTTTAAGTAGTAATTGCAAGGCAGCAACTAAGACATATAAGCGACAACAGAACTTTGACCCTGACTCACTACCCTGCATTTAAATTACTTCTGGAATGAAAATATTACATACCAAAGGCAACCTAGCTGACCCAGACTTCTAAATTTGCTCGGTATCAGAGGCTGCATGCTTTTCATTTAAGCATGAAATCACATCAAGAACTTTAACAATGTAATCTTTATACATGTAAAGGCACATACATTATTGCTGACCTTCAGAAGTAATATTTCTTAAAGAACTTAACACAAACCCCTAATGTCCATGACTCCAAAATGCAACAACACAAATGAAGATCTTAACAAAGCATGACGATTTTAAATATGAAGGAAACACTGCCTACACTTGGTTTACAAATATTTACCTTTTTCCTTTTGTGTAAAATTACACATTAAAAAATAACTATACAGTATACTCTTATATTTTTGTATACTAATTTTTATTAATGCAAAATTATATCTTCACACACAAAAAAAAAAAAATAAAGAGGTCAATCTTCGTAGCTCTTTGAGTCCCCAATTCTTATGGATTAATGTGGCTCTTAATACATATTGCACACAAAATGCATGATCATAAAAGCACAGTTCTACCACTTTTGCCCAACATTTAATTTGCCACAACCTCTGCAATTCAAACTAAGGTCAATTAGAATGATTTTGAGATGAGATATAAACAAAGATGTCTAAGACCCCTGTAGGTTCAGTGCAATGTAATAATTTTATTATCTGCCATTTCTAGTTTAAGCATGTCGAAAAACTGGATCCTACCCCGCAAAGGAACAGGACCCTTTTGCCTGAGCCAGATATGGTGCCCCCAAGTGCTTTCACAAAGTGCCGGATAAACTCGGGATGCCCTGGGTATGCAGCTCCAGTAATGAGATTACCGTCAACAACACATGTTGACAAGCTTTCAGGCTCTTCCCATAAAGCACCGGCAGCAATAAGTACAGGTCCCACACCAGGGAATGCAGTGCACTTCCGACCCTTGACCAAGCCTGCAGCTGCCAAAATCAACTGTCCATGGCAGATAGAGGCAATTGGTTTTCCAGAGTTGGAAAATCTGCTGACCAAGTCTAGAACAGCTTCATTCAGAGCAAGATATTCTGGAGCCCGTCCTCCGGTTATCACCAGGCCATCATATTGTTTAGCTTCAATCTCGTCAAATGTTGCATTGAGGACGAAGTTGTGACCGCGCGACTCAGAGGAACACTACAACCGAGATAGGAGCCAAAAGTACAAGCATCAGGAGGAAAATGCAGCATGAGATTTATAGTATCAAGTTTAAAACTGCATGTATTTTCTCAGTTTTCTTCGTCCAAAATATGATGTTTTTGCAGTGCACACAGTTTTGATAAGTTGCATTCGCTTGCTGGAGTCAGACGAATGTCTTTCATGTAACAGTTAATAGCTGGGAACTTTCAGAAATTAAAGGGTAAAATTAAAAAGTACAAAAACAAAGATCAGCACGAGCAAAGGCGCAAACTGAACATGCAAAATCTCAGAGAACAAGAACCCCAAAACTTAAGTCAGAAGTACAGAAAAATAAAACAAATCAAAGAGAGAAACAGAGACAGAAACCTACCTGATGACCCGAAGGCTGATGAATGGCAGTGCGGCAGATATCGCCGGCCTTCTTACCAGGGCACACGGCATCCACTCTTACTCCAAATGCCTGCAGCGCTTGAAAGGGAACCATCGCCTGCAATCAGAGATCATAATACAAGACTTTAATCCCACAAATCCATTCAAAAAACTGTGCAACTTAGGAGCAGAGGAATCAACAATGAGGTTCAGAAGATGCCTCAGAGTCTTCCATGTAGTCACCGCACAGTAGCAGGACTCTCTTTTGAGCCATCGGATTCACAGGCTTTGCTTGGTTAGACAGAGAAACGGAGATGAATTGTGTGGAACAGTTCAGTTTCCATTGAGGCAAGTTTGACCCTTTATGTGAATGCTTAGTTGTTTGTGTAGAGAATACAGATTTCTATCGCTTCCTTTTTTTCTTTTCTGGGATGTCAAACAGGAATTAACTAGTCCTCCAGCAGCGCTGAGAACTTCAGGATTGAGGCAAAAGAAAAATATCCTTTTCTGTAGTTGTTGGTGAAATGTAGTAGCTTTGGTTTGACTTGACTAGATTGAAACATTGAAAGAGCTCTGCTGTTTGATCCCCTCCTCGTTCCTAGATTGACATAAGCATTTGCAGGTCAACCCTCCAATTCTATTCGCCACTCCTTTCTTGATTTTAAAAAACATGAAGGTCGAAACACCCACCCCTTCGAGGTTCCGAAGGATCAATCCTCGTAGCTGTGGTCGTAGGTTCCCTTAGTCGTAGACGTACAGCCAATGCAAGAACTGCATTGGAAAGTCCATAGGTCTTTCTAGTCCAAGGGTGGTCACTTTTTTGGCTCTCTCTATGTGTAGTTCTGCACTGAAACCTTAGGATTATAGGAACCTGCCACTTCAAGATCTGATCATTAATCTAAACCAAAAATATATAGATCATATTGCTTAAACCCTTTCGAAAGTTAACGAATTATTAGGGAAAAATATGAAAATTTTGCTCGTGTACTAATCAGGATTATGCTACACAATCTGTATCTAAACAAAATTATGACATTTCTTGCCTGGAATGGAAGTTTACAACTCTATATTGAGATGTCTTGCTTTTAGCTGTGGCCTGTATTCAAATAACGATTATGCATTTAGATTAAAACTAAACTGATACAAGGGATAAGTTTGAGATGAAGGAAAACATGGATAAAATCTTTTCAGGACTCGGGACACTCAGCTTTTTGTTATATCTCATCTTCAAAAAAAGTGTTGGGCTTTCAAGTACCTCTGTATTGTCATAACTAAAACAAAATAACATCAGAAGTGCATAACTAGGAAAAGACTACTGTTTACTGTTCGTAATTTACATCAGAAACACACTGATACACCTTTATTGTAATACGGAACTTTCAACATCAGGCAAGCGAACAGCACCATAACAACCAGATCAAGTGCATAAACTGTTTACTGTTCGTAATATACATCAGAAGACACTCTCATACATATTTATTGTTTTATGGAACTCCCATCATCAGGCATTCTCGAGTTTTTGCTGGAACATTTATGCATATAAAACTAGCCAGACAGCTTGGTGAATGACTAGAATGCAACTCCAACACCAAGCAAGACCATCAACTGGGAAATGAACTCTGGGTGCCCTGGCCACGCCGCTCCGGTCACTAAATTTCCGTCAGCGAAGCAGCGATCTATGGGATTAGGGTCCAACCATGTAGCGCCCGCCAAGACAACATTAAGCTTCACTGCGGGGTATGCAGTACATTTTCTTCCCTGTCCCAACAAATCAACACAAGACATGAAGATTAAATGGTAGGAAGAAGAAAGAAAGAGAAGGGGATGCAGTCGTTTCGTGAAATTGCAATTAACAACACGGAAAACAAAAGCACCATGACATGTCAATTCATACAGCAAGAAAGCTTTGACAATACTGCCATCCCATCGTTTGCATTGTTACTAATTCAAGAAAATGGACGGACTGAAGAAGTCACCAATCTTACTGCCAGATAATAGCATTCCAATAATGAAGCAACAACAATCTAGTAAGCACTAGCGAATCAAAAGTTTTATAGGAGTTTCCTATACAAGACAGCATCAAATTGAGCCAAATTTTACTCACATACACAGAAGTTTCAGGAGGAAAGACGCCAACGGTGTGACTGTTTGCTTCGTCTTTAAGAACACCTCCATCAATATCACCATGACGTCCTAAGTGTGCTTTCAAATCCGAAGACAGCTAACATCTAGACAGTCCTCCAGGCATTTTTTGCTTATGAAGGATCTTTTTACCTTAAAAAGAATGCTAATAAAATGTTCTGGCCAGTTAACCCACTACTAGCCACAAAGGCATATTAACCCTTCAAATTTTGGCCAAACAGGCAGCTAAAAACCCATTTATGAAATTTGTTGCAGACCACATATTATACCAAAGGAGAATCCAAGTCTGATCTCCCAAGAACACAACTGAATTATTTCAACCATAAGGAACCGCACAGTCCACCTCTAATCTATGAGAATGGATTTGGGTAAGCGGATTTGCCACGATACACTAAAGGGCGAATGAAATTATTTGATGCATTAAAACGTCATATGGGAGGTGCTCACTCTAAATACAGAAGACCACTTCTAGAAATGGTGGCCGAATCCTTCTGCAGCAGCCCTCAGTCAAAAAGTTTAAGACATTTTGCCTACTATCACTAACGAAGGATCTTTTTCCTACAAGCACCAACAATCAGGGCATTTACGTTCACCCTCCTTTAACAATCAATGCCCCACCCACAAGATCAATAACTGACAGCCATCAGTGGCAGCATGGTTGAAGAGTCTTGATAAGGTATGGAAAATTCAGGTTATCATTTATGGTGGCAGACACCTATCCATTCATCCATTAGAAACCACCAGCAACCAACAAAGGGGCTAGTGCCTATGCCTAAGTGGAAGAAAAAACGTTCATACCCAATTACTTTCTTTTGTTATAAGTATCGGTTACTTGCCATTTCAGTTGATCCTAACAGCATGAATCTAATCAGAGTATGTAGAAAAGACTGAACCTTGATATACATTCCTACCAACTAAGGTTACTTGGACTATAGATGAATAACTTGCATTCCTATTTATGGAGTAGTTGAGATATCAAGAAAATGGGCTTATTATGGTAAGAAGTGCCCTTTTAATCAATAATGTCAAGTTATCAAGGAACTACCTTGAGAACGTCAGCGGCAGATAAAATCTGCTGCCCATGGCAGATGGATGCAACTGGCTTCTTGGCCTCCATAAAGTGCTTCACTATGGCAATGACTGACTTATCCAGTGCCAAATATTCTGGAGCTCGACCTCCAGGGATAACAAGAGCATCATAACTTGAGGCGTCTAAACCTTCGAAGTGAGCTGTTAGGTTGAAATCATGGCCTGGTTTTTCACTGTATGTCTGATCACCTTCAAAATCATGGACAGCAGTTGGGCATTTATCACCAGCCTTCTTCTTGGGACAAACAGCATCCACATGGCATCCTAAAGCTTGAAGGGACTGAAAAGGAACAGTTACCTCATAATCTTCCATGTAATCCTGTACAAGAGAGAAAAGAACAACTTAACATGGTTTATAGAGAAATAACCCAATAGCTGTGATTGAACAGTTGGACCATGAGCTTAAAGTGAATCAAAGAGAAGATGAAGACAAAAGAGAAAAGAGACAATGATGCTCAATAACTGAAACAGACCAAGCTTAACTCCCATCAGATATACCCTATATATGGAATAAAGAAATAGTTCAGAACAGGAAATCTTTTGAAGAGGAACTTCTTCCTGTTAAAATTTAAATTTACAAGATGAAATGTCGGTACCAATCAGTATTCACCCTTATGACTTATATACAAAATTCGGGAAACAAACAATCGGTTGCATTAAAATTTATTCAGTTGTAGCTGTAATAGTTCAGAAGCAGGATCACACACCTTCACAATAGTTTTGTAATTGCTATCCAGTAACCAAGACATAAGCAACAACTGATATTTGATCCTTACTCTAGCACCTACATATTAATTACTCTATGGCATGAGAATATTATATGTGGATGGGCAACCTAGCCGGCTCAGCCTTTAAAATGTGTTTTAATATAAGAGTCTGCTTACGTGGACTTTTAATTTAGACAAAGAGTTGTATCACAAATTTTTAGAATGTAACATCGATATATGTCAAGGCAGGAACTTATTATAGGTGACTTCAGGAATAAGAATCTTAAAAGAAGTTCACAGAAACCATTAATCAACAAAAAGACACAAATGCAACAATTTGGATGAAAAAAAACAAATAGTGTCATTTGAAGGTCAATGAAAGCATTTAGCTAAATCCGTATCCTTTTTCCTTTCACTTAAAATTACATATTAAGAGAGGTCAGCCTTCATAATTCTTTTTTGAGGTCCCATATTCTTACAGAAACAAATATGGACCCTAATGGACATTACAAATGAAGTGTGTGCTTGCAATGGGTAGACAATTTCCAGTGTAATTTTTACCTCCGCAAACTGAAACTAATTCAATTACCACGAGTTCAAGACTAGTTATAAAGCAAGATGTCTAAAACCCTGTAGTTCAATGCAAAAATAAAATTTTCTTATCTGCTTTGTCATCTGTATCAAAAATCTGGAACTTACCCCACAAAGAAACAGGACCCTTTTGTCTGCGCCAGTTATGGTGCCCCCCAGTGCTTTCACAAAAAGCCTGATGAACTCGGGATGCCCCTCGTATGTAGCCCCAGTAATTATATTACCATCAACAATACATGCCGACATGGTTTCAGGCTCTACCCAGTGGGCACCAGCAGCAATGAGTAAAGGTCCGACAGGAGGGAACGCAGTGCACTTAAGACCTTTAACTGATCCTGCAGCTGCCAAGATCAACTGTCCGTGGCAGATAGAGGCAACTGGTTTTCCAGATTTGGAAAATTTGCTGACCAAGTCTGAAACAGCTTCATTCAAGGCAAGATATTCTGGAGCCCGTCCTCCAGGTATCACCAGGCCATCATATTGGGTGTACTCAATTTCGTCAAATGTTGCATTGATTGCGAAGTTGTGACCGCGTGACTCGGAGTAAGTCTACAGTCAATATAGATGCCAAAAGAACAAACATTAGAAAGATGGAAAATCTGAAAAGAGATTTATATAACCAACTTCTAAAGAAATTAATAAAGATTGCAAATTGCCTCATAACTCAAGCACCATTATCATCGTAAATAGTTCTATATACAGAAGAGATAGATCTTTCTCCTTAAACCCCAGTAACTCTTAATACAGCGAGTAAGACTTCCATTACTTGCCAAAAAATAGCATGAAAACAAAATCATGATACCACTTCCGTAACAGAACCCCACGTCTTTTCTCAGATTTTCTTCCACCATAACCTATAACTTTAAGTTTACATGGTCCCTATTAGATGCACTTGCTCAATTCAGATGAAATTAGCTCCCAGTACAGTTACCAGCTGGAAATTTTTAGAGACGGGAATTATGAAAGAACAAACAGAGAGCACAAGAAAAGGTGCAAAACTGAACAAGCAAAATCTCAGAAAACAAGAACCCCAAGACATAAGTAAAAAGCGAAGAAACAGATAGAAAAGTAAGAGAGCGAGCGAGAGAGAGAGAGAGAGAGAGAAACCTGATGACCAGAAAGCTGATGAATGGCAGTGCGGCAGACATCACCTGCCTTTTTACCGGGGCAAACAGCATCTACTGAGACGCCAAATGCCTGCAGCGCTTGGAAAGGAACCATCGCCTGCAATCAGAAATCCCACCTAAGAACATTAATCCCACACATCAATTCAAAGAACCAAGCTACTTAAGAGTGCAGAAAAAGCAAAGGTAAAATGGGTCTCAGACGATGCCTCGTAGTCTTCCATGTAGTCGCCACATAGTAGGAGAACTTTTTTTGGGGCCATCGGGTTCAGTCTTCGCCGGCCAAGAAACAACGATGGAGATGATATGGGTGGAGCAGCGAGGCTTCTGAGTGAAGTTTGACACCTTATATAGAAGCTATGTCGTCTGTAGCATGGATTTATCTTTATCGCTAGAATAAAGATCCCATTTTTTTCCTCACACTGCTCATTGACAACCGAAGCGTTGGGAAACTTCTGGGTTGATGCTTACATCTCGCAATTTGTAGCTGTTCGTGCAACGTCGTGGCGATCCGGGTTTGGTTCCTCCATAAAAGATCTCGTTTTGATCTTGATGGGTTCAATTTTTTTAAGGAAAGTATCACCTCCCCATTTCTAATTTGCAAATGCAGTCCCGTTTCATCCGCCATATCCATTAATTAATCACAGAAAATCAAAAAACACTCACCCTCTCATAACCAATCAAGCATCAACAAGGAAGAAGGCTGCAACCCCAAGTCCATTCAGCCATCATTCGGCGTTGTCCTCAAGCTATCTATCACTAACGTTTGAGAATGATTATACCACCTTATCAGGCTATTAGAGATAATGTGATAAGAGAGGATCAACATGTAACTATGAAGGAATTGATTACTTTACATTGATAAATAATAAGTGCGTTGTGAGAAAGCAAAAATCAATATAAGATTTGAGACTTCGCAAGGCCTATTTGACTTAATGGTAAGTTAATAAGGGTCACCAAAGATTAAATTAGTAGGGCATATGTGTGTGAGTTTTTAAAATATATATATATAAAAATATATAAGATTTGAGATTTGAGAGAAACTTTGTAAGAGATTTGATAGGACAAAATAAGGCTAATGGACTACAAGCTCAGATTGGCCATCCATTTCTTAGCTTCAACATCAAATTTTATAGAAGCTAGCGAGTTTCATCCAAACCTTAGGAAACGTTTTGGTGCTGGTTCGATATGCGGTTCTTATGTAGTTTGCTTTGTATGTTTTGGACCAAAAAATAAAAAATAAAAAAAATTAAAGCACGGATAGTAAAAGTCTTACTTTATCTTTGAAAACTTATTTATAAAGAATATAACAAATCAATATGTTAAAATATATAAAACTTTACTGCACCACTTCATTCTAAAAACATCTACTCTTTCTCAACCCATCAAGCATCAACAAGAAGGAAGAAGGCTGCATGAGTCTATTTAGCCATCATTAGTAGTTGTCCCCTAGCTATCTATCACTAACGTTTGAGAACTGATTATAACGCCTCATCAAACTGTTAGAGATAATGTGATAAGAGAGGACCAACATGTAACTATCAAGTAATTCATCACCTTACACTGATAAATAATAAGAGCTTTGTGAAAAAATGAAAATCAATATAAGATTTGAGAGTCTTAAGCTCTGTTGGGTTAATGATACGTTAATAAGAATCACTAAACATTAAGTTGGTCAGGTTGTGACATTGGGCATGTGTGTGTGTTTGTGTTTTTAAAATATATATGTATATATAAGATTTGAGGGAACCTTTGTAAGAGATTTGACATGATAAAACAAGGCTGATGGACTAAAGCTCAGATTGGCCATCCATTTCTTAGCTTCAACATCAAATTTTATAAAAGCTAGCGAGTTTCATACAATTTTAGGAAACGTTTTGGTGCTGGTTCGATATGCAGTCCTTTGTAGTTTGCTTTGAAAACTTGTTTATAAAAAATATAACAAATCAATATATTAAGAGTTTAAAATATATAAAACTTTTACTGCATCACTTCATTCGAAGTGGATAGAAAAGAGAACTCCTAATTGAAACATAGTCCACAAACAAAAAATATCACATTTGAGACATACTACGTATAAAAAGTATAAGAGATTAGAATATTGTCAATTTCATTTCTCCCTAATGTTTACGCAATTTCATCTCTAGCAATCTTTTTGCTGGTCCCTCAAAATCCTGTCAGGATCAAACTGACGGGCTTCTCACTCGGTCTGCATAGATTATCTCCTTTGAAGTGCGTGAGCTGCCTTGATGACATTGAATGCTCAACAACCAGCCCTTCTCAGCTAACCGAGACACCATTAATTGGGCAGTTGTTATAATGAAGAAACTGTCCTGTGCTTCGCCTTGTATCGAAATCAGGTCAAAGAAGAAGAGAGATGTTCGGAGAGAAGAGAGCTAGCTCAAGCATGGAGATCATGGGGCCAAGAGATCACGAGGAGGAGACGGCCGGCCGCATGCGCACTGCAGAAACAATGATGCGTCTGCTTCCCATGGCTCTGTGCGTCGCGGCACTCGTTGTTATGCTTAAGGATTCTCAGACAAACGACTTTGGTTCCCTTTCCTACTCAGACCTCGGAGCATTCAGGTATTCATATAGCTTGATTTTGATATTGAAGTACCTGTGTTTTGGGAGTAAAAGGTTAACAAAGCAGCAGATGAACGCTGTGAAACAACAAATCACATATAAACTACACCACCCACTTGTGTTCTATTAAGTTCTCTTCTTTGGTTTGTCTCTTTCTGAAAAGTTGGGAAAATATTCTTGAGACTAGAAATTGCAGAGACAGATGGAAACCAGAAGTGCGTTTGTAGCGTCAATCCAAGCCTACCGCGTACGTCCTCTTCAATGAAAATGGTTTGAATGAAAGCCAAAGAACGAAACTGATTTATGCTTGCTTTCTTCTAGGAAACTGAAACTGATTTATGATTCACTCAGTATAGTCTTCTTTTGATCATATCGTCGTATCTTCCGAAACCTCGCTCTTCCTCTTCACTCTCCTTGTTCTAGCTTTACTCCTCTCTTTTTATCTGTGTTTTGGAAGCTAAATTATTGTTCATCCACTCTATCATTATGTTTATCGGCCTCCATATCATCCCGGCACCTCCTCTACTGTCCTAAGCCCCTTGTGCCATTGCTCATTTTGCTTCAGATATGGTATATAACTCTTCTATCCATTCTTTCTCTACTTTGGTTTCTCGTGTTCCTCTCTATGGTCGGTTTTCGTACTGTTATTAAGTCATCATAAATTATCATGTTCGAAAAGAATGGAAAAAGTCCTGCACTATCACATGATGCAATCACAATCACCATTGCTTTCCACTTAAAACACTACAGTTAACCGTTTTTTATTTTTATTTTTTCTTTGGTTGCTTCTTCCTAAAAGTAATTTAAGAATGGCCATGGAAGCAACAATGCAGCTCTAGCAGCGTCGGCCAGATATGGCCACTTTCTTTCACTGCATGCAATTTTGTCTAAAATTAGCAATCATATGCATGAAGCCATGTTTCAAGAGATGAAAAGATGATTTTCATTATTACAGGTATTTGGTACACGCCAATGGAATTTGTGCTGGTTATTCCCTTCTTTCAGCCATTATTGTAGCCATGCCTCGCCCCGTCACCATGTCCGGAGCTTGGACCTTCTTTTTCCTTGATCAGGTTCGTTGCTTTACAAGACCTCACACTTAAAAAATCATATCAAAGCAATAACCAAGTTGTTCTCTCCATGCACCCAGGCGCTCACCTATGTAATTCTGGCCGCCGGAGCTGCGGCAACGGAGGTGATGTACCTAGCATACAAGGGGGATGCTGCCACTACCTGGAGTGCAGCTTGTGTGTCCTTTGGGGGATTCTGTCGTAAGGCCATAGCATCCATAGCCATCACGTTCGTCGCAGTGGCTTGCTACACAGTGCTTTCCCTCATTTCATCCTACAAACTTTTCAGCAAATATGATGCACCAGCCGCCGACCCCGGCAGGGGAACTGACGTTGCTGCCTTCCAAGGTTGACTGTAACTGTGCCTGTGCAGTTGCTTGCACCTCACATGACAAACCGAACACGGTGGAGGTGCTTGAATGTGGCGCTCTTTGTAATCTATCTTTCCTGTTTTTTTATGTATTTTGTTACTTGCTTTGGACCTTAACACATCGGGCTGATCTAAATATATAAGACTATCTGAAATAAAAGCCCTTTTAATCTCCTCATTCTTGCTTCCGCCTTTCCCTGCTATAGTTCTTGACAAAGATTTTGTTCCAAGAATAGGCTGGGGGAGAAAAAGATTACTCCTTTTACATGTGAGGCGGAGAGGAAGAGACGAGTTGAAAGCAATTGAGGAAAAAGAAGTGAAAATAAGAGGCTGAGGGAAGATAGAGGAAAGAAAAATGCAAAATTTTATGAATAATGAGCTATATTCAATTTAAAATTTTAATGTATTAAGTAAAAAAAATTATTTTTTAAGATTTTCTTTTTCTCATATAGAACTGAACGTACTTTTTTACCTTAAGTATTAGGTAACACTTCTCAATAGAATTTTTATCCATGATTAAAAGAATAAAACTTTAAACTTAGATTTTCAAATAGATTTTTTAATAATGTGGGACTAAACATTTACACCAATAATATTAAATGTCTTAGATAGTGATTTAAAAAAATCTTCTAGTTTGCTAAAAGCTCTTGAGGGGTTAAAATCTTTTTGTCTTAACAAATTATAATACTTTCTTTATTATTAGGTGAAGAAATTTATAACCAGAAAAATAAAAAACTCAAAGTATATTTTTTTCTCAGATTTTACCAGGTTTTATAAAAGAGCACGAGGCTTTTCAAAACTTTAAAGGATCATTACCCTTCACTTTTCCTTTGTGTTAAGAAAGTGTATACATCCTACAGTACAATTTCATTAGAAGGTTTCTTAAGCATTAATCTTTGAGATAGCATTGCATTGTTGTTACAGAAATTATCAGTAAAAAAACAAAGAGGGAAAAAAGTCGTCTCTTTCCTCTTTCCCCCTCTTCCAACCTTTTGCACCACCGTTGCCTTTTCCGCCACATGCAACATGTTCTTGATTGTTCTTTCGATTTATTCATAGTCAATGCTCTTTTTCACCCTTGGAGTCTGCTATATTTAAATGTAATGTTTATGAGTGTCAGCTCATACGTCTCTATCCCTATCAACGTTGAATCCGTCTAGCTGTGGCTGCTATCACTTCCGAGTCTCCATACTGCTGTTAAAGGTCGGTCTCCAAAGGACGTGTCTTTCATGGCTGCTGGGGGCAACCAATCTCGACTGCGGAATTGGTGAGGACGAGTGTGGACAAGAGAGATCCAGAAGCACAACCTCCAGCGAAGAGGAGAGAGAAATCTACATACTAAATAAGAAAGAAGGAACCAGAAAACTGCTAAACATCAGGTCAAACATTAAATGAACCAAGTTGTCGTATTCCAATCCATGCATATATATTTCTTCCAAATTCTATTATCACTTTTAGCTGTCAGGGTTATCTATTTTGTTGACAGAAGTGTTCAACGTACCTTCTCGAACATTGTTGAAAGGATGTTGGTTGTACTTTCCTATCAGCGTCTTTGAAGGGAAAGTGTTGATTGTTGATGGGTTGTCACCAACATACAGATCATCTTTGAGATGAAAGACCATAAAGATATAGGACTAGTAAGTAATAAGAGCCTCAATGATAATTTCTCTTGAACATCTCCATTGATTCATTTCTTGACTGTAATATTTGATGTTATAGAAGATGGCCCAATTCTAATTTTCTTGTGTTACAAGTTAATTAAAATGGTTGTCTTAGGTTTGAATCCCAACAAGTGAATCTAGGGTTCATAGTTAATATTTTAGTGTTTTGGATTATCTTTACTGCCAGAATTCATGGTCAAATGGATCTCGGTAAACAGGTAAGTTCGCTTCTTCTATGAGCTGCGAAGTTGTAAACTCACAACAGCTGCACAAGAACCAATCTTCTTGTTCTTTAGTTGGCTTTGTTATTATCAACAGCGCCCTTTGGTTTTGCGCAAAAACAATTAGCTGTACACCCAATCCAAGTTCCCTTTCGAAGTCTCAAAATTTGGTAGCAATCAATGAGAGCTAGAACCCACTAGTCATTAAAGAAAAATTGATTGAACACCAACCATGTGACAAAATGCCACCATCAGATTCTGATTTGAAATAGAGAATTTGATTGTAAACCAGGGAACCAACATTGTTCAAACGAAAACTACATTCACACTGTTACATCAAAGTAGCTTTACCGCTACAGATCGAAGTCTAAAACCCTTCAAATCGATACATTCCTTTTACTTATTCAAAGCCCTGGGTCAGGAAACCAAGAACGGGGACAGAAAGCACAGGCAGATTGATCAAAGAAGCAGTCTGATACCGAATGAAACGGTGGAGACAATCAGACCCATCAAAGCAAGGAAGCCATACTTCCCAATGGTGAGACGCTTCTGAGGATCGCCAGTGGCATAGCCTTTGAAGTAGAAAAAGCGAGTGATACTGTAGAGCAAACCAAGTGCGGCGCACACGCGAGGATGTTTCATCCCTCCTAATATCATCAGCATGAAAAACACGGGCATCAACTCCAAAGAGTTCTGATGTCCTCTCTGCAGACATGAATTAGCTCCTTGATTGGTTAATTTGTCTAATTCATAAATCAGATTACAACCCAGAAAAGATTTTGTATTTCTCCTGTTAAGAAAAAGAAAAAGGTTCTCTCAATCAATTAGAAAACACCAAACCTGAACACAGTTGAAGGCCTTTGCATCTTTGTTATCAGATTCTGAAGCGTATAGAGTCGGATATGCCACTTTGTACCTGTTGACAATTACAACAAGAAGAAAATTTCTTTCATAAGCAAAAGGAATTTGGGGGACGAATAAAGGGAAATCAAACACAGAACAACTCAAAAAGATTTAAGAGGCAGGGGAGATGTACTTCTTGCGGGCCATCCCAACTTGGAAACCCATCCAGAAGTTGAGAAAACTGTAGAAAACGAGAACAAGAACCACATAGCCATATTCCTTGGGCAACAGCAATTCCACTTCACCCATTTTCTCTTCCGATCTGAGACCCAAAGACGAAGACGTAGTATTCACCGTCGAACTGTAGAATTATCTAGAGATAGAGAACCCAAAAAGAGATCGACTTTGACCGGCGAGTTTTGGTCTATAAAAATGGGCTTCCCACCATCTCTGTGGGCTCTCAAAAGACGAGCAGCGGGGTTTCTTGTTGGCTTGGTTACTTTCTGCCCAAGGCAGTATTTTATTTTTTAGGCCTTTCTGAGCCTGCAACGAAGTATCAAGACGTCAGTGCTGACGATACATCCTAAAATAGAACAGAATAAGAGAAAATAACTTCTTGTGGATGGATTTTCTTTTTAACCAAACGCCTAAAAAATGCATCACAGTGGCTTTCGTCTTTATTTTCCAACGCTGCATGGATAGATTCTGAGACTAATGTCAAAGCAGGGAAGTCCATCATTAATAAAGTTAGGTCGGCCAAGATTTACTTCCAAGTTAAGGGCAGAGTTCTACATTAGAAAAGTCCATGACTCTAATAATACCATATTTAAGTAAGAAAATTCATCCTAAAATTCATAAATAAACAATAAGTAGTAAATTCCTACAATAAATAAGGCCAAATCTGTCAGGATCTACTTCCAATGGGAGATATACAAAGCCTCACCAACTACCAACCAGCCACCTTCTGGTGGGGAAGAGCTTCATGGTCAGGCCGCGACTAGGGTTGCAGCAAACTCCAAAAGAAAAAAAAAAAAAATTACCGTTGACTGTGCCGTCCTTAGTTTCTGCCGGATTGTCTGAATTGTTAATGGCGCAATATGTAGTGGTTTAGGTGTTGACGACGTGGGAGGCGGAACTCCCACGTCCTAAAGTCAGAAAGTTTGAGATTTTAGTTAAATAGACAAAGATATTCCCATTTATAAGCTTATTTTTAAGATTTGGTATAAATCCTTGACGACGTCTGAGGAGATGTGATAGTACCTTGTTGGTAATTTGAGATCTCTACATATAAGCCTTCTAGCAATAGGCTTCCAAACGCGTGAACCTTCTTCCTAACGATGGGAGCTAAAACGAAATATGAGCTTACGAGTCCATTTTCCTCAAAGGAAATGAAAAACTCCGAAGACTATCTTAAAAATAGCCAAGGACTACGCTGATTGACCCCTATAGACTTTGGACTATCTTATGGATGTATATATTTCCCATTAATTTAGTGTCCAAAAGGAGGTTGTTTAACATTGAATTAGATTGTTAGATAAGATTTTATTCTTGATATGTAGTTTGTTAATTTTACCAATTACTATGAATATTAATCAAATAGTGTATAAGGATTGTCTTTTTTAAATCCAAAAATTATTCACAAGATTTAGTTTCTCTCAAAGAAACTATCTTTTTATTTTTTTTTCTTTATTTTATGCAAGTAATAAATGGAATTAGAGACAATGATCTTGGAATAAGGACTCACTAGAGGAACAATAGCTTAATAGAGCCATGACAAGATGGAGTTGCACAACGATTTTGGCCAAAATATAAGATTGGTTAGAGGTCATGCATAACTGCTTCATGGCAGAACTTAGATGTTTCAAATATCAGAATGCTTAGAAGCTTTCCGCAAGGAGAAAGAGGCACGGATTCAAGCAAAAAAAGGCTAAGAAGGAGGTTGAACGACCTTCCACCGTCTCCTTCAGCCCGTCTAAAAACTAGATGACAAACAAAGAAAAAAAGAAAAAAAGGAGGAACGCCCTGCTTTCACTCTCAATCACTTTGCACCTACATGCACACAGATCAGAAACCATAAGTCCAAAAGATGACGGCCAATTTTCTCATTCTTTTCCCAATCAAAGTAGCCTCATTTCTTTGTCTCCACCTTCAGAGAAGCCACCGACATTGCCTGGGTCACCTTGCGCCAGGAACACCAAAGGAAGTCCAAATCCGGGTGGATAAATCCATCATGGCTTTACCACTAGAGAAGTTCTTTGGCCACCAGTTTCACTGAAATAGATTAAGCTCTTTTTATTTCTTAGCCTCTTTTGTATAGGTTCTTTATTAGTTTTAATTTAGTATTAGCTTATTTGTTATTGAGATGTTTTCATGGCTTAGACCTCTTTTAACCCAAACCTTGAGGACAAGATTTCTACACTCAAAAAGTTCAAGTCAATGAGGAACACTTGGAGATATTTGAAGAAGCTGTGAGCCACATGGAAGCTTTGAATCAATCTCAAGAACATATGAGTTGCAACAAGAGGATGTAGTAGCAAGCTAGAGAAAGGAGGAAGCTAATTTGAAAGTTTGTTATTGTGGAATTTAGCAATTACCTAATTAAACGTAGAGTAGGTTGTTCCTCTTTTCTCTTAATCGGCAAAATTTCTGATCGATCCACCGTGAACCATTGATTTCTTTCACCATCGCTTGTTATAAGTAACGTTGTCTCTTCCCCTTTAAAGCAAACTTCATCTTCAACCAATTCTCCATTAAAAGAAAAACAGCAACTCTTACTTTCTCACACCATGACAACTTGAAGTCAAGTGAGTATCCTTAGGCCAAACCCATGTTATGCCATGTATATCGTGCATTCCATACTAGCCATTCCTTCATCCCTCATTGAAGCTCTCATGCACCCCAATTGGAAAGGTGCAACGGAAAATGAAATATGGACTTTAAGATGGACCTCTACTTGATGGCTTGTGCTAAGATACTACACCATGAATGTGATTGGTTGCAAGTGGGAGTTCAAACCCAAACTTGCAGCAAATGGAAGCCTTTAGAGATTAAAAGTGCGTTTAAATGCAAAAGGAGATAATCAAGAGCCTAGAGTGGATTATGTAGAAACTTATAGCCTAATGGTGAAATCAACAACCATTAGACTCATCCTCACCTTAGCCACTATCCAGAGGTAGGTGATAAAGTAATATGATGTTGATAACACCTTCCTACATTGACGACTTAAAGAAGCAATTTTTATGGAGCAACCGAATGGATTTCATGATCCATAAAGGCCAAGCCATGTTTATGCACTCGATCGCTCCTTATATGGACTAACGCAAAGCCCATGAGCATGGTTTAAGAGGCTATCATAATTCTTACTCGATCATGACTTCAGTTGCTATTCATATAATGTCTCATTATTTGTCTACCAGCATGGGGGAGTGCATGTTTGGGTCTTAGTCTATGTGGATGACTTGGTTGTGATAGGTAACTCCCTTTATTACACAAAAAGCTTTATTGGTTTTCTTATCTAAAATGTTTCCGATCAAAGATCTTGGAGATATATTTTTTTTTTTTAGGAATGCAAGTCCACCAAAGCATAGACGGATTATTTCTTTCACAAGAGAAATATAGGTTAGACATTCTGTGACATGTAGAAATGATTCACTATAGAACAATTCTCACACTAATGTCCACCAAACAGCAATTGATACCAAACAATGAAGAGATGTTCACACAACTAACACTTTATTGAAGTTTACTTGAAGCCTTACAACACATGACCATAACAAGGTGAGACTTAGCCTTCTCGATAAACAAACTCTACCAAAAGATGTCCAATCCAACACTGTAGGACTTCCATGATTTGAAATGCATCTTGCATTACCTTCAAGGCATAATCAAACATGGTTTAAAGATACTAAACCAAAGCAATGCAAATAGTATGGTTTTACAAATTTGAATTGGCTAAGGTGCACTAATTCCCAAAAATCCACCATTAAATTTTGTCTTTTTATTAGAATCAATTGCATTTCATGGTGTTCTAGGAAGCAAGGTGATGTTGCTTGACCCTTTTCTAAAGCATAATACAAAGCTTTGGCTTAAAGAACTATAGAATTATTTTAGGCCCTACACTTGCTAAGGTTCATAAGTGTAAGTTAGTCAGCTCTTATAAAGCTCTACTGTGATAACCTTGATGCTTTGTACATGAGTGTAAACCCCACTCAACACAACTGCACAAAGCATATGGATGTTGATTTTCATTTTATAAGGGAGAAAGTGGCACAAAGAACTATAGTCACGGTTTACATACTATCTCCCAATAATTGGTAGACCTATTCACTAAATCTCTCTCACAAGCTACATACCAAGGCATGAGAACCAAGCTTGGCATGATAGAGCCAAGCTTGTGGGGGAGTGTTAATGAAATGGCCTTGTATGTAGTGTAGGCTAATGCAAACTGAGCAAGAGGCATGCTACCGCATCATCAAGGTTACCCAAGTAAGAGAGCTCAAGAGGTTGAAGGTCAAGCTTCCATGTCAACTTTCATAAGGTATGAACCTAGAGGGAAAGTGAAGTCATATGTGACAACAAGAAGGTTTAAGCATGACCTCAACCATGACAATGTTACCCCCTTCTGCAAGCTACATAGATAGCTACCTTTACCTCATTATGAAAAACCTAAATGTTATGTCAAAGGAACCTTCCTCTGGTAAGGTCGATGCTCAGCTCCACAAGAAGAAAAAACTTAACAGCTCCTTTCCTCAAAGGTGTGGAGATCACATTTACAATTTTGTTTGCTACTTTCTATGTTTTTGCTTGAAGTCTATAAGTAGGACATATGATGATAGAACTACTTAACTTTTAATGTGAGAAACTCTATAAGGCCATAAGAGCCACCTTTTGTACTCAATAATATCTATGTGTTAGTGTGTAAATTTGTTGTTCTTTGATTTTCTTCTGGTTGAACAACCTTCCACCATCTCATTCTTTCACTATCATTCACTTTGCACACATATTATAAAGTATAAGTTCAAAAGATGACCACCAATTTTTTTATTCTTTTCCCAATCAAAGTAGCTTGATTGACATTGTTGCTACCTCTAGAGAAGCCACCAACATTGCCTAGGTCACCTTGTGCCATGAACGCCAAAGGAAGTCCAAACTGAGTGGATAAACCTTGAATTGATATTTATGTACTCTAGTCAACATTCTAAGGGCCACTAGACTTTCTTATCACATTGTGGTTGACCATTAAAGAAGTTTCTTGGCCACCAGTCTCATTGACATAGATTAAACTCTTTTTATTTCTTAGCCTCTTTTGTACAAGTTCTTTATTAGTTTTAATTTAGTATTAGCTTATTTGTTATTAAAATGATTTCATGGGTTGGACCTTTTTTAACTCAAACCTTGAAGACAGGATTTCTACCATCAAGAAGTTCAAGTCAATGAGGAACACTTGGAGATATTCTAAGAAGCCATGAGCCACATGGAAAGCTTTGAATGAATCTCAAGGAACATATGAGGTGCAACGAAGAGGATGTGGTAGCAAGCGAGGAAAAGAGGAAGCTAATTTGAAAGTTTGTTATTGTGGAATTTTGCTAACTCTTAATATTACCATTATGAAACTTGAGACTAACATTTTAGTGTCTTCAATCTTTATCTTATCTTTGTGAAAGTTTCTTAATATTTTTTAATACAAAGATAATAGCTTTAATAGTTGAAACATTAGTAAGACAAAGGGAATATAAGACATTATGTTTGTCTAAATCTTCTTAAATCTATTGTACTAGTGTGTGCACTTGTATTTGGAAATTCTTAACGTTAACCAATATCCTACCCACCTTCTCACAATCCGTAGGGGTTAAGGGTTCACATTCAATAAGAATGGAAAAAACAAAACTTCTGCTCCCTTTCTTACTTTCCAGGAATTTAATATCCTGAACACTTTCGAGAAAAGAAATATATGATCAACATGAACAAAGGCAGAGATTCCTTGCCTACTTTACCGGAGATCTTTTTTCTCTTTCCAAATATCTTGTATATTCCGAATAAGATTATATTTAATGAGACGTATTAAACTATTTCCCATACGAACTTCTCTTATAAACAAAATGATTGTGTGATAAAATAAAAAAAGGAAAATCAACTTCATTTATTTTCTTAATGAGAAATATTTTCTCATCGAGTCCTCTTCTCCCTCGCTCATCCTCTGTGGTTTCTCTGTTGATCCTGAGATCCACGTCATACTTCCTGTTCTATGTCGGAAAGTGGCAAGGTTTGCTTCATTCAGTGTGAAAAAGACAAAAAACAAAAGATAAGGAACAGGGAAAGAAAAAGTGAGGAAAAAAGAAAAAGGTTTTGCCTTTCGGTATTGTCCTCCGTACATGGTATGCAACCGAAAGTGGTGTGAAATGCTGTCGTTAGCTCCGGGAAGAAAGCATTTAGGATTCCTAAACAAAGAGACTCTCCGCACAAGTTACAAAACAAAGCTTCAACACCAAAATTGAGTTTGAGCTTTCCTACTGACAACTTTTATCAGAATAAGAACCATTGAGATGTCATTAATACATGTTAAAAACTGAAGAACAAAAGATTTGAAGATATTAGAAAACTCATCCCACATTGAGAATGTCAACATTAACCAAATAGGAGAGGCTAATGTGATTATGGCGAATCAAAATTATATTGACAAAATTCTCAAGAAGCTTAATTGCATTAAATCATATTCAAAAATTGACTGAAAACTTGAGAAGTATTTTTTTTGTATATTAAAAAAAATTCTTAAATAATAGATAATATGAAACTTAAATTATCCTATTTTTAACATTTTTTTTTGTTCAGAATATGAGAAACATTTCCTTCAAAAACTTTTATAACTTTTAAATATAATTTATGTAACATAAAACTTATGCATACCAAAAAATTAGAAATTAATTGTTAGGTACTTCTACTTTTACATCTATATAATTTAAATTATTTACAAGATAGTACCATATTAAGTTTCAATAAAGAATATTTCAAAGGACAGATTTTGTCACACATTGGAAAGGCAAGTGAATGATTTAGAGCATTTAAGGAGCTTGGTTACTCTACCTAAGAAGCTAATCTTTTAGTTGGAACCAAGATATATAGTAAGCAGTTTCGCCAACAACACTGGTCACGAGAAGATGTCTTTTCGTCAGCCTAAAGGCTTCCATGTATATACCCCTGCCACTGTCCCTGAAAGTTCTTCGTTCCGAAGTAGTATGAACAAAAGTCGGAGTCCCGGAACCTTAAACTTAGCGGCGAAGGAATCTCCAGGTTTCGCAATATTTTCTACTTGCTTGCGGCCTAAGTTTATTCTATGCTTTTGTCTTCGGCAACTGCTTGGCGACCCTTTCCCCTTCCTCTGACACATCCTTGCCTTTAAGTACAACCTTTGTCATCCTTATGTCAGAAAGTTAAGATTACATGGAACCCAAATGTGTGATCCAACGTGGATAATCAGCACTCCACATGGTAGTCGTACTGATTGAACGGGATGCTCAACTTTTCACGTCCATGAACCTTCCCTATTGGCTTGTTGTCAATATCTTCTTTACCTCACCCCAGGAGCATCTTTATCACGGATACATCGGATTCTCGAAAGCTAGATAATGGGTTTGATCGTAGCTAGACTTACTACAGAGGAAACATTCTTTCTACCTATTTTCTTCAGTGGTAAGATTCCGCTCTATTCGTCCCTTACTCCGGTCCCACTTCTTTATGTGGCTTTATATTATGATAAGAAGTGTTGTGTTTCGGCAAATTGAGCGGCTCCAGAGAGAAGACCAACAAGAAATGGATCAGAAAACCAATGTCGTCAAGCACGAAATCAACGGGAAAGCTTTAATAGACTTGGTCTTCTCTTGGTCTCTCCAGGATGTTCTCAATCCAAGTCTTTGCGGAAACAAGGTTTGATATCTTTCTTTTCATTTAAACATTCATTTATGAATCAAATGCATCCACATTTTAGGATAATATATATACTTTTTTTTTTATTATAAGACGCACACACACAGAAGGAAAAGGAGGAGATTCAAACCCACAACCAGGTGGACTCGCCAGTTAGGGTTTGGCTCAATGTCTTTAACCACTGAGCAGGGTTCCCTCATTTTAGGATAATTGTTTCAGGAATATGTATCATAGAAATGACATGAAAATAAGCATATGAACATGCAGACATCGTCATCCACACTTTATTAGTGATGTAGTTTCATCATGCTAATGTGGGAAGCACCGACAAACTTTTTTGTTGTGTGTTGTCTTGGAAATAACATCTATAAAAATCCAAAACTACCTGAATGAGAATCCCACATGGGAATATTTCTTGTGTTTAGGTGATGGTTTGCCCATCCATAATCGTCCCCAAAAGGGGGGGGGGGGGGGTGTTCTAGGCATAGCACTGCTCTCTTCACATTGTGGAACAGAGTACCTGCAAATCCATTGGTGGGGGTACTTTACAGTCTCCAACCATTAAATTTATAGTGGCCTGCATTGTTTTTTTTTTTTTTTTTCTCCTTTTATCCTTACAGTTTCGGTTTTGTTTTACTGCTTTTAAGTGAATATATGCTTATCATGTATTGCCTATCTTTCAATTTGTTATATCCTTACGTAATTTAAGTGATTCTATGAACATACTTGGCATGTTAACTATATTAATTTCATTTTAGCTGTCATAAAATATCAACTTGTCACAATCTTAACCACTTAATATTTATATTGGTTTGGTTCCTCTATTTATATATTGTATAGATAGAAATATAAATATTAGATATTGTATTTATAATAAGTTTTTATCATTTAATATGTGATTTTTCATTTGTCATATTCTTGTATATGTTAATAATTTTCATTTGTCATACACCTTTTTACTTTTGGTCTTTCTATAAAATCCTTTGCATACAAGTTACATTATTTGTCACAAGTTTATTCTCTCTAAAATATTGTTACTATAACCTATCCTAGAGTAACATTCTTTTAGTTATTGTTCTTCTAAATGATATAATAAAAGTCCATACTTTCATATTTCCTATACGTATTGTCATTTAAGCATATTTAATGAATTAGAAGCCCTCCATCTTAGAGAAGAACTTGACATAAAATTGAAGAAATTAAGAGTGGTGATATATTTATCAGAAGATAAATTCATGATTTTTCTTTTTCATTTTGCCAAATATTTGATCATATTCAAATTATTAGAATCTATTTTTTCAATTCAAGTTCTCTCCAGTTTTACTCTACAATACATGTCAAGCAATTTATCTAGCTATTTCTCCATCTACATTCTTGAATTTCATGAAGGAAATTTATTGTTTTAATTATTCATGATCAACTTAATTTACTTTTGTTGTCTATTCAATAATGAAAATTTTACTTAAAAACATATGAATTTTTTCTCATGAGTCATGATATTTTCACTCATAATTGCAACATTATCTATTAACAGGTGAAAGAGATTCCAAAGACATTTTCTTCTATAACAGAGTACATGAAGTCATTCATTAATCCTTTGATTGAAGAAACACGTGCCAATTTGTGTTCAAACATGAAAGAAGTGTCACAAGCTCCTTCTTGTGAAATATATTCCATTAAGAAATCTAAAGATTTTAAAACTCCAAAAGACTTGTTCTATGAAATTACATTGAAAGCTACTAAGAAAATTATATTGAAGAAGGCTGCAGAGAAAGATGCGGGAAAATATGAGCCTGAGGTTGGTGATCTGATTGCCTTGACAGAGGTTGAACCAAAATGCATTGAAGATTTGAACCGAAGATTCTATCTCATTG
Source organism: Casuarina equisetifolia (assembly GCA_028551475.1). NCBI lineage: Eukaryota > Viridiplantae > Streptophyta > Magnoliopsida > Fagales > Casuarinaceae > Casuarina > Casuarina equisetifolia. Next base: position 5,099,617 of record CM052361.1, read on the forward strand.
CCTACATTCATGGGGCAAAAGATATAGATTCTGGAAAGCTCAAGATACTGGCATCAAAGATCATTTTTCCTGAGCAAGACGAGCACATTTGTAGGAGAGAAACACGTCTTGCAAGCAAGAAACAAACACTTGTGGCAGTTTATCTTATGAACATGACCACAAATATTCGCATATGGAAAGCACTGAACCCAGGGCCGGAAGGGGGAAACACAAGCATTATTGAGAAACTACTGCAGCCCAGCTCAGCCGTAAGAATTATCACTCATTTTTGTTCTTTAGTATCACAAACTTCATACATTCTCCAGTATTTGGGCAATATCCATCAGATTCTATTTCAAGACTTACATACAATAACTCCCCCGTGTTCTAATTGTTTGAGTGCACTAATCAATTTATATGTATTGCTTACAGGGGGATGCAAATTGTACTTGTTGCTTTTCCGACACAGAATGCAGCAGTCCTATGCCTTCTTCTGTGCAGGACATAATACGCTCTTCTAATCTTAATGTCTCCCAAGAAGATGCGGTTTTGAGTTGCATCCGTATGATAGATTGCCATCATCAGAATAATATTAAAATTATATGGGGGCCTCCAGGGACCGGCAAAACAAGAACCGTCGGCTTCTTGTTGTTTGCCTTTCTTAAAATGAAGTGCAGGACATTAACATGTGCTCCAACTAACGTTGCGGTGTTGGAAGTTGCAAAACGGCTGCTGAGTTTGGCTAGGGATTCGCTGGAGTACGACACATACGGCCTCGGAGACATAGTTTTGTTTGGGAATGGTAAGCGAATGAAGATTGATGATCATCATGATCTTCTTGATGTGTTTCTTGACTATCGTGTTGATGTGCTTGGGAAGTGCCTTGCTTCTCGTTCAGGCTGGCAACATTGCTTACAATCAATGATATCTTTGCTTGAGCATCCCAGATTTCAGTACGAAAGATACTTGGAAGAAAGAGAGAAGAAAAAGAATGAGGAGGGTGATAAACTCAAAAAGGATGAACCATGCTTGGAAAAATTGAAGAAGAAAAATAGTGAAGGGGGTGAGGAGCTCGAGCGAGACGAAACAAACTTGGAAATAATTACAAATAAACGTAGTGAAGGGGATGATGAGCTCGAGCAGGAGGAAACTAATTTGGAAAAAATGAGGAATAAAAGTACTGAAGGGGATGATGAGCTCGAGCAGGAGTAAACTAATTTGGAAAAGATGAGGAATAAAAGTACTGAAGGGGATGATGAGCTTGAGCAGGACGAAAGAGACTTGGAGAAAATGAAGATGAAAAATAGTGAAGCGGATGATGAGGACGAAACATACTGGGAAAAAACAGAGAAGCGAAACAAAGAAGGGGATGATGAGCTCGAGGGGGAAGAATCAAAGTTGAAAAATATGAAGAAGAAGAATAATGAGGGAGATGATGAGCTCGAACAGGACGATGATGAGCCGAAACAGAATAGGGATGATCCTTTGACATTTGAGGAGTACTTTAAGGAGAGATTCTGCCCAATTCATGAGGAACTGAAATCTTTTATGGTTAATTTATATACCCACTTACCAACTTCTCTAGTCCCGTTGGAGGAAGTGGAGAAGATGATAGGAATTTTGGCTCTGCTCAAATCTCTGGACACCGAAGTGCTCAATGCCTGTGTAGCTAACCAAAGCTCAAAACAAGTTCACAACGACTTCCAAGACACACAAAGTGGTGTAGGTTGTTTCATAAATTCAAGTGACACCAGACAAGAATGCCTGCAGAAGCTGAGATGTCTTACAATCTCTATTCCAAATTTCAAAGATAATTATGCAATAAAAGACTTTTGCTTGGCAAACGCATGCCTAGTTTTCTGTACAGCTTCAAGCTCTGCTAAATTGCAAACACAAGGGATTCGGCCTTTGGAATTCTTAGTTATTGATGAAGCTGCTCAACTTAAAGAATGTGAATCAGCTATTCCTTTACAACTACCGGGTCTTCGCCACGCTATTCTCATAGGGGATGAGAGGCAGCTCCCTGCTATGGTTCATAGCGAGGTTTAATATTTATCCTTGATTCAGTGATCTTCAAGTTATTAACATATCGTGCTTTGTTTAACATGTTTAGAATTTGATGTTTATAGCTATCCAAGAATGCTGAATTCGGAAGAAGTTTGTTCGAGCGACTGATCTTGCTGGGGCACCAGAAGCACCTTCTTGATGTCCAGTACCGGATGCATCCGTCCATCAGCTTATTCCCAAACAGGGAGTTCTATGAAAGAAAGATCACAGATGCTCCACATGTTAAAGAAACAGACTATGAGAAGCGTTTCCTTCAGGGTGACATGTACAGCCCCTACTCTTTTATAAGTGTAGCTCAAGGAAAGGAGGATCGTTGTTGGAAGAATACGGTTGAGGCTGCAGTGGTATCTGAGATAGTTGCAAATCTTTACAAACGTATGTTTTTACTAATTGTTATCCAGAAAAAATTTGCTTTCTAAAAAGTTGCGGGCAAATGATATTAATTCCTTTACCATTTCCGGCTTTTGTGATTAGGATTCCTTGAGACGAAGAACAAGGTCAGTATAGGAGTCATATCTCCCTACAATGCTCAAGTTCGTGCAATTGAAGAGAGGGTTAGTAGATACAGTAACGCGGATAGTGGCTTTACTGTGAGTGTACGCTCTGTTGATGGGTTCCAAGGAGGAGAGGAGGACGTAATAATTATCTCCACTGTAAGATGCAATTTAAGTGGAAATGTAGGTTTCCTTTACAACGAACGGAGAGCAAATGTGGCACTAACTCGTGCGAGGTAATACTTGTGTATGCTAGAAAACATTTCAGTTTTTGGAGTTTTTGAGAACTTAAAATTCGTGGGTTGATTCTGCAGGTATTGTCTTTGGGTTGTAGGGAGTGGGGCAACTTTGCTCAAGAGGAAAACCGTTTGGAAGAAACTAGTCCGCGATGCCGAGGAACGAGGATGTTTCTATGACGCCACATCTTTTTATTTATTTACCTATTGGAGGCTCTTCTGCTCGTTCTCCTCCACCGGGGGGGGGGGGGGGGGTGTGGAGGCAGAGGTGGTAGTTTCCTCCAGTCTTTTTCTTCTCCCATGTAATACACAATGCAATTATGCTCGAACCATTTGTAGAAGTTGATACTCATCTGAGGAATCCAATCCTCATCTTCATTGGTGAGTATGATTGCTGGGATATTACCTAGGATCACTTTCTTTTTTCCATATTTGGGGTTGACGGTGTAGTTCTTTTACAAACCTACGATAGACTTTATGGGGTGCACACACTTGAAGGGGATATCATCAACTATATTATACAAGGCATTATTCTTGTAGTGGCTGAAGTCTATATTGGATTGCCAGTAATTGTGGAGTCTGAGTGACTGTGCCCAACTTGATTTTCCAGATCGGGTTCTCCTGCAGGCATATAAGGACTTTCTGAACATTCTAGGTTTATTGGGCTCCTGTCACGAAAGAACAGGGTGCTTCTCAGGTGAGACATGGTGTAGTCGTGCATCCTCTATAGGTCTGTGATGTTAGCAAATGGAGGAGGCGTACATAATTCGAATGCTTCACGACTTACCACGTACAGAGAGCTGTTTACCCAGTCTTGGACTCTCTGTGGGATGTTAAAGCTTTCTAATGGGTAATCGGGCCGGTGTGGTTCTTCAGGTTTTGGATGAAGAGCTTCAGCTGCATATTCGAGCCACCTGAGTTTGGTAGCCCACTCATAGGGATATTGCTCTTTGATGCGGTTGAGGAAATCTTCGCGATTTTGCGCTTCTTTGATGATGGTTCGAAAACCACGGGATTTTTTTGGGGTGACTTGGTTGGGTTTGTACTCTCCTTGGGTGATGAAGTTGCCATCTTTTTAGATGTATTTCAAAACACTCTGAGGGTCTTTTGCAGCCTGGACGTTAGGATGGTGTGAGTCCACATCAAAGTAACGACTATTCCTGAGATCAAACCGGTTAGGAAGCATAACAAGGCTATGCAGATGATAAGTGCCGTACGCATGGCACTCTTGAGCAACACAAATGAAGCTAGGATTCCAGTCACTAAGAAGAGATGAGAGGTGATCAAGGACGGTTTGTGTTATAAGGGGACATTTTGGGTAGGTAAGGAAGAAGTTTCAACTTTTAATTTTGAAGTTAGATGGTCCATGTGATGCCATGAAAATGGTATCGAGGAGTGTTGTGAGGAGGGCAAAGAGCCGGCATTGCATATTAATATTACAGCAGCGTCGTGCCTTTGCCCAAGGGCAGATTCCTATTTCGCCCTTTGGCCGTAGAGCCCACGTAGGTCTAAATACGATTTTAAATTATTGAGGGAATCTTTCAGTCAAATTAGTTATTGCGCTTATCAGTTACTTTAATAAAGCAGTTTCCATTGTGCCCATGCCTTTAGGTATAAAAGGCTAACTTTCGCGAGAAGCTTCTTTTTGCCCTAACTTTCCATATATGGTTCCGTTCTCTTCCCGCGAGATATACGAGGTCTTTCCACCTCTGGATACTTATCAGGTGCCTGTTCAGGTAGAGGTTCTCTCTCCTACCCATACGGATCCATTCGATTATGCTCTTAAAGCAATTTTTATTTCACTGATTACTTTGGGTCTTGCTTACTTGGCGTGGAATCTCTTTTTAAAGGAGATAGTTATAACTTTTAGAGAAAGGCGACGGAGGACGACGACGGAAGCGGGGTTTGGTCAAACCCCGAATCATACTGTGACCTAATGAGATGCCGAGTTCGGGTTACCTTTCTTTTCCCAGCACGTACAGGCCTTTGTCGAGGTAGGAGTATGAAAGGTCTAGGAGGATTTGGAGGCAGAAACGTTGGAATCGAAGAACTGGTGCAGCACAACGCATTGCGAAGAATTGGGAGTTGCGTGACCAAGGAGTTAGGGCTGTCTGGCATGGACAGAGGACTACAAGTGCATCTTCATCGCGTAGTTCTCTCCAAGTTGCCACTTTTAGGTGGTCTTCCAACAAGGCTCATATTCAGTTTAATTGTGGAGGATTTATGTTCCCCTTCACTGCCTTTCCATTTGGCAGCGCTGACTACCAAAGACACACCAACCAGACTATCACATACAAAATGACGAGTGATATGCATATGATCTATGACAATAGGAATTAGGGTTTCACGGGAAAGGATCGCATGTATTGGTGGTTGGCTTATGATAAGGCGCCTACTGGGCCTATGCCTACTGCGAGTACAATGTTTGATACATTTTATTAGAATTATCCAGGATAGTGGAGGATATCGCATGATGTTTACCATCTTTTCGTGGTGAAGAAGATGTGGCATACCCAGTTGGCTTGTAACGGTTGTGATCCTACTAAGTCTACGCAAGGTACTCCTTCAAATGTTGGGTTGGATCAGTCTAAGTTTTTTAAAAGACTTGGTGTTTCTACTGAATGGAAGAACTCTACTGGTGGTGATATTGGTGATATTAAGGGCAGTGCCCTTTATCATGTAGGAGCCCCAGTTTATCTAACAAATCAAATTGATAGATGATAGATTAACTAACTAAATCTAAGAAAACTAAATACAAGAAATATATTAGAGCATATGATTTCACCATAATTACTAAGTATTAATATTGATTATTTATGCTTGCAAGAGGGATAATATCTATGTGATGGCGGAACTTCCTAATTTATTTACTATATTATGTTTAAGTATAGCAAACCTACTTAGTTCATTAATTAACTATATCTCTATATGTGAATTGAAACAAACCAAATGCATTACGATCTATGAACATTCTCAGTTTACACCGAAAGTCACACAAATAACATGGTATATGTCTATCCATATTTAATTTATTGTTACACATTACAAGAAATAACTGCATATTATTTCCTATCAGTCTCAAACATACAAATCATATCAGTCAAGTGGTAGCTAATCACTTAAAAGCATTAAACATAGTAATATCTAACTTCACATAAATAAAATATCTTGCAAAACATAATAATCATAAGATTCATACCATAATAATTAGGTTACATCGTAGTTTTAACAAAAGTAAACTAAAGCATAAAGAAATAATGAAGAAGAACAATAATAAGAAATAAAGAAAGCATCTTGAATCCAAGAACAAGAAGTCTGTCACCCTTTTTGTTTTCTCTTCAAGAAAACCTTGAATTCTTGGCCTCTCTCTTGAGTTGTGCTCAATTTCCTCCTCCCCTTTCTTTTGCCTCTTCTTTTTTCTTAAATATGGTTTAGGTTTAGACCTATTCTTATCCTAGTAGAATTGGGTTTTATAGATCTAAAATAATTGAGTTTTGAACTCTTAATTTACTTAGGTTTTGAACTTTTAATTTAATTAGGCTTTGAACTCCTAATATGATTAAGTTTTCTAATTATTTAGAAAACCCAATAACAATAAAATCTAATAACAATAATTTAAAACCCAAGTCCATCTTGACTCTCTTGATCTTGATATTATGATTTTGCTACACAATAAGTATCAGGCTTTCCATGTTCATCCCTTTTCTCCTTGTCTTCTTATGCTACATAAACAAGATAAATTTAGGTAAATAAAGAGGAGTTCAAATATTTTCTCACAATTATTAAATTTATTTATTGCCTAAAATAGGTAAAATAACTTTATAAAAATAGAGTTATCATGAGGATTGGATTCCTCAAATGAGTATCAACTTCTACAAATGATTTGAGTAGAATTGCGTTGTATATTACATATGAGAAGAAGAAGACTGGAGAAAACTACCACCTCTGCCTCCACCTTCTATGATGCCAATGAGGACAAGAGTTTGGCTAAGGCTATTAATGCTTCCTTGACAGAGCTTGAACAAGTTGAACAGCTTGAAATCTTATTCAACAATGACTCTTAACTGTTTAGATAAGCCATATGGAAGGTACATGCAATGCTTTAAATGTTCTGTTAACATTATGGAAGTAGGCCAATCAAAAGAAAACTTTGGATTTACGACCTTTGATCGTAAACTCTTGTTAAAATGCAGGTTCACTTCAGCGACAATTTCAAGAGATTTATAGCGGGGACTAAGAATGAGGCAGTGCTTTTTCTTTTGCGAAAGCTTTCAACTGGTTGGCGACAGCCCGATGAGGAGACAAAGCCCACAATGCATAATGGAACTTCTTCTGAATTTCTAAAGATATACACGGTTGATCTCTAGCTTAATCTTGTTTGGTCTGTAGATATTCTCCAGGAGGATTCAGATTACACTCAGATTATTATGGTTTGGGATGTTGTGCCGTTATTTGATGTTCAAAAACTAGCAAACTGTCTTGACATCGTATTTCAGAGCTATACAGAAGGAAAGGTGCATCTTTGTAAACAAAGATATGTTGCAAGGTGTGACCTTTTCTAAACTTGCTTATTCATTTTTGTATCTTCTGACTTGCAAATCTGATACCCGTTTTCATCTCTTTGACTTTGCTACAGGGACTTAGTTGTTCCTAAGAAATGGCTAGTGGAGTCAAGTAGTTCATTTGAGCCTGATAGTTTGTGCTACCTATCAAAATCTTTATCCTCACTAGGTCTCAGGGAAGAGTTGGAAACATCAACTGCAACTTCCAAGTGAGTGAAACACATTTTCAGTCTTAAATTTAGATACTAAACAATCAAGGAGCAAGGGAGTTTTCTCTTCTGCAGTATCACTGCAACTTCTTTTTCTTAAGTGCAATATTGCAAAGTTAACTAATGGTCTGATGCATGTTCGATTCTCAACCAAACAATTGATTTTCAACCCCTTAAGCTCACTAGCGAACCTTGAAAGTGGGATTTTCAAAGGGCTTTTTAATGCACATGAATGTTACTAAACATCCCTAGCCTATAGTGAGGAATGAATTAGAGAAGGTAGCTTTGGAGCAACGGTAGGGATGGTAGAATGACCGATGAGGTAAGAATGACTGGTGGCCTTAAGCTTTTTAGCTTTTCTTCTACTGTTCAGAAAGGTTCTGTAAGTTTACTATTCTTGGAAACTTTTATAGCCATTTTGAGAAGGGGTTATATGTTTTAACACCAAAAGGATGATAAATCTAAGAGCTAGGATCTATGTTGGCATTGTAATTTGAGGTTTATCTTTCATTATACTTGATGAGAACAATTGGTATGTAATCTTTGATGGATTTCAGTGCTCTAATCGACTATTTTAAGTCTTGAAGAGCTACCTTGTCTCATATTTTAGAACTAAGAAAATTGAGTATGCATAGTGGTGAGGTTGATATGATTGAAATTCTAGAGCAATAAACACCCCATAACTTAAGCCAAAATTTACTCAACCATTATCTTTAGCTGAATTTAGCAAAGAATTCATGATTGGGAATTTTGGATGAGGCAAGATGGGTGCTTGTTATTAAAGCCACATACACATAAAAAGAAAAGAAAAAAGGAAATTCTAAAATATCGTGCATGCCAACGATCTCCAGAAACGCAAAATCAACAGCTAATCACAAGAAACTCATCAAATGGTCTCTATTTTGGCATACTAGGGTGGGTACGGAATGAAGACATCTTGAATTGCTACATCAGTCAAAGCCTCCAAATATTAGAAATTTCATGACATATGAAACACAATGCAGCCATGAGTTTATTTATACTTCGATTTAACACACTTTTGTATAAGTGTATAATTAGAAGGCTTTTGACGTTTGTGTTAAAAGTAATGATGTCACTCTACACTATTGGATGTGTTCGGTGAAATTTAGATGCAAGTGAACATGTTGAACAAGTAATATAATAATAAGAAAAGTATCGACTCACAAAGATTGATGAATACTAAACTAATTAAGTACTAATGATGAATTAATTCTAAAATTTATCTAGCAAATCAAAATATTTTTGATGATGAATTAAAATTTAGAACTTTCAAAATGAAAACTTAAGACTAATTAAAATTGAATCTAAGTAAGAAAAATCAAGATGAGAAACATGTTTGAGTTTTCGATTTTACCATAACTATTAGATATGAATTTCCATAGTTTATGCCTGCAAGAATGGTTTTACCTATGTGATGGTGAAACTTTCTCATTTATTTACTATCCTATGTCTAGGTATAGTAAACCTATTTAATTTATTAATTCATTATATCTTTATATGTGAATTGAAACAAACCAAATGCATTAGGATCTGTGAATATTCCTGGTTTACAATAAATTTTTCAATCATCTTATCACCAAAAGCCACACAAATAACATAGTATATGTCTATCCACATTTAATTCATGATTATATATTATAAGAAGCAATTGCATATTATTACCTTTTAGTCTCTAACATGCATATCAAATCATTCAAGTGGTGACCAATCACTTAAAAGCATTAAGCATAATAATATATAACTCACATAAATAAAATATCTTGCAAAACATAAAAACTTATAAAATTCACATCATCATAGTTAGGCTGCATCTTCACTCTAACAAAAGAAGTTTAGAACATAATGAAATAACAAACCAAAGCAATAGTAGAAATTAAGCAAAACATCTTAAATAAAAAAACAAGAAAGTTGTAACCACATTGTCTTCTCTTTAAGAATTCTTTACAGAATTCATACAATTCAAGAATGATAAGAAGTAGAGGGAAGCTTTCACGCCTCTATTTCTCTTTTTCTTCCTTGGTTTTCTCTTTCTTCTCTCACTTTTTCTCCCTTCCTTGGTTGGTTTTGGTAGTAACACACAACTTCTTCTTTTTTTTCTCTCTTTTCTCTCTCTCCTTCTCTTGTGCGGCGCCTTCTCTATCTTCACAATTCACGTTCCTGTGCCCTTTCATGCTATCTTGGGATGCGTGCCCTAAGATTCTCCCTTAGTAATTCATTTTTTTTTTTTGCCCTTTTTCCTTTATTTCCTTTCTTGTCCTTTTTATCCTTTTGCTCCTCTTTTTGCTACTTTACACGTTGCCTCTTCTTTTCTTCTTTTCTTCTTTTCTTTTTTTGACTTCTTTTTCTTTCCTTTTCTTCTTCTTTTCGCTCTTTTGGAGTTTTCTACATAAATAACACAAAGTTACATAAATATATAAAAACTTGAATATTATCTTGTAAAACTTGTATTATTTATGTCCTAAAATAATTAAAATAACTCTATAAAAATAGAGTTATGATATGACTCATAAATATAAAGGAGTCCCACATTGGTTAGAGAACCAATATGTGGGAGTTAGGAGACCTATAAAAGGGGAGTCCCACATTAGTTAGAGAACTAACATGTGGGAGTTAGAAGGCTTATAAAATGGAGCCTTTGTAGTCTTTAAGAGATAAGAAAAACCTAAGTGGTAATATTAATAACTAAGTGTTAGGTTATTTGTAGAGTATTACAAGGCTAAGGTTGAAAGGGTTTTCTCGGTCTTTTTTTATCAAAAGACTAAAGTTGTAATAGTTGAAATCTTTTAGTGGAAAAGGAGGGAGTAGGACATTGTTGGTCCAAACCTTTTAAATTTTTTATGTTGGTGTGTGTGCGTAGTGTGCTTTGATCCCTTGTAGAGGAACTTGTGCTGACAAATTCCTAACACACACTTCAGTATTGGACAACCTGGATTGCCAAAAGACTCAAAGTGTTAATCTATCAGGCAGTGTTCTCAAATCAGAGCCAAGAGCTCACTTCCCCAAAGTTCATTGCTGTCTTTGGTCTAGACTACCAAGGATGAATAGCGGAAGACACCATGCTGTGGAAGATTATTAGCTGTAAGTAACGTGTATTCGATTTTTTTTTTAATTATTATAAGTATCATGCTGCTATAAGCATTGTGTTTGAACGGTTTCCAATGCACTGTCGTGTTTGAAGTTAATCATAAAACAAAATCATTTGGTTCAATCATTCTTGATCTTGAAACATAGTGCCAGCATTAACAAACACTTGTAGCAGTTTATCTTATGAACATGACTACAAATATTCGCATATGGAAAGCACTGAACCCGGGGCTGGAAGGGGGAAACACAAGCATTATTGAGAAACTATTGCGGCCCAGCTCAGCCGTGAGAATTATCACTCATTTTTGTTCTTTAGTATCACACACTTCATACATTCTCCAGTATTTAGGCAATATCCATCAAATTCTATTTCAAGACTTCCATACAGTAACTCCCCCGTGTTCTAATTTGTTGAGTGCACTAATCAATTTATATTTATTGCTTATAGGGGGATGCAAATTGTACTTCTTGCTTTTCAGACACATAATGCAGCAGTCCCATGCCTTCTTCTGTGCAGGACATAATACTCTCTTCTAATCTTAATCGCTCCTAAGAAGCTATGGTTTTGAGTTGTGATAACTCTATATTTATAGAGTTATTTTACCTATTTTAGGCAATAAATAACTTTAATAATTATGAGAAAACATTTGAACTCCTCTTTATTTACCTAAATTTATCTTGTTTATGTAGCATAATGAAGCAAAGAGAAAAGGGATGAACATGGAGAGCCTGATACTTATTGTGTGGCAAAATCGTAATATCAAGATCAAAAGAGTCAAGATGGGCTTGGGCTTTGAATGATTATTATTAGATTTTATTGTTATTGGGTTTTCTAAATAATTAGAAAATCTAATCATATTAGGAGTTCAAAGCCTAATTAAATTAGGAGTTCAAAACCTAATTAAATTAAGAGTTCAAAACCCAATTGTTTTAGATCTCTAAAACTCAATTCTACTAGGATAAGAGTAGGTCTAAACCTAAATCCTATTTAAGAGAAGAGAAGAGGCAAAAGAAAGAAAAGAAGGAAATTGAGCACAACTCAAGAGAGAGGCCAAGAATTCAAGGTTTTCTTGAAGAGAAAACAAAAAGGGTGACAGACTTTTTGTTCTTGGATTCAAGATGCTTTCTTTATTTCTTATTACTATTCTTCCTCATTATTTCTTTATGTTTTAGTTTATTTTTGTTAGAGCTACGATGTAACATAATTATGATGGTATGAATCTTATGATTATTATGTTTTGTAAGATATTTTGTTTATGTAAAGTTACATATTACTATGTTTAATGCTTTTAAGTGATTAGCTACCACTTGAATGATTTGATTTGCATGTTTGAGATCGACAAGAGATGATATGCAGTTGCTTTTTGTAATATGTAACCATAAATTAAATATGGATAAACATATACCATGTTATTTGTGTGACTTTCGGTGTAAATTGGGAATGTTCATAGATCCTAATGTATTTGATTTATTTCAATTCACATATAAAGATATAATAAATTAATGAATTAAGTAGGTTTGTTATACCGAGACATAGGATAGTAAATAAATTAGGAAGTTCTGCCATCACATAGATATTATCCCTCTTGTAAGCATAAATAATCAATATTAATACTTAATAATTATGGTGAAATCATATGCTCTAACATATTTCTTGTATTTAGTTTTCTTAGATTTACTTAGTTAATCTATCATCTATCATTTAAATTTGTTAGATAAATTCTAAGAGTTATTTATCATTAGTAATTAGTTACTATAGTAATCACCAATCTCTGTGGGACGATATTTTCTTATCATTATATTAATTGTTTGACATGTTCACTTGCATTTAGAATTTCACCGAATAAGTTGCATCCGTATGATAGATTGCCATCATCAAAATACTGTTAAACTTATATAGGGGCCTCCAGGGACTGGCAAAACAAGAACCGTTGGCATGTTGTTGTTTGCCTTTCTTAAAATGAAGTGCAGAACATTAACATGTGCTCCAACTAACATTGTGGTGTTGGAAGTTGCGCAACGGCTGCTGAGTTTGTCTAGGGATTCGCTGGAGTATGACACATATGGCCTCGGAGATATAGTTTTGTTTGGAAATGTTAAGCGAATGAAGATTGAGGATCATGATGATCTTCTTGATGTATTTCTTGACTATCGTGTTGAAGTTCTTGGGAAGTGCCTTGATCCTTGTTCTGGCTGGCAACATTGCTTACAATCAATGATATCTTTGCTTGAGTACCCCCGATTCCAGTACGAAAGTTACTTGGAAGAAATAGAGAAGAAAAAGAACAAGGGGGGTGATAAACTCAAAAAAGACGAAACATGCTTCGAAAAAATGAAGAAGAAATATAGTGAAGGGGATAAGGAGCTCAAGCAGGACGAACCAGACTTTGAAATAATTACGAATATTAGTAGTGAAGGGGATGATGAGAGTAGTGAAGGGGTTGATGAGCTCGAGCAGGAAGAAACAAGCTTGTTAAAAATGAAGAAGAAAAATAATGAGGGAGATGATGACCTCGAGTAGGACGATGATAAGCTCAAAAAGGATGATGATGATCCTTGACATTTGAGAAGTACTTTAAGAAGAGATTCCAGGCACTGAAGTTTTGTTTGGTTAATTTATATATAAACACTAACCAACCTTTCTAGTCCCGTCAGAGGAAGTGAAGAAGATGACTGCAGTTTTGGCTAGGCTTGAATCTCTTGAAAGCGAGGTGCGCATTGTCTGTGCAGCTAACGAAGGCCCACAACAAGTTCTCAATGATTTCCAAGACACAAGAAGTGGTGTGGGTTATTTCATAAATTCGAGTAACACCAAACAAGAATGCGCGCTTATGCTGAAAAGTCTGAAAGTCTCTATTCCCGACAAGAATGCGAGTAACACCAGACAAGAATGCGTGCTTATTCCCGATTTAAAAGACGAACATGTAATAAAAAGATATTGCTTGGCAACAGCCTGCCTAGTTTTTTGTACTGCTACTTGCTCTGCCAGATTACACGCATAAGGGATTCCACCATTTAATTTCTTAGTCACCGATGAAGCTGCTCAACTTAAAGAATGTGAATCAGCCATTCCTTTACAGCTATCAGGTCTCCGCCATGCCATTCTCATAGGGGATGAGAAGCAGCTCCCTACTGTGGTTAAAGGCAAGGTTTGATATTTATTGTTAGTTCTGTGGTCTTGGCAAGTTATTAACATATTGCACTTTGTTTATCATGTTTAGAATTTGATATTTATAGCTATCCGAAAATGCTGAATTCGGAAGAAGTTTGTTCAAAAGACTGGTCTTGTTGGGCCACTAGAAGGACCTTCTTAGTGTGCAGAACTGGATGCATCCGTCCATTAGCTTATTCCTAAAAAAAGAGTTCTATGGAAGTATGATCTCAGATGCTCCAAAAGTTAAGGAAAGAGACTATGAGAGGCGTTTCCTTCAGGGCAACATGTACGGCTCCTACTCTTTTATAAGTGTAGCTCAAGGAAAGGAGGAATATGGTCTTGGTCACAGTGCGAAGAATACGGTCGAGGCTGCTGTGGTATCCGAGATAGTTGCAAATCTTTACAAACGTATGTTTTTTCTGTTTGAAATATTGTTCAAGAACGACTACCAACTGTTCAGAAAGGCCGTATGGAAGGTACATGCAATGCTTTAACTGTTCTGCTGACAGTATGATAGTGGGCCAATCAAAAGCAAGATTTGGATCTACGACCTCTGATGGTAGACTCTTGTTAAAATGCAGGTTTGCTTCAGCGACGATTTCAAGAGATTTATAGCCACGACTAAGAATGAGGAAGTGCTTTCTCTTTTGCGAAAGATTGCAACTGTTGGCGTCAGCCCGATGAGAAGACAAACCTCATTATCCATAATGGGATTTCTTCTGAATTTCTAGAGATATATAAGGTTGATCTACGGCTGAATCTGGTTTGGTCTGTAGATATTCTCCAGAAGGATTCAAATTGCACTAAGATTATTATGGTTTGGGATGTTGTGCCGTTATCTGATGTTCCAAAACTAGCAAACCATCTTGACATTGTATTTCTGAGCCATACAGGGGACAAGGTGCATTTCTGGAAACGCAGATGCGTCAAGAGGTATGACCTTTTCTAAAATTGCTTGTGGATAGAGTAGAATTATCTAGGATTTATATGTTGTTCATCAATCTTAGCTACATAGTTACTGAAGGAAATAACAAGATCACACAAAATCATTCACTTTTGTGTCTTCTGACTTGCGAAGTTGATACCCATTTTCATTTGTTTGACTTGGTGTAGGAACTTAGTTGTACCGGTGAGATGGCCAGTGGACTCAAGTAGTTCGTCTGAACCATTCTTCTCACTAAGTCTCAAGGATGCACCGGATCGAACTAAGACATTCCGAGCAATTGATGGGCTCACAAGATTAAGTTCCCATCAAAGAAACTATCCTTTTATTTTTCTTTTATTTGTGCATCTAATAAATGGTATTAGAGACAATGATATTGTAATAAGGATGCACTAAAGGAACAATAGCTTAATAGAGCCATGACAAGATGGAGCTGGATAATGATTTGGCCAAAATATAAGAATGGTTGGAGGCCATGCATAACTGCTTCGTGGTGGAACTTAGATGCTTCAAATATAAGAATGCTTAAAGGTTTTTCAAAAGGAGAAAGAGGCATGAATTCAAGCAAAAAAGACAAAGGAGGAGGTTGAACGACCTTCCACCGTCTCCTTAGCTCGTTTAAAAAAAAAAAAAAAAAGGAGAAGCGACTTACTTTCACTATCAATCACTTTACACCAACATGCACATTGTTAGAATAGTCAGCCACGTCAACCACCACATCATCAACCATGTCATCAGCCATGTCAGCCCTTGGCCACATCGCCCTACAACCACATCAGCAGTAGTCACCTTGCGTATGTGCATGATCGAACGAGTCCATGATTGCCACTACTTGTCATTGGAAAACTTTCCCCATTTCAATTGTGTAAATTTGTAAAGAAAATTGTAGCGATTCTATTTGTAATTTGTTTCCATTTATAATATGTATACAATCGTGTATTTAATTTGACCTAAATCAATAAAATAATCATTGGGAATTTTCTAGAAATTAGGATTTCACTGAATTAGGGTTCTTCCATTTAATATTCAATCTCCTGTCGATCCTTTGTTGATTGATCGATTTCTTTCACACATAGATCAAAAAGCATAGGCTTAAAAGGTGACCTCCAATTTTCTCATTCTTTTGCCAATCAAAGTAGCTTGATTGGCTTGGGTATCCTTATAAGCTTACTCCCTGGTCTCGTGCTTGCTTCATTCTTGCCACTACACATTCGCCACTTGATAGCTACTCCACAGCTTGGTTTTCTACTCACTCACAGCCCTTCCATATCGCTCCATACCTTCTCTAATGCTGGTTAGGCAAGCGACTATGATGATTAATGCTTGGTTAGTAATTTCTACATCTTCCTTGGTTAGAATCTTATCTCCTAGAGTTCTTGCAAGCAATGCAACATTGGTTACTCCAACATTGAAGTTCAATACAAATCATTAGGTGCCACTATTGTGAAGCTCATGTGGATTGAGTACCTTTTCTGTGACCTCTGTGCCTTTCCACCACAGCTTCCAACCCTATGGTACGACAACATGTCTACTTTTTACTTAACTGCTAATCTTATCTTCCATGCTTGGACCAAGCACATTGAGATCATCTTTCATTTTATTTAAGAATGCCTAACTTGTGGCTAACTCTTTCTCTAGCTTATTTCCTTCATTGATTAACCTACTGACACCTTCACCAAAGATCTCTCCTTGGCTCATTTCAAACTAACAATACATACTACCCCTTTAACTTATAGGGGGATGTTAGAACAATTAGCCACATCTATGTCACGTCAACCTTAGGCCATGTCAACAACAACCACCTCGCATTTACGTGCGATCAAGCAAGTATGTGATTGATCGTTGGAAAACTTTCCTTATTTCGATTATGTAAATTTGTAAAGAAAATGTAGCAATTATGTTTGTAATTTCTTTCCATTTGTAATATGTATACAATTATGTATTTAATCTAACCTAAATCAATGAAATAATCATCAAAAAGTTACTAGAAATTAAGGTTTCACAGAATTAGGGTTCTTCCATTAATCTCCAATCTCTAGTTGATCCTTTGTTGATTGATTAATTTCTTTCACACACAAATTAGAGAGCAAAGGCTTAAAAGATAACCTCTAATTTTCTTATTCTTTTGCCTATCAAAGTAGCGTGATTGGCTTTGTCACCACTTCCAAAGAAGCCACCAACATTGGCTAGGTCACGTTGCGCCAGAAACCCTAAGGGAAGTTCAAATCTGAATGGATAAACCTCAAATTGATATTTATGCACTCCAATCAACATTCTAAGGCCCACTAGACTTTCTTCTCCTATTATGGCTAACCACTAGAGAAGTTAAAAAAGGTCCAAGCAATGAAAATATCTTAATAACAAATAAGCTAATACTAAATTAAAACTAATAAAGAACCTATATAAAATAGGCTAAGAAATAAAAAGAGCTTAATCTGTCTCAATGAAGTAACTCAAACGTTAAGGGTAGGATTTCTACACTTAGTAAGTTCAAGTCAATGAGGATCACTAGGAGATATTCTGAGAAGCCAAAAGCCACATGGAAGCTTTGAATGAATCTTAAGGAACATATGAGGTGCAACGAAAAGGATGTCGTAGCAGGCCAGAGAAAGGAGGAAGATAATTTGAAAGTTTGTTATTGTAGAATTTAGCAATTAGCTAATTAAACGTAGAGTAAGTTGTTCAATTTTTTTAATGTTGGGTTAAACCTTGTATTTGCAAACTCTTAATATTATCATTATGAAACTTGAGACTAACATTTTCAATATCTTCAATCTTTATCTAATCTTTGTGAAAGTTACTTAATATTTTTCACGCAAAGATAACAATTGTAATTGTTGAAACATTAGTACCAAGAGAAAGGGAATATAAGATATTACGTTTGTCCAAATCTTCTTAAATCTATTGTATTAGTGTGTGCATTTATATTTGTACGAAAATTCTTAACGTTAACCTATATCCTACCCACCTTCCCACAATCCGTAGGGATAAAGAATTGAATGGTAAAAACAGAACTTATGTTCCCTTTCTTGCTTTCTAGGAATTTAATATTCTATACACTTCCAAGAAAAGAATTATATGATCAACATGAACAAGGGCAGAGATTCCTTGGCCTTTCCTGGAGATCTTTTTTCTCTTTCCATATATCTTGTATATTTCGAATAGGATTATATTTAATGAGACGTATTAAACTATTTCCCAGTACGAACTTCTTTTATAAACAAAATGATTGTCTGATAAAGTAAAAAAAGGAAAATCAACTTCATTTATTTTCTTAATGAGAAATATTTTCTTATCGAATCCTTTTCTCCCTCACTCATCCTATGTGGCTTCTCTGTTGATCCTGAGATCCACGTCAGCATTCCTGTTCTGTGTCGGAAAGTGGCAAGGTTTGCTTCATTCAGTGGTAAAAAGACAAAAAAGAAAAAAAGATAAGGAACAGGGAAAGAAAGTGAGGAAAAAAGAAAAGGGTTTTGCCTTTCGGTATTGTCCTCCGTACATGGTATGCAACCAAAAGTGGTGTGAAATGCTGTCGTTAACTCCGGGAAGAAAGCATTTAGGATTCCTAAACAAATATAATCTCCGCACTAGTTACAAAACAAAGCTTCAACACCAAAATTGAGTTTGAGCTTTCGTACGGACAACTCAATTTAACACATGTTACAAACTGAAGAAGAAAAGATCTAATCAGATTTGAAGATATTAGAAAACTCATCATACATTGAGAATGTCAACATTAACCAAATAGGAGAGGCTAATGTGATTATGGAGAATCAAGAAGCTTAATCACATTAAATCATATTTAAAAATTGACTGAAAAGTTGAGAATTATTTTTTTGTATATAAAAAAATTCTTAAATAAGATATAGATAATAAGAAACTTCAAGTATCCTATTTTTAACATATTTTTTTTGCTCAGAATGTGAGAAACATTTACTTCAAATTTTTTTAAAACTTCTAAACATGAATTATGTAACATAAAACTTATGCACACCAAAAAATTAGAAATTAATTGTTAGGTATCCCTTCTTTTATGTCTACATATTTAAATTATTTACAAGATAATACCATATTACATTTCAATAAGGAATTCTTCAGATTTTGTCACACATTGAAAAGGCAAGTGAATGATTTAGAGCATTTAAGGAGCTTGGTTACTCTACCTAATAAGCTAATCTTTAGCTGAAACCCTGACATATTGCAAGTAGTTTCGCCAACAACACTGGTCACAAGAAGATGTCTTTTAGTCAGCCTAAAGGCTTCAATGTATATACCCCTCTGCCATTTTCCCTGAAACTTCTGAGTAGTATGTACAAAAGTCTGAGTCTCGGAACCTTAAACTTAGCGAAGGAATCTCCAAGGTTTCACAATATATTCTTCTTGCCTGCAGCCTAAGTTTATTCTATCCTTGTGCCTTCGGCAACTGCTGGGAGACCTTTCCCCTTCCTCTGACACATTCTTACCTTTAAGTACAACGTTTGTACTGCTAATGTCAGAAAGTTAAGATTACATGGAACCCAAATGTGTGATCCAACGTGGATAATCAGCACTCCATATGGTCGTCGTACCGATAGAATGGGATGCTCAACTTTTCACGTCCATGAACCTTCTCCATTGGCTTGTAGTCAATATCTTCTTTACCTCACCATAGGACTGAGCATCTTTATCACGAATGCATCGGATTCTCGAAAGCTTGATAATGGGTTTGATCGTAGCTAGACTTAAAATAGAGGAAACCTTCTTTCTACCTATTTTCTTCATTGGTAAGATTCCTATCTATTCGTCCCTCGCTTCAGCCCCACTTCTTTTTGTGCCTTTATATGATGATAAGAAGTATTGTGTTTCGGCAAATTGAGCGGCTCTGGAGAGAAGACCAACAAGAAATGGATCAGAAAACCAAAGTCGCCAAGCACGAAATCGACGGGAAAGCTTTAATAGACTTGGTCTTCTCTTGGTCTCTCCAGGATGTTCTCAATCGAGATCTGTGCAGAAACCAGGTCTTGTCGCTTTCTTTATCCTTACAGTTTCGGTTTTGTTTTACTGATTTTAAGTGAATATATGCTTCTCATCGATTTTCTATCTTTCAATTTGTTATGTCCTTATGTAATTTGAGGAATTCTATGAACATACTTGACATGTTAACTATATTGATTTTATTTTAGTTGTCATAAAATATCAACTTGTTACAATCTTAGCCACTTAATATCTATATTGGTTTAGTTCCTCTATTTATACATTGTATAGATAGAAACATAAATATTAGATATTGTATCTATAATAAATTTTTATTATTTAATATGTGATTTTTCATTTGTCATATTCTCGTATATGTTAATAGTTTTCATTTGCCATACACCTTTTTACTTTTGGTCTTTCTATAAAATCCTTTGCATACAAGTTACATTATTTGTCACAAGTTTATTCTCTCTAAAATGTTGTTACTATAACTTATCCTAGAGTAACATTCTTTTAGTTATTGTTCTTCTAAATGATATAATAAAAGTCCATACTTCTCATATTTCCTATGCGTATTGTCACTTAAGCATATTCAATGAATTAAGAGCCCTCTATCTTAGAAAAGAACTTGTTATAAAATTGAAGAAATTAAGAGTGGTGATATATTTAACAGAAGATAAATTCATGATTTTTATTTTTTCATTTTGCCAAATATTTGATCATATTCAAATTATTAGAATTTATTCTTTCAATTGAAGTCCTCTCTAGTTTTACTCTATAATACATGTCATGTAGTTTATGTGGCTATTTTTCTATCTGCATTCTTGAATGCTGTGAAAGAAATTTGTTATTTTCATTATTCATGATTAATTTTATTTACTTTTGTGATCCATTCAATAATGAACAATTTGCTTACAAGCATATAAAACTTTTCTCATGAGTTATGACACTTTCACTCATAATTATAACATTACCCATTGGTAGGTGAAAGAGATTCCAAAGACATTTTCTTCTTCAACAAAGTACATGAAGTCATTCATTCATCCTTTGATTGAAGAAACACATGCCGATTTGTCTTCAATCATTAAAGAAGTGTCACAAGCACCTTCTTGTAAAATAGATTCCATTGAGAAATCTAAAGATTTTAAAACTCCAAAAGACTTGTTCTATGAAATTACATTGGAAGGTGCTAATAAAGGGGCATTGAAGAAGAAGGCTGCTAAGAAAATTACATTGAAGAAGGCTGCAGAGAAAGATGTGGGAAAATATGAGCCTGAGGTTGGTGATCTGATTGCCTTGACAGACGTTGAACCAAAATGCATCGAGGATTTGAACCGAAGATTCTATCTCATTGCCTATGTTCGTGGGGCAAAAAATATAGATTCTGGAAAGCACACGATACTGGCATCAAAGCTCATTTTTCCTGAGCAAGACGAGCACATTTGTAGGAGAGAAACACGTCTTGCAAGCAAGAAACAAACACTTGTAGCAGTTTATCTTATGAACATGACTACAAATATTCGCATATGGAAAGCACTGAACCCGGGGCCGGAAGGGGGAAACACAAGCATTATTGAGAAACTACTGCAGCCCGGCTCAGCCGTAAGAATTATCACTCTTTTTTGTTCTATAGTGTCACACACTTCAAACATTCTCCAGTATTTGGGCAATATCCATCAGATTCTATATCAAGACTTCCACACAATAACTGCCCCCTGTTCTAAATTGTTGATTGCACTAATCAATTTTATATTTATTGCTTACAGGGGGATGCAAATTGTACTTCTTGCTTTTCCGACACAGAATGCAGCAGTCCTATGCCTTCTTCTGTGCAGGACAAAATACGCTCTTCTAATCTTAATGCCTCCCAAGAAGCTGCGATTTTGAGTTGCATCCGTATGATAGATTGCCATCATCAGAATACTGTTAAACTTATATGGGGGCCTCCAGGGACCGGCAAAACAGGAACCGTCGGCCTGTTGTTGTTTGCCTTTCTTAAAATGAAGTGCAGAACATTAACATGTGCTCCAACTAACATTGCGGTGTTGGAAGTTGTGAAACGGCTGCTGCGTTTGGCTAGGGATTCGCTGGAGTATGACACATATGGCCTCGGGGATATAGTTTTGTCTGGGAATGATAAACGAATGAAGATTGATGATCATGATGATCTTCTTGATGTATTTCTTGACTATCGTGTTGATGTGCTTGGGAAGTGCCTTGCTTCTCGTTCAGGCTGGCAACATTGCTTACAATCAATGATATCTTTGCTTGAGTATCCCAGATTTCAGTACGAAAGATACTTGGAAGAAAGAGAGAAGAAAAAGAATGAGGAGGGTGATAAACTCAAAAAGGATAAAACATACTTGAAAAAAATGAAGAAAAATAGTGAAGGGGGTGAAGTGCTCGAGCGAGACGAAACAAACTTGGAAATAATTACAAATAAAAGTAGTGAAGGGGATGATGAGCCCGAGCAGGACGAAAGAGACTTGGAAAAAATGAAAATGAAAATGAAAAATAGTGAAGCGGATGATGAGGACGATGTGCTCGAGGAGGAGGAATCAAAGTTGAAAAATATGAAGAAGAAAAATAATGAGGGGGGTGATGAGCTCGAACAGGACGATGATGAGCTGAAACGGGATAGGGATCATCCTTTGACATTTAAGGAGAACTTTAAGGAAAGACTTGAGGCACTGAAGTTTTGTATGGTTAATTTATATACACACTTACCAACTTCACTAGTCCCGTTAGAGGAAGTGGAGAAGATGAGGGGTGTTTTGGATTTGCTTGAATCACTTGAAAGTGAGGTCTGCATTGTCTGTGCAGCAAACGAAGGCCCAAAACAAGTTCTCAACGATTTCCAGGACACACGAAGTGGTGTGGGTTATTTCATAAATTCGAGTATCACCAGACAAAAATGCGTGCTTATGTTGCAGGGTCTGAAAATCTCTATTCCCAATTTAAAAGAAGATCATGCAATAAGAAGATTTTGCTTGGCATCAGCCTCCCTAGTTTTCTGTACTGCTTCCAGCTCTGCCAAATTACACACACAAGGGATTCCACCATTTAATTTCTTAGTCACCGATGAAGCTGCTCAACTTAAGGAATGTGAATCAACCATTCCTTTACAGCTACCGGGTCTTCGCCACGCTATTCTCATAGGGGATGAGAAGCAGCTCCCTGCTATGGTTAAAAGCAAGGTTTGATATTCATCCTTGGTTCTGTGGTATTGGAAAGTTATTAACATATTGCGCTTTGTTTAACATCTTTAGAATTTGATATTCATAGCTATCCGAAAATGCTGAATTCGGAAGAAGTTTGTTCGAAAGACTGGTCTTGTTGGGGCACCAGAGGCACCTTCTTAATGTGCAGTACCGGATGCATCCGTCCATCAGCTTATTCCCAAACAAGGAATTCTATGAAAGTCGGATCTCAGATGCTCCAAAAGTTAAGGAAAGAGACTACGAGAGGCGTTTCCTTCAGGGCGACATGTACGGTTCCTACTCTTTTATATGTGTAGCTCAAGGAAAGGAGGAATTTGGTCTTGGTCACAGTACGAAGAATACGGTCGAGGCTGCTGTGGTATCCGAGATAGTTGCAAATCTTTACAAACGTATGTTTTTTCTCTTTGTTATCCAGAATAAAAAAGTTGCAGGCAAATGATATGAATTCCTTTACCATTTCCTGTATTTGTGCTAGGATTCCTTAAGACGAAGAACAAGGTCAGTATAGGAGTCATATCTCCTTATAAGGCTCAAACTTGTGCAATTGAAGAGAGGGTTAGTAGATACAGTAGCGCGAATGGTGACTTTATTGTGAGTGTACGCTCTGTTGACGGGTTCCAAGGAGGGGAAGAGGATGTAATAATTATCTCCACTGTAAGATGCAATTTAAATGGATCGGTTGGTTTCCTTTCCAACAAACAGAGAGCAAATGTGGCACTGACTCGTGCAAGGTAATACTTGTGTATACCAGAAAAGATTTCAGTTTTTGGAGTTTTTGAGAATTTCTTGGGTTGATTCTGCAGGTATTGCCTTTGGGTTGTAGGGAGTGGGGCAACTCTGCTCAAGAGTAACACCGTTTGGAAGAAACTAGTCCTCGATTTCAAGGAAAGAGGATGTTTCTATGATGCCAATGAGGACAAGAGTTTGGGTCAGGCTATTAGAGCTACCTGGGCAGAGCTTGAGCAACTTGAAATATTGTTCAAGAACGACTACCAACTGTTCAGAAAGGCCATATGGAAGGTACACGCAATGCTTTAACTGTTCTGCTGACAGTATGATATAGTAGGCCAATCGAAAGCAAAATTTGGATTTACGACCTCTGATGGTAGACTCTTGTTAAAATGCAGGTTTGCTTCAGCGACGATTTCAAGAGATTTATAGCCACGACTAAGAATGAGGAAGTGCTTTCTCTTTTGCGAAAGATTGCAACTGGTTGGCGTCAGCCCGATGAGGAGACAAATCTCATTATCCATAATGGGATTTCTTCTGAATTTCTGGAGATATATATGGTTGATCTCCGGCTGAATCTGGTTTGGTCTATAGATATTCTCCAGGAGTATTCGAATTACACTCAGATTATTATGGTTTGGGATGTTGTGCCGTTATCTGATGTTTCAAAACTAGCAAAGCGTCTTGACACCGTATTTCAGAGCTATACAGAGGACAAGGTGCGACTCTGTAAACGCAGATGCGTCAAGAGGTATGACCTTTTCTAAAATTGCTTGTGGATAGAGTAGAATTATCTAGGATCTATATGTTGTTCGTCAATCTTGATACCCGGTTTCATTTGTTTGACTTGGTGTAGGAACTTAGTTGCTCCGGTGAGATGGCCAGTGGACTCAAGTAGTTCGTCTGAACCATTATCCTCACCAAGTCTCAGGGATGCACCGGATCGAACTAAGACATTCCGAGCACTTGATGGGCTCCCAGAGGAGTATGAAATATTTCGCAAAACAATGTGTAGACCTCATATTCCCCAGTTCAGTGATATGGTAAGCCAACTAGAAGCTTTTGATAGATGTACAGCCAGCACACCAAAAGACAATGCGGCCTTCATGGTGCAAAAGTCTCAACAGAGCCGTGGAGGCAATGGAAGCCCTAGAGGACGTGGAGGACCTACTTCGTCTTCTTCCCAAGGATGGGGTTTCACCCAGTCAGCTCAAATAAGTCGAGGGGACAATGATAATAGCGAAGGAAACTTTTCTCAAGCAATCAATCAGAATCAGTTGAATCAACAAAGCAGCCCAGAGTTGGGAGAGGAGCAGGATGATGTTCGTCAGATTTGTATCCAAGAAGGACACTCTGCTCTTAACTGGTGGGGGCGTTTCAAGATTATTGTTTGGGATTTTTGCAGCCAAAAATGACTTTCTGCTCTTAACTGCTGCTAGAGGCGTTCAATCATGAATGTCAAGCTGAAGAAGTTTCATCAGTTCTCGTGGGCATGAATCTCACAGGAAGTAATGAAAATGCTAGGTTAACTGATTCTGCTGCGACTGCTCATGTTGTCAATATCGTTGGTAAGTTGGATAATTTAAGTTTTATTGTGGAATCGATGCTATATTGGTCAGAAACGGAGAGAAAGTTCCTAATAATGGTCGAGTACCTTTAAGTTCAGTTTTTGTAGCACCTTTTTTGTCAAATTTTTTTTACTATTTTTCCTTGTGTTGTGAAATTTGAAAGTGATTTTTTTTTTTTTTGAAGGACTTAAGGAGAACAACAAACTCTCAAAAAAGGTAGCAAACAACAAATTTTAATACTTGGCACAAAAAATTGGGACATGCACGTGAAAATGTAGTAAAAATACTTTAGCAATTGGTTTTACTATCTTAAATAATGAATCCATATCTTTTTGTAACGCCTTCATATGACCAAGAATACTAAAATGTAGTACCATTTTTTAAAAGGTTCACAGTGAAATTTGGAGTCCTATTCCTATTTATTTATGTAAATAACTTTTCTTGGTTTACATGACTATTTTTACTAGAATAGAAATTAGATATGTATGAGGTCTTCATTGAATATAAATAAATGATTGAAAAAAAAATAGTCCTCATGAAACGAATTTTTAACTGAAGCGGCGGGAGAAAACTGTGAAAACGTGGGGAGCCAAAGTCGGCGATTGGCAGCGCGTACAAGCGAGTGACCGTGCTGGTTGCTCTACTGGAGGCAGATCGGCATCTCTGTGGGGTGGATCAGCATCTCTGTGGGGCGGATCTAGGAAACCCATGTGAATGAACGGCGGCAAGCAGTGGTGAGTGGCGGCATGCGGGTGTGAACCTGGGGTGGCAACGGGTTGAACGAGTAGTTTTGGAAGGAGTTTTGCTTGACATTGGGAGAAAAATCTGAGAGGCGACTTCTCTCTCGTTAGACGAAAAAAAAAAAAAACTAGCGCCGGAATTTGGGTAGGACGGGGTTGAGATTTCCTCCCCCTTCTGCATAGATTGGTGTGTTTGGTTTTGGGAGAATCAAAATAGGGAAGACTTTTCTGGTTTCGGTTAATCCCAAAGTAGGTGGATTTGGTCAGGGG
The DNA here is from genome assembly GCA_028551475.1 of Casuarina equisetifolia. NCBI lineage: Eukaryota > Viridiplantae > Streptophyta > Magnoliopsida > Fagales > Casuarinaceae > Casuarina > Casuarina equisetifolia. Next base: position 5,125,850 of record CM052361.1, read on the forward strand.
GATGCGGAAATTGTGCTTCAAGATCCATTACGCGTCCAAGGCCTTTTGTTCTTTTTGGCCTCTGTTATTTTGGCACAAATATTTTTGGTTCTTAAAAAGAAACAGTTTGAGAAGGTTCAATTGTCCGAATTGTCAAAGTTTATTGATTTCAAAATGGGTGACAGAAAGATAAGGGAGCCCACAAAAATTCAAAAGGCAGAAAAAGTAAGAGAAGGTGATTGCAGACATCAATTTAGTTTCTTTTTAAATCTGTCTGAGGTCAGATTGGTAGACCATAATGATCTTAAGTTACTCTCTGTCAATAGAAGACGAGTTTCCCAAACAATTGATTCTATAATCGTAGAATTGATGGCACATACTTGAAGAGATAAAGTTCTGAGTTGGCAATGTAAATTGCGGTTTTACTTTTCAAATCAAACATTGATGATTTAGGTAAAAATACTGATACTCATACTTTGGATAATGTTGATGAACTTGAAAGTAGTAAAGGATTATCTCAAGCAGAAATTGTTAGTGTTGTTGACAAAGTTCAAAAGAATATCTCTATAGTTGCAACAAATAGTCAAAAAACTAATGCACTTATTAGTGGAGATGGGGTGTCTTGGAAACATTGCAATGGGTAATCTTCTGAAAACAGTTAAATTAGATTATCATCCTCCTTCCATGAAGGGAAACAAACTTGTTGTAAAGCCTCCACCAGAGGCTATTAATGAAGGTAAAAGTCACTTTGAAAATTGTCTTGTGGGATATTTCTTAACGGACAATATCTCTTATTATTTGGTGAAAGGACTTATGGAAAAATTATAGGGAAAAGAAAACATATATGACTTTTTAGCAACTGAAGATGGTTTCTTTTTCTTTCGCTTATCAAATATTAAGAAAATGAAAGAGGTTATGGAAGTAGGAGTATGAGATATTGCAAGTTAACCACTTTTCCTTCAGAAATGGCATCCTTTCATTATATTTGAAAAGGCAAAAATTTCTGCAATTCCTATTTGGGTTCAATTATATAATGTCCCTCATGTGCTATGGACCAATACAGGAATGAGTTATGTAAGTAGTGTGTTAGGAAAACCGTTATACATGGATAAAGCAACATAACAAAAGCTTCGATTATCATATGCAAAAAGTGTGTATCTTAATGAATATTAATAGTGATTTCCCTGAAAAATTTGAAATAGACATGGGTAAAGAGGAACTATATAAAGTACAAGTTGATTTTTATTAGGTTCCTATGAAATGTAAAGTATGCAATTGCTTTGGACACAAAGAATGTAATGTAAAAAGAAAAGAAGTTTGTGTTCTTAAAAGAAATGTGAATCCACTAGGTCAACCTATCCAAAATGAAACTCAAGATATGAGGCCCAATACAAAGGTTCTTGGAAAGAATACCCAAACCATTCAAAATGACTTTCAAGATGTAAGGTCAACTACTATTGCAAAGGACATTGAAAGATGTTTCGTTATTCAACCAAAAGAAATAGTAGGTATTTCTGACTCTTCCCCAAGTACTACAAAGTCAAATTATTCTGAAAAAAAAAAAAAGAAAATGAGCAAAAAGTCATCTCTGAAAATAAGTTTGTGATACTAGCGAAGGAAACACCTTCCACTACCATAGGTCTTATTGGAGATTTTGGGTTAATAAGAGATGAGAATCAACCTCCCAATAAATGAAAGTACTTTCATGGAATGTAAGGGGCTTAAATAAAAGCCCTAGAATAAGGGAAGTAGCAAAATTTGTTCTATCCCATTCCCCCCATATTATTATTTTGATTGAACATAGAGTTAAAGAAGAAAATGCAGATACACTCTTGAAGTTTGGATTTCCGGATTGGAAATATATTCATAACTACAATTTTAGTAGTCTTGGTAGAATTTGGGTTTTTTAGAAAGCCTTAGAATTACAATTTACAGTTAAAAGATCCTCATCTCAAGTCATCCATTGCCTCATTGAAAAGCCAAGTATGCACCCTTACTTGCTTGTCATATATACAAGTAACTTAGAAGTTGAACGTAGAAAGTTATGGGCTGACCTTACAAGTTTTGATACTCTGATTCGTAGACAATATTCCTTGGTTACTCATGGGAGATTTCAATGAAATACGGAATATCAATGAGCGAATTGGCCTAAACGTTAGATGGACACAAGGAATGGAGAATTTAAATGAAATGGTTGAGAATATAACATTGATTGAACCTCAATTCTATAGTCCTTTATTCACATGGACAAACAAAGGCTCAAGCACTAATCTTCGAGCTAGCAAAATTGATAGGGTTTTTACTAATGCAGAATGGGTGCTTCATTTTAATAGATTCACAATTGAATTTTTACTTCCTAGTGTATCGGATCACTCTCCATGTTTAGTTCAATTTGGAAATGACACAAGCAAGAAGAAATCTCCATTCAAATTCTTTAATTTTTGGACTGATTGCTCAGATTTTATGGATACAATGAGTTCAATATGGCAACAAGAAATAAATAGCTCAAAAATGTTTCAAGTTGTGCAAAAATTAAAAGCTTTAAAGCCTTCTCTCAAGAAACTCAATGCCACCCATTTTGGAGATTTCCACCGTAAGGTGAAGGATGCAAGAGAAAGTTTAAAGCAAATTAAGAGCAAGTTAGAGATTAATCCTTATTGTCCATATACACGTTCTGAGGAGAAATCACAACTTGAGCAACTCCTTCTTATGAGTAAACATGAAGAAATCCTTCTCAAACAAAAGTCAAGGAACATATGGTTAAAAGAAGGGGATAACAACAGTAAGATTTTCTTTACATCATTGATGCAGATGAGAGCTCAAAACAAGATCAATAAACTGGTACTAGAGGATGGCTTTGTTATTACAGACGAGCAGGAATTGAGATTTGCTATTATTTCCTATTATCAATCAATTCTTGGCAACTCTAGAAATATTCCTATCAACTCTGAAAGGTATGATTCTCTATTCTAGGAGGACATTAGTGAATTGCTTAATTTGCCAAATTTTGAACGTTTTAATGTTATTAAAGCACTTTGAGGCATTTATGATTTTAAAGTTCCTGGGTCTAATGGTTATAATAGTTTGTTTTATAAGAAAGCATGACCTATCATTGGAAGGGATGTAGAAGATGCTGTATTAGAGGTCTTCTCTTCTAGGAACTTGTTGAAAGCTATTGTTCGGTGAAATCTAAATGCAAGTGAACATGTCGAACAAGTAATATAATGATAAGAAAAGTATCGTCCCACGAAGATTGATGAATACTAAACTAATTAAGTACTAATGATGAATTAATCCTAAAATTTATCTAGCAAACCAAATTGATAGATGATAGATTAACTAACTAAGTCTAAGAAAACTTAATAAAAGAAATATGTTAGAGCATATGACTTCACCATAATTACTAGGTACTAATATTGATTATTTATGCTTGCAAGAGAGATAATATCTATGTGATGGCGGAACTTCCTAATTTATTCACTATCCTATGTCTAGGTATAGCAAACCTACTTAGTTTATTAATTCACTATATCTCTATATGTGAATTGAAACAAACCAAATGCATTAGGATCTATGAATATTCCCAGTTTACACCAAAAGCCACACAAATAACATGGTATATGTCTATCCATATTTAATTTATGGTTACATATTACAAGAAGCAACTGCATGCTATTTCCTGTCGATCTTTAACATGAAAATCAGATCATCTAAGTGGTAGCTAATCACCTAAAAGCATTAAACTCCGTAATATGTAGCTTCACATAAATAAAATATCTTGCAAAACATAATAATCATAAGATTCATACCATCATAATTAGGTTACATCGTAGCTCTAACAAAAATAAACTAAAACATAAAGAAATAATGAGGAAGAATGGTAATAAGAAAATAAAGAAGGCATCTTGAATCCAAGAACAAGAAGTCTGTCACCCTTTTTGTCTTCTCTTCAAGAAAACCTTGAATTCTTGGCTTCTTTCTTGAGTTGTGCTCAATTTCCTCCTCCTCCCTTCTTTTGCCTCTTCTCTTCTCTTAAATAGAGTTTAGGTTTAGACCTACTCTTATCCTAGTAGAATTGGGTTTTAGAGATCTAAAACAATTGGGTTTTGAACTCTTAATTTAATTAGGTTTTGAACTCCTAATTTAATTAGGCTTTGAACTCTTAATATGATTAGGTTTTCTAATTATTTAGAAAACCCAATAACAATAAAATCTAATAACAATCATTCAAAGCCCAAGCCCATCTTGACTCTCTTGATCTTGATATTACGATTTTACCACACAATAAGCATCAGGCTCTCCATGTTCATCCCTTTTCTCCTTGCCTCCTTGTGCTACATAAACAAGATAAATTTAGGTAAATAAAGAGGAGTTCAAATGTTTTCTCACAATTATTAAAGTTATTTATTGCCTAAAATAGGTAAAATAACTCTATAAAAATAGAGTTATCAGCTACAAATTCAACATTACTCTCTTTAGTCCCTAAAGTTCCCAATCCAAGTTGCATCAAGGATTGCCGACCAATAGCATGTTGTAATGTTATATATAAAATCATTTCTAAGAGATGCTTGTTGAAAGGATAAGCCTCATTTTACCTTTAGTGGTTAGTCATAATCAAACAACTTTCATTAAAGGGCGACAGATTTCAGAGAATATTATGCTTTGCCAAGAACTTTTGCATAATTATCACAAAGGAGACAAAGGTAAACGTATGGCCATAAAATTGATCTTATGAAAGCATATGACATGGTCAAATGGGATGCAGTATTAGGAGTTTTGAAAACCATTAACACCCCCCAATACTTGGTTGATCTTATCAGTGAGTGTATTACTACAACAAGATTTTCAATCAATTTCAATGGAGAACATGTAGGATACTTTAAAGGCATTAATGGATTGCAACAAGGTGATCCCTTATCTCCATATTTATTTGTATTAGATATGGAGATACTTAACAGAATCATTATTTCAAATACCTCTACAGCAGTGTTTAAATTTCATTGGCATTGTAAATAAAAAAAAATCACTCATTTATGTTTTGCTGATGATTTATTTATCTTCTCTCATGGTGATGTAAACACAGTTTTATGTTTTATAAAAGCTTTGGAGGAATTTGCTGATCTTACAGGCTTAAAGTATAACCCAAGTAAATGTCAAATTTTCTTTTGTGGGTTATTGGAACAAGAACAACTTTTTATACTTGATCATACTCCTTTCCTGAAAGGTTCCCTTCCTATTAGATATCTTGGAGTTCCTCTTATCACGAAAAGACTAACTCAAGTTGATTGTAAAGGTCTAACAGATAAAATATTTGAAAGAATAAAAAGTTGAGGAATGAAACATCTAAGCTATACAGGAAGATTACAATTGGCGAAATTTGTCCTCATTTCTATTTACACATTTTGGATGCAAGTCTTCCTATTGCCAAAGCAAACTATTTATGAGATTGAGAAAAAGATAAGAAAATTCTTATAGGCAAGTAATATAGATATGTATCGTCCTCACAAAGTAGCTTGGCAAACTGTTTGTTCACCAAAGAAGGAAGGGGGATTAGGTTTACTGAACCTCAAAATTTGGAATAAAGTCCTTTTAGGGCTTATGCTTTGGAATCTCATTAATCTCCCAAAAGGCTCATTATGGAGTAAATAGATTCATAATACAAAGTGTAAAAGAACCTCAATAATTCAGTTGGACATAAAAGGTACCATGGCTTGGAGTTTGCAAGGTCTCCTCAAGTTAAGGCCCACACTTACCTTTGTTCTCTCGAGTCTTACATATTGTTGCCAAAAGATTTATAATGATCTTCGGCAAGTTAGAGAAATGGTAGATTGGTATAATTTAATTTGAATAGGTGGCATTAACAAACATAATTTCATTGTATGGCTTATTTGTAGGGACAGACTTTCTACAGTAACAGAAATTGTACGATGGCTTCTTTTGGTAAACATATATTGTGATTTTTGTCAATCTCATTTAGAAAATAGAAGTCATCTCTTTTTTGAATGTGCGTGGACAAGGATGATTTGGAAACGTATTCTTGCTCATAATAAAATTCGATGTGACATTGGAAGATGGAATGAAGAACTACAATGGATGATCAAAGCAATAAAAGGAAGGAATTTAGCTACCATTCGGCAAGTTAGAGAAATGGTAGATTGGTATAATTTAATTTGAATAGGTGGCATTAACAAACATAATTTCATTGTATGGCTTATTTGTAGGGACAGACTTTCTACAGTAACAGAAATGGTACGATGGCTTCTTTTGGTAAACATATATTGTGATTTTTGTCAATCTCATTTAGAAAATAGAAGTCATCTCTTTTTTGAATGTGCGTGGACAAGGATGATTTGGAAACGTATTCTTGCTCATAATAAAATTCGATGTGACATTGGAAGATGGAATGAAGAACTATAATGGATGATCAAAGCAATAAAAGGAAGGAATTTAGCTACCAAACCTCTCAAGATATCTTTCTTAGCTTGTATTTATTGTATATAGGCTGAACGAAATAGAAGACGTTTTCAGGAGAAAACAATGGATATCCTTATTCTCTTAGTGAAAATAAAGAAAATAGTATAAAGAAGAGCTTCTTTGTTTAGAAATATAAAATCTTCTCAATGTAATGTTATTTTGAGTGAGATTTGGAGACTTCCAACTTTCATCTTTTCATAGATATGGTGACTTTTGTAATACTAGGGTATGCCCCTATGCTTTTGTACTTAAATATATATTAATACAATTTACCTTTTCACCAAAAAAAATGATTGAAAAAAAATGGGAGATTTATTAAAATTTTACAATTAGATAATAGAGGTAAATATCTCAGTAAAAAAATTCTAATTATTTGAAAGAAAATGGAATTTTGTGTTTTCTTTCATATTCTTATACTAGAATAAAATGAGGTAATTAAAAGAAAATACAAGTATATCACAAAACTTGTGCCAACCATGATGATATATGTAAGTGTACTAAAAATATATTGGGTTGATACTTTTCTAACTACATTGCATACAATTAATTGCCTTCTAAGTGCAAGTTTAAAAAATAAATCTTCATTTAAATTACTATATGGTAGAGTTTTAGATTATTCTATTTTTAAAATATTTGATGATAAGTGTTTTCTTTATCTTAAAAGTATAGCTCCAGACAAGTTATATTAACAATATTTAACATGTACATTTGTTTAATACAGGCCATGACAAAAGGGATATTGAAGTCCCCATGTACTAGCTAGAAAAGCCTTCTTGTCTAGACAAATAATTTTTAATGAAAATCATTTCGCATTCTCAAATTCCAAGCTCATAGGAAGCAGCATTTGGTTCATCAAACGCAATTTCTTCATACAGCACGTGACTCCTTCAAAACTCATAAAGGGGACATGCAATTCGTAGCTTCGAAAATTCTCTACGTACTTGGCATTCCTCTTGCCATTGAACTCCCTCAAACGCTGCACCTCCACTCTTGGAGTTTCTCTCATGACACCACTAGTATTAGCTGGCCTACGACCCCAGCCCTTTTGGCTCACCACAACCTGCTTCCTCAGGGACTCTCTACTTGAGCTTGGAGCTTCAACAATGCTTCCTTCATTGTTTTTTTTTTTTTTTTTGAGGTTATCAGAAGGCAAACTCATGATATTTTTTTTTCATTTCACCAAATATTTGATCACATTCAAATCATTAAAATCTACTTTTTGATTCAAGTCCTTTCCAATTTTGCTCTACAATACTTGTCAAGCAGTTTATTTTGTTGTTTTTCCATTTGCATTCTTGAGATTTGAAAAGGGAAATTTAATTTTTAATTATTCATTATAAATTTGATTTATATGTGTTTTGTTTTTTTACTTACATGCTCAAACTGAGACTTCCAGATATTGAACTTGGACAAAAAAATCTCAAAACATCTCTTCCTAACTAAATTAGATGCTTATTGACTACTTGTGTAATTCTAGATCATTGTCACGTCCATATTTAGCAATTTTCATGCAAGATCAGTTAGGCCTAGGTAACTATAGACCACTATAGGGTTAAGCGAATGTATTGCCTAATATATTTATTATTTTCATTGCATGTTTTTATGGTAATTTGATATATATATGACATTTTTCCTTTTTTAAGGGTTAGACTTATACCCTTCCCTTATACTTATCCGAGGTATAATTATTATATTTAGTTTTGTTGTTATTAATAAAATTTTTCAGGGTAATGTCCTTTAAAATATATATATATATATAATATAAAATATAAAAAAAATGAACAATTCAGTTGTAAACATGTGTAAATTTTCTCTCTCAAGTCATAACATTTCTACTCATAATTGTGACATCACCCACCTACAGGTGAAAAAGATTCCAAAAATATTTTCTTCTGCAACAGAGTAAATGAAATCATTTATTCATCTTTTAATTGAAGAAACTCATGCTGACTTATCTTCAAATGTGAAAGAAATGTCCTAAGTGCCTACTCATAAAATAGATTCCATTGAGAAATCTAAAGATTTTAGAACTCCAAAAGACATGTTCTATGAAATTACATTGAAGATGGCTAGTGAGAAAGATGTAGGAAAATATGAGCCTGAGGTTGGTGATATGATTGCTTCGACAGATGTTAGACCAAAATGCAGTGGTGATTTGAACCGAAGATTCTATCTCATTGCCTATGTTCATGGGGCAAAAAATGTAGATTCTGGAAAGCTCCCGATACTGGCATCAAAACTCGTTTTTCTTGAGCAAGACTTGCACTTTGACAGAAGAAGAACACTTCCTGAGAGCAAGAATCAATCATTTCTAGCAGTTTATCTCATGAATATGACTACAAATGTTCGAATATGAAAAGCACTGAACCCAGGACCGGAAGGGCGAAACACTAGCATTATCAAGAAACTACTGCGGGCTAACTCAGCTGTAAGAATTATTACTCATTTTTGTTCTTGGATGTCACACACTTCAGAAAGTTGTCTTTATTTTCCAACGCTGCATGGATAGATTCTGAGACTAATGTTAAAGCAGGGAAACCCATCATTAATAAAGTTAGGTCGGCCAAGATTTACTTCCAAGTTAGGATATACGAAGTCTCAACATACTCTTTCCATGCCGGCATGAACAATAATTTAAGTGCAGAAGTCTATATTAGGAAGGTCCATAACTTTGATACCATGTTTAAGCAAGAAAGCCCATCCAAAACTATTATAGATTTTGGACATCTTATGGATGGATATAATTCCCATTAATTTAGTGTCTTTTGTTTCTCCTTTTCTTGAGATTGTTTAACATTGAATTAGATTGTCAGATAAGATTTTATTCTTGATATGTAGTTTGTTAATTTTAAAAAGGTCCAATTACTATAAATATTGACCAAATAGTGTATAAGGATGTCCTTTGAAAATCCAAAAATTATTCACAAGATTTAGTTTCCCTCAAGGAAACTATTTTTTTCTTTATTTATGCATGTAATAAATAAATGGTATTAGAGACAACGATCTTGTAATAAGGACTCACTAGAGGAACAATAGCTTAATAGAACCACGACAAGATGGAGTTGCACAATGATTGGCCAAAATATAAGAATGCTTAGAGGCTTTCCGCAAGGAGAAAGAGGCACGGATTCAAGCAAAAAAGGCTAAGGAGGAAGTTGAACGACCTTCCACGGTCTCCTTCAGCCCGTCTGAAAACTAGCTGACAAAAAGAAAAATAAAAATGGAGAAGGTCCCTGCTTTCACTGTCAATCACTTCGCACCTACAGGCACACAGATCAGAAAGCATTAGTCCAAAAGATGACCGCCAATTTTCTCATTCTTTTCCCAATCAAAGTAGCCTGATTGGCTTTGTCGCCACCTCAGGAGAAGCCACCAACATTGCATGGGTCACCTTGCGCCAGGAACGACAAGGGAAGTCCAAATCCGGGTGAATAAACCTCGAACCGATCTTTATGCAGTCCAGTTAAAATTCTAAGGGCCACCGGACTTTCTTCTCCCATCGTCGCTGAGCACTAGAGAAGTTCCTGGGCCACCAGTCTCACCGATACAGATTAAGCTCTTTTCATTTGTTAGCCTCTTTTATTAGTTTTAATTTAGTGTTAGCTTATTTGTTATTAAGATGTTTTAATGGTTTGGACCTCTTTTAACCCAAACCTTGAGGACAGGATTTCTTCACTCAAAAAGTTCAAGTCAATGAGGAACACTTGGAGATATTTGAAGAAGCCATGAGCCACATGGAAGCTTTGAATGAATCTCAAGGAACATATGAGGTGCAACGAAGAGGACGTAGTATCAGACTAGAGAAAGGAGGAAGCTAATTTGAAAGTTTGTTGTTGTGGAATTTAGCAGTTAGCTAATTAAACGTAGAGTAGGTTGTCGAGGTTGTTTAACATTGGGTTAAACCTCGTACTTTGCAAACTCTTAATATTACTATTATGAAGTTGGAGACTAACATTTTCAATGTCTTCAATCTCTATCTTATCTTTGTGAAAGTTTCTCAATCTTTTTCCTACAAAGATAATAGTTGTAATAATTGAAACATTAACAAAGAGCCAATGAATATAGAAGACATTATGTTTGTCCAAATCTTCTTAAATTTATTGGGTTAGTGTGTATGTTAAAAGGATTCCAAGGAACATCAATCAATGCATACACACTAACACAAGTATATAGAGTGGTTTGGGCTTAAAAAGGTATCCTACTTCTACTTTAGGGATAACTCTTCTCTTCTCCGGTAAGTTACAAGAAAACAAAGCTTTTTTGTTATAAACACACTCTCACAGCTCACTCTCTGCACACTGTCTCACTCACACGTACTACACACCTCATACGGTGTGCTAACATATCACAGTCATTCACTTAATGAATAGTAAAATAACCTATATGTCTCTGCACTATATATTACAATATAACAGTGTACATGTATATTTGTGCAAAAATTCCTTATGTTAACCTATCCTACCCACCTTCTCAAAATCCGTAGTGGTTAAGAGTTCACATTCAAGAGAAATGGAAAAAACAAAAGTTGTGCTCCCTTTCTTACTTTTCAGGAATTTAATATTCTGTACAGTTCCAAGAAGAGAAATATATGATCAACATGAACAAAGGCAGAGATTCCTTGCCTACTTTCCTGGAGATCTTTCATTCTCTTTCTAAATATCTTGATATTTCGAATAAGATTATATTTAATGAGACGTATTAAACTATTTCCCAGTACGAACTTCTCTTATAAGCAAAATGATTGTCTGATAAAGTAAAAAAAGGAAAATCAACTTCATTTTTATTTTCTCAATGAGAAATATTTTCTTATCGAACCCTCTTCTCCCTCACTCATCCTATGTGGTTTCTCTGTTGATCATGAGATCCACGTCAGTCTTCCTGTTCTGTGTCGGAAAGCGGCAAGGTTTGCTTCATTCGGTGGGAAAAATGCAAAAGATAAAGGAACAGGGAAAGAAAAAGTGAGGAAAAAAAGAGGTTTTGCCTTTCCGTACTGTCCTCCGTACAAGGTGCGCAACCAAAAGTATGGAGAAATGCGGTCGTTTGACTCTAAAAAGAAAGCATTGGGATGCTTAAACAAAGAGAATCTCCACACAATATACAAAACAAAGCTTCAACACCAAAATTGAGTTTGAGCCTTCCTACTGACAACTTTTATCAGAATAAGAACCATTTAGATGCCACTAATACATGTTAAAAACTGAAGAAAAAAAGATCTAATCATATTTGAAGATATTAGAAAACTTATCACACATTGAGAATGTCAACATTAACCAAATAGGAGACGCTAATGTGATTATGGAGAATCAAGATTATCAAACAGAAGAAGGGGATTAACCTCTAGCCAGTCGAGTTATATTGAGAAAATTTTAAAGAAACTTAATCACATTAGATTATATTAAAAAAAATTGACTGAAAGGGAGAGAGTTTTTTTTTTTTGTCCACAAAAAGTTCTTAAACAAGATATAGATCATATGAAACTTAAATTATCCTATTTTTAACCTTTTTTTTTGTTCAGAACGTGAGAAACATTTACTTCAAAAAAATTTTAAAACTTCCAAACATGATTTATGTAACATAAAACTTGTGCACACCAAAAAATCAGAAATTAATTGTTAGGTATCTCTTCTTTTACATCTACGTAATTTAAATTATTTACAAGATAGTAGTATATTCCAAAGAAAAGATTTTGTCACACATTGGAAAGGAAAATAAAATATTTAAAACATTTAAGGGTCGTAGTCACTCTACCTAATAGACTAATCTTTTAACTGGAACCAAGATCTATAACAAGTAGTTTGGCCTAAAACTTTGACCACGAGAAGATGTCTTTTAGCCAGCCTAAAAGCTTCCACGTACATACCCATGCCATTTTCCCTGGAAGTTGTGAGTTCCGAAGTAGTATGTACAAAATGTCGGAGCCCCGGAACCTCAAACTTAGAGAAGGGCCCTCCAAGGTTTCACAGTATCTTCTTCTTTCTTGCAGCCTGAGTTTATTCTATCCTTGTGTCTTCGGCAACTGCTCGGTGACCTTTCCCCTTCCTCTGGCACATCCTTGCCTTTAAGTACAACGTTTGTCTTGCTAGTGTCAGAAAGTTAAGATTACTAGGAACCCAAATGTGTGATCCAACGTGGATAATCAGCACTCCACATGGTAGTCATACTGATGGAACGGGATGCTCAACTTTCCACGTCCATGAACCTTTCCTGTTGACTTGTAGTCAATATCTTCTTTACCTCTCAATCCAGGACCGAGCACAAGACCCCTCTTTATCCTTAGTTGGAGCCTGTCTATAGTCCATTCTGCTTTTGACGATCTTTATAACGGATAACATCGGATTCTCGAAAGCTGGACAATGGGCTTGACCGTAGCTAGACTTACAATAGAGGAAACCTTCTTTTTACCTGTTTCCTTCAGTGGTAAGATTCCTATCTTTTCCTCCATCACTCCAGCCCCCCTTCTTTTTGTAGCTTCATATGATGATAAGAAGCTGTGTGTTTCAGCAAATTGAGCGGCTCCGGAGAGAATACCAAGAAGAAATGGATCAAAAAACCAATGTCGTCAAGGACGAAATCGATGGGAAAGCTTTAATAGACTTGGTTTTCTCTTGGTCTCTTTCGGATGTTCTCAATCGAGATCTTTGCAGAAACCAGGTATGGTCTCTTTCTTTTCATCTAAACACTCATTTATGAATCAAATGCATCCACATTTTAGGATAGTTGGGGCAGGAACATTTACCATACAAATGACATGAAAATAAACATATGAACATGCGAACATCGTCTTCCACACTTTAATTCTTTATTAGTGATGTAGTTTATTATAGGCATAAATGGAGGCATCAAACTTAGTATAACGATAGAAATTAAAACTAAGTGAATGAGAATCCTACATGGGTATATCTATTGTGAGAATTATAGTATAGGTGATGGTTTGCCCATCCATAATCATCCCGAAGTGGGTTCCAGGCATGGCATTGCTCTCTTCAGTAAGATGATACAGGTTTTACACACATTTTTCACATTTATAGTGGCCTGAATAGTGTTTTTTTTTCTTTTATCCTTATAGTTTCGGTCTAGTTTTACTGTTTCTAGAGGCAATATGCAAAAGTGAAGCCTGGCTTTCAGCTGAACATACTTGACTTGCTAACTATATTAATTTCATTTTAGTTGTCATAAAATATCAACTTGTCACTCTCTTAACCACTTAATACTTAAATTGGTTTGGCCCCAACTTATACATTGTGTAGATAGAAATAGAGATATTAGCTATTAGATTTATATTAAGTTTTTGTCATCTAATACATGATTATTTAATTGTTATATTCTGGTATATTGTAGCAGTTTCCATTTGTCGTACACTTTTTTAGTTTTTGTCTTTCTATAAATATCATGTGTTACAAGTTATACTATCTATCACAAGTTTATTCCCTCTGGAATATTGTAGTTTTTGTTTTTCTAAATGATATAATAAAAGTACATACTCCTAATATTTCTTGTATTTATTGTCATTTAAACATATCCAATGAATTAAGAGCCCTTCATCTTAGAGAAGTTCTTGCCATTGAATTGAATAAATTAAGAGTGGTGATGTATTTATCAAAAGACAAACTCCTGATTTTTTTCTTTTTCACCAAATATTTGATCATATTCAAATCATTAGAATCAATTTTTTGATTCAAGTCCTTTCCAATTTTACTCTACAATGCTTGTCAAGTAGTTTTTCTTGTTATTTCTCTATTTCAATTCTTGAGATTTGACCAAGGAAATTTATTGTTTTAAAATTTATTACTAATTTATTAATTTAAAATTTTCTTTATTCTTTATTCTTTATTTTTTTTAACTCACATGCTCAAACTCACAGCCAAATGTTGAACTTGAGACCAAAAAATTCTATATAGTATCTAGTCTCAACTAAGCTAGGTGCTTGTTGACTACTGGTGTAATCCTATGCCATACTCTTCCATTCAATAATGAACATTTTGCTTGCAAACATGTGAATCTTCTCTCACGTGTCATGACATTTCCATTAATAATTATAACATCATCCACTGACAGGTGATAAGTATCCCAGAGACATTTTCTTCTATTACAGAATACTTGAAGTCATTCCTTCATCCTTTAATTGAAGAAATACATGCTGATTTGTCTTCAAACGTGAAGGGAGTGTCCCAAGCGCCTACTCGTAAAATAGATTCCATTGAGAAATCTAAAGATTTTAGAACTCCAAAAGACTTGTTTTATGAAATTACACTGAAGACGGCTGGTGAGAAAGATGTAGGAAAATATGAGCCTGAGGTTGGTGATCTGATTGCCTTGACAGATGTTAGACCAAAATACAGTGGTGATTTGAACCGAAGATTCTATCTCATTGCCTATGTTCATGGGGCAAAAAACGTAGATTCTGGAAAGCTGCCAATACTGGCATCAAAACTCATTTTTCAAGAGCAAGACATGCACTTTGACAGGAGAAGCACACTTTCTGCGAGCAAGAATCAAACACTTCTAGCAGTTTATCTCATGAATATGACTACAAATGTTCGCATATGGAGAGCACTGAACCCAGGGCCGGAAGGGGGAACCACAAGCATTATTAAGAAACTACTGCGGGCTAGCTCAGCTGTAAGAATTACTGCTCATTTTTGCTCTTCAGTGTCACACACTTCATACATTCTGTAGTATTTTGGTAATATCCATCAGATTCTATTTCAAGACTTCCATACAACAACCCAATGTTCGAAATTTGTTGAGTTAACTAATCAGTTTTATATTTATTGCTTACAGGAGGATGTAAATTGTACCTTTTGCTTTTCTTACGGAAAATGCAGCAGTCCTATGCCCTCTTCTCTGCAGGACATAATACGTTCTTCTAATCTTAATGGCTCCCAAGAAGCTGCGGTTTCAAGTTGCATTGGCATGATAGATTGCCATCATCAGAATACTGTTAAACTTATATGGGGGCCTCCAGGGACCGGCAAAACAAGAACCGTCGGCCTGTTGTTGTTTGCCTTTCTTAAAATGAAGTGCAGAACATTAACATGTGCTCCAACTAACGTTGCGGTGGTGGAAGTTGCGCAACGGCTGCTGAGTTTGGCTAGGGATTCGCTGAAGTATGACACATACGGGCTCGGAGATATAGTTTTGTTTGGGAATAGTAAGCGAATGAAGATTGATGATCATGATGATCTTCTTGATGTATTTCTGGACTATCGCGCTGATGTGCTTGAGAAGTGCCTTGGTCCCTGTTATGGCTGGCAAAGTTGCTTACAAGAGATGATATCTCTGCTAGAGGACCCTAGATCTCAGTACAAAACGTACTTGGAAAAGTTGAAGAAGGAAAATAATGAAGGGGATGATGAGCTCGAACAGGATGACGATGATCCTTTGACATTTGAGGAGTTCTTTAAGGAGAGGTTCCGTTCAATTCATGAGCCACTGGAGTTTTGTATGGTTAATTTATACACACACTTACCAACTTCTCTACTCCCGATAGAGGAAGTGAAGAAGATGAAGGGAGTTTTGGCTCTGCTCAAATCTCTGGAAACCGAAGTGCGGAACAATGATTTCCAAGACACAGGAAGTGCTGTGGGTTGTTTTGTAGATTCAAGTGATACCAGACAAGAATGCCTACAAATGTTGAGATGTCTGGAAATCCCTATCCCAAATCTTAAAGATAATTATGCAATAAAAAACTTTTGCTTAGCAAACGCATGCCTAGTTTTCTGTACAGCTTCAAGCTCTGCTAAATTGCAAACCCAAGTGATTCGGCCTTTGGAATTCTTAGTTATTGATGAAGCTGCTCAACTTAAAGAATGTGAATCAGCTATTCCTTTACAACTACTGGGTCTCCGCCACGCTATTCTCGTAGGGGATGAGAAGCAGCTTCCTGCTATGGTTAAAAGCGAGGTTTGATATTTATCCTTCTGTGGTCTTGGCAAGTTACTAACATATAGCGCTTTGTTTAACATGTTTAGAATTTGATGTTTATAGCTATCCAAGAATGCTGAATTCGGAAGAAGTTTGTTTGAAAGACTGGTCTTGTTGGGGCACCAGAAGCACCTTCTTGATGTCCAGTACCGGATGCATCCGTCCATCAGCTCATTCCCAAACAGGGAGTTCTATGAAAGAAAGATCACAGATGCTCCACATGTTAAAGAAACAGACTATGAGAAGCGTTTCCTTCAGGGCGAAATGTACGGCTCCTACTCTTTTATAAGTGTAGCTCAAGGAAAGGAGGATTCTTATCTTGGGTACAGTTCGAAGAATACTGTTGAGGCTGCTGTCGTATCTGAGATAGTTTCAAATCTTTACAAACGTATGTTTTACTGCTTATTATCTAGAAAAAAAAAATGTTTTCTGAAAAGTTGCAGCCAAATGATATGAATTCCTTTACCATTTCTGCTTTGTTATAGGATTCCTTGAAACGAAGAACAAGGTCAGTATAGGAGTCATATCACCTTATAATGCTCAAGCTTATGCAATTGAAGAGAGGGTTAGTAGATACAGTAATGCGGATAGTGGCTTTACTGTGAGTGTTCGCTCTGTTGATGGGTTCCAAGGTGGGGAGGAGGACATAATAATTATTTCCACTGTAAGATGCAATTTGAGTGGAAATGTAGGTTTCCTTTCCAGCCGACAGAGAGCAAATGTGGCACTGACTCGTGCTAGGTAATACTTGTGTATACTAAAAAACATTTCAGTTTTTGGAGCTTTCGGGAACTAAAATTCTTGGGTTGATTCTGCAGGTATTGCCTTTGGGTCTTAGGGAGTGGACCAACTTTGCTCAAGAGTAACACCGTTTGGAAGAAACTAGTACTCGATGCCAAGGAACGGGGATGTTTCTATGACGCCAATGAGGACAAGAGTTTGGCTCAGGCTATTAGTGCTGGCTTGGCGGAGCTTGAACAGCTTGAAATCTTATTCAACAATGACTATCTACTGCTCAGAAAAGCCATATGGAAGGTACATGCATGCAATGCTTTAAATGTTCTGTTAACATTATGGAAGTAGGCCAATCGAAAGGAAAATTTGGATTTACGACCTTTGATCGTAAGCTCTTGTTAAAATGCAGGTTCGCTTCAGTGACGATTTCAAGAGATTTATAGCCAGGACTAAGCATGAGGCAGTGCTTTCTCTTTTGCGAAGGCTTTCAACTGGTTGGCGACAGCCCGATGAGAAGACAAACCCCATTATGCACAATGGGGCTTCTTCTGAATTTCTAGAGATATACATGGTCGATCTCCAGCTGAAACTGGTTTGGTCTGTAGATATTCTCCAGGAGGATTCGGATTACACTCAAATAATTATGGTTTGGGATGTTGTGCCGTTATCTGATGTTCCAAAACTAGCAAGTCGTCTTGACATTGTGTTTCAGAGCTATACAGAGGATAAGGTGCATCTCTGTAAACAAAGATGTGTCGAGAGGTGTGACCTTTTCTAAACTTGCTTATTCACTTTTGTATCTTCTGACTTGCGAATCTGATACCCGTTTTCATCTCTTTCACTTTGCTACAGGGACTTAGTTGTCCCTAAGAGATGGCCAGTGGACTCAAGTAGTTCGTTTGAACCTGGTAGTTTGTGCTACCTGTCAAAATCTTTATCCTCATTAAGTCTCAAGGAAGAGCCGGAAACATCAACTACAACTTCCAGGTGCGTGAAACATATGTTTTGGTCTTAAATTTAGATACTAAACAATCAAGGAGCAAGGGAGTTTTCTCTTCTGCAGTATCACTGCAACTTATTTCTCTTAAGTGATATATTGCAAAGTTAACTAATGGTCTGATGCATGTTCGATTCTCAACCAAACAATTGATTTTCAACCCCTTAAGCGCGCTAGCGAACCTTGAAAGTGGGATTTTCAAAGGGCTTTCCGATGTACATGAATATAACTAAACGTCTCTAGAAGAAGAATGAATCAGAAGAGGTAGCTTTGGAGCAACGGCAGGGATGGTAGAATGACCGATGAGGTAAGAATGACTGGTGGCCTTAAGCTTTTCAGCTTTTCTTCTACAGATCAGAGAGGTTCTGCAAGATTACTATTCTTGGAAACTTTTCTAGCCGTTTTGAGAATAGGTTATATGTTTCAACACCAAAAGGATGATAAACCTAAAAGCTAAGATCTATAATGGCATTGTAATTTGAGATTTATCTTTCATGATACTTAATGAGAACAATTGGTATGTAATATTTGATGGATTTCAGTGTTCTAATCAACTATTTCGAGTCTTGAAGAGATACCTTGTCTCATATTTTAGAACTAAGAAAATTAAGTATGCATAGTGGCAAGGTTGATATGATTGAAATTCCAGAGCAATAAGCACCCCATAACTTAAGCTAAAATTTACACAACCATTATCTTTAGCTGAATTCAGCAAAGAATTCATGATTGCGAATTCTGAATGAGGTAAGATGGGTGCTTGTTATTGAAGCTTAAGGCCACACACATACAAAGAAAAGAAACAAGGAAATTCCGGAATATCGTGCATGCAAGCGATCTCCAGAAACGCAAAATCAACAGCCAATCACAAGAAACTCATCAAATGGTCTCTATTTTGGCAAACTAGGGTGGGTACGGAATGAAGACATCTTGAATTGCAGCATTCTGCAGCACTACCACATCAATCAAAGCCTCCAGATATTACAAATTTCATGACATATGAAGCACAATGCAGCCATGAGTTTATCTATACTTCGATTGAACGCACTTTTGTATAAGCGTATAATTAGAGGGCTTTTGACGTTTGCGTTAAGAGTAATGATGCCACTCTACACTTCAGTATTGGACAACCTGGATAGCCAAAAGACTCTAAAAGTGTTAATCTATCAGGCAGTGTTCTCAAATCAGAGCCAAGAGCTGACTTTCCCAAAGCCCATTGCTGTCTTTGGCCTAGACTACCAAGGATGAATAGCGGGAGACATCAAGCTGTGGAAGATTATTAGCTGTAAGTAACGTGTATTGGAATTTTAATTTTTTTTAATTAGTATAAGTATCATGCTGCTATAAGCATTGTGTTTGAACAGTTTCCATTGTACTGTCATGTTTGAAGTTAATCATAAAATAAAATCATTTGGTTCAATCATTCCTGATCTTGAAACATAGTGTCAGCATTAAGGAAGTGGAGAGGCTAATGTGATTATGGAGAATCAAGAATGTCAGACAGAAGGTGGGGTTAACCTTTACCCGCTCGAGTCATGTTGAGGCAATTCTCATGAAGCTTAATCACAATAATATTCAAAAATTGACTTAGAAGTAGAGAAAATTCCTAAATAAAATATAGGTAATATGATACTCAAATTATACTCATTTTTAACATGTCTTTTTGTTCTAAACATGAGAAACATTTCTTACTTTAAATTTTAAAAAATTTAAACGTGATTTTAGTAACATAAACATATACAAACCGAGAAATTACAAAGTATTTGTTAAGCATCTCTTCTTTCACGTTGCATGATCTAAATTATTACAAGACAGCAGCGCTTTCGCCTAAAACACTGGGCATGAGAAGGCGTCTCTTAGTCAGCCTAGAAGCTTCCATGTATCCATCCCTCTCATTTCCCTGGAAGTTCTGAGCTCCAAAGTAGTATGTACAAAAAGTTGCAGGAGTCCTGGAACCTTAAACTTAGCAAAGGAACTTCCAAGATTTCAGAATGTATTCTTCTTCCTTTTGTTCTTGCTTACAGCCTAAGTTTATTCTATGTTTTCGGATCTATTCTTCTTCCTTTTTCTTGCTTACAACCTAAGTTTATTCCATGTTTCAGGATCTATTCTTGTTCCATTCTTCTCGCTTACAGCTTGAGTTTATTATATGTTTGTGTCTTTCAGTAACTGCTTGGCCACTTCTCCTTTTCGGTTCAAGTTAGATATGCTCCACCATATGTTGCTCGGTGTGTAAGGACATGCCTGTAAGACGAAAATCTTATACCAAAAACATGATTTTCTATAACGAAATTCAAATAAGAAAAAGTGTTTCTAACTCTCAAGCTACTTTTTAAGTTGGACTTTTACAAAGTTAATGCTTCCACTGAATAAAGACGTTTAAGATTATCTGGAACCCAAATGTGTGATCCCGACATGTTAGTGGCACTGATGGAACGGTATGCTCAACTTTCCACGTACATGAAACCATCCCTGTTGACTTGTCAACATTTTTACCTCTCGACCGTCCACATGTAGTCTATTCTGCTTTTGATGTTCTTTATTACAGATACATCGGATTCTCGAAAGCTAGACACTGGGTAAGATTCCTCTCTCTTTCTCCCTTCCTCCAGGCCCCATTCTTTTTGTAACTTTATATGGTGATAAGATGCAGTGTGTTTCGGCAAATTGAGCCGCTCAGAGAGAACACCAAAGAAGAAATGGATGGGAATGCTTTAATAGACTCGGTCCTCTCTTGGTCTCTCCAGGATGTTCTCAATCCATATCTTTGCGAAAACGAGGTTCTGTCTTTTTCTTTTCAGCTAAACAATAATTTGTGAATCGTATTACTCCACATTTTAGGAGTATGGGCAGGAAAATTTACCATACAAATGACATTAGAATAAATTTATGAACATGGGAACATCGTCGTCCACACTTCCAACTTTTTATCAGTGATGTAGTTTCATCATGTTAATGTGAGAAGCACCCGCTAACTTTATTGATATGTGTTTTCTTGGAAATAACATCTATAGAAATGCAAAACTACCTGAATAAGAATCCTACATGGGAATATTTCTTGTGGGAACTATATTATAGGTGATGGTTTGCCCCTCCATAGTCATCCCCAGGGGGGGTTCTAGGCATAGCATTGCTCTCTTCAATTAGATGATACTGGTTTTACACACATTTTTTTCACATTGTGGAGCAGAGTACCTGCAAATCCATTGGTGGAAAGTACTTTACAGTCTCCAACCATTAAATTTATAGTGGCCTGCATTGTGTTTTTTTTTTTTTTCTTCATCTCTTATCCTTGCAGTTTCGGTTTTGTTTTACTGCTTTTAAGCGAATAGATGCTTCTCATCTATTGCCTGACTTTCAATTTATCATATCCTTATGTAATTTGAGTGATTCTGTGAACATACTTGACATGTTTACTATATTAATTTCATTTTAGTTGTCGTAAAATATCAACTTGTAATAGTCTTAACCACTTAATATTCAAATTGGTTTCGTTCCTCTATTTATACATTGTATAGATAGAAACATAAATATTAGATAACACATTTTGTCATTTAATGTTTGATTTTTCATTTGTCATACTCCTTTTTTTTGTCTCTTTATAAAAATCCTTTGCATACAAGTTACATTATTTGTCACAAGTTTATTCCCTTTAAAATATTGTTACTATAATTTATCCTAGAGTAACATTGTTTTAGTTCTTGTTCTTCTACATGATATAATAAAAGTCCATACTTCTCATATTTCATATACATGTTGCTTAAGCATATTCAATGAATTAAGAGCCATCCATCTTAGAGAAGATGTTGTCACAGAATTGAAGAAATTAAGAGTGGTGATTTATTTATTGGAAGATAAATTCATTATTTCTTTTTTCCTTTTCACCAAATATTTGATCATATTCAAATTATTAGAATCTATTTTTTCAATTCAAGTTATCTCCGGTATTACTCTACAATACATGTCAAGCAATTTATCTAGCTATTTCTTCATCTACATTCTTGAATTTCATGAAGGAAATTTATTGTTTTAATTATTCATGATCAACTTAATTTACTTTTGTTATCTATTCAATAATGAAAATTTTGCTTAAAAACATATGAATTTTTTCTCATGAGTCATGATATTTTCACTCATAATTGCAACATTATCTATTAACAGATGAAAGAGATTCCAAAGACATTTTCTTCTATGACAGAATACATGAAGTCATTCATTAATCCTTTGATTGAAGAAACACGTGCCAATTTGTGTTCAAACATGAAAGAAGTGTCACAAGCTCCTTCTTGTGAAATATATTCCATTAAGAAATCTAAAGATTTTAAAACTCCAAAAGACTTGTTCTATGAAATTACATTGAAAGCTACTAAGAAAATTATATTGAAGAAGGCTGCAGAGAAAGATGCGGGAAAATATGAGCCTGAGGTTGGTGATCTGATTGCCTTGACAGAGGTTGAACCAAAATGCATTGAAGATTTGAACCGAAGATTCTATCCCATTGCCTACATTCATGGGGCAAAAGATATAGATTCTGGAAAGCTCAAGATACTGGCATCAAAGATCATTTTTCCTGAGCAAGACGAGCACATTTGTAGGAGAGAAACACGTCTTGCAAGCAAGAAACAAACACTTGTAGCAGTTTATCTTATGAACATGACTACAAATATTCGCATATGGAAAGCACTGAACCCAGGGCCGGAAGGGGGAAACACAAGCATTATTGAGAAACTACTGCAGCCCAGCTCAGCCGTAAGAATTATCACTCATTTTTGTTCTTTAGTATCACAAACTTCATACATTCTCCAGTATTTGGGCAATATCCATCAGATTCTATTTCAAGACTTACATACAATAACTCCCCCGTGTTCTAATTGTTTGAGTGCACTAATCAATTTATATGTATTGCTTACAGGGGGATGCAAATTGTACTTCTTGCTTTTCCGACACAGAATGCAGCAGTCCTATGCCTTCTTCTGTGCAGGACATAATACGCTCTTCTAATCTTAATGTCTCCCAAGAAGATGCGGTTTTGAGTTGCATCCGTATGATAGATTGCCATCATCAGAATAATATTAAAATTATATGGGGGCCTCCAGGGACCGGCAAAACAAGAACCGTCGGCTTCTTGATGTTTGCCTTTCTTAAAATGAAGTGCAGGACATTAACATGTGCTCCAACTAACGTTGCGGTGTTGGAAGTTGCAAAACGGCTGCTGAGTTTGGCTAGGGATTCGCTGGAGTACGACACATACGGCCTCGGAGACATAGTTTTGTTTGGGAATGGTAAGCGAATGAAGATTGATGATCATCATGATCTTCTTGATGTGTTTCTTGACTATCGTGTTGATGTGCTTGGGAAGTGCCTTGCTTCTCGTTCAGGCTGGCAACATTGCTTACAATCAATGATATATTTGCTTGAGCATCCCAGATTTCAGTACGAAAGATACTTGGAAGAAAGAGAGAAGAAAAAGAATGAGGAGGGTGATAAACTCAAAAAGGATGAACCATGCTTGGAAAAATTGAAGAAGAAAAATAGTGAAGGGGGTGAGGAGCTCGAGCGAGACGAAACAAACTTGGAAATAATTACAAATAAACGTAGTGAAGGGGATGATGAGCTCGAGCAGGAGGAAACTAATTTGGAAAAAATGAGGAATAAAAGTACTGGAGGGGATGATGAGCTCGAGCAGGAGGAAACTAATTTGGAAAAGATGAGGAATAAAAGTACTGAAGGGGATGATGAGCTTGAGCTGGACGAAAGAGACTTGGAGAAAATGAAGATGAAAAATAGTGAAGCGGATGATGAGGACGAAACATACTGGGAAAAAACAGAGAAGCGAAACAAAGAAGGGGATGATAAGCTCGAGGGGGAAGAATCAAAGTTGAAAAATATGAAGAAGAAGAATAATGAGGGAGATGATGAGCTCGAACAGGACGATGATGAGCTGAAACAGGATAGGGATGATCCTTTGGCATTTGAGGAGTACTTTAAGGAGAGATTCTGCCCAATTCATGAGGAACTGAAATCTTTTATGGTTAATTTATATACCCACTTACCAACTTCTCTAGTCCCGTTGGAGGAAGTGGAGAAGATGATAGGAATTTTGGCTCTGCTCAAATCTCTGGACACCGAAGTGCTCAATGCCTGTGTAGCTAACCAAGGCTCGAAACAAGTTCACAACGACTTCCAAGACACACAAAGTGGTGTAGGTTGTTTCATAAATTCAAGTGACACCAGACAAGAATGCCTGCAGAAGCTGAGATGTCTTACAATCTCTATTCCAAATTTCAAAGATAATTATGCAATAAAAGACTTTTGCTTGGCAAACGCATGCCTAGTTTTCTGTACAGCTTCAAGCTCTGCTAAATTGCAAACACAAGGGATTCGGCCTTTGGAATTCTTAGTTATTGATGAAGCTGCTCAACTTAAAGAATGTGAATCAGCTATTCCTTTACAACTACCGGGTCTTCGCCACGCTATTCTCATAGGGGATGAGAGGCAGCTCCCTGCTATGGTTCATAGCGAGGTTTAATATTTATCCTTGATTCAGTGATCTTCAAGTTATTAACATATCGTGCTTTGTTTAACATGTTTAGAATTTGATGTTTATAGCTATCCAAGAATGCTGAATTCGGAAGAAGTTTGTTCGAGCGACTGATCTTGCTGGGGCACCAGAAGCACCTTCTTGATGTCCAGTACCGGATGCATCCGTCCATCAGCTTATTCCCAAACAGGGAGTTCTATGAAAGAAAGATCACAGATGCTCCACATGTTAAAGAAACAGACTATGAGAAGCGTTTCCTTCAGGGCGACATGTACAGCCCCTACTCTTTTATAAGTGTAGCTCAAGGAAAGGAGGATCGTTGTTGGAAGAATACGGTTGAGGCTGCAGTGGTATCTGAGATAGTTGCAAATCTTTACAAACGTATGTTTTTACTAATTGTTATCCAGAAAAAATTTGCTTTCTAAAAAGTTGCGGGCAAATGATATTAATTCCTTTACCATTTCCGGCTTTTGTGATTAGGATTCCTTGAGACGAAGAACAAGGTCAGTATAGGAGTCATATCTCCCTACAATGCTCAAGTTCGTGCAATTGAAGAGAGGGTTAGTAGATACAGTAACGCGGATAGTGGCTTTACTGTGAGTGTACGCTCTGTTGATGGGTTCCAAGGAGGAGAGGAGGACGTAATAATTATCTCCACTGTAAGATGCAATTTAAGTGGAAATGTAGGTTTCCTTTACAACGAACGGAGAGCAAATGTGGCACTAACTCGTGCGAGGTAATACTTGTGTATGCTAGAAAACATTTCAGTTTTTGGAGTTTTTGAGAACTTAAAATTCGTGGGTTGATTCTGCAGGTATTGTCTTTGGGTTGTAGGGAGTGGGGCAACTTTGCTCAAGAGGAAAACCGTTTGGAAGAAACTAGTCCGCGATGCCGAGGAACGAGGATGTTTCTATGACGCCAATGAGGACAAGAGTTTGGCTAAGGCTATTAATGCTTCCTTGACAGAGCTTGAACAGCTTGAACAGCTTGAAATCTTATTCAACAATGACTCTCAACTGTTTAGAGAAGCCATATGGAAGGTACAAGCAATGCTTTAAATGTTCTGTTAACATTATGGAAGTAGGCCAATCAAAAGCAAACTTTGGATTTACGACCTTTGATCGTAAACTCTTGTTAAAATGCAGGTTCGCTTCAGCGACGATTTCAAGAGATTTATAGCGGGGACTAAGAATGAGGCAGTGCTTTCTCTTTTGCGAAAGCTTTCAACTGGTTGGCGACAGCCCGATGAGGAGACAAAGCCCACAATGCATAATGGAACTTCTTCTGAATTTCTAGAGATATACACGGTCGATCTCCAGCTGAATCTTGTTTGGTCTGTAGATATTCTCCAGGAGGATTCGGATTACACTCAGATTATTATGGTTTGGGATGTTGTGCCGTTATCTGATGTTCCAAAACTAGCAAACTGTCTTGACATCGTATTTCAGAGCTATACAGAGGAAAAGGTGCATCTCTGTAAACAAAGATGTGTCGAGAGGTATGACCTTTTCTAAATTTGCTTATTCACTTTTGTATCTTCTGACTTGCGAATCTGATACCCGTTTTCATCTCTTTGACTTTGCTACAGGAACTTAGTTGTTCCTAAGAGATGGCCAATGGACTCACTGTCAGAATCTTTATCCTCACTGAGTCTCAAGGATGAGTCAGAAACATCAACTGCAGCTTCCAGGTGCGTGAAACACATGTTTCGGTCAAATTTAGATACTAAACAATCAAGGAGCAAGGGAGTTTTCTCTTCTGCAGTACCACTGCAAACTTCTTTTTCTTAAGTGCAATATTGCAAAGTTAACTAATGGTCTGATGCATGTTCGATTCTCAGCCAAACAATTGATTCAACCCCTTAAGCGCGCTAGCGAACCTTGAAAGTGGGATTTTCAAAGGGCTTTCCGATGTACGTGAATGTAACTAAATGTCTCTAGCCTGTACTAAAGAATGAATCAGAAGAGGTAGCTTTGGAGCAACGGCAGGGATGGTAGAATGACCGATGAAGTAAGAATGACTGGTGGCCTTAAGCTTTTCATCTTTTCTTCTACAGATCAGAAAGGTTCTGCAGGTTTACTATTCTTGGAAACGTTTCTAGCCGTTTTGAGAATAGGTTATATGTTTCAACACCAAAAGGATGATAAATCTAAGAGCTAGGATTTATATTGGCATTGTAATTTGAGGTTTATCTTCCGTTATACTTAATGAGAATTGTTATGTGATATTTGATAGATTTCAGTGGTCTACATGTCTATCTCAAGTCTTGCAGAGCTACCTTGTCTCATATTTTAGGACTAAGAAAATTAAGTATGCGTAGTGGCAAGGTTGATTTGATTGAAATTCTAGAGTAATAAGCACCCCATAACTTAAGCCAAAATTTACACAACCATTATCTTTAGCTGAATTCAGCAAAGAATTCATGATTGGGAATTCTATATGAGGTAAGATGGGTGTTCGTTTTTGAAGCTTAAAGGCCATTTACGTATACAAAGAAAAGAAACAAGGAAATTCCGGAATATCATGCATGCAAGAGATCTCCAGAAACGCAAAATCAACAGCCACTCACAAGAAACTCATAAAATGGTCTCTATTTGGCATACTAGGGAGGTACGGAATGAAGACATCTTGAATTGCAGCATTCGGCAGTACAACCACCTCAATCAAAGCCTCTAGATATTACAAATTTCATGATATGTGAAACACAATGCAACCATGAGTCCATCTATACTTCGATTGAACACACTTTTGTACAAGCGTAAAATTAGAGGGCTTTTGACGTTTGTGTTAAGACTAATGATGCCACTCTAAACTTCAGTGATGGACAACCTGGATAGCCAAAAGACTCTATTAGGCAGTGTTCTCAAATCAGAGCCAAGACCTCACTTTCCCAAAACCATTACGGTCTTTGGCCTAGACTACCAAGGACGGATAGCGGGAGACACCATGTTGTGGAAGATTATTAGATGTAAGTAACGTGTATAGGAAAAGTTTTTTTTTTTTCAATTAGTGCAAGTATCACGCTGCTATAAGCATTGTTTTGAATGGTTTCCATTGTACTGTCGTGTTTGAAGTTAATCAGAAAATAAAACCATTTGGTTCAATCATTCCTGCCCTTCACTTTAATCTTGAAACATAGTGTCAGCATTAAGGAAGTGGAGAGGCTAATGTGATTACGGAGAATCAAGATTGTCAGGCAGAAGGGGGGGTTGACCTTTACCGGCTTGAGTCATATTTAGAAAATTCTCATAAAGCCTAATCACATCAATAATATTCAAAAATTGACTTAAAAGTAAAGAAAATTCCTAAATAAGATATGGGTAATATGATACTCAAATTATACTATTTTTAACATGTCTTTTTGTTCTAAACATGAGAAACATTTCTTATGAGAAATTTAAAATTTTTAAACATGATTTGAGTAACATAAAACATATACAAACCAAAAAATTAGAAAGTAATTGTTAGGTATCTATTCTTTCACGTCTGCATGATCTAAATTATTTACAAGACAGCAGCGGCTTCGCCTAAAACACTGGCCACGAGAAGGCGTCTTTTGGTCAGCCTAGAAGCTTCCATGTATTCACCCCTGCCATTTCCCTGGAAGTTCTGAGTTCCAACGTAGTATGTACAAAAAGTCGCAGTCAGAATGTATTCTTCTTCCTTTTGTTCTTGCTTCCAGCCTAAGTTTATTCCATGTTTCAGGATCTATTCTTCATCCTTTTTTCTTGCTTACAACCTACGCTTGTTCCATGTTTCAGGATCTATTCTTTTTCCTTTTTTCTTGCTTACAACCTAAGCTTATTCCATGTTTCGGGATCTATTCTTCTTCCATTTCTTCTTGCTTACAGCCTAAGTTTATTCTATGTCTGTGTCTTTCATTAACTGCTTGACTACTTTTCCTTTTCAGTTCAAGTTAAATATGCTCTATCATGTCTTGCTTGGTTCACATAAAAGCTCAGTGTGCAAGAGTATGTGTAAAACAAAAATCTTATACTAATAACATAATTTTATGTGATAAAGTTCAAAAGAAAGAAGTATTTCCAACCTTTAAACCAACTTTTAAGTTGAGCTTTTACAAAGTTAATGCTTCTACTTGGAATCCAAATGTGTCGCACTGATGGAACGGGATGCTCGACGTTCCACACATATGAACCATCCCTGTTGACTTGTCAACATCCTTACCTCTCGACCGAGCACAAGACATCCCTTTTTACTCGCTTTAAGCCCGTCTGTAGTCCATTCTGCTTTTGATGTTCTTTACTAAGGATACGTCGGATTTTCGAAAGATAGACAATGGATAGGATTCCTCTCTCTTTCTCCCTTACTCCAACCCCCCTTGTTTTTGTAGCTTTATATGATGATAAGGAGCAGTGTGTTTCTGCAAATTGAGCGACTCAGGGAGAACACCAAAGAAGAAATGGGTCAGAAGAACAATGACGTCAAGGACGAAATCGATGTGAAAGATTTAATAGACTTGGCCTCCTCTTGGTCTCTCCAGAATGTTAGAGTGAACACCAAAGAAGAAATGGGTCAGAAGAACAATGACGTCAAGGACGAAATCGATGTGAAAGATCTAATAGACTTGGTCTTCTCTTGGTCTCTCCAGGATGTTCTCAATCCAAATCTTTGGAGAAACAAGGTTTTGTCTCTTTCATTTCAGCTAAACAATCATTTATGAATCGTATTACTCCACATTTTAGGATAGTATGGGCAGGAACATTTACCATACAAATGGCATGAAAATTAATTTATGAACATGGGAACATCGTCGTCCACACTTCCAACTTTTTGTTAATGATGTAGTTTCATAACGCTAATGTAAGAAGCACCAACGAACTCTATTGTTATGTGTTTTCTTGGAAATAACATCTATAGATATATATAGAAGCATCAAAGTTAGTGTAACGATAGAAATGCAAATCTACCTAAATGAGAGAATCCCACGTGGAATATTTCTTGTGGGAACTATAGTACAGGTGATGGTTTGCCCATCCATAATCATCCCCAAGGGGGTTCTAGGCATAGCATTGCTCTCTTCAATCAGATGATACTGGTTTTACGCACATTTTTTTCACATTGTGGAACAGAGTACCTGCAAATCCATTGGTGGGAGTACTTCACAATTTCCAACCATTAAATTTATATTGCCCTGCATTGTGTTTTTCTTTACTTTACCCTTAACAGTTTCGGTTTTGTTTTACTGTTTTTAGAGCTAATATACAAAACTTAAGTGAATATATGCTCTCATCTATTGCCTAGCTTTCAATTTGTTGTATCCTTACGTAATTTGAGTGATTCTATGAACGTACTTGGCATGTTAACTATATTAATTTCATTTTGTTTGTCATAAAATATCAACTTCTCACAATCTTAACCACTTAATATTTACATTGATTTGGCTCCTCTATTTATACATTATACAGATAGAAACATAAATACTAGATATTAGATTTAGAATAAGTTTGTATCATTTAATATGAGATTTTTCATTTGTCATATTTTTGTATATCTTAGCAGTTTTCATTTCTCATACACCTTTGTAGTTTTTGCCTTTTTATAAGAATCCTTTGGATAAAAGTTACATTATTTGTCACAAGTTTATTACCTCTAAAATTTTGTTGCTATAACTTATCCTAGAGTAACATTCTTTTAGTTCTTGTTCTTTTAAATGAATAATAAAAGTCCATACTTCTCATATTTCCTACATGTATTGTCAATTAAACATATTTAATGAATTAAGAGCCCTCCATCTTAGCAAAGATGTTGCCATAGAATTGAAGAAATCAGAAGTGGTGATGTATTTATCAAAAGATAATTGATGATTTTTTTTTCTTTTCAACAAATATTTGATCAGATTCAAATTACTAGAATCTATTTTTTTGATTCAAGTCCTCTCTAGTTTTACACTATAATACATGCAAGCAGTTTATCTTGTTGTTTCTCCATCTACATTCATGAATTTCATAAAGGAAATATGTTGTTTTAATTATTTGTGATCAAATTTATTTACTTGTATAATTAACAATTTGCTTACAAGCATGTGTAAATTTCCTCTCACAAGTCAAGGTATATCCACTCATAATTGTGACATCATCCATTGATAGGTAAAAGAGATTCCAAAGGTATTTTCTTCTGTGACCGAGTACAAAAAGTCATTCATTCATCCTTTGATTGAAGAAACACATGCTGCTTTGTCTTCAAACATAAAAGAAGTATCACAAGCACCTTCTTGTAAAATATATTCCATTAAGAAATCTAAAGATTTTAAAACTTCAAAAGACTTGTTCTATAAAATTAAATTGGAAGCTGATAAGGAAAGGACATTGAAGAAGGCTGCTACGAGAACTACATTGAAGAAGGCTACAAAGAAAGATGTTGGAGGATACGAGCCTCAAGTTGGTGATCTGATTGCCTTGACAGACGTTGAACCAAAATGCGTTGAAGATTTGAACCGAAGATTCTATCTCATTGCCTATGTTCTTGAGCCAAAAAATATAGATACTGGAAAGCTCCCGATACTGGCATCAAAGCTCATTTTTCCTGGGCAAGACACGCAAATTTGCAGGAGAGAAACACCTCTTGCGAGCACGAATCAAACACTTGTAGCAGTTTATCTTATGAATATGATTACTAATGTTCGCATATGGAAAGCACTGCAACCAGGGCCGGAAGGGGGAAGAACACGCATTATTAAGAAACTACTGCGGCCCAGCTCAGCCGTAAGAATTATTATTCATTTTTGTTCTTTAGTGTAGCAAACTTCATACATTCTCCAGTATTTGGGCAGTATCCATCAGATTCTATTTCAAGACTTCCATACAACACCCCAATGTTCTATATTTGTTGAGTGCACTAATCAGTTTTATATTTATTACTTACAGGAGGATGTAAATTGTACTTCTTGCTTTTCCGACACAGAATGCAGCAGTCCTATGCCTTCTTCTCTTCAGGACATAATACGCTCTTCTAATCTTAATGGCTCCCAAGAAGCTGCGGTTTTGAGTTGCATCCGTATGATAGATTGCCATCATCAGAATACTGTTAAACTTATATGGGGCCCTCCAGGGACCGGAAAAACAAGAACCGTCGCCCTGTTGTTGTTTGCCTTTCTTAAAATGAAGTGCAGAACATTAACATGTGCCCCAACTAACATTGCGGTGTTGGAAGTTGCCAAACGGCTGCTAAGTTTGCATAGGAAGCCACTGGAGTATGAAACATATGGCCTCGGAGATATAGTTTTGTTTGGGAATAGTAAGCGAATGAAGATTGAGGATCATGATGATCTTCTTGATGTATTTCTTGACTATCGTGTTGATGTGCTTGGGAAGTGCCTTGATCCTTGTTCTGGCTGGAAACATTGCTTACGTTCAATGATATCTTTGCTTGAGTACCCCCGATTCCAGTACGAAAGATACTTGGAAGAAATAGAGAAGAAAAAGAACGAGGGGGGTGATAAACTCAAAAAAGACGAAACATGCTTGGAAAAAATGAAGAAGAAATATAGTGAAGGGAATAAGGAGCTCGAGCAGGACGAATTAGAAATAATTACGAATATAAGTAGTGAAGGGGATGATGAGAGTAGTGAAGGGGTTGATGAGCTCGAGCAGGAAGAAACAAGCTTGTTAAAAATGAAGAAGAAAAATAACGAGGGGGATGATGAGCTCGAGAAGGACGATGATAAGCTCAAACTGGATGATGATGATCCTTTGACATTTGAGGAGTACTTTAAGAAAAGACTCGAGGCACTGAAGTTTTGTTTGGTTAATTTATATACACACTTACCAACCTTTCTAGTCCCATCAGAGGAAGTGAAGAAGATGACGGCAGTTTTGGCTAGGCTTGAATCTCTTGAAAGCGAGGTGTGCATTGTCTGTGCAGCTAACGAAGGCCCACGACAAGTTCTCAACGATTTCCAAGACACAAGAAGTGGTGTGGGTTATTTCATAAATTCGAGTAACACCAGACAAGAATGCGTGCTTATGCTGAAAAGTCTGAAAATCTCTATTCCCAATTTAAAAGACGATCATGCAATAAAAAGATTTTGCTTGGCAACAGCCTGCCTAGTTTTCTGTACTGCTTCCAGCTCTGCCAGATTACACGTACAAGGGATTCCACCATTTAATTTCTTAGTCGTCGATGAAGCTGCCCAACTTAAAGAATGTGAATCAGCCATTCCTTTACAGCTATCGGGCCTCCGCCACGCTATTCTCATAGGGGATGAGAAGCAGCTCCCTGCTATGGTTAAAAGCAAGGTTTGATATTTATCGTTAGTTCTGTGGTCTTGGAAAGTTATTAACATATTGCACTTTGTTTATCATATTTAGAATTTGATATTTATAGCTATCCGAAGATGCTGAATTTGGAAGAAGTTTGTTCGAAAGACTGGTCTTGTTGGGGCACCAGAAGCACCTTCTTAATGTGCAGTACCGGATGCATCCATCCATCAGCTTATTCCCAAAAAAGGAGTTCTATGGAAGTATGATCTCAGATGCTCCAAAAGTTAAGGAAAGAGACTATGAGAGGCGTTTCCTTCAGGGCAACATGTACGGCTCCTACTCGTTTATAAGTGTAGCTCAAGGAAAAGAGTTATATGGTCTTGGACACAGTGCAAAGAATACGGTTGAGGCTGCTGTAGTATCTGAGATAGTTGCAAAACTTTACAAACGTATGTTTTTACTGTTTGTTATCCAAAAAAAAAAATTGCTTTCTAAAAAGTTGCAGGCAAATGATATGAATTCCTTTACCTTTTCCTGTTTTTGTAATTAGGATTCCTTGAGACAAAGAATAAGGTCAGTATAGGAGTCATATCTCCTTATAATGCACAAGTTTATGCAATTAAAGAGAGGGTTAGCAGATACAGTAACGCAGATAGTGGATTTACTGTGAGTGTGCGCTCTGTTGATGGGTTCCAAGGAGGAGAGGAGGACGTAATAATTATCTCCACTGTAAGATGCAATTTAAATGGTTCTGTAGGTTTCCTTTCCAACAAACGGAGAGCAAATGTGGCACTAACTCGTGCGAGGTAATACTTGTACATACTAGAAAACATTTCAGTTTTTGGAGTTTTTGAGAACTTAAAATTCTTGGGTTGATTCTGCAGGTATTGCCTTTGGGTTGTAGGGAGTGGGTCAACTTTGCTCAATAGTAACACCGTTTGGAAGAAACTAGTCCTCGATGCCAAGGAACGAGGATGTTTCTACGACGCCAATGAGGACAAGAGTTTGGCTCAGGCTATTACAGGTGCCGTGGCGGAGCTTGAGCAGCTTGAAATATTATTCAAAAACGACTATCAACTGTTTGGAGGGGCCATATGGAAGGTACATGCAATGCTTTAACTGTTCTGTTGACAGTATGATAGTAGGGCAATCAAAAGCAAAACTTGGATTTATGACCTCTGATAGTACACCCTCATTAAAATGCAGGTTCGCTTCAGCGACGACTTCAAGAGATCTATAGCCCGGACTACGAATGAGAAAGTGCTTTATCTTTTGAGAAAGCTTTCAACTGGTTGGCGTCAACCCGATAAGGAGAAAAACCTCATTAGCCATAGTGAGACTTCTTCTGAATTTCTAGAGGTATACATGGTCGACCTCTGGTTGAATCTGGTTTGGTCCGTAGATATTCTCCAGGAGGATTCGAATTACACTCAGATCATTATGATTTGGGATGTTGTGCCGTTATCTGATGTTCCAAAACTAGCAACCCGTCTTGACATCGTATTTCAGAGCTATACAGAGGAAAAGGTGTATGCCTGTAAATGCAGACATGTCAAGGGGTATGACCTTGTCTAAAATTGCTTGCGGACAGAGTAGAATTATTTAGGATCTATATGATGTTCGTCAATCTTGGCTACATAATTACTGAAGGAAAATAACAAGATCACACAAAATCATTCGCTTTTTTGTCTTCTGACTTGCGAGTCTGACACCCCTTTTCATCTCTTTGACTTTGCTGCAGGAACTTAGTTGTTCCGGCGACATGGCCAGTAGACTCAAGTAGTTCATCTGAGCCATTATCCTCACTAAGTCTCAGGGATATGCCGGATCCAACTAAGATATTGCGAGTACTTGATGGGCTCCCAGAGGAGTACGAAGTATTTCGCACAACAATGTGTAAACCTCCCGTTCCACCGTTCAATGAAGCGGTAAGCCAACTAGAAGCTTTTGACGCAATGAATAGATATACAGCCAGCAAACCAAAAGACAATGCGGCCTTCATGGTGCGTAAGTCTCAACAGAGCCATGGAGGTAGTGGAAGCGCCAGAGGACATGGAGGACCTGCTTCGTTTTCTTCCCGAAGACGGGGTTTTACGCAGTGGGGTCAAATAAGTCAAAGGGACTATAATAACAGCGAAGGAAACTTTTTTCAGGCAACAAATCAGAACCAATTGAATCAACAACGCATCCTAGAGTTAGGACAGGAGCATATTGTTGTTTGTCAGATTTGCAGCCAAGAAGGACACTCTGCTCTTAACTGCTGGAGGCATTCTGAGATTATTGTTTGTCAAATTTGCGGTGAAAAAGGACATTTTGCTCTCAACTGCTGCTGGAGGCATTTCGAAATTATTGTTTGTCAAATTTGCAATGAGAGAGGACATCATGCTCTTAATTGCTACTGGAGGCATTTCTATTGAAATTTGAAATTGTATTATCATCAGTAAATATCCTATACTTGCGTAAGCCCTTTGAGGCCCATTAGTAACCCAATTCTTACTCTCACCATTTCTCTATATAAGTCACTGGTTGGTTCCTATCGATTGTTGAGACTATTGTACATGATATTGTATTTCTATAGATGAAATCTGTTTTACATTTTTCAGCTCAACTCAATTCTTAAACTCATAGAGCAGGAATTTCTTACCTTCCTATGCTTCTTCATGTTTTCACACTTTCTTAGATTTCTCTCTCTTATTTTTCTGGTTTATCTCTCTTTCGGACATTCCCTCAAATATTTGGTATTCCTTTTTTTTTTTCTACCCATTATGTCTTTGGCTGATAGTTGCAGCCCCGTTCGCAATCGTCATGAATGCTACCCCTGGCATTGTTCTTCTACTCGCCATTATTCTCGTGGTCACTCTAGCCACCCAAATCTATCCAGCAACTCATATCCTTCCTTTCTTATTTAACCTGGACATCCTCTCTATCTTTATCCCAACAAACAAACAAGTGTGCTCATCGTCTCTAAAAAGCTCACCAGGAGTAGAAAACTTTGCCAATTGGTGCCCCGACATGGAGATGGCACTGATAGGGAAGAACAAGTATGGCATCGTAAATCCCTTTGTGGCTCAACTAAGGTCGAAATCTCCTATATTTTCGTTCTAGAAACACTACAACAAGGTTGTGGTGTCTTGGCTTCTCATAGCTTTGGCTCCTAAGATCTCTACCGCACCTTCACTTATGCAATTGATGCTCAAATCGTCTAGCTTCATCTCCATGAAAAATTTTAGTGTGTTGGCACCAAGGAGCTCTCCGCCGTGCAATGAAATTTGGTCAATGCCTCTCAAAATTGTGAAATCGTAGATCACTTTGTTTACCGTTGGAGTGGTTGTGAAGTTAATGTGACTCATATGTGGCTTTTCTCTTCTCAAAGCTTGGTGGAATCGTTGCTTTCCGACAATTCCAAAACAGCATCAAGCTAACCCAGTTCCTAAACAAGCTTGATAATAGTTTTTTAGCCACCCATTCATAGATTCAATACACTTAACCATTTTGTCCCTTTCTAAAGCCATCATGATGATTTGCAATGAGGAAGGGCCTCACCAATGTTCCAGATTTGATGGATGGGCAAATTCCATTGCCTTTTCCATTAAAACCCAAATGTTATAGCTTGCGCTAGGTGGCATATTGCGCGTCGAGTCGAGTGTACTTGGAATGAGACTTGTTGGGCTCTTGCTGTCTAGAGCACTGCCTACCGGGCGAGCCCCAGATGGGACCCATTTTTTCTATCTGACCGACGTCTATAAGATGAGTGGTCCTTTCTTACAGCAGCCTTGTGATCTGCAGGCTTACCAGTAATTAGGGTCCCTTAGTTGCCAGCCCACGCATGAATTTTACTCCCTGCCAGACTATCCTTCTTAGACCCACGTTGGCTCAGCTGATTAGCAAGCTCTCTTTGATGGTTGCAAGAATTATGGTAAGAAGGATCATCACATTGATGAATGTTATCAACTTCATAAATATAGCCATTGCAGATTTTTAGGTCCTTCCAAGTCCAAATATCTTAAACTCCATAGACATCTTTCGAAGAAAGGACAAGGGAAATCTACCAAGCAACAATCCACCTACCATGCCACTATTGATGATGATTCTAATGATGAAATTGTCCTTACTAAGGAGAATCATAAGGAGATCATGACATTTCTCATTGGGATCGGTACCAAGACATTATAGGAAAATAGCTTCGAATGATCAATTAGGCTCAGAACATTACAAGTTACCTTAAAGTCTATTTTTGTAATTTTTTATGTATTATTATTTTCATTATAATGTTTTCTTAGACATAAGTAATGTTTTATTTATATTTTATTTCTACCTAAAGTCGAGACAATATATTGACGGGTTAAGTTTTATGCCCTATCCTATGTATCTTTTACACTCGTTTGATTCT
This sequence comes from Casuarina equisetifolia, assembly GCA_028551475.1. Classification (NCBI taxonomy): domain Eukaryota; kingdom Viridiplantae; phylum Streptophyta; class Magnoliopsida; order Fagales; family Casuarinaceae; genus Casuarina; species Casuarina equisetifolia. The sequence continues at coordinate 5,163,106 of CM052361.1, forward strand.
TTGATGAACTTGTGCTAATATCAATGACAAGGATATAATTCTTTTTAAAAAAGGTTATTATTCATTGTATGAGGACATGGTGTCATTGCCTATTTGGCTCCTAATTCTTGATCTAGACAAACAATATTGCCATAAACTATTTTCAAATTTAAAAGAAGCTATCCCTAAAGCAAACAAGGTAGCAAAAACTTCTTAACTAAGTTTGACTATGTGATGGAATACAAGGTTGAGAAAGCTACTTGACTCTGGTTGATGCTCTAATAGAAAGGTCAAGCTAGCTACCATGAGTTTAGCCATGGGAGACAAGATGTAGCTAGTGCAAGAAAAGATGTCCCATGGTCCCATCAGCTCATGAGGGATGGTAAGACCAAGTAGTTGTGGTTAAAATACAAACTGCTCTACATGAAGAGAAGGCATTTACATGTGTCTAAGTGGGAGAACCTTTAATACAAGTCCATCAAGAAGTGTCAAAATAACAAGTGGGCTAACCATCTCGGACAATGAAGAATGCACACCCTTCTTGAAGCCTCTTACTAATGGCCTGACATAAAAGATGAAATGGACTTGTATGTAAAGACTTGTCTTGTGTGCCAAGAAGATAAACAAGAACAACGGCCTCCTAGTGGCTTGTTGGAGTCACTACCTATTTCAAGCCATCCAAGGGAGATTTTCTTCATGGACTTAATCATAGGATTGTCGAAGTCTGAAGGTTGTAGTTTTATTTCAATGGTTGTAATTCAATTATCAAAGTATGCAACATCCATATTGGTGCCTATGGAGTGTCCAGCAAAAGTCGTTGCACAACTTTTTTATAAAAGCATGTAGTGAACTTCTAGGCATTGTCGTGTAGTATCATTAATGATTGAGGCATGCGATTCATTAAACATTTATGGAGAGTTTTTTGAGCTATTGGTTTTGGAGTTACAGTTTTCTAAAAGCTTCCATTCTTAGATAAAGAGACAAACAAAAAGAATGAGCAATTTAGTAGTACTATACTTAATGCACTTTGTGCGTGCAAATCAAAAGGATAGGGTAAAGTTGATGAACATGACTCAATTTTCATATAACTTTCAAATGAGTAAATCAACAAATCAAAGTTCATTTTAATTGGTGACGAGGCAATTGCTACTAACTCCTTCAATTCTTACAACAAAACACACTAATAAGAATCCTACTGCATTTAATATGGTAAAATCTTGGTAAAAGAATGTAGGTGTAGTGAGATTATTTTTTATCACGGTTGTTAAGAGAATGAAGAGATAACCCATTGACTAAAAGGTTATGGAGCAATTCATGGTGAAATTTTTTTCACAATAGTACAAAGCATATTGGCCCATTCATAAGGGGTTGACCTATAAATATAAAGGATCATTTGAGGTACTGGAAAAGGTTGGAAAGATTCCCTATCAATTGAATCTTCCACCTAACCTTAAGATATATCTAGTGTTCTATATGAGCATGTTGAAGCCATTTCATAATAATGCAAAAGATGCTAGACAAAGTAGGTTGTGGGCCCTTCCAATGATGATGACTTTTTTCTAGAGAGAGGCAAAAACAATCCCAATTAATCAAATGTTTTGGAAAGAAAGAGCTCATTTAAGAGAATAGTTCTTCATTAAGTAGAAGAAGTTATTTGAAAGTAAGGTAATGTAGGAGTTTAAGAAGAATCTTTCGTAATTCAAAGATCTTATCAACCACTACCTAAAGGCAATAATGTTGCCAAATTAGGTGAGAGAATATTTCACACTAGCAATATGAGCTCATGGGTGGCCATTCAAGTATAAGTCAAACTCCTATGTTTTGGACTAGCAATACGATGCACTAATTGTGCAAGTATGAATTTAAGTATCAATTTGACATCTAAGGTTCCCTGTGTTGGGTCATCGCTCTTAGTGGTGCCTTTGTTTTCCCTTTTGTCTCCTTGTATGGTTTACTTTTACTATATGGATGTAACTACCCCATTTATTGTGAGAACATTACAATCCTTTTCAATTTCCTTAGTTCCTTAATCTAAATGTATTAATGTGCTTATTCAATAAAAATATCATTACGATTTTATATTCCAAATTGTTGTGTTTATCTTAAATAATAATATCTTTGGTTTGAAATTTTAAATGTCTCGATTCAATGTATCGCATTTCAAATCTTTACAATAGTTCACACATTCATAGCCACACTCTAAATGTATTACCGAATTCAATAGATTAGGGAATGTGAGCACCTATATAAATAGATTCTCATGGATCACTCTACTTCCTCTAAGTGAGTTATATCTCAATCTTGAGATAAACAAGAAGTTTTGCTTCCTTTTGACTCAAGGCCCTTCATGAGGATCATTACCAATCTTCCACCTCTCGCTTCCAATGGGGAGAGATGACTTCTCTATTATACCAACCAACATTCTGTATTGACTTTAACAAAATGCAAGGACAAATTGGAAAAGAAAAGGCTGAAGCAGAAGCTTAGTTTGGTGCATCTACCCTTCGGAATCTCAGAATCTCGACCCCAAGGTAGTCAACACAACCAGGAACAGCAACATGAGGCTTTCCAACTTTAACACGAACAGCAGAAATCTGTGGGTGCTTCGTGAAGGTGGTCGACGCGATCAGCTGAGCCACCGACTCTAGAAGATTTTGTGCAGCTCCTTCCACAACCTCTCTAACTATTCTGCAACGCCCCCGTTCAAACCGTTAAATGAAATCTTGTATCAAACAAAGCACACAAACCTATGTAAAGATAGGTCACAGAATAAAAGAATAATATAATGCATTTCTTTTTATCTTTTTTTGGCTATTAAAATATTGAGATTTTCACGGTTTGTTTAGCTAGATGTCTCCCGACCAGAATATGAACCGGGCTTGTTGCAGTTGCCCCTATACATTTTATATTTAGATAAACTCTTGGCAATCAGACCAGAAACTAATAACTAAGGAATGCGTCTTGTGTATGACATGCCACGTTTCCACCGCTGCTAAAAGTGAAGGTGTCAACTTAAAGCTTACCGATAAATATCAGTGTAACTAACAGTATCTGACAAACAGTCAGAATTACCAGCCTGCCGAAGATCCAACCAAGCATCAACATCCACCAAAAACTTCTGACCCAGATTCCTTTCTTCTGGCTTCACCCCATGATACCCATGGAATTTCAACCCTCTCAAAATCAGTTTGTCTCCCCTCATTACCGCAATGTCTTCCATCAATGCTCCTGACAAAAGTCATAGTTTGTTAGCCATACACTTAAAAGGGCAGGATGAAAACCCCAAGCGTCAAACTAAATACATATGAGGACCATATAAGAGCTTTAGGGAAAATGTACACTTCCTTTTAACCAATAAACAACAATTCGTGCAAATTATTTTTGAAATAAACTATGGTTAAACTCCTTCGGCTTTGTGGAATTCTAATAACATCCATCTCTTTTTAGAATTTTCAGATCACACATCTCTTGTGGCGTTTAATTGTCCTAATAAAGCACTTTCGTCCCTCCTGTTATATTCACGTCCATAACCCTTATAAGAGCCCATATGACCTTAAGCTTAAGAGCTTAAATGGAGCACCAACAAGATGAGAGAATCATAAAAGATTTGCAAATATATGTGAGATAGAGAAAGAAATGCGGAAGAAGACAAGGGTTGTTTGTAGATAGCAGTGGCGCTCCAGCACACTGCCATTGTGGCCTCTACAAACCTTGAATTTGATTTGCAGAGAGTGATGCAATATGGTTATAGGCGGCAGCATATAACCCTTCTGAGCCCCTAAACCGTTCTGAATGCCATTGACTGTACAAGAAACTCTAGAAAGGCCTTTTCATTTCTGGGAGTTTTGTGGTAATAGGTAGCACCATCAAGGCAACAATGGTGGTGCAGCATGGTTAACTGTAGCCTTTAAACCCTGCTAAGTGCCATTGACTGAATGTATAACTCTAGAAAGGCCCTCTTAGTTTGTTTTTAGCTGCAACAGACTGAAAAAACAGTAGTAGCTCCTAAAATGAGATTACATATGGTACCTTTCTGGGACAGTGATTCAAGAACTTCTAGGTGGGCATGCAAACTTTCTTTCCTTTCCCATTCAGAAACTAGTTCCAAGTCACTGAATGTATGGAATCATTTCAATTTTTTGCCATCTAGCCACATGATTAACTATTTCTACAACCAGTAAACCGTAGATGGCAGGATCTCCTAACGGATATATACTCTTTAACAGGAAAAGAAAAAAAACAAAGGAATGATGGATGACAAGTCTCACAAGTTGTTTAAAGTTGCCAAAGGACATAAATGGTAACCTCAACAACAAAAGCAAGCATACGTATATCAAAAAAGGGTGCCAAAAGAAGTAACTGAAATGCTAAAGAAAATTGGTCACAGTATGCCCCAAAGTAAAATTTACTAACTACTAGCTGAACCAAGCCAAGGAAAGATTTGAATATAGTCTGAATGATGACAATCAAGGCCTTGATTTGGTGGATTTCCAGAGAGCTCATGTAAGAAGAGAGCTCTAGATTTGGGGATCCTAGGATTAAGAGAGCCAAACAGCCCCTTTATCTCGGAGCTTGGCTGTGAAATCCGAAGGATAGGAGGATAGGGGAAGAACAGGCTAGTTCAAGTGCATCGGAAATACTCTCTCTGGTCACTGAATTAGTTAACCATGTATGGACCTGAATCTAGCCTCAAGGGAATAGCTGAGTACGGACCTAGTGTTTTTAGAAAAACTGAAAAACCCGAGTGTTGTTATAATCGACTCAAACCATGGGAGGTTAGCCTAAATTAAAAATCTTAACTGCAAAACCAATACATTATTGCAAATAAAGATTTCCTGCTGGCGTGGAGCACCTTGCTTTTAAGAATACACCAGACGCAATCTCCATACACCCGAAATTAATTTTTCAAGGGAACCACAAGAATTTCTCTAACAATCTATAACGCAAAGTTAGAAAATGAGAATCATGAATAAAAACTCTTTGCTCTTCACAACTAAATCCAGTCTGCCAACAGCAAGCACATGCAATCAAAATGAAATACGAACTTCAACAAAACATCTCTGAAACAGAAATTTCGATAAGAAAACCTAACTTTTGATATCAAACCAAACTTCTCACAAACCCACATAAATTTGAGAATTCTAGACCCTCAAAATATGAGCAAAGGACTGAATCCATGAACTTACAGAAACCTAATATGTCCAAAAGTACAAAATGTAGGCGAAACCGCCATCAACAATATTGGATGAACACATTCACAATTACCATCCGAACAGGAAAAATTGAACATGATGAAAAAGATTTCAGTTTACCACTACTGGCTGTTTCCATAACCTAAGTTTTCACTGGGAAACTGCGAAGCCGGCGCCAGAGATATCCAGCACTGAGAAAGTGAGATCCAGGAACGAAGGCCGTTTCTTTTGTTTTTGTTAAGAAGAGCAAGAAATTTTTATTTTTTCCAGTTACATATTTCTTTAACATTATTTTTCAAAGCAAATCATAAAAAATGCTCAAATTCTGCTCGGTAAGAATCACGGGAAAGAAAAAGAAAAGGACAAATAAATTTATTAAATATACCATTTTGAAATAAAAATGAATAAATTATTTACTCTTAATCAAGTTGAGAAAAGATATATGTACTCTCTAAAACATTTAACTTTTTAGGATATAGCCTTTCTAACTTAAGTATTTTTGATAGATCCTGGAGCTAATTTAGTAGTTTTTTGTAGAATGTCCTGCTTTCAGAAAAATGAATTCTTAGGAAAAGTCTCACTGTAGTAAAAGAAATTGAAGGTAGACAAAGTTATAAGCAAAAGACATCGTTGTATGGATGAGTAATAACAAGTTCCTGATTTCTAAAGTAATTTATCTTCCAAATATGCATAGAGACTTTTTATTTGGTGACTTTTTTAATGGTTATATTCTTATGCGGATCCATTATAGCACATTATGTTAACTTTTAAAAATTATAATTTTTTTTTAATAAAAGGGTTCGAACCTTTATTTCGTATGTTATTTCACCAAAGCTTCAATTGAATCTTGTTTCTAGTCATTTGTAATCCGCCCTAGTTAGCATAGACATCACCACAAACAGAAACTCTGAAATAATTTCGAGCTGCTCATTTTCATAAAGTGTAATTTTCTATTCAAACAATTGACTGGAAACTTGCATAAGCCAACCTTTTGACAACAATGATCAGCAGGCATGATTGAACTGAGACAAAGAATCTATGATATATTTTTACAGACTAAAGCAACAGGATCATACTGGTAATATACTTGGAAGAGTAAGGTAAACATTTCATGCATTATACAAGCAAAGATCCTGAAAAACAGGTGGACGGAGATGCAAACAGACAGACCCTACGAGATTTGCGTTCTTTGAATTCAAAGCCATGAAGTCCCTTACGCCACTCTTAAGATTTTTCGTGTACATGATTTGACTGATGCAACAAGGCTTTTAACCCACATACACGAATACTTGGTAATGACCATTTTCTTTCCTGTGTTATCTATATTTCAACAACAAATGCTTTACGGCCCAACGCCCAATCGTGCCCCCAAGTGTCACGAGCCCCATGCTGTTTACAAATCTGCTACTGATCAGCAAAAGTTAGTATCGATTGCAGTGACGCAATAACCTGAGGAATGTCGTGTTGCAAACAGAAGCACCTTATACTGTAATAAGTCCAAATCATCTGAGTGCAAGATTTTTAGCACTCGTTTGTTTATAACAGAAATCCCCCTAAGCAACAATGTAGCATGCAAAGAGGAGTAAGGAAAACAAATGTGATACTGAAAAGTCGTGGAAAAGAAAACTTTTTCCCTTCTCCAGGATTTTCACAAACAAAATTTAACCTCACGAAGCCCCCACCAAAAGAGGATTAAAAGATAAAAGAAGAAAAAAAGAACGAAAGAGAAACATGCAAGAGAAATGAAGCGGTAAAGAATTTAATCTATTGTACAAAGGCAGGAATGAAAGAACTTCAAAAACGGTTGTATTGTTATAAGAGGCTAAAATTTTTCCTTCTGAATCTCAAAAAACAAGTTAATTTGATGTTCATTTGCAGAAGTTAGCCGCAACTAAGCTCTAAATGCATATGGATCCTCAGAGTATAACAGTATTTCTTTCTTGAGAGGAAGAACTCTGAATCCAAGGCTTTTCAACTTATTCCGCCTTCTTGCTAGAAATGTCGTCACTGCTTTCCTGGGATGATTTAGCAGTCTTAGACTCGTCAAACTCCAGCAACTGCACAGGATGACAAAAGAACGTTTTCTTAATCAACCAAATATTTCGTACAAGATTGCAGAGCGCAACTACTGCCAAGTTATTAAACATGATATAACTCAAAATGATAAGCTTTAGACAATTAACATGAACAATTACTTCCCAACATATTATCTGGATCCTTATTTTTCCATGTTTTGCAAAACCAGATGCAGAGGATGAACAACAATACTTGAGCTTTTAGATGGGGTCTCAACTCACAAAATTTACCAGTTTAAACAGCTCAAAGAAAATGAGAACAACTCTTAGCTCGATACCAATACAGTATTTCCAACATCAATCACCTAATCCCTAAAATGGGTATGCAATGACTAGGAAAAGCAAGTATTCCAGTTGGAGGAAATCTCCCCTCCCCTCTTTTACCCATCCACTCATTCCCCAAGGATTCCATATGGCTAGACAATCACGGTTCATTGCCCGGAGGAAGGGAATAGTTCCTGTTGATCAGTCCGTACTCAACCTTTACAGAAGGCTCAAAACCTTCTTGCTAGGCAGCAAAGGCCCTGGCTACAAAGAACTGTGATAAGTACTCAAGAAAAGAAGTCTCTTTGAATCCAGATCCCCATGATACTTGGCAGAAGGTTATGGATTGGACTAAACGCAATCTCCATTCTCTAGAATAAATACAAACTGGAAAGATAGGTAACAATACAATCTCCCTCTCTCTTTCTCATCCTCTGAACTTTATAATAATGTTGCATTCTGACAATTGTTGTTAGACCTAAAAACTCTAAAAACTCTTTCTCCCTTTTTTTTTTCCTTTACCACAAAGCCTTTGACCTAATTTGGACTAAGAACAGAGCCTAGCACTTCTTAGGTACAGAAAACAAAGTGAAAAAGCATTCCACTGGTCACTGGCTAGATCTTCCACTGCTTGCCATCAAACTATCTATCATTCCATCTAATGTATATGAAATACTATTTCAATTAAAGAACAGAATGAGAAAAGCCAATAACAGAAAATACAAGTGTGGTGAACAAACCGGTTTGACTTCACCATTCCATATGCAATGAGCAGCCAAAAATCCAATAACCGCTGGTACAATATACAAAAGTGCAGGCTGAAACAAGCAAGAAAAACAATGAGGATGAGACAATAAAATCAAGGGAAATTTCTCCCCAACAAGTATTATATGAAAATGAATAAAATAGAGAGAATCAGCCATTAGTCACCTGAGCAGCCTGAAACCAGTTCATGACAATAATTGTAAGAACCACACCAACAGTGTATCCCAGAAAAGCACTACTAAAATACTGCCTCTCTTTCCCTCTAGACACATCAAATCGCAAAGCCAAAGCTACGAAAATACCTGAACGGGAAAGCAAACATAGTACCCTGAGTGGAAGTAAAGATAACACACTCAGGCATGAACAACACATTTTGGTGAACTATGTATGATACAGATTCACAACTAAGCAGCTGCCAAAGACTAAATCTAGAGCCTGATCTTAAGAAGATGAATAAGAAACAGGAGGCATATAAATAATAACACCAGAAAATTTTAAATGGAAGAAGGTGAAAGATGTGTCATAACATTTTTCTTCACCCCAAGAGAGCACATTAACCACTTAATCATTGTAATTTCAAAGCAACTCTGCTAAATTGCCTTTACCATAGGCAAAAAGGAAATGTTATCAAAATAACAAATGCACAAGGTCCAAAGCAGCCACATGCAAATCAATCTAATCTCCAATAGGCCAAAACACAATAACCTCTGGATTCTTTACCCGAAAATTCACAAAAAAGAAATGAACAAACAATATGAAACCTTCAAGAAAGACAAAGCAGGCAATAAGGTCTCCATCTTACCAGGAATTACAATATCTCCAAGTCCAAGCATAGAAAATGGTCGTGCAGAATCAGCTGTAGGGAACAAAAGCTGCAAAGAAATTGAATAGTTTAAGCAATTAGAATATTGACAGCAACAAATACCACTACCAAAATTGTGGAACACTACATTAACAATTCAAGAGACAGACAATAACTTCAACAGGGCATGTGCAAATTTTCAAATTGAGAAAGATTGCTAACCTTTATAGGAGCGTCAAAAGATTTTGCAACACTAACCATCACTGGAGTGAAGAAAACCCAGAAAATATCATATACAAAAAGTCCAGCCTGAGAGGTTTGAGGACCAGAAAAAAGTTAGACATATGCAGAAGTCCTTCTGAGCAACTCGTTCAATACTTTAAGGTATAGACACCAAACATTCAAGAATGTCAGATTATGGCAGTAGGAAATATGCTTTTATCTATTATCTGGAAACTTGAAATACCACCAGAAGCTGAAGTTGAAAACATTATTATATATAGATAAAGGAAATCATAAAGCAATATCGCAGTAATCATGTCAGAATGAAACAATTTTGGATCTAATATATCAGGTATCAAGGAGGTGCCTAGCATTGAAAAAAAAAAAAAGAATGAAAGGGACATTTCTGGCAATAAATAATCCAGAAAGGTACTCTTGAAGATATTATCCTTGATGTTCTTATAGCAAGAAAAGTGTTCTTTTGTTTGAATCTACACAACAGACATGTTAATAGAAGAATGTCGTGTCAGGACTTGAAAAGGAAGAGAGTGACATTTTTCTTTAAGAAGGGAGGTTTAAGGATACTATTGCACTGAATCTAGGTATGTGAAATGGCAATAAAAGAGATAGGATGGAAAAGGTGGTTCCCTGAAGTTTCAGTAATTGCAACACATAAGGTCCGGCAGAAAAACCTTTCACAACAGTGGTGGTAGCAGAGAGAGAGACCATAACTAGGGATCTACTAGAAAATGGAATCAACAGAACTGAGATCAAATGAAGGTAACAGAAAAACCCAACCCAGAACATGACTGAAAAGATACATAACAGCAAGTTTTAGTTTTTCCATTCAGCAATGGGTCTACAATGAAGCTTTTCTCGTATTTGTGCAGGCTAATGAGAACTGAGCCACAACATATTCTCAGGCTTTGCTTGTTTTTCAACTGAGCCAGAAACGATAGGGACCAAACTTAGTAAATTACTTATGTAAGCAAAGTGACACTAGGAACAAGCCACTGCACATATCATTTGCATGCCTAACAGGAACAGATCTTAAGCATAAAATTTTTGCAAAAGCAATCATTCAGTCGAGGGAATTATAAAATCAGACAGAGATAAATGTCTGATATACATCCTTACATATACAAGTGTGTTTGTGTCTGCATACACATAAAAACATGCAAATGTAAATATGTAAGGAGATCACTCAACCTATAAAGTTAAAGCAACTCTGGTTGCAATTAAAGTACTTCAAGAGGGAGTAATAATAATAATAATAATAATAAAATTAATAGGCACGAATTCTTACCAAAAGAATGGCACCAGTCTTAAAAGAGCCAAGAGAAAGCATTTCAATTCCCTGAAAATAATAAAAATGAAATCTTACAAATCAAAGCACTCAGTAGCGACAATATACATGAGAAAAAAGAAAACAAAAGAAAAGAAAAGAAAAGAAAAGGATTGGCTAAATATTCCCCATAACCACAGAATGCATAAAAACATCTCAACGCCAAATTTCAAACACCAGTCACAAGAATTATATATTGTAATGCAAATGTTAGTCAAATCATGAAAATGAAGCAGTTGAATGAACCCATATGATACCATTCAGTTAAATGCCCAAGATCAGTGGTAGAGGAACAAGTAACAAAAAAAAAAAAAAAAATCTTAGAGAGTCCCAGTTTCTCATTTGAGATATGATAACTTAAGCTTGAGCCAAATGATCCCTCTCTTTTTTAGTGGTTCTTGTTTCCTTCTGAAGTTGAAATAAATACATGATAGGAGCTAAAACATATCTAACTAACACAACACATCTAGATTTAGTTCCAAAAGATACTAGAATTATGAATGTTCCAAATAATTAAAAATGATAAGATTAAGCATAAGCACAAAAAAATTATTCACGATTAGAAATAGTAGTTATAGGATTAAAATTAAACAGTTTTGAGCATGAAATTATTGATCAAGGAATAGGAAGATCTCCAAAACAGTGAGTGGTCAAACACATAACAGGGATAATTAGCAACATTTAGAGACATACAGGTTTTAAAAGGATGCTAGCAAACCTGAATGCAGAAAGCAAGTCCCAATATGTTGTTAGCTAGCCAATGCTTCTGCGATGCATACCATGCACAGAAGAAGGTTCCGGGTATTGCAGCAACAATCTGAGACCTTGTGAACTCAACGTCCAAAGCTGTGAAAGAAAGACGGAAGGAAAAATATCACTCTGCATAATACAAGCAAGATTATGTCACTAGATCAAATGAAACTCAGAGGAAGAGAAGATCATTGAAAATGCCTTAACAAATGGTAGCCACGTCATAGAACAAGAAAATACCAGGCACTCAACAAGAAGTCGCATATAAAAGTTCAAAAAGAGAGTCAAAAGATGCAGCTGTTCAGACTCAACCAATTAAGTGAATAGAGCAGCAAGGTATAGATTCTAGTAAAGCATTACCATGACACACGAAGCAATTACTATCATTTTTCTTTGCTGAATAAGCTAACTAAGCCTGAAATAGAAATGCACTTAATGGACATCAATGTTGCTACATTAAATTCCCTCAACTCCTGCTTTCTCTGATGATCTTCTTACTTGTTGAAGATCAAAATGTCTCCAATATTTTGGAAGAGTTGAAGTAAAATGTACAGAAAGATTAGCCTAGTTTTCATGGGGATACATTTGGAAGATAAAACTCTTAAGATATTGGAAGATTGAAAGCAAAAGGCATGGAAAGATTAGCCTAGCCCACACAGGTGTATGGAAGATGCAACTCTTTGAGATATTGGAAAAATGCAGGAAGGTACGGAAAGATTAGTCTAACCCACACGGGTGTGAATGGAAGATGCAACTCTTTGAGATATAGGAAAAATAGAGAAAGGTAAGGAAAGATTAGCCTAGCCCACACGGGTGTGTATGGAAAATGTAACTCTTTCAGATATTGGAAGAATGCAAGCAAAAGGAATGGAAAGACCACAAGGATGAGTATGGAAGATGAAAACCCTGATAAATCATTAGACTCCTAGCCTTCCAAAGTGGTTTGGAAACTGCTGCAGTCAATCATAAGACAATAAAACACCTAGCACCTGTTAAATCTCGAAACCTATTGCAGGAAAAAAAAAATGATAGCCTATAAACTATCTATCATAGAACAGCAGTATGGTTTTAGTTGAAAAAATAGGCAACAAATTATTACTTTTGAAAATAATAGACTTAAGCAGATATAATTAAAATCAATTGGTTTAAGATTAAAAGGTTCACAGTAAGAAATAGAATAACAATTAAAAGGTAATTAAAAGGGATATCACATACAACGGAAATAAGGGAAATGCCATGTGATAACGTCTTCATTCCAACGTGTTGGCAAGAAACGTTTAATAGCAGGTAACAATGTTGCCCTGGCAAAGATAAAGAAACAATCAATAAGATAGTGAAGCAAACGACTGGAACTCAATTTCAATTAAGTGCATACATATACAATAATAACCCCAAGGGAAAGAACATACGAAAGAGCAACGATCCCAAGCACAAAGAAGTAGCATGTCAATACAGCATTAACCAAGTCCTTAGATAGAAACTTGAAAAGTAAAAATAGTGACAAGAGCATTGCACTCCCAACAAAAGGGAAACGCATGGCATGTTCATTAGACATCGTCTCCTGCAAAAATATTAAATAAACATTTTAGGGAGGATCAGTCAAAAGCCCTCAAAATAAAAACATACATGCAGAAGATGAACATTAGAGCTGCTTTACTTACAGAAGGTGGAGTTGGCTTGACAGATCTATGGCAACCGACAAAAACTGTGAGGCAGGCAGTCAAAATAACATTTAGGTTTGGATTTACCTTCACAACAAGTGGTGCTAAAGTTAACCCTGCATTCAAAAAGCAAAGCAAATTAACCGCATATGATCAAGCTCAGAACAGAAAGAGTAACCCCTCTACAGTCACCAACCCCCTTTTAATCATGAAAATACATGTAATTTGGTCCAACGACCACTGGATGTGCGCCTTGAGCAACAATATATGCAACCACAAAGACCTTATAGTGGGACATAGAACTTGCAGCAATACTGCACTGACAATTGGTACCACATAACACTCACAAAAGAGATGGATTCCCAACTTAATGTAAAGAAACGTTTGCGGTTTCTTTTGTCCGCCCCACCTAAACCAAGATGATGAATGCACGAAGAGAATAGGGGAAAAGGACCTAACAAACAAATTAACTGCTTACGCACACAAATTCATAGCAACCATATAAAAGCACAATCATGGTAACACAAGAATGCAGATCGGATCCACTGTCATCTTTTTCCATGTAAAATTCCATTTTGCATGACAGCCCTTTATCTCAACCAGTTGACAACATCCATTAACATTCTTAGTCAAAGTCAACGAAGGAACCAAAGGCATACATGAAAAGGAATGAAAAAGAACAAGTGATCAAAATGCAAACTTCTAATCTTAACAGATGTCCAGAAAATTATCCCGCAGATATTATAAAATGATAATTCCAACAAGAAAAACTATTTTTGATGCGCTGTTTAAACTTTCCTAAACAGTTCAAGAATGGTGCTGACCACTGACGAAGTTTTTTCACTGCAGGTGCCAGAAAAAAAATATAATTTTACCCAGTGCACGATCAGCCTCGGAAGCTTTGTTTCCAAGAAACACCGAAAAGTAATAACAGTAAAACAAAGAAATGCCACATTCCACCAATCCTATCTCACTAACACCACAAATCAGGAAATGTAATAACTTACCTGCTAAAGCTACATTCGCAATTCGCTCAACGTTCTTCATTTCTATCTTATTCTAGAATCACAAGCTTCACCAAAATTTCTCTGAATCGAATCAAGACTCCTAGTAATATGGCTTCCTCCTGCGATCACAATCCTACACAATTAATCGAATGCGCCATAAGATTTGTCAGATTTATCTCAATTGCGCCCAAAATTCGTGAATTCAGGAAAGAAATAAAAAATTTCATTATTTCGACAAAAAGAAGTAAAATGAATCGAAATATGAACGAAAAACCAGATACCGTCTGCCGGTCGCTTCCCTTGCGGATCGGAGGGGCAGACAAAGAGAGAAGGAAGGCACAGAGAGAGAGAGAGGGAAAGAGAAAGAGAAAGAGTGAGAGTTAGGGCTAAACCAAAGACAGGAAAAGTTCTGTAATCCGGAGGTGGGTTTCACCCCACGAAAATAAGCCGGAGGTGGGATTCACCCACGTAACAACAGGTCTGACGCCCAATCAGAATCGGCCATGTCAGAATCGAAAATATCTTTCTTCCTTCTTGTCGAGGCGTGACGTCCCCACGAAATTAAGCGCCGTGAGATGGACGGAATTGGAAAGGACTGCATCCGTCGGTTTGCATGATTAAATGCTAGGATACTAAGTTCTCTTTCATGATCCTTTTAGAAGGCAAGGATATGCAGGCAATCCGTCGGCTCTTGCACACCTTAGAATATCCTTCATTTTTTCTTTTCTTGGAATGACTGGTGGGCGGTGCAACCGAGTCAACCCGAAAATAGAACATGAACCTGAAAGGGACGGTCCTTTAACTGCATGGATAGACGTCTTACAAAATGTGCATTGATATTAACAAATCATTACTTAACCCCACACTTTGGCTACGTTAACTGCCTACAGAATATGTTACGGGTTTGTAAGATTGGTCAATAATGTTAAATTTAAGCATGTTAATTATATATATAGATAATCAAATTAAATTAAATTTTTATATGTATTTTTTAGTTAATGAACATAAAAAGAAGGAAAAGGTTTTGAACCCTTGATTCGGTGAACTTGTAGGACTCCTTCGTATGAGATTATGGAAGTGTGTCTCTCAAATGAGATTAGAAGTTCAAATCTTTCAAAAATCCATATTTTACTCAAAATTCAACTCTTCTGAATTATATTAATATTATAATACTATTTTAAACATTATTTTTTATATGTGAGATAATAATTATATGTAATTAGGTTGGGTCACAATTTAACTTTAATATCATTTATTATAAATTTAAGTCTTATATCAAAATATCAACTCAATAAAAAAAAATAAAGACCCTTTTTTATGGTTACATTGTTCTACTTACTTATTATATGGAAGTTCATAATCTCATTGCCTTTTTCAATTTCCCTTCCTTACAATATTCACTTATGATAATACCATAACCTCTAAGGGACGGTTTCTAGTTACTAGGAAATAGAATTGCTGACTCTGCCACCTCAGCTTACCGCGTCATCAATGATGGCGTGGCACCACTCAACCACTTGGCAAGACCACGTCGGCCCTAAGCGCGAGAGCGACGAGCTGTATCCCGCCTCTTTCCTCTTCAGACCGACTCAACAAATCCGGCGAGCCCAAGCGAGTTCTCAGGCCGATAATCAAAAGGAGTGAAGTCGAGTAATTCTCCAGGTCGTCTTTCCGTCTCAGCAAGAAATTTCCACAACAGTCTTCGAGCGGTCATCACCTGCGAAGCCGATTGCAACATCAACGGAATGCTCGGATGTTAGCTTAGGTTTGTAAATACTTTTGTCTCTTATGTAATATTTATGGGGGAATACAAGCGGAAATCATTCCAGATTTCTTGGTTTTTGCTGGGTTTTAATTCTAGTGATGTCTCATATGTACATGAAGTTGCTTAATTAATGCGAACATCTTTGCTGGTTTTCTTAAATCTATCAGAAAGAGGTTGCTGTTTTCTTATAACATTATCGAGTTCGCATTCTACCTTATCGGTTACTTTTCACTTTAGTGCGTTATATCATGCTTGTTCTGGGCTTCTCTGGCCGGTGGTTTGATAGGGAGCCTAACGAGTTACGGTGGCTCCGCCAGGGCTATGAAAGAATTATCTGCTATCTTATACTTCTGATTTTGTAATGATAATTTTGATTGTCCTTGTTATCTTCTATCGTTATATGAATTTGGTTGTCATTGCAGTTTTGCAGAAAATTGGAAACCAACAGCTTGCAATCTTTGAGGGAAGTTGAGTTTCTTTATTCTTTGTTGGCGTTGCGGGAGATTTCTTTCTTTAATTCAACATGTCTTCAATGAGGAATGCCATTAGTAGACGAGCCCACAAGGAACGAGCTCAACCGTGAGTCAACAGAATCCCCTTAGTAGAACCTTTCAAGAATATAATTATTCTGCAACCATTGTCGGTGTCCAATTTAGGTTTTGATGTTTTTATTTCCTCAGGAATTCAAGGAAAAAGTTTGGGCTTCTTGAAAAGCATAAGGACTATGTTGAGCGTGCACAAGCATTTCACAAAAAGGAGCAGGCTTTGCAGGTGAAGTAACAAATTTTAGCTTGCTCTGTTCTTCATCTTTAGTCTGTAGTCAATATCTAAATATTTAGTAATACGCCCTTTAAATGGGTATTTATTCTATATGTATTTGCTATGCAGAAACTTAAAGAGAAAGCAGCTTTCAGAAATCCAGATGAGTTTTACTTCCGGATGATCAAAACAAAAACTGTTGGTGGAGTCCATAAGTTAAAGTAAGGTGCAAATGAGATTCTGATGCTTCTCTTGCAATGTTTACTCATTTATTGTGAATCATAGTTGATTTTTGAGATTCTGTTACAGGGGTGAGGCAAACAAATACACTCCAGATGAACTTATGCTGATGAAGAGCCAGGATATGGGATACATTCTTCAGAAGTTGCAGAGTGAGAAAAAGGTAGATAACAATACTTAAATTTTAACAAAACTTATGGTTTGCAACTGTCTTTTAGCTCTTTCCTTATGTTGTTGATATCACATTCAAATGTTCAATGCAGAAAATTGAAAAGCTAAAGGCCGTGCTGCACTCACTTGATAATCAGCCATCAAATAGACATATTTACTTTGCTGAAGACAGGTTTGAATTGCCTAACTTCTAGTCTAACCATGATAGTTCATATTTGCCTGTTTAATTTTGATATATTTAGGTATTCTTGAATCAATTGGTTGCAATTTTTTATTTTTCAATAGTAGTGGGGTTTTTCCTTCAATTTTTATTTTGTAGCTACTGGTTTTCGGAGTAATTTCTGGAATCCTGTAGATTTTTCTGTCCATTTTCTTATGTAATTTCTGCAAATATCCCCCTTGGGTAAATGGACCATTGATCAAGTATAGATTGATTAGGTCCGTGACGTCATTTTTGTGGAGTAACTTATTTAATTTTGTTGTATGTTGTGGAGTGAACTTTCTTTTTTTTTTGTGTGTGTGCACGCAGGCGCTTTTTAGCATGTTATTTTGTTGTGCTAATTTTTTTGTTTCGTGCTAAGGGTTTCAAACCTTGAAAAGGTGTCCAACTGTGAAGTCTAGTTATTAGATGCTTAACTAAAACAATTTTATTTATCATGTAATCTTTCTGTAAGAATTTCACCATAGGTTGCTCTTGAGGATTGTGTGATGAATTTTTTTCCAGCCAGCAATGTTGAGGGAAATCTATTTGTGACACTTCATGTTTATACATCCTTTCTCACAATAATCTAATGATTTTCAGTCCGATGCCAGTTAAGTTAGAATTGAATTTTGAGTTATTCTTTCCGCAAACTAGCTAAGGTTAGCTAGTGACTTACTAGCTAGAGCTATTCCATTCATGGTTTTCTCCCTTAAGTGTCTTGGATGACACTTAAGTTCTCTGGTTGAGCTTTGTCCGCAGATGATTTTTTTTTCTTCTTTTGCCTCTTTTCCTTTTAATCTTTGTTATTTTTCTTGTTCAAGGAGTTTCATTTATATACTCCGTCCACATGGGATGCACACCCTTTATCCTGTTTGTGTTAGTCCAAAATAAAATTTTTAAAAAAGCTATAGAAATCTGCCGGTCTTGTAACTTTGTTATATGTTGTCATTACCCTACTTCCCATTCCCGCCCTTGTCATGCATGATTTGCGATGTCTCTCCAAAGTCTGCCTCTTCAATTGAACTTATGGTGAAATGTTTACAACTGTTTTATGACTTTTCTATCTTTTACAGGGAGGAGGCTAAAGAAATACAGTTAGTTTCCTCAAAACGCAGAATGGTGCTCGCTTCTGATGATATTTCTGGTGACGTGAAAAGGTATAGACAAAATGTTTGTTGCGACTTGCCCCATTGATTATTCCACCAGGTGTTAACATAAATAGACTTGCTTGTGTGTGTGCTACTCTAGATAGGCTCTCAACCTGATATTATTTGCAAATCCAACACTCAGGTGCTCTCCCTTCTGCACAAACGCTCATTTTATGAGCAAAGTTTGGAAGTTGTATGAACTGAAATTATTCATCCAACAGGCATTCTCATGTTCTCCTACACACGTATCTAAAGTATGCTTTAGAAATGGCTATTCTTGGACCTTCTCTCATTTTTGGCTTGCACTCTAGTATTCTGGATCTAACCAAATTGTTCTAAGTTTTCTTGCTGTTTATTCTGAAGTTTTAAGACATTTTTGCTATCAGAGCAGTATAGTTGCTTTTGATTAACATGCTCACTAACATGTTGGATGGTTTGAAATGGATGATGGTAGCAAAGGCTACATAGCTGCAATAGAAGAGACTTACAGTACTGTTTTAGATGTTGGTGGCGGCAATAGTGGTAGTAGTAGAGTTCTGTGCCAATGCCAATATGCTGGTGATAGCAGCCATGTTGATAGTGATGACAGTATGGTGATTGAGACTTTCATGATAGCAGTTATAGTGATCATGCATTCTTATCAGGTTGTTATATTAATGCAAGAGAAAATTACATATTCTTCTTTAGAATCTTGCTTTTCAAACACCCTACAATTTGATGTTTAAATACTTCTTAGTTGTATAGTTTCTTTTTCTGAAAAATATTTTGCTTATTGCTGCTGTTGCTGTTGTTCTTTGTGGTAATTTCATTTGGAAGCAGTTATTTGTTAGTGAGATATATTTTAATGTTCGATGTGCAGGAAAACAGCCTCTTCATATAGAGAGCTAGAAGCAAGGATGACTAGAGTTAGTCAGCTGGAGAAACTATATACGGATATGGCATTGCAGAAGGAATTGCAGGTATAGAGTGACATCTTGAACTTCTTGCTCTTAATTGGCCGTTGTGTTGTGGCTCAAAGTATTAGAAATAATAACACGCCTCCCATATTACAGAAGAAGGGTCGGAAGCGAAAATTACGTGAAGATGAGATTGTTTGCCCCACCTCTAAACCTGTATACAAGTGGCGGCCAGAACGAAAACGTTGAGAAGTTGGCCTTGATGGTAAAGTCCTTGTCAGTGTGATGATATCTTTCCTCGATTTCAATCTGTTTCTTATTTCTGCTTTATTTGGTGCGCTATTTTGATATTTCCAGGAATGTCAACTGTAGCTCGGCTGCTGGGACTTGAATTTCTAAAAGTATATGAAATTTTGAGATTTGCTGTATCAGCAACTTTGGCTGCCTTCTTCATCCGGGCTTGCTGACATGTGCTTAGCAATATGGAAGGCTGAAACTACATGCATTTCTTTTGGTAAATGGAAGGTGTTTCAGCTTTTAGCCAATTTTGTAAAAGTAGTGTCTGCTCTTAGGTTGTTCTTTAAAACAATGGCTGTCCCAAAATGGTGAGAATCAAACTGGCTGGTAGTAACCCGATTGTGATGCTTCTATCATGAAGATTTCTGTTATGGATTGGACTGTATTGATCATCATAATTATCAAGCTGATGATGTAGTGACTAATTAACTGGTAAATCCTACTACCAAATCTTTGATTTGTCTTCTTATTTTATTGCTACATGTCTAGTTAGTTCTCATTTAGTGATATAAAGCCCTCTGTCAAATTGGTTGCATTGATAGACGTCTAACAAGAAAAAAAAATCTCATCGAGCAGGATTTAAGGTAGTCTTATTTAATTTGTATTTATGATTATATGGCCTAAGATCCCTCTATCATATTCTAAGAAACAAAGGCATTTATTAATGATAAAAACATGACACATGATTTTGACTTTGACAACAAGAGTCATGGATAATCTATTATATATAAGAAAAAAAATTATCAGTCTTATGATTTGATAAGACACTAACCCTCCAAAAGAATAAAAAAGAAAAAGCATACATAAAAATTAGTGTTTAAACTAGTATAATATTCAAAGTTGATCAATCATGGCACATAAACAAACAAAATCAAAGTAACAAGCCGATTTTATTATTAATGAGCATAGATTGCAGAGCTTTTGTGTTTTATACACATGTTGTAATTTAATATATATTAATGGTCTACCTCGGTATTAAATTCTTGTGTTCTTAAATATGGAATGAGATGATTTGTTTCTACTAATCTTATATAAAACAATAAATAGGATCCTAAATTTGTACACACTTCTTAATATGAAATGTAAATTATTATTATAAAATATTATTTGAAGTACTAAGATAATATAAAATTCTGTTCTCCAATATATAAATTTTTCATTATAAAATCCAAGAGGATGATTGGATTATCACTTAAAAAGATTATCACTTAAAGATGAGGTTTAAGACATTCTCTTCTCAAATAAATTTCTTAAAATCTTTATACCCACCCAAGAAGAAGAAGAAGAAGGAAAAAGAAAAAAAGAAAAAAAAAAAAAAAAAAAAAAAAAGACCTTCTGTACGGTGACTCGCGAGGAAATGTTGTAGCCAGGAATCTTCATACGTAGATATATGTAAAAGAGCACTGCGACGTTCCAGAGCTTACGAGTTTACTCTGAAGAATGGGGCAGTGGCAACTCCGTGCTCTCCGACCTTCTTATTCATGTGATCTCATGCCGTTGGCGTCTATTTCCCGGCCGACGAAGTCCCCCTCTTTACCTTTTCATCCGCTTGCTTCTTCTTCCCAGGGACTCACCAAATCCAGTAAAGGCCTTCATTTTCACTCTCTCTTCTCTGCCACTCGCTCGCGCATGATATGCAAGATGAACGGGTCAGGTAAATTCTTTTGCAGTCATATATGCATATATATATATTTATTTCTGCGTAATTAGTTTAAGAAGGATTTTTTTTCCTTGAGAACGGGGCTGTAATTGTACTACGACTTTTAACGAACGCTTGGCGTGTGAAATTTGAATTTCTTGAAATGAGTGAAATGTAAGACCCACATAATTTTGCTATCAAAAGCAATGGCTTCGCTTTTGGATGTACAGTTTCCAAAAGATGGGAACTATAGAGCTAGACAGGCGATTTTTGAATGCTGACCAATCACACCATAGCAGTACTAAAGCTTTGGTGGTATCCTTCACTTTAATGGTATTGAGTGGTGTTGTTTTCTTATTGCCTTCCTGCTGGATTTAAGTTCATTGAATCTAATGTGTAGGAAAAAGGAATTGCTGAAGCAACTGTATAATTATGTTTGTTAGATATGATGTCTCAGTTGGAACTTGGAAAGCCAGAAGAGAGACGCAAGCCTGAAAGACGTGTAAACGGGATATTCTGGATTATACTCCTTAATATCGGAATATTTGTGGCGGATCACTTTTTTCAGGTAGTGATTTCTTATGCCTTCTTGATATGGATTTATTTGTAAGTAGATGGAATAAATTTAATGGATAAAAGAAGGTAGAAAGGTAGGAGGGGTTATCCAAACCGACGAAGACCCTTCCCTTCCTAAAAAGAAGACAGGAGGAACTACTCATAAGTCTTGAACAGAAAGCCGACGGTACATAATCCCTAAATTTGGGGTCTTCTATAGGGTTCAGATGCCGATTCTTGGACGGATGTTATGTGTCCCTTTGGGCATATTAGTCTCCTTAAGAAAAACGAAAAAATTTAATATATGTTCAAGTTATAAGATCCATCACTACTCTTCCATCGTAGGTAATACAAACAGTGACATTTTTTTTCCTGCCAGGTTCGTAGCATTAAAAGTCTATACTTGTATCACAATTTGCCTGCTTGGTATCAGTTTGTGACAGCAACAGTTTGTCATGCCAATTGGTGAGACCTTTATTTTCTGAAGCTTTGCATTAAAGAAAAATTTTTCCCGTAGTCCTTACCTTTAACTTCAGGATTTTACATTTTTTTTCTACCCTTTTCAGGAACCATCTTTCAAGCAATCTTTTCTTCTTGTACATTTTTGGTGAGGTTCTCACCTGTCTAGCTAACAATATGAAGCTGTATAGAATAAATAAATTAGAATTTGACAATGATGCTTTTTATCCAATAGGAAAGCTTGTTGAAGAAGAGGAAGGGAATTTTGCACTGTGGCTTTCTTATATTCTTACCGGTGTTGGAGCAAATCTTGTTTCGTGGCTGGTTCTACCAAGGAATGCAGTGTCTGTTGGGGCCTCTGGCGCTGTTTTTGGGTTATTTACGATCAGTGTCCTAGTAAAGGTATCCCAATAATATTTGTAAACCACATTCTTAAACTAATCCACAAAAAGGTCTAAAAACCTCATTTTCTTCGATGTAGATGTCCTGGGACTGGAGGAAGATTCTTGAAGTGCTTATATTGGGTCAATTTGTTATAGAAAAGGTGAGCACTTGTTCTCTACTGAAGTTGGAGAGACGGAAATAACACTAGTATGATCATTTTACGGTCGTTCTCCAGCCATCCCTTAACTTTTCTATAGAACTAAGAAGATGGCTTTTACCCTTCAAGCATGCAAGGCTGCCACTTCCATGTTCATTCATATTATATTTAGTTGATGAAAATGTTAATCTAGAAGTATAATCTATCCATACTGCCTTGTCAGCTGCAAGTTTATCATGATAGGAAAGCTATTGGCCTGGGATGTTCATAACTTAGGTTTGCTATCTTTATGTGGTCCAATATCGATACTTTTTGAGTTTTAAAATGAATAACTTGTATTATACTGAAATCAACTAGCCATGAACTATATGTAGTATCTCATGTGCACTCTCTTTTCCTTCTGCTTTTTTAATTTTTATTTTTCTGGATGTATCTTGAAATGCTTTTCTTGGCGAAATAGGTTATGGACGCTGCCCAAGCTTCAACGGCCTTTCGTGGTGGCTATGCAATGCAAGGAGTTAATCACATCGCACATCTTTCTGGTGCTCTTGTTGGTGTCCTCCTTGTATGGCTTGTTAGCAAAGTTCCTTCACAACCTTCAGATGGAGAAGCATCGGCTTTGCAAAGTAAAAAGCACATAACTTAATCAACAATTTCAGCAATTCTAGTTTGTATGGTTCATGTTGTTTAATTCAACGAGTTAATACATGATTATATTTGCACTTTTCTTCTTCTTAGTCTTGTATAAATTCTTCCATAAGTCAGTATATGTTCTACCAGTCATCAATATGTTCTAGTGATTATTTTAACAAAATCTCTTATACGCTTCCACAAATGGCAAAGCTCTCTAAAAATAAATAAATACTCCACAAACAAGTGCTTGATGCTCTAGTTTAAGAGACAGGTAGCGAGTGCCGGATGCTTCCATCTGAGAGGAACACAACCTTATAATTATTTCCATAACAAAAATAGTATCATGTCTCTGTGTGAAAAAGCAAGATTGTGCTCGTGAATACTAAAATTTATGTGATAATCCATAACCTTGGCGCATTAGCAGACCTTGAGCAAACTGGAAGTCATTGAAATGAAACAGTTATAAAATTTATCTCAGGAATATCAAGGACAATATGAATGGGATTTATTATTCCTCTATTTCCTTCAATTCAAAAATGCAACTTCAGTTGACAAGCATTTAGTTTAATAGTGAGCAGGACTTCTTGGTCACAATCCAATAGTACTTTGTCACAAAGTCTTACTTATTTCCTTTTTATTCATATGGAACATTTTCATTTTCTCGAAGAAAAAAATCAATGGAATATTTCATGAGAAGGCCTATTTCCTAATACTAACTTATATTATAGTAAACCGACTAACAGAAAAGCTAACCAAAAAATAAAAACTTAGTTCATTTTCTTGATTACAGCTATTATTTTTACAAAAGCTTCTTGTTACCGAAATGCAATGTTACCTACTAACCATCATATTTGGTCCCTCTTGATAAGGAAATCGACCCATGAGGTCAGTTCTGTGGACTCCTTTGAAATGACTTGGAAGGTGGCAAGATTTGGTATATTGAGGAAAGGAAAGAAAGATTAAAAAGAAAAGAAAAGAAAAAAGGTGAGGAAACTGGAAAATAAATAAATAAATAAATAAGACTTTGCCTTTTCCTTATGTGCATGACATGTTTCCAAAAGTCGGAAGAAATGCTATGACATATATATGAGAACAAAGCAAATCACAAATGTATTATTAAGAGGTAAAATTTTATTGATATGAACTTATTTAAACTTTCTTATTACTTCCAACTCTATGCTCTATGTCAATTTTTTAAAAAGTGAATTCAATTGTATTAAATCTACAGTACTTTTTAATTTACATTACTACAACTATTAATGCAAGAGCAATCCCACAATTTCCTACATAACAATTAATTATATAAAATTTTCAAATGTTTATAATGATGTAAATATAATTCTAGCAAGGCAAATATTTCATTTATCAAATTTAGAATATTACATTTTCTTTTACATTTCTTATCAAGACAGAGACCTAATAAGTCAAATATTTCAAATTTGAAAAAATACCTATATTGTTTACTACAAAACATCATAGTCAATAAGTCTATAGGTTGTTCCTTAATTAAAACATGGCATGTCTTAAATGACACATTCTTATATCTTATCTTGTATAAAATGACCATTGACGACTACATACTTTGTTCTCTAATTAAAGATAAGATTGGTTACTATTTTTCTTATTACCTAATAGTCACAAAATAAGGAAATTATCTACATGCTAATTTTTCTGAATTCCAAAGCAATTCCATAATCCAATGTATCTTTGTTTTTTTTGCTATGTTCTAACTCTAAATAATAAGAAGATAGTAGGTTGTTTTTCAATCTTCTAAGAAATTAAAGAATTACCAAGCTTTTTATGCATAAACTCGTAGTGGAACTCATCATGGGGCCAAGATTGGAATAAGATTAAAACAACTTTTGCGATATCTAATCATTTTTACAGCTACTCTCATATAAGATTTCTTTGGTGTATGCATGAATTAATATTGCATTGAAAAGAAAAAAAAAGTACTCATTTCATAAAATCAAAACTCATCATCAGCAAAACTACTTTCACATCATGTTTAATCACCACTTATCTCAAAAACTGAAAGAGAAGTACTAAATTCAAGTTTAAGATATTGGAAGACATTATCCATGCATGGGTCTCTGACGTAGTGCTAAAACTACGCTGGATGATAAAATTGATCAACTAGTTGACAATCTCCCGCGTGCACAGCACTGCCAAGAGAATCAAGATGAGTGAATCACCACCAATTTTAGCACGGGGGAAACTCTTTCCCTTCGTGAGAAATACATTCGACAGCAGAAGCAAGCACAAAACGTCTTCTGCTGGCCTTTTACACGACAATGGTCGCTTATTTTTCCATTATTCTTACAACAATGTGCCAAGCAGCTCGAGAACAACAATAGACATTATCACTTTTTTGGTCTGTAATTCTCATCTTTTTCCATTTCTGCACATGAGGTCTGATCCGCGCTATTAAGAAATAGATTGTCAAGTGATTCCTCCGGGTGTACGACAAAATTGGGGACACAGTACTGTACAGGACTACAAAAGAATGATCAAAACATATATGCAGGGGCGTTGATCAAATAATAGGCCCCAAGATTTACAACAAATGATGTAGGTGCTGTCAGCCACACGAAGAAGCCCGGTTAGCTCTTGAAGCTGCAGACTGGATGAGCCGTATACTACAGAACTCAATTTTTGCTTCAATCAGGTCAAATTTGCGGCATGGCGGTGATTGTCGGCAAACTCACGGACTACTCGCTTTAAAACTCTTCCCCCTTTCCCTTGCATATGCCCATAATTACTTTTCCCACCATCACTGTTCTTGCTCTCAACATAGTCTGAGGCTGCACCAGCGAGGGCTTTCAACCAAAGTGGCACTAGAGATTCTGCTTCCCCCTGGTTTAGATATTCAGCCGGAAGTCCGTGCACCTGCAAGACTAAAGCAGTAAAATAATCTCAAACCAGATGGAAGTAGCAAAGAAAATCCAGATCACCATTGCATGCAACGGACCATTTATAAAAGAGAAGCAGAGGGTTGCAAGTAAATCCTAAAAGGTCCCCGTTTTCACAGGTAAGAAAACATTCACAACTCTTTACAGCTAGCGGGTTTAAAGAATACACCATAGTGCATTCGCGTGTGCTTGTTTATGTTGCCTATTGGCTTTTCACGGGGTTATACAAACATCTTATTCAGAAAGCATTTCCTTCCACCTTTTCAGTCATACAGAACACTTTCATTTTCAGAAGGAAATAAACAATGGAGATGCTTTAGCCTATCAAGGTTTTGAATTTCATTTATGCTACATACGTGAATGTTCAGGAGACATGCAGAGAGAAAGAGAAGCAAAGATTTCATCGGACTCAACAAATTTGAACCTCAAAACTGAGGAGGTTGATTTATCATAGATTCTTCATACAATTTCTTGCCACTAAGCCCACATATGTAGCCCCTACTGGACCTACTCTAATTCATTTGGATGTAGTTAATTCCATCCACCAGTCACACTATGTTTGCATAATTTTCCATCACCTAATAAACAAGGAACATGACTTCCTAAGAGGGGCCAATAGGCCACAATTCTGTACGCTATGGATACTTCAGATAGTGGAAAAGAACTTGTTTCAGTTAAGAATAGCTGACGCTGAACATCATGCTTAAACTGCCTAACCTATATGGTAAAGCAACCCCAAACAATAACTCCCAATAATAAAGCTTAATACTGTAAAAGATATGTGCAAACTAAGGTACTAAAAAATAATAATTAATTTAAACATTCATTTAAAAGTACTAATCATGGTTACTCGTGTTTATTAGGCTCACTGGTATGAATTCCAAACTGAGTCTACCCTTCTCCACTTGGCTGGATTAGAGTCAAAGACCACTAATTTGCCATGCATAGGCCTAGTATTCCTATTTTCTCAATCGGGAAAGTACAAACACATAGATTTGCAATATAATACACAAACAAATAGTGCAAGAGAGATATGAGACCGCTGAGTGTAGCCATCCGTGCAAAGATTCCCAACAAAGGTTAGCTTTCCACGTTGTTCTCTCACTTAAACTGCAGCTTGCTGCCAATTGTTGCAAGACTGTTGCACATTTATGGACCTACAAACAGGGAAAAGTGCATGGATGAGAGACACTTTCAATTGTCAATAAAGAAAAAGGATTTCCTATACAAAAAATTACTCCATTCTCTTTCACACAGAAACTGGTTGAAACACACGATTGAGCTGTTACATTAGTCAACTTGTCTCCTAGATTAGCCCAGGGGGTAAACAGCTGTGCCACTGAATTGACATTTACATGAAAGTAATCCAGCAAACTAGGAACAGAAGTATCCACATTATAGCACCAACTTGTGAATTAATTGCAATGTCAACAAACAGAAAGTGCTCTTCAATTTCATAGGGCCTCTAAATGACCGTTAAATAAAAACATCTGCACTTTGCTTTCATGATTAAGATCAAGAATGAAGCTAAAACCACCCCAACTTTTCTTTGCTTTTTTTTTTTTATGAATAGATAATTTATCTTTTGATGATCATCTGCATGTACCAGTTAAAAAGTAGTTCAAGACATCTCATTGGTTTCTTAATCTTAATGATTAGCTTTCAAGCAAGAGGTAGCAAGCAGTAAACTTACTGTTAAAACCTACACCATATGCACATGCATTGGCACACTCATTAGCTACCAAGTCAACATCAAACATAACAAAATTGACCATAGTAGAAGAAAAGTAAAACAACATGTTAAGAAGGATAAAAGACTCAAATAAGCAAAAAGAGGATAAAAGCTGCAACATTTGGAGGCTAACAAAATTTCAACGCTCAGAATATAGACATGAAAACCATAAGACAGAGCATACAGATCAGAACTCAGAACTGAACTAGACATGAAACATTCATGAGGTGCTGTCAGTGGGCCATAAGGGGAACCATAGGTCTACGGATTAGTGAAGATACAGCTGAATGGTGCATAAATATTACTCTGCCACAAGTATGTGGTGAGTCATAGTAATAGCATTATACTGTGATGCCTGGATTCTGGGTCAGGTCCTATCCCCATCTTATCTATTTGTGAGTTAAGGGTTCAACCGTGAACTGAAAGATTCATACAGGTCAAATCCAGGTTTTGATCTCTAACAATCAAATGCAGCGTAACCAGATAGAGAGATGCATAAACTAACCTGATTTGTCTACTACTTGTTTAATTGAACTCCATACAATGTAAAGTTTTTCATAATTGTCGGCTATTGAAATGGATACAGAAAAATATTACTTCTATTCTGTGTGTGTTAAGTATTGATCAAGAACGTTTTATTTACCCGTGACATTGCTGAAACACCAAGTAAAGCATACACCACATTCGATACAAGTCCCTCGCCACTACGAGATATGACCTGAATTGCTGTTGCACTGAACGATCCTTCAGGAATAGAAGTTAAGCACTCCAACAAAGCAGCCAGGCACACGTCCAAGAAACCTATAGGCTCAACAACATTAGATTTAAAATGCCTCATCCTGAGAAAGGTAAAATCAACCCCACCAATCCCAGAAGATAAAGTTACAACAGAGACAAGCTTATGTAAGAAGTTTGTCAATTTTAACACAACTTAGACAATCTTTTTCATAGTATAGGTGGAAGGATAAAATGGCAGAAGCATAATATTTTTAACCACCTGGCATTAGGAAAACTAACTTCGTGGAGACAAAAAAGAAGTCAGCCATAACATAAACTACATTTTACTAGTTTAGTGGGACTGCAAAATTCAAACAGATTCAGACTAAAAAACAGCATTCAGCAAAACTATGATTATGAATTTTCCTCTGTACTTTATACCACCGGGCTTTAAGCCTGTGCACACACCAAGAAAGCAGAGAGAAGGAAGAATGCTTAGGTATTAAAGGCACATAAGCAGAAACAATTTTCTGTAAAGCGAGACATATGGGAATCTACAAAATGGCTGTCATGATAAACATGTTGAGGGTAAAAGTAAACAGAAAACAAGTGGATCACCCACCTGCTGAGAAACTGGGACGTGTTTCTAGGCATTTACAGATTAACAGAACAGCAGTTTGCTGGTGTTTGCCCAAGGCCTTGGCCCAAGAAGTAAAAGAATGGGATGAACCTAGACAGGTTTTATGTTTGAATCTCAGCAAAAACTGACAAACATGTTAATTTCAATACTTGGATCCATCAGTTTCAACATCATAGCAGATGGAGCACAGATAACTAGTGTTTCATATAATTTGGGCCAGTACTGAAGTGAGAAGGTGAAGAGAAAATTAAAAAGACATGGATATGATTAGCTGCAAAGAAAGTTGACATATATCATGCCTTCACGGAAGAAAAGGCTTTAGAAATGTTAAAATGTGGAAAATGCTTCTTGATTTCTTGAAATACATGGCTGATCTACAACCGATTAAAATGTCATTTCAGGCCTTTCTCAGATATGATAATTAGCAGCAGGGAATAAACAAACAGAAAAATGCTGTGTTATGCTTACAAGACAAATATGACATGGCTGCCAGTGCTGCCCCACGATGCATAGCTGTGGAACATATGGCTGCCTTTTGGAAGGAAACTTCAAGAAGGGAGCCGTATGCAGCAAGCACTTCCTGTAACACATCAAATTACAGAGACATTTACTGAAATGGTTGTGCAAACACCATCCTTTAAATTTCTATACTTCTCTGGAGGAAAATCCTCTTTCCCCCAGGAAAACTAAGGAAAGAAAGAAAAAAAAAAGGGAAGTCATATAAAACCTTTGAAGCACTCCGAACAAACATGGATGCAAAATTTGTGTAGGCCTCCACTAGATCAGGTTCTTGGTCACATATGTATGAAGAATTAAGAGCCATTACTGATGATGCATACGTAAATCTTTCAAAAGTGGTGACAAAGAGAGGTCCATAGTCCTCTCTATGAC
This sequence comes from Casuarina equisetifolia, assembly GCA_028551475.1. Taxonomy (NCBI): domain Eukaryota; kingdom Viridiplantae; phylum Streptophyta; class Magnoliopsida; order Fagales; family Casuarinaceae; genus Casuarina; species Casuarina equisetifolia. Next base: position 5,193,365 of record CM052361.1, read on the forward strand.
CAAATTCTTCAACGACAACTGAAGCTGAAAATTATGTATCCCAAAGAGAAAGTAAAATAAGTAATCATATGTCTTAGATAACCTCAATCTTGGCTGACATGCAATGATCATTTGTTTACATGAAATAAGATAGAAATCTGGGAATCATAATAATTCTTCAGATGTTGCACACTTCAATAAGTTTGCAATTTGAGAGTAATCATCAGTGGATTTCTAGTGAGAGATCCCAAATCTACAAACATCCACAGATACATAAAAATTCCCATTGTTACAATAATGAAGAATCTCCAGTTTTGATATGCCGACTGATAATGATTTCTAATTAAGCAAACTTCAGACTAATACGAAAGAATTTATTCAGTCTTCAAGTAACATAAGGCATCTACTGATATTGTCAAGAAATTCAAAATGTTTAGCCTCTTTCCAGGGCATCTACAATACAATTCATTAGAATTTGACTGCTTATGAGACACTACAGATGATCTTTTTCATATAACCAAGATACCATAACCTAAATTTCAACATTTGCAGATCATCATATATCCAAAGACCCTACCTGTTCTGATGTAGCACTCATGATTTTGGAATGACAAAAAATTTGTTGAAAGACAATCAAGTACTCTGGGCAGCACTGCCATAAAGTACTGGCCTGCACATCAAATAAAATGAGGTACTGTAAACATATCTTGTGGACCAAAGATCCCACTTTACAGGAAAACCACAATTACTGCTCCTACAATCGTACCTGAAGACTGAATTGCTTGTGAAAGAGACCGGCAAGCTGCGGTGGCTAAATTACCATTCTCCATGTGTCCAGACATGAAAAGCTTCTCCAGCATGGGCCAAAACACTGTCAGAAGTGCAAGAATAGGATCATCTGCAGAAGGACCGGTTGACAAGGATATTGGGAGATGACTGAATACAGTTCCCATTCTGAAAAGACACAAGTACACATGAGATCCAGAGGAGAATAACATATGTACTGCTTATGCAAAGGTGACAATATCCAAGCATGAGAAACCCAGATCAGCTGAGAACAAAAAAAGCATGCGCTTCCCATCAAGGGCCTCAGCTCCTAAAACATGTTTGATTCTTATCTCAAAAAGAGCCATAGAGTGGAGACAAGATTCTAAATCAGAGCCATAAATTACTAGATATATTGAGAAACAAAATTGATTTAACAGGGTAAGTTCCAACTTATATCATTAGAAAATGCCTCCATATGTATGTTTCAAATGCCCCCAAAAACATGAAATTTGCCGTGTATAATTGAAACAAACTTAAGTCAAGACTAGAAACTGACACCATAATTATTTTATTACTTGCTTAAACACCAAAATTGACGTAAGGAATGAATTCTATTGTTTGCAATTCTAACAAGACTGAAATCTCACTGATACATCTGAAATCCTAGCTTCCAAGACAAAACAAGTTAGCACAACTATTAAATTGCAGGTTTCCACATAAGATATCCAACTCATTATTCTTCATAATGATACCTGTACAACCCCCTTGCGGCAGAGTTCAAAATTTGTGTATAAGCAGCTGGGTTCTGTCTTAGAGAATGTACGTTGTCTTCATCAACCTGAAAGAACATTAGGCCCACAGATGTCAATCACCATTCACAATTGATATAATTATTCTTCATTGTTACACCAACTCTTAGTAGGACCCCATAACAATAAATAGGCATCATCAATAATAAAAGAGAACATATGCAAGGGAAACTTACAAGTTTCCCAAGAGCTTCATAGCTAGAGGAAAGCAATCTAGCCAACAAGTTGCTCTTTAGTTCTTTGTTAGGAACAGAACCAAGTACCAGACTTATTGCACTGACGACTTCTTCCTCAAATTCAATAGGTAAATTCCTTTTCTCCAAAGCCTGCAAAACCAAGCAATTCTTGTAAGCAACAATCTGTGTAGAATGTGTTCTTCCATCAACTATTTGATGAGAAGCCCATGAGGGGAACGTATATGATTGATAATAGTCAAATGGTAAGGCAAGTAGTATTGGAGTTCTACAAAATCTGACAGTTAAAGATTAGCAAACATTGTTCATCATCAGATTGAGAACGTGTTATTATTAGGTTCTAAAAATAAGGAACTCAAATAATCAAAGATCTGTAGACTTGCATCAAGTAGGAGCTTGTAGCATGCATATACCAATCAGAAAGCAGGGACAAGGAGGTACTCAAACAGCAAGGCAACAAATTTTTCAAACAAATCAAGTAGGATTCTGATGCCAACAGGATTAGCATAGTGATAAAACTGATTAAATTAAAATCACATATACGTAAAACATTAGAGAAAAACAGTTGAGTGAAGCGTTGGAAAAAATTACCTCTCCAATCCACATCAAAATTTCCAAGTTTGAAGATTCACAAATAAGTGCAGAAGCATCTTCACAAACTTTACGCAGGGCTGAGGCACATGCATTTGAGCACACAGGTTCTGAGATCCCTGCAGCAAGAAATAATCTGAAAATAGCAAATCAGTACCCAAAGGAAAAGGGTTGATGCGAGATATAGTGATGTGGAATCATGAATAACAAGTTTTTTAAGGTCCAGGAAAAAGAAACTGAAGAATCTGAAAGCACCATTGAGAGTAAATTGATTAATACGGTCAATTGGCAGACAACTCTACTAAGACCCACATTCCAACCGTATGAGATTGGATATGGAATTCCTTATTCACCATTCAGCCCTAAGATTCCTTGGCAGTTGGCAGATAATGCCCTAAAATGTATAATACAAAGTAAAAGGGAGAAAGATTATTTGAACGTTATAGATGGATCTACAGTGTATGAACCGATAAATAGTAGAAGAGAAAACTTACAGCAAGGACCTAGAATTTGTTTGAAAAGCAGTTATCCACTTGGAATAGGAACCAACAACATCAGCTAGAGATCTGTACACCTAGAACAGAAATAAGCATCTTAGACAGAAGAATGATGAACCAGATCAGAAATGGATTCTTCTAGATTTAGGGGCTGATAGTTTACAAAGATTAATGATATGTAGTGTAAAGAACAAGAGGGGGAGGGGGAATGTCTGACATACAATGCACATAAAGCCCTGGAGCTCATCAGCAGGCCTACCAGACAACATTATCACCAACTGCATAATCACAGAGAAATCAAAGGAGTGGCCCTCCTGTAAAACTACTTCAGCAACCTGCAATGAAAAATTCACACATTATTAACCGCAATGCACATGGTCTAACAATTACATGCTTGGCCTTCTATATCTACTTATGCAGTAAGTGTAACTTTAGGGGCATCTTCTCTATATATCCTGTGTGCTAGAGGCTACGATTTCTTTATGATAAAGGCTGAACTATAAAATTTATGTATGCTTTGGCTCTAAGTTAAAATAAGTATTTTATGCAATACATATACTTATGATATGTGCGCCGCATCTACTATTTGCAAGACTCTGTATCTTTTCTTCTATATCTTCCAGAGCAATCACAAAAAAAATCAAAATTGGCATTCAGGTTATCCCCAGCAAGGTCATTTAGAATGAACCTTTCAATATGAGTTTCATAAAAGGAACATTCTCAAGACTTCAATTAACTGTGCCATTTTCACATGGAAGAAGAAAAATAAAGATTCAGTATCATCAAATGGAGGCAAAACATTAATTTCAGCTTTACATACCAAACAGGGAATTAAAAACTAGGGGGAATGGCAACAACATATTTGATATTTCCATGAAAGAACTCAGAAGAAACTTGCCTTACCACAAGCAATAACCAAGCTACAGATTAAACATAATGCTAGACATACTAAGCTGTCCTCACCACATTAAGAGCAAACAACTTGCTCTCCACCGCTGTCCAAGGAATTGGGACACTTGCTGAGGCCCATCCACCAATGAAAAGCTACAATGATTTTTAGTATTGCAAGTTAATAAGAAGAATATAGACCAAAAGGAAGAAAGAAATATCAAAAGCCATATAGAAAAAGAGAGATTCAGGATGTTCCCAGAACTTCATCATTAACCACAACAATACCACCACTCAAACAAAAAAGTGCAATATTGCGATAAGAAGGTAAAACTAATAAATAAGTTCAGACAAGAACGATTAAACAAATATCTTTCTTTCCCTTTTTTCTTTTTTGGTTAGGTAAAGGGGAGGAGTTTTTGGGTTTCAAACACAAGACCTGGGTCTTGAGCCACTAGTAGCCTACCACCGGCCTATCAGTCTTGCGACATAAAAAAACATATAAATAATATCATTGCATCAGAAAGCAGTCAACCAATATAGCGTCCAGGCAATGTTGACCTGTTTTAGGGAGAATGTTTAAACAGCCTAACTTTGTTAGGTATAAACCCCTAACCAATGACAAACGGAAGCATCCATAAAGCTAACATTCAGTATCAAATGGGTCATTGAAATCAGTTCATTTGGTCAAGTGGTATGGCTGGTGGTGTGGAAGATTGATGCCAAGGAAACAAGTGGGGGAAATCTGGTGCCTTTGAAAACAAATGACATCAATCGAGTTAAGGAAAAGTTTGTTTATAATGGGTGGAAGGTGGCAGATTAGGTCCAATTGGCCCATCAACTTCGCGAGTGCAAGTTAAGCCCAAAAAGAAAAAAGAAAAAAAAAAAAACCAATCAGTCAAAAGTGCACTCAGGTGCTAAAATAAGTTGTCTTTCCATAAACATAAATATAAATTTAATTATGAGTATGTGTGTTTTGGTTGGACGGAGGGCAGGTTATCCAAACCAACTTGGGTTATGGCTTTCTTGGAATTGAGTCACAACATATATACCGAAGAACTAATCTGTTTCAGTGCAGATCAGATAGTGTACATCAGTCAGCTTTTCCTCAGGCAAGTGTTAAGCAGCGTCATTCATCACATCTATACTAAAGCAGCAAACGGCAATACAATGAAACTTTGCGTCATTTCAGATATGTAAACTACAAAACATAACCTCCAGAACAAGCACCTTTTGTAAATAAGTAGCTGATCCTATAAGTTGACAAATATCAACCAAAAGTTCAACAAGATTCATCCTAAAATTGACAAGCCCATCAGGGAGGTCAGGGTTTCCACTCTCGTCATTGAATGTAGATTCATTCACCTGTAAAAGACAAAAAACTCTCTGTATCATTTACCTTCAAAACGTTTTCTGTTTGGAAGAAATTATAGCTTAAGTGCCGTAACAACAAAACAGATTACTATATCCAAAATACAAGAGTTTCGGCGCACACACACTCTGAACATGAAAAGATTAAAGACCAAAAAATCTATTTGAACCACTCCATAATTCTAAACATAAACAGATGAGATCAACCAGTACCCAAAAGCTTGAAATAGTACACTAAGAAAGCAGAACAACTAGTCTTGACACCTAAAATACTTAATTCCTAGAATCAAATGCTAATTGTATTATTTCCAAAACTTCAATCTATCAGGAAGTTAGCCAATGACATACATTTAGCTCACTATAACTCTAACAATCTTCCCACCTGGAGGCTCACACAATAGCATGGAACCAAATACATGTCTTGCAAGTGAAGACAAAAAATAGAAATATACATCAAGACAGAAACTAAAACACCAGAATGCGCATTAGGAGTAGGTTTAACCATACAAATTGAGGCCACTTTCAACTAAAACATTGATGATCAAAGGTGGTTAGGCTTCAGGACACAAATTGAGGTCACTTTCAACCGAAACATCAATAATCTAAGCCACAACTTTACATGTCCAGGGGGGGAAAAAAAGAAGGAAGAAAAATATGACTGAATACAATTGTGAAATTCAATTTTCAATATTCATGACAATAAAATAATAACTAGTAATTGAAATATAATATGATTGGCAGATAAAAGGCAAATGAGATTCAAGTTCTTAACCAAACTATGACAATTAATCCACTATATAAGGCTAGATCCATTCACAGAAATAAATTCTGTCAAAAACTAAGCATCAATAAAAGGAATCCATTTCTGACCTAAACATCCGCACAATATACAATCTAAACATGATAGATTAGTAATATATAAATTCAAAAATGTAAGATTTAAGAAAAAGGCATGGTAGCAACATGAATTGAGAAGGCCCCAAAATAAACTGGATGTACAAAAATCTATATAATCAAAATGCCACAAGCAACAAAAAGCCAACATATATCGGTAACCTACAAAACATATAACATTTAATCAAAATGACAAAAATCATTAAACTAAATCCACAACTTAACAAAGGAAATAGACAAAGACCTGTGCACGCAATACAAGTGCATCAAGCAAAGCCGAGAATACTGAAAAAAAAATTTCTTCCACATGCTTCCTACTTTTTGGACCATCCCCATCAAGGCCAAGAATATAGCTGGCAAAACTACACCTGGAAGACATAAATTATGCTCTCAATCAACACACTTTAAATTTACGGCAAAACATAAAAGAAGCTTCACATCAAATGCATGCAAGAACTCCTTTGACAAAACTATTAGTTTTATTAGAAATAAACAATTGATTTATGTAGAAACATTTGCTTTGATGTATCAGGACTAGAACTACTACTTTGATAATAATTAAAAGAAGTACATCTAATTACTAACTTGACCCCCATGAAAGAAAAATAAACATACTAGAAACTTCTCTAAACTCCATTCAGTCAACAAATACCCTTAATTGATTCTAGTTGCCAAAAATTACAGATCTACGCCCATAACTTAATTGATCATAGATTATGTAATAAACACCATTTTAAACCTATAATTTTTTCCTAGACCTTTAAAACAATATGAATCTTCCTTCCATTAGACTTCAAGTGTGAGTCCACCACATGAAAAGTTCTTGCCGTCAAATCTGAAAATTACTTTAAGGACTACTTAACCCTTATTCCATGCCAGCATCAGAAGTGCAATTACATCACATACACCAGTCAATTAACGAATAATACATCCAATATTATATTTTAAAAGAAAAGCATAACTAGAAGATATGACTTAAACTTCAGGAAGTTATACTACTTCAAAGAAATGGTTAAAAGACATACATACTCCTATCAAATTTAAGAACTTATAGCACTCAGATCCAAAAAGATGGTAATAAATTACCTTTAAATTTCCATTTTCATTCCCTAAGTGTTGGCAAAAAAATTTCAGAGATTCCATTCAAAATGTTTTCATACACTGTTATCACTATTTTTTGGCTCTTCTTTGCAGTACAATTAAGTTATAATTAACAGAATACTTGCATCACATACGCCTTCAATCCAACTAGCACCTAGCATGTCAGGAAGGCTTATGATGTAATTAATCTATTTAGAGATGCACAAGGTAACCAAAAAATAAAAGAACCAAATCCCAGCACCAAAAGTAAACAGCAAACTGTTCTATGAAATTTTTCAGTGAAGAAGCCCCCAAACAGTAGAACAATAAAGGAAAATAATATGTATAGAACAATAAAGAAAAAAGTAAATATGCTTAATCAACTCAAAAAACTAAACACATCAAGGTCTTCAATAAAATTTAAGTTCAACTGCTTCATGGAAACAAACTATACACTGAAAAAGAAGCTAAATAATGACAGTAGTACCAGAATTGCAAAGTTGAGTCCGCAATCTCCCAATCTTCACTTGGAAAAGCCACACAGCTGCCAGTATGTTTGGGAAGGTTAGACACAAGAGAAAAACAAATATCTTATGGAAATATGATATAAAAAACACTTTCAAGAGGGAAGACAATGGCCAGTCCACAATGAAGTGTTATCTCTGACATGATTACGCTAGTTTCCTGTATCACATCCCTAACATTTTCTCTCCTCTGTGCAAGACCTTTACCATGCTTAAAATTAACCAATCTTAATTTCCACCAAATTAAATAATAAAACAGCCTCACACACAGAGCTGTCAGCACACTAGAGACATACAGAAGCACAGAATGAACATACATTTCCATCTGTTAGCCATTTTATATCTATAGATCCTTCCCTGTCAAGAGAAAGAATGAAAGACAAATATATTAGAAATTATAAGATTGAGATATCACCTCAAGAGTACATCCGCCAGAGCAAGTGCTTCAGCACTCGCTTCTACAATCAGTGAAGGTGCCTAGCATAAATCAAGCAAGTCAAAAATATTAAGGAGAAGAAGAAATATTAGATCAAGGAGGGATTGTAAGCAATAATTATTGTTGTGTCAAACAGAAACAAGGCAAAAACCTTCAGGAATGATTTTAGGTATCACAATTACAAAGAACAGGATAAAACTGATTATGTGAGAGTTATGAAAGGGTAGAAATATAGTGATCTTCCTGAAACATACTAATAGTTGAAGTGGGACAACTTTCAATAAGAATGTAGCTTGCTTCTTGAAAAAAAATGTGAAAGTAATAAAGTAACTAGGTTCGTGCATGAATGCTTAATAAATCCACTTATGCTTTTGTTCTCTTTAGAACTTATGACCACCACAAATGCAGAAGAGATAATCCCCACTAACCTAAATGTGGCTACCAGCGAAGTAAGTGGTACTTGTTTGGGCACAGGGCAGTTGGTTTTATAAAATAAGAGTTCTACTTTTCTGAATAGTTTCATATACTATTGAGAGAGTCCAACAAGAAGGAAGAAACAAGATCTATATAGGAAGAGAATAGTAACACATACAGCCTGCCCAATTTCCGACAACAAGCATGCAAGACCACCAATAATTTTCTCATCTCCTTTACTAAGAGCAGGTAGAAGGAGTACTTCTTTAAGAAAATATACTCTGCATAACAAAACCTGAGGTAACCCCTACAAAAGAAAGCACAACTCACAGTCGATAAGATATTCATCAAAGGCAGCACCAGCATCACAAAAAGTGATTAAACCTTGGCATGACAGCCGTAGTGTTTATTTTAATTCTGCTTGAAAACATCAAATAAAGGGAATGTAGCTCAATTTGTGCTGCTAATAATAGTTGTGGATTTAGATAACCATGGCTTCAGCCTGTATTTCTTAACCAATAACATAGGTTATGTGGTAACGGTTTATCTTTAATCATAGGAATGTAATCAATTTACAAAGCATGGTTTGGACCATATTGCGGAACCTAAGGAGTGAAGATAGCATAAGGTAGACTTTAACACACAGATACATCCCCCAGACCAGAAATCATCAAGCATGAGACTAAACTTGATTTAGTAATTTTAAAAAAAATAAAAAGTGACCAACATTCACATGGGACCAGGGCAATCCCAAAACACTTGAAACAATTAAATGCGCATACAATGCATATCACACATGCCAAATGTTACATTACTTAGATAACATCACATCTAATTGCTTCAAGCATAAACATAAACTACTAGAAGTAGACATATCCCAGGCTTCTCAACCAGCACCATCAGATTCTCTACCCAAGGCTAGAACCATAACAATATGCCACGTTGATTTTCCAAGGTTCAATAAGATTTGACCCGAGCTTGGATTTGGCATCAATAACCTGCTCCAGTCCAGCTAACCCAGCGCCCAATTCCCATGCTATTTCATCATCTATTGCCTTTATGAAGTTGTTTGGGCCCAGACTCAAGGATCTATACGAGATTTAGCCTGTAACTATTTAACCTACAAATTTCTTTCCTTACAAAAGTAAAAGAAAAGTTATTAAATTAACATAACCAAACCAGTAGGGCTTGCTTGGAACCAAGGCCACCCGCAGCAAGAATCTGGCCTCAAATCCAGTCAGGCCAGCAGTTTTCATTCAAACACATAGCGCGAGAAACTTGGCAAGATAAGCCCAGGAGCACCCCTCACTTACGTACATAAATACGAGGGTGATTACATAGTGTTCTTGAGAAAGGTATGACATACCTCATGTCGACTAACAAGTTCGGTAAGAACTTCAATGGCCAAATCAAATGAGGGTAAGACCTATAGCCAAGAAGCAGCTATTAGTTACATACATGACTGCCGTAAGTATTAGTACTCAATTTCAACATTCGTTGCAGTTAAAATGATTACCTGCAAAGAACTGAATACAAAATTTAGAAGTGGATGTGCAGGCAATGAGCCCTGTGGAATCTCTGAGAAGCATCCAGCACGAACCTGAGTGCAAGAGGCTTGTTATGCCGAGTATACCAGAGTTGAACGGAGACCTCAACATAAGGCATTTGCATGTCAGCTTAAAAGAGAGAGAGAGAGAGAGAGAGAGAAGGGAGGGAGGGGGGGAAAAGAAACACATCGCCGAAACTGATAAGGAAATAATGGCATACATTATGTAAAAACTACTGAAGTACGAGCCAGTATTCAATTAAGCAAACAAGTCATTACTTGGTTGCAGTCGAAACATGAATTGGGGGTTTCAATCGGAAAAATAAATTAGCAGAAGTTCAACAATATTCGTACCCAACTCAGTAAGCAACGCAGAATCTTTCTGTTCCGTTCAGGTAGTTGTGCGCCTCCATCAAAACTTTTCTCTGATTGCTGCAGCAGGAAATCGAGAACCGTCGGGGTGCGCGAGAGAAGCTACGCAAAAGAGAATTTTAAATTTTAAGGCCCAGCAGGAAACCACCGAGGTAAAAAAGAAGGAAAAGCAATGAGATAAAGAGATAGCCTGTACAGCTAACCTCTTGGCAGTACTGAGTTCTGCAGGCTGGAGTTATTTTGCCATCCGCATTTTGATTATCAAAAACTTCTTCTGGCAGAACTGTAAGCATCTCCAACACTGCAATATTACCATCATCCTGGCTCTGCAGACTCTGGAGACTGTAAAAGAGCTGCTCTATTGGCTTCCCATTCTCAACAGCACGAAGCATAAGAGCAGACAGCGCAAGACAGATTTGCGTTAAAAGCTGCGACGAAAACAACACAACTCATCAATACCAAACGCAGATCCCAAACCCCCTAAAGCGCGACGCAGACACACCTGAGGAGGGCCCGAACTGAATTTCCTAGCAGCCACAAGAAGAGCATTCAGCAAAGCGTCCTTGGCTCCTAACTGCAAGTAATGACCTTCACTTTGGATCTACAATGCCAACGACACATTAAAGAAACGAAGAAACTCGGACGAAATTTGTTTCACTCACAATTAAACCAAAAACGCGATTGCTCGCCGCGAAAAATGTAATAAAGCACCTTCCGTTTGAGAATCTGGGCGGCGAAGAACTCCACCTCGAAGGAAAGGGAGGGCGAGGGGGTTGGACAGGTGAGAATGGAGGTAGCAACCTCCCAAGCAGCATCAGTCTGCTGAAACTGCACCAGCCATTGATTCGCCGCCACGCGGTTACAGGACTGGCCATCGTGGTTCAGCACGTGGACCGCCTCAGCCACTTTCATTTGCAACTCCATCTTTTCTCCGCGTGCCCGCTTGGACGAACCAGAGGGAACAAAGAGAGAAAAAGAGGAGGATGGCTTCGTCGTCTAAAATAAACCCTGGGAAACTACCAGATGAATCCAACGCAGAATCGCAGAGTTGTAGCTGCTGCTCCGGAACCCCATCCCATAGCGGATTTTGCCTTGTACCCGTCTTTGCTCTAATCCTTATTTCTCGTAAATTACTCGTTCTCTAACAAATGCACTGTTTTTACCAAGAATAAAGGAAACAGCTTTCGTCCTTTACAAAGCCCACAGTCCAACACATTTGCTCCCTCAACCATGGCCCACAAGTCCCCCATGACCCACAACTGTCTGTGACCGAAGAAGTAGATTATCCCTCCTTCTGTGAGAACGGAATGCTAATCCATTATCGAATTGGTATTTTCTTATGATTAGGTGGTTAGTTAGGTTGTTGTTATAATTTAAGAACTACCATCCCTAAAGAGGCACTCCTAATTTCAATAAGTTAAGATAGAGGTTTTTTTTTTAATAATTCATGACACAATAGTTTCTAAAAAACATTGAAAGACAATATAAATTTTATGTAAATGATAATTTAGAGTTTAATTACTGTCTATAAAACAGAATTTTATATTATTATTTGATTTATTTATTTACATTTTTGCAATTGAAAATACTCTCTTTTTTTCTAGAGTTTAATTTATCCTCGCAATTTATCTTTTTGAATTTTTTTAATATACCTATTGATTGAGTTTTTTTTATTAAAAAAATTATTTATCTTAAAATATTTTTTATTTTTTATTATTATTAAATATTACAACTGTTGAATCTCAAACCTTATTATTGAAATTCTTATTAACTCACTATTGAGTTAATTGGCTAAGTAATTTTTTTTTCTCTTGTATGACAAACGGCTTACAACATTGTCAAAAAAGCTCAGATTTTAAACTCTCTATATCACCTCAAAGTAACAAAAGTTCTACATTAATAAGATATAGTTTTTTAATAGTATTTAAATTAAATTTTATAATACTTGGACAACCTCCGCCTTCCGAGGCATGGAAATACCGAGGTCAACCCTACACGTGGTGCGTCAAGATTTGAGGAGCCCGAAACTCCGCTCTAACATTCCCAACCAGCAACGTAGCCTCATTCCTGGCCAACGAAGATCGGAAGCCAAGTAAAATTCGATAGGATTTGAGCCTTTTTTACTAAAACTAGAAGCTGTTGGTTTAATGGGAAAGTCAAGAACTTGGGAAGCAGATTGCATGCGCCAAACCCAACATTTTTTAAACGAGAATGGATCGTGCAAATTCCTTGTTTGTCTGGTTTGACAACGTAAGGATATGATGATGAACCCTGACTCAAAATATTATTCATCCTCAAGCACTAAGCACATGAAACCAATCAGAATTTTGGTCTGTAGAACCTGATTGCCGTAAGTATACGCCAAGCTCAACTTTTATGGACATTGACAAAACTTTAACTTTTCTGCATTAAGTGCACATCAATCGTTCAAGCTTTCGAGTTTCATACTGTGATTTGGAACGTTCCCAATTACAAGCTGGGAACCAGTGGTCACAAAGCTTTCCGTGTGCTGCCCCGTGAAGGAATCCAGGGAAAAGTGCAGGCGACAGAGAATCAGTGGGCGGATAACGTCGAATCTTGATCTCCTTTTCCCTTTCAGGGTTTATCCAGAATATTGTCATATGTTTAGTCTTATCTTCGATCCCAAACTTTCTTTATCAGTGCAAGCTTTTGACACGAGAAGGTTCTTTTCACAAGGTGGTCCAAGTAATACTAATATGCCCCGCATTTGATGCTATTGCATAGATCCAAGCTCGCTCCAAGACAAACTCAGTTCTTTGAGTAGAATTGCAACGCTAGAGATGGATTCTTCGACTGCCATCAAGCAACAAATCAAGCATGGGATAAATGCTGAGCGAGAAGCTCAAGATCATCATCTTCAACTTGACTCATCCTCTTCATGCTATGAAGTTTCCGGTGTTGAGTCATCGTCGGATCAGCTTCCAACTGGCCCTTTGAATGACATGTCTTCGCTCCTTCAACAGCTTCCTATTAAGTAAATCCCTTCTTCCCTCAAGTTAATTGGGTTTCGCTTCCATTATCTTGCATCTCAACCTCTATCCTTAATCACCTGCTCTTTATGAAGGAGGGGACTTTCTAAGCATTACAACGGTAAGTCAAGGTCATTTGCTTCATTATCGGACGTCAAATGCCTGGAGGATCTTGTCAAGGTCGAGCAACCTTGCAACAGGAAGCTAAAGACATGCAAAAGCTATGCAGGATTGGCGGAGAGACAAAGATCATCACGCCCTTCTCTAACTTCCTCTTCGGTCGTTTCCAAGAAGTTATCCAATTCCAAGGGTTCATGTTCTTTACTCGGTGCTAAAAGAAGCGATAGCTTCCTGGATAGCAGGCCTCCAATCCCACCTCACAGATCGACCAGGACAAGCAGCATCTCTAACCAAACAGCTCTGTTGGCTTAGAAGTATGGAGCAGATTCATTCACCACCAAATCCATTCGTGTAAAACTATAAGTATTCGTTTTGGAAATCCCATTTCCATTTGTGAAGAAATTGAATTGAAGTAGGAACTTGTGTTTGTTGTTGTAATTTGTAGTTTGAAAGCCATACTAACGAGGAAAAAGCCAAAGCTTTTCTTTGGCCTTAAACGTGTTAAAAACAAAATACCTCTCCCTATTGCAAACAAATTCTATTAGAAATCATATTTTGTTGATATTGTTCTATAATTCTATGCCATGATACCTTTTTCTTCTTGTTTGCCTTATTCAACCAAAGAAGCAGCTGCTTACAGATCAGCGCCAACGTAAAAGCTGCTTTTAGCTGTAAACAGCCTCGAACACTAAACGATTCTCTCTGGAAAGTTCTTGTTTTTTTTAGAGAAATCGTGCAAGCTGCAAGGAACTATGGGAAGTTGCAAGACTTCGAAAACCGACTTCAACATTTATATGAAAGGGTTAACCCGCCTTTATGTGAGCATGGAGTCAAGGGAAGTGTAGGATTATCGAACTTATTTTATAGATGCCAACATATAAGATATGCATCCAAATGTCCTAAAGTCACTTACCGTTGGCTTACAATTATGCAATTTCTCAAACGATGTTATGACAGCAAGCCTTGCTTGGGGTATTTTGTCGATCGTGTGTGCCACTAACTTCATACATTCTGCCCAAAACCTTGGTGGAGCACTTTTAGCACGTAGCATGCTCCTACAAAATATATGCACAAATGTAAGATAAGTTTGATAAATTTTTCTTATTTGAACACACCACAACAAAATGAAGTTGTCGAATGAAAGAATCGGCATTTGGTAGAAGCTCATAGGAGCATGTTGCATTTTAAGACTATTCCACGAAAGTTTTGGGCTGTTGAGTGTATGAAAACAGCAATACATGCGATCAACGTATTACCCCAAGCAAGGCTTGGTTTTATGATACCGTTAGAGAAATTATAGCATTGTGAGCCAACTATAAGTCACTTCAAAACTTTATGTAACAAGTTTGATAAGAAGGCAATACATTGGAAATTTGTGGGACATTATGATCAGAGGAAAGAATGGAGGTGTTATGATCCTACAATAGGACAATGTTACATTCCTAAGAATGAAATATTTAGTGAAGTATAATCGTGGTGGCCATCAAGTTGTTGTACTATTAAACTATAAAGAAATTGAATAAAAAGTACATCAAATAATGGAAGAAAACAAAGCTTGATAAGGCTCAACCAATTAAAAAAGAAATTGCAAGAGAAGAAGACACAACACAATCATCAATAAAATCAAATAGTCCATGGCATAGTAGCATACATCTAAAAATAATGGAAGAGTCTCAACCAAGCCAAGTAAAAGAACTTAAATACGGCCTAGATTACAACGAGACCTTGAGTCCTAACAAAGGTAACTACAATTTTGAGCCTGCAGCAAGTAAAGGAAATAACTTTAAAGCCTCACTTGGATGCAATTAGATGCATACTAATGTATGTAAAGCGAATAGTCAATCTTGGTCTTTTGTATAAAAAGAAGCATCGTGTGATGTGAAAAACTATTGTGAAGCTGACTGAGACACATGACATTCAACTACCAGTTACATGTTTAGTCCGTGATCAACATTGATATCATGTAGTAAAAGACAACCAATAGTATTATGATGTACAACAAGGTTTAGTATAAAGAAGCAACAATGACAGCTCAAGCAGGCACATGGCTGGTAGAACTGATGGATGACCTTCTTCAACCACTAGACAACTCAACGTGGTTATAGTTAATGATCAATCAATCATAAACTTTGGTAGAGAATTCAATTTTTCATGTAAGGATTAAGCATATCCAAGTACATCATCATTTCTTGCATATGAAACATATTAAGACAAAGTGATTAAATTGCAGATATTTTTATCGAAGAACTGGATACTAGAGTTTCAAAGGCAATGAAAAATAGTTGAATGTTTAAATATGTGTTATGTAGTGGGCCTTTGTTTTGTATTTGTCATGGCCCATTAATCAACTAGTGGGCTCATTAGAATTCTTTCTTTAACTGTAAAACGATGTACAGGTTTTTTTAGGTTTTCTGAGAATGCAAGTATTTTGCAGCTGGGCAACTTTCCCAAATCTCCGTTCTTGATCTTTTATGAGTTTCTCATATTTCTCTCCTTTTTTCATCATGGTACCATAGAGCAAGTTATGGACTAAGAATTTTTTTTCCATTTTTTGGTCCTAATCCACTTCGTTTGACTGTGCTGCCTTCAGCCGTCGATTTCTTTTTTTCATCTATTTCTAGCTGCTCTCAGCCATTCAGTTTTTTCGACTAGCTTTCACCTTTTATCTCACCGACAGATCTTTCATAAAAGTGGTTTTGGCATCATCTGTGGTATTTTCAAACGGTGCAAAAGCTTTGATTTTTGGACTTTTCCAAAAATCCAAATTTGCTTCATTGATTGCACGGAGTGCACAAAGTAAAAGGGCTTGTTTGATTTCAAGCTTGAGTTGTTGGTACCGAGGGAAGATGAAGCTTAATGCCAAGGGAAGAAACTCACCCACAACGTGTTCTGCTGTTGCGGGCATGGGTTATGTGGGCATAAGACATCAGCCTGTTTTTTCGGGTCAGCATCCCTATTTAGGCATTGGGCATCAGACTCTTTTTCAACATCAGCCTGTTTTTCGAGCGAGTATGGATCAGCCCACCTTTCAGAATGTGGGGCCTTCTACGGGCTTCAATGGGGAACAACAGCAAGGCCTAGGTTTTCCTTACCAAACACTAGTCCCAGTTTCGCACAACCCGCTCCAAGCTGCAATGGGGTACTCTTATGGGCCTGCATTTCAAGCCCTAAGACCACAGTTTCCAGGTTCTTCATTCAACTTGAATAAGCTCCAAAACAACTTAGGTTTCCCTTCATTAGGGAATTATGAAGGTATGATGCTTTAATCACATTATAGTCATCCATGGATTATAGACTCAGGTGCAAGTGATCATGTTACTTGTGATTTAAAATCTTTATATTCTCATTATCCATGTGCATCACAATTGTTACCTACTAAGTTGCTTGATGATACTTTTGTTTATGCCACTCATGTTGGACTGCACAACCCATAAAATTAATACATTTAACTCGTGTCCTTTTTATATCTCGTTTGAAATTTAACTTGCTCTCAGTTAAAAGAATTACCTCTGAATGCAATTGCATTGTTTTATTTCTAGATAATTTTTGTATTTTTCATAATCATACAACTGGGCAGGTGATCAAACTAGGTAAGGTAATGCAAGGGCTTTATTTTTTGCAACCCACTCTTCATGAGTTGTCTTCTTATATGACACGCATCTTGCATACTGTTCATTCACTTTCATCATGCGTGAATGTAAATAATTTATCTAATGATAGTATTAATTCTAGTTATATTTTGTTTCATAGACGTTTGAGACATAGTTCTAAAAAATATTATTATGCACATGGAAAACGTATAAAATGTCCTGAATTTTTCTCTTCCAATATTTGTCCATTAGCAAAACAAACTCGATCTGTTTTCCCACAACGTCAAACATTCAACAATGCTACCTTTGACCTTGTGCATATGGATTTGTGAGGACCTTATAGGGAACCTAACCATGACAAATAATGCTATTTTTTGACTATTGTTGATGATTTCTTACATGCAACTTGGACTTTTCTTTTATGTTTTAAAGATCAAGTATTCCCTACCATTCAATCTTTTATTTTCATGGTTCAAACCCAGCATGGTGTCTTAGTCAAACACATTTGTTTTGATAATGGCACAGAATTTTTTTCCGCTGCATGTTCTTCTTTTTTGGCGTCTCGTGGGATATATCATGAGAGCTCTTGCGTGCATACTTCCTAACAGAATGGGATAGTAGAACACAAGCATCGCCACCTAATAGATGTTGCACGAGCCTTGAAGTTTCAAGCTCACATCCTTGCACATTTTTAGGGAGATTGCATTTTGGCAGCTACCGATATTATTAATCGATTACCCAATGCTAGACTTGGGAATCGATCTCTTTTTGAGATATTGCATGGGAGAGTTTCCTCATTAGATCATTTGCAAGTCTTTAGATATAGATGTTATGCCACAGAGTTGCACCCGAGAGATAAATTCTCTCCGAGGGCCATACCATGTGTATTTCTTGGTTACCTTTCTATGCAAAAGGGTTACAAAGTTTATGATCCAACTAGCGAAAAGTTGTTTGTTAGTCGTGATGTTGTTTTTTATGAATATGATTTTCCATTCTCTCCAAATCAACCCTCAAAACCTTCTTGTGATTCGCCCTCGGATCAGGCTACACCAGTCCTAGGCATCACCCAATCATGTGATCCATTGCCTTTTCCACCAGAGCCCTCTCTGGATACATCACAAACCCCACCTTAATAGTCGCCCTCGGAGCCTTCTCCAGTGGTGAACACACCACATTCAGGTATACATTCTCAACATGTTAATCCTCCTCAAACCATAACACCGAGTCAACCTTTTGAGCCACCTATGGAACCTTCTCCTATACAGTCACCACTAGCTGTTCGACAATCATCTCGACCTACATGTCCTCCCATTTGGACTACAGATTATGTATGTTCGACCACCTCCATAGGGTCGAACAATCATTATCCTATATCTGACCATGTTTCCCTTGACCACCTTTACCTGCATTATAGGAATTTTGTTGCTTCAATTTCCACCATAGTTGAACTAGAAACATATAATCAGGTACTTAAGGACAACCATTGGGTTAATGCTATAGACAAGAAATTATCGGCCCTAGAGGCCAATCGTACATGGGATGTTGTGACATTTTCACCTGGTCGTTGAGCTATAGTATGTAAATGGGTATATAAGGTGAAATATCGAGTAGATGGCTCTATTGAGAGATATAAGACCCACCTAGTGGCCAAGGGGTACACACAGCGAGAAGGTATAGACTATGATGAGACCTTCTCACCAGTGGTGAAATCTGTGACTGTGAGATCAGTTATGAGCATTGCATCAGTCAAGAATTGGTGCCTTCATCAGTTAGATGTGCAAAATGCTTTCTTGCATGGAGATTTGATGGAAGAGGTTTATATGCAACTTCCACCTGGTTTTCCACCTCAGGGGGAGCAATCAATATGTCGCTTAAGGAAATCACTACGTGGTTTAAAGTAAGCCTCAAGGCAATGGTATACTAAATTTACAGAGGCACTCCTTGCAGGGGGTTTCCATCAGTCTTTACATGATTATGCGTTGTTTACAAGACGAACTAGGGATTCCTTCATTATTCTTTTGTTCTATGTTGATGATATCTTGGTGACAAGGAACAACCTTATTGCAATTTCAGAACTTAAGAGATACATGTATTTGGTATTTCATATGAAGGACCTTGGACAATGTAAATATTTTCTGGGCATAGAGATAGCTCATTCTCCAAAGGGCATTTACCTTAGTCATCGTAAGTATGCATTGGAGTTAGTATTAGAAGCTGGACTTAGAGGTTCTAAGCCAGTTATTACTCCTCTAGAGCAAAATGTGAAATTGACTACTGTGGAGTATGATGAAAAAGATCCTAAGAGACGAGATGATCCTCTTTTGAAGGATTATGGACCCTTTCAGAAATTGATTAGTAGGCTTCTATACCTGACTCATATTAGGCCAGACATTTGTTTTGCAGTTCAACATCTTAGCCAGTTCATTCATGCACCGAAGCAATCACATATGGATGCAGCTGTGAGATTACTAAAATACATCAAGGGGACACCTAGACTTGGGCTTTTCCTCTCCTCCTCTTCAAAATTAGAGCTTAATGCTTATTGTGATTTAGATTATGCAACTTGTCCCATGTCTAGAAAGTGTATAACTGATTACTGCATCAAATTGGGAGATTCCCTAGTATCTTGGTTGGCCAAAAAACAACCTACTGTATCACGTTCCTCAACTGAGTTAGAATATCGAGCTATGGGATACACTGTTTGTGAGGTCATTTGGCTTTTAGGATTATTTCTAGACCTAAGAATAATCATTCCCTGGCCTGTCTCACTCTTCTGTGATAATGAAGCAGCTGAACACATTGCAGCAAATCCCATCTTCCGCCAATGAACCAAACATATTGAAATAGATTGTCATTTTATACGTGAGAAGATCCAGAGAGAAATTATAAGAACTTGTCATGTTAGGACGCGAGAGTAGCCTGCAAAATTGTTTACTAAAGCTTTATGCCACAACATAATCATCTATTGTCCAAGCTTGGAGAATTTGATTTATACAAATTTCCAGCTTGAGGGAGAGTGTTGAAATATGTGTTATGTAGTGGGCCTTTGTTTTGTATTTGTCATGGCCCATTAGTCAACTAGTGGGCCCATTAGAATTCTTTCTTTAACTGTAAAACTATGTACAGGTTTTTTTAAGTTTTATGAGAATGCAAGTATTTTGCAGCTAGGCAACTTTCCCAAATCTCCGTTCTTAATCTTTTAATTTTTTCATAAAAATCGTGCAAGTTGCAATGATCCAACCTGTTTTGCGGTGGTGCATAACTCAAAAGCTTCTTTCATATAGCTCCCGGAAGTCTTCTGGCCAGAGTTATAGCTTGAAAAATTAATGTGAAATCGCTATCACTAGGAAACTTTGTTCTTCAGTGGATTCTTTATATGGGTTTCTTGGGGGAGTTTTTGGTGTGTTGAAGAGGTGACTTCGAAAGACAAGAAAGCAGCGAGATTAAACTAACATTATCACCTATAATATTGACTTTTAGAGATGTTTTGATACCTTTTTCCACATCTATTGGACACTTTCCCTGAATCAAAGGTTACTTCATAGAATATTGATCTTAAAAGAAGGACGAAAGTCACAATCTTGTGGACTAATGACTGCCAAGGACAAAAGCATAGCAATAACCGTGGTAAACTAGGTAGCTATTAGATCAGGATTGATTTTCTTATATGGATTTTTAAACTCCACTAGGAGTAATCCTCTAAACCTCTCCATTTATGACCCTTTTGTGACAAATCATACATCTGCTCCCAATTTTTAACTAATGACCTGTTTTGGATGCCGTGGGCATGGAGCCTGGTTTTCCAAATGCCTATCCTAGAGGTTGCAGACGAGTCAGGATGTGTTAAATGGCATTGACATGCTTATAAGACGAAGAAAGAATGCATGCGCGTGGCTGAATTGTAGATCAAACGTGCTTCCCAAAGAACTGGCTCCACATACATAAAATAAACCAGGAGGGAGGGAGGGAGGGAGTTGGATCTTGGAATATCCAGGCCAGATAATCTAGGGGCCAAGGCCTTTTCTCGGCCACCCTTTTTTCTTAAGTAGTAGTTGTAACAGTTCTGATGCAGCATTATTTGCAACCCAAGAAAATCAAAAGTTGTTAATAATAACTGAGTTTGATTTTATTTTATTTTTTAAGTTTGATTTTTGTAAATTGGTTTTATTTAATTTTCAAATTTATTAGAAAATGTATATAAATGAGAAAAAAATTCATTCAATGAAGAAATTTCATTCAACAGAAACTAGAGGTTTTTTTTTTATATATATAGTTGTGGTCAAATCCTAAAATTCGACTTAAGTTTGTTTTGATTTGTCAAAATCCTGTTGAATTGCTGAATGCTCAAGCAGCAAGAGAGCAATTGTGACGATTAGAAAGGTATCAGGATTAAGAAAACATCTTGGAAATTAATAATTTTGTTTACAACGTTTCAAAAGGTCAAAGATTTAGTTAAATCCAAACCATTTATGCCAAAGGAATAATCTGTAGTTAACTTCCATATCTATGGCTTCGTAATAAAGGCACAATTCACTTGCTTCCATATCTGTTAGGATTTGGGCTCCAATCAATCAACACAATCATAATTATATGGATTCTTGAAAAAATTCGGGTAGAGTTTCCTTGCATTATTAGGCTTAATCCAGATTCAAACAAAATCAATGACAATTAAGATACGGAATACTAAATATCAGTAGGAGTAGAAGATACGCACCATGAAGGGCTGTCGTATCCGATGTTGACGTGGAACTAACCTGGCTGATGTGGCAACGACGAGATTTGCAGATTTTAATAGCATACGTGGTCAATCCACGACAATTCAGTGTGGGTTTCAAGGTTTTGGTAGTTTTGGATGACACAAAAAAAAAAAAAAAAGAATTAGACGACAAGGGTCATATATTGAATAACATAGAAAGAAGACTTCCCCTTTGGAAGAACAAATTCTTATTTGTCAAACTTGTTTGGTGCTAGTTTTGTGTCTTTTTACAAGAATTTGGTGTCTGCAAGAAACTGGGTTGCTTCTGATCTTTTCCATTCATCTACTCCTTTGTAATTACCTGGTTGTTCCGTGTTTGATTGACATAGTCCAATTGGGCAAAACAGCTCCGGAATATTCATTTTGAGGTTCTTGCTCGGAGTGCCAAGCTTTTTCGTGCTATTGGTTTGATTTGAGTTTGAAAAACTCTTTACTAAGCTTTCGGCGAAGCCGACAGGATTGTGGAACAAGGAATCTCATGGGTTCCTTAAAAGAAAGACCCAGAAGAAATAGGTGAGTGATGTTGTCTAGTGAAAGTCTTGGCATCATGCCAGCACGGTGTGCCCCATTCAGAGTCACTAACTAGTGACAGTGTCGAGCAACTTCGGGACGACGACCCAAAGCCGCTTTAGACCACAGATGTGATGTTTCCGACG
This sequence comes from Casuarina equisetifolia, assembly GCA_028551475.1. NCBI lineage: Eukaryota > Viridiplantae > Streptophyta > Magnoliopsida > Fagales > Casuarinaceae > Casuarina > Casuarina equisetifolia. Next base: position 5,215,840 of record CM052361.1, read on the forward strand.
ACTTGATTGACCCAGAAGAAAATAAAAATCACATCAACTATGGTTGTTGACCAACCATCATGTGTCACCGCTGGTTCCATCCTCAAATGGCATTCTTCCCTTGTATGGTTAGATTTTGAGCCAATCTAATTTACATTAAAAAATAATAATTTAAATTGACTCTAATATCACTTATCATGTATATTGAGGAGATTAACAAGAACAAAGTGACAAGCGTTTGGCGTTGGTGGCTACCTTCTTGTAATCAGCAAAGAGGCACGCAGTCGACGTACAGCCACTAGCATGGTCAAGGTCTCACAAAGAATAGCAGCCATGAGCTGGCCACGGCATATTCCAACACAATCCTCCTCACAAGTCTTCATTGAAATCATGAGAATCAAAGGTGTATGGGCTGGGGCCAAGTGGACCATCATTTTGTCTCTTACGCCTTTATGTTTCTGGTTTTTGCTCCTTTTGTGCGTTGTTTTATATTAAAGAGGGGGGGCTGGGATGAGATATTTATCGAAGAGATTGGTGCACTGGGGAGAAGCGGGCAGGGAAGGCCAGCGCATCGCCAGTGCGGCATGTGCGCGCTTCGGTCGCAATAAATGCACCGGAAAGACGAAGAAGGTGGCGTGACGCGGGACGCAAGGCCTCAATTAAAGAGCGACAGAATCGGGTTTTCAAACCACGAAAAGCGCTCGCCGACCTACTCCACAATCTGAATGATTGTCTTATTTTAACGAAGCCATTGTCTTCTTTCGTTTACGTGCTCTACTTATACTCTTTCTTTCTTCTCTTCTGCAACCAAAGGGGGTGTTTGGCTTGTGTTGTACAGAGGGAGAGAGAGAAGAGAGGGGGGAGGAAAGAAGAAGGAGAAAAAGAAGGAGATCGTTTGGCTGCACGATCCATGCAAGCGACGACCAGGGGTTCGATGCTATGAGCTCCTTTGACAAGCTGTGCTGCTCGTCCAATCTGAGCCGCTTCATTGCGGGCCTTCTCATCTTCATGCTCTACCATTCTTTCCAGTTAGTTTCCAATTTCTTGACACCTATACACCCGTAAAATTGATCAGCGTTAGCGCTTTGTCGTCGTTCCTCGCGATAAGTTTCATCTTCTTCTTCGCTTCTTCCATTCGCCGTTCTGCAAATTGCACTCTTTTTTCTCAATGGAATCCAGGGAATTATGCGCCACCGGTCTGCTTGACGGTGAGTGCATTCATTCGCCTTTGATTTTTACGATCAATATGCATGTCGCTCTTATTTTACACTTCTGCCTGTCGGTTATCCAATGATGGGACGTGGAATGAGATCTGACCATTCTCATAGTTTTTGATTGGCTTCTGCCGATGGTTATTCTTCTTTGATATTAGGATTGATTTTCATTTTAACTCACAAGCTTGGATCTTATTTCGAAAATAAGGATTCCAGATTTTCTTATTTACGAAAAAGCTTTCCAAATTAAGGTCAAGGTTTACTTTGATTTGGCTGTTCCAGATTTGGATGACCGCGATGGAAAATACAACCTTGCTTTTGGACTGAATGTGAACTCTGGCAGAAAATTTTGCTCATCTACTTAGATGTGTGTGTGTGTGTGTGTGTGTGTGATGACTAGGTACAATTGCCTCCCATGTTCGGGGGCAACAGGGTTCAGTGCCTTCGGTTATTGTTATTGGTGGGGGTATATCAGGGACTGCTGCTGCACGTATCCTCCAGGACGCTTCGTATAAGGTGATCGATCATATCTGAGGCGATGGATTTTCTGGATTTCTTTTCTTTCTCTCTACATTGTCTTACTATCATCGTTTTGTTCAGGTGATCTTGCTAGAATCAAGGGACAGACTGGGTGGTCGTATCCATACTGACTATTCATTTGGTTGTCCTGTAGATATGGGAGCTTCATGGCAAGTTCACTTTCTTGTTTTTTCTTTGGACCCCTTTCCCTGCTTTGGCTGTCATTGATACAAATGGGTTTGGTATTTTTTTAGTTCATGCGGTGCTCTTTATGGTTTACTTGCCCTGTTATCCATGGCCGTGGATTACCTCTGTAGTCTGTGTCCGCTGTATTGGACTCTGTTTGGCATGACATGGGATGGATTTTCTTTGAATAATGACCCTCCTCTAATGTTGGTCTCAAACAATTAGAAATTTCAATTAATCAAATTTCCCATGTCTGAAGCTTTGGGTGCCATCACTCAATATTTGTAATCTGCGTGCATTGACCTGGTGTTTCTGAAGTACCGTGAGAGAATGATGCCTTACTAATTCTCTTTTAAATGTTATTCAGGTTACATGGTGTTTGTAATGAGAACCCTTTGGCTCCACTCATACGTGGCCTAGGGCTTACATTATACCGTACAAGTGGTGATGACTCTGTACTGTATGACCATGATTTAGAAAGGTAATAATTTCTTTGCTTAAACAATTCTATTTTTCCATGCTTCTCACAATGTATGTGCCTGGGTGTGAACATGAACCCTTAAAATTATAAATTCTGTGTCCAAATGCTTATCAGCCATTAAACCAATTTAGAGCCAAAGATACTTCTTAGTACTTCTTTTCCTGAATGATGCTAAACCTATTATCTTTTTCTCAATGTTGCAATTGCTTTACATGTTGTGAGCCAGACAATGAGCTTAGTAAAATTCCAGTCACACTAGACATCGATACCTTTGTTACAATAGTAGGTTTATACAAGGATAAATATATAATATAAAAAACATGTAAAAGTGATTACTATTTCTTGTGTATTCAGTCTGAACTTTGTCTTGAAGATCTGGATTTGGTAATTTCAGCTATACACTCTTTGATAAGGATGGCCATCAAGTTCCTCAACAGATGGTCATTGAAGTCGGAGAAACATTTAAGAGAATTCTGGAAGAGGTAAAAACAAAAAGCAGGAACTTTTTCCCGCATTTTTACTTTTTCACGCCGTTGGAAAACCTTTATTTCATATTTCTGATTGGAACTCTCATTTTTCTGAAGTGTAAGTTCTACTCCATGACATTTTAAACAGTCCTTTGTTTTTTTGTGCACCTTTAGACAGGGAAAGTAAGAGATGAACGTACCGATGACATATCTGTTCTTGAAGCAATTTCAGTTGTACTGGACAGACATCCAGAATTAAGGTATGGAAGCAGGTTATGGTATAAAGAAAATTTACACCTTCGTTTCAACTATTGGGTCTCTTAGTCTCTCTAATGGAACCTCCATTTTCTGTAGACAAGAAGGACTTGCCCATGAAGTTTTGCAGTGGTACTTATGCAGGATGGAAGCTTGGTTTGCAGCAGATGCTGATATGATATCGTTGAAAACCTGGGATCAGGCAAGTGTATATCTGGTCTTTCATTGTTGGTTCTTTTGCTCTTTAAGATAGATAACCATAGATGGCAGATATAAAGATCTGAAGCTTTGTAAATGATAAGATGCTAAAAATAATTAGACAGAAATTGTACAACATCCTAAAGGTTGCACACTATATGAGCATGAAGTATAATTGCCCATTCCAAGTTGGTCGGTCTGCCGCTGAAAATTAAATAGGTTTCTTTCATTTGACTCCTGAAGTCCTCATTCTTTAGGTCCCAGAGTATGAGTTTTGAAATACATCTTTGTCACTACACCAACATGGTTATAACTATAGCAGTAATCTGATAGAGATTGATTTTGAAGAAACAGTCCTAAAGTATGAGTAGGACACCGTTATTTTGTTTTTAAAGGTCTAAAATAGCATTTGTATTACAACTTTTTTTGTTTGATAATTATTAGTAAAGAAACCTTGGCGCACTAAAATAATTTTACTACCTATGGAGGATTGAAATTTGTGGAAAAGTTTCGTTCACCCGTCCCCTATCTTTTTGTTTGGTAGTGGTGCAAACTTCACCTAATAAAAGTCAAAAAAGCAAAATCTTTGGTGGGCGGCAGTTGCTGCACTGCCATCCTTTTTTTTTTTTAGGGGTAAACCCAACAGTGAAAAAAAAGGGGCTCTTGTTTTGACCGCCGATGGTGTTGGCCTATTATAGAGTCCTTTGCCCATTAAGATATTCATAAAGCTGAATTTCTTCTAGACTCTTTAGAAATACTTAAAGCATCTACCATGGGCTAAGAAAATAATGACCAACCAGTTAAAACATGCCCCCTTGCAACTTTTGACTATTTATGACTGTGATTACAAAACTCTTTAACCTACAGTGTAAGTAGATAACTTCTTCTACTATCCTTCAGGGACCAGACTGATTGCCTTTTACCTGATAGTTGCTTCTGGATTTTGTTGGCGTACTTTTTTGACTTGGGCTTCACTAGGGAGGGTACTGAACTAGCAGGGTTGAAAATGGAGAAATGGGATGGTCAGCTTTTCTTTGGTTGGCTGGGGTGTATCATTACCTTAGGAGATTAATACAGTAGGAATTTATGATTTGTTTTTCTGTATATTTAGAAAGTACTCTCTGGATGTTATTATAATATGTACATCTGTCAATTTGATGGAATTCCTGTGCTGGGTCAGGTGGTGACTGTTATCTTTAGTTTAAGTTACTTTACCTTCAAATTATTGCTTACATGATCAAGGGAATTCCTTGATGTACAGGAGCATGTTCTTACTGGGGGTCATGGGCTTATGGTGCAAGGTTATGACCCCATTATAAAGGCTCTTGCAAAAGATATTGATATCCGTTTGAATCATCGGTATGGTTTCCACTTTTCCTAGATGACTGAAAGTGCATTAACATATTCAAATTATGTTCAGTGAAAGAGAGCAAATGGGGCTTTTTTGTGGGGGAAGGGGGGGTGGGGGGGGGAGGGGTGGGTTGTAAGAGAGAAAAAAAAAACATGGTGTGGATGATGGGAAAATTTAACAGAAACTATAAGCTATATAATGGAAGGACACTCTTCTGCTTACCTTTTGACACCATTCTTGAGGAATAATCCTCGGTGTTGGAATGATAATGCCAGGATAGTGTAACTAGAACAAATGATAGATATAGTTTTTTTTATCTGATAAACATTTTGGTAAGATTAATCAAGTTTCTAGCCATTAGTTCTAAGCTCATTCTTGCATCCTTCCCCTTCCCACCCGTCCTTTTTTCATCCATGGTTTTGTTATTCTGTGGCTATCTACGCTCATAACTGATGTGCATGGTGCAGGGTTCACTCTAAGAGTTATGAATTTATGTTTTTCATTGGTTTAGCCTATTCATGGTGCCATTGTAAATCTTTATATGTAGGGTGACGAAGATATCCAATGGGTATAATAAGGTGATGGTCACAGTTAAGGATGGGACAAACTTCATTGCAGATGCTGCTATTTTAACAGTACCAGTTGGGGTCCTCAAGGCCAATTTAATTGAGTTTGAGCCGAAATTGCCTGAGTGGAAAGTTGCCGCAGTTTCTGATCTTGGAGTGGGAAATGAAAATAAGATTGCCCTACAATTCCGTAAAGTGTTTTGGCCAAATGTGGAACTTTTAGGCATTGTTGCACCGAGCTCCTACGACTGTGGTTATTTCCTCAATCTTCATAAGGCAACAGGCCATCCAGTCCTTGTCTACATGGCTGCTGGAAGGTTTGCATATGACCTTGAGAAGCTCTCTGAAGAGTCAGCTGCAAATTTTGTGATGTCGCAACTAAAGAAAATGTTTCCTAAAGCAACTGAGCCGGTACGTTTATTTTGCTTTCAGCCAGTTTTTCAATTGCATACTTTTTGGTAAGCAACGAAGAATTTATGATTAATACCAACGTCGTTGAAGCTAAATTTTTATTACTCCTCCTAAACAGGTCCATTATCTTGTATCTCGTTGGGGAACGGACCCAAACTCTCTTGGTTGTTACTCATATGACTTGGTTGGAATGCCAGAAGATGTATACGACAGACTTCGAGCACCCTTGGGGAATCTCTTCTTTGCGGGGGAAGCAGTTAGCATGGAAAACCAGGGATCCGTTCATGGGGCCTACTCAGCTGGAGTTATGGCCGCTGAGAACTGTCAAAGGCATCTCTCAAAGAAACTTGGTGGCATGAAGACGTTCGATCTGGTCTCTATGAGTGCTGAAATTCTAAAAGACACAGTTCCCCTCCAGATCTCGCGGATGTGAAACATCTAACATTACGAAATTTGAGAAATGTAAAACGACCATACGCTGCAGGACATAATACCATTTCGTAGCGACAGAAGTCGCTTCTCTAAAAATGGGGAAAAAGGTTCATGGTGTTAAGGAGATTTCTTTGTGATTTGAACACAAGGGCGTTTGCCACGATTCTTAACTAAAGTTTTAATATGTTTCATTTGAATACTATTACTTACTCAAATATATAAATTTAATATAATGAATTGGCCCTCTTTTCTCCAAAAGTCGACCCGAAAAGTGAAGTCACTCGTTTGCTTTTTAAGGCTTCCATTGCCTTATAATTTTTCTTATGTGGGACAAATGTGTTGAACATAAAAGCTAGGTTGTAACACATTCTGCAATTAGAATTCATGGTATCTTTGTCGTGGGTTAGACTACACTGGGACTCACCTTTAGGCCATTTGATTGAGTCGGCTTTGATACAAGTAGTATTAGAGCTAATCTCGTGGGTTGTTAAATCAAGGATTGGAACCTAAATTGTGGTGGGCTGGGGCTTAACTCTCGAGGACCCATGGTAGCCAACAGTTGTAAGGCTTTTGGTCGGAATTTTAACAATTGACAGATTGTGCTTGTTTCTCAAAAGGTTGACAAAAGGTAAAGTTATTCATATGCTTTTAAGGCGTGACATTAAGCTCATTATAGTTAATGATCATTCACTAAACTCATGGGCTTAGTTTTTGTGATGTTTTGACACGAATGATCCCGTGAACCCTTCGCAAATCGAGATTTCTCTTGGCGTATAAACGTAGGTCAAAGTTTTTCTGTTCCGTGGAAATAAGAATTCGTAATCAAGTAGAGCTGAGAAATGGTGATAGGTGTGCTCTGGAAATGGCAAGGTTCTTACTGTCTCGTCCCAGAACAGAAGACCCCCTTGTGCCCTGTTTGGCGAAAGCTAGGAGGACACGCTGGACCTCTATCTTACACCAACCAGAAAAACAGCCGCCCATTTATAAAACATTTGTCCGAGCGGAGCGGCGCCTGCCTTTTAACGCGTCGAACCAAGAAAAAGACGTTCCCACCGTAACTAAAAGCGAAAAGCAGCAAAGGACAAAGCCGAGTTGGCCGCTTCTTGGACCTGGATTTCATAGACATAGAAGCACAGTGCAACACGCCTATTTTTCTCTCGAGCCTCTGTTCATATTGCATAGTTGGGAGACTCGGGATTTGGATCTCTGTAATTCTGCTCCATGACCACAATCGGACACAACAATCACAATGCAAAGCTGGTCGGTTCCATTGCCCCTTTCGTTTTGGGGTTCGAATTCGTTGCCTTTTTCAATTTGGAAGAAACAAACATGCTGACTTGTGATCTTGTGATCTTGTGATCAGGTTCTGCTCGGCGACATGGGCGCCGGGAAATCCAGCCTCGTCTTGCGCTTTGTCAAGGGCCAATTTCATGAATTCCAGGTTCTTCTCTCTATTTTTTTCGGTGTCTTCTTTCTTATTCTCTTCTATTTTCAGTTTTTGTTCCTGGTTAACAAATGAAGAGCCTGTTAGTTTACATATGACGTATCCTCTTAGGAGAACGCGTCGAATTTCCATGGTTTTTAATGGGACTGGATGATGAATTTACTTCATTAAAGTGGGTGTGAGGCCCGATTGTTTCCGTAGAATTATGGAGAAAAAACCCAATCTAATTGGAATTACATGATTCCACGATCGACCTAACCCTGTCGAGCTAAATGATTTCTTCACCCCAGGTTTATATTATCTCTCTTACATCGACTAAATAAATCGATCTTAACTAATTGCAACGTAGCATGTTTCCTTGAGTGAGGGTGGGGCATTGACTAGAAAGTTCCACTTTTCACCATTTAGGTTTCAAAATACTAGTTCAAGACTAACCTGCATATTATCTGATAAATGCTTTTAATTCATTCTTTAACTTCATGTTTTGATGTTTTCTGGGAACTGCTTTTTAAAATGTCTGGAGGCTTTTTTTTTTTTTTTCTTTTCAGGAGTCGTGTATAAAAAATGTTTCTTGAAACCATTTTCTTGAAACATAAAAGTAAAAATGCTAATGGAGGTTGACGTTAAAAATAATGGTGGCTGTTAGAACTCTACAGCTTTGCATACCCTCAAAGCCGAGATGTGTTTGGTACTTTATTGAAATCATTAATAATGTATTATTTCCTTTTGTGTTTGATAATTTTTTTAAATTACTCTTATGAAAATTATTTTATGTTGCGGGCTACTCCTAAGAACTTATTTGGTAACCCTTTTGAGTTATGGTTTGTTTTCAAGAACAGATATCTACTCTTTAGAATAGTTGACAAACAGGTTGCTGACAATCACTTTTAACATTGAGTTGTCTGGGGAAAAAATGAGAATTCTGGTAGGCCTCACACACCTTCCATCTCTCTTCCATTTGTTTCTTATCAAAATGGATCTCACGAATAAACTTAGTACTAAGTTTGTCAAGTCCTCATCAACGTAAGTAAACCAGTAGCGAGTAGCAGTGATCTAAGAGTGGGTCCACACGTCCACACTCTCTCAGGCCTTGAGATACAGGATTTGGTGCTGGGTTGGTCATCTTTGGCTTCCACATTCTCTGCATCTTGATTTTCATGTATCTGCGATCTTTCAGACCACTCTAGGCCTGTTCAGAGTCACTTTTTGAGCCATTTCAATCCAGACATCTTATGTTGTGAAATGCCTCATAGAATACTTGCCCTATGACCTATTGGGTTAAACAAAGGATATCAAGAGACTTCTAAGGCCCTTTTTTTTTTTTTTTTTTTTTTTTTTTTTTTTTTTAAATTTTAATTATAATTTTATTATTATTATTATTATTATTATTATTATTATTTAATTTTAACACGAAAATCTAAAAGTTTATGTCACACAATTCCCTCAACCAAATCATTCGAGAGTTGATTCATCACTGACAATATAATTCTTCTGGTTTATGGTTGATTGCCAGAAACTTTCTGGAGACTCTCCAGCAATGAGTAACCTGAAAGTGCCCATTATTTTCATAGATAAAACTACTTACAAAATCAATGGTACCTCTTCTTTCAGTCATATAGTCATGCATGGAGGAAGTCTTTTGGTTTCAATGCTAGTGAAGGAAAACTGTAGGATTGGTCTCAACCTAGAAGCAGAGCCAGGAGCGGATAGTTCTAGCTTGTCTTGCACTCCTTGTGCCAAATGTAACTGTAATCCTTAAATGCCTTGAGCACTTCAAGAATTAGGGTAACCAGAATCCTAGAGAGCCACCATTAAGAGGATAGAAAGATTAAGCAACATATATATCTTATTAGGGAATTTTTTTTTTCTAAGAGAAGGAATGATTGACCAACTCTAACTCCCAATGACTACCCATTCATTGAGGACTCATGTGCCTGCCCATGGGTTGGATCTGACTGAAAAAGTTTATGATTGTAGTTAATAAAATTAAACAGGACCCCAAAAGAAAGGAAAAAAATCTTTTAAGAATTTGATTGGAAGTATTTCGTGCTGAAACAGTAAGTGGTAAATGCTTTTCGTTATTTGAATCTTGTTCTATGGGTTAATGATGTTGGTGATAGGAATCAACCATAGGAGCAGCATTCTTCTCACAAACACTGGCTGCGAATGATGTAACTGTGAAGTTTGAGATATGGGATACAGCAGGACAAGAGAGGTACCATAGCTTGGCTCCCATGTATTATAGAGGTGCTGCCGCAGCCATCATCGTCTATGATATCACCAGCACAGTATGATCTCTCTTCCAATTAACATGCAAACATACTTTTGTTGGGACTATGTCCCATACAAACTGACTACAAGCAATTTTGTATAAGTGACAAATGTTAATGAAATACAGCTGGATGATATCTTCTAGTATTGGTTTCTATCTCTTTTAGAGAAAAAGAAAAAATAAAAGAAAAGACACTCATGCAGCAAATGAGTTCTCACAGTTTTAACTTATAAGCTTTTGAAAGAAAGATTTTGAAGATGGCACCTTCTGCTGTCATTTGAATATTCTTTTCTTATTAAGGGTTTGCCATTTGAATATTCTTTCTTCTGATCTGTAGGAGTCATTTGCACGGGCTAAGAAGTGGGTGCAAGAGCTTCAGAAGCAAGGTGCTTATTAGTTGAGGTTGAGCTTGCTTGTTTACCGAAGTAAATTATTTAAGCTGAAGATCTAGTCTAGCCTCTTCACTTTAGTAATAAGTGATCGACATTGTATATTACATGTTAGTGATCAGGAGCTATATCTCAATCTTTTTTTTTTATAACTTCCAAAACTCAATCTTCTAACTACGGGGTAGAGAATCTTTGAATTCTATGTGATAGGACAGCAAAATTAGAAATCAAGAAGAAAACCTCTTTATAAAGAAAAATCTCTCACACAGAAGTACTACTTGAAAATATAGCAACAAGAAAAGATCTTGATCTGTCAAAAGACTTGTCTCTTTTAACTAAAGATATAGTAAGAACGTGACAGCATAATGACAATCAAAATACATAAAAAAGAAAAAAGAAATCTCGACCTTTGTGATAATTAGTATGAAATGGAAGGCAGATCAGCTTTTAATCCGATGCAAAAAGTATACCAACATCTTACATTTTGGTTCACAGAATATTAGGTAGGTTGCTATTTAGTCTTTAGATTCTAAGAGGTTACGTTTTGTCTGCACCGTTGTTGATAAGATCAATGTATTATTTCTGGAATAAGATAGTCAATGCCTTCACAAAGTTGATGGCATATTTCTACTACTCTAGCAAGTTCCAGCTGGGAACCTTCCCAAATAAAAATGTTTGCTTTGAATTGGCCTTCCCAATTCACCTTTTCTATTCATCCACTTCCATGAAATTAATTGCATCACACCAGAAAGTAATGATAGATTAATTTTTTGTGATGCGTGCTGCAACCATGCACTTATTATGGAATTGTTGCAGGAAACCCTAACATGGTTATGGCTCTTGCTGGGAATAAAGCTGATTTGGAAGATAACCGAAAGGTGACAGCTGAAGTATGTACCATTGCGTTGATTTTTACTGATGTACTATTATTTTATAATTTTTACTCCTGTGGTATATACTTTTTAGTGTTTGTGGACTCTCTGACTAAGGCTGATTTCACGCTTTGTATGTTCGAATAAATAACTGCAGTTATTTGTTCTTAGGACTCTACTTATCAAAAAATATTTTAGTTGCAGCTTCTGATGTAGTTGATTAATTGTCACAACTTTGAGGTTTTCTTACACTGGAAAATTCAGCTGCTGAGTATTTTGGTGCTGATTTTGGGAAACTGATCAATCTTTGGATCTGTAGCAAATTAGTTTTGTAGATTGCTTTTGGGGTTGGAAATTAGTGTTTTGGTCCAGTTCTCTGAGTAAAGGTCTGAGATATAGCAAATACGAAGTAGTGTAGAAGAAGAGAAAGAGAGGAAGAAAGATCAATCTGGAATAATCTCAGGGGCTCTTGAGCATCACATAACAAACAACCTGTTGGGTTTTTCTATTTTCTGATGAACTGTTGGAAAATGCAACCTGCCAGCTTGAGGGCTAAGTTTCTCTAAGTCAACTCAGCTGGAAATAAAGTGAAAGTATGAGCCAAAAGAATCCACATACTGAGCAGAACTTAAGAAATAAAGTCTAGAAAATTCTTCTTATGCATGCGATTTTGATCCGCTGTGTAATTTCAGTATGCACCTAACTTTTATTGTTATAAATGTGATAAAACTACTTTTTTTTCCTTCCCTTTATTGGAAATCACTGTATTATGACGAGCTTTTATGTGGTATATTGCATACATTATGAGAACAACTCTAACCTTAAATTTGGGATACTCAGATATTCAACACAAGTTTTCTGTAAAAAGTTGAATCCTTGTACCTGGACCACGGTTATTTTTCATTTAAAACATGAGGTTGTGGCTGGTAATTTTTTGGAGATAGTGTTGAGGCATCTATAAAGTATATTAGATAGTTGTGAGCTTGCTGCTTGAGCAACTATCCACCCGTAACTAAAATTTATACAATTCATGACTATGGTATCTTGTGCATGTGAAGTAGCATCAACTTATGGTTGGTCACTTTAGAGATGAAATATTTTGTGGTTTCTTTTTCTTCACATACTTTAGTTTATCTTCACTAGTTTCTTAGTAACTTAAGATATTGGAAAGCTATTTACATTTGCACTATACCTCAAAAGAACTAGTTAATATAGTAATTTAAACTTTTCAAAGTTACTTGTGTAGTCTACTTTCACTTAATAAGAAATTAATATAGGATCTAAAACACTGGTGAAACACCTTCAGTATTCGTGTAGTAAATGGAACTTACTTCCTCGGAATAACACATTCCGCATTCAGATCCTTGATGTTCTCATTGGAACACTAAGTTAACACAAGCTACATTTGTATAATATCTCAAACAACTAGTCAATATTACAATTCGAGTTTCTTTAGGTCAAATATATAGTCCAATCCTTTATGGTAAGGACAATATGAGACTTAACATCTGTATGAGTTTTAACTTTTGGGAATGCTGCAAGAATATTTACTTTTTATTTAACCTTATTTTGATACAAGGTTGTGAATTTCATGTAAACCTGTCACTGACAATTTTTTTTTTTGTTTTTTTGTTTTCTTTATCACTAATGATTTGTTTTAATTTTATTAATACAGCCTTTTGTTGCTCAATGTGTTACTAAATCTACCTGATTTAGTCACTCATGTCTTCAAATCTTGAGATTATTGTGATTCAACTAATTGATGCTGCAGGAGGCGCGTGTATATGCTGAGGAAAATGGACTTTTTTTCATGGAGACCTCTGCCAAAACTGCTGCCAATGTCAATGATATATTTTCTGAAATAGGTGTGCATTGTACTTTGTTTGCTGCTGCATGGGGATTATACCTTGGCATCACCTTTTTTCATTTAGTTTTGTTATCTTTACTAAGCTTTTTCAGTTTTAGTTTGATGGTAATGCAAATAAACGGAGAATTACCTTCCTATCTGTTACGGAATTTAAATGAGCAGGACTTGCAGTTTCTAGTTGCATGCATTAACTCATACATGCCAGTGTTGACTTTGTGTGCACTTTGAACAAGTCTTCAGAACTTGATTCCCCTAGAATTTCCTTGGAGGAAATTATCTTGTTCGGGCTTCTTTTTTCTTTGTATTTTCTTTCTTCTTTTCTGATGGGCCAGCTTTGCGACAGAGCCTAATACTGTTTCTGCTATGAGAGGATGACCCCCAACCTCAACATGTGTTCCCAATTTGAAACATTGGAACTGATCCCCTAATGTCCTCCCTCAACCTCCCTTGAGTAGAGTTTTGCAAGTCTTCTTGGAGAGAGTCGGCTTACAAGAGTTTGTATAAATCCCACCACCCACCACCCACCCCCCCAACCCTCCACCCAAAACAATCTGATTAGAGATCCATCTCCACTGGCTGTACTCACATCTAATGCTAGGAAGCGGATATTTGTGGTAACTTAGGCTACCAGTTATATGAGGAAATGGACATTTGCTGACACTTAGCTATAAATGAGTTGTATATATGTCTTAGAGAGTCTGTCAGGCTGTTGGCTTGTCAGTTTAGACACATGCTGCTTGAAAATACTACCTATATGGTGTTACTGTTGAGAGCACCCTTCCATTCTGTATTAATCATTTTTGACCATGTTAGAGCCTTTTTGCCTTACTGCTGCTGCCTGATCAATATTTTGACCTGTGAATTTCATATATCTGCTTGCTTGCTTACTCCATTGGTCTTAACTGCACATCTTGCCGACCGATGGAATCACATAAGTTGCTTAGTTTTGGAAGATTGTCATTGTATGATGATTGCATGTGGAGTGTCTTTGTGTTTCTGGTTTTCTGGTAGCCTCTTATTAGCATTTTAACTCTCTTTTCTCCTTTTGCATTTGTGTCCCGTGACCTGAAACTCTTGTATGAACAGCTAAAAGGTTGCCTAGGACTCGACCTGCTCAGAATCCAGCGGGAATGGTTCTTGTGGACAGACCTGCAGAAGGATCCAGCGCATCATGCTGTTCATAAGGTGTGGTTCAACATCAGTTCTAGGTCCGTCCCTTTTTTTTTCCCCCTCTTCTGTTCTTTGGTCTACTTGATTACTCAACCAATGTCGGAACTACTGATGCATTTAAAGAACGTAATTGGAGGACATAATATATGATCTGAAATTTGTATACTGCCATTTTGTAGACGCTTTAAGCTATGTTGAATGCTTATCCCGCTAGTTGTTGACAACCCCATAAACATATCACCAAGTATTCACTGCATCACCAAAGTGCTGTTTGGATACCAGGAGTTTCATTTACATAAGAACATAGTGTTTGTATCACATAAGGTTCGCTGCATGAACATACCTTAACTTTTTAAAAGAGGGAGATGGGTTGTTAGGCATCGGGCCCTAAAGTGCCAAGCCTAATGTATATGGGGCACTAGGTCACACCTTAGCTTGGGAAGGATGCGATGGGGAAGTTCCCGTCATGATTGGATCATAGCATCTTGTTTTGCTTCCATGAAACTATGGAACTCTTTTTGGTAATCGACATCAAGGTTTTTCCTTCTTTCTCTTGGACGATAATAGAATAGCTGGTCAGGTTTCATGTATTTGTGGTCAGGTTCTCTCTTTTGCAAAGAAAGTGGGCGTCTAATGTTGTGTATTGTTTTGCTGTAATCAATAAAGCTCTCCTACTTAAGTGTCCTTTTCATTGATTACTACCCAGTCTGTAAGTTATCAACCACTGCCAAAAATTATTTGTGAAAGGAAACTCCAGTTTCAGCAACAGCTTGGACGGTAAATTAGCTTCACCTTGTCAAAAAGGGGGGAGGGAATCTCTCCTCTTTGTGAGAAATTCAATACAAAGAGTAGAATTTCTTTTATTAAAAGAGAAAACCAGACAAAAGCGAAGAAGCATACGCCATGAGAAAAAGGAAAAATAACACCGAGACACCAAACAATCAATTTAGAACCAATTGATTGCGGATGACTTCCAAGGAGCTTTAGATGTGAGAAGATGCGTCTGGCGTAGGGAGAACTTCGTGATCATGGAGCCTTATAGGAAGAAGAAGCGGTGGTACTGGTCCCGATAGAGAAATGTTGGTTGAACATCAATTTTTGCTACAGAGAAATGTCAAAACCAGGGAACGTCCGTTTTCTCTTTTATTTTGTTTTCTTAAATTATAAATACCCACAGCCACTTATGCACCTTGTGTTGGTCCTGAGACCTCTTGGTCTAAGTAGTGCTTGCTCCTTGTGTTAGGTGCTTGTTGACTAGGAAGCCTACATTTCCCTCCGCAAAAAAATTGTGGACTCACAATTTTGTGCTGCTTCAATATCTAGACAACAAAAGAAGAGGTATATATTCATTTAATCCCCCAGCCTTGGACATCCATAAAGGATGAAAGGACTGGTGGAGAACTACAGATGTCTGGGGATGTTGGAATTGACAAGTAATCATGGTGTTCTGTCTTGCCGGAGTTTGTGAGGGTAGTAAACTAGCGATATCCATACTGATGGCGTGTTGTTAGTTATAGGTTTGGTTGCGGTTGGTAATCTTCTTTACCTTGATTCAAGATTTATTCCTCTGATGCAAAGTTCTGCAACATGGAGTGCAGCGTTTGCAATCAAGGACCTGGGATATTTGTCTTTCACCCTAGGTGCCAATATAGGACTGAAGGTTTTATTTGGTAAAATTTTTGTGAGTGTTTGACATCCAAAAATTTGGTCTTCTGGTAAAGTTTTTTGGGCTTTGTTTTGGAGGTCTTTTTAAAAGATATTAATAATTGCTTTGGTGATGATTTACAATGATTTACAATCTGTTATAAATCATATTTACAAAGGGAAGTTCATTTGTTGAATTTTGGGAAAAAAAAAAAATTCTAAAGGAACACTAGCATATATGCTTTTAGAAGAAAAGTAAATAGAAGATAGTGGTTATTCCACAAATGTAGCTGGCATCATAGTGATGAGCTAGTGATCACTAATGTCAATCTCATGCCAAACACCATCTTTTCTTAAGAAAGCAAATTAGTTTGTTTTGAATGTGTAAATTCCAAAATGGGGTAGAGCAGTAGAATCGCTTTATCACCACCTACGAAAAGAAATTAGACCCCATCCTCGTTGTAATGTTTTTGTCTTTTCTTATAATTATCAAACATGTCGGTAATGACTATATTTTAAATGTTTGACATAACCTTTTTCCAGTGAGTTGTAAATGTCAGGCAACATAAATGTCAAATTATCACTTCTTTTAAGGTAAGAGATATTTTAGTAAACATAACAATCCTAGAGAGATTTATCCAGTAATATTCCAACTTAGTGATTTTTATGAGAATTGACATGAGAACAGTCTCCTCGTTTTTGTGACCTGTTTTGAAATCTGTTTCCCAATTGTCAAATGGTTTCTGTTTGAATGACTCTGATTAGACAATTGAAATGGACCCATCAATTAACGAAACAGGAATGTAATGCGAACTTCCGAGCGCAACATAATTGGTTTGTTGTGGTCATTCACCAAAAATCAACTTGATTGTTGGCTTGCGGCTAAGGAATTCTCGCCCCCTAAGTAAGGTAGTTCTTTCGGATATTCGTTTGTGTTTCCAATCTCTCCAAACAATCCCAAATTTGATCTCTTTATAAGCTTCTCGCCAAAATCTCCTTGGATTTCACAATCCTTTGAACTTGATTTGATTTTTGTGGCTCAAGTTTCACCAAGCAATCCATTTTCTTCGTTAATATCAAGAACAGTAGAGTTCTCAAGCAACACAGGTGCCTATACTTTTTGCGTACAAATAAATGTATCTTTCATGGTTACAATGCTACACTTCTTCCCTCAATCCAAGGCATTTTTTGAGTCATAATGCCTGTTGGCGTACTGATAAATTAACACATGTCACTGATGATTAGGTCAAAGTTCGACACCAAGTATCTGTACGAATATGTGAGTTATTAAAAAAAAAAAAAAGCAAGAAAAAAACACCTTAAGTTTATTAGCAAATAACATTAAGTCAGACTAAGCACGATGATTAATACCAAAAAAATGTGGAATTTTCCTAATGGATTTACAAAATCCTTGAAGAAAATTTAGTGAAGAATAGTTGTAACTCTTGTTTAGTTTCCTTTTACTACTTGAAACCCGGTAACAGATTTATTCCTGATCCGGTTTGGAGGTCCAAAACTTTAATCACAAACTATTAGCTGCTGACATTAGCTTCTGGTTCCATGGCCCAGCGCTGCTCAATTTGTCATGTGATTCACCTGGTCTGAAAGTTCCCCCGGACACCTTCCCTCCTTCCAAGGAAAGCCGCAGCCGTCGCCCTCTCCCACTGTCTTCCCTGTACTTCTGACGTTAGCTTCTGGTTCCGTGGTCCAGCGCTGCAAGGTTTGGCATATGATTCACTAATCTGAAAGTTCACCCAGACACCTTATGTCCTTCGAAGGAAAGCCGTAGCCGTCGCCCTCTCCCACTGTCCTCGCTTTACTTCTGGGACAACATTTTGATGCAAGGGGACGCAATATCTAAACAGTGCCGTCGAGTTTGTTAAGGCAATGGCTGTACCTGAATGGACCACAAAGCATGCGAATCACGCTGAAGATCTTTTGGAAACCATGTTAAAAACACTCCAATGACGAAACGCGTTTAACTTAACAGGGTTCAGCTAGATTTCTTAGTGTCTTGGTCCTTAAAAAATGCCGCTGAATGCCAAGAAATTTCGAATCTGTTAACTTACTAATGACGAGTGCTAGTAGACTGGTTGTTGAAGTTGGATTATCATAATAGAGTTGATGGAAGCCGTCAATTCATGCTGCATTGGATGAAATAGTGAGAAGGAAACTTTTTTGATGTAATCATCGCTGTTATTCACTTTTAAGGCATATTTTAATCTCGATGAGGATTAGCTTGAACTTGGGTTCCAATGATGTGGCAATTCTTCAAAATATCTGCCTATTGTGAGCATTATTGAGAAAATCCCTGGGCATCGGCGGTTGAAAGGACGACAACCACTGCTCAAGCTGAAGACACAATCATTTAGGCGCCAACACCGCCTGTCATGTTTACTTGTTTGTTGAAATCTTAGGTATCTTCTGGGTGTGAACAGCGTCTGCCATTTTTGGCATGAAAAGCCTCTATTGATTCAAAGTCCGTAATTATTGAAGTCTTGAATATATTTTTCCAAGGGGGATTTGGAGAGTAGCCTTGATTGTAAAGAAATTCACTTGGTATATATAATACTAAGTAGTATTTTAAGCATCAAGCCGCCCATATAGGCGTGTCTTGCATTGCAACTAGAGAATATTTAAAAAAAAAAAGCTTTGACTAGATTATATAAAGAAGGGCCACTTATTCTTCTTCAATGTCTGAGGAAGACATTGAAGAAACTGCGCTCTCTGACTCAGTAAATAGTACTTCAAGACAAGCAAGCACGCTGTACACTACTTATTTCGAGTTTAATAGTACTTTTCAGAGACGGGAAATGGCCTGCACAGGTTGCTCGTTGAATGGACGTTTCCGTTGTGGATTGACATGGCTGGATTTCTTGGAAAGATTCAAGGATGCGACGAGGTCCTTTGCTTTGGCTCGTAGTTCGTTTTTCAGAATCTTTCCTGTTGAGTTCTTTGGCAGCTCCGGCAGGAACTCCACCTTCTTTGGAACCATGAAATGGGGAAGGTTTTTCCTGCAATAGGAGAGCAGCTCTTCCTCTCTCATGTCGTCGGTTTTTCCGGCGGAGTCCTTCCTAAGGGCGATGAAAGCACAGGGGCTCTCTCCCCAGTGAGGGTGCGGCATTGCCACCACTGCCGCTTCCAGGACTTTTGGATGCTTGTACAGCGCTGACTCCACTTCGACACTGCTGATGTTTTCTCCTCCAGATATGATCACGTCCTTGGACCTATCCTTGATTTCCAAATACCCATCAGGATGTACAACGCCGACATCACCGGTTAAGAACCAGCCATCCTTGAACGCCTTGGACGTGGCGTTTCGGTCCTTGAAGTAGCCCTTCATGATGCTACTTCCACGCAGCACTATCTCCCCCATAGTTTTGCCATCATGCGGTACGCTGGTCATTGTTTTCAAATCCTTTACGTCTACATCATCCAGAGTCAATATGCTAATCCCTTGACGTGCCTTGAGTTTGGCCTGATCATCGCGCGGCAGTTTGTTCCACTTGCCCTGCCATTCACACACGAGGGCCGGTCCGGTGGCCTCGGTGAGGCCATAAGCATGCGTGACGTGGAATCCGAGCCCCTCGATCTTTTCGAGAAGCGCTGCAGGTGGCGGTGCTCCTCCAGTGAGTATTTGGACAGGGGATGTTAACTGCCGCCTGGGATCGTTCGGTTCCGCCTGTAGGAGGATGTTGAAGATGATGGGTGCGCAGCACATGTGTGTGACCTTGTGCATGGCAATGCTCCGGTAGATGTCAGGGGCGGTGAGGTTGCGCAGACAAACGTTGGTTCCACCGCGTGCAGCGATCCCCCAACTGAAGGTCCACCCGTTGCAATGGAACATGGGAAGCGTCCAGAGGTACACAGGCTCGTTTCCCATCTCCCATCCGAGAATCAGGCTGAGGGTGCTTAGATAAGCACCTCTGTGGCTGTACACAACTCCTTTGGGTTGTGATGTTGTTCCCGACGTGTAGTTCAAAGCAATCGCATCCCACTCGTCCTCGACCTGACAGGGAACAAAGCTCGGATTGCCCCTGTGGATCAGCTCCTCGTACTCCAACTCACCTAGGCGGACGCCCGTCGGTGAGTCGATGTCATCGATGACAATCACCAAAGGGATGGCCGACTCAGGAACCAAAGAATCCTTTGAGTCGCCCATGAGTATCCTGAGAGCCTCGCCTGCCACCTGCACATACTGGTAGTCCACAAAGAAGACCTTGGCTTCCGAGTGGCGGAGGATGGTGGCTACGTTTTTGGCGTCAAGCCGCGAATTAATGGTGTTAAGCACCGCCCCAGCCATTGGCACTGCAAAATGCATCTCGTACATGGCTGGAATGTTAGGAGCCAACACAGATACCTGTAACAAAGATCAAATAAAATAAGTAAGTCTCTGTAATCAAAGAATAAACTCGTCCTTCTCCAAAAGACAACCATCAGGGAAGAAGGCAAACTTACAACATCGTTCTTGACGATGTGGAGGGCCCGGAGAGAGGAAGCAAGTCGGCAGCAACGCTCGTAGGTTTGCCTCCATGTGAAGCTGGTACCCTCATATATCAGAGAGGTACGGTTGGCATAAAACGCAGAGGCCCTCTTTAAGAAGGTAAGAGGAGTTAAAGGAGCATAATTGGCTCCACACTTTGGTAACTGATCCATTCAAGTTTCTTGGGTAGTTTGGAAGGATATCCGCAGGCACAGAGAGAAAGAAAGAGAGAAGTATAGAGAGAGAAAGAGAAGTGTTTTGTGGACGTGAAGATCATCATGGTGTGGCGAGAGTTTATATAGGCCAAGAGGGGCGTTTTCACGAGCCAGTAAGGCCCAGGGTAGGACCAGTTATTTTTGGTGGTGGGAGACCAGGAAAGACACCTAAGCTTGCATGGAAATCAGTAAGGAAATTGCTGCGATATTAGCTGCGTTTGAACATGTAATTGACTGTTGACCTTTTCATCTTTCCCACTAGATCTTGAAGTCCCGCAAGTCATCTAATTCTAATACCATATTCCCATCTTGTGCTGGGCTCCTGTCCCTTGCCACTTCCCTACGTCCTTCCCACTATATTTTCCACCATATTTTCCCGTCGTTGTCGTCTTCTGTCTGAGCCACCCACCCTCTAATAAATGCGTAATTCTGTATTACTCCTAGATTATTGATCCTTTAACAACTATATGATCAAGTCAATTTAATGCTAGAAAAAAAATCAAGACTTTAAGTTGTTAAAGGGACTGCTCTCATTTGGTACCTAACGAGAAAAGTATGATTTAGGAATTACCCAGAAATTTCCTTGTTGCAAATATATACTTTTCTGTCTGGTCCCTTCTTCAATTGTTTTCCCAGTCCTCCACTAAGTCTCGTGGACAGGAATTCTGAACCCAACTGTAGTCAATAGAAGGAAGATCAACTTACGTTCCCTTTCGTTGTTGGTGATGGTCAAGAAACAGAGACACTGGGAACAGTTCCTGGGCGGAAGATATCTACTTCTCTATCCACTTCGACTTGTCCATTGAATATTCACATAAGGAATCAACAATTTACTAATAATATGCGGTTGTTATTTTTCCAAAGTCTTTGCCACTTTAAAGTGCATCTAGAGAAAGTTAAGATGGTGTAGTTTCCAAGAACTTAGTTGGAAGGCAACATGTTTCATCCCAGTTCACTTAATGGCTTTTTGTAGTTTCCGAGTAAAGAGATTGTATAAAGCGAATCGGTTTAGAACGGTAGTTACTTGTGTTTCTTGTGGACCTTAAACTGAATTAAATTTATTGAGTAAAATATTAGTGGTAACAACATTTGGTTTTATCTGGTCAAACCCTGATCAAAATGTTGTACTTTTCTATATATCTTTTTGTCTCCTCCTGAATGTCCTCACGTCCGAAGAAGATACAAAATTGTATTTGCTGCTTAGTTTGTTTACTTCAAAGTTGTTTGTTGTTAATATATGTAATTGTGATGATTTACAAACTGGGTCAACAATGACTGGTAAAGTCATTAACTTTTAATCTTATGGTATTCTGTTTGAATCCCTTTATTCTCTTTTCTTATAAAAAAAATTGTAATGATATATATTTTTTACAGTAATCAACAAATGTTTGACTCAGTTAAGAGTAAATATTGTCTAAAATTTTTTAACTTTAAATTTGACTCGGGGTACATGTGTGGTTAAAAGAAAGGAAGAAAAAAAAAATAATTCTTGATGCACTTCTCTAGTCATGGTTGTTGGGTCTTTTGGCTCGATGAATTCGCATGCCAATGGTCTTTCTTTGTGCCCCTTGATTCTTAGGTCAAACTTCTTTTCCTCTCGCAGCAATTAATATACACGAATTGAAAAGCAGGCAGACAAATTCATGCTTGAAGTCAAGCGTTACAGCCAATAAGCAACTGATGTTATGTTTAAGTATATATTTTGCTCTGTGTTTTTTTTGGTTCCAACTCCAACTGCTCTTTCGGCCTCTATATTGTTACGAATGGATGTGGATCAAGTACCAAATACATGTATAATAAATATAAGAGTATAGAAATTTCGCGTGATTTGAGATAAGTTGACAATCAATCTTTATTTAGGAATTTTAATATGCATAGAAGCTACCATTAAAATTTTTACTTTATATGACTCTTTCTCTTTTGATCGATGTGACAGCTTACCAACCATTTTGATTTTCTACTTAATATGCAAGATGATAAAATATCTTTGAATTGAATTATGTATCTAGACTTTTACTGGAATTTTGAATCCGATTAATATAGATGGAGATTGTTTTGACATAAAATAAGAAATTATTTGCTTGATGTAGAAATTAATTAGCAATTTCATTTACTTGCAAGATTCTTTTTACTAAAAGGTGCCCAATAAATGTCTCCATTTTCACAAAACTCTTAGTACCTATTTTCTTAATGTTGTATTGATGACCTACTCCTTTCATAAACACTGGTCTTTCTTGAAAAGTCATTATGACTATTATTTTACTAGTGACAATTATTGTTATATTTGTCACCAGATCCTTTCAGCGTTCTTCTCCTTGGATCTATTCCGTCCACGTCTTCGTCCCCGCCTTGGGGTGCTAGTTGAGACTGATTCATTTTCTCTAATTTTTCATGCGATAAACAGATCATAGTCATCTGTTTTCGGCTCTATGGTCTCATTATAGGATCACAACTTTGCTGTTAGGTAACCAAACAAAAAGAATATATTAGATTAAATAAAAGAAAAATCTTTTAAAAAAATATTATTTTAAGTAAAATTTGAAAGTTTCTAACTATTATCTTTTCATAATTATGATAATTTTTATAATGTTGAGACGGGTTCATTTGTTTTTGTACTCTAATTTTTATTAATATAATTTATTATTACACATAAAAAAAATATTTTTTCTCAAGATTTAACAATTATGTATTTAACATGTTAAACTTAATGAAGTATGGTGATGAACATTTATTCTTTCTCTATTTGTAAACAATAGGGTTGCTTTCTCATGGACAACTAAATCATCAAATGTTTACATTATATCGCTTCAACTTTCTCTTAATTAATCATTTTCTATTTTTTAGAGTTTATTCCTTATAATAGTTTATCTTTCAAAGTGCTCTTTTTATAATAAGTTCTTTGTCCTCTTATGTGAGAGAAGCTCACTTTACGGTTGAAATACAAAGTCTTTACTGCAACATTTGCCATAACAAACATTGATTTTCAAATACAATATATAATTTATTGTATTAAAAAAAACTCTTCTAGATGAAACGAAAAAGGTACCTTTTTATAGATATTTTTATCTGTCTAGATGTTAGAAAATTACCTATATATTAAATAAACTATAAAAAATATAAAAAAATATTTATTTGAGCAAGTAGGCGAACATAGCAATCATAAGAGTATAAGAATCAAATTTCTCCTCCCCGTGATTATGTAAATAGTCAAAGCAACCGTGAATAGATCCTTTAAAACTATCCTGCAGGACATAAACAATAGGTCAATGAACAGAAAAGATCAACCGAGCAGATGTGATGATTTAGGTGGTTCTTCTTCTTCTTCTTCTTCTTCTTCTTCTTCTTCTTCTTCTTCTTCTTCTTCTTCTTCTTCTTCTTTTTGTTTTTAATTCATGGATCGGCATCAAGATGTTAACACAAGGCATTTTCGCTTAAAAAAGTAATATGAATGTGTAGTATGAAAAGAAGTTAGTTGGAGGATAATGACAGCATTTTTAAGTCACTATCAAAAGCTAGGTAACGTATTGAAATTTAATTTGTGTCTTATATTGCCAAAATATTTTATCTCTTCCTCACAGCATGCGCCTGGCCAGAATAAATGGGTGGAACCCAAAGCCTAGAAAAAGATCGACAAACAACGGGAAAATGAAAGACAAAAAGGAAAAGAAGGTTAAGCTCGGTGGGTCCTTCCCTTCTGTTCCACCAAGATTTCATCGTGTGCGACGACTATTGATGATGATCCAGGAAAGAGCCAGAAAGTGTCTTGGGATCACTTTGAACGCCGATGACCATCTTCAATTTCTTCAAGAGATAAGGTGGTTAGTGCCGCAGCATAGGAGGAGAAAGAGCAACCATTCAGGCAATTACGTGATTTCCATTCACGGAGAAAGTGATAGTCCCATTTGCTTGAATTTCTTCGCGGCTGATGTCATTTGACGGGAAACAAACAAACTCCCAAAAGGAAAGGTAATAAAGGGAAACCACAAGTCGAAAGAAAGGGACTCTGGATGGATGGTAGGTCCTCTGTCCAGCCAAAGTCTGTCACGTGGCTTCGCTTTCTCTTAAGCCTCTACCAAAGAGAGTCAAATAACGGTGGTTGATGGAGGCGCGTGACAGGAGTGGAGACACATTGCAGTCAATCACGTGGATTTCATTCCACTGATATTCCCATTCATACTGACAAGAAAATTCAATGCAAGTTCATGTCGCCTTAGGAGATGCGTTTCTCCTAAAGTTAACGTTGAAATGGAGGAAAATATCCAAACAGTAAACAAACAGGTGACTAAAAACACTTACGAAGTAGATGTGATCAAAGCTTTAACATGGATTAAGTATTAATAATTCTATCCAACACTCAGAAGGTGATTCACGTGGATGGCATTTCTCTCCATTCCCACTATCTTCGCGGTAATAAATAATTCACGCTGGGATTCTGTCCAGCGAGTATTGCATTATGCAGATTGCGAGGATTCAGGATTGTAATCTTCGGAGACAAGCGGCAGGTATTTCACGTGGCAAGCAGCATGGTTTTGAATACGGAGGTTTCTCCTAAAGTACACGTTTGAAGATTCTCGTGAACCACATGTTTCTCGTAGATAATAGAGTCTAGAAACACGGATCTTTGGACTTATCTGCAAAAGAATCAAGCTATAGGTGGTTCAAAGTCGGTCTGAGGTGTGGACTTTTGATTTATTTGACATGGCGAGAGGGATCATTAATGAGCTTGTTGGGAGAGAAGTGATAGAAGTCACGATTGCAAAATTAAATCCTCTTTTATTTTCATAGTTTAAACATTATGATAGACCACACATAATGACAAGAACAAGGAAATGTGCACTTTTATGGCCTCGTCCTCTAAGCCATCAAAGAATATCGGAGTTAAGCGGCAAAGAGAATGGGTCAGGTAATGGCAAAAAATAGTGAATCTAGAAAGCAATTTAATCTTGCGACAAGTTTGAAAACCTATTTTTGCTATTGATAACAATGGATAAAAGTACATAGTCTAGATGCAAGAACATGGAATACAACGAATACTGACCCAGCACATTCAATCATCTGTGAGTTCCTTCTTGTTAGGAATTGAGTGAAAATCATTAAGGTTAAATTGCTCTATTTAAGTATATCTTAATTATATTTCAAGTATAAACTTAAAAAATATTCTAGATGTTATTCTCCTTTGTATTAGTATGTATTTTTAGTAATATCTAGTTAGAAATTCCTTTAGTATTAGTTTGAAAAGAAAATATTATAGGAAAACTTAGAAGGCAAGAAAGACAGAAAGACTAGTAAATAGGTATAGTAGATGCAACCTTACTGCTACAAACAACCATGTGAGAGTTATGCAAGGATTTTATAAACAAAACTTCTGCATTCTCTTGAATAAGCTTAATAAAAGGAGAAGACATTAGTAGCTACATTTATAATGATGGATGTTTGACACTATGTTGGTTTGAATCACCTTAAATCTTGTAACTCTTATGTGTCTATGGTTTGATTTATGCATTTATGTGATTATGCAATGGGTTGTTTCCACGACACTTTTTATGTCAATTATTGGGTTGCTATTATTTATAGTAGAGCGTTGTTCTTTGGTTGGATCAGCTACTCCGTTACAACGAGTGGGATTTTAGTGAGCCGATATTTGGAATTTCACTCCCTCACGTTCTTCCAACTTAATATCATCCCGGATAACACTTGGTTTACCAACTTAGTATCATCCCGGGTAACACTTGGTTTCACGTTTCCTTCCTTCCCAGGCGCTGTCTATTTCGAAGATCAAATGACGGTGAGTACACTCCCGTTTATCATGTTTCTCTCATTTAATTCATTTTTTGCTTGTTTTGTAATTTGATGGTGCATTAGACTGGTTTTATATGCATCCAACATGGTCATATACACCACTAGTTTTCTGAGAAGGTCGAGCAGGGCATTTTGTCGATATGGCTGGAGGGTTGCTAAACTTTCTTCTAGAGAGCAATTTTTCAGATTTCATGTCTTTTCAAATTAGATATCCCAGGAAACAAGTGCACGTACAGCTCAGATGATCAGCTGGTCGTTATCTAGAATTTCGTTGGAAGTTTAATGTGATACATACCTAGTCACGCGGCTAACTGGTAGAGTATAAAATAATATCACCAAGGAGAGGTATCTTAAAAAGATAATGATACATGTGTCATTGGGGTTAGCTAGTATAACCAAAATAACGTTTGTTGAATACTATTCACTCCTTTTTTTCCTTGTTTGGTTTGGGCATTCTTTTTTGTTCCTTTTTTTTTTTTGGGTTCTTCCTCTTCTCCCTTTATTATTCGCCGTTTACTTTCACATCCCCGTCGTTTCAGGCTTGAATATTTAATTTTGTCAATTCTTAATTTAATCATATGTGAGGACTTCTTGTAATAGACAATGACCAAAAGAAATTTGAAGAACTAAAAGTACATGCAATTCTAGAGGTATTATATCATAGCTCAGGTTTTCTTAGACCAATATTTATTATACGTTTCTTCTTTGACACCCTTATCATGGTGAGAAAACATGTTAACAATATAGATTGTCTTATTATCATGTTATAGAATGTGTTAATAATTATTAAAACATTGCTTGCTGGTTTGTCTAGATCAAAAGAAATTCTTTTTACTCTTGAGATAGTTTTTAGATTAGTCCAAGGCCTTCTAACCTTAATATATTATTTTTTTTAACACGTTGTACCACTTGATTACAATAGAAAATTACATGGAAAATATGCCTTACGTAGTTGGTAGATACACCGTTTGCCTAACAAGTACGTGTAACTTTTAGGTTTAATCTGTGCTCACCATCATTCAAATTGCTAATACATTTATTGTAACAAAAAGGATTATCATTACTTTGACGGAAGTGGCAAAGGGACAAAGTGAGTAAACCGGGGTAATAAACAAAGTAGACCAAATTATTAAAGACAGGAAATTTTTATAACATAAACTAGAAAATTTAGTTTTCTATTGGTATCATCCTCAAACATAAGGGGCAAGTAATCATGCCAAGGCGGTAATCATAGGTGGGGTGTGGTCGCTTTGGGCATTGCCTTACTGCAAAATGGATACGTTAGAGAGGTTAATTAGGATTCCTCTTGTCCACCACTGCTTGATGTTTAAGAAGGTAGCTCTGGTGGACCTGACCTGAGACAAGTAATTCGAATATGATTTATTAATAACACCCGATATAAGAAAAAGGTTTTATCTATAAGTTCGTAGACCACGTAACGTGTGAAAACTGATGACTTGACTCTGTAAATAAATTGGAGTTTCAAGTAGATCTAGGGGTTGGTAAGCCCTTATAAACAAACGGGTAAGGGACATTAGTCGGTAGGTTTAGCCGACCACATCTAATATACATGTTGACTTGTTTGAAATGTTCAAAGATGAATTTACATAAAACTAAAGACATCATGCGTCTACCACATAATTAAATAGTAGCTTAACTAAAAATGCGATGCCAAAACTACCTATTGTAATGTTGTCTATTTTAATTGTCTGCTGCTACCATAGTTTTGTTTTGTATCGATTTGCAATAGTTAATGCTTAACATATGGATCGAGGTTGGATGAACAAGAACGGAAAATCAAGAAAATATCTTGAGATCGTCACCAGTTTTTATTTCTTTATAAGTAAAATCGTGAAGAGTTGGTAGAAAGTCGATTAGCATGCAAATTTTGCTTTTCAGCGCTCCAAATGTCAAAGCCTGAGTTAACAATCTATATATTCAACCTCTGTGATAACGTGGTTATTAGTTATAATACATAGTCTTCGATGTTGGTAACCAAACTTTGCTTCATTGATATTCATAATATGATTTTCTTTTTTGTTCTCATCACTTATTACTCGGTCTTAAGACACCTTTTTTGAAAATGTTTTATTTCTAAACCTTCTACTGTCGAAGCAGAAAGAACTACCGGGATGTTGGATCAAAACCCTATAGACGTAGACGATAAATGTTTTATTTCAAGGGGCATCGCAAGTGACAGAAGATTATTTGATGGATGCATGAGAAACAGATCCACCACCTACTATGCAACTCGTGATGCATTTTGGGAGGGTTACAAACAATGGATTAGTTAGGTAGAAAAAACATAACCGATTGTAAAGTTGTCTACTTTATTTGTCTATCTTCATGGGGCATCGCAAGTGACAGAAGATTATTTGATGGATGCATGAGACATAGATCCACACCTACTGTGCAATTCTTGATGCATTTTGGGGGGGTAACAAATAATGGATTAGTTAGGCAGAAAAAACATAACCGATTATAAAGTTGTTTACTTTAATTGTCTTGTTCAAAAAATCTTATAGGAAGAAAAAACACTAAATTGTATTAAAGTGGTTGGGATGCCCACATCAGGTAAAAATGAAAAAATTATACAAACTTATAAGTGTGGGACTTCTATGTCCTTAGAGACTGGTTTTTTGGAGAGTTGGGATCTCAATAAAATCAATAGTAGCATCAAAGCCCAATGAGATAGGGCAAAAAATCTAATAGGTTTGGATCTTCCAAAAATAAAAAGAGAGTCAATTATCCTAATTTAAGACCCAATATGTAATGGGACTCACACACCAAGTAAAAATGAAAAGATATGAATTTATAGTGTGGGACTTCCACATTCTTACAAAGTAGTTTTTAAGGAGAGTTGGGATCACAATAAAATCAACAAGAGTACTAATTTAATAATTATGGAGAAAAAACTAGCTGATAACATCACTAGATGTGTCATTTTGTGTGAATTGTAAAACAAAGGATAACTTAAAAGCTTGCTTAAGCCTTAGAGAATATGTTGAAGACATGAGCTTCACCTAATGAATACAATTGCAAATAAGAAATACTTGTTTCCAGGTTACTCTAATATTGAAACAAATATAAGATACAAGGAATTCAATCCAATGTTTTGATGTACAATTTTCCTAAGATTCACTCTCCTCTCATGCATAATAAATCTAACATTAGAAAGCTTTACTATGGCATTGTTTGTGGGTGATTGACATTTGGCTCTCAACATTTGTAGTGAATCAAATGATGTTCAACAGACTATAAAGAAACCATGATGATGCTGTAATGGCTGTCATCTATCTCGCCTACAAAGACAAAAGATAACAAGAATTAGGCATCGTATCATTGCCCCATACAAGATGTATTTGGAAGAATTTTGTGACCTTTTTCAAAGCTACATAAGTTTTGCATCATTTTCATCAGTAGTATACAGCATAAGGGGTATTATATGGATTTTTACTGAACCTTTTGAAATAGTAGGCTCAAAGATGACTGATTTACCAAAGGATAAAAGTTCTACAAGATAGGATGGCTTGCTCGAGGTACGGATTTGAAGCAAAGGCATCTAAGCATGCTGTTAATGACATGAAGTTTCACTAGTAAAAGCATGACTGTGGCCTGACAACCAAAATAATGGAGCTAGTGTGGCCTCTTAAGGAGGTCCCATGTATTGAAAGCAGTAACAATTTATTATTGAGTTGCATTATTTCCAGGAAGTTGATTTGTGCTGCTAAATGTGAACGCGTGAAAGCTGACGTGCACTACATGTGGCACAAAGCGGATGATTTTGACTTCAGTCTGTGAATGTTTCACGCCCATCTCATACTGGGGAACAAGGGAGAGATGACATGTTTGTTCCTTTTTCCCAAGCTTTTACAGAATCTTGTATTATCAATGAATAGTCTTATATCAATGACAAGACTTATCCAGATAATCGAGGGCATTTATGAAGATGTGGATGACAATCTCCCTTATACGAATAAGCATTTATACAAACATTTAGTTATTGCATACTATAAATTCCAACCTAAACCCAAATAGAGTAGGTGATAATCAATAGTCTTGAAGGTGAAGTTGACGAGATTATTCTAAAAGAAAATGCAATCAATGATGACTAGTTTATGATTTGGAACTTGCGAGCTTTTTATTTTTATCTTTTGCTTTCTATTTGTGTAACTACTACAATGGTATGTTATAAAGTCAATAATACGAACATATCTAGCATATGAAGATTACTAAATGCTTTTAGTTGTTGAATTTAAGGATATGTATTGTAAATGAGATGCCAACTTATTCATAAAGAGATGTCAACAACACCATCGAATCCGCCAGTCGTAGTAGGTCTACATCACATCCAATATGATATCACTTTGTTTTATATAAGTGTATGCAGGTGATATCCTGATTTTGATATTAATTTTAAACTCAATTGTTGTTTTAATGGATAACATTGTTTGACCATAAGTTTATATTTTACAAGAAACGATAAATTTATCTATAATATTTCTTGTTACCTTGCTTAGCATAAGAATGAGTAGAAGGGGTTAGGATGATTCAATTAAACTAACAAACCATCTTACAAGTAGGCAGAACAGCGTTCCAGTATGTGCACATAAGATTTGACTTCAGATTGGATTTTTTTTTATCTCATGAAGACCTTTTCTCCATCAACATACAAAGTGGTTGGAAATAGGTATTCAATCATTGTCGTTATAAAAAATCTATTGGATCACCCAACAAGACCAAGCTCGATACTACCTTACATAAGCATTAGAACGACATGCCTGTTAACGTTAGACTCCAGAGATAATCATGCTTGACTAGGCATTAGTTTACTCACTTCCAAATTTTAATGTTTAATCATCTTGTATTATTTCATTAGCATGCAAGACAAATGGAGGAGTTTACCATCCTCTTGGTATCGGAACTTGGGAAATTGGTAAACAGGCTGCAAATTGGTCCCTCCAATGTGCCCACTCCATTTTCCTATAGCATTTGGAGTCGAAAAAACCATCATGTTCATTGTTGCCAAGGAGTACAAATGTCCGTTTTCTAAAGCCAACATCATCCAGACAAAGCAGATGGGTTCAAAGCTGCACGATAAATGATTTCGCGCGCGTATCATGGCGATGCCTTGGCCTCGCCCGCCCACGCGCCCCAGGGTCATGCCTCCTCGGCTCACGCCCCAGCTTTTATGGTGACTGCCATGCCCTCCTACTCGTCCAGGCCTCGCGCTTGCCCTAATCGTGGGGTACAGGTCGCATGCTTCAACATTATTCATGTTAGATTTTATGGAGAATAGCTCATATTCAATTTAATATATTATCATATTACGGAAATGAATCTATTTCTTTATAAGTTACCTTTTAATTTTTTTTGTTTTCTCTTGTGAGACTTGACAAGTTATCCACTTAATGCTTCATCTATGTATGAAATATTCATTGAAATGTGCGACGACCATGGTGTAAGATTCTATTTCCACTTCGTGGTTTATTCTCTGCAGGATGGAAACGATGGTAGTAAAACCCCCAAGATCATATATTTCAAACCATGGCATGCAGACTCTAGACTCTAGTTTATGGTTTATTATTTAGAGATAGTGATTTTGCATTATTGGAAATTATTAACACAAGATCATATACTATGGCGGTCTATTCCACTGGCATGATTTGAGAATGCCATATCGAGATGTGGGCAGTGTTATTAGCTCCCATCTTACACAAAAAATATCTCATCGTTATGTTCACTCGAGGACTGTCCATGGTAGGGAATTTCCCGCGAAATTACCTAATACATTGGAAATATTTTCACGATGATCTGTGTAATAGCTCACCGACAACAGACAAGGAATCTCCTTCAAAAGTATATGATTAAGTCCAATATCGCGAAGCCGCATCAATCAGCTCTCCGCACGATGCCGTTCCAGTGCTGCCCCACTGGTATAGTACCTGTTCCTTTCCTGTTAGTTGGTATGAACTCATCATTGTTTTCTCGAATAACAACACCAACTTCGTTCAGCCCTTCTGAAACTTGGAGTACAGTTATTATTACAAGTAACCGGTCCCTTTCTGCGTGGAACTGAAACTGGTGCTTTTATAAGTCCTCAGCTTTCAAATATACACTTGTCAACCAATCTTAATGCCTCTAAATGGTCCAGTGCCTTCCCACGGCCAAGAACCAAGCCAAACTATCATCATGTTCACGCTCCACCAATTCAATCACCCATGCTTTGAGGTCACTCGGGCCTGTAGGAATAGTAATGGAGATATTGTACGATTTAGCTATCACGCTCGACTGGTCCATCGTTAATTCTCTCCACTCATCTTGCATACAGGTTCTTTACAACTTTTGAATAAGAACATGACCCGAAGTACGCAGCAGCTTTTTAAAGACTTCAATCTAAAGTAGAGTTGCACTCTTGTTTTACCGAAGGATATAAAAGATTGTGTTTTAGCATTCTTCTTCTTTTCACAAGGCGAAGAAAATGCTATCATCTAAGAGTTAATGTGAAATGATGGGCACTCTACTTGTCTCCCAAAGGTGGACCGTTCATTTCTGCTTGTCTCAAGTATATGGAAGAACCTCCTGTACACGAATGAGACCCCTAAAAGAAGTGAAATTACACTGTATTCCCAATTAATGGAAATGGGATAGATAAGGCGTCAGATTCCGGCTTTACTCATATCTATCCCGAAGGCCTTCTGACTTTCATTTTAATGCCTCCTAAGTGGCCGATTTTAGAAGGTACTTCGACATTTAAATGATCAATATCCCCGTCACAGTGGCAATTTGATTGACATAAAGTGTGGAGAAATTACTGCCTCTCGACTTTATACTGCTCGAAAAAATGAGGGTCATGAACTTTCTTCAAGTTATAGAGATAGATTTGAAATAATCAACTGCTACTTCTTCCACTTTGGCATCATTAGTCTGCCAAACTCCAATCACTGTCTTGCATGCCCATCGATTTTTTGGAAGAAAATAATGAAATGTCGGGATCCACTTTCCATATTTCTCTTAATCTCTGCCACTACATTCTTCTTTACTTCCACTCAACAGCTCATTCATATTTTTCAAAAAGAAATATATTTGGCAAGGGAACTTGGTCAACTGCACAAATGCTGTACACAAGATTGCATATATTCATATCTTATTCATGCAATAATAACAAAAGTATAAACAACCAAAAAAAAATCACAAATACAATGTTTTTATTAGATTCGGAAGGCGTATGAATCAATTTTTTTTTATTAAACAAAGAGAGTATGGGTGTCGGGAGGCGGTTAGTAGCCGACCACTGGGCCACAAACCGACACAATATGAATCATCTTGATTCTAAAGATCACAAATTTTTAAGTTCGGATCTTGTTTGTTTCTTGGTATTCCATTGTTTTCTTTACCATCCGAGCAGGATCTACAGCCACTCTGACGCATCTGTTGGTCGTCAACTTTTTGTTCGGAACAGCATTGGGGTTAAACAATTCATCCGGAAATGCCAGGATCCTTCATCCCAAACGAAGATGTTTCTTTTCTGTATCTTCTTGCAGGTATCGTGACGTTTTTCATTAATATGTCCACGCTAAGAGTTCATTTTGTGGTTGTTATAGCAAGACGACGAAACGTGGATTTGAAATTACCCAGTTTAACTTACACCGAACATGAAGACAAGTCAGATTACCGAATTTTCAGGTCATCCAGCAGGGCTTTTTTCTTATAATAAGCAAAGCCAACACACTTGGTTACACGACAAGCGTGCAGAGCGTGGCTTGTAAAGTTTCTTCCCTATAAACGTGTCCCACGGCTAATCTTCTAGCTTTTTCTCTCCGTGGCTGAAGTCTGACCTTGATTGTTAGCTGTCAGAAAAGCGAAGATCTTTTCAGCATCTTTCGACAGAATAAGGTGGAGGCTGACAAGACAGAGAGTCGAGGGTGAAGGGAAAAGTTTGCTCAGTGAGAGTCTCAGATTTTTGGCAATTTCGGCAGCCATCCAAGTATTTTCTAAGAAATTTCGGCCGTCATCTACGTTTCTTTTTTAGTTTATGAGAATTGAAACGTGATCTTAGAAGCATCCTTTGTGGCACATCACCACTTTGGGTCCATTGTTTTCTTCTCGATTCTTGAACTGTGATTTTTAGCGTTTGTGGTGTGTGGTGACAAGCCCACTCTGTGGACATGTATGTTGCGGTGGGCTTCTGGGCACATCGGCAGACTATGCAAATAAGAGTGAGCCTGAGCCCGTACACTCCAGCATGCAGGGGCAGTTGAGGGTTGGGATGCAACTCTTGCCTGTCTGTAAACCCCTGGTTACAGATGAGTTTTAGAGAAATCCCTTTCCAAAGGACACCAGGAACATTGAGTTACCCTGCATTATTCATTGCCAGAATCACAGAGACTTACGAGTTTAGGGCCCTAGTAAAGAAGTAATTTGACAGAAGCGTGAAAAGGTGTACTTTAGTGGATGAAGCTTCGTTGGGTCATAGTATTTTGTCAAATTTTCCCGAAAGAATCTAATATTTGAGATGTCTTCGTGTATTATTCAAGATTCTAAGTTGTTCTGGTTTCGGGTGAAATGAAGGTCAGCCCACTTCACAAGGATTTGCTCCACAGTTTAGACAAAGACCCATTGTTAAGCCTAGATTTTCTCTATACAGATGGTAACTCGATCTGTCAAGTCCTCTTTTTGTTCACCAACTGGGGAGATGCATTCACCAACTGGGAAATGTGACACCCTTAAGCCCTTTACCATGTTGAGAATAGACAACTAAAAACTGCAAAATTCTGCCAAAAAAAAAAAAAAAACAAAACAAAAACTGTTTTTGCAGAATTTGCACTTTGAGTATAGCATATTGCTTGTCTTCTAATTAATTGCACATAGCTTCAAATATCATGTAATTCAAGGCACTAATTCCTAACATATATGTGAAAAAATGGTAGAAAGAATTAGAGTAAAAGAAGGCACACAAAACTTACTCGATTTGGTCAAAATTGCCTATATTCATTGGCAAAACAGGGGGAGTTTAGTTTTTATTGTAAAACCGGGAAGAAAAAGGTTGATACAGTTCGTCTACATCAATCCTCTCCTCTTCCCAAGTACCCGATACATCCTTTCAGCTTTAAAATACTATATTTTTTAAACTTACAAGCGGAAAAAGTAACATAATGATTGTTTTTCTTAAGGTCGTATATTTTCTACAACAAACGCCAACGGATTGCAACCTCTTCCTTTCTTCTCTATATACTGCTTTTGGAATCGTTTGTCTTTTTAAATTGCCCACATCTAGCTTCTTAACATAAGTGGTGTCCTTTATTCAACCGCTTTAATACCAAAAAACACTATTCTCTGATAGCAAACTGCATAGACAATTTTTTTTAATTGACTCATGGGCAACATCTCTTCTAATGTTGGCAATATCTACTTGACAGCATCTCTAGCATTGACAACACCAGCTGCAACTCATTCTTCACGCTGCAATACTAGTCTAGTAATAAGGATGAAGATAATGAGCCAATTTACCACAATTCTCCACCTTGGCAAATAATCTACAATATTCTTCTCATCTTTGCAGTTTTTCTTCCGCTATTTTGCCTTTCCTTGGATGACTATTCTTAAATCAAACCTAAAAAGTTCAAATGATTAAGATTACCTTGGTTAACATATTAGGTGGGTTATCAATTGTAGACACCTTCCTTACAACAACATTTTCTTGAGAAATGACTTCTAGGATAAAATGATACTTAACATTTATATGTTTGGATTTTTAATGATGCCTTGGATCTTTACTAAGATGAATAGCACTTTGATTGTCACATTACACTTTAATCATCTCTTACATCATTCTTAGCTATATCACTAATCCTTTCAACTAGATTACTTTTTTTAATCCTTCCACAATGACCATGTATTCAACCACCATCATTGATAAAGCAATTGTTGTTTGTAGTATAGTTTCCTATCTCCTAGCTCTACGTCTTAAAAATACCCTTGATAGTGATCTTCTTTTATTCAAGTCACCACCAAAATTAGAATCTATAAATCTTGATACCTTATTCCTTCCATCTTGTCTCATGCTTAAACCAACTTCGATAGTTCCTTTCGAATATTGAAAGATCCATTTGACAGCTTATTGATGATCCTTTCTTGGTTGGCTTTATATACCTACTAACCATACTTCCAACATAGATAAAATCTGGTCTAGTACATCCCATGGCATACATCAAGCTCCCTACTACACTTGCATAAGGAATTAACTCCATTTTCATTGCTTCTTCATCAATGGTAGGTGATAACTTTGAAGATAGTTTAAAATGTATAGTTAAAGGAGTACACACTAGTTTTGTACAATCTATACAATTTATTTTTAGGATTTTGTAAATGTACCTCTTTTGACTGACTTTATAACTCCTGAAGCTCTATCATGACTTATTTCCATTCTAAAAATCTTCCTAGCTACTCCAAAATCTTTCATTTCAAACTCATTCTTTAACATATCTTTTAGTTCTTAAATTTCTATCAATTCTCTTATAGGTATTAACATATCATCAACATATTTAAGAATATATATGCTTTAACTATTTAATGTAACTTCTTGATATACAAAACTATCATAGGGGCTTCTGTGGTATCCATGCTTAATCATAAATGTGTCAAAATATTTATACCACTACCTTAGAGATTTGCTTCAAGCCATATAATGACTTTTTAAGCTTACACATAATCTTTCTTCCCTTGAACCTCAAAATCTTCTAGCTACTTTATATATATATCTTCTTCAAGTTCTCCATGTAGAAAAGTTGTTTTCATATCAAGTTGCTAAACTCAAGATTCAACAAAGCTACCAAGGCCATTAACACCTGGAAGGAGGTATGTTTCACAATTGGTAAGAAAATTTCGTTATAATCCACTCCTTTGATGTAAACCCTTTTCCAACTACATGAGCTTTGTATCTAGCCTTCTCACTATCTGGAGTTCCTTCTTTTTTCTTAATGATCCACCTACAACTTATAAGTCTTTTACCTCTAGGAAGTTTTACAAGCTACAAAGTCTTATTCTTTGTTAAGGACTTAATTTCTTAATTTATAATAGCAACTCATTCTTGTGAGTATGCATTCTTAATTGCTTCCTTGAAGGTAGTAGGTTCTTAGCTCATGCTAACCTTTTTGGCTTCTATTAAAGCATAAACCACCAAATTTTCAAATCCATACCTTTGAGAATGTTTAATCTCTTTCCTTTCTCAGTCTTTAGCAAGGTTGTACTTTTGCACTTTTTGTCTTACAAATGGTGAGCGGAAGATTCTTTTTCATCCCCTGGTATAAGTGTACTAACATCTTCAAAACTATCAAAGGTTATTTTGGTATCATGAATATCAATCTCAAAACTATCTTCCTTCTCCTTTTGCACTTTCTAATCTTGAACTATTTCTAGCTTCTTATTCATCAAAGAGAATATCCTAACCAATAGCAAACTTGGAAGTAGCACCATCCAAAAACCACAATCTATACCCTTTAATGCCATTTGCATATTCCAAGAAGATGCATTTGCCTTCTTTAATATGTACCAAAGTTAAATAACCAAACATTTTGAGATTGGAATTCTCTACATGCCTTCTAGCCTAAACTTCTTTTGGTGTTTGTAATCAATAGAAATGGATGGTGACCTATTCATAAGAAAATAAACAGCTAGTTTGTCAAGATCAACTTTCTATAGTAGAAAGAATGGTACAATAGTTTCCTTTAATTAACTTATACTATGATTTTTATCGTCCCTAGTTGAAAACAAAAGTCATTTTTTTTAATGTCCATGGACAATGATAGTTTAAAAGACTATCCTTACTTATAATGAAATTCGATGTCATATTGGAGGATAGAATGAAAAACTGCAATAAATGATTAGAGTAACTAAAGGAAAGGATTTGACTACAAAGTTTTTTAACATATCTTTTTTAGCTTGCATTTATTGTATATAGGTAGAATGAAATATAAGACAATTTCATAATAAAGTAGTTGACATTCTAATCTTATTAGCTAAAGTAAGGAAAATTATATGAGGGAGAACCTCTATGTTTCAAAATATAAAATCATCATATGAAAATGCATTTTGAGTGAGATTTGAAGGCTTCCAACCTTAATTTTTTCATAGTTTTCATAATTCTTGTAATGTAGGAGTATGCTCCTATACTTTTGTATACTACTTTTTATTAATATAAACTTACATTTCTATTAAAAAAGAAAAAGGAAAATAAGCAATGTCAACTGCTTCTACCCATAAACAACTATTGACAACAAACACATTACTTTTTCTAACAAGATTTTATTTATCCTTTTAGTCACATCATTCTATTGTGGTGCATAGATACAAGTATGGTGCCTTACAATTCCTTTGTTTTTACAAAATTTTTCAAATTCATTAAAGAAAACATCTTGATTAATAACAACTTAGAAGTAGCACCATCCAAAAACCACAATCTATAATACCATTTGTATATCTTAAGAAGAATCATTTCTTTGACCTTGGATTCAACTTACCTTCTTTAATATACATTAAAGTTGGACAACCAAACACTTTAAGGTTGAAATAATTTGCAAGCCTTCTAGTCTAAACTTCTTTTAATGTTTGTAATCAAATTTAATGGATGGTGATCTATTCATAAGAAAATAAGCAATCTTAGCTACTTCTACCCATAAATGGCTACTAACACAAACACCTTACTTTTTCTAACAAGATTTTTTACATCCTTTTAGCCAAACCATTCTATTAGGGTGCATAGATATAAGTACAGTGCCTTACAATCCCTTTTCTTTAACAAAATTCTTCAAATTCTTTGTTATAGAATACCATTTTATTATCAGCTTTTACTTTTTTAACTTGTCTGTTAGTTTGTTTCAAGTCTTCCATTACATAAAGGTCTTGAATACTTTATCTTTTTGTTTCAAGAGAAACACCCAAATCTTTCTAAAGAAATCATCAATGAATGTCAACATATACCTATCACCACTTAGTGATGGAACACAAGTAGGCCCCACAAATCACAATGAATATAATTCAAATTCCATTTGTCTTGTGAATAGTGATGGTGAACTTCAATTTCATTTGCTTTCCATACAAGTAGAGTATGTGCAAGGCAAATATGCCAAAGTTTTGTGTTTTCTTTTTCAACTTTTGATAAAGTCAATGCAACTCCACCTATTACAATATTCCCTTTAACAAATATAAACCATTATACCGTAAGCCCTTCATCACCACAAGAACACTTTTTTAAGACTTTTAGAACTCCATCTTTTGCTTCCTACTAATAACCTTTGTTTTAAGTGCTGCAAGAGAAATTAAATTTGTTTTCAAATTTGGAATGTGGCTCACATCAGTAAGTTTTCTTACAACTCCATCATGTCTTTCAACCTAAATAGTTCTAACTCCAACTACCTTACAAGATAAATTATTTCCCATCAACACACTTCCACTCATTGGTTGGTAATTCACAAACCAATTCATATTAGGAGTTATATGAAAAAAAAATGAGTTGAATTCAACGCCCAACTTTTTGTAGAAAGCCCTTCATTGACATTTAATATATAAGCTCCATCAGATTTTCCTTCTTTTGTAATAGCAATAGTTTCTTTATCCTTAATAGATCATTTTCCATCCTTTTTTCTTCCTCTCCTTTTAAGAAAATCCTTACAAAGATGACATTTTCTATTGTTGTGGT
The DNA here is from genome assembly GCA_028551475.1 of Casuarina equisetifolia. Lineage (NCBI taxonomy): Eukaryota > Viridiplantae > Streptophyta > Magnoliopsida > Fagales > Casuarinaceae > Casuarina > Casuarina equisetifolia. Next base: position 5,255,750 of record CM052361.1, read on the forward strand.
AGCATTTTATCTTCATACCTTTGGATTTTGATCTAGATTAGCCTCTATTTTTTGAGTTTTTGTTGCTAGATTGGTTTCTATGACTTTGTCTCCCTTTCACAATTGAGCCATTCGCATTAGAGTCTTGATACTCCTTGAACATGTTTCTTCTCTACTCTATTGAGTTTACGGAAGCCTTAACCTTTTCCATTGAAATAGATTCTTGGACGTATAATAGTGTTGTATCCAAGTCTCAAAAGATTTGGCAAAGAGCACAACAATATCAAAGCTTGATCCTTATCATTAACTTTAATACCAATATTTTGTAAATCTAGAACAATCTTATTAAATTCGTCCAAATGTTTATCAAGAAATGTACCTTTCTTCATCCTTAGAGAATACAAACCCTACTTCAAATGCAATTTGTTTTAAGAGACTTTGTCATAAAGAGACTCTCTAATTTTGTCCACATTGAAGCAGGATATATTTATTTATTTTTTACGCAACTTCCCTTAACACTAAATCTAAAGGGTTCAAGATTATTGAGGCACGAGAATTTTCCATCATTTCCTTTTTTTGAGTCTATTAAGGGCTGAGAAAGTTTCTCATTCCCTTGTAGTGCTACCAAAGTGCCTTGATGACTTAATAAGGCTCTCATCTTTAACTTTCAAAAGCCAAAGTAATTTTTATCATCAAATTTCTCTACACTTGCTTTAATTTTTGTTATGGTAACAAAATTTAAACACGTGATAGCAAGAACCAATGGCTTCAATATCAGTTTATTGAAAATAAAGAACTAAAAACTACAAAGTGTTGCAAATGAAAAAAAAAAAAAAACCTGTTTTTACAGAATCTGTCCTTTGAGTACAACTGATTTTTTTGGCTTCTAACTAATTGTACACGGCTCCAAATATCATGTAACTCAAGGCACCAAATCCTAACACATATATGAATAAGTAGCAGCAAGAATTAGAGTAAAAGAAGGCACATAAGATTTACATGGTTCAACCAACTTTACCTATATAGAATTTACTAGTAAAATGGGGGAGTTTTGTTTTTACTGCAAGCCAAGAAGAAATAGGTTGTTAAAATCCTTTCAAATCAATCTTCTACTCTTCCAAAGTCCCCAATACATCCTTTTAACTTCACAAGAGTATATTTCAAACTTACAAGTAGAAGAAAGTAACATAACGATTGTTCTTATCAAGGTTGTGTATCTTCTACAACAAAATCCAATGGACTGCAATGTTTTCTTTTCTTCTTTGTATGCTAATTTTAGGAATGTTTGAGTCTTTTTAAACTCCAAAATCTAGCTTCTTAACATAAGTGGTGTCTTCTTTTCCATCACTTCAACAACAAAAACATTATCCTTTGATAGCTAACTACATAGACAAACTTTGTTAATTGACATATGGGCATCATCTCTCCTAGTATTGGTGGAACCTACTTGATAACATCTCTAGCATTGAGAACAATTGTGGCAACTTGTTATTCATGTTGCAATACTAGTTTAGTAAATAAGGATGAAGATTATGAGCCAATTTATCACATACCAACCTCCACCGATGTCACCTTTGCCAATTGAGCTCCACCAACCTTGCTTGCTTGAGATGGAGAGTAAATCCATACTTTATACAATTCGTATATAAATATGAGATTGTATGAGAAATCTAGAGGTAGATTGTACCAAACTAAAGAACATATTGGATAAAACTTGTTTGAGGGGATAATTAAACCATTGTACAACAGAAGCACTTGCATTCCTAGATACAAGAATGATTCAAGTAATCTAGAATCATACATTCCATATAAAGCAAAAGGCTAAAAGTCTTCAGTTGGCAATGTTCATTGTTCTCCTTGCTTTGCTGGTTGTCTTTCTTGGTCTATTGCAACTTTTTTGCCAAAATGGCTCATCTTAGTGTACCAAAAAGGCAAAGGTTGGGTTCCTATGCAAATCAAGGGAATATGAATGCTCTGTATGGGAATCAGCTATTGACCATCCATGGTGGCAACCACATGGCTGCCATGTCAGGCCATGTCCAAACATTGTACATATGCATTTCTAGAGCTAAATATAAATAACAAAAGTATTCAACACATTTCCTTTTGGTTTCTCTTTGAATCTCCTTTTCCTATGATTATCAATATACTGACTAAACAATTGAATCTGTAAAGATTATAACCTTATAATAGAGCATGATCTTTTGTTTAGAATTTTGGTACATGCCCATCTAGAATAACCTTGGCATTTTTATTATTTGTATTAGGTATAATATTTTTTTTTAGCCATTTAAGGTAGTTGCAAATTTCTGAGTGTGCATGTAAAGCTAGCCCTAGGAAACTACACAAGAGTACTGGTACTCTAACATAGCCTAATTAATGAGCCTTGTAGAAGCACATTATTGAGGAGTATGACCTTAGGCTACTAAAGGCAGAACTGTGTATTAATATCCATATAATTGTACAAAGGAAACAGGAATGAATATTTTGAAAACTCAAATGGTTCCTTTCTTTTTCTTCTCTTGATTTGTATTCTAGTTGTCCGAGTAGGGTAAGATGAAACTTGTACATCCAAATCCCCCCTCATGTTCGATCAGCTTAACTAGAAGATATGAGGGGTCGTATCATTTGGTACCAAAGTAGGGTTCTCACACCTAAGTTGGTTGAAATACATAAAGGCTTGGCTAAAGTTATGGACAGATTGGAGGCCTTATGAAAAGACTCCCATTCACCATTGGGTGAGTTGAATTAGGGTTGGCCTAGGGAGGAAAAGGAAAGAGCATAACCAAAAATGGAAGAGAAGCTGCCCTTGCCTTTCGCCATGCTAGGAAGATGAATAACTTCTTGCCTCCACCATCTATTGGGTCAAAATCCAGCTAACGGATGAGAAAGATGAACCTCCATCGTTTATCTTCTATAGCCGTCCACTCCATTATTTTAATGAATGACAAGAAAGTATGCTCAACTCACTAGAAGAAGCAACTCTCTTTATGCTAGTAGCAGTTGAGGGCGTGTTGAGCGTAGTGCATTTTTTCATAAAAGACTAGAATATTCCAACAAAACTCCAGCAAAGAAAGCATTTCCACCGAGTTCCAGAAGATCTAGAGAATTCTATAAAAGGATAAACTTGGTTAGCAAAAAAATCTAAAAAGCTTGTAGTGTTTGTAAAGTCAAAAATAGTGGCTATGAATGTCGGCTATGTAAGTCTATAAATACCCATCGTGTGTATTGTAAAGAACAAGAGAACAAACTACTTTAAAGCCTTCTTGTATTGAAGTCTTTCAATAAAAGCTTTCTTCTTTTCCTTTACAACTAAGTTGGAGACACAAAGGCTTCATTTTAAACCTCCTTTCAAGCTTCCTCTTTTCCAAACCTACCACAACCTTTTTTGCTGCAAACAACTTTTCTTTTCACCTAAACCAACAATTGGTATCAAGGCCCAAGTTCGATTATAGTGGGCATTCTGATGGCTAAATCAAACCAATCTGTTTCACTTTCTTTTCTAGTTTTCTAAGGAGAAAACTATGATTACTGAAGTCTGAAGATGAAAACATTTTTCTCCTTTCAAGATTTATGGGATATTGTTGAAAAAGGCGTTGACATCCCACAAAACGTCTCCACTCTCTTAGAGGAACGACAAAAGAAACTGAAGGAGGCAAGATTGAAGGATGCTCGAGCTCTCTTTATCATTCAACAAGTTGTTGCTGAACATATCTTTCCAAGGCTCGCAGAGGCAAAGATTGCTAAAGATGCTTAGGAGACTTTGCAAATAGAATATCAAGGAATAGAAAAGGTATGTTCTATTAGACTACAAACTTTGAGAAGGGAGCTTGAAAATATAAAAATGAAGGATTTTGAGACAATTTCAGATTATTATGCTAGAATAAAAGAACTTGTTCAAATGAGAGCCTGTGGAGAAGAAGTGTCTGACAAAAGAGTTATAGAAAAGATAATGATAACTCTTACTGAAAAATATGATCTTGTTGTTGTTGCTATAGAAGAATCCAAGGATCTTAGTAAATTATCAATAACTAAACTAATAGGCTCTTTACAATCTCATGAATATAGGCTGAATAGGCGAAGTGAAAGTTCAGTTGAAAATGCCTTTTAGTCTAAACTAAGCATAAGGTCTCAGAATTTAAGAGAAAATTCAAAAGAGAATAAAAATAAGTCTATAGAAAGACAAAAGGAGAAAAGAAACTCTCCTTGTAATATATACAAAAAGACAAATCATTTGGAAAAAGACTATTAGTTTAAAGGAAAGCCATAGTGTCAAATATGTAAAAGATTTGGCCACATTGAAAAGACATGTAGATATAAAGACAATCATCAAGCCAATTATATTGAAAAAAAAAAAGAAAAATAAGAAGAATCAAAAGAAGAAAATCATGATGTTCTCTTTTATACAAGCCAAACAACAGAAAAAGAAAATGATACTTGGTTTCTTGATAGTGGTTGTAGTAATCACATGACTGAGAAAAAAAATATATTCATAAAGTTAGATCCATTATTTAAATCCAAAGTTAAGCTTAGAAATGGACAATTTGTTAATGTTTAAGAAAAAGGAACTATTTCTGTTGAAACAAAGAAAGGTATAAGATTTATTCCTGAAATTTTATTAGTTCCCAGTCTACATCAAAATTTGTTAAGTGTTGGACAAATGGTTGAAAAATGATATGTTCTGCATTTTGAAAAAAAATTTTGTACTATATATGATAAAAATGATAAATCTTTAGTATTAGCAAAAATTAAAATGCAGAATAATAGAAATTTCCCTATTCAGTGGAAATATGCTCTCCATATTGCCATGAAAGTTGAAATTGATGATTCACGATTATGGCATAAAAGATTTGGTCACTTTAATTTTCATGGCTTAAAATTACTTCATCAAAACAAAATGATGTTAAATCTTCCAAGCATAAAAGTAGCTAATGAAGTATGTGAAAGTTGTATGCTTGGAAAACAACAAAGAATGCCATTCCTTTCTAGAAAGGCATGGAAAGCTAAAGATTTGCTAAAATTAGTGCATTTAGATGTTTGTGGGCCTATGAGAACACCATCTCTTCAACAAAACAAGTATTTCATCTTATTTATTGATGACTATACAAGGATGACATGGGTGTATTTTATGAAAGAAAAATCAGAGGTCTTTGGAATATTTAAGAAATTCAAAAATCTAGTAGAAAAACAAAGTGGTCATTATATTAAAAGTCTAAGAAGTGATAGAGGCATAGAATATACCTCAAAAGAATTTAACAAGTTCTGTGAAGATGAAGGAATTGAAAGACAATTAACAATTAGATATACTCCACAACAAAATGGAGTATTAGAAAGGAAAAATGGAATTTTTATGGAAATGGCAAGATCAAGGTTGAAAGAAAAAGATCTGCCAACAACTTTTTGGGTTGAAGCTGTAAACACTACAATTTATTTACTAAATAGAAGTCTAACTAAAGCATTAAAGAATAAAACTCCAGTTGAAGGTTGGACCAGAAGAAAACCATCAGCTAAACATCTTAGAGTCTTTGGTTGTATATGTTATGTGCATATACTTGAAGAAAAAAGAAGAAAGCTTGATGATAAAACCAAAAAAGGTATATTCTTAGGCTATAGTGATCAATCAAAAGGATATCAAATTTATAGCCTAAGAATAAAGAAATTAATAATCAGTAGAGATGTTGAATTTGATGAAAATGCAAAGTGGAATTGGGAAGAGGAAAAAGTTGAAAAGAAAAATATTTTAGTACTTGCTTACATTCCAACAATTCAAGAACTCGTGGAGAAAGTAACTGAACAATGAGAAGAACCCTAAACACCAATAACTCCAGAAGCATCAAGTTTGTCTTTTCCAACTCCACAACAATCTTCTTCAGAATTTACTTTAAGAAAAGTAAGATCTTTAAGAGAAATATATGAAACTTGCAGTTTTGTTTCTTTAGAACCAGAAAACTTTGAAGAAGCAGCAAAACATGATGTATGGAAAAAAGCTATGGAGGAGGAGATTAATATGATTAAAAAGAATAAAACTTGAGAACTAGTAGACAAACCTGAAAATAAAGAAATTATTGGTGTTAAATGGGTTTATAGAACAAAGTTAAATCCTGATAGAATTGTACAAAAGTACAAAGCAAGACTTGTTGCAAAAGGATTTTCACAAATTCCTGGAATAGATTATGTAGAAACTTTTGCTCCAGTTGCAAGATTAGAAACCATTAAGGCTCTTGTTGCATTGGTTGCTCATAGAAAATGAAAAATTTATCAGCTTTATGTAAAATCTACATTTCTTAATGGTTTCTTGGAAGAAGAAATATTTGTAGATCAACCTCAAGGATTTGAGATAGAAGGATCTGAAGATAAAGTTTAGAAACTAAAAAAAGCTTTATATAGACTCAAACAAGCTCCACAAGCATGCTATAGCAGAATTAATGGATATTTCATCGATCAAGGTTTCAGGAGGAGTCTAAGTGAGCCTACTCTTTACATTAAAACTCAAGGTAAGTCTAAAAGACTTATTATCTCTTTATATGTTGATGATATCATTTACACTAGAAATAGTGAAAGAATGATACAAGATTTCAAAAATGACATGATAAAAAGTTTTGAGATTAATGATATGGGTTTAATGAATTACTTTCTTGGTATTGAAGCAAGTCAAGAAGAAGAAGGAATATTTAGTTCTCAAATAAAGTATGTTGAAAATTTGTTGAAGAAATTTAAGATGGAAAATTATAAGTCAATTAGTATACCACTTATGCCTAAAGAAAAATTCAAGAAAGAAGATGGTTTAAATAAAGTAAATGGTTCAATTTACAGAAGTCTTATGGGCAGCTTACTTTATCTAACTACTACTAAACCTGATATTATGTATGCCACAAGTTTACTTTCAAGATTTATGCAAAATCCAAGTGAAGTTCATTTTATAGCTACCAAAAGAATTCTCAGATATATACAAGGTACAAAGAATTGTGGTATTTGGTACAAGACAATTGCAGAACCTAAACTAATTAGATATACAGATAGTGATATGGGTGGCTCAGTTGATAATATGAAGAGCACATCAGGTTATGCTTTCACATTAGGTTCTAGATTTTTCTCTTGGTTGTTGAAGAAGTAGAATTTTGTAGCATTATCTACTGTAGAAGCAGAGTATGTTTCAATTGCAGAATGTGCAACACAAGCTATATGGCTTTGAAGAATTCTTGTTGATGTGGGCGAAAAACAAGAAGAGCCAATAGAAGTCTTCTGCGACAACAAGTCTGCTATCGCCATGTCAAAAAATCTAGTTTTTCATAGCAGAACCAAGATATTGCAGTAAAATATCATTTTCTTTGAGAAGTATCTACTAAAAAAGAGATCAAAATTACATACTGCAAAGTTCAAGATCAAATTGTAGACATCTTTACTAAATCATTGCCAAAAAATAAGTTTAAGACATTTCGAAGCTTGATTAGAGTAACTGAAAAATGCATTAAGGAGGAGTGTTGAGCGTAATGCATATTTCTGGATAAGACTAAAATATTTCAGTAAAACTCCAGCAAAGAAAGCATCTCCAGCAAGTTTCAGAAGATCCAGAGAATTCTATAAAAGGATAAATTCGGCTAGCAAAAAAATCTAAAAAGCTTCTAGTGTTTGTAAAGTCAAAAATAGTGGCTGTGAATGTCGGCTGTATAAGTCTATAAATACCCATCGTGTGTATTTTAAAGAACAAGAGAACAAACTACTTTAAAGCCTTCTTGTATTGAAGTCTTTCAATAAAAGCTTTCTTCTCTTCCTTTACAACTAATTTGGAGACACAAGGGCTTCACTTTAAACCTCCTTTCAAGCTTCCTTTTTTCCAAACCTACCACAACCTTTTCCACTGCAAACAACTTTTCTTTTCACCTAAACCAACAGGGTGGCAACCCCAAAATGCGCCTTACTTGTGGCAACCTAATGTGGCAAGATTCAGAAACCGCAAGCTGCGAAATAGCTTTGGCATCAACCTTACAAGGAAAGGCCAACTGTTAGAGGTTTTACCATTATAATCGTGGACTGATGCTTCAACTACCATGCCCGGCGACCGGAGGCCATTCAACCAATCAACTAGAGGTATTTTCATGCAAATCATGGCAACTTGAAGTTTTTTGGGCCTAACCGCAAGTCTTGATGTGTTAACTACCATGGAACTACAACCCAGGCTAATCGTAGAGTTTTGGAGTCCTAATTGAAGGAGTCATTTTCATTAGTCCCTCCAACTTAGCTTTCACAAAGTCCTTACGCTGTCGAAGTCAGTGCAACACTTCGGTGCTTAACCTTGAAGACGAGGTTGTTTTAAAGAGGGGTGGAATTGTGTGCCGAGTTTAGAAAAGTCTTAGCATTGTTATTCGTTTTATTAGGTATAGTATTTTATGTTTTAATCATTTAAGGCAATTGCAGATGCGTGCGTGTGCATGTTAGTCTAGCCCTAGAAAACTATAGGAGAGTATTCTAACCTGGCTCTAGTAATGAGCCTTGTAAAAGCACATTACCGGGGAGTAGGAACTTGGGCTATTGAATAATCACAAATCTGTTTTAATATCCTTGTAGCACAGGAAATAAGGATGAATATTTGAGAAGTTAAATGGATCCTCTCCTTCTCTTCTCTCAATCCATGTCTACATGTCCGTCTAGGATAAGATGAAACCCATAGATCTAAATCTCTCACATTCAATCGGTTTGGCCAGAAGATACACGGGGGCCGTTTTGGATCAGCCTCCTGTAATTTAGATAAAATGTTTATCATCAAATATGATGATTGTAACCAAATGATTAGTCCAAAAACTTGTTGACACGAGCCCTCAATCCATGACCTTAAGACCAATTTACAATAGAAAAAGAAAATCTATTTTCTTTATAAGCAATTGCAATATTGGTTTCTTCCCTATGAGCCGGTTGTCGCTAGCATCATCAGATATAGTTTATCAAGAACCGATGCCAACAAAGATTTACCGGTGTCCCTCCCAGTGACCATCGGTTATGACGGTATATACTGTGCACTTCAAGACAACTTTTCTCTTGTTTGAAATGCACATATGTTTCCCTAATTTTGCTAGGTTATGACGGTGCATTTATGGCCATAGTTTGTCGAGTTATGAAGAACACATTGTAAACGGTGGGGCAAACAAAGAAGCCTATGCCCCTAGGTTTTGTAGACATTCTAGGCCTCATCGCCGAAGGTTTCCTCCCTATAAATGCAAGCTTCATCTCGCTTTTACCACCAAACGAAAAGTAAGTGGAAGATTTAAGGAGATCTCATAGTAAAGATGTCGAAAGGACAGGTTCTTCTTTTAGATTGTTGGGCCAGTCCTTTTTGCATGAGGGTGAAAATTGCGTTGGAGGAGAAAGGCGTGGAATATCAAACTCGTAAGGAAGATTTATTTGGAGGCAAGAGCGACTTGTTGCTGAAATCAAACCCTCATGGTAAGGTGCCCGTGCTGTTGCATGACGGGAAGCCCATATGTGAGTCCACAGTTATTGTTAACTACATTGATGAGACCTGGCCTTCTCACCCCCTACTCCAAACCTCCGCTTATGGTCGTGCTGAAGCTCGCTTCTGGGCTGACTTCCTTGACAATAAGGTTGGTTTCTTGTAAATGCCATACAAACAAAGACCTTGCATGAAAGCGCAAGTCGCCACAAACTTTTACTATTTGATTAGTTTATTTTGGTCCTTAGTAGTGAGATCGTGATTCCACTGGTGCATTTGGCTATCATTTTGTATGTGATTATAGCACATTTACTCTTATATTAAAGACGTTATATGCTGATGCACATATGGTTTCGTTATGGTCATTTATATTGGAAAGGTGTTTAATGCCGGCGACCGCATTTGAAAAACAAAGGAGAGGCACAAGAAGCAGCTAAGAAGGATTTCATAGAGAGTTTGAAACTGATAGAGGGAGCTCTTGGAGCGAAGGATTTCTTCGGCGGTGATTCTTTCGGGTTTCTTGACATCATAGTACTTGGTCCGACGAGCTGGTTTCTGGCTTATGAGAAATGTGGAGGTTTCAAGGTTGAAGAACACTGTCCCAAATTCTCCGCCTGGACGAAAAGGTGCATGCAGCGAAAGTCTGTGGCCAAAGTTGTTCCAGCCCCAGAAACGATCTATGAATTTGTTCTCAACATGAAGAAGATGAACGGCATGGATTAGTGAAAGAGCCCTTTCTCATGGTGCTTATACGCGGGGCCTTTTCTTCCTTGGCATTTGTTGTTTCTTGTTTCTGTGTATTTTTTCTCCCTTCTCGGGTCTTAGTCCTCTTCTCAGTCTGTTGAGGTTCACAAATAAGTGAAAATGATCATTTTCCTCTTTCTACTTGTAGTTTTATCGACATTTTCGGCTAACTAATGAATAAGTCTTTGGCAACTCACTGATGCTTGTTGTTAGGTTTTACAGACATCCAAGTCCCAAAGTTTCTAATGGTGTGATATTTAAGTAGTTCATCCAATGGAACCAACCAATGAATTGATGAGAACAACTCTAATTTTATCTAATATTTCGTGCACAAATATAAATGTTTCCAATTTATTTCCTGACATGCTCAAATGACATATGCTCTGAATCAAGCTATAAGATTTAGCTTCTTCAATCCATAGATTGATATAGGTTTCGTCATCTCACTCCCTTCGCGACCCAAGAAGCCATACCCATAATTTGTTAGGCTTTGAATCTCAATCTCCCCTTCCGAACTCATCTCAATCATGTGCATCAACAAGTTTCATGAAGACTGAAAATTTGACATCATATTTGACATTTGGGCATATATAAATGCTTCCATGAAACTTGCCCAAACATCACATTTGACATTTTATTCGTCAGCATATACAAATCCCTGCCAAGACGCCGAGTCTCAATCACTTCTAAGACATGTCTTTTTAATTACCTGACTCAACCTTCAATTTTGGGTACTCAAGTTTATATTAAAAAAATCGAACACAAGTTAAAACATTCTATGAATCGGGGAAATCGAGGCAACTTCATTGTTTTGGACAAAAGGATGTAAAATTCCTTGCTTCCTTAATGACGAAGGAGAGCGGCTGCACATAGTACTCTCTCTCTCTCTCTCTCCGTCAAGACTTGCATTTTCTTTTATTGTATTTGGCTCTTCTAGTCTCTCTGTCTCATTTTTTAAGAAGCTTCGTAAAAGAGGTACAGACTTTCCCTTTTCCTATTAAGTTCTTGTGAAAGGAGAAAAAGAGGGATGGAACTGCCCAACTTACTTTCAAAAGTGAACTGGGTCCATCACGGACAATGCCGTTAATTGTTGACTTATCACAAAGGGTGTTTTACTGGCTCAACCGCTAAAATTGGTGTGATAGGTTCTGAGCCCACCTTGCCTTGCATTCATGCCTGGGAGTGAAACTTGGGTTTGGGGTAGGGCTTCTACTGCAGCTTCCAAGGACTGAATTGGGCTGGATGAGACGAAGTGGGTGCTGCTCTAAGCGTTTGTTTTTTGCTCTCCGTGTCTTTCTTTCTCAATGGTAGAATAGCTCAGCGTACGAAAAGTGCTCTCATTTGTGAATATCCACTTGAAAAGGGGTATTATTGAGTCATTACAGCCCTACCACTGCAGTTTTTTGCTGGACAACAAAAACGGTAGTTGTGATATTTTGTTTACAGTTTTGTATCCACTTCCTTGCTGCTGTAGCCCATTCTTTCGACAGAGATAATCAAGCCGGTATGCTTTATGGATAATAATTTGTCATCATTGTTGAACACATTCTCCTTTTTCTGCCTCTTCCTTCTGTGTTTTTGCGAAGGTTGATGGGGGCGTTCGAAGCTAGGAGTTGCTCCTGAGGCTGTCATTCAATCATGTCATGGAACAACAGACAATTTCGCATTCATAGACCCCACAACTACTCAGCAACCCTTGACAAAGGGATCCATATCTCAGCATGAGGTCAAGTACAAGGCGTATGGTTGATTGAGAGCAGCTTTCTGGCTATGTCCCTTTCCGCTTGTCCATTAGCGATATTGTTTTGTAACATCTACGATAGCCATGTGACCATGTTTAATGTTCGGGGTCAAACAACAGGCCCTCCTGATGCCCATGCCATTGGTGTCCCTTGGGCAGTGGCACATTGAAGCCTCCGTTCCAACTGACCCACATTTGTCCCAAGATGTTCCGGACTTCAACATAACACGCTGAACCTACTTTTTGTGCAAAGAAGCCATCCACAAGGTCCAAAACTAATCCTACACAACAAGGAAATGCTGTCATTATGCGCTAATGAGGCAAGCTGTCATATTTGGAATGATACACGGAAAATTTGGAAATTTTGCTAATATATCTTTTCATTGGGGAATCTTGTGAGGAAGAACGACAATCTTGTCGAAGTCGACGCGGTTGTGAAACATCGAATATGTAAAGTTGAAAATGTTCGGATACGATCTACATCAGTGTCTTGAGGCTGTAGCTGAATTTGTGTGGCACTGCAAAACCGATGGGGGTAGCTTAACAAGAGAGAGAGGAACAATTTTTTCAAAATTCTGTAGACGGTGTTTTGAAACATTATCTGTGTCGTATGTCAGATGTTTTCTTTATTTCCTTGGTCTGTATTACCAACCAGAAGCATGTAACAATAACAGACATTCGTGAGGCCCCAAAAAGAAGCTGTGGTCCTGCGGAGTTCTCAAAATGGTTGTCCGGTAATCGTCAAAGTGCGCTGGATGTTGTAGCTTCACACAGTAAATTCAACATCTTAGAGACTAGACTAAGAAGAAGGGTTTAGGTGCGCTGGTTATTGTCAAAGTGGGCTGTATGGTGGATTTCTTTACAGTGAATAGGGTGATATTAACAACCACCACACGTTTCCCGGTCAGAAGTAATATCAGCCTCGAAGATAGCTCAAGAAAAACCAATCAGAAAAATCACTTGTCAAGCAAAGACTTTTGGCCTCTTACAAATTTTGATGTCGAAGAGTGTTGATACTGAGAAGATGAGTTCTACATTACTTCTCACTTCTTGGGATGACTTTTGAAATAGGATATGGACTTCTTTGCATGATACCATAGTCTATATTTTCTCCTAGCAATCATATAGACTACAAAAACTTAGTCCACATAGAAAGCAGCATCACGGATGGTCTAGGTTGGCCCTGATGGGGAGGAAGGGACGGTGTCAACTGTGTGGGAAAGTCCCACATTCCCAAAGTATGAACTGGAGTTTCTGGTTAAAGTGTATATTTATCCTTGCACTCCTTCAGCCAACTTTTGAAGTTGGGGTATGAAAGATGAAGACTATCCTTTACTGTCAGCTTAAAGCCCTTGAAATATGGTGTGGTGGCCAGCGGCCTAGAGGTTGCTAGCATGTAAATTATTGCTACTTATCGCAAGGACTAGACAATACATAGATGTTTTATTGGTTTTTTTTCTCCCCATGGACATACGGACAATGGGAAGACAACTTAGTCGCAGGTCTACATGTGAACAAGGTGTAGCGGCTGTCACTTTTAAGAAAGCCCACCCTCATGATGCTCTCTCTCCATAATTCAAAGACCCTCATCCCTTTTGCATACCCAGTAGTTGACTGCTGGGACATCCCAGGTCCATAATCATTGAAACCCCTCCCTTATTTCCACTCCTGTAAAAGGACAGCTCAAAGTCCGAAATAAGCTCTACAAGGCTATCTCTCGTGCTTGGTTTAGTGAAGAGTGAAGCAGATATTTAGGAAGTCATTTCTCCACCATGTTATGCCGATTCACTGGATCTAACAGAAAGTACAAGTTAATTTGTACTATTCATAGATGTTCACACTGAAAGATTGTTCCAAGTCCCAAACAAAATACAACAGCTAAAGAAGATAAAAACACGATCATGATAGTAAAGTGGATAGTGCGCCCAAGATGGTTACTCCTTCCTCTAAAAGGACGAGCCGTATCAAGGAAATATGGACACAAATTCTCTATTTCAACGCAGAAGAAAAAAGAAAAAATCTTCAAACTCCATGCCTGCACCAAGAATGCATAATGGCTTCCTAGTTGTTGAAATCCGTAAAATACACAATAACAGAGCAAATCTGTGTATTAACATAATCAAATAAATGTACACAGCTATGGAAAGAATCACTGTGTTCGACAATACAATAGAATGAAATGAATGAACAAAATAATAAGGGAATGAACTGGCCGATATACATGAAACAATACAAGAATCCCTTTCCTCCTAGTGCCTGTTGGATAATAAAGAGTTCCATATGTTGGCAGCATCAAACTTTTAGCACTAGTGTTTGAGCTAACTTAAACGTAAAAGTACTAACTTTTGGGCGGAATTGAGTCTTACATTTATAGGTCTATCCTCACAGCCGTACTTTTGGGCGGAATTTAGTCCTACATTTATAGGTCTATCCTCACAGCCTCAAAGCATTCTTGTTAAGCAAAGCAAATGGTGAGCACTGTACTTGAAGTCACATGTGAATTGTTTCATTCCAGTCTGTCTTGGGACTTTTCCGTGAGCAATTTCTTTCTAACTCTAACTGGATTTCGGTACTGATTCCAAGCCAGATCAAGCTACAGATACATTCTCATATTCGTCATAGATAGAAAGCAATGAACTATTGTATTTGAGATTGAATGTGCTGTTAAATCCGATATGAAAAGAAATTAACAGGCAATTATTCTTAAAACAACTTGGTGGGAACAAAGGCCAAGGTCAATTCGATGGCCCCTCGTTTCTTTGTTGATGGGAAACATTATCAACTCATTAGACAATAAAAAGTTTTACGATTTACTCTTTAAAGGAATTTGCAGAATTAAGTGTTGTTTTAACTTAGCATCAACAAGAAAAATTGGAGGGAATCGATTCTTCAGTGATACGTTGCATCTACATCACAATCAGAAGACTAGATACTTATGAAATTTTTTGCTATTGCTTATATATAGTCTATTTCCAAAGAATATTTACCCTATCTTCCATGGAACTTTATACATCCCTTACATAACATATTCAATAACTTCACATTTCTATGCAGATAAATGTAATCCATACAAATTAGTTAAAATTTCTAAAAGCTACCTTAAGAATTAAAAGGTCACTTCTTTTATTTAAGCATTGATTCTTCAATGACATGTTGCATCCACATCATAATCAGAAGACTAGATACTATTGAAATTTTTTACTATTGGTTATATGTAGTCTATTTCCAAAGAATATGTACCTATCTTATGTGGAACTTACACATCCTTTACATAACATATTCAATAACTTCGCATCCTTATGCAAATAAACATGATATGTACAATATATTAGTTAAAAAGTTCAAAAACTAACTTAAAAGTTAGAATGTTACTTCTTTTATTAAAATACTAATTCTTTAGTAAAATGTTGCATCCACATCACAATCGAAAAACTAGACGCTATTGAAAATTTTTTCTATTGCTTATATATAGTCTATTTCCAAATAATATGTTCCTATCTTACATGGAACTTTACACATCCCTTACATAACATATTCAATAACTTTGCATCCCTGTGCAGATAAACATGATCTGTACAATATATTTGATAAAAAGTTCAAAAGTTAACTTTAGAGTTAAAAGGTCACTTCTTTTATTTAAGCATTACTACAATGAATTAAATATTAAATATGAGACTCTTGTCTTACATACACACTCCCACACATTGTGACATTAGACAAAAGATTATACACAATAGAATAGATTTAATCTAGACTTTGATAATATATTAGAGTCATAAAGGCCAACCTAAAAATTAGCTTAAGGATTAAAAGTCTTTCTTTAATTTAAACTTTATTTTAATGATCTTATATTTTAATGTGAGACTTTCATCTTGTACACAATATCCCCTTTTATAGACCAGTTCTTTGTAACTCCCATAAATATATCTACATGTAGGTTTCCATTAGTATTTTCTACATAAACGAGAAAAGGGGGGAAAAAAGAAGGTACAGGAAGCATGTTGTAGAAGTTTGTGTACGATTAGCATACCAGAGAATGACAAATTGTAGTTCATCAAATATCTATGTTGGGAGAAGTTTGCTCAACTGCTCATATGTTAGAATGGATCAGATAAGAAGGAGTTCTAAAACAAATTTATTGGTTCATGTAGTATCATTGATACCGACGAAGTGCTTGAGATGTTATCTGGATAGATGGAAAAGGCCGCTGTCACAAGAAGATTCATGAATGGATGAAGAAGGATGAGGTTTGTCAGAAAGTTGAGTGAGATAGGAGTCAAATATGGTGGTAGTCCATAACGTACGAGTCACATGCACCCATCAAAGACGAGCCACAAGCCAATAATTTTGAAATTGAATATATCTTTATTTGGAATGGAAAATTCAGAGTGGATTTAGAAACTCAATGATATATGTGGGATACCATACTCATCGTTGTGATATTTTATTTTTAACTCATAATTTTTTGAAATTTAGAGAATAAATTTTTATTTTCTTGTGATTAATACTTTAAATTGCTCCTGGAAAGTAGATTCAGTTCATATTCTTGAAAAGTTTCTTTACTTTATAGATTCTGAAACTTGCCGTGAAGCATGAATCTTCATGCTTTTGGAGAGTTTTGGTTGCATCCTTGTCCTTTCACAGCATCAGTCCAACCAAGCACATTCCAATCTCTATGCTTTTGGAGAGTTTTGGTTGCATCCTCGTCCTTTCACAGCATCAGTCCAACCAAGCACATTCCCACCACTCCTAGCAGTCCTACATATTATATATTCTCTCCACTCTCCTCTCTCTGAATGATTGAACCCAGTTGCAGTTTCTCTAGGCCAGCGTAAATCCTACAGATCTTCCCGACCCATGAGGGTGCTTAGGCATGATCAACATCTTGGAACGTTGTGTTAGTCAGCATCTTCCAAAATCCACAAATGAGTATTCTGTAAACACGGTTTGCTTTGACAGTCCGACCTGGGTGTTCCGAAAAAGGCTAGTTTACTTTATTTCTATGATCATGTTAAATGCTTTAAGGGAAAATTACAAGAACACGAGTGCCTCGGTTGAGCACTAAAGGACATCTTCCAAAAGTGGCTTTAGCTCCATGTCTTAAATCATAGCATAGAGAATCTAGTTGACCCTTTGTACCAAAACACAGAAATCAAACAAAAATGAAAAGAAATTTTGTTGGATTCCATGAGCTATTTGTTTCACTTTTGGATTACTTTTTAACAAAAAGAAACACGAAAAGCACCAGCTTGCCAAACTCAGTGCTCGATCACTCCCCACAAAAGTGGAGCGCAATTGAGAACTTTAATAACCTCCATGGCCTCAGTCAATATCAGTCACAGGATGCATCTATACAGCTATCACTAAAGCATTGTGGGTTCAGTAGTTAAAGGAGACATATAAACCAACATTAAAAACAAAGATCTTTTTCCTTTAAGGACAATGATTTAGATTCATAGATGGCTTTGCCTGAGTTGCTAATCCTAGAGACTCATGTGTGAAGTTACTTGCTTCATTTTTTGTAGGTCAGAACTCTCAAGAGCCTAATCCTTGGCAATCAGGCCCTATGAGAATGTTCTAAACTGATTTTTGGCAGTTGAACTTTGCTGCTTTCACTGTCAGCAAGGGAGTAGGACTAGATATCTAAGTTTAGGTTTAACAAACCCCTCTAAAAACAAATCTTATGCAGGATAACCATTTAGTCTGTAAGTCTGCAAATCCTCTTTGGTTAGATCAGCAAAAACTAAAAATGGTCATAAGATTTGGAGGCTCCAAAACTCCATCTTGCAAACCCCGACAATCTAAGAAAACTCTTGCGAAAAGAAAAGAAAAAAGCAAGTGATCCTTACGAACAAATTCTAGATTTTTTTTTTTATTTTTGGGAATAATGAACAAAAGTTTGGATCTTCTGTCAGTCTATGCTTTCATCCATGGGCAATGACAATAGTAAAATTTTTGAACCGTTCTAATGATGACTGGAGTATTTAAGATATGCTGCTCTTATTGTTTAATGGTAAATCACATTTTTTCTCGTCTTCCTGTGTGACTAAACAACATTTTTTCTCGTCTTCCTATGCTTCTCAAACATCACGGGCACTACTTTTGGAAATGAAACCAGAGGCGCATTTACATCAAAAAGAGGAAGACACTGTTTCACCAATACATCCCGGGGCCAAAGCATGGAGAGAAGGAGCAAAAGAAGGGGAA
This sequence comes from Casuarina equisetifolia, assembly GCA_028551475.1. NCBI lineage: Eukaryota > Viridiplantae > Streptophyta > Magnoliopsida > Fagales > Casuarinaceae > Casuarina > Casuarina equisetifolia. Next base: position 5,273,866 of record CM052361.1, read on the forward strand.
CAGTTTCGGTCTTGCTTACAGGTGCGAATCCAAATGCAGGAACAGAAGCAACCACGGTGGGAAAGCCAGTGTTTGTCATATAATTAGAGTAAGAACGGGAGGGTCCCATACAAAGTAACTCTCAACAAGCACCCCTTTTGCCTTTCTCTAATAATAAGGTAAGCTCTGCATGACCCGTGATCACGTTAATCCTCCACTTGTTCTTTCTCTTTTTAGCCAGAATTCACCCGCGAGGTAAAAGCCAGCTGGAGTTCAAGATATTGTTTTGTTAGCAGCAGGAACCCCCATCCCAACATGTTGAATCGCTCTCATTTCTCACCAACAGCTCGGGATGTTTCCAATGGGATAATATGAGTCAAACACCTCGTTCCTTGAGTTTAGAAATCGAAACAGTGTCGAAAATTTAGGAAATGTTATGTGCTTGGGAAAAGGGTCCTATATTAGAAAAAAAGAAAAAAAAATCCTTGAATTGAAGTTTAAATAAAAGTAGAATCTTTCAACCCTAATATTTCTTAATATTTCTCAATATAGTATTAAAGCCACTTTCCTTGGCTTAGTGGTATGCTAAAGAGCCCTTGGCCTGTGAGTCTACCAAATTAGGGGTTTGACAAACCCTCCCTTCCCTTGTGTACTTGCATTTATCCAAGAAAAGAAAAGTATTGGAGCTAGATTTCTTCTTGACCTGATATTCATTTTAGGTTTCTCCCTTGGATACCTATCATGAGAAAAGGCCATGTTAACAATATGGATTGTCTCATATTTTTTAGACATACCCATTAGAATTTGTTTAAATTAAAAAAAAAATCCTCTTACTTTTAAGTTAACTTTGGATCATTAGACTTCTTGACATGTTAGAGCAACAAAGACCAAATAAAGATATCAATAGATGTTGGACGATCAGGAGTTGGCTTACACTCATATTTATCTCTCTTTGAGGTTATCAAAATCCCCATAATATTCACCAATTGCTAGCAGATATTAAATGAAATATTAAAGTCTTATCCACACTTATCGAAGAAAATATTTGTTAAACTTGATAATAAAATATTGAATTGATGTAGAGTAAATTTACATTCTTAGTTGTATAACATTAGAGTTTAAACTCCTTATATGGGATGAATTCTTTCAAAATAAATTCATATGTGCCATATATTGTGTTATGATCCTTTTATAAAAACATATTTCTCATATTGACGTATGTGATGAAATATCAAACCCTCAAATCTTATGTTTTTCCCTTCATTCCAGAAATTATTGTTGATTTAAATAATAAAAATTAACGTTAAACTGTTTATATGGCAGTGTAATGTGAACAGTTTTCTAAAGTCCTTAAACTTTCAATCCAAGACTAACAAAACTCTTAGTTGATGTTAGATGATACGACGTGATCTTAAACCCTTACGTCAAGTTGGCTTGCAATAATGATGATAATCAACATACAAGCACCATGTAAAGCATAAACAATAAACTTTAACTTAATGGTTTCGTCTTTTGAGCTTAGTGCTAAAACTTTAATCGTATTCATATCTAAACGTGCTAAAAGAGCGGTTGCGTTAAAGTACTATGACTTAATACACACATGCTCCCCAAAGTAATGGAACCTAGCCTAAAGTTAACAAAATAAGAAGTAAAGTAATCAAAGTTAGCCATAATGCTGATGGTTGTAGGCTTCAAGGTAGCCCGCAATCTGAACTATAAATAATTGCACCGTAAAGGTCCTCAGGATGGAATTCCTAGATCTATAATCCACAGTTGAGACAGAAATTAATGATACTGCTTAGTAACAACAATGGTGGTGTTATCGAAACAGTGTATTATATAGAAGAATGGACAAGTTCCAATCACTATCGATAGGACAAATGCATCACGATAATTTAGACAGACAAAGGGTATATTGAACGTTTTTCAATAGAAACGGCCATTGAATGTCACCATGTGGACAGCTGCATTGATTCGAAAGAAGAGAAATAATAAGTAAAAGTAAGTTAAGCATGCACAGCTTTTCTTACTTTGGCACAATTACTTCCCATGGCTCCATGCTGCCCAACCTGGAGTGTTTTAGCCCCAGAACGCTTTTCCTTTCTAGTCTGCAGCTCTATAAGTTTTTCTTCTTCTTTTTATAATCTCTTAGACATTTACTTTATATGATACTAAGAACCACGTCATCATATAGTGTAATTTTTTATTTCCCATTAATGACTATGTGCATATGATAGTCTACCATATTTTTATTTTAATGATTTTTTTACCCACATTTTGGAATTATGTTACGAGGGTTAAGTGTTATGTCTTGTCCTATGTATTTTTTTAGCAATTTTGAAATTTAAATTAACTAGTATTATTAATATAAATAATAAAGGAATTGTCCTTTTTTCAAAAAAGGAAAAAAGAAAAAAGAAACCATATTATCGACATTGACATTAAACTTGCCTTGCCTAGGTTTTGAAAATTGTTGAAAAACTTTGCAGTGATAAATTCATTAAAAATAGTATCTGAAACTTGTCATAAAAAGTCATGGTTCCTTTATAGTCTTATTGTACATGGCGCACTCCTATCTTTTTTTTCCTCCATTGCCAGAATGAGCTGTAGACATAGTACAGGCACAGTTCCATATTTGTTTTTTTCACAGGCGGGACTGTGTTTTCACACTTCTCTCATGCATGCCATGCACAATAATTAAAGAACACAATGTACCTTGAAAACAAAGAACATAAGTTGGACAATGAAGGTAGAATGTGATATGATTATTTACTTGGACACCATGTCTCTGGAATCGATAATGGATTTATTTAACAGCAAGCATGTCTGGACTGCATATGAAACCGCTATTTGGTGGGTCTCATTAGTTATCCCTTTTCATGTTAGACGAGTGGTTGCCCCAAAACATCAAACCTCGATTGATTAGCAATCCATTTAAAGGTTAAATTCGTTTCAAAAGTAATTATTACTGTTGTGGTAGAAGTTTTTTTTATCATTATCTTCGTCATCATTAGTATCGTTATTATTTGGCAGTGTTGTCCCATCATTTTTCTCTGCAAAATACTTCCTGTGCATCACCCTTCTGCAAAATTGGTCTTCACTTAACCCATTCTTTCATCTCCTCTCAAAAATAGCATCGTGATTGTATGTCATCTCATTCGGTTGAATCAAATATCAGTCGCATGGAAACTAAATCCAGGAAGTGCCATTCATGAAGCACGGTTTTGGACCATCATGAGCCCACCTGCTAAAGAAAGCTATTTGGTGTCCCGAATGCGGAAAAGGCGATATGTAATTAACTTGAAACACTTCTTAAAAAGTCAAATACTCATTGCCATCTAAAAAGATCCTTCTCATCTCATCTGGTAGGTGAAATTTCGCATTTCTTAGACACCTCGGCCACCAAACTGTAGATAAGTCCATGGCATCCCTTCAGCAAAGTACATGAAGTGAAGATAAGTTTTGAATTCCATGTGGAAAGGAATGGAAAGGAGTGGAAAGGAAGCAAGGGTGTAAAGATTAAGGCACACTGTCAAAGAGTCCTCCAAGAATGGCTCAGACAGTGGTCAGATTGGCAGCGTTCAGCTGCTATGACTTTTTTAACCGAACTTTGGAAGCATTTGGAAATCGTGAACAGAGATCCCTTTTCCATGCATCAATGGCAACTCATTATCATCCATCACTGTCAAAACGACTCTACACTTTTTCTTTTTGGACAATTTATTTGAAATTGTTTGAGCAAAATATTTGGATACTTATAATCCTTCCCCAGCATATTGCACTTCTTAAGAGCCTACCAAACTTTGATCAAATGATAGAGACGAACACACTTTCAGATATATGTGACACTCTAAGCAACTGACGTAGTCGGTTTTTGCTTTTCCAAGTCTTCTTAGTTTGATATGAGTACTAGTCAAACAAGGACCACCGCCATATTGTTTGAGCTAGTATTCCTATCCTCAGTTTGACATATGTATGGGTTTAGGCAGCACTGATTTGCGCTTGGGTTTCAAAGTACTGGGGACTGTTTTTGGTTAGATTTAGGCAGCGACGTTGACATTGAGTGCAATTCCATTTAGGTAACGATTTCGACCTTCACTATGTGGCCATTCAATTCGTTTAAGAAAGCACAAGCTTTGCAAATGGATGCCTGAGTGTAGGCATGCTAGCTAACTTTTTTTGTGCTAGGAAGGCCAGAAATGTTTGAGGAGTATTTCATTTCTTTCAAGCTATCTCCATAAAGCTTATCAGAATACTTGACTATAAAGGTCTGAAGCTTTCATCCTATTTCAATTGTTTTAGCTTGATTCTAGTGTTGCCAACATATAACCAGTTCAATTAAAACTAGGGTTAGTTTCTATATTTGCTACATGGCGAAATATGGGCTTAGCTCTTTTTATTATTTGCTTATTTAGTATTCCTCGAGATTCAAAATGAATAAAAAAAAAAAAAAGAGTAAGATTAATTAGTCTTGACATTGGGTATATAGAGGTTGAGAATCAATTATTAATAAGGATTTATGAATCCATTTTTGATAATATGAAATACGATTAATTGCAATTATTGCTCTAAGTAATAGCATCATTTGTATAGTCCATAAAAGCAAAAGAAAAAAGGTTTGTGTAATCAATCTGTTTATTTTGATACGCATTAAAATGGTGGGAAATTATAAATTTACCTCAAAATTAGGGTATTGAATTGCCAAATTTATGATGTGAAAAGTACATAAAATCAATCTCTAATTTGTGGGGGATAGTTATAATTCAACTAAAAAAATTTAACCTGTGTTGTATTATTAAATAGATATGCAGAAATGGTTGCTTTTTTGTTACTTTGTAGATATTTATTCCATCTTTTGACTATATTGCATAACTTTCTTAGAGTTGATTAGTTCTCGTGGAAGACACACCCATAACAAACTCAGATTTCCCTCCTAATTAAGTTGGAAGTGGGGTTCTTTATTCCTAAGAAACTTTAACTCCCCTTTTTATAGTGATTTTGACCTTCATTATCCGTTCTTTGAACGACCAATTATTCAAATAGGATTACATAGAAGGAAGTTCCATTAGTGATATCATTCACCACCAAATCCAACATCTTCAAGATGTCCTCAACTTTTTCTTTTACACTTGTCTTTAGGTAACAGAAATATAACACAGTCAACAGTCTATGGATTTTTCTCCTTTCCTTTCTCCATCTCTTCGATAATGTAGCCTAAATAAGTTGGTAGAGATCTAATCATTCCAAAGTGAAAGGAAATGCTTTTCTTTTCTTTTCGCGATATTTAGCTAGATATCAAAGGATTGAGTTTTGGGCTGCTTTTTTATCTAATCAGCATATTTATTGATCAGACGCGAGTACAAGCTATACAATGAAGATTGGTTTTCCCTAAACAGTATTTTGAAGGTTAAAAGAAAGATCCAAGAACAAAATCAAGTCAAGATCCGGATCAACAAGACTATGCACTTCCATGTCAGGATGCAGTTAGGAATATCCAATCCAACAAATGTTTTAGTTATAAATTCTACTTTCGTTCCCCTCTGACCTCTCTCTCTCTCTCTCTCTCTCTCTCTATTATCGAGCCAATATTCAGACTTCTTTAGTTGCTTCTCCAAGTCCTCAAAGATTAGAAATTCACAGAAGAAGATTGCCAATCAAAAACCTGCCCATTGTAAATTCTCTTTGATTTTTCCTCCAGTCTTGTTTTCTCTTTAGTCCTTTTAGCTTTAACTTTCTTCGTTGCTTCCCTTTTTGACCAAATAAGGAAGACCCAAATACAAGAAAAGGGGGCAGAAAACTTTGAACCTAGATACGAAATGGACCAGGACATGAAGAAGATCGCAAGAACCACAATTAATACTCTTTCCAATACTTTATACAGTCCAATCCTTGATTTGATACCATAATTTAACAAACCCAGGGTAAGAATATTTCCTAAAGTCTTATCTTCTCTCTCTCTCTCTCTCTCTCTCTCTCTCTCTCTCTCTCTCTCTCTCTCTCTCTCTCTCTCTTTTTCTCCCCAAAATTCAAAGCAATGTGCAGAAGCCATGAATGTGGTCCAAAAATGCGTAGCCATCTTTTCCTAGAAGTCCACCGTTTTCTGATTCTTACTGTGATGTGTCCTTTTTAAGCCTCTGCCTTGATAGGTGTACTTAGCATGTCAGCTTTTGTATTTGATTTTGACTCTTATTGTTGGAATTAGGTTATACACTGCGTTTGCAATCTCCTTTCAAATTTTTCCTACCCGAATTTGACTCCCAACTCCATTCATTCATTCTTCCTATCAGCACAAATAGAAAACAAAGGAGTTAAAAAGAAAAGGAAATATCTTCTCTCGTGAAAGTATCGTAAATACACTGGTATATGATGTTCTCCGTTGATTCCTAGATCGGATTCCTGCTTCCCTGAGCTCTCGGCTTGTGTAGGACAAAAGGATAACTTTCTTCCCAAACCCATTTGTTTATGAAGGAAAACCGAAGAAAATGAGAGCATGAAGCCAAGCCAAGTGCCAACTGTCCTTCCTATTACGTTGTTTGAGAGGCACGGAGCTTCGTCCATGTTCAAGGACAGAAGCTCATCTTGTCCTTTCTTCAATTAAATATATATTTGACATAAGCCATAACTGGGTTTAGAGCTATCTGAGGTATGATAACTAGTTCATTCCACGAGTACTAGATTATTCCAGCCATTTATTCACAAGTGATGTGCTTTGTTGCTCAACCATGACCAATGATAGAAAGTCTGCAAAAAAGTGTAGGAAGTGAAGAAAAAGAAGCAAAACAAGATGAATAGGGGCATACATAGACGACAGGATTTGCCTGAAATATGAGAGATCAAATCTGGAATTCAAGTTGCAGAATGAAAATCGATTTCTGCCCTGGAAATAAACGAGAGAAAAAGGTGGAAAGTAAACGACAATGCAGCATGTGGCAATAGATTTGTCTAATATTGTATGAGTGCATGTGATATGGACTACACGTGCATATTGGGCTGTTCGCTCGTTGGGAACTCTTTCGTTTTACTCTCTCTCTCTCTCTCTCTCTCTCTGTGCACGACTTACAAAGTGCAAAATGAGTAATGGGAAAACATATTCACTGGAAAGAGAATAACCCATTATAAGAAACACCCCCAACCAAAAGCAGAGCAGGACACAAACGCTCTCTCTCACTCTCTCTTACTCTCTCTGTAACATAGTTACGCTCTGAGCAAAGCAGAGGAAGCATCTTATTCTCTGCATGCTTAGTTCTCACACATTCTGCTCTTAAAATTTCCTTCTTGGGAAACCAAGGTTTCCCATTCTTCTTCTTCTGTCTGCCATTCTCCCTTCCATGAACTTCTCTGCAAAAAATGGGTGAAGAATCCGTACCTACAGTACCCTTTGACAGAGCACTCGAACAGGTCTCGTTTTCCTTTTGTCAGATATTTTCCTTTTCCCTGAAGGAAATGACATTTCACTGTGGTTAATTTCGAATCGTTTCAAAGTTATGATCTTTATTAGTATTTCTTCCTTTCCTTCCGCCTCTCTTCCTATATCGTTACTTCATTTTAGTCCTCCACATTTTTCTCATTACAGAATTTAAGCTTGTCACCACATTGTTGGTTCAATTTTTGCTTATTGAAGTACGTGTCTCTCTGTTTCTCTCGCTCTCCCATCATTTTAAGAAGTTGTTTCTATTAAGTGGATCGATCAGCTGGTGCTTTTCTTCTCTTCTTCTTTTAATTTATTTTATTTGGGGAGTCGGGGTGGTGGGTGCTAGGGATATATTATCGGCCGTTGCTTTAAGCATTGGTCGTCAGTTCATCAGTTTTTGGTTAGAACCATTTTGCCGTTTTTCTTGAATTGTCAGTGTTCTTCCTTTCTCTTTTATTCGTCAATTGTGGCTTAGATAACTTAAAATATCTTACAGTTCCGTAGTGATTATATAATGTTTTGTTCTTTTAGTTGATAGAACCTTCAAATGTTCGGTACAGTTTTAAGATTTCGAAGTAACAAAATCATATCATAGGTCAAAAGTAGACTTTGGTTCTCTTGTTAAAACGCTACTCCATTTTTCCCACTTTTCTGGTTAAGGAAAATGTTTTTCCTTTCCTTTCTATTATATCAAAATGTTGGGGTTGCCATTAATATCTGATAGTGATTCGAAAAGATTTGAGTTAATTCTCACAGTGAAGAGTTCACCAAAAAGGGGTCACGTAGTACTCTCAGCTTTTATGTCTGTGATGAAGACTTTACCTCTTAGTGAGTGAAAGAATCTACGACAATAAGAGTAAACTGGACCCAATCTCAGTGTTAAGTGGCATGAGTACTCTCTTTGGATGTGTTTTAACCACATATTTACTCATTTTCTATCTTAATCATTTATTGTTTTCTATTATAGGTTCGCACAATAATTTAGACTCTGTAAAATTGACACTTATTCCCATCTTGTCAATTTTTAGTGAAATTTATTTCTGTCAAGATCTCTGCGATTTTATAGTAACAAATAACTAGGGGGTTGGGGACTTGAAATGCTTTTTCTCCCTCCATGTTATCGCCAAGGAAACCAAGGGGAAAGAGAAAATTAGAAAGGAGAGCTTTAAGGTTTTAGATTACTTGCTTCTTTAGTTCACGAGATTGAAATTATAGGATCTGAAGCTTCCAAGATTTCAGTACAAAATTTTCACTCTTGTGAAAGAATGTGCTTGGTGAATGAGGGGCCTTTGTTAATTATTTGACGCAATCTCCTCTCTCTCTCTCTCTCTCTCTCTCTCTCTCTCTCTCTCTCTCTCTCTCTCTCTCTCTGTGTCCCTCCTGTGCTGAAACTCGTTTCTGTAAGTCTGTGCAGGCAATTATATCCATAAAGAAGGGAGCATATCTTTTGAAGTGTGGACGAAGAGGGAAGCCTAAATTTTGCCCTTTCAGGCTTTCTACGGTGTGTTCATATGTCTTGGTATCTTTTTTCTATGACTACTTGATTGTTATGCTTTCAGTGTAAATGCAGATTTATAGTACTTTACATATATAGAAATGATATTTGCTGGATCGGAGTAATGACTTTCATTTGAGCAGCTAGTTCCACTATGAAGGAAAGATCTAGCAAACTCAACTATCTTGTAATGGCGATCTGTGTGTAATCTCTAACAAGTTTCTATCCTAAAAAGCATGTGGGGGAACTTTTAGACAGTGGAAGCATCACTTGTGCATAGCCTTTTTGTTGCACTTTGATATAACAAAGGATTGGTTGTGTCCTGTAACCAAGGTATATGGGTAGTAGTGGCTGCACATAAAATGGATGTGGCTTATGTGTTGCTTACTTGGGATATGTCCATCTGTAATTCCTGATATGGAGACCTTTATTTGTATATCTGATGAACTGCTTCGACTGAGAAAGATGTGGAAGAAGATAAGTATCATTGAAGTGCTCGCCATCCTAATTTCAAGTGTATCTTAAGATATTAGAGGAACATGAGATATGCTGGATGTGACTTCGAACTTTAAGTCTTTGACAAGAAGTTTTTATGTTTCATGCTTATAATTTGAAGTATTTATATGGTCTGATGTCACTTCTTTTCCGTGAACAAGGAATTTGGTTAATTCTGTGTCTCCTTTGTCTTTTAGTGAGAATTTATCTTATTTATTTTTTCTCTTCATAGTGTACAAGGGGAGTTTTTTCATTCTTGAAATCTTTCGTTCACCATGACAGTGCTGATACAACTAATTGGATCATAATTATAAATTTGCTTTGACCAATACTAGATCCTAAACCATTCTGGGATCCCTAAGCTAGGGTTTACGTATTGTCTGTCATTCATTTGATTATGTAATAACATGGCATGGCAAAATAAAATTCAATCAGGTGTGAGAAGAAATATTGGATTAAATAAAATCAGTGAACCTTTTAGTAGATACGCATACTTAGGATGGAACAGAGGAGACAGATTTGTGCTGTCTATTATGGAATTTTGAAAATTGCTACAATGGTTTGTATCTGCCTTGTTACCTGTGGCACCATAAGAGTAAGTTTGCCGCATGGATATTACAAAATTTGATAATGAGCAAAACACTGTTGAAATCAAATTCTTATGTTACTGTGTTATTTACTTTCAATCCTTTGCTTTGGGCAGCAGCGTGTTAGATTAGATAAACAATACTTTGTTTTGGATTTGGTACAGGATGAGAAATACTTGATTTGGTACTCCAGAAAGAAAGAAAAGCAATTGAAATTGAGCACAGTTAAGGATATAATTGCTGGACAGGTATGTAAAAGTCCTTAATGCCTCATATTTGCTTGTGTTGGTTATCATTGATATTGGTGTCTAAATATTAACTTCTTTGTTGGTGGTAATTGTACTTTTCTCAGATAAGCTTTCAAAGGCAGTATCAACGTGAAAAGGAATCTCAGTCATTTTCGCTTATCTATGATGAACGTACACTTGATCTGGTACCTTTTTATTCTTTAAGTCATTACTTTACCAATTTCAGTCATCGTTCTTTGGCTAAGACTAATACCTACATTTTTCTCTTGGTCTAATTACCTTTTTCATAGATTTGCAAGGACAAATGGCAGGCTGATTGTTGGTATCTGGGCTTGAAAGCTGTAATTTCCAGGAGTCAACATATTAGACCACTATGCAGCTCAAAGAGCCGCAAGGGGGTACAAACCTGTGTCAATAGTCCTTCTGGCCTTTTTCGAAGAAAACATCATCTAGGACTTCTGGAGGATACCAATGAATTTTCAAAGGTTTACAATACCTCATTCTGCATGTTTCATCCCCATAATTTTGTTGCCACTTTTTTTCTAGAGACATTGATAATTGATTGCTGTCAAAAATGGATAAAATTGCTAAATTGAATGCAATGCAGCACAACCGTTATCCATAGTTGTCGTTAACTCAAAGACTTTTTGCACATGCACAACAAGGAAAAAGAAAAAAAAATGATTCCCAAATTGTTTTTGAAAAGAATTTTCGTAGGATAAAAGAAGAGAAATGGTTGTTTGTATATTTAATTGTTGAATTAGGTGATTTCTCTTGGACATTATCCATAATGTCCAATGCCTTTTGAACTGTCGGTTCCATAAAATTGATGGTGGTACTCCTTGTAATCTTCACTTTCTATCTGCTAAACCTTGTCTTCAGCTCAATTCCTCTTGACAAACTCTTAATATCAATAGCAAGGGGGCTGTTACTTTTTACCGTTAATGTCAATAGTATCTCTATTCTCATCTGGTGGGAATACCATGGATGGAGTTTTATGTACAGAGCCAAAGGCACTTATCAGGTTTGAGCCAATGAGTTATACCTTACAGTGGTGTTACTGACCAAAAGAGTTAAGACAGTTGATTTGTTTCAATTACCAATTCACCATTAGCTACTGTGAGCATACGTCAGTAATACTTCTACATAAAAATGTCATAACTTTTATATATAGATCTTAGAAGTATAATGGACCATTCAGGAAAATATCTTCCCCATTGCTGTCATTTTTTATTCTATTACTGCTTAATCCTCCTTACAAATGCATTATTTCCTTTCTAAATCATTTTTTCAGTCCTCACATGTTTGATCAAGTTGTATGGCTAGGGTAAAGAAAAGACTCTTTTACATAGAGTAAGCCTGTGGGGGTATACGAGGGTAAGTTCATTAAGCTTCTTGGAGACATGCAGAGGCTTAGGGATAGTTGGTATTACCAAGACGAAGGTGAATTGGTAGGCTATTTGATATTGTAAATACGGCATGAATTGCAAATTGTTTGGGGCTTCTTTTGGTGAAAGCAAGCCTTTTAGTGTGGAATAATTTTTGTTGTTTTCTAGAGGGTATGACAAAAGCCTTTGAAAGAAGTCAAATGAAAGTTTTAAGAGGCACCATTTCTATTGAAGGACTTTGGGTAAGACAAGGTAAATGGATTTGCTTGCAAGGCGCAGCAAGCTATCCTCCTATTATGTCTTAAGATGGGTCATTGCATGCACATGCTTGGTAAGCTAATGATCATGATAAGTGGGCTTACTTAAACTTCTAATTCTAGTAAAGCCCTTAATTGGAAGTCTCAACCATGAATTTTGCATTTACTTTGTGAGATTGAAGGTGATAAGAGAAGAAAATGCTTGATAGTATGGATTGATGCTGGGCAAGACAAGGAAGAATGCCTTGACACCTCTGTATTTGTCACCAATTGGGTAGGTTGGATAAAGCAATGTGTCTCAGGCAAAACCCCTTGTTATCCCATGGTTTCTGAAGTTGGCTTCCTAATCATGCTTTTGTTGACCAAAATACTGATCTTAAATATCCTCTTACTGTAATAGGCTTGTGCCTTGATGTTCAGCCGTGTCAGTGAACAGCTTGTTTGGATGTTCAAAACCATGGCAGGAAACATGGAGTTTTGGTAGCAACCAAAAATGGTGTTTAACATGTGTCTTGCCACTCATCCATTTCTTGTATGGACTTCTTTACCTCATGCCAAAGTTCTGTCTTAAAATCTTAATGCTATGATCCCATGTACTTCAATGTGTTCAACTATCCTACATAAGTCTAGACACGTTTCTCTCTTCCATCCGTAGCATAACTTCATCTTATGTCCAATTTAACCTCGCTTCTTCTCTTAAGCAAAACATTTTTTTATTTTACTTCTTCACAAGTGCTTGGAATGATATGATGAATGATTAGAAAAGCAGAAAGAAGAAAATGCTGTAATTTTATCTTAAAAATGGGATGTGTCAGATGGATATTCATGAGTCTAAGTTCAATCTTCCAATGCTTTCTTTCATGTATGTCATATGATGCTTGTAATAAAAAAATTCTGATTTTGCAAGTGTCCCCCTTCCATATCTTTAGTCTTTTAACTCTGAATATCGGATAAAACTATTTTATCTTTATCAGCATTTAATTGAACTAAGTTCCAGAAAATATCTAATTACATTTTAGATTTTCATTCATGCATCCATTGACCTGGTTCACTTGATCGTTATATTGATGAATGCTACCTTTTCATGAAAGAATCGAGACCCTGAGAAGGATTATTAAATTTAGATGGAAATTATAAACAAAGAAAGTGACTTGTATCAATCACCTTATTCATGACGGTTATGCTTCTTGAAGGTGCGCAGTGTATGTGGGAGTCCTACCCTGTCACATTCAGAAAGGTGTTTTTCTGATGGCTTTTCATATTCTTCAAATTGCTTTTCTTCATCGGAATCAGTCCTATCAAATATGCGGAATGCAATGGCTGTCTCAATTCCGAATTCTCCATTTACTGAAGTTGATATTCTCAAGAAGAAGGTATCAATTTATGATCACGTGGAACACGAAAAGAATGTATCTCTTAGGCTTGTTATGCCTTGTGGATCTGGGCAAAGAGCAAAGAACAATATTTTGAATGATGTTATGATTTGGGGTGAAGGAGTAGGAGGTGGAATTATTGGTGGTGGGGTGGATAGGTCTGGCACCTATCAACGATTGCAAGTGGATGCTGTATTACCCAAATTATTGGAATCCACCCTGATGTTTGATGTGCAGAACATATCTTTAGGAGGGAAACATGCTGCCTTAGTTACTAAACATGGAGAAGTATTTTGCTGGGGTGAGGAAAAGGGGGGTAGGCTGGGACATAAAGTTAACATAGATGTGAGATACCCCAAAATTGTTGAATCCCTTGCTGGGATCCGTGTAAAATCTGTTGCATGCGGTGACTATCAAACATGTGCCTTGACAGAGTCTGGTGAGCTTTATACATGGGGTGATAATGGTTGTGCTGCTGATATAGTGGGAGAGGAGAGAAATAAAATCCAGTGGCTGCCCCATAAACTTTGTGGCCCTTTGGATGGTTTAATTGTATCAGATGTTGCTTGTGGGGAATGGCATACAGCAATCTTGTCAACCTCGGGGCAGTTGTTCACATATGGAGATGGGACTTTTGGGGTCCTTGGACATGGAAATCTTCAAAGTGTTTTTCAGCCTAAAGAAGTTGAGAGATTCAAAGGTTTGAGAGTAAAATCAGTTGCATGTGGATCGTGGCATACAGCTGCTATTGTTGATGTAATGGTTGACTGTTTCAAGTTTAATGCTAAAGGTGGGAAGTTATTTACGTGGGGTGATGGAGATAAAGGAAGACTTGGGCATGCTAATGAAGAGAAAAAGCTTTTACCGACATGTGTTGCACAACTTGTCGATCATGATTTTGTTCAAGTTTCTTGTGGAACAATGCTAACAGTTGGACTCACCATTTTGGGTACAGTTTATACAATGGGAAGTGCGGTGCATGGGCAGTTAGGGAATTCCTTGGCCAAGGATAAATCGATCACTGTTGTTGAAGGGAAGCTTAAAGAAGAGTTTGTCAAGGGCGTATCATCGGGTTCATACCATGTTGCTGTCCTCACATCTAGCGGGAGGGTGTATACATGGGGGAAGGGTGCAAATGGGCAGTTAGGATTAGGTGATACGGAAGATAGAAACTCACCAAGTTTTGTAGAGGCTTTGATGGACAGACAGGTGGAAAGTATTGCTTGCGGATCAAATTTTACAGCTGCAATCTGTTTACACAAATCTATTTCTGCTAGTGATCAATTAGCTTGTACTGGATGTAAATTGCCTTTTGGATTCACTAGAAAGAGGCAAAATTGTAACAACTGTGGTCTCCTTTTCTGCCGCACATGTTGTAGCAAGAAGGTCACAAATGCCTCTCTTGCACCTAATTCAAGCAAGGCTTGCCGAGTTTGTGAGCCATGCTTTGGTCATCTGCAGAACATTGCACATTCAGGTAGGTTACCAAAGCTAGAAAGTCGCAGTCCAAAGCTGCTATTGACACAAAGAAAAGTGTTTCCTGATGAGAAAGAAGAAAAAGAAGATGTAGCTACAAAATGGAGTCAAATGTTGTCAATTAGACAATCGTGTAACCGGGGAAACCAATCTGGTGAAAGGACGACCTTGGAAAACCAAGGGGGAAATCAGCAGCATTTACAACCTATTTCTTCTTTGTCACGTGGTATCCCCAGATGGGGGCAAGTCCCATGTCCTCCTTCATTTAAAACTTGTACAGAAAATCAGTCCGCCTCTGTTTCCCCACTTCATTTTGTATCTGCTGTTTCTAGTGAACTAAATGGAGAAAATGGCATATTCAATTCAGATGAGATGCTCATTGAAGAAGTGCAGAGGCTGAGGGCTGAGGTAATTGGTTTTTATTTTTCACTCTTTCAAGTGAAGTTGCTTTTCTTGGTTGCACAACAATCTTTCTTTCACACTCTTTAATAATAGGCCGTTAGACTGAGGGCCAAGATAATGTTTTCTGACACTAATTTTGATTTACGAATATACTTGGTGTTAATGCTCACGCATCCAGGAAGGGTGACTTAGTAAAGTACTAGCCTACTGCAGTTCTACCACTTTTTATTAGCCCTGCGCATACATTTTGGTAACCAGTTAGTAACTTGAATTTCTTAATCTGGAATATTCTTAAAGTTCTCTTTTTTCTAATATTTATAATTCATGAGGCTGCACTGAAGTACTGAGGATTATAAAAGGTTGATGTAATCGACCAAACCAATTGAACAAACATTACGAATATTGTTGTATCATCAAGGAGCAGTAGGCCTAAAATTCTTCATATAATCATCTAGAATTGTTGACGGTTATTATGTATGATAAGATATAGTAGGTCAGCCAAAAGAAACAATTGTGTTGAAGAAATATCAAGTCTGCAAACGAATTAGCATTTTCTGCAAGCGTTAAGATAGACTTTTTGCAATAATACATACCATGAAACATAAGGCATTTAGTTTGCCATACAGACACAGACAGAGCCCCTGATTACATCGTTTGAAGTTGATGATAAGCTTTATTTCGCATAGACAGGATACAGTTCTCTATTATGATTTCTTTGAATTTTCCCTACCCTTTGTCATCTGCATTGATGCTAAAAACACAAAATACACAAAATGGATAGCACCCTGAACTTACAAATTTTCAGACGAGAAGAAAACAGGAAAAATACCATATAATATTTTCAAAGTGAAAACAATTGATGCCATAATTGCAATCATACGTACTGTTGCTGCATTTCATGATAATGGAAGAGAAACTAAATCAACCTGCATTTCATGAAAGATATGTTCTTTTGAGATGTTTTTCATAACCAAAGAAGTAATGGTAAAATTGTCAGAGATTAGGCTTATAACCTGTTTACTTAAAATTTGATTCAGTGCCCAAAATATTAGTACATCTAAGTGGTACAACAAAGCAAAAGAAAATCCTACATCTGTATAAAAGAGATTGAAACTCTGCAAACAAATTTAGAGAACCTATTCATTCATGCCTTGGCTTAGGATCTGCAAGACAGGGCAATTTCTGATCACAAAGAAATATAATCTTATGAAGGGCATCATGGTGAATTGAAAATTCTGGAAGGTCTACCAATATTTGGTCCTAGGCATCTCTAAATGTTAAATGTTAGTGCCGAAGTTAACTCTAAGCATTGCCATTGGAGTGCTGCATCATTTAGTGTTGTTGATCTTAATATACTTCAAATGCATGCCAGTAACAATGAGTTGCTGAGATAATAATTTATTGTGAGAGAACATGTACATAAAGTGATACGGCAAGACAAATCTTTTGGTAAGCTTTCTGCTTTTGCCTTCAAATGTTCTTGCTACTGTGTTTTCGTGGGAGGTGAAGATTCGACAAAGCAGAACTTCAACACTTGACATGTCTTCTTTCTCTTTCTCGATAATCTTGTGTCACATTCTTTTTTCCTTACCTTTGTCTGTTCTGTTGAGCTCTATTTTAGATGATCATCCTAATAATTTGTTGCCGATTTCATATTTATATATTCTGTTTGTTGTGTCATCGAGAATGCTTTCTTCCAACCTTTGATGTAATCTTCCTTTGCTTTCTCTTTACAGGCTAGAAGTCTTGAAAAGGAAAATGAGATCAGAAGCCAGAAGATTCAAAAATGTCGACAACAAGTTGAGGAAGCTTTGTCCCTGGCTAGGGAAGAAACTGCCAAGTGTAAGACAGCCAAAGAGGTTATAAAAGCATTGGCGTTGAGGGTAATTATTTATTTGTCATCTTTCTGGGTGGTTTGATGCTTCTGTTGCCCTTGTGAATCTCTAAATCCTGAGGATTTTCAAGCTATCGTAATATTTTTTGACAATTTCCATTTTCCCATTCCATCTTGAGAAATTTTTAAGGTGCAGCTATGTTATATGGCTACAAAGACCTCTGTGTTTAAGTATCCCTTGGTTATTGAACGTACACATGGTCAATTGAGATTTGTCTCCAAGAAAGCTAGCTTTCTGCTTTGTCAAATGGAACTTCGTCGACTGTTATTTGCCTGACATGGTCATTGGCAAGTCATGATGTGTAAAGGATTTGCTTGGTATATGCTTCCATTATTTGTAGTGTAGGAACCATCCTTAAAACTGTCCTTATAATTATTGTCTGCTGCTGTCATTTTATGTTTGGCTGGCTTCATTTGATTAGATTGTGAGCCTTCATATGTGTATTGAATCAGATTATTGCATCTGACCAAGACATTCACTTCCATTACTTTCATATGCGGTCTTGAACACATTTCTTGGTGCAACTTGTCTGCAGGCTTTGCCTGTATTCTGTATGGCAGGTCTGCCCAGATAAACATTTTCTGAATGTCCAACTTAAGGTGAAATTAAAATCATGTGCTACCTATTATTTTATTATTTTTTCGTTTATACTCAGGAAGAGCAAGTTTTACGGAAGTGATTTCTGATTCAATGTCTTTAACAGGCAACAACATATCTGCTTATCTTCATCTGGTTATTTAGGAGATCCTATTTAGTTCGTTATAAATCTATTGTATGAACACAAATGATAGTCTATATTTTCTCTCTTCATTATAGTTTGGAGCTAAAAAAGATACTAGATTATTGCTCCACCTTAATAGATCAAAGTCGTAACCATCAATTTGTGTCCATCGGGGAACACATGAAAATGAATTGATTCATTCTATTGAAGCAGGATTCCCAGCCAACACAGGTTTCATCCATTTAGTATTTAATGAGAGCCATTTGAAATATTTCCCTTTCTAAGTCAATAAATTTATGCATGTAGGGAACCATGTCGGCCTTTGTACCAAATCCATTGAGTAACAAACCATTATAGCAGGCTAAAAGTCCTTTTATTAAGAGTTGTAACTGACCACATTACTCATGTTGCAGATTCAAACAATGTCAGGGAAATTTTCTTCTAATAGAGAACTGAAGGATGCAGCTCATGTGAGTCAGCCTCAAATCACTCCCATATATGCAGATAGCCTTGAGGGAGTATGCCCTATGATTGTGGCTAAGCAACTGCTTCCTGAAGTAGGATTGCCAAAAGACAGTCAAGTAGACAGTCTATCCAATACTCCTATCATATTCTCTGATAAATTGAAATCCAAGTTTGGGAGGGATGTTTTCCATTACAACACTAGATCCACGGAAACTTCAGACGATGCAAGAACTGAATGTCAACAAAATGGAAGGAATACGTCGAAGCTTGAATGGGTAGAACAATATGAACCTGGTGTATATATCACATTTACGGTTTTGCCAAGTGGGCAGAAGGGGCTGAAACGAGTGAGATTCAGGTAACAATTATCAAATTTACCATTCCATTTGAATACCTTCTTATCTTGAGACTTGCATGAATGAAAATTTGTCTCTGGGTGTGTGCCCGTGCGTGCATACTATCAAATAATTGGGCTCTCTATATTGGTAAAAATTATTAGATATTGGCTCTTCATGATGATTTCTAAATTGGATAAGGGGCTTTTACTTAATGCTTATTCTAAAGAATTCTAATTTTAGTAGCTTCATAGTGGTTTCTAAGACTCTGATATGGTTTCATTTTGCTCTATTTTTTACTGTTTCTCTTGGTATTGGATACAATAAAACTAGTACTTTTTAATTGAGCTTTCTTTGCTACTTGCTACTTGCTTTGTAGCCGAAAGCGATTTACTGAGAGGGAGGCAGAGCTGTGGTGGGAGGAGAATCAAGTTACTGTATATCAAAAGTGTGACATTGAAGGCTATAGCAACTCACCATAATCAGACGAAAGGATTATCTTTGCATGCCCTGTATAGATAAGTCAACAATTAACTGGTGGATAATATTAGACAGTACGAGGAAATTGATGCCAAGGGTGAAAAATTCTTCCAGTCCTGTAATTTAGGTGCCATTCATGTGAAGTTTCTTGCCTATGGCATCTTGTGTATAGTTTTCAATAAAAGCATCTCTTTCTCTCTCTCTCTCTCTCTCTCTCTCTCTCTCTCTCTCTCTCTCTCTCAGAGTTCAAACTCTTAGTTTACAAGAAAAGTGAAGATTATTCACGGGTCAAGGTTGCAGAAGGCTTGGGGAAAACTCCCATTTGGTCACATGTTGCTGAGGGTGAGACTGAAAAAAACAAAAGGAAATCACTGTCCATGATGACTTTGGAGACATCTAAAACCGGTGGAAATTTTGCTTTAATTGTCATTGCCGCTGAAAATCTGCAAATCCAAGTATAAGGTTTCGGAAGGCTTCCTCCATAACCCTGATCCCTCGTGCTTAGTAACTGCGATGAAAACATGCATCATTGTCGAGTTGAAACTACACTTCTAGAGGAGGCTAAACAGATGAGAGTGGAGACATGTTGAGTTTCTATCTGGCCTGACTCAAACTTCAAGCTTGCTGAGTTGATATGTGAAGCTTGCATTTGATGCCACTAGTGGAGGTCCAGCGGGTTTTTAGAAGTGAAGCTTCCTCTTCTCCATGCTTCCCAGTCATTCTGTACTTCCATTTAGAAAGTATTGGATAGTGTATCATAGACTTTAAGTGTTGCTCATATTGTTCAGTAAAGCTTAAATAAAGTTCATATAAAGATCATATGTAAATCGTCTGGATAATGGGAAATCTATAGAACCCATCATGCAATACTTAGCAAGACCAAGTTCTTAGGGGTTTGATAGCAAAACCTAGTATCTAGGACTCTGTTAGAGAAACCAAGTTTCCAGGAGCCAATTAACTTATTTTCTGCGGTTTCGCAAGATTCTATGGAGTGTTTGGCTTATTTCGCTAACTTGTTATGTAGAACTCTAAAGGAAAATGTAGTAAAAAAAAAAGTAAGAGTAATTTATAGTGAAAATCCTTAGATAAACTACTTCTTACAAAAAGTAGT
Organism: Casuarina equisetifolia; assembly: GCA_028551475.1. NCBI lineage: Eukaryota > Viridiplantae > Streptophyta > Magnoliopsida > Fagales > Casuarinaceae > Casuarina > Casuarina equisetifolia. Next base: position 5,293,984 of record CM052361.1, read on the forward strand.
GACGCTTTGGCTATTTTATCACACAGCTTCTTCCTATGGGTTTCAAGAGCCTTCTTGAAACCCATGCTTTCAATTCCCTAACAAGCCTCTTGTAATTTGTATAAAACAATTCATGTGGCATCTTGAAGGATATAGGGTAAAGAGACATACCAAAAGCCGCAGCTTCGATAATGAGAGATCTTTGTGGGACTTTTAATGCTTCCCTTGTGAGCACCTCCAAATTGATGCAGTCCCACACATCTTTCTAGATTCTGTTGGGACATTGATTGTGACAATGCGTTGTGATTTTCCGCTCATGGTTAAGGGTTCAGCTTGAATAGAAGCTTCTGAGCAACTTTGTAGAACTGGCCCTTTTTTCTTTAGCATTGATGAAATAGCTCCTTCGAGAATGAATAGTGGATCATTACCAGAAAATATGAATATCTTTAAGGCGAACCAAAGGAAAAATTACTAGATTTACAAAGAAATAATAAATACCTAGAAAGAGTTTCTAAACAACTCAAAAGGGTACAAAAGATTACGACATGAAGCTAATGCCTAAATGTTTTTTTTTAATAATAGGATCTTCAAATAAGATTTACTTTATATAAAAATTTTGTTACAATATTTTCATTAGTTTCTTTTAAAGTAGAGGTGGGTTACAAGCTTTCTGCTAAAATAATATTTCTCCCTTACAAATTATTTTAGGCTACGAGTTTAGTGCATGACAATGCTACCTCCTTAAATTAAATTTTAGTACCAAATTAGAAGGTTACTTCCTTAGTAAAAACTAGTTTACAACATGAAGTTAAAAGAGAAATACACACTGCACTTTAATAATCTAGACCCCAAACCCTAAAAATTATTATGATTACAGTTTTCTAATGAAGAAGAAATGCTACACAACATATTAACCTAAACTTCACCCAAAGTTTAATCTAATTCGACCTGAGACAAGACAACTTTTCGTTACGCTCAAGGTTCTCACTAGACAGGTTCTGTTACTTTGAGATTTCATTAGAGGGCTGAAAAGGAGCTCTGATGCCAGAATTTAGTGTGTTGCTAAGGAAGTCTCCGTTTCTTCAAACAAATATAAATCGTACGGTAGCACGCATTCGGAGAACGAATGTCTGGGGGCGGGGCCCTGGCTCAGTGGCGTTCTCTGAACCTAACCTTGACCGGCCGTCCCACCGGTCAGGGGTTCGAATCCCGTCCCTTCTCCTCCCCGGGTGTGTGAGTTTTTTTTTTAAAAAAAAAAGAAGAACGAATGTCTGCTTTACTATTTTGGGCCAAATCACTTTATTCAGTTTTTAACTAATATCTCTTTGCTTTTTCTCTTTTTCTCGCTTGACGTGACTTCACAGAGATTTTTCTTTGGAGGACTCGGACCAGAAAAAGATACATCATGAGGCTTCCTTTCGGCAACAGTTTGAAGGTGGATCGCTCATTATAAAATTAGCCCATGAGAGTGCTTTTCTCCCAGAAATTAGCATAATAATGTCAAACATCCAATCAGATACCATCCGACCAATGATTCTTTTCTTTATTTGGAAATTTGTGGGTGTCAAAGATACCAATTTCCATGTTTTATTTACTATAAGCAAAAAAAAAAAGAGAAAAAAGAAACAAAAGGAAAAGAAACACCATTTTCTGTTCGTCCCTCTTCATTCAAAAACCCTACTCTTTTAAGGGAGACATCACAATCTACCTTTATTGAAGGAGAGATAGATACGCTCTGTGTATTTAGATAGCTAACTTTTCCTTAATGATCTATCTTTCTCGTTAAAAGTTGAAGTTTGCAAAACAACAAGAATTTGACACTTATTTTAGCTAGCATATAGAGCACTTGAGTAAATCATTTATCATGAATGAAGCTCTCGAGGAGAACCTTTGATGCAACTCTTCCTTTCTTGCGCCCACCATCTGTATCTAGCAATAGTTACGAGATAAGTATAGCTTCCATGGCAATAACTTCAAGAAGGAAGATACTCTTTACTGGGTGGCCAAAAAGAAAATCTTTTGTCAATGGAACACAAGGGTGGTGTGTTAGGGTATTTGAAAGGATAGAAATGTTTCTTTTTCTTCTGGGTCCATTCCGCTGGCGTCTTTGATGTTCTCGACGAAGCTGTTTTTGGCTTTAGAGCTTCGGTCGACTATAGAGAATTAATCATTTTCAAAAAGCCAAAATGGATGTCTCTTCATCTTTTGGGGTTTTCAACCGTTCTCTTTTGCGCTTAGGTTGTGCCTGTTTCTTTTTTCTTGTTGAAGCTATTGCATCCATCCAGGTGCTCTTTCTAGAGCAGCCTTGGGGTATGCCCTTTTGATTTTGTGTTTCCTTTAGACTTATTTAAATTTATTCGTAGTTTCCAAATAACAAAAATTCACAATAGAGCTGGCCTTCTCAATCCTTAAATCCTCACATTTCAAATGAAACAAACCACCCTATCTAGGAAAATTGGTATACTTGCATACCCTCTACTTGAACAGAAGGAAATAACATGTTTAGATGGAGCATGTAACTCCCTTATCCCTTGCCCATCATAGGCTAAAAAAGTGGCTATCCTTGCCTATTTAGATGAAGTTGTGTTATCGCCATATAGCCACATCTATGGCCAGCTTATCGATATTAGATGCGAGTGCATGAACAAACCTCATCTTTGTGACAAAGATACACTGCTCATGTCTTCAACCAGAGGAGTTGTTGAACTTTTTGTTTTCATTTTTGGCTCAATGTCACACATGTTGATATATTGAAATGATAATTATACTAAGTGATGACTCCTATACAATCTTATATAGTATGGAAGGCTCTTCTAATCAACGTATGTTCTGCTAGTTTTTATGCAGTTGAAGCTGTATCTTATTAAGTGACATTGAAGTAACATATTCAAGGATTGAATCATGCTAAAGTGTCGTAGCTTCACAAGGAAGTTCTAGGTTGATATGCCAACCAAGAAAATCTGAAGTCGCTGAAGAACAACGCAAAAGGGTACTCACAAAAAGGTCGAACAAGATAACCCGGAAGGTCATTGCAGTAACCGTGGTATAATGGCAAGAGCTTCAACAATGTATACGTACGAAACCTGTCTGGTATCCCATGACGTCTTACTATTCACTCTTCTGATTAGGAATGAATGTGAAATAGAGGCTAAATGCGTAGGCTCATGGCTTTTACAACAAAGATGACGACGATTACATCAACCTCCAAGAAGCATAAACCCCTAAAGGAGAAAAGCACCAAAAGCTGGATTGATGGAAAGGAAAAGTATGAGAGCGAGAAAGAGAGAGAGAGAGAGAGAGAGAGGGAGAGAGAGAGAGAGAGAGGAAAAGGATGAGAAGACTTACAAGTGATCCTAATCTGCCACGTGGAAGATTTAGTTCACGTGGCAAAAGCTGGCCCCACATGGGGTCCCGATGGACTGTTGTCTTTCATTACGAAGGCAAGCTTTTGCTTGTCAGGTTGATTGACTGGGATGGTACGATGACCATACAAATTCCTTTCTTTATCTTTGTTGGTTGTCGTAATAGATTCTCGTAGGACATAACACATATTTTACAGATTGAACATCCCATGTGTATATGCGGACTTGAGCTCTCGGGAAACAGGTTCCCATGTGAGTTTGGCAGGAGACTATTCATGAAACGTGGGGTAAAATGGAGGTAAACCATTCCGCAGCTCTTACGCAGGCTGTCGTTCTTCCCTGCTTATCATCTGCAAAAGCAAAAGCATTATAAAAGCAGCCATAACTGACGACAAAAAGTTCTCAAACCGTTACAATAATCAGTAACCAACGATATTTAGAGACTGTTCCCCAGAAGTTAACCGTCCACTGCCTGTATGGCGGCATTTTATGTTTCCCGAAAGAAAATGGGAGAAGTTTAATGAAAACCCATCTTATTGCTGCATGCGTAGTATGAAAACCCATCTTTAGGAATTCAAACAATTGAACCTAAGACTTAAGAAGGTCCCAAGCAACATTCACTTTAACTTAATTAAACGTTTATCAACAACATAACAGCTTTCTTAATGTCATAATTGTCGGTTTAGTTAAACTAAAGTTGTTGATGTTAGAATTACTACAGCCTCTTTGAAACTTTTTTCTCTAACACAACAACGTGCATGGAAAAGAGAGTTTAATCTTCAAATTGGCTAAGCCAACATGAAAGGGTCATAGAGCAAATATCTTCTTCTTCTTTCTTTCTTTCTTTTTTTTTATTTAATCGCATTGACGAAATGAAGTTATTCTTCTGGAATTCGCATATAGGTTTCTTCTTCATAACGAGGACGTGAACAAAAAGAAACCGGCGATCATCAAGGGAAAGATTGACGACAGGAAATCAACGTGCGAAAGCGACATTCTTCAGTTACAACGCCGCCGAAATTCGTTTTCCTCTGTTTCTCGTTAACGTAGATCTTTCGGACAGGAATAGTCGGTCTCTGCATCCAATCAGGTACTACCATGTGGACAAAATATTCGAGAAAGGACAAGAACGAAGCATGGGATAATTGCAGAGAGAGAGAGAGAGAGAGAGAGAGAGAGAGAGAGAAGATATTAAGCTTCAAAAGAACGATAACAGGAATAAGTATTGGATTGTGAAAAAACAGATGAAAAGTTAAAGGTGGTGGCAAAGAGGCGGTGGCAGCTTCCCGTTTGCTTTTTCTCTTTCTTTTTGTCCTCTTATCGAAACCCCAAGCAACTCCCACATTCCACTTCTCTCCCGACGTCCTTGACCCTTCCTCATCACCTCCTCTCTTTCGCTTGGATCTTCTTCCTCCCCGTAAGGTCTAACACCTCTCTCTCTCTCTCTCTCTCTCTCTCTCTCTCTCTCTCTATACTCAATCTGTTCCTTAGTGCGTTTTCTTAACATGCTCGAAAACTTAAGTACTATCTAATATCGCTAATACTACAATGAGTTTCTTCTCTTTTCAGGTACTGTGTTGTTGTACAGCTATTGTTTTCAAGGGCTAGTCTCTTTGTTGTTTTTGAATACGAGAGGCTGGTTATCCTCTTTCATTTTCTAAACAAGGAACAGGAAGAAGCTCCAACAGGTGATTATGGCTCCTGTTTCATTGCCTCCCGGTTTCCGTTTCCACCCTACCGACGAAGAACTTGTTGCCTACTACCTGAAAAGGAAGATTAATGGTCGGGAGATTGAATTGGAGATCATCCCCGAAGTCGATCTCTACAAATGTGAACCATGGGAGTTACCAGGTATATCTCTTCTTTCTACGCTTAAGCTGTTGTTTTCTTACTTCTTTTTCATAGTTTGAAACATTTTTCAGCAACATCGCCTTTCTTCAAATCCTCTTCCCCTTCAGCGAACATATACACCATGATGACCTCAAATACTACTTCTTCTATCGACCATCAACTTTGCATCCTTTTCCCTGTAGCAACTCAGTTATACTTTTTCAATGTCTGTAGAGTTGATTGGTAATCTTCGAAAACTCTGAGAATGAAAGAATGATTATGTTTGCAGGGTCCATATGACTTACTTCCCATTGAACTTTGAATCCTCTATTGAGATCTACTATAAAAACAAAGAAAAAAAATATTGTTCATCGAGTCATTTATTCGTCTCAATTGTCGCCACTTCAATAAAGACTTGATACTAAGAAAATTGGTAAAAGCAAGGAATAAGGAATTTGTTGAAAAACAATCAAGGTATATCCTTGCTTCTTGAAAATTCACTTGTAAAGTTAATAAACAGATTAAAATGGCTATGTGAAAGCTTCTGTTTAGGGTTTGCATGATAATCTTTTTCTATTTCCACTTTTCCCAAGTTGCTTGTCTATTTTGCTACCCCTTAAACGGTGCACCCTTACTAGATGGCATGTGGCAGGTGTCATGGGTTCATGGAGATTAATTTATTCACCTAATTTTTCTTTAAATACGTATAATGGTTGGAAACTTGACTAGCTATGGGATAAAGGCCGAAGCAGGTCCCAATACCTTTTTCAAAAGGCGACCCTCACATACTGACCTAAACTCTTCCTTTAGACACGGATTTGCGTTCTTTTCATTCATTTTTATGATAATGAAAGATCACCTAAACGCGTTGAATGTGCTTTACTAACGAGTCATATATCTCAAACTTTAACATAAAATGTCCCGTTCCACCATGAATATTTCTTAACCGGAAAAAGAAGTATAAATTTGGAGGCTAAAGAATAGTCCCTCCATCTTTAGATTTGTTGTGAACTAGAAGATTTGTGACTCAAGTCAAAAAGCAAAGGAAAAGGAAAGGATCCCATTGTCTACAAGAGATAGTGCTTTCGTATCTTTAATGGTATGAGTATATTTTGACCACAGTATATCTTTAATGGTAGAGTCTCAACTTAGAAAGAGGATATTTTTGTGTGGCTTCGACCATAGTTGCTCCTGTAATGCAAGTATAGACCTCTCTCTGTGGGTGCCGGGATCTCACTAGATGATTTTACAATGCAGGAAAGTCATTGTTACCAAGCAAAGATATGGAGTGGTATTTCTTCAGTCCACGGGATCGGAAGTATCCCAACGGATCAAGGACTAATCGTGCAACCAAAGCTGGATATTGGAAGGCCACAGGGAAGGACCGAAAAGTGAACTCTCAGACGCGTGCTGTGGGCATGAAGAAAACCCTAGTTTATTATCGAGGGAGAGCACCTCATGGGGCTCGAACAGGTTGGGTTATGCATGAATATCGCCTGGACGAGAGGGAATGTGAAACTGCTTCAGGCTTGCAGGTACCGCCTTTTTTTCCTTTCTTATTTCATCTGCCTTCAAAGGCATTTTGACATAGAATTGATGTTTCCACAGAAGAGTTCAGAGAACATCCAAGTCAATAAATGTCTCACAGACGTACTTGTCATGTGTTATCTGCAGGACGCGTATGCCCTTTGTCGTGTGTTCAAGAAGAGTACAACTGTTGCAAAGATAGGAGAGCATTATGCTACCTCTACTAGCAACCAGCTAACCAGTAATCATTCATCAAGCATTGACCTCTATTCTGATGGTAGGCTTGAAGATTTTGAGAGCTCGGATTATTCGATGCCATATGATTCCTGCTCACCCAACATGGCTACCGGATCATCACTTGATATGAATTCAGCAAGAGATGGGAAATGGATGCAGTACTTATCAGAAGAGGCATTTAACCTTAACCCACCAGCTTATCCAAATTATGGAACTGTTTCATATCCTCCATCAAAGGTAAACCTTTCTGTATTTTCAGATATTTAGTCACTAGAACATAATCAATAGTTACATAATTTCTGTAATCCTAAATATTAATCTGTGCCTTTGCAGGTCGATATAGCATTAGAGTGTGCAAGGTTGCAGCATCGTTTCTCTCTTCCTCCACTGGAGGTGGAGGACTTTCCTCAAGTTGGATTCACTGACTTTACAATGTCACAATCAAACCCCATGCGACAAAGTGCAAATGAAACCGATATTGTGCAGGAAATCCTTTCGGTAGCACAAGTTTCTCAGGAACTCATAAATCAATCAAACCTCCAGGGCACATGGGGTCGAAATTATGCCCCTGATGATAATTTTTCATTTATGGTTGGCAGAGAAAACCATAATCAAGTTAGTATCATGGGTCCTGAGAGATATACCGACAAAACCTGGGAAGATGCAAGAACAAGGTCCATTCAGATTCAGGATCCGGAAGAAGATTTCAAGACCCAGAGAATGGCAGAGAACTTAAGATGGGTGGGCATGTCAAATAAAGATCTCGAGAAGGTATCATATCACCACCAAAGTTGATCTTTTTTCTTACATGATTCCTTAGCTTCCTTTTTAGAATACAAAGGTACATCTAGCAAGTTAAAAAAAAAGCTTCCTGTCGAAGCAAATATCATTTTGAGCCCGATTCTTTATCTATATTACCATACACGTATGTTCATATTAAAAGCCATGTTGGACAGATGGAAGAACACAGGATTGTTCCAGTAGAAGATATTTCATGCTTCCGGAGAAAAGGGGAGAATGGATTTCAAGGTATCAAAATCATAAGTTCTTGTTATCTTCCTTTCATATTTAACCAATGCACTGTTCTTATTTTTAACAAAAGCTCAACTGCAGGAGAAAGTGGGCATGTCAACGTCTGCAACGAATTTAATGAATCAGAAATGAACAGTTTCCCGCTTGGATTTATGAATGATGAGCCCAACGAGAACTTCCTTGATGATGGCAATATGGATGGTTATTCAGGTTCTCCGAGCTTCGAGGTCATTGAGGAAGTTAAAGTTAACCACGGGATGTTTATTTCAACTCGCCAGGTAGCCGAGACATTCTTCCACCAAATGGTTCCTTCTCAGACAGTCAAGGTCCACCTAAACCCGATGATGAAAAACTTCTCCATCGAGAAAGTTGATGCACAGATAAAAAGGTCTGAGAAGAAAGGTTCTTTCTTCAGAAAGTTCAAAGTATTTGCAAGTGGAAAGTTGACACCATCCACCAGATCAGCAAAGCCATGTGAGGAAATAGCTAAAGCAAGTGCAATTTTTTGCATGGTGGCACTTGTTTTGATGCACATATTTGTTGGTGGATATCCAGAGGAAGAGAAACTGATAGATGCCTTTGCTGCAACTGAGGAATTGGAAGAGAAATGCTGCTCTGACAATATCAAGAACAAGAAAAGACATGGAAGCATCAAGTCGAGTGACAAAGGAAAGCAGGTCTCGTTGGCAATGAACACAGAAGGTGGGAAAAGCTTTATTGCTTTTACCAGGAATGTAGCGATCTTCCTCACCATTTCTTTAGCTCTTTGTACCATCTGGGCTAACCATACTGTAACTACCGATTGATTTCCTGATTTTCACTTCATTTCTAACTATAGTTGCTAATTTGGAAGGCACAAATTAGCCTTCTCTATGTTATAGGCAGACGCATCTCAATATGCTTGTACTTTATATTAACTCAGAATTATTAATAAATATTACTCATTCATATTAACAGAATCTTCGTTTGTGTTTGTTTCAAGATATATATTTATCCTACAAAACAAGTTGTATAGCCATTTGCTTACTATTTCCATCATTAAAACGTACGAGAAGGCTTTCATAGGATGCCTCTAATGCGTATTTATTAATGCAACTGTTCGACACTTCTATCTCCATATCGTCTCAGTAGGTACGAGGTCTAGGTAGGTACTGCACCCATTTGAACACCATGTCTACTGTTTCCACTCTCCACTCTAGCCTCAACAGTACCCGATTTGTCCTTAAGGGTTAATTCAAGGCTGTTTCAACTATATCTTTCTCCTCTTTCCTAGTTTTTCTTTTCTCAAAAGCCTCAAAAGACCCATAAGTTCTGATTCCAACATGGTAAAATCCTTAGTTTCTTTTAGGGTTGTAACAGTTGAATCAAACCTATCTATTAGGCTGAGTAGGGGTTTTTCTACTGGCTTGTATTTGAAAATTCTTTCCCAAGCCCCCTGATTGATCTACTGTAGCATTCTTCGAGTGTAATATGCAGTAGTTAATTCATGCTTAAGAGCTTGGATTTTAATAGTGGTAATCGGGAAATAGCTACGTATTCATTCTTTAAGGATACCCAAGCTTCACTGGGTGAAAGAGCATGAGAGATTTTGTCAGAAACACTGACACTAGTAGTTGCAACACTAGCAATGCCTTTAGCTCCTTTTCTTGGTTCTTTTAGTGCTTCCCCTTCTCCACAAGACTAAGGATATCAACACCTTCTACTCTAGGCATTCCTTTATTGATAATAACCCAAAGATCCTGACACCTAAAGTAGGTAGTCATTCAATAGATCAATAAAGGTAGTTGCTACAATTGAATATGGACAAAAGCTGATAGGAGTTTGTGATTAAAGGTCCAGAAGGATTATAGGCTAATTAAGTACGGGTTTGATTCAGTGTGATTGGTGTGAACTCCATAGAAGACAAATGGTTTAGATTCTATAAGAAAAGCTTTGATACTACTGGTAGAAGGTTGACAGTGGCTTTGATGTGGAACGCAAATCAAAGATTCAAAGATTCCAAGAATACTCAAATCTGGACAAACTTTAATCTTTGCAGTTGCATACACAATGAAATGGTTTGAAACGTTCACAGATTCATCATATACAAACGATTAAAGTTCTTGAAGAAAACGACATGCAACCCAAATACCGACCACTACACCAAGCAGTTCATACTTATAACATTATCTAAGGTACTTGAAAACCTTTCTTCTGGATTGAACATAAACACCAAGATCATCATTTTGTTCTTCATCGAGCCTCTCTCCATTTTGAAATTTTCCCAAGTGGTGGGCTTCTCCAAAGATGCGGCTTTTAGGGGAGTGGGCGCACATTAGGGCCAACACCTAGGGAGTATGAAGGTTAAATCCTAGGTCTCTGTGGCTTGTCATTTGCCACAAAGCTCTATCAAAGTTCTATCAAAGTTCTATCAAAGTTCTATCAAAGTTCTATCAAATCTCCATAAGACATCTTTAATTGATTCTCTAAATTCATTGAAGCCATAAGAATAAATGTATTTTTACGACAGAAAGCCCTAGGCTTAATTTGGAAACACCCATTCCAATTTAAAAAAAAAAAAACGTTTTAAATCACACAAGCATTTAAATTTTAGTGGAACCTTGAAAACCCTTTAGTTAGACTTTTTAATTAGCATGTTTGAAAGAGATATTGAATGCTACAAGCTATTCAGTTTCAGATCACTTTTTAATTAGCATGTTTGGGATAGGCAACATCGATTGTTGGTCCCAAGCTGAAATTGTTAACATGTACATTCAAATGAGCTATCCAATATCCTTGAGCGACAACTTTGAGATCTTGCGGTTGCTCCTGAACCATTAATGTCTCCTAAAGGTATGTTTTTATTTATCATCCTGAATGTAGGAATTTTATAATCACAGTTGTGTCACGTCTCATGTGGGCATTAAAAGCCTGCTCCCGGAAAGGAAAAGTGGGAGATTTTAGCCATATAAAGGACCTTAGCTACTCCTCTCATTGAATTGGTCTTTTGAGATGAAACTCAAGCCCATAACACATCGCTCTCTAAATCACAACCAAGATAACTAGTATTTCATCACAATTAGAGGACTAGAAAGGATTAATTAGAGAGCAGTAAAAAACCTTTGCCTGCGTACATCACAAAAACTCAATCCTTACGGAAGCAGGAATGAACCACTACCTGCGTCCAGATAAATACAGCAGTCCCATACCTCGTTTATTGACATCTTGTTAGCTGAAACTAGCCTCTGTTACCTTTGCACGGGCGGCATGGACGTTCGGCAGAAGGAGCAGAACAAAAGCTTCAATCTTTACAAAAAAAAATGAGTGTCAGAGTGAATGATCTCAAACAGAAGAGGGAAAGACCATGCTTTCACACAACCTATAACATGTTTAAGGAATTAGACAACACACGTTGGACTTGATCATTTACAGTTATTTTAGGCTTTTGCTTCTACGCTAACCCTTTTGGTCCTCCACTCTAAAGGATAGTGAAAAAAGCTGCAACCATAAGGTCATCACGGGTTGCTACATAACGCACTACATCAAAATGGGCTGGTGGGGTTCCAATTTGATCCCTTCACAGACAATCATATGCCTCAACCATTTAAGCATGTTGCCTGTGAAGATACAGCTTGGTGAACTCCAACAGGGAGACTAAACGTGTCAACCGCACAACGCTACATGATCTGTAGGTGCTTTTATAATGGAGGACGGACGGTGCATCCCTGTTCACATGGTCCACCCCTTTGATCATATTATTTATTAAAAAAAGAAAACCTTTGGACTGGTGTGGTTTTTGTCTGCAGAGAAAGGTGATGGTGGTGTGCAGCACATGGGCTTGCTTCATGGTGAAGACAGGAAGGGAAAGAATTTCAGAACAAACAGTAGCAGATGAAAAGAAAATGACAAACTAAGGCAAGTATGGGTTCACGGGTGATCATCTTCTGTTCTCAGCCAACTAACAAATAATATTCCGAGTCGTGCCAGGAGATCATTCACGCCTAGTATTTTGACCCTACCCACCATTTCCATTATCACATGCCATTCCCAAAGCTCAAGTCTCTCTCTCAGGCGCTCTTCTCTCTCCCTCTTTCTCTCTGAGGCGGGGCCTAGTTGTTCATGGTTGTATATAAAGTTAGGCGACTTTGGCTTCTTCTACAGACTATGATACTCACGTGTGTGCTAGAGAGGTGTAACGCTACGGTGTAGCAAGAGGACTTTTGCCTTTTGTTCATTTCCGAATGGGTTCTTCTTCAAGTTGTTGGGTGCAACTCTTCTTCTTCGTTGGGGTTTGGTTCGTCTTCGATGTTGGCTGTCTTGACGCTGCAGCCGCACCAAAGACAGCGCCCGTGAGTGGCATTTCAAAGGTGGAAGATGCTGTCAATTTCCATATATACTATGGCCAGAACTTCAAAGTTATCAAGAACGCCATTGACGGGAAGAGCTACCTTCTCATCCAGGTACCATAGTTTCTCTCTTACTCGTGGGAAATTTCGGCTGGTCCAAGACGAGTTCGACTTGCCTCTAATTTTTCAGCTAACACAAATCAAATTTTAGCAATATATATTTACAAACTTCTTGCTCTGAGACAAAACCAACACTTATATAGTTTAATGGACTAATATACAACCGCATTATGCATAAAATGTTTTTGTTAGAAGCTAAAGAGGATATAGAGTATAAACTTTTCTTTTGCTATATGATTTTGAGAGAGAGGACGCTAAAAGAGATTGGCAACTTAGATTTATTCCCGTAACCTATGAGAGAATCTGCACCTATGAACAAGTATGTCTTCTTCCCGCATGATCGATAATGGGAACATCAAACAAGTAGTAAAGTCATTCATTATATATGTAATTTGGGTTCCATTCCATTCACTAGTTAGTCACGGGTGACACTGTTCTTCTCGGTTAAGGCTAAACGTTGTGCCTTTTGGCCTTTAGTTCCGATGCCTCTTACCACGCATACATCATCCGGTATTGAAGGGGTGCTAATATTTATCAGTTTTTGCTCTTCTTAAATGAATGATAATTATCAGAATAATTCGAGGATGGCAACGAGGACGAGGTATTGCACCTCGAGGATCAAATCATTTGTCGTTCCACTCTCAAACTTTTCCATCGATGCAGAATTATTTCCAGGTACTGTGCTTGCCCGACATTGGCTTATGCTATTAAAACCAAACACTTAGGCTAGAGTTTAGCCTTTTCACTTCACATTATTGAATAATGTAGCAACCCGTTGCACGCTATTCACCTTCTTCATGCGTCCCTTAGGACCTTCTTCTTTTATGTTTACAGTAAAATAGCATCATTATTATCATCATTGTAGCAATAACAGATGCAAAAGCCTAATAATCCTAAACAATAAAAGAAACTATTTGATTTTATTTCTGTCTTTTGGTCCTCATTTCATCTGATGAGTGATTTTAACTCCGCCATTTTTTCTATGAAATTTCAGTTTCCTTTTTCGAGGTGAGGACCAGGGGCCTACTGTAAGTTGTAATTCTTACTACTCGGCAATGCTCTGATATTTGGAGCGGTTGTTTTTCATCCTAAGACAGGTTCAAACAACTACAGCTGAAGGATTTTAACTAGTTTGATTTTGCTTGCCTTGTTTATCTTATTGTCCCGCAGCTTTTAGGCTTACTAGGGAACCTAAAGGGCATGACATCAGAGTCTGTGGCTTCTCCATGTGTATTAAAACTATACCAAAATGGAGAAATTAAGATAATCAATAAGACTGATCCGCAGGAGCTTGTGCAATTCGGGGCACACTTTGTCCCCAATACTGATCAACAAGAAGCTTGCAATACTGCTTCATTTGTTCCCTTCGCAGAAGAGACACCTCTACAGGTAAGATGCGCTCAGATTTTCATTTCTTCCCAAAAAATGGTTCATGCATGGATATGATTACCTATGTGTTTCTTGTTTTTGCTAGATGGCAGAGTGGATCAAGTTCCTTGGAGTTTTCGCAAATCTTGAAACGAGAGCCAACGAAGTCTATGATGCAGTAAGTATGGCGCCAAATTTGTATAAACCTGTAAACCTATAAGCCCAGTAGGTTTGAAGACGAAAAGTTCAGCTAGAAACAATGGCCTTCTTGTGGCCGAAGAGGAAGTTCCTTTGTTTTTCATAGTTTGCTTCTTGCAGGTGAAAAGCAACTATTTATGCTTGACTAAAGTCGCAGCAAGCAAGAATTCTTTCAAACCGACGGTCGCTTGGATGGGATATTATGAGGTCTATACCATATCACATTCATGTGTTTGTACCTATGCATTTCCTTTACAACTCAAAGATTATCTATCTAAATTAACCTTTAACTCTTGATCTGTGTTGTCAAGCATTTCTATCTTCTTAATACTTCTTATGACAGCAGAAATTGTCTTCAGTTGTTGCAAAAGAACTTTTTTTATTCATCGCTTCTCTGACAAGGAACAATTAGAAAACTAAGACAAAGTCAAATGGAAGACTAATGCCCCACCTTCTGTTTGCCTTGCTCTTACCTTGCAGAGTGTCTGGTCATTTACAAAGGAAACGCACAAGTTGAAGGTACCAAATTAACATTGAAACTTGTGATGATGTTGAACCATAATACCGTAGAACACGTTGGTTCTGTAGTGAGATGGAATGATTGTATTTGTATGTTTGAGTTATAATATTTTCCATGTAGAAAGCAGCTTTTATAGAACAACCTAAAAGACTCTTATTGCTAAACCTAACTAAGCCAATCCTTCTAAATCTTTCACCGGATTTGTGTTAATCTGAACCTCCGATGCAGTATACAGAAGATGCAGGTGGAGAGAATGTGGACAAGTCTATCAATAGGATAACTTACAACATCTCCAATCCTGAGGATTTGGAGCAACTGCATGCCATACTTTGTGTAAGTTGAATGAAAGTATTGAATCTTTTGTGAAAAGCTTATTAGAATGTCAACTTCGAGATGAGAAACCCCAGTGCTCTTGTTAAAATTCTAAACTCTTTCTTACTCAATCATGTGTGGGAAAGAGACTTAGAGGCTACTCGCTATTATATCTCTCATCCAACTTCGATGAAAATCTTACATGCTTTGTATAATTGAATTGGATCCAGCATTTACTCAAACTCATTTCTCCTTTCAGACTGTGGATGTGCTTATAGACGAAACGTATACAACTGATCCGGCCAACTACACTTTATCAACATTTTTCCAAAATATAGGTATTGAAGACCACTCTTGTTTTGCTTTTCTTGCAAACCAAAGTCTATGGAGATTTGACAAAAGTGTTTCAAACTCAACTCTTGGTCAGTACTTCTCTTCTTCTAGATTTCAATTCGCTTTTTCTTTAAATGATGCAGTCATTGTTAACAGCAGAAGTCTTCGATTATTTCTTTCCTTCTTTTTAAATGTAGTAGTTTGTTCGATCTCTTCTTTTGTTTTCATTCTGAATTTTCTATGTGAAGATTGGTTTGATGGAGCGGTCTCTCAGCCTCAACTGGTTTTAGCGGATCTTGCTGAAGCTTTATTTCCTTCGGGAAATTACACAACAACGTACTTTAGAAACCTTTCAAAGGTAGATATATTAGTCTTCTAAAGAAGTCGAGGGGTCTTTATGGTTCATACTTTAACTTAAAACTTCTTGAAACTTACAGGAAGAAGCAGTAATAAGCATTACTCCTGACATGTGTCAGCGGGAACCCTCCACAGATATGCAACCCAAATTGGTAGCTTGCGGATAATGCATTCAAATGCTCTGTTTTTTTTTTTTTTTTTTCCTTCTGTTCCAAGTTTCTTTCAAATTTCCTTGATTCCATGATATAGATTACACAAAGAATGTAGCTTTTCATTTCTTAATTTGGATATGCTTTGTGGAACTCGGAGTTCCTTTGTAATGTCTCATTAAGTTGCCAACAGTCACAGCCTTACTTTGTTCTTAAGTTTACCTCTGGGGAAAAATTAACTAGCGTTCGACCATAAATGTGTAGTATGCTTAACTCTATATGCATCCAAAGATGGAAGTTTTTTCGAATATCTGCCATTCAATTTGATAAGGCCATGTCAAACTAGATTGGTGGTTTTCTGGAGAATGTTCAGGATTGCACAATGACACAATCATCCACCTGTAGAAGAAACTAATCTAGCGAGCCAATCGAATGAGTGGTCCAAATAGCTCAAAGTGGAGGAAACTTGATGCAACAAGCAGGGCACGAACTGCCCGATAAACAAAAAGCACAAAAACATCTGCAAGAAGCAAGGGTGGGGGGAAGGGAATAATAGTGCCATGCAGTAATTTTCTGCTTTGAAATTGAGGCAAGTGATCCATCAAAAATGTTCACAGTAACTGTTTACTTCTTTCCTTTCAATTACATTAGGTTAATTGCAACACATTGTCAAGGCTACAAAACAGATGCAATCAAGCAACCACAACTTACGTGCACTGCAGGAACCTGAGGCATGAAACCGAGAAATCATGACAGAAAGAAAGAAAATAAAAGAAAAGAAAAGACAAAGGAAGAAGAAGAAGAAGACGATTCTAACACCAACTTAGAGGACAAGACTGCTTGATTATAAAAGAGAGAAATCAGTAACAGCAGAGCCTTATGTAAACTCAATTTTGATTGTTTCAAACATAAATATGGTTCCGGCTGTTAAGTAAGTTTAAAGCTAAGAACTTCAAGAGGAACAGGCATATCTTAAAAATTTCAATTCAGAGATCCTCTGTTCCAAGACAGGTAGGATGGGTCCCCAAGAGGCCTGCAAAGAAAGAAGTAACGATTTCAGACAAATCTTAAGCATGACCTAGACTTAACAAGCGGTTGGCCTTTCAACTCAAACAAACTAGATATTAATATTTCAATCAGGGTGGTATCAAGCTTGATTTTCTGTAGGGGAACATGTAAGGCAGACAACGTTTTGAACAAGACCAACAAAATCTATTCTGTACAAAGGCTACCAACCTTAAGTATAAATTTATAGAATTAAACCCTTAAGCTGAGTGGGTAGCACCTCTAAAAAATTGATCAAAGACAAAACCTCAAATTTTAACTCCCATGCCTTAATTCCAGAAGTACACAAGGAGTAAGAAGTGCTAACAGTAACCACACAACACATAGCCTACGGTAATCTTAAAACAGAATTTTCAAAGCAAAAAGGGAAACCAGCTCTGGCTGAGCATAGTGATTACATAAGATTTTAAACCATCCACTCACCTTGGTTTGATCACATACAGAAGTATGAAGCTGATAGCCATAAATAAGCATAATCCACCAACAGTAAGATATGCTACGCCCAGAAAGTCATTTTTGCCACCAATCCAGCTCGTGGTTGAAAGAACCAACCTCTTTTTGCCACCAAAACTATAAGTGTTGTAATTGTTCTGTATGACTACTGTTACTACATCATTGGCTTCAAGATCTGTCTCTATCTTCCCATAAAGTTTTCTGAAAGTTGGCAATGCTGCAGTTCGCATCCAAACAATAAGATCCACTTGTTCACTCAACTGTCACATGAAAAACCAATCAAATTTCCTTCTTTAGAACATACGTGGAAGGATAATTCAAAGAGGGAAAAGAAGGCAGGGTCGAGGGGTTAGGTTTTAGAGTTGAGGGGGAAAGGAACATGAAATGATGAATCAAGCTAGTAAGTAAGAAAAGCCATATTACAGGTATGCTCGCATTTAGTTTGGCACCCCCAATCAGGCCTCCACTCTGAAAGTTCTTAGGATAGACATCAGAGCCAAATTTACTCTCTTGGTCACTTTTCCATGCTATGTTCTTTTTGCTGACCTCTAGCTTCTTTTTTTTCACTGAAAAGCCATACGTGTCATTAAACAAACTCCAAGCAATGAGGCCACATGGAACAATTGGAGTATTTTGTTCAGTAACTGCTTCAGGTTTACACGAACTTGTGTCACTCTCGCTCGCCCTGCTTCTCAATTGTTTGTCACTTCTACTCTTGACATATCTGAAATAGTATCAAACACTACAGATAAGTTCCCAGATATTTCAGAAGATTTCAAAACTGGCAGACTGCACTTGTCAAATCAAATTAAAAGTTTGCCATAGGATACGGGAAAGAGAAATAGGAGGTCTAGGAGAGTTTAAATTGAAAGCAATATATGCGGAAAAAAAAAATTCTTACGAAAGTAACTAAATAGTACTATAAGTGGTCACCTAACACCTCTAGCTTTTTAACATCTGTGAAGCTTTCAAGTCTCTATTAGTTTCTTTCCTTTAAATTTATTTTTCCTTAAATATAGTAAAAATAAATGTCTGATTCTTTTCTCAATTTTCAATTTCTTTTTCTAAAGTCACTATCTTTTTTCCAAAAGGTTCAAAAGAAAAAGAACCACAGGCAACAAAGCTATAAATAGTTTCAGCACATAATATAAGTTTCCAGCAGATTAATAACCCTAAAGCTCCGGTCCATGCTCTCTAGAAAATGTATACCAGAAGAAAATGAGGGATATCACTAATCTATCCCAGGATCGTCCAATTTTTGTGTCACTTGGGTGTTAAGCACTACTTTTGATCAGAAAATTCAAATTCAAACAACTCTATTATGATGTCACCTAAGAAATTCAGCGACCAATATCCTCATTTGCCTAACAAAAAAGGAACTGATATTCCCTAGAGTTTATTTCATCTCTCCTCTCTTGATTTGCGAACAAACAGACTCTGCATAAGGAAAAATTATTTGCTAGAATAGGGAGGAAAAAAAAAGTGTATCCCCTCCAAAGAAATAGCAACATACAGGACTTTCACATAAGAGCTTGTACAATGATCAAACTAAAAATAGTGATCATTCCACAAGATGTGTTTCTTCATTTCTCTTTTGTCATTATTCTGCCCTATGATTTGGATTTTTCCCTTTTCCTCCAAATAAAGCAAACACACTTAGATTCTAAGATGTCTCAAACTGATTATCAAAATAAGAGGAAGAGAGCTAACTTAGTATAATACAAACCAAGAACCCAGCAACCCAGTTCCCCAATGTCTGTTTAGGTTCTCAAAGACAGTGATATATACATATTAATACAGGTATATATATAGATCTGTGGTGTACTCTTCTTTCCTCAAAACACCTCCTATCTTACTTTTAGAGTCAAATTAGAAGAAAAACTGTTCTGGAAACAAACCAACACCAAACAGGAGCTTTTATGGTCTTGGATACCTAACTACCTGGAAAGATGAAAGCCAAGACCACTATTCAAAAAAAGCAGCATGCCCATAATCTGGCAATGAGATGCCTAAATTTCTTTCGATGAATACATACTTGAGCCACACAAACATTTAGGAGATAAGCACACAGATCATCAACCAACTCAAGTTAGAACAATATTTCTGTTTCAAACCTAAATCTCCTCTCTGTTTTTCTTATTTTTTAGTTATTGGTACAGCAACATACACACGTCCCTTATCCGTTTTGGAAGTACAACCTTATCCTCCATTCCTTACTCGGAACCTCCCTTACCTTCTGAGTCAATCAAGAAATCCCCAATTCTATGCCTTGCTTAAACAACTGAAACTGCAATTTGACACTGTAAAGTGATCACCTCAGTATGTTGAGGAATGCCAAAGCAACTCAAGTTGGAACAGTATTTCTGTTTCAAACCTAAATCTCCTCTCTGTTTTTCTTATTTTTTAGTTATTGGTACAGCAACACACACACATCCTTTATCCATTTTGGAAGTACAACCTTATCCTCCATTCCTTACTTGGAACCTCCCTTACCTTCTGAGTCAATCAAAAAATCCCCAATTCTGTGCCTTGCTTAAACAACTGAAACTGCAATTTGACTGTAAAGTGATCACCTCAGTACGTTGAGAAATGCCAAACCAACTCAAGCTGGAACGGTATTTCCGCTTCAAACCTAAATCTACTGCAATTTGACTGTAAAGTGATCACCTCAGTACGTTGAGAAATGCCAAACCAACTCAAGCTGGAACGGTATTTCCGCTTCAAACCTAAATCTCCTCTCTGTTTTTCTTATTTTTTAGTTATTGGTACAGCAACACACACACGTCCCTTATCCGTTTTGGAGGTACAACCTTATCCTCCGTTCCTTACTCAGAACCTCCCTTACCATCTGAATCGATCAAGAGATGCCCAATTCTATGCCTTGCTTAAACAACTGAAACTTCAATTTGAATGTAAAGTGATCAGCTCAGTATGTTAAGGAATGCCAAACCATGAAGTAACCAACCAGAAGCACACATATAGACGCCATACAAACCTACTACTAAGGAAAGAACTAGGTATATTCATTCCGTCCCCCAAATCCTTACCAAAAGAGAGATAACCGTATAAATAAATAAAATCTCTTCAAGTGATTCCAACATACCGACGATGATTTTGGTAGAAGTTATCAAGCTGATAATAGATATATATAGGACTTTTCATTTGCTTTGGAACCTGAAAATTATCAAATTAGTGCAGACTTTTAGATGTAGACATTATTAAACTGGAGTTGAAAGACAAATACATAGAGAGGAAATCAAATCCTAAGCTACATCAAATCCATAAGAGCCAAAGGAATTGGAACTAACAGTCAATTTCTTAGTACATGTCTTGTTAGTTTCACTACTTTGAATATATGCAAGCTTATTGTAGCTGTAATTACGAGGAACACAATCCTCATCATAGCGGTCCACAATTTCCACAACCTGAATGTCAAAGAGCAGATAATTTAATAACAATCCATTACCAACACTGAAACTTCTTGAAAAATTAAAAGGATTATAATATCTTACGTGTTCTGATGCAAATAAAGAAGCAAGGCCGATGGGAATAAAGACAATGCCAACAAAGATAAACGTTGTAATGACCTGAAACACAAAAGAAAAAGAGTTGATATGCGAAGAAGATTGAGAAAAGCAATAGAAAAAAGAAGCCAAGAAAAGGCTCTTGCATTCTACAATTATGTAAAAGTGTATTCGTTTAGTTATACCCATCCCGGTGTCAAAATTGGTTTGCAAGCAGGAAGCTCTTGTTGCGTAAACCTAGAATCTGCAATAAAAATAAAAAATAAAAAACCAGAAAGAATGAACTATTAACATATAATGCGTTAACATCATCAACTATAACTAAAAGGCCATAAACAGAAATCCTTTTTCTAACTTGATCTCCTAAAAACAAAATTTATGGCCGGCGATTCAACTGACGCTTTTAAGAGCTAATTTCACAAATGCAAGATCCTTTTTATAGATGCAGCCCTCACATAATCTAATATCGGGGATACTTTCGGTGCGTACAGGGATGTTAATAGCGAAGACACAACAACAAGATCAATACCATTCAAAATCTCCATCAGATTTCAGTGTATACTCCAAAAGAGGCAAATGTACACGCATAAAAACATGCGCAATCACCCAGCACAAGAAAAAAAGAAAAAAAGAGCCTAATTGGAATGCCATTGAAGAAGAATTGCCGGTACTCACATTTGGGTTTCTTGGAATTCCTCTTGGAAACGGAGATTGAACCCAAGGCCGCGTCTTTGGCACCTCCCGAGCTCGTTGCTCCCCTGGTCTCCATCTCCACGCACGCACAAAGAGCGAAGGGAAGGATGGAAGATTCTCACAATGCCGTGATTTTCTTAGAAAAGATAAAAATCAAAGGAAACTAATTTACTCCTTTTTCTGATATTAAAAAAGGAAAGGTAGTAGGCGTTTTTATTTCTCATAATTGTGAAAATAAATAAATAAATAAATAAATAAAAGCTACGAAAAGAAAAAGTATTTGGGAGTGGAAGAGGAAAACGGTTGGGCACAGGGGTAAGAGGGCTGTTTCTGTGTCAAATGAGCGGAACTACCGGTCGTCCGCTTCCTGGTATGCCATCATGTCTGGTTTGGCCGCCCAGATTGCCTGCGACTCCCATTTTTTATTCTTTTGTCGTTACTCATGTTTTACTATTTTATTATTGTGTCTCGTTTTAAATATTATTTTATGAGGACTACATAGTCTTTATAAGTCAACCTTTTTTAAAATAAAAACATAAAACTTAACATGATATCGACATTTATAAATCGAATAACATAAGAGATGCTCTTATGATATTTGTTCAAGTTGTGAATGTCAAGTTTCATATTAATAAAGTAAAAGTTGAACTTTGTAGTGAAATGTGATTTTATTATGTTTTTAGAGTAAGAATAAACTTTTTAATGTGATATCAAAGTTAATATGGAAACTAACACAATAAAATAGACTACTATGTTAACATTATGAATATTTAGTCTCATATTAATAAGCATGAGTTGGAATTTTTAATTAAATGTGGGTTTATGTTGCTATTTAAAGTAAGAATATCTTTTTAATGCATATTAGAGTCCAAATTCTCATTTAACACCTTTATAAATATGAATTAATTCAAAGTTTATATAGAAGACAAAACCATAAAATAAACTATTAGGTTGAGCAATTGTGTTAACAATGTAAATATCTAGTTGTACATTAATAAGTATAAGTTAATATTCTAAATTAAATGTGATTTTATTCTATCTTTTGTGTTAAGGATTGGAACTTAAATTCTCACTTAACACTCTGACAAATATAGATAAATTCAAAACTTATTCAAAGGACACTATAGAATGGACTATTAGGTTACAGAATTGTGTTTGTAAATATCTAATCTCATATTATTAAGATATGAGTTAGAATTTTTAGTTAAATGTAAATGTGTCCCTTCATTTAAAGTGAGAATAAAAGCTTCAAACCAATATTATTCACAAACTTCCAATTTTTATTCCAGTAGTTCAAAGAAGTACTAAAATCCTTATATTATTTGTAATTAGCTGTCACAAAATTTCTATCACTTCACAAAAGTAACAAAAGATCTCTAAGTACCATCCCATTAACAAAATTAAATATTAAAATGCAAACCACCCTTGTGAAGCAGAAAGCGTTGGCTATGCTGTTAAACTTCAATGCCAAACCATGCATGGTTAAGTATATCTTTTATTTCGTTATCCTCTTTGCGATTTTGAGCAACATGTATCACAGCGAAATCTAGTCATCACAAAAAGCACGTATATTTTATTTTGAAACATCAGAACATAGGGGACTTACTACAATATTGAAAAGACTCACTCACGGCAGAACTGGCTGTTGTATTACACATGAAGTCCAGTTCTCCATGTTTTAATCGTTACACAACAGGTTCTTATTTATAAATATGAAAAGAAAATTAATAAGACTTCAAAGTAAGCCTGCCTCCTTAGATCCTTAAGCTCCAAACAACCTGAAAGTAGAATTAGTTGGTTTAAGCGAATTGTTAATGGCTAAAACCAAAATCAACAACAATGATCCGAAGTGTTCTTACTTTTGCAGTCGGAACGTTGGGCGTTTTGAGCTGCACAAAAGAGAAAAAAAGATATAGAGCAAATGAATTTCAACCAATAACATAGAATGAAAAGTATTTCCAAATAATAATTTATCAAGGATTTTTTAAAAAAAAAAAAACGTAAAATTGAGAGACATTGGTATTACTTCACATCAAAACTTGGTTATTACGTGTACCCAGAGAATAGGATTAAGGAGCTCCCGGCGCTTGATTACCTGAGGAAAAGAAACAGATGAGAACATTACTATTTTGATTGAACCAGACCACCCACCTTCCTTCTAAGATATGATTTTAGGTAACATGCCTTTTTGACTTGGCGCTTGGCTTTGCCTGTGGTTGTGGCTGTGGCTGTGGCTGTGGCTGTGGCTGTGGAGCTTGTTCAATTGGGATGGTTATAGTCTCAGCCTGTAACAATCAAGGACATGTCAGAAACAGACGCCGAGGACTGAAGATTATTGCAATAAAATCAATTATAAGTGTGTGTAATGATAGACCAAGTTCTTGAATTGGAGATTGTAGAACAGTTGGATGTATCTTTGCTTTGCCAGTTTCTGATCCTTGTTCATCTGTCTCCAGAAATTGTAAGTGCTCGCCATGTTCATCACCCTGGCTGCATAAATCTTCCAGGTATAGCTACAAGGAGAGAAAAAAATGGTTCAAATTTTCTTTCAACATGGTTAGAAAAATAATAGCCCAGAAATCCTCTGGTTATGTGATTACCATTCGTTAATCCTCTGCAAACCCGCTTTCGAATACTTGTCCCAGTATGTGGCATTTATCTTGCATTTCTCAAAGAAATCCACAATCTTGTTGCTTGACTCCTCTCCATTGTTGGGATCAATATGGAAACCTGAGACCTCATCCACGATGATCTCTGCCGGGCCTCCTTGATTGGTTGCAAATGTGGGTAATCCGCAGTTCATTGCTTCGATGACCGTCAGGCCGAAGGCTTCATATAAAGCAGGCTGCACAAAAGCCCCCTTTGTGTCAGCAATGCAGCGGTACAGTTCTCCATTGCGTTTCCTGTCAGTTTGTGCTGCGATCCATCTCATCTGACCCCTGAGCTGGTACTTTTCTATCAGCAAATGCATCTTTTTGATCTCAGCCTGTTCTTCCCTATCCTTTGATTTGGATGGATCAAAGAATCCCCCCACTATGACAAGGTTAACCAAACTTCTCAGCTTCTTGTTCTTCCCATACCACTCGGTTAATCCAGTAATGTTCTTCACAACATCGAGCCTTGCCATGGAGAAGATTATAGGTTTATTCCGGTCTTCTAGATATGAACTGTTACCATACACAGTTCTGTTAGACAAGAGTATGATTTTCATAAGCAGTATAAAACTAGAGCAAGTTTTCCGTACTCACAAGTGTTCACTGTTATCCGATTTACTGTAAAGCAACTCTTCAATTTCGCGATGAAATGATATGAGTCGTCTTTGTTTCTCAGTGTGAGGGAAGTAGATGGTCTGGTCAGCTCCAGGGGCAGCGATGTTGAATTTGGGATCAAACACGTTGATGCCTGAAACAACCCTACAGAGCCCCGGGAGGGTGAAGGCAGCATGGCTTTCATACTGTCCTGGTCTGTCTTTGCTGCAATAAGAACAATCAAATCCATATGAAGCAATCTTTCTTGAATCGAACTTCACAAAGTTCTTTCTATTGGTATATGTAGGTCTCTGGGTTGTTCTCTAACCTTCCTGCAATCTCCTGGTATGTGCTAGCTATGACAAAGTCCGTTGCGTTCATTGAAATTGTATCAGCAATAAATTGGCATGAGAAGTGATACTTAGGCTCAAACTGCTTCCATGCGATATCAGAATTCTCGTACTTAGTCTTCTCTAAAGCATGTGCAATAGTTGCCTGGTTTTTAAGCAAACTGAATTAGTAAATATGGAAGAGAAACACCATAGTTCCATGACTTGATGAAAAAAGTTGTTTGGAAACTCTTGGTCTCAAATTCAACACCAAGTCTGTAAATTTTGGACATGTGTTAAAAAAAATTACTTGACAAAGAAAAATCACCTGAGTTATCCCCAGTTTACTAGCTATGAGAGAAGCCACTAGATTCCCATCAGTATAATTCCCGATGATAAGGTCTGGCTTCCCTTCCATTATGTCGAGGATCTTGACAGTAGCATCCTGTTTAATTCAAAAAAGATAGAAAGAAGTTGGAAAAAGCAAAAAGAAGTCACGACAGGAAGATTCGAATCATGGATCCACAGAGAGATTGATTACGTGCCTGACTGAACCTCTCAAGATAGGGATAAATGTCGAATCGAGAAACCCACTGTCGGAGGATCCCATTCTGTGTCTGAAAAGGCACCCGAAGAATGTTCGAGTGCTTTGTACCAATGATTGGTTCCAATTCCTGGTTGCACTTTGTTCCTCGGGCATCAGGGATGAGTCGAGTTACCTGTAAACATCAGAAAAACATGATTACATCATACTTCCAACCTTAACTGCTACTGTCTGGAAATTGTTCTTAGCCGTTGAAGACACTAACCACAAGAATTTGAGGCTTCATGTTGAGCCCCTGCCGCTTGATTCTCAGGAGCATTTCGTCTTCCAGAGCTTTCACTTGATCCAGAATGTAAACGACCTGTTTAAAAGACACAGAAAAACTCCTGCCTGCTTATGTCTGTCAATCCTTTCACGAAGTTTACTTTCCTTAATGACAAACCAAAACCTTGTACCTGTCCGCCAGTGTCCGGCAAGCCCAGGACATCTGCTTGGCCGAAGTAGCCATGGGGAGAGAAAATTACGACATTGAATACTGTCGGAAGTCTGCTGAATAACTTCTCCATGTTTATTGGATCAGGTGCTTGGAGTACTTCCGAGATGGCTCTCATTGTCTCCTTTACTGTTTGTGCTGTATCTCCCCATCCTTTCTCAAAGCCCCACTCCTTAAACCTGCGCAGAATTTGGTTAGAAGAAATCAATTGTAAGTGTCTGCAACAAAACCAAGTTTCAGATAGATCACCTCAGCTCAAAATTCTGGTATGGAGTGTCCTGGGGAAGTGACGAGAGGTACACTTCAGCTACTATGAGCGCCATCTGAAGCTTCGATGGGGTATTGAGGATGTCATTTATGATAAGCTCCTGCAAATTTAAACTTCCTATGAGCATTCAGAAACATGCTTATCCATAACGGCAAATTCAACATTTCGCAAATGAATCAAATATCTGTTTTCTCATACTTCCCCATGATGTTTCAGTGTCAGCAAGTAGTCCACAAGGGGCTGTGAACATTCTGCTCTTCCGCTAACCCTCGAAGTTATGAACTTCGAAGCAAAGCTAAGTCCATTTCCGATCGAAGAAGAAAGGGTTAAGTGAGGAACCGCGTAGTCAAATGCAGTAAAATCCACTTCCAAAGCATTTTCATCCCTCGCCCTGCAAATTAAAGCGGAGTTATGACACAACCTTTGAGCTACAAGCGGAGAAACAATCCAATTAATATAGATGATCAAAGGCAGCGGAGTTGGGAACAAATTATTGTGTCCATCGATGTGTCTGGTTGCCTTTTCTTTCTCATTTTCAAGGTCCTCTACTCCTTATTGGTTTTGCTTTTGTACAATAAATCCAAACAGAAAAAAATAGTATATAAGAAGAATGTTAGAATGATTTATTCTTTTCTTTAAAATTAGTCAATAAAATGGAGATACTTTTTGATATATATATATATATATATATATATATATATAAAGAATTGAAAATATCCTCTTTTCATTTAAACTTTTTCTTTAAAATATTTTCTTTTGAATGTGAAACTTTTGTCTTGTCCATATGTTCTCATCCATTAAGTGATATTGAACGTTAAATCACATAAGTTGAATAGATTTAACTTAAGTTTTGATAATATATTAAAAGGCCTAAAGATCTCACTTAAAAGTTAATTGAAAGGCTAGAAGTCCTCCTTTAATTTAAACTCTATACTATAACATTTTTTTTTCAATGCAAGACTTTCATCCTGCAAACAAATATTAGATATTCCTTTATGTTATTTTCAAGACATATTTTCATCTTGAGCATGAAAAAATTGTAAAGACTTAGTCATTGAGCAAGAGGTATAACACATGAAACATTAGCATAATACCATATTAAGATTATTAATTTCTTTTGTTAAAATCAGTCATTAAGATAAAAAGATACTACTACATAGAAGAATAACACGAAATTAAGATATATGCTTTTACACAATTTTCAACAAAGAACAGTATGTCTCAGGGTGGCTAACCAGTTTTCATCTGTTATCATTTCTTTAAACTTCAAGTACTCTGTAGTGGTGATGGACTCAACCGATAAATCATCGGAGCTAACTTTAACAAATTCCCAAAATCCAGGACTAGGTCTGATGGCGAAGGCAACATACGGTGGTACGACAGCAGCCTCCTGCAAATTTCAAGTTTGTGAAGCCGTTGTCGTACTAAAATAATCATTTTTATCTCCAAGGAAGAGGTGGGTAACAAAGCAAAATAAGAACCTGTGTGGAGCAGAGAATGTAGCCCAGTACGCCCTCCAAGACTTGGTTTCTCTCGTTGCTGTCGTCGATGACTTTCTCCATTTCATCCATTAGGTGGTAAAGTTTCATTATCCTTCTTCCCTGGTCGATGTACTTGGCGAAGCACCTCTTCATGTGGTACCGACTCTGCCTCAAGGCTTCCGGCAGGTTTTCTGCTATAGACTCGGAGCGCTTCAACGTTGCCGCAGAAGGCTTCTGAGCAGCAGTTTCAGAAGACATAATGAAAGGTTCTGAAGTTGTTCAAACAAAAAGCAGTTTGGACACGAGTTTGTTTTCCTTAGCTGCTAGGTTTCCGAATTTATAGAGCCATGAATGCCACTAGCTTCAACCAATGCATGCATCTGTATCTTTGGAGCTTGCTTGGAGTTTCGGGATTCTACCTTTTTCTGCCTTTAATGGGCCAGAAAAGCATGGTGCAACAGTGCAGGTAGAAGAACAAAGTAAAGAACATCTCCGAAGCGAGGGAAGGACAAGAAACATAAGATGTCTATGAGAGGAGATTCCTGCTTGAAAAGCCAAGCCTATGGATACAATTCTCGCACGGAAGCAGTGGTATCATTCTTTACTTCTTTCTGCGTTTGGCATTTGCAATCATAAGAAGGAATATGTAAAGCTGCCATGCCACACAACACCTTACCTTGTCTCCTTGCGTTCTTTAATGTTTGATACTCCACGTTGAGTTTTTGAGTTTCAATCAACACCTTACCTTGTCTCCCTGCGTTCTTTAATGTTTGATACTCCACGTTGAGTTTTTGAGTTTCAATCAAGATTGTTCACGTCAACTTCCTCCTTTCGTAAATGTTCCCCCCTAGTCTTTTACCTCCTAGGCCAGCCTGATTCAACGAATCTTGAAGTAATTGTATAAGTTTTATAGTGTTTGATTCATTGACTCTTGTTAAGTCTTATATTACTTAAATTTTCCTTAAAAAGTAAAGATTCATGTACTTTTGAATTGATTTTTGTTTTATTTTTTATAGAATGCACTTTCTAATAAAGGTTTATAAATTAAGTTTAAATACTACATCTCAACACATAATAAGTTCACATGATCTTTGTCCCATCACTCTTATCTTATAACTTGTGGATTAGCTTATGATATGAGTGAGATGGCATATTAAATGGCGGCATGGATCTTACATCATCTAAATTTTACTTAAAAATTATCTTTATAAGAAGTAAAAATGTTGATTGTTAAGACAACTATTAGGTAATAAGAAGCTTTTTGAAAATCTAACTAGAATCAATGTGATCGTTACCTACTTCTCAACCAAGTTACTTGTATAGAGCTAAAGGTTGGAACAACCCATCGAAAATTCTCAACCAAAAAATAATCACACCCAATTGGAACTTTTGGATGGAAGGATAAGAAACAAGCTACTTTAGAGTCTTATTTGCATTCAATGAAGAAAGAGTCCTCATTTCTTACGTTACGTTTCCAATATTAAAAACTTTGGGGCGGAAAAAAGAAAAAGAAAGAAACAATTTGGGCTGGACCAAGGTAGGCCCAACGCAACCTTGGGCCTTCAATTGACAACCCAAGCAGGGCCCGGCCTACCACGTCTATCGATTTTACTCTTTCCATAATTTACTCTATTTACTCAATACTATATGTGTAAATTATGTGAAAGTAGAGGACTTGAGGCTTCCTACACGTGGAAATTTTTTACATAATATCTTTCACCAAAATATCATGAAAATAATGTAATTTCACTAACAATATATTTTATTAAAAATAATTAATTATCTTTTTTTTTTAAATGTCACGTATTTATATATCACAAGAGTTATGAGACAAAATTATTTAATTAATCACCCATCACTAAATTTAAAGATTGTTCAACTTTCGTTGAACCAGAATAGACTTTAATATACGATATCAGTAAAATTGAATTCAATATATATATGCATATCTCTTTTTTTTTTTTCTTTTTTTCTTTTTGCAACTTATAAGCATATATGACTTTGTTTTTAATCTTGACAGAAGTGATAAAACCCTGACGTCGGCCCCCAACAAGCGGCGGGAAGACAAAGAACAAATATAAGAAAACCGGGAGAAGCCGAAAAGCGAACACCGTACACGTGGCAGCGTACTGGCCTTCAATTCCTTAAACCAGGGTCAAAATTAGGGTTTCGGAGATGAAGACCCGCTATAAATACCTTGACCTCGACCTCGACCTCGTCTAAGTCATTGCTAGGAGCCTCCGCTCCGGCGATGGGTGCTGTAAGTTGCTGAAGTGTGGGGGTTTTGGGTAAGAGTTGGGGTCTTCAATTCTTTTCGTTCAAGTAGGTGAATGTAAAGTGGCGTCGATTACTGATTACCGGCGTTCCAGCGGAAGCAGTGGGCGCTTGCGTATGAGCCGACGCCGATAGTTGCTCCGTCTCTGCGAATCTTCGAGAGAGAGAGTCTTGTGGCTCAATCTTTCTTGCAGATCTGGACAAATTTCTCTCTTTTCTTTTCGATTCTCTGGTTTTGAATTTATGATTTCGTAAATGAATTTACGTCGTGAAATCGGTGAAGGTGGAAGTGAGGATTATTTCCCCAAATTATCGACGCTGATTATAACTGTGCTGTTTTAGTGAAATTCTCATTTATGAGAATCCAAGCCAGTCTTCTGATCCATTCTTCGTCGACGATTTTACTCTCTTAGTTTTTAAAACTTGTTGATTTTTGTAGATTTTGTTTCAAATGTTCTTGCGTCTTCTGGAATATGTGAGAGATGGAAGTGATGACTATTTCCCCAGATGATCGACGCTGATTAAACTGAGCGACTCTTTCTCTTTTGAGAATCCAAGCCAAATGTTCTGATCCATCTCTCTCACCTCTGCTCGTTGAACTTCTTTTAAGTTTTATTAAAGTTTTGTTTTTTATCCTGCATTCAACGTAGTCATTAACTGTTGGCAACACAAGACTTATGCTAATTTTTCAAGAAAGTTTTGCTTTCCAAACTCTCAAAACGTTTCCCAAAGTCCATATTTACAAATTGTTGCCTTGGAAAATCTTAACAGTGATCAATGTTTGGGTTGCCAGGAAGTTAGGGAGGTACTCATATTCCTTTGGGAAACTCAGGAGTTACCCTGCAGTGTAGCACGTCTGAGTTGCTTTAAATGGTTGGATGGCATCATAGTTCGCAGCCATTGTCTGCAGTTTGGCGGAAGAGATTCACGACAGGACCAAAGAAAATATACATATGGATGTTAAAATTACTTGTGAAGAGAGGCTGTTAATGGTTAAAATTGCATGTAAAATATACACAGATCGTTTTAATCACAATATACACATGATGTTAGGAATTAATCACAATGTTAAATATACACATGGCTGTAATCACAATATTAAAACGTATCAATATCGTGATTACAGCCGACGTTCCTTTGACCAAGGCTATGTGCTTAGAAGCATATAAAGATCAATTATGCTCTATAATAATAATAAGAATACAAAAAAAAATGATAGTTTATTTATAGCAAGCTTTGAAAAAAATTAAAATTTTTGTTAAACTAGAGACTTAATATAATTCCTAAAATCATATGCATAGATGTTTTTCTTGAACATTACAAGTACTTATCTGGGGAAAATTCTTTCAAAATTTGAGTCTTTTAATGCTCTTAATGCCCTTCAAAAGTGTGATTTTCATATCTACCGCGCCTTCCATTGCACATACTGAGTTTGTGCCTCAATTTCTGGTAAAAAATGTAATGGCTGATTTTGGTGGTCGAAACAAACAACGGAAGGAGGCAACTGACGCTTGAAATATTCCACAGCTCCAGCTTATGCACTTTCCAAGTGGGTCATTACTGATTTCTACTTTGAAGAAGAATAGTCGAGTCCAGTCTTTGCACCAAACCACAAGACAAGTTACCTAATGTTTTTACCATAAGTGCTATCATTGTTCAGGACTATGCTTGAGCCTTAAATTACTAGGTCGTCGTTCATGACTTAGTACAGAAAGGGATGGTTGTTCTGGTCTTTGCCCCGAACCGAGGGACAAGTCATCATTGATTCCCATTTCAAGGAGGATTAATTAATTCCGGTCTTTGCACCAATCCATTAGATAAGTTGTCTGGCGTTTTTTCCACAAGTGCAGACCTTTACAGTACAACCTACGAGTGAAAGGTTGGAAAACAAGTGCTAGTGCGAGAAAAATGAGAGGAAAAAAGTCTAAGATCCATACGTTTTGAGCACTCGAACTGTCCTTTTGGGGGACAGTCCATTGCCCATGAGTCAGATCGTGCCGTGGGCTATCATCAATTTCCAGCACAACAAGCAGTGGCTGATTTTGGGGGTTGAAACAAACCATGGAACAAGGCATTGATGCTTTAGATTTTCCACAACACACTTTATTCCTTCGGAAGGCCCCATTGCCCGGACTATATTTGTGTCTTAAACTATAAAGTCATCCTTGATTTCTGCTTCAAGGAGGTATAGTTGACTCCGGTCTATGAACCAAACCGTGGGGCAAGTCATCAAATGTTTTTTTTTTTTTTCCACAAATGCACACCTTTACAGTACAACGATTGTGTGAATGGTTCAAAACAAATGATAAAGGCAAGAAAAACAAATGGTCAAAAGGAAGAAGGCATTACAATTCCCCCTGGAGGGTAATTCTTTTTGAAGTACTCGTGGGAGTAAAATGTCACAAGAACCAGCCTATAATGCTTATTTTTCCGTCAAAATTATGAATATTATGGAATGATTTTGGGGGAAAATTCATCCAACACGTAGAAGGAGGGCGCATATACACCACGCGCAGACAATAAAATTGTGATTTAGTTTCTATTTCTTGTCATGCGCGGTAAGTGTTTGATATTTTGTCTTACTGGAATCCAGCATTTTGTGACCCAATATGTATTAAAGAAAAAGAAAACCAAAATAAATATGCACAACTTTCTTAAGCTATTACTAATTTATTTGTAAATACCTTTGTTTCTCTCTCACTCACTCTTCTTTTTGTTCTTAGGCACTATTATTTCGTAAGAATAAGAAGTACTGTAAAAGACATGTAGGGCTTAAAGAATTAAAGCCTCTTTCTGTTTAAGAGTCTGTATCCAAAAGGCACATACGCAGGGATATCTTTTCTCGGCTACACAAATATTTATTCTGAGGATAATCCTTTTAAATTCAGGGCGCGTTAATGCTTCTAATGGTCTGCGCAAGTATGATTTACGGACCTATCATGTTGTCCCTTGTGTTTTCGCCACGAATGTGTTTATGCCTTGGGCTATTACATCACCGCAATTTCTAGTACGAAGGGAATGGATGATTTTGGTCCTCGACACAAAGGCGTAGGTCAAGACATCTGATGGTTGATTTTGGTCTTCAGACAAAAGCATGGGATATGTCATTGAATATATTTCCATAAGTGCATAATTTTTAATTACAAGGGCGTGTGAAATGGTTGAAAATATGTGCTTGGTGTCGAGGAAAGAAAGAAACGAATGGTCAAGAATAATAAGCGTTTTACGACCCACCCCTTACTCCACCTTCTTATCTCCTATATAAGGGCAACCGTCTCACACCAGAGTGTAACTCCTTTCTGTATTGTTTATTTCTCCCTTCTCCCGCAAAAGACACAGAAAAACTTCTCTATCGTGTCATGGGAATGTTTATGGATAGGAAGATCAGTGTTTCGCTACTCCTTTTGCTTTGGTATGTATTCTTGGCAACTACCTTCTCTACCAGTAGTCTTCCGGCTCCAAATGTTATTTGCAGAAACAGAGAGAGAGAAGCCCTCCTTGCCTTCAAACAACATATCAAAGATGATTTAAATCAACTCTCCTCTTGGACAGGCAAAGAATGTTGTGTGTGGCAAGGAATTAATTGTGACAACATGACTAGGCATGTTGTCCAACTAAACCTCACAGACATGTTGTTGCAGGGATTTCTAAATGATTCTTTAAAAGAATTAAATCATCTTCACTCTTTGGATCTAAGTTGGAATAATTTTGAAGATGATCTTGTTCCAAAGTTTTTGGGCTCTTTTCAAAATTTGGAATATCTATCAATTGATGGTTCCTTTACAAGAGCTGATAATCTTGAGTGGTTGTCAAATCTTTCTTTGCTAAAATCCTTAAAAATGAGTGAAGTCAATCTTAGTAGAGTACCTAACTTATTCCAAGAATTAAACACGTTTCCTTCTTTATCAGAATTAGTATTGTCCGATTGTCAACTCCATATCAACTACGATCCCACTTTTTATGTTAATTTTTCATCTCTCACTTTACTTGATCTTTCAAGGAATCGTATTTCTTATCCAATAGTTCATTGGCTATCTAACCTTACATCTCTTGTTACACTTGATTTAAGTCATACTCTTATCCCTATTTCAAGTTCATATACTTTTCATACATTGACACTAATAAATCTATATCTTCGTGCCAATAACTTTTCCACAATACCTAATTGGCTTTGCAATATGACCAATCTTGAGAAACTAGATCTTTCAGAGAATTATATCCAACACCTACTTCCTATTGATATTAACTACCTTTCTCGTCTAATTGATCTTGACTTGTCAAATAATCAACTTTATTTAAGTAACACCCCTTTTCATGTGGCATTTCATAACACCTCTACCCTAAAAAATGTAAATCTTCAATCCAACAATTTTTCTACGATACCATATTGGTTATGGAATGCAACTAATCTTGAAAGACTTGATCTTTCATATAATCTTTTTGCACATATACTTCCTAGTGGTTTTTGTTCCTTCTCCCATCTTATGTCTCTTGATCTATCAAGCAATAATCTTCAAGGAGAGTTGTTTGTATTTCTAGGAAATTTCTTGCAATGCAAAATCCAGAATTTAGAGTTTCTCTATTTGGATGAAAACTCACTTTTTGGTTCAATTCCCATGTTTATTGGTATGTTGTCATCATTGAAGGTATTGGATATATCTTACAATCACTTAAATGGAACAATTCCTGAAAGTTTTGGAAATCTTTCAAACCTTGAAGAATTATACATAAGTGACAATGTTTTGGAGGGTTCTATTTCTGAGTTGCATATTTCCAACCTAACAAGATTGAAAATATTTTCAGCCTCTTCAAATAGGTTGACTTTGAATGTACACCCTGATTGGATTCCTCCCTTCCAACTTCAACTTTTGGAATTGAGTTCATGGCAAATGGGACCACAATTTCCAACATGGCTTCAATCACAAAAGGATCTCCAATATCTAGGTTTATCCAAAACCAATATTTCAGATGTAATCCCTTTTTGGTTTTGGAATGGCTATTCCCAACTCAATGAGGTACACCTTTCTCATAACCAAATTCATGGACCACTCCCCTCACATTTTTCTTCTACCTTTCAAGTCATAGATTTTTCTTATAACTCACTCCATGGGTCATTTCCTCCAACCTTTTGTCAACAAAAGGATAAAATGGAACTTACCCATCTTGATTTATCAAGAAATCTATTATTTGGAGAGCTTCCTGATTGTTGGATGAACTATTCTAGGTTGAAATATTTGGAATTAGGGGACAATAACCTGGTGGGAAATATACCGAGCTCCTTATGCTCTACAAACTTTCTTAAAGCCCTATCCTTATACAAAAATAATTTATCAGGAAATTTACCATTGTCCTTGCAGAATTGTAAATTAAAGTTTTTAGATTTGAGCGAGAATAATTTCTCGGGCAACTTGCCAATCTGGTTAGGTAGTAGTAGTCAAGATATTGGGATACTTATACTTCACTCAAATAAGTTCAAGGGCAGCATTCCTAGAGAGCTTTGCCACCTCAAATCTCTTCAAATCTTGGACCTTGCACATAACAACTTCTCAGGAGATATTCCCCAATGCTTTGGTAACTTAAGTAGCATGGCTTTTTTCCCAACTTTTTATTATTATCTCAGAGAAAAAGCATACCTGGTAACAAAGGGGGAAGTCAATGAATATGGCGGGTATCTTCTTGGCCTTGTTAAAAGCATGGACCTCTCAAGCAACAGTTTAACTGGAGAGATCCCACAAGAACTCACCAATCTCTCTTTCCTACAATACTTAAATCTCTCAAACAATCAACTTCACGGAAAGATTCCTAAGAACATCAATGCTATGAAGCGGTTGGAAACTCTAGATGTCTCAATGAATCAGCTCACAGATGTGATACCTCAGAGTATGGCAAGCTTAACTTTCCTAGATTACGTGAACTTTTCATACAATTACTTCTCAGGTAAAATTCCCACCGGCACTCAATTTCAAAGCTTTAGTGGACTTAGCTTCATTGGCAACCGTGACCTTTGTGGACCTCCGTTGACAACCAGATGCCCTGGAGATGAAAAATCTTATAAAGCAATACCAAATGCTAATGATGAAGGCGGCAAGGACAATGGCTGGCTGGAAAAGAGGTGGTTTTACATGGGCATGCCGTATGGATTTGTAGTGGGTTTTTGGGGCGTGTTCGGTCCACTGGTGTTCAACAAGTCTTGGCGATATGCCTACTACAAGTTTTGGGATGATGTGAAGCATCGGATCTTTGGGGGTTAGAAAGCAAAAGCTCACCAAGCCATGTATTGTGTATCGTAGAAGAAGAAAAAAAATTGTTTTCATTTAATGAAGTGATTCATACTTGTTTTTGGTTCTCCTTTCTATTTCTTGGGACTCGAACATACCATAAAAAATTTGTCATAAAAGAGAAGACTAAAAACGCTTCCTAACATTCATATACCGCAGCTCTAATGTAATACTTTGTACACAACGGTCACGTGTTGTATTGAATCATTTAATCCCCGTAAACCAGATTTTTCATCATGAGAAATAACAATAATAACAGAAATAGTAATAACATCAATTATAGTACGAATAATATATTTTTTTTCTACTTTCAAAACTTTTTTATTTCTATGGACTGTTGTTTCCTAAGGATAAGTAACAATACAAAAGGTATGCAGGCTAAAAAAAATTAAAAATCTCTTTTGGCTCAACAAGAAAATACAATTCCTAAACACATATGTAAATCATATAGATTTTAAAATCTCTTTTTGTTTAACAAGAGAATTAACACAATTCCTAGACACATATACACCCACATCTTTTCTTGACATAAAAAAAAATCATTTCGAAAATAATTCTCTTAAATTCAAGTCGTTTTAATGCTCTTAATTCTCTTCACTGGTCTGATCTACATATCTACCACGCTGTCCATTGGCCATTACTGAGTTTATGCCTCGGCCTACCAAGTCAGCATCAATTTATGGTGCAAAAAGTAATGGTTGATTTTGTTGGCCCAAACGAGCCCTGGGACAAGGCATGCTTGAAATTTTCCACAACCACACCTCATACACGTTCCAAGTTGCCTGTGAAGGGCCCATTGCCCCTGAGTATGTCTGTGCCTAAAACTACTATGTCATCACTGATTTCTACTTCAAACAAGAATAATTGATTCAACTCTTTGCACCAAACCATAAGACAAGTTATCTAATGATTTTTGTTTCCCACAAGTTCTATCATTGTTCGTAACCATGTTTGTTCCATGAATTACTAAGTCATTGTTGACGACTAGTACAGAAAGGAACGATAGTTTCGGGTCTTTGCCCCAAACCGTGGGACAAGTCATAATTGATTTCTACTTCAAAGAGAGATGGTTAACTCCGGTCTTTTCACCAGACCATAAGATAAGTTGTCTAATGCTTTTTGCAGTAGTGCATACCTTTATACTACAACGTGCGAGCGAATGGTTGAAAAAACAGGCGCTAGGGCGAGAAAAATGGTCATGTTATCCAACTAAAAGGAGTGCTTTTTGGGATTATGGGTTTTTTTTTCTTCTTATTTATGGTTTATGCGAATTACCCTAAAGTATTTGAGCACCACAATCCCGAAACCTAAAGTTAAATACTTGAGATCATGATTTGTTTAATAAGAATAATAAATGAATAAATAAGAAGATTTTGTCATTAATTAATTTATTGACATAGAGATTGGGATCGGGTAGTTGCTAAAGTTTCATTAACTATGCTGAAAACCCTTCTTGATCAGCAAAACATAGTCACGAAAAGTTATCAAGAAAATAATGAAGAAAATTACAAATTTATGGAAAGATGCGAAAATAAAAAAGACTCACACTAATTTGATTGGAAAGTTTTAGCTATCACATGGGCGAGTGGAAATTAACTTTGAGCTATAGTCCTGCCAGTCTTGTCCCCGTCAAAGTATTCCAACACTATGGCCCAATCTCGGCTTGTTATGCAATATTGGTCTTCATGAAATATCATCTAAAATCCACTTTCTTTCACTTGTTACAAGCAAAATGTTTGTAACATTGTGTTTTCCATGTCTTCCAGGCCTGTGGATATCAGTCCACCAACAACTATCCACAAGTTTCATCAACAATGCCGAGGCTCCATGCAAGATAAATGAACTCCTTTAGCCACTTCCTCAAGCGTGCATATAATCATCCATTCATTAAACGAACTTCCACATAGGTCGTCTCTTGTCTTCCCTCTATGGATTTGTGGATGCATTTTTCGGAAGGTTTCCACACATAACGATTGTAAGGAGAAGTTTCTCGTGTGTTTTGATTTTAATTTTCTTCTACAGATGGATACAGGGATGAATGTTTCAGAAGATTTTCATGCTTCAATCGTTGAAGGTCTCCCTACATGGATGAATGTTTTGCAATAACACATGGGTGGATTTCTAAAATTACCATATTTCGGATGATAGCTCGGACAGGATTAAACAAGTATCTTGCGTTCTAATTCTACAACATATAAAAGGAATATATTAAAAAGATTAGGTGGAGTATGACAAAGATAAAATCGACCGCTCATTAGAAGTGTCCTGAGCAACGCGATAAACAATAATCGAAAACATTCGCGTACGGAGAGGCATTGGACCTCCTCAAAACGTCCCATAAAAAAAAAAAAAAGGCACGTTTAAAGAAAACAATGGAAAACAGAATAACCCTGAGAAATGGATGCAAACAACGTTACAATTGCCTTACAGCTCGCACATAGAGGTCACTTGGTTTACAGAGGAGTGAGAGAAAAAAATACCTAAGAATAGTCCAAGAAAAAATATCTTTTCATAGCTTTAGTTATTGCACCGGCAGACTTAAGTCCCAACACGTTTTTCAAGGTCATGCTTGCTTCTTGCATCCTTGAGTAGGTTTGTTGCATTTTCTTTTTGCTTTGACATTTCTTTGGCTCGTGCCTCACTATTTCTTCCTTCCAGATATGACGTGATTGCAGTCTCATTAATATAGTTGACAACGTTCACAGGCCCTGACAACAAGCAGGAGGCGGACGCCACCACCTATTTCCTCGGGTTAGCTGTCAATTTTCATGCAGTTTTTCGAGTATCTTCCAGATGGCTTCTCTTTATTTGCATTACTTCATTTTCCACATCGTAGCTGCAACATCATTACTATTCATTTAACCAGTGATTGCTGACAGACTCACAGGTTTAACTTGTTTGACCAAAATTCTCAAGTTTGGATGCTAATGGCAGAAATATTTGACCGAACGTTCAGGAACTTGTAGCAGGCTGCCCCATCCGCCAACGGGCAGGCTCCAGAGTCACTAGCCATTCCATTTAAACAAAAAACCCCAGATACTAAAACCCAAAAAAAAAAAAAAAAAAAAACCCCAGATACTGCTCTCCACGCCGCACTTTGGTTTTAGCTTATTTTGTTAGGTAACAACTTCAACTTATAAGAATACTGCTGTTGTTTTGGTTGAAAGTTAGAGAAAGCCTTCTAGTCTTTAAGCTATCAATATGTTCTACACTCTGTAGTTTGAAGTAGAGCCGTTCGGTCCTGAGACGATGGTTACTCATTTCAAGTTTTTATTTATTTTATTTATATTCAATGTAAATTATTTGTCTAACTTTCACTTATATTTTATTTTCTAACACGAAAGAACACAAGTGTATATTCTTCACCTAGACCCAAGGTTGACGTACCGAAAGCACCGGTGTCTGACAACTACATGCATGGATTCGACATAAACATTCGGTTCATACCCGAACTTTAAACAAGTTTCGTGTAACGAGTGTAAAACAGGAACTTTTTTTTTTTTTTTTAACTAATGCAGTAACACAATTAATGATCTGGGATCTTAGAAAGCAATTTAGGTCAGGTGTTGGGAATTGGAGATATAGAGGATCCGAGTCATTTCACACTCGCCCTGCACTATTCTGTAGGCAGACAATTAGTTGTCATTCATTAATGTAACAGAAACAACCCAAAACCAATAGGAGCAGAAGATGTTAAAAGAAAAGGTTAAATAGAAGAAAGAAATTGCATAACGGGAAGAAAAAAGACATTTTCATTAATGGAAAGGGACAAGAGAAAAGCATAATTGGAAGGGAGTACGGAAGAGTGGAGAGTAGTGGGTGGTGTCAGATTATCAGAGAAAGGATTTAGTGCTCGTTGTTATTTTTGATTTGCATGCATTGAACTAGGTTTCAGTTAATTTGGAAGCTCTTCTGGCTTCGTCAGGAGCAACAGTACCCAACAGGTAGGCTTCTTTTTCGTTACATTTGTAGGCACGTAGCTATGTTATTATTTTTGTCCTATTCTTCTCAAGTCAGATCCGTAGGGTTAAAAGTTGCTACGAATCTTAGGAAGAGATCATGTTTGTAGCCAAACTAAATCAAAACGGAGATTCCAACGCAGTTTCCTTGAGAGAAAATAGTGCTAATGAATTGAACTGGCCTTACTTTTTATCTGCTCTACTTCCGAAACACTATTCTAGTGTAGATTCCACTGTGTGAGCTCTAGGTCTTGTTAGCTGCAGGTCTCACTCACAATGCTGTTTCCTTTTGGTATCGATTGGACATCTATTTTTTGAATTTTTGTTTCACATACAGGACTTGCTTTGCTGCTTGACACCCAGAACATTCTTGGGTGGTTTCAATTGCCAAAGCTTGTTGCTCTGTAGTCCTTTCCCTAGAAGGCGACCAGTGTTTGTTGCCAGGTATACATAGTTTGTTTAGTTTTTGTAAATTACTGTTGAAGTTTTAGGAAGCCAAGAAGGAAAAGTGTCTCTCTGGACTAGGAGGTGACTAAGATTTCAAAGTTCAATGATGTCTGTGGCCTTCCCCTGGGCAGTGGCCCCAAGCGTCGGGATATCCAATAGCGTTCGGTTCTTCGACTCGATCAGAGGTGGAAACCGGGCTTTAGATTCTTTAACGCCCAAACCCCGAGATTCGAGAAAGATCAGAGCTAAGCAGTATAGGGAACAGCAATGGAATCCATGCTTTCTCCGTAGAAATGTGAGGTGTTCATCAGCTAGTGGGTCAAGCTTAGATACTGGAAGCCAATTGCCTGTATTATCTAGCATGGGAGCAAGCCCTGCAGGAGAAATGGCTCTATCATCAGAGCAGATGGTTTACAACGTGGTGCTGAAGCAGGCCGCCTTGGCTAAGAAGCGACTGAGGCCTATTGACGATCTTGTTGCGAAACCCGCTGTTCTTCTGCCGGTGACACGCAGCCTGTTACGCGAAGCTTATGACCGTTGTGGAAAAGTTTGCTCAGAGTATGCCAATGCATTTTACCTAGGTTAGCCAGCCCTACTTTGTCTTTTAAATGGGATTTCAAAGCGAGATTGGATTTCAGAGGTATAAATACAATCTCTGTAATGCTTTCGAATTGCAATTGTTATTAATTTTTGCACCTTTTAGGAACTCTGCTAATCACCCCTGAAATGCGAAGGGCGTTCTGGGCAATAGCTGGTGAGTAACCATGACCTTCAATCAGAACTCATCTTTCTTATCATTATGTAAAGATGATAAGAAATTTTTATCTCTGATAATAAATATGAAGCCAGAGAAAAATAATTAAACTATAAAACTCTAGTGAATTTTCTGCAAGAATTATGTCAAAGCGTCACAAAGAACGTGAAAGCTAGCTTTTAGAAGTACGCTGCTTACAATTCCTATGCACAATGTCTAAGCATCACAAACAAATAGTCCTAACATTTGATACATGATTGTCTAATTTTAGTGTTGAGATTGGCGTTATGTTTCTCAAACATGTCAATTGGTCTTTTCTTTGTTCTTAAGTGTGAGAATGCAAGAACTTCTGATGATTGCCAAACATGTGTTGGGTATCTCTCCTTTAAACTTTTTTAAGTGTTATTCTTGTCAAATAAAATGCAACGTGTTAGGACTTTTTCTGATCTGAATGTCTTTTCACTGATTGTAAGTTTGACATTCTTCCCATTTGTTGAATACTAAAGAAGCTTGCACCTTATTAACATTTCGAAGTGTAATACTTGTGTGGATGGTTCTTGTCGTCATGCTTTTTTCTTGAATGGAGAGGGTTAATGCTGAAATAGGAGTTCTACCTTAATTTTCAAACCCATGCTTTGTCTCTTTTAGATGGCTATAGTCACTGTGTCAAATAGGAAATATCATATCGTTTTCATTCAATAAGCCCGGAAATCCAAATTTTGAGAGCAATTTCTATTTGTGTGACTTCAAGGCCAAGAGAGTTAAAGTCTTCCGTATTTTTATTTTTTATGATCCAAATGTATTTGAAATTAAGGTTTGAATTAAATTTGTACTTTTCTTAAGATGTTGCTACACATACAGTTTGGGCTAGGAGGACAGACGAGCTAGTTGATGGGCCTAATGCTTTACACATAACACTATCGGATCTAGACGAGTGGTAGGCACGATTGGAAGGTCTTTTTGAAGGTCGTCCATTTGACATACTTGATGCTGCTTTATCTGATACAGTTACCAAATTCCCAGTTGATATCCAGGTTATACTTTACTTTTGAGAAATCAGTGAAATATCGTACTAGGTCTCATTTAAATTTTTGCACTATCCTATTGTATCAACTGTACTAAGGTGCAGTTGCAAGCTACTAAGAAAAAACACCTTAAAAACAAACTGCATTTTAAAAACTTAAAATTCATAATACATTTCAACATCAAACATTTCCAACTTTTTGTTTCAAAGTTTTCCTTCTAAAGTGAGTCTTAGAAGTGGAAAACCTTCTACGCATGCCATGGCCTCCTCTAGAGATGAAAGCTTTTGGGGGATTGGGGATTGTGTGTAAAGAACCAACAAAACTTGTAAACTCTAGTTCACTTAGAACTTTCATTGTTATTTCATATTCCAAACAATATTCCCATCTTCCCAAAGGTTTGGATTGTCAATAACTAATTCGTTTTTGAAGTTCCCATTACCTCTCTTATCTCATCATGGTTTAAATGGAACTACTTCACTGATAATTCTCTTAACAAAGTTATAGTATGTTCTCTTTCAATTATTGCTTTGCTTGTCATTGAAATTTTAATCTAGTTGTACAAGTTGCATTATTGCAGCCATACAAAGATATGATTGTAGGAATGAAAATGGATCTCTAGAAGTCAAGATACAAAAATTTTGATGAGCTATACCTTTATTGTTATTATGTTGTTGGGACGGTTGGGCTAATAAGTGTTCCAATCATAGGCATTGCACTTGAATCACAGGTAACAACAAAGAGTGTATACAATGTAGCCTTGGCGTTAGGGACTGCAAACCAGCTAAACAATATACTTAGGGATGTTGGGGAAGAGTAAGTGCAAAGCTTTTGAAATTTCATTTCAATCTTATTATCAATACAACTACAATAACAATGCACATAACATGGAGGTTATTTCATGCCTTGAATTATTAAGCCATCTATCTATAAATTCTCGTATCTTAAAATTTACTAAAACTCCTTGGAAATA
Source organism: Casuarina equisetifolia (assembly GCA_028551475.1). Classification (NCBI taxonomy): domain Eukaryota; kingdom Viridiplantae; phylum Streptophyta; class Magnoliopsida; order Fagales; family Casuarinaceae; genus Casuarina; species Casuarina equisetifolia. The sequence continues at coordinate 5,337,438 of CM052361.1, forward strand.
AAATATCAAAACAAGGTAGATATTACTCATACTAAAGCACATAATTAGTTCACCAAATGTAGTACAATCAACATGTTTAGAGATGCATGTTGTATTAGCATTTGTTAGTGCTAGTCTTGTTTCAAAATCAAAATTTGTAAAAAAGTTGATATCAAAACTTGTTCCTTTAAGTTTCTTTTACATAGAATCATATTTTAAAATGGTTTATTTTCTAATCCTAATTAGTACACATGCTTATGTTCCATAGTTGCCTAGAGAAAAGATAAAGATCTAAAAGATTTTGATATTAGTAATTATATTTGATGTGGATGAACTCAAGGCCCAATATTATAAGTTCTCCTATAATAAAGTTAAAGAGTCCATAATATAATCCAATAGTCCAAGAAGCTCAAGCTTGAAGGGTATTTCAAAGATTCTTTAAAAATTTTGATTTGTTCATTCTTTTAAACTTTTTCTTACTATGTATTAGGATTCATATCTTCCTTCATCTCCTTAAGAATCAAATTTGAACATCAATTGAAGGTTCCATGCTTCAATAAGCATGTTTTTATGGAAAGCTTCTCCATCTACAACACATAGTTGTCACTTCATTTTATTATCCTTCTCTAACAAGTTGTTTATTATGTAATGCTAAAAGAGGTAGAGTTTATCTACCACAAGATGAGCTTGCTCAAGCAGGACTTTCAGATGATGACATATTTGCCGGAAAGGTGACAGACAAATGGAGAAATTTCATGAAGAATCAAATAAAGAGGGCAAGGATGTTCTTTGATGAGGCAGAAAAAGGGATAAAAGAATTGAGTGTAGATGGTCGATGGTCGATGGCCAGTAAATAATCACAACTCATTAATATAATTATAGTATAGTGGGTCAATCACTTGGCTTAATAAGATGAAGGGAAATCTCCTATAATAAGATTAATGATGATGATGATGTGTTCTATTGATAAGTAATGGTATCATCAATGGCTGTTATATAGGTCCTTTCACAATTAATGTTTCTGTGATATGGAATCCTTTAGAACAATTAATTAGATAGTTCTCTAAAGGAAATTAAAAGAAGACTATTTTCTCCCATTGCTGGTTGTATGAATGCAGCCAAAAAGACCATTTTTCCTAAGTGATTTACAAATTTTTATACTCTTTGTTTGAAGCATGACTAATGGTCTTGATTGTTATTGTAGGTATGGGCATCTCTGCTATTATATCGCCAAATATTGGACGAAATTGAAGCTAATGACTACAACAACTTCACGAAAAAGGCTCGTGTATGCAAAGCCAAGAAGTTACTTACTTTGCCAATTGCATATTAGAGATCTCCCATCCCACTCTCAAAAATATTGTCATTGTTCAGTAAGGAGTAATTTGAACCCTTAACATAAACTCTAGAACTATTTAAAGGTAATAACTTCATAAAAAGAGAAAAAGGAGTAGCATGACCTTTATATTATAGAACCTTGTGTTGCAGCTAATATTTACAATCAAAAGTCTCTTACTGATTCCTTCAAAAGAAGCACTGTTTCTCCTTCAAAGTAGAGCAAACCAAATGCAAGCTTCCTTTCTCCATACCGATCATCAACCGTTAATGATTCCTTCGAGAGCAGTAATTGAGAAGCATCCCAGGCTTCTTGTCGACGGCAAAACAAACTCAAAGTGGGGCACTAGAAGACGAGGAGAATGTTTTAGATCTTGAGCTCAAACTTTTCACTGAAGTTAGGTTCTGAATTCAAAACCCGCCGTCCAGATGCTTGAAGAATTTAAAACTTTGGTGAGAAGAAAAAAAAAATCACTTGAAGAAGAAAGCTGTTAGGAATATGGATATTTCTTTAAGTTATTTTAAAGATAACAAAAAGAAAGGCTTTATAAAATAAATTTTTATGTAAAAAAATGTGCAGAAAAGAAAACTAATACAAAATATTTATCAATATAATATTTGTCTCTCAAAAATTGTATACATGTCATATATTAATGTTTAGAATATATTGTATTGCCTCCTTTGCTTAGTTGGGTCACAAATATACCAAATCATGTCTTATGATTCATGGATACATCTATATGTAAGTGGGCTGCCCCAAGTGCACTAGAGATGATCCAAATAATATTATTTGTTGGTCTTGAAACATTATTTGATATCTCTTTGGTGAGCTAAATTTCGGAACCCCAAAATACTAATTTGGGCTTTTATGCGCTTAGCATTCAACGTTAATTTAGAAACTCATATTTTGCAAAGGTGCTGTGTTTGAGCATAAGTATTTTGAAAAGTTAAATATTCTGTTCGTAGTGCTCACGACATGAAGTGGATTGAACATATTCATCCTTTGTGTGCATTGGTTCCCTTTATAATTATTTTTAATGAATATGTAAGTTTATTCATCTAAGAACAAAAGAATACAAAGACTTATATATAAAAATATTTTCTCACACACTTTGAGTTGCCAAAATATATGTTCTTGTGATTCATATTAATTCCTTTTTGAACATATATTGGATTGTTACGGTGCAGCAAGTTCATATTTGATATATCATCTTTGGTTGTCTGACAACATTGAAAGATTGCTGAGAAATATTTTTTACTGCTTAATAGCTAGGCAAATATTCATTGTATATTCTTATAATTTAGGCTGTAAACTAAGGGATTAGTACTGAAGTTAACTATTTGTAATCCCTTGTATTAGAACTAGATTTTCTCTTGTTGAAGAGAATGGATGATCACCTGCACAGAATTTCAGACTGAATCATGCATGATAGAACAGACAATGGAGAAAGAAATGAAAATGAATTACCAGCCTGCGTCAGGAAAATGGGAGAGGGAGAGAGCATGTTCCAGACAGGAATAAGGGACCGTCGCTGCAATGTCTACTGCCCACTTCAGCAAGCTTTCAAAGGCTCATGTGTTGTTCTCGTTCTTGTTGCTGCAATGGATCTTCTGTTTTTTATCTAATTATGCCCCTTCCCATGCTTCGTTTAATACTCCATCAAAAGGAGCGGCTCTCCGGTTAAGCATATTGCAGCGTGTGCCTTGGCCAGAGATGTCGCCCACAATCCTCATGGAAAATTTCGAATAAAAAGTACAAAATACTATTTCATGTTCTTTTTTTTCCATGAGAAATTTATCATGAACATTTTCCTAGATGAACATAAGAAATCTAGAAATGTTTTTAGAAATTTATCACCACCAAGTGCTGATTATGAAGGCGGCAAGGACAGTGATTGGATGGAGATGGGATGGTTTTACATGGGCCTACCGTTGGGATTCATAGTGGGCTTTTGGGGTGTATGGGGTCCACTAGTGTTCAAAAAGTCTTGGAGATATGCATACTATAAGTTTTGGGATAATCTAAGGCATCGAATCTTTGGGAGTGTCTGAAATTGAAGAACTACCCCGGGCAACGTGTTGTGTGTATTGTAAAAGAAGAAAAAAAACTTGTTTTCATTTAATGAAGTAATGCTTCTTTATTTGTGGCTCTCGTTTCTATTTTTTGCGTGTCTTTGATCTTCGACTCGATCATAGCAAAACCCCTTTGTCACAAAAGAGAAGCCCAAAAACGCTTCCTCACGTTCATGTATGTCCTGCAGCTCCAGTGCAATACTTTGTACCCAACGGTCAAGTGTTGTTTTGAATGATTTAAGTCCCCGTAACCATGTTATTCAATACAAGAAATAAAAATAATAACAAAAACAGTAATACCATTAATATTTTCTTTTTCCATTTTCAAAATAATGTTATTTGTAAGGACTATCGGTTCCCAAGGGTAAGTAACAGAAAAAAAAAAAAAAAAAAAGGCATGTAAGCTAAAAAAATTTAAAAATCTAAAGTCAGCCTCAACTTCTGGTACGAAAAGTGATGGTTGATTTTGGTGGTCCAAACAAACGACGGGATAAGGCAACTACTGTTGAAATTTTCCACCACTACAGCTTATGCAACTTCCAAATTGTTCCTTGGAATCGGGCCTGTTGCCTCTGACTAAATTTGTGCCTAAAACAAATTGTCATTACTGATTTCTACTTCAAATAGGAGTAGTTGAGTCCAATCTTTGCGCCAGCCCACAAGACAAGTTATCTAATGTTTTTTCCACAAGTGCTGTCATTGTTCATGACTATGCTTGAGCCTTATTACCAAATCCTTATTGATGACTACTACAGAAAAGAATAGAATGGTTGTTTCCCGTCCTTGTCCCAAACTGTGGGACAAGTCATCATTGATTTCTATTTCAAGGAGGGGTAATTAATTCCAGCCTCTGCACCAAACCATAAGATAAGTTGTCTAGTGTTTTTTCACAAGTTCATACCTTTATACTACAACCTGCTTGTGAATGGTTGAAAAACAAATGCTAGGGCAAGAAAAAAGAGAAGAAAAAAAAAAGTACCTTCGTTTTCTAATTAAAAGGTATGAAAGGTCTCATTTTTTCCTAAGGATAAGTAGCAATGCGAAAGGTATGAAAGGTAAAAATTATAAAATATATATATATATATATAATTATTTAAAAATTATAATAATTAAAAATAATTAAAAATTAAAACATTTGTTTTTATTTAAAAATATACTTTAATACAATTGCTAGACACACGTCTTTTCTAGACGTCTTAAAAATTCATTCCGAAGATAAGTCATTTAAATTTAAGTCGTTTTAATGCTTTTAATGTTCTTCAAAAGTGTGGTTTGCGTACCTACCACGCTGTCCCCTGGAGAGAGTCCATTGCCCGTGACTCAGTTCGTTCTTTGGGCTATCATTAATTTCCAGCACAAAGTTGATTTTTGGAGTTGAAGCAATCCGTGGAACAAGGCATTGATTCTTAAAATTTTCCACAACTACACTTTATTCCTGCGGAAGGGCGCATTGCCGGGACTATATTTGTGTCTTAACCAATAAAGTCATCCTTGATTCCTGCTTCAGTGAGAGTAGCTGACTACGGTCTATGGACCAAACCATGGGGCAAGTCATCAAATGTTTTGTTTTGTTTTTGTTTTATGTTTTTTTTTTTGTTTTTCCCCACCGGTGCACACCTTTATAGTAGAACGAGTGTGTGAGTAGTTGGAAACAAATGGTAAGGCGAGAAAAATGAGATAGAAAAATGGTCGAAAGATAGAAGGTATTACATTTCCCCTTGGAGGGTAATATTTTTTGAAGTATCTTAGTAGTGAAATGTCACTCGAATCAGCGTGTAATGCTTATTTTTTCCGCAAAATTAAGAATATTGTGGAACGATTATGGCGTAAAATTCATCCAACATGTAAAAGGAGGGCGTATATACACCACGCATAGAGAATACAAGGCAGATTTGACTTTTATTTCTTGTCATGCGTGGCAAATGTTTGATATTTTGTCTTGTTGGAATCTAGCATTTTGTGACCATTGACTCGCGGTGAGGAACCTGGTTGGTACCTTCAGATTGTTGCCTCCGGTAATTAAAGAACCACTACAGAAAAATATATGTGTATATGAAAGAAAAAGAAAACCAAAATAAATATGCACAACTTTCTTAAGTTATCACTTATGTATTTGCAAATACCTTTGTTTCTCTCTCACTCGCTCTTTGTTTTGTTCTTAATCCCTATTATCTTTTAAGAGTAAGAAGTGCCGTAAAAGACATGCAGGGCTTAAAGAATATCTTTTCCTCACCGCGAAAGACATGTAAGAGTCTGTATCCATCAGGCACACACTTACACACAGATATCTTTTCCTCGCGTAACAAATATTTACTCTGAGGGTAATCCTTTTAAATTCAGGGCGCGTTAATGGTTCTAATGCCCTTCGCAAGTATGATTTACGGACCTATCATGTTGACCCTTGTGTCCATTGCCAAGAATGTGTTTATGCCTTGGGCTACTACGTCACCGCAATTTCTAGTACGAAGGGAATGGATGGATTTTTGGTCTTGGAGACAAAGCGGTGGTCAAGACATCTGATGGTTTCTTTTGGTCTGCAGACAAAACCATGGTATATGTCATCGAACATATTTCCACAATGAATAATTTTTAGTTAAAAAGGCGTGTGAAATGGTTAAAATATGTGCTTGGTGGCGAGGAAAACGAGAAAAGAATGGTCGAAAGTAATAAGCGTTTTATGACCCACCCCGTACTCCACCTTTTTATCTCCTATATATAGGCCAGCGTCTCATACCAGAGTGTAACTCGTTTCTGTATTGTTCACTTCTCCATTCTCCAGCAAAAGACACAAAAACTTCTCTATCGTGTCATGGGAATGCTTATGGATAGGAAGGTCAATGTTTCGGTACTTATGCATTGGTATGTGTTCTTGGCAACTACCTTATTTACCTGTAGTCTTCGGATTGGAAATGTTATTTGCCAAAACAGAGAGAGAGAAGCCCTCCTTACTTTCAAACAACGTATCAAAGATTCTTCGAATCAACTCTCCTCTTGGACAGGCAAAGAATGTCGTGTGTGGCTAGGAATCAGTTGTGACAATATGACTGGGCATGTTGTCCAACTAAACCTTATGAACATGGGGTTGTTGGTATTTCTAGACAATTCTCTAAAGGAATTAAATCATCTTTACTCTTTGAATCTTAGTGGGAGTATTGTTACAAATGATCATGTTCCAAAATTTTTGGGCTCTTTTCAAAATTTGGAATATCTAGCAATTTCTAGCCCCATTATGAGGGTTGATAATCTTGAGTGGTTGTCTAAGCTTTCTTCTCTAAAATCCCTATAAATGAGTGGAGTCATTCTTAGTAAAGTATCTAACTTATTCCAAATACTAAACATGTTTCCTTCTTTGTCAAAATTAGTGTTGTCTTATTGTCAACTCCATATCGATTATGATCCTACTCTTTATATTAATTTTTCATCTCTCACTGTGCTTGATCTTTCATCGACTCATATTTCTTATCCAATATTTGGTTGGATATCTAACCTTACATCTATTGTTACACTTGATTTAAGTGCTACTTTATTCCTGCTTCAAATCCAGTTGTTTTCCATACCTCTACACTAAAAAATCTATATCTTTGTGCCAATAACTTTTCCACAATACCAAATTGGCTCTATAATATGACTAATCTTAAGAAACTAGATCTTTCAGAGAATTATATTCAACACTTACTTCCTAATGATATTAACTACATTTCTCACCTAATTGATCTTGACTTGTCAAATAATCAACTTTATTTAAGTAGCACCCCTTTTCATGTGACATTGCATAACATATGTACCCTAGAAAATGTAGATCTTGGTTTCAACAAGTTTTCTTCAATACCATATTGGTTGCAAAATGCAACTAATCTTTAAACCCTTGGTCTTTCAAATAATCTTTTGGCATGTATCTTTCTTAGTTATTTTTGGTCCTTCTCCCATCTTATGGATCTTGATCTATCAAACAATAATCTTCAAGGAGAGTTGTCTATAGTTCTAGGAAATGTCTCAGCATACAAAGTCAAGAATTTAGAGTTTCTATATTTAAGTGGTAACTCATTCTATGGTTCAATTTCCATGTCTATTGGTACATTATTGTCATTGAGAGAATTAGATGTGGCTCAAAATCATTTGAATGGAATAATTCCTAAAAGTCTTGGAAATCTTTTGAACCTTGAACAATTAAGCATATATGACAATGCTTTGGAGGGTTCTATGTCCAAGTTGCATTTTTCCAGCCTAACAAGATTGAAACTATTTTCAACCTTTTCAAATAGGTTGAATTTGAATGTATGCTCTGATTGGGTTCCTCCTTTTCAACTTCAAATTTTGGACTTGAGTTCATGGCAATTGGGACCAAGATTTCCAACATGAATTCAATCACAGAAAGGTCCCCAATATCTAGGTTTATCCAATGCCAAAATTTCAGGTGTAATCCCTTCTTGGGTTTGGAGTGGCTATCTCCAACTCTATACATTAGACCTTTCTCACAACCAAATTCATGGCCCACTCCCCCCACATTTCTCTTCTACCCTTCAAGAACTAGATCTTTCTTATAACTCATTCCATGGGTCTTTTCCTCCAACTTTTTGTGAAGAAAGGGATAATAGAAATTTGAATAGTCTTGACTTATCAGGAAATATGTTATCCGGAAAGCTTCCTGACTGTTGGGCGAACTATTCTTCATTGGCAATTTTGCAATTGGGGGACAACAACCTGGTAGGAAATATACCAAGCTCCATATGCTCACTTCGAGTAGTATCCTTGTACAAAAATAGTCTATTGGGAAATTTAGCATTGTCCTTGCAGAATTGCACATCCTTTATGGTTTTAGACTTGGGTGAGAATAATTTCTTTGGTGACTTATCAATCTGGTTGGGCAATACTAGTTTGGATATTTGGGTACTTATTCTTCACTCAGATAAGTTCGAGGGCAGCATTCCTAGAGAGCTTTGCCACCACGACTCTCTTCGAATCTTGGACCTTTCACATAACAACTTCTCAGGAAACATTCCCCAGTGCTTTGGTAATTTCAGCAGCATGATTTCCACTTCAACTTCAGATGAAGGTTATTTTGAGGTACAAGCGTGTTCTTGGTAACAAAGGGGAAACTCTATGAATACGAAGGGAAACTTCTTAGCCTTGTCAGAAGCATCGACCTCTCAAGCAACAGATTAACTGGCGAGATGCCACAAGAACTCACCAATCTCTTTTCGCTGAGATAGATACCTGAATCTCTCGAACAATCAACTCTATGGAAGGATTCCAAAGAACATCAATGCTATGAAGCAGTTGGAGACGTTGGATGTCTCAATAAATCAACTCACTGGTGTGATACCTCAAAGTATGGCAAGTTTAACTTTCTTAAATTATGTGAACTTTTCATATAATGACTTCTCTGGCAGAATTCCCACTAGCACTCAGTTTCAAAGCTTTAGTGGACTCACTTTCATCGGCAATCGTGATCTTTGTGGACCTCCATTGACAACCGAATGCCCTGGTGATGACAAATCGCATAAACCAGTACCACGTGCGGGTGATGAAGGCGGCAAGGACAAGGGCTGGATGGAGATGAAGTGGTTTTACACGGGCATGCCGTTTGGATTTGTAGTGGGTTTTTGGGGTGTATTGGGTGCACTAATTTTCAACGAGTCTTGGAGATATGCATACTACAAGTTTTGGGATGATGTGAAGCATCGGATCTTTTGGGGTGTCTAAAAGAGAAGAACTGTCCCAGGCCATGTGTTGTGTATTGTAGAAAAAGAAGGGGAAAAAAGAAAAAAACAAATTTGTTTTCATTTAATGAAGTGATGCTACTGGTTTTGGGTTCTACTTTCTATTTTTGCGAATCTTCGATCCCGGAACTCGAACATAGCAAAATCCTTTTGTCAACCCAAAAATGCTTCCTCTCATTGATATCCGTCACACTGCTCCGATACAATACTCTGTACACACGGTCAAGTGCCGTATTGAATCGTCTAGTCCCCGTAAACCATATTATTCAACGCGAGAAATAACAATAATAACATCAATGATACTACACTTAATATTTTCTTTTTCTAGTTTCAAAACATTTTTATTTCAAGGACTACAGGTTCCTAAGGATAAGTGACAATGCAAAAGGTATGCATGGGAAAAAGAAATTTAAAAATCACTTTTTGCTCGACAGGAAATTTAGTACAATTCTTAAACACAGACAGATACATTTTCTTGACACCACAAAATTAATTTTGAAGATAATCCTATTAAATTCAAGTCGTTTCAATGCTCTTGATGCTTTTCACAAGTTCGATTTACGTATCTGCCACGCTAGTTTGTGCCTCGGGCTACTAAGTCAGCGTCAATTTTTGGTACAAAAAGTAATGGTTGATTTTGGTGGTCAAAACAAACCATGCTACAGCTTATGCAACTTCGAAGTAGCTTGGGAAGGGCCATTGCCCCTGAATACGTTTGTGCCTAAAACTACTAAGAAGAATAGTTGATTCAAATCTTTCAGCCCCACCATAACAGACAAGTTGTCTAAATTCGTTTTCCAACAATTTCTGTCATTGTTCGTGACTGTGTTTGCTCCATGAATTACTAAGTCATCGTTGATGACTAGTAAAGAAAGGGATGGTTGTTTCCGGCCTTTGCCCCGAACCGTGGGACAAATCATAATTGATTTCTACTTGAAAGAGGAATAGTTAGCTCCGGTCTTTTCAACAAACCATGAGATAAGTTGTCTAATGTTTTTCCGCGATTGCATACCTTTGCAGTAAAACATGCGAGTGAATGGTTGAAAAAACAGGTGCTACGGGGTGAAAAATGGTCATTTTATCCAACTAAAAGGAGTGATTTTGGGGCCAGAAAACTGTTCGTTTAAGCATATTGCGGTGTGCTTTAGTGGAATTAAGGGTTAAACTTTTTTCTTTTTCTTATTTTTGGTTTATGCGAATTACCCTAAAGTATTTGAGCACTACGATCCCAAAACCTAAGGTTAGATACTTGAGATCATGATTTGTTTAATATTTTTGTATGTGAGACACAAGAATAATAAATGTGTGAATAAGAAGATTTTTGTTATTAATTAAGTTATGGAGGTTGACATTGGGATCGGGTTGTTGCTAAAGTTTTATTAACTATGCTGGAAACCCTTCTTGACCAGCAAAACATAGTCATGAAAAAATTATCAAGACAATAACAAAGAAAAATATAAATTTATGGAAAGATACAAAAGTAAAAACGACTGATACTAAATTGATTGAACTAAATAATATGGTTGAATTGGTAATTTTTAGCTATCATTTGGACGAGCGGAAGTTAACCTTGAGCTACATTCCTGCCAGTCTTGTTCTCCGTCGAAGTATTTCAACACAACGGCCCAATCTCGGCTCGTTATACAATATTCGTCTTCGTGAAACAGCCGCTAACACAAAACCCACTTTCTTTCACTTGTTAAAGCGAAATGTTTGTGACATTATTGTTTTCCATGTCTTCCAAGGCCTGTGGATCTCAGTCCACCAGCTACTAGCCACAAGTTTCACCAACAAATGAACTGCTTTAGACATTTCTTTTAAAAAAAGAATAAAAAAATTATTACAATGACAAGCATCCAATTTATGCACATAAGATGTCAAATTCCAAATTTTACAACCGCAATTCCTGCTAACTTACCAATTGAGCTAGAGCTGACTAGAGACTGTATTTTTGGTTCTCATACAGGACTTGCTTTGCTGTTTGACACACAGAGCATTCTTGAGTGGTTTCAATTGTAAAAGCTTATTGCTTTGTAGTCCTTTCCCAGGAAGGCGAACAGTGTTTCTTTCGAGGAATAGCTTTCGTAAATTACTGATGGAGTTTGAGGAAGCCAAGAAGGAAAAGTGTCTCACTGGATATGGAAGTGAATAAGATTTCAAGTGCAATGATGTCTGTGGCCTTCCTATGGACAGTCGACCCAATTGTTAAGATATCCAATAGCTTTGGGTTCTTCAATTCGGTCAGAGATGCAAACCAGGCTTTAGATTCTTTAATGCTTGTACGCCGAGATTCGAGAACGATCAGAGCTAAGCAGAATAGGGAACAGAAATGGAATCGGTGCTGTCTCCGTCGAAATGTGTTCATTAGTTAGTGGGTCAAGCTTAGATCGTGGAAGCCAAATTCTGGTGTTATCTAGCATGGGAGCAATCTCTGTAGGAGAAATCGCTCTATCATCAGAGCAGAAGGTTTACAACGTGGCTAAGAAGCGACTGAGGCCTAGTGACGATCTTGCTGCGAAACCGGATGTTCTTCTTCCGGGGACACGCAGCCTGTTACGCGAAGCTTATAACCTTTGTGGAAAAGTTTGCGCAGAGCACGCCGAGACATTTTACCTAAGTTAGCCTGCTCTACTTTGTCCTTGAAGCGGAATCTCAATTCGAGATTGGATTTTAGAGATATAAATGCAGTCTCGGTATTGCTTTCGAATTCCAATTGTTATTAATTTTTGCACTTTTTAGGAACTCTGCTAATGACCCCTGAAATGCGAGGGGCGTTCTGGGCAATAGATGGTGAGTAGCAGTGACCTTCAATCAGAACTTTTTCTAATCCGAATGTCTTTTCACTGATTGTTAGTTTGACATTCTTCCCACTTGTTGAATAGTAAAGAATTTGGTCCCGTATTGACATTTCTGAAGTGTATTACTAGAGTTTCTTTGAGTATTTGAATCAATGCTGCAGTTAATAAACAGAGTCTTGCCTGGAAGGAAGCTTTATTCTCTTCAAATTTGTCCCGATTGATAGTTAATATGTCCGAGAATGTCATTGTGAGACAAATAAAATTGATCTAAGAACAACAGGATTTGAAGATATCTACAAATCTTTTCCAACTTGGCTGTGCGAGGGAACTACTTGGGAACTTAATTTCTTTTATCACGCTGTTACAAATGAATCCAATTTCTGCATGCTAACAAGTTCTGTCCTAATTTTTTTTAAACATGGAAAACTACAAGTCATAAACTAACTGATTTGCACCTATTATTCGAGCTCCCAAATAGTTTAGAGTGGATGGTTCATGTCATCATGCTGTGAGAGTTTTTTCTTTTCTTTTCTTTCTTAAAAGGGAGAGGTTAATGCTGAAATAGGAGTTCGAGTATCTTAACTATCCAACGTAATTCATATCTTGTATCTTTAAATCTGTCGTTTTATGATTTTGGCTTTCGTTGTTATGCGAAATAGGAAAATGTAATATCATTTTTCATTCAATAAGCCCAGAATTCCAAATGTAAGCAATTTCTATGCGTGTGGCTTCAAGGTCAAGAAAGTAAAATTGTTTCATATTTTTATTTTTTATGATCCAAATTTATTTGAAATTAAGGTTTGAGTTAAATTTGTACTTTTCTTAAAATGTTGCTACACAGACAGTTTGGGCTAGGAGGACAGACGATCTTGTTGATGGGCCTAATGCTTTATACATAACACCATCGGATCTAGATAAGTGGGGGGCACGATTGGAAGATCGTTTTGAAGGTTGTCCATTTGACATACTTGATGCTGCTTTATACGATACAGTTACCAAATTCCCAGTTGATATCCAGGTTATACTTTACTTTTGAGAAATCAATGAAATATCATACTAGGTCTCATTTAAATTTTTGCACTATCCTATTGTATCAACTGCATTAAGGTGCAGTTGCAAGCTACTACGAAAACACACCTTAAAAACATACTGCATTTTTAAAACTTAAACTTCATAATGCATTACAACATCAAACATTTCCAACTTTTTGTTTCGAACTTTACCTTCTAAAGTGAGTCTTTGAAGTGGCCAACGTTTTACGCTTGCCATGGCCTTCTCTAGAGATGAAGACTTTGGGGGGATTGGGGATTGTGTCTAAAGAACCAATCAAACTTGTAAACTCCAATTCACTTAGAACTTTGATTGTTATTTCAAATACCAAACAATATTCCACCTTCCCAATGGCTTGGATTGTCAATAAGAAATAAGTTTTTGAAGTATCCATTACATTCCTTATCTCATCAAGGTTTAAGTGGAACTAGTTCACTGATAATTCTCTCAACAAAGTTATAGTATAGTATGTTCTTTTATAGTTATTGTCTTGCTTGTTATTGAAATTTTAACCTAATTGTATGGATTGCACTATTGTAGCCATACAAGGATATGATTGTAGGAATGAGAATGGATATCTGGAAGTTAAGATACAAAAATTTTGATGAGCTATACCTCTATTGTTGTTATGTGGTTGGGATGATTGGGCTAATGAGTGTTTCAATCATAGGCATTGCACTTGAATTGCAGGCAACAACAAAGAGTGTATATAATGTTGCCTTGGCATTAGGAATTGCAAACCAACTAACCAATATACTTAAGGATGTTGGAGAAAAGTAAGTGCAAAGCTTTTGAAATTTCATTTCAATCTTACTAGCAATATAACTACAACAACAATGCACACAACATGGAGTTTATTTCATGTCTTGAATTATTAAGCCATCTATATATAAATTCTCGTATCCTAAAATTTACTAGAACTCTTTGAAAATAAAATATCAAAATAAGGTAGATAATTCTCATACATAAGTATATAATTAGTTCATCAAATGCAGTACAATCAATATGTTCAGAGATGCATGTTGTATCAGCATTTGTTAATGCTAGTCTTGTTTCAAAATTAAAATTTTTAAAAAAATTGATGTCAAAACTTATTCCTTATACCTAGAATCATATATTTAAAATGGTCAATTTCCTAATCCTAATTAGTACACATACTTATGTTCCATGGTTGCCTAGAGAAAAGATAAAGATCTAAAAGATTTTGAAATTAGTGATTATATTTAATGTGGATGCACTCAAATCCTAATATTATAAGTTCTCCTATCAAGGAGTTAAGAGTCCATATTATGATCCAATAGTCCAAGAAGCTCAAGCTTGAAGTGCATTCCAAAGATTCTCTAGGAATTATGATTTGTTTATTCTTTTAAACTTTTTCTTACTATGTATTAGGATTCATATTTTCCTTCATCTCCTTAAGAATCAAATTTGAACATCAATTGAATGTTCCATGCTTCAATAAGCATGTTTTAATGGAAAGCTTCTCCATCTCCAACACATAGTTGTCAATTCTTTTTATTGTCCTCCTCTAACAAGTTTTTTATTATGTAGTGCTAAAAGAGGTAGAATTTATCTACCACAAGATGAGCTTGCTCATGCAGGACTTTGAGATGATGACATATTTGCTAGAAAGGTGACATATAAATGGAGAAATTTCATGAAGAATCAAATAAAGAGGGTAAGGATGTTCTTTGATGAGACAGAAAAAGGGGTAAAAGAATTGAGTGTAGATGGTCAATGGCCGGTAAATAATCACAACTCATTAATATAATTGAAGTATAATGGGTTAGTCACTTGGCTTAATAAGGTGAAAGGAAATCTCCTATAATAAGATTAACAATGATGATGTGTTATATTGATAAGTGATGGTATCATCAATGGCTATTATATAGGTCTTTTCACAATTAAAGTTTATGTGATGTAGAATCCTTTTGGAACAATTAAATAGATAGTTCTCTAAAGGAAACTAAAAGAATACTATTTTCTCTCATTTTTCTTATGTGATTTACAAATTTTCAACTCTTTGTTTGAAGAATGACTAATAGGCTTGATTGTTATTATAGGTATGGGCATTTCTGCTATTATATCGCTAAATATTCGATGAAATTGAAGCTAATGACTACAACAACTTCACGAAAAAGGCTCGTGTATGCAAAGCCAAGAAGTTACTTACTTTGCCAATTGCATATTCGAGATCTCCCATCCCACTCTCAAAAATATTGTCATTGTTGAGTAAGGAATGATTTGAACCCTAAACATATACTCTAGAACTATTTAAAGGTAATAACTTCATAAAAAGAGAAAAAGGAGTAGCATGACCTTTATATTGTAGAACCTTGTGTTGTAGCTAGTATTTACTATCAAAAGTCTCTCATTGATTCCTTTAAAAGAAACACTGTTTCTCTTTCAAATGAGAGCAAACCACACGCAAGCTTCCTTTCTCCATACTGATCATCAACTATTAATGACTCCTTCCAGAGCAGTAATTTAGAAGCATCCCAAGCTTTTTGTCAATGGCAAAACAAACTCAAAGTGGAACACTAGCAAACAAGGAGAATGTTTTAGATCTTGAGCTCAAACTTTTCACGGAAGTTAGGTTCTGAATTCAAAACCCACCATCCAGATGCTTGAAGAATTTAAAACTTTGGTGAGAAGAAAAAAAAAAACACTTGAAGAAAGCTGTTAGGAATATAGATATTTCTTTAAATTATTTTAATGTGTTAAAGGTTGATAGATTTCTCTCTATGTTACCATATATTAGGCTTAGAATAAGGCCCAATATATTTTTCTATATTATAAGATACTATGGTTTTCTTGTATAAGCATTGCTTCAATATCATGAAGAATTTGATAAACTCTTCCACGTTTGGAAAAAAAAGCTTGTTTATTGATCAAGCAAAACCAAAACTAGTTACAAGAAAAGTCGAAACCGTAAAGAAGAGAACTCTTAGTATACAACTATATATTTCAACAGTTTAACCTAAGAAGTTATATATAAACAAGAGTAAAACTTATACAAAGAAACCCTAATATCTTACAATATAGGAAAATATATTGGACCTTATTCTAGGCCTAATATATGGTAACATAGAGAGAAAATTGTCAACCTTCAACATAATGATAACAAAAAGAAAGGCTTTATAAAATAATTTTTTTTGTAAAAGAATGTGCAGAAAAGAAAACTAATACAAAATATTTATCAATATAATATTTGTCTATCAAATATTGTATAAATGTCATATATTAATGTTTAGAATATATTGTATTGCCTCCTTTGCTTAGTTGGGTCACAAATATACCAAATTATGTCTTATGATTCATGGATACATCTATATGTAAGTGGGCTGATCCAAGTGCACTGGAGATGATCCAAATAATATTATTTGTTGGTCTTGAATCATTATTTGATATCTCTTTGGTGAAGACCATTTGGTGAGCTAAATTTTGAAACCCGAAAATACTAATTTGGGCTTTTATGCGCTTAGCACTCAACGTTAATTTAGAAACTCATATTTTGCTAAGGTTCTATGTTTGAGCATAAGTATTTTGAAAAGTTATATTTTCCATTCGTAGTGCTCATGACATGAAGTGGATTGAACATATTCATCCTTTGAGTTGCCAAAATATGTGTTCTTGTGATTCATATTAATTCCTTTTTGAACATACATTGGACTGTTATGATGCAGCAAGTTCATATTTGATATATCATCTTTGGCTGTTTGAAAACATTGAAAGATTGTTGAGAAATATTTTTACTGCTTAATAGCTAGACAAATATTCATTGTATACTATTATAATTTAGCTTGTGAACTAAGGGATTAGTACTGAACTTAACTATTTGTAATCCCTTGTATTAGAACTAGTTTTTCTCATGTTGAAGAGAATGCATGGATGATCACATGCACGGAATTTCAGAGTGAATCATACATAGTAGAGCAGAAAATGAAGAAAGAAATGAAAATGAATTGCACTTACCAGCCTGCATCAGGAAAATGGAGAAGGAGAGATCATGTTTGAGACAGGAATAAGGGATCGTTGCTGCAATGTCTGCTGCCCACTTCAGCAAGCTTTCAAAGGCTCATGTGTTGTTCTTTTTCTTGTTCCTGCTTCTCCATCTTCTGCCTTTTTCCTAATTATGCCCCCTCCCGTGCTTCGTTTCATACTCCATCAAAAGAAGCGGCTCTCCGGTTAAGCATATTGCAGCGTGAGCCTTGGCTGAAGATGCCGCCCACAATCCTTATGGAAAATCTCGAATAAAAAGTAGAAAATACTATTTCATGTTCTTTTTTCCCCTGAATTTTATTTTCCATGAGAAATTTCTCATGAAAATCTTTCTAGATGAACATAAGAAATCTATCTTTGGACTTAAATGGCATCAACTCAACAAACACCTAACTTAATTGGTAATTGATACTACTTAGAACTAAAAAGATCCCAATTTCAATACACAAACCCTCGTCTCCTTTACCTACTCATAATTCTTCTTATTTATGGTTTCTGACTAATTACAATTAAGTTTTTGAGCACCACAATCTTAAAACCTAAGGTTAGACCTTTAAATAATGATTTGTTTAATATTTTTTAATGAATGAATCAATAAGAATATTTTGTTCTTAAATAATGTTACTGAGAATGGGATTTGATAAATACTGAAGTTTTGGCAAGATGTTGAAACCCTTTTTGATCAGCAAACTATAGTCACAACAAAATTAGTAAGAAAATAACCAAGAAAAACAAAATTTTAAGAAAAGATGATGCAAAAATTAAAAAAATAAGACTTTTGAAGTCAACTTTGACTGAAAACAAGCCCATCCAATTCTAGTCTAGCCTGTAGGGTAGCCGTAGGTCTGGTCGGTCTATGTCGACACTCTAAGAAAAGTAATCGGAACTCAAGCCTAGGCCTTCCAGCTTGGACTCCGTCAAAGAATTCCAACACAATTGGCCCATCCATCACCGCCCATTATGGAATATTGGTCTTATTGTAACAAGAGGAAAAGAGAAAACGGGCCAGTGTTTGGGAATTGTATATTTGCTTGCTCAAGTAATTCAGTACAGGACTCGTCCTTATATAACAGAAGGACCAAACTAACATGGAAAGAATATAGACAATGAACGAAATATTACATTAATTCATATACAAGTAATATCCATAATAAACCTATGCCATAAGGAAAGAATATGGACCTATATCAGGAAAATATAAACTGGAATATGCGGACGTATCTCCAACACTCCCCCTCAAGCTGGTGGTTTAGGTGGTTTGTAAACATCAAACACACCAAGCTTGCTCAAGAGATAGGTATGTTGTCTTTGACAGAGAGCTTTTGTGAAGATGTCAGCAGGTTGTTCCGTTGTTCGTATCTCTTGTGTTTTGATGATTCCATCTTGAATTTTATCTCTTGTGAAGTGACATTAAGTAAGCAGCAGTGACCACACAATCACCCCAAAATTTTTCAGGAATGGAGGCTTGGTGTTTAAGGGCGCGGGCAACTTCGAGGAGGTGGCGGTGTTTGCGTTCAACAACCCCATTTTGCTGAGGGGTATAGGTGCAAGAACTTTCATGGAGGATGCCGTGAGAGGAGAAGAAGGACGAACAATCATGATTAAAAAAATCACGGGCATTGTCTGTACGAACACGTTGAACGGAGGTGTGAAATTGGGTTTTGATGAGGGTAAAAAAACGGATGAGATGGGAGAGGACTTGGGACTTAGATTGCATGAGAAAGACCCAAGTACCTCAAGAATAGTCATCGACAAGAGTAAGAAAAAAACGAGAACCATCACGATGGGGCGTGTGGTAAGGCCCCCAAATGTCGATGTGAAGGAGAGCAAAAAGAGAAGTGGTACGAGAAGAGCTGGAAGGGAAAGGGTTCCTGGATTGGTTAGCGAGGGGGCAAACGGGACATTGAGGGTGAGGGAAGGTGGCACTGTGGCCTAAACGTTGATGAAAAAGAGAAATATTATTAATATTATTGGCGTTACAAAAGAAGCCCTGAAACAGGGAATGACAAGAAGGGAAAAGAAAATTCGTAGGAAAAGAAACCCAAAAATAGAGACCATGAACGACCCTACCCAAGCCCATCAGTTTGCCAGTCGAACGGGCCTGAAAAAGACAAAATTAAGAATCGGAAATAAGGCGACAATTATTGGAAGCACAAACTTTGGAAACGGAAATGAGATTAAATTGGAATTCGGGAACAAAAAGAACATTATGGAGGGTGAGGTGTGGGCTAAGAGTAACGTCGCCAATTTGGGTGACAGAGGTAATTGTCCCATTAAGGAGGTGGACGGTAGTGGAGGGGTGATTATTATGAATTTTGGAAAAAATTTTGGGTGGCAAATAATATGGTCACTGGCACCAGAGTCAATAATCCATGCATGAGAAGAAATCGAGCTCATAAGACAGAAAGACGTACCTGCAAAATTGCTAATTTTGTCTGGAATGCCGACATTGGAAAGGGCCTGCACGATTTGTTTGAGCTGATTCTCGCTGAGAGGATGTTCAATTTGTTCCCTAGAAATAGCAGTAAGTTGATTTATGGAGGCTTCCTTGTCAGAGGTGTTACGGTCCGTGGGCTTGCCATGAAGACGCCAGCACTGGGCCTTAGAATGGTTGGGCCTCTTGCAATATTCACAGACCACGCTGCTGGATCGCGAGCGGGCTGAGTTCGGGCCGCACGAGCCCGTAAAAGAGCGTGAGGAGCGCACGCTGTTAGATCGTTTGACCGCGGGGGCTGGCGTGGCGTCATGAGAGGCGTCAGAGCCATGCGCGCCTGAAAGGAAAAAGGGGCCGTCAGATCTAGGGTGATGATCTGGGTCATCCATCCCATAGTGAGAAGGCGCAAGGTCATTTCCCGTGTGACCTAAGCGCGCCGCCTGGGCGATCCAGCCGCCAGAAGCAGAGCGACCAGCAACGAGGCGCGAGGAAGGAGGAGCTCGAGCCGAGAGGACAACCGTGTCACCGACGCGAAGGTATTTAGAAGCCGCGAGACGGTGATTTTCTTCCTGAACGACGAGATGGAAGACACGGCGGATGGACGGTGGTGGCTCCATGGTAAGAACCTGTGATCGTAAAGGTGAGTAAGATTCATTTAGAATCAATAAAAAATGGGTGACCCGATCTTGTTCTTTGATGGCGGTACTGCCGTATAGTTGCTTCCGGTCCATCGAGTTTCTCTTCGACGCTGTCTAGTTCGTTGCAAATCGCGGCGAAGCGATTGAAACAGACAACCACAGAGAGGTTGCCTTGTTTCAATTCGGTAAGGGCTTGGTGAAGCTGGAAACGCTTCACCCGATCGGCCTTGCCGTACATCTCTGTGATACTGTCCCAGAGAGTGTGAGCATCCTCCGTGGGAGGTAGACTGGCAACGACATCCGGGGCGATGCAGTTGCCAAGCCATGTGCGGACCAACTGCGAACATTTTCGCCATTGCTTGGCGAGACGCTCGTCGGAGGGAACGGGGATGGTTCCGTCAAGGAAACCATCCTTGTCCTTGGTGACGAGAGCGCGACGGATGTCGCGAGCCCAGATAGTGAAGTTATCGGCGCCGGTGAGTTGATGGCCGATCAAACGAAGTTTCGGTCCGTCAGACGCCGCCGTGTAGAGGGCATCGCCAGGCTCCAAGCGGTTGTGAACGAAGCCGAAATTGGGGAAAGGGCCCGACGAAAACGTCGGGTAGGGATCCGACTCGAGTTGACTCGGAAAAGAATTGGGGAAAGTTTCTGGGTTGGGGAACGGGTAGGGGTCCGGCCCTGACCCGACGGGACCCGACCCAAGGGAGGGCCCGAGAGGAGGCAAACCGGACCCGAGATAAGGCCCACCCCCAGTTGAGGCAAACTCAGGGTGGGCCGCAGACAATGGGTTCAGACCGTCAGGGTGGACGGTGGGTAGGCCCAATGGAGAAGGGCCTAGACTCGGTTGCGAAGGCTGGGCTGGAGGCGCAGAGTAAACATAAGGGTGAGGCATCATAACGGGCCACCCAGAGGAGGGTGCCGTGTAGGGAAACCAGGCCAGTGGATGAGCTGGAATAGGCTGAGGTGGAACAGCCGAGGTTGAGCCTGTAGAACCCAGGGCTGGTGTGGGGTTTTCGTCGGTAGGGGAAGGTGGCTCATACGTGATATCCTCAATGATGGGAGCATCAAGGTCTTGACTGGTAGAAGGCATGATGAAAGGTAAAAAAACTCTCTTTTGGTTGTTTCTGCGTATCGGATTACTGATTGCTACGCTGAAGTGCTAACGTATTTTGTAGGTTAGAGCAAAAAAATGGAGCTAAAAAAAAGACATAGACGATCAGAACAAGAAGCGGAAGCGGGAAGAAAAATTTGGCTCTTGATACCATGTAACAAGAGGAAAAGAGAAAACGGGCTAGTGTTTGGGAATTGTATATTTACTTGCTTAAGTAATTTAGTACAGGACTCATCCTTATATAACAGAAGGACCAAACTAACATGGAAAGAATATAGACAATGAACGAATATTACATTAATTCATATACAAGTAATATCCATAATAAACCTATGCCATAAGGAAAGAATATGGACCTATATCAAGAAAATATAAACTGAAATATGCGGACGTATCTCCAACACTTATGAAACATCATTTAAAACAAAAACCTACATTCTTTTAATTATCATAAACAAAGATGTCTCTACCCAACATTGTTTTCCACGTCCTCCAAAGCTTGTGTGTCTCAGTCCACCACCTGCTCCCCGCAAATTTCCACCAACGGAGCTGAGGCCCCCAAGCATGAACTGTTTTAGCCACTTCCCCAAACGAGCAGGTGATCATCCATGCTTTTGACGAACTTGCAAGCTGGTCGTCTTTGGTCTTCCCCATATGGATACATGGATGAACGTCCCGGAAGCTCTTCCATACTTCAATGATTGTAAGGAGAAGTTTCTCCAATATGCATTTTAACGGTTGTGCTAATTATTTATTCTTTTCCAACAACATGACAAGGGTGCATGTAAGATGTAGGATGCTACTCCTTAAACTTGCAAAAAAAATATTATTTTTTAAGTATATGGTCTAAACATAATCATAATCATTATTAAAATAAGACTGTTAAAATAATAATTTTATTAGTTACAATCAATAAAATAATTCATGAAAAAAGTCTCTATTTAGAAATGTTAAACTTTTGTAAATGTTTTGTTATATTATAGTTAAAGAATTTAAAATTTAATTTTCTCTTAAATGAATTATAATACTTAGGTATATTCCTAAATTTTTATATTCTCTTATTCTTTTATAAATAAACTCATATATTCATATATAAAAAATATCATTTTTAAGTAAAGACTATAACTCAAAACTTAGATAGATAGATCTTTTCTTTATTTAAGTTACATTACAAAAATCGCATGTTCAAAATACGACTTTTATCATATTCATGCCAAACAATATTGGGCTCACAATTATATAAAATAGAACAAATTCAAAAGACTTAGAAGCTTAATTATTATTTTTTTTAATATTTATATATTTAAGGATATCCTTGGGGCCTGATGCTGCCTCTAAGAGAGGAGGCAGACAAGTACTGCCGACATCGATATTTTATTAGAATTGTCTAGCGGTGTTCGGCCCGTTGTGCAAGTGTCAACTTGTAAAGAGAAAAACCCAGAAAGTGCAAATAGGCGACGTGTCAAACAGATGACCCACCAACCAATTGGCGTAACGTGTGGAGTTCAGTGGGACACGGCCCCTAAAGCGAGCGTGGTGGGCTTTTCCGACACGCTTTTTGCGCGACAAGACAAAGAGTGGGGGGCCGGCGGTGGGCCACATTTCACACCCTGCCACGTCCAATGCATCATGTCAGTCCCCCACTTCCACAGTGTTCTCCACCCCCCTTCCCCAACCCTTCCCACCCCCCTCTGGGCCCCCACCACCAATCCTCCTTGATTTAGCCGCACCTCCCAGGGCTCACTCACCGTACGCCACGTGCACGTATCAAACCCGCCCACCGTTCCACCTGTGGCGTGTTCCACGTACCTGATAACGTTATCTTCCACTGATTGGGTGCTTCTCTCCACGTGTCCATCCTTTTTTGATTCTCTTGATCTTCTCGAAAAAGTGCTTTCCTTCCTGGATCTCTTTGGATCGGATCCTCGATCCGGATCCTCACTTTTTTAAATATTACTATTTTTCTAACTCCCATACATATTCGGTTTCAATCAGGTATTAGAAGTCGGGTCATCGATATCCGATCCGAGTCACTTCACACCTGCTCTGCACTAATCTTCTGCAGCCAGACAAAAGTCGCCATTAAGAAGGCGTACGAGACTAACCACAACAACCCAATACCAACCCAAAGCAAAAGCTGTTAAAGAAGAGCTTAAATAGACATCATTTTCGTTAATGGACAGGGAGTGGAGACAAAAACATTGTTGTTATCAGCGTCTGTAAAAGTGGAGAGTAGCGGGTGGCAATCAGATGTCCAGGCAAAGGTTTTAGTGGTCGTTGTTGTTTTTGCTTCCCATGACGATGATGATGATGATGATGTTGGGGCGTTGAACTTGGTCTTAATTAATTTCGAAGCTCTTCTGACATCTTCTGGAGCAACTGCACCCAACAGGTGGGCTGCTTTTTCCTTGTGCTTCTATGCATGTTAGCTATAATATTTTTTTTTTATAGTTTTCTTCTTCAGTCAAGATTCAGAAGGTAAAAAGTGCTGTGAACCTTAAGAGATAGATCTTGTTTGTAGTCAAACTAAGTGAAAACGGAAGACCCAACGCAATTCATTGGGAAACAAAGGTGCTAATGCATTGACCTGCCCTTACTTTTTATCTGCTCAACTACCGAGACATTATTCTATTGGAGATTTCACATTCTGAGTTCCTCCTCTGGTAGTTGCAGGTTTTGGCTTACCGAAGATTTTGCTTCCTTTAGTATAGAGTAGACATATGCTATTTTTATTTATTGTGCTCTTGTTTCTATTACAGAACTTCGCTTGCTGTTTAAGCCCAGAGTTCCAAGTCTCGGGTGGTTTCAATTGCAAAAGCTTCTTCCTTTGGTTGTGGGCAATATTGAAGTCCTTTCCCTGGAAGCTGAACAGATTTTCTTGCGAGGAATACAGAGTTTAGTTGGTTTTCTTAAATTAATGTTGGAGTTTTAGGAAGACAAGAAAGAAAAGTGTATCTCTGGATATTGGGGTGACTAAGATTTATAGTTTAATCATGTCTGTGGCCTTCCTATGGACTGTCACCTCAAGCGTCGAGATATCCAACAGTTTTGGGTTCTTGGATTCGGTCAGAGATCGAAACCGGGCTTTAGATTCTTCAGTGCCTGTATCCCGAGATTCTAGATTGATCAGGGCTAAGAAAGGTAGGAAACAGAGATGGAACCTGTGCTCTCTCAGTACAAATTTGAATTATTCATCCGTTGGTGGGTCTGGCTTAGAGAGTGGAAGCCAATTGCCGGTATTATCTAGCATGGTAGCAAACCCTGCAGGAGAAATGGCTATATCGTCAGAGCAGAAGGTTTACAATGTAGTGCTGAAGCAGGCCGCCTTGGTTGAGAAGCAACTGAGGCCTAGAGAGGATCTTGATGTGAAGCCAGATATTGTTCTTCCGGGGACACTGAGCCTGTTAGGCGAAGCTTATGATCGTTGTGGACAAGTTTGCGCGGAGTACGCAAAGACATTTTACCTCGGTTAGCCTTCTCCTCTCTGTCCTCAAAACGGAGTTTCAGTTCGAGCTTTGATTTTAGAGACATAAATGCAGTCTCTGCTATGTCTTCGAATTCCAGTTGTAATTGATTTTTGCACTTTTCAGGAACTCTGCTAATGACCCCTGAAAGGCGTAGGGCTATCTGGGCAATATATGGTGAGTAACTGTGACCTTCAATCACAAAACACCTTTCTTATCATAATCTAAAGATGATATAAACATATTTACCTCTGATAAGAAACATGAAGCTTGAGAACATAATTCTTGCAGAAATTCAATACTGATTAGTATGCAGAATGGAGATTACACTGACTAAGATATTCTTTATTTAGTTAGAAACTTATAGTCCTAACATTTGATACATGATTGTCTATTTATTCTGTTAAGGTTGGGTTCATATTGAACTTAAGTTCATGTTTCTTGAACACGTTGGATGCTCTTTTCTTTATTCTGTGCAAATGTATGCACTTCTGATGATTACCAAACGTGTACTCGACATCTCCTTGAAACTTTTGAGTTTAGTGCTTGTCCAAGAAATGCAACCACACGCTTGTGGTATGGATTTCACGCAGTAGAACGTTTCTATGATTGGAAGTCTGACTTCCCCACCCATTTGTTGAACAGTAAGGAAGGTTGGGACCTTATTAACATTTCTAGAATGTATGTATCAGATGCAGCAACCACCAAATAAAGTCTTGCCTGTAGAGGAGGCTTTATACTCTTGTGAGACAAATCAAAATGATTTTAAGGACATGAGTATTTGAAGATGCCCACAATTATTTTCCAAAATTTGGCTGTGCTAGGAAACTACTTTGAAACTTAATTTCTTTTATCACACTGTTACAAGAGAATGCATACAGTTTCTTCACGCTAACAGGTTCAGTCCTAGTTCTTTACAACATGGAAAAAAATTAAATTAGAAAGTCATAAACTAACTGATTTACCCCCATTATTCTAGCTCCCAAATACTGTAGTCTGGGTGGTTCTTAGCTTTCAAACCTAGAATGTATTATATCTCTTTTAGATCTGCCATTTTATGATTTTGGCTTTAGTCATTGTACCAAATAGGAAAATACCATCTTTTGTTTCATTCAATAAGCCTAGAAATCCAAATGTTTGTGAACTGTTTCTGTGTATGTTACTTCAAGGTCAAGAAAGTTAAATTGTTTCATATTTTTAATCTTTATAATCCCAATTTATTTGATGTTAAGGTTTCAATTAAGTTTGTACCTTTCTTATGACGTTGTTGCACATAAAGTTTGGTGTAGGAGGACAGATGAGCTTGTTGATGGACCGAATGCCTCGCACATAACACCAACAGCATTGGATAGGTGGGAAGCGCGGCTGGAAGATCTTTTTAATGGTCGTCCATTTGACATGCTTGATGCCGCTTTATCTGATACAGTTACCAAATTCCCTGTTGATATTCAGGTTAGACTTTATTTTTCAGAAGTCCATGAAATATCATATGAGGTATCAACTTAGTAAATAGCTCCAAGATGCAGTTGTAAGGTACTAAGATAACAGCACCTTGAAAGGAAACTGACACTGCATTGTAAAAACTGAAACTTTATAGCATCATTTAAATGTAACTTTTAGTTTCAACTTTTCCTTCTATAGTAAGTCTTTAAAAAGGCTAACCTATTTTGGCTTATCATTACCTCTTTTGAGTGTTAGGCCTGGTATGTCTAACAAGATGTATGTTTTTAAGTAAAATGAAAAGAGACATAATTTTAAGCCATTATCTCCCTTATCTCATTTATGGTTTAAGTGGAACATGTTAAATGATAATTTCCTTGACAGAGTTATAGTATGTTCTTTTATATTTGATTTAAGCTTCTTATCAAAATTTTAATTTAGTTGTATGGACTACATTATTGCAGCCATTCAAAGATATGATTGAAGGAATGAGAATGGATCTTAAGAAGTCACGATACAAAAATTTTGATGAGCTATACCTCTATTGTTATTATGTTGCTGGGACGGTTGGGTTAATGAGTGTTCCAGTCATGGGCATTGCACCTGAATCACAAGCAACAACTGAGAGTGTATATAATGCTGCCTTGGCGTTAGGGATTGCAAATCAACTAACCAATATACTCAGGGATGTTGGAGAAGAGTAAGTACAAAGCTTTACAAATTTTATATGCCACAACTTTTTAGTCTTACTAGCAATAAATTATAA
This sequence comes from Casuarina equisetifolia, assembly GCA_028551475.1. Classification (NCBI taxonomy): domain Eukaryota; kingdom Viridiplantae; phylum Streptophyta; class Magnoliopsida; order Fagales; family Casuarinaceae; genus Casuarina; species Casuarina equisetifolia. The sequence continues at coordinate 5,364,248 of CM052361.1, forward strand.
CGATAATGCACAAACCACAAAAGTTATTTCATGGCTTGAATTATTAAGCCATCCTATTGTAAATTATCATATTGTGAAATTTGTTAGAACTCTTTTGAAATATAATATAAGAACAAAGTAGATATTTACCCACACTATGGCATTTAATTAGTTGATCATATGTGGTACAATCAACATGTTTAGAGATGCTATTGTACAAGCATTTGTTAGCACCTAGTCTTGTTTTAGAATCGGAATTTCTAGAAAGTTGATATCCTTTAGGTTTCTTTTACCTAGAATTATATTTCAAGTTGTCTATTTCCCAATCCTAATTAATACATATGCATATGCTCCATGGTTGCCTATAGAAGAGATGATGATCTAAATGATTTGGAAATTTATACAACCATCAACTTCCTACCATTTGGCAATTATGATCCTATTTTAACAAGTTTATTTTTACACAGTGCTGGCAGAGGGAGGGTTTACCTACCACAAGATGAGCTTGCTCTTGCTGGGCTTTCAGATGATGACATATTTGCTGGAAAGGTCACAGATAAATGGAGAAATTTCATGAAGAATCAAATAAAGAGGGCAAGAATGTTCTTTGATGAGGCAGAGAAAGGGGTGAAAGAGTTGAGTGGAGCTAGCCGATGGCCGGTAAACTATCAAAACTCGTATCAATATAATTTTAATACAGTAGATCAATATAATTCCAATATAATGGATCATTCACTAAGCTCTTAAAGGTGAGGGGGAATCTCTTGTGATCATATTAATGATGATAGATGTGCTATGTTGATAAGTGATGGTATTATCATTGGACGTTATATGAGTGTTTTCACAATTAAGGAGAATGCCTGATGGTCTTTGATGTTATTGTAGGTTTGGGCATCCTTGCTATTATATCGCCAAATATTGGACGAGATTGAAGCTAATGACTACAACAATTTCACGAAGAGGGCTTATGTAAGCAAAGCCAAGAAGTTTCTTGCTTTGCCAATAGCATATTCAAGATCTCTTGTCCCACCGTCAAGAACATCATCGCTGTTGACGAAGGCATGATTTGAATCTTAAGATAGGATTGTAGAACATATTATATGGGAATGACTTCGTGAAAATAGAAAAAGGAAAAGTATAAGCTGTATATATGGAACCTTTTGTTGCAGCTAGTTTTCACCATCAAAGGATCTCAATGATTCCTTCAAAAGCAAGCAATGCTTCTCTTCTAAAAAATAAGTGCAAACTACATGCAAGCTTCCTTTCTCAAAACTGATCATGAACCATTAATGACTCCCTCGGAAGCTGTATTCGAGAATTAAAACAATAAGACAATGAAAGGAAAATAGATTAAAATGGAATGGAATATAATAAAATTTTCATTTGATTATTTATCTGCTGTCACAAAAGTGTATGCGATTATGCACATGTTTTAAAGAAGAAAAGACTTTTATTCCTTGAGGAAACATTTCCATGGGACATATTTTTCACGTTACTCGTTGAGAGTTAAGCTAGTACCATTTCTTTCAGAACATCTTATATAAATGGTTGCCTTCATTTATCAAAATGCAAGAATTTCAGACATCATCTTTTATTGTTTTTGAAGCCACACTATCCAACTCCACATCGTAGAGCTTTTCCGGATTCATGGCTTACTCTTCATTTCCCACATACCATTCATGCATTAGATCATTCTAATAAGTCTTTCCATGGCTCTCTTTCTCCCATAGTTCGTGAACTTGAGGATAGAACCAGTAGACTAATAGGGGAGAATAACCTGACAGGAACTGTACCGCGCTCCTTGGGTTTTTCATGGTCTTTCAATCGCTAGCCTTGAACAAATACACACTATCGGGAAATTTGCCATTGTCCCTTCGAAATAGCACACAATTGGAGGCTTAAAAGATTATCTTAAATTGTGTTGCTCTCGGCAGTCTTTTGAACTTGTTCCTCTGAAATTGCTCCGATAGCTTTTACCTTGCGTTACGGTGTTAACAGACCAAAGAAGTTTCCAAAAGTACTCCAGAGATTATTTCCAATCAAGTTTTTCCCGGAGCTGCATGGCAGCTGACCAGATATGGCAGAAGAAAAATGAACTGGAGTTATAAATCATGCATAATCACTATTTCACTAGCCGGAAAGGCCAAGGAAATGCCAGGCTTCCGGTGACTGTTTCCTCTGCATTAGTCCAAAAGCCTAGTAAGAAATCCGTTACACGAACATGACGACGTCGTCCTATTCAGATTGTTAGTAGAAGGTGCCCGAAAACAAAGATGTTGACATATGAATATGACATGGAAAATAGTGAGGGAATAGAGAGGATGAATGAACATTGGAGCATGGCCTCTTACAGATTAATGGGGAATGATGTCGTTCACCCCGTAACAGTGGTTGGAAGTGCAGCAACCACTTCTGCCGAGCCAGTGCATGTATGCGAGGCCTGCTGTGGATGTCTTACCCATCGGTTTCACCGCTTCCAGATGAGGTATTTGAGCTTGAGGTTTTCTGAACCACAAGTATGAACATCACGGCTATATTTCATTCAAGGTTCACCCTTTCCAATCCAGCATGGAGGAAGATGTATCTGGGAGTTTAATGGCCACTCCTCCCACAGGGATGGAGAGAGGGAGGAGGAGAGAGAGAGAGAGAAAATTAAGCTGGCCTTGTTCAAATGTCCAGGTAAATATTCCTCAGGAGAGAGATTTGATCATCTCAGTGCAATAACAGATGCAATCAAGAAGGATGTTCTTGTATCTGACCCTCCACTGGACAGCCAATTTCCACCGGTCGATAGACCTTCTCATTTTCCTGGACAGAAGTACGTCATTACCACCTTCTCCATCTCGCAAATTATTGGCTTCCAAGAATGCCGAAATCTCTCTAGAAGCAGAATAAATTTTCCCAAGTTCTTGGATTTTGTCAAGGGAACTTAGTAGCAAACTGTCTTCTTCAATTGATGTTGGCAAATTCTTCAAAATTTCACTGCACTTATTGGCTATCCATTTCATAACATGTATCTCATTATCTGTTGAGAGTTGAGAACCTGAATAAGCAAGGTGTCCTACGGATCTCCGCTTGTTTGCTGGGGTTGCCCATAATCGCAAAGCAGACAACAGGGAAAAGGATGGCCTTCCATTTTGATGAATATACAACGAGTCCTTTGGCCAGGAGCTGGACGAATAAATTTCAGGTTCCAAGGGAATAAAAACTTGGTCGTTTGGATTTTCATTCAGAAGAAAGCCATAGTGTTCAAGAAGCTCCAAATTTGTGTATGTCCCATAGCATAAAAGAACCTGCAGAGAATAATATAACGTTTCAATTCCATTTTCCCAAGCACCCAGAAAAGGTAATACAACATAATAAAAGTTCTGGGGCCCCTTAGGCTTCAGAACTGCTATGAAGTCATTTGTTTAGAGATTCACATCCACATCATAATCAACCACTTGTTTTGGTTTCCCCAGTTTGATTTTCAAACTTAAAACTTGGAAGTTTGAAAAAACAATCTTATAAGATCACTGCATAAATTCATATTTGTATCAACAATGGCAAACTATATTTCATGCACCAAAACATATATTGATTTTTATCTTTTTCTGTTTCTGGATCTCATAGTTGATACCTAATTCAGTTGGTCTTAAATTTCAATGGCGTTACGTCTCATCTTGAAGTAACATAACTTCAGAGGTCACCCTACCAAATGAGACCTCATTTATGTGCTTTTGACCTTCCAAACACTTAGAAACCTAATCCCACCCAACAACCAAAAAAAAAAAAACCACCCTGCGTACTTTTTCCCAAGGAGACATCCTCAAAGGATATACAAGCACCTAAGATTAATTTGGAGTGAGATGTCACCCTAGTTCACGATATGTGATTCTTCATCCAGTAAGGAGGAATGACCTAACTATTTTTCTGCTTGCTTTTCTTTTCCTTATAGCTCCACACTAAGCTCCACTCTGCCCCACTCCGCCCCCCCCCCCCCCCCTCCCCCCCCCAACACAAAAAAAACACTGCCTTTTTATAACACAGAATCTACCAGTAGCACCCTTGGTGTTTCAAGCAAACTTGGTTTATTTCCTATTTCAAGAAGCTACTGCATCGGTCAGGTTCCATAGCCTAGGCTTCTGCATTGTGCTACATACAGGTTGTGGAAGATGTTTTGAACACAAATGATTAATTCCATACAACATTATAGCTAGAAACACTTTTAGCAGCCGCAAATTCTAAAAACACTCTCATATTTGTCATCCCAACATATCAAGTTCGTACAGGTTTCTACCTACACACTCAAAAAGGTTTTATGATCTAGGCATCACTTTGAATGTTTGAACGAAAAATTTCATGTCTAGGCATCAAAGATAACCTTGATCTTTTATTGAACAAGTGAAACATTGACAAGCATCATAACAAATTTTAGACAGCAGTAGCTGTTAACAGCTGAATTTCAAACATTGAGAAAAAGTTAAAAATAACAAAAGGCCCAAAAAGTTAGCAAGGATCCATGAAGGCCATTAAAATGTGGCAACATGGAAATTAAAAAAATAAATAAAAGTTCAGTCTTCAGAACTCAGCAGATAAACAACTTGTGCTAAGAATTCTCAGCACCAAAAGGGTCCCATTTAATGGCAAAAGTAATCTCAAGATGATCCAGTATTAGGAATCCTACTTTCCTGGAGTTCTAAAAGAATTACAACCGAAAAGATAGCTGGCAGCAGTGTTTCATTAAAGAAGAAAGAAACAAAACTAAAGGACGTCCAGCCAGAAAAGTAGGTTCGAAATGTATACGACTGGCTCCTAAACAAGGTTCGACCCTTGTCAACCGCCTAAAACCTTTCCCAGTAAATAAAGGTTTATATTCCAGGTAAGAGAGAATTCTGGGGGAAAAGGAAAAGAACCCAAAATCTGCGGGCATTGAGAGCTAATTGTGTTGCAAAAAGAAAGAAACATTCCGTTAGCAGTCAGAAAAGTTCCATGGCCAGATAATGTCTTCTCAAGGGAGCGAAACAGAGAAGAGCTGCTGGAGCGAGGAGGCTTAAAGCAAGTCTGAGGACAGACTTCCTCAAAAAGAGGAAGAAAGAGAGGAAATTATTGCCGCAATTTATATCTCCTGCCCTTCAAAAAGGGAGCTCCCAAGAAGCATCAATGGAGGAAAATAAGATAGTAAGCCATCGTGGACACGTGATCTTCTGTTCTGTCTTCCCCTTCAGACTTATTTATGCAGCATTTTTTAATCATTTTTGTGCCTTTACTTCTTTATTGATGATCGCTCTTATACTTAGTTTGTAACCCCCAGGAAAACTACTTAATGAATTTTCTCAAAGAAAAAATGTAAGCCACTCAAAATAAGGGTTCGTGCATAAGGGAAATGAAGCTTGGAGCATTAAACCAAATACATAATGAACGAAACATTTGAATTATATAACAGCAACTAACTGCTTATTTTAAAAAAAATATAAAATAAAATAAAATAAAAAAATGTTAGCTGAATAATGTCCTTGAAAGTTGGCGGTACCTGCTCTCCTTGTCTATAATTTTGCCGAGCATAGAAGCAGTATGCAGCAACATCCTCTTGATACCCACCATCTGTTAACCTCTGATCATGAGCATCAAATGGTTCCCCAGTGGAAACAGGTGTACAGTTTCCATTCAGCGGAGAAGATATCTGAAATGACGGGATACACTTCCTACTGTCTACTTCTTCAGAAGAAACCACCTCCTCTCCTGGTGCAGCATAATTAAATAAGTCTCCCACAGGACATAAGCATCCTGCTTCATCCCATGGTACATGCAACGTACGTGAAGAAATCTTCCAGTAGGACCGATATAAAAGATTTAGATTACTGACAAAACACAAACTAGAGCAAGAAACAACTAGAAATGGAGTCTACAAAAGCATCAATAAGGATCCAAAAGAAACAAAATAAGGCACACCAAATGAATGGAGCTACTAACAGATATCGAACATCAGAGTAACTAACATAAACGCATTTATACTAGTCTCAAGCAACATCTCAAACCATCTCTTTGTTAGACTATTCAATCAAAGCCGGAGAATGTTTAATCACAATTCATTATCTGACATTGTGAAAGCAAAAGAAAAGAAGCACATAAAATATTAGTGGAGACCTATCTTATTATGCAGTAGTTGTAACAGAAGGATAAGAAACTCACAGTTGATGCAGCCCAAAGCCAAGCCCTAAAAGTCAGAAGTTGAGGCTTAAGATTAATTTCTTTCATCAGTTGATTGGCTTCTTTCCACTCTGATCTAGCCTTTGATATTGCCTTTTCTGCCGCCCAGATAGCATCAGCAACCTAGAAACCATTTAAACGCTTGAGAAACCATTTTAGCCACACAGATAACATCTGACATACTTCCTACCGAAATCATACAAACTAAAAATTGTAAATCCGAACTGAACTTGGAAAGCTTGCTTCTCGAATTCCCCAAAAGTTGATAAGATATCATAATCGCGCGGCAAGTGGATCAGATAAGGGTACCACCATGAACCCTTTCCTTTTCCCATTTCATATAATAAACAAACAGTCAGTACCTGCATTAGAAATTTGAAGCATCAATTGGGCATATATAAACTTATTGTCCAACTAGGTGTACGCAGTTGACAAACCAATGAAAATTTATTTAAAGAAGGTAACCTGGATAGAAGAGAGAGAAGAGTACTTATTAACCGCAGCAGAGAGCTTAAGATCCTTCAGCAAGCTTTCTCTGGTCATCAAAGCCGATTTTGGGACCCTAAGAATAAGCTCTCCCCTTCTAAGATCACAGGCAGCACCCAAACCTCGACTGCAGCATTCGCATTAACATGGGTAGGAGAAATAGGATAGACTAAGTTAAGTATAAAGAATTTCTCGCAAAAAACTCACCTTCCCAAACTCTTTTTTTTTTTTCTAGAAAATACAAGAAAAGAAAATAAAGATTCAATCTTTGATTTCGTGAATTAGATAGAGAAAGACGTTAGAAAATAATTGAAAATTTCCCTCCACTCAGAAGAGCCTACAGCAATATGGGTCGGCTGGGTCGAGCATTTCATTCATTAAAACACAAATATGCATCGTAAAACAGAAGATGGAATACGAAATTTTCGCTGAAACCAAACGGAGAGAGAGAGAGAGAGAGAGAGAGAGAGAGGATAGTCCAAGACGACGAGAGAGATGAAATTGAATTGCCAGTACCCGCCAGCGAGAGGAAAATAGGAGAGGGAAAGAGCGTGTCCCAGACAGGAAGAAGGGACCACTACTGTTGAGTCCGAAATTCCAATGTCTGCTGCCCACTTCAGAAAGCTTTCAAAGCTCATGTCTTGTTCTTGTTCCTGCTCCATCTCCATCCCCTGCTTCTCTTGCTTCCTTCCTAGTTATGCCCGATTCCCTGTGCTTCGTTCCATACCCCCTCAAAAGGAGTGCATGGGAGTCTACAAAACTACTTAGTTAAGCATATTGCAGTGTCCCCAGGTAGAATTATAGATTAAAGTTTCTCATGGGAAATTTTGCTAAATGAAAATAAGAAATCTAGAATGTTTTCTAGACATATGTTTCAACCTTGATCTCCTAATAGCTTTGGACCCATGAGTTTAAATTTTCAATTTCTTGTTAGATTGCGTATATCTTAGTTATGGGTTATGACGAATTACCCTAGTATTCGAGCACCACAATCCCAAAACCTAAAGTTAGATACTTGAAATCATGATTTATTTAATATTTTTTAATCAATGGAACGATAAGAAGATTCTGCAATTAATTTATTTAGTTATTCTTTATGATCTCAATTTATTTGAGATTAAGGTTTGAGTTAACTTTGTACCTTTTTTATGGTAAATGTTGCACATAAAGTTTGGGGTAGAAGGAAAAATAAGCTCGTTGATGGGCTTAATGCCTTGCACATAGCACTAACAATATTAGATAGGCGAAAGGCACTGTTGCAAGGTCATCCATTTGACGTGCTTGATATTGCCGTGTTTGATACAATTACCAAATTTCCTAGTGATATAGGTTAGACCTTATTTTGGAGAAATCCACAAAATATCATATTAGGTCTCAATTAAATTTTTACACTATCCTATCTTATCAAAATAGTAAATAGCTCTAAAATGCAGCTGCAAGTTACTAAGATAACAACACGTAGGGAGCAAACTATCACTATATTGTAAAATTTGGAGCTTCATAGTGCATTACGGCATCAAACAAATGTAGCTTTCCATTTCAAACCTTTCTTTCCAAAGTCTTTGAAGAGGCTAAAACTTTTAGGCTTGCCATTACCTCTTCTGGCAAGCCTTTTATAATCAAGGGGCTGCATGTTAGAAGGACCAATCGAATTTGCAAACTTCAGCTCACCTAGAAATTTCATTGTTATTCCCAATTCCAAGCAATATTCTGTCTTCCCAAAGATTTAGTATTGTCTAACAAGCATTATGTTTTGAAGTAAAATAAAAAAGACATTAAATTTTAATCATTATCTCCCTCGTCTTATTTATGGTTTTAGTGAAACTAGTTCAATGATAATTCCTTGAACAAAGTTATAGAATGTTCTTTTCATATTTTGTATTTTACTTATTATCAAAATTTTAGTCCATTGAATGGATTACATTATTACAACCATTCAAACATTTTATCAAAAGAATGAGAATAAATTTCAGAGAGTTAAGATATAAAAAATTTAATGAGATATATCTCTATTGTTATTTTACTGCTAGACAGTTGGGTTAATAAGTGTTCTAATCATGGGCATTGCACTTGAACCACAATGAAAAACAAAAAAGTGTATATAATGTTGACTTGGTGTTAGGAATTGCATATCAACTAACTAACAAACTTAGGGATGCTGGGGAAGTGTAAATGCAGAGCTTTAGAAATTTATATGCTTCAATGTTTCAATCTTACTGGCAATATAATTACAACAATGATCATTATACACTCACTAAACCAAAAGTTATGATTAATAGTCAAAACACAACCTTATTATCTTAAATCGATCTAAGCACCAATTACCTACTTGAGCTAAGGTACTCAGGCCAACCCACTTGGACTCCATCTATACCAAGCTCGCAAAGGACCCCCTCCGTAACTACCCTTGGCAGCGTCGACACATTACAGCAAAGATATATTCCACAAATGCTGTCCTTGATCGCCTCACGTACTATTCAATACGGATTGGCTGCCGTCAATCAGTTCATTCTAGATCACTGATTTAACCACGCTATTAGGGCACCGAGGAAAAGACACATGCTGATGTTTGCAATTGAAAGGAATTGCTACCTTCAAATGTTACGAGGTACCAACTCACAAAAGTCTTTTGAAAGTAATTGGTACCTTCAAATCTTACGAGGTACCAACTCACAAAAGTCTTTGTCGTTCAAGTAGAAAGGTTCATACCTTTGTAGTAGAACTAGTCATGTTTGGTTGCGCTGTAGTTGTTCACTGTTTTCTGCAAAAGGGAGACGAACTGAGGACCACAGTGTAAAAGGGGGAAAGAATCCTAGTGAAATTTCAAGTGTACCGTCGTTATGCAGGCCCTTCCATCGTTACAAATGACATAGTTCTCATAAAATTCCATACCTCTACTATTCCAAGAGTTTACTAAAGCAAACATCTCACCTTGGTGTCCACTAAAATTCCTAGTGAAATACCAAACATATCCCTTCCCTTTCGTCTTCCACCTCCGAAACCTTAGGATCTTCAGAGAGCTCCACTAAAACCGGAATGTCCAAACAGAACATAAACCCAATTCGAGACCCATACTACTTTGGCCTCTAATGAAGTTCCTAAAGCTGCTCCAGTAACCATCAAGTTGCTGAATCATTTAAACTTTGACATATGGAGCAAGCAAGTCCTGAATGCGCTCAATGCAAAGAAAAATTTGAGCTTAAGTAGTCAAGATGCAGCCACGTGGAGGTTTTATGATACGAAATACATCAAAGCTGTTCTTGTCAGCAGCGGGTCCTCCTCATGAAGACTTCCTTTAAAGCAGTTCCAGAAGACTCTTAGTTGGAGCTAAAAAATGACACTTCAACTAACTTTATAGGTACAAGGTCCTAGCCCTCTCATGATTAGGATTGTGATAGATGGATTTTGAATTTAAGAGCAAATGATCATATTGCATGCCATCTAAGTTGTTTTATATGCATCTGTTTCATGCACTTTTCAATGCTTGTCCATTCTCAAGTAGGTCCTGTACAACTATCACACATGTAGGGTTGGCTCAGCCCATAAACTCCTTAATTTTGAAACACGTATTATTGCTTTCGACTTTAACTTTATTTCCTTTGCTAAACAGACCACAGATAGTAATTACATAGCCATATTTTTTCCTTATCCAATACGAAAAGTGAACACCCAGATGAAATAATAAAGGATTATGAGAATAAAAAGAAAATGATAGGACATAATAGATTAAAATGAAATAGAATAGAAGAATAAAAATGGCTATCTCATTTGGACTATCCGGAGATTTAACCTTTCAGATTTTCAGCAACTTAAATCTCCAGATAGTCCAAATGAGACCGACGATGTGCGTTGTTCGGACGTGAGAGAGACACGTCGCCCACGCAAATTACAAAACCTGCACTCAGTCCTTTTTCCATTGTTTTTCCATTGTTTTTCCATGGTCCATCTCCTTTGTAAAGCATTGTTTTCGTTTTAGGTTTTGCATTCTTTCTTTGTAAATATACACGGGAACCACCATTGTTCCCTTCTCTGTAATACCTGGTTTGCTTAATGTAATAAATAAAGATGTACCCAGTTTTTTGTGGTCATCATCCAAGCACTCTAGCTTCGATTTCTCATGTCTGCTGCTAGTTTTAATATTTGGATATCTAAACCCAGTTTAATAAAATGCTTATGCTTCTGCCAATTACTGCTCTCTCAAATCTTCCCTCGTCAACCTTGATTTCAGCTTTTCAAAGTAGATAAATGGCAGTGTTTTCTGCTGCTTCGGGCAATGTCACAGGACATCAGCGTCCCTGCTTGTTGTTCTGGAGATGATTATATGAATAACTAAACTTTAAAGTTGAAGAGTTTCAAACTTTATATAACAAGCAGCAAATATATAGCACACTTTTATACTACAGTACAGAAGTTCACTCAAACCTTTTCACTCCCAAGAAAAGAAGAAAGAGAAAACTGGCTGCGATAAGAGAAAGCAGCACTAGTGAGACCAGCCATACACAATTTTCACTGGTAACAGATGAAGAAAGATACACAGGCTAGCAACCTGCGAACGCCATCAGCTTCTTCCAGGCAGGCCGGTTTGAGATTTTCTCCCACCAGGCGTTCACGTGCTTCCTCTCGGTCACTAAGTGACCCAGATTAACCTCGGTTATAAGGTATCTAATGCCCGGGAGATGGCTAAGATCAGCCAAACTGAAACTCTCGCCGGCGAGATAGCTGCTGTTGGACAACCTCTGCTCGTATATGTCCAGCACCTTCTCGAGCTTTTGCTCGCAGGAGTGAGCCAACGCCAAGTCTCCTGGCTTTCCCATCCTCGGCAGGATCACGAGCTGAAATACAAGGTTGAAAATCAAGTCGTTGAAGTTGTGTGCTTCCACCTCCAGCCATTGATCCATCAGAGCTCTTTCTTCTGCAGTACTCCCTAATAGGTTGGGACCAAAGTCCGCGTACTTGCTTGCATAATACCTTATAATCGCCCTAGACTCTGAAATAAACAAAAAAAAAAACTTAAATGGAAAGAACTACAAGAACTTAAATGAAAGGTCAGAAGATATTTAGACTCACAGGGTCCAAATGGATGGCGATATTCAAAAGTAACGAATGTGACTCATCATAAGTTTTAGGCCTTTTCACAAAATGGTCACATCTATTATAATAAAAATACTAGTTCTTAAAAATCATAATAATAGAAAACAACTATAATATTGGAGCAAATCTCGGATATTGCAGATCCTTTTTTCTTTTTCTTTTTTTCCCTTTTTCCCCGTAATTGACATCAGTTGCTATCTAATAATTTTAATCATAAGTCTTATTAGTGCTTTTTTCTATTACCTTTTGTTAAAAATTTCATTATGAAAGACTCTTATATATGAAAAGATCTAACGCACAAAATGAAATAAAAAATTAATTATTATCAATTAATTCTTTTTAAGAAATATTTTGTCATGTTGCTCTAGTAATGATTACAAAATATCAGAGTGCAAAATCAGAAGCAACCACAACGTTGCGTGCCTAAATACTAAAGTTAAATGTCAATATAGTTGCCAAAGGGATGGCTTTTGCCAAATAAGTATTGAACATGTTGATTTATTAAGCATAATCCAGTACTTAATTAACATCATGATAATTCTTAGATTGTTAAATTTAATAGAAAATCATTTGTTCGAATATGATGCATTATTTAAGATATTCAAGCGATCACCCTCCTTACCATAGAGTTCAAAATCGCCATCTTCTATGGCGGGAACTTGTCCAAACGGCTGTACAAAAGAACCAGAACATCTCTCATCAGTAAGTAGACCAACATGCACTGAAACTGCCATGAAACCTACTACGAAGTCTAGATTACCTGTCGGACGAGGAACTCAGGTCGCTTGTGCTCGCCTTCCTCAAGATCAACATGAACAAGGTGGAAGTCCACGCCCTTCTCCAGAAGGCAAGCAAGCACCCTCTGTACACAGGCCGATCTCACTGGTCCATACACTTTCACCGCCATCTCGATCTACTTTGAAACTGAAAACTCTCACAAAACCCACGAGAAGCTTTGGTTCTTGGCGTTCTGGCGAAGAACCAAACTCTTATATAGAGGACGTCTCGTGGGAAATTGACATCTTGTCCTGCATGGGGGTTGCCACGTGACTTTCCAATGCCATCCTTCCCGAAACAAACACATTCCGAATGGGGCGTACGGCAGCCGAAAGCTGTCATGATGCGATTTAACAGTTGACGGTGGCTACGGGGGTTGCCGCATGCGCTTCGAGGACCGGTGGATAGCAGTAGGCTTGGGTGTTTGCTCACTCGCCACCGCTTGGGATGACCCACATGGTTATTAGGGACAGCAGTAGGACAGCGAGAATGAAACTGAGCCACACGAAGAAGGCCCAGGAAAAAATTGTCCGTCGTCCAAACCGAGAAAAGTAAAAAGGGATTGCTGTCCATTCCAGGCTCCACAAAGTGCGTTTCGTCTTAGATCATCTGACGCAAACCAATTCGCTTTTGTTCCGAAATGCAGCGTAAGTGCATTTCGATTTAGAGACGGCACAGCGAAATGAAGGCGACGGAAGATGGAAATTGTTGGAGGTGAGAAATAATCTTGAAAAATAGTCTAAGACTATTAGTTAGGCTAGTGTGGTACAAATTTCTTTTAGCCTGTCGTTGATCATATAGCCGATCACTTTGTTCTATTTCTTTTCGTTAACTAGCTCTCTTGTAGGCTTTGGCCATCTGACATGTTATTAGAGGCGTAGGTTCTTTTAGCTTTCACAAATCTTTCAATCTTAGCCCTCTTATTGCTTGTCGTTGTTGCAAGTGTTGAACTGGCACAAAATGTTAGCACTCGGGCGAGGAAATTAGAAGCCAAAGCAAACCAGAAAAAGAAAACACATTTCCACACACAAAGCTGTAATTTTAGACTTATCCTTATTGACTGTTGATCACGCTTCAGTCAAGGAATGTCGAACCATCAAAGTTGCGGGATGAAGACACATTGGATGCTCCAAGTCTACTCAAATCAGGTGCTATTTCACACCCAACAACTCCATATTTTATTTAGATTGATAAAACAATTAAGTTAGAAGGTATGTTTATAATATCCTATTACAAACAAGAATATTTATTCAATTAGAAAAACTAGGGATTATTATTCTCTAGTTGTTGTTGGTTTTCCTACTAATATTAGCTAGGATTCCCTTTTATGTTAGTTTAAAAATGGAAGATCATGGAAAAACCCAGAAGGCAAATAAAGAGTCCCCTTAAGGACTAGTTGTTGAAGAGAGTTCATTTCTAAATGATGAAAAAAATTCATGAAATGCCTATTTGATGAAATCGAAAAAGGAGAAAATTTAATGAGGATAGACTAAACATAATGTAAATTTGAGTGTGTATATTCTCATAGTTGTGTGTTTGATCTATATGTAGATGTAATTTGTAGAATTTTTGCAACAAATGATATAAAAGTTGTTAAAACTAAAAGAGTGGGACCAAAGATGATAGATTAAAATTGTGAATCCATACGAATGCAAATTGAAGAAGTAGATTAGTGAGATTTTTTCTTGTTCCTAGATTCAATTTGATTTTAGATGATATTAATGAAGATCAATTGGAATCCATTTTTAAAGTGGTAGTTTAGGGTCTACAAAGTGCAAACAAATGCTTCTTTATCCATGTTGAGCATTTATGGGTTAATTAGAGTTTTTTTTTTTTTGGTCAAATAGCTTGATGTTTTAAACATGGTCAATATTTTCAAAGTTGTCAAATTAAAGATTAAATTGGTCAAATTATTTTTGATAATCATATGAATCTTTAGCTTAAGTTGTGGAGTTAGATTGCAAAGAATAACAAAGATATCGTCAGTTAAAGGCAGATACTAAGATGAATGTCAAAGAAGAAACTTAATGATGTATTATGATTTACTGCATGCGACAACAAAGTAAGGGTAGCTAGATGATTTGTGGAGGATTCTAGTTCCAACCCATGTGAAAGCATGGCAAATGGCAATGGCATTTGGTTGGAAAGTTTGGGTTAGGTTTGTAACTTTCAAATGATGGCAAAAAACTTGACCTCAATGATAAATCAACGGAGATGAAGGCATTAGATGGTAGATTGGCCAAATCTAGTTTGGTTTATGGTGGTAGTTTGGTTTAGATTGCAAAGAATAGCAAAGATATCGATAGTTGAAGGCAGATACTGAGATGAATGTCAAGGAAGAAACTTAATGATGTGTTTTGAGTTACTGCATGTGATAGCAAAGTAAGGGTAGTTAGATGATTTGTGGAGAATTACAAATTCTAACCCATGTGAAAGCACGGCAAATGGCAATGGCATTTGGTTGGAAAATTTGAGTTAGGTTTGTAACTTTCAAATGATGGCAAAAAACTTAACCTTAATGATAAATCAATGGAGATAAAGGCATTAGTTGGTAGATTGGCTAAATCTAGTTTGGTTTATGGTGGTAGTTTGGTTTAGATTGCAAAGAATAGCAAAGATATCGACAGTTGAAGGCAAATACTGAGATGAATGTCAAGGAATAAACTTAATGATGTGTTTTGAGTTATTGCACGTGACAACAAAGTAGGGGTAGTTAGATGATTTATGGAGAATTACAAATTCTAACCTATGTGAAAGCATGGCAAATGGCAATGGCATTTGGCTGGAAAATTTGGGTTAGGTTTGTAACTTTCAAATGATAGCAAAAAACTCAACCTCAGTGATAAATCAACAAAGATGAAGGCATCAAATGGTAGATTGGCCAAATCTAGTTTGATTTATGGTGGTAGTTTGGTTTAGCTTGCAAAGAATAGCAAACGTATCGACAATTAAAGGCAAATATTGAGATGAATGTCAAAGAAGAAACTTAATGATGTATTCTGATTTACTACATGTGACAACAAAGTAATGGTAGTTTGATGATTTGTGGAGGATTCCAATTCTAACCTATGTGAAAGCACGGCAAATGACAATGGCATTTGGTTGGAAAATGTGGGTTAAGTTTGTAACTTTCAAATGATGGCAAAAAACTCAACCTCAATGATAAATCAACAAGATGAAGGCATCAAATGGTAGATTAGCCAAACCTAGTTTGGTTTATGTTGGAAGATGGTAACAAAAGCAATTGGGTTATTGACAAGTTGAAACTGGATCAAGAGGTTCTAGTTGTAGCTAGGAAGGAATCCCACACATAGAAGATACAAGTGGGATACACATGCTAGAGATGCAGCCAGTGCACATGAATTGCACACGTGAAAGAGAAAACAAAATTAAAAAAAAATCTAGTTTTGTAAGGTTGTCAAGGGAGTGCTTTAGATATGAACTTTTGATGGATTATTGTTTGAAAAGAAGCTTATAATGCTTCTATTTTGATATGGTTGATGAAGTCAAAATTTAGGCATTTTTTAGTTTGTTGATACTTAGATGAGCTGTGAGAAGTTTCAATGGTTAATTCTAAAGAAACACCAACAATTTTGGATAAGAGGTGGACACTTCAATTAGTGGATTCTAAAAAGAGACTTCAATTATTGTAGAAGTTTCACAATTTTTACTATTATTGATGGCATTGTTGTAGAGGAGGCACTTGGATGAGAAAAACCCATGTTAATATATAGGTGCTTGGAAAGAAACACAACCTTGGAGAAGTATAACTTAGAAAAGGCTATAATGAAGATACCTAAAGAAATGTGGTTTAAGAAAATGTAAGAATGACACAATTGATGAGGGCTTACATTAAAAAGAGTTTTTGCAATCTTTTTCTATCAAAAGATTGTAGTTATATGAGTTAAAGAGTTTCTTTAGTTTTTCTTTATCAAAAGATTGCATTTGAGTAATTAAGTTATTAAAAGCATTTTTCTATAATTTCTTATAGTGCATAGATTATGTACTAATTGTTCTAAGGGAAAGATAGCTAAAACTTGTGGAATAACTAGATTAAAAAGGTATCAATGTAATTGTAAAAAATATGGATTATTATTTTCTTGTTGTAATATGTTTTCTTAATAATATTTAGTTAAAATTTCCTTAGACATTAGTTTAAAAAAGGAAGACCATGGAAAAACCTAGTGGGTGAATCGGGAAAGTGCTCTTGAGGCTAGTTGCTGAAGAGAACCCCTTTTATGGATTTTACATAATGAAAGAATTTTTGAGATGTCTATTTAATAAGAGTAAAATGAATAGAAAATTTAATAACAAGAGACTACATAGAATGTAAGATATTAACTTCATATGAACCTTTTAACTACGTTGTATTTGAGTATGTACATTCTTATGGTTGTGCATTTAATTCATTAGTGATGTGACTTATTGAATTTCCATAACATATTCAAATTTAGGTATAGAATCATGTGTAAACTTGAGTTTAAAACCAACCCCAACCCGAGAACGAGTTCTCATTTTAGTTCAGATTGGGTCGTGTGCTAGACCTTTGGCACAAAAGAATTACTTACAAAAGTTGATGGATTTCATGCAAGCTTTTGTTATGAAGGACATGGATTTATCGATAACATCATACCATAGCCAAATGACCTAAAGCTCATACGGCACTAATGGTGGTGCAACCGACTCATCCGCTGGATGGATAAGCTTAGAAAAAATTTCTGCTACACCAGAAAATTTTCACACAAAGACACCACCCATGTCTCTTAATTAGTTCAAATGAAGTGTATAAACATAGATCAGCTCATATCCAAGCTTAAAAATCTAAAACCCAAATGGATGTGCAAATTCTAGAACGAAGAGGTTTAGGACACTATACAACAATAAGCTTCAAATGCACAAATGTGAGGGCAAATCGGTTTAAGAAAAGCCTCAGAAGCTAGATCGTGAAGTTTGAGCTGATTTCGAGAGAGAAGCCTTTCATTTTAGCACACGTTAACCGCGCCTGTTTCAGCCTCCCCTTGACCACACCTTTATATATATAAATTGAAAGGAATGTGTCCTTACACGGAAGAGGGGAGGCATGTCTGATTTCTAATCGACCCCAACCCCCTTGACCACTTATGTTTGGGCTTCCTTTAAAATGACATCGTTTTTGGAAAGGTATTTTATGGGCCAAACGCATTCTGTTCCCACGTTTTGTTCATGCGCCACTTGTTTTGTTGTGACAATGATAAGCGCAGTTAGTGTCTTTCTTTGTATTTCGCGACAAGTAGATAGATAGATTGAGTCAAAATTTTGTTCCTTACAATAGTTGCATTCAAATTCAAATCCCTTGTACATCAAATTTAAATTCCTTTTTGCTTCATTATGATCATCAAAGTATCATAATAAAATTAATAAAAAATACCAGAAATTTAATTGCCCAACAATCTCCCTCGTCTCCTACTCATGAAAATGGCAAAGCACATTCAAAAATTGAAGGACCCAGTCAATTTCCTTCCTTTTTTTTTTTTCCTTCTTTAGTAGACTTTTAAATAGAATTAAATTTTTTACTATAAAATTAGATTATATAGTTGTTAAAAATGGATGTTATCTCACATTTGAAGGCAAAATGATAAATATTTGATCTTATAAATAATACAATTTTTTCACTGAATGTCTTAAAGTTTTGTGATGAATTTTTATATTCTAATATGATATTGAAATCAGGAATAAGTATCTGTTTTATAATCCCTTATACCTTGAAGTTAGGTTTTATGCAATACTCATGTTAGTATATATATAAAGATAAGTGTTAAAAGTAAATATTGTCCTATATTAAGTACAATGTCTTACTATTTGTAGATAAATATTATCATACGAAGAGTCTTTTTATGTGTTAGATGAGATTTCGTGTGAAAAATAATTGGGATTGAACTTTGTAACCTTTTATGCCCAACGGAATCCCATTGATGTAACTGAGACGACATCAATGGCAAGAGAAATGGGCTGCAGCACACCAATTTGCAAGACAAATCAATGGGCCAACAAGAAATATTTTACTGGCCTGGTCCTCAGCCTCCGCATCCCATTGGACATTCTTCGTTAACTTCAAGGTTGTTATGAAGCTTCTACATTACAGACTAATAAAACCGGCTTCTTGTTGCCCATAGTCTGGTTCTTTTTCTTTACCTTCGATCTTAGAATTTTTTTTAAAAGAAATAAAAATTATATTTTGACAAATTTTATTAATAATAATAAAATTAAGCACAATAATCTTGATTTAACATATATATTTAACTTTATGAAAGCCTATAATTATCTAAATCAAACTAATCACTTCTTGCCAAGAAACTTAATCAGTTGAAAATATGCACATAATAAATCTGGTGTCCATAATGTACCTAAGTTGCCTCTTGATTGGTTTAAGTGCCTTTGAACTTGTAATTTGCTAAAAAAGTTGAAAAAGAAAAAGAAAAGTCCGATTAGAAGGGGGAAAATGGTCAATTAAAAGTTAATTTTTGGCTAGAGCTGGGGATATAGGATAGGATTAAACAAAATTATTAGGTTTATGGTTTAACAATAATTTTTTGCTAAAGAAAACCCATAATATATATGGGACCCTGATGTCCGTCCGAGTTCATCCACGCAGACATAAAATACCCGGAACTGCTGGCCGAGCCGAAACCTGAGGAACTTTTCGCTCGTAAGTTGTGGGAGCAGGGTCAAGTGCCTGTTAGAACAAAACCCTAAACGAACAGCGAAGTCGATTGGAGGAAGAGGAAAAGGAGAGGGAGACGATAGACGGACCTAGATCGGATCGGATCGAATCCGACCCAAATACGCACGCCTCCTGGTATGTACGTTGGTCTTCTCCATCTTCATCCTAGCGGATTAGGGTTTTGGCCTTTTGCGGATTCACCGATACATCTTATTTGTTGAATAGTTCCATGATTTCTTTGTTGAGTAGGCTCATTCATCTTTTTTTTTTTTCTACATTTCTTTGGATTTCTCTCTTCTTCTTCTTCTAATTTTTTTTTTTTTGTTTTTTTGTTTTTTTGTTTTTTTGGGTTTTCACTGATTTTCCGTCGTAACTGTTTCGCATTCGTAGTTTGATTCCCTAAAGATAGTATGGCCACACTTATAGGTCTATATGTACCGTCACAATTTCTTATAATTGATTCATCTGGAATAAGTTATCCGCTAGCTTTAATTTTTTAGCACTATAAAATTGTCTTAGCTGGAGAAGAAAAAAGTCTAGTAAAAATTACGTATCAAAATTTTGTAACTGCTGGTAGATGCATTGTGGAAGGAGAAATTGGTGGCTCAGTGCAGGAACCAAGCGAAGATGGTACGACTTGTGTTAAAAGCATTTTTGTGTCTTAAGTGCTACTTTGTATGTTTTTCTGACGATAAGCAGAAAAAATATGGGAGAAATGTTATCCATTTCTGCTACAGATGTCGATTGCTAAGTTGTGAAGTATATGCGTTTACCTGACATCTGCTTTAGGGTTTGATTTTTCAAGATTGATATCCTTCTATGGGTTAATTGGATATTTTTCATGATTTATTAGCTGATGGTTTCTACCCAAGACCTTCCTCTGTATTTTGTGGTGAGAGAATTGGAAGATGGGTGTTACTGAATTTGTGGAAAGGGTTTGATTTTGAGGATTCCAGTTATGAAAGAGGGCCCAGAGGTCAATTCATGGGAGTTACTGGTTCTTGGTTCAACATGGGATAACTGTTTCTGTTTGTCCATATATTACAGGAGAGGTTTTCATACATACTGCTCCTGAATCTTCTGAAAGATCATCAAGAGCCTTACAGGGGGTGACGCAGACGGGGTATTGCTTCCAAGAAATGGATCCTGGTCGCTTTGGTCTTCAGCAAGGATGGGATAATAACAGCGTAATTGTGGTTTCCTCCTTAATAATCACCTATATGGGATGATAAAACAAGAAATTATTAGGGCACATGTGATTGTCCATTTTTTTGGGGCATCTCATCCCTAAAGAAAAATGAGGGAAAGCCGTGGGGCAATGAGGATATGGACTGGATTTGCCTAAGCTCATATCATGATTGATTATATGTGGCTGACATAGCTTATTCTCTTGAATTCACAGGCTCTGGAGGGTTATGGTGCGGTAAATGAGCCAAACTTCCGGTGAGTGCTGATAGTTGCTTGTCATCATATCTGGGGTAGTTTAGAATTCATGGTTTTAGGTTTGCATTTAGAAAGATGTGTAAATTCGTCATTTAGTTTTATTTGCTTGTAGCTGATGTGTGACTATGAATTTGTTTTGTGTTTCTTTCATCTGGAGTGCATTATATTACATTTTACCTTTTCTCTTGCATCCCATGGTATGTTCTTTTGGCAGGGTTGGTGCTTCTTATGATGAGAGGAGGTTTTTAGATGAAAGATATTCAAGAGATAATGTCTACCCAAGGAATGCCTTCCCTCGTGACATTTTGGATAGGGAGAACTACCCACCAGCACCTCCTTCTGTGGGTCTTTGGACAGAATCAAGGAGAAGAAGTTATGAAGAAGAATATCCAGTTGATAGGGAATCTAGACGACATGATAAGTCATACATTGATTCATACCATGACATGGATACCTTTCGTGATCGTGAGATTGACACTGCACAGGACTTTGATAAGTTTGGGGATGGCTATCGCAGTATTGATAACTATCGGGATCATGGATTTGAGAGGCCTGGTAGGTTTGGGGGCCGTGAACGTGATGATTATGTATATGATGATTATGACTACAAGTCCCGTGCCTCCCACCAAAGCAGGGAGGATAGTCGTGACAGAGATTATGACTATGGTCAGCATAGTTATGATTCTGATTATGAAAGAGGCAGTAGGAGAGATGGTAATTGGAGGCGGCGTGGATCCCGTGAAAAGAGATGTTTGAGTCGGGAAAGAGATCCAAGTCCACATAGAAAGCATGAACGCTCCCGGTCTCGGGGACATGATGATCGACCTAGATCAAGGTCCCCTCGCAGTCGAAGCCATGGTCGAAGTCATAGAGAGGACAGCTATGATGATGATCGGCATGAGAGGACTGATAAGC
Organism: Casuarina equisetifolia; assembly: GCA_028551475.1. Lineage (NCBI taxonomy): Eukaryota > Viridiplantae > Streptophyta > Magnoliopsida > Fagales > Casuarinaceae > Casuarina > Casuarina equisetifolia. The sequence goes on from CM052361.1 coordinate 5,385,828, forward strand.
AAAGGGAGCGTGAAGAGAAGCGTCATCGTGAGCAATATGCTGTGGTATGCTTCAAACTGGTTACATTCAGTTTCAAATTCAATGTATTTGTTGCTTGATAGATGGCTTTAGTGAGAATCTTCTTTCCTTGTAGGCCCCATCTGCCACTGTTGTTGTGAAGGGCCTCTCACAAAAGACAACTGAGGAAGATTTGTATCAGATACTTGTAATATTTGATTTCTTGGCTCAGATAATAATATTTTATTTCCTTTTATTTCTTTGGCGATAAACTAATTTTTGGGTGGCTAATTAGGCTGAATGGGGCCCCCTACGTCATGTCCGTGTGATCAAAGAGCGAAACTCTGGGATATCACGAGGATTTGCTTTTATTGATTTTCCTTCTGTGGTAACTTTTATGCATAACTTTCTTTAATTTTATTTATTATTAGTTGTGTTTAAATGAGTGTTTGTATGAATAATTATTGTTCTGGACCAGGCAGCAGCTCGTGCAATGATGGACAAGATTGGTGATGATGGTCTTGTTGTGGATGGAAGAAAGCTTTTCTTTGAGTATAGGTAGTTTTTCTTCCAATCATCACATAATTTTTGTTATTCTAATATTGCGGTTCAAACTCTTTTAGGCTTTGTGCATATTGATGCTAAATTTGTATGCTTATTAAGTCTTTCTTAGTATCATGTTGTGAATTGAGAGGTCAGATTGAGCTCAGACAGGGCGAACCCAGAGCAAAGACTTAATAAGCATACAAATTTAGTATCAGATAGGGTGCATCCTGCATGAAGTTTGATTTTCCTAGGTTTATTGCAGTTGAAGTTCCATTAGTGATGTTTTATTGTCGTGAAAGTGCCAGCTTATAAATTTCAGATGCATGCCAATCCTTTTGGTTTATTTGTTATTGCATTTTTAGTTGTTGAACTGTTTTGTGTTGCAGTAGTAAGCCAACTGGTGGGGCAGGTGGACCGTTTGGTCAAGAGAATGCTGGGAAATTAGGCCACTTTAACCATAAAGGCATGACAGTACCATCTGATTGGATGTGCAACTCTTGTGGCTGTGTCAATTTTGCTCGGCGGACATCTTGCTTCCAGGTTTTATTTTTATTTTGCCTTTTGAGTTTGTTCACTATATTTCTTTGCCTATTTTATAGTGATTTAAGGACATTCTTTTGAGAAAAGTTGTCGTTACCTGGCAGAATAATGAATAACACTTAACCTTTATAACTAGTCTACAATGTGGAATGAGAGCCCAGTGCTAGCTGTATTCAGTATACATGTGAAGCAGCAGTTTGTCTGCTTTATTAAGCTGCAATTTCCTCTTTCTTAGAGGAAATTGAGGCATGCTGTGCAGAGTGGATGCATGAGGCATGATGATGTTTACGTTGAGGCTTGTGTAATGTGTAGCTTTGGTGTTTGTAACGTTACCTGGATCTGGTTGATTGTCTCATTTTCTTTCCTTTTTGGCAGTGTAATGAACCACGCAGTGATGATGCTCCCCCAGCAGATATTTCTTTATCAAATCCAGCACCTTTGGGAAAGAAGGGATTGGAGGCAGGTTTGTGCTTGTTGCTTTGAGTTGCCATGTGTTATATTTTGTCAGATGCTTTAATTTATAATTTGATGTAACATTGTTATTTTTTCAGGTCCTACACATGTTTTAGTTGTTCGTGGCTTGGATGAAAATGCTGATGAGGAAATGCTCCGTTATGAATTTTCTAAACATGCCCCAATTAAGGTATGAAAATATTGAGTAAATAATCAAATTGTTCTGTTTACCCTAATATTTAGTGAAATAATGAGACTGCATTCCCATCCCTCTTGAAATGAGTCTCCTCTAGCTCTTGCTTATTATTTTTACTGACCTTAATCTGCAGGACCTCCGCCTTGTTAGAGACAAATTTACTCATGTCTCAAGGGGGTTTGCATTTGTTCATTTTCATTCGGTATGTCCATTTCATTCCCTAAAAAATGTCTTGATTCAGTTTTTGCTTTTATGAAATGGCAGATAATGTGCTATTATAGTATTTGACTCGCAGATAAAAATGTTCAATATGTTTATAGATCCTAAATGTAGATCCACTATATGTTTGTGCTATTCTGAGATGGATTTAGTATTATGAAGGCTGTGTAAGCGGTTCTTAAGGTGTTAATCATTGGGGCGAATGTGAAAAGGGGAACCATGAAGTTGTTAAATTAAATGGTGGAACCACTGGGTGGCTCAACTTGATTATTAATTGCATATTTTTCAATCCTGCAGTTAAAAAATGAATACTGGTTGGAAAGAGTTATTTTGTGTGTTTTAGGCTCGTGTTTAAACAACCTAAATTTTGTTCAGACCAAAGAAAAATAAAAGAAATGAAAAGTTTGATGATTGTCTTCCATTATGCTCCCTTTTGGGAGCCAACAAAATCATGTTGTGGCTCCTAGAGACTGTCTTTGATCCCAGACAAACCACCACACCCCCTTTTTGATGGTGGGGTGCGTCGCCCCTTTTTGATGGGATGAAACAGTTAGTCACCAAAAAGTGTTCTGATAATAAACAGAGCACTGGATTTCACATTTTGTAGGTAGAAGATGCGACCAGAGCTCTTGAAGCAACAAATGGAACAACTCTTGAGAAGAATGGGCAAATCCTGAGGGTGGCATATGCAAAAAGCATCCTTGGTCCAGGATCAGGCACATCAGGATCAGGCCAGTCTAGTAGTCTTGCTGCTGCTGCAATTGAGGCAGCCACATTTGCTCAACAGGTGTTTTAAATATACATTCATATGCGTGGGTGTTTGCTTGTGCTTGTGTGCATGTGTTTGTATATTTGGAGTTTCTTTTATAGCATCTTTCTGTTCAGTCAATATTAAGCTTAATGTGATTTTACTCGAATTCGAGTCCTTTGAAGTTCTTGAAAATCTTAAAGACTTCTTGGCCAATGTTTGATGTTTACAGACTAATGAATCGTTAGGCTATAGAAGAGATTGGATTTTGGAGGCGATGACCAATTGGTTTTAGAAAAGGTGAATTGCAGGAGAAGTAAAAAATAACAAAATAAATAAAAAGAACCGTTATACAATCTCATATAGGTTTTCTGAACATTCATAGATGGAAGGAGTAGGGCATGACACATGAAATAAGATTAAGCTCTCTTAGATCGGATTAGGAAGTAGGACATTTAGGTATAATACTTGTATTAAATGGTTACAGAGGGGGTTTGTGGAAGACAATTGAGGGAAGTGACTGATACTGTTCTACAACTTAGGGTTTTGTTCCGTTTCATTATTATAATTAATTGTTTTTTCTTTTGGAAAGGATATCGCCGGTTTTTCTTTTCTGTTAAGCACTGCATGAGATAAAAAGAAGGATTACCTTTTGAGATGAGAAAGACAGCATAATTTTATGCTTTGAACACATTCCTTATTTGATCTTTCTTTTAGAAAAATCTATCTGGGAGAGTAAAGGAATTGTAAAGATCATGATAAAGGGCTTAGAATCACTTCAGTGACTAAATCACCGAGTAATTTTTAAAAATACTCAAAATCTGAAATCAAGTGAATCACTCAGGAAAATACTGATTTATGAAGTATTTTTCCAGCATGAAAATGTCTTTGGACGGCCAATTGTATTTAAAGACATGGAAAGAAGTATCTTCCCTGGTCCAAAGTAGATATGCACTTTTCTTTTTGGGTTGTCAAGAAAATTACTGAAAGTTACAAAAATTGGAGGTTCATAGCACATTTGTTTTAAAGCATCATCGAGAGAGGAATATCAAACTTGGTGAATAGGAAAGGTAGGAGATAATTTTCCCTAAGCACTGAGTTCTGCAGGAGTCGATCATTTGTCTTAGAGCACAATTGATATTGGAATATCAGACATGGTGAATTTCAGTAAGGAGCTAATTTCCCAGAAGCACTGAGTTCTGCAGGAGTCAATCACTTAGTCTGAAAGCATGATTGAGATAGGAATATCCGACTAGGTGTAGTGAAGGAAGGTGCTAATTTTCCTGGCTGTGCAGCAGTTTCTTATGTTTTTAAAATACTTAGTGAACGAGTTGTCTTACCTTTTATACTGAGCGAACAAGTGGTCTTTTAATGTGATAAAAATGGTAATATTTAAAAATTGTGTTAAGCTCTTTCCTCGCTGTGGATTAGAGATTTATAATTGTAATGGACCTCTGACAATTGAAATCCAACTTAAATTTGGTCCATCAGTTGTGTACCTGGGAGTTATCTACCCTTCCCACCCTTTGCCAAACTAACAATCTTTTTCAAGCATTAACCTTAGATACCTTGCAGCACATAGGCTTGATGTTTGTGCTGTGAGCCTTATTAATTCATCCCTTCTAATTAGTGCAGCTGTTGTGCTATATTTCCTCGTGGTGTATACACAATTGAATGGGGAGGTTCTGCATGGGGCTCAGATTCATGCTAGTAGTTATAGAGTAGTATTTCAAGTTGTGCTTTTGTCTAGTTGCCGCTGGTTTGGTGATCTTATGTAACAGAATTTTATGCCGTTGCTTCCTTGTGCTCCTTTTTGTGGCATTTCAGTATGATGCTGTGGGATGGGCACCAAAAGAATACAACCCAGATGACAAGACATCAATGGGTGGGCAGGAACAAAGTGGTGGGGAGGTTGCAGTTCAAAATGATGGTTCGGCTCCACAATCTGGATTTGTATGGGATGAGGCATCTGGTTATTACTACGATGCTGCTTCTGGATTCTACTATGATGGAAATACAGGTCCTCTCCGCATAATTGCTTAAGTCATTTGAATGTGAATCATTTCCAGGCTTTGGCCCTTGCTGAGTAGGTTTTGATGGAATTGGCCCTTGCTCTTTTTTTCCCCCTTCTCTCTCTCTCTCTCTCTCTCTCTCTTTTGGGTAGTCCCTGGATGGATTGGGTCGAACTGGATGCTACATGAACACATTTTTTCCAGGTCATAGTCTGAATATCCTGCTAATGATATCTAAGAATTCTATCCCTCTCTCCCTCTATATGTGTGTGCTTATACACGAAGTCATTTATATATATGTGCAGACATGCAGAGAAATGTATTGAGTAGTTACAAGAACAGGATATTCTTGTTTCAAGTTTCTGGACCACCATTGAAGATGCTCAAATATTTTTCTGCAACAATTGCTGCTTATTTTATTGTGGTGTTTAGTTGTGGGTAATTGTTTGGGATTCTTGAGAATCCAAGAACGTTACCTCCTTTGTTGGCATTTAAGTAGAAGGAATTCAGATACTTATGAGTATCTAGATTCCTCCCAACCTCTTTTCGTTGGGATGTGGATTCCTTGTAGATAGGTGGTAATGCACGTATCCATCCACCTTGGGAAAGCTTTATTCTCCATCTAAATGGATAAAGAAGGGCTTAACTTGTTAACTAGCGCCCCCAAACATCCCCATACTTGTCAGCTTTGTCAATGCTGAAACCTTAAAAAAACAAAGTTTCCCTGTGGCGACCAAGAAAATCCTTAAATCTAAGGAATTTACCTCAAATCTGTTTGGTTCTTTATGTGGGGATCCAATTTGTTTCTCTTTGTAAGCTTGCTTGTCTGTTTTTGTTCCAATGGATTTCTCTCTTAGTTTTTCCTGTGATTGTGGGGTTTTGTGGATCAGTGGGTTGTAATTATGTCATTCAAGGATGGATGATCATTCCTGAGAATGTGGATGCTATAATAATTTGGTTATTGTTTTTCTGACCATTAATCTCTGTGGCATCCATATTCTCCTGAATGACTTTGGGTGCTAGTTATTGTTGGTATTACCTTTCATAAAAAAGAATTAAACTCTTCCAATCATCCTTGAAATGTCCATGTCCAACTTCAAACAGATGTCTGTGGTAACTGTGGTTTATAAGTTGCTGATTTATTGGACCACTAGTATCTGGAATTGCAAACATAATATATGTTCTTTTTGAAAAGGTGGATGCTAATAATATGAACTTTTTTTATAAGAAATTCATCTGTGTGAAGGTGAAGTTCATAAAGTTTCTTATCTGAAGGTGAGTTCGGGAATCTAACCTTTCTTTGTTCTCTTATATGTTCTTGCTACTTGCAGGTCTATATTATGACAGTAACAGCGGATTCTGGTATTCATATGATCACCAAACTCAGCAGTACATCCCGTGCAATGATCAGAATGACAACAAAACACCTGGTAACCAATCTGAGCTCTCCAAGGCATCAGATGGTTCTACTAATAGAAAAGTGATAATCTCTGCCCCAGCTACTACTGTGACATTGGCTGAGAAGTCTGCCTCACTACCAGATGCAGTACAGGCTGCAGCTACAGCAGCAATAGCTGCTGAGAAGAAAGAGAAGGAGAAGTTAAAAGAGATAAAACTTGCTTCAAAGAGCAGTATTCTAGCTAATAAGAAGAAAATGAATAACGTATTGTCCATGTGGAAGCAGAGGAGTCATGAAGGGCAAGCAACTCGTGTGGCTCTTGATGACAATCAACCATCCGGGGCAGCTGATGACAGACCTCTTTCCGTTGGACAATCCACAAGGAGCAAGTTTAAGACAGATGCAACACCGTCAAAAGACAATTCTACATTTAGTTCAGGAGCTCCTACCCGTTCTTCTGTAGCCCAAGCAGCTGGCTCGGAATCTCCAGTCAAGCCAAGACCTGTGAGCAACAGCTTAGGGGGGACTGTGATGGGGGTCATCAGGGGTTCTGGAAGAGCTACAGTGAGGTCAGAAACTTTGGCTTCGGGATCACCTGGTGGAGTTTCCACTTCAACTGTTGCTGCTGGTTTAGCTTTATCAGCAAATGCAGATATACCTACAGTTGCAACTCCATTTAAAACCGATGTTTCTGCATTGGGTACCTACGCATCGCCTGCAGCTGCTGTGAGTGGCAAGAGGAGGTTTTCTGAAATGCCAAGTAATCTAACTGCGATGCACAAGGACCAATTTCAAACCCCCTATAGGGATCGTGCAGCTGAGCGACGGAGCTTGTATGGTTCATCCTCTCTTGGAGACAATCTATCTGACCTGGGGTTTGGTGATTCAAGTAAGCTTTTGTTCAGCAATTTTGACTTTAACCGCATGCCTTTGGTCTTGTCTTAGAAACTCTTTAGTTATTGTTTATGTGGTAAATGAAGTATGGATCTAGTACATAGGAAAATGTTACACTTGAGGAATTAATTCTGCATCGCGTATCTGCTGAATTTTTCATGTTTTATATACCATTTAGTTGTTCAACTATGTGGTTTATTTGCTTCTCTGTCTTTATCTGTATTGGCTTCTGAGAAACCGTCTTTTACTGTTGGTGAATATCCAAGATCGAGACTCTGCGTTAAGGAAGGGTTCTATGGATTCAATGCCTTTTCCTCCGGGTGTTGGTGGAGGGCGCACCTTTGGAGACACCAATTCCAACAGTTTTGAGGTGATTACTGCGGACAAAGCAATTGATGAGAGCAATGTGGGCAACCGGATGCTCCGAAACATGGGCTGGCATGAAGGCTTGGTATCATTTCCTTCTTTGCACTTTGAATATCGCAATCTGTTGATTTATTGTTTAAATAGAACTGGAACACCCTTTCAAATTTCTACTTGGAATACTTATAACCGTTCTTTATTCCTTCTGCTTTTCCAAGCAGTGGAATCTGATTTAACTATTAGATAGAGGTAACTCTATTTGTTTTTGTGGAAAGCAGTTGATGCAGACATAAACCGTTAACCCTAAAATTTTGTTGTTTTTAGTATGCAAACATCATTTCTTCTAGTTACTAGGTTTTTCTATTCTTCACTTTTGTTTGTAACCTCCGTCTCGGTACATCTGAATGGTACCAGTGGCCACTTGGTTCTTATTTGGAGCACTTATTCTGCAGGATTCTGACATTTATGATCTGGGGATTGTGTTTGTGTTGTTTGGTATTCCTCTGGTGTGCAGGGACTAGGAAAGGATGGAAGTGGAATGGTAGAGCCAGTCCAGGCACAAGCCATGGATAATCGGGCAGGACTTGGTAGTCAGCAGAAAAAGGTAGATCCCACCCTCGAAGTGCAGGCCGGGGACAGTTACAAGACCCTCATTCATAAGAAGGCCCTCGCCAGGTTTCGGGAGATGTCCTAGATAGGTTATTGACATGGATTGAACCGATCTGAAGCCAAAAATCTCAAGAGGAATGCAGATACCAGAGCTCCAAAATCTTGTTGTAAAGAGGCTCTCGTGTCATCCAGAATTTGTTTGGGGTGTCGTTCCGACTCAATTTATCTTGTAAAAAACTAGCTTTTCAGCACATGTAAAATTCAAACGTAATTGAAAGGTCTGAAATTTTGATTACCTTCTTGTTCAGCTGTTGTTTTAGTCCCCAAGAGGAAGAGAGTTATTGAGAGCGAACGCCGGACATTATTAACAAAACGTTGGTGGAACCGAATGATTGGCTTATAAGACATAAATATTTGTGTCCTGGTCAACCTCGAACAGCTTAAAAAGGGACGGCTTCCCAATTTATAGCCGCCGACAGTGCGAATTTAACAAAGTCGTCTTCCTCCGGCGCACATTAGGAACCATTCATTACTTCTAACGTGAGCCTGCCGCGTCCAAACCAGAACCTTTCCGGGGTTTCACTGCATCTTTCGTTGTCAGCTGGACTGCCGTTGCGACGTTTCACTCGGACAAAATTAGGAGCCTTGGTTCATAAGCCAGTTTATCAAGCGTAAAACATAGAAGACCCCTATTGAGCTCCCTCTGAATCGAAGAAATTGTTTCTGCCTCATCGCAATTCAATGACGCAACAACCACCGGTGATGCCGACCTGAAGACACCTCGCGCCTCAAGAAACCCAGATCCATCCGCACCGTAACGAGATGATGCTGGGAGCGGTGCAGCTGGGCCTCATGGCGGCGTGCGTGGTGCTCTTCGTCCCCATGGGAATGGCCGGCTGGCACCTTAGTCGCAACAAGATGTTGTTTTTCAGCGGCGCTCTTTTCATTACTCTCGCCGTCGGTGTCCACCTAACTCCGTATTTCCCCTCCATTTCCGACTTCGCCTCCTCCGTCTCCTCTTTTGTCGTCTTCGACTCCCGGGAATCCTGCCTCTCCCTCCTCCACGATGTCTCTTGGCCTGCCCGTGATCATTCCTGGTCGTGGTCTACCTCGCGGTCTGTTCTTGCCTGCGGCTTCCAGAAGCTCGACCCTCCCGACGCCGCCGATTTGCTCAACGGCTCGTGGGTCGTTGTCGCTGGGGACTCCCAGGCGAGGCTAGTCGTGCAGTCGTTGCTCGGCTTGGTTTTGGGTCCGGAGCGCATGGAGTTGATAAAGGCCGATTTGTTCAAGCGCCACAGCGACTATCAGATCGTGGTAGATGAAAGTGGTATGAAATTGGATTTCGTCTGGGCTCCTTACGTGACCAATCTCACCGATTTGGTCACGGGTTTCAAGCGGAATCGGAGTTACCCAGATGTGTTGGTGATGGGTTCAGGGCTGTGGCACATGCTTCATTTCACGAACGCCTCGGATTACGGTGTTGGGTTAGAGCGGTTGAGAAGTTCATTGGTGTCCTTGTTACCCATTTCCCCGGAATTAGGCGCCGACGGTCCCGTGGCGGGGTCGGTATCCGTCCGATCGCCGCATTTGTTCTGGATTGGGATTCCCACGCTAATAAACTCGATGCTGAATACGGAGGAGAAGAGGGAGAGGATGACCGACGAACTACGGGTTGCTTACGACGAGGCGCTTCGGAACAGCGAGCTTTTGCGCCAGTCCGGCGGGCCGTTGTTCTTGTTGGATGTACAGTCCTTGAGTTGGAATTGTGGAGTACGATGTACGGAGGATGGGATGCACTATAGTGCGGCTGTTTACGAGGCCGCCGTGCAAATCATGCTCAATGCACTGCTCATACAATCTCATCAGAGGCTTTAAGGGAAAGGAGATTGATCAAGTGTTAATAACCCAACATATATTCATCAAGGATTCTGATCCTTGTGAGGTCCAGTTCTTCCCTCTGATCTTGCGTTCTTCTTGACTTCTGCCAAGTTCATTCTGATTGACGTAGGAGTAGAAACGTTTTCTAAAAGATTTTTATTTTTTGGCAATATAGCATCACATATTGAAATTCATTTTCTTTTTCTTCCCTACAAAGATTGGATACTGATAGCGCCTGTAATGTCTCAGATTGAATTTTGACTGGAATCAATTCCAAACTTATGTGTGAATAGTATATAATTGCTTTTTTCACAGTTTCATAGCTTTAAATGAAGATCACTATAGTATTTGCATTAGGGCTTGGGTTTTCTCCTTTCTTAACACATAGTAAATTAGTGCCTATAACATGTTGAATTGGCGTTTTTGAACATTTGGGCTTTTTCCTTTCTGCTTTGTGTCATTTTTTTTCTTAATCATACAACAAAGCTTGGTGTCATTCGAAAAGTATGTCGAAGGGACATGAGCACTTATACTGTGTGTTTAGCATGTTCTTCATTTTGTTTGTAGACTTAATTAGTGAATCCTGTTTGTAGTTAAACAAAACTGCCTAAAACATAGGCCACCGAGTTTGTAATCTTTCCGCAGCCAGAATTATGGATTGGTTGATCCTGTTTTGGAGTCTGTTGTGAGATTTAAGCAGACTCCTCTCTTTTTTTTTTTCATTCACTTAGTGGGAGGAGATGTATATAATTTATGGTTGGTTGGTAGTTAATCATTGTATTTAAGTTTAATTTTCTGGATTTCTCTGACTCCAATTGGAAGGGGACATGAAGCGTATTCAATGTAGTTGGTAGGCCATTTTGGTCAACCCAGTTTGTGGCCGGCTCAACTGGAGTATCCATTGTAACTCGTTTGCTAGCTAGAAGTCTCTAGGAGCTACGTGGTCCTGGCTTGGAACTCGTTTGAGACGCGTTCCATGGTGGCACGGCAACCCATTCCGGCCCCTCTTGGAAAATGTCAGAACCTTCTTGATTGCTGTTTACTGCATGATGACCCCCTGATTCATGAAAAATCCATCTAAATTTTTCTTTCCATTAGCTTTGGATTCAACTTTTAGCCGTTTGCTTAAGATGCTTCAAGAATTCTTAGCTGGAAAGATCACATTTAGTCAAATCGCCCTCATTGGTGGTCCCTGAAAAAAGTATGCAGAATGCTTATCTGAAATTCGAATATTTACGGCTTCTTCCGCAACGAATCTTTGCTCTTACCCATCTCCATGATACGATACGGCCTAGACATTTTTGGTTGTAACAAATGATATCAAAACCAACTCATTTCTTCGTCAGCAATCTACCTCCATGATACGGCCTAGACATTTTTAGTTGTAACAAATGGTATCAAAACCAATTCATCAACACCATGTAACAAATGGTATCAAAACCAACTCATCAACACCATGGATTCGGGTATAAGAGGATGTTATAACCAATAGTGTGGCATCTTTGTCGTACTGCTTCAAAAAAGTAATTGGGCATTCTTACTCTTATTAATTAAGATCAGTCTTTTGGAAAGGAATCCAACCCGTAACATCATGTTTCATTACGCTCTCAATCCTAGTCTTATAAACACACCATAATACACACCCTGTTCATAAGCAAGCATATACAAAACGAAGACTTCTTAAAAGTGGATTGATTGATCCGTTATCTCCTACATTTCCGCGCAAATACACACCCTTTCCCTTACATCTTTATAGCACAACAATGGCAATTCATTCCCTACAACCTAAGGAAACAAAAATGTTTTTCAACGACCTCTAAGGCAAAAATTGTTTGCCTTCAAAGGTTTGCCCAAAGTTCCAAGTTCTAGGAGCAACATTGTAAGACGTGACAGTGACACCATCGCTAGCTGTTACCTCGAAGGAAAGAGGCTGATTCCTTAAATCAGCATTTATATGCCAGTTCTGTCCCCAGTTTCGACCCATCGGAAGCCAACCGGTTGTCGAACCCTTGATCTTCACCGCCTTTACATCTCCGGCACCAGCAACGTTTGTGATCAGTACTGATATGAAGATGCTTGAACCACCGATGGTGAATCGAATCCCACCTTCCTTTCTGCACTTTATCCTATTACAATCAATTTAACAAACATTAGGCAAAGCCTGATGCAGATGAAGACTCACATGGTCTCTATATATTTTCTTAAATTTGGCCATTAATTTTAGGAAACGACCATGATTTCAAAATATTGTAGACACTGATCCAACAAGAACATAATTCAACCAACAAAATCTATAGTACGTAATTGATAAAGACCTTCCTGGATCCTAAGTTAGCAAACCAACGCTTTCAAGACAGAATCAGCATAAAGAAGATGTACACGTGCCACGCATGTTGGCCCGGCGATAAAGAGTAAAGTAGAAGGAAAAAATTCAAAGACAGGCGGGCGGCCACTGAGAAAGTGGGAAATGAGAGACTTGGGTACGAATCGTATACGGTGAATCACACGCAAAGTGTGGCACGCTGTACGAGGAAAACAAAAGGTAGGGTGCCCGGGGTACCTGCGGTAATGTACGGGCATATTGCCAGCCTTCCAGATGGCGATCTTCTCGAAGGCGTCGATGGGGAGGACAAAGTGCTTGTTGGGAGGGTTACAGTGACCTCCGCCGTCGGGAGTGAAACCGTAATTGGGCGCGCAGAAGTTGGTGGCCGTGACAATGATCGACGTCCCTGCGATGCACCATCGGAGGTCGTCGACGCAGCGTAACTGGAAGCACGCGCCGCAGATCTGCCCGCGCTCGAAGAGCGTCTCGCTCAGCCCCACCGTGGCCATGCCGTAACCGGCCTTGGTAAGGTCCCCATAGCCACACGCCCCACCCACCGAGTCCCGCGGGTCCGCCGCCGCGTAGTAGGTGGCGCGTGCGGGTAGCCACTCAGACAGTGATGGTGACTGCGACGGGGCCGTGGAGGAGGAAGATAAGTAGTGGGAAGTGGCTGTCGATGACAGAGTGAGTAGCAGGGTTAGAGTGAGGAGTCTGAGTAACGACATTATTGAAAGCGAGAACCGAGAGGGAGAGAGCGATGGGAGTTCAAGAAGAAAGGGATCGTTTAATGATGTTGGCTGCTTTCGTGGTCTTTTCCACTCGGAGTGGAGTTTGCTTTTCCTTCTCCTTTGTAATTTGATTAGACTAATAGTGGGCTTGGGCACTAAAGGTGTTTGTGCAGGTGGGCTTTGTTTTTCTCCCCTTCATGTGCCTCACAGGAAACTCTCTCTCCACAACCAGACCTAAGTTACCTTTTTGTCAGATCCAGCCCGCTCTGAGGATGGATACAACTTGGTGTTTAAGAAAGATCGATGTAGCATAATGGACTGCTATGAGAGGAAAAAGGAAACTAATGTCAAGCAACAGGTTTTTTGGCAAGAGTTTCAGATACTGATGTTAGTATTTTTAGTACTAAACACAAATTAGTGTGTTAAGTGTGTACATTATAATATTAAAAAATAAATTAAAATAGAGCACAATAAGAAAAATTTACTATTGATAGTGCACGAGCTCATATATGAGTTGCCCGTGAAAAATAGCATGATGGGCAAATGAATACCAAGTTTAGGTTTTATCATTTGGATCGCTAGCAAGTTCAACTTGAGAGTCATGTCTCAAGTAGGCTATGTCAAGTGTCCATGAAACTTACTAAAAATGCATAATCATCATGAGTCACCTATTAAAAGAATTAGAAACATAACAATGAAAACCATATAAGTCAAAGACAATTGCTTCCACACAGTCCACCAAAGAATACAGATCAGCCCAGAGGGTGACTTGATTTAGTGATTGGACAAGCTAAATTTTCTTTTTTTGGTGTGGACATTTGTTAGCAAAGTGTTCTTCCTTATTAAAGATGTACGAAAGGAGGTATTTGGATGCGACCTAGTGAGCAAACCTAGCTTTGTTTATGAAGTGGGCAAGTTTTCATAGCAAATGTCACCTTACCTTTATTATTACTTATAAAGTTTATTTCTATCTAATTTGGAACAAATATGAAACTCAACACTTTGGAGAGCTTTGTCTAACCCTTTTGAAAAGTTTGTTAAATAAATGATATAGAACTATTGTCTCACATTGTTAAAAAGTTAATTAAGAATATTAAGGAAGTGTGTGGAAAGGTCTTGTATTGTCTAAACATTATTGAAAAACTATATTTATAAAGAAGAAAAACTCACAAGCTTTTAAGTTAATTTTTAAGTTAAGATGAATCTTTTAAAATAATATTAGAGCTCAAATTTAAATATAATACTCATTCTCATTGAACAAAATACTCATGAAAAGTATTTCTTCATACTCAAAATGGAAGAACATTTTAAGTCTTGCATGAGAATATAATAGTATGAAAAAATAACTTATAAAAAGATATATTCTTCTACTAAATATATCATAGTTTTAAGTTTGATATAAACCATTCTTTCTAATTTTTAAGATGATACCATAGTCTAAATTCTTCTTTAGCACCTTCCAAATTATGTCCAAGTCTTTAACCCATGTTTATGTGGCACTACATGTAATTATGCCCAAATCTAAAATTCATTTAATGAGGAACTTGTTAAATAAGTTATATTAAGATATTGTCCTATATTATTAAAGAATTTATTGAAAAATCAAAATTGATAGAATGTGTTACAAATTATGTGGCAAAGTGACGCATCCCTATCACAAAGTCTAACATTATATAAACTCTAATTAGAAAAAAAAAATTATTAAAAAAATTTACCTAATCTTGAACTAACTTTTAGGTTAAAATAAACTATCTAAGAAATCAACAGTATCACTATTTCTAAAACGATAACAATGATTCTATCTCAACGGGTAAACTTGGGTAGAGTTGTCATGAGAGGGCAGTTTGAGTAAATAAGTTATATTAAGCTATTGTCCTATATTATTAAAGAATTTATTGAAAAATCAAGAATAATAGGATGTGTTACAAATTATGTGACAAAATGATGCATCCGTATACAAAGTCTAACATTACCTAAACTCTAACTAGAAAAAAAAAATATTAAAAAAATCTACCGAATCTTGAACTGATTTTTAGGTGAAATAAACTTTCTAAGAATTCAACCGTATCACTATTTCTAAAACGATAGCAATGATTCCATCTCAACGGGTGAACTTGGGTAGAGTTGTCGTCTGAGGGCAGTTTGAGTAAATGATCCATCCACGTAGCTTCCCAAGGCTGAGAGGTGAAATTCGTAGTCACCATTTTAAGTGGAAGTCGTGCAGCAGCACGCGCAGAAATTAGCGGTTGATTATTAGCAATTTTCCGACCACAAAATTAGGAACGAGGCCCGTGTTTGTCGGCCATAGGATTCGAGAAGTCAGCATGAGCCTCAGCCGCGAATGTTGATACGATGCAAGATTGTACCCAACGGTCAAGAGAAGATTTTGCTAATGCTGTCATGATTCAATATCTTGCTGTGATTGACTGTCGGTGAGACGCACCGATCTGATTCCCACGAGCTGGCATGAAATATAATGCGGTCAATGTTTAGGCTTCTTCCCTGGTCGAATGCCAAACCAGATAACCACACCATTTTGTCCCACCGTAAGCTTGTGACCCATATTCCCATAATTTTGGGAGGTCAGAGTTGGCAAAAGCGACTTATTTCCCACTTTTTGATACAACGGAGAGAGATGATTTCTCAGAAGGCAACAGCTACATTGTTGCTCAAAGAAAGGGGCACGGGCATACTACAGTGTTCCTGGTTCTGCGCATGGGCATAGATTTTAAGACCATTTGGGTACACTTTGATCAAGACTTGGCTCATAAGTTGACACTTTGCAGAGAACCAGTTTAATCAACATAATAGCAAACAAGTGGTTTATAGTTCAAAGAAGGAAGATAATATATATATATATGCAGGAGTACAAAAGCAAAAGCTGAGGTCAAAAGAAGCCGTAGGAAATCGGCATACAAGAAGAGATGAGCTAATGGATTTGAACAATTTGGAGGTAAAGATGGAAGAAGTGGGTGAGAATTTGCAAAGCTGGAAAAAAAAGGCTGCCGTTCAAACAACGTGTTCTTTCTCCTCAGCCATCCACCAGCCGAAACTGCCAGGGACCACCACTAAGCTGTAACCAGATCAGTCCCACGGCCTGTCAAAAAGTGTTACTGCTAACAAAAGGAAAGTGCTCTAGTAAACTACAATGGAGGAACACTATCAGCAAAGCCTGATTTGTTTCACGTTCCTCTCTTCACCTGCTGTTGTTGATGACCGAGAGTCTCTCTCTGATATACATCTTTTGTACGGTACAAAACCTTTTACACACTTTTGGGGGCTACTTCTTAGCTCAGAGAAGGCTGATCTGTCACTTGGTCTTAACCGAAAAGCTAGGTCTGCCTCATGATTCTCATTTTTAATGATAAGTGGACGACTCTGAGTCTCAGCTTCTGAATATTTATCACCGTTTTCCACATCATTTACTGATCCTGTGTTTGAACCAGTCCAGGACCCTTCCTTCATAACTTCTTTCTCGTGGACTTCTCCTAGCTCGGAATCCACGAATGCTTTCGAGGGCTCCACCTTATGGAATGGGATGAAAGGAAATGGCAAACCCCCATAAAAGGTCCACCATGGCGTAGAAGCACCGGAGCTAGCTTGTACCAGATTTGCCTTCTCTTGCTGGCTTTGCGTGAAATAAAGGGCACCATGTGCTCCTTCAATCATATGATTCCAAGTACATTCTGTATTACCCACTATAGGTTTCCCTGGTAGTCCGTAACTTGGAAATACTTCGAAATCTTTTTCCTCATGCGCCTCCGAAGGATTTGATTTGCCACTCCCTAATGGGGGAGAAGATGGTCTGCGAGAATCTGTTACTAACAGAGTCCTTCCAAAGAGCTTAAGACTCTGAACGCATGCTTCCTCTGATGCACCTTCTTTCGCATACATATTTCCTTGGGGAAAAAGATCAAGTTTCTGGAGTGAAGACAATCAAAATCAAATAAGTAAACAAGTTCCATTGAAATTTCTTGAATTGGACAAAACTTCGATGAGAGGACTAGCAAGTACCATAGATAGTAGCTCATCAGGTATTGAACCAACAGTTGTTAGAGCAGGTGCAGCAGATGCGCTTCCCTCAGTAGGTTGGTTGGGTTCAGACAGTACCAAACCACCGGATTGGACACCAGCTGCAGATGAAACAGGGGACAAGCTACCACTTGGTGTATCTGAATCAGCTGAACCTGCGGTATCTGAACCAACTGCAGAAAATACTGATGTTGGAGAATGATTTTCTTGTTCCGAAATTGATGGATTTGGAGATGCAGATCTTCTTGACTTCTCCAGCAGAGAGGTCTTTTCATTAGTGGCAATTACAAGCTTCCTAGGGTAAGGATGCATAGGCTTCCGCTTTGGTCGAGGAGGAGGAATTTCAATTGGCTCCAAGCTTGTGTGACTACCATTAGAGTCACGAACAACCTATTAGAAAGACGAAAAAACATGAGATTAAAAAGGGAACCAGTTATAAATGTGTGAACCCATCTAGAAAGGTTGCACACTCGGGCTTCATAAGAGTTCTACCTACATTTATGGTTAGGATTACTAGATATTAAGGTAGAGAATGGGTACTGGAATAAGAGCAGTAAACCTTAGAGAAAAATTTTTGAGCATGACTTCGAATCTGAACTGCAGTCTTCGTGCCCACGTGTTCTGTTACAAAAACAGTACAGTCTAAGCAAGCCATAAAAAGCAAGAAATGTATTTGTCGTAGAAGAAGTGTGCATCAATTCATACCCTCGATTCGTCGCCAAGCTCGGCCATACAGCTTTAAAGCCTCAAGAAACTTCTTATGCTCTTCCTCTGACCATCTTTCTCTTTGTTTTGTGATTGTATACGGTTTCCTAACCTGTTGGAAAAATAGCAACGGATAGGTAGAAAACCAATGGTTAGAGTCTTCAAATCAGTTGACTTACAAAGCGAAAAACAGAGCATGAAGAATGCAGAAAAGATGAAAACCTTTGGAGCATAATCATTGCCACAAGAAAATTGATCCCTTAGTTGGAGGCCAGTTACAGAATGTAAACCACAACTCAAAGATATTCCATTGCTTGCCTGGAGAACAGAATGTGCATGAGCACCCATATCTTCATCCTACAGGCGAAAGAGAACATGCATCAAAAAGAAGAAGAGACAAAAAGATTCAATCCACACTCCGTCGCCCCTGTATCAGCATGATTGCATTTTTTTTATCCGAGACAAGTGAACATGCTCAACAAATAAACAGGATATGGCATAATAGCACAAGACAAGCCTAAAGTTATTCATAAATCAGAAAATCCAACTACAGGACACAGTGAGTTCTCAGGCTGAAAACTGAGAAAAAGAGAGAAAAGCTACTTTTAACTGTTTAAACTACTAAATTAATTGCAGTTTAGGATACTCCCCATTTTTCATTCGACAGTAATCAAAAGTGTTAATTAATTACAGAATAATTACCAGTAACATAACTGCCAAAAACTGCACTAAAAAAATATAGGGAAGTACTAAGCAATATTGCCAAAATGAACTTTAAATGAAATTCGAAAATCACTTCATTCCATCACTTTGAAGCATACAAGGAAAAAGAAATGCTACAAGAAAGCGCCTAATATCAAACAGAAACCTCCCAACTCTCTTCACTTATTTATCTCCTCCAACTTACAAAAGATTTCTTCAGTCCATAAAATTATATCTCAAACGAAAAAACGAGGTCAAACTCAAAATTAAGCTGCGTCTCAATTCTGGAAAAAGCGTATGGTCGTGTTTGACTCCAGTTAACCCAGATAAACGATTGGAATTCAAAAGCATGGTTGGTAATTTAATATCTACAAATGATAACACTTTAGAGATCTGCTTAAAAATCTGTAAATTCTCACTAGCAACCCAACCAATCAGAGAAGGGAAATTAAAAAACTGTCCATGAAAAAGAAAAAGAAATTAATACCTTAATAGCCATATCTGCAGAAAACTCCAATTCTCCTTGTCTTAACAGGACCAAGCACTCCAAAACTGAAACCTTTTTTTTCTCTGTTTCCTGACGATTTCGAGCTTGTAACTCTCAGTAACCCTAGAATTGTACGGCCCCAAAGCGTTCCCGCAACGTCAGTCACACCGCAAAGGACTCTGATTCGCCTTGAAAGCTTCACTTCTTCGAATCTAGAGCAACCAAAGACCACGAAATCTCTCGTTCTATGTTTAAGAAAACAAGAGAAGAAAAAATTTGCTTCTGACTTGCTCAGGAACCACAACAGCAGCAAACTTCGCCAGAGACAAAAATAAAAAATATCGCAAGAAACAGTCTCCAGAAACAGCTTTCCGTTAAGAAAATGAAACACAGCTAGAACACGGAAGAAAAAGCGGTTTTCCGATCACCGGAGAGCCGGAATCTCCTTAATCCTCTCCGAACAATTGTCACTGGAAAACCACAACCACCGCTTCCAACTCACCCGAAAAACAATTAGAGAGACACACAGACAGAGGGAGAGAGGAAGACAGAGAGGGCGAGGGAGGGAGAGATTGCTTTAACGGAGGAGGAAATAGCAAGAGAGAATGGGTTCAGGAATAGTAAGAACTTTGGGTTGTGGCTGCGAAGAAAAAGAAGAAAGCACAAGTCGCCACGTCAGAACCCTATTTTCTCTTTTCGATTTTCTTTACAGTTTGCCAATAGAACGCTCAAGAACTCGATGGCATCTTGTGGCTCGCGTCGCAGGAGCCCTCGCACACGTGGCGTCCTTTTGTCCTGTCCCCCCGCTTTTTATTACGCTGCCTTGTTTTTTATTTCGACTCTTACCGGATAGTTCAGGCAACAAACCAACACTTGCGGAGACTGCGACTACACGACCTACTCGCGCTTCTCTTTTCGCCCCACGTGCAACAATTAATCGTTGGATATCCCAAAATTAGAAAATATTCGCTAAACTTTATATATTTCAATTTAATAGACTATAATATAATTCGATTCTGCAACGTAGAAAATCTCTATGTTCCGATCTTTGATTCGTCCTAATTGTTCTTTTTATCGTATCTCAACGTAGATAATAAGCTTTTATTGGTTGGAAAAATAAAAGTGATATAAAGGTCCAATAGATGCGAGAGAAGGACTCTTGTTGAACGAACAGGGCGAGTACAGAAAGTGCCTGCACCGCTCCAAGGCTCGATGGAGACAGAAATATCCAAAAAAAGGGGGGATAATATCCGGTTCTCAAAAAATTGGACGATATTTTGTAACGATGAGAAAAGCTAAAATATCTACGGCCGCTAAAATAACGAGGAGCAGGAGCGAAAGAAGCTGGTCCACGAGTTGTGGATCAAAAAAGCGAAGAGGATGACGAGCCAAGCGTCCCGTCATGTCGTGTCTCGCTGTCAGGTGGGCTTATCTCTTTTGCGCTTTTAGACACGTCATCGGCACTCGCCGCCTGTCTCTACGCTACAGGCCACGTGTACCAGAAAGGGAGGAGAGAGAAATAGGCGTCGATGGTTCTGGACCGCTCGTGTGGACTTGGACCGTAATATTTTCCCAGCTTAATTAATTGCGAAAATTTGCGGACCACAAGTTGGTTTTGCATCTTAGAGTGCGGTGGGGAATAGCTGTTTATGGTAATAAAGAGGTATTAGGCGCTGCCAGGTGTCACTGAAAGTGGAAGCTTCCACTCAACGTTGAAACTTGGGGCTCAAAGATCTTTCAATTGGATTTTCGCTTTGTTTCCGCCTAAAACAGTTGAAATCGTGCCGGATTTCCTTAGTGCATCTCATTGGGTCCGGCCCCGTGTCTTTGCCATCTTTGTACGAACGAGGAAGCGCAAAGTCTCCCTGTTGGCGGGAGCTTTTAGACAAGGTGGTCACTTTTTTTTGTTTTAATAATTTAGACTTATAATCTTATAAGTAATGAAAATTTTTTATATAATATTTTAAAATTTTAGAATAAAATATTATATTTTAATATGATATTTTTAATATGAGATAACATTTGTCTTGAATATTTTTTTAATTTTTTTTGTACAATTGGTTTATATTTCATAGATATTTACCAATTATCACGTGATTTTTTTTTTATTGAATTGACGTGTTTAAAATAAACAACTAGACTGCAAATCCTTTTATTCTTTTGCCGATGCCAAAGCTCGAGATTGCCAAATAAATCCAAATTCTACTCCTTTAGGCGGCACAAATTTATAAAAAGGATATAAGTCTTGAGTGTTGGGCAAAATAAAACAACACTCCCGAATGTTCAATTACGTTGTGACAATAGGAATCTTCAAAAGGGTCTAATTTTCAGTCAGACTGTGGGCAGGGAAATGAGGCGACATTTGAACAGCCCAGTTTGGGAAAAGCCCCATTTGGTTGGCAGACACTTGTCATTCGGCTGCCTATCCATCCACCGCCTGATTTCTTTGGTATTGATGGTCAATTTTGGGGTCCTGTTTTGTTGGGCCCGTTTCGTTTGCTAGGACAACGTTGTTAATTGCCGACTCTAAAAAGAGAAAACAGTTTGATATCTATTTAAGAACTGTTGGATGACATATGTTTTATCGTCAACCGGATAAAGCTACCAAATTATGAAAATCAAAAGCCCAAGGCTTATAGTTTTAGGTGGTGTCCCTTTCAAACCCCCAACTAATTGGTTTATAAATTCCTTGGTCCCATGCCAAATACAAAACTCCAAAAGCCCAGCATTTTAACTATTCTTAACGATTTACATTTGATTCACAAAGTTCATTTTCCTAACCTGTTCCCCGTTGTAAGCATGCCCAAGCCTAACGTTGTGGGTCCAAAACCAGATCTCAGGCTCTGATCTTGCCTGCTAAGGATCTGGTTTCGCACAAGACTCATATGAATCCACTTTATCATAATCAGTTAGTTGGCATATTGATCAACTGTATCGAGGCACAAGAACATAACTATGATTGTGTTTGACGAAACATGCACACTTCTAATATATATATATATATATAACAAACGGTGGAGACAAAAGTATAGAAGCAAGCATCATGGGACGGCAAAACTCGTCTGAAGGGATTAGTACAGAGGGATGACAACCCAACAAAATACTCGATCAGCTCACCAGCCCATCACTAAAAATCAGAATAAAAAATATATAGTACTTCCACTGAGCCCATATTCTTACTGAGCCCCAGAAGATTCATTGACCCATTACATGAATCCTAGAGGTTGACAACCCAACAATATCGTCTACAAAATTCTAGCCCGTCACTAAAACCACGATAGGACAAACTAGCCGAAATAGAATATTTAGTACGAACCCATTACATGGACCCAAGTTCCAATACATATGTTTCTTCAGCCCACAGGAATCATAGAGTTCGGTAGTTTTATATGGTATGAACAGGAATTGTGGATCATAAAAACGTAAGCAATAATTTTGTTTTCAACGAGACAATAAATCCTAGGATCTACATGGTTAAATTCTATAATACCAAGAATAAGAGACAAAAGATTAGAAAAGAACATACTGCTTTCTGGAAATAGGTGCATCTCTCTAATCTTCTTATTGTATACTTTTAATGAGAACATCAAATGAGAGAATTTTTATAGAGTTTCTCTATGAAGGGATTATGATAATAATACTCTATATGTCTCTCTTTCTCTATTTATAGAATTTCATGGGATATTATATAGAAGTAAAGGAGTAACCTAACACTTTTCTTATGTGCTTTTTTTTTATAAATTTAACTCATTACATACTTAATAGTGAAGCTACAACCTACATTGATCAATCTATATTTAACTCTTAAGAATTTATCTGTATCACTTAATTGTATTAATTCAGAATTCATTAATGTAAGTATATATAAGTTGGCCATACGGATCCATCAATATAAGTCTACAGTCGTGGACTTAAAGAAATTGGCCAACAAAAAATTGACACTGGAATAGTATGATAATAATTATTAAAAAAAAAAGAGTATCCAATCACTTTTTATGCAGAATCGTTTAAAATTAAGAAAAAGAAGAACGAAGGATTGGTGTAAGCGGAAAGGTGGGTAGATGATGTAGAGAGATCTCCCTTTTTTTATTCTACATGGTAATAAAAACAAAAAAGTTAAATATATATACTTTCATGGTGCGCCTTTGCGTACAGAATAAAATTGATCCGCGTCGAATTTTTAAGACCCGACAACCAATGCTAAGCGTTTACAATGTTTCGTAACCGGAAAGACTAAAGTTTGTTAAAACCACTGGCGCGAGACGCGAGCGCCATGACTTCGACAACAATCGCGTGAACGTAGGCCAAATTCGAATAGGAAAGATGGGTGAGGTGTCACCTTGGCGTGAAAGAGGCGCCACTCTTTTCTAGGATTGGACGGGCCAAAGCTGGATGCGTCGTTATATTCGGCTGCATATTCTCTTTCGCCATGGACCTTCCATGTGTGGAGGTGAACTCCTATACTACGATTACCACACCCGCTAGCATTCACGATTAAATTCCTTTGATTCTTTCTTTCTTTATTTTCGCCCCTTCCACGTTGCAGGCAGCAAGCCAAAACGACGAGTCATTTTCAACGATCGTAGAAATCGTCCCGATATATATATAGACAAACTTCCTCTCTTGTACGCACTTAATAGTTTCCAGATAAAAAGTCTATCGCTCTTGTGCGTTTCTCGAGCTGCGATCTTCCGGTTGAGTTTGAACGGTTGAGCAATGGCTGCCGCGACTCTGAGCACTGCTGATGCGGAGAAGATTAACAAGCTCAAGTCTGACGTCCAGGGACTGAACCAAATCAGGTAGTTTTTCATGCGTCTGTTTACTGTAAGACACTCCGAGTTCGATTTTTCGCAGTGGCGAGATCGAATTATGGTGGATTTCTTGATTTTCCGATTGTTATTCCGGTCCTTTTTCTGCATTGGAGTATGAGATCTTGGATCTGAGTTTCTATTTTTCCTCTGATTGTTTCGGTTTTGTGTTTTCCAGTGAGAACGAGAAGACCGGATTCATCAACCTTGTCGCTCGCTATCTCAGGTGATCTATGCATGGAATTATCAAGAACTTGTTAAGATTTCTAAGTGATGATGAGATGTTCTTACTCAAAAGCCTGCTTGTTTGCATACTCTGTTTCTTTTGTTGTCAAGAAAATATGCAAGAGGGAAGGAAATTGTATTTATTTTGTTCATTTGGTTCTTGTTATGTCGATGAAAGATCTGAGATGTCGATTTTAAATCTGAATTATTTTCGTACTTTTCCATGATACCAAACGGCTTGCTTACTGTATTTACTGAAGATTAGAAAATGGATTTGCTATTACTTGTTCTTTGTTTGATTGTGGTAATGTGCGTTTTAAAGCGGCGAAGCACAACATGTGGAATGGAATAAGATCCAGACCCCTACTGATGAAGTAGTGGTTCCTTATGAGAGCTTGGCACCAACTCCCGAAGGTATCGACCTTGACCATTTCTCTCCTTGCGTTAAGTTTTTCATTTCTCTTTCCATTCACATATTTTCAATTCATCCGATCTGAATAGTATCGGCAGTTTATCTTATATCTGAACGAATGCAGATCCCGAGCAGACGAGGAAGCTGTTGGACAAACTTGTTGTGCTAAAGCTTAATGGAGGTCTAGGGACAACAATGGGTTGCACTGGTCCCAAGTATGCGATTTTGTCTACTTCCGATATATTTATTTTGTGGTTTATTCATACAGGTCGAAAGCCTCCACTAAAGTAGTGATTATCTAGGTGATTTCTATTTCAAGATGAACATCTGTCAAAAAGATTAGGAGTGACTAGAAACTTAATGATCAAGTGGAATGCATTTCTGTTCTCTGCTTTAGAAGTTTAGATGCTATTTACAATGTTTACAAGTAGTGTCAATTCAAGCTGTTAATATCCTATAATGGGATTTAAGTGAAACAAGGATATGTCCGGACAAATTCTTCGCCATTCACTTTGTTTAGTGAAAACAATTTGCGTTTAAGATTGTGTAGTAGTTAGTAATGATTATTTTTTTGATTCTTCTTACACTCCTTGTTACCCATCAGTGGTCCGACTCCTTGTTGCACATTGCTTACCGTGAATTTTCCCTTTTTTTGTCTGGTCATTTATAGCTTCAAATAGTCAGTGATCTGCTTTGTTGCAGTCATGCTCATAATCTGTTCAGTGTATATTTTTCCCCTTGAGCTTCCCGTTGATACATTTTAAAAAAAAAATATCTCACTGAAATGCAGGTCTGTGATTGAAGTTCGGAATGGATTGACATTTCTTGACTTGATTGTTATCCAAATTGAGGTCTCTGTCTTTATGTTGCACTTTTTTTTTTCTTTTTCTTTTTTTTTTTTTAATTTCTCCTTTTGGTTGAGGTATCTCGGCTTTCGACTAAACTTTCCATTATTTATAGAATCTCAACTCAAAATATGGATGCAATGTTCCCTTGCTTCTAATGAACTCATTCAACACTCATGATGATACATCGAAGGTAAATTATTTCTACTTTTTTCTCAAACTGTAATATTTTGTTTATTGGATTTTCTTAATTTACTAACAAGGTGTTTGTCCTAGTTCAGATTGTGGAGAAATACTCGAACTCAAATGTCGAAATTCATACTTTTAATCAGGTAAGTGATACCAATTCCCTGTTTATCTGCTTCAGTAACTACCTTTTGATTACCCTATAAACAAAAAATTTATACTTTATCTTGAATATTTGGATTTACACAGAGCCAATATCCTCGTCTTGTCACTGATGACTTTAGTCCACTACCAAGCAAAGGACAGACCGGCAAGGATGGATGGTATTCTTTATCTGAAATCATTATTTGTTCACAATTTCTGTTTTGGTTCATCCCCTTCTAATGGTGAAAAAAAGAGAGAGAGAGAAATTCATCAAGAAAAATATTGTGGACTAAAAGATGAGCAAAGTTCCCTACAAAAGTAGAAAGAAGTCAGGAAGTTGGTGAAGGCATCAACCCTGGATCTACTCATGTGTAACTTATACAAATATGAGTTGATATGTTTGCATATGTTTCTTCCAATTCCAATTTTATCTAAGCCTAATCGTATGAGGTTTTTGGTTTTTGCTTCTTTGTAAACTCTCTCAAGTACTCCTGCACATTATGTGAAACAATTTGAGTTTTGTCAATGATTCCTTTCTCTCTAATTATGATAGAAACTATCTATGCCGCTTATAAGTTTCTGATTCTATCAACCCTGTGGCCTACCTGAGGCAAATTGTTAACTCTAATCTCTAGGATTTTCAAACTTGAGTTTTTTCTGTTTTCCAACCTTTCCGTGGCAGTGCTATTTTGATTAACACAGAAGTTTGTGTTATCTTTTCCATGTCATTTTTTTTTCTATGTGAATAGAAATTTCATTTATCAATCTGTTAGTTTTGTTAATTATTTTGGTATTTTCACCTTTTCTAGAAAGCGTACTCTGCTGGTTATTAGGCTTCTGTTTCTTGATTTGCTTTGATTAGAAGAGAGAAGAAATAAAAAAAAAAAAAATCATAAGAGTACAAAATCTCTTTGTTACTTATTAGTGGTTCGTATATTATTCATTTTTTTTTTTTAATCTTTTGGCTTTCAACTCATGACTTCTGTACACATGTAACTCGAAGGTATCCTCCTGGGCATGGCGACGTATTCCCATCCTTGAACAACAGTGGCAAACTTGATTCTCTCTTGTCAAAGGTCAGCACTATGATGCATTGTATGGTGGCCTGAACTTTCTGAGACATCCGTCTGCTCATAAGATTTACCGTATTTGCTTTTTGTCTCTGAATCAGGGTAAGGAGTACGTATTCATCGCCAACTCAGATAACCTGGGTGCTATTGTTGATTTGAGTATCCTGAAATTGGTTTTCTTTGGAACCTTTTGGCTTGTAGCTTCGTTTTTGATAATAGTGTATGGACTAAAAATCCTTTCAACTGCCACTATCCTTAACTGGATGTCTTAGAAATCTTAAATCATTTGATCCACAAGAAGAATGAATACTGCATGGAAGTAACACCCAAAACCTTGGCTGATGTGAAGGGTGGTACTCTTATTTCTTATGAAGGAAGGGTTCAGGTATATAATTATGATCTATATTTAATGTTCTCTTGTCACAACTTCTGAACCTTTTTTTTTAAAGCATGATTGAAGCTTGGGAGTGAGCTTTTGTGTATATGCTCAATTGTGGATATCTTTTGCATAATCTGAACATAAATTATAAAGCATTAGTGTTATGCTGCACATGCACTTAGCATATAAGATAACCTTTAAGTAATAGTTTGCCTTTGTTTGCCAAATTGTTTTTTTTTTTCTGAAGACCCCACGAGTAGAATACTGACGGGCTGTGCCCCAAATTGTATAAACGCATCTCAAATTTGAGATTGTTTAACATCAATATTCACTAGTACGATTTAGACTCTTTGTTGTGGACTTAAGATTTCTGGATAGGGTGCTGACAAAGCAAGCTTTTGGCTCAGAAAAACATGTCCTGTGCAATATTTCATGGTTTTCCCTAGTTCATTACTCTGCATATCTTCTATAATCTTGATTTGGCAGGACAGGAGTAGGAGAGTCAGATATCTTTAATTATAAAGCATCAGCAAGCTATATCAGCAATCATTTGCCTTCTCCCGTGTATATTACAGAGCATGCTAGGAAATTGTATTAAATACATCGTGGATTGGCAGTTTTCTTTGAGTGCAAATAATAAACAATTAACATGAAAGCGGCATGAATAAAAGAAAAATGACTTAGTTGAAAGTGAATTATAAGAGCATTGCTACATGCAATGCTCTAGATTATGGTTTGACCTTGCTGTAGGTTTCAAGTAGTTTCATAGCCCTTGTAGGTTTCAAGTAGTTTTATAGCCCTTGCATTTCAAGATCTTTTCCCCCGAGGTCAATAAAAAGTGCCAGAAGTCATAGACTTGGCAAATTGTACTCACTAAGGATATATAACTGAGTTACAGCTAAGTGAATCTATTCTTCAGACTCACTGAAAACTCTAGTTGTATTTAATATGATTAACAAATTGTAGGTTGTAAGAAATAGACATAATATGGTTTTGATGCCATATGAAGATTGGGGAAGAACTGTCTTTAGTTTATTCTTTTAATTTGAAAATTCTTGAGGTGTGTTTATAAGGAGTGATTGGCATAAAATTCATCTGGAACTGGGGTAAATTATGATAGCAGTAGCACTCATGAATACCAAAGTTTGTCTGTGATATCTCTTGCATAATAATTTATTTTTGCTTTGATCTTTTGTTTGTGGACTCAACTTTGGCTCCAGTTGCGAACTCTCTTGTACATGAGAATGCTGTCAGACGCTGCAATCTATGGTTATAGTTTCTGACTAGTTATAATTGTAGGCCATCAGCCTTTTCTTTATGATACATTTGCTACAACTTTCTAAAGTCCAGTACTTCAACAGAGTGATATGAGACATTTTCAAGTTTATGTTGTAATGATGGCATTTGATAACATTTTCGTTTAATTACATGATGCAGCTTCTGGAAATAGCACAGGTTCCTGCTGATCATGTAAGTCTCATTCTATACCCTTTTTTGCTGTTTGTATTACTTTGCCATTTCAATTTCATTTTGTAGATCAGGAACTGTTTTTGGTATCTCAAACTTCCCTATATCGAGGGCAAGTGGCAGAACTGAGATGCTTGTAATGGTCAACAGACACAGCTAGGCAGTTGTACATATAATAGTTGACATAATTCAACAACTGGGCATCAGCTAAGATAAGTCTTGCTGTGTTTGGCATAGATTATCACCAAAAGTAGCATATGATACTAAATGAGTTGAAACTTAACTGACAGTTCAACAGCTCTGAAAAATGGTCATTGGTTCAGCATTTCATAAGTAACTGGGCGTTTGCTGAACTGGGAGGTGAAACAACAAATTGGGGTGGTTTTCTGAGGGAGGTTAAGGCCTTCAAGGCCCTAGCTTTAATCCATTTCAGGGTGTAAAGGATCCATGTATTTATCAGCACTTAAAAATAAATAGTGCAAGTACTAATAACTTATAAGTACTAAGATAATTATCCCTCAATACTGTACAGAAAAAGAAAAGATGAGAGAAGTTAGAAGCATGAAATTTAATGAGGGAGGTGGCATCATGCAAGTTAAGTTTTAAGTAACTTCGTTTCATGGTCTTCACCAATCAACCACAAAAGTGTGGTCATGTTTACTAAGCAAAGTGCTTTTGCAAATGATGCGGTTTCATAATCTAGATTGTTGCAAAAATGTCATTGGCAAGTTTATGGTTGACATGAAGAGGTTTCTTTGAAACAGGTCAGTGAGTTCAAGTCGATAGAGAAGTTCAAAATTTTCAACACAAACAATTTGTAAGTTATGTTGGCATTAGTGCTAATTAGCAAACATTGATTGAATACTAACAATGTTTCACACAGGTGGGTAAACTTGAAGGCAATTAAGAGGCTTGTGGAAGCTGATGCATTGAAGATGGAAATCATACCAAACCCAAAGGTACGTTTTATTTTCTCTTTCTTACTGTGATCCTCCAATATTTGTTCTGGATTTCTGATGCTTGGGCAGATCAATAACTAGTAAAAGTTAATCATGTATATAGGAAGTGGATGGAATCAAAGTTCTTCAGCTGGAAACTGCAGCTGGTGCAGCAATTAGGGTACTTATTGTACATAAACTTTTTCCTAAATATTTATAAAAGCTGAAAATTGATCTTTGTATTCTTTCCATCTTGGCTCAATCAGTTCTTTGATAAGGCTATTGGTATCAATGTGCCTCGATCTCGGTTCCTTCCAGTGAAGGCAACTTCTGATTTGCTTCTTGTCCAGGTCACCTTCTTCTCTGACATTAGGCATCAAGTTCTGAATAGATATTTGAAGTTTGTCTTAAATTCCTTTTTCCCTTTTTTCCCCTCTTAACTTTCCCCTGTTTCCTTTTTTGGAGCAGTCTGATCTCTATACGTTGGAAGATGGCTTTGTCATCCGAAATAAAGCTAGGAACAATCCTGCAAATCCTTCCATTGAATTGGGTCCTGAATTTAAGAAGGTGAAAATTGTTGTAATGATCTTGTTTTACTAGATGCGTGAGACCTCTTGATATTGATCGTGTTTTGCCATCTCCTTAATAGGTTGGAAACTTCATGAATCGATTCAAGTCCATACCTAGTATCATTGAGCTTGATAGTCTTAAAGTAGTCGGTGATGTATGGTTCGGTGCTGGGGTTACCCTCAAGGTATTGTATATATCCTGGTTGCTTTACTGCCCATTTCTTTTCTGTTTTGCCCATAACATTTAGATAGATTATACATAACAGATTGTAGGTAGTATTCTGATTTTAAGATTGCTGGAATCATTCTAATTGATTTTCCAATTTTGCCTCGTCTGGAACTGGTGACGTAAGGACCTTTGGAAAATTTAGTTATTGATCGAAGTTTTTACCTAGTTTGTTTTTTGCTCCAAATTAGCTCAGTTCCATAAACATATGATAGAGGTCTTGAAACTCTAAATTTCTACCAAAACCCGTCTTTGGTGCTTTCAGTGCGGATTTGTTAGTGTATTTTTTCTAATTTACTTGATGATAACTGAAAAATGGAAGCATGAGGAATTAAAGTATTTCATAAGAAATGAGTGACTGCTGTTATTGGTAGTATGTCATACCGTACTTGATAAGGTTGGTAACCCTGTAAGGACAAGCCAATGAACTATAGGTAGAAGATAAGCACTCATTTTCTTCCTCTTGATTTTGGAGTACGCTGCTGTCAAAGTAGGCAGAAACAGTTCGTAGATTTGCTAGGGAAGTTCGTCAGTGGTTGGTGTGGTCCACTGCATGCGCTTTCTTTATCGCTTGATACATTTTTATAATTTCACTTTGTCTTACTCTTTGAGTGGCCTGGTATTTTTATTCATTAGTTGTTGGCAACTGACTTTTCTGTGATTTTGGTTTTATTTTTCCAGGGAAAAGTGAGTATTGTGGCGAAACTTGGGGTGAAGTTAGAAATTCCTGATGGAGCTGTACTTGAAAACAAGGTAAAAAGCTAGAACTGAGACCTTCTATATGCTATCATTAGATTTTCTAGGTGCGGTTTGGGCTGAACATATCTAATGTCCATTTCCAGGAAATCAATGGCCCTGAGGATCTCTAATCAAGCTGCGTTGAAAAGCATTAGAGGTTGCATTCTTCAGCACATCCTTTTTTTGTTTTGCTATGCTGTGTGTTCTAGTAGGAAAATAAAAGCACAGTTTTCTTTGCAGTTTTTCCTTTTTCCAAAGTGTGGAAGGTCTTCGGGCAGGTTATTAGATACCTTTTGTTTTACTAATGAAACATTACAAAAGTTTGAAGGAGAAGAAGTGTTGCGAGTAATATTTGCTATGCTAGTAACTGCTGATGAAAAGGTGCTTTAGATAAATCCGCTCTCCATTAACCTAGTCTTTGGCGATAATTGCGCTAGAATTTTTTTATCTGTTAATTGAACGTTGTCAGATAGCAGTGACTAATTTGATTGCAAGATGGGGGGAAAGTCCGCATCAAGAATGAGAGGTACCCATTTAGAATTCAAGATTGGAACATTTGTAGAGAGAATATTTGAATATATTTGAAAGTAGGAAGAGGATTGAAGAGAGATTTTGTTGAGCGGCGGGCGGTTCATATTGCATATCAAATATTTGAGACGGGAGAGCTTAGAGAGGTCGAACTTTGGTTAACAGGGATTGTGAATCCAGCTTGCGGGACGAGTGGAAGTGTAGTCAATCTTCGAATTGAAGGGTTTGTCCAACAAATTGTTTGTAATTCGAATTGACGAGCCAGGACGGATTTAACTTAAATCGAATTACCTATCAATTTAAGCAAATCCTAATAGAGGGAAAACTTTCGTGGGTTTAGTCTAACTGGAGGGAGTAGTCGAACGACCTTAAGTGGTACAAAGTGTTCATCTTAGCAATTGACCGAAAATTTGAGATCAGGGAAGCTTAGGTCTTAACATCCAAGGAAGATTTAGCACATGTACAGAGGCACATCTAATCAGACAATATTCAAACGAAGGAATTAGAGTTGGGACGTCAGATTCAAACTCACCCTTGCTCAAATTCATCTATCCAAAAAGAACCATCGAGAATAAAGCCCATGATCTCAGCTGTCGAGCCAGCATCTACTGTAGGCCACCTACTCCGGGAGGTTCCAAGATATTTTCTTCTTGCAGATCTTTCTCCCCTTCCTTCCCTTGATCCTCAGCCCATTGTTTTTGCTTGCCAGAACAATATAAAGACCAAAAGATTGTTGAAGAAAAGTTTCTGAAGTACAGGATAAATTAGCATGACAACTGAAAGAAAAAATCAAAAGAAAAAAATAAGCTTCTACTTTGTTATCCTATGAGCCCCCAAGCCTGGCAATTGAACTTCTATCTACGTGTAATGTTTGCATCAATATGGGCACATGAAATTAATTATGGAATTTAAAATTTTGACAATTGACGTGGAAGAATACAATTTGGACAACATGATAAATGTGTGATAATGATTTGATGCTAATATAATAAGATTTTTTATATATAATTATTAATCTTATTTTTGTGTGGTGTGATGTATGCATGTCTATGTTAGTGTACATAACAACTCTACCTAGGATTTCATTTTTATAAGAGTTAGATGGTCAAAAAGTAAATTTTGAAAATGAAATGTTATTTTTAAAAATTAACTTTACTTAATAGTAAAAATAAAAAAGTTAAACGAGTCTTATAAAAAATTAATTATAAAACCTCTATATATAAATGTCCTTAAAATGAAATGGGAATCAAGCTTTGGCATAACAACTTATCTCCATTTTCTCTTATTCTCCTATGAAATTCTCTCTTCCTTCATTTTCTTTTCTCATTTCTAAAGCCTTCTCTACTCAAACACTTTTTCTTTACATACAATGAAGAAAAAGCTTCTCCCTTATATAATAGTAGTGCGAATGTTGCCCATATCCTTTTTTATTTATTTATGTTGCTTATTACAATTCACACACTTAAATTCACTCACATAGGATGTCTAATCTTAAATCTCATATTTAAAATTCTTACTAATTTACCATTAAACTAGTAGGGCAAGTGTTTAGATTTCTTAGTGTTTGGTTTGCATGTTCATATTTGTTTGAAAAAGAGAAAAAAAAAAAAAAAAAAAGACTCCACCATCTATTACCGGGAATGAGCCCAAGAATTAACAGCTCTTCAATATAGTTTTGATTCTGTCTGCAGATGGTTTGATTTTTTATAGGAAGTACTTTCGAAAAACTGCACTTACAGAAAAAAGCAATTATAGGAAATCATTCGGTGTCCAAGCACGACAGCAGCGCAAAAACCACCAAAACTGGTCAATCCAAGCCAGAGCAATTCAAAGCAGCTTTTATCCTCTGGACAGTGGAGCTGATTAGAGTATTGACAGTCGCCACAGATTCCACACTCAGCTGCGGCGAGGACGTGAGGCCAGAAACCAAGATCTGGAAAGCCACTGTGAGAAGTGAGCCACCTGACCTGCCAGTATTTCTGCTTGTTGAAGGGCCAGGTCCCACTGAAGGACGGCCGTCGCCAGAGATCACGAACCCCGATGGAAGTATTGGTACGTACGAAGAGTCCTCGCCGCTCATGGCAATGTGGATGGACGCCGTGTCAACGGGGGCATAGATTACCAAGGATCCCAATGTGTCTACGCAGCTCTCTTGAAGCAGAAAAATATTCTCGTTCCGGACAGAAGGCTGCCTCGCAGAAACACGAATATTCAAATTTATAGCATATTATTTACGGCTTAAACTACAAGTAAAAGTAAGAAGAAAAGAAGAATTTACCCGCATAACCGAAATATAGTTCCCTGGATGAGCTCCGCTTGAAAAATGCGCAACCTCATGCACTGGATTTCCATTGGAGAGAACATCCCACTGAAGAAGAATGGATATATGCAGTATAAGTTACATTGCTTCAAAACATGACTGCCATTTAAGTGGTTACCAAAATGAATTAACTAGTTTCATGAACCTCAACTCGCGTCTTCTCATCTCTGAAGAAGTTAAAGACATTCTGAGATGGGAGGGGAAGCCAAAGAGAGGTGGCAGCACTGACTATCATTCCTCTGGGCTCGCCCGGTTCTGTGCTGTTACGAACGGCGACTCGGAGCCCACTGTTGTTCGCATCAGATAATTGAGAAAAATCCACTTTACCTGACATGTTCAAGATCCCACAGAAGTTCTTGACCATCCTGTGGGAGAGATTCACCACACTCCTCCTACCTTCAGGAAAAGTAAACGCTGAACAATGGAAAACGTCATCAGAACCAGCATATGATTAATTGAAGGCGCAAAAGAGAGAAGAAGGATGAGAGATAGGAAGGTTGCAAGAAAGAATACCTCCTCCAAGTTCACGACAAGGCCTAGTTTCCCCCATGGTGAAAGCAACCCTCTCACACGTCCTCCTCAGTGTAGCAACCCATCGTTCTGCCCCATACGCTGTAGTAT
The DNA here is from genome assembly GCA_028551475.1 of Casuarina equisetifolia. Taxonomy (NCBI): domain Eukaryota; kingdom Viridiplantae; phylum Streptophyta; class Magnoliopsida; order Fagales; family Casuarinaceae; genus Casuarina; species Casuarina equisetifolia. The sequence continues at coordinate 5,420,135 of CM052361.1, forward strand.
TATATACGAGATCTCTATAGAGCCTATGAGTTTGGCTTTTATCATCCACTTCCACGTGTTCGACCCAAGTAACCTATAAAATTAATTAGAAAGTCATTCAAACACAAGGAAATCCATAACAGCTTCCACAACTTACAACCGACAATGGAGTATAGGCTGGGAATTAAAGGCATTTCATTCAATTAAATGGCTATCGTTGTCATTATTATTAGACTACCAAATTCATGATATCAGTTTGAAATGCAAGCTTCTTTGGAATAACATCTAATTTTAGTAAGAAAAGAACGCAGAAAGCTTCCTTGATTAGTGAAAGAGATGAAGAGTGGGAATTATCTGGTTATAGAGAGTGCCAATTACTGACCTTGGAACACCCACTAGGCAATTCCTGAATCATGCATCCAGAAGGCAGCCTCCAAGAGCGGGAAGGAGAGGTATCCTCGTTTAGGAACTCACAGGAGATATCCACTACTACCCACGTGCCTAGCTCAATTTGCTGACAAAGGCGAAGAAAGTAGAACTCCCGAGGCGGCACCATGGGTGAAAGAATGTGCATTTGTTCATACATCTGCATTTAATTTCTTAACTTCTATATTCAAAGTCCTATAACAAATCGTTAAAAAGAAAGGAAAAAAATTGGATGAAGTTGGGTTCTAAGGCTTCTACCAGCTGCAAAGAACCTTTCGGGTTCCCGAACATTCCGGCATCGAGCACTTCAATTGTCTTTGATTTTGTGACAATTGTGGGGAAAAGATCTAACCTTTTATCCTGCAAAATCAAATCTCTTGCCTGAACTGTTACTTTCCAGGAAAAAGCTAGCAGTGTTCTAATTTTACAGCAAATGGGGATATAAAAAGAAAGAGTTATGAGCACTGACCGAATCTGTAATCATCTCAACTAAGTGCATTCCACTCATGGTGACCATTCCTGAATCTTTTGATGACTCGACACGAGTACTAGCATTCTTTAAGTGATACTCTTTGGGATATAACTTGTCATAGCTTTCCCGATGAAGAACATATCTCCCATCAGCCTGGGACTTTATCCATAGAGGCTCATCCATTTGAACAAGCGTAATCAATTCATCCATGGCACTTGCAGCAGTTTCCAACATTAGCGTCCTCTTCATATTTGGAATTGATCTTGATTGGTACAATGCAGTGTTATTCCAAGCTGCAGAACTGGAACCGAGGCTTAGATCAGGAGGAGGACTTCCCGGTCTTTTGCCCAGGGAAGTTCCTGCCTGTAAACCCAATGAAGAAGATCTAGGGATAGTCTTCAGAGATCCAATTGGTGATATTGGTCTGCCTATGTACTTGGCAAGAAGGTTGGACACCTTTTCATGCTGCAAATATTCGGTTAGAACATCAAGTGCAAGTTCTACGAAGTAACGGCAGCATTTTGACTTGAAAATGCAAATTAGATAATAGGACATGTAAAGAGAAAGGCTGAAAGTTTCAGCAATATAAACTTGCCTCTTCTTTCAATTGGGCATTTTCCAGCAGCAGTTTCTGCTGGCTTCGTTGCCGTTCTTCTTCTCCAAAGGGTGGACCTCCACAAGCTGGGCAAATTACATTTTTCAGTGCTTCTCTGATTGCAACGTTTTCACATAGGATTCTTTCATTCTCTGCCCGAAGAACAGTGTTGTCCGCTCGTTCACTCTGGGCCTGAAAAGAGTAAACATTGAAGAATCATCAAGACTTTTACTATTCGACAGCCATTCATCATCCAGAAACAATGCACCAAAGTGGGGAAATAGGAAAACCTTTGTTTGGGTCCTCTTGTTTTGAAACCAGAACTTGATCTGTTTGGGTTCAAGCCCAAGCTCCACGCCCAGCTGACGCCGCTGGTTTTCGTCTGGATGCGGGCATTCACTGAAGAATCTTCATTGCAGCAACGGAAAACGCGACAAACGTTAGACTTGCTGAAAAGACTCATAAAGAGAAGCCACCGCTTGAGCTGTCCAACAAAGAGACAAATATCTATGTGTGTGTGTTGTGAATTGCACTTCGACTGAATTGTCTAAGTATATGAGGCTTGAGTATGCATGTTCGGCTGTTGTTTGAGCATCCGATACAGGATATCAGAAACACAATGGAGGCTTACACAGGAAGAACGGCAAGAGAGAGAGAGAGAGAGAGAGAGAGAGAGAGAGAGAGAGAGATCAAGTTCTCTTACATTTGGTCAGAAAAGAAATTTGACGCCTACTTCATGCCATTAAAAGATCCATTCTACAAACCCAACGTTCAAACAAACAGTCCACTAAGAACCACAACCAGAACAAGTACGTGAACAGGACAACTCAGTGCAGAGATGATCAAAGACCACATCAGAAAAACGATCTACTGACCAAAAAAGAAAAAAGGCCATGCAGTGACCTAATCTCCCTACCAAAGACAAAACCTGGACATCTCTCTTCTTTCTATGACAAAAGTAACTTGAGGAATCGACGGTGTTTCTTACGATTCAAGTCGCTCAATCTGTTGAGAGGAGTGTCGATGGTAGGACTTCTTCTCCTGGCGAGTATCGGAGGCTTCATGTTCATCACTTGAGCCAACAGCACTTTTGCTTGCTAAATCCATTTTCGGGAAACGTAAAGCAATAACAACACCGGATGATATTGAAGCTGTCTCGTCTCCTTTTCTAAATCTTTTGGGTATTTGTGTATAAAGCTTGTGATGCTGCGTGCTATTCAGGAAATGATAGAGATTATAACACACATGACTTCAAACAGGTCGACTCCACAGAAGGACAGCAAATTAACAAGGGGAGATAACTAAGGCTGATGGATCTGTGTCTTGGATTCTCGGGTGCAATGCTGGTAGGCAACGTTGGTTTTGACGAGAGCCTTTGAATGATGAACTACACCCAAGAAACAGCTAAATACTAGGGAAAGTCGGCGAAAATCGAGGAGAGTAAGATTTGCCAAGCAACAAAGCTGCCAAATGAAGAAAATTTAAACTTTTTATTTTCTTAAAGCAGAAACAGTGGACTCGGGTGTGAGGTTAACTGACGCTGAAGGCTGAAGATGATAATGATGGTTGAGAAAAATATCCTGAAAATGGTCTTTAAAGCTTTGCTTTTTCATCAGAGGCTCTTCTTTGGATGCTTTCCACTTTCTCTCATGCAGGCAACGTGTTTGAACTCTTACTAGGACTCTAATACATCAGAGCCAAAAAAGGTCTTTGCTGGGGTCTCTTCAGTGAATGCATGTACTTGGAAGTTTGCGCTTTCCCTCGTCTGAAAATAAATTTTTATGTGCAAAAGTAAACTGGGACCACCTCTTGCTTCTGCTTCCGACTCGATGCAACGGTTCAAATGCCTTCTGGGACTGATGCTTCTCTCCCACCTAACCCCTGGGGTTAATTTGTGTCAGGCAAACGTCGAACCTTGGTTACATCCGTTCATTCTCTGCGTTTGAAAAACTTGACCTCGGAGGAAAGCCTGGAAAAAGTTCTGGGTCGAAAACTTTCTTGCTTTCTTTGTCTTTGGATATGGATGCAGAGTCTGGGATATGGACACGGCCAATAATGGTAATGGTTTGTTGGTGGAATGATGACAATGATTTATTGGTGGTTCTGAACCTGGCGCTGTAATGAGTTTGACCCATGTTTTCTACTTCACAGTCTTACTACCAACTCTCCATATTAATTGCGCCAATCAAGAAGCCTAGTGTTTCTGGCACGTTCCATCCACGCTTGGAACATTTAGGGGAAGAACAGAAACAACAAGGTAGTTTCCATGGCCAAACTGGTTCATGCACTACTAGTTTGTAAGAGCAAGAAGGCCCCACGAACGACATTTGTACGCTAACTTTGAAAGATGACACAAAATGACAGCAAATTTCCATTTCTTCTTGTTTCTTCATTGTCAAACAACGCTATGGGCATGCCTAAAATGCCTATTCCTCGAGCGTTTTCCGCTTGCTTCATGTAATGGGTTAGCAGCTAGACAATACGTCACTTCTTTTTCTGTCTTCTTGCAGGAAATTTTTGTATTCTGCTATTTAATCAACTCCATTTGGTTTCATTGCCTTTCCATTCATGGGATTGGACTTTTATGACAAAGGAACATACCATGAGTCATTAAATGTATTTCTCATCAATTGGACAAAAGATATTTGAGGCTATTGACCATGTCGGAATAGTGTATTCTCTTTTTGCATAATCTCTTGATTGGGCCAACGACTCCTCGTCTTACCCTTTCTTTAATGTTGTTTTCATTCTCCGCTTTCCAACATATGCAATATGTTGAACTTTTAGAATAATAGAGATATACTCCAACATATGCATAATATAGGATTACATAATCTGGCTAAATTCATTTTGTAGGGTTCTTGTTATATTGATAAGGTAACAAATTATTCAAATGGATTAAGTGTGTTTAAATCCATACAAACACGACCAAGACTTGAAGGTTTCTACAAAATGATATACCTTAACACTGGCAGTGTTCCAATGTTGGGAGCGAACAAATATATTTCAGTAACATATGCAACTTATTTGAAATTTAACGAAGAAAGGAGCAGTCGCTGCCCGTCTCTTCCATTATTGTCTTGCGAATTTCTTTCCCACCTTCAGTTATCATATCGCGTAAGGAAGAAAGCAGACGATCTATGTTAGCAAATAATCAAGTAGAGCACCCCGGGTTGCAAGAATAGTGGTCGCCTTTTTGAAAGGGTTACAGATCGGGGGAGTAAAGGGGGAAGGACTGAGAGTAAGCACAGTTCATCAAAGGGAGGGATTGATTAGAGGCTGGTTTGAGGTTTAGGCAATAGGTCTCGACAAGAATTTCATGGGTTCGTGTTACACACTGATACAATCCTACCACGGTCTAAATGGATTGTCTCTGTGAATAACCAATAGGTCAAATCTCTTTGTCACCGAAATGATTGGCCAGGAAAAAGCTATCTGTCTTCACTTGAACCAGACTTGGAGTGAATCCATTGGGACGTCGGTTGAAAACCTTGGTGGAATGATTCAATCCAGCCACAGTCTAAGTAACCAATATGCCCCTTTTGAGGTGATAATAGGACGTCCGCATTTGCTATCAAAGCAAGTACCACCTCCAAAGTTTGAATCTTCTTGTCATTGAATTGGCTATTTAAGAAAAAATTATTTGTCTTCATTTCAACCAAAGTGTAACTACCTAAAATAAAATTGTTGAAATGTCGGCTTCGAAGCATGATAGAATAATCCAATCTTGCATGGTTTAATGAATTAGTTATGTGAGTAACTCTTCTTGTCATTGAATTAATTATTTAAGAAAAGGCTACATGTCTCCACTTGAACTAGAGTATAACTACTTAAAGTAAAACCGTTAAAATGTCAGCTTACAAGTATGATAGAATAATCCAATCTTACATGGTCTAAATGAATTAATTATGTGAGTAACTCTTCTTGTCATTAAATTGGTTGTTTAAGAAAAGATTGTTTGTCTTCACTTGATCATAGTGTAGCTATCTAAAGTAAAACAATTAGAATATCAACTTAAAAGCATGGTAGAATAATTCAATCTTGCATGATTTAAACGAATTAGTTATGTGAGTAACTAACATGCCTAACTTGTAAGTGAAGTGATAACAAAACAGTATCATTCACATTATAATAATGCACAATATATTATTTTGGGTTTTTAATTTGGTTGGTTAGCTTAATATGCCAATTTTTTCCCTTGGAATGCTGAACTTGGTTTTTTTTTATTAAAAAATTACATTAAGTGAATATGTGATTTTGAAAATCCAAAGGTTGGGACTAGTTGGGTTATAGGGTTTTAAGACAAGCCTTGTTCCCCAAAGCTTTCCTTTTCTTTGGCATTTTGTTTGTGTCCTTTGTGCTTTTCATTTTATCTGTAATTTCTTTTTGATCTTAATTCAGACATAATCAAATAAAGAAAGAGTCATGAAGTCCATGTCATCTGCCCATCGTCTGCCACGTTTCAAGCTCCTGCCACGACAGCCTTCGCCCCTGCTGATGTCAGCCGTCGTTTTCTTTCAACGCAACGCAGAAGCTCGCGAGAAATCCGTTCTGGATTGGGATTTTGACTCCGTTTGCTTTCTTGTTTTGATTTGTAAAAGTCGAATATAGGTTTTCATTTGATTTTGTAAAACTTGAGCGAGTAAAATCAGTGAAAAAGCGTGGCAATATTGTATAAACCTCCTCTCCATTTTTCCGTTTCTCTCTTCCGGTCGCCGTACGGTTAACCCTCCGCCGCCGGCTGTTGTCGTGGTGAACCGGTATTTTCAACTAGCAGAAACAAGAATGTTTACCAATGACCGGAGACAGGAAGAGCGAACGGGAAGATGTGGAACTCCAAGGCTGCAATACCTTCAAGTAGTACCCTTCCTATATTTTTGACTATGCAATTCTTCATGTTATGTCATTCGATCTCTCGAATGTACCAAAGCAATGTGAATTTAATACTTAAGGATGTTGATATGGCCGTCCATGTATATTTGATTTGTTAACCATTGATTTATGTAAGTGGGAGTTTTTTTTCCAATTTGTTGCAGGAATTGGTGAGTTAGTTTCAGAACTCTACTGATGAAGGTATGCATCATTTTTATTATGATTATCTGTTATGTAGGTGACATCTTTTAGGACAATCAGACGTAAAAGTTTTTTTTGCTTTGTGGTGACCATAGACGTAGCAACGGCATTAGGCACCTCTGTTGTATCTTCCACTTTTGCCTCAACCAGCAGAGAACTAATGAAAACCAATTTAAGAATTGACAAGGAAAAGAAAATCGAATGCTTCATTCACAATATGAGTGAGTTTGGATTCTGTGTTTTAAATAAGTGAAAGAAAATCAAAATGAGGCCTTGCACACTGTGAGTAAGTTTGGGTCCTGTGTTTTGTACCAAAAGTTGCATGGTTTGTGTTGAAAGAAGAAACTATCTTTTATATGTTGAGTCTGATCGTAACTGTACTTTTTTGATGCAAGAGTCTCTTTGTTTTCGAGGTTGGAGGGATAGGAGAGGAAAAGCATTAGTATGGATACTAGTTACCATTTAGGTTGTAATTGTCTGCTTCTTCATCCCAATACGTCTCTGCTGTGAAGGGAGATTTTAATTAGTATAAAACTAGCGAAGAAGCACATGCACCTGCAGAGTTTGTTCTAAAAATTCAGTGTCCAACTACAATGTCATAAACTTTACTCCGTGAACCGTATATGAATATACCAATGTGCCACCTTTGAATGATAACATGGGTTGTAATTTCGGGGATACATCAGTGTGGTTTCAAGTTGTGGCTGGCTGAAATACCTGACAGCAGCTAATGGTATTAATTTGCTATTTTCGTCAAAGAGGATTTTTCCTTGTTATCTTGGGAAATAAAGAGGGGAACGCTTGGATAATGGGTTGGCTTAATGTGATGGTATAGCTGTCTACCAGTTTTATCTGTGTTATTTTCAAATCTTAGCTAATCCCTTTTTCTTATTGTATAAGGGCTATTAATGTGAATAGGCTCCTAAACATTTTGGATGCATGGCTCACGTGATTTGGTTGTTACTAGAGGATCGATTGCTACCAAAAATGTGCATCACGTTTTTAACCTTGCCTACTTCAGTTTAGTAATTGGCTTATGTGACGAAGGTGGTTAAAGTGCTAAACCTACCGAATTTTTTTCCAGTTTTTATTTTTAATGTCAGGTCACCAGAAATGTTTTTAGTCACATGAGAATGAGAAATCATTCTCTGAGATGCTGGATGCAGTAGATATGACTGTTGATTATCTGAAGGGCTCCTATTAACTCTGTGGTTTAGTACCTTTTCAAGCTGTAGTTTGTCAAACAGATAGATACAGTTGAGTTAATGGAGTTAATTGGTTCAATAGAACAGAGATGATAGGGGCTACTGATGTAAAGAATACTTGATATTCTTTGAGTTGATAAGTGCTAATTGTTTATTCCCTTTAAGCATCAGCTTGAATGCTTACCACAGCATGATTTCCATTGCCTTTGCACTTGTTCTTGCAATACAAAGATTCTCTCATGTTTGTTTGAACTCAAATTATTTATATTGTTCATTTGTGTTTTAATTATGGGAAAAATTCTCCTTTCATGCTACTCTCATTGCTGTATGACCTTTTCCTCATTTTACTTAATTACATTGAGAGGATTGCGAGGCACAACAAATTGTCATATTGATGTTGCCAACCCAACTTCCTGGACGATTACTGCCAGTGATCCTCAGGTTAAATGGTACTTCCGCCCCCACAAAAAGGATGGGGAGTGAGCACTTGTTGAATCCTAGATGGTGCTTACTTGCTACGAAAAACAAAAAAGAAAAGTAAATGGGATCCTTGCTTCTTATGCTTTTTTTTGGTGGTATTCTGAATTATTCATTACCTGATTTTGTCGGTTACTTTGTCAATATCAGGCTATGGCATGTACTTGGTTAAGATTTTTATCTTTTAGTAACTGTTGATTCTGTTGTGGGAACATCCTCAACTATTAGCATATATTGTTCTTTTATTTACAGAAACGAAAGAGAGAATTGGTGCCAATCTGGCAAACTTTGCATATGACCCTTACAATTATAAATTCTTGCGCCAGGTATGTTGCCTTTTTAACCATTTTTTTGATATGGGAAATAAAGTGTCGTCCATAACATTTTCTACCTCTTAATTTGTTGCTTAAACAGCTCAATGTTTTGGAACTTTTCCTTGACTGCATAACAGAACCCAATGAGAAATTTGTGGAATTTGGCATCGGAGGGATCTGCAACTCCTGTATTGGTCGGTGTGAGAATTCACCCTCTTTGTAGATCCTAATAAATCCTAAGAGTGCATTGTTTCCAATTATGGACTATACCAAGGGTTGAGCCTAGCATTTCATTTACCAATTGCTTGTCTGATATATTTCTTCAGATCCTGTGAACGCTGCAATTATCACTCGGTGTGATGGCATTCCTCTTATCATTCAATGTTTATCAAGCCCTGTCAGAAACACTGTAAGTGCCTAAACTTTGGTCAGTTAACTGAAAATATTAACACGGGACTGATGGAAATTACTCGTGTATTTTTCTTATTTCTGTCTTAATATGTGCACTTAATTCTTCCACTTTCTAAAATGTTGCAAGGTTGTCCTTCATGTGCTTCGTAACCATCATTGGGCAAACAGTGATCCTTGATATAGCGTATCTTTTTTGTACAAAATCTTTAGTTCACTTGACTTATCAGGCCACATGTTAGCCCTCATAGAATGAGAATATATGAATACATGTGGCCTCTAACATGCCACGCCTCCCAATGTTTGTGTTAATAACCATCAAGTTCATTGGGATCAACATATACTAAAGTCGGGAAGTCATGGCAAGTTGTTGCGTTTCTTGTGTGTAATAACAATGACCTATGTAAGTTAGTGTTTCCACCTCCACCCCCTTCCCCCCTCCTTGGGGGTGGCAGGGGGCCAAAGAAAGTTTTTTTTTTGGGGGGGGGGGGGGGGGGGGGTGTAGGGAAGGAACAATTCTTGTGCATGTTATAATTGACAATCAACCAATGAATTGTCTACATAGCATTTTGTCGTTTCATTCCTAATATAGCAAGCCTTTAATGGTGTCAAGTTACTGCAACATCCCTATTTCTATGAAACAGGTAGTACGTACCTTCTTACGTGTGAAGACAAATTACTATGATTATGATATTGAAATGTAATAATTGACAATCAACCAATGAATTGTCTACATAGCATTTTGTCGTTTCATTCCTAACATAGCAAATGGTGTCGGGTTACCGCAACATCCGTGTTTCTATGAAACAAGTACTACATACCTTCTTACATGTGAAGACAAATCATTATGATTATGATATTGGAATGCATTATCAAGATGTACTATGGAATTGATGTATGGAAAGTATGTACAAAGGCATGCAAGCATTGAGAATCGACCTATGAACAATCTTCATAGGATTTTGTCCTGCATTCTTGATAGAGCAAGCAATACCTATCTTCTTTTATGGAACAAACAATACTTATCTTCTTACATGTGGAGAAGAGTCATCATGATTAAGATTTTGGAATGCATTATTAAGAAGTATTCTAGAATCAATACATGAAAGGTAAATACAAAGGCATGCAATAATTGACGATCAGCTAATGAATCATCTTCATAGGATTTTTTTCATTTCATTCCCAATATAGCAAGCCTATAATGGTGTTGGGTTATTGCACCATTCATGTTCTATGGAACGTGTAGTACATACCTTGTTACATGAGGAGAAGAATCATCATGATTATGATTTAGGAATGCATTGCCAACCTACAAATCTTCTTCATAGGATTTTTTCATGCATTATCAAGATGTACTATGGAATTGATGTATGGAAGGTACATACAAAAGCAAGCAATCATTGGTAATCAACCTATGAATCGTCTTCGTAGGATTTTGTCATGCATTATCAAGATGTGCTATGGAATCGATGTACGGAAAGTATATACAAAGGCATGCAATCATTGACAATCAACCAATGAACCGTCTTCATAAGATTTTGTCATTTCATTCCTGATATAGCAAGCCTTTAATGGTGTTGGGTTACCGCACCATTCATGTTTCTATGGAGCATGCAGTAAACACATTCTTACACGTGGAGAAGAATCATCATGATTATAATTTTTGAATGCATTATTAAGATGTATTATGGAATTGATGTATGGAAGGTACATACAAAAGCATGCAATCATTGACAATCAACCTAAAAATCATCTTCATTGGATTTTGTCATGCATTTTTGTGTCAGGTTACCACACCATCCCTGTTCTTACAGGACAAACAGTACATATCTTCTTACATGTGGAGAAGAATCATCATGATTAAGATTGTTGAATGCATTATTAAGACATATTTTGGATCAATGTATGGAAGGTACATACAAGGGCTTGCAATAATTGACGATCAACCAATGAATCATCTTCATAGGATTTTGTCATTTCATTCCTAACATAGCAAGCCTCTAATGATGTTGGGTTACTGCACCATCCCTGTTTCTGTGGAATAGGCAGTACATACCTTCTTCAATGTGGAGAAGAATCATCATGATTATGATTTGGAATGCATTATCAAGATGTACTATGAAATTGATGTATATAAGGTACGTACAAAGGCATGCAATCATTGACGATCAACCTACGTATGTCTTCATGGGATTTTGTCTTGCATTATAGATATAGCAAGGCTTTAATGGTGTCAGGTTCCTACGCCATCTCTATTTTTGTGGAACGAACAATACCTGTCTTCTTACATGTGGAGAAGAATCATCATGAGTTTGAAACGTACTATCAGGATTTATCTTGGAATTGAGCTACGAAATGCATACACATTCTATGTTATGGCTTCCAAACACTCATATTGAAAGCTCACTTTGATTTTTAGGTGAATTATGCACTTGGTGTTCTTTATTATCTCTGTAACGCCTCTAAGAAGAAAGAGATTTTGAAGCCGGAAGTGATTGATGTCATCAGAAGATATGCTGCAGCTGAAGCAGTTAGTGTTAGCTTTAGTAATCTGGCGAAGGCATTTTTGGACAAACATGTTGAAACAAGTAACCCTTGAAGGCCTGCTTGACAGCTCGGTTCTGATTGACAATTCTTCTCCCTTGTCCAGAAATTCTGCTCATTCTTTCTTTGGGCTTTACTCGTCCATGTATAGAAGTATTGTGTTATATTTCGTGGTTATAATGATATCATGGGATTCTGGATTACTTCCAGGAAAAACATGTTGTAACAAGCTTTAGGTTAGCTTATGTTAACATTGGGAAACAGCTCAAGTTCTTCCGTTCAGTGAAGGCATTGCTCGAACCAAATTTGTTGTATGAGCCCAGAGCCCCAAGCCCCAGAGCCCTAGGGCTTGAACCTGACCCAAGAGAGTGGCAAGGGGAAGGCCGAAGGCTCAAGCTCTTGTTCCTAAAGAGAGAACAATTGGGCTTTACTCGTCCGCTAGGGTGGGAATTTGGCCAATTGGTCCCGAGATAGTGAACCCAAAAGGTCGGAGTCCGCCCCACACCAGGCTTTGGGCTTCAAAAGGTTCTAGGATTCAACGTTATGGAAGTGACTAAAGAAATTACAAGTACAGTGCGGAGACAGGATAATTTAAAGAATGGACTAAAAAATAAAAAACATGATGGGATGATTTACTATAGAAATTTTATATCCAAAATTGAGTGTCAGAAAGATAGATAAAATAAATGACAGCTCAATGGATAGGAAAAAATAATAGAAGAAATGAGTCAGAAACAAACCATATTGGACTCTATTTTGTTTATTTTAATTTGTTAATTTATTGCTCCTCAGTTGTCTACAAGTTCATGCATTCTAGTCATAATCAACGATATTATTAGGTATTATTCATTCTTAAGTTATGATAGTTGACAGACTGAGAAGTTGAGCAAACCTTGTCAAAGAGTGACAGAATTTAATGATAATAAGCTATAAATATAACGAATAGTCATCTGGTTAAGAATGATCAAAAAACAGAATTTTTTGTCATTTAAAACATCATTTTCAATGGATATTCTTAATGAAATATTTAGCTTATCATTGAATAACTATTATTCTTCTTAACATTCATTATGCTCTTTGTCGACGAGATAGAGCAAAGGCTACTGAAATGATTGAAGCCAACCTGCTCCCTTATGACTCTCTGAATTTTGCAGACACTATAATTAAATTCTTTGCAATTCAAGACAAAAGGACGCGACTCGTGGAGCGGCACATCATAATCTATTTGCTTGACTCAATCACTTTCTTCCCTTTCGATCGCAGCGGTTGAATTGGGCCTTTTGCCCTTTTCTTGTTTGAAATGGCTTTGCCATGATTGGATGTATGTTTGAAACCTCAAGCAACGGTCGAATCATTCCATGGAAAATTAATACTAATACAAGTCCCTGCCTGTGAACCAACGAGCTTTTACTGGAATTACCATATTAATCAAAATCGTGACTCGGAAAGTATTATAGATACGTGAAGAGTACTGATTTGCATGTATAAAAAGAACAAGGAAACTATACCTCCTGTTTTTTCTTTAATAGAATTTAAGGTATTAAATGAATGATTGAACCTCTTACCATTTATTTTTCAAGTTTGTATATTTTCTATATAGAGCTTAACACTTTACTCAAAGCATGAAATTATGCTTTTACTGAGCTCTTTGTCTATTGGTGAAAGGGTAATGGATTGAATTTAGATTTTTAATTAATTTTTTAACAATACGAAACAACTATACATCATTTGTTTAACACATTACAATAATCCAACCCAAATTATCTTACACAATGTCATTTTCTATATAGATTATGGACCTATTCATATTTATAAGGGTATTAACAGATAAACTTGACACTTGGACTATAATAGATTTTATAAAGAAATGTTTATATCTAACTTAAAATTTAAGTGATAAGAATTCATAACATATTAAGGGAAGCCACTTGCTTCTTTATAAATTATTTTTAAAATTTTTATGTTTATGAAAACACAAAATGGTCCAACCCGCCAGTCTTCAGAAAAAAGAGATCCGGCTGTCAGTGTTCCACCATTCAATTCTGGTTGTCCAACTAAATCCCATTGTCCCTATCCAGAAGAGAGTTATCTCTATGTCATTTTCTCGTGTCTTTTTCGGATACCCCACTTCCTAGATCTTTTATATTCCTTTCTCTCAGCCTCCTCTCGAAGTTGATTTTCCTGAACCTAAATTGAGTGGACGAGACCGTACATTGCGCATCCCGAATCTTACCAAGAGAGTAAAACTTAGGGAATTATCTTCAACAGTAAACATCATGGTTTCCACCCTGATTCCCAGAATATGCTTCTACGAGTTTGGACCATAAATGTCCTGACCACATTTCAGGAACCATTCGGCTTTTTCCCCCAGTCATCCGAGAAAAAGAGAATATGGAAGTAGCGAAAGTGGTGGCCCTAACACCTAACCCCGACCCCGTGATGGACCAAAAGATACAAATAGGGTATTTAATTTCTTTGAACTTTTGTCCTTTGGGCACGAAGGCAACTAATTTTTTGGGGGACGGTGGTAGGTTTGTGTTAGGTGGGAACCCATATGGCACCATGAGACTAAGATATAACCGTGGTTTAGAAGCTAAAAAGGATTGCCAAAAACGGCGACGGATAGAACAGAGAAGGTTAAAATATAAAAAAATGTGTTTGTTTGTCATTGGTTTCTCTCCAATTTTTACAAAGAATCGATTGAACACATTTTATACATTTGTTTAAAGAATAAGCAAGCAAATCCCGTTAAGGGCCGGCGGGAATCAAGCCGGCGTTTGATGAGCATTAACGGTGAGCTGTGAATGCTACGCGCTCATGGGGGCCGTGGCAGGCTTGAGTTTAGGGGTTTGGTTTATGGACGGTATTTAAATAAAATAATTTATAATTAATTAATACATTTTAATATGATGATTATAAATTATAATTATAAAGTGAAACTATATCAATTGTAGAAGACATCGTGACGTCACTGCACCCGCATCGCGTTTGAAATTGGTCGCGTTCTCGAAGGGTTAGTTACAGGAGAAAATGAAAATTAAGACCAATCAATTAAAGAACCAAGAGATCTGAAGATGTCTTTTCAAATAATTTATTCCAAACTTTCATTATGAATTTGGTTGAACTGTTTGGCGTTTGGTTTAATTATTATTTAATCGGGAGAGTTTTTTTTTTTTTTTTTGTTACTACAAATAGAATGGCAATACGGTAATAAAATGGAGAAGGGTTATTAATTGGCAAATGGTAGTGCAGAACGGGATTCGCTATATAAAGGGTCTTCTCCTCTCCACCTTCCTCTCTGTTTTCTCTCATTGCTTTCCGTCTTCAAACCAATTCCCACACGACTCTGTTCATTGAGAGAAAAATGGCGTTCCAGAAGATCAAGGTGGCCAACCCCATCGTTGAGATGGACGGTGAGATCTCCTCTTTCTCCTAGCAAGAGTTTCTCAATGCCCTGTCTCGGTCTCTCTTGAGCTTGCAGTTGGCAGATCTGTTTGTTTGGCTATTCATGCGTACAAGCATGTTTTCATTAACAAACGAAGAACGAAATCTTCTCTTCCATTAGGCCCAAATAATACCTCCGATTGCATGTAGACAACGACCTCACGAATTTGTTGTTGTGTCAAACATTTCCAACTAGCTTTGCGAAACTGGCCGATCTATCTCTTTTAGGCGATGAAATGCTTTTCTGTACTCTAAGATCTGTTCAGTTGAGAATTTAATATACTTAGGTTTCTTAGCTAAGATCTCTCTCCATTATTAGTGGTTCACAGGTCTTATCGTGACGAGAATATCCCGATCCAACTTTTTGTAGTTAACATAAGCTTTATCCTATAGCATGGAGGCCCGTTCCCGTTTGGTTTGTCGGAATATAAATACAAATGTTGACCAGTTTATACAGTACCAATAGTACAGATTTTGATCAGTATGTGTTTCCAGTCTCGGATTCGAGCTGATTCAGCATGAAGAGCTGAAACTGATAGCCAGACAATCGTATGATTGAGCTAGATGTGGCTTTGATTGCTTTGTTTAATTGGACAAGCTGAACTCTGGTTTGTTGGTTGATCGCAAAAGTTACTATCTGAAGGTAAAAGTATTTTCAGGAAACAAACTAATAAATCCTTGAGCAACCGCTGAGATACGATGACCACTGAAGATGAAATATGATGAATGACCTGATGCCTTTCATCTGAGTCGTAATCAAGGAAAATTTCGTTAGCGATTATACTGAAATTTTCCCAGTTTCTGGGGTTCATTTTGATTTTTAGATTCTGATTTTTTTTTTAATTTTTAATTTTTTTTTGTGGCTGGTTCGCTGTTTATTCTGTCAAATAATAATTGGGAATGGCCTTTGATAATACATATGAAGCATATTGGCAATGATTGAGGTTTCTGTTTTAATCATGAAGCAATATTGAGCGTGAAGAAGTTGTAAACTAAATTGAAGTAACACAGTCCCGTTGTGACACATGTTTTAAGTGGATAGAGCCTTGGGAAAACTTAATACTTTGTAAAGCTTTTAAAGCAAAGAAATACACTGTAAAGAAATTGTCTGCTATGGATTTGATGAATGCATGAGTCAGGACTGATTATTTTTCTGGCATTTGCGTTTTCCAATTTCAAGGCGGAAGAGTGAGTCTTTAACACCTTGTGGAGATGCGTTTGTAGACTTGAAAGACGTTAATTTTGCTACAGAGACTGTTGTTCCTGCGAATATATGACTTCTAAGAATAAGTAGAATAATCATTTACTGGTTTGAGTTTCCTCCTATGCATGATATAGTAGTATCTTTTCCAAAATAAGGCTTATCTCGGAAAATTCCCTATCCCTAGCTTTATAAGTCTAAAGCCTGAGGCATTACAAGAATAGGTGATTCAGTAGTTTTAAATAAATAAGCTACATTTACAATTTCTATTGATGAACTAGTATGGAGCCTTAACAACATATACGAGGGTTCATATGCTGTTCAGATAGGCAAGTTCTTAGGCTAATATCGTGTTTGTGACCCTGGTTCGTGCTCTAATTCTTTGAAAAACTTTGCCATAATTTGCAAGATATCCATAATCACATAAACTACATAGTAGTGGCATGTAATGCTGTCTAATATGATAGTTCTTAATGATTGATATTTCAAATGCCAATCCGATGGGGGGCAAAAAACTTATGTTGCTTTGGAAACAGTCTATAGAATGATTGATCATTGGAGAAGGCCTGGCGCCTGGATTCTGCTGGGCATGACCACAAAACATTTCAATTTAATTTTTACCCGATTTTACACTGGAATTTGCAAAATTCAATGTTTTGAAGAATTAATTTCGTATGTAATGAAGTATATTTCTCTTTTCTGCTGCTCATACTATGCTTTTTTGCTTCTACAAAACAGGAGATGAAATGACTCGTGTTTTCTGGAAATCAATAAAGGATAAGGTGATTTGATATTATTTTGCTTCATCCGCAGGATGTTTCACAGATGCATTTTGAGGGAATTGCTTATTATTTAAATTTCTTTGTTCTATGTGCAGCTTATTTTCCCGTTTGTGGAGTTAGACATTAAGTACTTTGACCTTGGACTTCCTCATCGTGATGCTACTGATGATAGAGTTACAGTTGAAAGTGCAGAAGCCACTCTTAAGTATGTGCCTACAAATTTTATTTAAAGTCTCTAGAAATAATGTCTTTCTCCATTTTATTTAAACCTTAATGTTGTTAGCATAGCTTATCACCATTCGCTTACTCCTCCTTCACCCAACCAAGAAAAAAGGCCCTTCTGACTAATAACCACATTTACTCTTGCGAATCTGTGCGGCTACCTTGACGCGACTTTTAAATGATAATCTTTCATCATTTGTCATAGCCTGTTTCTTCAATAATATTCAGTCCTTAATAAGCAGAAAGAAAATGCTCCCTCTTGTGATTTTGTAGTGCCTGTTCCAATATTTGTCACCGTAGTACATTCTTAGGTATATGATTCAATTTATATTTGGTGTTAAGAATCTTATTTATCTTACCGTGGTGTGACTTAATTATGATACATGACTTCTGTTACTGTTTTGTTTTATTTTTGGTGGCAGTATAGACTTGCCTTTTTTTCTTTTTGCCAATTGCGCTCTTTATTCTTGTTGCACACTAACAAGTATTTGTCAATTATAGATACAATGTGGCAATCAAGTGTGCAACTATTACTCCAGGTAATGATGTTAAAAATGATCATTCATTTTACTTTTTTAAAATCCTGAACGGACTGATATTGTTATAATGATATTTCCATCAGTACGGGGAAATGAAGAGAAAATTCATTATTTTCTATTGATTGGCAGATGAAGCTCGGATGAAGGAGTTTACCTTGAAGCAGATGTGGAAGAGTCCAAATGGGACAATTAGGAATATCTTGAATGGTCAGTAAATTGCACTTGTGATTATATATTCCGGTTACAATTGGTTGGAGCTTTTTAATGCAGAGCTTTTTTGTTTGGCATTTTCTGCAGGTACTGTCTTCCGAGAACCAATTATATGCAAGAACATCCCTCGTCTTGTCCCAAGTATGTGATATGTGATCGCCTTTACATTCTTTAAGTGGTTTAGCAGAATTTCTACTGAGTGGGGCACTTTTCAGGTTGGACCAAGCCTATCTGCATTGGAAGGCATGCTTTTGGAGACCAATACCGAGCAACTGATGCAGTCATTGAAGGAGCTGGGAAATTGAAACTGGTGTTTGGTAAATCTTTTTCTTTGTTTGATACCAATTGAGTCCTTCAGGATTCGCTGATTTTTACCAACTGGAGACAGATGATATCTACATCCCTATTTTATTTTTATTTTTGAAATCTTCCAATTGATTTCATATAATAGTTTATGAGAAGAGGTTCATAAAATGCTTGCAGTACCAGAAGGACAAGAAGAGAAGACAGAGTATGAGGTTTTCAACTTTACAGGTGCTGGGGGAGTGGCCTTGTCTATGTATAACACTGATGAGGTTTGATACTTAAAAGTCCTTAATATTTCTGCTCGAGGAAAACTTCTTCGTTGCTGAAAATAACTGGCTTTTGCTCTTCAATATTGGACATGTTTAGTCTATCCGTGCTTTTGCTGAGGCTTCCATGAACACCGCCTACGAGAAAAAGTGGCCACTTTATCTTAGTACAAAGAATACCATTCTTAAGAAGTATGATGGAAGGTATGCAGACTTGTTTAGCTTGTTACTTTAACTCTTTCTGGTAATCAGCACTATGATTATTTCCTTACGAGAAAAATCTACTATGACTCTTTAATTATTTACTCCTGTGGGAATTTTGTTAAATCCGTCTTCCTAACCTTTTATTCCTTCAACATATGTTTGGTCATATACATTCGTTGGATGAAGATTCAAGGACATATTTCAAGAAGTTTATGAGGCCAATTGGAAGTCAAAGTATGAAGCTGCTGGTATATGGTGAGTGTTCTGTTAGTTTCTACTTTAAGGTGATGATTTATGTCAGGTCACCTTTTTCTTTATTGACTTATATGATTGACTTGGAAGGTATGAGCACCGTCTCATTGATGATATGGTTGCCTATGCTCTCAAGAGCGAAGGAGGTTATGTATGGGCATGCAAGAACTACGATGGTGATGTCCAGAGTGATTTCTTAGCTCAAGGTGTGTATTACAGACTGCTAGTGAGTTCTATCTAAGAATTAACTGGTTTCTTTTTTGATCACTAATTTTTATATGCATGCGTACAGGGTTTGGATCTCTTGGATTGATGACATCTGTGCTGGTGAGTTTTTTTTTTCAACAGTTCCTTATCTTAACTAAATCATGGGTGGCATCTTGGATCTCTTTTGCCAGCTTAGTATATAACACTGCGTGTTCCTCTGTATATTCTGTTTGTAAGTTGTCAAAACTTTATTCGAATTCAGAAAGTTTGCCAGATTGTGCTGCAAATGTTTTGTTGATATAACCATAATACCACCAACAATGTTGCTCACCTCTCAAACCGTCGTACCATGCTCTCCGTCTACTGAAATAATGGAACTTCTTATTTGAGAAAATGCAGAACTTCAAAATTAGCTGGTAAGACAGGCATGACTGCATGACTGTTATTCCCTTGTGGCTATTTTGCATGTGATTGAATGACACCCCCAGTAACCTTTTCTTCTTAATTCGTTTTGGGATTAAGGCCTAATTGAATAGCGGATATGATATGCATTACAAAAGTTTGCAAATATATACTTTCTTCTTGGTCCAGAGGTGTTTTATTATTTTAAGCAATCGGGTACTGATATACAAGTTAGGGTAATGCGGGATTGAGTTGGGCGTGGAGGAGCATAGCAACTGGGGTAAATGCATAGAATGGGATGTAGAGACCTGCTAGAGGCATTGGGGTTAAGACATGATAGCACTTCTGTCTCAATTTTTTGTTCCTCAGATGTAGTTTTGACTTGCTGGTGATATTGATTCCTTTCAGGTTTGTCCGGATGGAAAGACCATAGAAGCCGAAGCAGCCCATGGTACTGTTACACGGCATTACAGGGTTCACCAGAAAGGAGGTGAAACCAGCACAAATAGCATAGCCTCCATCTTTGCTTGGTCACGAGGGCTTGCACATAGGTATGTAATGGTTTTGTTGATATGCAGAGTTGGGTTCTGCCTAGATTTGTGTCAATAGTATGATATTTATATATTATATATCTCTTAAGCTTCATAAGGAGAAAAAAGTTGAATGGAACTTAATGACCTATGGAGAAAACAATATTGTATGGTTACCTAACTATGTTTTGGTTGACAGGGCAAAGCTGGATGAGAATGCTAGACTCTTGGATTTCACTGAGAAACTGGAAGCAGCTTGTGTTGGAGTGGTGGAGTCTGGAAAGATGACCAAGGATCTTGCACTTATTATCCATGGATCTAAGTAAGTCTATGTAGAGTATGTAGATGATCCATATTAACATAATTAATATTTCATGTTTGTGATATACTGCCATGCATGGCACAGGCTTGCTAGGGAGCACTATCTGAACACTGAGGAGTTCATTGATGCTGTTGCTGCAGAACTAAGAGCAAGACTTTCTGCCTAAGCATAGTTGTATGTAAACACTACTAATCTCATCCTACTAACTAGAATGGCGGTTATAACTGATCAGTTCTTTTTTTCCCTCCTATATAATCAAAGGTAGAATTCTGAAATAAACGTTTTAGCAAATTACTTCGATCTAAATAGTCCTTTTCGACTGGATTGTGAGAGGCAGTAGTAGAGAAAGAAATAGGAAAATGAAAAAGTTCAGAATTGTACTGTCACACTGGGGATAAGACACTTGTTTCATTGAGGTGGGTGTTAATGTCCAAATAGTACTTCAAGAAGTATAAGAGTTGCCTTGTCATAATGTCATTTTTTAGTGGGGAGCATCTTATGTTACAGTCATGGATGTCGTTTTTGCAAAAGGTCATTTGGGTGTTTTTTCTTTACAGTTTGAGAGATTTTTTATTTATTTGTTAGTGTGTGTGTCGTTGGAGGAGAGGAGGCGTGATGGGTAGGAAGAAATCATCTTTCTCTGGATTAATTGTACCATGATCTATTGTTGATCTTCATTTCAGAGTCTTTTATTCTCAAGATCACTCTCTGAGGTCAGGTTCAAAGATTTTGCATGGTTGCTCCTTTATGTATTTGGGAGTGGATACTCGACTTATAAACTTTAAAATTTCCTTCGTGTTCTTTCCGTTGGTTTATTAAGTTTCCACTTTCATTTAAAGCCTGGATTTATGAATTTGCTGGAAATAAATAAAGGCTTGCCCTGTGTTGCAGGGATGGATGGGTCCGACGAAGGAATAGCAAGTATCTTTGGTAACTGCATGCGATATTGGCGAGCAATAAAATATTTATCAGCGGGTTGGGTCGGACATTTCTGTATTTTCATGTGGCAGAGTTTCGGAGGTCAAATTCTGGTTGGACAGAAATAAAATCTTTTGATAACCTTTAACCTCATTTTCGTAGTGGAATGGTGCTTGCGGGAGCCATTTCATGAAGATCTGCTTTCGTTCTCTATTCTTTTAGCCAAGCCATTAATCCAACAAAATCCCATGGTCAAAAAATTGTTAACCTAGTAGACGAGGCTGTTAAAATTCAGATCATTACGAACTATTGAAAATCAAAAATTATCATCATCTCTTTATATACTTCCAAGATCATCTAAATCAACCAATGAGTGGACTATGTCATTAAGTGAAGAACCCTAGTAGAAAACAAGAATAAAGATCATATGCGCAAAGGACACAAAAACAGGCAACAAGAAAATCTGACAAAATCATCTCGCAGAAGGAAGCAAGCTTGTACAGGTGAAAATGACAAGGGTCGGACCACTGTCCCCACCAAGGAAATTCCTCAGTTTTTGAGATCCATATATCTATATCTATATACATCTTCTGATAATCTGAAAGCTACTATATGTATAATAACAAACAACAGAATCAAAATCCAGGATAAATGCAAGAATCGCGAGGTTTGGCTAGGGCCTAAACTGACTGGCAAATACGGCCATAAAATGGGGTTTTCTCTGTTGAAATATGACTATAAAAAAATGCCACCCAAAATCTTACTGATCCCTAACAGAAAGGAATGATATCCGAACTCAAGAGGTGAATATATACCAGTCCCAGTGGTTTGAGATCAGCTTGCAAATATCCCTCAGACCACCGGAAATGCACTTAAGCTCCTTTCAAGGTTGCCGCAGGCAGAGAAAAATTACTCCTTGCAAAAAACCTTTTAGGCAAGGTCCACAGGAAACGCCTTATCTTATCCATCCAAGAAACCAGCTCCATTACATCTACAATAATTAATTAAAGTCAATGACATACTAGATGAGTACCAAATACTTACTAAAGTTGACAAGTACCTAGATCAGCAGTATGTAGGTGCTGCCTAGGACCTCTTGGTTCTAGGTTTGACAACCCAAGAGTGTGCGAGGATAAAAAAATAAAAGTAAAAACCAAATACTTACTAAAGTGAAAGCTTACCCAAAACAAGCTTTAACCGAAAATAACAAACACGTGTCTTGAAACTGGATGATAGAACTTTAACTGTAGAATCTGAAGACAAGAGTAAGACAAATAAAATAAGAGTGGGATCCGTATGGCACTGAAGACAACTGTTTGGCAATGAACAGGAACAGTCATATGATATGGAAAGACCAGAGACAACGGTTTGGCACTTAAGACAACCGTTGCTCCCTGATACATTTTATAAAGAAATTCAGTGATGGCTAGGCAATTTTCCTTTAAATACTTATTAGAATTTCGCACTTAGCTCACCAGATTGAGGATTCGACCCTGTGGAAAGACCGTACAACGCACATTTGGCATAGGGTAGCAACCTAACCCGTCGAGAAGCACCCAGCTTCCTAATGATAGATCTAAGTAGTCCACTGAAAGAAAGAAAAAGAAAGAACAGGGGATGTAGAAAAAATCCGTTAGCATATTTTCTTATCTTATTTATCAACCTTAAGTACTCGTATGTGGTTGTAATTGAGCTCTTCTTACTCCGTTCGCATTATTCTGAAGATGTCTGCAGGCAGAGATTCCATGAATGAAGATATCTCCTCCATCTGCAGGGACTTCAACTCCTGCTTTAAATTCTTTTTCTCCTCACCAGACATATCACTTCCAAGGGCTGATTTACTACCAATCGCATCAGAAAAGTCATGTGAGATTATGGTTGCAACTGTTAAAAGGATCATGGAGGACAAATTGGATATCCAGCAAACAAGGAGAAAGAATTGAATAGAGAAAGTCTTGGATGTTTCCAAATAGAGGAGAAGAAAAGTTAAATTTCCATATTAAAGGAAGACTTCTAAGGGTCCACACTAGAAATCACCAAATTAACCTATTATCCATACGAATTTTAATGAAAGACACAACAGACGGGGTCTATAAACCATGGTCTATATATCTAAAACAAAAATAGAGAAAAAAAAAGGGGGGAGAAAAAAACACATTTCCTTTTGAGCCATGAACCACAATGTTCTAACTGTCAAATGCAGACACGAATTTGATTAAAAAGCACACTCTGGCATAGTTTGCCTTGTGCCAAGAAAAGAACAGGAAAACAAAATATTCACGTCATGCCTTCTGGACCACAAACTTCCCTCTCCTTTCCTCTTCTTTTGCCAATTGTCCTTTCTTGTTCTCAGCCTCCAAACAAAAGAAAAAAGAAATCATTCCCAAGGATTTAGAATTTTTCATAACTGATTGCAATCCTACCCCTCCAACAACACTCCTCTCCCACCCGCCTCCCAAGCCATCCGTTGTCAAATGTTTGTGGATGGAGGACAGAATTGTCCCACTCAACAATATTGTAAGCCTTTTGATCCCATTTTTCCAGAATGATAAGATACAGATTCTATTGGCAGATTTCGTTATCACTTTTCTAGGACTTTAGTGCTCCTTTTGAATTTCAAGATGTTAAGGAGATTATATGTTTTCCCCTCGAGTACTTTCTTTAAGTCTAACATAAAACTTCATCTCTCTACCCAAAAAAAATAAATAAATTGAACTAGAGTCAAACATATCTTAAAAGGAGGCTTGTCCTTGTTTGTCATCACCTACCTTCTAGACACACATGCCCAGTCTTAAAATAAATTGTTTCTAGTGTACAAAAGCTTCATGTAGATCTAAAAATTAGAAAGTTCAGTTGAATTCTAACATTCTGGGCATCATAGGATTAGAATTGTTGAATGTAATTAACTATCACCTTTTATTATGTAAATTTTGAGTCTAACAATAATGGGTCTTTACTAAGATTTACACCATGCAAAGAATCTTGGAACCTAAAGGAATCATTACATGAGGTGTGCGCATGAGATAAGTCAAAAGATCACCAACTTCCTCCAAGACCCTATTAGGCTAAAAACAAACTCCACCATTCACAAATTTGTTTTAAAATAGAAAATAAAAAAATCACCTGTTGATAGTTCTTCCAGTGAAAATGAGAGGAAAGTATCTAGCATATTTCCCAACGCCAAACCGTTCGCATACTTCTTGTATTTTATTTTGATCCAGCTGGATTAAAGCCTTCCAAAGCTCACAATAATCCAGTCTAAATTGCTCATCTAGTTGCTTGTAGATCCCATGATCCAAAAGAACTACACGGTTTGTTCAAATTGATCAGAAATCCCAGATACAATATTGTTTTATACCAGACAAAAGCCAATAGATATTTAATCACGGATAAGGGCATACCCAAAGAAAAGCCATTCCGACCTCCTGGAGAAACTAATATGTTACCAGGATGGGGATCTCCATGCACGAAACCATGGATGAATATCATCTCGGCAAATACTTCCATGAGTTCTTTTGCAACCTACAATAGGTGGATGATTTCAGGTACTAAGTTCAGGACAACAAAACTCTACATCACTGCCACCAGGATGAGCTTGGAATGTCTGTCAGATTCAATGCTAAAAGAATATTTTAGGAAAACGTTTATGATTAAGACCTTTCCATGATCTGCCAGTTTTATCAGAGAAAAATTTAATTAATCAAGATAATGCTTGGATTGTAGATATTAGGATTCACCACAAAAGGAGATGTTGAGTGGCCAAAATTAAGCAAAACTGATAGTACGTAGCCTGTACTTTGCAAGCTTGATAACAGTTCGCTAACAAACCAAGCCCGAGTCCATTTTTAAAGCTCATTAAGAAAACATTGTTGGGCTCCATCGATTAACCTTGTAAGCCAAGTTGATATGATGTCACAACTAAGCTTATAAGTTGGTAAGGGAAAATATATGGATGGGATTCCTGTCAGATCACAACTATCATTCTTTCAAGAAGTTGCGATCTCATGCATAAAAGCTTTAGAAAATGTTACTCGAAGTCATGCATAGGCTGGGATAATGGTAGGAAGGCACTCAGACAGAGGCTTCACATCTCAATTATTCACCTAACTGCACAATGTATATTGCAGAGCGGAACATTGGGGTTTGCTTTTCAACTTCAAGTAATAATTTCCTTTTATAAAGCACAAATCGTCACGAACAAGAAATAAAAAGTGGAAGCTGCAATGGGGGCAACCTCGCAACCCACATGATTGGAGTAATTGATGCAAACAGGATGGACAAGCTTCCAAGTCGTATTAGCAAACTGATCCTAAGTTGCCAAGCACTTAATTGATTCTGAAACTCGTGCTCTTTTCTAAGGATGAGGTCAGGCAAAGCTGGCAAAGCCAGCCATTTGGCTAGGCAGGTCATTTGCAGCCCTAGAAACTACTATACCATTGCCAAAGTAAGAAAAGCTACAAAGACAACCTGTCCATCAGAAAACCAACCTTAATTGGATCGATTTTCTTTTCTTTTAAAAATTCCACATCATCAACCTGAAATCCAAGGAAATTTTGTTAACAACACAAAATAGCCTGAAGCCAAAAACATAGATAACAGCATGAGAAACCATTCCAAATACTTGAATAGATTCGTGGATGTGATATTATATTCAGTAGGCCCAAAGTCTACAAAATAATGGATGGATCAAACAGAATGTCAGAAATTTTTTTTCAAGTTATATCTTTCTTCAATTTTGAAATGCTGAACATATCTAGATCAATTAAATTGAGCAAACAAAGATATGGGTAGAGCAAAATAGACTTGCTTTTTAATTCCTTTTCTTGTTTGGCAACTAGATCTTCAGAAAAACAATGATTTAAATTATTTTCTCTTGTTCTTGGAATAAATGTATTTGAAAAATACAAACTAGTTGTACATAAAATCACCAACAATCCTAACTAAGCGTATGTCATCCATAGCTGAAAAATGTGATAGTTTTTTCCATCAGTTAGGATGGGGGTCCCTATTTTATGTTTTCTATTCTTAAGCACGTAAAGAGTCCTTCTGATTTAAATTCGAAATCCCTCATCTTTCTAACTTTCACAGTTCACAGAAAGTGCACGGGCAACCAAGTAAACCCTTGATTTTCTCATACCTGATTTTACCAATTCCCTTCTTTCTCCCAAAGCACAAACCAATTCCCAAGCACCAAGATTTGCCCTTCACATACTACATCATTCTGGGACCCCAGAAGTCATTCTAACTGAAAATATATACCTCTGAGGAATATAAATACTCAACAGCTAGAACCAAAGTGGTCAAAAGAAGGTTAACATTAACCATATCCAAATTGGAATTTGGTGAGTCGCATACTTCTTTTTAACCTTATTTATTTGTTTGCTTTCAGCTTCAGGTTTTTCAATAACTATACCTAGACCAGCCATTTCCATTCTTAAATGCAAGCAATAATTAGATAGTCCAAGGAATCAAAAATGGAAAACAATAATATATAATGAAGGCATCATTGGTAGTGTACCTTATGACCGCTACAAAACTCCATTGTCAGGACCTCGCTGGTCGTCAAATCCTGAACCCATTTATTTGGTCAGGTTACCGAAACATGTCAATATATTCATCATAAATAACCGACATATTTATGGCACTGAAGACAACCATTTGAAGGCAATTTGTTGAAAATGAGGAAAAAGGTCAATCATCATACCCAAAATATTTTAGGAACCTTGAGTGTGTCATTATCTTTGAAGTTCGTGGCAGTTCTCTGAGAATTTTTTGCTTCCTGTATGAAGTCTGTGGAGTGCGAAAAAGGGGGGGGGGGGGGGGGGGGGGGGGGGGAACAACTACTTTTTCGATCAAAGACTAAAGGAAATTTTAAGAGTTGTGCTCATCTAAATTAACAAGCGATATTTAAGGCATAAAATGAACGTTTGTCAGCATTGATGCGAGGGTAGATATAGATGGGGTTCTACACAACTCATTACCAGTGACAAGCAAATACTGAGAATATGAAGAAGATAGACAGAAACTTATTAAGAAAAAAGGGAAACGAGTTGATATTTTCCAACACTAAACAGGTAATATTCAAAGATTTATTACATATTATGTGACTCAAAACTTAACCAAACGCACTTCATACGGCTGAACCTTGGGTATAATATGTCTTGGATGTTCCCAAAAGATGCCTTTGATCGATAAAATACATTGAGATCTTTTTTTCTTTCTTCACCTCAATATAAATTTTGATTCCACATTTGACCAGTTTAGCAGAAAAGGCTGTCACAGCCTCCTTGATCAAAATTATTCATTGATTCTTAAGAATATTAGCAACAACAGTATGGGGACAAGAAAATTGATGCTTAAAGAAATATCAAAAGGTGAAACTTATCCCCAAATTGGATCAACTACTAATAGGTATAAGAGATAGAGAAGGATGGCCAATAAGACACTGCAATGATTTCTATGCTACTCTCAGCAACACTTGAGAAAATTAGGGGACATATTCAAATTTCTATTGCTAAAGCAAGTAACATAAAAAATAATATAAAAAAGAAAACTTTAGTATTGAATATGGATCTGCAGGACTGAGAACTAAAATACATCCAAATCCATGTGAAAAAGTATAACTCCCCTTTATGAGTTAACACATGATAAGTAGCATTTATACTCCAATCTTAGAATTTGTCCTAGAAAGCAATACACACATATTAGACAACTGTGAGATGGACAACTTAATGGTAATTATTAGGTTGCAATGAAAACAAAAACTTTCTGCTTCCTTAAAGATTTCAAAGCACGTTTAGATGTACTTATCTCCACATCTTCATATGATTCTTTGTCCATTAAATTGGTTTAAAAACATTTTAACCATGGCATAGTTCATTACCTATGGAGCAAGGCAGTCACCTCTAGCTAGTAACATCTTTTGTTTGTGAAGGACATTCTGGATGTCCATTGGTCCAACACCAATGTCATTATCAGTATTATTAAATAGGCAGGACAAGGAAGACAACACAAGTGTGAAAATTTTTAAAGTAGAGAGCTGTTGAAATATCATATAATATTTTTCTGTATGCCTTCCCGAAACTCAAGCCTCTACTCAAAAAGAGTCAATACTGGGACAATTGCCGAGACATTCTATGACTTACCAAGTTCTAAAGAAATAGCTTCCTCAAATTCTTTCACCAGCCACTCAAACCTGAAATTGGGGAATAACTGTGGCAGAAAAGAAGTGACAGAAAAAAAAAAAAATCAATAAGCAAATGAAAGATGCAGGCCCAGAAGCACCAAATGCTAACAGAAATAAGTTATAAACGAAAAGGAACAAAAAAAATTTGAATTTCTTCTACAGATTCTCAGCATGAAAAGTAAAAATGAAATAGAACTTTTATACTCTCAACTCCAATACAGGTTCAACTACAATTTTTTTCATTTACAAATCTCTCTATTTCTTGGGCAATTAAGAAATACTGAAACAAACTTGAGCATACATATCATTAAACTGAGGAGAAAACAAGTTATGCCTTCGTCATTCCAGCAAACCAGAAACAAGGACAAAAAGTTAACAACTACATGGCTTGGAAATTAAATGCAAGAGACAGCAATACAGAAAGATAAACTAAAAAACAAATTTTGAGTCATGGAACCTTTGCATTTTTTCCATTTATGTTTGTAAATCTGCCAGGATTCCTCTCATTTGTTTCCAGTAATGACTCAAGATTCTGTCATCTGAGATTTCTTCAGGCCTTGAATCTTCATTTGGTTAAGTATGAATATAATAATATCTTATCTCTGCGTAGTGAAATGATGGGTAATGAGCCTAACTTGTGAAATGTGAGAATGAGATTACTGTACAGAGGAACGGTTATATGAGATTTTTAACCAGTGAGATTGACAGGTTATGGGCGAAATGAAAAAACCAGGGTACCGTCTTACATTCTCAAATATCTTGTTCATAGAATGCAGGGATTCTAGGAAGGTGGGTTTTAATGAGAAACTAGGGTTCCCTATCCCCCCAGTATAAGTTTTACATGTGCCAACTACACTATAGATAACCATTTTGAGTCACACATGGGAAAGAAAATACACTTGGAATATAGGTCCAACCACTGTAGAAGTTAATGTACTTTAGCTCTGATCCCAATCCTGTGAAACTTGATTTACAAACTAGGGCAAAGAAAAAAAGGAAGATTTCTGATTTATTATTCTATGCTGTGAAAAACACCATAAAGAAAGAAGTTCGATGGGATCACAAGACCTCCCACTTTTGTGAAAAGAAGTTATAAAAGTCTGTAGATCTCCCACGTTGCCATCTAAGGCTCTGCTTGTGTCTTGATCAAAATTAAGTTGTGTAAAAATCAAATACTGAGAATTAAGGATAATGTTCTATTTCACTCCTTGATGGTGGCCAAAAAGGTAGTTAAGCCCTAAATTACAAAAAGGTGAATATTAAGAAAATATGTTTCAACTTGTCACTAGTCAAAAGACGAAGCTGTGATAGATGGGTGGCAATATGAACAGAAAATAAATAAAGAAATAAATGCATTGCGGGATGTCAGAAGTGGCATGGATTAAGAACAACCTAATGAAAATAAAAAGGCTAAAAGGCTAGAGAATGTTCCCAAAGTTGCATTGTCAAAACATATCAACTGGAAAAAGAGCTTCAACATCACATCATAACAAATAACTAAATTGAATTTCATTTACATTTCCAGAATGATTTGAAGAGCACAAATTACTTATAATCAATGTGAAAGAAAAGCAACATCAGTAGTATGAGACAGAGCAATCATAGTATCCAGAAATTCAGTGCGCACCCGTGAAACATACTTCGAAAGGAATGACATAGTAGCTGTGTCCAGTTTCATCTGATCTGCTAACCCAGGGTACTGCACCTATTATCCACAAATATAAAACCATTTCATTAACAAGCTCTACTTGCTTACTCATTAATCTAGAAATATGAACAGAATGCAACAAGTATAAAAACACAAGCAAGGAGGAAAAGGAATAAAAGATTATATAATCTACAACACCCCCACACCTTCCTTTTTTTTTTTAATTGACAAACAATTAGATAAATGGTTACAAATGATTAAGTCTTGTTGAATTGCCAAATGGCTGATCAGTGCTTACTAGCAAATATGGCTCACGCAGGCAAATTGCATAAAACAATCCAAACTAGGGACAGGTTTTTAACCAACCTTAACCGCTACTTCTCGGTGATCTTTTGTGATCCCACGGTGTACTTGGGCAATAGATGCAGCAGCTATCGGTTGTTCATCAAATGATAAAAATCTGAATTGTATTCCAAAGTAAATATTAGTTTCCTCTTGGGGGAGTGGAGTAAAGGAAGGGTAAAGTTAAGGAGTATACAGTGATTTAAAAAATAAAAAATGCAGCAGCATGGCATTAAAAATGAAAAGTATTGAAAAGAAATATTGTGCATAGGAAAGATAATGCCATGAAGGAGATAGAGTTAAAAAAGAAAGTTCAAGATATAGATGAAGAAGCTAGTAGCTTAGCTAAAAAGAGAAGCAAGAAGACAATCTTCCAAAGGAGCCATATGAGGAGAAAGATAAGTGGTTAAAAAAGAATCGAGTAGTTAATGAAGTAGATGAATACCTTAATTAGTTCAGTCAAAAGAGAAGAAAGAAGGAGAAGAAACTAGACAGCCATGGCTTCAATAGAAGTGTCCCTAATCACTATGGTAAACAAAATTTAGATAGTCTAAGCTCTGCAGCAGGTTTTTTAAACCTATCAAAATATACTGACATAATATTTACTAACACGAAAATGACGCAAATCTGCTCAAATTTGTCATTTCTCACTCCGTTGGTCTTAATTGCACATGGCGATTAATTTAGGCCTAAAGTCCTCAGTTTAAAATGAATAAAGTTAGAACGTACATAATTCTATATGCATCCATACTGCACAAGGTGCATCTCAAGGGCCAAATTTGCACCATATCAAGAAATGAATTACTATCATACAAAACCTCTAGAAAGCTATCTCAACATAAGAAATAATTATAATATTGTGAAAATAAGTACTTGCTTTTGATATATAAGACAATGCACGATAGATAAGTTGAATCGAAAAAAATAAATAAATAATTAAGAAAGACTTACATCTCAGATAAATCCTGCCCCAGATTGCTGATTAGTACTTGCTCTATAGCTTTAAAATGACAAGGAACTGCCTGTGACATTAGTAACAAAGTAAGCGTAGAACTAGCATAAAAGACACAGATATTTTTTTCCCCACAGAATATTACTGAATCATTGAATCATTCTTACCGCATCATTCAGTGAAGAAAGAGTTGATGAGTACTCTTTTGGGACCTGGCGCACAGCAGAAACAAACTGGCCAGCTTTGACATAAAATCCTTTATTTTCCTCACATAATTTCCGAATTCTCTTGGCCGAGCGTAAATGGACCTAAATGCCATTGTAGGATTAAAGTTCACCAGAAATAAAGCTTACTGATGGAGTACTCTAACCATGCAAAAGCAAGGAAAACTACCCTTCTACACAGTGAACTTCTTTCTAGCAAGGATCTTTTTCTTTTGTGAAATTGCAATTTCTTGTGAATAAACTTACTATGAGTCGGCACACACTTAAAGAATAATTAAATTATTTTAAAAAAAAAATCTTTAAACGCTAGCGACATGGTTGAAAACTAATTTTTCGAATCAGATCCGAATCTGCTTTTTACCAGGAAGCAATACCCGCAAATGCATTAAAAATTATAACTAGCAGCTGAAACATCATGTACCGTTCGCTCACCCTCTACGGCTCAGCTGAGAGAGACCATAAAATAGCCAAAAAAGAAAATCATAATAACGAGAACAAACTTTTGTCATTGCACTACCACTCCAGAAATAAAAGACTATCGCAATTTAGCTGTAAACTATTCCTACGTTTCTTAAGAACAAACATAAATCAAATGAAAGAATACCAAAGCAGAAGCTAGATTTATACAGAAAGCAAGACAGAGAGAACCTCACTCAGTTTGCCAAGGTACTCCTCAGAGCCCACCGGAAGTCCATACAAAGAATACTTGTAATCAACAACCGTACGACCAATCTGCAACACAGCTTCTCAGTAAAAGGAAAAGAACAATAATAATAGCTAATACAGTCAATTACATAGAGCAAACAATAGAGGCATTGAAGTATATAGCGAGGGAGAAGGAAGGGACGGACGGTGTAGATTGCACGGGACGAACGGCCAACGCCATGGTACACAGTCCGAATTTTCTCCGGGAAATTCGAGGAACCGAGGAAAGGATAGTGCCAGAGTGA
The DNA here is from genome assembly GCA_028551475.1 of Casuarina equisetifolia. NCBI lineage: Eukaryota > Viridiplantae > Streptophyta > Magnoliopsida > Fagales > Casuarinaceae > Casuarina > Casuarina equisetifolia. The sequence goes on from CM052361.1 coordinate 5,452,735, forward strand.
GAGAGAATCTGGATTAGAGACGTGAAATGCAAGGCCGGTAGCCGTGCCGGTGCCTGCAGTGATGTAAAGCGCAGCCGTCTTCGCGGGAAACTTCAAAGTTCTCCACATTTTCGAGTTTCTATAACTGTAGAAAACTTGAGGGCTACTCCAAGAAGACCGAAAGCTGAGGAGGTTTTATATTGATGTACAACTTTAAATTCAAACTTACTTAAGAAAGGCATAAATTATAATTGCAATAAAAGAAATAATAAAATATTTAAACAATTAATATTCTCATATATTTGTATTCTACATGTAAAGTGATCCTCTTAAATATATTGCAACCTAAATATATCAGAAATAATGTGGAACTGAATGACTTAAAATTCAAGACAAGTATTTAACTCAGTTGAGAATTTTCATAAAAAAGTAAGAGCATAGATGTAAAAAGAAAAAAGAAAAAGTAAGCCAGGCTCTTCTATAAAAAGAAAGAGCATAGATGCGGTGAGTGTTGGAATAATTACGCAATGCAACCCAAAGTACTCTCTTTTCAATATGTCTCGAGCGTATTTTGTGCCGATGATTCTTTAATCTATATTTGTCTGCCTTTATCCTTGTTTAAGCATATTTGTCATATCACGACAATTATATTAATCCTAGCTACAGCGCCTACAAGAATTTCTCTTGTATCCAATAGCCACCCCTGCATGTAATAAGGAAGCCATGGTTTTGCCACGTTTCAAGTTACAGTGATAAGAATGCGAATGATACGCATGGAAAAGGCATTTAAAACTAAAAATATTGGTAAGAGCATAATGTAAACTTAAAGTAATTTTTGGCAGCATAAATTAAAGTTTGACATTAAAATATTTAATTTTATATAATTATTAGATAATTTAATTTAAGTTAAACTATTATATATATATTTAATATAATATTAAAATTTAAATTAATTTATTACAATTCTCATTTAATCTTAAACCTTTAAAATATGTATACAAAAAACCATCATTCTACCTTACTTAACCTTTGTCAGAGAATACCACATCCACGCGCCTTCCCGTGTGTGCTCTGCAAGAGCGGGACACGTTAGCAGTTCCTACCCGCGATGGTGACTTGACACCAAGCTTGACCCAAACACAACCCGACACTCACTCGAAGTCTCTGCAAACCTTAGCCGCTGCCAACTGAGAAACTCGATCAGAATTATTAGAAATCGAATAGCTCATCTAAAATACAGAACTTTGCAATAGTAGGTTGTTAGTAAAAGTTTATAAGGTCAGGTTCTCCTGTCGCCTTATCTAATATGGGACTGGATATTTTAATCCTCCAACACTCCCCCGCAGTCTCACGTTGGCGCGGTGAAAGGTGGGACCAGTTTAGAGGGACCACACCAAGGTAGACAGGATATAGGGTCAGCTTTGATACTATATTAGAAACTAAATAGCCCATCTAAAACACAAAACTGTGCAATAGTAGGTTGCTAATAAAAGTTTATAAGGTCAGGTTCTTCTGTCGCCTTACCCAATGTGGGATTGAATATTTTAATCATCCAATAAGAATCTTTTACCAAATCTTTGTGTAAATGATATGATATTGTTTCATTTCTCATCTGATTGTAAATTTTTGATCGTTCTTCGTATGTTCTATTCAAAGTTAGGGTTCTAACAATCCTATTCTTTACCTTAAATCTTTCTCTCAATCTTAAACTTAAGATATGCCTAATTTGTGAAAGAATACTAGAGATCAAAATTCAACACTAGAAAGATATGATTTTTAAATAGTATTAATTATGAAAATTGTCTTTCAAATTGATGAATTAGACTATGTGCTAATTTCTTGATAGTAATCTTACAAAAGTAAATAAAATAGATTTTTCTTTCCGGTTTTCCTTCTTCTGAACCCCAAGTCACCTTAGCTTTCACCTCGCAATTTTTGAGTACTTTTCCTTTTTTCTATAGAATTTTGATCAATAGGTAACGAATTTGTATCCTCACAGTATAGCAGCCAGGTCCTGCTTCCGAGGGCAATTGACCATGAAAGTAAAGAAAAATCAACATGCAACTTCAGCCAATCCGGCTAGTGCCATGACGCGTCGTCTGCAGCCACCACCGACAAAACAGAAGCTGACTTGTTTGTTTCGGTTTCATTTAAAATGTCAGAACAACACATAATGCCGGTCCTAACTATGCGAAAACACAAAACTTTATTGGATGCTTGATTAATTATTTAATGGTTAGTGGATGCGAAGCTGGCATTGCCCAATTTTTTGGAGGTGGTATGGCGTTCTCTAATGATTCGCATCTTCAGAATGTTATACACAATCTTCAAGTACAAAATTTAGAATTATTTCTATCTGATCGAGGCTGGTTGTTGATAGTAAAGAAAAGGAAGCAAATCGGGCTTTTCTTTTCTTACGGCTCATACAAAGCTTCTAATTTTGGACACCACGTGAATAGATGAGAAAACTTGTAATCCGGCCATTAGAAAATGGAAAAGGGCTCCAAACGAGCAGCCAAGACTGCTTTTCACGAGGAGGATTTTGTGGAACGAGGGAATGGCGGAAGAGCTACCATCCTTATTGGCATTAGGGGTGGCGTTTTTTGAGTGGTTGGATAGCGTTAGCACACTGTCCATTCTTTAAAGTCGAGAAGATTACGGCGTCGGCATCTTTTTTCTCTGGAAGAAGCCTACTTTCTAGGTATAAATTTGGGAATCAATCCGCTCACGTCGCGACGGGCTTTATCCTTAGACCCATTTTTCACGAATGGGCGGCCGACGGCATCTGCTTGGGAATAGGCCTAGTTTTCAATTCGTCCAAAAGGGACGACTCCTCTTTCTTTAGTGGTTTCTGTAGAAGACGTGCTCAAGGACTCGTAAAAAGAAAATACACACCCCAAAAACGACTAAATTTAGCATACCTTTTGAATTATGCCAATCTTCTCTCGCAGATGAACCTGTAACGCAAACCATAGTTATGTCTGCTTGAACTTGCACTAATACCTAGTTTACTTTTAGCTCATGATTGATAATAAATGTCAAGGTTGGCTTGAATATTCGTGTCGATAGTTCCAATTCTTTGCATTTCGTCTTCTTCACACACAAACCGGCCATCATTCAGGGGGTTTGAGCGGGAATGCTTTTTATCCTGTTTCACTTTTTGATGTCTAATCGCAGCTTACACATCTTTTCACCGAACCAGAACTCCTGATTGCCTGTTCGATTCTAAAACTGGAAGTCATATTGCAGTATGACACGACTATAGCCCGTAATAGCGCGCCACCGCGTCACCAACTTCGACATAAAGCAACATGGACTGAGAAAATACGAAAAGTGAACGCCAATCACTCGTGTGACTTATTTTGACGCAAGGAAAAATCAACTTGGAGTAACTTGGTCAGTCTTCCTCCAAATTGGGAGAATTCCTGTGCTCCGGTGGTCCGTCTTCATATGAAAAAATCTGCATGATGAGTCTTTGGCCTCCAAATAAATTTGGAATTTTATGAACCTATTGATCGTGAAAGCACGAAACCGGAAAAGCAGTTGGTGTCTTCCATATCCTTTTGGTCAGAATAGTCGACGAGGCTGACCTGCCGTGACGAGACCAAAAGCAAGATGATCAGTTCCACGAATCAGACCCGTCATGTTTCTGGACCACTTGTTAGCATTCACAAAAAGAAAACAAATTGGCTAGCTGTGGCCCTTCACACTATGAGATTTAACGTGATATGTGGAAGTCATCTTCTAGGAAGCGGCGGGGGAGTGGATCACAATTCCTTTGATCACATTTGACCAATGAGAAAGAATTTACTTAAGCATGTAAATTATAATAAATTCTTACCATGATTTTAAAATTTATTAAATATAATGTTTGAGCTTAAATAATAATGTTATAATAATATAATTTGTAGTAAAAAAAAACTTATTTAAGATAAAAAAAAAGTCTGAAATTCTGGGCCCCATGATTGCTGAGATTTAAGTATATTTGAAATGACTAGGAGTTGAAGAATCTCAAATCCGATTGCTTCATAAACTGCAAAAAAATAGTGGGCGTTGATAAAAGGACAACGAGGCATAGATTTTTGCTCCTATAACGTATGCTTTCCGACATATACAGTAAACAATGTATTTATATATGTTTTTTTACCCTTGTCGTGACCTACGGTAGCAAGTTTATCTGGCGTTAGATGATAGTTCCCCTTACAGGTTCATTTGACTTTTGTACCACTGGAAAAATCAACTTTGAAGTTCTGCTTTAGTACGTGTAATTCAACACCCATGGCTAGGCAATACATCCGGTTAAGGCACTCGGACCAAATTGTGCAGCCATTGATGAAAAATCTCTGACCAGCGATTAAAATATCGCGTTTATGCCACGCGGTTCCGCGTTCCACTTGTGAAAAAATGAACGTCTCTGCCTTAGAAGACCGAAGGCTCTAGGCAGATCCGTTATCCTTGATGGGCGTCGTTGATTATTATTTTTGGTAGACCTGGCCCCGCCCCCTCGTTTTGCTTATATTATGTCCTCCTCTCCAGTCATACCTCCCGTCTTTCCAGCTCTCTATTCCTCTCCCTCTCTCTCCCTCCCTCTCTCCCGCTGTTTATTCTTACACCATGGCTCTATCCAGAGCTGCATCGGAGTCGGATGAATCGATTCACTCAACCTTTGCCTCTCGATATGTTCGAACGTCGCTTCCTAGGTGATTAATCATGTCTTACATCTACGCTTTCTACTTTCGCCGGTTGATTCCTTCTTTTGTTTTCGTATGGTCCTGTTGGGAGATATACTGCGATTGTTAAATTTTGTTCAGATCTTTCTTCCTAAAGCCCTGCCATGGCGATATGACTGTTTCAGGTTCAGAATGCCGGAGAACTCGATCCCGAAGGAGGCGGCGTATCAGATCATCAACGACGAGCTTATGTTGGATGGGAACCCAAGGCTGAACCTGGCTTCATTCGTGACCACCTGGATGGAGCCGGAGTGTGACAAACTCATCATGGCTTCGGTCAACAAGAACTACGTCGACATGGACGAGTACCCTGTGACCACTGAACTCCAGGCAAGTCTTTTTGCACTTTCTCATTTCTCTATTTTAATAGACACGTGGTGCCTTGAGGCGCGGATCAAGGTTTAGATGAGAAGATATGAGTGGCTACAGCTAGGAGGTGGTTTACTTTAATATAGTCAGTCCTTTTGTAACCGTTGATTAAACTTCCGCACTAACATATGCACCGTTGCTTAGTCCACGTCAACAGAACATCTCGATCCCTTACGACATAGATCTGAAATAAAACAGAGTTGACAGATGATATTCCAATTGAGCTTAAACAAGTTTTGTCTTTCTCAATAATTTCTTCTGTCCTCAGAAGGCCTTTTGGATCGTCTTGTTTTTGCTGATCTTTTAAAATTGATTTTTCTAACTATATTTGTAATCACGTTTTATCAATGGATATTTAAAACGGGCATTGGTTTAATGTTTTTGTGTCTCACGGAAAATGTAGCCGACTGTTTTCCTTTTTTTTCTTTCGACCAAAAGTTAAAGGTCAAATCTTGTAGACAAATGAGAGTGAATAATCGAGTATATTAAGATATTAAAATATTAAGATTAAAAGGTTTAGAGCCTAGTCAAAAAATTAGCTTAAGAGTAGGAGAAGTGAATGTCTTGAGATAATGCACACTTTTTTTAATGTTTCCTCATCATGATTGATTATTATAGGCTACCTAGAATGGATATCAATTAGAGGAGAAACTTGGGCTACAATACTTTAAAATTCGAAGCTCTAATTCCTTACTTAAAAAGGATTTTTTTTTTAAGTTTAAACAATTCTCGACTGTATGTTTTGGTAACATAAAACAATCTATACTGCTAAGAGTAAATAAACGTTTGATGGTTTCGGGGGCTTGAAGCCACCTTACAGCTCTGGTTTTTTTTTTTAATGTCGACACCTTCTCCTTCAGGGAAAGTTGCAAAATAGAATGGTCCACTTGGGTGGAAAAACTTAAGTTCTAGTCAGTCAACTCTTACATGTGCCCAACCAAAAGGTCCTAATCCCTTCAGGTTCCGCCCTATCCAACCTAGAGAACACGCTAGGGCAGGTAGGTTTGGTGCAGCAACTTGCTCCCTTCCACTCGGTTCTAAACCCTGACACTTGGCTAATCTACAGAAAAGCCCATAGATTTATGTAGGTGTCGGTCAACATAACAGTCCGTGAACTCTAATTTTATGTCCTTTCTTGCAACGACGCTCCATTTCATAGTGGTCAGGGGACGTGAATGCGTCCATGACGCTTGCATTGTCCGAAGATGAAGCTTGACCCCGTCGTTTCCACCTTTCATTTTCCTAATCCAACGGTGAATATTATTGGATGACACTGTCTAGAGTTCTCCCTAATGTCAAACTGACGTTATATTCTGCTTCATTTCATTTTTAATCTTTGGGTCCGTTCCTTGAGAAGTCGTTCGTCTTACGAAGCCTGCTTCCATTGGCTCCAAGATGTAATAAAAAAAGTAAAAATTCCCATTCTCTAGATCCGAGAATTCATCGCCGAGATTGCAGCTACAGGTGAATCCATCACCGGAAACTGCCTGGCCAAATTGCGCAATCCTCGGTCAATTTTCGACAGCTCCATCTGAACGTGGCTTGCCGAGACAAGAGAAGCCAAACGGGAAAGGACGAGGATGTTTCTTGGACTAAAGCTGCATCATTTCCCAAAGTTGACATAGAGTTGAACTGGGGCCCAAAACTTTTTTGTGGTGCGTGACAGCAATGACGAACGAGGTGCACTTTCAGACCTTTCTTTAGGAGAACTCGCGAAGGTAAAACCACGAGAGCTCACCGAAGAAAAATCTTGTGAAACCAGGACCGTGTTGCCCAACTTTCGCCACTTTGGAACTAAACCAGCTACCACCCACGTTTCGCTAGACCATTTTCTGCAAGTGGGGCCTCAGCTGGGGTCGTCGGCGCAGATTCAAACCCTCGCAGTGGCTGAGGGTGTCAGGCAATTGAATGCGTCGAAATGGTACACCCAGCTTGCTTCATTGCCTAACAACAACCTTTCTGGTGGATTCGTCGGTCGTTGTCACTGCTCATTTTTCTTCATCTTTGTCTCCCGAATTTTCCAGCAGTAGATACGGGGCCGACGAGATCCGATGAATAAACAAAGTTGATATCTACGCTCAGAAGCGAATAAAGTGTTGTATCACATCACCTCATCAGGCACGGGCATCTGAGGGGCCCATTTCTCCGGCACTATATTAAGTATAAACTGAAATTAATTATAATCAGGTTTGTGGTAGCAGAAATTTATATTAAGGAGGTAATTACAGGTGAGCCTACATAATCGGATAGGTCGTGTACCAACAACTTTGTCACTACACTATTGGTTTGAGTTTCCACACTTAATAAGTTAGGAAATAAGCAAACATAGTTAAGACGTTCGACTTTTCTTAAAAGCAGCACAGGAACGACGCTGACAATGACTTGATTAAACAAAAATATATCCATACTGAACCTGTTAACGGACTGACATTCTATGAGGAGGGGGGAAGCAAACAAGGAATGTCCAACCGTGTCGGAAGACAGCATAGCTTTTCAGGCTTCTTTAGTCTAATAAATTGATTGATATTAGCGACACGGAAAGATGTGCATTAAAGGTTTTTTCAAGGTAAATTTTTTCTTTCAACTAATGTCTTCCCAGTAGATGGTTTGTATGCTTTTGGGGAAGTAAATGATGCTTAAAAGCAAAGGCTAAATTGTTTGGTGGGACCTCATCTTTTGATTTGTATGTTTTTGCAGAATCGGTGTGTCAACATGATAGCTCATCTCTTTAACGCCCCACTCGGAGATTCCGAGACCGCAGTTGGAGTGGGGACGGTGGGGTCATCGGAGGCCATAATGTTGGCTGGGTTAGCATTCAAGAGGAAGTGGCAGAACAAGAGGAAAGCGGAAGGTAAACCCTGCGACAAGCCCAACATCGTCACCGGAGCCAATGTTCAGGTATGATTATTTTAACCATTGGAGTCTTTCCTTTGCTTAATTACATTTCCAAAGTGAACTACAATTTTACCCACTTGAGTCTGCTTTGCATAAAATAATGCCACAATGACTACGGCGACCTAACTAAGGTCAGCGTTTAATCAAATTAAGTATTCTTAAGTGGGTTTGATGTGTGGAGCTTTTTGAAATTGGGGAGTGAATAATGATTATGCTAAATGATGGCCCAGCCAAGGACACGTATTATTGTTGACAAATCAACATTTGTACATCAAATCGAATAAATAAATTTTTTTCTTGCAGCATTACTGGTTGAGCAAAAGTTAGTGAATCACAGTGACCAAGAGGCACGCTAATCTGTTTATTATTTTTATTGCTGCAAAATAGCGTGTCAGCTATGAATATAAAGTCGTAGGGCTCACCTACGGAAAAGTGAGGGCATTTTATTAAGTGTACTACTAAGTATCCAATTGACGTTTTGCTAGTGGCAGTGCAACATAATTTGTTTCAGAAAGGGATCGCATTGTCGCTTTTACCATTTTAATCAAGAGAACATTATGTCTTAATACTCTTCTTCCAAACTCTTTCTTTTTCGTCCTACTAAATACCATTTCCTTGTTGAGATGAAAGTAATGAAAGAGAAAACCAAATCATATGCATTTTGGGATCCTATGCCTCCCGCTAATTCTATGTATTCGTTAATTTGGAGAAAATAGAGCAGAATCAAACAGCATTCGTGGTGTACTTGTTCATATAATCATGACTTGTTCACAGTCTCAATTCGATCTATAAGTTTTATTGTATGTCCTACAATTTTTACCGCATGAAGGTATGTTGGGAGAAATTTGCAAGATACTTCGAAGTAGAGTTGAAGGAAGTGAAGCTGAGGGAAGGCTACTATGTGATGGACCCCACAAAGGCGGTAGAGTTGGTGGATGAAAACACTATTTGTGTTGCTGCTATCCTTGGTTCTACTCTCAATGGAGAGTTTGAAGATGTAAAGCTCCTAAACGATCTCTTAACTGAGAAGAACAAGGAAACCGGGTATTATCTCTGTCCTTCCCTCTCTCTTTCACGTTTTGTCTCAAAGCATGGAATTTACATGCCTACAAATTTTCAACTAATGTGTTGCATTTTGGTCGGTAGATGGGATACTCCAATCCATGTGGACGCGGCTAGTGGAGGATTCATTGCACCGTTTTTATACCCAGAGCTTGAGTGGGATTTCCGCTTGCCGCTGGTGAAGAGCATCAATGTCAGCGGCCACAAGTATGGACTTGTCTATGCCGGGATTGGGTGGGTCATTTGGAGGAGCAAAGAGGATCTGCCTGAGGAACTCATCTTCCATATCAACTATCTTGGAGCTGACCAACCCACTTTCACCCTCAACTTTTCGAAAGGCAATTATCTAATTTGCAAATTATAGAAATGAAGCTATACGTTCACTTTTGTGGTTGCCTGGGATTCCTAGCTTCTAATATATACTAGTGGGCTTTTGCTTATGCAGGTTCTAGTCAAGTTATTGCTCAGTACTATCAACTAATTCGCCTGGGCTTTGAGGTTAGTGAACATATAGGTAATAAATAAGCTAGATAACACGAAACTAGTTCTTCGCACATCATTTTGATTTTCCTATTTGTGTGTCTTGTTTACCAGGGATACAAAAACGTCATGGAAAATTGCCGTGAGAACATGATGGTACTCAAACAGGGATTGGAGAAGACAGGGCACTTTAACATAGTCTCAAAAGACGATGGTGTGCCATTGGTGGCCTTCTCTCTGAAAAACAGCCGCCGCCACGATGAGTTTGAGGTGTCCGACATGTTGAGACGCTATGGCTGGATTGTGCCCGCTTACACCATGCCACCTGACGCCCAGAATGTGACAGTGCTCCGCGTTGTCATTAGGGAGGACTTCTCTCGAACCCTTGCAGAGCGCCTGGTGAATGACATAGAGAAAGTGATGCATGATCTTGATGCTCTTCCTGCCAAGATCACTGCTAGGGAAACTCTTAATGGTGAAGAGGGTCACAAAAATGCGACTACAGTGACAAAGAAGAGTGAGCTAGAGACTCAGAGGGAGATCACTACCTTTTGGAGGAAGTTTGTCATGGATAGGAAGAAGACGAACGGTGTTTGTTAGAGCTTGAAGACGGCCCGCGTATTGGAGCTGAGTGCGTCAAATCTTGTTGAGTTGTTTATCGTCTTTCTTTTTTGTTGAAGTCGAAAACTATATAAGCATATTTCACTGTGGGGAACATTTTTTTTCCATTGTAGTGATGCTTGCTTAGCTCACTCTATTTGCTTATCTATGTCAAATGAACTCCATTGATTCAGATGAGTATATCCTCGCTTTGCTTTATCTCAACAAATCTTTGAAAATCTGATAGTCTGGAATTAAGTTCCGGGCCCCTCTCTTTTTCTCCAATCGAGTTTATGAAAATGAAGCCACACGAATTGAAGGCATTGCAACTTGCAGTGGATCAAAATGAGCAATTTACCAGTGTCCTCCTTTCTGCTCTAATGAATCAGGTCGTCCTTAACGCTATTTGCATACATTACATAATGAAAACAAAAGGCAAGAATCTGTAAAATGGCACCGGCTGGATATATTTGATGGCTTCAAATCTTGTTTTCTAGAGTAAGGGAGACCAGTATTTTCTACACAGGATCAATGCTACTCTTTCTAATGGAGCTCTTTCCAATATGAGTGGATTCAATACAACACGGCTATTTCAGACTTGACCAGCTACTCAGTTTCCCCCGCTCCCAATAACGTGCTATTCATCTTAACAGACGGATTCGGAAAACTCATCAAGACTCCATGAACAGTTTTCTTCAACAAGCAAAATGAAGATCCCTTACGTTCATTACAGGTGTCTAAATCATGCTTTTGTTGCTAAAGAAACTCGCTTATCCTCTTAAGATTTTTAGGTCAAATGACTTAACTCCTAGCTGTTGGTAGAAAGTCACAACGAACTTGAAGATAGACATCGCACACAGATTATAAGTCCATAACTATATCACTGCCGAGCTCAACGATCTTTCTCTTCAAGAACCTTCTAGTGGACGAGATTAGGTAGCTGTAGGAAATGGCAGCCCTATACCCATTCCTTTCATAGTCGCTCTGCCACTCCCATGTTGGGAGTGCGGAGTGTGCAGCAGATGGTTTGAACAGGAAACCTAATCTGGGCCATGGCAACAGTACGTGAGCCTCAAGGCATATGTCCTCTGTTGCCAGACCCACGGAACATTATCGGTGATTAAAACCGTTCCGATATTGGTACTCCATTGGTCCTATAAAAGTAATGTATTTTTCTTTGCCAGAATGTTCTATGGCATTATCCTAAATGCCATAGTGTATCTAAATGCCTTTTAAGAATAATTATTTGATTAAGATATATATGAAAAGGGTATTAGGCAGGCATATGAAAATCATGCAAAGAATAAGGAAATCGAATTAGAGGAGAGAGTATAACCAGAAAAAGTTGATTTAACACTGCCACACACTTTAAAATTTGAAAAAGGAAATACTACGAATATATAAATTCCTTTCTCATCAAGCAAACACTCCAAACGGATTATACATAAGAGTTTATAATAGAAATAGATACATCCAGAGCATGGGCATGTATAGGGACATGAGCTTTTACAATTAATGCTTAGACGCTTGGGGCCCCTTAACCACAGTGACAGGACATGACGCATTTGACACAACGTGCTTGCTGACGCTGCCAAGCAACACCCTGCAAAAAAATCACATTGGGTATCTTCGTTTAATCAAATGGTTGCCATGTCAAGCAGTCAACTTCTAGCTTCTTAACATGAACCAAGGAACCAAGCCACCCAGGACGATTTATCAGGGGGACAAAGAGAAGCCAGGAGGGGAATCAAGCTTTATTCTTCGTAGCAATTTTGGAAGGCCTATGTACTAGAAGGAAATATTCTAGATATTAGACAGAATTGTCTTGTGTTACCAGATCCTGCACTATATCTCCAGAAGCCTTAGTTCAGTTCTAACACTCCTCTTTTCAGCAAAATATTCTATCTTTTACTTGAGATTTTGTTGCAGGAGATGGCTGCTTACAGACTGTCTTCCTTCTAGATTTTCAAACTTAAATACTCAAATTGACCCATTTAAGACAAACTTTCCCAGACTCCCTTCTATATCTTGTTTTTATCCGTCATATTTACAATGAAACTGAATTCTTTTCTAAGCATATTGAGATCTTTCACATTAAGAAGAAAGCCGATTATAGTTGTTTTGTACCCATTTTAGCTATGCGGTCAGTAACATGTAAAAGGACGAAATTTATAAACCAAGGTTAAGAATTTAAAAAGCCTCGATCTTAATCAATTGGTCCCCTCAATCTAATCATTCTATTGGCCGCTGCCAACAAATAGCAATGATATCTTGTTAAAGAACTTACTTTGATGAAGGGGAAAAAAAGGACCCCTACGAATGTGGATAGGTCATTGCTTTAGTGCATAAAAAAATGGAAAGTATTTCAGGCTGGGCAGCATAGGTTACCTTTGGATGGCGCCAAGGCCCCTGCTTCCAACAACAAGAGCGTCCAGCTTGAGATCTTCCACAGCATCGCACAGCTTCTGCTTCGGATCCCCCCAGTAGACCTTTGCCACCACCTTAGCCTGTTCAACAGTGTACACAGAGTCAGACTATTGAATCGTCTATTCTATGGCAGAAGTATACGGAGTAAAAGCAAATTTATACCCCTTTACTCTTTGACACTGTATCAAGAATATCAAGAACCTCCGGATCATTGGTGATTCCATATTGCTTCGAAAAGTTAATCTCCCTGAATTCCTCGAGAGGAACTAAAGCTGCAAAACAAAAGAAAGATACAGATTGTGTTAGTGGATAAGAGTCATGGACAATATAAGAGTTCGGTGTTCTAACTTTGAAGGTGAAAGGTAGAGACGTGATCCGGTGTCCTCGAAAAGTTGCTTCCTGCTATGGCCTGATTTGGGAGGCTGAACGTGGATTAGGATGATACGATCTCCTTTGTCGATTATGTTATCGGCGGCCCATCGGAGGGCTGCCTTGCTGGTAGGAGAGTAGTCCATGCCCACACCGACCGTCCGCTCTTTTGCCATCTCTTCTGTCTCTCTGTGTGTCTCTCTCAACAATGAAGCCTTTGTATTAAACGAGTATTGGGTCGCCACGGGCATATATATAGTGTCAACGTAGTCTGGCGGTGGTTTGGTTCTAAATATAGACGAACATTCTTGAAGGCACAAGTGGAAGGCTGTCTTTCAATAATACACAGAAGATTCTTTTTTTTTTTTTTTCTTAGACAAGGTTGATGTTGGAGCTATCCCTTTATTCTTCGATGATAAGGTTTTCTTGAGAGAAAAAGAAACTGGAAACGAAAGGATTCAGCATAAAGGTAGTTCTGCATGTTGTTTTGTTGTAAGGCAAAGATACAAAACAGGTGTGCTGGTGTGATCTCTATAGTCAATTATGGATCGAATGAGATGTCCCTTTAATGAACAGCATCTATACTAATCCGGAGGCTTCTTTGCTTTCTTCATTTTTACTTTTCTCTTTGAGAATTTTCGGAGAGAATTAAACAGCACGCAACTGACTGAAAACTTATTCGCAAAAGGACGCTTGAAAGAAAAACTCAGATGCATGCAATATCTTTGACAGTAACAAATACCACTTCTGATTTTGACGGCTCCTCTTAAGAAAAAGAACTGCATCATCGCCCCTTGTTTTGATAAAGTCAGGACAAAATTGCATTCTGCTATTTAGATCCTATTGCCCACCACCCTCGAATTTGTGCTATGGGGGCTCAAGGTTTCATCTTAAGTTTTGTTATCTCCTTTTAAAATTAATTTGACGGACGCTTTAAACTTATACTAGCAAGTTAGGCAAGCCCTTTAGATTTTTTATATTTTTTTTTTGAGTTTTTAACTGATTGTTTTGGTTTTATAATGGAAGAGTTACAGAAGGTGGGGTTTTCCGTCTATACCAATATGCCTTTGCTGTTGTAGAAGCTTTGCAGCATCAAAACGTGAGTGTCCAAGCTTACTAGGCTAGGATGCAAAATTAGCCTTTTGGCTGCCTTCTAGAGAAAAGAACTTCATGGGAGGAATATGGCAGCACATAGATTCCCTCTTCTAAATGTGGTGGGTTCTCAAGTCCTTGACATAAAAACCAAAACTGTTAAACACAGCCTTGCAGGGATAATTACTCGTCAACTTGGTAATAGAAATCAAATTTCTAGTTATATCAGGTGCAACTAAAATAAATGAGAGAGGAAGTTGACCATTATTCTAGCTTGTTGAACCGATATAAGGCAGTTTTCTAATTTACCTACGGTGTTGACAACACATGAGGTAGCCCCCGAATCTAGAACCCAGTCCTTTTCTTCGGCATCATTCAGGCTGAGTGCGGCAAGTGCCTGACAACCTATTCTGGGGAACCTCTTCTGACTGGTAAGCGTGATCAAAGCGCTTGAAGTATTGGAGGGCCCTAATGACCCTTTTTTGAGCAGATTTGACAGACTACTGCGGAACGTCCTTGACTGTTGGAGTTAGTTTTTGGTTTTGTTGAGCAGTATTCCGCTTCTGCCCATTCGGTTACCCTCGGTGGACTGCTAGAAACCCGTCCCGGTGAGGAGGAAGAAGAGTTTCGACGTCCTCTTCCTCCTTCGCTTCTTCCTCAATGAGATCTTCGTTGGCAACTGACCTTCGTTACAAGCAAGATGATGAACTATGATCTTATAAGTAACGAAAATTTTTTATCTAATGCTTTAAAGTTTTATAATGAATTTTTACACTCTAATATGATATTAGAGTCCAAGATGAACTTCCACTTTATAATTTCTATACCTTGAAGAAGTTGGACTTTAATTTACTTACAATGTTTATTCTTATCACTTATAAAATTATGGATCCATCATCTTGCTTCTAATGTAATTACGTTATCAGCTGAGACAACAAATCAGTAAAGGATCAGGCGAGCGTCAAATGCTTCTAGCTGGGAGACCACGTTGTTGAAGGAAGGCACCGGTGGCTTGAACATTGGGTTTGTTTTGATAGACTTGTCTCCTTTCTCAAGGTGGTGAATTTGCTAGAGCAGAGCAGTCAGGACTTCAGTATCGTGCTCTTCACCGACTTCTCTGGTTTCAGCTTACTCGTGCAAGTGGCTTTAATGCCGGAGATGGACTTCTTTGTCTGGATCAGGTGGAAGGCAATGCTTCTGGATTGTGCCGAGTGCCCGTTGCCTGTCTACGTGGTTTTTTTTCATCCAAAGGCACTACCACCTTTGGACTTCAGTAGTCAGGATATTCTTTGGATGATACAGGTGTTTTTTCAGATAATGAGCGCGGTTCGAGCGCTGTACATCTGCCTCGGGATAATGTTGAGAGTTGATTATCACTTTCCAAACCTTATCTTCAACAGGACAGCTTACATTTTTACTGGTTCCTTCAAATATTGGCTTGTCTTGTTCACCAAAGACGCATCCACATGGACACGCATGTTACAATATTATTTTGAGTTAATAAAGGCGAGGTTATCATGTATATCATAGACTATGATGATAATAATGTCCATTGCACTGATTATTGGAGTCTTAATGGTAACTTTGTGTATATTATTATTTAATTTTCATGTCTCACATAAATAAGACGTTTTTTACTCTTTTTGTTGAGTTCTATATAGTGGCTATAAGAATGTCTTGCTTTATTGTTCACATTCTTTGCTCCTATGTGTATTAGTTTAAACCTAGTTCAGTCATAAGGTAAAAATATTTACGAAGAAAAATTCAAGGATACATGGGAACTTGATGATCAATCCCTATACAGTTTTATTAGGATTAATACATATCAAAAAGTGCTTCTTATCAGTCAACAACTCAATATCCATTAACAATATCCTTCGTCTTTGTAACTATTCCCACCTCCCTCCCCCGCTTTTAGCTTCTTTGCTTTCAAACCGACCTATGACAATTTTGATATGAATTTTGATCTTGCAATATAAATTTGGTTGATTAAAAATCATCGATTTTGAGTTTTTTAAATGAATTTAATAGTTTGTGATGTTTAGCTATTGAAGCTAAGTCCATGAATGAAACCTAGCCTTATAAGTTATAAATCATATGCTCATTCCTTTGATGTGGATTATTTGCAATCCAAGTTTGATTTTCTATCAATTAAGGACTAACCAACTTTTTAAGATGAGTTGAATTATATAGAGGACAAATTAGCTCCTAACACTATATTGGAGTCAGGCCCACAATTTTCTATGAAATTGGTCAAATAGAGGTGAAAGAACTTACCCTTATAAGGCATAAGTCATGTACTCACTTTTTCAATAAAATTGGTCAAAAATAGGTGAAAGGACTTACCCTTACAAGGCAAAGTCATATGCTCACTTTTTCAGCATGAGACTCTTCAAACATCTCCTTGCAATTCCTTAACCTTTTGTCGGTGAAAGATTCACCTACCTTTTTAGATTGGATTGAATTATGTAAAAAAAATAAAATTAATTGTGATGCTATATTAAAGTTAAGAATTACAATCTTATATAAATAAGGAAAGTTTGTACGCTTGTACTTTTAGGATTAAGGTCAATAGAAGATATTTTGTTGTGATTTAATCTAATCTCAAAAATGGATTATCTCTTTGTCAATAAAAGATCAAATTTGAACTGAAAAGAAGTTAAAAAGTTCAAGAACTGAACATAACCAGTGCCTTAAAGGTTGGTGCCTTCACCTATGTAGAGGTAGACCCCATCCACAAAGTCGAAGCTATATAGTTTTCCAGATTAGAAAAGGAATGAAAGGTAAAAAAAGTTAATTACATGTTAATTAAATGGTAAGTTAGTAAGGTTTTGAGATAATTTAATTTCAAATTTAAAAAAATAAAAATAAAAAAGTAAAAAAAGTGGGGCATAGCATTGTCCTTTAGATGAATAATGCTGTGACGTCGTTGGCTAACCGACAGATCTAGTACGTGGGGTCATTTTCCTTTAATCTTACGTTTCCACCCTCGTGAAGTGTGTTTTCCACTCACAAAAAAGGCGCGTGGGAAATACAACGCCTCCGCTTCTAAATTGTTTCGAGTCGCACATATATTCTCGCGATACTGGTTTCGCACATAGTAGTCTCAGTCATTCCCTCCCTGACTCTCGATGGAGAAGAAGATAATGGCGTCTTTGGTCGTGGCCGCTGTGTTCCTCTGTGGTCTGACCTCCGTGAGATCGGATGCGTCCGATCATCGTTACAAAGCAGGAGAGGACGTCCCTCTCTACGCCAACAAGGTTGGGCCCTTCCACAATCCAAGGTATATCCAATCTATTTCTTTCTGCGAGTGATTTGTCTGCAATGGATTCGATTTGAGCTGCGAGGATTGGGACTTGATCGCACAAAACAGAACATTGAATTGGAAGTTGGCTTCGAGGATATTATTTCCGTGGAAATCAAAATTCGTTCTTTTCGGGATATATAATTCGGTTTCAATTCCAATTGCCTTTCTGTATACAGAAACCTGACAGTGGAATTTGGGATACGGGTTTTGCATTTTCGTGATTGCTTATCCGTAGCGCCTTAGAATGAATATGTGGCGTCTTGGTATGTTCTGTCTTTAATGAACTGTGGTTGGTTGCTGGGAAATGGAAGGAATGAAGTTGAAATCTCTACGATTTGCGCCGTTAATTTTCCAATCCAATTGCAGAATCTTAAATATGCGGTTTTCTGTATAAAATGGTCTGGTTGATTTAATATTTTGTTATGAGTAGAACCTTCCATATTGTAACGCCTTGCAGTTTGAGATTTCGGGGGGAAAATGATGCCGAAATTTGTTAGGTTCAGTACACATTTCATCGTTCCTCATTTTGCTAAGGAGATCAAGGTTTTGGGTTTTGAAATCTCTACCCTGAAGTTTGATCTTTAGCGTTAATAAGAAATGAGAGATTCACTCACTCTTTTCCTCATTGTTTTGTTTCGAAAAATAGTTTTGATAATTTTGGTTCATTAAGAAAAAAAGGGTGCTTTGTTTGCTTCTATTAATCTTTGGAAGATAATGTCGATGGTATTATGTAGCTGGTTTTAGATTTTGTTGTAGCTTCTTACTCAAGACTGGCTGACTTTCTTATGCTTTCTTTGTTCTTTAATCCAACAGTGAGACATACCGTTATTTTGATCTCCCTTACTGTTTACCAGGTTTGTGTATATTCATGTTTCTTCTTACATCCAAATGTTCTAATTCGAGAATGGAAGTGTCATTTCTTATCTAATTTTTCCGTTGGTGGGTGTTATTTGCAGCCCACGTGCAAGAAAAGAAAGAAGCTCTTGGAGAAGTGCTGAATGGGGATCGATTAGTTGTTGGCCCCTATAAACTTGAGTTTCTGAAAGACAAAGAGTCTGAGCTGTTTTGCAAAAAGACACTGACACGGGAAGAAGTTTCTCAGTTTCGAGCTGCAGTTTCCAAGGACTACTACTTCCAGATGTACTATGATGACTTACCCTTATGGGGTTTCTTAGGAAGAGTCAACAAGGAAGGCAGAGATGATCCCAGCGAGTACAAATATTACCTCTTTAAGCACTTTCATTTTGATATCCTTCACAATAAGGATCGTGTTATTGAGATTACTGCTAAAAGTGATCCAGATGCCATTTTGGATCTGACAGAGGACAAAGAAGTGGATATGGAATTGACATACTCTGTTAAATGGAAGGAAACTGATATTCCATTCGAGAAGAGGATGGAGAAGTACTCACAATCTTCTTCATTGCCTCATCACTTGGAAATCCATTGGTTTTCAATAATAAATTCATGTGTGACTGTTCTCCTTTTAACTGGATTCCTGGCTACAATCCTCATGCGCGTCCTAAAGAATGATTTTGTCAAGTAAGAATCTTATGTTGGTTAATATGTGGGTCAAATGTTTCTCTGTTTAGTCCTTACACTTTAATTTGAATTAAGGTATGCCCATGATGAAGAGGCTGCTGATGACCAAGAGGAGACTGGTTGGAAGTACATTCATGGTGATGTATTCAGGTATCCAAAGTACAAGTCATTGTTTGCAGCAGCGCTTGGTTCTGGCACCCAGCTATTTGCTCTGTAAGCACGCTTTTCAAGTTCTCTTCTTTAATGTTTAATGCAATTAGGCTTGTTATTTAACCTCCTTACTAACCAATATGGTAACGCTGTCCATGTGAATATGTTTTCAGTGCAATCTTCATTTTTATGCTTGCTCTAGTGGGCGTATTTTACCCTTACAACCGTGGAGCTCTGTTCACAGCACTTGTGGTCATATATGCACTTACATCTGGGATTGCAGGCTATACCGCTGCCTCTTTCTATTGCCAGCTAGAAGGAAACAACTGGGTACGTATTAGTGGAATATTTGCTTTCTTGCACCTTCTCTAGATAATTTTGTGGGAGTCCATCTTGAGGTTCATATTCTTGGGATGCCATTATAATGAGATGTTTTGAATAGTGATTCAGTTAGTTTTTCCTATGTATTTTAACTCGTTTACAACTGTTTGGATAGTTTGAGGCTTTTAATTAATTAATTATTATTATTTTAACTCACACACCTGGGGGAGGGGTGGTGTCAAACCCCCAACCTGCTGGCCTGGCAGGTTGGGGGCCCCCTTGGCTTACCACTGAGCCAAGGGGATGTCCGTGGATTTTATTTGCCTTCTAACAAAAATGTGTCCGTGATTGTAATGCTTGTTGAAATTTGAATAAACGGTGGGAGAAGGGGTGAGTAATCTTATGCCCTATTTTCTGTCCCATGAATTGGATCAATCCTTCATATTTAATGTGAAAACTATCATCATGAATAATAACATTGGTAAATCACTGCAGTGGGCAGGATAAGTCGATTCTGCTGATGCAAGAGATATTCTAATTTTGAATGTTTAGCCATGATAATTGCAGTTCCTGGATTGCTTGATTCTCAATGTTTTTGGACCTGGTCATTGAAAACTACACAAAATGCTGAAAAACGCTATCAGATCTTGTGGTGTGTTGAATGAGACCTAAATGTGAGAAGTTGTTTCTTATTATCTTTTTGCTATTGCTCTGCCAGAGAAATGCTCAACAATTTTGCCATTTGGAAAAGAAGTCCCATCTTCTTGCTAAAATCCATTTTGTTGCATCTAATTATCTAATGTGACCATTCACTCCTTTACTTTCTATAATCACCAAGTTGTGGAATGTCTACAAATGTGGTCAAGTGGTATGGCCCTTGGAGTGTATTTTAGTTGTTCTAAAAAGTCAACTGTGGGAGTAATGACTTCATATTTTCTTATGTGACTGGTTTTGTATTAATGCTATGCTCTGACCTGGATGAATTTGTATTCCTTGTTTTTCTCGATTAGAAATATCTGATAATTAGACCTTGGCCTTCGATCTTATGTTCATTATATAAATTCCTAGTGCAAATGGTTGCTTTCTTGAGTGAAACCAGATGTTCCATTGGAAAAATTGCTATATTTAACTGTTATCGTTTTGACATGACAGGTGAGGAATTTGTTATTGAGTGGAAGCCTGTTCTGTGGACCACTGTTTCTCACGTTCTGTTTTCTTAATACTGTTGCCATTGCGTACAGTTCCACTGCAGCATTGCCATTTGGAACGATTGTGGTCATTTTTCTGATATGGACTCTTATAACCTCACCTTTACTGGTACTGGGTGGGATTGCTGGAAAGAATAGCAAGGCTGAATTTCAAGCCCCATGTCGCACTGCCAAATTTCCGAGGGAGATTCCATCATTGCCTTGGTACCGTAAAACCCTTCCTCAGATGGCAATGGCAGGGTTTTTGCCGTTCAGTGCTATCTATATTGAGCTCTACTACATATTTGCTAGTGTATGGGGACACCGGATCTACACTATTTACAGCATCCTGTTTATAGTTTTCATCATTCTCTTGATTGTCACTGCTTTTATCACTGTGGCGTTGACGTATTTTCAACTTGCTGCTGAAGACCATGAGTGGTGGTGGAGGTATATTCTTTGTCAGTCTTCTGATATTTCTTTCTTCGTCATGCATAACCTAATGCTTCTCCTAGCTTGATATATGCTGTTTTATCGGGTGTTCTCAATGTCAATCCCTGTTTCTGTTCCATGCGACTGTGGTATTGCTAGTTTATCGCCTGTTTTCTTATGATAGAAATTACTTAGGTAGGCTCTTTTCTTTTCATTTTTTTTTCTCTCTTTTTGACGTATAGGTTAAAATCGAAAAACTAGTGTTGCTTTATGTAGCATGTTTGAATATCATAGCAAGTCAAATATATTAATTTGTTTTAGGTACAGAATCAGACGAGAATGCAGGGGTCATCATTGACATTTCGTATATTAAGTTTGTATGTATGGAGTATATCCTCTGTTTGGATATTAATTGTCTTTCTGCCGAGCGAGCTAGGATCTTTAGGAAGATTCTGCTTGTAGTCCACATCTTTCAACAGTTGTGCACTATCAAATATTTACATGCGAAGGAACTGAGAGAAAGTCCTATATGATCTGATTCGTGGAGATTTTCCCATTAGGCGCTGTGTTGCTTATATTTACTTCTAATGCAATCAGGTCTTTCCTTTGTGGTGGATCAACTGGCTTGTTCATCTATGGATACTGCTTGTATTACTACTACGCACGATCAGATATGTCTGGTTTCATGCAAACATCATTCTTCTTTGGGTACATGGCTTGTGTTTGCTATGGTTTCTTCCTCATGCTTGGGACTGTTGGTTTCCGTGCTGCTTTGTTTTTTGTGCGTCACATATACCGCTCCATCAAATGCGAATAGAGAGGTATGTGGTCTCCTTAAAGTTCAACAGGTGGTCTGTTTTTTCGTTTAGTACACTTATCCTTTGAAGCTAACCCTACCCAATTTCTTTATCGAAGGTACATAAATGTTGCTTAAATGGCAAGTGAAGACTGACGTAATCCGACAGACGACTCTTCAAGCTTCTTCTCTTTCCTTAAGGGATTTGATTGACGCAATCCACCAACTTGGTAGTATTTTTAGTTGAGATCTGGTCCGACTGTAAAATTCCTTAACCATCTTTTTAGAAGCTGCAACCTTGTATAACGTTATTTTTCTCCGCCTACCTTCAGAATTGGTGTCGACATTCTTTTCATTTTATTTGACGCCTAACGTGTTTAGTTCCTGTGAACATGAATGTTGCTCTACAAACCTTTCTTTCGTTACTGGTGGGTTCTTTGGAACAGTGCTTTTAAAAGCTACCCTCTTTTCTTTACATTATCAATATTCCTATTCTTAAGGAATCAGTAATAGGTTGGGTTAATTCCTTTTTCTGCCCAGAAAGCTTTCATCTCGAAGTTCTTTCTGCGTTTCTGTCGCACAACTTATGGATAGCAGAAGGTAGAACCTAGAAACGTTGTGGTTAAACCTTAGAATGGGTAGCTAAGTCTTAAGAAAAGGAAAAAAGAAAAGATCATATCGTGGCTCATCGACAACTTCCAACACAGTTGCATCCGGAGTCCACATAGAAGTTGAGGATAGGGAGGGACAGATCTCAGTCCAACTAGCTCCTCGTTGGAGCCGACAATCATCTATTATGGCACCAGCTTTTACAACTGCACTCTACACTTGCAGGCCTTTGGATATATCCCAGATCGGCATGACTTACACTAAAGCGTAAATTCTTAACCAAAACCTCAGGAAACGAAACCTACGCCTGCTATGACAGTGAAATAGTCTTCCGAATTTAATCAGTTATACGTAGCATTACATGTTTGAGATAAGTCTCAATTATAATTATCCGATAATGAAACATCAAACAGAACTTAACCAGTACCCCCGGAAAAACTGAAATGTACAGGCAGCCCTTCAGAATCACACATAGAATACACGGCTGGCATTGATATCGTCTGGAGAAAGAAAAAGAATGGGGCTGAGTCATGATGAAGGCGTTTGCTAATTTGATCCAAACACAAAAGAAGCGGTTCTCCATAAAGGATTCAATAACACAGGAATTGCATGAGTACCACTTGAGACTATTTCCAAGTAGAACCACCAAGTCTAATTACTTCTTCGCTGCCATTATCCCTCATAGGAATCCTTTCCATAGTAGCATCTCCTTTTTGATTGCCTGCATCACCATAGAGGTCTTTAAGTTTAGCCAAATTGCTAGATACCAAGGACTTCTCCTTGCTTCCATCACGTTGGGGACTCGAAGGACGATCAACCTGTGCAACGCTAGTTTGCAAGCTCCGACTTCTGCTCCTACTTCTACTCCTACTTCGGTAATGCCTACTGTCCTCACGGCTGCTCCTCTCATATTCCCTTCTGCTTTCCCTATCTGCACGCCTAGACCTCCTATCATGATCATAACTCCGCTCTCTTTCCCTCTCCCGCTCCCTGTCCCTGACTCTGTCCCTGTCTCGCTCCCACCCCCGATCCCTTTCTCTTTCTCGAGGCCGATCTTGATCTCGATCCCTATCCCTGTCCCTTTCTCGATCCCGCTCCCACCCCCGATCCCTTTCTCTTTCCCGAGGTTGATGCTGGTCACGATCCCTGTCCCTGTCCCTTTCTCTATCCCTATCCCTTTCTAGATAATCTTTATCAGAGTACTCACGACTCTGACTGCAACGGCTCCGGGGAGATTTTTGTGGATCATCACTGCCAGCTCTATCATGAGAAGGTGGTGCTGCAGTACGACGAACAGGTGACGAGTCCCTGGTAGAAGCACGATGGGGAGCACGCTGACCAAAAGAGACAGAAAGTGCAGCTTTGACAGAGGGTGGCCGACGAGCAGTGTCATCGGATCCATGACGATGGGTATCCCCAGTTACACCAGAATGTTTGCTGGGGAGCTTCAACTTCTCAAGATTGGATACAACCTGTCGCAATACAGGAACAGGGATGCGGGGGAAGAGGGTATCAAAGTAGTACTGCAAAAGCACGGTGTGTTAACATTGTCAACAAGTTGGCAATAAAGACAAGCGAAGACTGTCCAAATGACCATAACAACTTACAAGAGAGAATATCAGAGATAAGTAATGTAATATTCACTCAAATTCCCTTTGTAACCTTATTTAACAGGACCTCACAAGAGTGTGGCACAATTCCTTCTCTTTGGCATGAGACTAAAAGTGTAACCCCCCGATACTTTTTATGCCAGAGATAAAAAGAGGTAGCAACATCTCCGCTCATTTAAGCTGGTTCCTTTACCCGTTATTGGCAGGACAAAAAGGTTTTATGCTCCCAGCCGTATGTAGCAGCACCTCATAAAGCTGTTAATTAGGACACTGGAGCAGCAATTTATCTGCTTTTGGAATTAACCAGCACACTAAGATTCTACAAGAAAGGATCTGAAGGCAAAAAGATTCTACTGTATCCTCTTTCCTCTTTGTTTTATGATTTTATTTTCATGAATCTGAATATCAAGCAATTCAATAGATTTTGGCATGAAAGTAATTTATCAATGAATAATTGGTGACATTAAACAATGCTCAAATCAGGGAGGGGGAAAAAAGTCAGTCAAAAGCGGATCTAAGGAGGCAGGCAAAATTGCATTTGAAATATTAAAGGCACCTAACCTGTCCAAGAAGCAAATCTCGCACATATACACCCATTGTGGTCATTTTTCCATTGGATCCAGGAGAGAATTCCTGAAGTCAAATACCATTATTCCAAAATTAATGAACAAAGAAAACATTAATAAAGTAACAACTATTGAACTTGAGCAGATGTGTCAACTATTATTCACAACACTGGCAACAAAACGGAAATGCTAAGATATTAATGCATTTTGTAAGTGCAAACTAGTCCAGCAATGAACCGCTCTTTGAATTTTGTAAATTGAGGTCAAGAATTATGATTGCAAACTAGTCCAGCAATGAACCACACATCTTTGGAGTTTGTAAATTGAGGTTAAGATCTATGATTGCAAACTAAAGCTACCAAGTCAGACAATTAGTTAGGTTGTTCTTCAGACCTACTAACAGAAGACACTTTTCGCAAAATAAGAATTGAAATCTCCAGTCAAATGAATATACAAGAAAATATGTTTACTAAGATAGCTAGATTTAAGACCCATATTGTTGCAGTTCCCAATCATCTGGAACAAGTAAGAAAAATTGGAGAATTAATATGGATGACCTTCGTAAAAACAGCAGAAACAACAACTAAAATAAATAATGGAATCCCCCCACCCCAGCATAGAGGCTTTGTTGGGATCATTAACTGTGTATAGTTTCTGCCACAATCGTTGCTTTACCAAAAAATCCCAAATCCTCCAAATTTCGAAATGAAATCCAAATCCTTCAGGATTGGTACTCAATAGCAGGCAAGACTATACAGCCAACAACTGCCAAAAAAAAAAAAAAAGAGGTAACCTCACACTTTAAGGCAATCAATCACCACCAACCCTAAAATGTTGCTTCCATCCTCGCAAGATATATGGGCCAATATTTGAATGTGGAAGGAGAGCATATCAACAC
Source organism: Casuarina equisetifolia (assembly GCA_028551475.1). Taxonomy (NCBI): domain Eukaryota; kingdom Viridiplantae; phylum Streptophyta; class Magnoliopsida; order Fagales; family Casuarinaceae; genus Casuarina; species Casuarina equisetifolia. Next base: position 5,478,156 of record CM052361.1, read on the forward strand.
TGGCTTGAAAAGCTGTACCCATCAAAGAAATTGTTGAAAAAGGAGTTTGCTCAACCCTGATGGCCTTCCAAATACAGCCAATCAGATTGATGTCAGAAAATATTAACCCGTAGCACAAATGGTGAAATGGGCCTATGATTCATAATATTTTTCTATCGAACAAAAAGATGACCACGACTGTAAATAAAAACTTACTTCAACAAGAAACTTTGCCATTGCGTTAGTACTAAAAGTAACCCAGATGTCGTGGGTTTTTTTAAATTGGCTAAAGTTTTAACAGTAAAAACTAGGGTTTCAGCAGTCGCAACTTCTTTTTTGAAAAATCAAAGTAAGTAAAACACTCAAAAGACAGTATAACTGTCCTCCGACACTTAAGAAGTTACTATGGGCATACGTTGTCTTGTATTGAATAAAATTGATCATTGATGAGAGTAGATAAGCACATATGAAGTTCCCAAAAATTTCAGTAAGATTGTTGGCCCCTTTCCTTTGACATTCAGATTATTAAAAGTGTTTGATTTACAAGAGACCAAAGGGAATTCGTTCAAATATACATGAGAAGAGAGCCTACAACCATACAAAGAAAAAGACATAAAAAATCTACGCAAGTCCAAGGGAAGTTCCAAAGTATTTTAAACCAAGCTCATAAATGATTTAGAGAAGAGTGTCCATGCCTAAATTTGGAAACGAGACAAGCCTAACACTATCCAATGCAGCATATGCCATGTAGCTACTTGCAGCATGGTAAACCAAGGTGAAAACTTCTGCGTAATACAAGACTAAGCATTGGATGAAGGTTAGATGATTTGGAAAGTAGCAATCATTTAGTACACAACAATAAAAACATGGAAGCAGACAATTCATCTTTGAAGCTTTCAGTTTTAGCAGAGAGAAAGGTATTAATCCGAAATGCACAACATGCAGGTTTTTAAGGAGACTGAAACTGAATTCCAGCCACAAAGCAGAACGTCTTACAAGGCGAGAGATTTGACAATCCATAAAATGTCAAACTTTCATAGTAGATTCTATCAATATAATCCATCTATTTCCAAAACCTGGCCAATTTTTCTCTTAACAATCCAATTCAACCATATTCCAAAATATCCTATTGAGAAACCCAGGTGAGAGAGAAAGAGCCACAAGCTAAATTATCCAAAAAGAACCTACTTCACAATTAGGATATCAAGTCAGCCCAGGAAAAACTGTGCTCCACCACAGAAACACGTCACATGCCCACTTCTCGCAACATTATGTATATCTTCTCACCAACAAGTTTTGAAGAAAACCTTGCAAGAAAAGGCTTGCCTGACTCCTTTGAAAGCGGATTGGCAGCTTAAAAAGTCCAATACACAGTAAATGGAAACTTATTTCGTGGTGTGTCTTGCAATGAGTCCAAAAGCTGGTAAGAGCATGTCATATTTATGCCATTCCTTCTTCCCCCAAGAGCTTTATGCTTCCATAAAGCAATCCAAATCTCTGACTGTGGATAGTCAAGGTTTAAGCTAGACCTACAGCTAGGACTATCTTGGTTTCCCTTATGAACTTAGCAAAAATTTTAAAACGATTTAGATTGCTGTCACTTTAATGTTTTTCCTTTTTTCACAATATTTTTCTGCACACCAATTCTCCCTATTCTCAATTACATGGACTATGTTCATATGGTTCACAAATATTACGTTGAATTTCCAAAATAAAATTTCAGTTTTTTGCCTTTAAAGGTATTATTAATAGATAAATAAGACTTCAATCACCCTATGGATCATGAACAAAGCTTGAACAAGGCATCCATACGATTAACCACTTTTGGTTGCAAAGGGAAATAGCTCAAACAAACTAAAAGTAAAGCATCAATTAACTTCCGTACAAGTTAGTAAGTCAAGACACCCCCTCAAGTTCTAATGAATATTTAAATACCATATGCCATTAGATAAAAGCAGCTGAACACCTTTCAATACCTCTTCATCTTTAACATATGGCTCAAACCAACTCCATAAGGTCTTCGGATCTGCAGCATACCTCAAGTACAGGAATCCAACCTGGAAACAATATTTGACATATCAGTCCTGGATATTCTAGAGTATGGCTCAAAGATAAGATGAACGAAAAGCAACATATTAACAAATGAAGTACATGAAAATAATGGATGGTATAACCTTAGCATCAATGTTAGGAAGAATATAAAAGAATCCAGGATTCAACACACAAAAAGATAATGCATCTGAAAATTACAAGAATGGGACCATAAGATGTGGAACAGCGGTCTTGTAGTCATGAAACCTAAGTCTGTGACAGTAACAAAGAAAATGATGACAAAGACAAAGTCGTTTTTCTATGGTAAAATGAACAAAGCCCTCCTATGGTGCTAAGAAAAGCAAGAACGCTAGGGCTCTGGAACAAGAAGCCTAAACTCTGGCAGTAGCAAAGACAATTATAATAAAGATAGAGGTACGTTTCCATAGGGAAAATGATAAACAACCTGTTATGTTGCTGAGAGAAGCAAGAACCCAGTGAAGTACCTAGAAAGCGAAGGAGCAAAACTTAAAGTGTCCTTAGCCTGTCAGAACCTCTCTTTATAAGATAGAACCAAAGCAATAATGAATCATAGCCCTAAATTAACACCAATCCTACCCATGCATTGACGAGGCTTTAACTGTACTTTATAAGGTGTTGTCCCTTACAAAGCAAACAGCAGAGCAAAATTCATAAGCAGGTTGCTACCAGAATCCCTAAGCAAGCAACTTTTGTTTTCCTTTTTGAATTGGACATGTGCAATAGGGAAGATTTTGACCACAACCCATCACAAGGAATATGATTCTTGTTAATTTATGTTCTGTTTCTAGGTCTAATGAAGAATCAAATGAACACCTATTGTTTTATTTGGAGCTCAGCAATGATAGCTTTGAAGGTTATTCGTGTGCTTTTACTTATAGGATGGATATGTCAAGAGGGCTTAAGTAATGAACAGGCAGGAGATGCTACTCTATGAATAATGGGGTTCTCTGGAAGAAGAAGAAGAGCAACAGAACCTTTATTGAGTTTAAGCTTTGAGTGATCCAGCTTAATTCCTTTATTTTTGAGATCCTTGTCAGATTAGATGCTGCTTTTGGAAGCATCAAGTTTCATCTATTCTAGACTTTGTTGACAAGCTGAACCTGTCATGTACGTATTCAGGGAACCTTTTGTATTAATCCCCGTTATACTTGAGGTTCCTCATTATTTTGACAAAACTTCAATTAAGCATTAAAGAAAGTTTACAAGACTCGAGCATAACTCCTTTTACAACAATTTCGTGCAAGTACTTTAGTCTTTTAAGCCACAACCAGATTCCACTTAAACATCATATCCCTCCACAACTGCTCTTGATATCCTCAACTTCCCACTCTCAAAATCAGAGCCCATAGTAACCCAATTTTTCCTCTTTAAAGAGAAAGAAGAAAAAGAGGAAATAATTAAACAGTCTTTAATCTTCCTGGTACTGTTTAAGCACACTATTCATATCCCAATATAGCCTAAAATTCAACTTGTATCTCTTCCTCTTTGCAACCCTACATCATACTTGTCTTTGTATCCTTATAGAGATCCTAAATCTCATACTATTTTCCTTGCTATAACAAATGATCTCAAAATATATATTTTAGAGTCCCTTGCGTGCTACTGCCAGAAAGCACTTATTTCACAAGTGAAATTCATAAGAGTAAGAGAAACATAATCACACATGGGGGATATAACTCTTCCCAGAACTTAACATTGAAAGTTGCAAGAAAAAAATTTTAAAAAATGAAGAGCATTGAATACTGCCTAAACAGTCATCCATTCATATAACTTAATTGCATTAGCAAAAATTTTAAGTATAGTCATCGGTCTTCCAAAACAGCTCACTTCACCTTATTCTCCTTTCATCCACAATCCATTGTCAACCAACAAAGCCGAGAAACCTTCTTCCATTATTCCACCCATTAGAGCACAAGATCACTAGGCCTCAATACCACCATATGGGCAATTGATAACAAGTTCCCAAGCCTGTTCTACATCAATTGACACTGTAAATCGAATAAATCTGTCTTTATATTGCTCATACTACGCATGACACTCAGTGTTCATGCTTAAGATTGAAAGTGCAGCTGAGGTTTGCCACAATGCTAGTTCTATTGAGAACAAAGAAAAAATCAATGGACGCACAGAAGGAACAAGAAAACTATGCCTATTTATATAAGCACCCTCCTGCAAATCTATTTTACTTCTATTTGTTGACGCAAGTCTTGTCATGCTTGCACGAAGCATCAATCTCAATCACGATTTATATAACTATATCTACAATAACCAAAAGAACAGCCATTCATATTAACAAGTCACTCATTTCATTAAGAAAAAGAAAAACACTAAAAATTCTTATTATAAACAGTTAGCCCTGTAGAATCACAAGCATAAATGTCCCATACTAAACAACTAGACCTGTAGAAGAACATGCATGTTTCCCAAGTACATCATGTAGAATTTGAATGCTGTCAAAATGAAAATATGAGTGTGAAAAGAACTCAAGAAGAATATACTTCAAGCTGGATAGTAATCCTCATATTCAATCACACTCCAAAGACATATACCCAACATGTAAAAATGGGCATACAAATCAATTCTCAGTACTGTCAATTCTTTGATCAAAATATAACAGGAATAAGCAAATATTCTACTTACCGCTCTAATGTATGGAGAATCTGGGTGCTTTAAGAGCCCATGCATTTGTTTAACAGTGAGTTTCATGGTAAAAAATTTATAAAGAAGACAGAATGCTGTAGAAGGGCCACGGCAGTTTCCAGTCATCCAAGGCTCCACGTGATCAACTTGATTGTAAATCTCGTCTATCACCTCATGGTATGTCTTTAACCGGTAAAGCTCTTTAAAGTAATCAGATGAAAGAATATTCATACAGAGGACCTTTTCTAGCAAAGAATCAATCGGTTTGCCACAAGTCTGTATCTCCATTATGGGTCAGGAAATACAAATCCACCCACACTTGCAGAAACGAGTCAATATATTATTCTCAGCAATGATGGCAAATTGGAAAAGTCACAATCCCACCTATCACAAGAGAAGCGACAACTAATGAGGACACCGAATGAATATGAATACCAGATTACAATATAATCCACGAGAAGGAAGGGGAAAAAAAAAAAACTTCACCAAAAACTCATATCCATTTTGAACGGAGAAAAAGAGAAAAGACTATTTCTTTTGGACTAATTTAATTTGTCTAGAATTCGAGAGAACAACACATACCCTTCCGAAACCAGCCTAGAAAAATATATTAAGCCGTAGCAAAGTTAGCAAAGGATTCAAAACGGGAGGATTTCAAAGGAAAAGAAAAACACATGAAAGATGACAAAAAGGTTATCAACGTTCGAAACCCTAGAAACGAAAGCACAGAGATCCGAAAAAGCTATTTCCCAATAATTGAGCAGCAAATCCTCAAAAAAAAAACAGTAACGAAATGAGGTTGAAACAACTAAACAATCAAAGTAGCAAATCGAAAGCGAGAGCTGCACACAAGAAGCAGAGATTGGAAACAGAATTCACACAGCCAACGCACCAATTGGAAGAATAAAGCGGGTGAAGCCTAATGCACGGCTTATGCGATGCCGTGAAAGAATACGTGCTCGAAGGAAACCCTAACAAAAGCGCCGTTCTAGTTTGCCTCAGCTGGTCTCCGTTCTGCTATCATCACCATGGAACGCGATGGACAAAAAGGAACAATAAGATGGTCAAGGCCTCTCCGAATTATACCGAACCGGCTCTACCAAGGGCCGGACCAAAATACCCTCCAACAATTATAGTCGTGTAGGCACGTGCGACTGGAGTGTCCTTTTCCTTTCCTGTTTTATCGGAGAGAAGGAAGAGCGGCAATTAGTCAAAGCTCTTCTTTGCGCTGACCAAATTCTAAGCTGTAAAGTCAACAGATCGAAAATCCAAATCTTAAAAAGATCAAAAAATAAATATAATATCATCTTAATATTCAACTTAAACATCAATTTAAAAAAATTTATGATCATACAAGTAAAAATTATAATACCTTTTCTAATAATGTGAAATTTATTAATTATTTTTTAATATACTATCCCATAATAATAATAAAATTATTAAATTATCATAATATCATATTCGTGAATAGTGTATAAATTCAAATTAATAAAAATTTATAAAAAAAATATTTAAAAAATTATGTCTATTATATTATATTAAAAATTATTATTTAATTTAAAATTAAAATTAATAATTAATTGAACATATTACTATATAAGTACAACTTGGTTTTGTAATAAATTCTTTTGGAAAATTAGGTTCCTTGAGTCTCTATTTCTCCATTTCAGCTTCAGGGTTTGAATCATGTGGTTTTATCATGGGCTTCAAGCTGGCCCATATTTGAGTAAAATGGCCGAGCTAGCAGCCTGATTCTCTAGGAACCCACTTTCAGTCCTCTTTGACCCAGAACACCCACGAACTCTCTCCAGTCCATATGTTATAAGTAGCGTGTGAAAACTTTAATGTTTATTTTTATTTTTTGGCCCTTAAAGGTATAGTCAAATTGATAAAGAAGACTCATATGAAAAATCTTACAAAACAAGTATCTTGATTCGATTTCAATAAATAAGTTTGATGGGACTTCTAGGTTAGCAAAAAAAATTAAAAAACTTTAATTTTTGAGAAAATTAAGATTTTTAATGTTATTTTTAAATTTTATTTTAAGATTTTCTTCCTTTTATTTTAGGGAGTAAGCTCCAGTTTTGATTGAATTCCAACGTGGCGGTTGTCTTTTCGGCAATTTAACTCAAAGCGTTTGGGTAGGCACTACTCATGCATGAAAGAGACATTTCCTTGGAAGTCAGTAGGGCAAGTTTCTGTCTGTTCGCTTTCATCATCGTCATCATCATCCCGTTAAGCAATGAAAATTTGTCCTTTCATTTATTACAATGCTTCTGGTTGTTCATTTATAGCAATAGAACATGTTAATGGAACAATATAAGTTGCCAAATATGTATATTACAATTAATGTAGATGTTTTTTGAAATTATTATGATTTCCATTCGATTTTCTATGTTCTGTTCTTATTTTAATGCCACAGAAAATAAATGCTGTCTTGACTATAAAATGAGAGAGGGAGGGAAGAATACTAAAATGGATTACAGGTCAAAAGACAATTTACTTTTATTATGTTCTAGGAAAAAGCCGTCTCCTTTCCTAGAAACAACAGCCACAAAAAAGAGAGCAAAAGAAAAACTAGTAAATTCCCACTAATAACTCCCTAGCATGTACCATATCGGAAGGGAACATTAAAAATTGGATGCTTTCTACGACTAAATTGTATAGTAGCATGCATGAACCACACCATGGGGGGTTCGTTTGACAACCTCTTTCTGCAGCGACGGTGTATGGTTTATCTGATGGGCTTCAGACCATGGCTCCCTTGGAAGTTATACAGTCCACCGGAAGAGATGCAGGATCCACACTTGCCGCTGACGATGCGGAAACTTGGCTCTCTAGGAACTGTCAACGGCCTGTTTGATCTGCAAAATGTCCCAAAAACAAACGTTGTCAAGAGTTCAAGATCCCATATGGATCATCAGATCGATCCTTTTCTTCACCAAACTGGAAAGCGATACTGGGTTATTATATTATTATGTCATTAAACTCAGGTGTTTGCTCCTCTGACACGAATGCCGTCAGCCTCCGATTTGAGAGTTTCATTATTATGTGAAAAGTCCTCCTGTCGTACTCAGTATTCGCGGTAGTTCAGCGGTTTCATTTTCGTGTTACATTTGAAGTCGGGGGTGTTCTGTCAAGATCGACAAATTCGACGAAGCTTCAAGCAAAGTTATGGCAATAAGATGTCGACGTTCACTATGAAGTTTGACCAAGGCCCAACTTCGCTTCAAACTAATGGCCTTTGATTTGTCATATGGTGTTTTACCTTTGCGGAAAGAAGGGTCTGTCGAAGTAAGGCATCAACTGAGCTCTGGGGATCATCTCCTTTCTTAGCAAACGAACCTCTTCCTCTTCTATCATCTGTTTCAGACATAGTTTCTCTAAGAATGCTCTTACATAGCAAATAAAATTAGTGATTTCGAGATAACTTACCTTCTGCAACTTCTCTGCTTGTTTCTTCTGTTGCTCTATGATGTACAACTTGGTCGCCACCTGCATGAGTGATGCCTCAGATTGTAAGTTTCAGACTAAATTAAGCCAGTTTATAGACAAAACAAGCGAGCTCGTGACTCACCTCGTAGTTGAACATTGCCCGCTTGATGGCTCTTTCTTGAGTATGAAGTTTGATTCCCTGTGGCTTGGTGTTCTCTTTCGTGAGAGGCTTAGGAGACGCCTGGAGATGGACAAAAGGTAAGAGTTTCAAAACCAAGAGAGAGAATGAGATTGAAATGGGATAGCTGAAAGTTGGAGTTCATGTACCTTAGATTTTCCGAAAAGCCCATCTTTGAGCTCATCTTTCGTCTGTGAAAACATCCAGCACCATCTAATTTAGTGAAAATATTCACAAGAAATGCTTCCAGATCGATCATGGACGCATATGCCATAGAGAAGACAAACACTGGTAGATACTGGAAATAAAGGAGCCTTCCTGATCTAGGGGACCGTCTAAGCCTTATTCATAATAATTTTTTATGAAAATTAATAGATACAATCTTATCTTCCCAAGTTCAAGCTTTGTCCTGTGGCAATGGATATGTATCAACACCGTTGGTACATTTAGTTGGGTGTGATATTATCGCTTCATGTGCATCCTGAAATGCTTTCTTATGTAGTCAAGTAAACAATCATGGTAGAAAGGGGACTTATCATTAAAGGGGAAATAGTGAACAGAATTAACACTTGTCTACACTACTAAAAGTAGAAAACAAGATAAGTTTGCCTATGGGATATATTTGCCGGCAGAACAAGATATGAATGTAAGATTTATCTCACTCTTTTCCCACTTACCAAACCATAACTTGGTTAAAAGATTGTTAACAGGTAGAGTTTTGGCCATATAATAAGATTTGAATTTATTGGACCCAACCCAGCCTAATCAAGTCAGTAAGTATGGAGGCAATCTCACCATTCCTCTGGCAGTAGAGCTCCATGAGACTGCAGATTGCGAACTGGCTTTCACAAACTTTCAAGGAAAAGGAAAAAGTAGAATAAGCATCAACACAGTACTAACAGTAGAAAACAACAAAAAGAGGAAGAAAAAGCATTGCAACCTTTAAAGCGGTTTTGGTGTGTGTCTTCTCCATGTTAAAAAGCTTTGGCGAGTCCAAGCACTACTGGATTCAAGTCAATTTATAAAGGCTGGAAAACTAGAGGTTGGAGATTGGTAACTGTCCTCGTTGCTTATTTCTGTTGCTACATCACCAGCATGCTTGGAAATTTGCATGCTCTTGCACCAAACTTTCTGATTAAACCTCCCTCTCATTCCCGTTTATGTCACGCCCTACCAAGTTCCTTCAAATCTCCATTTAACCAAATCAAAAGGCTTAAGTCTAATTAACTTGTTCACAAAGGACACGGTTCTTCACTATCTTGCTGATCTCAGGAGACTAATACCGAGCTGTACTAGTTTATACGACATGTCAAGGACAAATATTACAATACAGACCATCTAAGACTCCAAAAAATAGATAGAGACTAACAACAGCGCTTGATGATTGTTATTCAGCTAGAACTGCCAAAATGGTATTATTGTATTTGTTCTCTCCAATGCTTATAAATTATAATAAGTATTTGTAAAATGTTTGAAATTTTCTAAATGTTTTCTTTAAACCTAGTTGATGGATATTAATTAAACAATTTTTCACTAAAACTCTCGTGATATATATAAGTACATGACCTTTCATTAAAAAAAATATATTTCTCTCCAAAATTGACTCAAAATTAGAACAATTATTCTCTTATACATAGATTATTTCTAAGTAAAATTTAAGTAACATAGACTTTTGTTCTCATATGATTCATAATACACACTTGACAACCAACATATGATGCAAGCTTTCTGATAGAGTTATTACATCTAGTTGAAAACCACTTTAGATGGTGGACTTCATATAAAAGAGGTTTTCCTCCTAAACCTAAAGCTTATTCCATGTTCAAAAGCTTGTTTATATAAAAAAAATCAATTCAAGAATAACATATTATTCTTCTATATATATATTTAAGATTTTTAACCAAGATTAAAGCGTGAAACTTTCATCATATTGATCTTAATTTTTTAAAAATATTTTCTAAGCTTTTTGGCAAGTCAAGTGAAGCTTGCGACTCAGCCTAGTTTTGGTTTTCGAGGCATGGGAAGCATACCAAAAGTTGTAGCCGTAGAGGGCTGTCGAGTTACAAAACTCATAGCAAAAAGACTTGGGGAGCTCTGATTGACTTAGCAGTGTTGAAATCTTGCGGCAGGTCACTTTCATTCCCACAGAAAATCATACATCAAAGGCAAAAGATAGGCACAGGTTGTTAACCACCCACTTTCAAGTATTTCTTGTTAAAGCCGTTACATAACAAAGCCAGATTAGGCGTTGATTGCTTCTGGGGCTATTTAGCTCATCATGGGTAAGCAGTGTGTCATTTAGTACGTTAGGTCATGATTCGAAAATTAACCTACCAAATGAATGCTTGTGATTAAAGTTCCGTGAAAATGTATGGTCAGCCCTAAAAAAAAAATTTAACAAACTAGAACCTCTCTTTCTTCATTATGACTAATGGATGGAGAATTCTAACTGAACAAGACGGGATGGGCAAACCACTGCTCTTGGGGGCTGGTTTTCTCGTGGATAATGAGTTCTCTGGCGTTTGATGAAGCTTTCTTGCCAGTTGCTAATGAGTGTTAGGCTTGGTGGAATGTCTACACCATTGTCGACTTGGTGTCTTCGTTCCAACCCCACAATCAACAAAGAAAAGGTGACAGTTGATTAAAATTTGCAGGCAGCAATTTTCTCTCTGGTAGGAGAGCGGCCGACTGCGTGCTTTATGAAATGGTGAATTATAATGGACTAGACTGCTACGTTTCCCCACGAGACTTGGCGCCAATGTTAGTTGATTACTAAAGAAGTTAACGTTTTGCGAAGATAACTATAGTTGCAAAAATAAAAATAAAAAAAGATGCAAAGTGCAAGATTTCATCAATTAGGCATGTAAGGTTTATAAATTGTAATAAATACTTACAAGAACTCTTAAATCTTCTAAATATCATCTTTGAGCCTAAGTAATATATGATTGATTGAACCATTTTGTATTACAATTTTTGTGGTGTATAAATACATGACATTTCATTTAAAAAAAATGAATTCTTCAAATTCAAATGCACTGTTGTCTCTTATTAAAAAACATATTCTCATCTCAAAAGCTAATTTAAGGAAATGAGAGTATTCATTACATTTTGACCACACCACAGGGTCATTCGTGAATGATATAAGACTAGACATTTATATTGTCAAAACACTCCATCATTGCAATGATTCGATGCAAATCATCCCACTGTGCCACTTTACTATGTAGACTTTAGACTTACCTATTATGGTGTGGATGTTGATGGGATTTATATTGATCAACAAAAATGTGCATTAGAGTTCATTTTAGAAGCAAGTCACCCTAGAGCTAACCTTGTTGAATGTGATGATAGGAGTAAAGATGAGAAGCTTGATTCATTGCTTGATGACCAATCACCATATTAATATTTAATTGGTAGGTTGACTTATCTAACTATGACACACCTTGGTATTAATTATTTAGTACAGCATCCTAGCTAGTTTGTTCTGTCCCTAAGCAATCTCATATGAACATTACACTGGGTTTTAAGATATCTAAAGAGCTGTCCCAATTTGGGTCTATTTATGCCTTCCTCACATGTGAAATTGACAGCCTTTATGATTCAAACTATGATACATGCCTACTAACCATATGCTTTGTGACTAGTTTATTGCGTTAAACTTAGTGCTACTTTGATTTCTTAGTCGGTGAAGAAGTAGCCTATTGTTTCTTTATCTTCAATTGAAGTTGAATTTCGTGCCATTGTGTTTACTGTTTATAAGATCATATGGATTACTGGGTTACTCAATAACCTTGGCAATAGGGTTCTTTTGTCAATCTCACTCTACTATGACAATGAAATTGCTTAATACATTGCAAGCAATACAGTTTTCCACTAGAGCACCAAGCATATCAAGATCAACTGTCATTTTTTGTGCAAAAGGTTATTAATTGAGATCATCTCTACTCGTTCTATCTATACGTCGCTGCAGCTACTGGACCTTTTGATGAAAGTTCTTAATCTTTGCAGATCTCCAACTTGAGAGTGAATATTAGGCCACAGGATCATTTACATTAGGCCCATACAAGCATGCTTCTTTCGTACTTGTTTTATTATTATTTCATTGTTTATTTATTTTTTTCTGTATAAATGAGTTTGGACGACGTACATCAATAAATTGGAAACAATAAGTAATAAAAGGCCTTCAAACATCTCAAAACTCTCTGTGTTCTTGTTTTCCATTTCCATTATCCATGACATTTTCAGTTCGGATTTCATCAATTTCTTGTTTTCCTCAATTCGGATTTCATTAATTTCAGTTCTTATATGACATGTGGGTTTTGTGCATATCCATTCAGGGCAGTTATAGTTATGCCAAAAAAGAAAAGAGTGTAAGAAAATTCTGTATTTCATGTATGGGTTCTGCAAAGGCCAGTAACCATCAATGTAAGTTACGCTGCCACCTCCACTTGGTCTAATCAGTTTGGGAGCTGATTGATATCCAACGGCAGAATGACGGAGTTCTGCCACTGGAAACCACCAGCAACCGAAATCTGAGGGTGATAGTGCCCACTCCTACCCACTCCGACTGGGTGGCCGACAACTTAACAGCTTACATATATATAACTCTTAAAGTTCGTTTTCAGAATTTGGTGGTAAATTGTCCGTACCTGAATCTGTATCAAGTGCATCATTCATGCTCCACCGGCGTTGAGAGTTGAGAGTCCACTTGCAGACCTATTCTATGGGGGTCATTCAGGAACAGTACACAGATTTTTCATGCTCCAACAGAAAGCATGTTATACCATGAATTTGCCAGAAACAATGTGTCCTCAGGTTGCCATGATGTTGGCACAACATTAAGTATATGAGATGAATAAATTAGCAAAAATTTGATATTTATTACATTTTGACTGCCTGTCTTCTTTCTGTAATACAAAACTGTGCTCCCTTTGGTGATCTGTGTTAAAATCCTCTAAATAACAGGAATACCAGTTTCCCCTTTTTATTCGTCAGAAACCTTGAAAAATGTATATGACAAGATTAGGTTATTGATACCATCCATTCTGGGATCGGTTTCAAACTCGGGATCAATATAGAAGAATACCTGCATTTTGATAATAAAAGGAAGATGATATCAATATTCATAGGCAGTTTCCCATAATCACTTGATTAATACCAAAAAAACTTTCTTACAGGCATGTCAATCTGCTCTCCAGGAAGAAGGCGCTGTTCCTCAAAGCAGAAGCATTGTATTTTATTGAAGTAGACTCCAGCCTGGGGGGAAATATTGCACGATCAGATCAGATCTAATTCCAGATATTTTAAGATACTGAGGGGAAAAAATTCAACAATGTCAAGAATCAAAGCACTAATGCAAGCTCAACAAGGAAAGTCGGCTCGCAACCCTCAAGGAATGCTAATCCGCAGTCACCCACTTAAATCCTATTTAACGCAGAGCCATGATATCATAGAAGAATACTCCACCAGTTTGAACACTGATCTATATGGAAAACAATATTAAAATCCAAATGAATAAAAGGTCGGCATATACCACCATACAACGTGGATGTCTCATCAAATACTCTGTATGGTTTACGCATGTGAAATATGTGTTACTGTCTGTTTAAGCACCTCAGATGATTTGAGTTCACAATGGAAACACTTGAGAGAAAAAATTGTAAGGTTATAGTTACGTGATCTAGCAAGTGATTATGTACAGAACCTCAGACTAACACAAGTTGCACATAACATAATATCCTCCTTTAATTCAGAAGAGGCTTTCTACCGGAAATGCAATAAAGGGTAAAAGTCAATCAAAGTAATCATTAATGCTACAAACCAGCAAGTTTGAACAGGGGTTGGACTCTTATTACATAAAAGATAGAGAGTCTGATTCGCAAGATTTTTTTCAAGTTTCTGTCGCTTCTTAAAAGCTAAAAACTCTTCTCAATTATAAATTAACCAATTAGATTTTAACATGCAATCCCCACCACCAACAAACTTTCAAAGCAAACCACAAAACTCCTTAACTAAAAAAATGTTTCTCCAAAACAGAACTTAGAAAATAGAACAAAACGCTTACTAAATATAACTTAACACAACCCATTCTTTTCAAACTTACTTTTCCAGGTGTAGATGCTAGTTACATATTTAAAAAGAAAAGCTTAAAGAAAATCTAAGGAAGTTAGTATGGTGGCTGCCCACACAATGGTGCAGCGACCATCTATTGTCCGGTGACCACTAAATATTCTGACAGTATTTTAGGATGGCTGCCAAGACCGTCTGGTGCAGGTTCCACAACCTTATGGTGACCACTACGACCATTTGTTGCAACCATAGCCCTATGGGGTGCCAAATCACACCAAAGTCATTGTGGGAGCATTTTATTTTATTTTGTAAAACTCCCTCTAGTTTTTTGCTTTTCAGAAACACTCCTTAAAGCTTCATCAAGATAACTTTTTTATTTGATTTTTCTCTCCCATACTTCTTTGAAATGTGGCCCAGTACCAAATTACTTCTAAATCTTTACCTTTCCAAAAACTCAAAAATTGACTAAACCAAATTTTTGTCCAAATAATGTCAAGATACTTCCTTGATACTAATACATCGACCCCGCTTTGCCATTCTTCATTGTCATTATTTGATAGACACCAGTTAAATGTTATACCTTGAGGATAAAAAGAGAAAAAAAAATGGTAAGATAAATGGAACAGAGACACACACACACACACACACACACACACACATACACACGTGCATGGCACACAAATCACAAACATAAAACAAAGTATATCACTAACTTCTGAAAATAATCGGCATAGACATTTTTTTTTTTGGAAGAGGGGGGGGGGGGGGATTTAATCAACATCTTGTAGCCTCTAAAAACAAAGAGGATACTAACTTCTCAAAGTATAGCGCTAACTGATAATTCAAGGGGATTAATAGCTTGTAAAGAAGCAAGGAACTCGCTAATATGAAATCCAGTGAAATAAGAGGAAAACAAATTTCAAATTCGGCTAACCAGCAAACTCTGCATGGTCGTCATCAATAAGATATTAATAAATATTTCTCAGTACCTTCATTGGGGTGACATTATAAGTAGACACCCCAGTTATAGGAGTTGAACTTCGATTTTCAGCTGTGTAAAATGCAAGGGCACTTTCTCCAGGTTTGACTCTTACCTGCAGCAACAATACCAAGATCTTAATGGCTCAGAAGTAGAAACAGCTAATTCGTTCACCAACACATACATTTATACTCCAGTATAAGACACAAATGGGGCCTTTTACTGCCAATATGTTCTTTCTGTTAAAATTTCTGTTACTTGTTTAACACATATTAACAGAGTAAAACATATTGACACCAATAAAAGGATATATGTATGAGTGCATGTAGATCGATAGATACAAGAGACAGGGTAAAAGGGAGAACCTCTCTTTGTGTGGGAACAAACTTCCATGGCATTCCATCAGCCACGTCAGCATTGAATTGCACCACAATCTCCCTGTAAGGACAAAACAAGGACTCTGTGAGTAAGAGTATGTATGGGAAACAAAAAATAGGCAGTTTCTTGTGGCTAAAGTCCACCTAATATCATTCTTCCAGCACTACATGGAACACTTCCAACTTTAACTAGAAAGTAAAATTTAAGTAATCACAAATCTTGCAGCACAAGCCCAATCCATAACTTCCTATGGAAGTTGGAAGTTAAGTGGAAATAGTGCACAATAGGAAGTGGCGTAGCAAATGGTATTGCTTCCTAAATAATGCCTTTTATTATATGAGGCAAGAGATACTTAATAGAGAGTCGAAGCATAATATGGTAAACCTGGGTTATTGAGTTAAAATATTCTCATGTGAGAAGGAGAAGGGATGCGAAATTGGTAACTTAGTACTGGGTTAAGACATGGAAGAGCAGAAGATTAATTGGGAATATTTTTCATTTTCTCTAAGTAAATAGTTTGAGGCAACACACACTTTTGTAGGTTATGTTCCCTTGTCCTCTTCCCTTCTCTTTAACACCATTAGTGTCCTACAAAAGACTGAATCTAAGGCACCATGCAGAAGTAATATATAAATCTGGAATCACTACAATGGAAAGTTGGGGGTAAGTAATATAGAAATCTGAAATGGGAAGGTGGGGGGCTTACAAAATACATGAATTTATGAAGTAAAAATCATAAAGGTACCAGTAGTGATGCCATAATTAGCTATGATCATTCATATTGAAACAAGAAAAGAATGAGTTGCATCAATGAAATATAAATTATACCTTGTGGTGACAGTTCCATCTTTAGCATGTCGAACAATCTTTTCTTCAACACTCTAAAAAGAGTAAGATCATTTTATAAGTAGAGATACATAGGGAAAAAGATGTCAACAAAAAAAAAAAAAGGAAATAATCTCAATCACACCTCACGGCGCTGAACAGTGCCTCCGTACCCAGTAGCCTGGCAGAACCTACGGTAGAGAGGAACAGCAGCATAACTACTTCCAACCATCGCAAAAACCAAGGCTGTAAGGTATAAAAGCATCTTCCTTGATTTCTTTTCCTTGGAAGCTTGAGAAGCATAGTGACGCTGGATATTGAACCAAGAACAAGACTTCCCAATGTAACCAGAACCAAAAGGTGAAAATTGGCTACGCTTATCAAAAGCTCTTGTACTAAATTCGCATCTTAACTTCAAACCCCATATAGCATAGTAGAAGCCCCTCTGATGTCCTGTATTGGCTCCAATGAAATTATAACTCGACCACCCTAAAGCATTAGGTATGCACCTAAGATCAAGAACAATTTCATCAGCATGTAAGAACCCCCAGCAAATTGAGTTTCAAAGAAGACAGACATTTAACAACTGTTTCAAAGATAAAAATTCGCTGCAAATTCTTTTTAAAGAAATGTCAGTGAATTGAAAATCAATTCAATCCAACTTTGAGCTTGTCATAAAATGCAATATGTCTTCAAATAGCTTCCAAAAAATGCATGACCTTTACAGTGACTTTAGCATACTGAAAAGGAAATATACAGCTCTATCAACCCAATCCAAGTAGGTTTATCTCCATTAAATTGGGCTTAACTCCACGGATACTCACCAACTATGCTGGCTCAAGCACATCCATTCTTTTCTGACATTGTCCTGTAAAAAGATATATTCTGTACCCCCCTACTATCTGACATTCATTCTTAATTAGTTATAGCAAATTAATTTAGGTCTCCTCCTCAAAAAAGCTTCTAAAGTGTTGGTGACATAATCTTCCAACTCCAAAGCAAATAGACCACGGAAATTTTAAGTTCAAATATTGGTTCTGTGACAAGAACTACCTGGATTCAGGATGAGTCTCTTTTAAGTGGTTTATGTAAGGGAATAGGTTGGTTCTTCGACAAAGTCTTGAAAATGACATATTCACTGGACAACCACTGGCATCTGAAAAGAAAAGCAAAATCACATAAGTCAATGAAACAATAACGCACTTTTTGGTTTCTAAAACAGAAAAGATAAAAATAAGTATCATGTTCCTATCTTTTCTTCTTGATTACCAATAATAGTCAAGCAGTGACTTTTTTAACTACCATCTAAGAAACAAAAACTTTGACGGGAATTTCACTTCTTTAAGACACCCAGAGCCACATTGAAAATCAAGCTCCAAATGTTGAAAGGGGAAAAAAAAATCAGTTTTACAATTAGTCAGACTAGTGAAGTATAATTTGCAGATAGCTGGAAAGCAACAAGTGATTGCTGCAAAACTCCAAAGGAGCAAACTAAAAAGACCACCAACATTGAAAACCAGTAAAAATCACTGAATCAAGGAAATAAACGCCACACCATTTTTTATTTTTGATAGCTGGGGGAAGATAAAGAGGGTAAAAAAAAGGAAGCGTGTTTATCTGAATCCTCACATAAAAAGTTGGCTATCTGA
The DNA here is from genome assembly GCA_028551475.1 of Casuarina equisetifolia. Classification (NCBI taxonomy): domain Eukaryota; kingdom Viridiplantae; phylum Streptophyta; class Magnoliopsida; order Fagales; family Casuarinaceae; genus Casuarina; species Casuarina equisetifolia. Next base: position 5,496,361 of record CM052361.1, read on the forward strand.
TTGTCGCAGCTAAAACCCCATAAATTCTAAAGACGTTATATTATCCCCCTTCCGCTTGTCTAAGTTAACTTGGACTCAGAAAGAACACTAGAAGCGCCAGCGAGACTCCTAACACTACTCCACACTTCTTCAAGTAAGCCAAGTTTTAACGCCAATGTATTCAATCACCCAAATTACATTCTGTAATTCAGCATTCATAACCACAATACAATTTCTTCCGTTCCTAGTCCCCAATCCATATTCAAATCTCCAAAATAATTCATGCTGCAACAGGCAATAGTAACCGGGTTTAAAGTTTAGAATTCAACTCCAAAATTCTCGAGAGAAATCACCAAGTATATCTCCCGCAACAAGATCTCCAAAACGGGTTTCGACCTCATCTACATCCAAAGCCAGCAGGCCATACAAAGCCCCTCCAGAAACTGCAAAGTCCCCTTCCCCACACCCCCAAGAGTTGAGCACATCAACTCTATAATCCAAAACTATGGATTTCGTTCTAGGCTCTCCCCTACTCAGTTGGAGTTCACCCGGCCCATCATACGAGTATTATCAATTCCCATTTTTATATTATATGACCTATCAACCATCAAATGTAACAAAAAACGAGGATTAAGATTGAAGAAGTTCACATATTACCCTATTCCTTTAAAGATGCCGAGCCTAAAGGAGCTGCAACTTCTAGCTCCGGTGAGCCCGCCAGTGAGATTTCAGGTGGCAGGTAATGGCGGCTGGTGGCGCTGAAACCGAAGGTTTTTATGCGGACCAGAGCTTACAGCGTGTAAGTGCTGAATCGGGTTCACAGAGCGAGACAGAGAGAGGGAAGAAGCGAAGAGCTTCACAGCTCTAATTATATATTAATCGAAGTTACCTTTTGTTAGTTTAAACTGGTTTTTACGAAATATTAATTTTAGTAAAATATTAAAAAGATGACTTATCCATGGTTATTTAGGTCAATTTCTTGATTTAATTAATATAAATAATTCTTCGGAACAACAATTAACTAATCGAGAACCTCAGAATTCTTACACAACGCAAAAACCACTAAATTCAACAACTTTTTTTCTAAGATATTCTCCTTTTCAAGTACTTAAATATTATTTAATGGTTAATTTTAATTGTAATTTAGAGCAAATAATAATAATAATTGAATAAAGAACAAATATACAAAAATCTCAGAAAAAAAATAAAAGTAAACTAAGGCCTAAGATTTTAAATTTAGGAACTTCAAAAAACCGAATATTTTACTACTATATCTTCTCTGGCTAAACGCAAGGTCAAAATTCAAGCTTCAAAACGTAAAATACTTCTATAATCTCGTTTAAAGTTTGAAACCATTTTCAATTGATAAAACACGAAAAATCAACCAAGTTTGTATTCGTTGGGTTAATTATCTAACTAATCAATGATTTCAAACTATTGTTATCAAACACATTGTTTACGAAATAAAATCTAAGAAAAAAGTTCAATTGCACTGCATAATGCCTTTTTCTCTATTTAAGAACGCAAGCTAGTTTTCTTAGCTTTGTGTGATTGGAGAAACTTCTTTTACTTATTATCTTTTTTAATATTTTATTAATTTATAATAAATATTATTAGAAGGCCCAAGAGCTTGATTAAACAATTAACTTAAGAGTTTGAGAAGCATTTTTTTTTTATTTAATCTTCAACATAACTAGCTTCTAGCATTTGACTTTTATTTGTATATATGTCTCCATATATTAAGTGATATTAAACTCAAAATTAATTTAGGTGTTGATATCATATCAAAAGGTTCAAAGATGTAATCTAAAAAATTAGACAAATAATTTGAGGGTTTTATTTAATTTTTATCACAATAAATTATATTTTTAATAGAAGACTTTCTTTCTTATGTAAATTATTTATATCAAAAAATTATAAATTGTAAAAAAAATTAATAAAATAACTTTTTCTATTAAGAAATACGTTCCTAGATGAGTCTAAGGACATCTATCAAGTCACAAAACCACTCTAATTAATCATTCTACTATCTTAATATAGTAAAACTATCAATACCTCCTCAAAGGACGGCCGTTTCTTGGACTAAATTACTTATCCCATGACATCTTTTTAAGAAATTTTCTCCATCACTTTTCATGTAATTAAGAAAAAGAAAGCTGTACGAAGAGCAAAATATAAATAAATAAAGAAAGAAATGGAAAAGCACTGTGAAAAGCACTAGAAAAAAGATTCGCCCTCCGGTCTCGCCGTTCGGAACCTCCACCGTTCTAGACGCTACTGGATCCTTCGGAATCCACCGTATATTTCACCCGCAAACGATCTCCGAACCTTCTCAACTCGTGGGGGAATCAATCTATCATTCAACTCCATTCGCTCACTTCCAGTAGGTCTCTCTCAGCTAGCGAGGATGTTCGGCGTAGTATTCCCAAACCGCAGCTTCCCAATGGACATCTCCACCTTCTCTCAAATCGATACCTTCCACTGGGTTCTCGACATGAACACCTTTGTAGGTACGTTCTCGGTACTTCCCCTCGTTCGCTGCTTCCGGTCGGCGTGCTTCTAGTCCTGGCACCCTAATTGATTCTATCATGTGCAGGTGAAGCCTATGATCAGATACGCGAGGTCTGTATATTCCTGCTCAACAATTTCACTCTCCCTCCGGACAAGGCCCTGGCCGTCTACATCCAGTCGCCGGGCTCGGCCTTCTTGTTCTGCGGTGCGGTTACTCTGGCCCGACCGTCGGCCGTGCTCTCTTTGCCTTGGCCGGAGCCCGGCGGCCAGATGCATCTCACCGCCGACGCCGCACCGCTTTCGGCCAAGATTGGGGTGTCCGTCGAGGACCTGGCGACGCTTCCCTCGCTAGACGTGGTGGCCGAGAGGAAGATCGAGCGGTTGGCTCTGAAGGTCGGGGAGAATCTCTTCAACTTCATGCAGTCCTTCTGCGGCGTCGAGGGGACTAAGCTGGTCGTACCGATGGATATCTTGGACCGTTGGTTTAAAAAGTTTCAGGAGAGGGCGAAGCGAGACCCGGATTACTTGAAGGGCTTCGCTTTGTGATGATGGTCTGTTTGTGCATTGATGGAGGTATTTGTACTTTTTGTGATAATTAAGGAGGAAGGTTTATTGCTTTGTTTTTTTTTTTTTTAATTTTTTAATTTAATTTTTTTAATTCCATTCGAAATGGAGATTGTAATCGAAGTCAAAAACGAAGAATTTAAGCCGAGGTAATAGAGAAAGTAACCCATTGGCTTAGTTGCCAATGAAGCTTAGAACGGCAGAAGGAATTGGACCTGTTTGGTATATTGCTTGTTAGTTGGTACGAGAATGGAGGGACTCTTTTATTCGGGAAGACGATTGCTGTTGTAAACGGGCTTTATCTGAATTGTTTGAATGTGCAGTTGCAGGTGTGCCTTGGAGAGTCTAAATTTCTGGTAGAATTCTGTGCTGGGACTGATTAAGAGACTATACCAGTTTGCTTAGGGCTCCTATCTCTTATGTAGTTGAGAAAGTAAACTGTGTTAGTTGCAAATTCTGATTTCTGGAATAATGACAATCTTGTGAATGATGTGTCCGAGTGTACTTGGGGAAATAGAATGTGAACACCATGCACTTTTGGGACTTGTAGCACTCATTACTGCCCAATACTATTGTGGCTTGAATTTTAGGGGGCAGAATGCAATTTGAATGATGGGTTGATATAGAGAATATGACAATAATTGGAGCTATATTATTAGGGCAGTGGCATATCTGACATGGTTGAGACTGTGGTGGTTTGAGTTGTTTAAAGTGTGTGTAGTCTTTGATGAAAAACTACATGACCTTGCAATAGAATTAGCTATTCTTGATTGCAATCAAAATGGAGATTGGTTCTTGATTGCAATAGAGGCGGTATGAGTGCAAGTTGTTTTCACTCTTTATGAGACTCAATTCTTTATGTTAAGTTGTTTGCATTCAAATTCTAAACATTTCAGCTGGAGTCACTCTCATAGCCTTTTACAACTTTGAGTTGAAGGTTAGTGGAGGAAGGCCTTCTCAACAATAGGTACCCTATCTATTGTTGCAATGAATGTAGCATTGGTAAAGAAAATGGTAAGACTGGACATAGGAGTTTGTCACCATGTCCAAGCTTCTCAATGGTGTCCTTGATTCTTGACAATAGGAGCTCAAATCGGCCATGTGTTTTTCATAGACTTTGTTGTTGTTGTGCTAGTCTTTTAAGCAAAGATGATTGTGTTATTGTGGAGAAACCAACTTGCAACCAACTTGCTTACGAGCTTAACTATGACTTCTCTTCTCTTTGTTTCACATTGGATAGGAGTGAGGAGATGTGTTGTGTATAAGGAGTTTGAGTATTCCTAATAAAATTACTCTTTTGGGTTGAAACTTAAACTTGTAGTGTTTAGTGTTACCTTTTTGACATGGGGGTCAATTTTTTTTTTTTAATATTATAACACATGCACTTAATTCAAGTATATGGGATGTCAAATTTTAAACTTCACGGTTTGAGCCCTTGCTAACTCACCACTAAGTTAGTTGGTTAAGCGACATAAATTTAGATAATAATGATGCCATACAAGTGATGGGTGGAGTAAAACATAACTTAGCCTTCAATACCAAATAAAAGTTTGTATTTTGTAGTTAGAGATGTAAATAAGAGAAAAGATAGTTAAGAAAAATTGGTTCTGTTATTCTTTTTATTACATAATAAGAGTAACTACATCTTGATTCATAAGAATTACTTAAAATGACTTTGACAAGGTATGATAAATAACGTGATAAACACAACATAAGATGACAAAAAACACTTTAATTTTAACAAACACGGTGGACATAGCTGTACATTAATGTGCTCACGACTAGCACCTCTACTAGACGCTTTAATCATACAATTTAAAAAGAATCAACATGCTCATATGAAACCTTGTCAACGTCATCTATTGTTTATCTCTTATTTTGTTTACATTTCTAACTGCAAAATTATACTACTGGCAAGGGCCCCAAAGCTACTAGGGGACAATCACATAATGGGACGCACAGTTCCAGCGTGGGACTCTTCCAATTCCACATCACCCATCACGTACACACTTCCCATAAGGAGCTTGTTGAAAAATGAAAATTTACGAAATTTCACTTGAGTAAAGGTTGTGCTTTTACTGTTAATTTCCTTCACTTTTACTGTTAGTTTCTTTTTCTTTTTCCTATTTTGGCTTCGTATTGGTAATCCCATCTCCGGTTCTATGCGAGGCTGTGGTTTTTGGATCAGTTATTTTACTAAAAGTTGGATGCGTGAATTATAAAAAAAATAAAATGAAAAATAATGTCTCACTATTTATGGTGGGAAAAACTCCCCAATCCACGACATTTGAGACGCACATGGAAAAGGAAAAACTTCACAACGTCCGACACGTCGTGTAGAACTTCCGTAACCGCCAAATTGGCAAAAACGAGAAAAGATAAACCTGTCTGTCTAGTCAGCAAATCTAAAACGAATCTGGAAAAATATATATATATAAAAAGCTTAGGAAAAACCTCGGTTATCATATTGATTATCCCACGAACCTCGGTCCTCCTCCTTCGTCTTCTCCCTTCTCTCGCACACCCGTTAAATGAAATTAGTGCTTGTCGGTGCTCGGTTCGGAGTTATCGTGCCCCGCAACGCCAGATTCCTGGTAACCAATTCCTACTCTGATTCTACAAAATCCGTGTCTGTTTCCTTGTAGGATTAGGAAATCTTGGTGCTCAATTACATTAAAAGCGATGAGTCAGATTTTGTTTTTCTATCTTCAGTTTCTTTTCTGTTTGGTTTGTGATTGCTGGTAGGATTATAGAGCGTACCGAGAACTCAAGAAGAAGCAGCAGCAGCTCCAGAAACCCGACTCCACAATCCACAGCTACCTCCAGGTGCTTCTCTTTTTAATGAATTAAAACAATCTCTCACGTTCTCTCTTGTCTTTTTTTATAATATTATTTATTTATTGTTCTTCGTAAGAGAACATTGGATCTTTTTCTTCATTGAAAAGGAAAATAAGTCCGGGAAGGTGCTCGTAAAAGATTAGTGCTTGATCATTAACTGATATTACTTTATCGATCATAATTCTGAAGTTGGGCCTTAAGGAAATTTAACGTTGTTATAAACTGTTTCTATTTTTATTTTGATATTCAAGATCTTTATTACTCGCTTCGTTGTCAAATTTTTCTTTGTTTGTTCTTATATTTACGTCTCTTTGTTTGATGTTTAGACTTTGCAAGGTCCTCTCTGTTTTGGTTCCACCGACTAAGTGGCACAACGAGATGGAGGATTGGGGTAATTTCTTCTTCACTAAATTCGCTTCAATGCATGCAATCAATTTGGTGTGCATGATAACTCATAGCTATTTGAGGTTTTTCCAATCCTGGGATTAAGCAAGCTTATTTTTAAACTTCATGAGTATATTGATCTTAGTCGTTCTGTTTTTCAAATTATTTGGACTACTCTTTTAGAACCTGAAGGGACTTAGTGTAACAAGACAATTTGGTTTAATTTCAGCATGAAGGTTATCATTTGTTTTGGAGTCTACTATAGTCCTAAAGAAGCTTATATTTTTATTTCAGAGGATGTGCAAGTTCCACCTCTCCTTACAAAGGAGCAACCCAAAAATAAATGGGACGATGAAGATGAGGATGAAAACGGTGTGAAGGAATCATGGGAGGATGAAGATGAACCTACACAGGTATGATTGATAAATTTAGTTATGATCTCTGTTATTTTCCTTTTCACACGTGCATTGGAATAGAGGACTGCCTTCTGATTGATTGGTTATATATGAATGATTTGTTAGCTAGATATTGAGGGGAATGCTGAATTTGTGTTATTTGCATAATGTAACCGAACAGTTTGCAGAGCTTTGGGTTTTCATCCTCTGGAATAACGGATCTAGTTCTTTTAAAGATTCATCTTTATAAGCTTTGTTGAAAATATATAATTTGTTTCTCGAATTTCTTGTTCTACTCTAGAGTTTGGCATCTGTAGTAGCATGAAGTTTATGTTTGGGTATGGATATGTAATTCTGGCGATGCCTTATATTTACATCATGTGAGATGTGGGCTTGGTTCATAAGGGGTCAAATTGCATGGACTGTCTTGTTCCAAAAGTTCCATTCTGTAGTTGCTTTGGACCATTCTCTGCCAATGGATATGCCGTTTATAGAAGATAGTTGATTTTGAAGCTAAAACCTTTCAAACTGTAACATTTTGCTTTCAATGTATGAAGCATGTGCAATAATCTCTCCAGGACTTTCTATTGCTTTGTGTTGGACATTATTCTGTATGTAAAGGGACTTTGAGTATCACTGAAAGTTACAGTCTTGTTCGGTCCTTGCTTAGTAGGGTGCTCATTTCATTAATAAAATACTCTAGTTGTTTCAACGAAAGGAAAAAGGCACTGGCCTCAGTGTCAAAGGATACTTCCACTCTCCACGAGGATGGGGTTGGTTGGTGAGTTAATTGGTTGATCTCTTGAATAGATTGAAAAAAAATATAAGAAGGTGAAGAAGGACCTTGCGCACTAGGCTGCTCCTTCCCCTTCCCCTTACCAACAAGTCGACTAAGTATCTAACTGCGACATAAAAAGAAAGTGTGGAATGCAATGGCCCTTGTTTCAAAGGGCCTGTTCAACCCATATAAGGATAGGGATGGCCTATGAGGTAACTGTTCATGACTGAGAGAAAAAAGGAAGAGTGAGAGATAAAGGAAAAAGAGAAAAAAAGGTTACAAATTTATGATCAGTCTGAATATAATAACACGGCTTTTCTGATCTCATATGATCCTTTGGTATACAGAAAAAGGCAAAATTGGAGCTGCAGGTCTTTGCCTTCACTTTAGTAATAAGTCGTGATTTTGTAGCTTTTCCTGCCCTAGTGATATTTCATCCTCTGGAGACTTAACTTGATTCAGATTACATTTTCTGAAAAGAAAGAAACTTTCAGCAATGATATTTTTTTTTCCTTTATCCTTTTTTGATACCAACTAATACTAGCAAGATTGTTTCATACCTGTTTCTTTCATTCTTATTTTTAAAACTAAACGTAGGCCTGAGCTTCTTATAAATGAATTTCTATTTTAAATTTGGTAAATATTACAACAAGGCTGTTTACCACTGTCTTTCTTCTCATAATTTTGACTAAAAACTAAGTAAGACGTGCTGATCAGTCAACATGTACCTAGTTATCTTTTCTGTTGGGTCCCGTTATTGAACTTCTTAGGACTAAAGTGAACCGCCTTTCTGAAGAGAGCCAAGTTAGGTGCATTACTGGCTCTCACATCTGAAGTTCCTCAAAAGTTTGAGTTTTGATATTTTTGAGATGATTGTTCAAATGTTTTAATTTCTACAAAACCTTTCCTCTCACTGGCTTACAACATGTGTGCCACCTGGTGGATAGTTTAAATACTGAGAACAAAAAGAAGAAATCTTGTCACTGGCTGTTTGAGTGGTATTTAATGTTAAACTAGTGACATTCACATATGATTCAATTTTTTTAACTGAATAAAGTTTGGGTTGCCTGCACCATTATATATGTTGTTAGCACCAACTAGCATGCAAGTAATGAAGAATATGAAGTGAATATTAAAGCTGTTCACTTTGTTTCAAGAAATGTAAGCTCTGAAAACTTGAATAGGATTGTGTCTTTTGCTGTCAATTTGTTGCTTGCGAATGTTTTAGTGGTGCAGATTAGAGTCTGTTGTTATACAGTGGTCTTGTTCAAGCACTGAAGTATCAGAACATGCATTTCCTTTTCGTGTGTTGGTTTGCTTGTTCATGTGATGCGATTTATGTGGTCAGGTTCCTGAAGCAAAGCCTCCAGCCGAAAAGACTCCAAAAAAGCCAGCAGTGAAAGCTTCTGAAAAGAAGGTGAAAACTGCTGAAATGGTAAAGGAAGAGGTTTTAGATCCCATAGCTGAGAAATTGCGCCAGCAAAGGTAAAGTTAGAGTACATCGGTTGCTAATTATAGATGCTTTGTTTATTTAGTGGCAAGTTAGTTCCTGGGTATAGGTATTCCTTATCTGATGATTAAAACATATGAAAAGAAAATTTAAATTTTTTTGGTGGAAACACATATTCTTTTTTGAGGCAAAGTATCTCAAAACTTCATGAAATTATATTCTCCATTGCAGGCTGGTGGAAGAAGCAGATTATAAATCCACTAAAGAACTGTTTAGTAAAGAGGGTGACGAAAAGACACTTGATAATTTTATTCCCAAATCAGAAAGTGACTTCTTGGAATATGCAGAGCTCATTTCACATAAGCTGCGTGCATATGAGGTGTGTGAATTTGCCTTCCTCTGTTTTGACCAAGGTCAAGAGAGTTTCTAATATTTGGTAAATGTTTGTTCTTCCTTGATGCAGAAAAGTTACCATTATATTGGTTTACTCAAAGCTGTAATGAGACTGTCAATGACTGCTTTGAAAGCTAGCGATGCAAAAGATGTTGCATCTTCTGTCAATACAATCGCAAACGAAAAGATAAAAGCAGAGAAGGAGGCAAATGCTGGTAAAAAGAAGATAGGTATGCCTTATATTGTGCTCAAACTTGTGCTGGACATTTGAAAGCATTGGACATAGATTTGAACCTAGTGAATTAATCTTTAGCAATGATTGAGCGTTCACTTTTATGCATTTCTTGGATTCGTTAGAGCCTGTTTCAGTTAATGCTTTTAGTTGTTCTTTGATAAGGACTCTTACCCATTGGTGTTTCTGATTACGTTCCTTTTTTTTTAATAATGCAGGCCCTAAGAAAAAGCAGATCCATGTGGACAAGCGAGATGATGATTTACTTGTTGATCCATATGATGTTCATGATGACTATGATTTCATGTGATTGTTGAGTTCGTTGTACCCAAATTAATGGATTGCGCATTACAAACATAGATGTCCGAATTAGATCCTCCGGTGTTCCCCCTCCCCGGAGATGATGAGGGCTATAGATATACTTAGTTCAATAAGGGAATAGGTCGGGCATTAGAAGCTTGTTGAAGGATGCATGAATATTTATGCATGGTGAACCTCAGAAGCCTAAAATTTGTAAAGACTCTGTATTGAAGGGCGTGGTAAAACTATGCTCGTGCCCTTATTAAACCCCTATGATGAATCTGATAGTTGCTATACAATCAACGATACACAATGAAAGATGTTTGATTAGATTGTCTGATCTTGAATCGTATTGCTTGTACTTTACGAACGCAACATTTTTTAAGGCCTTGGTATCTGTATCCAGATGGTACCGTGTCGCATGGATCTAATGAAACAAAGAAAGTCTTCATCTCTATGCACCAATTTGGAACCTTAGCAGTAGGTTAATGCTACTTGTGCAGGCCCTCTTCAAAGAAGTCTTTCCTTTTGGTTTCCTCAAATATCTACCTCAAACACCTCTTGAACGTGGTTCTGACACTGACAACTATGTAAACAATATGACATCTAAGGAGGGTTGAGGAAACTAAGTCTTGGAATATAAGATAGAATTGTCATATCTACATCGTTCAAGCGATGCATAGATAGCAACTTTGAAGACTACCCTAAATTATGGGACTGTCACCTTCACCAACATTGGTCAAAGTTAACAAAGTAAGCCGTAGCAAAAAGAGTTGAGGCAAGTTTCTTAAACACATTCCTTTCAATTTTAGTGGCAAAGTGGCCATAACACTAGTCATACCAATTTTCCTTATCTGGGTTAACTCTGTTTGCATATGTTGGCTCAATGATAACAACCTACATCATTGGTATGAACCCAGTTCCTTATTAGAATCCTGATCTGGTTCTATTCAATAGACAATACTCAACTCTTTTCACTGTCGTTTCATCAAGAGTTTATTATTCTCAAGCTAGTGTGATGCCAACAAAAAACCCCCCAAAAGCGTCACGAGCATCCATACGCAGCACGAAGTAGAAGGCATAAAATTATAGGAGGACGTGTTGCCGACATCTACGCCAGATCTCAAAAGAAGCCATACAACTTTTGGCGTCCTTTCGTCCGCTGTTATAACCTTTGATTCATATCTTTTGTAACACCAAAGATGGTAGCCGACTTAGTAATAGCCGGAAGAGATTAGCTTATGCTTATTTCTTTGATGATTACATTAAAGACTAAAACCCTCTCCGTATTAAGTGTTGTCAAGATGTCAGTGGTGGTGTGCCATAAATAGACGTGGATGAGAGGAGGTGGGTCTTAGGGAGAAAGCTACTCACACCGCCAAGATCAATCCACACAACCCCCCACGTCCAAGGGGAGGTTTTCTATCCAAGTGGGTGATGTAGATTTGACAGGCGACCAGTGATTGGAAGCCAGAATCAGCTTTCTTCTTTGGAAGAGATCAAGGCTTTTTTCGTTACTTTAATCGCTAAAGTTCGATACTGTCGTCTCTCACTAATGGCGGAAACGGAGGAGACGGAGAAGCCTAATGGGAGTGGTAGTGGCGGCGTCTTCGTGGAGTTTCCGGATGGAGAAGAGACTGGGAGGCTGAACGGTGATGATAGGGAGAAGGTACACCGGAGGCGTGGGGAGGAGGGGGAGGAGAACTTGTACGGGGTTCTCCGCCGTCTGACGTCTGAGATTGTCTTCCCTGATGGAGAGCAGCGTGGACGTGCAACGCTGCTGCACCGGATCAAGGCCTCTGTGGCTGAGAATGGCCCTCTCCTTCGCGAAGCTTCTGGAAACACGGGGCGGAAGGTTCTTCACTGGACTCGAAGGGGCAGTCCTCTGCGCGCGCTCCTCGTCATTTCCGTGAGCGCCTCTGTCTTTATTTTAATCTTGTGCTTCTGCTACTACTACCAGATGGTTACAAAGAGTTCGTCCATTTTTGAGACTCGTTTTTCTTTTCTGTCTTTTATGTTTTGGATATGTTGTAGGTTTTGTAAATCTTTGATCGGGTTCTTTCTGAAATCGTGGCATGCATGCCTTTCCGATTCGGTTTTGATTTTGTTTATTGGATGTGAATTTTCTAACTCAAGTTCTTAATGATATTTATGGACTCATAACGTTTAATCACTAAGTCATGATAGTGAAGCAACCCTAGTGGAAATTGGATGTTTCAGTGGAATTAATAGGAGCCGCTAATTGATCATATTATAACCTTTTTCAGTGAAAATTATAACCTTTTTGATGCTACTTTTTCCTTGGATTCCCAACTGGGTCCATTAGTTTCCTTCTTTCTTGATCTTTCCACAATCCAACTTCGTTATTCTTTTCATTTCAAGTCAAACATTTTTTTCTTTCTTTTTGGTTTTTATTCTTCAGTTTTCCCACCCTTTTAATTTGATTACGTAGTGGGCTAAGATCGAAGAGATTTTGTAGTTTATGATTCAACAGTTAGGGGCGAATTTTTAAATTACCAGGCTGAAGACTTAGAGTATAATTTTTTTCTAGCTGTAACTATACTATGAACCTACACATAATTTAATCTGTGACTTTACCTTCCATCATTATTCACTGGGAAGAGATATACAGTCCTGAGGACATTTGCCATTTAAAAGCAATTATGACACTGCAAAGATACAGCACTGTAGCGCTTTCTCCTTTCCTGTTGATTTGTTTCATATATTACTTTAAGAATTCCATAGTCGCTGAAATATTCCCTAAATCATTTAGTTTAGAAGTAGAAGAGAACATACACAGGCTATTTTCTCCTCCAAAACTTGACTAATAAGAACTTTGTTTATCTAGGAAGCAGGATCTTTTAGGTCTATATGACAGCTGTGGGAATTTGGTGCTCTACCTATCATGAGATAGGGAATGATGGAAGATGGGCTTTTCATACTCATTACATAATCTGGCCAATTAGAGGTTACAAGTTCAAATTTTTATGATAATCTTAAACAGTCTTGCCACAAAAGCTTTTAAGTCTTGATAATATTAATGTGAACATTGTCTTTCGAAAGTGGAGATGAGGGAATGAAAATATAGAAAGTTTTGGATCACCTAAATTAGCATATTGAACAAAAGTATACTAAATCTTTATCTGAGTAGTGATTGGTTCCCAAAATGTATTTTGCAATGGTAGAGATAAAATATAGAATATTGGAAAATAATTATATATATATATATATATATATATTTTTTTTTTTCTGAAACAAATAGTCCCAGAAACTAGGTCATAAGAGTAAGTTTGAATTTTGGTTTTGCTAGAACCTAGAAACACTTCCACATCTTAAGCCCATGGATTAATTTTATGGCTCATAAGTTATAATATAGCTAAGAAGCTGACCTTAAGTATACATAAGCCATCTCAAAGCTTCCTGGAAACCTGGGTTCCTGCATAAAACCTTAAACATATTTAGCACCATATTTCTTTCGTCCTTAACAGCATAAACCTTCTTCTTCTTCTTTGGTATTTCTTTTTAACAAAAAATGTAAATGCAATTTACTACCTGCCGTTGCTGTCATGATATTCCTTTTCTGCTGCTTTGTTCATTTAATGGGGTGTCTAGGAAAAACATGAACAGACTTTATGAATGTAACCACTTTGCTCATTGTAGAATTATATCTTTGTAAAGCCCATAACTACTGGCTCTACGTGATTTCATTTGCAATTTCACTTACTGTTGCTTGCCGTGTTCTGTATAGTTCATTCCTGTCCTTGTAAAGCTGTTATACTGAGGAGAAGAATGGTTGATGGCTGGAGGGTATATGACGTGTTATCTATGATTTTCGGAGATTATATAGCTAGTTGAAGTTTAAAATTTGCCCCACTGTCAGATTTTGTGATCTTCTGTTTTTGTTTTTTTTTTTAAATGATTTTTATTTTGGCCTTACATTTTTATGGCATTATTTGGAAACTAGGAATGGCTTGATTTTTCTAAGTGTACAACATCTAGGTAGCAGCTAGACGTTTTAAATAAAGTTTTCCACTCTTTGTGATTGATGGTTGTAACGCTACATTTGTCTCTTTTCCAGTTTTTCAAAATCATTCAAACTGGGAAGTTTTGATTTGCAGGCTTGATATTTGGATATCTGCTAAAACCATAAATGATAGTTGTTTAACAGCATCATCCTATTTTTGTTCTCGTGCGTGTTTTTTTTTTTTCCTTCTTCTGCAGTTGCTTATGCATTCTTCTGCGGCTGATGTTAATATCTGTTAACACTGATTATGACAACAGTACTTGCAACTGTAATATGAACTCGAAAGACAAGATCTCCTATCTTCTGGAGGCAAGGGATTGAAGAGATCATGATGATCTGCAATTTGGCAACCTAGTATAGGAGTTGTGCATGTGAGGGACATAGTGATTTGAAAATATATGTGGAGGTTATAGCTCTAGATCAGGCCAAATGGTGACAGGTCTTATCTCAGTATAACTGTGTGTTAAGAGAGGAACTAGAACACTTGGAAATTTTTGTGGACTTCTAAGCTGTGACTTGATTATTTTTCTGCTTGTGGCATTGTATTTTGTGCCCGGAAGTTTGGATCATGAATAAAGGATCGGGACTTAGCTAAGCTTGAATGTTCTAAGTTTGTGTGTTTGTTTATAAGTATTTCTTTAATTTTCTGGTGTTCTTGGAGCTCTTCTGAATTTCTGTTGATTTACTTTCCAAATTTACTGCAGGTTGGGACAATCACTCTTTTAGCTTTGACGGGATTGCTTGTCTTTATGATTTTCTTCGTGGCTGCAACCATCAATGCCATCGTCATATCTCTGCTGGTGTCTTTGGCAGCAGCAGGTGGCTTCTTGGCTTTTTTCTTCACGTGTGTAACATTCATATACATTGGAGCACTATCAGTAGCCGTGTTTGTTATTTCCAGCACTACAATCTCAGCAATCGTAGCGTCTCTGATAGCTGCAGGTAGAGCTGACCTTTTATTTTTATTAGTGCCTTGGACCCTAAATTTTTCTAATTTACTTCTTACATTGAATCCCACATGGTTAATGCATCATCAAGAATGAACCTAACTTATAATTACCATTTTTGCACTTCAGGTGTTAGCCTGAAGTTACCTCTGACCTAACAATGGTAATTTGGCGTGAAATTTCAAAGACAAATTTATGCATGAACTCCCCCATTACTACCATATCTGTAAATAAACAATCAAGTTCAGAGATAGGATAGATATAATAAAAATGATTGGAAATCACCCGTAAACTGATCTTCAACCCTTCATGGGATATTTTTTTGGCCCTATAACGCAGACTGAGTTTGTTGGGTTTTCCTGGGTATGGGCCATTTTTCTCGTCACTTGACATGTTGCCATTGGGTTATTTCCAGCTTCTGATAATCAATTCTTCTATACCTGAACATTCTTGTGTCAGGGTTTTTCCTATTAATTGCTTTCTTATTTTGTCTGTGCAAGCAAGAAACGGGGGATGTTTTGTTTACTGGGCTTCCTTCTGGAATCCATTCTATGCAAGTATACATTGCAGCCTCGCCCTATCAAACCCTGAGCTTCATATTTGTTAAGTGGAACTTGAGAAATTTTCATGCTGGACTTTGCTTTTGATAGTGCCTTGTGTTTTTGAGCTCATTGATCTGAACTTTTATCTAAATCAAAGGGTGGATTGGATTCTTCTGGACTTTATGGTTGGCAATGAAGAAAAGCTTGGACCTCGCAAAGAATTCTGTGACAGTGACTGGTTCAGTTATCTCAGCTTACTCTTCTGCTAGACATGCTCCCGCAGTCAAGTAGTAAACAACGATTTGAATTAAAAAGTTACTGCAAATAGACGGCCATGTTGAACCTCTCCCGCTTTTTGTACATGGTTTGGCTTGCACAATTCTGGAGACATGGCTGCCGTGATGATCTTGTTACTGGGTATTGTTGCATGTATGTTGGTTGGAAGTATAGATCCTACTTGATCCAACTAGATCCAACTAGCTAAGATAGTAACCTTCGTTTCTGTTTTTCGTTTTTGTTCTATAGTGTGTGCAGTTTGCTTGTCCGTATCAAGACTAAATAGTGGCTTCTGGTACTTATTCTGTACTTTAAATATCTGTCTATCGCCTTTGGTTAGAACAGACAGAATCGTGGGTTCTTGTATCAGGTCTCAACACTTAATCGCTATTTGACTAAGTTTTTCACCACGAAGAAATAGCTGTACTTGAGGATCTGAATGTATTCTCCTCATTTCTGTGGTCTATTGGCTATCCAGTCAGATGAGAGCAAGCTGGTGTTTTATCTAAACCATAGCATCATAGTTTCCTCTATTTGCCGCATGATGGGGGTTAGTGGCTGGTCAAAGTGTTATCCGAAATCATTGTGTATCCCTGTTTGGTTGCTTGTTTTGGCGAGTGGCGAACGCGTTGGTTGCTCAAAGGGCCTTTTATGTAGCAAAAGGAAAGTAAAAGGCCTGTCATTTTCTAATTGCCCTAAGTACACCTTGTGTAGCTATGATGGCCCCAAGCTAAGCCTGGAATTCTGCAGTGCCGGCCCTCCTTGAAGAAACGAGTCCTTAAGCACAGCTAGATTTACTTGTCACGAAACCATGCCATAAGGTAGTAGTGAATGATGGTGACTTTGATATGTACTCTGGGAAACAGTCAATGGGACCTCCCTAAGCTCTCTCATCTAAAGGCCAATACCTAGTACAGACTCTGCATCACCGATGAAGGTGAAGTGGGCTGTACCTCATAGCTGAAAGCACTTCTGGGCCACCAGGAGTTCAATGTACTTGGGTTCCAAGCCTTTTAAGTCTCGGGCACTTCTTTTTCTCATAATTATTTTTCCCGTTGTGTCTGATAATTTTTTATTTGACTTATTCTCTCCCTTGTCTCGGCATTTCTATAAGAGGAGGTTTTTTTAATTTTATTTTATTTATTTATTTATTTTTTACAGATATTGTTACAAGACTTAAAGAAAAGTCGCTTCAAAACATTATCATGCTTATGTGGGCTTCAAATTCGTAGTTCAGTTGGCAAGCGTTAGATTTTTGGATAAAAGAATTGAGGGAGCTTTAAGCTGGCGTGATACTTAAAAAGAGGTAAGAGTTAAAAGTGGGTGTCGAGGGAGAAACAAGAGAACACTTCTATTGGAAAAAATGTTGGAGCCCGTGTCTCCAAAGAGTAACCGGGTACAAAGCAAGTTTAGGTTACTTGCACAATATGCACCCCTTTCTACTTAGAAACATACATAACCGACGTAAGTACGAATCATCTGCAACCGACTCGGAATAAAAAACTCTTTCACCATCATAAGTTGCCTTCTTTTGTTGCCTCCTAGTACATTTTTGTTAAACTCCTTAACTCATTTCTTTAGTCGTCCAAGCATGCTTTTTAATAGTTCAAAATCGTGGCTTAGTAAAGTTTTTGTGAAGACGTCTACAATTTGTTCTTCTGTCTTGCAATATTTTATCTTGATTTGCTTCTAGGTTGATGCTTCTTTCACAGAATGATATTTGATTGCAATATGCTTTGTTTTGTTATGAATCATTGGATTATTTTTTCGTTAACTATTGGAGACTTGTTATCACAAAAAAATTTCAATAGGCTTTTCTTGACATTCTTCCATATTAGCAAGAATAGCCATATTGCTTAAGTTTCACATTTTACTACTAATATTTATTCTGTTGCTATGGTTGATAATGCCACTAAATTTTGTGTCTTTTATAGTCAAGAAAAAAATCCAAAGCCTAGTATGAAAGAATATCATAGTGTGTTTTTCATATCATCAATTGAGCCACCTATATCATTATCAATATATCCAACAAGTTTTGATTTGTATCAGGCTTGTACCATATGCTTTAATTTCTTGTACCTTGCAAGTATCTAAGAATGCTTTTGGCAGCTTCCTAATGAATTTTACTTGAATTTTACGTGAATCTTGAGAGTAAACTTGTTATATGTATAATATTGGGTCTTGTGATAGTGAGATAAAGTAAGCTTTCAATTATACTACTAGAAGTTAGAGCATTTACCTTATTTAAGCCATCTTCTTTGTTAAACTTCTTGCTTGGTACAAGTGGTGTATATACGAGCCTATATCCACTCATCTTGAATTTTCTTTGTAAATTTTTTTCTTTAGGAGATATACTTTTTTTTCCTTTCTTATTTTGATGCTAAGAAATAATGCATTTAACCCAAATTATTTATTTCAAGAGTTTTTATCACGTCTTCTTTAAGTTCTTGTATATTTTTGTTTCCATTATTCCTTAGTATAAATATGTCATCTATGTATAAAGAGACAATAAGTTTTTTAGAATTATCTTGATTTTTGATGTAAAGCATGAGGAGAAGCATGTAGTTGTTCAATCTAAAAGGTTGGTGTTCAAGTACCTTATATGATGTAGGGCTTACTTTCTATAATATAAGTATGAATTGAAGTTTTGTGTAATGATATCTAAGTTGTAATGTGAACTCATATTTTGTTTGAATGCTTTGGTATTTCAGTTTTAATAAAGGAATCATTCAACCCATTTTATTGCCTTGTTTATTGAGTGATTTGTTATGCTTATTGAGCCAACTTTTCATACTTAGGGTTTTTGCTGATTCGAAGGAAACCTTTAATTTTGGATATTTGACTATCCTTTTCAAAATTGGTTATGCGAAAGTCCTATCAATGGTATTAAGGCATATTTAAAATCGTAACTTGTTCATTTTACACCAAATGGAGTCAACCCCAACTACACCAAATCCCTTTGCCTCATTATCTTCCTTTAGTCCATTTGATCCTTTAGTTCCAAACTCCTAGCTTCTTTTATTAATGATAAAAATTATCATTATTGATCTATTGGAATGATTGTTAGAGAACTAATGAGGTTGTTGTGCACTAAAAGGAAAGCTATTAAAGCATTGCACAACTAGAGAGTAGAAAGTTTATAGTAGAGTTATGTGGAGTACAAGTTCTAGTAAAAGATGTTAGGATGTGTCGTAGTATGGTTATCAAAGTCTGTCTTTGTAAAAAGTGTCAGGCATGCATCTGTATGTCAATAGAAATTGTAGTATAAAAGACTAATGTTATGTGATGTGATGGTGTCATGGTTGTCATCTAGCTAGAGTTTTGTAAGGCCTTTTTCATAAGCTTTGAATGCAATAAAGTGAAACCTTGGAACCATTTTCTGTCAACACAATTATGTGTGTGTAACCACTAGACTCATTATCTAGATTCACATTCTAACTACAAATCTCATATTTAAGTTTTTTTAGTAGTATTGAAGCCAAGTTCAAAATTATGAAATTAGTTTTTAGTTCTATTCATGGCATCTCCTATAAACACACCACCACCATCTTCAAATAGCTAACAACCACCTTTTATTTTAAACTTTTAATAGCTTACCTTCGTAATCCCAAACTCACAAGTTCCATTGCCTATGTTTGACAGTTCTAAATATTTGAGTTGGTCCACCTGTATGATCACTTACTTAATGTGTCAAGGTATGTGGGACATTATTGAACAAGGTATTCCTAAGGTTGAAAATGAAGCAACACTTTTTGCAACTAGACGAGAATGCCATAGGAGGAATCAAGACAAGGAGATAAGAATCTTGTTTCTACTACCACTGGCCATTTACGACTTTATATTCAATTGTATCTCCATTACATTAACTCCACAACAACTATGGATCACATTCTAAAATAAGTTCCTTAGCACTTATAAGGTGTATGTTGTTTGATTTCAAAGTCTAAAAAAAAATCTTGAAATTCTAAATATAAAAGACAATGAAACTATTGTAGAGTATTATGCACGGGTCAATGCAATGGTCAATCAAATTAGGCATTTAGAGGAGGAATTGCTAGATTCTTAGGTAGTAGAAAAAATTCTAATTAGTCTTAATGAAAAATTTGATGTAGTTGTACTCACTATAGAAGAAACAAAAGATTTTGCCAATATGTCAATGTTTTAATTAATGGAAACGTTAGAAGCTTTTGAGAAAAGAATTATGTGTAAAAGAAGGGAGAAAACACATTAGAATTGGTAATCAAAGCTAAGGCTAGTCTAGAGTCTAAAATAGATATTGAGAATACTTGTAATATAGATTATTTTGCTAAAGCTAAAGGCAAATACCCACCTTGTAGAATTTATGAGAGAACTAATCATCTAGAAAAGCATTGTTGGCATAAAGGGAAAACTCAATGCAAGTTTTGTCAAAAGTTCAGCCATGTAGAAAAAAAACTATAGAAATAAAACAAGTCAACAAGCAAATATGGTCAAAAGTGATGAAGCATATGCAAAAGTAGCTTTGTTCTTTGCTAGTTTATCTGTTTCCAGCACAAATCCTAATATGTGGTATGTTGATAGTAGTTGCACTAACCATATGATGCCTCATAAACATATATTTAGCTTACTTGATAGCAATTTCAAATCCAAGGTGCGAGTAGGTGATGACATATATATTAATATTGTTAGCAAGGGAACAATTTCTGTGAAGACCTTTTACAGAGTCAAACATGTAGGAAATGTATTGTTAGTACCTAGATTGAGATTTAATCTGTTGAGTGTAGGCTAAATAATGGAGAATGACTATGTTATTCTTTTCAAAGAAAGGTAGTGTAGGATATTTGAGGAAGGAGTTAAAGACAAAGAAATATCTATTATAGAGATGAAGAATACTAGAAGTTTTCTTATGCAATTTAAGTATGTCAATCAAATTGCATTAGGAGCATTAGAGGATAGAAGCTTATTATGGCACAAGCAATTTGGCCATTTAAATTTTCAATATCTGGAAGAGATGTATAAGTCTAAGCTAATGAAAAGACTTTCTGTAGTAAAAAATATTAATAGTGCATGTGCAGGCTACCAACTAGGCAAGAGCATGAGGCATATATTTCTATCAAAGGGAAAAAGGAAAAACAAACAACACTGTTGGAGCTTGTCCATATAGACATATGTGGACCAATGTAGGTACTCTCCAAGGAGGGGAATTGGTATTTCATTCTCTTTATTGATAATGCATTTAGATACTACTGAGTTGCATTTTTAAAGGAGAAGTCTAAAGCCTTTAAAGCCTTTTTGTAGTTCAAGAATAAAGCAAAAAAGGAATGGACAATAAATTAAGGTTATCCGATCAAATAGAGGTGGTGAGTATCTATCTAATGAATTTAATGTATATTGTCCAGATCAAGAAATCAAACACTAGATCACAACAAGTTACTCCCCTAAACAAAATGGAGTAGCAAAACAAAGGAATAAAATGGTTTTAGGAATAGCATGAAGCATGCTGGAGGAAAAGTCAGTTATGAAAAAGTTTTAGGGAAAGGCAGTGAACACCACTGTCTACATTTTTAATTAAAGTTATACTTTTGTATTCCTAGAAAAACTTTGAATAAGGCCTAAAATGGAATAAAACCAATGGTGGAACACTTAAAGGTATTTGGTTATGTTTGTTTTATTCATGTTCTTAAACAGTTTAGATGTAAGTTGGAGAAAAGAGCTGAAAAAGGAATTCTATTGGGATATAGCTTAGTATCAAAAGCATACAGGGTCTTTAATTTCTCAACTAACAAATTGGTGATTGCTTGAGATGTTATTGTAGATGAGGAAGCAATATGGAATTGGAGTTGAATGTAGAAAAAGTTTCATGATATTTCAAGACTGTGTCTTATTAAAAATATAGTAAACTAGAACAACTAAGATGAAGCTGGAGTTGAGGATCAATATAAACCTCCATTCCAATTCAAGAAAATGAAGGCTCCTTGTCTTTTATGCATGATGATGATCCATAATTGATAAAAGAGTTTTCTGATATGACTCTTGTCTTAATAAGGAGTCTTGATAATGTATATGAAAGTTATAACATAGCAACGTTGAAGCCAACTATTTATGAAGAAGTAATAGAAGAAGTGGAATGAAAGAAGTTATGGATGAAGAAATTCAAACCATTGAACATAATAAGACTTGGAGGTTGGTGGATCTGTTAGCAAGAAATCAAATAGTTAAGCTTAAATGGATTTTCAAGAGGAAGATTGATGTTGAAGGAAAGGTTTTGAAGCATAAAGCATGGTTGGTAGCTAAAGGCTACTTACAAATACCAAGAATTGATTTTGGAGAGAAGTTCTTACCAATTGCTTGATTAGAGATGATCAAGATGATTATTATAGTGGTAGCTCAACACAAATGGCAAGTGCTTCAATTAGATGTTAAGGACACATTTCTTAATGGAGAAATCCAAGAAGTATATGTAGAGCAATCTAAAGGGTATGTAATCAAAGGTTGTGAAGACAAAGTTCTAAAGTTACAAAAAGTTATGTATGGTTTTTGTCAAGCATCACAAGTGTGGTATAACAAAATAAGTGGTTACTTTTATAAGCAAGGTTCTCTAAGAGTCTAAGTGAGCTAACACTTTTTGTATCCAATCGAGGTAATGGTATTCTTGTTGTTTCAGTGTATATTAACAACTTGATTTACACTAGAAGTGATTCTAATCAGTTGCAAGAGTTTAAGAAAAATATGTTGCAAGCATTTAAAATGAATGATTTAGGAGAAATGAAATTATTTCTTAGATTGGAAGTAAATTAGATACAATATGGGATTTTTGTTTCCCAAACCAAGTTCACTAAAAGGTTGTTGTCCAAGTATAATTTGTCATAGTACAATCTAGTAAAGACCTTATAGCACCAGGTGGAAAAATTGCTCCAAATGATTTGTTTTGGAGAAACAAATGGCATAACATTTGGTAGCCTAATTGGAAGTTTGCTTTTATCTCACGGCTATAAGACCATTAATTTTATACTTAATAACTTTGTTGGCTAGTTTTATATAGAATCCTACTAAGTCACATTTTAATAAGCTCAAGTGTATATTAAGATATGTTTAAGGGACACATGATTTTAGGTTGTTGTATGAATAATTTGACAAGTTTGAATTGGTAAGATTCAGTGATAGTGACTAAAAAGATAACGTAAAGGATTTCAAAAGCATTAGTGGCTTTGTTCTTACACTTGGTTTTGTAACATTCACATGGTATGCAAAAAAAAACAAAGCAATGTTCACTCCCTACTGCTGAAGCTGAGTATGTTGCAATTTCATTAGTTGCTTGCCAAGTAGTGTGGTTATGAAGATTAATGAAAAAGATGGGTTTAGAACAAAGCAAAGAGACAATGATTTATTGTGACAGCAAGTCAACAATAGCAATGACTAAAAATCTTAGTTACCACTCAAAAACAAAACACATCTCTATCAAGATCCATTATATTCGGGAGTTCGTGAAATCAAAAGAAGTTGTGTTTGAGTTCTATCCCAACAATGAACAATGTGCTGATATATTCATAAAAGCACTTAATCATGTTCAACATGAAAAGCTTCGAGAGCTCATTGGGGTGACAACTAACCTTGTCAAGGAGGGGTGTTAAAGGATTAATGAGGCTATCATGCACTAAAAGAAAAGTTATCAGAGTGCTATATAACTAAAGAGTAGAAAACCTATAGTAAAGTTATGTATAATACAAGTTCTAGTAAAAGATGTTAGAATGTGTTGTAGTTTGGTTAGTAAAGTCTATCTTTGTAACAAGTGTTGGGCATGTGCCTATAGTGACAATAGAAGTTGTAGTATAAAAGACTAATGTGATGGGATGTTGTCGTGGTTGTTATCTAGCTAGAGTTTTGTAAAGCTCCTTTTGTAAGCTTTGAATGCAGTAAAGTAAAAAGCCTTAGAACCATTTTCTGTCAACCCAATTGTATGTGTGTGATCACTAGACTCATTGTCCATATCCACATTCTAACTACAAATCTCAAATTTAAGTTTCTTCAATGACAACTTAATTTAGTTGTAAGGACTGTGGGAGATTTTTAACAAAAGATGTCCATTGGTAGCCAATTTTGATGAGCTTAGTCCAATGGAGAAGGAGAGGTACATGAAAACTTAGAAAAAATTTGGAGATTGCTCGTGATGTAGCTAGATATGGCAAAATGTATATTTTTGAAATAGCTCACACAATGGCAGCAAATGAGGCTAGGACATCATCGACAAATGAATACTTAGGCATACTAAGGTACTTCATGTCAAAGTTCAAGCTCTTAAAAAAGAATTGGAGATGATGAAAATGAAAGATAATGAGTTAGTTGCTACTTACTATACTTGTGCTAATTCTTTTGTAAGTCAAATTAGGGTACCATGGATGACTTTCGAGATAAGAGAATGGTAGAAAAGTTACCAACCAACCTTACTAAGAGTTTTGGTTCCACCTTCACAATCCTAAAGGAGACTAAGGACTTGACAAATATGCTAAGTTAATGGAGTCTTTAAAAGTCTGATAAATGAGCCACTGGAAGAGAGGAAATGAATTTATAAATGGCTTCTAAGACAAATCTAGGTATTGAGAATGAGAGAATGGATAGTAATGAGCCAAGAGTGGAACATACTTCCTCCATGTAGATTTGGAAGAAAACAAACTACCTAAAAAAGAATTGTTTCTAGAAAGGCAAACCTCAATGTATACATTGCTCTAAATTTGGATGTGAAGAAAATGAAAGGGTTGTGGCAACCTAAAAAGGGAGGTGTTTGAAGTTTTTTAAGTTTCTTTCCTTTTTTATTTTAATGTTATTAAACTTATGTTCCGATTACTGTTTGGATCAAATAAATAAAACAATGGACAAGAAAATGAAATGTACACAAGGATAGAGAGAGATTATTTAAAGAATGGTTCGACTATTCCAAATCTATATCTACCCTTTTATCAATGTGATTTAGAGGAATATTATTCCACCAAAGCTAGAGAGAAACTATTCTTTAATTCTTTATGCAACAAAAACCATTGGACAGTAATTCCTCACAATACGTCAGACTTTACATCACAATAGCCACTCGCTTTGTGACAAATAGGTCAACCCATCCTAAACTTCAAATGTTAGGTACTCAATACAAAGAGTTTTCTCTTCACAAGAGAAAACCAGTCTAAATGTAAAGGGTTACAAATTAATTACAGTTTGGCATGCATCCCTTAATTTACAAGCTAGATACAATGATTTACAATGTATTCTTATCTAGCTACAACAGCAATACGGATGATGTATAAATTTTTTTTTCCAGTATTGCTCTTCAACACACTAGGCAGCCAATCAAAATATGAAGTGAAATGCGCTGCACAAACACAACCAAAGCACTTGCTCTCAAAAGATACCTTTTTGTTTTAGCATAAGAACATGTCCCTTACCTATTTTCAAAGGCCAACCCAATCAAGTTAGAACAAGATTTGAATCAAGTTGGATATCAGAAATTCCGGTTTCTAGCACAAGGAAACCAGATTCCCTCACAAAGGGGATTTTGAAGTTACTATGCTTTGTGATTTTTTATTCAAAGATAGCTTCTAGAAAACAATTACGATTCTCATACATCTGTTCGGTGAATTTTGAATGCAAGTGAACATGTCGAACAAGTAATATAATGATAAGGAAAGTATCATCCCACAGAGATTGGTGATTACTATGCCAACTAATTACTAACGGTGAACAACTCCTAGAATTTATCTAACAAATCCAAATTGATAGAGAATAAACTAATCAACTAAATTTAATGAAACTAAATACACAAAATATGTTAGAGTATCCGATTTCACCATAACTATGAGGTACTAATGTAGATTATGTATGCTTGCAAGAGGGATAATATCTATGTGATGGCGGAACTTCCTAATTTATTTACTATCCCATGTCTAGGTATAACAAACCTACTTAGTTCATTAATTCACTATATTTCTATATGTGAATTGAAACAAACCAAATGCATTAGGATCTATGAACATTCCCAGTTTACAATAAATCTTTCAATTATCTTATCATCAAAAGCCACACAAACAACATGGTATATGTCTATCCATATTTAATTCATGGTTATATATTATAAGAAGCAATTGCATATTATTACCTCTCAGTCTCAAACATGCACATCAAATCATTCAAGTGGTGGCCAATCACTTAAAAACATTAAGCATAATAATATATAACTCACATAAATAAAATATCTTGCAAAACATAATAATCATAAGATTCATACCATCATAATTAGGTTACATCGTAGCTCTAACAAAAATAAACTAAAGCATAAAGAAATAATGAGGAAGAATAATAATATGGAATAAAGAAGGTATCTTGAATCCAAGAACAAGAAGTCTGTCACCCTTTTTGTCTTCTCTTTAAGAAAATCTTGAATTCTTGGCCTCTTTCTTAAGTTGTGTTTAATTTCCTCCTCCCCTTTCTTTTGCCTATTCTCTTCTATTAAATAAGGTTTAGGTTTAGACCTACTCTTATCCTATTAGAATTGAGTCTTAGAGATCTAAAACAATTGGGTTTTGAACTCTTAATTTAATTAGGCTTTGAACTCCTAATATGATTAGGTTTTCTAATTATTTAGAAAACCCAATAACAATAAAATCTAATAACAATCATTCAAAGCCCAAGCCCATCTTAACTCTCTTGATCTTGATATTACGATTTTGCCACACAATAAGCATTAGGGTCTCCATGTTCATCTCTTTTCTCCTTGCCTTCTTGTGCTACATAAACAAGATAAATTTAAGTAAATAAAGAGGAGTTCAAATGTTTTCTCACAATTATTAAAGTTATTTATTGCTTAAAATAGGTAAAAATAACTCTATAAAAATAGAGTTATCAACATCCAAAAGCTATTGTCCTGTAAAACCATCATATTGTTTAGTTGCGTTACTATAAAGCATCAAGATGTTGTCCCATGCACAAAAAAGCAAGATATAAAGGACATAGACCGAGCAGTAAAAGCATGTGTTAGTTGACATGTAAAACAAGATTGAAGTTTTAGAAAATTAAATCATCAAAGTATTAATTAAGGATTTCTAAAGAGAAACTAACATTCAACAGAAAAATTGAAAATTAGATAGATCTAGAACCAATTATCAATTAATTGGTGAAAAAACAAAATTATGCATTCAGTCCTTGTCATGGTCCAGCCCTCACAGCTTAATTGAAGGGTGAGGGGCTCTCGAGACAAATCTTCACACCCCCCCCCCCCCCCCCCCCCGCGCGCGTTAACCAAGCAAAAAAAAAAAAAAAAGTCCTTGTCAAGATTAGTGAAACTATTTTATATCGAGATTTCTTAGTTTTGAATCTTTCCTAACTTTCTAAAATCTTACTTTCTGTCCCAGCAGTTATTTTATTTTTTTGTAAGACAAATTACATATCGATGAAATTTCTAACAGATTTTTTCTTTCAAGTTTATCCTATAAACTATAGGGTGCTTTCCGATTATTTAAAAATTTTATGTCTAAAGAACATGAACTTTGACTTGAAGAGTACATTCTTCTTAAACAAGAATTCTATGGATTTTATAGCTCTTTATTGCTTATTAGTAATCCTTTTATGATATTATTTTTAGTTTAATATTCCTTTAGAGTGGCTTGTACTAAGATATGTCCAACAAAATTATTAAAAACTTTGTATAACCAATTTCAATTGAATGATTTGCAACAATGCTGTGCTATTTTCATCTTCCTTAGATCATTTTTCCTCAAATTTGTCAAGAAATATCTATCTGTTTCGTTGCTTGTTTTGATAATTAAACCTTTCGGTGAAATATAGAAAATAGCTTTGCTTTGCAAGTATTTTTGCAAGTCAAATGCACAAGGGAGTTGACATGGCCAAAAATGCCGAAAGTCACTAGATATTTGTGGGCTTTAACACTTAGCTTCTCTGCAATTGCCTAAAGAACAAATGAATAGCAAAAAGAAAACCACTTGTTGACGCGTAACAAATCCTGAGCTTTCTTTAGAGAAAGGATGCACCCGATGCGTATTCTATAATTTCTGAATGATTTCCCATTTCATTATCAATATTGGCTTTACAAGTGATCCAACTACAAGTAAGCTGGCGGCACAGAAATCAGTATCAAAGATTACTAAATTAGAGCTTTGTCCACTTGATCTTAAGGAAACTGCGCAGCAGATTGTTTCAACTATGAACTTGCTTTCCTGCTTCCACTGAAACATGACTTGCTTAGAATGCTTGTGCTTAGAATAAATTTGTGCATAAAACTGGTATGTACCTGGGAAAGCCAGCCTGAGCAGAATAAAACCTTTTAGAACTGATGAGAATTGACTCCATTATCAACGATTCTGGTTCCTCTTCACTTTCTCCTACTATTTGCAATTATGATTATAAGCTTTAGCCACAAAAACTAGTCCCAAAAATAGGTGCACGTCCAATCAAAATACTCAACTTGCATTGACTAAATCTAACGTTTTCTCTCCTTCATAAACACCCTCTTTATACCCATCACTTCTCAATGATGGAGATAATGAACTAGTCAAGGACTTCAAACTCAAAAGCAAGAAAAAGGGGGGCAGTGGATTGATCATGTTCTTTTGCTATGCCAGTCTGGTCTGCCTAAGGTGAACTCCAAGCTCGGGTTCTTGCACTCCAAATTAGACCCTAGGTAGCTCTTCACTCGAGTTGAATCACATTCCTGTAAAGTTTGTTGGAAATTTGGTTACCGCAAATTATATATGTGAAGGTATGCAAGTGAATGGATGGTCCTGTTCAATAGGTTTCAGGAAAACATGTCCTGAAGGAAATATCGTGAATATGGATGCCGCATGATTCTTTGACATAAATGAGTACCTGCAAATTCTGCCCTCTCGATCTTTGCTGTGACTCGAAGGATGCTGGTCCCGTTCCCTCCATGTCATTAGAGTTGGCATGGGGCCATGCCTCTCTACTACTGGAATTCCAAATTGCGTTAGCCCAAAACTATTTCTATAGTAGATTATTTCCAGAGATATATCTTGTTGCAGTTGAGAGATAGACCCAAAGAATTGGCGGGGAACATCGTAGTATACACACGCAGCATGGTCTTGGAAGATTAGTTACCACTTCAAATAATATTTATGAAACAGATTCATAAGTTCAACTTTTCAAACATGATAACCTTTCCTAGAGTGTCAAACATGATTCTCTAAAGAAGGAACGAGTGATGAAGCCAATGCACAAAAGTTTTGCATAAAACATGGATCTCACATGCTTAAGCTACGTAGGATGAGTACTTGCCAAAAAATAAAGCACTAGGATATCATTGCGAACCGTGGCACACTTGCAACAAATAAAAAGAAAAAGGAACCAAAGTAAACCTAAAGGGAGAGAAGTTATGTGTTTTTTGCGTTAATTTGAAGACAAGTAGAACTTTGGTCACTTTATCAATTAAACCTCTGCATGATAATTGAAGGAAGCACATTTGTACCTTCTCTTCGTTTCTTAAACTTTTCATTGTTTTTCAGCACGGATAAATAGAAAGAAGCACATTGCATCCTCGTTTACTAGTCTTCTTTCGGATGACAGCAGCCATGACTCTTCCCTGTCAGAGCTCTCAGAGTTTCAATTTGAAGCAATGGCTTATGCGTATGTCTGCTATACATCTACGTACTTGACAATAGTTACTGATGGGTTAGCATGTATTATCAAAGATCTACTTCACGTGGGGTATGGGATGGTTATGGACTTTTCTTCTCTAAACAGTTAGACCGTACTTGTGACAAACAACGCCGACAACGCAAACAGACGCGGCATCGAAATTTATGATATACTTTCAGCTCAGAACTTATCCAAGTTTTCCAAGTTGATATGTTAATGCCCTCCTATTGAAGAAAGTAAGTCCTTGTAACACTTAAGGTGGCCGTATCAAGTTGTCGGCAGCAGTATAGGCGAAGCGTGTTTCTAAAGATTTCAGTCTGATCTCCTTCTGGTGTCACTGTAATAAAGAATGACGAGTGTTTTTGGCACGGGCTAGCATTGTGATTTGGGGGGCTTCGTCCATTCTTGATATTTTCTCACAGAATCAGATGAAAAAATTTAACGAAAGATCAAGTAAAGTGACTCATAAATCCTTTCACTGAAGTTCTTACCTACTCCTTTGTTCATTATCTTAACTTTAAATTTTTTTTTTCCGAGCCATTTGTTCTAGCATGATTAGTAACTATACCATATGTTCTCTCAAACAATTATATACCAATCTGGTTAGCTATTCAGTTTCTTATTTCCTTTACTCTGAGTAAATTTTAATATAAAAGTTTAAATAAAACAGAATTGGCTGAACTGGACAATCATTTCCTTATACATGCTTAGATAAACCTAAATAATATTAAAAAAAGTAAAGAATCAGTTTTGTTATAATTATTTAAATTAGAAATGTTAATTTATTAGGGCAACTGGACATAAGTATTAGACATGATCAGGCTATAAACTCGAAGATCTTTTTCTATTTTCCTATTGAATTTCTAAACTTCATCATATACTTCTGAGACATGATTCTTCAACATAACAAGATAACGGAGCTTTATATTGTTTCTGGCATCCAAAAGCATATGAATTTTACTAAGCCTACACATCTATGCCTAAAGTTTAGAAATGCCAAGTGTTTTCCTAAAATAAAGTATTGAGGTGAGACCTCAATTAAAAAGGTTAAGTGTAGAAGAGGGTATCCTTAGAGAGATTTAGATTTGGAGCAGAGCTAAACATTGGTTTATGAAGACCTAGGAGGAATTCAAGAAGCAGGAATTGACAGGAAAATCCATTTATCATCTTCTAGATTCATTTTTGTTAAGACTATAACAGTCTCTTACTCTCAAATGGATGCCTCATCGGCTACTTCTAGCTGACGCTTGACATGAAAGACCTAACTTGCCAGCAGCTACCAAGTCATGACAAACCATACAAATTGCTTACATCTAAGTTATCCAGAAATGAGAACAAGGAAAAGAAGTTATTGTTTGACAGCACATCTTTCTACCTTATAGTTCCCCGACAAGGCGAAGTGCGATTATCAGCATCCATTTTTGGAATAAGTTGCCACTTATTGGCTGTTTTAGATGCATGCAAAGAGAAGTTTATTCAAGTGCTCCCAAAGACCAGTCTAAAATTCATCCTATCGCTCATCCAGAGCCATTACATTTTCTGGCCGACAGGTTCCACTAATAAGTTGGGCTCTTAGGTTGTAGTATTCAAACAAAAGAAAGTAATCTAAAGAAAAAGGTAAAGAACATTGCAATGGAAGCTGGTACCTGAAACACGATGTTATATATTTTATGTGTATAAACAAATATGTAGTTAATGTGAACCTGAAAAGAGGAAAGCACTCAGAATCGGAAGAGTGGTCTTTTTGGTCATATATGCAATATCCTCTTGGAGAGAATAAGAACCAGATTGTAATAGACAACATCCATGGTTGTTAAACGAATAATAACGAATTAAATAAGTATCATGATGTCGTTTTAAATTAAAGAAAGCAAAAGTTGAATGTGGTTGCTTTCTGTTATCCTCATTAGCGTTTGATTGTGTCTCTAACTTTTCTTTGATACCTATCAAAGCAACAAATCTCATCTCAACGAAAATGAAATCTTCCAAGAACAAAAGTTGAAAAAGGAGAGAGAGAAACAAGTAGAAATAAAGCAAAAGCTGGCGGAACCCTTTTATTCTTCAACAATGGTGGACGTGGGTTTTCGTTTCTAAGTTAAGGTACCATGCAAAAGCAAAAGGAATGCAGTGCGCTCTGGTCATCATCCTCAGCATTTAAACTTGTTTGCATTCTGGCATTAGCGTATGAGTCCAATTCTAAGTGGCGTAGAAAATATTTAAAAAAAAAAAAGAAAAAAGAGAAGCTCTACTATGCTTATGTGCTTTGAGAGAGAGAGAGAAAGAGAGAGAGAGAGAGAGGTGAATCTACCTCGAAGAGTTACTCCACAGAGTGGTGGAAGGATAATCCGAATCCTGTTGCACGGCTTGACCAGACGGTCCTCTTTGATGGGAACATGGACGTAGGCGACGGTCACCGGCGCTTCCGATTGGGAAGATATCGTCCTCCCCCGAACCATCTGATTGGCCTTCAAGGAAAACCCAGACTTTCATGTGAATGTTTAGGTCATGCAGATACAGAGTATGCACATGTGGATGGGTACATCGCAAGGCATGATTGCATCAATGTCTTATGTGCATGAGCGTATTCCCGGCCAAAGTTTGTGTATGTCCGTTATATGTAACAGGACTAGATGAGAGGAACGGGAAGGAGAAAGGGAATATTTACCGAGGGGGTGCAGTTAAAAATTGGGAAAAGAACGACGTAAGGGGGTAGGAAAAAGATAAGGCTGCTAAAGGAAGCTGAAAACTAAGCAATACGAATTACCTGAGGATGCTGCAGGCTTGTCAGTGGTTTTAACAGTCCGATACATCTGCACCGCCATTGAAGTATTTGCAAAGACATTCCAGCAGTTAAATAAACAGGTGAAGATAAACAAGACCAAGAAAGGAAGAACGTGAAACAAAATTAGAAAAAGAAGTCAGATCTCTCTCTCTCTCTCTCTCTCTCTCTCTCTTTCTCTCTGTTTCTCTCTCTTATGTGTTGGCTTCTAGGTTTCATCGTTAATCACGAAGCTGAAGTTCGTTAAGATTGTAATGATATGGGTTATTGAGAAATGATGACTTCTTTGTCAGTCGTCATTCTCTTTCTCTCTCTCTTAGAATGCGGAAGCTGTCTGTCCTGTCTCGGAAGCCATATGCTTATACATAGCTCCCTAGTCTTTTAATCCACTCATTCGTTGAGTCATTCACTGCTTTCATAGGCGACTGTGCCGGAGAGAAAGAGCAGCACCGCGCCATCTGAATGAACCAGAGAGAGAGAGAGAGAGAGAGAGAGAGAGAGGGAGAGAGAAAGAATCTGATATTTACCTGTAAATGGCTTTTGACATGAGCTAGTGTGAGATCCTTGACATCCATGAGTTCGAGAACTGACTTTGGTGTAGCCCCTGAAACTCATCCCCAGAAAGATCAGGCTAAAAGAGAGAACATACTCGTAAAATCTAAGCCTCAGCACACAATTCTACAAACAGTAAAGAAAAGGCAAGAGACTGGCAAAAGAAGAAATATTTACTTTCGTGGCCGCCAAGAAGCTCAACAGCGTGAACGAATCGAGCATGAAGGGTGCTGGTCCAGCGCATCCTTGGTGCTCTCATACTCCGCTTTGTTGGGAGCTTTGGCAAGAATCTTGATCTCATCATCCCATGAGGAGCCTCGGAAGCTCCTGTCCCATACTGATTGTGGTTGTGATGATAGTGCAATTGGTTAGATTTGAAAGCTTCCGCCGAGACCCCGTTAAACCTCGTTGTTGCCCCTAACCTATAAGCGGGCGAAGTCAAATTTTGCCCCGAGTTCAAGATTGACAAGGGATCCAAACCCCCTCCATAGTATGGCGAAGGTGACTGAGACACGGATGGAGAGCCCAGTGAGGAGCAAGAGGAAGACAAAGAGGGATATGAAGGAATTTGGAAGAAGCACATCTTGGGATCCTTTTCTCTTGTGTGGTCCATGGGCAGGAAGGGGAATGAACGGTTGTGATAGACTGGAATCCCTTTGATCGGCCTCAACCCGTCTGATGACACATCCAGTAGTGAGACCCCATGGTTGATGTGATTCAAGTGATTGTTCGATTGGTGAGGAAGATGACTTTGCTGTTGATAAGGACTCTGTTGCACAGGTTCTTCAGCTCCACCTCTGCAATTCCTCCCAAGAGAGAGCTCAGTGTGAGCTTGGGCGTCAGTCCTCGTAGAGCTATTGCTGCTGGAATTGTAGCCTTCTCGTCGGCTTAAAAGATCGAAGCTAGTGGATGCTTCATTACTAGTATTGCAAATTGAAGAAGACGAAGTATTGGGGGGACTAATGTGCAGGGAAAGATCAGGATGTGGGGTTGAAGAAGGTTCAATGTAAATCTCTTCCAAGGGCATCTTCAATAACCGTCTTTACCAAATAGAAGCTTTTCCTTGCTTAATTCAACTCTATATTAAAGAAGTAAAGAAAGTGCAACTATTGACAAGTGGGTCTGTAATCTTTCCGTTCTTCTTCAGGAGATATGAATGACATATATGTTTCTGCCAAAAATATGAGGAAAGCTATCAAAGAAGAGCTTGTTATGCTTTTGAGACAAAAAGGGTAGAGCTCGGAAAAAAAATCCTCAATCTTCTAAAACAAACAGACAAGCTCAAGTGAGCGAAAGATAAAGGGAAGCGAAGAAGAGAGAGAGGGAGGGAGGGAGAGAGAGAGAAAGATGTGTTGTTAAGCAAAGGAGGAAGACGTAATAAAAGAAATCCAGAAAGGCAGGAAGAGTAAAAGAGGGAAGAGGATTTAGGTCCGGTGTTACTCTATAGTATATCTAGGAAAAGGACACTTGAAGAAGAAGAACAAGAACAAGAAGAAGAAGAAGAAGAAGAAGAAGAAGAAGAGCACAAGGTGTCTCTCTCTCTCTCTCTCTCTCCCCGCCCCTCTCTCTCTCGCCTTTTCACTGTCTCGCTCTGGTCAAAACCCACAAGATGCACCAAAAAATATGATCACTTTGGATTTGCCTTCCCCGGGGGCGACGGGTTAAAAAACGTTAGAGACAAAGACACCCTCATGTGTGATTCCTTTTCCCCCACACTCTTCGCTCTCTCTGTCTCTGTCTCTGTCTCTCTCTCTATCTCATAATATCATTTTTTCCTGCAAATATGTAGATGGGTGGACTCATTTCCATAAATAAATGGGCAGGCAAGGCTAGAGAGTATACCCACATGACATTTGTTTTGTTTTCTTTACAAAATCTTGAGGAAAATATTTTATTCGTATCCATTGCTTTATCTATACATATATGGAAAGACCTCCACTGACCTCAGTGAGATAGAGAGGACGCACAAAAGGGCTCTTGGGTTGCTTCATGTGTGAGCTTCCTAAACCCTAATCCCACATTATTTACATTCTAAATTCTCTTCCGCTTTCATCGTCCCAAATATTCCCTTCCTAATCTTTCAGCATTGAACCGCGACCCTGTTTGGCATCCTGGGTTTTATCATGTCTTCCGCCACATGACCTTCTCGTTGACTACACCCTCTGTGTCAGGATGTTCAAAACCCTAGGCTAAATCGAAGTTAATCTTTTAGTTTATATATGGGATCCTTAACTCCTCCATTGGGAACTAACCCCCTTCTTTAAATGCTTTCACTGGAGATAACACACTAGCTCTGGGGATGCAACCTTTTTGTGCCACTCTTGCATTAATGGAGCCTTTGTTTACTATGCTACGCTCTCCAATATTACCAAGGGGACACTATTTCAAAGGAGGTTGTTTGAATGCTGCATTTAATGCAAAAACTGGGTACAGTAAATGCCGCATGGTTAATTTCTAGGATAAGATGTGCACAAATAACCCAAAAGATAAAGGATTGCTTTACCACAAAATACACTGAAATGAGATTATCCGTGGTGTTCAGCTGTATAATTGCCTTTTTGACGCGTTTTTGTCAGACCTTGTCTTTGTCCAAGTTGCATAACTGTAGTTGGTATTCGCTTCTGTCATATTCTTCAGTACATATATGTTGGAAAAGTATTTCACTGACTATGAAACTCGTGTATTTAAAATATATTTTTCAAATCTACGAGAATATATACCCAGAGGACCTTTCTGGACTGTCCTTGTAGAGCTGCCCACCCCTTCCCCTCATTCCTCTCACCACCGCCATCAGTAAAGCCGCCATTGTCTTGTGCTAAAAGGTAGCCATTTTTAGGACGAGAAGTGCCTCTTGTTCTAACAAATGGAGCTTAAAACAAGGGATATTTTAGCTATCATTGGTCATGACATCATGTCAACTTAACAAGCGCCTGACTCACAAATAGGTACAGTTTGAAAATTTTTTATTCCAAGCTTGATTATCACTTCAGATCGTTTTCTCACGCATGGGGTCTGAAGGATGTGAAAATAGGTTGTATTGCCATGCGAGTACCTCCATGCTATGCAAGGGTTAGAGAGGATATCGATGTTTGATCTTCAATCTTGGATATGCACACATTAACAAAGCGTGACAAAGAATTAAAGTACTTACAAATTCTTTAAAGTCAAACTGGCACACATCCTTGGTTGATAAAAACAAGACCTTGGAATTAATGCGTATGAGTAGGGTTTGAAACACAGAAAACTACAGGTTGCGTACCAAAAGGCCTACGTCTAGTTCTCTAAACCTGGGCTATTATGGATCAGTTTAGGGCTGTTTGCTTTGAGCGGAAGGGAAAAGCAGGATTGGAGTTGGGCTACAAGGCTTAGGACTAACGTTGATGACTCGGTTGACAGCGTACACTTTCAATAAATTTCCACTTCGTTGTATGCTTATCATTTATCCACGCAGAAGATATTCCATCTATATTCCATTGATTGGTAGTCAGTTTGACAAAGAATGAATGGTGGAGAATATGGAAAGGGTTGTACCATTATACTTTAATATTGGTACAGCTCCATGCCATCCAGAGGATGCTCATTCCTCATCAATCAGAACCATCTGATCCACTGGTCCCACAACAGGAATTGTTCGAAGAAAAAGGTTCAAAGAAGGGAGAGTCCCCAGTTTATCAGTTCATCTTGCTCCAGCAGATTATATATACTTAAATATATATTTCTTTATTTATTCTTGTTTCTTCCGACAGCCAAAGGTGCAGTAGCAGCATTGTGACAAAAAAGTTGAGGCTATTAAATGATATTAATCCCAAGAGGATAAGATTTCATATTCAAATTACATGATGGATCTATAGATTTGACAGCTGGCAACAAATGATATTTTTATTTATTATAAATAGAAATTGATAAATTCCAATAAATTTTTAGTTTTTACCATTATTCTTGGATTTTGGGTTGAATATCAATTAAATCCTTGTACTTTTGGTTTAGACAATCAATCTCTTAGATTTATGAGCTTTTCACTTATTTAATAAATATTTTCCTTTAAGTATCTGTTTAGTTATTACATAGTCCTTTTATATTAATCTTTTTTTAACTCACATATTTATTCACGAATTCTTGGAGTGTCTACCCTCATGTCAAAAGGTTTTAGACAATACTTACTCATTTAGTTATTTAAACTTGCATATTATTACAAATCAATACTCGTATAAAATCGAAACAAAAATAGTTTTTGAATACCATGATGATTCCTGTTGATATATACGCACACCATATACATAAAAAATCCCTCTGTTTGAAGTTCTCCGCTGTGCGAGCATCAAATTAAGAGCCTGTCCCTCACACTCTGTCTCAATAGCTAGCTCGTACGGAAAGGACTGAAGAGCAATGAACATGATGCGCTGGCTGCCCCTTCTCTCCAAGAATTGCTATCTTTAGATTAGCTTGTTGAAGTGGTGGTAATTACCTGCACAAGGTAATTAATGCATGAACTACTATTTTCTTATTACTTGTTTCCGTAATGTACTTGTTGAAGCACGTGACATGAGAATCTTGTACAAACGAAGATGCTTCGTCAAAAATTTAATTTCTATGTAGGTAACTTCCGAATATATTAAAAAAGTCAGTAGATGAACCTAACTAGTTATAGTTAGTGTCAGTTAATTTTTCAAGTGACATCTTTATCCTCGTACGAAGGACGTGAGATCAATCCTGTCTAGAATAGTAAGGTGCAAGCTTTAAGGGAGTGAGAGAATAACCCCTCATTTTGTAGCTCATGTACCTCAAATTCATAATACAAAAAAAAAACAATAATATTCTCTTACTCTACATTAGAAGACTTAAAAGACTTTATTTAAATTTAACTCAAAAGTTAAAGGTATAATTTCTTTATTTAAATTTCTTCACAAAAGATCAAATACTTGATATGAAACTTTTATCTTATACAGTATAGGAGAGATACTGCATTTGTTTAGTTACAATCGTAATTTGAATTTATTTACTCTACCAGCATATGACTTGAGTTTTGTGTCAGGTAAAGCTTTAGTTAACTAGTTATGAATCATATTTTGAGGACACGGGGTTTAAGCGTTCAAATTGCCGGGCTATCTTTGTACTATTGAACTTTCATGCTGGCGACAACCCGACCTGAAAGGGGACTAGTTACGGCTCATTCTTCAAGAACGTCCATAAGATATGAAGCACTAAAGACTGGAAGCACGGTATGCTTTCACGTTAATGTGACGCACAAAATCCACCCAACTTCGATACTCAAAAGCATGAGGAAGGAGATGAGTCTGCTTTTGAAGCTAAATGCGAGAACCATACCACAAGACACTAAAGTCAAGCCTTTATACTTTTTGGGAAAACTTTCAAACTTTCACCATGAGGCATCTTTTTGAGTATTTAATTCTGTTTTTATTCTCTTGTGAGGCTTTTGATCGTCTCTATCTAACTTTACGTTTGGCTGAAAATGATGTTACCTTTTGGAAGTGATTGGAGAAGACATTGGCATGCTTTACTCGAAACCCATTCTACCTTTGTTTTTCCGTCCATACATCAAGCTATCACAATCTACCATATTTGAAACATAAGGAATAAAACAAAATTTAACAATTAAAGCCCATAGAGTACTACTATTGTTGTTAAGATCAAGAAGGTTGTAATGGGTAAAATCTCATTATTAGGGATGTAGGACTTATAAATTATTATAAATATTTGCAGAAGTTTTTAATTTTGCAGATGTCATTTCTAAGCTTAGGTGATGAATGATTGATTGAATTATTTTGTACTATAAATTTTGATGTCTATAAAATATATGACAATTTATAGAAAAAAAAGACTTTACTAATGAAACAAAAATGAGAGTGAGTACAAGAGGGATCTTGAAAGAGGAAGTAGGAAATGGGAAAAAAAAGGTTACTACCTTCTTCTATGTTTTCTATTGTCTTTTAATTTGCTTAAAAAATGTAAAGAAAAAATTACTTTCCAGCTTCTTGTAAATTATGACCCCTAAATAGTTAATATTAAAATCCATTGTATTTCACATCATCGATAAGCTTAGTTATGCTCTTCATATATGGAGGTATTCCCCATTCTCACAAGCTATTTTTTAGGAGATAGTGAGCCACTTAATATGATATCAAAACTCAAGTTTAAAGTGAAACACTCTTATATTGGCATCCTCCCTCCCATGAAAAATTATGTAATTGGCTTGCAATGATCAACCATCCTTTTGAATTCTTTGATTTTTATGGCCACATAAATCTAAACCTATCGTAAAGGCGGCTACCATTCTTGAGAACAAGGTCTATTAGAACTTTGAGCTTCAAAATTTATGTGAGGAAGACATCTTTGCTTTCTTGATAGAAATGATTCTCAAGTTTAAAAGAATGGTTTTTGTAATTAACATCAAAAGGTTCAAATGTTCAACCCAAATGCTAACTTAAGGGTTTGAAAGTCTTTTTTTCATTTAAGCTTATTTGAGATTAATTTTTTTTTTGTTTTTATTGTGAAACTTTTGTCTTATACATACTCTCTTATATCTTAAGTGTCACTTAGGTCAAAGTTGCATGAGGTAGAATAGATTTAACTTGGACTCCAATACCATGTCAAGAAGCCTAAAGACTTAACTCAAAAGACCTATAGTTCATTCCATAACAAGTTCTTTTTTTGTTTTAATTGAATGAGAAGTATCTCCCAATGTGATGCTGGTTGACTATCAAGGATAGATAATCCTTATATCAGTCGGATTGAAGAGTTGTGCAAATATTAAGTCAAAGATTAATTAGATGTTTGTAAGCTTACGAGTTGTAAGGATGAGCTATGAATGTATAAAGAAATGGCTTCTAAAGCTTATAAAATTAAACTTGGGAGTCAAATTGCCATTCTCCTTCCAGGTGAGCTTGCGATTTCGTACTTCTCGCCATCTCGTTAGACAAAGGGTTATATATTTAATGGATCACATATTTGTTTCAAGCTCTAGAACTCATGGTTTACAATCATGTCAAACTCCTTTTCGATTTTCACCATGTTCAAGTGAAATTTTTCTTCAACCGAGCAAAACATTTGAGTATGGAAGGAATCCCTCGAGGGAACCGCTTTGTTGGACCAATGAATCTCTCTTTCTCTCTGTCACACACAGAGACAGACACAGACACACGTAGACGTGCTACTTTAAATAGAAGTTGGACCACAATAAACAAGAAGAAAGACAACAATAATAACCACATTTTCCAGCTCATATGAATTCTTTTCTTTATTGTCGTTTTAAATGCTAGGATGAGGCATTCAATGCAGGAACACAATGTTAGGAACGTATTACAGGAAAAAAGCCTTCATTCTCTGAACCACAACACGTGAGATGCCACAAAACTATTACAAGTGTAACGTTTATTTGATGGAGTTATAACTCGGAATAAAAACAAAGCAAGAAGGAACTTGAACGCAGGGTGAAAGCGACTTTACAATAGAAATGCATGAACCCGACGCCAAGCTGCCAGGGTCCCTCATCGTCGGTATTAGAACTTGGCTAGAATTATTGGAGCACGGTTGGTAACAAGTGTTGAAAGACTGAAAGCAAAGATGAGAGAAATTTGCGGGTATATGTTTTGCTTTGAGAGAGAGAGAGAGAGGGAGAAGAGACAGGTGTGACTTGGAAGAAAGGAATGTGACAGAAAGAGAGTTGAACACCGCTTACAAGGACGAAGAATTTCTTTATATCCTTTTGATTTTTGATTAAAGCAAGAATTTGATGGAAAGATTGAGAGAGGCCAGATTCCCGGTGGCCAAGGGAGAGGAATTGTTATCATAAGATGTGTTATTCGTGGCCTGAAAATCAACCCAAAGTCCTCAATAGACATTGATTGACATAAAAGTACATGCGCTTGCATGGCCAGAACGAAGACGAAGATCGTATTGACTGGTTGATACCTCTCAAAAGAATATTGTGGCGAACGAGAGTCTCCGCTGATTCTGCGAGCCAATAAGCTTTTGGCTCTCTAGTTCAACATTCTCGTGGGTCCAAACCAGCAATTCTGGTCTCTAACAGCTGTCCAACTCAATCTCTTCGTGAATATATTGGCTTTCGGCTTTGGCCCCACCTGCTTCCTGTATGGAAATGCAACTATGGAAAACCAAGCAGAGAACCAATCACAGAGAGACGGAGAGAGAGAGAGAACCGAGCAAATTAGCTTTCGTGATTCCCAAAACCAAAGACCGCATTATGGGGAAGGTCCTTGTTCTGGTTCTGCTTCGTTTGGTGGCATGTAAAATACTTTCAACTTCATCAAAGGTCATCTGAGTGCATGAAAAGCGAAGACGACTCCTTTCCGTAAAGCGATTCACCTTCATCTCTCTCTCTCTCTCTCTCTCTCTCTCTCTCTCTCTCCCTCTCTCCCTCTCTCCCTCTCTCTCTCTCTTTTTCCTTTTCTTTTTCTTGCATGGAAGACTATTTTCAATATGCCCTTCGTCGTGTGATAAAATATGTCTATCTGGGATGCGTACTGATCAACCTAATCCTTTTATTTTGGGTACCTCAACCCCACCTTTTTTAGATGTAACATGGAAACATCCGCTAAGCTACTCTGCTCTCAACTTGGGTCTCATGGCTTGGAAGATTTTCCTACAATTGTGGCTGTTTCTCACCTGACCGTTGGTTGTTACACGTCCACATCCACTTTAAGCTCTTGCAACTCTTTACTCAACCTATTAGCGTTTGCACATCCGGGCAAGATTCATCATAGAGGGTTACACCAAGTATAGAAGTGAGAAGGACAGACAACATCACGGTTCTACATCAAAAAAGCTTATAATTTGTGATCAATCATTGAAAATCACGGATTTACATTCCAACATCTTGAACACCTTGAAAACTAGATCTTCAATGACCACGCAAGAATCCAAGACCTTGTTTTGGATCCGGTAAGTTTGTTCAACAAGACATGTCCACATGACAACACTGTAAACCTTAAGAAAATTTAGATAGAAGCAATATCTATCGTGGTCCTCATCGTATCAACACTGTTTCTACAGGTCCATTTGCATAGTTGAGTGAAACTATGAACGCTGTCGTGGAAAACTAGCATCCAGGAGCATGAACCCAGAGGAGGCGTACTAATTACCTGTCCTGGAAAAGGTGAGCCGCTCCCGCGGGTGGCGAAATTACACAGGCTATAATTATCTGTGTCATGTAAAAGATGATCCGTGATGTTGAAAGTTGTCTGAGAGAGAACCTTTGTTCCAATTTATTACCCGACGACTTCTAGTTGGGATGTAGTAAACGAAGGAACAGGTAAAGACTCAAAAGGAATAAGTACTACGGCTTCAGTTATTACATTGGTTGCTGAACATGGATTTTCTTTTCCACTGAAAGTTCTGCTAGAATTATAGAATAAAGCGCAGTGAGAGTTATAAAAAAAGTTTAAAAAATCTGAAATTTTTGGTTAGCATAATTTTATAGTGTTATTCCTAGCAGTGTGATGGACAGGTTTTACTGCATTTGGGCTATATGAGCACTTGTACTTTGCTACTACGAAGTTGTAGAATCGACTAGTCATATTTTTCATTCATAATGACACTAAAATTATAAGGTGTACTATTTGGACCACAAAGCGATTATTTTAATACAACGACATATATATAGCGTATAGTATATATGTAAAATTCTGAGTAATTAATATAAAAAGTGTATGTATGTATAAATGAAGAGGCAATTTTTTATACCTTAGGGAAGAATCCAAGTTGTAGAGAGAGGGGGAGGACGAGAGTCGATTTTGGGAGGAAGTGTTGAAGCCTATGACCTGGCGAAATAAAAAATAATAAATTTTGATGGTACGGACCTCAGCAGACTGTCGGCTGCACAAACCCCAAGTTCTTTTCCGATTGTCTTCTGCCCAGCGGATTTCATGAGATTTATCTGTTTTTTTCCTCAAAATTGAAAATGAATTGTCTGGAACATGACACATTACAGTGGAAATCAGGAACTATACACTGGAAATCTGAAGATATGAAGGCTGTATGCGAGGTACAACCTATCAATTTGGTTTGACTTGGTTTCACGTTTCTAAAGCCAGAAAAGCATGTGAATTGTCCTAAGTGCTTTGAGCTTGGCGTAGTAAATTCTGGCCATTCCCATAATCTCTCCCTGTCCTTCTACAAATCAAGTAATTTTTTTTTATATGACATGGTAAATTCATGGCTCCACAACTACACGCTTGAGGTGAATGTGTACTTCAATTTTCCATTCCATGATTGTCTATCCTGTTTTTACCTTTATTTATCTTTGTTAGTATTCGGAAAGGTCCAACTTCTTTCTTTAAGATTGGATGTTACGAGGGGAGGAGACTTGAACTTCTTCTTTCTTTAAAATTATATGTTAAAAGAGAAGGAGACTTGAGCTTATTAAGTTAAGATGGTACCAACATGTAACAAGCATAATTTCATACAACCCTGTAACATGGATTAATCCACAAGCAACGGAATTGAGCAATAGGATAGAGATCACAAGACTCAACCAATTATCAAGATCCACTTTTGAACTTGGATTTTAATATTATATTATAAATTATTTAATTGACCAATATATTGGCAATGTATGATTTATATCCATATTTCAAGACATACCCCTTGTCCTAAGCATGGAGAAAACACTTTTTGCTGGGGTCCTAATCCATAATGGAGGGATGCCTCATTTAAAAGTTGAAGACTAATACATACTGTGAGACTTATTTTCTTCTTTAGATTTTGCTTGTAAGAGAAGAGAATGTTCATATATATATAAATAGTATAATAAGTCAATATCTTTGCAATATAAGATACATTCAAATTTTAAAATACCTCTTTGTCACATGCATGGAAAAACAAATCCAATAAAATATAGTCCACGGGTACCTCACTCAAGACCTAGGTTTTGATATTACCTTAGAATGTTAAACTTTCCTTGTAATTAGCTTGTAAGAAAGAAACACACCAAGATTTATAAGGAGGATTCCAAATTAAGTAACTAATAATCTCATTAACCATCATTTAGCAATTAAAAAAAGTTTATTTTCTAATAAAATATTCTACTTGAGAAACTTTCTCTAAATCACATTTATTAGAGAGCTTTGTCAAGCAATGGACTATCTTGTTTGGGATAAACTCAACTCTCAAGAAAAGTTAATTTTGAAATTTGGTGTACATTTTAATGGCATATATGCGATATATGTTACTTTCTAATGAAGGTGAGTTCATCTTGAAGTTAGGTGTCTATTCCTATTGGCATGCTCATAAGTTTCAATTAATTAGATAAAAACCAAAAGTTGGATGTTGTTTGATATTTTCTTCACAAAAAACTTTTTAATTTAGGTTTATTTTTCCTCCACAACCATTCATTTTAAAGCTAATTGGAAAACCTTTTGACTATTTTATGGTTCACCTCAAGTCATATTTTGAATTCTAGGCTTGTTTTATCTTTAATTATTGGAAGATGAAATTAGTTGTGAAGCTTCAGGTAGAAAATGGCATAGGAACACATAATACTTCTATTAAGGTTTAGACTATTATGGATGAAACCCTAGAAATTTAATGAATTGGGCTGTCAAAGTTCTGAAGAAATTTTGATGATATATTTTAGTATATATAGATGCAAACAAGTATTTCTTAGAATATAAAGTCAATTTCATTATCTATTTTTGTATAAGAATTATATATTTATTGTACGTTATTATGAAATATTTAAGTATGTAAATTGTGTAGTTCAATTGTTTTGCTCTATGATTTTTTTTTATGTAATTGCAATTACATCCTTTTGATACTTAAATAGAATAGATAGGTGATGTTTATAACATTTCTCCTTTGTTTTATGTAGATATTTATGAAATTA
The DNA here is from genome assembly GCA_028551475.1 of Casuarina equisetifolia. Classification (NCBI taxonomy): domain Eukaryota; kingdom Viridiplantae; phylum Streptophyta; class Magnoliopsida; order Fagales; family Casuarinaceae; genus Casuarina; species Casuarina equisetifolia. The sequence continues at coordinate 5,540,794 of CM052361.1, forward strand.
TAAACATATGAAGTTTGGATGTAAGAGTGGATGGTTTTAGCATGTAGCTTTTCTTTTTACCTTCTTTTTATTCTTTAATGTTACCAATGATAATTTTGGCACATACATAGTATGTGACAAAGAGATTTTTTTTTTTTTTAGCTAGCTCGACAACAATTGTGTCCTATTTTTGTTAATAATTAATACAATGGAAAAATATTCAATGATTGTTCTAGTCATATAGAAGTTTCAAGCCAAGTGGATACTATTAAATTTATAAGTGTATCAAAATTATACATATGATAATATAACCTCATCAACACTAATTTCAAAGTAATTGCAATTACATCCTTTTGATACTTAAATAGAATAGATAGGTGATGTTTATAACATTTTTCCTTTGTTTTATGTAGATATTTATGAAATTATAAACATATGAAGTTTGGATGTAAGAGTGGATGGTTTTAGCATGTAGCTTTTCTTTTTACCTTCTTTTTATTCTTTAATGTTACCAATGATAATTTTGGCACATACATAGTATGTGACAAAGAGATTTTTTTTTTGTTTTTAGCTAGCTCGACAACAATTGTGTCCTATTTTTGTTAATAATTAATACAATGGAAAAATATTCAATGATTGTTCTAGTCATATAGAAGTTTCAAGTCAAGTGGATACTATTAAATTTATAAGTGTATCAAAATTATACATATGATAATATAACCTGATCAACACTAATTTCAAAGTAACTGCAATTACATCCTTTTGATACTTAAATAGAACAGATAGGTGATGTTTATAACATTTCTCCTTTGTTTTATGTAGATATTTATGAAATTATAAACATATGAAGTTTGGATGTAAGAGTGGATGGTTTTAGCATGTAGCTTTTCTTTTTACCTTCTTTTTATTCTTTAATGTTACCAATGATAATTTTGGCACATACATAATATGTGACAAAGAGATTTTTCTTTTTTTTTAGCTAGCTCGACAACAATTGTGTCCTATTTTTGTTAATAATTAATACAATAGAAAAATATTCAATGATTGTTCTAGTCATATAGAAGTTTCAAGCCAAGTGGATACTATTAAATTTATGAGTGTATCAAAATTATACATATGATAATATAACCTCATCAACACTAATTTCAAAGTATCTTTAGGAGGCCAAATTGAGGTGTTGACAAACCCTAGGTCATGGTTATTGAAAAGTGACAATTATTAGTATTTTAGAAGGTCTTGCAATCTTATTCATGACCTTACAAATGATGTTGAACGATCCATTGAAAAATATGATTTCAACCATGTTTGGTTGGATGGAAATTATTTCATAAAAGGGAAGCACCACTCAAGTATTCTTAGGAACTACATTTCAACTACGTCGGTTACAAAAATATCTAGCAGTTTATAGTAGTGTTAACTTAAGTGGAAACACAACAAAAAGCAAGGGGAAGAGGATTTTGAATTTTAGGGGGTTTGGTGTGGGGGAAGAAAGAGAGAGGCAATGGCAAAAAACACAACACACAGTTTAGTGATTCGATTCAAGCTACATTGACAGCTACATCCACTTCTCCTTGGAAGACTCTTTATTAAACTTTTGTAAAGAAATATTTTCACACTTTTCAACTCAAATTCTTTTTACACAAGGCCCATCGCGTTAACAACTCAATCCATCAGAACTACTGCACGTTAATAAATACAGTTTGATTTCTCACCTCTCGGTGAAACCTTATAGAAGTAGTAACTTCCTGTGCTTAGAACAATACAAGTATATCATAATTTTACTTCTTTGAGCTCTAATTTGAAATATCCAATCTAATTTCAGAAACTAAGGTTTCTTCACAAGAACCCTAACTTCAATTGAAAAAATAAATGGGATTATAATTAGCTCAAACAGGTGTAAATTTCCAATTATTAGAATTTACAAAACAATTTCTAGAGTTTTGAATTTACAAATCCTAATTCAAATTTATTCATGGTTAGGCAACAAGAACTTCAAGCACAAATTGGAGAACACTTACAAACACAACATAAGGCTCTTTTACCAAACTTAACAATTTCTAGGGTTTTGAATTTACAAATCCTAATTCAAATTTATTCAAGGTTAGGCAAGAAGAACTTCAAGTACAAATTGGAGAACACTTACAAACACAACATAAGGCTCTTTTACCAAACAAACTTCTTTGTGAATTGAAAATCACAATATAGTTATTGAAGCTTGTTACTAAATCCCCAATTTTTAGCCAACAACCTTGATTTCCCTTTCTCCGTTTCGGTAATACAGGTTTTAGAGGGTCAAAATCAGCGGGGCTTGATCTTCTTTGGTCAGCTTCTCCCTTTCGCAAAATGGCACCATTTCGAGAAATGGATAAAAGGGTTTCTTTACGTTTTACTTGCTCTCTTCCTTTAGATTGGTTTTACAACGGCATTATTTTATTTTTCAGTGTTTTAGCTTGTCTAAATATGGTACCATTTCAGTATGTAATGTTTATATTTGACTGAAAACTATGCCTTCATGCATTGATTTTCTTCAATGAAACTGTGACTCGGTTTAACTGCTTAAATAAACATGCTACTCTCATACAATTTAACTTGAATGCACAAATATGTTTGACCATTTGTAGTTTTCAAAATATGATGGGTTTGAGATGTTATGATTTACAAAATATTCTGATCTGTTTTTAGCACACATGTACTTTTTATAGTATTCACCATCAAGTCGTTTTTCAAACATTTCTGCAAATGTTTGGTCATTGTCCAAATGTTTTTTACTCTAACAATATTCACAAGTTTTTTTAATTTTTTTATTTAGGTAATGGGATGAAGAGATTTGAATCAAGGGCGTTAAGGTCAGAAGCCAATAGCTTTGCTACTAAGCTTAGTCTCGTTTCAACAATGTTCACAAGTTAATACATTTTAATCCTTAAGAAAGTTACTATCATTTTGCCGCTGTTTGATATAGTAATAAATTATTGACTTGTGCAACTGTAGATTGTTTTCATTTTTTAATCTTGTTAAGGACCATCAAATCTTGCATATATACTTTCAATTGTGTGATACAGTATTAAATTACTGACTTGTGCCTATTGTATGCACACCTTTTATGAACACCTTAGGTGCAGATTTTTTGCTTGTCTAATTAATCATCAATTTTCTTCCTAATCAGTTCAATGTGAGTAGGTTGCCGCTAGTTCTTCCTTTCGATTTTTCATTCAAAATTTTTGTTTCTCCGTGTTGATCTTTCTAAATGTTCTATAAAGCAGGCAGACCAAGTTTTTTAGGATTCTAGTAGAATGAGAGTAATCTGAGCCATGGTAGGGGTAAGGTTGCTCTTTGATCTAGTTGGGCAAGAATATAATTTTCTAGAAGAAAACTTATGGATGTTAGGATATCCAGCAGTGCGTTCATGGAATTAGGACAAGCTCTTATAGTCGATAGAGTTAGTCCGTGACAGAATTAAACATGTGATTCGGAGGATTCATTGAACCGTGTCTCCTAGTGGTACATTCTCTCTTAAGAAGTTTGTGAGTCTTTTTGACCTTGGTCCTAGGCGTAGATTGGCATAAGGTTCTTTGGATTTATTCTATGGCTGGCTATAAGAAGAAGTTGATGTACTCAGGGTATGGTGGTATCCATGGGCATCTTCAAAGCTGACAAATGTGGTCTGTTTAGAAATGAAGATAAGAGCTAGGGCCACTCTTTCCTTGCCCCTTTTCCTTTCTTATTTAACAAAAGTGAAACTTCCCTTGGTGTAATCGAGGATTTTTTATTTTTTTCAAATTTGGGAAGGTGGGTAGAAGAGACCATCCATGGGTGACATCCAACAGTAAAAAGAAAGAATCCTCTTGAGTCCCATTGTTAGTTTTATGTTGGTTCCAGCTGTTGTATGATAATGAAGGAAAAGAAAGGTTGAAGTACTCGGAGGCAAGCTTCAGAATATTGGAAATGTCTTCTTTGACACTTTACTTGAGATTAGGTCCTGCAATTAATGTTCTTTGTCTTGTTCTAACCCTCAACCCCCAGTAGCTATTGGCCACTGAACTGGAATTCTCCTGATAGAGCTATCTAGAGAAAAGTTTTGTATGCAATTAATGTTCGTTGTTCTCTCTGTATGTATCGCTTTTGTCTTTCTGAACTTCTCACTCATAATTAAACACAAAAATTGAACTCAAAGGGCCCATAACCTCTTAAAAATTCTACCCATATGAGTGATGAGCCTCATATATGCATTCAGCTTACTTTTGAAACAACACCTACTCTTTTTATCTTGAACAAACGATTAGATTTGACAGCGCTAGAAAGCAATATTAATGAGAAAAGGTGGAAACTGTTAGCATTCAGAAGATAAGCTTTTTAGCCCTAAGAATCAGTCCCTGTAAACGCCTACAGTTTGTTTTAAACTTCAGTGAGCGGATTCCAACCCTGCATACGCTTACGGCTTGACTGTGTAATATTGCGTGCGTGCATGTGTGTGTGTGTGAGAGAGAGAGAGAGAGAGAGAGAGAGAGAGAGCGGCAGAGATGGAGATTTCAACCTTTTTTGGGTTGATATGAAGAGTCGGAAAAAGGATCCAGTATCTCATCCCCTTTGACGAGCGAATATATTGAGGTTGAAAGACCAGCACCCGAAGAATGTACTCTACTATGACGCCCGCAAAACGACGCCATAAACCCAACCACCATCCGACAGAGCATCCCACCCACGTTCACCCCATTGTACTCCAGCAGCGTCCAAGTTATTATCCATCCTTGTCTACGTAGCTTGGCTTTGCCGGTGACCAAGATATGTATATATGGATGCCAAATGCAAGAAAAGAACATGCATTGTTGATAAAAAGAATGGTTTAGCGTTAAACCAAGGAGTCATCGGCTTCAAATTAGTATGCGTCGACACATGGAACAAAGTTGTACGCTTTGAAGTTGACATCTGAATAAGAGAGGGCAAGGTCAGAGCCGGGGGGTGGGTGGTTGTGGGTTGCGGCAACCCAAGGTGGCCCAGTCCTCGAAAAGAGAGTAATAAATGCTAGAGGAGCAGAAGAATGCAGGACTTCTTTGGCAGAACGGAAAAGATGGTAATGATGCGAAAGGAGAGGAAATGATTTTGTAATCGATTGCTTTATGATTGATGAGCTTCAGAAAAAGTAATACGGCCCCGGGATGCATGAGCGTGAAGGTGGAAGAAAAAAGGCCTTTTTTCCCCCTTCCCCCCCCCCCCCCCCCCCACCCCTGAAGCGCCCTTTTCTACCTTTACTTTACCTGGCACCAAAAGTGAGAAGACGACTCTGACAATGGGCATCATGACTGCATGATATAACAGCTTATCCATCCATGCACCCATAACCTTCATGGCTGTGTATAACGTTGGTTGAGAATGTAAGCCGTTTCTTTGACTCCCACTTGACCTAAGGGTTTGCAGCCAGGTAGACTGTTATGGCTATGGCTAGAGATAGAGAGAGAAAAAGAGTGAGGGTTGTATGGGGGTCAGTGTGGGATGTGTGACTGAGCTTTCACATCATGGTTTTGTTTAGGGCCCTGAAGAAAGAGGGTGACCAGGAAAGTCGCTGACCATTTTGTCTGCCCCGCATTTAAAGCATGCTCTGTGCTTCTTATATACTAATATACACACACTGTACAATTGTACTGTGGTATGTGGACCCGGAATCAATTCAAATTGGGGGTCGCTAAGCGATCATGTGGCTCTGGGATTTCTGATTTCTGTCCCACCGTCTTGTCACATTTTCGACGCCCGTTTCCACAGCCATCAAAAACGGTGTCTCTGACATGTCAAGCTCTCTGGGTTGTATTCATAATCATAATCATAATCATAATCATAATCATAATCATAATCATAATCATAATCATGAATCACCGCTTTTAAACTCTTTTTGGGGTTCTGATTTTTTGATTGTTAATCTAGTTTTCAGTGTTAATGAAACTAGTTTGCTTTTCCTGGTGGACCTATCTGGTTATTAAGATTGGTAATTGAAAAGAAATAAACATCCACATGAACTTTAAAAGATAATGGGGACCAATACGGATAGGGTGGTCCAGTCCATGGCCACAGAAGACCCAGACTCGGACCCGACAAACACAGGACCAAATTGGACCCAGACTCGGTGCAAGGTCCAACCCATACAGAACCTTCAGTAGCTTTCTGTAGAGTGACTCTTCCGCAAGCCATTAAAACCGGGGGGCTATTTTTTTAACAAATCAGCTGCATCTCCACTGCGATTGATTGTACTACTCTAGCTGAAAAGTCACCTCTGGAAACAGTTTTTTTCTGTAGCTCACAGAGCAACATTAAAGAGAACAACATGGGTTTTTGATGTTGGCAAGACTCCGTCCTGTGGTATGATGAATGAAAGTGGCACTTGTGTGGTCCAAGTCCCAACTCAGGGTGATCAAAAAGCTTGGAAGTGCCCAACTTCCATGTTGGACTATCTTTAGCTTTTAGGTACTGAGTTAAATAGCTACTCCCATTTGTCAAACCTACTTGTAGATGCCACATGGTGTTTCATAAATGAAAGCACATTAACCAGACGAAAAAGCTTGGAATGGTAGTACATCACTCCAAATGCAGCCCACTGTAGAACTGGCTAAAATGGCCAGAAAGCCCAACAAAAGGACATTGTTGACGTTGCCAGATTTAATGTTGAAACTTACGGGCTTTGTGGGCCTCAAAGATTATTCTTTTTGGTTGAATAGTGAGGCTATAAAACTAAATTCATAAGCAGCAATGGACTCCTTTTACCCCCCAGAAAGCCTGAGCACAAGAAATCACTCGGAAAGATGCATGAATGTTCTCAAACCATACGACATAAGAGAATTCAATATATGAAAAGAACACAGAATCTTAAAAGAGACTTGATGAAGGAAAGCTGCATGAATGCTCTTCCATTTTTCTTCCTTTGGTTAGAAACAAGGAAATCAAAGTGTCATGATCTGTCCACTAAATTCATAACACATAGCAAGTGATGTAGAAGGTTTCTTAGAATGCATCATCGAGCATTTTGATTAAAAAAAAAAAAATCTCGTACTTGTTAGGAGCATGTCATGAGCACAAGCCCAAACAATTAACTTGGTCAAAGCCCATTAGGTAAAAGAAGGCTTGTCTTGATGGGTCTCAACCAGGAGGGATCAAAAGGAGTTGTCATGTACAGAGAAAGTATTATGAAATTTACGAAGAAAATACTTTCAGATGAATCAATATGTTTATTGTTCACATGATATCAAATGCTCACCTGCTAGTAAGAAATTTAAACTCTTATACTTTTTCATTTTCTAAGCAACTTTTAGCCCACAACACAAACAGAGTCAAGTCAATAAGCAATACCATCAATTATTTAATGGTTGATATTAAAATGTGCAAACATGATTTCACACGAATTGTTTCATAAGGAAGAAAAAATATAAATAACTAAATAAATAAAAATTGACAGAGGAACCTCTAATGACAATCATTAAATCGTAAGCAATAGCTTGTTGATTCAATCAAATATCCAGCAAAACTTCTTTTTTCATCCCACTCGATCCAGATTAACAGCAGTGTTGCTTGGAGCACTGTCAAAAGAATTGTGCATAGACACTATACAAGAATTGGTTCCCAAATGCACACCGGCGTCAGGTCTCTGTAGAAAGAAATGGTCCTAAATAGTGACAGAGCTACAAGAAACTTAAAAATATAAAAAATGCATGTGTTGCATTTGGCAATGCTCTCTGGTGAAGTTCACTATGGCTTCTCAAATTGCTTCAACAGAGCAACCATCCTATCAGCAGTTTCTGTCGTTGCAAGATTGTCCCTCTCGGCTACGACCTGCAAAACATGCATGCCAAATAGGTTTTGCACACTTATCTTGAATGCAACATTGTATGCATCTACTCAAATATAACACCAATGTGTTTTTGTCTTCCAGGACTATATATAAATCTTTTGGTCATAATAAAATGACAAAAATGAAGAAATCACCTCTTGAAGGACTTCAATGATCTTTGGAAGGTGTATATTTTCAGGGCCTAAGAGTTCCTTATCTGACCTGCGGATCATTAAACAATACCAGTAAATTCAATTTAGTGCAGAACTGCAGTCATGCAAAGGCAATGGAGAATTCTTCTACAATCTTCTTGAAGGAGTTGAGAGGAACGTACCTTTCTAACATTGAACAAAGTTGTTCATGCACCTGTTTGGCTTCAGTTGAATCGTCTTTTATTGGCAAGTAGCTTAACCAGGTGGGAACAACCTGTAATTAAAGAGCAATAAGAGGAAACACTCAACCTACAAAAGTCGACTATAACTATGATGATTGAGTATTCCTCCAAAAGCCATCTGAACCATGTGTTTAGCATCAAGTGATTGAGACTGGTCCTCTGAGGAAGACATCCAAAGGGCATCCACGAGGGTGGCACTTAAAAAAATTGGATTCCCTAGTTTTAATGAAACTCTAGTCTCAGTCCTCGCGTTTCAGCAGAGAATATAGATATGAAATAAAGGCTACCACCTTAATGGATCCGTATCCTAGGATGTTTCTGGTTTTCCATCCACTAATTCATTGAAATTCAAGCCACCAATAATCAGCAAGTATGTGAATCTACAAAAGAAGCATAACACGATGTGAAAATCATAAGATATGTACCTGAGGTGCATTAATACTCTCACGATGGAGCTCGCATATTTTCCCAAGAGCTGAGACGGCAATAACACGTGTCTTTCCATTTTCAGGACTTGATGCATCTGAACGTCTTATCACAGAATTCAAACTGGCGACAGCAGCTACAGGATGCCAAGAGTATTCGATAACTGATAGAATTTTGGAAATGTTAAAAGTTTCTGGTGCATGTTTAACATGATAAGAAAGGCACCTTCAGCCGTAGTTTTAAACTTAGATGGCGCAAACTCAGCGCAAACGCTAAATCCAATAGCAGCTCTCTGCAGAAAACAGAACAAAGAAAGGAAAAAAAGGAAACGAAAGGACTTTCAGATGCACAGAAAACCACCACAGAGTAAGTTGACTGGAGAAACCTGGCTAATAACTGAGTCCTCGTCATCACAAGCTTTCAAGAGGAGTGGAAGATATTCGCCAACGAAACTGTCAAGAAAATATGTAGGAAAGACATATAAAACGCACAAATGAATATCATGTCTCCAAGCAACGAAGTTTTTGAGGGAGATGTACCCATGTGCAGCTTCTGGGCATCGGTGAATTACACAATTGACAATTGAAAAGGAAAGTGCATCGTTACCAAAGGAAGAGCATTCATGGCACTGCATGGAAAGACAAAGCAAAAGCAAAAGCAAAAGCAAAAGCATATCATATGGAAAGAAAATTTCGCAATCTTATAGACATGCGGTAATACCAAATATCCTATAATTGATCAGTCCGGGACCTGAAATCTCATTTTGAGTTCCTAGACTGTAAAATTCTGGTCCCTCTAGAGAAAAATATCCTTGCAATGACTTGGGATTGGATGGGCTAACTTCCTATCTTTTGTTATCAAAATCCATATGTATGCTGTTCAAGCATAATTCTGGTCCCTCCACAAGCTGTTTAACATTAAGGTTCGTGAAATCAAAGAGAGCATTATTTTTACAGTTTATTTTTTTCGTGGTCCTACAGCAATGAGGAAAACTTCTACCCCTAAGACTAACGCTGAAAGATCAAATCCAACCGTGAAAACTTCTCAAATACAGTTTTAGAACTACATAATATTTTAGTTTGATGTTCTAAATTAGTTGTGCCTGTTACCATTCAGTATGAATAGATGCATTACATAATAAGTCCCTACCCTGTGTGAGAGCCTCTAGCAATGAGTTACAGAGGATGGCGATGCTAAGAGGAGAGATTTCATAAGTGGATCAACCCATCCCAGTGGATTTTCTGAATTCACGAAAAGGAAGCACTGGCTAGTGTCGTTCAGAAGCTATTAGACAAAATAAGGCCGAAGCAGAGTGAATGAATGGAAGTAAATGTGCAGTATAATTTTGCATCGAATAGATATTTCTCATCTTCATTGGCGATAGCTATAGGGAGAAAAGCGATCTTTTATTTTCCAACAGGTTTTGATTTACAGGCAACGCATCAGTTGGAAAAAAGGTACTGCAAATTATTGGGAAGAAGATATTTTAAATCCTAATACTTGACACAAAAATTTAAAATCATTCCTTGATGTCGTGGCACAACTCACCAGAAACGCTGAGATGCACAGTTTTCTCCTGCATATTAAATATCCTAATTGTTCGATGCATTTTAAGGTTTGATCATAAGCATGTACAAGAAGCATAGATTGATAGCTGCAGAAAGAAACTAGTAGAAGAAAATGTATTTACTTACCATCCTAGCTATTACTTTTGATAAAATTTTGTCGAAGTAAGGCTTGAGTTTATCCTTAAACACTTGGATCATTGTGCTCAAGCAATTTCCAGCCTGTAAGAAGAAAACAAAATGAAACCAATAACAAATGTATGTACTGTTCAACCCATAAGATACACGGAAATGAGTATCTGAAAGCAGACGTGATGAATGATATCTTCCAACTGCTTTTCTGTGCTCTTTTCATCTTCCACGTCAAAATCTTCCATGTCAGAATCTTCCAGGTTGCTAAATGGTTTCAGATATAGCACATGCATCATCCCATCTGTGACCAGCTTGATCTGTGCTGCAGTGAAAACTGATCCAGATTCCTGAAAAAGGAAAGTCAGTGCTGAAGAGATAATGTAAACTTGGTGTGATGGTGAACAGTGTGAAAATCCCTTCTGCATATTTGATTACTATAGAACTTAATGTGGATTATGCATTCAAAATTTGAAATCCTAAGCAATTATTGAATCAACAATGATTGGGGATTTTTTGGGTGAAACATTTTACTTCAAATAAACAAGGAAATCATGCCTTCTTTGAAATCATGCCTTCTTTGAAGTAAGGGTTATGACAAACCTCTATGCATCTTCTTAGCGAGCTTAACATTGTGGCACATATTTCTTTGTCCTGTTCCTGCGAGGCAATTGGGCTTTTCAACTTAAAGTACTTTAACGCAGAGAAAATATGAAACATGTCTAAAATACTGGAAACTATAAGAACATAATTAAAAGATGTTTAGTTACTGCCCATCAATAAAATTGAATCCCAACAATCAAAAAGATCATCTAGTTGAGAGATTGTCAAAGCAGTATAATTAAGACGACTAATTTATGAAAGACAAAGTACATCTATGAAGCAAATATGAAAAATGCAGTCAGACCGGAAATAAGAAAGTCAAATCATCTTTTCAAAACAACATTGAATAACCATAAGGAAAATTTTGACCTCCTTCAAAGCTTTCACCAAACCAGGTACAACTAGGCTCAGTAATTCCTCAACAGAAGACATACTATATCCTCCAGATTCTCGCTTTTGAATGGCCAACATTGCTGAATGCAGTAATTCGGGCATGGCTAGAAACAGAAAGTTTATAAGTCAAACCATATGAACCTATGGTCGATAAGAAAATGGAATTAGGAACTGCAATTTTACGTAAACCTGAAACAGAAGTCCTTCTGGTTTCAGAATCAAGCTGAAATTGGAGCAGCGGAACCAAAATTTTAGCGGCCTAACATATGTGAAACCAAACCAAGTTATATTGATTACAGTTGAGAGCAAAAGTCTTGTAACAAACACCAAGTTGGATGCATCACAACTAACCTGATTGACCCAAGTGAAAAAGTCTTCCTTTAAATGACAAGCGCAGCAGGATAGCAGTTTACAAGCCAGTGCTTTCTCCTGTAATACATTACTAAACAAGACATACAGTCCTTAGTAAAAGCTAAAATATGCTTGTCAGTGTAAATGTCTCCGTATATTTTGTCCACCTAACATGAGGAAATAAATGGAAACCTTGTAGATCCTTATCTTAATAGCCTGCTTCCATTTGTGATTCAGATTTCTAGTGGTCTCAAATGACATAATAAGATAATGTCAGTTTGCAAATGAATGAAAAAATTGACGTTTCAAGAATCCATCGGTTCACTAAAATGCAAAGATCTCCCAGATCAATCTTTAACTGATGAGAAAAAGGTTGATTTTCAAGAACAAAAGGAATTAAAAAGAAAAAAGTTAGGACAAACCTATGCCAGTCAATGTTTTGGTCAGTGCTTAGTTCTGCGGAACGAAGAAAAATAGGCATTATATCTCTAATGTAGACTAGAGAATCCTTCCCTAGGCATTGGCAGAGTTTCGTCCATGCCTGCAAAAAATTAAGCATTTTTTACACTCAAGATTGTCAATAAAAGTGACTATTAGTTATATGATCAGTTCATATGAGGTATTAAAACGAAATAGAATATACATTTACCTGTAACAGATGGACTCTGGCAGAACGATCTTTGTCCGACAAGGATTGGTGTAGTGCTATAAGAACTTCCATCACCTTAATCAAGAGAAGTTTAGTAAATTCAAGGAGTAGACATTCACAGCAACTTCTGACTAATTGTAGTGCCATTCTATTTTTTTTTCCTAATGTCTTGATTTTTCTTTTGTTCATTATTTCTCACGTACATCTAGAATATTAGAACAACTACAAGAAGTTTCTATCAAAAAAACCAGAATGAATAGGGTTTTATGTAAAATTCTCACCTTTGGAGCATCATTTATAAATTTCTCCTTTCCAACACCCAATGCGATCGAACTAATGCACTCGGCTGATCTGGCTCGAATCTCAAGCTTAGATTCATCTGTGTCATTGAAAAGAATAGCTTTCAAGGAACACAAAGTGGCATCATACCAACGATGGAATTGGCCCTGTAGCAATTCTTGCATGGATTAGAAAAGAAAAGAAAGAAAAACCAAAAACACAAGAAAGAGAAAAATACTGATAAAATTGCAATTGATGCCAGAGTAGCCATAGCCTCCTCGTGTAACTGCTTCTTCTCATTCTGAAATTTCACATGTAATGTAGGAGTTAATACAAGATAGATATTACAGATAGTAACCAACATAATCTGTATAATTATTTGGATCAGGGAAAAGCAGCATTGTTTTGAGTTTGAGCAGAAAAATGGTCATCAAGTGTGAGTTTGTATTCTTCTTTTCAAACAAAACCAAAGATCTACCTGCAGGAGTACAACCATTTTGTTCAGTATTTCCTTCAAGTGAAATGTTAATTCATCTCCAACACAGCCCCCGATGAAGCAACGAATTGCCCGAGCAGCTTCTGTCTGTATGAGAAAGTTTTACTGACTGAAAAAGCAACATGAAAATGAAAAGGAAAAGAATAGAGGATAATACTTCCTACCCTGTAGCATCAGAATGAGGAACTGTGTTATCCAAAATTAAAAATGCTCTAAAAGTTGTAGGACGTTGCATGGAAATGTATACTATACCCATGACACTCAAAGCTTAAAGGAATTGATCATAAGATACATGGTAAGAAAGTTTAAAATTGAAGTACCTGTAACTGGGAAAGGTGATCTTCAGTCAATGCATTTAGAGCAGGCAATATCATATGATGATAATGGACTTGTAATTTTGGTGCCAACTTGCCACTTAGAACCTGCACTGCATTTGCAGCAGCCAAGCGAACTCGAGGGTGGGGATCTTGCAATGAAATTGATATAATTCTCGCTGCTTTCTCAAGATTATTCATCGTTTCCTGTTCAAGAGAAACGAATGAAAACTCCATGACACAAAAACAAATACACATACATGCACACAAACCCACAGAAAAATAGAAAGTGAGATCTGAAAATCGAACCATGAAACAGTTCATTGTACCTCTAGGCATAGATTTGCAACTATAGGAAGGGCAATGATTCCAGCATGACGCTTCTGCCATTCTGGGGCAAGTACGTATTGTTGCATCAATAATAAAGCAAAGGGCAGGACTACCTTCTTATCCCCTGTACACGAAATCATGTCCAATAGGGAAACTCCTACTTGATAACCCTCCTTCTTCCCTGCAGCTATACCCTTGCTGCCTTCTGTATCATACCATGCAGGATCATCTTCAACAAAGACAAGCAGCGACATTGCAATTGAGAGTAGGCTGTGAACAATCTCACCGCCCGTGATCTGCATCAGATTTAACACTTCCTTGGTCGAAGAATCATAGACTAATGAAAGAAAGTATAGGGCTACACTCCTTGTGTGCTCTACTGCATTCTCAGACTGGGCGATCTGAATCATTGATTCACACACATTTTTGAAGTGTTTTGCGAAGAACTTGGGGTTCAATCGGACCACGGAAAGGAAATTCTGTAGACAAACAACAACAGACATCTCCTCCCCATCATGCACGTATTGAACGACTTGCTCTAACATTTCCGGCAAAAGATCTTTTGCTCCATCACTGTTAATACTACCCTTCGCATGCGTTATCAATTGTAACAACGTCCTAAAGGTCAAGAATCTGATGTGTTTATTAGGTGATCTAAGAGACTTCAAGTTCGCCGAGTAAAAAGAATCAAATCTTGGCCTCAAGAATAGGTCCATGTTCATTGGCATATTAGAGAACACCAAAAAACCCATGACTTTGTACTCTTCGTCCTCTGTCTCAGCAAAAGATATTATAAAATCAAGAAGCTCCGGCCACTCTGCGTCCATTGTCTCGAAGACCCTGTTAGCAACAATGCCTATTAACTTGGACAAAGTCTCTTGGATGGGCCGTGAGGTTTCTCGTAAAAAACACTCAAGAAGCCGGGGCTTGAGCTCGGTTAAGATCACAGGGGAAATCGCGGTGGCCCGGAGTTGTAGAAGGTCGTAGAGTAAACTGGCGTAGCGGGCAATGATATCTCGCTGAAGAGAGAAATGAAGGAGGCAAGCGAGCTTGAGTGACAGAGTGTTGGGATACTGCACGACGCAGAAATCGTAGATGATCCCTTGGAGTCGCTGTAGGCCTTCTTCTTCTTCTCCGGACAGGTCGGAGAGGAGAAGCTGTTTGGCCTCGGTTCTGAGGGTCTCTATGGACTCCATTGAAGCCAGAAGCAGGTTCAGATTTCTTCAACCTTTGGAGAGAAAGATTGAAACTTTGAATGGCAGTTTTGGAGGGCTTTCGAAGACACAGAGAGAGAGAGAGAGAGAGGGAGAGAGGAAACTGACTTTCTCTGATGGCAGTTGGCCACGTTGGCAAGAAAAGACGCGGGAGGTCGACGGGTAAATACGTAATATCACGTGGGACTAAATTGGTTATCCAAGCTGAGGAGGGGGGTACTTTTGTCATTCGAAGTAAAAGATTAGCTCCGGTAGGTTGATAATGCGATCACCTCGTATCATCATCAAGCTGCACCCACCGTCCACAAGCCAAAATCCTGTCCCCGGGGCACGATTCCGGTAGTACTTTACCGCCGTCAGCCGGCAGTGCAACATGGCTGAACACCCAGTGCGTTTTGGTATCATGGGATGCGCCGAGATATCCAGGAAGGTGGCTAGAGCCATAGACTTGGCACCCAACTCGATCCTCTACGCCGTCGCCAGTCGCACGATCGAAAAGGCTAAGGATTTTGCCGCCGCGATCGGATTACCGGAGGCCGTGAAGATTTATGGGAGCTATGATCAGCTACTCGACGACCCATGCGTGGACGTAGTATATATGCCACTCCCAACCAGCCTCCATGTGAAGTGGGCGGTCCTGGCTGCCCAGAGGAAGAAGCATTTGCTTTTGGAGAAACCGACGGCTGTTAACGTGGTGGAGCTTAATCGGATATTGGAAGCATGCGAATCGAACGGTGTGCAGTTCATGGATGGGAGCATGTGGCTTCATCATCCTAGGACTGCCAAAATGAAGGAGTTGCTTTCTAGCTTCGGACAACTTAACTTGGTGAGTATATATTTCCTTTTTTTGGCTATGGTTGTATTAGGTACAATATGGCGGCACAAATACAGCGAAATTAGGATCTATGTGAAAAATAAACTTCTTTAGATAAATTTACTAGTTATGATGCCTGTTCCCTGTTCTTGGCCTTAAGAGATTTCTAGGAGCCTTCTGGGTCTTTGCCATCTCGAATATGATTTTGTGAGAAATCTGTATTATAGTTTATGCACGTCCAATCAAATTTATCTTCTTGCCATTGATTGTGTTAGGAATTCCAAGTTTCTTGTCAAGAGGACCTATTTCCTTTATGCCATGAATTCTACTGCAGGGGCTTTTCTTTTTCTTTTTTTGGTTCACACAGCAATCTAACTTGCTATGACATTAGTAGTCTTCTTGTCGTGCTTGAAGTTAAGCATAAATTGTAGCTTCTATCGACTGGTGTCTTCATGATCATTAGCCAGTTTCTCTTGCACATTGATCCACCCGCGACCATTCTCACCTAAGATCCGCCAGTACTATGCGGCACAAAACAGTTAAAACATTAATACCAGCCTGTGAAGTCTGCCTTAGCAGCTGTGAGTATGAAACCATGATCATCTAGACATGGAAAGATAACTTGTTGCTAGTTTATACTCACTTTAGAGCATCCTTCTCAGTCATTACTTTCGTCCCTTATTCACTAGGGTCCACTTGGGTCTTAGTTGTATCTCAATCTACGATGGCCACAGACTCGGAATACTCTTTTCTGCCACACTTAGACACCCTGTTCTGCCATGTGCATGTATCCTCTATATCCATTGTGATGTAGTTGAGTCACGGTTTTAAAATATGTCATAATAAATAAAAAAAATGGCATTTGAATGTCATGGGGCAACCAAATCTGCCTGATGGTTTCCATGTATGCGCATGGCTTGTATCCCTCTTCTAGTTTAAAACTGGGTGCAAAAGCTGGTGATGGCATGTTTCTCCTGCAATCCAGCGATTTGTCCTGGTTGACAACTGTTGTTGCCAATAGATACATAGCGAGCATCTTGCATCATGTGCCTGCTGGAAGTGCAAGCCAAACCTTTCATCAATCCACGAAGAATGCCAAATACCACATTGGAAGTGCTAGCCAAATTCTCTGGCAGTATCTGGTTTGCATTTCCACTGATGTCAAAGTAAGGAATAGTTTGGAAATTCCGTCAGAAGAGGTCCAATCCCAATTTCCAATGCTGGTCGATTGTAGTGTTCTTCTTGTGATGAATTAGTACTACTGGTGATGAATTAATAGAAACTTACTATTTATCTCCGCTTATGTTCCTCTGATTTGAAGATTCACAGCCAGTCAACAATGGCAGCAACCCCAGAGTTTCTTGAGAGCAACATAAGAGTAAAACCGGACTTGGACGCCCTTGGTGCCCTTGGAGACTTGGCCTGGTATTGTATTGGAGCCACCTTGTGGGCTAGGGACTATCAACTGCCAACTGCAGTAACTGCACTGCCTGATGTGACCCGGAACTCGGCCGGAGTCATCATGTCATGCACCGCCTCCCTTCACTGGGATCAACCGGACGGCGCAGTTGCAACTATTCACTGCTCATTCCTGTCCAGCCGATCGATGGACTTGGCTATATCTGCTTCCAGAGGATCCCTGCACGTGATGGACTTCATAATCCCAAAGAAGGAGCATTCTGCTTCTTTTGACTTCACAATCGGTGCTAAGTTTGTTGATCGCCATATTGGCTGGAATGTGAGGCCGGCGGAAGTTCATGTGGCTTCCCCGCTTCCTCAAGAGGCTTTGATGGTTCAAGAACTAGCAAGGCTTGTTGGGGGCATCAGGAAACATGAGTTGGAGCCGGATAGCAAATGGCCTGAGATTAGTAGAAAGACGCAGTTAGTAATGGATGCAGTCAAGAAGTCCATCGATCTTGGCTGTAAACCGGTTGATTTGTAATTAGCTTGCTGAGGGAACTCTCCCCTCTTGTTCATGTAACATACATTAAGCACAAGACCATATACTACATAAATGTTTCGAGCTCTTGAAGTTTGCTATGCAGTTACCACTTGGTTATCCAAATTTAAGTAGAATACTTTATTACAAATTGGGTTTCTGTAATAGAGTAATATTTATGAATTGATTCAAGTTTGAAGTGAAAAAATGACTTTATCCTTAATATCTTGATATAATATTTTTCTTATATGTTCAAGTATCATGCTCTTAATATTAATTTTTAAGAAAAAAGGTTGAATCTTTACAAACAATTTATTTTGCATAAGATGCAGCTTGCAACCATAATAATTGATCAGGGATCAACACTAATAATTCGGAAGAATCTTCAAAGCAAAAGACTTGGGCACCAAGTGCAGCCCGCAACCTGTCATGGCCCAAGATCCCATTGTTCTTTTTCAGCCACATCTCCATGCAACAGCTTTATCTGCCTGTAGAGGGATGGCATCCTACCCGATGATCTCTCTCGAATCCCAAAAATGGGGAGAGCATAAGAAAACTCAAACAGGCTTTGATAATGATTCCCGCCATTGTTCTTTCATCTAATGTAACCGTCGCTGCTAACATAGCGGTCCCTGCAGTTCCCAGAACTTACAAACGCCAAAGATCTCTACGTTCGACCTTCAAATCTCTTACTAAATCAGGAAAACTAGATGAGGCTCTTCGCCTTATCGAATGCCCACCGTCCACATCCTCGGCCGCGGAGCCAGATCTTGAGGCCTATTCTCTTTTCCTACACACCTGTATTTCTAGAAAATCCTTGGAACATGGCCAAAGACTATACTTTCACCTTCTACTCTCTAGAGGTAAAGGGAAGAATGACCTTCTCAAGAATCCCAACTTCAAGAGCAAGTTCATCACGCTTTACTCCGTTTGCGGTTTAATAGATGAGGCCCGCCGCGTATTTGAGGATGGCCTTGAAGATGAACATGTGCCCGAGTCAGTCTGGGTGGCAATGGCTATTGGGTTTTCGAGGAATGGGTGTTTGAAAGAAGCTTTATTTCTTTATTGTGACATGTTGTCGCGGTCCATCCAACCGGGCAATTTTGCATTTTCGATGGCCCTAAAGGCATGCGCTGATTTGTCAGAATTGGGGATAGGTAGAGCGGTCCACGCCCAGATAATAAAGTGTGATGAAGAACCAGACCAAGTGGTAAACAATGCTCTTCTAAGGCTATACGCAGAACTTGGGTGCCTGTATGAGGGATCGAAGTTATTCGAGGAAATGCCCCAACGAAATGTTGTTTCTTGGAACTCTTTGATTGCGGGTTTTCTTCGCCATGAACAAGTGTTTGAGTCCCTGTGCACTTTTAGAAGAATGCAAGAAGAAGGGATTGCCTTCAGTTGGGTTACTCTTACTACAGTTTTAGCAGCTTGTTCCAAAGTGACTGCGCTGAATAGTGGCAAAGAGATGCATGCCCAGATTGTGAAGTCTACTAGAGGACCTGATGTTTCGCTACTTAACTCACTTATGGACATGTATGCAAAATGTGGAGCTTTAGATTACTGTAGGAGAGTGTTTGATGCAATGTGGAGTAAGGATTTGACATCATGGAATACATTGTTGACAGGGTATGCAGTCAATGGGCATATACAAGTTGCTGTCAAGGTTTTCAATGAGATGGTTGAGACAGGCATTAAACCAGACGCAGTAACCTTTATTGCCTTGCTGTCCGGTTGTAGCCATGCAGGGCTTACTGATGAAGGACAAAGGTTGTTCACTAGAATGAAGGATTACTGGGTGACACGGAAGGTAGAGCATTATGCTTGTTTGGTGGATATGTTAGCCAGAGGTGGGAGAATAAAGGAGGCCCTTGAGGTAGTGAAGTCCATGCCTATGAGGCCGACTGGTAGCATCTGGGGTTCATTACTCAATGCATGCAGGCTGTATGGCGATGTTTCTTTAGGAGAGTCTATTGCGGAGAAATTATTTGAGCTTGAACCTAGCAATCCTGGGAACTACGTGATACTCTCCAATATATATGCTAATGCAGGGATGTGGGACAAAGTTAAGTCGTTAAGAGAGTTGATGGAAAGAAGGGGAATGAAGAAAGAGGCAGGCTGCAGTTGGATCCAGATAAAGAATAGAATTCACACTTTTGTGGCAGGAGGAGGTTTCAAATTTCGTAATTCTGACGAGTATAAGAAGGTTTGGGGTGAACTAATGGATGCAATGGAAGAAATTGGATATGTCCCTTCAACGGAGGTTGTACTTCATGATGTAAATGAAGAAACAAAAACATTGTGGGTTTGTGGGCATAGTGAACGACTAGCTACTGTTTTTGCACTAATTCATACTTCCACCAGAATGCCAATTAGAATCACGAAGAACCTTCGTGTTTGTGTAGATTGTCACACCTGGATGAAGTTTGTTTCTAGAGTTACCGGCAGAGTGATTGTTTTAAGGGATACCAACCGGTTCCACCATATCAAACAAGGAGCTTGCTCTTGTAAGGACCACTGGTGATCACTATTTGACTGCATTTTATTTCCCATTTAATTTATTCTTACTGTTCTTGTTACCCACCAGAAAAACTATTATTTCTGTGTGTTTGATAATGTGGAACAGGCTTTTGCTTAACAGAAACATTGGCATACTTCTCTTGTTAATTGGAAAAGAGGGAACAATTATAAAAATTAGAGCATGATTTAAGTGGGTTGCCCTCAAGAAATGTACAATAACTTAGTAGAAAAAACATGATACTGAATATTACTGAGGATTACAGTATTAAGATCAAATTAGTCACTGGGGCAGAGCTCAAATTGCTGTGAGTATAGAGTTGTCATCCCAGAAATAGAGAAGATATATTTGAACTTTAGGTTAGTTAGAGAGTGTCCATTAATCTATCCTTGGGTACAATATTCATATTTTGTCTCTCAAGTTGAATCTGCATAACATTTTACACAAAAGTTTGAAATCATGTAATTTAGTCAGCATTTCTGATGATTTCTAACTATAAAATACCTTCACCTTATACGAAATAGGAGTAAGAGGATGTAAAATGCTGCCTATCAAGACGTGTTTGTAGATATTACCATTATTAAGGTTCTGTTGCTCTTCAATCATTAAATTTTAAATATATGGAAGATTTATCACATAATTTTAGTTTCATGCTCCTGATAGTAACCCCACCCTTCCCATGAAATTTCCAGCCGAAACAAAAATGGTATAGTAATTCTGTCAACTTGTTTTCAGCTCAAAATTTGGGGGACGTACAATAACAGTACGAAATATGCTCATGAAAACAAGGAATAAACTAGATACCCAAGTGATTAGGGGGTACATTGCATCTAACTTCTTGTTAAAACTAGAACAAAGACCAATGGAATTCATAATGGCACAAAGATCAATACAATTCTTATTGATGACAACGATTGCGGAGATTGTATCTTTTGTAATCAGATTGTTCAAGACTAAATTTTGTCACTTCTTCTGGAAGTACATATTCGGGGTCCTCATCTAAATTATCCACATCTTCTGGCAAATCAGTGTCAATCCATTTAGACCAATTCACATCATCATCTGTTTCCCAAGCCAACTCCTTGTGTTTTTCCATGCCATTAACCTTCTCAATTAATGTTAGTAGCATCTGATGATTCAGCACTTCATAGTCTCTGCACAAGTTATAAAGCATGAATTAGATGGACAATCTAGAAATATATCTAACCAAATTCCATATCATTCTTCATTTTAATGTACCTGTATGTGCAAATTGCATGGAAAATCTGCATTGAAGCAAGAACAACATAGAGTGACCTAACAAAGTTTATCATCCACGATTTTTGTTCAATATTATCAGTTGTTGTTATGCGAAGTATCATAACTTCCATGAAGAATGCAGCACAAAGCCCTGTGAACAAGAATTAGTTCTTTTTGTCAATATACAACTATCCTAATAAAAAATTGTAGAGGAGAAGAAATAGTGGAAAACTTACCTATATATAGCCAGGGTCTGACTTTGTATGTTTGTTTGGTGCTAGTGAGCATGTAGATTATAAGGATTGATATGCAGTAGAGGAAGAAAACTTTGATTAATCGAGATTCAAGCAGCATGGCTTTGTGCAAAGCAAACAGCTTATCTAAAGCAATGAACATGGTTGCTTGCTTTGATTCAAAAGATTCCTGTTAAGTAAAAATGGAGATTAGTTCATGCCAAAACAACATACAAAGGCCCTCTGAAATAGGAAAGGGTGGAAGAAAATGCTTACCTGGGCTTCCAATATTGACTTCGAATTTTTCATTAAGTGGCCATGAACTTTTTGAAGCTCTTCCTGCCGCTGAAGAAGCTCTTCCTGTTGTCTATGCCCATATTCAGCTAACTGTTGCAGCATACTCCTGTGAATCAACCAGAAAAGGATAAGTACAGCTATTTCTTGGTTTTAATTTTCTTGTATCATTTAGTTTCCTATTTTACCTGCTCTCTTCTAGTGCATCGGATTGAGACTTGGTTAAAATCTGAATACCTTGAAGTGCTGTGGATTGCCCATCTAGAAGTTGTTGTTGCTTATCTAAGGAGACCCCTGCCATACTCCCGATGTCATCAGCTTTTTCCTGTAGATTTCTCATCTTCAAAGACATGCCATCTCCAACTTTAGTTATCTCCTTTTCTATTTCCACCGCCTCATTTCTTAAATTATCTATTTCTTGGCCCAAAATGTTGTAAGAATGTTTGAGCATTGCCATCCCGTCTTCCAAACTCCTCTTCATTTCCACTTGTCCTTCTTGCAGCTCTGTTTGAGAAGCCGCAATTCTTGTGGATTGCTCAAATACAGCTTCTGAATTCTTTAAGACAACATCTATATGATCTCCGACATTCTTGGATGTTACAGCAACTTGTTGAATCCGAGTATCAACGGTGTTCAAAGACTCATAAATTTCGTTTGAGTTCTCCAATAAAGCTTTTGTCTTTTGGTCTATGATTTCTAGTTTTTCTTCCGCCAAATGGGCTGAATCTTTCAAATCATGCACCAGTCTCTCTGTTTGTTGCTTAAAGATATGAGCCCTGAAAATAAGACAGACAAGAAACAAAATAATCTTTAGTCCTTCACACAAGTAAAAGGAACAAATTCAACCTGTGTAAAAGAAACAATACTCACTGTATCTGATGGCAGATGGAATTGGTTTCAAGGTAGAATTCTAGATAAACCTTGTGCTCATATTCATCCAAGCCCTTTAGGCATGTGACCATGGCAGATTTTGAGTCACAAGAAGGAAAAGGTGGCCTGCCAGTGTCTTTCTGAAAGCAATCACCAAGATGCCAAGCAAATCTGGACCGCCTCTCAACCTTGGCCAGAATCTCCGAGCAGCCGGCAAAGAGATTTCTGTAAGCGTTTTGCCAGCAAGTGTTTGCACCGACCATCTTGCTTTTAGCACTTTCCACCACCTTGATTCCCTTCTGATCATTAAAAGCTTCCATGGAGAATTCAGCAACACGAGAATTATCCTTCTCGGCCGAAGCTCTCTTATCAGCATGAGTCTCTCTGGCAGAAGAGAACCAACTCCACGAGTAGCACTTCGGTAGAAACGAGATTCCAATTATCAAGAGAAGAAGATGACAACGATAACCCATTACTTAAGCTTCTGTGTAAGCCTGAGTCTCCAAGTAATAAAACCTGCGTTTCAAAGTTCAAATTCAGTGGGTTTAGCCTTCTACATCAAAAGTAAATCCGCGTACAGGCACCCATCAACCAGTCGATGTGTTTGCGGTATAAATATTGCTGTAGAGAGAGAAACGGGAAACTTGACCGCCAAGAAAAGAAATCAAACTTCAACCAGAAAAGGACAGGCCGAAAGACAAAGTAAACAAGAGTAACGAAGAAGATTAAGAGTCGTTAAAATATCGTTTCTTCATTACAACTTTCCCTCTCTTTTCTTTTTATCCTTTCAGATATCTGCATCAAGAACTCAAAGCACTTGTCAATGACATAAAAGCCCCGGCATGCAATCTTTTTACCGAGCCGGCAAAGAACCCAAGAGACAGAGAAAACAAAAGGCAATAATAACAGTCAGAACCAGAAGGAGTGGGACTTCTAATTATAGAAAAGCCAAATAAAGAAAACTCGCTGGAGTTATTAACCATCTTTGTACGTCAGTTTTCTTACAGTATAAGATTGATGTTATTCAATGCTGTTCTTCTACCCAAGCGGAAGGTCAAGTGAAGGGCAGAAGAAGAAGAAGAAAACAGTCATCAAATCAAACCCTATTTGAATTTTTGACGTTAAAGTATGATGTATTGTTAATAAGCCAGTAACTCAGTACTTAGTTATTAGTCATCCAGGACTAGGATTTCGAAGCTTCATACACCAAAACCCCTTTACCTACTAAAAGAAAAAGTAGAAGATATTATCGTGCAAACCAAGTGTAAAGACAGTATAATCTCAAACCATATCTCTGAACTTTGGTGTCAATGAAGAAAGAGTATGGAGAGTTCATTCAACTAAAGACAGAGAGCAGAAGAAGGAAAGAGAGAGACCTTGAATGGAGTTGTTACTTCGGAGAAAGCAACCTCTGTGGATTGTGTTGGGTGATGTTCGAGTCCTTGTGTTAGAGGGGACACGGCCAGAATGAGAGGGAAACCGACATGTTTATATAGGAAGCCGACGTGCCTCTTCAGAAGGATCATCATCAAACGATGCGTTTAGCTCGAGGAGACGCGTAACTGTTCGTGTGTTCTTAGGAGACCGACGATGGCTTCGTTCCCGTCTATATCCCGCTTTCCAACTCTATCCGGGAAATTCAAATGTTCTTTTACGGTTCTGCCCTTGTCCGGCAGTCTTCTTTTTTTTTTTTTTTTCCTTTCTTTTTTGGGAAAAAGATTAGGATATATATTTAGATTAAAATCACATAAAATATCAAGTTTAATAAAAAGTAACCTCATTAAATTTTCAATTATTTTAGATATTTTTTAGTAGTGATTGTTTGTAAGTCACTCTAATACAGAAACCCATAATTATAAAAGATTGGACACATTAGTTAAGCTGATAATCTTTGGTTAATTGCATAAATCTCATCTTTGTTCTATTTATTTTTCTCATTCTTCAAAATCATCCAACCATATATATGTAATGAAGAAAAAAAAGAATACAAAAATTTTCTTCTTGTAAGTAGTTATGGGGTTTCTGGTGAATTTTTTTTAATATATTTGTTCTCTTTTAATTAGGTTTTGTTTTGTGACCGAATCCTAGCTAATAATCTATATGGAAGAGAGTGTTTAAGGTTTTAGTTTTATGAACTTTTCTTTTAATTTTTTATCATCATAAAGAATTTTAGTTGAAATTGACTCTATAATTTGTTATCTTTACTTTTCAATATTCACTTTCTTATTAAATAAACTTAATTTCTAACCCAATAAGACTAGGTTTTAGAATCCTAACATAATTAGATTTTGACTATTTCAAACCCTAAACCTTATCCAAAGAAAACAATAAAACAAATCTAATTATCTAAAAAGTTCAACTTATAAGTAGACGCCCCAAGTTTAGTGGCAACTGTGGCCTCTGTCACTTGGGAGGCCACGATTCGAGCCTCTCCCCCCTTCTTCATAAATTCCTTTGATCGCTCAACCTCCACCTCCTGTATATGCAAGCTCTCATGAGGAAGAGAGTGGAGGAAGAAGAAGAAGAAGAGCTGGCTTGTGTACACTGTCAGATTCACACATAAATGGTCTCCATCAATCGATTAAGTCTTCAATGGCAGAAAATAGAGTTCGAAACATAATGGTCTCGTAAACAGCTGCTCGAGGTGCTCGAGGTATCAAGTAACCAATAGTATATGCTGCAAATAGCAAACAAACGGTGAGCTGAAGCATGCGTCCTTTTGCCGGGGCTATTGTGAAAGAAGACGGTCATGGCCATCCATGATTCTTGAACTGAAATGTCAATGTGTGTTGTGGGTATTGAAACCATGCTCGAGGGAGAAGGGAATAACAGGAGAAGGAAAGATGGTCAATCGGAGATGAGCACTGTGATTACATTACAATAATCAAAAGCATGACATGTGTCATAACAAGCATAGGAGCACCAAATTATCCTCGTGAGGCTCTTATACATAGACAAACATTCAGTAGAACACCAAAAGGTGAGACTGGATAACGAAAAGAAAAAGATGAAAAAGTACAATAAGAGGAGAAAGAGCTATAAGAACAAAAGCTCGCAGTCATTGCCCAGGCACATCTCACTGTACAGAGAGATTACAAATGTGGAGGAGACACTGAAGCCAGATTTGGAACGAACCAATCTCTTTAAAGTTTCAAAGTGAGGTCGGGTGTAGAGTTCTCTATGTCCACTGATGGAGTCATCTCTACAAAATTTATCTTTGAACTTTCAGTCAGTACAAAACTCGAATGGGGATTACCTGCCTCATCAACCTGACGGAAACTACCAGGCCACAACAGCTCTGCCTCATCATCCTCCACGAAAATGGGCATTCCTAAATAACCATGCTGAAACTTTGTGGTGCTTCTGGTATCAGAGGGTCTCACTGGTGGTACAACGCCATAGTGTGCTGAAGAATGTGCCTTAATTCCTAACGTCCTGAATGGAGATCCATGAAGGGGCAGAGATGCTAGGCTGCTGGCATACCTCTCTGAGAAAATACCCATTCTCATGGCCCGCTTTGCCAGTGTTCTTTCTCTCTTATGTGCATTCTGGTGCCCACCGAGAGCCTGTGAGCTGAAGAACTTACGTTGGCAGTAATTGCAAGAAAAGACTCGTGGCATGGCCGTTGTTGTAGTATGAGATACAGGTTCATTGCTACTCTCGCTCGTGCTGGAAATTGAGAGTCCTACTGAATCTCTTCCCCCTAAATCATCAGTATAGAAGTTGAGAGTTAAGTCAAGAGTGACCGGCTCCGACTGTGATTGAGCCTCTACAAGACCGGTGAGTTGGGAGGAGCTAGTGATACTGTCTTTGGAGGGAGCTGCAGAGGTGGACTTGTTGGAAGCGACTTGGCTGCTAACTTCAGAGTCATTCTCGGAGGAGGCCTTTAATTCAAGGTCAAAGGTAGGTTTCATTGTTGATCTGTGTGGTGAGCTGCAGAAGTTACTTCACATTCGGGATGAGAAGAAACCAGGTTTAGTCACTCAGCATATTGCGAACTCTAGAGGGCCTTCCTGCAATTTGTGGCACAATAATATTCAGTACTTTACACCTAACTTTCACAAATAAACATGAAGCGAAGAAAGAAAGTTAGCTTCATAGAGAGACAAAAGATAAGAATAGGGAGACGAAACGTAGTAGTAAGACAGGGATGCTCCATGATTTTTGTACTACATATGTTCAACACCATGTCTTTTGTCGACACTAGTTTTTCTTTTCTATTTATATACTAAGCAAGATTTCAACTCTAGGCGGCACTTTCAACCTATAAATTCTCAAGATTTCCGAAGGCATTAAAGTTTATGCTCCATAATGAGGCAGCAAGCATTTGTAGAAGAATCGAAAATGCAACTTTTGTTTCTATCGGAAAGAGTAGGAGAGAGAATGAATAACATCAATGCTAATAGATCTTCCTCTGCCCCGGTGTCAACCAGGGCAGCTTGTGAAAAGAAAAACCAGAAAATTCTTTTATATATTTAGTTTCTCTTCCGATGTTTCCTGTGTTTAAGAAAATCGAAATTAATATCTGAAATACTGATTCAAGAAAATTGAAAGAATCTATTAGATTAGGCAGCATTCAAGTCTTTATTCTGTTGTGTGGATCCCCTTTTCTTTCACTGCATGATGGACGTCTCAAACATAAGAACCTGTGCTTTGCTTGCCTTTCATACTAAGCCTCAAAGACAACCTACAACAAATAATTCAGAGAATTACTTCAATCTCAACCAAAGGCATCCCGGGATTTAACTTTCCACTGCTTGAAATCCAAATACCAAGAATGAGGATTAAGACACTTCAGCTACCAATCTCTAGCCCTGATGTGGATATTTGTCAAGGTGGTGTCAAAATTGGTAGTCCAAACGAAAACACCATCACATATGGTTGGATAACGGGTGTATATAAATCAGAGTAATATTACCTCTTCTACTCTGCCAATAACACGTAAAGTAAAGAACAACAAAGCAAGAACATCTTGTTCTTCACAAATAGAAAGTAATTTTAGGCCCAAATTACATATTAATCTCCCAAATGGGAACTTCAATTAGAATTCAGAAAACTATGACTTGTTATAATTTATACTTGCAAGTTACCAAAACAGTCCAAGTTACCTCCTATGTCATATTTACTTTCAGTTTTGACAGTAAATGCTGCATATCATCAAGATGTGCTGCAAGTCGTTTTCTCGTGACTATTTTAGTCTTAGAAACTTACCATATTTACAAATAGTAGGAAAAAATGCAAAAGCTTGAAAAAGTTTCCGGGTCTGAAGAGACAGAGGTGGTTCACCCCCTTCTGAAGAGATTGGGAGGGCCGTGCACTGCCATATCTTCACAGGGGGTGGCAATTGAAAACGCTGCATTGTTGCTTGTTTTCTATTACTACTAAAAATGGTGGACTTTCAAAAACAAAATAGTCATGAAAAAACAGCTTAGGGACACCTACCAGTCACAAATAGAGTTTTTGTCAAAGCTAACCAGATATAGGGAATAAGTCAGAATGATTTTAAAGTTTATACGCCCAAGTTGCAGTAGAGTATAGTTTGAAGATGAAATACAAATGAAGCGTTACTTTAGGAATAGTGAGAAAATTTTCCTAGGATGTCTGGTTGAATGCTATCAGTTATCTCTTTAACCTAAAATCTGTCCTAACAACTGATTGCAGAAAACAGAGGCATATCTCACAAGATCATATATATTCTCATGTAGACTACTGGGTTCATATCTCCATAATGAGATTGCCATCAATTATACTAAGAACAAAACAATAGGCAGACAAACAAGGTGCAACATCTAAAGGCAGAAAAAGAACCGACAGCCAGACATTTCTTTGAAATCCTTCCATAGCAATTAAATATGGCCAAGCCAAGGTAAATACACAAAGAGCTTGGTCAGGAAACAGCATTTCTCGTCTTCTCCCCTTAACTAAGTTTTCCCCAATTTTTTTGACACCGGAAGATCTCTCCAGATAGTAACACATGCTGTTTCAAATATGAATTCTATAATGACATTGTTATTAGGCCTTCTCCTATCTTAAAAGCCAGCTCATAAGGCAAATTTATCTTCACACTTATAAATCCATCTTTCTTCTCTTCTCTACCTAATGTGGGACTCTTCTCAACAATCTCCCCCATCACACATTGGGCCAGTTTTTCGCTGAGTTCAACCCAGCC
This sequence comes from Casuarina equisetifolia, assembly GCA_028551475.1. Lineage (NCBI taxonomy): Eukaryota > Viridiplantae > Streptophyta > Magnoliopsida > Fagales > Casuarinaceae > Casuarina > Casuarina equisetifolia. The sequence continues at coordinate 5,569,799 of CM052361.1, forward strand.
TGGTCTCTACACACATCAAGCGCCAACCCATTTTTGCCCAGTCTCCCGTGGGCGCCAATACCAATTGAATTGTTGCTGGATCTCTTCCTTCCTTAAAAGCTGGCTCATAGGAAGACTTACCGTCACACTTATAAACTCATCATTCTCCTCTTCTCTACCCGATGTAGGACTCCTCTGAACATACAATGCATCGAAGAGCTGATAAGGAAGGAAGCATTGAAAATGTACTTCTTAACGTTGAATATGGTACATATCTTCCCATTAATTATCTATTGGTGTTTTGAACATAAAAACTTAACAAATACAAAAATGTTGTGTTGTGTCTGAAAATGGTGTTATATACTATGAGACAATACCACTGCTTTATATATCAATATCATGAATATTCCAGAAGAAATCATATTCACACACATTATTGACCATAACTTCAATGCCAGGAGATTAACTCAACTCTATTCCAATGTCCAACAAAATTTGACATCATTCATCTAAACCTTCTATCAACCTTCATGTTATGCTAGAGCTTGTGACAGTAAACATCAAAAGTATTTGTTTTTTTAACCCTCCCCTACAAGCTTTGTTTTGCCTTCTACAAAGTAAACACTTTAAACAAGTTACATAACTGATCCAGTTTATGGCTGATGACTAAACTATGCATCAGTTTTCTGTGCTTTAAGTCAAAGAAGAGTACTGGCATTAGAAACACTTATTTCTTCTATTTCATAATCCTGCCAACTTTTTATGTAAACATTGTTGTCTCCACCAGCTTCAGTAAACTTATTTCCAACCTATGACTTTGAACAGCTTACATAGTGCTGAATTCTAAACACTTGTTGGAACATTTTTCATCTAGCTTGGTCGTTATATGCAATCACAGGACTTTCAAGAACTTAAATAAACTTCATTTTGCTCGACTGGAGGGACTGCCTTCAACATTTCTCTTCTTATGAGTTATATAACCAAGAGAATAAACTGGAACTTAAGGTCCTCTTTCACATTGCCGTAACCACTCATTATCTATGCTGTTATTGTACAGAAATTATATATTTGATCCTTAAGCGGCCAGTTGAGTACCCATGAACTCTTTCAGAACTACTCAACTTACCGAAGCACCCTAGTATAAGCAAATTTCTGATTCAAATATGGCACTTGCAAAGTGCTATCCTGCTAATTATTGCCATACTCGCTTATCTATGTGATTGTTTTACAGAAATTATATGCTAGTAATTGACCCTTTAGCAGCCAGTTGAGAACCCGCGAACTCTTTCATAACTAATCAAATTAATGAAGCCCTGACATAAGCAAATTTCTGATTGAGATGTGATTCTCTGATAAGTGATATCCTGCTACTTATCCGATCTTCTCAACATATCTGTTTTTTAATATCTTTCCTACGCATTCATTTCATTTTGGTGGAAAAAGAGTATGGCTGACAGAGTAATGATTAATACATTGGAAGACGATATATGTTTTTCCTTTTCTTAAAGTTGCTCCTTTAAAAAAGATCTTTTTGAAAAAGTCTGTGTACTCAGACACTAGGCTGCCTAAACATCGATTCCAATATTCCAATACCTTTGATATAATATAACAGTTGAAGTACATTCTACTCAGCATAAATCTGATGCGCCGGTTGTGTTAGTAACAGACAACTTGCATCAACATCTTTGAGAATGTGTATAACGGAGAGAATATGGTACGACAACCAAGAGAACAAACCTCTGGGACTGAGACAGTGATTCGTGTAACACAAAAACCAACAACTCCAAAACATGTAAAGGCATCGTGAACTAAGTGTATTGACACTATCAAGGCAAAAGGCCTTCTGGGAACTGTTAAATAGTGGAAGATACTCCAAGAGAAACTACTTTAACAAAAGAATATAAAAGAGATATAAATGCACTATATTTAACACTACATCTTTTTCCAGAATAAAAGGCAGCCTATAGGAAAAAAAAGAAAAGCAGTAGATAAGTAACCAAATTCAAATTGATTCCGTGAAGACAAGTAGAGAATATATACAAGGCATGAACAGGAATATCCTAATCCAAGTTGAAGAAGCAGATTAGCATAAAGCATATCTCATAGATCAATGGTGTAAAGTTATGATTCGCAATAACACATTTACAGTAGAGGTATCTACTACTTACCAGAACAACATTAGACATTCTGCTGAGCTTAAAGAAAGATAACCATATATACTGCATTAAAGCGAAAGGTTTGTTCTCTTTTTGCTGCAGCAGAGATACAGATAGAGTGCACAAAATATGAATACCATCTAATGGTTGCTACAAGGTGCCAGTAATTTCTTCTTTTTTTTTTAAATAAAAAAAAAAGAAACTGAAAATAAAGAATTAACCCAATTTAACCTAAATTTATAGGTTTAATTACCTTTTCCTATAGTTGAGAACCATCTAGTATGAGAGATCTGGAAGAGCAAAGGAGAATCAGAGTGTAATTCATGGATGCTAACAATTTAAAGGCAGTCCAAAGTTTCGAAACTTAGAATTCCATTTCAAAGAATCAATTGGAAAAAAAGAAAAGAAAAAAAAAGTCAAGGCCAGGCATGATAGACAAAGAAAGCACTGTCGAAAAGATAAAACTCAAAGAACAGAATTTTGTGAACTGCATGCAGAAACCTATGGTTCCATCTTAATCCAGCAAAATTTCTGTAAAGTATCTCCATCACCCTTAACCTCGAATAGGTTTAATCTTAAGAATTAACCTCCTAAACTGGATTCTCCGAGTACAAAGTTTCAAACACTACTCTAAAACTAAGAGAGACAGAAAGAGAGGGAGAGGAAGAGACACAGAGACTGAGAGAGGGGGCGAGAAACACAAAGAGACAGAGAGAAAAAGTTATTCAGCAAAACCATAGGTAGAGATTAGAGGCTCCTTTATAGATAAAAGCTAAAACCGGTCGCAGCAGCCTTATTTTCACTATAATTACACGACCAGAGAGTACTAGAAACCACAGAAAACCATAGCAAGAGCGTTTTCAGCATGGAATTAGTGATTCATTCTGATCACCCGACAGACCGCTAGTACTACTACACAAACAAGATTAAACCGGAAAAGAGAATGGTTAACTGATAAAAGGACATAGAGCATCACACCCTCATCAAGATCAAGCGGGTAGGCCAAAGCTCGTGAATTTAAAACGGTCTTGAATTTGCAGACGTCTGCTTCAGTTGCGCTTTCTGTATGGTTGATTATCCCAAGTCCATACAGTCTTGTAAGTAGGTCTCTTCGTTAAACTGCAACACAATTAATGGAGGCTGAATGAGAGCACAGAGGTAGAGAAAAAATATGGAAAATGGAGGAGAAGCAAGGGAGAGAGAGGAGAGAGAGAGAGAGAGATGGTGGGTACCGATGTTTAATTATGGGAAAGCAAAGGTAAGAGGAGAGTGGTGGAGTGGGGGGGACAGTGGTGGGACGTCAGAGAAGTCAGAAGGAAAGGTGGTTTTAGGATAAATTTATCAAGCAAAAGCAGAATATGACATTATACTTCTCTCAAGTCCCAGCCAGTGTACCTTTGCCTCGTTGATTTTTGGGCTCTTCCCGGAACGAACAGCCGCTCACCCAAATAACTACAATTGGGATCGTACATAGAAAGAGATTGAGACGGAAGAAACAAGCTGCAAACGGCAGAGTTTCTAGTCCCACCAAAGAGATTCTCTCTCTCTCACTCTCTCTCTCACTCTCTCTCTCTCCCCCCTATTTAAAGTGCTTTGAATGACTCCACACTGCGCAGTGTCGGCTTCCCCCTCGCCATCACCTTTCGTCTCCACGTAACTACTACTTTCTCCTTTATCCCCTCGAATACCAGACATGCATATTGCGACCTTTTGTATATCCCTGTATTTTGAAAAACCCCACCCACCAAAAAATGAGCAGCCACTTGTCCGTCTGGGGTGCTTATTTTTGAATGTTTGAGGAAACTAAACAACAACAAAGCTTCATAATCTAATACCAAAATGGAATTTTCATGACATGCAAAAATCCCAAAAAGAAATGCTTTGGTAAAGATTCAAATGAACAATAAGTTAATAAAGGTGGTGACGACAAAGACCAGAAACTATGTGTTTACTGTCATCTTGGTTTTCAAATATTTGATGAAATTGGAGTTTCGCAAAAAGAAAAAAAATTACTGAGCCTGCAGATGACCCTGCTTGGTGGAAAGTTAAGTCGTCAGAGGACTCGGCCAGAGCGCTGGCGCTGCTCGTCTTTTCTTGTTAGCTTTTTCTCTTTTAAGTACGAAGCGGGCTTTTTTAAAGGGAAAAGATCGTAAGCAACATCACCTACTTTTATTTAATTGTTAATTATCTCTAAAAATTACAATAATAGAAGACGATCAGAAATGTAATCATTTGGGGTATGTACTAACACAATCAAGTCCGAGAGCAAGTGGGTATATACAAAACAAATGGCACATTGCTCATGATACTGCTATTGTCCATGCATTTGGACGTGAAAAATACATTTGGCTACAAATAGGAACAAAGTATTTTTGGTGAAAACTTTGAGTAGAAGAAAAGAAATGCAGTTCAAAATCTAAAGGACTTTTTTATGATGTCCCAAGTGGGTTCAAGTACTTTGAAGTGCCTGCAACTCAAAGGCTTTTGTGTCAAGCACTACTTCTTCCTACTAGAAAGGGTGTTAAAAGGGAGTTTTTGGTTTAGGTACTTAATGACTTTGCGTAGGTAAAGGCCAAGTTATTGGATATTCCAGGAGAATTTTTCTCCCCTTAATGACTACTGTCGTCTACTACAGGACTTACACAGTAAGGTAAAGAAAAAAGGTGTCACAGCTCACTAGAAGCAGACGTCTATACCTGAAAAGTTAAACTCGGGCAACATATGGTTGGATGAAATTCGTACAGATCAAGGATTCTTTTGTTTTAATTGGAAAGATTTCATGCACACAACTGGAAAACCGAATAAGAGAAAAGGGTAAGTTCCTTGTTCCCTGTGATCCTGCCTTTGAAGCCACCCACTTGAGAGAAGAATCTATCTCCGCTCGGCCTCGCACATCAGATTTGGAGCCACCAAAGCTGTATTCGTATGGCAAACTCAATGGGCAAAAGAAGCAAAAGATTATTAAATTGCGGTAAAGAAGAGAAGAAGATTACTAAATTCTCCCACCTTCATCCCCATTATCCCAGAAAAAGTGAAATTATAACCAGTGATCTTTGATAATAGTTGGATAAAAGCATAACACTTAAATTGTTATAGGCATGTATTAAGACTTATATCAAACCCATATTTTATGCACACTATATTGTTATATCATAGAGTCACAATGTAAGTGAAAAACGAAATTCAAACTTAGTAAATCTTATAATACAAATGTGACAAATAATATTTCGAAGTTGTGACAGTAATAAATATCTCTCTCACACATACATGGTATGAGCCATTTAAGAAAGCAGACTCTATCGTGATTGATAGATGATCATCTTTTACTTATGTTTGTGGTGTTACGTGTTACCATGGGCGGAAAACATGAGAAATGGCCACTTTACTACTTTGTTTTATCCATATTGTCTATTTATTGGTCTGATTCATTCGAATAAATCCATGAACCCTAAAGCTTAATAAGCAAACGAAATGATTAAATACTTCGGTCATGTACCTTTTCCGAAGTGGAACGAAGAATTAAATTCTGTATATGCAGCAATTTTATCTTTAAGCTATAAGGAACACCCTTGAACCTTTGACTAAGTTGAAATAATCATAAAAATAACTATATTTTGAATATTTGTGCCAATAAGTGTTTGCTTGAAGAAAACGAGATAAAAGAATTACAATGAAGAGAATGTCAAACCAGATAATGTCTTCTTCTTGTCTCCCTCCACAGAAAGGTCATAAAGGCAGCAAGCAAAGACTTATTTGAAACGGATAAAGAAGAAAAAATTGAAGAGAACAGATTTTTCAAAGGTCTATATTGTTATGTAAGACTGAAAAATCTACTAAATATTATTAATTTATTTTTTTACAAACATACATAGTCATATGCAAACTTGGTGTCGAACTTGAGATTTCTTAATCCTAAACAACACATGTTTTCAAATATCACTTGAATGCTTCAAAGTATAATAACTTTACAAGAAGGTTCTAAATATATATTGTTTCATTATGCATTACTAAATAATTACTAAATTTGTTAAAATATTAACTAAACAATAGCATCTCATGATATTGAGATACGATGTCAAAATAATTAAAAAATTATATTTATCTTTTTGCTACCAACTAAATACATAATATTATAAGATAAATACAGCAATAACATTTTGTGATGTGATATAAGCCTCATCTGTTCTCCTACTTTCTGTAGGGAAAAGTATGTGGCTTAAAGTTGTTATTTTAGTTCAAGTGAGAATTGGAGTGGCCTTTCGGAAAGGAGTTTCTCTCTCTTGCTGGCTTCCTCTCCTTTTGGATAGAAAAAGGGCGAGGTGGATTCGTGGTGGGTTGTGGAATCGTCACCATCTTCATCAAATAGAATATTTTCAACTCACTTTGCAGTCCTTAGCCTTACACAAACTTTTCTTGGAGTGCAACTGGTGACAAGGTCTCCATCATTAGAACCTTCCAAGAGGGTTCCCCTCCATGCTGTGGATGGTGCGAATGTGTCAGCATTTGGATGTACTTCTTTTGTCCCTGAATTTGCTCTCCAAAACCTATATGTTTGTCAAGACAGAAAGGTTTAGCTTACATGCATGACTTCCAAGACCTCAAAACCACAACCCCAGTGGTCCTTCCGATTTTCCTCCCATTTGTTAATGAAGAAGCATGAGATTCGGAACACTTGGTGGCAGTGAAACATTGAGACAGATAAACAAGAAGAAACAATTTATAAAACACATACGGTGCAGAAATAAAACCTTATTTACTATTTTGGTAGACACTGACACACCTACTGTTTAGGTCATTAGAAGGCTAGCTAACAAAGCACATGCCCAAAGTACCTAGTTTTTATTTTAAACCTAGAATAATGGAAAAGTAGATGGCCGCCATTAAAAGTGATGCGTATCAAACGATGCAAACCCAATTAAATTTGCACACAAAGAGCAACCCTAGCAGCATATCTAGTAATGTAAGAGGTAGGTTAGGCTATGCTTTAAGTTTAAAAACAAAAATTAAAGCTGAGCATATCCGACCAATGCAAATTCGACATATCATAGAATCCACGGCAGCTTGAGCTTGTCGGATCGAATTCTGCACGTAAAGAAAGTTAATAGTAAAAGGCATAAAAACAAATAAAACAGTACTTTTCTCTAGGAAAAAAAATCATTAACAAAGCCTATTCCCTCCTCATGTCTTGCCCATCATCTTAACTAACCCATCCTATGTTCTTTCGACCTGATCAATCACCGAACATGCACGTGAGCCAGTGACACACTTTGTTCGAGTCTGTTCAGCAGCCGACAGTCCCACGTTCCCGCCGCTCAGTGTGCTTCCCGAGGAGCGCCGGTGGGGCTTTAACTGGTCCCCTCCACCGAGCACCCACCGCAAACTTGGCCTCTTTGATAAGTGACACTGAAGCTCCTTTACCAGGATATGTTTCCTTTTATATCTACTGTGGGGAAGGGGCTTAAGCATCAACATTTACAGTGATATATACGTTCACCAGATACGAATTCTTTCAACTTTCTTTACTCATTGTTTAAATTCGTACAGATAATGCCTTTCGTTTTATATTTGTGGGATTAATGTTCAGTGCCTACTGGTAGCAATATTATAACTCCTCAGTGATCATTGTAGTCTCGAATAATATAAACACTAAAAATTTGAATTCTTCCGTGCACTATATCGGTGGCTCTTTAACATATTCTTAGGCTTAGTCGCTTTATCATAGTTAACTATAAACATTTGGCATAAGTGCGGATTAGTTAGGCCCACTTTGGAGTGGCATATACCAAACTTTATTGGCGTATCCTCGCTTTTCAGTTTTCAAATTATTGCGAAAGAACCAGGTTGCTCGCCATAAGTTATTAAATTCTTTTTTAATGGTATAATTACTGTTGTTGAATCGAACTTTCTTAAGTCTTCTTGAGCTTTTTTGTTGGTGAAACGATTATGCTCGCAAAATAAAAGCACTAAGAAAAGGTTGCGCATGCATCGGGTTCAAGTGCTAGTTGACAGGAGTTTCTTTGGAAAAACACACCAAAAAAAAAAAAAACTAGGGCATACTACCTAGCCTTGTTTTTTTTTCTTTATCACTTGATACAAGTCTATATCTTCTATCCCTACGTACATATGTACAGGTTTTCTCTGAACCGTACAATTTATAGATGACTTCATGTGATATACATTTGATGTGTTGTTTGAATCAGTCCGGTAGGTTGTTTTGAAACCCATTTGGTACAAGGTTCGAACAAGAAGCTCAATAGAAAAATTCACAATGCTTTGTTTTTTGAAAGATGCTTGAAAGCAAAATTGACAGTGGTACTCAAATTGTTAATGCCCCAGAAAGAAAAAAACACATCATTCCAATTACATTTCAGACGTTGTCGAAAAAGGCCTAAAAGACAAACCATATTTTTGTTCTTTTCATAGGATGTATGAGATCTAATCCGAATGCAAGAAAACAGCACAACCCACTTGTTGATTTGTATTAGAAATTGAATGGCTCAACTAAAACACAGAACTGTGCAATAGTGGGTTGCTAACGGAAGCTTATAAGGCCAGACTCTCATGTCGCCTTACCCAATGTGGGACTGGATATTTTAATCCTCCAACACTCCCCGCAGTCTCACGTTGGGCGCGGTGAGAGGTGGGACCAATCTAGAGGGACCACATCAAGGTAGGCAGGACACAGGGTCGGCTCTGATACCATATTAAAAATTGAAGGGCCCAACTAAAACACAGAACTGTGCAATAGTGGGTTGCTAGTATAAGCTTATAAGGCCAGACTCTCCTGTCGCCTTACCCAATGTGGGACTGGATATTTTAATCCTCCAACAATTTGGGTTTTCCATGAAGACAATCTCGTATAGAGATGGATGTGATTTTTCTGCCACGATATTTTTTTTTATTTTTTATCGACAATGTGGGTGAAAGGATTTAAACTAAAAACCTTGAGGTCTAAGGTTAATAATTCTACCACTAAACATTTGAAGCATATCATGTTGGCAATGACCATATCCCGTTAGTGGATATAGTATCAATTAGCTTAAGAGATTATGTTGGTGTCTTAGAAAGGTTGATATGATTATCCTTAGGTCAAACATTTTTACCAAACCAAACTCAAGTGTGCACAACTTCATAAAAGAGAGAATTAAACCCAAAAGATAAAAAAATAAAAAGGAGAAAAAGCTAATGGATTCCAGCAGCGATCCACCAATAAGCCACTGAATATTGAAAAGTGAATTCCTTATTATACTAATGCAAATTGAATTCTGTAACACATATAATGCCCTGAAGAATACGAGTGATATTGCACTTAGAATGCTAATCCATGCCCCTCTACCTAATCCCGAATTGATTCTAATGCGAATCATGCCACCATGTATCGATCTGCTTTGGCATTGTAAAGAATTCAACTTGCTACCCGTCTTGGCTCTTACTTTTTGACAAAAGAAGAAACGAAGATTCACATCTGTATTGCTTCGCAAATTTAATTCGTTATACATGATATTGGATATTGTCATCTTAAACTCTCAAGTTCAGATTTCTTGTTTGATATCAAAACTATAGTTGTCGAGTAATAAAATCATATCATGGGTCAATTTTTGTCTTCTTTTTTCTTAATTGTTTGTTTATTCTTATCTATTTTGTATCTTCTTTTACTTGGTAAGCTAGCTCTGCTATGACTCTTCCCGATCCATGGTGGCCCTTCCCTGCATTCGGCAGCGTGGTTCCCCTTCTAGGTGGAGTTTCCACAGTGAGAGATGAGTTACTTTTTGTCTTCTCAGCTTGTTTCTTCTCTCGCTTTCTCTTTCGTAGGTTTCTTTGTATAGTGGATGCTATACACGGCTCCATCCCTGGGGCAAGGGGAGAGTTATAGTTGGTACGCTTGATGGGTTTGTCTCACTCCGAGGTGGTTGATAGTCTTGAGGCTTTTGACCTCCTTAAGATTTCAATGATTCTTTCCACAAGCCCCATCTCGGCAAGCATGGTGATATGTTGTGAATGTTAAAGCTCGACATGTCTCACTAGTGAAAATTGATGCAGCCACTGAATTCGTAGATGAGTTTGACATTTAGTATACTAACGGTTAATGGGAGAACAATTTTTGGTGGGTTGGAATGGGAAAAGTTCGAGATTGATGCAACCATTAGCAATCCATTATACCATATGGCCAGAGGATACTTGGGGGGGCCTCTTCCTATAAGGTATCTTGGAGTGCCTCTTATTGGGCATGCAATGGTTTACTTATGGTGGGAGAGTTTCATTCCCCAAAACACGGTATTTAATAAAATTTAGCAACAAGGAGATAATGTCTTCAAGATGGTGGCGATGCTAGTGGAACTGGTGGAAAGGTGGCCTGAAAAAGATTGTGCATTTCTAGGACAAAAGGATGACATGGTTAAAAGAAAGTTTAGCTTGGAATCAAGCCGCTAGGCCTAGACATATTTGGACACTTGGTCAAGTTGGGTAAGACTTTATCTCATCAAGAGTGACTGCTCCTGGGGGCTTTTCATAGACTTGGGAACAAATCCTAAAGTCTAGGAGACAAATTAGTGGCAGCTTTTCTTGACCTAAAACATTGGGGCCTGATAGTGTCTCCTGCATTTAAAGCCATTCATAATAAAGGAGTTCCATCCTCTGGCATAAAGTTATTCGGCATGGTTTTCACTACGCCTTTATGCTTTGATTAAACGTCCAAAGTATATTAAAATTTCTTATCGCTTGGTATCTCTTATTCCCTTTTCTACTCTCTTTGCTTCAAGGACAAGGAAAGTGTAAATCATACTTTCTTCTGTTGTCAATTCGTTATCTTTTATTGAGATTTATAATTTGGTAAGTGCCACTTGATCTGCTTCTATATCAGTTGGAAGGATCTTCTGCAAGACGTGTTAAGTTCTGTTCTTTTCCTCGAAGTGTAGTTAGGCCAATGCTGGTCGAAAGGCATCTTATTTGAAAGAAGAAATGTGGCTATGTTCCAGAAGTGGGGACCTTTCTAGTTTGGTTATGATGTTGTCATGATTCGAGTTAAGAAGTTGTTACTTTTTCTAGGTTCCCTCTTTGTCTTTTTTTAGATGTTTTCTTTCCTCTAGGCTTCGCCTACTCACATTTTGTTTTTAAGATAATGGGGCTCTATCGTTTGTATTTTGTGTTTCTTCGTTGTGTCTTTGTCTAAGGTCCATTTTTTCTTTTCCTTGGAGTGCTGTCCTGCTAGCTTGTTTTTATTGTCGCCTAGCTTTGTAATTAATTTGACACCTTATCCATTTGTTTGAAAGCTCTCTTATAAACAAACACGTACAAAGAAAAAATGCCAAATCGTACCTTAGTTTTTGTCCCTAAACAGATAATTATTGTTAGCTCTTCACAGCCACTTAATTGAGTCGGCCAAGGAGATACCTAGACAGCAAGACTTCAGCCATTCCTTGAGTGGATAAGAGATCGTCGATGCTGACCTTCGGAAAGCCCTGTCAATTTAGGATAATAGTATAACCATTCTGATATTAAACTAATCAAGCGATTTATGTTCTAAGGATGATCGAATCTTAAGCTAAGAATAATAATTATTATCTTAAACTTGTAATGATTCTCTGGGGGCTTAACCAACAGTTTCTATGCGTTGGCCTTCTTATCAAACCCTGACCTCCTTTTAGGCAAATCCTAGATAACTGTTTCATGTATTTCTACATCAGTGAAACATGCACACTACCTTTTCTTTTCGTTATTTTTTCAATCCTACTCTCTCCTCAGAGATTGTTCTCTCTTCATGATATCAAGGGCTGAGTTCAAGTGAAGCGTGCAATTTAGATCGTCAAATTTTTCATGTTTTGATACAAATCTTATATTTGGGGAGGGTTTTTATCAAATTCCGTAGGTCCTAAGACCCTTTTTTGGACAAAAAATTCAAATTTAGAAGCTATTTGTGAGTAAAAATGAGCTCTACTACTGGAATATGTATGCTACCCATTGTGTCTGTGTGAGTGTATGTATGTATATTTGTAATTTTTTCTTTTTTTTTTTGGGTGGTTCGGGGCTACTATGGATTTTGGGGTAGATAAAAAGGGGCCACAATTGTATGGTGGGAGGGTTTTGTGTGTGTTTTATCTATTTTGGATACGTGGGTGGAGAAAGGGGGGCCAGATTCCCCTTGACGGAAGGGTCCTAAAGCTGGAAGTCGTGTATAGCTTTTGTCTTCCTCCCTTGCCCACGGGCCATGTGGTTACTACTTTAGACTGTTTAGCACTAAACTAGGCTTGTGTTTTAGGCTTTCGTGACCTCAAGATTTATCTAAATATGAAAACCATATTTTACCTATAAAGATTCTCAGTCCCTTGAAAAACATGTGCCTCGCTTGGAATCCAACTAATTTCATCTTTTATTTAGCTTATGGGACAACTTGAGGGTTCAAATATCAATATGAACAACTTTTCTATTTGTCCAAACTAATTTTTTTAATTGTTTAAATAATAACGCTCACTACAAAATAAGAGAATAATAGATTTGATTGGTTACCTGACATGTCTTAGGAATCCGTGAAAGTAGATAACATCGTACCCTTTTTCTTCAGCACAAAGAAAACTTGTGTCTTCTTTGCCTTCTTTTTTCTCCTTCTGGCCCATAGTAGGCTCCATAACGTGCATTTTTTCTTTTTTTTTGGTGTCTGTATCTCTTTGTATATGAATACCTTGAGGATAGAGTAGTTTCATAAATAACAATCATGTGGGCAGTAAAGTAAGCTTTTACCGAAATGTTTGCTTAAATTTTGTAATGATAAGGGCCACTTAGAATCTCAAGAGTGCAAGGTTGCTTTGTTCAAGAATCTGGACTCAAGAAAGATGCGAGTTCTGTCACAAAGATTTACCTAGATTTCAGTATAAGAATCAAAGCCGAGATTTCCTTATCCAGCAGAAAGCGACATGAATTCAATGGATTGTAATTGATTTGATGGAGAATAAGTCACACTTTTTTCTTTATATTTTTTATTTGACCATCCTCTCTCTCACTAGACCGTATAAAACATTAACATGCAGAAGGTGTTCATTATAAATATAATTTATACATAAAACAAACAAAAGGCAACAAAAGCATCACACATGGTGATGCAAACTTAAAGCTAATTAATATTAAGACTTCAAAATCAGCCTAGGAAGTGGAAGAGGCGTGTTGATCCGCGGATATGAGTAAGCTTGAAGAAGAGTTTTGAATCATCGGGGAGATTGTTAGAAGATGAAGAAGCAGCCAAACAAAGTTGTCATTGAACTTCATGAGCTGATTGGTTAACATTTATTATCGTCTTAAAAGTAGCAACGGAGTCTAATTTCCCGCCCTGCAAGCATTAATGATTGAGTAAGTTCAACAACTACTGAATTAAAAAAACTCTTTACGGCAAGATTTCGAATGGATGGCATTCAATTCCCAGATGATGTTTACCTGGCTCTTGGTTATGCACAATCCAAAGAAGTCAAAGTAGCCGTTCCTGCTCCCCCTGGTGCAGACATCTTACTTCCTAGACCAGGCTACACACTCAATGAAAGTCGTATTACTTTCTGCAATCCGCAAGTTTGCCATAATGATCTTTTACCCGGAGACGCTCGAGAGATAGCTTTAGAATCTATTGAAACTCTTGCAAAACGAGAACTATTCAGTTTAATCTTTGCTGTATTTTTCTTCTAAACTTACCTTATATGTACGTTTCTTTCTTGTCTTTTCTTTTCTTTTTTCTTCCATTGGGCCTCACATAGCAATAGTGTGAAAGGTGGGCAGGCCCTGAATAATACAATTGTAATTGCCCAATTATCCGAACCCCAATCCAATCTGACTGCCCCGGAATTTGAGGGAATAAGATTGCATTTGGCCACCAACGGTGAAGATGAGATGATTGGTAATTAATCAGAGCACGAGAAATGACCACAGTTAGTGTTAAAATGAAGTGGGTGATGCGGGAACGTGGAGGAAGACAAATGGGATTTGCAGCAAATCCAAAGGCAGAAATGCAGAACAGCATGAAGCCGAGGTATTCGTTCAGAATACAAGCATGTACATGTAAATCAAAGGGAAAACATTTCTATTCTAGCTCTATATTTCTGTACAAAATGTTCTCACACATACATGTTAGAAATAAAATTCAAGCAGGGGTTATGATGTTAGATTTGCTCTATCGATTGCAACTCAACGAGATTGGAATAGTCATCTTGTAGATGTCCATTGTGTGTTTTTATAAGTAGAGTTAAGGAGGAGGTATACATGAGAGTATCACCAAGAAGCTCATTTAAGAAGAGGACTAAAAAACAAGTCTCTAGGTAGTGTAATATTAAGTTCATTGAAACATTAGTAGAGGTAAGACATACTCAATCATTATATGATTACTCCTTTTTTATGAAGTTTCAAGATGGTCATTTAGTAACATTACTTGTTTATATGGATGGCATTTTAACTATTGATGATAGCATAAAAATATAAAAGATTTACAACTCTACTTGCATTTAATAATTTACATCAAGAACTTGAGAGAATTTAAATACTTTCTTAAAGTAGAGATCCTTCAAGATGGCCATGGGATGCATCTACGCCAAAAAAGAATATTTTGGAGTTGGTATTGGAAACAGGGTTATCTAGTGTAAAACTTGTTAATAATCTAATGAAGATCAACATATTGCATACCAACTTTATGTATGATTAGCAAGTTTCACCAAAACATGAAGATCCACTGCTTGAAAATGTTCTAAGCTATCAATAATTAATTAAAAACTGAATTATCTTGACATAAGGAGACTTGATATTTCATTTCTAATGCACTTGTTAAGTTAGTTTGTGCATGCAACACAATGATCACATTGGGATGCCGCTTTTCAAGTAGTAAAATATTTAAAGAGCTTAGTTGGATTGGGTCTCTTTTTTTCCTTTAAATTATGGATTTCATTTGTCCTATGACTTAACTTTCTAATATTAGTTTTTGCATTACATTTAGTGGTTCTTTAATCTCATGGAAGAGTAAGAAGCAATAAGTTGTTACTATTTCATTCATTAAGCCAAAATATAATGTCATGGTGACTAGTTCTTATTAATTAACCTAGTTGTTTGGCTTATTAAAGGTTACGAAAATTGATATGTCGCATTTTGTAATTCTTTATTGCAATAATATATAGGATAGAAGATTGTAAAAAAACCTATACTACATTAACATATTAAACATATTGACATTGACTACTGCTTCATTGTGAGAAGATTATATGTGAGTTAATTAGTCCTAGACGTGTTGAACACATGATCAGCCAATGAAAGTTTTGACCAAGATATTAAGTATGCAATAAGATTGTTATCTCCTTCCCAAGCTTGAAGTTTTGGATTTTTGTTGACCACAAGCTTGAGGGAAGAGATTAGAGATTAGCAATTTGACATGGGAATGTCACACTAGATAGCTACATTAGTAAGCTTGATGTGGAGGTTATCTTACACGACGGAAGGCTTGTTTTCTTGCTTATTTCTCTTTGCCATTCTAGAACACTCACGGCATCTCCACAGCTCCTACAACAAGACATCCGTTGAGGTATATTGTCTTTTTGTGTGAGTGAGCAGTGTTCATTGTACTGCCCACATACTGGCGACAGCTCGAAAGGCAAGCGGCTACTTGATTTGGAAGAATTTCACTGGTTCACGCACTTTGCTATGGAAGAAACGGATTGGGGGGAATTTATTCAGTTTTTGCTGAAAGTGTGTAAATGTAGGAAATTCATTGTTTCATTGTAAGATATTAGGTAGAGGCACAATGCCTTTATTTACTTCGAGTGCAAACGTTTGATCCATTTGTTTGCAAACTTCTACGATGTTTGCCATTTCCTTTGGAGTATCCTAAAACACCAACTTTCTATAAGGCGACAGAGACAATTACATAATTACTTATTGTTTGTCCTTCTTCCTTTGATAGAAATGATACGGTTTTGAGCATGACTTTGATTATTAATCACGGGAAAATAATTGCAAAGTAATTTTTGGTTGTGAAAATTGTAATAAAAAGAAGATTGGAGCTGCTGCTAGACGGTAGATATAGGATAGTAAAGATGAATTTTTTACGTTCATTTGATTGTTGGTGTTTTGTTTGTGTAGTTGCCTTCCGTATTCAACATGCTTCCTTTAATGCTTGCCAAACCTATGAATGGACTTTGGTCCTATTACGTTGTCCCTTGTTGCAATTGCTTGCGTTACAACAAAGACTTATTGCTTGGCTATTACGAATAAGGACTCCGCAATGGAGTTTAGGCTCTACGTTATGGCCTAAATGATCTCGTACACTACACTCCACATGTCGAGATACCTGTTTATTGTTGTTCCCATGTGAAGAAGTGCCGTAAACCTTCCCACTTGTTTCCCTTCAGATTCAAGCTCCATTGCGCAGGGCCTATTTTAGGAGAAACAAAGAGGATTTGTGTGGATTTTCCCCAACTAGAAGGGATCCCACATCAAACTTCCAGACAATATTAGAAAGTCCATCCTTGAGAATCCCAACACTACACTCAGCTTCGTTTTCCAATTGTTTTAAGGTTTGGTAAACCTTGTCATTCAAAAACTAGGAGTAGTTAGGATCATCGATTTTTCTGCTGGAAAGTTGTGGATGGTAGTTGAGAAAAGTAGCTCGCGATGGCCTACAATTATGGCATAATGGTAGTGTACTTTCTTTTGTGGCGGATAAGGATCAATCCTCCTCTTATAAGGACGATGGATTCAAATCCTTTATAAAATATAACCATGTGAAACCCTATTGCTTGTCCTGAAGCTGGCCCTTCATCTAAACTGTATCCAAATCCAAACGAATGAACCCAATTTGAACGACTGTCTTTACTAGTTTTAGCAGTATTGTAGAACACCGAAGCAGGCTACTGATTGCTGCTACTAGCAACAATAGATGGGATGATCAAGATGAGCCTACCGATGGCAGAACTATGGTCAATACTGCAGCCTTTCTTTCTCCAAAATCCATTAGTTCGTAAATGAACTCAAGGCTTCCTCATTAAAATGGTGGATGTACCTCCTGCCTGCACAGAATGGCAACTAGCAGAAGATGTTTAATTATTTGTTCTAATGAATTATCACCATCCAAGGTACCAGACCACGTGCTTCTGATGCTCAGCTCCAACTCGAATAACATCCAGCCTTTAACAAACATAATGTTCCTGACACCCGCGGCGTACCTTGATTTTTTACCGACCAGCTCATGGCTGGGCGACCATGAGCTGATCAACATGCTTCTCTTGCATCAAGTAGGGAAACGTTCAAGGATCTATATTAGAATAACCCAAGCTTGTCTCTGTCGTGCAGCTATGTTTAGAAGATTTATTTCTTCTTTAACTTTAGCACGTAAAATATAATATTTATTTATTTTTAAAATAATTTCTAAATATAATAAAACATAAGCAATATAAAATGTGTAATGTGCTTCAAACAACTTGTGGGTGATAGCTGCGGACCTTTGGACAGCTTGTTAAGCAGTATGTCCAACCCATCTCATGCCTTCCCTCGATCAGTTACAGCTCACATTTCTGCTACTTGATTTCAAAGTCTCATCTTGGGTTCTATGAATGGTTCCTAGTATATCAATATTTGCACAAAACGTAAAAGTATCAAATTTCTACTACTTGATTTCTGAGATTAAGTATAAATTAAAAAAAATAACTTTCTAACTTTTGAGTTAACTTTTGAGTTCAGCATTTGAGTATTCTACTTTAGTATCGAAACCTAAGTTGAATCTATTTTACCTTGCGGCCTTAAGCTAATAACACTTGATGTAGGAATGTGTGTAAAAATTCAAAGTCCTACATTAAAAATTAAGATCGCTAAAATTAAGTATAAATTAAAAAAAAATATACCCTTCTAAGCTTTAGCTAACTTTTAGATTGAACATTTTAACCTTTCTAATTTAAACATTTAAACTCATTGAAATTAAGTACTATAAAATTAATATCAACAAAACTCATGAATGATAAACCTAGTCATCCTACGTAAATTATTAAATAAAATAAAATAGAATCAACTTAGAGTTTAATACCATATCAAAAAATTAATAACATATTAGGTATGAGACTTTTATCTGCATAGTTGTTAAGAATTACATAATTGAAGTGATCGAAAACTAATGAGTTGTAAAGGACGAACCTGGTCAAACGACGGCCATGTGCGCTCGCTCAGTCCACGGCGACCATGTGCCATTTCAAGCCCCGTGGACTCCCCCTGAAGAAGAAGCAACATGCAGTAAAACCAGACGAAAGAAGCAAAAGCGAAGATGGGCCATGCCCCTGAATGGACCTGAAAGACAACACAGCTCAAAAGAATGAGTAGAAGGACAACTTGGTTTGAGGAATCAAAACCCCACAACGCATCATCATCCAGCCTTTCAAGACTGTTATGACAGCCATAGCTTTCAGACCCGTGGACCCCGCATCCATGTGCATGCTCTCCATTTCACTCTGCTCGAGACTAGCTCCCAACTGCAACTCCAACCCCTGCCCTCTTTCTTTCTCTTTCCAGCTCCTGCTTCCAACTTCCCTGAGAGAACCAACCTCTTTGTTTTCTGTTAATCTTGTTCCTGCTCTGTGTTGAAAGTCCTTGAGAACTCTGTTCATCAGCTTTTGAAAAGCTCTGTGCTTTACACTTCCTCTGTCTCTGTGGACAAAGATGAAGAAAAAACCGTATCTTGGTTTCAAGCTTTTAGCCATTTTTCTTGCTGGGTTTTCTTCGCTTTTCCTCGGCGCAAACTCTCAAGGAAACCCCGGTGCTGATGCTCCGGTAATGTTAACTCTTAAGAAGGCCCTTAACCCGCCTGAGATTCTCGGGTGGTCTGAAGACTCGGAACCTTGCACCTGGAAGCACGTGGACTGCTCAGAAGACAAACGGGTTACCCGGATCCAAATCGGCCACCAAGACCTCCAAGGTACACTTCCTCCAACACTCCAGAACCTCACCAGGCTGGAGCGCTTAGAGCTTCAGTACAACAACATCTCTGGCCCTCTTCCCAGCCTAAGCGGCTTAGGCACTCTGCAAGTGCTTATGCTTAGTAACAACCAGTTTAGTTCCATTCCTGATGATTTCTTCTTTGGCATGTCTTCGCTTGAGTCCTTTGAGATTGATAACAACCCACTCTCGGGTTGGGAAATTCCCGAAAGTCTCCGAAACGCTTCGGCGCTTCAGAACTTCTCGGCGAATTCGGCCAATATTACTGGCAAGATACCGGAATTTTTCAGCGCCGATGTATTCCCGGGCCTCACTATTTTGCACTTGTCTTTCAATAACCTCGAAGGTGGGTTACCTGCGAGCCTTGCTAACTCGCAAATCGTGTCCTTCTGGGTTAATGGGCAGAAAAGTGAGGGTAAGCTTGGTGGCACCATTGATGTTATGCAGAAAATGACTTACTTGAAAGAGGTTTGGCTGCATTCAAACGCGTTTTCTGGTCCGTTGCCAGATTTCTCGGCTTTGAAATTCTTGGAGACTTTAAGTTTGAGAGATAACATGTTTACCGGGCCTGTGCCAGTATCCTTGCTGAATCTAAAATCGCTGAAGGTAGTGAATTTGACAAACAATTACCTTCAAGGTCCAATGCCTGTATTTTCAAGTGGGGTGGAAGTGGACATGTCTAAGGATACCAATAGCTTTTGTTTGCCCACTCCTGGTCCCTGTGATTCTAGAGTGGATACATTGCTTTCGATTGTGAAATCAATGGGTTACCCGCTAGGGTTTGCAAAGGATTGGACGGGGAACGATCCATGTGGTAACTGGATTGGGATCACTTGTAGCAATGGGAATATAACTGTTATAAATTATCAGAAAATGAGTCTCGCGGGTTCAATTTCTCCTGACTTTGCCTCGCTAAAATCCTTGCAAAGACTAGTTCTTGCTGATAACAAGCTCACGGGTACAATTCCAGGGGAGCTCACCACACTGCCTGAACTTGTTGAGTTTGATGTTTCAAACAATCAGATTTATGGGAAAGTCCCTGCTTTTAGGAGTAATGTGATGGTTAATACTAATGGTAACCCGGATATTGGTAAGGAAAAAAGCAGTTCATCTCAAGGTGCATCATCACCGAATTCTACCGATCCATCTTCCACTACGGGTTCTGGAGGTGCTGCCAATTCTGGACCAGGTGGGAGGAAGTCTTCAACATTTATAGGAATAATTGTATTTTTCGCATTTGGAGGTCTCCTAGCGGTTTTCTTGGTTGGTTTGTTGGTATTCTGTCTGCATAAGAAGAACCAAAAGCGTTTTAGCAGAGTCCAGAGCCCGAATGCAATGGTGATTCATCCTCGCCATTCTGGATCTGATAATGAGAGTGTCAAGATCACAGTTGCAGGCTCAAGTGTAAGTGTTGGTGCAATCAGTGAGACCCATACTCTTCCTAGCAGTGAAGCTGGTGACATACAAATGGTTGAAGCAGGAAATATGGTGATATCCATACAAGTCTTGAGGAACGTGACTAATGATTTCAGCAAGGAAAATATATTAGGACAAGGAGGTTTTGGGACAGTTTACAAAGGTGAACTGCATGACGGTACAAAAATTGCAGTAAAGAGAATGGAATCTGGGGTAATAGCTGGGAAGGGATTGGCAGAATTTAAATCTGAAATTGCTGTTTTGACGAAGGTCCGTCACCGCCATCTTGTTGCCCTTCTTGGATACTGCTTAGATGGGAATGAGAGGCTTCTTGTATATGAATATATGCCTCAAGGGACACTCAGCAGGTATCTCTTAAACTGGCAGAAGAAGGGTTGCAGCCCCTGGAATGGACCAAAAGGTTGACCATTGCCTTGGATGTGGCTAGGGGTGTTGAGTATCTCCATGGATTGGCCCATCAAAGCTTTATACATAGGGACTTAAAGCCTTCAAACATTCTTCTTGGAGACGATATGAGAGCTAAGGTCGCTGATTTTGGCCTCGTGCGTCTTGCTCCAGAGGGGAAAGGCTCGATTGAAACAAGAATTGCTGGAACTTTTGGCTATTTGGCGCCAGAATATGCAGGTACCTCATGTTCTAGTCCTATAAAGTTTTTGACTACATTCATTAAGTTCTTCATATGTAGCTATAATGTCAAACTTGATCATAGATTTTCTCTGGCAGACATTATATCGTTCAATATTCATTTTTTCCACAAACATGTCCCTCCAATATTTGAATCAGTTTTCTTTTTCTTGTGATCACAGTTACCGGTCGAGTGACAACCAAGGTGGACATATATAGTTTTGGGGTGATTCTGATGGAGCTAATAACAGGGAGAAAAGCACTCGACGAGACCCAGCCGGAGGAGAGCGTGCACCTTGTAACATGGTTCAAAAGAATGTACATCAACAAGGACTCTTTCCGCAAGGCGATTGACCCCACAATCGACCTCAATGAGGAAACACTCGCTAGTATCAGCACCGTCGCCGAGCTGGCCGGACACTGCTGTGCTAGGGAACCGTATCAGAGACCGGACATGGGTCATGCAGTCAACGTGCTCTCGTCTCTGGTGGAACTCTGGAAGCCAAGTGACCAAAGTTCTGAAGACATATACGGCATTGACCTTGAGATGTCATTGCCTCAAGCACTTAAGAAGTGGCAGGCTTATGAAGGTGGAAGCAACATGGAATCCTCTTCCTCTTCGTTCCTTCCAAGCTTAGACAACACTCAGACCAGCATACCAACCCGCCCTTTTGGATTTGCCGAGTCTTTTACATCTGCAGATGGCAGATGAGAAGCTGTAAATGATGTCGATGGTGTTTCTTTGTTTATTCTACGTGCTTTTTCCTTGATGTTTTTTTATGTAAACTTTAAGTTCAGCTTTTGATGTCTTTTCCCATCCACTGACTGACAGTTATCTTGGAAATGTAGTTTTGGTATTCATCGCCTGTCTTGAACTTTTCGAAGTGAAATGAAGAGGATTCTAGAAAAGAGACTGGGAACCTTTACAGATTGGAATCCCCATGAAAGAAAACTATTCAATTTCTGATCCTTGCGACTTGGATCAGTCTATTTCAACCGTTGAAACCCGAAGATGCTCCCAGAAAAAAGTAAGGACAAAAAAGAATAGTATCGAAGATGCCAACCTGTCAACAAAATGAAATCATCAGAAACTCCATGATTTGTAATTATAGCATCATCTTATTTATCTTGCACAATAATTTCTAATGATGACATCATTTTCTTCAATTATTCACATTATAATTGATAATTACATACCCTGAAATTTGGAAGGACTAGCATGGAATAGAAATTAGACTTAGCCATGATATCTGATTTTCTCAACTGTAGTTCACATGTCCCCAAATTTGGGCCCTGAAATACTGTTGGCTTATAGTTTCATTCTATGGACCACAGAAATAGAATCTCCTTTTTATCATCTAAGAATCCACCTTTACTCTGTGGTTTTGATTCTAAAGATAGGTTTACAGAAGGGACAATGCATTTAGGTAACCAGAGAAAGGATATCACACTACAGTCAGGACAGAAAAGTGCCCACCTTTTGTTGGGAGAATTCAACAAGGTCGCATCATCCACATAGAGATTGAACACACAAATATAAGAACGCACACACCCAACACACAACAGATTTAAGAGGTTCGAAACATCATAATGTCCTACGTCCCCTGTAGTCTCTTCTTATTAGATTTTCTCATACATTCCCTCTCCTCAAATAGGTATCTCATGGATTCTCTCATCAACTAGAATCCATGAGAGGGGCATTCTTCAACAATTAGCCCCCCATGGGGACTCTCTCAATTTGCCCACTAGGTTTCTCTATACTTCTCCTATTTATAAAGAAACCCTGAAGGAATCCTAGTTGAATACTACTAGGAAAACCTACTTCCACATAAAGATAAGAATCATAATCCAACACTACTAGGAAACCCACCATATCTATAAGATATTTATTGGTTCCACAATTAAATAGAAACCCCTTATTGTAATGATAACCATACCCTTTACCTAATTGTTCCACCAATCCTAACAATCTCCCCCTTGGAACAATTTAGTGCAACATCCCTGCACCATAGAAAAGTATAGAAAATCTCTTCAAATTATTAACTACACAACCACAATCTTTGGAAAGAGAAAGATTGGAGAAACTCTCTTCAACTTCTACAGCTATAGTCTTTGGACAGAGAAAGACTAAGTAAACTCTCTTTAACCACAATCTTTTGAAAGAGAAGATTGCAAAAAACTCTCTTCAACTTTTACAACCACAATCTTTTTTTATAGAGAAAGATTAAACAAAACTCTCTTCAAAACAAGCCCGCATCAACTGTGCCATCTTGCATTTTCTTTAAACCACGCCTCTCTTAGGTCATACCTTCTTAGGCACTTCCACTGCAGCCTCTTCTAAGTTACACCTCTCCTAGGCCGTGTTTCTCTCCAGGCATCCGCACATCATCATGGGCTTCTTCCATCTAAATGTGTCCTCCACCATGAGGCCCTCAATAAAAGTAAAAATCATAGGACTTCAACAACAATTGAGATCACTCTTCAAAATCCCCAACGAAGAGTCCACCTCCTATCCAGAATTGTTGGTGCTTCCCCGGAATCAACCGTCGGAGTCTCAATACACCTCATCTGAATATCGACAAATTTGAAAAATCCCAAATTTTTACTTCATCAATCACATCAACATAGGAACATCACATCAACATAGGAGCATAACATGCTCCCCCTCAATCAACAATTCATCAACAACTTCAACAAAGTGCTCCCCCTAAAACATCAATATCTCCATCATTCTCTGTTATCTAACACCACAACTTGAGGCAAATGCTCAGATATAAACAGAGAGACATAGATCTGCACTTTGCAAACCTCAATCCACAACTCCAACAATGTATTCCAATTGATCTAGATCAATATCATCCAAAATCAAACTGGATTTAGGGAAACAGAAAATCTCACCTTAAAACACATCAATCTACTTCTTCAATTGCATTCATCATATTCGATCTATCATCTTTGGTCCTGATCTTCCACGGTGCACGCTCACCGTACCACTTGTTAGAAACCAAACTTGTCTCCCATACCACTTGTTGGGATCCAAAACCTGGCTTTGATACCACTCGTTGGGAGAATTCAACAAGGTCACATCATCCACATAGAGATTGAACACACAAATATAAGAACGCACACACCCAACACACAACAGATTTAAGAGGTTCGGAACATCATAATGTCCTACGTCCCTTGTAGTCTCTTCTTATTAGATTTTCTCATACATTTTCTCTCCTCAAATAGGTATCTTATGGATTCTCTCATCAACTAGAATCCATGAGAGGGGCCTTCTTCAACAATTAGCCCCCCATGGGGACTCTCTCAATTTACCCACTAGGTTTCTCTATACTTCTCCTATTTATAGAGAAACCCTGAAGGAATCCTAGTTGAATACTACTAGGAAAACCTACTTCCATATAAAGATAAGAATCATAATCCAACACTACTAGGAAACCCACCATATCTATAAGATATTTATTGGTTCCACAATTAAATAGAAACCCCTTATTGTAATGACAACCATACCCTTTACCTAATTGTTCCACCAATCCTAACACCTTTTGCAGTATTTGGGAAAATGAACTTTGATAAAGGCATCGACTGTCCAGCTAGGATACAAAGTGGCTCATTACGTAAGGGAAAAAGAAGATCTAAAGTTGCTTTAATCTCGAGAAACACGACTTGCCTTTTACAAGGTGAAATTTGAAATGAAAACAATGCATCTACTTGTATCCCGTGTTAGGTAACAGAGGATAAAGCAGACATCAACGGATAATTATGATGAAATGGTTCTCTCAGAAATGTACTGTCTCAAGATTTATCGGGAAGTCTGGTTTGCCTTTGCTAATAGATTTCTGACAAAATCACTCTCTAGAATTCATCGGGCCAAGCTATGGAGTAGCAAAATCTCCATCCAGGTGATCATTACGGTACTCCATCTTCTAACACTGCCAAAACATGGGCTGACCAGTTTGGAAGGGATCTAATTGACAACGATGATACGATCTTGTATGCTTTTAGTGGGCTCAACACACATTGCGACCCGTTTGTCCCTTGCTTCTCCTTTTGCTAGAACAACCCAACGTATTTATATTTGCTTCTAAATTCTGGATCCAAATGGTCCCTGAAGAATTTAATGAACTCTTGTATGTTTGGAACAAAAGCTTGTTTACTGATCAAGCAAAACCAAAACTAGTTACAAGAGAAAACAAAGCCGTAGAGAGAAGAACTCTTAATGTGCGGCTATTATGATTTACATGTTAACCTAAGAGGCTATATATAAACATAAATGAGGCTTATACAAGGGAAACCCTAATATCTCATAATATAGGAAAATATATTGGGCTTTATTCTAGGTGCAATATATGGTAACATAAATATAAAATCTTTAACCTTCAACACCCCTCTTCAAGCTGAGGGTCGAAAGAAGTCCAAGACCCCAAGCTTGCTAAGGAGATGATAGTGTTGATTTGTCCCTAAAGCCTTGGTCAGAATATCTGCTGGTTGGTCACCACTCCCAACATGTGCTGTGCTAATTAAACCATGACGTATTTTTTCTCGAATAAAATGACAAGAAACATCTATATGCTTGGTCTTCTGATGAAAGACTGGGTTTTCTGTCAATTTTTGCGCTGCTTCATTATCACAATATAACAGCACTAGCTATGAAACATTAATTCTCATATCTTTTAATAGACCAACCACTCAAACGATCTCACAAGTAGTGGTTGCCATGACCCTGTATTCAGCCTCTGTTGAAGAAAGAGTCACAACTAGTTACTTTTTACTTTTCCAAGAAATTACTAAATGTCCAAGTGTAAGACAGAAGCCAATAGTGGATTGATGTGTCATAGGGCATTTTGCATAGCTAGCATCACAGAAAGCTTGCAAGAGAAAATTGCCATCTGAAGGAAAGAATAAACCAAGCCCTATTGTTCCTTTAAGATACTTGACAATGCGGAGAGCTGCCTCCCAATGGGATTGCTTGGGAGCATGCATGAATTGACTTAAGAGGTGTACGGGAAAAGCAATGTCAGGGCGTGTCATATCAAGATAATTCAGCTTACCAATCAATTGTTGATAACTCAAGATGTTCTCAAATGGTGGATCATTTATTTGTGGACGAACTTGCTCATCATATTTCAAGCTAGTAAATAAGACATTTGTCTCCATAGGATTTCCAACAGGCTTTACAGCTGATAGTCCCAATTCAGAGATCAATTCTAAGATATATTTACGTTGACTAAGATGCATGCCATTTGAATCTCGAAGGATCTCAACTCCAAGAAAATACTTGAGTTCTTCCAAATCCTTGATTCGAAATGTAGAATGAAGA
The DNA here is from genome assembly GCA_028551475.1 of Casuarina equisetifolia. Lineage (NCBI taxonomy): Eukaryota > Viridiplantae > Streptophyta > Magnoliopsida > Fagales > Casuarinaceae > Casuarina > Casuarina equisetifolia. The sequence continues at coordinate 5,596,253 of CM052361.1, forward strand.
TAGGCTTGTAAAGCCTCAATTTTTTGTGTGTCATCACCAGTAATTAAGATGTCATCCACATATATGAGCACTAAAACAATATTATTATCTTGTCCTTTAGTGAAAAGAGAATAGTCATACAGTGACTGTCGATAGCCAGCAAATACTAAAGCTTCTGTAAACTTCTCATTCCATTGTCGTGAAGCTTGCTTTAACCCATACAAAGATTTCTTCAATCGACATACTTTGGACCCCCTTCAAAAGGACTCCCAGGTGGTGGTTTCATATATACTTCCTCATCTAAATCTCCCTGTAGAAATGCATTATGGACATCCATTTGTCGAATAGTCCATTTACGTTGTGAAGCAATAGATAATGCACTTCTAACTGTCACAAATTTTACTATAGGAGAGAAAGTCTCATGATAATCGATGCCCTCTGTCTGACTATAACCCTTCGCTACTAGACGAGCCTTAAACCGCTCAATACTCCCATCGGCATGATACTTAATCTTGTATACTCATTTACATCCTACGGGTTTTCTTCGTGGTGGTAGGTCTACCAATTTCCATGTTCCATTCGATTCTAATGCTTTCATTTCCTGATCCATGGCATCTCGCCTCTAGAATCCTTAACTGTCCCATGATAGAACAAGGGTTCTATCTCAGGTGAAATGGCTGCTATGAAGTGTTGATGTGGAATGGGTAAATGTGTATAAGATACATAGTCAGATATGGGGTATTGTATGGATGAGCCAACATTGTTGCAAACATAATCTTAAGTCCATATGGGTGGTCTGGAAATTCTAGTAGATCGTCTAGGAGGTGATGAAAGGACTGTGGGATTATGCATGGTTGGTGAGAAAGGATCATCCTCTGTCTCATCATAAGTGAAAACAAGAGGTGATAAAGAAGGAGGATCTATAATCTCCAAGGTAGAATCATTGGGTTGGTTGCCTGAGATATTGGAAATGGTAATATCTGGTGTAGTATGAATGGTTGTATCAGGAATGGAATTTGATTGGGTAGGAGAGATTACCTGAGTATCTAAATTAGGGTTAACTCTGATAACTTGTTGTGCAGGCTCCTCATCTTGAGATGACATCATAGGGAATTCTGAGGAATGAGACCCATTCTTTATGTTTGTAAAAGGGAAAACATTTTCATGAAAATGAACATCACGACTCACAAAAAATTTCTTTCTTTCAATGTCATAAAGTTTATACCTTTTTTGCCCAAAAGGGTATCCCATAAAAATGCTAGGAATAGCTCGAAGGGCAAATTTGTCTTTATGCCCCACCACTGAAGCATAGCAAAGACAACCGAAGACTCGAAGTCTAGAAAGGTCAGGAGCTTTCCCATGAATCATCTCATAAGGAGATTTTCCATGTAAGACTGAAGAAGGAATGCGATTGATAATGTGTGTGGCAGTGAGTATACACTCACCCCAAAAACATGTAGGCATGTGACTTTGAAATTTTAATGCCCGTGCAACATCTAATAAATGACGATGTTTACGTTCTACCACACCATTCTGTTGTGGGGTATATACACATGAACTTTCATGCATTATACCCCGTGATGAAAACAATTTGTCACATGAGGAATTAAAGAAATCAGTTGCATTATCAGAACGAATGCGTTTGATTCCAATGCTAAAATGATTTTGAATTGTGTTAAAGAAACGTTCCAAATGTGATACTGTTTCAGTCTTATGTTTCATGAGGAAAGTCCAAGTTCCTCGTGAAAAATCATCAACAATGGTTAAAAAATATTTCGAACCATCATAATTTGGGGCATGATATGGTCCCCAAATGTCCACATGGATTAAATCAAAAAGATTTTTGACATTCTCAGTGCGAACAGTGAATGAATCACGTGTTTTCTTAGCAAGAGGGCAAACTGAGCAATGGAAATCAGAAGACAGAAAATCTTTGAAATCATTCAAAAATTTAAATTTAGATAAAGACATGTGACCAAGTCTTGAATGCCATAAATGAAAATTAAGGTCATTACATACTAAAGTAATTGAAAGGGCTGGTGCAGTACCAAAAAATTTGCTAACATGCTTATTCCTAGGGTGCAAGAAAAAATAAAGTCCATGTCGCATTCTACCAATTCCCTTGACATCACCCGTCGAGAGGTCCTGAAACACACACAAATCAACATAGAAAACCACTAAACAGTTATTCTCAGCAGTGAATTTAGCTACGGACAACAAATTATATTTGAAATCACGAGAATAAAGAACGGTATGTAATTTTAAACTGTCAACTAGGGTTATGGAACCAGTGTGGGTGACTTGGGTTAATTCCCCATTTGGCAGTTTAACAGATCTAGACTTAGTCATACATTTAACAGGAAATTCTAAGCAATTAAAATCAGCAGTAATATGATCACTGGCCCCACTATCTATAATCCAAATGTAAGGAAAAGATTCTGAAATACTTACTCCATTACCATGAGAGGTCCTACCATAGTCTTCCTTGATCAAATGGATAATGCGCTCATACTGCTCTGGTGTAAAAGTGTAATGACTAGGCTCAACAGTGGCCAAATTGACAGTAGAATTACTAGTAAAATTCTTGTGACCTGGGGGATAGCCATTAAGCTTGTAACAAGCTTCCTTCTTATGTCCAAAAAGCTGACAATGCTCACATTGTGGTCCTTTAAGACGATAACAACTTTCCTTGCGGTGCCCCTTTCGTCCACAATGCTCACATTTGGGTTTGCCAGAAACCCTAGATGATTTATCATTTTGCCCTACTTTGAGCGAAAATGATGTGTCATTTTCGTTATGCAGAGGTGTTGTCCCAGTTGATCGCTTAGTCCCTGGTGTTGCAACAAGTGGCTCAAATGCGGACCAGCTTGTTGCGTCGGTCCCATATGTCGACGTAAAAGCCTGAGAATCACCAATCGTCTTCTCTGGACCTCCATACCGGTATTCGGCATTGTTGGTGATGGAGTAAGCTTGCAAAACGTCAGGAAGTGGCCTCATGAGCAAAATCTGGTCTCTAAGATGAGAAAAGCGATCATCTAGTCCTTTCAAGAATTGATAAAACTTCATGCGTTCTTGATGAAGTTTCCAACCGTCATTTTTGGACATTTCTGGTGAATCCAGAGCCATCAATGTTGCATACTCATCCCATAGTGCTCTCAAGCGATGAAAATAAGAAGCAATTGATCCACCCGATTGCTTCGTGGAGCTTAATTCATTCAAAAGGTCATAGATTCGGGTCGGGTCAACCTGGCTGTAACGAGTACAGAGCTCCTTCCAGAGATCAGCAGCACTAACTGTGTAGATTAAGCCCTCATAGAGTTGCCCAGATAGCGAGTTAAGGATCCAAGAAAGACAAATTGCATTACAACGCTCCCAGATAGGCAAATAAGGTGAATTTTCAGCCGGAGCAGGGTATTTGCCATCCACAAATACCAACTTGTTCTTAGAGAGAAGAGCAAGTTTCATAGCACGACTCCAAACAGCATAATTACTAGAGCCATTGAGTTTAAAACCAACCAAAGGAACTCCACTAGTATCACCGGGTGGTAGATATAGGGGATCATTCGAGTCTGTGATGATCGGAATTGGGGAAACATAACCTTCATGATGATCCGATTTAGAACCTGATTGATTCCCCTTCTCTTGGTGAGTTTTTCGAGCATAAGGAGCAACATATGGAGTAACCAGTGGTTGAAGAGGATCTGACTCAGTAGCCATGATGAAACCAAAGAAGTCTCCAAACTACTCGTACCAGGAAATATCCAAGAGAAAAACAAATATTTGACAAAGTATCTAAACCACAACAGCAAACCAAAATAGTCACAAAGTGCGGAAGCAAGGAGGAAAAAATACCAAAGATCGTGTGGCTGCTTGGTGTAGTCGATAAAGTCAAATTTGTTTGATCCGGTGTAGTGCCGAAGAAACAGAAAACCCACAAAGCAAAAGACAAAACTAGGCGGCGGCAAAGTGTACCCTTTTGGAGAGAGAAAACCAAGTGTACCTTTTTTTTGGAGAAAGCCAATCCCGCAACTTTTGCTTTATTGTGGAGAGAGAAAACCAAGTGCACCTTTTCTTGAAGTCAGAGAGAGAAAAGGTAGGAAGAAAAATAAAGGCAGCCAAGTCTTCACTCACGGCACCCTTCTCTTTAGTTCGGAGAGAGAAAGCCGTATAACAAAGACAAAGCACTAGAAATCCAAAATTGTTTGCTCGGCACCGTGAACAAAAACTAACCAAAGAATCCAACAAAATCGTTGGCTTCGATACCATGAAGAATTTGATGAACTCTTGTATGTTTGGAACAAAAGTTTATTTACTGATCAAGCAAAACCAAAACTAGTTACAAGAGAAAACAAAGCCGTAGAGAGAAGAACTCTTAATGTGTGGCTATTATGATTTACATGTTAACCTAAGAGACTATATATAAACATAAATGAGGCTTATACAAGGGAAACCCTAATATCTCATAATATAGGAAAATATATTGGGCCTTATTCTAAGCGCAATATATGGTAACATAAATATAAAATCTTCAACCTTCAACAGTCCCAGAAAACAAATATCGCTTTCGGCGGTACAAAAATCAAAATCCAATATGAACTCCGTCGCAGCTCTTCTTGACAGATTCTGCAGAAAACTAGACCACAATGCTTACGACTCTTTGAATAAAACAGACAACAGCTATCGAGGGTGGCTTCCATGGCAGCAACAAGTGGCAACGATTGCTAATACAAATTTTCAGATCATTCAGACCAGACATGGCATGTGGACAGCGCTGCAGCGACGTATAGCAACTAGGCTGCAGACTGTCTCTATAAGAACCATAGAAAACACACATTCTATGACTTCAACGACAACCAAAATCTAGACTTTCTTCGTCTTGTATTTTTCACTAGCGTGAAATTCAAAGTTACGTGTTGGAATTCAGACTGGTAACAGTCGTGAAGATATTTCTAGAACAGTTTGGAAAATGATGGCGCTGGGAAGGAACCCCGACATGCTAGGGAAAAAAGTGTCGTCCCTATCCTTTTACAGCCTGACCTTCCTTCCTTTTAGGTGGATGCATTCTTAATTGTTACCTACTTGACCGCTCGCTTACTCACACCTTCTTTGGATAAAGAATCACCATTCCAGAAACTGGTTGTAAGGACTACTGATTATTATTCAGAACTTTGATCCCTCCGAGGTGCCTACTTCTCTTTGTTAAAGCCTTGCGTCCCAAATCAGGTTACTTTTTGAAGCAACCTGTATATATTTCTTCTTTTTGCTTTGATGAGGCTTGATCTTTTACCCACTTAGTACTCCAGCTTGCACTTTCCTACAGGTGCCTCTATTTTATATTGGTCGAATCTGTCACCCACTGTTTCTATTAATTAAAGTTTGGCTTTTGATAATATTGACTCTCCCGTCGCTGTCCTCCTGCCACTTTAATCCAAAACGCCGGCTACCGAATCTCTCCTATGACGCCAATTCCAACCTAACCCTAACTCCTGTAATTTTCTTCCAACCTAATCCAAACTCCTGAAATTTTCTCTGTCCAAACATGATACAACCACTTCACATCATCAATATTTTACAGCAGTAACAGTTTTTAACTTAATGTCTCAAAGTTTTAATAATTTTTCTAATATCTAGCATGATATCATAACCTAGTCTCACATCTTGCTACCAAGCACCTAGTAAGGAGGGCGCCCGCAATCTTGGAAGTCAAGGTGGGGGTGGTCCTGTCTCAAGATAAGTATGAGAGCCTGGCCTTATAAGTAAACTATTGCCTCCACCCACAAGGTTAGCCTTTTGCGGAAAGGATAGTTCATGAGATTTGACATGGAAGCCAACCCAACCCAACCCAATTTAATCCCTCAGCAAGTGTCCCGATAGGTTTATAGGGCTCACAATCTTTGGTAAGCAAAGGAGGTCCACTACAACAATAGTGTCATGACTGAGGTTGGGGAGGATGTCACGCCCTACCATTAAGTGTCCGGTAGGCAAGGAGCCCACAATCCCAGTAGGCAGGGAAGAGCATCGCCTTATAAGTGAATTGGTGCCTCCACCCACTAAGTCAACCTTTCGGAAAAAAAAAAAAACCTAGTCCGTTACACTAATCCTTCTTAGCACTCATTTGGGTAAATCTAGAATTTGTGCAAAAGGTGATGCTACAAAATGGTCTAGATTGAATAATTACAATCAGGGGACGTGTTTTGTAAAGGTAAATCTTAGTTCAATCTCGATAAAAGAACAATTACAATGCAATTAGGGGGCATATTAAAAAATAATATGAATTTGTCTCACATTGCTAAGCAATTCGTTGAGAATCTAAATTTTATCTTGCAATCTTTTATTTGTGGGCAAAGATTTTTATAAAAAATGTTACCTTACACTTGAAGCAAAGAGGTGTATTAAGTTCCACATAAAAAGTATAAAAACCTAGAAAGTAGTTTATAAAGAAATAAGATCCTTCACTTATACCTTAGGATCTAAAGTTAGATATAAACTACTTTTTTATAATTTGTAGCATATGATTTGAGAGCCCAAATTCTCCTTAATGAGTAAGCTCAAAATTCACATAAGAAAGTAGTATTGGAGAATGATTTGGATTGAATTATTACAACAAGACAAGAGAATGTATTAAATAAACAACATGAAATTGTTATCCCACAATACTAAGGAACACATTGAGAACTAGGCTTTATCTCTAGTCCCTCATTCATAAACAAAAGTTTTCATGAAAAGTATTGTCTTACATGAAAGAATGGAGGTGAATTAAATCGCATATGAAAAATATAAAATCTTGAAAGATAGTTCGTAAAGAGAATAATTTATACATTTAATGCTTGAAGGTTTCAAGTCATATATGAACATATTTCTCTAATTTTTAACATCATATTATATATTTTTCATAGGTTGATTAATTTTTTAAAACACTTAAATCCGGTCATTGAATCCGCAACAATTCGGATTATTCTCACCAGTTCCTTTCAACAAAAGCATTTTCAAGTGGGTATCTCTTGTCTTTCGGCCTACAATTTTAAAAGAACAAGATTCGATACACAATCCAACATAGCGACTTTGAGGATCCATAGCCCCCGGATTTCCTTACTGCTCCGCGGGATTTTGTCCGTCTTTCTCTTACGCGTTGGCGTGTGTGTGGCCGCAGTCCCTCGCACGGCTTCACATTCCCAAGAAGAAAACGCCTATCCATCCCCAGTCATTGACTCGTCTTCCTCACCCATCAAGCGCCTCTCTGTGCGTGTCCTTCGCGGGTCTCAAACCGCGTACGCCTCCACTATCTCGAACTTTCTGCTTACCTAATGGTTTGAACGCCAGTCACTTGATCCGACTTCCAAATGGGGATAAAGAAAGACCAAGACTTGTGAGTCAGGGTAGAAACTGGGTGCAGCAACGCGTGAGCCAAGCTTGACCCTATTTCCAACGTACATCAATGGTGCTGACGAGTAATGCCGATGACTCTTTCAAACGATAACCCATCTGTAAAACGAAGGGCAGAAGTAATACTTGAGGCACTGTTTTTGCTGTTGTCAAGTAGGACAAGTGTAAAATCGATGCACGGGAAAAGGAACACGATGACAAAAAAAGTAGATGTTGTGCTGGAAGCGTCTAGGTTTGTGAGCTTGGAATTAGTCTAAAACCTTTAATTGCTTTCAAGCCATTGACCTTCTCCCATTAGATTATGGAGAGATGTGTTGAAAAGACCTTGCTTTTCGTACAGATTGATCTGTCATTTCTAAGGAGACTCGTTACTTTTGTTGACTAGAGTATTAAGTTCTAGAATTTAATATTTGGTCATATTATTATTATTTCACAAAGCCGACATGAACCTAATATTCAAGTCATAATGCTACATTGGTTAAAAATTTTAAAACTCATTAAAGAATAATAATAAACATGGCAAATACGGATATTAGGATCCATTTTCACCTAATCTACCTCGTCTTATGTTTCTATTCATAAAGGGTTTGATATAGAAATATAATAATTTGTGAGTTAACAGTTAAGCCAAAAATAAATCTAAGAATTAATAAAATTTGTTATTATATAAACATAAATAATATTTATTTCTTAACAATATAAGCTTATTAGTTGCATCTTAGTGTACTCTCCACTGTAATAATCAAATTATCATAAAATTATATTATGTGAATAATACGTAGGTTCAAATTAATAAGTTTTTATAAGTGTACGAATGAGAATTTTTATTATAACATTAGGTTAAAAAATTTATTATTTAATCTAAAAATTATTTTAAGAATTAGTAAAAATTATTATGATATATAAAAAAATAATATATCTTTTAACAAAAGCTTAATAAAAAAGATAATTGAAATAATAAATGTCATACAAAAAACAAGAAGAACAATTATGATTTGGGCCAAGTAGTATTGAGCAGCCCAGAGAGAGTCCCACAATCCACCGACTGGTTGACACAAATTAAGCCAGCTAGTCAACACCTAATAGCCAGTGAAGCCTTTGGCCGAGTGACAGCTTGAAAATCCATTCAACGGTCAACATTCAAACAATGCAACGTTCCATTCTTGCTTTTAACAAATTTCTTTCTACATCTTTCTTTTTCCCCGCCTTACCGGCTAGCTTTGACTCGTCAATGAAAAGGAATACTTCGTGATAAAGATGCCAGGATTTTAGGCGTATATAAGTACCCGTAAGCCCCATCGCCTTTCTCAACAAGCAAACCAAACACTTTGTCGGATTCAAACACTTGCAACGATGACTCTATCTTGGAGGAGAAGGACCAGCCATGGAGGCAAGAAGCACAGCCTGGCTTTGAGTGCCGGTTTAGACACAGAGGTCAGAATTCCGAACGACTTTCGGTGCCCGATTTCGCTGGACTTGATGAAGGATCCTGTGGCCATATCCACGGGGATAACGTATGATCGAGAGAGCATCGAGAAGTGGATCGAAGCGGGGAACCAAACCTGTCCCGTCACTAATCAGGTGTTGACGAGCTTCGAGCAAATCCCAAACCATGCACTTCGTAAGATGATTCAGGACTGGTGTGTTGCGAATCGTTCTTCCGGGATTGAAAGAATCCCAACGCCACGAATTCCGGTAACCCAGTATGAGGTTTTGGAGATCTGTTCAAGAATTGCGGTCTCAACTCAACGTGGGGATCACAAGAAGTGCCTGCAGTTGATGCTGAAGATCAAGGCATGGGGAAAGGAGAGCGAGCGTAACAAGCGATGCATTGTGAACAGCGGAACTGGCCATGTTTTGGCGGATTCTTTCCATTCTTTTGCCAGTGTTTCAGTTGAGAAACACTTGGACTTGTTGAAGGAGATCTTATCAATCTCTAGGTGGATGTTCCCACTTGATGAAGAAGGCCAGTCGAAATTAGGATCACCAGCATCTTTAGGTTGCATGGTATGGCTTTTGAAAGGTAGGGATCTTTCAGCAAGGCAAAACGCGGTGTTAGTCCTCAAAGAGCTTCTTTCTTTGAATCAAAGACACGTTCATGCCCTGGCAGAGATTGAAGGAGTCGCTGAAGCTTTAGTTGAGATAATCAGGGACCCGATTTGTGCTAAGGCTACCAAGGCCTCTTTAACAGTTATCTTCTACATGATTTCTCCATCTGCTGTCAGTCGGAGATTCACTTCAAGATTTGCTGAACTGGGTGTAGTTTCGCTAGTACTCGAAATTGTCGTCGATGCGGAAAGAGGAACCAGTGAGAGGGCCTTAGGCGTTTTGGCTGGAATGTGCGACTGCAAAGAAGCTATAGAAGAGGCCTCTAAGAATGCTCTAACCATGCCTCTTTTGGTGAAGAAGATCTTAAGGGTATCAGAGTTGGCGACGGAGTTTGCAGTCTCCATTCTCTGGAAGCTCTGCCGAAACGATGACAAGAACGAGCGTGGTGTCTTGCTCGAGGCACTTCAAGCGAATGCCTTCCAGAAGCTTCTGGTTCTCTTGCAGGTCGGTTGCGGGGAGAGCATAAAGACAAAGGTCACTGAGATGTTGAAAACCTTGAATCTTCACAGGGAGAGGTTGGGCTGTGTTGATTCATCAATGGATTTCAAGTATCTCAAGAGACCATTTTGATTCATCAGAATACTTCTCTTTTTGTTGTGAATTCAGCTTACAGAAGAAAACATGTATAAACTTACAAGTAGAAAGTGTATAAAAAGAACAAAAAAGGTTTCCCAATTATTCATTCTGTCAAATTTACATCCATTCCAATGGTTTTGAGAATTTTTCTTCATGAGCTTATTGTTTATATTTTCATTCCTGAGATGCTTCCAGCTTCGAAAGTTATTTGCAATGTCACGATTCAAATAAATTGATCTCTAACTAGTTAACAAATTTAAACCTTTTGGTGTGATGGTTGGGTTAGAAAACATTACATATCCTAACCAAATAGCATATCCTGGCTAGGATGCCTATACAAGAATTTAAGTTGTGGCCACAACACATCCCCCGAGAGTAAGAAGAAAAAGGAAAGAAATCGGGAAAAATAATATGGTCAAAAAACGATGCTAATCCATCTGGGTTTGCTTGTTCTTTTGGCTGGCGAGTTGACAGGCGCACTTCAGATAAAGGAAAGGCATCCGGTGCAATCTGAATCGCTGGAGGGCACCTGGACCATAAAGTTCCAACCAAAAGAATAAAAAAAGGCAACGATGGCATGGCCCAAGGCAATCAAAATCCGGCAGATGTTGATAGGGAATGGAGAATTATGCAGGAGAAATGGGGGAAAATTAGCTGTAACCTAACTTTGGCGCTAAGGAAGGGCATAAATGGGAAATTTCAAAGAGGAATGAAATGAGCACGTTCAATCAATTGCATTCAACTATCTATTATTCAAAAAAAAGAGAAGAAAAAGAAAACATATATTTTTCGGTGAAGCATGCTTGATTCTTGAATGGGGTCGTCGAAATTAATGTCCATGAACTACTTCAGTACTGGAGGGCCAACCAACTTTGAACAGAGAGGGAAGACTACATTCGCACGTTGTCAGAAAATGGACTTAATTGGATGCCGTTTGACTCAGCTGAAAGGTAAGAACAAGCAGCCTCTAGATGGGTCTTAAAGAATTGAACAGAAGAAACACATTGGCTTTTGATTGACCTGCGATTCTCGAAACTCCGTGACCTACCAAAAGCGGATGAAACTAAGAATTCGAGGGAGGAATAAGGTAAAAAAAGAAAAAGAATAATGAAAGAACGTGCTCCATGGACCGAAGGACTTACCAATGAAAGGTTTTCAGATCTGGGTACGGACAATTGACTGGCCTAAGCAGTGCCATACCATCTGTGGCACATCAAGTACTCCTGGGAGCTGGACGGGGCTCGAGACTAAGGAGGTAATTAAGAGCTTCTAAATTAACCACTCATATAGATCTTGAGCATGTGAATACCATTAGTGGTAATCATGGCCTCCATATGAAGCAAAAGGCGAATGATTCTAGTACTAATCTATTTTGGATGAATAAGGTGAATCCATATGAGCTAAGAATGAAACCAAACTTGAGGAATCTATTTAAGCCCCTCGAGTGCTCGACGAAGAAGGCACACCTCATGAGGTAATAGGATTCATGCCTTTATGACTCGCTTTTCTTGGATTAATATCTTCATTTTGTTTGAACGAAAGTGTGATGAAAAATTCCTCATTTTGCCATAATGGCTTTAGATGTTTTTTGAGAAAATATGTATATCAGATTTATTCTTACATGGGTATTGAGCTAAGAAATGAAGGTACTACTTTTGCTCAGGCAGTGGATAAAGTAATTGCAAAATTTCATGGATGCCTATAGCTATGGTGGTTTAATTTTAGAAGTCATGGTCAAGATGAAGTCCGTGCATCCAATGACATTAATCATTTCTTTGGACTCATTCATACTGAGTTCTTAGATTTTTTGGGAGATTCTATTGAACAAGCTCAAGAAGAATTGCTGAAGATCAATGTTGTTCTTTTAGTAGAAAAGACCTGGAGTGGCATTACAACATGTTCTCGGAAAGATTTTATCTAGTTGGTGGCTTTAATGATGTAAATCTCAAACAAGTCTATCTAAATTCTCTCCCTAATCCATTAGGGAAAGAAATACTGCAGAATCTCAATATGACAAAAGTTCTACTTACAGCAACCACCCTTGGTTGATTATATCAACAGACCTTGATTGCACTAGACCAATTGTGCAACAAGTACGAGTTCATCCAAAATCTCCAGTTTATGAGAAAGATTATCCACTCCAGTTGCCATAGACCAAACTTGCAAATTAAATGCAAAGGCTCAAACAAAAATTGTTATTGCTCTTCTAGATAGAAGCACCACAAGACCAAATTCATGCATTTCTCTAAACAATCCTATGGAAAAGAGAAGAAAAGGAGATTCCAGTTTTTTAAGAAGAAAAAATTCAGAGGGAAAAAACAAGGCACTAAGTGCTTTGTTTGCAAGAAAGAAGGTCATTTTGCAAATCAATGTCCACAGAAAAAGAAGCGTGCTCAACTTATTGATTCCCTCTATCAAGTTACACCATGGGACGAGGATGCTAATCTTGAATCTATATTTTTTTTAAGAAGACGAATAGGGCCCAAATACAATTCTCAAAGTAGCAGAGGAATATTTTGACATCGACTTTAACTCTGGTGATTCCTACTATGAAGATGAAGACTATCATTGCTACATGAAGATCCAAATTTGTCCTCTCTCAAGATTAAAGATCAGATTACTCCATCAGCACAAGTTTGGATTATTCCAGAAAAGTATGAGAAGCCAGTCAAAGTAATAACATTTTTTGATACAGGCTCTGTGGTTAGTTTCATGAAGCCAAAAGTATTGCCATAAGCTTACTGGAAGAAATGTTTCTAAATGTTTCGGGTTGCCAATGGTGACCTGTTTGAGGTTACTCTTAAAAGTAAGCCAGTCACTCTTAAACTCATTACTAGTTTTCAATTCACAACAACGTTCTACGACACTGACCTACCAGGCAAGGATGTTCTTGTTGGGTTTGATATTATTCCCAATCTCAAGAATGTTCATTGGACTTAAGAAGGTATGAAGATTGAAGGACATTTGCCCTTATGGACAGGGGTTCTAAACCTATTCCACATCTTTGATGACTTATAACAACTCAAGATGAAAATTATTGAGACCAATTGTGCTGAAGGCCATACAGATTTTCTCAAAAAACATCCAAAGCCATTATGGCGAAATGAGGAATTCTTCATCACACTTCCGTTCAAATGGAATGAAGATATTAATCCAACAAAAGTGAGTCACAAAGGCATGAATCCTGAGCATTTGGCATTAGCTCAAGCTGAGCTGCAACAACTCTAGCTTGATGGCTTGATTGAGTCAACAAAGTCAGAATGGGCATGTGAAGCATTCTATGTCAATAAACGAGCAGAGCAAGCAAGAGGAAAATTGAGGCTAGTAATCAATTACAAGCTTTTAAATCATTTTCTCAGTGATGGTAAATTCTCATTGCCAAACCGTTCTACACTCTTTACACAATTTTCAGAGGCCTATATCTTTTCCAAGTTTGATCTCAAGGTAGGTTTTTGGAAACTTGGAGTAAAACTTGAAGAAAGACCCAAGACAGCTTTCTGTATTCCAAACTCCCACTTCCAGTGGACAGTAATGCCATTCGGATTGAAGGTGGCACCATCCTTGTTTCAAAGAACAATGATGAAGATCCTTCGTCCAGTTCTCCATCATGCCCTAGTCTACATTGATGATATCCTATTATTCTCAAAAGATGAAGAATCCCATATAGATCTGCTTAAACAATTTTATGAATTAATGCAAAGATATGCAATCATGCTGTTACAAAGAAAAATGATAATTGGTGTGCTAGATGTTGATTTTCTCAGGATGAAAATCTTGAAAGGTAGATACGAACTGCAACCCCATGTCACTTCACAGTTGCTTAAATTTCCCGATGTAGATATGACAGTGAAGCAAGTACAACAGTTCTTGGGTATTATTAACTATATGGCAAACTTTATCAAGAAAGTAGTTGAATACACTACACTGTTATCTCAATTGATGAAAAAAGAGCCCCTAGCATGGAACCCAGCGCATACTTGATGTGTCAAGACACTAAAAGCCCTAACTCAAAAGCTACCACCACTCCAAATTCCAGATAAAGGCAAAAGAGTATTACATATTGATACTAGTGATCTTTATTGGGGAGCGATCTTACTAAAAAAGACCAATGGAAAAGAAGAATTTGTGGATACAAAAGTGGTGTATTCAAAGAATCTGAGCGTCATTATCATTCCACTTTCAAAGAGATTTTGGTTTGAAAAGTTTCAATTCCATCTTATTGACTATCAGTTCTTAATTGAAATGGACTATTCAGCATTCCCAAAAATGTTATAGTTCAAGCAAAAGGTAATTCTCTAGCCACAATTGTTACGCTGGGCCAACTAGTTCAGCCAATATAAATTTGAGGTGAGGCATATCAAAGGAAAACACGATGTCCTGAGTGATTTCCTTTCTCGACCTTCCAAACCTCCCCTCACCCTTTCCATCCACAAATGTCCTCATCTTCCTTCGTAGTTGCAGAAACTATAGAAGAAAAAACTCCCAATAATCTAAAACAAATATTAGCTGAACTATTGGATATCTTACCTACTACAATAAAAGGGAGCATTATTGATGATGCTCTACTTAGGTTTACTATTACCAGGATCCATGTTTACCAAAGGATACTTCTCAGGCTTTATGGTGTGTCAAGCTCTCCAGTCTAATGGATAGACTGGCATCCAACTTATCCTTTTCTTAATGTCTTCTATGGCCTATGCTTACACACAATATCGTTCCCAAAGGAAGCCTTTTGTCTATTATGGTATCTTGCTCAAGTCTACAAAATCAACATGATCTTTTACAAACCATGGTTGACCAATTTTTTAAGAAGATTTCCCACAAGAAACCAAAGTCCCTTTTTCCAAAAATGGCTCTTCCTATTCTCTACTGAAGCAAACTGGTTACAAGAACTCAGGCACATGACAAACTGTTCTTATATCCTCACGACGTTTCATCTCAAAGATCATCTCTACATGGATAAGAATAAGTCATGTGTAAATATTTTACCATCTAAATCCCTGTTAGGAAAGTACAACCAAAACCCTTTCAACAATATCCACTGTTCCAATCATAGAAACTGAAAGGACATCCGGGAAGCAATGTGCCATGTCAATAACATCTATCCTACAACAATACCATAGGAGTTGTTTAATCCTTTCTTTTTCAATGAAGACGGACATGCAAACAAGACCGAAATCCTATTTCTAGAGCATTATCGACTCTATCTCAGGAGAGTATAAGCTTTTCATTTTATCACTGATGAAGATTTCTGGATGGAGACTTTTGAAGATTTAAATTTTTCATATCCTCTAAATCCAGAGTCTTATGACTTTCAGTCTGAAGCTGTTGAAGAAGAGTTTGCACCAAAGACCATGGCCAAATAGATTCGTCTCACAAATCAAGAAGGAATATGGGCACGCAAAATTAATCATGAACTTTGAGGACTTGACCTTGATGTGGAAGATCAAAATTTGGATAACATGTTAGAAGCATGATGAAGATTTGATGTTGATCCGATGGGATTCTTTATGTATAATTAATAGTCTTACTTTTGTGTGGTGTGATGTGTGCTAGTCTATGATAGTGTATGTAAGGACTCCATGTAGGATTCTACCCTTGTAAAAAGTTAGGTGGTCAAAAAGAAAATTTTGAAAATGGGATGCCATTTTGAAAATTAGCTTTACCTAAGAGTAAAAGTAAGAAAGTTAGGTGAGTCTTGTAAGAAAGTTAGTTGTAAAACCTTTATATATAGAGGTCTTTGGCATGAAATGAGAATCAAGCTTTGGCATAACACTTTTCTCTTTATTCTCTTTATTCTCTCATTCTCCCATGAAATTCTCTCTCTCTTCATTCTTTCCACTCATTCCTAAAGCCTTCTCCATTCAAATACCTTTGCCTTAAGCACTCCAACCCTATACAATCGAGAAAGAATATACAAGGTTGGAGTGCTTAAAGCAAAGGTATTTGAGTGGAGAAGGCTTTAAGAATGAATGAAAAGAATGGAGAGAGAGAGAGAGAATTTCGTGGGAGAATGAGAGAATAGAGAGAATAGAGAGAAAAGTGTTATGCCAAAGCTTGATTCTCATTTCATGCCAAAGACCTCTATATATAAAGGTTTTACAACTAACTTTCTTACAAGACTCACCTAACTTTCTTACTTTTACTCTTAGGTAAAGTTAATTTTCAAAATGGCATCCCATTTTCAAAATTTTCTTTTTGACCACCTAACTTTTTACAAGGGTAGAATCCTACATGGAGTCCTTACATACACTATCATAGACTAGCACACATCACACCACACAAAAGTAAGACTATTAATTATACATAAAGAATCCCATCAGATCAACATCAGATCTTCATCACGCTTCCAACATGTTATCCAAATTTTGATCTTCCACATCAAGGTCAAGTCCTCAAAGTTCATGATTAATTTTGCGTGCTCATATTCCCTCTTGATTTTCAGCAATTCTTCTCGAGCTTATTCAATAAAATCTCCCCAAAAACCTAAGAACTCGGTGTGAATGATTCCAAAGAAATGATTAATGTCATTGGATGCACAGGCTTTATCTTGTCTATGACTTCCAAGATTAAACCACTATAGCTTAGGCAGTGGATAGAGTAATTGCAAAATCCATGCCTAGACTGCTTTCATAGTCTAGACTATAGGGGAACATCATGCAAAGATTGCTTTGTCTCTGCAAGGGAACAATATGCAAAGACTGTTTTCGTAGACCCTTGATAGGAAGTGCTAACCCTAAAAGGCCATTGTAAGTTTGTTTAAGTCATGGAGGCTGTTTATTTATCGCAGGCATAAATGGGTGAATCCTTCTTTGAAAAGGGGCTTAAAAGTTTTGTCCTAGCAATACGTGACCTTAAAGGGCGAGTTGCTTATTGTCTCAAAAAGGCTTCATCTAAACCTCTTCGATATGATCTCAGTTAGAAAATGAATTTAACATCTATGTCAAAAGGTAAGGAATGAATCAAGGTCAACCGAGCAATAGGAGTAAAGCCTAATTCTAGTCACTGGGTTTCGTGCACTTGGGTTTCAACTTAAAAGATTAACCTAAAAAGTAGTCAAGTTTCATTTTATTGCTAAACAATCCTTCTTATCTTTTTCATACGAGAGAATGGTGTTTGTTGTATTCTTTTCCACCTAAATTCATGTTGTCCTTAATGTGTATAGGGTGCTTCACTTTGTACTAAGGATCCATTCACTACTTACCCCACACTAAGAAATTTTAGTTACACGTACCATTGAGTAGGCTCATTGTCAATCCCATGTTAAGGGATTGTAATTGCAAATGACGTTGTCAAGTTTCAATTTGGCTTTGATACTACTTGTCATAGGCCTAAATTTTAATTTAAAAGGTTAAATTAATGGAAAGAGTAGTTAGATTTCTTTATATGAGTAAATCATCTTTTTTTTGTTTCAATTTGGGAGAATGAAGTTCGTTACACTAAGATATTTTATATAAGCCTTTATATAATGAACCATGCTTTATATTGCTCAATAGATTAACTTGAGTGAGTTGAGTCCTATAGATCAACTTTCAATTCATTGTAGTTTCATGAGGTGAATCTATTAGCATCCAAATATTTGTTCTAGTGAGAACATTAAGGAATTCATACATTCTTTGCAAGCAAAAAGAGTTAGTGTAGAGATGATATTGTAATAATGATAATCACTAAGGTAGGGAAGATATCCTTTTATCTTATTAGATAGGGAAGATCTCATTTTATCCTATTAGAACCAAGGATCTTGGAAGTAGTAATGAAAAAAGACAGTGCGAGGAGCAGTAGCCATATAAAGTACTAGTGCCAATAAAAAAAAAGGTATAACCTTGAGTTGGAGAAGTAAAGTAAGGCATGCTAATAAACATATTATGCCCGAGAAGTTTACATGGGAAATGGGAAGTGTTATGATGTAAATAATAAATACTATATTATTAAAGAATATATTGATATTTTCATTAAATAATAATAAGTAACATTTATTATTAAATTAACTTTTAAGTTAGATAACAAATACGTAACATAGCATTAATGTCTCAAATTCTCCTTTGTATCTTTATGAACACCCATTAATTGAGACCAGGCATTATCCATGTACTATAATACCCTAATTGTTTAATAATTTGACCATAATAGTGAGAGAATATATTATAATGTAGATAACAAGTTTCACATTATTAATAATGAATTTTACTAACTCATGAATTAACTCTTAAATTAGATGATAAGCCTTTTAATAGCAAGAAATATGGTGACATATGGAGATAAGATCATAGCATTAATATACCAATCAAATGAAAACGAAAAAGAAGAAGATTATGGCAGGACCCTCATTTCTTCAATGGATTGAGCTGGATTTGGATCCACAGGTTTAATGACCGTTGCGAAAATGATTATGCTTGAGCACAGCCTGGCCCCCTTTGACCCAGTCAAATGGCCAATGGCTAACCCTGCATATTCAATCATGATGCGAACATGTACATTGCTGGGCCGAACCCATTATACTTTCCTTTTACGAGCGTAACTCTTGGTTGAACCCTGTTTACACTGAGATCTGTTTGGCTCACTAGTCACTCGGTTTCTGCCAAACGAGTTGAACAATGAACCCAGATGGCCCGTTGAAGAGCTTTCTAATGCATTCTCACGCCTCATTGAACAAGGATACATTCCAAGCATAAATTACGGGATATGCATGTGTTTTTACTCAACCCTGTGTGCTTTCCATAACCCCCATCTGCATTAAATATTACAAAGCAGATTCCGACGTCCATAGTATATACAATCTGATTCAAGTTTCAAGAATACCGCTCAGATCTCTCCCACTTCTGCAGATCTAGGCAGGCAAGTTGCAGAAGTCAAACCCATCACGGGGCCGGTGCTCACGAGTGCCTTAAATCTTCGCCTGCATTCTTTTCTCTTATCATATGCAGTACAGGAGCACGTAGTTGGCAAAATGGAATCGAATTTCGTTGACCTTCACGTACTTTTGACTTCTAAAGTTCTTCCCTCTAGCCTTTCCATGGTTCACAGGGACAACTTACTGCAGAAAACCTACTACTAACTATTCCTCCGGTTGCATACAATTGGCGTTGTTTAAAAACTAAGTCTTATAGGAAGTTCTGTCATTCAACGTAGTGCGTTTCAACTACGAAGATACAGGTTTTAAGAAAATCCCCTTTTACAAAGTCAAGCTCATGGAAATGCATTAAGTTTTCGAACAAATACAGGAACATATTAAAAAAGACTCCCCTTGCAGAAGATCTACCATTCCCTGATTATTTGTTGGTTTTGTATGCTCAAATAACAACCACCATCCTAGAAAACAAGAATTGTTTAAAGACATTGAAAATGAGAGAGATAAGTAGCAATGCAGGGAGAAAGAGTAACAGATGAACCTCCCCTAGTCAAATTAAGCCATGTTATGGACAATTTTTTCTATAGCAAGTGGCCATTGCAGGAGTATAAGTTGGTTTAATTGAGAACCGTCCTGTTCTAGCACAAAGTTAGGAGCTTCCTACGTCCTACCGACCTCTTCCATCTTCAGATAGAAGTGACCTGAAGAAGAAGCAGAGACAAAAGCCATGGAATCCCCTCATAAAAGCAAGACCCTTTTCTCCAATCTCTTCTTCCTTTTCATCCTTGTGTCAACAAATATTCTCACCTTGTTCCTTTCCACTACCTTCCCTTCCTCCTTTTGCTCTTTCTACCCCAGCATCGGAACCAGAGACAATGCCTTTCCCACCAGTGATGATTTTGTTGAAGTAAGTGACGCCCAGAAGCCTACTTCGGATCTCCCAGCGGAATACGTGGCCTTCACTTCCGGACATGTACTACCATTTGGATTCAATAAGAACTTTGACTCCGACACCTTATACCCGCCGGCTGGCCAAGCTTGTCCTCTATTCCCTGACGAACTCCGCCGCTACATGACTTACAAAGTCAATGGATCCTGCCCTGATGATGAGGTCCTAGCCCAAAAGCTCCTCCTCAAGGGCTGTGAGCCACTCCCTCGCCGCCGTTGCCGCCCTGCTGCCCCTAGTAAATACGACGAACCCTACCCTCTTCCAACTAGTTTATGGAAAACACCGTCCGACAACTCCGTTGTGTGGACGGCTTACAGTTGCAAGAACTATGACTGCCTCGTCAACCGAAAGTACAGGGAAAAAGGGTTCAGCGATTGTAAAGACTGTTTCGATCTTAATGGAATCGAGAAAGTTCGATGGACCGCATCCAAAAGCAATGGCGGTGTTGACTTCACTATCGACGAGGTATTGGCAATGAAGAAACCCGGCACGATACGTATCGGGCTCGACATTGGAGGTGGGGTCGCTACCTTTGCTGTAAGAATGATGGCAAGGAACATAACCATTGTTACGACCTCCATGAACTTGAATGGTCCATTCAACAACTTCATCGCCTCAAGAGGGGTTGTGCCTCTGTATATCAGCATTTCTCAGAGACTTCCGTTCTTCGACAATACGTTGGACATCGTCCACTCCATGCACGTCCTGAGTAACTGGATTCCGACGACCTTGCTGCACTTCATGATGTTTGATATCTACAGAGTGCTTCGCCCAGGAGGTTTGTTTTGGCTCGACCATTTCTTCTGCATCGATCAGCAGCTGGAGAAGGTTTACAAGCCCATGATAGACAGCATTGGATTCAAGAAGTTGAAGTGGGTGGTGGGGAAAAAGCTCGATCGTGGTCCGGAGCGTGGGGAGATTTACCTTTCGGCTTTGTTGGAGAAGCCACTGAAAAATTCCTGGTGATTCAGTCCTTTTTCCCAGGTTTGTCGGCACGAGGTCCTTTTTTGACGTCTAGTCGTTGTTTCTTTACTTGTATAAGGAATTGCTGCAAATTCATAAGCCGATGAGAATCGGCTAGCACCATAGCATCTTTTCCCTTTCTTATTATAGTCTTCTCTGTGGTTTACATTGATCTTTGTTAATTACAGAGGAAGAATGCATTGATCATAGGAAAAAAGTAAAATACCTATCCCTATCTATCGGATAATTTATTCTGATCCTCTTTCTTTTAACATTTTGCAAACGATAGAAGTTCGTAATCCTCTTATTACTGAAAGTCTCTGCAATCTCGGAGAAAGAGAAAAGATGTACCCATCAACACTGGTTCAAACCTTAACCTTATTCACGAAGAAAAGATGCACCGCTACATTACTGGAGGATGTTCTACTCATGTCTTCAATAGATCTTTCTACACTTTGTCCACTTTTCCATTTAGTTAAGGCTTATTTATTTCTGTCCTAAACGTATTGCTGCTACTGTTTGGTGAAGATATTGGTCTTCGTACTTCTCAACTAAGAGTTCACGGGTGAAGATTAAAATATATGCTTCAGGCTGGCACGATGTCTGTGTTAAGAGTAGGTTTCGGCCGGCCAAGTCAATCCTTAACAAGTTGCCCGAAAGAAGTCATCGCTTCAAGAATAATCATTCTCCTTCGATCTCTCGCCGGCGTGCTGGTTCTATGCTGATTTTCTTAGGCTCTTTCAACGCTCTACTTAAATGAACTCATTTTTCAAGAAGATACCCCCTTGACACTTCAACATTTACCAGAAGACACTCTAGTGGATGCAAGTTAACCAGTTGAAAACATGAAGAAACTTTTAGTCCAAAGTCGAAGATATAAATCCAAACTTCAATGAGAAAATTAAGATTTCACACTGCTAGAAATGAAAACTTCAATGTGACACTAACTCCAATACAAAAAGGAAACAGTCCAAGTACATGTTACCACCCAATGCAGTTTCATAGACAGACTCTTTGCTTATGGTCTTATTGGCGTCAATGCACAATGCTAGCTTGTCGATTGAATTGAGACAATACATACAAATTCACAAACAAAAAGCAGAGTGACGATGGGGCTTCACCAGAAAAAAGAAAAAAATCATTCTCCATTCAAAGACTTGCTTTTTTCCTTCACTTTCTTCTGTGAATGTATATATAAAGTTCCACCTTCGTAAGAACCCTAAAATGGTAATAAGCATTGATCTTCATCTCAAGAACAAAAGCAACCGACCAGAACAGTGTGCAGAAAGTACCTTCTCCCATGATTGAGAACTATCTCATTCATACATTTTGTGCCGCGTTGGGGCTTTATCTTACCCCATGTTAGGTAAAAAAATAGTGAAACTTACAGGACAGAAGAGGACATTCCAATGTTTCAGCCTCGGCAATGCCATGGCAGGCAGGAAACACTGCACCATATGATAGCTTTTGGCTTCATACAAATGTGACCTGAGAAGTGCTAGGAGATGTATACAAGTGTTTGTTTTAAATGTATCCTATGCATTTAAATCGCATCCCTATGCAGTAAGCATCATAATTTGAGGTCAGACCAGATAGAACGGAAGAAAAAGGATGAAACAGAGGGGGAGAGACAGAGAGAGCGCAAAGCAGCCAATACAAAGCGAAGAGAGAGGGAGAGGGAGAGGGAGTTCAAAGAATTTTCTATTGACAATAACTTTGTGGTAGAAAGGAATAGTTCGTGAGTGTGGGAGAGCACTCGAATCCACAAGAGTCAGTTCTCGGTGGTAGGAGGGAGACGCAGCATCCTGAGCATACAAAGAGCGGCGGAACGGTGTCAGAGTCGTCGATACCACAACAGCGAGTGTGCTGCCAGACCTCGCAGATGTCACATTCCACCATTCTCTCTCCGTCATCATCTCTGGCACCACATTCGCATCTCACTGTCCAACTCTCTGCCCCGCCTTCGTACCTCAAGCTATTTTCTAAGCCTATCCCGCTTCCTATCACATGGAGCTCGACCCCTGACTGAACTACTCCGAACAGTAGTTCATGTTCCTCCAATTCCGCCAGCTCGGAGATCTCCATTACCAGAAATTCTTCCGTGATAGTGTAGGTGTCACTCAGAGCACTCTCCACTGCCTTCTTTAATTCTCCAACTGTTGCATGCAATGGAACCACAACAATTTCACCAGGAGGTAGCTCACTTGTCAATTGAGCTGCTGGATTGCACAAACTTGGCTTCAATCGGCAGATGAATCTCAGATACTGGTCCTCTTCATCAACGAATGGCCACTCCTTCACAAAATGCTTGCTATCCAAAATTGCCTGGCTCGCAAGCTGTACCAATTCTGATCCTTTGTAATCCAGCAGAACGGTTTTATAAAGATCAACCAAATCACTGTAAACATCAATACCGGGGGCTACAGCCGGTAATTGGAAGGGCTTTGGAAGTATTTCTCTGACTGGTTCAGATACAGGAGCTCCATTACCAAGCTCATGGATTGAGTATTCCAAAATCCGAGTTGTTGGGTTCACCGTACGACGCACGACGTGATTCCCTACTATAACATTGTTCATTGATTTTAGTACATGATCCAGCAGACCTGTATCCCCAATGTGAAGGCGGGCAGCATCTCGCAGATCTTGTCGAGTCATCCCACAATGGCCAAAGTTGTCTGCTTTCTTCTCCTTCAGTGCATTTACAATCACTTCTGCTGCATATTCCAGTCTTCTCACGGGCCATCTAGTATCCATAGTGGCAATAGCAGTGGTGAACTTTCTATCCGCGACTGGCTTTTCCTTTGTAAAAACCTTGTTCTGGAGGGTAATTCTCAGGGAAGGTTTGGTGGTGGAAGATGAAGGAGCAGCGTTTGCTCTGTCTATTTGCCCAGGAGCTCGAGACTTGATAGTTAGCATAAACCGGAGAAGATCTTTGATTGTCTCCAGCAGGGTTTCACTCATATCCCTGTAATGACGAATAATTTGCTTGATTTCTCTTCCCCTTTCAGTGTTACTAAAATCTTCCATGATCCTTTCAAGTTCCAAAGATCTAAGAATCTCAATGGCATTGGCGTAAGTGTGCTCTGACACTCCGAAGCTTCCACGGCAGAATCTGTAATCCCATCTACCAAACCAAGAATGTCCATAAGCAACCCCATACAGCAACCTAAGCTCCATTGACCTCTTCTTCGACACATCCTCAACAGTGACTTTCCTGCAAGATAAGCAAAATCCCCATAAATTTGTGTTTTTAATTTCCATAAATCTAAAAGGAATCAAGGCCTTTGATGCTTTTGTTACCGAGTTTGTAGATTTGTGCAAATCCGGTCCCACAAGTCCATGATTTCTCTTCCACATAGGTACTTAGAACCACCTTCAATTCCTTTGATGCAGAGCAAATGACCAAATCCGTTGCAGTGAATCAGACCATGCAACAGATGCGTCTGAAGATCCATGAGATCATCATCCAAAGGCTTATTCCACTCATCGTCTGCTGGGATTATGAAATGGTACTTTCGCTTCGATAGAAAATGATTACTCCAACCTAAAGATCACAAAACCCAAGAATTAAACTCAGACCCTAAATACCGACATTGATGTGAAGAGGACTTACTTCATATTTCGCGTTTATACCAAAGGAATCATCCAAAGTAGGGCGCAAAACGTCTAAAAAAGGGTGCAACAACTCATAAAAAACCCCAGACCAATTTTCAAGGGATACAAACGGATTGCAACTGCGAAAATATAACTGAAAGCCAAGAAGGAAGGTAAAGGGACTGCTCATGAGGAAAGCCAATCACCAAAACATGCCCAATACAATCGGATTACTACTTCTATGAATATTTAGATAACCTCTTGCTATTCTATACAGTAGTACCAAAGATTCCTTCAACCTAAAGAGCAAAAAATCCAAGAAAGATTCTGAACCGCAACTCACAAGCCAAAATTCCTTCTATTTTGCATTTGAGTTAATGCGGTAGCTACAACCAAAGTATAACTAAACCCAAGAAAGAGGCAAACGAGAAAAACGCGATTCTCAAAACCTAGTCATCACCATTACCCCCACATGAAAATAATAGAAACCCATTTCAGGATATGATGAAAAGATGAAAACTGGGATCCTAACCGGTGCATCGACAGTGATCACAGAAGGGCTGCGGAGAGAACTTGACTTCCTCTCAATGGTGTACAGAGGGACAATGAAGTTTCTTGTCTCGTGCACGAGGAGCGTACGCCAAGTGGGCATCCCTTGGACATCATAGTCATGAGGGTCTGCGCATTCTTGAAGAAAAACCCGGATATTGTCTCGGAACGCGCCCCTGAGATCAATGGGACAACCGCGGTCTCCGAATGTGTGAAACCCATAGAGCTTCGGCCTACGCTTCCTCTTCTGGCAAGCCGCAAGAATTGGTATTGACATCGTCTCAAATGCGTTGCTCAAGACGTTCTTTCTAAGCAAGAAAGACTCTGAGAGAAACAAAGAATCGATGAATGAGAGAGGATTTTTAACTTTTAACTACGGAAAATCAGTTGATGTTGGTTACAGGAACTTTTGCCCGTTGAGGACTCATTCCCGGAGTACCCTTGCAGGAGAGCTGGTTATTTGACAAGTTACTAATCTATTTTAGTCATTCAGATTAGTCTGCAGCAAGAAGAAGTTAGAGAAGCGGCAAACCGAAGCCGAGACTTCTGTGTCGCCATCGCCATTGATGGACGAGTTCATGAGCTGACACGCGTGAGCCTACCTTATATAGTTGAGCAGTTAGATGTTTCTTCTTTTTCTAGTGAAATAGGGAGTTAGAGCAGTTAATTCGTTGGATGAATGATTACAGGTGTTTCTGCATCATATTTTTGAGTTAAAACGTACCAAAAGTAGACTGCACCTGTTATGAGTTGAATGCTCTAATGAAATTGTATCACAAGTAAGCAATCCCCGAAATTCATGAAATCTTCCCTTATGATGATGATGATGTGGGTGATGGTAGTATTTCCTGTTAGAATTAGTTCCATACTATCATGTGGTCTTATATATAATGATTCTCTTTCTCTCTTGAGACATTTTTTGAAAATATTATTAGGCCACTTAATATGGTATTAAAGTTTAATTTTTTTATTAAAAATTGGGCGCTATCACACTTTCATTGCCTATCCCGTGCGAAGGGAATTATGAATGCTATTAAAAAATTCATTTAAACAAATGTGAAATACACAATTCTCTTTTATGCATATAAAAAATATTTCTCATAGGAATGTTTCTCACAAACAAAAGAATATGGTATTTGAATCTGAATTTTAATAGTATATTAGGTAATACCATGATAAAATTTAAAAGCAACCTAAGATAAACTTACTGTATTCAACTAATATTTGACAGGATTTGAACAATCAAATGTTCTCTTCTTGACTTCCATAATCACACCCGTTGACACGTTTTCCTTCCTTAACTTCTAGTCTTACACGTCTCAAGCCTAACATTTTCACTTGCATTAACTATCCCCCATCTCATGGCTCTTATCATGCCATGACTTATATAGAAGCCTACTCTACTAAAACAAAGGAAGCTAGCTAATTTAACTGAGGTGGAAAGTCGTCATGTCACTCGGGACAATGCACCCCTCAACCAAAAAGATTCTTTTGCAGCCTTGATTGGACTACACTTTTCTTCACGAGTGAGACAAATTCCCCTCTCCCCTCTCCCTCTCCCCTCTCCCCTCTCTTCTACCCATGGTGGGTAAGGAATCTTGGCCGAGGCTCAAAGGGACAAGCAAAGGCTCACTCTGTGCACTCAGTCTCACTAGTCATAGGCTGCTGCCATCGATGTTTGCTGCCACTCGAGTTCAAGACAAAGGTACTGCAAGCGACAATCAAGCATCTTGGGCATCGCTTAATTTCCCTAGTGAACGTCAGTTTTGGCGAATAAGCTGAGAAAGTCAAAGCACGTGGTAGAAATTTGGAACCAGACGACACCTTTAACCTATCTTTCATTCTTTTCTCCCTTTTTTATGTACATCAATAGTCACTTATAGGAATTGTCACATCATTCATGGAAGTTTCCTAGTGCCCCAAGGTCATTGCAGGAGATTTTTATCCTGATGCATTATTTGAGAAAAGTCCATTGTAGTAGGCTTGAAGTTTCACTCCTTGACTTGATGACCACGCAGACAGAAGGCATAGATTCCACTTCTTCTCTAAATAAGTTCCGCGTCCAGGCACCACCACTTCACAACATTTCCAGACCTACCTTTGAACCATCTTCTTTGTGTTTTCTGCAGTCATTAGCCATGAAGCTCAGACAAGCCGCAATTGAGTGCTCCTCTCTTCCCCTTGTGGGTTGTGTCTTGGGTCCCCTTTTTCACCTTCTTTTCTTGTCTCCATCGGAATCGGATGCAGCTTCTGCAGAGAAAGTATCAAAAGAAGAGGAAAATGATGTTGCCACTAAAAATAATGCGGCGGCACAGAAGCATTTCCGGCAACTTCAACACATGAGGATGGCTTAAATCCTCATCTACCATGACAATTTTTAGTCTAAGTATCGTACTTATTAGTCTGGTCTAGTTTTAAACTTCGTCTACCAAAGTTATGGGATAACTTTGGTCCTGCCTACGTAAATCGAGTTTTAAATGCCTGATTTTGTAAAGCGATCCAACAAGATCTTCCTCAGTTAATTCCCTCGTTGTACGATGCCGAGTATAGATATTCACTTAAGGTTCATGATCGACAAGGCTGGGCCGAAGGAAGAGCACAAATCAGGAAGAATTTATGATGGTTGGACCGACTACTATGGTTGCTTAATCAGGTAATCGGGGGCATGGTGACTTTGTTGAAGTGTAGATTTGGTAGGGAAAAATGCTAAATAAAGCAATACTTTGTATTCTGATTGCCAGCTTGGAAAAACGTTGTAACGTAACTTGTATTAGATTTTAAGATTTGTTCCAAGTTAAGAGAGTTCACCATGCAAACCTTGATGCTTTTGGGCGTGATTGATTTGCTTTTGTTGTTTGGATTGTGCTTTCGAATTGGGAATTGGGAATTGGGAACTGGGATATTTTCTCGGACCGGTTGAATTCTCTTGCTGGATTTTCTTAATTCACATAAGACTGGATTTGATCCAGTAGGAATCCTGCTGATTGATTGACAGTACCCACCTTATCTGGTCTTTACACAGGACTTGCTGGGTAGAGGGATTCTTTAACATTTTCCAGACATTGTTTAGGTTTTATTAGTTGATGGCTAAGGTTTAACACAACCTTAAATTTCATCACAAAGAACGGTTTAAGAATTGAGGAATTGTGAAAGATTAGATACTTTAAGCAATTACAAAATCTAAATTCCCTTTCATAAGTAGTAAGAAATTCAAATAAACAAAAATCAAAACAGAGTATTCACTTTGTGCCATTAATATAATTACTCTGTTATATGAGGAAACAGTCTATTGCCGTCCCTTGATGTCTTCCAAATGTTAATAAGCAACTGCATAATGCAATTTTTAAAGACCTTACGTTTATGAGGAGTTTGGCATTTGGGTTCATTCTTCATCTATGTTTAAGAGGAGGTTAGTTGCTGATCAGGAATCGCCTGCTTTTAGTTATCATGAAGGGAGCTCAAGTGTGTTCATGCTAACATTCGGAATTACCCTGATCTTTGATGACTCAATCTGATCTTAATGGACATTGTCAAGAACTCATGATACTTATGATATTAAACAGAGACTCGGACTTGCAGCAATGCTATGACCAGGTATGCAAGTTTATTGCTTCCATTGACTGAAATCTTATGAGAAAGATCTTATAAGCTCATCGTTCTCTGACCCAGAAAGGCACGGGTCAGAGAACCCAGTAATATGTAATGGCATAGATTAAGTACATCAATACATTCTGAAGTGTGGCATATAAAACTAATTTCAACTTATTTGTGTCACGAAATCACTATTAAACTAAAGAACGGCGGACAAAAATGTACGACGCAGATATTAAGATTGTAGGCATACACAAGGCAGGTATGCCACGACGCTGACAATATATGTAAGATAAGATTGTACACAGCATGATACTGACACTAAACGACGAAATTATATTGCATAAAATTGCCATAAGGTTAATGTGTTTCAGAGGCTAAGTACAGCTTCTGGCCATCATTAATCATGTCTACGTCAAGAATTTTACCTCCATCTTCTGACAGTACGCACGAACAATTTGAAATTTCTAGCTTCTCTGCTGCTGTCTGGATAAGCTCTTCAATTGCAAGTGGAACCCAAAGCACAATTCCATTTCTTCTTTTTTCTTTTGGATCCCATGGGTGGAATGGGAACACCGTGCACTTTCTCGGGAGTATTTTTTCTGAATGGGACAAAATTGCAGACATTTACACGCCTATAGTTTCTCAACCAAACCCACATAAAAGAATAGTGAAAAAAAGCTCTTGGCAGATAAAACAGAAGAGAAGGAGAAGAACTTCAACTTAGATTTTTATCCTGAAGCTGGTAAGTAGATTAGATTTGCTTTAATACGGTGTTTCAGAGCTGTCTCTTATAATATGGAAAGTTTAAACAGAGAATGCCCATGGTGGAACTAATGCCAGCAAGTTCACATTTTCACTACACTAAATTATTCCACGAATAATTAAAACTATAACCCAAAAAGAGATCTTGAGTCACTCCTCCCATATCTCCCTTAAGTTTAATTCCTTAGATATCACATTAATATTCTTATTCTTTTAGGAAGACAAAATCACCTATCTTCTAACCTCTAAAGCACGTACTAGTGAGAGAGGCCACAAGTTTGAACCAAACAGGGGATACAAGTTAAACACCACGAAAACAAAAAGGAAAAAGCATAACAATGGAATCATTTATCTATTTTTATTCATTTCCTAACTTCCCGAATGTCACACCTTGTGTAAACATGGTTTAAATGAAATATTCCGCTCCATCATAACCGAAAAAAGACCATTTCCCTGCAAGTTCAAGTCCTGGGATGGGCCAAAATGTAGGAAAGAAAAATATGATGCACAGGCTTTGACAGATTATTGTTGTCTGAGTCCAGGTTTAGGCCCTACACAGTTATTCTAGATTGGGCATAATGCCTACTTTCATCCACCTATAGCTCAGGCTTTCCAGCCTACAACAATTGCTACCTTACCAAACCGCGATTAGTAGACAAGATTCAAATCAGACTCAAGTAGATAAATTTTTATGCTTCAGAGTTTGTCTCAGGCTTGTATCTTTTTTCTATTTCTACGAAAAAGCAAGTCATTCACCTGCTTTGTGGTGACTAGATTCTCTGATTCACACATGTTCGCATAGAAAGAGTTAATCATAGAACTGTTCCAGTACCTGTGGTTTCCTGGCCAGAATAGGGGAATTCTGATAACTCAGCTAACTTTGCACCTTCCAGTAGCTTGATCATATTACTGTTTCCACACTTTCGGCCTTCGTCAATTGGGGTTTTCCCCCATCTGTACAAGTCAAATAACAAAAAAATGAAATAGGTTTCAGAGAGATAAAAGAGACGAATCAGCTATAGATAAAAGGATTTCTTGATTCTCTTTAACTACTTCAGAGGGAAAGAAGACAACGACACAAAGACTGAGAACGAAGCAAAACTACCACGAGCCATATGTTAGACAGTTTTTATAATGAGGGATAAAATTATATAGGGCCGCCAGTAAGTTGGCAGAATCCATGATAAGGAAGAGTTCCAAGGTGCCCTTTTTCAGCAAGTGTTTCAAGATGCCATATAATATAGTACCGAGAAAGTAACCTAAACAAGAAGATCTAACTGTTCTAAGTCTTTGAGAGATAAACCAATCTTTTATTCTCCCAGTTTCATGAAGTCCACTTCTCACGATATAGTTTATTGTTAAAAGGTGCAATAGGTATACTTCAACACAGTTAAGGCCAAAGCAAGACAAATAATTTGAGGATTTGATCTCAGAGATTACTTTTCATTACATTTGAAATGTAAAGCCGGGGGTTTGTGAGAAGGGAAAAGGGATCTACGCCTTCACAGAGAGCAAAAGAGCTATAGCAGATAACTCCATCTAAGGTTATTGGATGGCTTGCAAAAACTACAGATCTTAAAGTAGCACACTTAGTAGGCTTCAATAATAACTGTGACTAGGTGGGTATATTGAACTCATAAACATGGGCGTATCATTATTGAAAATCCAGAAAAGCAAAATGAGTATCTGGATTGTACCTGTCCTTCGAGAATACACTAGCCCCAGCTTCTATGAGCAACCGTGCCATCAAATGTAAACCTTCAGAGGCAGCTACATGAAGTGGAGTTCGATGATCATAGTCGCTGGAGTTTGGATCAATACCAGAGGACAACATCCTTTTAAGGAAGTCATAATCTCCCTCTGCAACAGCTGTACAGAGAACGGTACCAGGAGAGTCCATCTTCAAAGAGGCCCCTTCTTTAAAAAGTAAACAAGCAATTCGATCATGGCCATTCTTGATGGCTTCAAGTAAAGGTGTATTCCCAAAATTATCTGCAAAAAACAAAACAAAAAACCAAGTGTGATCCTATGAGATGTGTAACAGAGTAAAATTTGCTCTTATTCTGAGTTATCACAAGAAACCTACCTCTAACATTCATATCTACTCCTTCCTGAATAAGGAAAAGTATGACATCTTCATGTCCCCTGGATGCTGCAAGATGCTGTTCAAACAAAGGCTACAATCAGACACATATGCTGCCTTTAGGAGTAAACTGCAAACAACATATATTGCAGAAGCTGCCACCAACTTGGTCCGTGTATCTCCAGTTTATGCCACAGTTAGGGACAGTACCGTTCTCCGACCGCATTCACATACATATGTGCATGCAACCAAACCTGTACGGCCACCCATCCACATACAATATGTATGGACTGATATGGGTAATGTTTTCTTGGTATGTACACAATAGATAACATATAGAATACATCGAAAAAATGCCCCCAGTAGCAAAAGAGAAGGGGAGGCTTACTATTTCTTTGAGCTTATGGGGCGAGATTCCTGTACAAATTATCTGGTGAGTGGTTAATATTCGATCTTCAGGCTGTTTGAATTACATTTTCAAATGTAAAGTTCAGAGAAGACGCCATTCAAGCTAGATGAGATTACTTATGAAGCGTCAACCTGAAATACTGCAATGAAGTTGCACATGGTGCACCATATCTTAAGTGAAACGAGACCAAACATTTTGAAACTGCCACTAGATTGGTTGCTTGAAAAATAGAAGTCCAATCGACAGAGAGATGTTGGACACTAAGAAGAGTTCAGCTGATTGAAGATGCCTTTTCTATTTGATATGTTGAAGAGTGGAGAACCTAAGAATCCGGAACATTGAAGGTGGATTCATCATAAAAACTTGTGAATTGGAGCCTCTACCATATGGAATTGTAAAAGAGCTGGTTCTAGAAGGTCATCAAGAGATAGCAAGGGAGAAGGTGCTTTGTGCTTTTATGATAACGAAATTGTGTCGAACCTCTAGAAAAAATTCAAACAAAGTCTTCCACATTGACAAGAATGGAATGTTTTCTTCACCTTTCTTCCTCCTAGACCATTACATAAGTACTAGGGTGGAGTTTCTCAACACTTGTACTCTCTGCCTTGGTAATTAAAACATTTTCTGAAAAATATCTTGCATCATTACACCGATTAAGATCCTCACTCTACAAACATTTGTACAGAGAAACTAAATCAATATCACTCTTTTTCCTTTGTTAACATTCAAACTGTACGAGGATATTATTGCTTCATGGAGAAAATCATAATTCATTTTCCAATTGTCAGTGATTCCAATTACTATTTATCTTGTATCCACTGTAATATTAAATATAATTGAAGAAAAGACGATACAGTTCATTTTACTATTGGATTGGATATAAGCCAAGAAACAGTCCCTATCAAGTATACCAGTATAACTTGGTATAAAACAAATGTTAAGAAGAAAATAACAAGGGTGAAAATCTACTATTCATAAGACAAGTAAAAAGCATTGGTAAAATTCCCATACCAAGGGTGACCTGCCATCATAATCCGTCTTGTTGGGATCAGCTCCAGTTCGTACCAGACCTTTTAACTGAAATAGATCTCCATGATAAGCAGCACTATTCACCTTCAACGCAAGCTCAGCTTCTTGTTTCCCAATATGAAAGGAGATATCTGATTCCAGTTGCTTGACTCGATTGGACTCTCTACCCTGTAAGGTATCAGATAATTATAGCCATCTTATTTAGAGGCAGCAGACTAATATCAATTTCATATAAAGAAACAAAAAAAGAAAAGATTGGTCAAGATTCTGAAGATTGGGTTAAAAAATGTACTTATATTCAAGTCCACATTTTACTTACAGAAGTGTCAGGAACTCAAGTAAAAGCATAGACATTACAAAGTTAATTACCTCTAGAAGGTTGTTGAAGATTTTTCGACCATCATTAAAATATATATCTAATACATTTGTAAAAGATTGTTTATCAAGCCGTAGGAGCCTGCATAGTTCACAGACTCGAACTGTATAGGGCTGAGGAATGTTGCAAAGAATTGAAATTTCTCCACATGAGCTGTCAGGTTCCAGAAGTGAGATAGTTCCTTCTGTTCCATCTTCCCCTATGCCTACCTCCTCCTGCTCAAGATCATTTTTGTTAGTCCTCTAAGCATAAAAATGTTGACAATCTCAGAATCCCAATCCTGACTTCTAGAAAGGAAACAATTGAACCACAGTGTGAGGGATATACAGTTAGAAACAAAATCATATTAAAGGTTATATATGCAGCAGATCTAGGAAGCAGTTAAAAGCTTCATGCCCCATGGGAAAACTACATAGACAAAGAATATGTAGTACGATTTAATGAATGAACAACATGTTAACATGCTTAAAGACAAACTCATACGTCAGTATACAGAAACCAAGGAGTAGACAATTTATGCAAGAAAAATAAACAGAGATAAACGAAAGAGAAAAACCATAGTGTTCATCAAACATAATGGTTGATAGCGGTGAATATGGAATGTAGAATCATACCAGCACGCCATCACAGACAAAATAAAGTTGATCTACTACATTTCCTTGTTCCATTATCACTTCTCCTGGAAGGAAAAACTCCTCATGGACTCTGATAGCCTACAGGAACAAACAAGATAATTTACTTTGTCAATGCGTACAAATCCAAGGATTTCAATGCAAAAAATGAAATCCTATCTAAAGTTAGTGCACAACAATGCTTTTGATTATTACTCACGTTTTCCGCCTATTATTGTTGTTCCAAAATAAGCATAAAGACCCTAAAGCAACACTAACTTTTTAATGCTACCCTTGGGATTAAAGCTTATGGAAATTGTCAATCACAAGAGAAGTCCATTATCAATTGCAAATGAAGTCCAAAAATGACTTAGAAATATTAACAAACAATTATTCTATGTAAAAATTACTCACAATTTGATTGATGAATTCTGAAGAGCATCCCTTAAACATAGAAACATTTTCAATGTACGGCAAGTATAAAGTTTGGGAAATCTGCAATGAAAGGTCAACTCATTGTGATTAGCTCAAAATTATTGATAGAAAATTTATTTTAATTAATGAACCATGGCGGGAAGTTGAAGCTCAAGAAAAAGCAAGAATAACAATGAGAAAAAATAATTGCCTACCGACAAGAGTTGTTCTAGATAGTAACAAAACTTACAATTATGTTTCTGGCATTATGGAGCCTGCAGTTTCAAGTGTTTGGATTTCCTTGGATATAGAAACTGGGTTTTTAAACTAATTTAGATTTTCCCAACATGACTGCTTTAGCAGAACGAGGATCCTGGCCATGGGCCATTTTTTATGGTTTATCTGTTTCTAGTTCTTTAAATTGTTTTAGTTTGGCTTTAGTGCTTCCAATTTTATGAGTCCAAGTCCAACCAGAATCCGGAGTCTTAGAACTCCTTCTGTTTGTGTGAGAGAGAATTTTGATCCATAAGTTTCATCCATAGTGTGTCTTTGTTTCTGATTTAGCACACCAAAAGAACAATATAGGCAGATGAAAGTCTAGAGAGTATCTTATGTTTTACAAAATTGGAAAATTTATTCTTGTGCTATGGATGCACATAAGAATTATCAGGTGCATAGTGAAAGGTCCATCCTAATAAAGCATCCCTTGGAGATACCTGTGGCACTTAGCAAGCAATTATTTAGACATGCTGGGTACATGAAAGATGCAATCCTGACTAAGTCAAACAACAAAGTTGACTAATACATCTCATGAACAAATTCCACCAAGAAGAAGGAAGAGCATAGACAACAAGAATTCTGAAAGACTGACAGGAAAGCATGAAATTTCAGAAAATTTAAGATCAGAGATCAAAAAATTAGATTTTTTTTCAGAAGGAAAAAAAAAATGATACTGGTAGTAGTGGAGATTCAAAATCCCTCTTTTTCTACTTGCCTTGGAGCGAATAGTCATTGGGATATCCTGAAGAACAGCAGCCTCAGTGTAGCTACTCTCATGCTGTAAGCGCAAGTGACCTTTGATTTGATCGCGGATGTCCCTCCCAAGTCTATTTCTGTTAACATATCTGATGATATCTGTCATTTTGTCCCTGAACTTCTCTGTCTTTGATCCTTTTACAATCAATGCTGTCATATTACCAATCAAATAAGCACCAAGAACCATGTCGAAAGAGACATATATCATGATGAATATCATTTCCCTCATATTGACTGCATGAATATCTCCATAACCTGCAACAGAAGTGTACAATTAGAAAGGATTGATTATGACTAAAATGCATTGCAGAATATGGATCTAAGCATTACAAAATGTGGATAAATCATCAGAACATACAACAGTAACCTGAAGGAAGTTAGTTGACGACATATTCTAAACAAAAAAACTAAGAAAGGAATATGGTGTAAAGAAAATTAGAAAATAAAAATTAGCAGGAGACACTTACTGCAACGGAAAGCCTATTATAGATACTCCTTCTCTAGCATAAAATTGTTCAAGATTGGCAAAGAAATTAGACCTCAGTCTAGGCTTGAAACCAAGGTCTGACCTGTCTGCCTATTGAAAAAGTCAGAATAAGAACAAAGAAAAATTCAAGCTACTTATCCTTCATCACATATGAGAGTCAAAATTGAATTTCCCTTTCCTTCAATGTTTTCATCAAATTGAATGCACAGTCAGGAAGCATACTCATTTCCTTTCCTTCTCTAAATAAAATCTTAAAATCTGCTTAGGTTGCTCAAGTTCGGGAAAACCTAAAGCAGATGCTCTAATTATTTCTGTCACATATGAAGTTATTATTCTAACCGTTAGCATCCAATAATTCTTTGGTCTAACTATTACCCATTTAAATCGCATTTAGCCACAGCTAAAGAGAAGCATAAAACCAAAACATCAAAGACAATGTTATGTAGTAAGAATCCTAAATTCCACCCAACATCTTGAGATCCTAAATCCTATTCAGTGTATGCTTCCTTCTGTTATTGTCAACATCTCATCACTTTTGATAAAAATCAACAAGCAGAAGACTGAGAACTAATACTTTCTGCAATATTTTGGCTAGCCTGCAGCAATTGCACCACAAGTTTGAAAAATATGCTACCTCAAAACTCCATCACCATTTGATGACCTCTCTAGACTAGAATGACACAACTCATGAGATGACAAACCAGACAAACATCACAAAACCCGTAAGCATTTGTGGTTGTGTGTTATAGAAGGTAAAAGATAAATTAACTCACCAACAGTGGCCATGGTAACAATTGCAAAGTATAAAGATGTAATATAGCGCTTCCAGATGTCAATCTCCCTGAAATGTGAATAGCTATAGTCACCCAGCTTTAAACTTCCAATCCAAGTGTAAGTCTCTTCTTCAGCAGGCAGAGTGGTAGCCAAATAGTAAAAGATGCAGGCTGCCGTGTGTGTGCAGTAAAGTTCAACAACAAGAAGTTTTACAATCCTTGTAAACGTGTATTTGATGCGTATATCCTTCTCCATCTGTTGAAAAAATTCTGTGACTTTACGGACCCGACATAACCTGATCCATAGAAGGTACCTCACTTCCTCTTTTCCTCCACTAGCCTGTTCAGAACAGATTTCTCAAATAATTACAGAAGGTAACAACTTGAAAAATACATAATCAGTAGAAGATCTATGTGTATACTATCTATCATTTTCCTTCCATTTTGATACCAATAACTTATTGCAACAATGAAAGCCTGAAGAAGACAAATGCAACAGATAGTAGTTTGATGGCGTCTTTGGAAAGTGTATTTTTCCATTGGCCTGCTAATCACAGAACGGGAACACTCCAGTGATAAATAACCAAGCAGATTTTTTTTTCTTAATGCAACCATATTTAAGAGATAACAGTAATACTAAAAGAGAGTGAATATACCTTGTAGATCAGATCCCAAGGCATACAAGCAAGAAGATCAAGTGCAAAACTAGATTTCAGGTACCTGCGGTCAAGAAATAAAACACAGAACAGAAAGCGAAAGACAGACAAAATCAGCGGCTACAGAAGCAACATGTCGGTAAATTCTAAAATATGACCAATACGGTCCCAGACATCTCGTTGTTGGATTCCCCCTCTTTGTCATGCCACGTTAGCTAAAGCAAAAGATCGGGGCTTAGCCCACTTTCCAAACTTTCCGATATCGTTTAAGGAAATCGAGAAGGGAAGAAAAAAACTGACCTTAGGGCAATAGGGACGCGCTTATAGACCATCCGGTAGGTCCGACTGTCTCTGAAGGCCACAAAGAACTGCAGGATAATGTCGAAAAGGAAAGCTATCTGCCCAGCAATGTCCAGTATGAAGAGGTTCTCGGGCAATCCCCGGAAGAAACCGAACTCCATGGGCGTGAAGAAGGAGGAGTACACTGCCCACAACAGTATGAACTTCCTCCATGCCCGATACCACCTGCACTTAAGACTGTCAATTTCTTTTCTCCAGTTGAAACAAATATGGAGGCTACCGACCAAACCTTATCAGAGGAGAATAATCTTATCAAGCAAATGAAAAACTGCAAAAAGGGTCATTTCTATCACAGTGAAAATCTTTACTCTTTTTTTCATTTTTCGTGATTCTCTACTTTCTAGGAGGCAAGAAAGCAAAGACTGTAGGAGGTTGGTGTTCTTCTTTTGAGTTCCTTTGCGATGCGTTAGATAACTCATTTTGAAGATTGTCAATACAGGAAGGGCCATTTAATGCTGCAAGAAGAATAATTGGCGTTGGAGAAACCAGCAGCCAGTGTAGTTGTGCATAAGGTATGCCTCCCTGGCCTTAACATGGCCAAGCCGGCTACGGCCAGCTTCCGACAATGAGCATGCATGCAAGTGTTTCCTCACTTTATTCTGCTATTTTCCTCCGTACAAAGCCAGAGAAAATCCAGTAAGTGCGCATGCAAAATAGATACCAGAGTTGGATGGCTCCGCCAAGACACAGTGGGGATGTAACTTTACCAAGAACAGGTTTTACCGATATCTGATCGTACATTTTTGCTTAAACACAAGATTTTCATACAGTTCTAGAACGACCTAACATCCCCCATAAGTTTTTTATCCTCCCTTTTAGAAGCATAAAAGGACTTACTTTGATCTTTAAACCAAAAAATCTACCTCGAATCTCCTTCCATTAATGTATTAATGCTATTACTTGTCCTATTAGATTCGCACGCCTGCAATCCAAGGTCAATCATTGACAACTTTGCGTTACTTTCGGACCGGCCGGCAAACTCACGTTTCGCGAACAGCAAAGACAGACGAACTCATATCCTGGTGTCACCGTCAGAGACAACGACCGTACTGTCGGAGATCCCGTCATCGTTGTCCGATTCAATTTTCACTCACCCAGCTGTAAACTCTACTATCGTCGATTTCGTCCACTCGAAAAAGCCAAAAGCCGACGACGGGGACGTGCTCGGGCCCTGACAAGGATTCGGCGGACCAATATATTACTTAAACGGCACGTTTACAGGTGGCGGCTCTTTACCCAGCAATCCAAAAACTTTGTCTCTTCTCGTTCGTATCCGTCATCATGTCCCCGGAATCCAATTTCTTAGCATCTATGAACTCGAACCTTTAATTGAAACTTTTCATGGGTGGTGTGATATGCCCAAAACTAGCACTCTACTTCTGTATGAAATTGGTTAATTCCATGTATAATTACCAGATATTATAAGATTAAGATTTTGATCTGAATTTAAGGAAAAAAAGGAAACCAGAGAGATGGTGAAGTGTAGATGGTGGTGGTGGTGGTGGTGGAGGTGGTACCTATTTTCGGGATGGATGACGAGGCCTTGAGAGAGGTCACGGATGCCGAGGAGGATGCTCTCGCGACTGAACTTCCGGCGAGTGGACTCGAGCCCGAACTCGTTGCTGATCAGTCTGAAGCGGCTTCCACGCGACGATTTGAGCCGGTCCCTCAGGTCCTCCAGTTCGTACTCTTCCTCATTCTGCTCCACCCGCTCCTCGTTCTCCTCCTCTCTCTTCCTCGACGCTCTTCCTGCCATCTCCTCCGATTTCAAATTAAGCCCGGGACTCGCCCCTGTCCTGTTATAGACCTGCACATCACGACGATTCGCACATTGCTTGGTGATCCACTGCAACATCATCTTGCATTAACTACGACTTCTATTGCAGCCACAAAGTGCTGCATCAATCCCTCGCATTATCACGACAAAAAGGAAAAAAGACACAAATTGTGCACGGCAGAGATTAACATAAAGTCACCTTCAGAAAGAAGAAAAGACGAGGATTTGACGTTCGGAATCACGAGAAACCCGAGATTCGCCCGTGACGTCAAAAACGGGCTAGCGTTTGGAGCAGATATAATGGCTCAGTTTCCGACGGAGAACGTAAGGTCCAAAAGGACAAGCAGCGTTCTCGAACCTCCTAAATTTGGCGGGAAAGAAGATAGCAAAACGGATAGAGAGCCGATTGAATACACAGGGACGGCCTTCCGGAGTGAATATATACTGACAAGGCTGACATATGCATCATTTCAAGGCGCAAGACAATGGTTTCGTGGATTTTGCCATTAGCATTACTTAATCTTTGTGCTTTCGTGAAGGCTTATTTAACTCAATCTTAGTTGTAATTTAAGAAAAATAAAATGGAGGGTGACGGCTACGGCACATGAACGCCGCCATGCTGGGGATTGTTTATGCATTGTTCTCCAGTGGCAAAGGGACAGAGTTCCAGGCAGATCGGTCGTTCCATTCCAATCCTCCGGAGACGCGTGCTCTTTTCGCAAATGTAATCAAGTTGCAATACAACTATCATAAATAAGTTGCCTGTCTTTTCCAGCATTGTTTCCGGCCTAAACGTGTCAGATCATTCTTGTTGACTGTCATTTACACGTCATACGTGTCTTGCCGATAAGGTGCTCTATCTCTCCATTGATTGCCTTGTAACTTCAGTGAAAACCTTGTCTAATAGCTCGACAGCTAAGGAGTGGTTAGTGGAAAACATACATTAACCAAGCAGCAGTGTACATTTTAAATCGAAATGCGATCTCCTGAGGATCAAGGTTGCCCAAGTCACATGATGAAAGCAGTGTTTAGTGGAAAAAATTCATTGGTTTCCTTGTTTCCAGGGTGTTTGTTGATCGAATGGACTCCTTAATTTTAATGGTGGGGATTACCAAACACAGTGCCGTTTCCACTTTGATAACTGACCGAGTTTGGTGCATAGAAGTTATCTATTTGGGAAATGCAACTTATAAAACCATGCTCTTATGACATAGGCATCATGTTGGTTCTTGTGATTGGAAGCCAAAGATTTTAGGTAGAAACAATTGGGAAGTGGGTTATCCGAAGAGAAAAGGGAGAGTGCGTTCATTTTTTGACATCATCCACCTTTCTATCCTCACGGACGAAAGTGCTGGTTGACATCATATATATGATTTACAGGATCAATTTGGTGGAGCACTATCATTCCAAAGGTGGAAGAGAAATGGAGGACATTATGCACCACATACTTCAAATTAATGGAAATGCACCTTGTCACCAATTAGGTTTCTGCTATTCCAGTCCACGAAGAACCGATGCCATGGCGTCACAGTGGCTAATGGGTTTTGTTTTGTTTTGTTTTGTTTTGCTTTTAGACGCTTAATGCTTGTGTTGCACAAAACACTTACAGAACTAGTTTATAAA
This sequence comes from Casuarina equisetifolia, assembly GCA_028551475.1. Taxonomy (NCBI): domain Eukaryota; kingdom Viridiplantae; phylum Streptophyta; class Magnoliopsida; order Fagales; family Casuarinaceae; genus Casuarina; species Casuarina equisetifolia. Next base: position 5,637,192 of record CM052361.1, read on the forward strand.
GAAAACCAGTGGCCAACTAGATTATATTATAATTACAAACTCCTTTCATGTGATTAGGCCAAATGACAAACAAAGAATAGAATTGTTTCGAGGTTCTGGAAAATTTCGAAGCACTTTGAATTAGTATTGCCCAACGGTTCAAACTTCCACACTCTTTTGATAGGCCAAGTTGTTAAAGTTATTAGTCTTTGCAAGAATTGTTGTGGAAGCTAATGGGAAAGTGTATGATCCATGGAAGATGGGTCGTGCCCAATCAACACTTCAAGGAAAATACTTTGAAGTTAATATGAAGTAAATGAAGGTGCATGACATGCACAAATTGATTTGTACTGGATCAACACTTTAAAAAAATAAAATCTTCAAGTTTGAAAAAAAAAAACCCATCAAGCACCAACAAATCTCCTTTAACTATAAGTGGTAGTTCAACTTTTCTTATAAAAAAGTCAAATATGTAAAGTTGTTAAAAAAAACTAAAATTCAATCAAATCAAACTTAACATAAAAGTTAAGTTCAGCTTTGTGTAGTTCTAGCAGGTCGATGGTCCTACTATCATGAAATCAATTTTACTCTCTTTAGTGTCTTTGTCTCATCTTTTGTCTTTTATTTTATATTAATTTTCTTATATCTCTGTAGCTTACCAACCTCCATTTTATTATAGATGTTCACTTTACTATTCTCCACATTCATGTTTTCATTATTCCACTCACTCAGTCAATTGAACCAAAGAAGCCAACCAATTTTGATTTTCGGGTATCTTTTTCTAGATTCTAGCCATGTCCCTTCAGGCTGTGAAATCGTGTTTGTTTATCTGAGAAAGGAAGACTTTTGCTGCAAATTGTGTCATTAAAAATTTCAATGAGGATAAGAAGCATTGAAGCCGTCGTTTTGGGCTACTATGGTCACTGTATCCAACCTTCTTTTGACTTTGCAAAAAGCACAAATGCTGAGAAGTTTGGTTATGGCCTTTCAGGACACGGATTTAAAGTGTGACGTTTATAGTGAATATAATTGGTTGTGGCTATTTGTATTCACAGTATTCTATTTATACTTTAGAAAGAAAAAACTTTTATATGAAATCAAATTATCTTTAAACCCGAATTTACCATAACCTGCCGTACATCAATTGAAAGGTAATTAAATATGCGCAGGATACTTTCAACAGACAGTAAAAAAAGTGATGGTCCAACTGAGGTCAACCCAACTGGCCGCTATGGATCCTAGCGACACCGGCTCGTTATCCTTCCACTGCCAAGAGCGGGAGGTAGTCGCTGCTCTGTGAAACCAGCCTCACGCTGTGCCCCCCTCTATAGTAACCACGTCACTCCGGCCTTCGCTAAAGTAACGTGGCTCAACTCTTGGCTTGGAACGGGCGAGCCATCAAGTAGCGCCTAGAGCCCGACCAGCTGGGCTGGGCTAGAGTCCCATCACCTTAGAGCCCTCACTTGAGTTACAAGCCCGCGTTACTGAGCTCGGCAAGCATTAAGCTCGTGGCAGGTGTCAATAAAGAAAAAAATGTTTCTACTTCGTTACGATGTGGGACTACGACTTGAAACGACAACAAACGATGTACATGGATAGGATATTCCCAAAGAAAGTTTGAAGGCAAGAGTTAATTATAATGCTAAACGTATTTAGGGCAGAAATTGTTTACTTGATAATCGATAATAATTACGTACTAGGAATGTTTAATTATCTTTAAGAACAGACTCTTTGGCATGTGTCACCGCACATCTTCAGACAACAATGTAGATTGTATTTCAAAAAGTTATATTGTAGAAATAGACAAGAGAAAGAGAAGGAGAACCCAGAAAAGAGTGCAAAATTATATGATTTTCCGTAGGATATACGGAATGCGTGGTGCAAAGTTAATTTGCCGCAGTGCATTGAATCAAAGTCGTAAAAGCAAAATTTTAAAGAAGTTTAGGATTGTGTTCTATGATGTGACAGGAAATCAAGATCTTTTTGTTGGATGACCAGGGATTGACTCTACTCTAAAAATTCATTGGTTTCCTTGTTTCCAGGGTGTTTGCTGATCGAATGGACTCCTTAATTTTAATGGTGGGGATTACCAAACACAGTGCCGTTTCCACTTTGATAACTGACCGAGTTTGGTGCATAGAAGTTATCTATTTGGGAAATGCAACTTATAAAACCATGCTCTTATGACATAGGCATCATGTTGGTTCTTGTGATTGGAAGCCAAAGATTTTAGGTAGAAACAATTGGGAAGTGGGTTATCCGAAGAGAAAAGGGAGAGTGCGTTCATTTTTTGACATCATCCACCTTTCTATCCTCACGGACGAAAGTGCTGGTTGACATCATATATATGATTTACAGGATCAATTTGGTGGAGCACTATCATTCCAAAGGTGGAAGAGAAATGGAGGACATTATGCACCACATACTTCAAATTAATGGAAATGCACCTTGTCACCAATTAGGTTTCCGCTATTCCAGTCCACGAAGAACCGATGCCATGGCGTCACAGTGGCTAATGGGTTTTGTTTTGTTTTGTTTAGCTTTTAGACGCTTAATGCTTGTGTTGCACAAAACACTTACAGAACTAGTTTATAAAGAAAACCAGTGGCCAACTAGATTATATTATAATTACAAACTCCTTTCATGTGATTAGGCCAAATGACAAACAAAGAATAGAATTGTTTCGAGGTTCTGGAAAATTTCGAAGCACTTTGAATTAGTGTTGCCCAACGGTTCAAACTTCTACTCTTTTGATAGGCCAAGTTGTTAAAGTTATTAGTCTTTGCAAGAATTGTTGTGGAAGCTAATGGGAAAGTGTATGATCCGTGGAAGATGGGTTGTGCTCAATCAACACTCCAAGGAAAATACTTTGAAATTGATATGAATTAAATGAAGATACATGACTTGTACAAATTGATTTGTACCGATCAACACTTCAAAAAAAAAATCTTCAAGTTCAAAAGAAAAATCCATCTAGGACCAACAAATCTCCTTTAGCTACAAGTGTTAGCTCAACTTTTCCTATAAAAAGGTCGAATATGTAAAGTTATAAAGAAAAACCAAAATTCAGTCAAATCCAACTTAACATAAAAGCTATGTTCAGCTTTGTTTAGTTATAGCGGGGTCAATGTTCCTGTGGTCATGAAATCAATTTTACTTTCTTTGGTGTCTTTGTCTCATCATTTGTCTTATGTTTTATATTAGCTTCTTTATACCTCTATAGCTTACCAATCTCTATTTTGTTATAGATCTCCACTTTAGTACTTTCTTCTCGAGGAAGGTATTGCATTATTACCAGTCTAAAGTTTTCGGGTATCTGTTTCTAGATTCTAGTAATGTCCCTTCAGGCTGCGAAATGGTGTTTGTTTATTTGAGAAAGGAGGACTTTTGCGGCAAATTGTGCAATAAAAATTTCAATGAGGATAAGAAGCATTGAAGCCGTCGTTTTGGGCTACTATGGTCCCGCCGTATCCAACCTTCTTTTGACTTTGCAAAAAGCACAAATGCTGAGAAGTTTGGTTATGGCCTTCAGGACACGGATTTAGAGTGTGACGTTTATAGTGAATATAATTGGTTGTGGCTATTTGTATTCACGGTAGGTGTCTATGTGTAGATGAATGTAGGGTGAATTATGTGTGTAAGCAAAAAGTCTTGTACCGAAAGATAAAATTTTTATAATATAACTTAAATAAAATAATAAGATTTCAACTTTTAGACTTAACTTTAGATTGAATATTTGGAACTTGTGATATAATAGTAGAGATTCAAGTTGAATTTGCTCTACCTTATGAGCCTAATAATACTTTGTATACAAAGAAGTATTTGTAGAAAGAAAATCTCAATATAGGGTAATTATGTGTGCAAATAAACATCTTGTACTAAAAGATAAGATTTCTATAATAAAACATAAATAAAATAGTAACATTTCAACTTCACATTTAACTCTTAGACTGAAAATTTGGAACTTTTGATATAGCAACATAGTTTCATGTTCAATTTGTTCTACCTCATAAGCCTAATAATATCTTATATGCAAAGAAGTATGTGTAAAAAGAAAAACTAACATCAAAAGATAATATCTTTACAATAAAACTTAAATAAGAGAATGTCACACCAAGTTTAGTAAATTAAGTATTTGAACCTTCTGAAAATTAAAAATATAATTATTATTATTGACCATATTATAATCGTTAATTTTGGACCACAATATTTATTGGTCTAATAGCTTGAACCACATCATAGAATAAGTGATTGTATGATATAACCATCATAACTAATTGAGCCAATAATAATATGAATTTCAAGAGTAAATCAAACAATATTCTTTGTTCACATTTAAATATAATTTTATTGAGAAGTTTGATTAAAGGTTATAACTAACCAATGGTTAACAACAGTGATCAATACTTGAAAGACTAAACACTAAATATCTTATGATATTTTATTTTGTCCTTATTTATACTTGAAAAAGAAAAAACTTTTATATGATATTAAATTATCTGTAAAGCCGAATTTACCATAACGTGGCGTACATCAATTGAAAGGTAATTAAATATGCGCAGGATACTTTCAACAGACAGTAAAAAAAGTGATGGTCCAACTGAGGTCAACCCAGCTGGCCGCTATGGATCCTAGCGACACCGGCTCGTTATCCATCCACTGCCGAGGGCGGGAGGTAGTCGCTGCTCTGTGAAGCCAGCCTCACGCTGTGCCCTCCTCTCTAGTAACCACATCACTCCGGCCTTCGCCAAAGTCACGCGGCTCAACTCTTGGCTTGGAACGGGCGAGCCAGCAAGTAGCGCCTAGAGCCCGACCAGCTGGGCTGGGCTAGAGTCCCATCACCTAAGAGCCCTCACTTGAGTTACAAGCCCGCGTTTCTGAGCTCGGCAAGCGCTAGGAGCGTGGCAGGTGTCAATAAAGAAGAAAATGTTTCTACTTCGCTACGATGTGGGACTACGACTTGAAACGACAACAAACGATGAATATGGATAGGATATTTTCCAAAGAAAGTTTGAAGGCAAGAGTTAGTTATAATGCTAAACGTATTTAGGGAAGCAATTGTTGGCTTGATAATCGTTAATAATTACGTACGAGGAATGGTTAATTATCTTTAAGAATACACTTTTGGCATGTGTCACATCACATCTTCTGAAAACAATGTAGATTGTATTTCAAAAAATTATACTGTAGAAATAGACGAGAAAAAGAAGGAAAACCCAGAAAACAGTGCAATGATTTTCCGTGGGATATAAGGAATCCGTGGTGCAAAATTAATTTGCTGCATTGCATCGAAGATGCTGGTCAAGATTTTCGTGTAAGGAGTCTAAAACGTAGTTCTTCAATCAAAGTCGTAGAAGCAAAATTTCGAACAGGTTGAGGATGGCATTCTATGATGTGACAGGAAATAAAGATCCTTGTTGGATGACCAGTGATTGACTATAAAAGAATTGGAAAAGAGAGAGAGAAGGCAAATGTGGCTCAAAAACCGTCACTGGAGAAACGTCATCTCTGATAATGCGACGCCCAGAACCGTAAGTTTGAAACCAATTGGTCTTAAAAATCAATATTGATGTAGGAAGATTCGGTAGCTTACAATCTTTTGCGTCGAAAAAATATGGCCAGCATCGTCGAAGAAGTCATCTCGTTATATGTTGTTCTTAACGGTATTCCACAATTTGCGGCATAACAGCCACAATCCAACGTTGTCAATTTTCAGAAGAGTCTGCAACGACGATTCTTTTCGCCGTGACAGTATACAGTTTCCTCGTTACTGAAAGTATTCATTTCAGCGAGGATGTATTTCCTCAACAATTTTGTGACTCGTCTCTAAATGCACAGCTTAAAAAATATATTTTTTCTCAAATATGATTAAGCTATAATAAAAAAAGAGTTTAGAATAAATTTACAATGGAAAATTTTTTACTTTTATCTCCAAGTAATCCCAAATTCCCTCTTCTTACCACAAGAGTTAGAGTCTCGTCAGTTCAAACTAGTTATCAATTTGAAGAACAAAAGGTTCCAAGTGACAGTTATGGCAGAGCGCTCATGAAAATGGATCCATTCGAGGTTTTGATAAAGCGAGAGGTCTCTTCCAGCCCACTTTCTGTTTGCATTTCAGTAACCATCCATCATTATTTTAAGCACCTAATCTTTTTTATTTTATTTTCTTTTTTTCACTCACGGCAACATCAAGCAGTAGAGGACTCACTCGCCAAAAAAGTAGATGCTGAGATTTATGACTTTGAAAAACCTAAATTTTAACCATTTTGACCACTCCAACAATTCATGATCCTTCAGTAGTAGCCCGTACTAATTCTTCCCACTTGTGAAGTATGATTAAGCTAATCCCAAAATCAACAAACAAAATATGACATGACCAACTAATATAGAAATAACCTTAATTCTTCCATCAAACTCCATCAAATTTCAAAGAAGTCCACTACAAAACTTACAACTAAAAGTTACTCCATAAAAATTTCAAATTATAACAAACCTAATCATTGAGCCAATGATCATGTCATGTTGGTTTGGTGGGTTCAATTGTTTTTGTATAACAGCATCCACCAAGTCTCATAAGCTTGATGTGTCCTTGGGCTCCATAAGCCTATAACAATTCTACAATACTTTTGATCCAATGTCACCTAGTGGTTACTCCTAGATTTCTCTCTCCTACAAGCCAATGGCTACTTTGAGGTTCCTCTATTGGTTCTAACTTCAAACATAGGGTTTAAGTCTAATACCAATTATAATGAATCCAATCATTAAGTCAAAAGGTTGTGACCTAAAAAAAAGTCATGATTTATTAGTTTGACGAGCTTAATTATTTTTATTTTTGTATATTATCACTTATTAGACTTTATAAGCTTTGATGTGTCCCAAACTACGGTAAGCCCATAACACAAACCCACAAATGCTTGGATTGATACTGCCTTTACATCACGTAGGTAAACATCATAATTTGGTTAGTAAGGAATAATGTCATCTATTCAGAAAATGGATTTTTCTTGCCAATGTTGATAGGAGGAGTGATTTTTGATGTTTGTCTTCTAATGGGATTCTTCAAAGGTACAAAATTTTCATTAGTGAATGATTATACACGATTACAAGCTTTGCATATTCCTATTTTAGTACCTTCATTACAAGAAGATGAATGATTTGTATGAATTGCCCTATTGTAGACTCTTTAAAGTTAAATACAGATGGATCTTGTATTAGTAGTGCATGCGTAGGAAGGGGAGTGGTGCAAGATTGGAAGGGAAGTGTGCTTATAAAGTATGCAATTAATTTGGGAAATGGAGATAGTGCAAAAGTAGAGGTCCTAGCCTTACTTAAAGGCCTAGAAATATGCCATAAAAAAGAAATTGTGTTTTCAAATATAGAAGTAGATTCTTAGTTTATGATTCAGTGCATAAAAGAAAACCATTATATTCCTTGAAAATTAGCTTATGAGCTACACAAATGTTCTAGTTATATTCCTCTCAATGTGCAGATATCTTATGTGCTTCACAAAACAATTTTTTTAGTTGATGGATTGGCTAATTTTGGATATTCAATGACAAAATTGTAAGTTTTTACAACTCTTGGCTCTTTACCAAGTAGATGTAGGAAAATTTCATAGAATGATCAACTAGGCCTAGAGCATTACTTGCCTCCTTAGACAATTACTTTCACTTTATATTAAGTTTTAATGAGATAAATAATTTATTTTTCATTAATGGCTATGTAGTCATGTTAGTTGTTTATGTTTTTATTTTCAAAAAGTTTATTTATGTAATAAAGGGTTAGATATTACGCTATGTCCTATATATTTTTCTAACAGGTTTGACACCTTAATCTACTTGTGTTATTAATATAAATGGTAAGGGTATTGTCCTTATTCAAAAATAAAAAAATAAAAAATAAAAAATGGGACTTACCAGTCACCTACTCCAAAAGAAACAATGCTTAATCTCGCTTAGACTATCTCAAACTTCCCATGTATATGATAAAGTAAGAGATTCGCATCAAGGCAGACTTTCATGGTGGCTTAAACAGGGGAACCGAGAGAAGATGATATAAGACAATGCTCTTATAACATAGGCATCTATAACGTGGCTAACTGTGGCCACGTCAGAATGTGTCATGCGGGTAGGTGAATAGTGGGGGACGTTAGAGTTACAGAGCTTCTAGAGGCTTCTTGCAAATTTTCATTTGTTAGATGTTGGGTTGTTAGAGTAAAATTTGTTACAGCATAACCGTCTATGGCTTTATCAGTTGAGAAAGGGGCAATTTCGGGCCTTTAGTTGTATTTGTTTTGGTATAAATTCTACTCGTAGTGAACGAATAAGATAGACTTTTAAACCCAATAAATTCTCTATGTTAGAAACCAAATAGCCGAATCCACCACGTTACAGCATCATGTTGGTTCTTGTGATTGGAAGCCAATGATTTTAGGTAGAAAATATTGGGTAGTGGGTTATCGAGGGAAATGGGAGAGTGCGTTTATTTTTTGGCATCATCCACCTTTCTAACCTCATAGACGAAAATGCTGCTTGACATCATATATATGATTTACAGGATCAATTTGGTGGTGCACTATCATTCCGAAGGTGGAAGAGAAATGGAGGACATAATGCACCACATACTTCAAATTAATGGAAATCCACAGTGTTACCGAACAAGTTTCTGATCTTCCAGTCCAGGAAGAACCGATGCCATGGCGTCACAGTTGCTAATGGGTTTTGTTTTGTTTTGTTTTGTTTTGTTTTGTTTTTAGACGCTTAATGCTTGTGTCGCAGAAAACACTTACAGAGCTAGTTTTTAAAGAAAACCAGTGGTCAACTATATTATATTATAATTACAAAGTCCTTTTATGTGATTAGGCCAAAGTTCTGGAAAATGTTTCGAAGCACTTTGAATTAGTGTTGCCCAACGGTTCAAACTTCTACTCTTTTGATAGGCCGAGTAAGGTATCGCATTATTACCAGTCTAAAGTTTTCGGGTATCTATTTCTAGATTCTAGCAATGTCCCTTCAGGCTGTGAAATGGTGTTTGTTTATTTGAGAAAGGAGGACCTTTTGCTGCAAATTGTGCAATAAAAATTTCAATGTGGATAAGAAGCATTGAAGCCGTCGTTTTGGGCCAATATGATCCCACTGTATCCAACCTTCTTTTGACTTTGCAAAAACCACAAATGCTGAGCAGTTGGGTTATGGCCTTTCAAGACACGGATTTAAAGTGTGACGTTTATTGTGAAGGCAGTTAACCTTGCGAAAGAGACCCCCACGGGGAAAACATTAGAAAGTAAGATAGATACATTTTTTTATATGAACTACAATTTTATACTGAATATAATTGGTTGTGGCTATTTGCATTCATGGTAGGCGTCTATGTGTAGATGAACGGTAGGGTGAATTATGTATGTAAGCAAAAGTCTTATATTGAAAGAAAAGATTTTTATAATAAAATTTAAATAAAATAATAACATTTCAACTTTAAACTTAACTTTTGGATTGAATATTTGAAATTTTTGATATAGTAGTAGAGTTTCAAGTTGAATTTGCTCTACCCCTTAAGCTTAATAGCACTCTATAGCAAAAAAGTATTTGTAGAAAGAAAATCTCAACGTAAGGTAAATTATGTATACAAACAAAAGTTTCATACTAAAAGATAAGATTTTTATAATAAAATATCAATAAAATAGTACCATTTTAACTTTAGACTTCATTTTTAGATTGAACATTTGAAACTTTTGATATAACAGTAGAGTTCATGTTTAATTTGTTTTATTTTATAAGCCTTATAATATTTGGTACGTGAAGAAGTATGTGTAAGAAGAAAATCCCACATCAAAAGATAATATCTTTACAATAAAACTTAAATAAAAGAATGTCACACCAAATTTAGTGAATTAAGTCTTTGAACCTTTTGAAAAATTAAAAATAATTTATTACTATTGATCATATTATAATCATTAATTTTAGACTACAATATTTATTGCTCTAATAGTTTGAACCACATCATAAAATAAGTGATTGTATGATATAACCATCATAACTAATTGAGCCAATAATAGTCTGAATTTCAAGAGTAAATCAAATAATATTATCTCTTCACATTTAAGGATAATTTTATTGAGAAGTTTGATTGTAAGGTTGTAACTAAATAATGGTTAATAACAATAGTCAATACTTGAAATACTAAACACTAGGTATTATTGTCAGAAATATCTTCTGATATTCTATTTTGACTTTATTTATACTTTGAGAAAGAAAAAAACTTTTATATGATATTAAATTATCTTTAAAGCCGAATTGAAAGGTAATAAATTTGGTTAGGATTCAACAATCGAGTTCGGAAAAGTAAAAAAGTTGATGGTCCAACTGAGGTCAACCCAACTGGCCGTGATGGATCCTAGCGACACCGGCTCGTTATCCTTCCACTGCCAAGAGCGGGAAGTAGTCGCTGCTCTGTGAAACCAGCCTCACGCTGTGCCCTCCTCTCTAGTAACCACGTCACTCCGGCCTTAGCCAAAGTCACGTGGCTCAACTCCTGGCTTAGAGCGGGCGAGCCAGCGTGAAGCCTCTAGAACCCGACCAGTTGGGCTGGACCAGTGTCCCATCACCTTAGTGCCCCCACTTGAGTTACAAGCCCGCGCTACCGAGCTCGGCATGCTGTCGGCTCGTGGCAGGTGTCAATAAAGAAGAAAATGTTTCTACTTCGTTACGATGTGGGACTACGACTTAAACGATGAATATGGATAGGATATTTTCCAAAGAAAGTTTGTAGGCAAGAGTTAATGATAATGCTAAACGTATTTAGGGCAGCAATTTTTTACTTGATAATCGTTAATAATTACGTACTAGGAATGGTTAATTATCTTTAAGAACACACTTTTTGGCATGTGTCACATCACATCTTCTGACAACAATGTAGATTGTATTTTAAAAAATTATATTGTAGAAAAAGACTAGAGAAAGAGAAGGAGAACCCAGAAAAGAGTGCAATGATTTTCCGGAGGATATACGGAATGCGTGGTGCAAAATTAATTTGCCGCAGTGCATCGAAGTTGCTGGTCAGAGGGTGTGGGGAGTCTAAAAAGTAGTTCTTGAATCAAAGTCGTAAAAGCAAAATTTCGAACAGGTTGAGGATCGTGTTCTAAGATGTGACAGGAAATCAAGATCCTTGTTGGATGACCAGGGATTGACTCTAAAAGAATTGGAAGAGAGAGAGAGAGAGAGAGAGAGAGAGAGAGAGAGAGAGAAGGCAAATGTCTCTCAAAAACCATCATTGGAGAAGCGGCATCTCTGATAATGCTATGCCCAGAATTCGCAAGTTTGAAGCCAGTTGGTCGTCCTTTGTGAACACGACACCTCTTCAAGCAAACAACTTCGGCTTCTAAATTGATGGAATCAAAACCCCTCTTCAAAAGAAGGTTTGAAGCCAAGAGTTAATTATATCGCTAAACGTATTTAGGGCAGCAATTGTTTACTCCATAATAGTTAATAATTACGTACTAGGATTGGTTAATTATTTTTAAGAATACAATTTTTGGCATGTGTCACATCGCATCGTCTGACAACAATGTATATTGTATTTCAAAAAATTATATTGTAGAAATAGACAAGAGAAAGAGGAGGAGAACCCAGAAAAGAGCACAATACACAATCCGTGGTACAAAATTAATTTGCCGCAGTGCATTGAAGTTGCCGCTCAGAGATTTTCGGAGGGGAGTATAAAAGTAGTTCTTCATTCAAAGTTATAAAAGCAAAATTTTGAACAAGTGTGATGATTGTGTTTTATGATGTGACAAGAAGTCAAGATCTTTGTTGGATGACCAGTGATTGATTGATTGATTCTAAAAGAATTGGAAAAGGGCAAGCGAAAAGGCAAATGTAGCTCAAAAACCATCAATCGAGAGACGGCTTCTCTAGTATTGCTGCGCCCAAGAACTCGTAAGTTTGAAACCAGTTGGCCATTGTTTGCTAGTTCGATAACTATTCAAGCAAACATCTCCAGTTTCTGCATCGAGGGAATCAAGACTGCAGCGGACGAGGCTACATACTGTCGAGGAACTACGCTAAGTTTTTCCAAATGTTGGTCATCCCCGTTATCTCCATCCAAGTGAGCAAACCGGTGTTCTTATTATCTCCAAGAAGCTCCTTGGTGTACATAACTATGCTTCCTAGAGCCATGACATGGAAGTGGCTCTTCTAGGAAAAAATAAGCTTGACATTATTGATCATGTTGTGGAACCCGACTCTCTGTTGTTTTTCCCACTTCCCTCTTCCCAAAAATTTATAAAACCTTCACTTACACCTTTGAAGGAGATCTTGATTATATTGTCCAATAAGGGAAACCTATTGATAAGTATGTTTACTGCTTGGAAAGCCTTTGGAATCAGTATGATTCCTACATCTTCCTTTGCTATCCATGGCTTAGCAAGGATATTGATTTTTGAAAGCTTTTGCGGCCTTTATATATGGGGCCCTCCACCTTCTTCCTAAGGTATCTTTTGAAGTTGCTACTGGGCCCCACTTAACACCAAACCCCTTAGAAACTTCGTTCCACATTTATCTTCAAACGAAAGGTCTGTTTTTAGGAAGACATAGTCCCACATCGTAACTAAGAAGAAAAATTTTCTTCCTTATTAACACCTGTCAGTAGCTAAATGCTTGCTGAGCCTGATAGCGCGGGCTTGTAACTCAACTCAAGTGAGAGCACTGAGGTGTTGGGACACTGGTCTAAGCCCAACTGGTCGGGTAGTGGTGGCTCTCTGTATGCTCGCGACGACCTCCCGCTCCTGGCAGTGGATGTATAACGAACTGATGTCACCAGGACCCACCATGGCCAGTTGGGCCCCCTCCGTTAAACCATCCCGTTTTCTAATTTCGTCCTTGATCTGGGATTCATGCTTCCATATTTTTGCTCTTTCATTAAAATATTTAGTTTTAATTTTTAATTAACGAAAGTTATTAGGAGCAACTCTTCTTTAATCCAGTTGGCTTTAATCTGAACAAGGCTTAGGTATTTACACGAACAGCCTTCTTCTTGACCTGCACCACCCCTTTCCTTATCTCCTATGATGCCGTCCACGGAGTAAAATCTACAACAAAGAAAATCTGCCAGCGTCTGCCGAACAATGGTTGGTGATATAAAGTTTGTACTGGGACTTTGATCCTCATCAAGAACCAGATATTTAGTTTTGGTTTCTTGATTTGCCAAGATACAATCTTTTTACAGCAATTGTCAAGTTCACGTTCCCAGTTTCACCATCCAGCTAAATTTAGCAGAAAGGTTTAATCACCATAATAATACGGTTTCACAGAATATACACAACGGCTATAGTTAATAATTTTGATTCTAAAATAACCGAACATTTCTGTAAATTCATAACTGTTAGGCCTTCGAACATGTTAGTAAGGAATGATCCTGTCCGCGTATAGGCATTGTCACTCCGAAATGCATTTCCCAGCTCCAGGACACCCAAAATAAACTTGGAAGTAGGCAGGTATGGATTTCTTCCAGAGAAAGTTAAAGCTGTAAACCTTTCTCCAGAGCCACCCAGCATCACTTAGCACTCTGCTTAGAGTCCTAATAGAAGATTGAAGATATGATGAATTTCAGTTCCAGTCAGACGACACAATTTTTTTTGGTTTTGAACAGCGGAAAATCATACCCTCGGGGAAATAATATTCACAGGTGCTGAGCTCTCCAATCAACTGCAAAATTCTCATCACTGTCATCATCGCTGGATGATTCTTCATGGATAGACTCCTTTCGGACAACCTCAGAAGTTCTGACATGTTTGGAAGACCTAGCAACCTGCAGTTCCAATTTCTTGTTCCTCAACATTTCCACTTTCTCCCTGTAGGCCCTGCAGGAAGTGGAATGAAGATTATTAATAAAAAAGATCCCATAAACTGTGCATGAAATTTAACTTGAGTATTACACAGCTGAACTCACTTCTGCTCAACGGATTCAGCTTCTTCTATCGTTTCAGCAGCATCAATCTGCAGTTACAAAACAATAGGATGCGTGGTTTCAGTTTATAGCGTGGGTAGATCTCATGGCAAACTAGATAGCTCAAGTGAATTGGGCAACTTATATTGCAACCCTCACCTCCTCTTCTTCAAAACGGTCATCCACCTCCTGCAAGTCCTCTTGGATCAACTTTTCAAATTCCTTGTATTCATCTCTAACCACAATCAACCAAAAATATCGAACGTTATGGTGTTTTCCATGTCATACAAGATCTATGAAATAAGGTAAGAATGTTCACAGGACAAATTCCAGCATACTTAGCATAGAAGTTAATTGACAAACTAGACCACCTCCAAGGAGGTTTGTCTATCTAGTATGACTTCATTTAGAAATAAAAATAGAACTATCTTGCGGGTATCAACCATTCAAGTTATGCTAGCAGCAGAACCCATGAAAGATGACTCTGATCATGATGATGATGTAGAAGCATGAAGATGCAGAGATAACATAGGCAAAGAACTCACTTGATATCTGGTTTAACTAGCTTTATGCCACGTGCACGTAAGTCAGCTTCCTTGTTATCAAAGAAGCCTTCAGGTAGAGCTCCCTTCAATTGCTTGTTATCTGCTGCTGACGGTGTAACCTCCCCAGCAGACTGCATATTTATTGCCTCAGGGATAACGTCACTTGGCGATCTGTCTATTCTACTAGCCAAATTTAATGAACCCCCCTCTTCTGGTTGAGCAGAAGCCCCCGTCTTTTTGGATAAAGGAGGCCCCATTGACTTAACAGCGTCCTTTCCTGTAAGAACATGAGTCAGTCAAAATAAACAGAATTTCTTCCTAACAGCAAATATTCATTGTGGCCATTTCAGTCACATACTATTAAGCCAAAGAAATATACAAGAGGGAGAAAATCTATTCCGGTCCCTGAAATATAAATGAAATTCCAATTGGTTACCTAAGATTTAAAAGCTTCAGTCAAGTTTCAGAGATACTAAAAGAGTTTCAATTAACTACTTCAAGCCAAGTCCTTCTAGAGACAAAAAGCATGACAAAAATTGCTGTCCTTGGCGACATCAAGCAACCATCCATCATTATTTTAAGCACCTGATCTATATATACATCATGGCGACATCAAGCAGTAGACATATCACATGCCAAACAAGTAGATGCTGAGATTTATGATTTTCAAAAACATAAATTTATATCATTTTGACCACTCCAGCCATTCATGATCCTCCAGTAGTAGCCCGGACTAATTATACCCATTTATGAGGTATGATTAACCTAATCCCAAAATCAACAAACAAAATATGACATGACCAACTAATAGAAATAACCTTAACTCTTCCACCAAACTCCATCAAATTTCAGAAAGTCCATCACAAAATTTACAGCCAAAAGCTGCACCATAAGAATTCCAAACCCACAAATGCTTGGACTGCCACCACCTCTACACTGGGAAGGTAACTGACTTGTCACTCACCTACTCCGAAAGAAACAGTGCTCAAACTCACTTGGACTATCTCAAACTTCCCATGCAGATGATAAAGTAAGAGACACGCATCAAGGCAGACTTTCATGGCGGCTTAAAAAGGGGAACTGAGAGAAGGACAGAGAGAAAACAAAGAGAACCCTTATCTAACGTTTCGACCAAACTCAGAGCAAGTTTGGTAGGAAAAAGATGAAAGGCAAAATGAGATAGGGGCAAAAATCTGGTGCACAGAGAGTGCAGTGTCAGGGTAAAGTTGAATTTTAGGGGTAACGACAGAGAAAGGGGAGAAAAAGTGGGAGATTCTTCACTGCTTTAAACTAAGAAAATGAATTCTTTAATTACTGATGTGGGCATGCCACATGGACCTATATGTGGTGAAATACCAGTAAACACTGAAAAAAAGGGCAAAGTTAGCCATTTCCATCAAAGATATAAAAAAATGTAGAAGGGTTAGTTTAATTACAACCCCTTCCAAAGACTTGATTGAAACCTTTTCAATGTCAAGAACCAAATTAGAATTTTTATACATATTTCAAGTTGATATTATGCACTCTAAATATCACATGATAGTAATAGCATACCACAAACAAGATATTACCAATTCTTAGCTTTTTTGTCTCGTTGTTATCAAAAAAATCTGGAGGAAGCACAGCTGATGACGGACGTTTGGGTGATTCTGCTGGGTATTCAGGTTTAACACTGCACAACTCCGCATAATGTTCAGATTTAGGTTGAGACGGCTGCTTATGGGGCTCAGCTTTTGCCTTATTAGCCTGTGCTAGTCCAGCTGCATTAGCTTTGATATTATTTATTGCCTGTCCCAGCAAAAGCATCCCATTAGTACGCGCTCATTCAGAGCAGTCAAACATAGGACAGCAAGAAACATTTCATTTACATAATCAATATTTTAGGCAATTGCTAACTGGCATTTTCTTAACTACAGGAAAAAGAAAGCAAGCCCTAATAATCAGAGATCCTTCTAATCATTTCTTTTCTGGGGAAAACTCAGATTTTTCAGTAGCTAAAGAACTCAAAGAAAGCTTCACCAAGAAAAGGCATAATTAAATTCTAGAGCTAAAGCATCAATTACAACTTATTGCTTTGTGCAACGAAGAGAAATGATATGCCTTCTGGCATAGAAGTAAATTATTGAGTTTTCTCACAGTTACAAAACAATCATCAATAGAACATATAAACAAAAGCCAAACAAGTAAAGCACAATGACCACATCAAACTACCATTGCCTTCCAAAATCATATAGCTGGTAGGACGCATATTTCAGAATCTACACCTGTACACAATTAGAAATCCAACCTCCAAGCAAGGAAATACAAAAGCTCTACTGATTTTGGTCCAGGCAACAAAGGACTACTAAGAAATGAGACAGCAAAAGGGGAGGAAATTAATAATTCACTTGTAACTTGCAAGTGCTCAAACTCTTGTAAAAAATTCAGAATTGCAACTTTTCACAGAGCTTGACATTTTGGTGTACAGAATGCAGTTTTCCTTTTTCTTTTTTTGGGTGTCCTCATTCAACCCCGGGAAAAGACCATTTTTAGACACCTCCAGACAACCTTTTTTTTTTTTTTTCTTTCTTCCTCTAACTTGATGTGCATGGTTCCTGGCTGAATAAGCTGGAAAAACTCAGTTGACATACCAGGCAGACTCTTCTTTTTATTGCTTAGAAATATATTTGTGGATCCAATTATCAAATTGAAGTTTCTAAAATTAACTGATTTAGGTCTCTCTCTCTCTCTCTCTCTCTCTCTCTCTCTCTCACACACACACACACACACACACACACACACACACACACACACACACACACACATAAGGGAGTTTCCTACGTCGGAACCATGTCAGGTAACAGTTAAATCTTTACTTGCTCAGGAACCGATATTGAAGGGACAGAAATTGGAAAATCCAGTTAAAAAATTATAGCCATTCGAACTACTAAGTATTACATTCTGGGCATTTGGCAGAGTCCAAAATGCAGGTCTATGTCGATTACAGGTTCATCTATATCATAGTTAAGGGGCACCTGTATGGATAAAGCCCTAACTCAGACAGTTTTCATAAGGATTTTCATTTTCCATGTTTTCATTCGTAGGATAATAAATAAGCACTATAAAATCAAAGAATAAATATACTTAAGAAAGGGCTGTTTCCAATAAATAAGATTTACCTTGGTCATAAAAGGTCTTTGGTCATATTAATTACAGTTGCTTGACCGTTTAATCCCATGAATGCAACCCATTGAGAGTCCTTAAGGAATCATTGACAGAGTTACTTGGACACAGCGTATCCTGACCTCCTATAAGCTATATCAGGGCCTCGATAACATGTAATAGCCAACAAAAGAGGAAAAAACTAAAGCCAAAGGCAACACGAAGTGTCCTTGTCCCCAAAATTTCTTTTGAAAGTGCCTTCTCTTACTGGAAAATTACTGAATACTTTGTACACTGTTTCAGGAACTTGAGGCCAAATAAGCATAGATGTACTCACACAAAAATCATTACTGCCATTTCTACACAAAAAGAGGGGGTAAATACTTACATCTGAACCCTTAGCAGTCATGTACACATAACAATGCTCTACTTTATCAGCATGTGTATACATAATTTGTTTGTAACTCAAAGTTATTATGGGAAAAAACAAACTTGAAGCGATGATACCTTGAGGGTCATAAGATATTACCTCATGATGTTTACGAGAAACTTGGTGCGCATCCCAATGGGATTCAGATTTCAAAACGAGGTCACAAACTCTACAGACAGGCTGGTCAAGTTCATTGTATCTGTATATATCAAAGAAGAAACAATAAGATGCAGTCAGAAACTTCATTATGCACAACATATCACAGTCCGAATTCCTTCAAAAGAAAAAAAACATCAAGCACGAATTCTCAATTTAGAGGGCAACCATATTCTGAACTATTGAAAACAGAAAATATAATACAGAACAGAGTGCTAGTATTGCATATCTTGCATTTAGATCACAGGACATACTAACGGAAAACTGTGCAGTTATTCCCCTCTTAAAATGTAGTATAAAACCATCTCAAGCGTCCAAAGAGATCAATGTATCTTTCTATAAGCATCTTTTATTTAAAGTTTCTCCTTATCTGGCTATAATTTTCTGAGGAACTTAATCAAGTCTAATTGCATGAAAACTGTCACTTGAAACAGTTTTACAAGAAACCTATTCCGAAATAACATTACAGCGAGCATCTATGCTGTTTTCAACTTGAGATAACGCCTAAGAATAGCATAGAATATCATATGCACCTATCGTTTCAGCCCTATGCTATACCTATATTGCCAGGAACAAAACTAAGCTCAATAAGAAGATCTTCAAAACTTCAAAGCGCAGATATAATCAAATAGGAAAAAAAAACAACAACAACAGACCGTGGGTTTACCAATTCAACATTAAAAATGGTGGAATTAATATATAAAACGTTTAGGAACTGTCTTCGAGATGAGTAAAAAGGATTAACAAAAAAAAAAAAAGACGTAAGGAAACGAGCGAGAAAATAACTTGACCTTACAAGAGGAGAATCTATGCGTTTGTCCTTCTTCTGTGCATTCAGTTTAGCACGAAACAATGACTTTTTCCTTGTTTGCGCATCCATCGTCTACTCCAGCAACAAATTATGATCCTTTCGGGAAGTAAAATTTCTTCCGCCTTACGCAATTTTCTCTTCCCCTCACTCTCTGCGAAACAGTGCTCCTTTTTCCCGGTGACGGAACCAAATCGATTTCGAAGAGGCCCGGGTTCGGTCTGCGGATGGATCCGAAACCACTCCTTTAACCCGAGTCCAATGAAAAGTACGTCAATCCATTTTCTGTTTCATTACAAAATGTAATTTCATAAGTGGTTGAATGCTTTGTTCTAAATTCGTACTTTAATATTATATTGAAATGCTTACGCTTTACTTTAAAAATAAATATAATAATAGATAATATTTTTACATATAAAAAATATAACAAGCTACTATTAATAATGTATTTCTTTATAGTCACAGAAATTGATATTTTTTATGTAAAAGTTGTTTCTTTATATTATTAATGCTTATTGGAATCAAATATATATTTTACATAATCGATATACCAATCTATAGTGCTTCTTAGATATATATCCTTCATTCTATTAAAAACTAGTGTTATAGGAGAAATTAAACTTTTTAATAATTGTTTTTTAAAATTATTTTTAATCTGAAAGGTTCAATTACGTTTTTATGTTATTTTAAAATGTAACGGCCCATTGGCATCCATATTAAGTTCGGGCGCTAAAAGAGTTACACTCCCGCGGCCTAATACCGGTTTCATAGTCCAAGCACAAAACCCCTATTTTCAAAACCTTCGCCCCCCGTTTGGAACGTGAGAAAAGGAAAGGAAAACTGAAGAGAAGAACGGGGACAATGGAGGAGAGAGTGAAATGCTTGGCTTTGGTGGGAGCTGGAGTACTTTTGGGCTCTGTTTCTACTGTCTTAATTCTTAAGCTTATTCCAAGGCGAGTAGTTATCTGTTTTCGGATCCGATGCCATTTCATTCTGACTCTTTTCATTTCCCTGCCTATTCATGATGCCAAACCTACTCCACTGAAACCGTTCAAAAGGAAAGTGTCTTGCTTTCCCCTCCCTTTTTTCTTCCTTCCTTCAGTTTCCCGGGGAACGAAACGTTGTATTTCTTTGACATGGTTTGTTGGATTTCTCAGAAAATATAGGAACAAGTAAACCGGATTTTTTTTAAAGGTTCTCTTGCAGCAAAAATTTCCAGCCCCATAAAACCTTTTGGCTCCTTTCAGTTTTATTTTTCATCTTTGAAAGAAACCGAAGTTTTAGGAAAAAAAAGGACCCACGTTCTGTTTATCTTTTAAGTCTATATTTTCTCGCTTCTTGAACGGCAGCTGTTCGGAACATTGAACCTTTGAACTCAACAGGCTAGCAAAATGAGGAAATAATGTAAAATATGCAGTTTATGCGGATTATGGTTTCTTAGGCTAAAAATGGCTGGACAGTAGTAATACTGATTTTGTATCTTTGCAGACGTGTCGCAAGGCACTGTACAGAAAAGACCATTAAAACCAATGGTAAGTGATCATCTGAGAACTAATTTCTAGGAGAAGAAATTAAAAAGTAAACTGTTTCGTTTCCTGTTTATTTCGTTTTTGTCTGTCCTTTCTTTACCGACTCCTTTACAATGTGCTTGGCTTATATACGAAGATTTTTGCCAGCAAGAAAGTTTTGGCAATTATGGTAGATGTGGATTATGGAGTCGCATGCACGCAGATATAATGCTGCACTTGTACCAATTTGTGGGACATTCATTTGCTTGCGGTAGTTTTGTGTCATTTCAGATACTATTATAGTTTGGAGTTACTGTTTTCCAAAAGGTTTATCTGTGCTGAACTTTAACGGTTTTGTTACTTCCTAGACAACAGTTACTTTATTCCCATAAGAAACCTTGATATGTTTTATAATGGATCATTAGGGTATCATATCCTGTCATACAGTCGGACATTATTGGTAAGCTTTGTGGAAAAAGATATTGCTCAAGACAATTACGCCATTGATGCGTTGTGTTGATGTGTTGTCTCTGGATGTCTTAGTAATTCTGCAGTCTCTGTCACGAGCCTTCTATATTACATTCTAACACCATTTTGTTGTGTTTTATTCAATGAGAGAATTATGGAGAAGTAGAATATGTGGACGTTAAATTCTAGACCTTTTAACTGAATCATTAAGGCTTTCCAAGAGTTGGTGGCCATAATAATCTTCCTGTTCGCTTATGAAATTTATAGAGTTTAAATACTCTCTGTATTTTTTGTCGTGGCTTGGCACCAATAATAACAATTTGTGGTGGAATGCTAGAGTACATGTAACACAGTCTAAAAACTTCAACATGTTCCCTAATTACAGTGTCTTCCCTTTGAATTGCTGGTAAACTGCAGTAACTGAAATGTAACTTAAAGAAAACTCTCTTTCAAATTTATTTATTGATAGTGAGTTTACCCTTAGTTAAGAGCTAGCTGTGGTGGCATATGTTATATCATCCCGCCTCCAAAACCTCAGATGTAGTGCAAAGGCCTGAAAGCGTGGGATTATCATGTCAATATAGCTGATAGGTTGTATTTTCCTCTTATATGGGTTCAATTTGTGATTTTGGTGGCTAATCAACTGTGTTCGATTATTCTTATTCAATGTTTCTTTCTTGTTATATGGAAGGTCAAGGGCTTGTATCTGAGAACGATAAAAGCTACACTGTTGCCGAGAAACAGAATCACGGGATTGCTGGTTTAGACCGTCTAAAAGATGAGATAGTTTCTGAACAATTGACCAGGTAGTAGTAGTGTCACTGAACAAATTTGTTGCAATTTGTGCCTTTTTTTTTTTTTTTAATCACTGTAATGCTTGCTTTATGCATAAGCTAGTTTTAACCAACGGCATTACTAGATTTGGTTTACCTGGTTGTCATGTTAGAGGTGTCTTACAGTTGTTCCGACTTTGATGTAGCTGCCATAATTAAAGGAGTTATTTTTCTGCTATTATTAGGAACATTCAATTCTTTGGCCTCAAATCTCAACAGAAAGTGACTGCATCCTATGTTGTGGTCATTGGTCTTGGAGGGGTTGGCAGTCATGCTGCATCTATGCTTTTAAGATCGGGGGTTGGTAGGCTTCTCCTTGTGGACTTTGACCAGGTATATTCTCTTATGTCTTTTTCCTATGTCTCTGTCTTTGGCTTGTTTTGATCTTCATTATTTCATTTTTCTTATTATGCTTGTTTAACATGAATTGAAACTTTAAGTTAATTGATCCCTTTATTTGGCATTCGTGTACTTTGTAATTTAAGCTACTTAGCTGTGGAGGGCAATTATTACTTTACCTTGTTTAAATGCTTCTATGGGGACCACTCACTTATCAGACAGGAATGAAAAGAGATGCTTCAATTTCCCTTTGTTTCTGTTACTGTTCTAGTAGCGCAGGGGAAAAACTCA
The DNA here is from genome assembly GCA_028551475.1 of Casuarina equisetifolia. Lineage (NCBI taxonomy): Eukaryota > Viridiplantae > Streptophyta > Magnoliopsida > Fagales > Casuarinaceae > Casuarina > Casuarina equisetifolia. Next base: position 5,659,631 of record CM052361.1, read on the forward strand.
CAGAACCTTTTTTTTGTTTTAAAAAAAAAAAAAGCACAAATGCATTCATATTCTAAGTTGACATATTGTGGAACTTTTAGGGAATGGGTTGTTTCTGTAGTGGATGCGGATTGCGCTTTCTGTGCAATTTGGACTTTGGCAGATGAAACTTGGCCAAAAGTATGGTATATGGTAGAAGTGTTCGAATTTACAAACTGAATTTAACTTTTTGATGATGGTTACTTACCTGGTAATCGGTTTCTTTTTGCCTCTTGGCACACTGTGTTGAATTAAGCTCTTTATTTTAATGGAGTTCGTGAATTATATAGATTTTCATTGTTTGCTGTGGATGCAATAGTCACTATTATCTTTTGAGCATGCTAATAATAGTATGAGGCTGATTATGATTGTAAAGATAGAAAGAAAGAATTTTGAATTTTGCTTTCGAATTCTTATTTATTAGAATTTACTTAATTCTCTTCATCACTTGCATATACTTATTCATTAATTACATGAGAAGGTATCACTTTCATCACTTAATCGACACGCTGTTGCAACAAGAGCAGATGTTGGAGTTCCAAAAGCCCAGTGTCTCAAAGAGCATTTCCTGTCAATCTTCCCAGAGTGCCATATAGATGCACGAGTACTATTATATGATGCATCTTCCGAAGAAGAAATTCTTTCAGGAAACCCTGATTTTGTGTTGGACTGCATTGATAACATTGATACCAAGGTAAACTTTCTTGCCTACAGATTGCTTAACCTGTCATTAAGAATATTGCTGTAGACCTTGGAGGTAGTGGTTCCAATTGTCTTACAAGCAATTGTGCATTGGGAATGTATAGGCAGAATGTAATCGATTTTACTATGACCTATTTCTGCTTATACTGATTAGTTGCCACAAAGATATTATGGATATTTATGCCATTTACACTATGAACGATGAAGCTCTAGTTTAGCCAACTCCATTGTACTCAAAACTTGACTAAATTCTGTAAGTGGAGAAGATATTTTTTCTTTCTTCTGATTGTGGAGTCTTATTCCTATTTAAATCTGGTGCAACTTAAATAGACTTAGAATATCTAAATTAGATGGTATGAAAAGGAGATTTGGTTTCCATATTTGTATAAGCATGTTTAACGTTGTAGTTCCCTTACCCAAAAGGAAAAGGTATAAGCTAGAAAAAGAAAGAATTCCGTGGAATAAAGTTTAGTTTCAATCAGGGGACTGATGAATAAAAATGGTAGTCGATATATTGACATGTTTGTATTTGAAAAATAGACTTTGCAAATACTCTTTAGTTTCATCTCTGCCCATATACAGTTGTGGACTTTGCTCGGAAGTTTTGAATATTATGTCAGTTACATGTCCAGACACACACAAACAATGAGAGCCACGTACAAGTCTTTGTAAATTGATACTTGTGTACTTGTGCACGATGACTAAATGAACCTATGATACAAAAGAAAGCATTCCTAGATGTGAATATCAATTCTTTTCTCTGGTTCTTTCATTCCTTTTTTTGGTGAATTAAACTTTTTGGGAGGTCATCATGCTGGCAAGAGGTGTTGAGAGATGCTAGACATTATCTACAAAATTTGGTTTGTTGCTGAAACTAATGAGTCTCTAGAAAAGCCAGAAGATTTGCTTCCCCTACTCATGTCATCATTATTTGTTGCTGTACTCCAACCAAAACAAGAGAAGTTTAAATTTTCGGTCCCTGATCTGTTATACATAATAGGTGGCACTTCTTGCTGCATGTGTACATAGGGGCCTCAAGGTTCTGTCTGCTACTGGAGCTGGTGCAAGAGCTGATCCAACAAGAATACGTGTTGCAGATTTGAAAGAGTCAACAAATGACCCTCTATCTCGAGCTGTAATGACTTTTGCCCTTCTGATAACAAGTTCTGAACTGGTTGAGAGTTTTGGCCTTGCTTTTGTAAAATATGCTCATTTCCAAGTTGTGAATGTTAATTTCTAAATTCTACAAAATTGATGGCTCATGGTATTGCCATATGACATGAAACTCACTTTTGCCTTTATTTAGTTTAAGTAGTACATATTTTTAGTTGGTTTATGCCAGCATTGAACATGTAAGTCCTTTTCTCAAACATTCTCTGTTTCAGGTGAGACACCGGCTACGGAAAGATTATGGAATTGATGGTGGCATTCCTGTTGTGTTTTCACTAGAGAAACCAAAGGCCAAACTTCTTCCGTTCAAGGGACCAAGTGGGGAAGAAGAAAATCCCTTAGACTATCAGGTGGCCATGTTTACTTTTTGGTTTGAAGTATTTATTACTTCTCCTAGTAAGAGATCGTGATAATTAGGTCTACTTATCCATATGTCGTAAACATAGATCCAAAGAACTCCAAACATTGTAAAGGAAAATTGATATTCCCTCCTCATGGACATTCTAACATCTTATCCTGAAATCAGATAGTACCAGGATTTAGGGTTCGCATAATACCTGTCCTGGGTACCATCCCTGCAATTTTCGGACAGGTTATGGCCTCCTATGTTGTGACCCAACTAGCAGGGGTGCAAGTTCAAACAGAGCCTGTGGTAAATTTGGACACGGATCATTACAGGATGCTTCATCAACGCCTTGTTGAGCATGAGGAGTCATTGTATGGCACAGCCATGGAGGTCCAGGTATGAAGTTTCCATTCATAAGTCTGTTTTTAACAAACGGCTGATTTAGTATTGCTTTTCTGCTGGTTTTCTGGAGTAGATGTCATCCCTAGTGAGTTTCTTTCCTGACTTTAATGATGAGAGGTTAATTTAGGTTTGTTCTTCTAGATGCCATCTGCACTGGGGTTAGGGAGACTCGTCCTTTCCTCACTTTCTCTTTCTTACTCTCTCCATATTCTAATATATGGATGTTTGATCTGTTTATGTTTCATCACTGGATCCACTTGTATGAATTCATTATCTCACTTTCCACCTCTTATTTAAGGTGGATTCTATCTAATTTTTATTTGTTATTTCCGGATCCTTCATTTAGGAATTACTTTAGGACTTGATAGCAAAATTACAATTATTTGGTCAAATGAACTTAGCTTCATATAAAAATGAGAGTGAGGACTACGCCATATGCTAGATAACAAAATTTGAGTTTATGGGAAAAGCTTCTAGCCTTGTCAGTTGAACTCATTTTGTGCAATCTATCACCATCTTGTATAGGTAGATGTTGAAGAAGTGATGTACGTTGCAAAAGAGTTGTGGCATGGACGAAGTGCAAGAGAGCAGTCTGCCAAAGATGTTGGACGTGGAATGTGGCGGTCTGTTAATGAGTTAATGCTTGTGAGGTATAGGTTGCATTCTTATCAGTGTGATCGACCATTTGACATTTATGCGTTCCAACCAGTGGGTTGCTCTATTTGAAATGGTTCCTGAACTTTAATTGTTTAAACCCCTTGACTTTCAACACAGGTGGGATCGGACAAAACCAGCATCTGTGTCAAACTTAATATTGTTAAAGTTCAGAGAGGTATCTGTCATTTAATTGACTTCTATCAAATGATTCTCAATCTTTACATCTTGGAAAATACTTTGCACTAGTTCAAAGCAACAAAATACTAGTTGCTTTTGATCCTAAAAGGAAAAAGTGATCATTCTGATTGCATTTTCATTGGTAATTGATTTTATTACTCCATATATGAAGATCTTTATTCTTGGAAAGATGGGGTTAGAAGCCCCAGGGGACTATTGAAATCAAGGTGCTTATGTACAAAATACATGATCTTTATTTTTAAAGGTGCTAAAGAAATGGTCATGTTAAGATGAGCATGATCTGTGGGCCCATTTCTTTTACTATTCTGTTGCATCTGGATTTAGATCGGTAAGATTTTCCTACAATCAATTCTCTAACAAAATGTCATCAATTAATCACCCTTATTTGCACAAGTTATCTAATATCACATGCAACTAAATGTTTCTCCTTACCTTCTGTGGTTGAATTGCTGTTTTCCTCCGTTGGCTATATGGCTATATCCAGTTCATTAGGAAAATGGTCTCCATCGCCTGACTGAATTGGCCGTTTAAGCGCAATAGCCACGGCAAGAAAACTATTTTCCTAACTACTACTATCTTTTGTTTTATAATCTTAAGTATTCTCTTACCACACATATTATTCTGCTCAATATGTTTTCTGTATAGGCATACCCCTCCCACTGTATAATCTCTCTTTCGCTCTCTCTCAAACACTATTTAGTCTCTTCAGGTTGGTTCGGTCACTGGTATGGGCTACAGGCTGTCGCACCTTATCCTAGCAATGACTAAATCCAGTTGCATCGCGCTTCATGCATGAAATAGGATAATTGAATATGGCCATTATAGTTTAGGCATTAACATTGCATACTCTAAAGCAACTTCTGTGGAAAGTGCAGTTGTACCACTGGAAGTGATGATGTTATAGGTGAAACATAGTAATTGAATAAACTTCTTTGTGATATTCGAAACATTTTATCTTTGGCAGTTTCTATAACATCATGTGCATATTCTTACCTCTATGATTAGCTTGCTTTGGAAGGTCTTCTTATGTCTCTTTTGTCTTTTGCTCCTTTGTCTGATAAGGGGGATGAGCATGAATCGAGGACACTTGATGATATCAGAGAAAAGGAACCAGAATTTTTCAGCAGAGTATCATCTGTACTGAAGCGAGCTGAACTGGACTTTGGTTTATGACCACATCGAAAGAAACCTCTTTTTTTTTTTTTTAAATTAAAACAAAAAAAAAACCTTTGAGGGCTTTTAGGATTGAGGAATCAATCCTTTGCCCTTTAGGACTATGCTTTAGGACATTTTAAGTATAAAGGGACTTATTGTATACTTGGAATTTAGGAGGTCCACTTAGTAAATTAACCTCTCTTTTTTTTTCATCTCGTTCCTGTAAATTGTCTTCGTGCTGTTGTTTCAATGCTTGTTTCTTTGATGAATTGTTCTTACTCATTCTGAAATTCAATACACTATCTGGATCCAAAGTATGGTTAGTCTTAAGACATTGAATTGATTTGGCAGGCAAGCTAATTGAAGATTAATGTTTTTTCTTAGACTTCCACAAATCTGAGCTTAAAGAGAGAGACATGATATAGATCAGGTGAAGTTTCGCATGGAAAAAATAGCAACTTAAGAAGTAACTTATAGAGAAAATAATTTTTTTTCACTTAATATTTTAGAGTTTTTAGTTGGATATAATTTTTTTTTTTATATAAAGTATAGCATAATATCAAAGTTTAGGTCTTTTCTTAGCATCCCTATGGATATGAATTGGTCTATAGCCATACGAAAAACATAGAACTTCTCTTTTTAGATCAAATTACGGGATCTAATTCATTAACTATATGTCAGAATTTAGAGATCATTTGTCTCAATTTAAAGATAAACTTGAATATGTTTTTTCTTTGGACCAATATGAAATGAACATAGTCGAAGGTTTAGAGACCAAGCTGGGACTATACGCATCCTTTTATTCATATATTTATTTCTAGCGTGTTCAATTGTCCATAACCAGAATGTTTTTAAAGAATCGTGTCGTGCACCTTGGCTAACTGACCGAACGATCAAGCCGAACCGTTGCAGCCTTGAGTGTGAGTGGCCGTCAGCCCAAAAGACCGTCAAATTACGGAAGAGGCTTGACAGAGACGAGAAGACCGAGCCAGAAGAGAGAGAGGGAGGGAGCTGAACCCGCGAAAGTGAGGGCCATGGTCTAGGGTTTCACCAGGCCTTTCACCAGCATAACCATGGCCACCATGTTTCTTTGGCTGCTTCTGCTTCTCAACTCTCATGTTCGGCTCTCTTTCGCCGGTAAGTAGTCCCCTCAGTTTCTCCGATCCTCTTTTGTCTTTTGCGATTGCCTTAATGTCTTTGCTTCGATGCACTTGAATGATTCCGAAGAACCAATTCTTGACTTAACGCTCATTCTGGTGACTGGGAAAATGGAGGAGAAACAAGAAGAAAGAACTAGCTCACTAAGTGGCGGCTTTTTGACCTTTAAAGTCAAACTTCTTATTTTAAAACAAATGGAGCTGACGTTGATTTCATATTATTAGAGCTTCTGTTGATCAATTTCTGATTCTTGTGCTGGATTAACTCGGATTTATTAGACACTCATACATACTGACATATTTGTATATATATTTGTGTCGTAATGGATTTCCCTCCGGCTCAGCTTGTTGGGGAGTTGCAGTTATCAGTTTCAGTCCTGTTCTGGTTTAATCTTTTACCTAGGAGTTTGGACAGTTCCAGTGGAAATATACAAGATGGCTAGATATTTCCTTCTTTGTCCATTTTGTATAACTTGCAGTTGATTTGAATTTTTTCAGATTTGTTTGAGCTAAACTGTTCCCGCTTCTGCTATTGGTTACCTCACTTAATGTGACATCTATTTCCTTGGATAATATATTTCGAAAGATATCAAAATGAGAGCTGAAGTATGTTTTTACTTTGTCCTTGTAAGTTATTAGTGTGTGCTTCTAGCATAACGTGTGGTGTGGGGATGTTTTTTTGAGGGTGAGATTTCCTGTTTTAGTAGTTCTAGCAGAGATGACGATGCTTTGATGTTATCTTATCTGGGTCCTTTGGGATGTAGAAAAACACACTCTTGCAACATTGGATGAGTTCATTTTCTTCCTGGGTGACAGTTAGAAGCATTATTTTATTTTTGACTGGCTATATCATAATATTCTGTTGGGTGAAGGGGGAGGATCCTGGAAGCTGAATTGTTTTGGTAACTTTGATGTAGATTTTATGAATAAGAGTTCTGAGTGAATTTTGGTGTTGTTAGAGTTTTTTTTTTTTTTAACGTGTCAAAGAGCCCTAAGAAGTTCCCCCCTCCCCCTTCCTTTTTCCCTCCCTTTTTGGCTTGGTCAGATGCCTGAGGTAAGATCTCTGCTTGGATAATCTCATCTGTGGAAAGATTCATCCTTGGTAGCAGTGAAAGTGTTGGTTATCTGCTGCTTCATTGCGCTGTGGTATAGAGTCTTTCATTTTTGCGAATTGCCGTGCATTTGTTGGTGCCTGGTAAAGGGATTGATGCATGCTTCTGCTATAAATTTATGTGGATGGTATAAAGTAGCTAGGTGTCAAATGCAATTCTAGTAGCCTCTCTAGGTGATTTGGTGGAAATAAGTAATTGGACCAATAACATTGATTTCCCTATTTTTGAGCCCTAATCCGTTATCTTAAGACTTATCCTTCTGGTTACACCTTTTCCTTTGTACGGTTTTCAGATTTCTTTACTTCAGTTGATAGATCTGTATGGGAACATATTGTTTAGAATTAGTTGACAGTATAATTCTTTTCTCTTTTGATTAGATTCAATACTACTTACAAGAAATAATTATTTTGGATTATTGTTTGGTACTAGAACTAACTTCAGTTGAGTTGAATACTGCTTTGAATTTATCTGTTTTATTTTCGTAAATGGCTCAATAGTATAAGGCAGTATATGAGTTGTTCTTTCATTGACAGGGGGTGCTGGGTTTAATGAATTAGTGCTGCCATGCACTTGAAAAATGCAGGAACTCAATCCTTGTCTACAAGATTAACTTTTATGTATATTCATACCAATGCTTATTATTTTTATTTGACTCTTTCTTCTAACTAAACTGCTCTCACCTTTCTCTTCGCTTTCTGATTCAATTTATATTGTTGATTTAGATGTTCCTGAATTTATATCTTTCTTAAACTTTGGTTCTTCAGGACAGTTGAACTCTATGGAGTCAGTTCCTGATCTTCAAAAGGCAATGTACCAGGTCATACAGGGACATCCTTGTGTGCGACTACTCAATCTGTCTGGGGTAATTGGATGTTCAAGTGAGTTCCTGTAAAGTTGTTCTCTAATTTGTATTTCGTGAAACATGATATTTATGCGCTGAGATTTTGTGCATTCCTATTCTTGTTCCAGACCCTGGACGCAAAATAGCTGTGGCTCCAATTGTAAGGTACAAAACTGGAAATGAGCTGTCACAGTCATCTGCAGTTTTGGTGTCAGTGGAAGAACTTCAAAGTTTCTTGATAAGGCATGTCATGTATCTCCTTTATCTAGTATATGGAAGTCATTTGTTGTTCCTTTTCTTACTTCTGGCTCTTTTAGCCAACATTCTTTCAATATGTTACCACATATAGGGATTATCTTTTGCGTAGAGTATTATTTTGTGTGAAAGTGGATAATGTTTTCATAGTTGTGCCTACAGAAATACATTTGTTGATGGATAATATTAAGTAGTCCTTTCATTTAACATTTGTTTACGGAAATATGTGTGGTAGAAAACTTGTTGTAAAATTTTAGAAACGAGTAGGTAATGTGCAGATGGTTGAGAGTGCAGAATGGGGTAGTTAAGTAGGAAGGGAGAGGGATTGACGGTGGTGGAGGTGGGGAGGGAGGTGGTGACATGAAGGAGATTGGGGTTAGGGATGTAGGTGTTAGTGGTGGTGTGGCATTGAGGATGAGGAGTTGGAGGACGTAAGTGGTGAGAACAGCATGGAGTATTGTATAGGTGGCAGGAAAGGACCATGGTGCAGAAAAAAGCCTACTCTTTAGCAAAGTGTGATTCATTTCTTGTCCCACTGGATATAGGTTATTTTCTATTGATTCTCGATTTGGAGCTGCATCAAACATTCTAAAATCTTGTTTCACATCTGGTGTATTACATGATGTCCTCTGGAGTGTGTTTCTTCTATTTTGTCATTTTCCTATTCATTGGCTATATATGATAATATCACATATATCTCTTCATGTTTCAGGGTACTGGATGATTCAAGTTTTGCTGGTAATGTTGCTGGTGTTATTGTTGAATCAGTAACTGACATCCGAAATAAGTCAAACGGTAAAGTACTTATATTTTCCTAAAGCAAAATGGATAAATAGGAAATTTTATTGCTATTGATGTTGGCATTGTTCTTTAACTTGTAGGATTCTCTCCTGCCCGAAAGTTTCCGCAAGCTGAATTTGCTCCTTACAAAAGCGCTGACTATGAGTGGAACCCAATTGTATGCTATGAATTGTTACTCAGAAGAAGTTTCTTACATTTCTGCACTACTAAGTCACGGTTCAGTCTTTTATTTTATTTTTATTTTTTTTCATCCCAACCTGTTCCTTATGCTTGCATTATTTCTTCTACTTAAGGAACCACACTTGTTGGAAAATAGCCAAATAAAATTAGTTATAGATAATTCACAATGATCAGTACCAATTTAAGACCTTGAGTTATTTTTTCTTTGCATAACAAGAATGTGAAGAATAGTACTTATGGACAATCCCTATGGATTTAATTCCAAAGCTAGTAAATATGTGTGTGTGTTGAAAAAGGACAAATAAAAAAAGAGTCACCGTTAAATCTTTGAATTTCCTGAAGTGTACGAAAATCAGTAGAACTTAGGCTACAGGACCTCTCTCTTTACTCTCAGTAGCTGAAGGTTTATGGTTTTTCATTTTCAGGGATCTGGTATCATGTGGAATTCCTATAATTTCCCAGTATTCTTACTCTCTGATAGTGGCATGTTGATCCTGGAGGAGGTAATGTATTGTTTGAAATTGTACCCTTAGCAAAATATCCGTAGTAATTAATTGTTGCTCTTGATAATCCCTATGGTGATAATCTATTATGAGAAGCGAGAGAAAGCTCCTCAGGTAGGAGCTATTCTCTTGATGCCACTATATGTAGATTTGGAATATTCATAAATTTTTAGCCAGTTATGGTTGTTCAAGCATTAAAACACTAAGCATTACTTGGAGTTTGACAGATCGCCTGGATGCTTTTTGGTTTACTTTCTGTTATTGAACTGAGAGTCCTCTATTGGAAGCATGTAGTAAGTGCATGAGTTCTACCTACCAGGAATGGACTTTGAACTACTTGTCTCAAGTTCTTGTGATGCGGAACTCATTGTGGGTGTCAAGAATAGCTGACGTTTTGTCAATCTATTAGAGGAATGCTACATATGTATAAGGATTCGGACACATCATTTAGTTATATTTTTGGTAGCTCAATTTATGGTGCTGGAGTTACTAAAAGTATGGGGAATGGAAAACTAGGGTAGCATGGAGAATGGTGCTGTTGTTTTTTAAGCTGCAATTGGATTGTATGCAATGCTGGCACTTCGAATCGAATCAAGCTTTGCTTTGATATGCTTAAGATAGTCTTCCTTGGATCACCATATTATGGCACTTGAGCCACCTTTATTGGTTCTTCTCTTTCCTGTTTGGATTTTGCACTCTCTGTGTCTCTAGAAGGCTAATTTGTGCGGTCTTCTTTGAATGTGATGGTAATTTATGCATCTCAATAAACACCAAGGTCTTCTTGATGATTTACCTCACAAATTGTGCTTTTGTTCGCTTTGATGAAGCTTTGCAATTTTGAGGAATATGGTTTGGCATTTTTTTTTCTTTTATGTGGGCTGGATTTTCGTGTTGATCTGAAGTTCAGCTTGTCTGCTGTTATACTCATGCAGGCAGCTACAAAGAATGAGGAAAGCAAGAAATCTTATACTACCAATGTGGCGGAATTTGATCTTGTGATGCAGGTATCTGACTTTAGAAAGATGTTAATCCTCCACATTTGGTAATGTGACTAATTAAACAGTTTTTAATCGTGTTTCATAACTTCTTATTTACCTGTATTACACTTTGCTTGGATTAGACTACAAAAGCTGGGACTGGTGATTCGGAATCTTGCTTAAAACAAGGGACTTGTCTTCCTTTAGGTGGATACAGGTGAGTTTCCCTGGGATTGTCGGTTTTTAATAATACCATTATTAACTCAATGGTGGGCAAGTTGTTCTACAATTTTTAAAGTTGTATATTCAAGCTTGTCAACTACTTAACCTTCCGGAGAAGAACATGTGGATGTTTTCATATAATAAAATAGATAATGTTGTCTATGTATTACTATGGTGCATGGCAACAAGGAAATGTTATTGGAAGTTGTGGAGATTCTGCAGTAAAGATTTATTTCATACTCTGAATTTTTATTTTTGGTGAAGAAGTAGAGACTTGCTTTAAAAGTAGCCTTCAAATTATTCAGAGCACCTGATTTTAAGACCTTTCTGGTGTCTTCTCTTTTATGGGTTAATATGTGTCAAACCTGTCCAATTGGGGGTAACAATAATTCTGATTAATTGCTTATGAACTTAATTGTCTTTGAGAGGAAGCTTTGAAATCTCTCCTACATTTTGTTGGCTTTTTAAGTTTTTGGGGTGCGAAATTTTTGTGGACGAGTAGTGCGGCCTAATGTTGCTTCTGTGAAAATCAACATGTTACTCCAGAGTTGGACTATCTTTCTGGATTTTAGTTAAAATTAAGGATAAAAATCAGGATAATGTGAGTTTAAGTAAAGAGTTCCTGCCAATTAGAGCTTTGGTCAAGCATTAATTCTCTCTCAAAGCTTCCCATGGTCATCCAACCCAGCGCAAGGGTTTAGATAGCTGGTGAAGTTTGTAGCCTTGGGTGCTACTCCACTTCAATCCTTGACTTCAATACTGCTGTTCTTCAACAACTTCTTCAGAGATAGTTGGCATCCCCATTCTGTCTTGGTTATTAGCAACCCTGTCAACTGGCAGTACATTAATTCTGGTTATCACGCCATTTGAAAAAACAAATTGGAGAGTTCCTATAAGATCTGAGTAGTTTTTCTCTAGCGAAGGGTATAAAGTGGGTAATAGTTTGTTGTGGCACAAGTTAAGATCGCTCTTCACAAATATTTTGTTTAATAATATGTTGAGTCAAGTCACTCTCTTTGTATAACTCAGGATGATGAACCTCTTGCTTGATTTTCTACTTGATTATTCTTGAGATACCTTGGTTCTTCTGTTATTTGCAAAGCGCTTAGTGGGCTACTTCAATTTGAATAAAATGGAACTCTGCTATCTGAGGAACATGCAAGGGATAGGTCCAAGTGTGATAGATATTTCTTCTTCCGAATACAGAACCAAGTATTAGATAGTTTTGTAGTTATTAAGTTCTTATTCTAATGTAATGATTCTTTATCTTTTCCTTTTGGAGTTTCTTAGGTCATGTCTATAGGAACATCTGGCTTGTTGGGAGGTTCATTTTAGTAGATACCAGAATAGTATCTGTCACCCCTTCAAATGTTGTTGAGACACCTTGGTTTAGTGGTAAGCCAAGGTGGAAGCCTGACCTGATGGTTGGGGTTTCGACATGTCCCCCCTCCTTGATAAATGAAAAAGAAAAAGAATTCACCCAGGCATTGAGTTAACTGAGGCATTCCCAGAGAGCCTACTGACCTTCAAGCCGTGGCTGATTTCTTTTGACAATCTTTGGTGCCTGTGTGGTTGGTTGTCAGACACTTCAATTAGCTTTTGGCAACATCTCCTTTCATTTGACATGGTAACCAAATGATCCGTCTGAGTATATGGTCTTTTAGCATGATTTATTTAAGCTGCGATTGGTACAGGATAATGGCTAAAGACGTGGGGAAAGTGGGCTGGAAGACAAAAAATAATGATAATAAAATGAAATGAAACGAAGAGTAGTGGAGGCTCTAGACCATAGAGGGCATGGACACATAACTCGCTATGAGGTTTGAACAACCTAAGGGCTTAGCACCTTGAAGTGACGTGTTACTTCTGATTGCACTGGTTGTCATTATCTTGATGCCTTACAGAATACTACAATGAAGAGGCCGGTACTTTTGATGGAACCAAACTTCTCTTGTATTCTGTTGTTTGAAAACACTCATTCTGAAGTTCTTGTTTGATTGCACTGGGGTTTGAGGGAATTCTCATATCTGTCTTTTCTAGATTACCTGGATCTTTGTAGCTTCTGATCCCAGCTTTATTAATTTGTTCCCCTTATCCCTTCCGTACATGTTTTTGTAACTTGCTTTCTGAAAGCTTTAAATGAATTTCATTTTCTTTAAATGATAACTTTATGTGTGAAAAGGGGACAAGCGAACATAATGAGTTGTGGCTTACCTGATTGACACATTCTCCATCTATGTCAAAGCTGATGTTTGTTACAAGAAACCTCTTCAGGATGTTATGGCAAGCAAAATCCCAGAGTTTTTTAAAGGACAAATGGAAGAATCTTATTGGTTTCTTTTCTATTTAAAAAAGCTCAACTTTTCTGTAAATAAATATAACATCCATCTATGATACCCTAATACAACATTTTTCTTTTTTCTTTTTTTAATGTACACACCCATTTTCACACATCCGGGTGCCAAACCTAGGACCTCTTGGTCCCAGGCAACACCTATTCTAACTGAGCTAGGTGCTTGTCAACCACTCTAATACAACATTAAGTCATAGCTTCTTCATTAACTATATTACTATGCATGCACATCTCAGAATTAAATGTACATAAACAGATATGTTCTTTTTGATATTTCTCTTGTATGACACCCTTGTATGATGATAGATTTTTTTGATGAATTACTGCTTACCAGGAAAAATGAATAAATTGAAAGACTAGAAACTCTTAATTATGTCAATGGTGCATCTGGAGGTTGAAGACTGAAACTTATGGAATCTGGTCTAGCCCAATTTCAGGCACTTTTCATGAGCTAGAGTAGCTTTCAGTGGATTTAAACGTTTCTGTCTTCATTTTTCTCTTTGTTTCAAATGTTATCATGTTACCATAAATTGTTAGTTTTTGTTTCTCTATTGTGAAGGGCAGTGTTTGGACATCTCTTCCTCCAATTAATGTCTCTTCATCCGACCAATCTAAGCCCATAATACTAACAGTGGCATCTATGGATTCCGCTTCATTTTTCCGCGACAAAAGCCTCGGTGCAGAATCCCCTCTTTCTGTGAGTTTAACTTTCTTTCTAATTTTTTTATGCGTAGCTCAACATTAGAGATTAATCTAGAATGTTACATGTTTAACATTGACTAACTTAAGTGCATTTAACTATGTTTGGATCTTTTTCAGGGACTGATTTCATTGTTAGCAGCAGTTGATGCGCTTTCACACGTGGATGGTCTGGATAACCTTAATAAACAGGTGCAGTTGAGATGAGATTGCCTTTATTATATGATCTTGCTACTTGCTATTTTAAGGTCATTTTAAATAGACCTATTTCTTTCAGGCGTTAGATTTTGTCTTATTGATTTTCCATGTCTTCTCTAAGCATCAAAATGATCAGTTTTGGAATCTGACTGGTTTAATTATGTCCATGGGTTTCTGTGTTTGCCTTCTAGAACAACATGCTGAAAAAGAAAGAGGATCTAGTATGCATGATTTTGAAGAGTTAAGTTTGTGGGATTGTTACCTGTTGTCTCTTTGAGTATTTTGTCCTTTGGCATTCATCTTTGCTTTTAGGATCTTTAAGATTCTAGGCAGTGCCTAAAACTTCAGTTTTTGTTTATTTGTTGTTTTGGGAGGGGGGCGGATATCATTCTTAAAGCTACCTCATCTCATCAAGCGCAGAGAGTTCTTTCTGTTGAAGACAAACCATCATAGTTCCATTTGGCCTTTGTAGCTGGTCTACTCTCGTAGCCATGGGATCCTTATGATTTTCCACGGTGCCACTTTCAAAGGATATACCACTACTTTTTTAACATTTATTTCTTTGGCTTTTTGACCTTAAACATCCAAATCTACTTGATATTTTGAGAAAAGCCAGTCTAATGAGATGATATAACTTTTTATTTTTATTTTTTTGGTGTAGTCGTGATTTGCTCTAGTGGCGTTCACTTTTTTCTTGTTCTTAATGTGGTGGTTCCCGCAACTGGAACTTAACGAACCTTTCTGTAAAACTCCAATAAGTATTCATTCTTAGCTCAGAGAAACCATTGCCTTTAAAGAATGTTTCCCGTTTGGGGTTATCTTCCTGTTTTGGCTGTTAACAATGACTTCAGCGAACCTCCCCAGGGTATGATTTATAGGTGGCCACTAAGGACAAAAGTTGGGTCTTTGACTTGAAGAACCTAACTAAGTTGTCCTCAAGTTTTTTACCTGATAGTCCCTCTTGTTTACCGGTTGTTGCTTGGAATTGAAAATATGCCATTGGTCTAGTGCTTTAGGCATAAAACTTTTGGAAAGGTTTAGGAGATTCAAATTCATTGATAAGTGCTGGATTATATTAGTGGTGCTGTTTTATATGTAGATATGTTCAGAATACTTTTATGCTGCACTGTTTTACTGCTGGCATACGTGAAAAGTGCTCTGTTTGCTGACAGTTGCTTAATGCTGCTGCAGCTTGTTTTTATGATCTTCACAGGAGAGGCCTGGGGTTACCTTGGTAGCAGGAGGTTTTTATATGAACTTGATCTACAATCAGATGCAGTTAGTGGCCTAAATAGCTCATTAATTGACATGGTAATCTTCTTGTGTTGGTAAATTTTAATTTTTATTATGTAATCCAGGGGTTTTGTTTTCTATAAAACAGTAGTTTTAGTCCAAGCTTCTTTTTGGTAAGCATATGCTTATCTACATTCACATACTGAGGCATAATATTGAATCGTACTCTGGTGTTCTTATCACTTTAAGGTCTTCCTCTTCCTGTATGTACTCTACTTTGGCATTTTAAGCAGAGGAAAAATGCTATGGCTAAATAGCTATTCTTATATACAGGAAAGACTAAGACAAACTGTTTTTGAAAATCTCATGGCACTAGACTTACTTAGAATTCCATGGTTGGAGAGTAAAACTTGGTGGATTGCATTGCTAATCCTTACTGTTTGGTGGGGTTCTTTTCCTCTTATTTTTAAGCAATATTTTGGTTTCTTCCTTTGACTAAGTGTTTTTTGTTTATTCTATCCAAAAGTACTGGGGTGACTAGGGTAAAAAAACTAATGGCTAGGATATTGGTAGTAGGGTTCTAAGGTTTTGCCTTGTTTGATGGAAGACGATAGTACCATTCTATTTGAAAATTTCCCTCGGTTACTTTGGTTGCTCTAGTATTTGCTTGATCCATCCAAAAACAGGGTTTCTTTATGTTTTCCATGGAGAATTTATTAGCGTGTTTGCTTGTAAATATTTTATATTTTTCATTTGGTTAATACTGTTTTCCTATTTTTCAATTTTTTTTCCTTTCTAAAACGTATTTGGATCATGATGAGTGAAAGAAATGAGTTTAGAAAGCATAAAACTACTGGCTGAGATTCTTCCATTTCATTTTCCAGAAAAAATCATTCTCCAGTATTTTCTATACTTTTATCCTTCCAGTAACCATGAAAGCAGAAAATCAGATAAGTCTCATCTTACAAATAATTAGAAAGGAGACGAAGGAAATACTTACCATGAAGCCTGCCCATATCTTGCACATTGTATGGAAGCAGACTGTACCTTTGCTCTTTTGAAGGCATTGGAGTGCATTAAGTTGATAGCATTGTTGTTGTATTTCATTATGTGCAACCAACAGAGAATGTGTTACATATATGCAAGGGTTGATATCCCCTATTGCAAATAATAAAATTCTTCCCTTTTTTTTAATTGCCTTTTTTGAATTAGTATGATCTGTTACCTCATAATCCTTTCTATATCATATGCTTTAAATCGTTTATTTTAATATCTGTTTTTCTTTTGTACCATTCCTGCCTAAGTTGCTGCCCTTGTTTTCCTTTAAGCTAGTAATTAATGAAATTTTCACTTGTCAAAGCATGAAAGTTCAAGTTAAAGACAACCTTAAAGTGGCTTAATGACCTAGAGTAGAATATAAAACCCAAGGAAACAGAAAGGTATAGTAGTTTCTGCTTTCGAAAGGGGAGGGATAGTCTAGCTGCGTAGCATGTCATCCTCACAGCAGCTGTGTCCTGTTGTCTTTGCCCATGTCGGAAGTGGAAAATTAATGTTCGGGTATACTTGAACTGTCTGCATTTTGCTTATCCTAACGCTTTAGAGATTAATTTTTGGTACATTGGACAATTTTGTAGGTCATGGAGATTGGGTCAATTGGAAAGGGCTTCAATCAGACGGTTAACAAGTTTTATGCTCATAAAGTTGGGGTGTGAACTCTCTTTCATCTACTTTAGCTTGATGTAATGGTTTTACATTTCATGCTGCTTTGCATAAGCATCTTGCATTTGGATTCTCTAAGCTCTTACTTTGTATATCATAGCAATGTGCTGTTGGATGTGGATGAAGCTGTACTTTGTCCTAGAGTTCATGTTTTATGTGGCAGCACTGGGTAAAATTTGAATTTTCACTATAAGTTGTTGATAATGTTGATGGTGGAGCACTGGTATAGTTGCACTGTGGATTGCAACGAAGTTGAAATCTCAAGGATCAATGGAAAAGTGATATACCCATTAATGTTTTCTAGAAGCTTGAGTTTGCTAACTAGGTTTGTTTGATGTCCACCAAAACTATATCTATTGATTGACTGACACCGCAGAAGGATGGGAAAATCAGCTCTTTTTGAAATGGTGTCAAATATACTTTTTGTGCAAATAATGCATTCCTGTTTGGTATTTTGAAAATCACATGTCGTTAGATGACTTTGGCAAATAGTGATTGCAGTGAAAATGAAGTTGAGATATAAATATTTAAGGTCAAGTTTTGGGTGCATTTGAAATGCTACTATTAGAAATGCTATGCTGTTTTTTTCTGAACATAGTTATGGTTTATATGTGTGGAATACAAGATAGAGCAAAATGTTACAAGTGGAGACAAACAGATTTTTTGTGGTTCAGCCTTGGTCCTATGCCTACAATAGTAGCAGAAAACAACCAAAACAACCTACCCTTATGTATAGAGATCACTTTATGCTTTCAAATACAATGGCAAGAGAAATAAATAACGGGGACTGAATAGAAGGATATAATTGCATGTGGTGCAAATTAAGGTACACTTTGTGCAACTCCATAATTTGAGCCACATCTCCGTAATATGATATTTCTGATCAGTGAAATTGTGTTGTATTCTTTAAATGGCCGCAACTGTTGGTCTCCTGGGTTGCTGGAAAGAGAGATCTGGGGATTGTTCTGTATTACAGCATTTGTGCATAAAGTGGCAACTTAAATTTGTGTTCTAAGACTTGATTGCCAGAGAGAGAGGAAATTAGAAAAGTTGTAAATAATCTCTGGTCAACAAATACTACATTGTATGCTCTTACTGTATTGACTTATCCCTTTACTTTTGTTCTCCAAGAGGGTTATTTCAAGTTCATTGGATGTCTATTTTTGTTGTCATCCTTGTATCTGGAGATTGGCTGAAGTGATTGTCATTTTTATTATAAGAGTTATTGACTTGACTGGATGAGCTGATATATATAACTTAAACTGGAAATGCCTAGGTTGGTTTGTTCATTGAAGTCATAAACATCATATGATTTGTTGTTATTTGTTTCTCACTTGAGTTATGTGTCAGTTTAATGCTCTAGTTTGTTTAGGTAATGTTTAGCTTCATTGTAGTTCCTGTTAGCATTGGCTATGATGCTGTATATCGTACATGATTTATAAATTCGTATTCAAGTTCCTGATTCCAAGATTAGCCTTGGTACTCAGCATGCCTGTATTGTGTACATCCTACAACCGAGGTGTTGTTGTTGTTGTTGTTGTTGTAGAATTCATCTGCCACAAACGAGACATTGAATGCCCTAAGACATGCTCAAGATTCTCTGGAATCTGAAGACATAATTCTCTCTGTGGCAAATGTTTCCAATCCTGGAATACCTCCATCATCCTTGATGACGTTCCTAAGAAAGGTTTTGAACTCTACACTTGAAGTCCTTATTATCTATTGATATTATTTTATTTTCATTCGTTGCCTTTTCCTTTTCTTTTTCCTGCACGGGTGAATGGTGTTGTATTGCCGAGGGAGAAGGGGATTGGGCCTACATACAGCCTTGATACTACCCAATTGATTCCATTATTTTTGTTCTGATAGTTTCTTGGAATAATTCGTATGCTATGATGCGTTAGGTACTACCATGTTACCCTGTATTGGCCATGTAGATGTTCTGCTGTGTTCAGAACCTTGTCATCCTTTTGTTGGATGTAAATAAGTACTAGCCAGTATAACCGATCACGTCTCTAATACAATCTTGAGGTTGGCCTCCTTTTTTATTGGTACCAAAGCTGAGCCTTCTCTGTGTTCCAACTACAGAGACAATTTTGTGTCAGAGGTGTAACCCTTGCCCGCTTTCTTAAATATGTCTCTGTGGAAATCATTTGTATTCTTTTTTTCTGTTTTGAAAAGCATTCAATATCAAACTGCCTCCACTGTTCATTCATATCAGCAATTCTACGTTAATGCTCTCTAGTCATGTAGTTTGTTGAACTTAAGTTCTACCGGATTAAGGCAACTACTCTAATAATAGTCTACACCAGAAAGCTAGATTATGTAGCCTATGCAGAAGCAGCCTGGGCAAGAGATGGAAAACATGGATGATAATGATGATGATGATGAGACTGAAAGAAACAATAATGACACCAGGCTGAGGTGTGACATTGTGGCATTTTGAGGGAAAGTTAAAGAGGCAAACGAATTGATTAGAATGATGCAGTCAGTCTGTTCTTCCAAAGAAATCCATATAATAAATACCTCTACTTTTTTGTTTTTGTTCTAAATTTATATGAAGACTATATGAACTCACTAGTTGCAGCTGAAGTGGCTGCATCCACTTTGATTAAAGGGGATGTTGAATGCCACTTCTCCGAGGGAAGCTTTTGGGATACGAAGAAATCTTAACTAGAATAATGGAAATTGAAGGAATTGAATTTGCTTTATCCTCTAGACAAATTCTTCCTTTTTATCTTGCTCTTCCTTTATCGGTTCTATCTGGAGATAGTTGCTAAGTTTTACCTTCCACACAAGATTTTGAAGATTAAAGAATGTCCTTCTCCCTTCTAATAGGTCTGTTCTGTGGTTAATGACAAAAAGAAGGTTCAGTAAGTAGTATTATGTACTGAAAATTGCATTTTAGGTTTTGTAAAAAGTTTGCTTCATGGGATTCTAATGGTTATTGGCTGCTTCCTTCTAAGTCCCTTCACTTTGTCTTCCAGAATCCACTTACTTCTGGGGTTGTGCTAGAAGATTTTGATAGCGTCTTCAGTAATAAGTTTTACCATAGCCACCTTGATGATATATGTGAGTTGGTTTGATTCTTGGGTGCTGCTTTCCTTCCTTGATTAAATTATCCTGTATGATACAAGCTGTACCTGATCTGTATCCTTTTGGTTATTTGTTTTTTCCTTGCAGCAAATATAAATTCTTCAGCTGTAGTGGCTGCTGCTTCCCTTGTTTCACGCACTCTTTACATACTTGCAAGCGACAATAAAAATTTGAGCAGTTCAGCTCTCTCTGCTATCAACGTGAATGTCTCACTAGTTGAAGAACTAATGAGTTGCTTATTAGACTGCAACCCAGGTCTTTCTTGTGAGCTGGTGAAGCGCTATATATCACCCAGCAATAGCTGCCCCAGCCATTATGTTGGTGTTTTCCTTGATGATCCTTCCTCCCCAAGTTATCCTGGATATGCAGATGATGTCACCAGATTTTTGTGGAATTTTCTGGCCGAAAGAACATCTGTCCCCGGGGAGAACTCTGGCTCTGCTTGTTCACAAGGTTGCAGCAACAAAGGTGAAGTATGTGTTAGGGCAGAAAATGGAAATGGTGCATGCGTTATCTCCACAACCAGGTACTCGCGTGGAAACGATTATTCTTTACGGGCAGTGCAAAGCCTGCATAGACACTGTCGAGTTTCAGGACATAAAAGAAATGTTATTTTCTCACAAGTTCTCAAGGCATACGGATGGTCTTTGCAGGTATGTTCCAGCATATTCAACGCGGTTAAAGTTCGAATCTTCTACTTGGGTTGTCTTGCCGCCAAACACCTCTGACCCGATGGGGAAGTTGGACCCAGTTTGGACGGAGAGCAATTGGAATACAATCGGGCTCCGGGTCTACACTGTCCAGGATTCAGCTTATGACAACTTTGTGTTGTTAGGTGGAATCACTGTCACAGTCTTAGCTTATCTTGCAATAGTGATTACAAGAGCCATCGTCGCGAAAGCCTTGAAGCAAGATTGATCGTTTGAATTATGGTGAGGTGCTGAAACTTACATGTCTGGACATGGTAGAAATATGATGGTAAATACCATTGATTAATTTGTTATAGGCTTTAGATACTTGGGAGGGATGCATTTTTAAGCTTCATCCTTGTTCCGTTTTGACTTTTACCGGAAGTTGAGAAATATTGAAGCTTGTATTGTTATTTTACAAAACTTAGAATAGTGAATGGAGTTGCCTAAAAAGAAAAACTGCATCCCCTTTTATCCTCTCAAACATATGCTGGACTTAAATCTTTTTCCATCGCATGGAGAGTCTGGATTTGACTTTGTTTTATTTATTCCTACATCGCTTGATTTACCTATACATGCGGATCATGAAAACCGAGATTTGAACTCGCGGGAGTTGCGTTAGCATTGGAAATAAGGGGAGTTTAAAAACTGAAAGCAAGTCTTGGAATAAGTTAACACGTAGCGGAGACAATAAATTTGATCAAACATTTTTAACACCAAAAAAAAAAAAGAGTAAAAAATAAGGGTTGCCATATCATATCATCAATCTTCAATATTAATGGATGACAAGTAGCAATTCGTTACAGAACAGCTTAATGGAACTCGAGTCTTTTATCGAGCTTAAAATTGTTTAACATGAGTGGTGATGGATGCAAACTTCATTCAAACGAGAGGATACAATAGAGAACAAGGATTAGTGTCACCGGCCTTAGCGAGAGGTTTAGCCTAATGAAGAGAATTGGTGGCATTTGTTTTAAGTTGGATAAGAGTGAGAAGCGATATAAATTTGATCTTTAAGGTTGGAATTAAAACCCATAACAATGGTATTACAGTTATTTTATTTTAATTTTAGGACAGTATAAATTTATATAGGAGAAAATATCATAGACTTAGTATAAAAAGTAGACTTATGTATCCTATCTCTCCAAAAAAACCTTGTAAGGAGTAGAAATAACACTACTAATAAAGTTAAGGAATTTGGTTTCCAGAATTGATGCAGATATAGTCTTTAATGTTTAGAAATTTAGGCTATTTAAGAAGATAAAAATTAGAAAAATTTAGTACTTATAAAGTGCTTGATTATTCCTTCTAATAAATTTGACCTCTAAAGTTGAAAAATGACTATAGTTGCAAGGATTTGGTCTTAGACATGTGCCACCAGCTGTAGAGCAACAAAGTTCATGAATACTAGGACGAGCTGATCCGCCTTTGCCATTCTTATAACTCAGAAAAGAACTGGTTTGTTGATTAACGTCGCGGGGCTTGGGCCTCTTACCTTGAAATTGTTGATTGGGCTGGGTAAAATACTGTAACTCAGTTTTCGAAAAGGAAGGTGTGGGTTAAACCCGATCGAGTCAGCCAACGCGAAAAAGCGCTGCTGCCACGCCTGGCATTTCCTGAACCGCTCTTCCCAGCTCAAGCTCAAAAACACTGGCGTAGACCTCAGAGAGAGAGAGAGAGAGAGAGAGAGTGATCTCAGAGTCTCACAAGCGTACGTAGAGAGACAGAGAAATGGGATTGGGCATGCTGGCCTCAAGGGTCATGAGACCCGCCGCCTCGAAGCTCCCTCGGAATCTCTTCCCGGGGTTCCAAATCCGACCCATCGTCTCCACCCCGGAGTCCTCCTCAGCCCAGGCCCAGCCCGAGCCTGAGCCTGCGCCGACTCCGCCGCCAAGGACCCCAGTGGCTGGGGCCCGAGTCCATTTCCCCAACCCGGACGACGCGATCGAGGTGTTCGTGGATGGTTACCCGGTGAAGATCCCCAAAGGCTTCACGGTGCTCCAGGCCTGCGAGGTGGCTGGTGTGGACATCCCTCGTTTCTGCTACCACAGTCGCCTCTCCATCGCCGGTAACTGCCGTATGTGTCTCGTCGAGGTCGAGAAGTCCCCCAAGCCCGTCGCCTCTTGCGCCATGCCCGCTCTTCCCGGTTGGTTCGCCCTCCTCTCTTTAATTTCATTGTTTGCATCGCTTATTTATGTCTGATGATGGAGTTATTCATTCAATTATTCTCTATTCCAAAAGTAGTATTATTATTTGCATTCTGACTAGTTTTGTCATGTTTTACTTTTGTATAAATTGTTGGGCTACTAGATGATTATTATTTGGGTTCGATGGTCTATCCCATATGATTTATCTTGTTCTCTTTCGTTGGGGGGCCATAGTATGATTTTCACTATTTTGCCTTCTTAAATTTCTTTTCTTCCCTTGATTTCTGTTAGTGGGGCTTAATTGGCTTAATTTTTGTATCTCAATTTTCATGTTTCGTAATTATCTTTACTCTGTCTGCAATTATCATCTTGTTACCTATATGGTGTGAGTCGAATTTTCATTTTCCTTTTTATCTTGAATTTAATCATGCCCTTCGTGAATTGTGATTTATAATAATGTCAATTGAATTTTAAGCTTTTCTAGACTAGGTGACCGGATCATTGAGTTTTGCGGTAAATGCTGACTAATTCATTGTCCTTGGATGATTTGCTAATTCTTCTGAGAGGTTTGTTTTCAGGGATGAAAATTAAGACTGATACACCATTGGCAAAGAAGGCTCGAGAAGGGGTGATGGAATTTTTGCTGATGAACCATCCATTGGATTGTCCAATCTGTGATCAGGGGGGAGAGTGTGATCTCCAGGATCAGTCTATGGCATTTGGATCCGATCGTGGTCGGTTCACTGAAGTGAAGAGATCTGTGGTCGATAAGAATCTTGGTCCTCTAGTGAAGACTGTGATGACTAGGTGCATTCAGTGTACAAGGTCAGAATCAGTGGTTTCTTTCCATATTTTTGGTGTAGATCTCATTGTTTCAGAATATAAAACTTTCTTTAATTCGTGGCATGCTAGTAGCCTTTGGCAGAATGACACTTCCTGCCCTAGGTTGATAAGTGAGGTATTGTTCAACTGCATTGTGAATATGATATGGTTGCCAATTCTAGGTGGGCTGTGCGGTTATTTCCATTTTTCAGGTTTTTTGTTTGTTTGGTTGGTGGGGGAAGGAGGATGAGGAAAATGCCGGAAGAGGCTGGTTTTGTGTGCGTGCTGGGGGGGGGGGAGGAGGATTGGTGTTGGCGTTGGCTTATTGTAGGCTATGGGATGGGCGTCAAGAGTAGCAAAATGTGTCTAGATACTATTTTCTTTCTAAGCAGCAATACAAACGTGAACTAGGGTGGGATGATGAAGAGTTTGTCCCCTTTTTGTATTGCTTCCCTTGATTATAATTTAAATCTATAGAATTTATCACCAATGGGGATTTGAAGTGAAGACGTGAGTTTTCTATTAGGGATCATTAGGATCAAAGCCAACTTTGATGGATCTAGTTTTACTCTTCTTGTTTTGCCTTTGCTGGAACAGGGTGGTTTTAAGTGTGTGTTCAAAAAGAGAAGGGGGTAGAGGGGGGTGGGGGTGTTGTTGGCGTTGGGTTATTGTAGGGAATGGGATGGGCATCAGGGGTAGCAAAATGTGTCTAGATACTGTTTTCTTTCTAAGCAGCAATACAAACGTGAACCAGAGTGGGATGATGAAGGGTTTGTCCCTTTTTGAATTGCTTCCCTGATTATGATTTAAATCTATAGAATTTATCACCAATGGGGATTTGAAGGGAAGATGTGAATTTTCTATTAGGGATCATTAGGATCAAGGCCAACTTTGATGGATCTAGTTTTACTCTTCTTGTTTTGCCTTTGTGAGGAAATGTTTGAACTTTTAAATTTCCTACCGATGGGATTTGAAGAGGAGGCTTTAGTTTTGTGTAAAGTATTATAAGTTTTTGAGGAAAATTGTAATGGTTTCTCTCGTGTTGCTCTTGTTTTTCATAGTGAAACTTCATGAGCACTTTTTCCTCCTTCATCTGGCCATTACACCTTAAATGGGGATTTAGATTTTTACAGTGTATTCCATTGCTGTCCTTATGGAGCTTTAGTAGACTTTAACTCCTAGTTTTCATGTTCTTTACCTTATCTGTAGCAAGGTACTTTCTTATTCTTGAAAGAAGTGATAGCTGGTGTGGCCTTGTGGTAGTGTTTTAAATTCCATTATTCTTTATTTTTGACTTTAGCATCTTCCAAGAGTATCCTGTTACCAATCCTTTTGGCTCCTCTCTGCCTCTCTTCTGAGGTGCATTTGTTTTACAGGAATTACCTTTGTTTCTCATGCTTTAATGTATTGAAATGGTCCTAGAGGAACGTCAATCAATTTAAAACCCAAGATTGTAAGTTGAGTCTTTGTGGAAGCTCCATGTTGATCTATTTATTTTGTGACCTGGTTCTACGATTTGATTGCTTTGATGGCTTTGTTATGTGATTAGTATTCTTAACAAGCTTCTGACGTAAAGAATTTTTGCTCTGACAGGTGTGTCAGGTTTGCAACAGAGGTTGCTGGAGTTCAGGATCTAGGCATGTTGGGTCGTGGCAGTGGAGAGGAAATTGGGACCTATGTCGAAAAGCTTATGACAAGTGAACTCTCTGGAAATGTGATTGATATCTGTCCCGTTGGGGCTCTTACTTCAAAACCCTTTGCATTTAAAGCCCGAAACTGGGAGTTGAAGGGAACAGAGACCATTGATGTTACTGATGCGGTTGGATCCAACATCCGAATTGATAGCAGAGGTCCAGAGGTCATGCGTATCCTTCCACGGTTGAACGAGGTAATTCTAAGCTATCTTGTACATCCTGTTTTTGTTACTTGGTGGTGTTCGCCAAGGCTTATTGTCCATGATTCATTCTGCATATTTGTGCTTGCTTCCAAATATCTTAGCTTTTAAATGGCTGTTGTCATTTATGTAATTAGAGGATAAAACAAGTAGATTTACTAGGCGCTAATCAGCTATTTTTATTTTGCTAGGAGTTTAAAGTGTAGCTTATGAACACTACTAAATGCTATTTTTAGCTCACCCATTTTCTGATTCATGAATTACCAAATAACTATTATGGATGGTTTTCTATCCAATTGGCCAGTATTTAAGCAGATTATAGTTTCAAATACATGTAATTTGTTTCTGTCCGTCAATGTATCATGTAAATTAGTCAAATAATTTTGCCAGGCATCTAAGGTAAACAGTATTAGATGTAAGTACTGTCCACCATGTTGGCACTTTAAAAAAGTAGGTATTTGATATGTTTTCTGTTCAAATAATCTGGACTAATATTGTAGTTTTATCTTTCAAGAAAAAAGATATTTCTTGCATATCTAATTAATTTTAGAATCAGAAGAACAAAAAAAAGAGTGAGTGCTATTATTGATGCTAAATTCATGCTTTAAAGGAGTGCTATTATTATAGGAATGTTGAAGAAAAGGCTTGGCACAAGGAAAATAAGAAAACCAATAGATGAAGATTCAAGGTTCATGGTCTAGTTTTGGCGTGGAGATATCTGGCAACCTTCATAGGCTGCTCTATTTTATCTTTGAAATAAGAATTGTTGGTTCTTTTTAATTAAGTTATAGCAGAGAAGGGGTAATCTGGCGGGACAAGAGTAGTGAGCCCTAATACCTGAATGATACTGTATTATATGTGACAATTGCATCTCAAATCTAGCATTGGAATGATGCTGAATTATACAAACTCCTGCGGATCATTGTGCTCTAATAAAATTAGTTATATAGTCAGATGTTTCTAGTATGACTAGTTTATGATAAACGTTTATAAGTGCTGCTAGAATAACCTAGAAGCTCTAGGGGTGAGTTGAAACTTTTTGCAGTTTTTAGAACCTCTGGTTGGATATTTGATATCTTTGGCCATCTTCCAGTGCGTTGGTTTACTTATTCAAGCCACTTTTCTTTCTTGTTCCAGGACATAAATGAAGAATGGATATCAGACAAAACCCGTTTCTGTTATGATGGTTTGAAGAGGCAGAGACTAAATGACCCTATGATTCGAGGTGCTGATGGGCGTTTTAAGGCAGTTAGCTGGCGTGATGCTCTTGCTGTGGTTGCTGAGGTAGCACATTCAGCTAAACCAGAGGAAATTGTTGGGATTGCTGGTCAGCTGTCTGATGCAGAATCAATGATGGCACTCAAAGATTTCTTAAACAAAATGGGATCAAATAATGTATGGTGCGAAGGAATTAGTGAGAACACTAATGCTGATCTGCGATCAGGATATATAATGAATACTGGTATTGCTGGTCTGGAGAACGCAGATGTTTTCCTCTTGGTTGGTACCCAGGTAAATTTTTCCAAAATCTTTAATTCTACCAGTGGGACTCACATGGTCCAAGCGATCCTTCCTTTTGTATCTTCTTCCTACTACATTGCCAACTATTAGCACCCATGCTCTTGCCACACACACAGAATTCTAAATGTCATTATTTTCGAATTTCATTTGTGCATCCTTTCGTCCCCCACATGCACCCAACCACGCCCACCGCGACCCCCCCCTCCCCCCCCCCCCCCCCCCCCCACCAAAAAAAAAAGAGCTAAAACCTCTCCTGCTTATTCCTGTTCCCTTCTCTTTATTCTGCGCTCTATTCCATTTCTGAAGATCCCCATTGCAAACCCTGTTTGCTTGTTAGTTAAGTAAGATCTACTATTTTTGGCATGTGGGGATTGTGGATAGTTGTGTAAAGTGAAATTTTGTTTCACTTGTCAGTACTATTGTATTTTACTTATTTTATCTGATGTTCTTATAAAAAAATTGCCAGCCAAGGGTAGAAGCTGCCATGGTAAATGCCCGAATCCGAAAGACAGTCCGTGCAACACAAGCTAAGGTTGGTTACGTTGGCCCTGCAGCTGATTTTAACTATGATCACCAGCATCTTGGCACAGGCCCCCAAACACTCAATGAAATTGCTGAAGGTCGTCACCCTTTCTGTTCAGCCCTTTTGAACGCCAAAAATCCCGTCATCATTGTTGGTGCAGGACTTTTTGAGAGGAAGGACAAGGATGCAGTTTTCTCTACTGTGGAAGCGATTGCGAAAAATGCAAATGTGATCAGACCTGACTGGAATGGTTTCAATGTATTGCTTCGTAACGCTGCCCAAGCTGCAGCACTTGATCTTGGACTTGTACCTGAATCTGAAAAAAGCATAGAGTCAGCCAAATTTGTGTACCTGATGGGTGCCGATGATGTGGACTTGGAAAAGGTTCCTGCTGATGCCTTCGTGGTATATCAAGGGCATCATGGTGACCGGGGGGTGTATCGTGCCAATGTCATTCTCCCAGCATCGGCATTCAGTGAGAAGGAAGGGACATATGAAAACACCGAAGGGTGCACTCAACAAACGTTACCAGCAGTTCCAACAGTTGGTGATGCCAGGGATGATTGGAAGATTATTCGAGCTCTGTCTGAGGTAGCAGGTTTGAGGTTGCCCTATGATTCTCTTGGGGCGATCCGCTCCCGGATCAGGACAGTGGCACCAAACCTGTTGCATGTGGACGAGAGAGAGCCAGCAACTTTTTCAGCCTCACTGAAGCCCGAGTCCACTCAAAAGATTAGTTTGACACCATTCAAGGCCGCGGTTGAGAATTTCTATATGACTGATTCCATTACAAGGGCATCAAAGATTATGGCTCAATGCAGTGCGACGCTGTTGAAGAAGTGAGCAAACGATTTTTCTTATTCTAATAAAGGTGCGGATCCACTTTTCCTTTATTATTCTTATCATTGCCCGGGCCGTGTGAGGCCCTGTTTGGCCCAAGCTTCTGGAACATTGGAAGAACTTCCAATAAAAGTTTTAGGCTGTTTGTTGCGCTGTAACATGTTACTGCTATGTACAAGCAATTTTCCTGTACTACTGTTGGGGTGTAATATTTGGGGTTCTCCCATGGTTTTTGCGTTGTACTGGCTCAACTATTTACATTTTGCTTATAGCGTAAGTTTCCTTCACGATTTTCTCATCCTTCTTCTACACGCAGTGGTCTCTAGGAAAGCCTATACAACCTCTCTTTGATCCCTAATCTTTCACTACCCTGCAGCTAATGCTTCTTTATCTTCCACGGGTGCATTTCAGAATGGGTTTGAGATTGAATAAGTGCAGCTCTAAAATAGTTCATGCATCACTTCGAGGACGGATCTTTTGGTGTTTTTTGTTCACGGATGGGGGCACTGTTTGATAACCTTTGTATTATCACATGCGAGGTTTCACATTTTGGAACACATCGACCAAGCGATATGTGTAGGCATGGGGGGTCATTTCTTTAACCTGTTACACCAGCTTCGCACTCAAAAATGGACCTCCAGACAATCAGACGTGGTGACCACGAAGCTGAGTGCTTTACCTAGTCAAAAATGAAGAAAGATGATAGCAAAATGTAAGTGGAATTCTAGAGCACATCGCAGAGAAACGAAGTGCTTTTCTTAGTCCACGGACAACCACTAATCCAGACAAAGCACAACAAACCCTTTTACTTGTGTGCAAAAAACCAAATTGATCACCCCTTTTGCCTAGCTTATGATTGGTCTCAAAAAAAGTGCAAAAGAGATTTTATGGTTTGAGATTTTGACATGATTTGATGGGTATGTCAGATGCCAAAAAAAAAAAAGGCATTCTCGCATGAAGAGCTATCCCCGCTACAATGCATGAGCGAGAGAGAGCGGAGATCCAAACTCGGATAACAAAATATCTCCACTAGAAGTAAATAAACGTTTTGGCTTTTGAATTCCTGTCTCTTATCCACTTGCGGATATGCTTTACCCCAAAGTTATTTGAGGATGCTTCAACACCCTTTCCTAATATAAGTGGCTACGATCGATTCTTTTGCCGTAGGATTACGGTAAAAACAGCTATCTGCCTGCCAAAAATGGTTAGTATTCCCCTTTCTGCTTTGTCATTATGCAAGCAGTTCTTTCCTGTGCTACTGCTAATACAGCTTTTCTTGAGTAAGTTGAGTACTTAACAGACTGGTCTTCATATCCAAGATCCACCATGCGCAGAAATCTTAGATACGCCAGGGGTGTCCACAGTTTGGAAGTAGGACACTATTATTCCGAAGGAAACAACATTGAGTTCATATCAGAAGCCATCCACAAAATTCCATTATCTGTAAGATATCTCATGAGTAGATTTCCAAACCTCAACCCCAAACCATCCCTTATTCAAC
Organism: Casuarina equisetifolia; assembly: GCA_028551475.1. Taxonomy (NCBI): domain Eukaryota; kingdom Viridiplantae; phylum Streptophyta; class Magnoliopsida; order Fagales; family Casuarinaceae; genus Casuarina; species Casuarina equisetifolia. Next base: position 5,689,562 of record CM052361.1, read on the forward strand.
ATCTGAAACTTAAAAACGTTATTAACCACCAATGTATAGTCTTTGTTGCGATTGGCAGATTGTGTTCAGGGTTCAACTGATTTGAGTACATAATGATGGAGATCACCTTGGTCCTTCCTTCAGTTGGTTGATTTTGCATCTTTTGAGTGTGAAGCTATGCCTGTCTGGCCGTATGAATCATCCCAATTTCTCCCATCAAAATGCTTAATCTCAACATGAGTTAGTGTTCCAGGATCTACACACCTAAATGTAATTGCAACCCCATCTGGGTTTGAACGTGGAATGTAAAATGAAGTTATTCCACAAACTTTACAAAATGTATGCTTTGCAGCATGAGTGCCAAATGTGTAGGTTGTAAGAAACTGTTCGGAATCTCCCAGAAGCTCAAACCTTTCAGCAGGAACAATGAAGTGGGTGTTGCCCCTCATGAAGCAGTCAGAACAGTTGCAATCCCAGGCTACAACACCAGCAGGAGCCCGGACTCGCCATCTTACATTCCTGCAGTGGCATCCACCATTATGCACTACTATCTCAGAATCCATTCCGCAGGATTCTAGTAACTCAGACCTGTTAAAAAATGATGACTAAATCTATTAGTAAGATATGAATGTCAGCAATTTCTTTCTTGTAAATGGAATAGGTTTATATTTCAGAATATCCCATGGTTGCTTGCAGAACTTCTGATTGAGTTGGTTCTGATATGCTTATGAGGAATCATACTTTTAATTTCATTATGTACCTAATATCTTCCAAACATCACTTTTGCAGCACCACTAGCAAATATGCTGACAGGGCTCTAGTCTGAGTCCCTTTGATCCGGACCCCACCCTCAGCAGTTGGATCCAAGTTCTCATGAAAACAGAACTGAACTAGTGACAATATCACGTATCCAACCAAAAACTATGAATACTACAGTAAAAAACTGGAGGGTAGGCCTTTCTCATTGCTAATTTGTCATTAATCTAAGCAGACATTTGGTCAAGATGCCTCAAAAAAAAAATTAACGTTTTATCATTGTAATCTTTAGGAACTAGGAAATAGTCATCATTCAAGATGTGATTTGACCGGATGACACTATTGATTTTCCTCCTAAGTGATTGATCATCGCTATGACGGTTGGGGCTATGGTAATCGAAAACTCATTTAAGAATATCCCAATTTCATTTTATACCCAATAATATGCCCAAGTCTGATTCTTCATTAACAGAAATTTCTAGACGTCTGAAACCCAATCACAGAATGATGCTTTCACTTGCCCACGAAGTAGCACATGCCATTAAGAATTTCACACTCGCAGAAATGAAGAAGATAGAGGCATACCCAGAGGAAGTTCCGTGGATTCCAAAGAAAAGTGCAAGGCTGAGACTGGTGTTCGGGAAAGCTCCACCGGATAGGAGCTATTATATGGCTGCTATGGATTTTTGAGCTGGAAATGGGTAAGTCATTTCCTTTGAATTAATTAGTCATATCTTTCGACCCCACGAAGAGATTCCCAAAGTAGATTAAAAAATCAAAATGAATGTTCTCGGACTCAATAAGCAAAAAAGTTTCAAAAAGGATGCGACTAGACTAATTTCACAGTGAAGATTTTTGCTTACTTAAGTGCGGTTCAGTTCTTTCCTCAGTAGCCCGAAGCGCAGCCTTAGCTCATCAATGGTTCGGATCACCCTTGATGATTTTTTAAGTCCAAGCAAATGATAACAAAATTGTTGCAGAACCGTCACCTCAAAATCCTGTTTGGGGAAATCAAATGCTTCCAGTGTAGCCGTTACTCCTGGGTCTGCCATTAGCAATAGTTGTTGGGAGTTGACTGACCATTAATGGCTCTTTTACTATTCCCTCAAAATCCATATCATCAAAACCCTTTTTCTTGAAATGGACGTTTGAGTTATCGTATTGGTTTTTGGGCCTACAAACTTCGCCTAGTGTTCGAGGGCGAGTGCTTGGGGTCACCATCTCACTGACTTGCTCGAGTAAATATTACAAAGACAGTCTACAGAGAGGAGATACAAAACTAACTAGCAGGCAATTATACAGTCTATTCCAAATATCCATAGACAATTTGGTCGCCAACATCTCTTTTAGAAGACTTAAAAAGTCCAGTGCAGAATTGTTTACACCATCAAATCATCTATTCTAGGCTTGATTAGTTCTGATTCATTTGACTGTATTAGAAATATTAAGTGATTTCATAATCATCCCCTGAAGGTACCTTAGGAAGAAAAGAGGAATTACCACTTCTAAGGTCCAAATTTATATCCTCTCCTTTTAATGTGAAATGAATCTAAACATACTCAATAGGTAAAAAGTAATCTTTGCTTGTGGAATTTCAGAAATTGGTCTCGGTTCAAGCTTGAGTTGTAATATTCCCCTCCCTCTCTTTCCTTCATCTATATCTTATTAAGTCAAGGCATGAAATTGGACCCAAAGAACTTTCATGTTTGCAGTAGATGCTTCCTTGTTAAGTGAAATGTGATTGAAATGCTGATATTACCCTTCTTATTCTCTAAAAACAACATTAATAATCCTATAACAAGAGAAGGAAAGTAAATGCTATGTAATTGATGTTGTTCCTAACTTTGGGGTGTTCATAATTTCTTTGATGAACAATATCGATCTCAAGCCTTCATCCTAGTTACGTTTCATTACTTAAACTGCCTCCAAAGCCATGCTTTGCACAGGCATTCTGTAAACTAGACCAAAAGACGTCTCCTTGACTAAGAAGAAGATCAGCACAGGATCAAGACGATCGCAACCTTTGTTGGGATGGTGTGGGTTCATCCCACAAGCATGATGGTTTTTCCTTAATCATGGCGTTGTTATTGTTATAGATTAGTTGAGATGGTAATCTCAAGTTACAGGGGTTCTATTTGGTTCCTTTTTAAGCTTGGTAACGTAGCATGATTTATTTATGCTTGAACAAGAAATGTGCAAATGGAGCATGAGTTTCATAGTTACGTAACATGACTTCTCTTTCTCAAAGACATTCCAAATAATAAGATTTTAGCGAAAGTGGTAGGTAAATCTAATGGATGATGTGTAGTGAAAGTGCCATGGAAAAAAGTTTGTTGGCCTAAAATTTTTAGAAGATTGAGTTTGATAGACATTTGTACTTCGAATAAAGCGGCAATAAGAAAACTCTTATGGTCGCTTGTGCAACTTAACTCAAACTCTTTATGGGTTAAATGGATGATAACAAAAAATTTGAAAGGAATGAATGTATTAGAAGTTAAGATGAAAGGATCACTAGCTTGGAGTTTTAAGAATATTTTACAAATAAGAAGTAAACTCACACAACTAGTGATTGAATTAGAATACAATATTGTCAAAAGTTATGTAGCACTGAGAGAGAACAAAGAAAATACTTAATGGACAACACTTGTATGGAAAAAAGGAGTACCAAAGCACAATTTTATTTGCTATATCATTTTAAAAGACAAACAATCCACAGTAAATCGGGTGGCTAAATAGAATAATTTAGTAGATCTATAATGTAACCTCTGTCAACAAGAAGAAGAATTACAAGAACATTTATTTTTTAAATGCAGGTTCACAAATTATATATGGAAGACTCTGTTAAGCATGAATGGATTAACTTGAAGGATTGAACACTAGAGAGCTGAAATATATTAGATGATCAAAGCTGTCAAGAGGAAGAGTTTTGTAGCAACTCTGCTTAGTATATCTTTCAAAGTCATATTATATCACACTTAGAGAGAAAGAAATAGAAGAAGATTCAGCGATACAAATCTAGATAATTCAACCATTATTGCTAAAATCAAGAAGGATGTGAGAGGAAAAATTTCATCTACCAAAGGAGTTAAGCCTACAAACTATAATAAATTCTTACAAGATTTTTGGAATTTTCCAAATACAATGTTTGAACTTATATGATGATATTTTTGTAACTGAACAATCTTGTAAATTTTTACAGTGATATATAATTTGATCTTTCATAAAAAAATAATAATAATAATAATAAGATTTTAAAGTTTGAAGTGAGATTGGTTGTCAGAAAGCAATATAAAAATTCATTATTGATTGATTCATACATGTCTTATAAATGAGGTTGTTATATATTGCAAATACTTAAGAAGGCAATATACAAGATTCTCTCCAATTCCTTCTTGATCTCTATTGAAAAGCTTTTCCTTTGCTTATGATCTTCTGCCTTTCATGACTTTGGGTTTAGCTTTTTCCCCGACCACATTTTTTGACAAATACAAATCTAATGATCATATAAGAAATAGATGCATAAACAGTTTTGGTTTTGCAAATATACAGAGACTTTGAAACAAGAAAAACATTTCTTAACATTATAACTTGTATCAAATGCTATAGTATTATGAAGCAATACACCTTTGAGTGGCAATCTAATTAAAAAAAAGTCAAAAGTTCAACTAGAAACTAACTTATGAATTAGGAAAATAATTTTTATATTTAAACATTAACTAAGAATCTTTTATTTTGCATATGAAACTTTATTCTTAACATTTTTCTCTACATTAATCATACTCTAAGCTCAAAGTTGAAGGTAGAATAAATACTTCTATATAGCTAACATATACTATAAGTTCAAAGCTGATTGAGAGTAAAACAAATTAACCTGAATTCTTATACCATAACAAAGCTTAAAGTTCTAACTTAAAAACTAATTCATGAGTTGGAGAAAAAAAAATTATGTACTATTAATAATTATTTATTTTTTATGTGAGACTTTTCTTGACAAATATATGTGCTACTTCAAGCACCAGTAAGTGACTAAGACAAATGTCGTATGCCATGCGACAAGCATAACACAAACTGTAAAAGTACTTTTGCACTTTTTTACAGCATGATATCTTGTAAACCTTTTGAAATGCTAGAAGATAAGTGAAAATTTATATGAAGGAGAAGAGAAATTTTCAATTGGGAGAAATGATTCCCCAAGTTATCTATTACATGCTCTATACAATTCCTTTTATAGAGGAATAAAGCAAAATACAATTTGAAAAAAAAAAACTTTTGATACAATTCAAATTAAAGGTAGCTCAATTTAAATTCAAACTAAAGTTCTTCAGTGGTGGGATAATTTGAATCTGTCAGAGTTTTATCGGTGGCAGCCAGCTTATCTCCAAACACCCCTCCTTAAGCTGATGGTAGATAAGAATTAGTTACATTCAGCTTGCGAAGGAGATGATTATGTTGATTGGCTCCTAAAGCTTTAGTCAACATGTCTGCTGGTTGGTCCATGGTGCCAACATGATTTGTTCTTATAATTCCGCATTGAATTTTTTCTCGAATGAAATGGCAATCAACGTCAATGTGCTTAGTACCCTGATGAACCATTAGATTTGTGGCAAGTTCCATGGCAGCTATGTTGTCACAATACAAAGTTACTGGGTGAGGAACATTGACTTCGATGTCTCCCAAAAGACCTAATAACTAGAAAATTTCACAAGTAGTGATGGCTATAGCTCGATATTCTGCTTCTGTAGATGATTGTGATACTACACCTTGTTTCTTGCTTTTCCATGAAATCAACGTGTTTCCAAGCATGATGCAGAAACCCGTCAATGATTTTCTTCCCACTTTGCATGTGGCATAATCAGAATCACAACAAGCTCGCATCTGATATCCTCCGGATGAGGGAATAAGTAGACCTGTGCTAGGACAACTCTTTAAGTATTTTACTAAACGTACTGCAATTTCCCAATGGGATTTCTTGGGTGAGTGCATAAACTGAGCTAAGTTATGAACTGTGTAAGAGATGTCTGGCCTTGTGACATTGAGATAATTCAGCTTTCCAATGAGTTGCTGATATTTTAATGAATCCTTCAATGGTGGATCATCATCCCTAGGTATTGGAGCTTCTTGATCAAACTTGATTGTTGTCAATGATAAGTTTGTGTCCATGGGATTTTCAACTAGTTTGGCTCCCCCAAGTCCCATCTCATCTATCAATTCAAGAATATATTTTCATTTACTCAAGTGAATGCCTTTATCATCACAAAGTACTTCAACACCGAGAAAGAACTTGAGATCTCCCAAGTCCTTAATATGAAAGGATGAATGCAAGTGTGCTTTCAGTTCCTTAATTCCATTTGTATCACTTCCCGTAATAACGATATCATCAACATAAATCATGAGAAGGACAATCAATTCACCTCGTTTCTTAACAAAAAGAGAGGTGTCATACATAGAGTCCTGATACCCAATTGTTAGAAGGGCATTTGTAAACTTGGCATACCACTGTCGGGCCGCTTGCTTCAATTCATATAAAGATTTCTTGAGCTTACATACTTTCCAGTTTTCTCATTTGGATCTCCTAGTGGAAGTTGCATATAAACTTCTTCATTCAAGTCTCCTTGTAGGAATGCATTGCTAACATCCATCTGATGAATTTTCCACTAATTCTTAGCAACTAGTGAAAGAGCACATCTAATTGTGATATGCTTAACAACTAATGTGAAGATCTCATGATAATCTACACCTTCTTTTTTACTGTACCCCTTAGCCATTAGTTTGTCTTTGTACCTCTCAACTGTACCATCAACATTATGTTTAATCTTATAAACCCACTTACAACCAATGGGTTTCCGTTCAGATGGTAAGTCCACAAGTTCCTAAGTTTCATTATCCTCTAATGCTTTGATTTCTTGTTTCATGGCCTCTTGCCACCTAGGATTGTTAATAGCCTCATGATGATAGAATGGTTCCACATCGATGGAGATAGATGTAATGAAATGTTGGCTATCAATCAGCAGGTGGTCATATGAGATGAAGGATGAAAGTGGATATATGGAGGATTCACTTTCTGAGACATTGATGGTAGGGCAAACATAGTCTTTTGACCAAAATGGTGGTTTGGTTTCTTGAGTAGATTTTCTGGGAATTATTTAAGCAGGACTTACTGGTGGGTTCTTTGTGAATGGTGCGATCTCCTTAATGTCTTCATCTATAAAGACATCATAGAAGTCAACAGATGGTGGTAGAGGGAGTGGGGTGCGATTAGATTACGGTGTTATGATAGGTGTAGAGTGATCTTCAGGTGGTGTCTGAGTAGGTAGCTTAAGTGATGGCTGGAAGTGAGGTTGTTGTCCAAGGACCTCCACGTCGAGATTAGTCAAGGAGCTTGCAATGCAAAATGTGATTTGACCTTTACTTGTGAGAAAGGAAAAATATCCTCATGAAAACATATGTCCCAACTAACAAAAAATCATCGTCTTTCAAGATCATATAATTTGTATCCCTTTTGCCTTCGAGCGTATCCTATGAATATGCTAGGAATAGCTCGGGGGGGAAATTTATCTTTATGCTCCAACATGGTAGCATAGCAAAGACATCCAAAAACTCGAAGATGAGAAATTTTTGGTTGTTTCTCAAATAACTTCTTAAAAGGAGTGACTCCATTCAGAATAAAGGAAGGGATTCTATTGATCAAATATGAGGCAGTGAGTATGCATTCACCCCAAAACCTAGTTGGCATGTTGCTTTGAAACTTCAAAGCTCATGTAACATCTAAAATGTGTTGATGTTTACGTTCAACAACACCATTCTGTTGGGGAGTGTACACGCATGAGCTTTCATGAATGATTCCCTGTGAAGAGAATAATTGTTTTGTGTTGTGATTGAAAAAATCAAGGGCATTGTCTGTCCTAATACACTTAACTTCTCAAGAAAACTGGTTTCTTATGAGATTAAGAAATTCTTCTAGCCGTGAAAATGTCTCACTCTTGACTTTTATAAGGAACATCCATGTTCCTCGAGAAAAGTCATCCACAATAGTAAGAAAGTAACGTGACCCATCATGATTGGGTATCTTGTATGGTCCCCAAACATCAACATGAATTAGGTCAAAAATGGATTGCACTTTATTATCACGTGTAGGAAAAGGATTGCGAGTTTGTTTTGCAAGTGGACAAATAGAACATGAGCTATTTTGAGGAACAGTATGAAAATTCAATTCATTGATAAATTTAAACTTGGCATCGAACATATGTCTAAGCCTGTAATGCCAAAGTTTTAAATTTGAAACACTACATGCTGACAAAGAGTTTACAAAAGATAGGCTATGCCCGGAAGAATGTGTGATCTTTTTCTTGCCAAGACACAACACAAAATAGTAAAGTCCATTTCTCATTCTACCAAGCCCTTTGACTTCACTCGTCAAAAGATCTTGAAATACACAAAATTTAGCATAAAAGATGATTTTACAGCTGTTTTGGAGGTAGAATTTTGATACAGAAATTAGATTGAATTTAAAATCAGGTGAGTATAAAACTGAATCCAAGTTAAGGTGTTTGGATATGGGCATGTTTCCAGTATATGTAACCACAATGTTATCACCATTCAGAAATTTAACTTTTCTAGATCTAGATGCACATGAAACAGCAGAATCAAGATATTCAAAATTTGCATTTATATGATCACTAGCACCTGAGTCAATTATCCAATATTTTAAAGATTCAAAAGTACCTGCAAGGTGGGCTTGTGAATCCTGATCATCATGTAGGATTTTGATAAAGCATTGGGATTCTGCTTTGGTAATGAAAACTTGATCATTTTCACCAGTTGCTAAATTTGCATTTGCCTATTCCTTGCGATTGTTATGGTTCAGTGCATATCCGTTCAATTTGTAGCACTCCTTTTTTTCATGCCCATAGATCTTGCAATTTTCACATTGAGGGCCAGTTAATCGATAGTAGACCTCCTTTTTATGCTCCTTTTTCCCACAAAAATCACATTTTTCAACTTCCTTGAACGACCTGTCATTTTGTGACCTAAACGACCCATCGTTTTGTGACCTAAACGACTTGTCATTTTGTAAATTGAACGACCTGTCATTTTGCGCTTTTAGGGAAAATGACATGTCGTTTGGCGCAACATGTGGTGAACACGGCGCATCATGCGAAGTCGTCCCCAAAAGTCTCTTCGCCATAAAAGGTGTGGCGTTTGACAAAGCACTTGTTGTGTCGAAATTAGAATTCATCGCAACAAATATGTTTTCGTCAGTCGTCTTCCCGACGACATTCTGGCGATATTCCGCCTTGCAGATCATAGAAAAAGTTTGTGTTAAATCAGGCAATGGGTGCATCATCAAAATCTGTTCTCGGAGGGTTGAATAACTGTCATTGAAGCCACAGAGGAGCTAATAAAATTTCATCCTATCTTGGTGGGTCTTCCATGGAGGAAAAGCGGCCAACTTCGGCAAAGATAATTCAATTAGAGTGTCGAATTTGTCCCATAGCTGGCGGAGACGGCTGAAATACAATGAAGTCAATTCTTCAGCTTGATGAATTAAGCAAAGATCATTTGTGAGATCATAAACCCTAGATGGGTCAATTTGGTAGAATCGGGCACGAAATTCTGCCCACATGCTGGCGATGCTCCGAGTGTAGATGAGATCGTCGTGAAGAGAGTCGGAGATTAAGTTGCGGATCCAACCACGACAAAGGTCATTGCACCGATCCCATGAGCTTCGGATGAGAGAGTCAGACTCGGGTAAGTGAAATGACCCATCGACGAACGTGATTTTGTTCTTGATCAATAAGGCAATTCTCATTGTTTCTGACCATACTGTGTAATTGGAGATGCCCACCAGCTTAATCGACACAAGGGAGGTCGAATTGGTGTCTCCGATTGGGAGAAATAGCGGATCGGTGCAATCTAGGGTTTGCGCGGTCTGGGTGTTCTGTTGATTCGCCTCCGTGTATGGTGGCATGCGAACCCTTTGCTGATGGGTGCGTGGTGCTTCGCTGCTTCGATGAGGCGGAACATACCGTAGAGTGGCGCCAATAGGGCTGCCAGAGGTCTCTGAGAGGTGGTCAACCATGTTGCCAAAAACGATGTCGTGCTGGACTGTTTACGACGTCGTGTCGTGAGTGACAATGAAGTTGAGAGAACGGCGTCATTCGTGTTGTAAACAAGACGGCATCGTTTAAAGTATTATGAATGTCACTGCGTTGTGAGGCAGAACGACGTCGTGGGAATAAGTGGGAAAAAACAACATCGTTTTGAATACGTCGTCTTCTTCGACGAGAAATTAGGTTTTTTGTGTCGGAAAGAAAAGAAGCTCAAAGTTTTATGAATTTGAGCTGAAAATTGAACCGAAAATTTGGGAAAAATTTTTGGGTTATGAGCAGAAGCGATTTTGGAATCAAAAATTTTCTGTAAGAATCGAAGGAATAGAAGGAAACAATGAGTATTTGGTTTGTAGAAAATTTCAGGATTTTGGCTCCGATGCCATGAAAATTTATACGAAGGAGAAGAGAAATTTTCAATTGGGAGAAATGATTCCCCAGGTTATCTATTACATGCTCTATACAATTCCTTTTATAGAGGAATAAAGCAAAATACAATTCGGAAAAAAAACTTTTGATACAATTCAAATTAAAGGTAGCTCAATTTAAATTCAAACTAAAGTTCTTCAGTGGTGGGATAATTTGAATATGTGGGGGCTTTATCGGTGGCAGCCAGCTCATCTCCGAACAATAAGTATCACTAAAACATTATGGATAAGACTAAGACGGCTTGCCAATGTGGTCCAATGGAGCATGGGCACCTATGAGCCTTTGAATATATTGAGGGTGCAAGACGCTAGTAAAAAAATAACTAGTTGTTGGCTGACGTTGATGTTCTTCTTAGCGGTCTAGCCTATGAGCTTAATTTATTGGTGAGGCCTTATAATTCCTTCACTGGATCAATAATGAACTCGACAATGTTCTATTATCACTTTAGAAGAAGAGGTTCTTTTGACTCTTAAAAGATAAGTTACGTTTGATTTAATGTTTTTCAATGACCAATGGATATTATAATCTTATGATATTTTTTTTTATACAAAGAGTATATTAGAATCACCCTACACATCTAAATACTAGAATCACCTAAACCTTAGACCCTAAACAATAAAAGTGTATTGCCTCAGTTGACATATACCTAAGTTTGTGTTCTTTTCTTCTAGTCCAAACCTGAACTAATGGTCTTGACTTAGGTCTTTCAATCTAATCATAGGAAACCATGCTACTCAAATTATTGAGGGGTGCATTAGCTGCTCTTTCTAAGGGAGATTTGACATGAATCTAGGATCTACTGTGACTGGACATTTATGTAACGAGCCACTTTAAGCCAATAATTTAGGTCATTTGTGCCTGTTGAATAGAGAACAGTGTTGCCTTGATGGAGGATAACGACGGTTTAACGGGTGCAAATAATTATGTTCTCGTCGGCAGAGAATATCAAATCAATCTAAGAAATGAAGCATCATACCTAGTCCGACAGCTTATACATATATATAATCAACTGATTATGGCCATGTCCATAAGTGATGTTTTTCTTTTATTAACTCTAACCGTAATATTCCAAACACGGTGAACTAAGTTGAGTATAAACCACTTGTTTATTCCTAAAACCTATCTAATCATGTTCGCAAAGCTCGTGAATCTCTTTAACTCTTCAGACTTGGATATTGATGAGTTGAAAGGCACCAATCAGCGGGTAATGAGCATCGGTATCCCCTAAACTGGAGACTGCAATGGCCTCGAATATTATCTAGGCTTGACGATGTGGTGCCCAAAATGTACAAAACTACAAATATTTTGCCCCTAGTTTAGAATACCCTTTAGTCCAGATCCCTGGGACATGTATAATCATGTCTGCAATACTTGTGTTTAATTGTTTTAAAGGAACGCATACCAGAAAAGAACAAGAGAACTCAAGGTAGTGAGATGAATACATCCAAGAAAATGCGGGAAAAAACCTGTCCTGTAGGGCAAGTTCAGAGTCCCTGATAAAATAAGGCTTTCAGCGTTATCGACATTTAGCCCCGAATAAAAAATCTTCTTAGTTTTCTGGTTCCGCTGATCTATGAAAGATGTGCCAGCCTATGTCGGTTGATTTTTAGGATTCAATCACTTTATTACCAGCAGATACGATTGTCGAGTACGTGGAGCAACTATTGATCACGAGACAGATCTCACGGAGAATAATCACCTGAGTTTGTAGCAGAATGTTTGTAAACCTAATTAATACCTTACACTTAGGATTAATCCTTCTGTGAACATTCTTGATTACCTAACTTCTGGTTAAAGAATAAATAAAGACCATAATGAATACAGAACCTACTTATTGAGTCCAACAATGGCGTACTACTGCTGTTTCACATGCATGTCTACATGTGTCGACCTTCGTGAAGGAAGTTTCTTGGTTCTTCAGGGTTCGGACATGGACGGCCTAATTCTTTCGTCTTCATATGTTTTGTCATTAACGCATGCAAACAAGGCAATTTGAAAAAAGACGAGTCTTTTGTTGTGTAACTCTCAAAGATTTTGATATCTCTTGCTCTTCATTAGAGGTCTGTGAAATGCCATGCTTACAGTCAACAAAATACAACCCAAGTCATATAACCCGTGATCACTTTCTTATGATCATAATCCGTGGACCTTACTTTTTATCTTTTCATTTTTTGTCTCCTCTCCACCATTTCATGTCTGCGTCTTGATGACTGACATTCCACCAGTTCGTTGTTCCTGTCAGTGAAGCGCATATGTTTGCTGCGTATGGAATAACCCATCACCATAGTTCTTGGTCTTCACGGATGTCTAAACGCTAACATGATTTACTCGATAGCCGATGATAAATATGTGTTAGTTATGTATTATTAGTCCCGAAAGCGTGAAGATGTTCAAATAAACTCCCTAACAGCTTATATCAAGCTAGTGCTTCTTTATCTTCCACGGGTGCATTTCGGAATGGGCTTGACATTGAATAAATGCAGCCCTAAGATAGTTCATGCATCATTTCAAGGACAGATCTTTCAGTGCTTTTTGTTCACGGATGGGGACACTGTTTGATAACCTTTTTGTATCATCACATGCGAGGTTTCATATTTTGGAACACCTCGACCAAGAGATACGTGTAGGCAACCCGTTACACCAGCATCGCACTCAAAAATGGACCTCCAGACAATCAAACATGGTAACCACGAAGTTGAGTGCTTTACTTCGTCAAAAATGAAGAAAGATGATAGCAATCCTTGAGCACGTCACAAACAAACGAAGTGCTTTTCTTAGTCCACGGACAACTACTAATCCAGATAAAGCACAACAAACCCATTTACTTGTGTGCCAAAAACCAAATTGCTCACCCCTTTTGCCTAGCTTATGATTGGTCTCAAAAAAAGTGCAAAAGAGATTCTATGGTTTGAGATCTTGACATGATTTGATGGGTATGTCAGATGCAAAAAAAGGCATTCTCGCATCAAGAGCTATCCCCTCTACGAGGTGTGAGCGAGAGAAAGCCGAGGTCCAAACTCGGATAACAAAAAACCACCACTAGAAGTAAATACACGTTTTGGCTTTGGGATTCCTGTCTCTTATCCACTTGCCAATATGCTTTACCCTGAAGTTATTTGAGGATGATTCGACACCCTCTCCTAAAATATGTGGCTACAATCGATTCTTTTGCTGTAGGATTATGGTAAAAACAGCTATCTACCGGCAAAAATTGGTTGGTATTTCCCTTTCTGTTCTGTCATTATGTCAGCAGTTCTTTCCTACGCTACTGCTAATATAGCTTTTCTTGAGTAAGTTGAGTACGTAACAGATTGGTCTTCATATCCACGATCCAGAGTCCAACGTGAGCAGAATAGAGATCTTACGTTCGCCAGGGGTGTCCACAGTTTGGAACTAGGACACCATTATTTTAAAAGAAACAACATTGAGTTCATATCAGAAGCCATCCACAAAATTCCATTACATGTAGGATATCTCATAAGTAGATTTCCAAACCTCAACCCCAAACCATCCTTTATTTAATGTCTGAAACTTAAAAATGTTGTTAACCACCGACGTATAGTCTTTGCTGCGATTGGCAGATTGGGTTCAGGGTTCAACTGATTTGAGTACATAATGCTGGAGATCACGTTGGTCCTTCCTTCAGTTGGTTGACTTTGCAACTTTTGAATGTGAAGCCATGTCTGTCTGGCTGGTAAACCTCTCCCAATTTCTCCCATTAGCAGGCTTAATCTCAACATGAGTTAGTGTTCCAGGATCTACACACCTAAATGTAATTGAAACTCCATCTGGGTTTGAACGTGGAATATAAAATGAAGTTATTCCACAAACTTTACAAAATGTATGCTTTGCAGTATGAGTGCCAAATGTGTAGGTTGTAAGAAACTGTTCAGAATCTCCTAGAAGATCAAACCTTTCAGCAGGAACAACGAAGTTGGTGTTGCCCCTCATGAAGCAGTCAGAACAGTTGCAATCCCAGGCTATTACACTAGCAGGGGCCCGGACTCGCCATCTTACATTCCTGCAGAAGCACCCCCCATTATGCACTACTATCTCAGAATCCATTCCACAGGATTCTAGTTCTTCAGACCTGTTAAAAAAAGATGACCAAACCTGTTATTAAGATATGCATGTCAGCAATTTCTTTCTTGTAAATGGAATAGGTTTATATTTCAGAATATTCCATGGTAGCTTGCAGAACTTCTGATTGAGTTGGTTCTGATATGCTTATCAAGATTCATACCTTCAATTTCGTTTTGTACCTACTGTCTTCCAAACATCACTTTTGCAGCACCACTAGCAAATGTGCAAATGTGCAAATAGGGCTCCAGTCTATATCCCTTTGATCCGGACTCTACCCTCAGCAGTTGGATCCAAGTTCTCATGGAAACAGAACTGAACTGGTGACAATATCACGTATCCAACCAAAAACCTTGTATACTACAGCAAAAAACTGGAGGATACGCCTTCCTCATTGTTAATTTGTCATTAATCTTAGCAGACATTTGGTCAAGATGTCTCAAAACAAAATTAGCGTTTATCATTGTAATCTTTAGGAACTAGGAAATAGTCATCATTCAAGATGTGATTTGACCAGATGACACTATTGCTTTCCCCTGCTAGGTGATTGATCATCGCTATGTCGGTTGGGGCTATGAATAACCGAAAACTCATTTAAGAATATCCCAATTTCATTTTATACCCAATAATATGCCGAAGTCTGATTCTTCACTAACAAAAATTCCTAGACGTCTGAAACCCAATCACAGAATGATGCTTTCACTCGCCCACGAAGTAGCGTATGCTATTAAGAATTTCACACTGGCAGAAATGAAGAAGAAAAGAGAAATTAAGAAGATAAAGGCATACCTGGAGGAAGTTCTGCGGAATCCAAAGAAAACTGCAGGGCTGAGATTGGCCTTAGGTAAAGCTCCACCCGGGTAGTAGCTATTATACAGGCTGCTGTGGACTTATGAGCTTGAAGTGGGTGAGTCATTTCCTTTGAATTAATTAGTCATACCTTTCCACCCCACGAAGAGATTTCCAGGGTAGATGAAAAAAACAAAATGACCACTTCTCGGACTCAAGTTTGGAAAAAGTTTCACAAATGATGTGAGTAGACTAATTTCAGGGTGAAGACTGATGCTTAGTTAGGTGTGGTTATGCTTTTGCCTCTAGCTTCATCAATGGTTCAGATCACTCTTGAGGATTTTCAAGTCCAAGCAAATCATAACAAAACTATTGCGGATCCGTCACCTCAAAGTCCTGTTTGAGGAAATCAAATGCTTCCAGAGCAGCCTCTTGCGTCTGCCATTAGCTTATGTAGCTGGGAGTTGACTGACCGAAAATGGCTCTGTTCCTATTCCCTTAAAATCCATATCCTCAAACCCTTCTTGAAATAGACGTTTGAGTTAGCGTATTGGTTTTTAGACCTTGCCACTTCGCCTAGCGTTCGAGGGCGAATGCATGAGGGTTGCATCTTGTAAATAAATGGGGAACTCGGAAGATTTTGGGTGAATCTTGTTAATTCATTAACAAGCAAACCAAAGATACAAGAATGTGCGGGAGAAATTGTTCTTGTGATAATTTACAAACAACGAATGGGTTCTGATTAAATAGAAGAAAAAAAAGGGTAAAACGAACAACGGGGAGATGTGGTAGCACGTCCGGTAGCCTCTGTAGAGCTGCGGTAGCACGTTTGGTAGCTTGTCTATGACTAGCACCAGTTGTGTCTGGTGCTAAAACCCTAGGTGGAGCTATGTAAAGCAGAGCCGCGTTGTAAAGCAGGCATGTAGTTGTCTTCTCTATCGGGGATGCTAAGGTGGCAGTTGACGTGGTGCAACTCATCTTCAAACAGGCCCCCTCAAGCTAATAGCCGATAAGTGTTAATGATGCCCAGCTTGGAAAGGAGATGAGCATGCTGATTGGCCCCAAGGGCCTTGGTCAGAAGATCAGCTGGTTGATCCTTAGTCCCGACATGGTCGGTCTTGATGATTCCCCTGACAGATTTTCTCACAAATGAAGTGACAATCCACATCTATATGCTTGGTCTGTTGATGTACCATCAGATTAGCCGCGAGTTCCATGGTGGCCTTGTTGTCACAAAATAATTGCACTGGACGGGGAACATTGATTCCCATGTCTTCAAGAAGTCCAAGTAACCATAATATCTCGCAGGATGTGACTGCCATTGCCCGATATTCAGCATCTGTGGATGATCGAGAGACCACCCCCTGTTTCTTGCTTTTCCAAGAGATGAGGGCATTTCTGAGCATGATGCAAAAACCTATCAAGGACTTCTGACCTACCTTACATGTAGCATAGTCGGAATCACAGTAGGCGCGCATCTCATAACCCCCTGAAGAAGGGATGAATAATCATGTTCCTGGACAGCTCTTCAAATATCTGACTAGTCAAATAGTTGCTTCCCAATGGGATTTCTTCGGCTTATGCATGAACTGAGAGAGATTATAAACAGTATAAGAGATGTCTGGTCGTGTGACCTTAAGATAGTTCAGTTTCCCTATAAGTTGTTGATACTTAAGGGAATCATTTAGAAGGGGATCATCATCTCGCGGGACATGTGCTCCTTGATTGTGCTTGGCCGTGGTCAAAGATAGATTTGTGTCCATGGGGTTGTCTATTGGTTTTGTACCACTAAGCCCCATCTCATCAATCAATTCAAGTATGTATTTCCTCTGGCTTAAGTGAAGGCCCTTCTCATCTCTCAAGACCTTAACCCCAAGAAAAAACTTGAGATCTCCTAAGTCCTTGATGTGGAAGGAAGAATGCAAATGTACCTTTAATTCCTTAATGTCATCAATGTCACTGCCAATAATGAGGATATCATCAACATAAATCATGAGGAGGACGATGAGGTTACCTCGTTTCTTAACAAAGAGGGAAGTGTCGTGCATGGAGTCTTGATAGCCAGCTGCTAGTAGAGTTATAGTGAACTTTTCATACCATTGTCGAGTAGCTTGCTTAAGTCCTTAAATTGAGCGTTTGAGCTTGCACACCTTCCTAATATGTTCATGTGGGTTGCCAAGAGGAGGGCACATGTATACTTCTTCATGTAAGTCACCTTGTAGGAAAGCATTGCTGACGTCCATCTGGTAGATATTCCAGTTATTTTGAGCCGCCAATGAAAGGGCACATCGAATTGTAATATGCTTTACCACTAATGCAAAAATATCATGATAGTCCACTCCTTCCTTTTGATTGAATCCCTTAGCCACAAGACGGGTTTTAATCTCTCCACTATCCCATCAGCATTGTACTTGATCTTGTACACCCATTTACATCCAATGGCTTTCCTTCCAAGTGGAAGGCCCACAATCTCCCAAGTGTTGTTTGCTTCCAATGTCGTGATCTCTTATGTCATGGCATCTTGCCATCTAGGATTGCAAACTGCCTCATAGTGATAGGTAGGTTCAGTTTCAAATGAAATGGAGGCAATGAAGACTTGGGTGATGGAAGAAAGGTGATCATATGAAATGAAGGCTGAAAGTGGGTATTTTGAAGATGTGCTTTCAAGAGCATTAATGATAGGGCAGACATAATCGTTGGACCATAGTGGTGGTCGTGAGACTCTAGTAAATCACCTCAAGATTATGTCAGCTGCAGGCTTTGAGGGCTCGGCTGGTAATGAGGATTCTGGTTCGTCCTCATCAAAAAAGAAATCATATGGCTTAGCTGATGGTGGTGGAGGGACAAATGTTTGGTGTGAAGAGGGTGTAGGCTCTGGTGGAGTAGATATGTGCTCACCCTGAAGTGGGGAATGAGCTGGAACACTCGCCAATTGGTGTTGATTGATGTAATCCCGAATCCTCTGCGACGTGATCTATCAAAGGGATAACGTGTGTGGACTGTGATCTAAGGCTAGTGCGTGAGAAGGGAAAGGTGTCCTCGTGGAATGTGACATCCCTATTAATAAAGAAATGGTAAGTTTCAGGGTCATAAAGTCTATATCCCTTCTGACTAGATGCATATCCCATAAAGATGCATGGTGTCGCTCGTGGAGCAAATTTGTCTTTAGGTCCCACAATTGTGACATAGCAGAGACATCCAAAAATCCTAAGGTGAGAAATCTTGGAGGCTTTCCTAAATAATTTCTCGTAGGGTGTAACCCCATCTAAAACGGAGGATGGCATCCTATTGATAAGGTATGTGGCTGTAAGAATGCATTCTCTCCAAAATTTAATGGGGAGGTGAGCCTGAAATTTGAGCGATCATGCTACATCCAGGATGTGACAATGTTTACGCTCTACAACACTATTTTGTTGGGGAGTGTGTACACATGAGCTTTCATGTGTGATTCCTCGAGATGAAAAAAGATTTTTGGTGTTGTGATTGAGGAAATCAAGAGCATTGTCGGTCCGAATACGTTTAACATTTGTGTCAAACTGATTGCGGACGAGATTGAGAAACTCTTCTATTTTTGGAAAAGTTTCATCCTTTGTTTTCATGAGGAACGTTCATGTTCCTTGTGAAAAATCATGAACAATGGTGAGAAAGTATCTCGACCCATCATGATTGGGAGTTCGGTATGGTTCCTAAACATCAATGTGTATTAAGTCAAAAAACCGTTGCGCTGTGTGATCGCGCATTAGAAAGGGTTTGCGAGTTTGTTTCGCAAGTGGACAAATATCACAAAATTTATTAACAGAATAATTTTGAAAAGGAAGTTCTTTGATAAATTTAAATTTTGCATCTAACATGTGTCCAAAACGACAATGCCAAAGTTTGAAATCAAAAGCAGTACAACTTGATAAAGAGTTTACAAAATGTGAATTTGGAGTTCCAAGTGTGGATGAGTCTTTCCTAGTAGACGAGGCAACAAAGAAATAAAGCCCATTTTTCATCCTACCCAGGCCCTTGACATCACTCGTCGAAAGGTCCTGAAACACACAAAATTCGGTGTAGATGATAATTCGACAATTGTTATCAAGGCAGAATTTAGAAACAGATATCAAATTGAATTTAAAATCAGAGGAATATAAGACAGTATTCAATTTGAGATGCTTGGAGATGTGGGTGTTGCTAGTGTGAGTAACTAATGCACTATCACCATTAGGAAATTTAACTTTCCTAGATCTAGATGTGCATGATGCAATAAAGTCTAGGCAATTTAAGTTTGCAGTAATATGATCACTTGCACCAGAATCAATAATCTAAACTCGATTGAGAAAATCAGACGTACCTTCAGCCAAGTAAGCATGGCTATCTTCAGAGTCCTTTTTGACAAATTTCATGAACCGTTGGTAATCGATTTTAGTGATGAAGACATGATTTGAATCATCAGCCACTAAATTGGCTTTTCCTTCCTCCTTGTAATACTTATGTCCTAGAGGGTACCCGTTCAGCTTGTAGCATTCTTTTCGTTCATGCCCATAATTCTTGCAATATTCACACTGGGGGCCAGTAAGGCGGTAGCAATTTTCTCAGGTGTGATTTTTCCGGCCACAAATTTGGCATTTTTCAACTACCCTAAACGACCTGTTGTTTTCATAGCCTCTAAACGACTTGTCGTTCTGCACGGCTTTAAGTGAGAACGAGGCGTCGTGCTCAGTCAGCACTGACTGCACTGATGTCGCCACAATAGGTCGTTCCGTTGCAATAGGTCCTGAAAGGTTAAGTGAGCTTGTTACGTTGGATGAAGTGTTCGCCGCAACAAAGCTATAATCCGCGACCGTCTTCCCTGCCTCCGTTTGCCGATACTCCACCTTGATAAGGATCGAATATGCTTGAAAAACATCAAGAAAAGGATTCATCATAAAAATCTGGTCCCGAACAGTGGAATAAGCTGCATCGACGCCATGCATGAGTTGATAAAACCTCATTTTCTCCTGGTGGTGGATGCACGGCGGATAAGCCAGAATTTTTGACGACTTGATCTCCATAAGTGAGTCGTATTCCTCCCAAAGCTCGCGGAGCTAGCCAAAGAACCCTGAAATGGTGTTTCCCTCTTGTCTGATGTGCCAGAGACAGATGATTAGGTCATAAATCTAACTCGGGTACGACCTGTCGTTTTTGCAGCCTTTAAACGACCTGTCATTTTTGCAGCCTCTAAACGACCTGTCGTTTTGTGCGGCTTTAAGTGAGAACAATGCATCGTGCTCGGTTAGCGCTGACTACGTTGATGTCTCCGCAATAGGCCGTTCTGCTGCAACAGGTCTTGAGCGGTTGACCGAGCTTGTTACGTCGAGCGACGTGTTCGCCGCAACAAAGCTATAATCTGCAGTCGTCTTCCCCGCCCCTGTCCACCGGTGCTCCGCCTTGATGAGGATCAAATATGCCTAAAAAACATCAGGAAAAGGATTCATCATAAAAATCTGGTCTCAAACGGCAAAATAGGCCACATCGACGTCGTGCATGAGCTAATAAAACTTCATTTTCTCTTGGTGGCGGATACGCTAGAATTTCTGGCGACTCGATCTCCATAAGTGAGTCGTATTCCTCGTAAAGCTCGCAGAGCTGGGCGAAGAACCCTGAAATGGTGTTTCCCCCTTGTCTGATGTGCCAAAGATGGGTGATTAGGTCGTAAATCTGACTCGGGTCGATCTGATTATACTGGGCACAGAGTTCAGCCCAGAGTTTCACGGCGGAGCGGGTATAAATCAGGCTACCATAGAGCTCCTCTGATATCGAGTTGAGAATCCATCCTCGACACACCTTATTGCAGCGTTCCCAAAGTGGTAGAAGCGGTGACCCGTCCTCCAGTTTCGGGTAGGAGCCGTTGACAAAGACGAGCATATTCTTGATGGGGAGTGAAATCATCATCGTCTCGTACCAAACAGCATAATTCAAGCTGCCGATGAGTTTCACAGTCACCAGGGTGAGAGAATTGGTGTCTTTGGTGGGCAGGTAGAATGGGTTGGTGAAGTCGGGTTTGACTCTGACCCAGTTTGTTTCTTCAAAATTTCGGCACGGCGAAGTTTGGTGGTTTAGGGGCGGCTCAGGAGGTGGAGCATTTCGCCTTATATAACTGCGGTGTGGCGGCACATAGTGCGGAGCTCCGCTAGACTGGCTACCAGTGTGGACGAAGTTGTCGTTGACCATGGATGATGGTTAGATGGCGCCATTTCGCATTAGGGCAAGAGTGAGCCGCAGTGATGACAACGTCATTTCTGCATGGGCAGATTAAGGCAAAAACTCCAACAACGTCGTGTGGGGCTGCTTGTAAAAAAGGTTGAGAACGGCGTCGTTTTGCGTGGGCAGATTAGGGCAAAAAAAGGGTCTAACGACGTTGTTTTGACGAAGTTAGGGCAATTGAGAGTGGAAACAACATTGTTCTGCTTACGAGTTCATTTTGAAAGTGAAAAAATGATGTTGTATCGAGCAAGATGCTGGACGTTTATCGCAGAGGTGTTTTGCAAATGCTAGAGATGAAAAGGAAAATCGGAGAGTACGATTCGGCGGCAGAAAATGGCAAAAAATAAGGCAGAAAAGGCCAAAGGCAGAGTATTTGTGAGGTGCAGAAACGTGTTTAGGGTTTGGATCGAAAAAACCTAGGTATGGAGTGCGAATTTTTGTAAAGAAAAAAAAACACAGCTTCTCTCTACCAAGCTCGAGTACCATGTAAATGAATGGGGAACTTGGAAGATTTTGGGTGAATCTTGTTAATTCATTAACAAGCAAACCAAAGATACAAGAATGTGCGGGTGAAATTGTTCCCGTGATAATTTACAAAGAACGAATGGGTTTTGATTAAATAGAAAAAAAAAAAAAAAGGTAAAACGGACAATGGGGAGCTGCGGTAGCATGTCCAGTAGCCTCTATAGAGCTGCGGTAGCACGTTCAGTAGCTTGTCTATGACTAGCACCAACTGTGTCTGGTGCTAGAACCCTAGGTGGAGCTGTGCAGAGCAGAGCCACATCTCATTGATTTGCTCGAGCAAATATTACAAAGACAATCTACATATAAGAGAGACAAAACTAGCTAGCTTCTCAAGAATTAAATATTCAAGATTGTCTCCGATATTATTTTCTAATGAGTATTTATTTTCTACACAAGACTTTAATCTTCGACAAATATTATATGTCCCACTTCAAGCACCAGTAAGTGACGGAGATAAATGTCGAATGCCATGCGGCAAGCATCACACAAACTGCAAAAGTAGTTTTGCTTTTTTTAACGGCATGATATGTTGTAAACCTTTTAAAATGCTACAAGATAAGCATCGCTAACAAATTTTGGATAAGACTGAGATGCTTAACAACGTGCTCCAATGGAGCATGGGCACCTATGAGCCTTCGAATACATTGAGGGTGGAAGACGCTAGCTAAACGATACCTAGTTGTCGGCTGACGTTGATGTTCTTCTTAGCGGTCAAGCCTATGAGCTTAATTTATTGGTGAGGGCCTTATAATTCCTTCATTGGATCAATAATGAACTCAACAACGTTCTATTATTACTTTAGAAGAAGGGGTTCTTTTGACTTTTAAAAGATAAGTTAGGTCTGATTTAATATTTTTCAATGATCAAAAGTTATTATAGTCTTATGATATTTCTTTTATACAAAGAGTATATTCAAATCACCTTACACATCTATATATCAAAAGCACCTAAACCCTAAACAATAAAAGTGTATTACGTCAATTGACATATACCCAAGTTGATGTTCTTTTCTTCTAGCCCAAACCTAAACTAATGATCCAGGATCTATTGTGACCGGACATTTACGTAACGAGCAACTTAAAGCCAATAATTTAGGTCGACTGTGCATGTTGAATAGAGAACAGTATTATCCCGATGGAATATAAAGACGGTTTAACAGGTGCAAAGAATTATGTTCTCGTTGGTAGAGAATATCAAATCAATCTAAGAAATGGATTTGGTGCTATTGTATTAAGTAATGAAGCATCATACCTAGTTCGACAGCTTATACATATATATAATCAACTGATTATGGCCATGTACATGAGTAATGTTTTTCTTTTGTTAACTCTGACCGTAATATTCCAAACACGGTGAGCTAAATTGAGTATAAAACGTTTGTTTATTCCTAAAACCCACCTAATCTTGTTTGCAAAGCCCGTGAATCCCTTAACTCTTCAGACTTGGATATTGATGAGTTGAAAGGCACCAATCTGCGGGTAATGAGCACCGGTATCCCCTAAACTGGAGACTGCAATGGCCCCGAATATTATCTTAATTTGACGGTGTGGTGCCCAAAATGTAAAAAAACTACAAATATTTCGCCCCTAGTTTAGAATACCCTTTAGTCCAGATCCCTGGAACATGTATAATCATGTCTGCAATACTTGTGTTTAATTGTTACAAAGGGACGCATACCAGAAAAGAACAAGAGAACTCAAGGTAGTGAGATGAATACATCCAAGAAAATGTGGAAAAAAACCTGTCCTGTAGGGCAAGTTCAGAGTCCCTGATAAAATAAGGTTTTCAGCGTTACCGTCATTTAGCGCCGAATAAAAAATCTTCTTAGTTTTTTGGTTCTGCAGATCTATGAAACATGTTCCTGCCTATGTCGGTTGATATTTAGGATTCAATCACTTTATTACCAGCAGCTACGATTGTCGAGTATGTGGAGCAACATTGATCTAGCGACAGATCTCACGGAGAATAATCACCTGAGTTTGTAGCAGAATGTTCGTAAACCTAATAATACCCTACACTTAGGATTAATCCTTCTGTGAACATTCTTGATTACTTAACTTCTGGTTAAAGAATAAATAACGACCATAATGAATACAGAACCTACTTATTGAGTCCAACAATGGCGTACTACTGCTGTTTCACATGCATGTCTACATGTTTCGACCTTCTTGAAGGAGGTTTCTTGGTTCTTCAGGGTTCGGACATGGACGGCCTAATTCTTTCGTCTTCATATGTTTTGTCATTAACGCATGCAAACAAGGCAACTTGAAAAAAGACGAGTCTTTTGTTGCGTAACTCTCAAAGATTTTGATATCTCTTGCTCTTCATTGGAGGTCTGTGAAATGCCATGCTTACAGTCAATAAAATACAACCCAAGTCATATAACCCGTGATCACTTTCTTATGATCATAATCCGTGGACCTTACTTTTTATCTTTTCATTTTTTGTCTCCTCTCCACCATTTCATGTCTGCGTCTTGATGACTGACATTCCACCAGTTCGTTGTTCCTGTCAGTGAAGCACATGTGTTTGCTGCGTATGGAATAAGCCATCACCATAGTTCTTGGTCTTCACGGATGTCTAAACGCTAACATGATTTACTCGATAGCCGATGATAAATATGTGTTAGTTATGTATTATCAGTCCCGAAAGCGTGAAGATGTTCAAATAAACTCCCTAACAGCTTATATCAAGCTAATGCTTCTTTATCTTCCACGGGTGCATTTCGGAATGGGCTTGAGATTGAATAAATGCAGCCCTAAGATAGTTCATGCATCATTTCAAGGACAGATCTTTTGGTGCTTTTTGTTCACGGATGGGGACACTGTTTGATAACCTTTTTGTATCATCACATGCGAGGTTTCATATTTTGGAGCACCTCGACCAAGAGATACGTGTAGGCAACCCGTTACACCAGCATTGCACTCAAAAATGGACCACCAGACAATCAGACATGGTAACGACGAAGTCGAGTGCTTTACTTCGTCAAAAATGAAGAAAGATGATAGCAAAATCTAAGTGGATTCCTTGAGCACGTCACAAACAAACGAAGTGCTTTTCTTAGTCCGCGGAATACCACTAATCCAGATAAAGCACAACAAACGCATTTACTTGTGTACCAAAAACCAAATTGCCCATTCCTTTTGCCTAGCTTATGATTGGCCTCAAAGAAAGTGCAAAAGAGATTCTATTGTACGTCAGATGCCAAAAAAAAAAAAAAAAGGCATTCTCGCATCAAGAGCTATCCGCGCTACGATGCGTGAGCGAGAGAGAGCTGAGGTCCAAACTCGGATAACAAAAAACCACCACTAGAAGTAAATACACGTTTTGGCTTTTGGACTCCTGTCTCTTATCCACTTGCCAATATGCTTTACCCCGAAGTTATTTGAGGATGATTCAACACCCTCTCCTAAAATATATGGCTACGATCGATTCTTTTGCTGTAGGATTATGCTAAAAACAGCTATCTGCCGGCAAATAATGGTTGGTATTTCCCTTTCTGCTCTGTCATTATGTCAGCAGTTCTTTCCTGCGCTACTGCTAATACAGCTTTTTCCTGAGTAAATTGAGTACGTAAAAGATTGGTCTTCATATCCAAGATCCAGGGTCCACTATGCTCAGAACAGAGATCTTACGCTCGCCAGGGTTGTCCACAGTTTGGAAGTAGGACACTATTATTTTAAAGGAAACAACATTGAGTTCATAACAGAAGCCATCCACAAAATTCCATTACATTTAAGATATCTCATGAGTACATTCTCAAACCTCAACCCCAAACCATCCTTTATTTAATATCTGAAACTTAAAAATATTGTTAACCACCGACGTATAGTCTTTGTTGCTGTTGGCAGATTGTGTTCAGGGTTCAACTGATTTGAGTACATAATGATGGAGATCACGCTGCTCCTTCCTTCAGTTGGTTGATTTTGCATCTTTTGAGTGTGAAGCTATGCCTGTCTGGCTGTATGAATCCTCCCAATTTCTCCCATCAAAATGCTTAATCTCAACATGAGTTAGTGTTCCAGGATCTACACACCTAAATGCAATTGCAACCCCATCTGGGTTTGAACGTGGAATATAAAATGAAGTTATTCCACAAACTTTACAAAATGTGTGCTTTGCAGTATGAGTGCCAAATGTGTAGGTTGTAAGAAACTGTTCGGAATCTCCCAGAAGCTCAAACCTTTCAGCCGGAACAACGAAGTTGGTGTTGCCCCTCATGAAGCAGTCGGAACAGTTGCAATCCCAGGCTATTACACTAGCAGGGGCCCGGACTCGCCATCTTACATTCCTGCAGTGGCACCCCCCATTATGCACTACCATCTCAGAATCCATTCCACAGGATTCTAGTTCTTCAGACCTGTTAAAAAAAGATGACTCAACCTGTTATTAGGATATGCATGTCAGCAATTTCTTTCTTGTAAATGGAATAGGTTTATATTTCAGAATATTCCATGGTAGCTTGCAGAACTTCTGATTGAGTTGGTTCTGATGTGCTTATCAAGAATCATACTTTCAATTTCGTTATGTACCTAATATCTTCCAAACACCACTTTTGCAGGCAGCACCACTAGCAAATATGCTGACACGGCTCTAGTCTAAGTCCCTTTGATCCGGAATCCCCCCTCAGCAGTTGGATCCAAGTTCTCATGGAAACAGAACTGAACCGGTGACAATATCACGTATCCAACCAAAAACCTTGTATACTACTGCAAAAAACTGGATGGTATGCCTTCCTCGTTGCCAATTTGTCATTAATCTTTGCAGACATTTGGTCAAGATGTCTCTAAACAAAATTAACGTTTATCATTGTAATCTTTAGGAACTAGGAAATAGTCATCATTCAAGATGTGATTTGACCAGATGACACTGTTGCTTTCCCCTGCTAGGTGATTGATCATCGCTATGTCGGTTGGGGCTATGAACAACCGAAAACTCATTTAAGATTTCATTTTATACCCAATAATATGCCGAAGTCTGATTCTTCACCAACAGAAATTTCTAGACGACTAAAACCCAATCACAGAATGATGCTTTCCCTCGCCCACGAAGTAACATATGCTATTAAGAATTTCACACTGGCAGAAATGAAGAAGAAAAGAGAAATTAAGAAGATAAAGGCATACCTGGAGGAAGTTCCTCGGAATCCAAAGAAAACTGCAGGGCTGAGACTGGCCTTAGGTAAAGCTCCACCCGGGTAGTAGCTATTATACAGGCTGCTGTGGACTTATGAGCTCGAAGTGGGTGAGTCATTTCCTTTGAATTAATTGGTCATACATTTCGACCCAACGAAGAGATTTCCAGGGTAGATGAAAAAAACAAAATGAACACTTCTCGGACTCAGTCAGCAAAAAGTTTCACTAATGATGTGAGTAGACTAATTTCAGGTTGAAGATTGATGCTTGGTTAGGTGTGGTTATGTTCTTGCCTCTAGCTTCATCAATGGTTCAGATCACCCTTGAGGATTTTCAAGTCCAAGCAAATCATAACAAAACTATTGCGGATCCGTCACCTCAAAGTCCTGTTTGGGGAAATCAAATGCTTCCACAGCAGCCTTTACTCTTGCGTCCGCCAAATGGCTCTGTTCCTATTCCCTCAGAATCCATATCCTCAAAACCCTTCTTGAAATAGACGTCTGAGTTATCGTATTGGTTTTTGGGCGTAGCCACTGCGCCCAGTGTTCGAGGGCGAGTGCATGGGGGTTGCATCTCACTGATTTGCTCGAGCAAATATTACAAAGACAGTCTACAGAGAAGAGAAACAAAACTAGCTAGCTTCTCAAGAATTCAATATACAAGATTGTCTCTGATATTATTTTCTAATGAGTATTTATTTTCTACATGAGACTTTTATCTTCGACAAATATTATATGTCCCACTTCAAGCACCAGTAAGTGACGGAGACAAATGTCAAATGCCATGCGGCAAGCATCACACAAACTGCAAAAGAACTTTTGCTCTTTTTTACAGCATGATATCTTGTAAACCTTTTGAAATGCTACAAGATAAGCATCACTAAAACATTTTGGATAAGACTAAGACGGCTTGCCAATGTGTTCCAATGGAGCATGGGCACCTATGAGCCTTTGAATACATTGAGGGTGGAAGACGCTAGCTAAAAGATACCTAGTTGTTGGCCGACGTTGATGTTCTTCTTAGCGGTCAAGCCTATGAGCTTAATTTATTGGTGAGGGCCTTATAATTCCTTCATTGGATCAATAATGAACTCCACAACGTTCTATTATTACTTTAGAAGAAGAGGTTCTTTTGACTTTTAAAAGATAAATTAGGCCTGATTTAATATTTTTCAATAATCAAAAGTTATTATAGTCTTATGATATTTCTTTTATACAAATAATATATGCGAATCACCTTACACATCTGCATATTAGAATCACATAAACCTTAAACAATAAAAGTGAATTACTTCAGTTGACATATGCCTAAATTGATGTTCTTTTCTTCTGGCCCAAACCTAAACTAATGATCTAGGATCTATTGTGGCTGGATATTTATGTAACGAGTCACTTCAAGCCAATAATTTAGAACCTCTGTGCCTGTTGAATAGAGAACAGTATCCCCGATGGAAGATAACGACGGTTTAACAGGTGCAAATAATTATGTTCTCGTTGGTAGAGAATATCAAATCAATCTAAGAAATGGATTTGGTGCTATTGTATTAAGTAATGAAGCATCATTCCTAGTTCGACAGCTTATACATATATATAATCAACTGATTATGGCCATGTACATGAGTAATGTTTTTCTTTTGTTAACTCTGACCGTAATATTCCAAACACGGTGAACTAAATTGAGTATAAAACGCTTGTTTATTCCTAAAACCCACCTAATCATGTTTGCAAAGCCCGTGAATCCCTCAACTCTTCAGACTTGGATATTGATGAGTTGAAAGGCACCAATCTGCGGGTAATGAGCACCGGTATCCCCTAAACTTCAGACTGCAATGGCCCCGAATATTATCTTAATTTGACGATGTGGTGCCCAAAGTGTCAAAAACTTCAAATATTTCGCCCCCAATTTTACAATACACTGTAGTCCAGATCACCGGAACATGTATAACCCTGTCTGCAATACTTACGTTTAATTGTTAAAAAGGAACGCGTACCAGAAAAGAACAAGAAAACGCAAGGTAGTGACATGTACATCCAAGAAAATGTGGGAAAAAACCTGTCCCGTAGGGCAAGTTCAGTGTCCCTGATAAAATAAAGCCCTTGTGTCGCTATCAAGTATGGCAACGACAAAGACGCATCTCATTCAAACCTTATTTTGAAATGTTTTCTTTCATCGGTTAGCTTTTTTGGCTCCGAAATAACATCTGCTGTCAGCTGTGTTCATTGTATTATTGCAGGATGACAGATATCCCCGACAATAGTTTAGACAACAATCACTACTTGTATTAGCGATACTTGAAGGTTTTCGGCGTTATCGACATTTAGCGCCGAATAAAAAATCTTCTTAGTTTTCTGGTTCTGCTGATCTATGAAAGATGTGCCAGCCTACGTCGGTTGATTTTTAGGATTTAATCACTTTATTACCAGCAGATATGATTGTCATGTACGTGGAGCAACTATTGATCACGCGACAGATCTCACAGAAAATAATCACCTGAATTTGTAGCAGAATGTTCGTGAAACTAATAATAGCTACACTTAGGATTAATCCTTCTCTGAACATTATTGATTACTTAACTTCTGGTTAAAGAATAAATAACGATCATAATGAATACAGAACCTACTTATTGAGTCCAACAATGGCGTAGTACTGCTGTTTCACATGCATATCTACACGTGTCGACCTTCGTGAAGGAGGTTTCTTGGTTCTTCAGGGCTCGGACATGGACGGCCTAATTATTTCGTCTTCATATGTTTTGTCATTAACGCATGCAAACAAGGCAACTGAAAAAAGACGACTCTTTTGTTACGCAACTCTCAAAGATTTTGATATTTTCTTGCTCTTCATTGGAGGTCTGTGAAAAATGGCATGCTTACAGTCAATAAATAAAACCCAAGTTATTAACCCGTGATCACTTTCTTATGATCATAATCCGTGAACCTTACTTTCTATCTTTTCATTTTTTGTCTCCTCTCTACCATTTCATGTCTGCGTCTTGATGACTGACATTCCACCCGTTCGTTGTTCCTGTCAATGAAATGCATGTGTTTGCCGCGTATGGAATAACCCATCAAAATAGATCTTGGTCTTCACGTTTGTCTAAACGCTAACATGATCTCCTCGATAGCCGATGATAAATATGCGTTAGTTATGTATCATCAGTCCCGAAAGCGTGAAGCTGTTGAAATAAACGTGCTAACAGCTCATGTCAAGCCTTTAAAACTGACTCTTACTCCTTCCCGTTTCCACCACGGCAAAGCTGCCAGGAAAAGTGAGCTAAATAGCAGGCTTGGCACTGTTTACGGAGAAGAAACTGAAAAGACGGGCTCTCAAAGAGAGAGAGGACCCCTGAAATTTAAAGTACCATAAATCTCATAAATACTGATCGCTGACATGTAAGTTTTCTGCAATGCCATGACGAAGCCGTTTCCAGTGACAGTGATAGAACCATTCAAGTTGTGTTTAGACGCGTCCAGTGGGTTCAAGTACCACTGGAAATTTCTGCATTTTCATTAAAGTTAGGCTTTCTATGGGTAGGTTTCGCTTTTGCAAACCAGCTGGAATGGACTCGGAATTCGTCCACTTTCAAGTTAGTCAAAATGGCCTCTGATGAGACTCCAGCTTTACTCTACCCTGTAACATTGGAGTTCACAACGAAAGAATTTAAGCTTTGGCAATTTCGAAAGAGCAGAACCAGATTCAGACAAAAAAAAAAAGATTTGGAATGACAAGCTAGCAAATGTTGTCTTTGTATCTAATGGAGACTTTAAGATGGAACTTCTCATTTTGATTCGCTTGAATTTAAAGCACTGTAATTGAGCGTGCTTCTGGGTTAATATTCTTTGTCATATTGTGATTGACCACTAATAGGAAATCACTTGTATCATATTCTATCTACAAGGGGTCTTCTGGGAAGCTTGTAAGACGTTAATCATGGGGTGACAACCCAAAAGATGGTTCCACTCAACAGTGAGACCCGCAAAAAACTTAATGTAAATTTACATGTTGGGGGACCTAGTACACAACCTAATAAGAAGTTTCAGCCGTTTAATATTCTGGTCCTAGCCTTTCATTGTTTGAAACTTTTGGCGGACAGCTCAGGAAGTGCAAACTTTGTTTAGTGTATTCAAAATGTTATATTCCTTTCTTTTTTCCAGGTTTTGGCACTTCTATATTGCCCCACTTATTCAGTTTAAAGGCCCCTTGACGTATAATAAGTAACTTATGGGTATCAACCACCGAAAATCATGTTCTTTAGTTGATATTAGGTATGATAGATAAGATTTAATAGGGGGAAGTAAATAAAACAACACAAAAAGATAAAGTGGGATTCAAAAGCTCTTTGCATAAATAAAAGCCCTCAGGCTACGCGTCCTTCCATGGAGCCATTTGGCAAAAGTTAAATGTCGAGATCATCTCCATTCTTTCCGTTCTAAGCTTGAAGGTTTCAGATTGAATCCACCACTCTACGTACTGGAGATTTCAGGTTAGGCGCCCTTCAAT
Source organism: Casuarina equisetifolia (assembly GCA_028551475.1). Lineage (NCBI taxonomy): Eukaryota > Viridiplantae > Streptophyta > Magnoliopsida > Fagales > Casuarinaceae > Casuarina > Casuarina equisetifolia. The sequence continues at coordinate 5,721,087 of CM052361.1, forward strand.
AATCCAACCAAAAGAAGAATCAAATGTTTGCGTAGGTATGCAAACAAATTTAAAATATAAATGCATGCACCAAGATATTCCTATAACATGTTGAAAGAGTAAGAAGAATGTACTAATGATCTACATGTTTCACTTGTAAGCATCTACATCTTTTTTTATATAAATGTAACACATTTTCACATATATTTTCTCTCTACTACCAAGCATTCTTGTTACTTATTTAGTTGCAAATTCCTTGTTCTCATCGGCTAAGACAAACAAAGTAATAGAAAATAAAATTTTAACCAAGGATCACACTAAAATGCAGCCACAAAAAAGTATGCAATTCTTGTTTTAATTTTATACTTAGACTCATTTTCAATTTATGATCGATATATAGATCATGATTTAAAGTCTCATTTGAGGTAATTTATTTTCTAACAATAGAGAATTTGGTTTGAGTTCTTAAAAAATAAAAAAGAAATCATAACTTGTCCAATAAATTTAAAAAAAACTATCGTTTATGTGTTTTAAAATTTATTTATTCTTTTAACATAGTTTCACATATAATTAGTGGCAATTCAAGCATGTAGTAATATAATTTCTAGGAGTAGATAGTGGTTGATTACCCTATTAGTTTTTCTCTAAAATAATTATATTATTCGTCTCATCATTTTATTCCTTCTATGTGTAGTTATCAAGTCTACCATACATAGGAGTCACATTGTAAGGTTTACTCGTTATAAAATAATCAATACAAGTGTATTAGCTAAATATCAAAGAAAATAATTATATTTTTAGGTTAATCAGCAAAAAGCCCTTCTCAATGTTAGTAAACGTACCCCTTACCCCAGCAAAAAAGAGAAAAAGTAGGATCCATGCAAGGGAGTAAATCTCACTCACCCCGTATTTATAAAAGTACCATCATAAGATCTAACCACTCAACAGAGAAAACGCGTAGGTTTTTCTGTGGTTTTTTCATCTTTTGGCGCTTGTCCAACCCATTCCACCTATATAAATACGCACCATTACCCTCGCTGTCCTCACTCTGCCCGGCACATTCCTTACGCCTCTCTTGCTTTCTCTCTCTCAACACGCATGGCTCTCTGCCAGAACACCATGCTTTTCTTCTTCTTCTTCACATTCTTTTTTCTCCCAACCCAACAACACCAGAACAGTTCGCTTTCGGTGTCTTTTCGTCTGGTTTCACTACCTCTCCATCAAAACGCCTCCAGAGCTTTCAACCCTTCCCTGGTTTCACAGCCCGGGAGGAACCCAAACCTCAAGGCCCCGTCGTACAACTACAAGATGAAGTTCAAGTATTCTATGGCTCTGGTGGTTTCGCTTCCCATAGGGACGCCTCCACAGACCCAGGAGATGGTGTTGGACACTGGCAGCCAACTCTCGTGGATTCAGTGCCACAAGAAGACCCCGAGGAAGCCCCTTCCGCCGCCGTCTTTTGACCCTTCTCTTTCTTCTTCCTTCTCCGTTCTTCCCTGTAACCATCCTATCTGCAAGCCCCGAATTCCCGACTTTAGCCTCCCCACGTCCTGCGACCAGAACCGGAACTGCCACTACTCTTACTTCTACGCGGACGGGACGCTGGCGGAGGGCAATCTCGTTCGCGAAAGATTCTCCTTTTCCCGTTCCTTTGTTACCCCTCCTCTGGCACTCGGCTGTTCACAAGATTCCACTGAGGCTAAGGGCATTCTGGGAATGAATCGTGGACGATTGTCCTTTGCTTCCCAGGCTAAAGTCTCCAAGTTCTCGTACTGCGTACCCACTCGCCTGACCCGAGCGGGGTCCTTGCCAACCGGGTCGTTCTACCTCGGCAACAACCCCAACTCGCGGGGCTTCCGGTACGTGGGCCTCTTGAGTTTCGGTCAGAATCAGCGTTCTCCGAACCTGGATCCCCTGGCCTACACCGTTCCTTTGCAAGGGATAAGAATAGGCATGAAAAGGCTGGACATTCCACCGTCCGTATTCCTACCCGACGCGAGCGGGTCTGGACAGACCATGATTGACTCGGGTTCCGACTTCACGTACTTGGTGGGAGAGGCGTATGAGAAAGTACGGGCGGAGGTAGTGAGACTGGCGAGCACGAAGCTCAAAAAGAATTACGTTTACGGAGAAGTCTCCGACATGTGTTTTGACGGCGATGCGATGGAGATTGGACGGCTGGTAGGGGACATGGTGTTTGAGTTTGGAAAGGGAGTGGAGATTGTGGTGGAAAAACACCGCCTTTTAGCCGAGGTGGGAGGTGGAGTCCGCTGCATCGGCATCGGACGGTCGGATAGGCTAGGCGCGGCGAGTAATATAATCGGAAACTTCCATCAGCAAAATCTATGGGTGGAATTTGATCTCGCCAATCGTCGAGTTGGGTTTGGTAAGGCTGATTGCAACAGAGCAGTCTAGAAGACTTTGAAATCTTCCATGTGTCGTTCAAGTGTCTTTCAAGTGTCTTTCAAGTGTCTTAGTGCGTAGAACTGTAAAGAGCTAATATCATCATAATAGGATCATCTTTAAGGATAATACTACACAACGGTCTACATCAGCTGTTACTGGTAAACAAAAGTCAGCTAAAGTCATGTACTATGGTAAAAATAGAGATTATTGTATATATGAGGATGTGAAATATGTACTACATGTTTGTAATAGATATGGTTCATGTTAAAAGTGTTATATTGGAACGGGAGATGAGTTTATAATTTTATAAATAATGAGAATTTTTAATTTAATATTTTAAAGTTTTAAAATAAAATTTTATATTTTAATAAATTTGATGTCTAGCTTATATAAGAAGTGGGTATATTAAGAAATATGAGTATCACTATTAATAAAGTTAAAAAATTAGACATTTGGACTGATGCAGAATAATTTTTAACAGTTTATTCGGTAATTGTTCATTAATTGGTGGAATTACCTATAAAGATGTTTGGTATCTTGTTAGTGGCTTCAAATCCTTGTTGAAAGTGACAAGTTACTGATGCTTAGCTTCATTTAGACTAAGAATTCGATCCGATGAGCAAAGCACAAGATGTCTGTTCTCTGTTCTTGTAGCAATGGCAGGCAGAAGAACAAGCATCGAACCAGAAAAGCAAGTGCTGTAACAACTGTTGTCTTTCTCGTGAATGTAATAGTGAAGAAACCCATAAGGGAACAGTCAATTTCTCTCTTTAATTATTTGATTCGGGTTTTCAAAGAACGACACAGTGTCCGTGTAGTTGGATCCGAGACTGAAAATGACGGGGGCATCGATTCGAGCAATCAAGACGTGATCAGCATGAAGCTTTAAAGGGAAAGCCCTGCCGAGCTATTTACCATTAAGAGCTTGAACTGTGCGGCCGACATCTACTTTGATATTCACTGATGCAAAGCAATAACGAGACAGCTGCACGCTTTAACTCTGAAACAGGGTAAAAATGGTGCAGCGGAAGAAGGGGGAACCCAAACATATCAACACACGTGGTGTGTACATGGCAACGGCAGAGATTTGACGAGGAAATGGTGGTCACCACTTTGGTTGGATGTTGGCAACGTAGAAGACAGCTACTTCGGACTCTTTCGCCGACCCCAACCTAAACCGCTTCCACATATTCCCGACAGCCACATGATTATAAAATAAAAAATTTTACCCCTTCTTGGCCCGAGAACAACGTGGCATTGATTTACCTGCCGTCGTTTTTTCACCTTTTCACCTCACGACACCGGCAACGATGTTCTGCAATGACATGGTTTGACCACGTTGCTTGCGTCGAAGACCCAAAAAGCTTTCCGAGGCAGTAAAGTAAAGAAGTAAATGGTACCATAATAATGAAGGAACAGCTGGCAAAAGAGAAAAAGGCACGTAAAGCCTTGAATGAAATCACTTTCAGGTAAGTCCTCGAGAACCCTCCGGGCAGACACGCACGCCCTTGGAATCTTAGCTTTGCGCAGTCAAGAAGGATGGCCGATGCAACGATGGTGTAACGATCTCAACCATTAAGCCAAAAGGCTAAGTTTGTTGGCATGACGAGTTCAATTATTTTTAGGATCATAACATTTCACCATGCTCGCAGCCGACGTCTCGACGGCCCACTCCACGATGGCTCCACATTGGAGCCATGCGTTTAGGTGCCCCTTCGGCCCATGACATTTTCTGTCAAGTAACCCTTTTCGTAAGTAGCCTCTTTCGTGGTTTGAACTCTGAATGTGGGGTTTGACTCTGATACCAAATGTAATGATCCCAACCATTGAGCCAAAAGGCCTAAGCCTGTTGGCATGACGGGTTCAATTACCTTTAGGATCATAACATTAAGTTGTTACGGGCTTATGGGGGCCTGTGGCACACTAGGCTTATGGGGGCCTAGTGGGGGATGATGCTTAAGGGGTTTTATGGGCGCCTCGCCAATGGGCAGTACTACCTTTTGGTTTAGTGGTTTGCACGTAACAACTAATGTTATGATCCTAAAGGTAATTGAATTCGCCATGCCAACAGGGTTTAGGCCTTTTGGCTCAATGGTTGGATTTGTTACATTTGGTATCAGAGTCAAATCCCACATCCGGAGTTCAAACCACGAAAGAGGCAACCTACGAAAAGGGTTACTTGGCGGAAAATGTCATGGGCCGAAGGGGCCCCTAAACGCATGGGGCCAATGTGGAGCCGTCGTGGAGTGGGCCGTCGGGGCGTCGTGTCTTTTTTGAAAAGAAGCAAAAGAGCCCTGCCGCCACGCTCTAGCTGTCTTAGCATATTTAAATGGGGATGGTCCCCTGCTTTTATGCGCGTTTCTTCTATGGAGCCCATAATCCTGCTTTTCTTTTTCTTGGAGCCGTTCGTGAAAGGGAATCATGCAGGGCTTCGATTTACATCCCCTACTGGCTTTTCCCAAATCCTTCGATTTATATATATATATATATATATTATAGGAATGTGTTTCTGAGGGATCACATCTGAGTTGACGAAGTCCTACCTAAAGTGTTGACTGTAAAGAAGACGACGTTGCAAAAGGAAAAGCTAAGCTAACAGTTGATGATGATTTAGACTTGTAGAAAGTTCCAAAAGTTCAGTCTCTGATACTTTGTGCCAGCTGCCCGGTTATTGCATCTCATAAATCTACGTATGCAGCTGAAAAATGACAGCCACATATTGCATGACAAGAATTGGTTTTGGATTGCCGAAACCAAGCCCACCCTCTTGTCAGGTTGGGATTGTTTCGTTCGAGTCCCACAATGAATTATGAAAGTGTCGGTAAAAGGCTGATATATATATATATATATATGTATGTATCTATATAAGCCAACCCGGCACAGCCCATGATAGTGTATCCTAAGTTGACATGTCTTTGCTTGACGAAAGATATCAAGTGACGGGGAAGGTAAGCTAGTATCATTAGAGTGCCATATGTCCCAACGGATGCCAGTTTCACCTAATCGTAGATTGTCTCTCTTTTTGCTGCTTTGCATCATCTGTGAGTGACTTGTACACATGCACATAGGGATTGACAGGGAAAACGTTTTGAGAAACACATGCAAATTGGCTTTGCTTTGGCCATTTTGCAGAGTGGTTGAATGTGCTAGTTCAAGAAGAAATGCATGACACATGCGCATTCATCTGGGGTTCTAAAGAAATTCAATGGGTTAGAGTTTCAAGTACAAATCTTATGCACTGGGCTAGCCCCTTGGCCAACATAAAGATGGTACCTACTTCCTAGAACTCCATGCTAAAAATTGTAGCTTTTAAAAGGCTGGAGTTTCTGCCAGAATTCAGGAAGATTATCAAGTAAATGTATGTACTTTCATTGGAAATTGAACGAATCCGTACACTTCTTTTGCAGAATTATTGTACAATATTAAAAAGGCTGACTCTTATGATATAAGAGTGGTTGTCATAAGATATGTCTGAAAATACCCACTTTTAAAGCGTGCATCTCTGGAAATGACATATTTATCTATGTTATATATAACCTTGAAAAAAAAGGAGGAAAGCCATCTATGCTAGACTACCTAACTATGATATTCCTCAAAGTTTTCTCATCCTTTGCTTTAGTATTCGTCACAATAATCTATGTCACCCAAAGTGTAAGCACTCTCTATATGCAGATATTAGTCACCACACGGTATTTAGATCCTTAAGGAACAAATTTACATACCAGGATAAAGTAACTGTGGTGGCTGCTGGTTGTTAACAGCAAGAAGATCTAGGTAAAAAGAACGTTGAACAAGCCAAACTCATTTGGGGGCATTCAAATGCGGCTTACTTGAACTTAAATTAAGCTCAGATCTCATGTGGACTTAGATAGTTGATTCCGCATCAATATTCAATATTCTCTTTGTTGTCCAATCAAAGATTGAAGACCACATTTCTAAGCAAGTACACAAAAAATTTGCATCGATTATATCCTAAGTTCCAAGATATTCAAGCAAGAATATTGTTTCTGGGGCATTCATGCTAAATCTACATTGTCGTGCTCAGACGTTTATCTTTCACGTTTTTAGAAACTTCAAACGTTATAAATATGACTCATCTCTATTGAGGCAGTTAGCTGTTACAAAACTTGCATTCATTTATTAACAACTCAAACCTACACAGCACATCAGACAATGATTTTTATGGATCTTCTGAATGAATTCACTAAATAGAGAAGTGCAACACCAGTAATGCTACAGAAGGTACACTGTCATTCATCAAAATGCCCTGGTCTTTCCATGCTTGATTTCCTTCCAAGAAACTTGAAGATAATGTCATCTGAAGCCCCTCTAGTCAAGCATAGCCCATGTTAGCAAATTTTGTCCGCCCTTGTTGACAAAAATAACTGGTAGATTACCCCGCACTACGTCTATAGCCTTTCAGACGCTGGATCAGAAGTAAGCAGTTAAAAAGCAGACTATTCGCCAGAACCTGCAACTCCCCAAAAACCCAAGGCAGTTTATAGCTATCCGTGGGTTTCCCTTACAAAAGGATAAAAGGAAACATATTTGATCCCCATCATCATCACGATTTATCTTTCAGACTTCAAGACCAAAAGAAGTTAAAGAAGCTCACACAGAAACTCCCCCTGGGTACTGCACAATGTCAAGAATGAGTTCTCTTTAAGCGGCTGATGTATCAGGCGACAGATATATATGAGAAAGAGGCTTTCTTGAGATGATTCTTTATTATTGGCTGTCTAACTACAGTAACTCTTGCCAAAAAACAACTTGATTTAATTTCAAGTATACCAAAATTAAACTATTGTCTGTTCCTTCTTTCAGAATTCCGTTAGAGAGCTTCAACCTACGTCCAAAAGCATTGATTGGGCAGCTCCTCCATTACCGTAAAGCATACATTGATCAGCAATAATCCAAAGTTGCTTTAATCATGTTTGTTCTCCAAGCAGATGAAAAGTAAGGCAATCATCTCAAATATCTCCATTTATTGACTGGATGATATAGTTCCTCCAATCCAGCTACGTTGATACTTGTAATTTCCAATACACATGGCAATCATCTCCTTTGACGATTCTTTGACGTCCCACTGATTTCATTAATTAGAAAGTCATATGACGCATAATCTGGAATAAGTCCTTTCTCGCTTCGTAATTTATCAACCTGCTCAGGATTCCCATGCTTGCAATGCCCTTCTAACAGAATGTTGTATGTAATATCATCTGGAACCACATGCAAATTAAGCATAGCATCTAAGAGCATTTTGGCATTTTTCGTCTGGCCCAGCTTACAGAGTCCATTCATAAGCACATTATAAGTAATAACACTCGGTATATGTCCATCAACCTGCATCTCCTTGAGCAACTTAAAACCCATCTTAACATCTCCCTTCTTACAAAAACCATTCATGACCATTGTATACGTTACATCATCAGGCTTCATACCAGAATTCAACATCTCCCTCAACATTCTTTCTGCATCAACAACTCTTCCCTCTCTACACAGCCCTGATATAACAGCTGTGAAAGCCACATTATCAAGCTCAATCCCATCCTCACCCATTCCCTTCCTAATTTTCAAGGCAGATTCCAAATCTCCATCCTTACAATATCCATCAATAAGAGTAGTGTATGTGATCCTGTCAGGCTTCAAACCCCTTTTACTCATCTCATCAACAAGTTCCCGAGCTTCTTTCAAATTTCCAACTTTGCAAAGGCCATTGATGAGTGTATTGTATGTAATCAAATCTGGTTTCACACCCTTACTCAACATTTGTTGATAAATTTCCATGGCCAGATCAATTCTCCCACTCTTACATTGACCATTGATCAAAGTTGTGAAAGTAACACCATTTGGAACCAGACCCTTCTCACACATTTCATCAAGCAACCTATTTGCATCATCCAACCTACTCTCCTTGCACAAGCCATGGATCAAAACACTGTAAGTGAACACATCCGGAGATGCTCCTCTCTCCTCCATAACCCTCTTCAACCTAAAGCCAGCCTCTAAATCCCCAGACTTACAGTACCCATTAATCAAAGTATTAACACTGACAACCGTAGGACACAAACCCCGCTTTCCAATTTCACCAAACACCAGTCGGGCCTCATTAAATTTACCGTCTTTACACAGTTTATGCATCAAGACATTGAAAGTGTAGATGTTAGGTGGAAATCCACTATCCAGAATTTCCCTATAAAACGCCCACGCCGACGCAGGCGAGTTTGACTTAACCATGTTATCAAGCAAATGCCCACAACCACGAAATGGGACACGAAACCTATGTTTCCTAACCAACCTAAAGCACTGAATGGCATCGGACACAAATCCATGATCAGTATACGCACTCATCAAAGCATCAAACACAAAGTTGGAGTGACGGGAACCTTTCGTTTCGAGAATGCAGGAAAATACTGAGCTCGCCGAGTCCTTGCCTTTTCGAGAGACGACCAAGTGGAGAAGGGAGTGGGCTTGCGGGAGCATCTCATGGGAGCAGAGGAAATGGGCCATGGTGCAGTAGGAGTTGAGGGTGTGACGGAAAACGGGCTGGGAAGAGAGCCAGTTGAAGAATGAGTAGAGAGATTGAGGGGGCAGAGAGCAGGGGTTGAGATTGATGAGTTTGATAACATCATTGTCTGTGAGGTAAGGGAGAAGTTTTCTGAGAGAAGAATCCAGAGGCTTTGTTTTGATGTTAAGAATGGCTTCAGAGATTGCCGAGAGTGTTGGGTCCTCCCGGTGTGGTGGTGGCGGGGTGTACTTGTACCAGACTGTGGCGGAGGAGTAGAAGAACGTCGTTTTGTGGCTTTGAAAAAGGCAACGCCGGGCTCTTGAGAGTTTCAGGGCCGCCATGGCCGGGGCTCTCCTTCTGGTCCTTCACCAGGCGCTCTAAAATCCTTAACTTCCAATATTAACAACTAAAATTTTGGGTTAGTAGTAACAAGATTACAAATGATTTCTTTTACTACTACAATTAAATCATCTTTAATATGTAATACAAAAACACTAAAATTAACGTATGTGATTTAAATATCTTTGAATCTCATTAATTACGATGTCAATTTTTTTAAAAACAAATTATATATTCATGTCTTAAATCGATAAAAATAGAATTTATGCACTGCCATTTAATTTCTGACAATATAAGATATAACAGTTTGTTTTAGTTGTAATATCTTGTATTAATAGATTATATATTAGTTGAATTAGGCTGCGGAATGGGAAATTACCACCTCACTCGATCGACTCAAAAGATTCTTAGCCAATTCATCGTGAACATTTGGCTTTCCAGATGAGTCGGCTTGGGCTCTGTTTTGGGTCTTCTTTGGTTTTTTAAGACTTTTGGGTTCAAAGATGAGGATGTTAGAAAAGTCCAAATTCGTCTCAAAAATTAGTTTTAATAAACGCATATCTTCGTACCTTAATAATGTAAGATTGGACACCTACATAACAACATGCTCCCTCACTATGAATATGTTTTATTTAAATTTATAATTATGTTAAGAGAAATTGAAACTTTAATACCATCTTAAGAAAGTTTAAATTTACTTCAAAATTTTTCTCAAAAAGTAGATGAAAATAGTCATGTTTAAGAAGGATTTGTGTGGAAGATATTGCAAAGCAAGTATTATGGGTTTGAATCCTCTCGACTACTACATTTCTGATTGACTTGAATATGTTTTGAAACAAATTGTTACTCTCTAATTTAAGTTATCATGTAAAATTTAGTGAGGTTTTAGATCATAAAATATATATAAAAGAAAATTAAGTTTAACATCTACATCATATACACGTGATTGCATTGTGTAATATAAATCAGGATACTCTAATACCACGTAATAAAAAAATAAAAAAATGCTGAACCATCTTCAAAAACCGGCTCATGTTGGGCTAAGGCGTTTGTCAGCAACGATGGATAGGGATTGAGGGCGTTTGCACCTTCACCTTCCTTTTGGCCACAACTAACTAACCTTTACCACATTGAATCAACAACCGTACTACACAAAGAAACGTGCAAAAACAACAATACCTACAAAGTATAGATGTGACCCAACACACTCAGATGCCGGAAAAGTAAGATGGAAAGATATTTCTTCATTAATTTATTCATAGTGCCCCATTTTCCGGCCAAAGAAGATATTATGCATCGTTATGCTTTAACTTTCCCAGTTTAATTAGCTTCCTTTTTTTTCTTTTTTTTTTCACTTTCCCAAGTTTCTATGTTCACATCTCTTACATATTTTGTGAATCTTTCTCTCTCTCCAATAATTATCTTGGATGCCTTTCATGGTTTCGACCAATACAGAAAGAAACAACATTTGTGTTTCAATCATCATGAAATGCCATCTTGTGTACTATTTTCCTTATCCTTCAAAGGTGTGACCACCTAACACAAGGCTTTGGACTGACCTGTTGGGTCGTACAAGAGCCTACAGTTGCCATACGCCGCTGCTGGAGGAGCATCCAAGAAGAAAAGATATTATTGCACAAATTCTACGAGCAAAAACATCACCCCAAAAAAGACAACTTCTTACAGCATTTTGATAATGTTCCTTTTTCTTTGTCTGCAATAGGACGATGATTGCTCCCCAGGCATCCTTAGACTCCAGCCGCCGCCTTTGGATCAGGCAAACAAAGAATGCTTCACCTACAATGCAAACCTCTTGGAAGAAACAGTCCAGGAAGTTACAGTGAAAGAGTTGAAAGTTTCAACCAATTTATTGCGTGTCCAACCAGTACACTAAAACCCTATTTTGCAATCGCCGATCAGGTGGGGGCGGCGCGTGGTCGACTGGTACCAAGCCGGGAAGCTGGCGAACGGTTTCGTGGTTGCCGGCTATCCCTGAGAACTGTTGCATCCACTACATCTCTTCCCGTCCGGCAGGTCACTGCATGCCATAGCCAAAACCGTTTCGTTTTCTTGTTCTTTTTCTTCCTTCTGCTAGTGCGGTTATCCACCGGTGTGGCTTTTTCTTGGCGACGATGATCGCCGCCTCCTACGTGCTTTCCTTGAACGTTATCAACATTGGATTCTAGAAGACGATCCAGTTGCCGCGAAATACTCTCAATCTCGTAAGTATCGAGAAGGGAATTGTCACTACCGATCGGACTCGGCGTCTGCGATCCCTCCATAGCTTCCGCCGCTACTCGCATGGCCTCCAGTCTGAAAACCGATGGTCTAGTGGCTCGACGAGTCTTCATAATATCAAACTCGGGCAGCTGCTTCCCTTCCGACCCCGACCCACGTTGGTACCACGCCCATGCAGCCGCTTTTACCATCCCCAACTCATCGGCGCAGCCTCTCCGCTTCTTCCTCTCCATGAACGGGTTCATGAGAAAGGGTGTAGACAGCATGGTAGGTTGGAAATGGGGGGATCGAATGTGTGGGAAAATTATGTTCCACGCTATGAAGATATAAAGCTGGTGATTCTCTTACCCTGGTAGTTGTGTATGAGATGTCAACAAAGGGGTTTTCATCTCATGGGGTGCTGTCGGAACTGATTAATACCCCATTAAATTGGCATGGGCACAGGGCCAATTGAAGCTTCACGTTAGGTGGGAGTTGGGGCTCCTGTGAGGAACTCTTCTCACTTGGCAACGTAGAGGAGGATTACCACTCTTGGAATTGGGTCCCTAATCGCTGTCTTCGGCTGACATTGGGCCTCTTAATAAGACATGCCATTTTGACCACATATTAGTTTAGTGGTAAGCTAGTATTAGACTGCTTGATCCTTCAACAAATGGGTGCATAAGCTTGTAACACCTAGGTACATAAGTTGGGTACATGAATATAAAAGGAAAAAGTGAAAAGCAATAAAATTTCCAAGTTGGATAAGCAAATAAGATGTATTTCTGCATTATACTTCGCTTTCAGCCTTTTTCCTCATGTTATGGTCCATTGTAACGGGCATGCTGACTAAAGACGTCATAACTACCGTCCACGGGCGTAATGGCACTCCTCGTGTCTACAGCATTCAATTCTTTCACATTACTCATTCTGTGCCATGGATTCCACAACCATCGCCTTTCGAAGGCGTGTATTCTTGTCACTGAGGATTTTAGCCCTTAATCAGCCAACAACCGAGTACTAAACTCAGTTATTTGAATTCTTGTATAGAAAATCAACAGAATAAAGTTGTTGATGAATTTATCTTTCTGCAAGGAAGGAAATTGGAGCTGCAGTTGCAATGATACAGCATCCTGTGATCAGTTGTCAGTCAGATAAAATGGTCACTCCAATTTAAATGCAACTTGCTCTACTTTCAACACGACTGTCACGTATTGGCTGGCAAGTGAAAAGCATGTACAGTTTCACGCCACCTTCTTTGTAAACGTCCTGTGAACTCCACACCAAAAATCCCGCTTTATTGCTTGGTGGGTAAGGAAATTTCCAGCTTAGTTTTTGCGTTTCCTGTGCTTAAGTTCAAATTCCGTGCGCTTGATTTCGTCTTGCAGCTCTTCTAAGGTTGTTCCTTTAAGTTTCCGTGTCCTGTCAGTATTGCCATCACTAATCAAGATTGAAAGATGCTTCAAACAGGAAAGATACTCGGCCTTCACAGGAGGAGAGTCAGAAATAGACCTCTCAGTTTCAAACTGCATCCAAAGAACATGTCCAGATCTTAGCTGTTTGCTGTGTGATCCATAAATGAGCCAATGGTTTCACCATACAAAATTTTGAAATGAAGTTCTCTGACAAGTACGAACACATGAAAAGAATTATTTAACAAAATTATCTGCAATTGGAGGACTGGGTACAAGATTGACATGAAAATATAATGAAACGGTTCACAGGACATGCAGGCGGTAGGAGACATTTATGGTCAAAAAAGGGGCAGCAATAGTAAAAATGTATTTTGAGTAAATGATTACGATCACTAATGTGATGATTTTCTGTTTACTGGAAGCCTACAAAGGCGATATTCTATGGACTAACTAGTACTATACCAGCTGTTAGAACAAGCAAATGATAAAGCCAATATTTAACATCACCGGAAGTATTGCCAAATGTTGAACAGGCCAGAATACCTCTTTGTAAGCAGAAATGCATTGGAGAAGTGCACTTTCAGCTTCAGCAATATATAAATGATCCTGTTTCACATAGTCATGTAATATAGGTTCAGCCAAGTGGAACAGATTACTTGAACGGATCAAAAGAGATGGTCAAAAAATAACTGAAAAGGGGCAGAAAATAAACTTCCTAATGAGCATTACTAGACTACTGATTACACACTTGTATTTTATTTAAATACACGTTTTTAAGCAAACTGCAAGTCAAATATTATTAGAGGGTTGGAAAGTTAAGGAATAGTTGATCAAGCAAAAACATATGGCTATCAAGAAAAATTTCTACGTTAATTATTACTCATGTGGCAGTGACAAAATGGTCATCACAAGTTTGGGTCGAAGGTAGAAGATTTAGTCATATTTGCTTTCTGAATCGATATAAAGAGTAAGAGGAGTGGGATTCCCTTCAGTCAATTACACCAGCTTTCCATTTTTATTCTTTTTTTAATTTACTAAGCTAGGTTCCTTGCTACAAGCAATAAGCATATTAAGCATGGACATGACGAGAATAATAAAAGGTGAAAGCAAAGTAAGATTCAGCATGTGAGTCACAAGGAATAACCAGTACTATCTAAAGTGAAGTACGGTATGAGTTACAAGAGTCAGAGAGAATTTGGTAGCCAATCTTATACGGGAGCAAAGAACCTCTCCATCGGGCTGTCAGGGCATGATGATGATATTCCCCAATACTCTCATGCAAGATGCTCTAACCTGGCGTAATGAGGTCCACTTTAGGGTGATTTGAAAGGAACCTTGCCAAACCACAACTTGGAGGTGGTGTTGGAGATCCAAAAGCATCTGACACAGATTTTTCAAATTTTAAATATTTGACTTTCAAAAGTTATGCGAGAAATTATGGAGATTTTGTATCTTATATTCAGCTGGGAAATCATTAAAAAGAGCCAACTTGCCAGCTTCTTGTCCTAGTTCCTGTAACTTCTTGGGTTGTCGTCCTTACTTGAAGAGACATATAAAAGCTTAAGAGAGATTTTTCTATGAGCAGGGAAGGGGGATTCCAAGCATCATTCATCGAGTCCAGAAAGATGCATGTTTGAAGAACGTCAAAACATAAATAATTCCATAACTTTCATACACCACCAAATGGTCGTGCCTATGGAAAGAATTAGAAGAAATTTGGTTTCCCTACATAGGAAATATTGGTGCACAGGCTTTTAATGCAAACAAGCTCAAATTTTGGAAGGATGCGAAGTTTGCTCATATACCTTATGGAGGTTATGCCCAGATCTAGAAACCTTAGAAAGTGAAAAAAAATGCAGAAATAGGCCTATACTGACTAAATTTCTTGATCCACGAACATTGGAACATCAAGATCAGAAGATGGCTCATCAGAAGACTAACTGTTCATAAAATCTAGTAGTTCCAGGAGAAAATGGCTTTCAACTAAGCAGAGAATTCCCTTATTGGTCAACCAAAGTAGTGGTACGACATTCTTTCATAGTAACATGGAAGAGGCTGGTTCCAACATGGAAGACTATGATACAAGCATCATATATGTAGGGAGATTCAAGGAACACACACGCATGGGAAAACACATCATCTTCATTTTAAGTTCTATGACCATGTTTCTATAAGCTTGTATTAGAGATTCAGGATCTCGTGGGATGATGCACAAGCCTTTCAGTGAGTTGAGCTAACCAAGTATTTCTAGCTGGAGGAACTTCATAAGCATTACACCAGAAGGGAACTTTTCCAGCAAAGTCCTCTAGAAAACAAGAAAAGAACTCTTCAAAGAAAAGCAGTTGAAAAACAAAGGCTCCCACGCTCACTAATCACTTAGGCACAGCAGGCAAAAACGGTTAATGAATGTAAAGTCTTGATCACTGACCCGTGACTCTTGTAACTCTTGCTTGTTAATCTCTAGAAGCCCCAGGGCATCAAGGGACTGTAACTGCAGGCAGAACAAATTTATCAATTGCATGGAAGGGATCAACAACCACAAAAGATAATGCCTGCAAGTTAGAACAACATAATTGAAGAATTCAAAATCAAGCTTAGTTTATGCTAATGTTTATGCTTTGTCCATTCCAGATTGACAATTGTTGGCAGGACTTTTTTGGTAGCTTTGATAGCGTCAGACCCAAAAATACTGACCAACATGAACTCGAGAAAACTGCAATTGTCATCATGTAGCATCCAAGATTTCCAAACTCGGTTTGTTTTTACTGTCATTTTTCATTCTCTTTTCAGCTATTTGAGATACAAGAGTAGTAGCATGTCAGCATATACCACTGAAGAAACTGATCAATACAAACCCAAGAGAACTATATAATACTTGATTAATTAGTGTATAAAGCAAGAGAATATTCAGAGAGACTTTGTTTTATAATGCCATTATATATATATGATGATTCCAAAGTTGCTGCTATGTGAACCCACATAACTTATGTTGCTTCAGAATGTTTTGCAGAAATAACAAGTTGAACGCTATCAAGTTTAATTTATCACCTGTTGTCAGGTTTTGAGGGGTCCTGAGAAGAATTGAAATTAAACGAAAAAGGTTATTCATGTCCTAGAAAGATTTTTAAATTATTGTATATAAGAAAAACCTTTCGGTAGTTTATATATGAAAATTTGGTACAGGAAGAATCAATCTTCTAGTTGCAACCATTTAACAATCTTCTGACTCAAAAGAGCAACTGGAAATCAGAATGAAAGGCTTTCTGATTCATACAGAACAAAAAAAAACACTCAATCGTTGTTGCTTAATCATCAATACTGACAGAAAGGTTGGACGATGGATAGGAATCAAAATCAAGTTTCCCGAAAAAGGTTGTGAATGCTGACATAACATACACAATTCGCACTGTATTACACTCTGATGAAGCTACAAAAATATCTACAAAGCTTCCTTTATTGTGGCCTCTGCCTCTAGCATTGGTTCAGGATTTTTGAGAAGCTCAACCATTTCATGGATTCCTGATATCACCTCTTCCATTTTCGATCCTGGTTCTTTTTTTTTTTACCCAGAAAATAAATTAAAAAAGAAAAGATTTGGGAAATGGAGCTCACTTGGGGGATGTTCTAATGCAAATCAGAAGGAAGTTAAAAATCTTGTAAAGATTTTGGAGCAGAGATTCCATCGTGTTCTGCCTTCATGGGAACCATAACCTCCTCCCATGTCGCAAGGCAAAAACAAAATGCCAACAGATAACGAATGAGATGGTCTTAACGGATATGTATACATATATGCATATATTGGCTAGTCAGAGTGTAAGTATTAAATCCATTCCTGAGAGTTCATTTGACATTACTGAAAAAAACTTATGATCAAATACAGCTACTGACTCCTGAAAAAACCAGATCTTACGTACAAGGACAGAAACTGACCAGTATGGCTAGTGCTGCACGCCCGTCACTTCTTTTTTCTCCAGGTGCATCGCCACTTTTCAAGTTTCCTTTCTGTTTCCTAATTTTATCTAAACCATTCCGAGCTATCCTATCATGTAAAGAGAACTGCATGATTAATCTCAAAGATCAACACATCAAAAATTGGGAATCTTGGAAAAGAAGATGAAAAAATTGACCAGATTTTCCTTTTTTTTTGTGAAAGGAAGTTAGAAACTCCAAAATTGATGATTAAAAAATAAAAATTAATAAAAAATTCCGTTTCTACTTATTGTCAATTACCCAAAAAGGAAGACTAAACACACTGGACAAAACTAAACACAGCCAATAGGTGTACAACTTAGTAGCATCAGCAAGCAAGCAATAACCAGGTGATGGTATAAAAAATGCTCCCTAAGTTAGCTTTCATGTTTTGGCACTAGAACATAAATACACTATAGAACTACTTGTGAAGATATTTAACTCGAGGGCACAGATTGGTTATCCCTAAGCAACAACTCTTCAGTGCTTGAGAATTTTATCAGGTTGTAATGCTTGAGTAGCTATGAACTGAAATTAACTAAAACTCAGAATCTTGGTTGTCTATAACAGGAGTAGATTTAGCAGCATCTACAAGGGAAAACAAAATCAGAGAAAAGTTGTGCACTTCAGCCACTCTCTGATTGGATTTACCATCCCATAGATCGCATGTGAAGAGTTAGATAGACTCCAGAGCTCAAGTGTTGGATTATCATACATGCATCAATTCCATGAATTTTGAAAACATATACAATCCTAACTTTTTGAAAACTTAAAAATATTGGATCTTCTAAGAATAGGAGAAACAATATGGGAAAGAGAGGCTACTGATAGTTAAAAGTAGCAATCATTATAATATTCCTTACTTCATAAGTAAGCATGTTATTGAACCAAATTCCTGTTGTGTTGTTAAAAGAGTGATACCATGACAAGTAACTCTTTGTCAAGCAGTATACTGACAATTTCAACCCCGGAAGAATTTTCCTAAAATGATGTCTTTTCCTTGTTATGAACAACACGAGAATTATTGCATTTATTTTTAATAATCTTCACTATTACAAATGAAATTAAAATAACCCAGCAAGAAGGGAAAACCCCCTCAAAAAAAAAAAAAGGGTCAAAAGAAGAATGTGTCAAAGAGACTACGGACTGATTGATTTACTATTTAGGCAATGACAGTTATCAACAGTAACTTTACTTTAACATAACTTTTGGAATCAAATATCATTTTTGAATTCTAAGATAGTTATAAATTGGAAAAATAAAACAACCTTATGGAACTGCATAAAAGATCCTTCGCATTTTCAAGCTCAGCAAGTGCTCTAGAAATATCCACCTTCTTTAGTCGGTTGGAATTAAGCATTCTCACTCTAGCAATGTGAAGCATGTTGGCTCCAATCTGACAATCAAGAAGGAAAGAAAGCCTCATTGGGTATGCTATCTTTTCCTCTCACTAATTATAGTATTGATATATGGTAGAAAAAAGAGAAGGAAAAAAGAGATATGCTGCAGCCAAGATAATATTTTTGAATGACAATGGACTATTGTCTTAGACATCGCTTCTGCAATCAAGTTTGGTCATGGTCTGAACCATTTTTGGGTGTCTTATATGCATCTCCATATGTGCAAGGCTTTGAGTTTGAAATAAGAACTGGTTATCATATAAAACCCAAAGCAGCTGCTGTCAACAAGTTTCCACAACCAAACTTCCACCACAAGCATGATAACCAGGAGGAAAGTCGTACAAATAACAATTCAAATTGCTGAATAGAGATGAGCAAAAGCAAATTAAACAGAATCCACTGGCTATGGACATAGACCAAATTTTGGCACTTATACCAGAAAAATCAACCTATATTCATTTAAGTCCTTAAAAATTCAAACTTCAACTATTTCAACTAGTCCATAAAACTCCTCAAACTAATTTATAAAAATAATCACCTCATACCCTTTTGAGAACACAAAAACAATTAAAGATCCCACCATCTTTTTGGCAAGACAAGTTGTCATTATGATTACAATCATCCTTGTTATTAACTGGAAAAACTGAGCAGAATTCGTGAAAATTACACTGGCTATGGACATAGACCAAATTTTGGCACTTATACCAGAAAAATAAACCTATATTCATTTAAGCCCTTAAAAATTCAAATTTCAACTTTTTCAACTAGTCCATAAAACTCCTCAAGCTAATTTATAAAAATAATCACCTCATACCCTTTTGAGAATGCAAAAAGAATTAAAGATCCCGCCATCTTTTTGGCAAGACAAGTTGTCCTTATGATTACAATCATCCTTGTTATTAACTGGCAAAACTGAGCAGGATTCATGAACATCACATTTTGTCTTCGTGTCTTGATCATTTTATTAATAAAACATCAGCTAATCATAATCTTAAATTTTGGTCTTCCTCTGTACTGAATCCATCTCTTTTACTTTCTTTCCCCACCCCCTTTATCTCTCCCTACATCTCCAAGAATATAATGATGAGACGCATCACATAGGCCCAAAACACATATTCTTTGCTCAAGATAAACAATTATAAAGCTTAATAATCACTAAACTGTAAACTAAAGTTTAGATGTAGTTGGTTAAGATTGATTCTAGATATATGAATCCTTCAAGAAGTATAGTCATCTGTATGATATATTTGGATTCATTATCTCAAGAGCTTTGGACAACCATTAGTGGAAACATAAAAGCCAAAAAATAGTTCATTTTTACTCAGTTGCAGCCGAAAATTAAGCAATTTTCATTGATCCTCACACAACAGTTGGTACACATTGGCATCCCAATACCACGCTCTAACAGGTGGTTGCATACATCTTGCTCCCGTTTCTTGATTGATCAGATTTTAGTATTATCTAGCCAATTACATAAGCCTTGTTCCCTAATGTATTTACCACTTATTTCAATCTTATTCTTTGTTTAAGTTACAACCCAAAACATTCCTGGAATGTGTTTGTCTCTTTATAAAAGAAGATCATTATATGGTACAACACATGATAAGACATAGATAAACTGAATCTACAGAGAGCAAAAAAAATACATGTAAGGCGATCTAACATATTAAATTAATTTAGTGTTTGTAAAGAGTTCGGGTGCAAAGCTCTGAAGCTGTAACTTCTAACTTATATGTTAGCCACATAGTCCTAGATATATTGACGGTGTCACAATATAGGTGAACTTAATGAGTCAAAAAGAGAAAGAGCAAACCAGAATATGATCTTCAGGAAGTAATGTTTTCCAGGCATCAAGACATCTGAAAGGTTAGAAATTTATTTCCTTTAGAATCATCACACAGCTATTTTTTGCGGACAGTTATATACTCAACCATTCACCTTTCAAGAAGTTCTTTTGCTTCCTTTAAGTTCCCGGTAGACTGTAGAGTCAGGGCTAACTGTTCTGCTGCAATAATAGTGTCCGAGGAATTCCATCCCTGTCTTACAGAATAGTACAATGTAAGAAAAGGATGACAACACAGAACTGTAAACTAGTGGTAGAAACTCCTCAGAATTACTGTGCAAACGTGTTAAAAACAAAAATACAGCATGCATATATTCTGCATGCATAGATAAAATACAACTATCAGTTCTTGAAATGCCAGGACATTTTATGGAAATGGAGCATTATTGCTCAACTCGTTGTCTTTTAGATTACTCTTTGATTGGATGAGAGTAGTGGGATCTTAGCTTCTTTCAAATCTTTTGATCTTTGCAATCCTTAGCTTTTCCTGTATACTTCCTATGCACAAACATGGAATCCACAACTATTCTTAACAGAATCTTATTACATATTGGTAGAAAAAACAGATCTCAAACAAAATTTACTGTACTAGACAGAACAATATGTCTACAACTTATGAATATCAAGATTCATCTAAAATATCCGAGCACAGGAACACCAATTAAGAAAAACTTAAGCAGCGAAAAAGAAAAATTACAGCAGATAAGAAAGTTGGAAAAGAAAAGAAAGTAGACCTTTGATAACTCCATTATATGCAAGATCTTTCTCAGCACATTCTCAGCCTCTGCAGGATGATTAGACTTCAGATATATCTAGAAACAAACCAACAACAAAAAAGTGGGGAAGTCACAGTCAGACTTAGAAGATTGAGAAGAAAAGAAACTGAAAAAAATGCAGAAACTAAATCTAAACGCATCAAACATAAACATGAAAATTAGGTTCACATAAGCAAAAAAAATGGTAATACACATCTTAAAGCAGAATTTACAAAATAGGCAGAGTTATTTTACGAAAAATCTGTTCAATACTAGTGAAGAGAAAATATCTTGTAACTAGAAAGATGCAAGAGGCAAATCCTTAGACACATGGGATGCATATAAAAGGTTCACCAAAAAATCACAATTCAAAACTCTTTGGCAATAAATATTAGAAAGAGGAAATAGAATGCTTTTCAAGGCAAGTGTTCAATACACCAAAAGATCAGAGAAATAAATACATAAGCTTAACAATGGGCATCCAAACACATTGAATCTTGAATTCTCTCCAAATCATCCACATGAGGCGCACAGGGTTTGCATTCAGGATGAAGAAATTTTCATGTAAGCAGCACATACCTCCAGCTGATATAGACCTCAATAACCTTCTGAGGAATCACATATACTAAGCCTCAAACGTGGAAGCAAAGCAATTGTTCAACTAATGGTCACTCAACATGATATTCACTCACGTAAGACTAATTCACATAAATAGTATTTTTCTCAATGAGATTTTCCATAGCTAGAGTTTCCAGAGGGCAGCTTGCTTAAACTAAAAAAGAAAACAGGGGAAAATTTAATATGATCTTTGCTATGTGGTATTCTTCCAAGGGAACTGTGCGCTGGCCACTTCAACGCCTAACATGGAGTATGGATAAAGATATCACCATTTAGATTTAAGTTTACAGAACAATGCTATCATTCCATTTGCCTGACAGGGAAGTAGAATAAATGAGATAAGAAAGATTTAAACAGGTTCTAATCCACATAAGCATGTACAGATCCGAAATTTCACAATCTGATTGGAGTCTGTCTGAGAAAGAACCTGATAAAGCATATAGCAAGCATCTTTATCATATGTCGAGAACTAATTAGGAATAGCGCCTTTAACATTTCATCCCCAAAACATTCATGAGCCAAAACCATGAACTCCAACCACCCCCTACCTGAAAACTTCTTCCAACCAGTGTTAACAAATTTTCAATGACTACATACATGAAATTCTATCATCAGTCAAGACATCCACTAAAACAACATTAGATATAAAACTGCCGAGAGGATTAGGACAGCAGAATTCTAAACTATAAACATTAGAAATGACAAGAAAAATCAAGTTCAAGGCCATAGGAAACACAGAATAAGAGAGCTGTTCTGTGCCCAAGAAACTTAAACTAGAGGCACTAGAAGATCTCTATAGGTTTATCCAACAAATCACAAGAATGAAGGTAAGAAGAACAACCTGAGCCAGGTATCGCAATCTCTTGACACAAATAGAAGATTCCCCAAGGCCACCTTCCTGGAAAAGACTTTGCAGTGCAATGAGAACTGTAAAACCAAACTGAAATACGCCCACAGTTATGGAAATCTCAAGTAAAATAATGAGGCACCTCTAGTATCTTAATGGAATCCTGAATCAGAACCTCAGCATCCTTCTCTTTTCCTTGCAGATAAAGCACCTGTACTAGGAAACTAAATTGCAGTCAAAATCACCCAAATAAAATATTAATTATTATTACAAAGAGACATAAATAACAGAAGATGAATATGTAGAGCAAAAGCGAGATACTTAGACTTAGGGTCCAAATGACATGAAAAAAAATATTCCATTTTGTATAAAATACCACTGATATCTCTTGACTCTAATTCAGAGTCATGAACAACTTAACTTCACCCTTAATGCAGAATAACTGTAAACTTAATAGGGCTAAAACAGCGAAACAAGTAACCTTGTACCTGTGTCATGTACAACACTTCCTAAAAACCACAATAATACAGAAAACTAGGTGAGAACCACCCGTGCCCTCTGCCATTCAGACTTCAAGACCTTAGATATAAACTTAGAGCCATTCAGTGTTTTCCTCTAATACTTTTGGCCAAAACAATACAAGTAGCCTTGTAACACTCAAAAGGTTGGCTAAATATCCTAAGACCTCTAACTACCTTGTAAGGAAAACAAAACACAAGCAAAGTTGTTGCCTAGACCAAAGCCATGTACTCAAAACAATTGGAGCATAACTTAATATATTTATAACTACCTTGTAAGACCAACGAAAAGAAAAATGCACACTGAATGCACAAAACAATAACAATTAAACTGATGTTCAACAACTCAGATCCCAAGCTTACAGCGGAGAATGACAAAGAAGCACAACAAACATAAATTTTGAATCGCTTTTTTATGGCAGAAAGCATAACACAAGAATGCAATACAAACAATGACCAAAAGCTTCAAGAAGTTACCATTCCAAGATGATACATAGTGTCTGAGTAGTCTGCATGACCATGTCCCAGAACACGCCCCTGTATCTGAATGAACATAATATAACATTCAGATCACAAAAGTAGCAATTGAGTCTGAAATACAACATGTAGAGAATAGGAATCTAGAGCCAAAAAAAATAAGATTAAGTTGCAATAGAGGCAAAGATTTTGCTTATGGTTCATACCTTTAGAGCACGCTGCCCAGAGACATCAGATATGCATAGAAAAACATCAGCACAAGTTGTCGGTTAAAGTTAAAGGGAACAATAACAGTCATAAGCAAAAACATGAAGAATATATCTGCTTAACAGATAATGTGGGAAGTGCATCAGAAACCCCTGGGAAAAATAAAAAGAGAAAATTAAATATCAAAATAAATCAGCGTGTTCAGACCAAAAACTCATAATATGAACAAATTCCATGTGGGTCCCCAAAACTCTAAGCCAATGATGATTTGAGATAGAATAAAATTCTTATGTCCATGATTAAGTGCATGATATTACAAAGCAGTCAATCCAAAATTTATTTACAGGTAACATGGCTACTAGAGATGAACAAAACCCTATTCTACAGATACCGTGAAACACATTTCATATTCTATCCCATGTCTTTCCAATCATTCTCATTCATTTGTAATAGTTTCATCAATAACAAACTGATTTATTCTTTAGAAATTAGCATTTGTTTCAGATAACCAAAGATTCTCAATCATCGCCCACGTTATGTTCAATCAATGTAACTTATGGTTCTTTGCGGATGTGTTCCATCCTCTATATATGGTTCATGTCTCTCCCTTATTCATGGCCCATTTCTAGGTCTCTTTTCCAGGATGAAGAAGTACAGGTTCTAACTCCAACTTACTTGGAATTGTTAGACATTTGAATTTTTACACTTTCAATTTTTCTTCATCATATCTCTTGTATACTTCCTATATAGTATATTTATGCCTTACTTATTTTTCACTGAATTTCTAATATTCATTCTGAAGAAGTTATTGTAATAAAGATACTCATCAAGAAAACACCTTCATATTCTTGCTATGCTTCTTAACTTGAGCACTTTTAACCAAGCTCTACCAGGCAGTCGGACTCTTAGCAGGACCACCTATGAACGCATGCTTTTGGGGAACATGGAGAGGGTGGATAGCTGCGTAGTTGAATGAATTCGTTTGCAGATAGATAAATTCCCATTCTATCTGGACATTGAAGGCTTGGGCAGGGGGTGATGGATTAGGAACTTTTAACCAAGCTCTGTTATGAACATGGTGAGGCATGCTGATAGAATGATGAATAAAGAAACATGATGAGTAGATATCTGCACTGCTTAGCGCATCACATTGGATGAGCTTGTGGAAAAGCATTAGATGAGGTTCAGATTTATTTTCTAAGCAAGTTAGTTTTATCATTGGGATAACTAGCAATTTGCTTTTGGATTATTTATCATGTGATGACACTTTATGGGATTTCTTCCTTGAACTATTTTTTGGAATTTACCTCCTTACTGTCCTCTCATACACATCATCATGACTTATACCAAAACTATTTATTTAACATACCAAAATAACATTAAAATGTAGCAAAATAAATGGAAGAAGGGAACAGAAAAAGAAGAATATAAAACCAGCTAACTTCTCCACCACATGACCAACTATAGCTATGCAGCTTTAATCATCAACCAGAAAAAAGGGAACTATACTAAGACATTTTACCCTCATTCTACCTCAACAGGGTTAGAAGGTCTTAAAATCAATAGAACATACACAACCATTCCATATAAATCTAAAGCAGCCTGTTAAAGAAAAAAAAATTGCAAGTAGGACAGCAAAGTTGATGCACTTATTATCAAAATAGATTAGATTTAAAGTGTAATAGAAATGCACATAATAATTTGATTACCTCATAGCAGACAGTGGCTTCTTCCAGCTTCCTCTGCATCAGATAGAACTGACCAAGGTTGCGCAAAGCAGCTCCTACACTGTATTGATAACAGGTTATGGAGCACATCCAAGTACCCAGTTATGCAACTTAGTGATGAAGAGAATCACGTGTTTTCTAGCATATCAAAGCAACTACTGCTGATTGATGCAAAGGTATTATCAAACATGAGTGCACGCATGCAAGTACATGTGTAGAAGGGTCAGTTGTATCACTTCCAAGTACCTACCTACCTATAATCTGCAACTCAATAAACAAGCACAAGTACCTAACTGCACAATAAATGTTATTGCTAGGGCAGGGCCAAAAGCTGTAGCTGAAAAGATATTTTCTTAGACCTACTTTCATATTTCGTCTTTAAGAAAATGTGAGCCAATCAAATAGAGAGAAGGAACCGTAATGATGGTGACATTGCCATGAATAGTGGTAGTCGAAGTTCAAAGTCAAGCTCTACGTATCCCTTGTTATTCTTTTATTCATTGAGAACACTTTTATTTTGGTTGATTTTTGCTGAAAGAGTTCCACGATCCCTAAGTTCAGAGAATATTTAGATCCCTCTAAAACTTAATATACAATATGTCTGATAAATATTGGAACTTTTATTTAAAAGAAACTATCCATTGCTCCGTTTTGATATTAACTGCAAATTTGCATTGCTGTGTCAAAAGAAGGCCAGCTAGAACACAAACCAAAAAAAATGCGAGTATTTCAGTTCATACATCTAAACACTCATTATGTAAGTAGGCTTTTCAAGTGGACCATGATGAAGTGCTTTCTTCGCTGTCTTCAAAAAACAACTGTCACTACATACAGACCCAAACCTAGGTGATCAATCCATGGACAAGATGAAGCAACTTTTTCAGGTTCAACAAATCCACCGGTAACAGATTTGTGGGATTGACTTAAGAGGGTATGAAGGTTTAATGAAGGTTTAAATTTCTGAAAGTAAACTCCAATGGCATAGGACTTTGAGAATCCTTTGCTATAACTCAATAAGCGTAGTATACTCAAGAATTGAAGTCAATACACAATCATGAGTTAGAGGCAATCCAAGTCAATTTCATACTCCTATAAGGATGGATCATTAAGAACCAAATTGATTTATTCCACATCTTTTTCCTCCATAAGCACTCCTTGTACATCCTTTGCTCTCAAAAGCAGTAGTCATGAATGCAATGAAACTATACCGTATATCATCAGGGCCAAATGATTCTTCCAGTATGTTTATGGCCTCCAAATACAAAGGTTCTGCTTTATCAAATGCCTTCTTAACTCTATAAAGCTCTGCCTGAAACAGAAACAACAGGGAATAGTACTTTTGGTAAAATAGGAAAGTTCCACATCAAGTAGATAAACACAGTTTTCCAGACTGCACAAGTTTATAAAAAAGTTTTGTTTGTCCTAATATGTTTTTTTTTTTTTTAACTTAAGCTGATTCCCAGCAAAAACCTTTACAAGATAGTTCTAGCAACCGACAAGTCACTCCATCAAATGGAGGCTGAGGGTCCCAGATTTATCCGATTTGGACAATTGGGCTTAAGACCATCCTCATCTCAGCCTTAACAATCTCCGCATGTCACTCCTCAGTCTCACTGCTGCAAAGAATTACAATATTGCCTTGCTATTTGCAGTATTTCAAAACAATTCTTCCAACTCATTAGCAAAAATAACAAGACTTGGATCACCAACTATATTACATGCAGCATTGACTTTAAGTCATCACACCCTATCGGCATGTGATTTGCAAAGCCAAAACTACCAAAATGCTTTTGACTCTCCTTCCTTTTTTTGCTGTAGAAAAACCACTCAAACCTGTCCCTTTCCACCACTCTTTTATATATATATATATATATATATAGAGAGAGAGAGAGAGAGAGAGAGTGTAAAAGTACAGCAACAAAGCCTACTTTTTCATGGAAATTGGATATTGGACACTAGACAAAACTAACAATATAAAAATCCTAGAGTAATATACTTGATTATAAGACTAAAAATATTAAAGAATAAGATTAAGCATAAAATCTTATTTATGCTAACCAAATGGTTCGCACACTATCACGTGAATAGATGTATGATTGAATTGTCAAATTGCCAGTTACCCAAAAGATTAAATTAATGTTAAACAACAAATTTTACTTAATTGATACTCTTAGCACTTTTGTTGTATATAAACCTAAAATTTCTCTCACTAGGAGAAATATACCATGTGGAATATTTAATTGAAATAAAAGGTGAATTGTTAATCAAAATACAAATCGGGGTCTCTAATATGATGATAAGTTTATTTTTTTGATCAACAATCTCATAAAGGTGCTATTTTTAAAATAAAAAAAGATATTATACCATTTTTGGTTATATACAAGTACCAATTAAATTAGATATAAAAGAGTCCTCTTGAACTTAGCATTCTACCAAAATTCCATGACATCCACTAAGACAAAGGAACATCTATTTGACACTTTGAGCATATCTAATTAAAATCTTCTTATTATAGCCAAAATTTGTACACGTCATAATTTAATGATTAAAAAATTCAGCAAAAGGAACCCATAAAGAAACATACACATTATGAAAAGAATATAACTATAGCAACAACAAGAACACATCAGTGGTAAAAATATAGAGAGAGGAAGAGAACACATCTCTTTATCAAAAATAAAAATTACCTAACCCTAACTAATCACATTGTTTCATTAACTTAACTGACTCTAACATTTTATACACTTGCACACTAATCTCTGCAGTAGTTTCTTCTTAATAGCTACACATGTCAAGCAGTAACCACCATGCATAAGGTGCCTGGAAACTATGTTTCCAGGTGCATTCCTCCAACTTACTATGCTGCAGCAACAGAGTTAGAAAAGTTTAACCACAGTAACAACCAAGGGATGACAACCATCTACAGCATCTCATTTATGAAACCCACCAGATTGTTGCATGCAGATGCAACATGCGGATCCCTCTCACCAAAACCTTCTTTAGCTTCTTGTAGTGCAGAAAGGAAATACTTCTCAGCCTCATCCAGTTTTCCCTAGCAGAAAAAAAGCAACATACAAAAATCATCAGATAGTACAACAAACCACATAGAATAGCAAACAGAAGAAGTTAGGCTCAAGTATATCATTGGTCTCTAAAAAAAATAACCCAATTCCAATCTCATCCTTAGTAACAATATAGTGTCAATTGCTCCTGCTTTCTCAAATGAAACATTTTAGTTTTTGGCAATACAGCACCCATGATATGACCGAAAATGCTGATTTGTTCTATTATTTGATGATACAACAAAATTAGTCTAGTAAGCATATCAGCAAATGTTTGAAAGGAACTTTCATAAAACTAAACCAACCAAAGTTCCAACACTCATTTTCTTCTTCCTCTTGCTGGCACTGGCACAAGAGCTTCCTGTATAGCACATTATTCCATCTTTTTCCCCTTATATTTTCCTTCCCAACAAATCCAGCAATGCAAAGAAAATCCGGATAGTAGTGGTATAAACCAACGAAACCTTCAACTTAACACAGTTGGAACTAGAAGGAGGTTCGCAATAGAACATAAGTACAGGACAATTAGATAATGCAGTGTTAGTGCTAGATAGTTCGTGGGATGTGATGGAAGTGTGTCCTGCCAATTCTGGAAGTAGGTGGTAGTGGCAAAAAACGATACATTGGATGAGACAGTGAGGGTGGAGAATAGTAGTATCTTCAAGGGACTGGTGGTGATGGTGTTGCTGGCAGTGACAAGTGGTGAGGTTGGCTTCCTCTAGGCAAGAGTAAAATCCCTTTTTGATTTAGGAATTGCTTTTTGCCTGAAGCTAGACTTATCATTGTCCAATTGGGCCTGTAGCTAGACCTGGCGACGCAGCAAATCACCCCATTGCAGTCAACTCAAACCAAGGGTGGGGTAGAGAGAGGAAAGTGGCATGGTCGAGAAAGCATTTGACGCAACCAATGGGCTTGGCTATGACATTGTGGAGCTTGGAGGACATAAGCCGATTGGGGGGGGGGGGGTAAGAAAAAAGAAGAAGAAGAAGAAGAAGAAGATAGGAAACACATCAGCAGTTTCTGTCATTCCATGATAAACCATAATGCCAAAAAAAAAAAGACTTATTTGCAATAAAATGTCTATTTGACATTTTAAAAAAATTCGGCTTCAGACTTAAATGTCACTAATTTTTCATGGATTGAACATCTAGTTTGACAAAGAAAATATCGGAGTCAATTAGGCTATAAATACTTGCCTGCAAGAACAAATCCCTCCCATTATCGGTAAATACTCTCCACTTAGATGTATGTATGTTTGATATGACAGAGCCATCTTCAACCTTACGTAGTCCAACTTCCCCAGCCCCTCCATTGTCATTTTCAGCAACTGATTCAGTTGATATGTCATTTGCTAAGACAGGGTTGGCATTTATCCCAAGGATTATTCCTGCAAACAAATTAACATAGTCATCAAATTGCTATATTGAAATTCTTTATTATTGTCAATTCTATTGGAATCATTCTTATTATGAGTCCCAAATGAAACTGCAGCTTCATATCTGCATATTTCAGGAGAAGCGGATAACAATTGGAATCTTTATTTCATCATAGCATTTCCAAGTTTAGAAGTTAGAGTCTGTGTAAATTTTGTTTAAGTTACTGCATTCTTATTGTCCCTTGAAAAGGAGGGGATAGGTTGCGTTAAAGCTTGACTAACAACAGAAAAATCAATATACAGTCTCATCATAATGCTTAGTTAGTGCAAGGGTCAAAAATTGGTCAACCATACACTAATTCACTGTAGAGCCTAATGAGGACCCTGGTAATCCCATTTTTTGGCGCCACTGTCAAGGGCTATAATGGTTACTCGGTTTTTTGCCTGTTAGAAGAGGAAACTTGGGAGCCTTATAAGAGTTGAAATTTGGAGTGCAGTCCCATCATGTGTTAAGTGCACCACCTAAAGAAAGCAGAGAATTGGTAACTCCAGTAGTTTTTAGCTCCCTTTCAGTTCCCTTAAGTCTATATGCTCATGATCTTCTTATGACCATATGATTGCTTAAGAGAGACTACAACGCTCATTGTGTCCTGATTTTGTTAATCCATCTATTTTAGTTTGTAGCAATATCACTCATATCATAGTTACAGTTTGTTGTCTAGTGAGTTACTGACTGCCAAAAATAACCAAGAAGAGTAAGAATCACCAAAAACACTATGACAACCTTCCTAGAAAGTATGCAAAGACATTTGATGGAAACTGGCATCCCAGGTTTGGGTATACAACTTATATACAAAACTACACGCATCATAAGCCTAATGGACATAAAGATCTCTCTAGCAATAATACTTTGGGAAGGAAAAGACTATTCCAGATAAAAAATTTAATTGAATTTTTAAGGTTATTCCAGATTCAAGAATAATGAGAATATTTTTGGTAAACTTCCTTGATGAATGAATTCTACGACCCAACAACAAGAAGTATACCAGCATGTGCACATATAAGCCATAGAAAATGGTTCCTCTTGTTCATCCCCCAAGTATAACCTCCACAACCATGTTCACAAGAAAATGTTTCTCCTGCAAAAGAAGGGAAAAAAAAAACAGTGAGCAAAGCAAGACTACTTGTAGACCAGTAAAATGACAGGTTTAATTACTTAAGCAGCCATCCTAAATTTCACAAGCCCGACAAATACATGGATGACTCCAAGTCAAAAGCACTCATTTCATTCAAGCAAATTATTATGCTGCGTTCTTACATTCAGATTATTAATAATAACAACATTAGACAAACCTAATATATAAACTTGAAAGGATTCCACATGTAAAGGAATTTGGCAAAAGCAATCACAACACTACCTACGCACACAGAAAAGATGTATAACTCAAGGATCTTTTTTTGTTTGTGTTTGCCTGTGCATCTATATCCCAGTGTTTCAAAACATCAGGGAGTTTTATATTAACAGATAGATCTCTTATGTCTAATATCATATAAATTCAGCCTTTTGCTAAGCAAAGCCTCAAAAATTGCAGTTATATCTAAACTTCGAAATTACAATTAGAAAAAAGGTGACCCTTCACCCTGCACTTTTGAGTGGAGGTGCTAACCCTCACAAACAAGGATTACAAGACAACCTCCATTACCACTTTCCCACACTCTCCTCTCCCTTTTTTTTTTTCACATAATTTTCATTCAGGATATAAGTATAATTTTGTATCATAAAAATAGATGGAGTCTATACGTAATTGTGCTAAGGGTCCTGTTTGACAATACTATTCAAAACACTAGAGAGCCATTTATATGATAAATGTGATAAAAATATGTAAATAAAAGGGAAGGGCAGACCGGAAACCAACCCGTCTCAGCCATGAAGTAGTCTTAAGAATTTGACACCTTATGGAAAGAATTCTGGCAGCACGTAAGTAAGTCATGGGTAAAGAAATGGTTCAATCCCCCTGAGCTACCTACTCTATTGGCTTCTTCTATTTCTTCTCTTTTCCTTGGGCAATGGTCTGGAGTTGGTTTAATCAAACGACTGTAAAGAATTGCAGAGAATCGGACCAACAGAAGTGAACGATGTTCCCAAATTTTACTTCAAAAAATAAAAAATAGCTGTCCTAGGATAAACGGAAACTAAACATTATGGAATGCAGTCTTGCACAACAGAATCAACTCTTCCAATCCAAAATGCATCCGAATTTCGACCCACTTCCATTTCAAATGACGACATGCTTGCTCACTGATAGTACAGGGGGTTGGGGTATTTATCCCACTCTTCCATCTAACATGCTCGAAAATCCCTAATTATCAATTGGACCTACTTATCAAGAACGCCATAACGTACATTATTTTCTTAGCACGGCCCACTGCTATGACTAGGCATATGTATCCAACGAGCCTTACAAGTAAAAAGAAAAGACCATCGCTTACTGGAGAGTGAAGCAGAGAAGACATGACGGGTTGTTCCACCAGCAGGGGAGGCTCCTGGAGGGCGGAAACTTATTCTTCTGAGCAAATTAGCCGCGGATCGTCGTAGAAACATCTCTCCCAAGCATATAAAAGCGGAGGAGAAGCAAAGAACTTCCTCAAAACAGTTGCGGGTTTTTCGCTGTAGTTTGTTTGTCCTTAAACCCTGTATCCCAATGGAGCTACAGTGGAAAAGGGGTTTGCATGGCAGATAGCGTCTCAAATTGGGGCCTGATGGACCAGGGAGAACAGCCCAACCCACCCCAGCAACTTCTCGTTGAGCGCGTTTGGACATGCTATGGAACTATCTAGACCAAATTGGGTCCGAAGGACGCAAAAACCTTCCCACTCGGCTTTCTTCGGTTTATCAAGTCCAAGGCCAAACCTTTCATTCCCTGGCCCATCTGTGCTGCTGAATTCCTTACCTGCCTGAGATACATGAGGAAAGTATTTTTCACGTTCAATCTTGCTTAACAAGATTCTCTCACATCATGAAAGTAAGCGAGATACTCTGACAATATAAGAAAATCTAGTTATTCTTCTTGTTGAGTTAACCTTTTGAGATAAAATTTAATACCATAACAAGTGGTATTAAAACCAAATCATGACTCAACCCAGTGACTTACGACTATTATCTTTTAATACACTCAATGACAATTACAACCATTATCCTCTAATATGAGGTGAGTAGGGGTCTCACCAATAGAGGATTACATGAATTTAAGTAAAAGATAATATAATGAACTATATTCTCTCACATGTAAAAGGTATACAAAATGATCTGATCATATAATGAGACTTTGCTCCTTTTTTTTTATTAAATTGATCTTTTGAGATAGCACCTAAGCCCGTGACATTGGTCTTGCTTAATAAAATTTAACGTTGTCGTCTATGTTAGCCACAACTTAAGCACTGAAGTCCCTTGGGCCGAGAAGTTACTACCTCCATTTTTGCAAGCCCGCATCAAAATTCTATCTCTCCATGCAAAGCCCCCGAAGTGGTGAACGTCTTGATTGGCCACCTCCAACTAGCAGCACTAATATGGTGAAAAGGAAGTGTGAAGTTAGGTAAAGGTCTTATTCTGAAGAAGCTCAGGTCACCAACCACTGTCCTGCGATCGCGTGAGGTTAGATGCCACCGGAACCAGAATCAGGTTCAGAGGTTCCTTCACTAGGTCACCGAGAAGCAAGTTGCCAACTGTATGTACATTGCATTAAAGAGCTGGAGTAGACTCTACGGCCTTTTTATAGGCTCTGGTTAAACAAACAGAAATTTTCTAAGTATACTAGTGTACATTTAAATGAATAGAACAGAGATAAGACCGTCATGTGAAGCAAGCTGTGAACCAAAATGAGATCGCTGCTGAATCAGAATGAGATACAGGATGAAAGAAAGGTCTGCCTTGGACTCTATTTGGATCTTCATGGAAACGTACACGCAACTTCTTAGTTTTCATCAATCTTCGACGATCGTTGGGCGCTTTCCTTATACTTTTCAAGGTCTTCGTATTCTCCGGGCTTACTGGTTTGCGTATGCAAATTGATATTGCTGAGAATGAAGCATCTTAAAGAGTATTATTTTTCTTCTGGGCAGTTCATGGATTATGCTACGCTTTTTAAATTCTATTTGTTGGGAGTATTGAACTTCTAGGGTACAGCACATAATAAATAAAATTACCGAATCAAGAATAGACCAAGCTGATTTGTCTGAAGAAGAAACAGACGTATATAATTGATTTAAGCGTCCCAACATCAAATAAATTAATTACAAATAACTGGCAATTTCCAAGGGGAAACACAGTCGACCGATGCACGAAAAAGGTAACGATAACAGGCATTCCAACAAAAAGAAATTAGCCCTTTCACTTTGTTGCTTATGCAGAACCCATTATTAAACACGAGGCAGAACCGTGAAGCAAGCAATAAACACACCATGCTGCCTCGTACGAAAGGGCAAATGACACAGAAATAACGAACAGTGTTACTCTACTTGAAAGCAGATTGGACTGAGACACACTTCTTTCCACGTCATGGAAAGACTGACAATGACAGTGTTCCCAAAGGTGCGAAGGTGGTACTCATGGCTTCCACAGGATGGTGGTCTCTGCGATCATGGAGGTGACCACATATGGGTCCATGTTAGAAGCAGGCCTCCTGTCCTCAAAATAGCCTTTGCCTGCTTTTTCTGTGTCTCTTCCCACACGAATAGATGCTCCGCGGTTGGCAACACCCTGTCCAAATGGTAGATGTAAGTGAAATGAACCCATCAACAGAAGCAACCTACAAATTGGGGAATCCTAAACAGAAAATAATGACTCGACTATCTTTCATGTCAGATGTTTCGTCCAACAGAAACAATTTTAATGATCCATAATCACTCCTACAATCTTTCAAAATAACATTTAGTACTTATTGAGTGCGCAAAACCCACATAGATTACAAGATTGTGTGCAACTATGAGATGAAAGTTATCATGGTCAATATGATTTTATTTTCTTTTAATTACCCATAAGAAAGTGTTGATGTCAGCTGTCTCATGCCGGCCAGTAAGACGGCGCTCATTGCCTTCCCCATAGGCAGCAATGTGCTCTTTGTGCCTCAACCCTAGCTTGCTAATTGCTTTCTTGATGACCTCATAGCCTCCCTCATTTCTCATGGACTTGGTACTGAGAAAAAACAAACCAAAAGCATTTATGAGCTAGAAATTGTGACTAAGAAAGAATCTTAACAACTTCTAGTTCAGTTTAGATGGGCAAATCTCCTACCATATTTATACTAAAGATGTTAAAAATGGTAAGTGTTACCTGTAGTTTGTGTGAGCACCAGCTCCATTCCAGTCACCCTAGTGGGACAATGCAATCCAATATTCAGAACAAGTGCATTGACCCCAAAAAAAAAAAAGGACCTTGGAATTAAGGGAACAAACTTTAATCAAATGAGGGGAAAGAGACTTCTGACCTGAATTGGCTTGGGATCAAACGAGACTACCACCCCAGCAATCTCAGTAATCCTCTGTTTATACAAGAGAGAAAGCACAAAAATAAACATTTGAGAATCTTATTTAATGGAGGTGGTAGTGGTAAAAGTATCTTCCAATTCAAGCAAATGAAACTACCTCCAAAATGTAACGAGAAGCCCACAATTCATCTGCAGCAGAGATACCAACTGCAGGACCAACTTGGTATTCCCACTATAGAAACGAAACAGTTTAAAGATTCAAAAAAGAATCAAATGTATATGAAAGATGAAAGGGAAACAGGATGGAGCTAGTTAATTCACCTGGCCTGGCATGACTTCTCCATTGATGCCACTAATATTGATGCCTGCGTATAAACAAGCCTTGTAATGGGCATCAACAATATCACGGCCCCATGCCTTGTCAGCACCAATACCACAGTAGTAAGGTCCCTGTCGAGAAGCGGTAAAAACTTTAAATCACAAAGCTGCCATGTTGGTGATTAATTTACAACCATTGTTTAAGAACTGAAAGAAGGAGAGGAAAGCCATTAAAAATCACTTGCAGGGAAAGCCATTAGAAATATACTTAAATTCACAAATTATTTAACTAGAATTGTTAAACAACAAGAAAATAGTGGGATGAGAATTAAGGACACCATGTGCACGTGAATTTCTTTTTACCCGTTTTAAGCAGAAAAAAAAATTATTGGAATAAGAACAAGGTAGCCCATCCAGAAAAGATACTTAGCAAAGAACTCAGAGAAGTGAATGAAATAAAGCGTTAAAATTGAATTAAAGAAAATAAATACACATATAAAAAGGATGACGCATAAATTTTCCAGAAGTTTAGCAGTAGTTGGATAATAGAATTATTTCCTATTATAATTGGAATCCAAAGTTTAAAAGAGCTGTATCATAATTATTACGTAAACAGCCACAACAATAAGGAAAAAGAGGAAACATGTTGAAACTAACACAATTCCATTATCCTTTCAACACAGGTACCGTAGCCTAGCAGCAGAATTTCAGGAATTAACACTGTAACCAATAAAGTGGGAATAAAAAGTACTGAAAAAAAATATTGAAGGAATGTGTGACCCTTAGTGAAACACAGCAAGTACGTTTATATAAAATTAAAGGTATCTTATTATGAGGTTTTTCATTTACCTGAGGGCCAGGAAAACCACCGAGAGGCCAGCCAAGAGGCCATTTGACATCCTTCTGCAACAAGGTGTACTCCTGCTCAATCCCATACCTGTTTTCATTACAAGCAAACCCAATTAATTAAAAGGGTATTAAGCATGGTACTCAAATGATATTGAGAAGCATGGAACGAGATGGAAAATACCAGGGTTCTTCAGCAGCAACGTCAGGATGGCTGAATATCTTTGCAGCACTATGTCTCTTGTTTGTTGGAATTGGCTCTCCTGCTGGAGTATAGTTATCGCAGATGACCTAAGTCAAAGTGGAAAAGGATAAGCAAATGATTACAAACTAAACATTTCCATAAGCCAAGTGAAATACACAAAAAGTTTATAGTAGATAAAAATAACTCACTAGAATATTGTTGCCTCTCCTGAATGGATCCTTGAAAATTGCCTGAGGACTGTTCAGAAAGGCCAACAAATACATGATTAATAGAGGATAAATAAACACAAATGAGTAAACAAAGAACTAAACAATTAAAAGTAACTATCAATCATAGACATTTCTCAGATGGTACAATTAGAAAGAAAAGTTAAATTAGAAAGCTTACTATAAGATCACTTCACTGTCTTCACCAGGAGCTTGACCTGTGCTGGAACCGTCAAAATTCCACTTGGGAAGCTTGGAAGGATCACTAACCGGTCCAGGAAGCGTCTGTGTACACAAGAAAGTACATTTGAATAAATCAATGAACCAAACAAGAAAAATAAGAACAAAATAAGAACACCAACAAGTTCTTGGTATCCAATTTTGTTTTCAAAGAAATATTACTCTTGCTTTGCTTCTGAGGTCCTGCCCAGATCCACCAATCCTGTTCGGGAAATAATCGAAAAGAAAAAGAAAAAAAAGTCAAAATCACACCCCAATGAAGAAGAAAGAACTAAGACAAAGTAATAGGAGTTTAACGAAATTGGAGTTAAAACAAAAATCAAACAGAACAAGAAAGAAAAACAACATAAAAACCTACTACTAATTTGCAAAACCAAAGGTTGAGCACAAAGAATAAGACTTAAAACAGGGCATAGCCATCACTGTATTAACTAGTTAAAACAAAAATCAAACAGAACAAGAAAGAAAAACAACATAAAAACCTACTACTAATTTGCAAAACCAAAGGTTGAGCACAAAGAATAAGACTTAAAACAGGGCATAGCCATCATTGTATTAACTCCAAAACTTCCAATAAAAGCATAAGCTCCAAATAACAACAAAGAAGGATAAAAGGACAAGTT
The DNA here is from genome assembly GCA_028551475.1 of Casuarina equisetifolia. Classification (NCBI taxonomy): domain Eukaryota; kingdom Viridiplantae; phylum Streptophyta; class Magnoliopsida; order Fagales; family Casuarinaceae; genus Casuarina; species Casuarina equisetifolia. The sequence continues at coordinate 5,758,670 of CM052361.1, forward strand.
TAGAAAATAAAAAGGCTACTGATGGTCTGTCTTGATTTTGAAAGGAGCCGCATGACCCCATTGCATGCAACTTGCGAAGACTCCCTTACAACATTTCCTCCTCGATTATCTCAAGAAACAACCAAAACACAATAGAAAGGAAAAGATGAGGGAAAAGAAAAAGAAAAAGAAAAAGAAATGAAACACAAAAATAGTACAAAGTAGATCTTACCAGGTGGTAGTTGATCAATGGAAGAATCATCAAAAGAAAGATATAACTTTCAGATTAAAATTTCAAAAAGAGATTAAAGTTAAAACAGGGGAGTAAGAGAGACTCCGAACGATACTGAAGAAACAAATTTATCAAGAGAAGAATATCATCGGATAGTAGTATAACAAAAAAAAAAATCACTGTTGTACCAAACTCCAAGATCAGAATATTCAAGTATCAAATATTTTTTTCAGTATGTCGCTTCCTTGGCCGATCACAAGGAAAGATAACACAGAAACAAAGCAGACGCATTATCATATTCGCCGAGAGAAGCATACCGATCAGAACACAAACGAACAACTTTTTACCCCAAAAAGTACCTCCAGAAAACAGATGAGCAGAAGTATAAGGGGGTAGAGAGGCGCTCACCATATGTACTCCGCGATCACCTTCTCCGTGACATCAGAGAGGTTAAGGTTGATGAGATCTGTAAGCAGCGACATGCTGAGAAGAAAGACGAACACAGAACAGAGAGTCAGAAATGAATTTCAGCCTCTGTGATAGAATGGCTACAGATTTCGTAAACGGAGCAGGGTTGGTGCCTTTTATAGTGCAGAGACCGTGTTGGAGTCATAAACTCATTTGAAAATTGAAATGGCGTAAAGATTTTATAAAACTAATAATTAAGTATCTTTTCAATATAAAATGGCTTTGTATTGAATCTGATATTGTAAGTGGCCTCGCAGAGGGTGACTGCTCGTATAGACAGAATCTTCCCAGTGGGCGCCCTCGTCACCGGGTACTGGTTCCGCCGGTTTTTTCCTTCATTTTCTACTTTCAAACAGTAAAAGCGACTAAACCCCGTTCAGTCAATCTTGTCAACATTAGCACGAATCTTCAACAACGAAACGACCTGAGAACGGAAAAGAACAGCAGTTAAATCCCCCGTGATTAAACGGGTAACTTAGAACGGTAATCACTTAACATCCTAGGATTACGGAATCAGGATATGTGATTCCATGTTGTACGGAACATTACAGTTCGGAGTCCTAGCGGAAGATTTAATGTTAGTTAGGACACTTACCACGTGCGACGCATGCATTCATCTTGCAGTCCAAGCTGTCAAACGGGGAGCGGGGAGCGTTACAGAATGGAAATTATAACTTCTCACTCCTCTTTCTTTTAAGAATTTAATAAAATGATATCAGTAAATGGGGTTGGTGGGTGTGAACAGTTAAAATATTACTGTCAGATTAAAGATTTACAGTTCCGATGCAAGGAAGCAGCTGAAACCCATTAAAAGTAGAGTGGAAGGAACCGGGGTAGTTAGACGTGCGGTGGTTGAAGCTAACAACCGCCCGATGGTACAGATTTTGCCTAATCTGATTAGAAGCTGTATCAACCAAACAAGTTGGAACCGTAGAAAAACAAGTATTATAACGAAGTCAACCCGCTTGCACCATAAAACTTGGCTCTCACTTTATGTTCCTCTCACTTGATGGTTAATTAAAGACTCTTGAATGCATATTTTGTGCATAACATATCAGAGAATCGAGACACGTTGAGTACTCTAATCTAAAAGAAGGAAATTTTGACAAATTGGGAAAATTAGAAAGCAAAAAGTCAAAACCCAAACAGTGCTCAAAGGCTATGGCCCCTGGCTCTGTAAAAATCTCCTTTTTTAATTGGGATTTCATACATTCATCAGTCTCTCCTACCTTTCAAATCTTCAAAGAGCCATTCATACATTTCTATTATGATTCCGTCATTGCATCATCTACCACGTCTTACATCGGGTTGTATTTAAATAATTAAGCACGTCACACCAAAATTATTTCTTGAAAAAAACGCTAACCAGTGAGTTTTAGTTAATGAATGGGACTAATTATGCTTAAAAATAGTCAATGATCTGACAAATATTAAAGTTTTTTATTTTCTTAGTGAAAATTTATTGGTTAAGATTTTTTAATCTTATCATAATCGATCATTACTGATTAGTTTAAATTAAAAATGAAGCCCGATCGTCTTCATGATGTAAATTGCAATTCTCTCAAACAATTAAGCGAAGATTTGAAGGTGGCCAACGAGGGACCACTGCGCTTCCGTTCCAATTCAGGAGCCCAAGATTTGACCCGTACAACCGGTAAAACAAAGTGGCCCGGCGGTTAAAGGACGGGCGACTTGCTTCGTTGGAAAGGGCCTTGGTTTTACCGCCACGTGCCTTCGGAATCTATGTGGAATACGACGGGAAATGAGATTGGCCGTCATTTTTGGGCCCACTGAGTTCTCGAAAGTCCCAACAGCACCGTACGACTGTTTAGGGATAAGATTTCCCTAATTTAGCGGTCACGCGCACATTTTGTTCTATTAGAATTAGGGAAATCGTAATAAGAGCAGTCGACGCGATTATACTGAGAGTGGGCCTCGCTTCCCTGCTTTTCTGTAAAGTCTGCATGTCAACAGAAATAGTGGGTGGGGATGCCCCGCCATGGTGGTGGGCCCGGTGGCTATGGAAATTAAGCAACAATCAATAAAAAAAGAAACCCTTTGTTGACTAACAATAGGGAAAATCCAAAATTATTTCTCATAAAATTAGACTTTGCAAAAAATTAAAACCAGACAATTTATTGAGACAAAATGTCGGCCATACGCTTAAGATTTTATCAACTTCTCGATTTGCTTTTTGGAGGATTTTATTCATGAGCTTCTGCTTGTTGTGGGTATATATATGTTGAAAATGACGTTGAATTTTATTACTACCCTCCTAAAAGTGGTGTTTGTTATAGTCATATAATTGAATCTATTATATTAATATGTTTAAGCCTTTAGCTCAATAATTGAGTTTGTTACAATATGATGCCATGATAAAGTGGGTTGCAAGAGTGTCGGTTGTATAACGTGGTGAAATGTTTCAATTTTAAAGGTAATTGAACTTATTATATTAACAAGTTTAAGTATTTTGATTTCATGGTTAAATTCGTTACAATGTTATTATAAAATAATAAATTCTTAAGTTTATGAATATTGTACATAAAAATTTCTTATTGAAATAACTTTTTGAATATCTAATATATTCACTTTATATTTTGAAAAGTACTTACTTTTTTTTTGTGCCAACTAATTAACTTGACTCTTTGGTTTGTTTAATAATTTTATGATAAATAAATTAAATATGAGGACATATTTCTCGAGAAGAACTTTTCTAAGGAAAATATAACATATTTAAACCCACCAATAGATGAAATATTTTTTTAAAAGTAAAGCAGCCTTGTGAGAAAACTAAAGGGCAAAATAATAAAGAATAAAATAATTTTTTTATGATTACCAAAGTGGCACGCAGCATAAAGGTTGTAACAACTTTCTTCTTTTTAATCAAAAGTATGAAATAATTGCATCCGACGAAGACTTCACTTTCCCAACAAAATTGAACGACTCGGATTTGTTTAGTCCAGCAATACAAGGAGTTGGCATGGAAAAGGGACTCCAAAGGCAACTATTTTCAAAGTCCAAGCACTCAAAGACAAACGTTTCTCATGTTATGGGGCATCGAATGGGACGACTGACTTTTTGGCCAACAAAAGAGGCGAACTTCGATTGCCGCACGGTTTCACATCTGGTCATTCGACCACCGGTGGTTGGTTAACGTTGGAGGAAAATTCAAACTCGGTGACCGTAGTTCATCTCTTTATAAGGTTACTTCATGCCATTGAAGTTGACAAAAAAAATTTGATAAATCCTTTAATGTGTCATATGAAGTTGACAATACGTAATCGCGTAGATAAATCAGCAACATCATTTATTGAAGTACACCAGAATTAAAAATTAAAAGTGGAACGTATATTTTGTATTTTATGGAGAGGTGACCGACCACTACTTCTAAAAAAATAACATCTATTATTTATTGTCACTTGAGGAAGGTTCATTATAAGATTTTTTTTAAGTTTATTATTTGAAATAAATCTTTACTTTTCAATAGGTTGTCTTGTGTTAAATATCAATAGCTCAATGTATTATTAGAAAGTCTAAAATTCAATCAAAAAATTAACTTAAGAATTAAAAAAAATAATTTATTTAAACTTAATCATATTTTTTTTTCTATGCATACCTAGAGGTAGTTATGTTAGTTTAAGAGTTAAAGAAAACTTATTCAGTTTAAATTTAACCATAAGTTTCCTTATTTGATGTGAGACTCGTGGCCTCCAACATGTATCTAACAATATTTTTCATAAATATAATAAAAGGATGATTATTTCTAATTTTCTAAAACCAAAGACCCAAATTCCATAATCCTATGTTTTTCCTCTAAAATTACTCCTTTTCGTGATCTTACTTTTGCATTGGACTATTTGTTCAAATGTCTCCATCAGAAGGAGAAAATTTGGGGCACGGAATATTGGTTTCTTCTTTCACAAATATGGACTTATTTACTTTTCAATCACCGACTGGAACCCCACAGATACCCCTAATTGCCTTGAAAAAGTACTCAACCCAAGTTTTTCCACAGTGCTTGCTCACCATCGCTGTTTTTACATCATTGAACCTAAAATGTTTGTCATCCTTGTCCGATACAGACTAGGAGGACAACCATAACCACAAAAATACAAGCTTAGATGTTCATTGATAGTATCATTCTTCTATTAATGTTACTGTTATCATTTGCTATACAACTAATGCCTTTTCATCCTATATGATCATTAAGAGCCACAAGAAAAGTCGTGACGTTATCTCCAAAACTCAAAAAACAACCATAAGAAAGCATAGTGGGGTTTCTTCAAGGGATAAGATGCGACTTGACCAATTCTAAGTGATTGCTTGTGAATGGTCTCTAAATGCCCAGAAAAAAAACTACGGAAAAAAGGGTCGACACTGATTACTATATTATTAACAGATGATACCTATGCTTCCATGGAATTTATTAACGATCAATTTGCTTTGTCTAATCCCAGCGGCGTCGAGCCTGCATTACAAGCAAACTATTCGGCAGCTAAGCTCCTGCTCATGTGTTTGAAATCAACCACATACACGTTTGGCTGCATTATTGCCAACATAAGCAGTTGGGTTGAAATTTGCACCTTAAAAAAAACCATGGAAGTATTTATATAACAAATTTAATGTATGGTCTTAACTTGACATACATTTGTATATATCATGGTTGCATAACCAATGACATTAGCTTATGCAGACTAAAATCTTAAATTGAAAAAAAAGAAGAAAAGAAGATAGTTGTCTATGTCTCAAATGGATCTATACTTTCACTTGAAGAGGATTTTCTATTCAATTTTAATGTGGGAAATAATTATTTGAGGAGGTGGCTACCCTGAATATCACTTTCACCAACAGAAGACAACTAAATAAGAAGGTTAGATCAGTTGTCTAATTATGAGACATTCAAAAAAAAAATAGTAATAGTAATTTAAATCACAACGCTGCATGACAATCATTTAAGTGATTTTAATGCAAAACAATCAATAATCTATACTTATTTTTCAAAAAATCAAGGTCAAACAACATTTTATTAAGTATGTTCAACTTCTTAGTTCTCCTTTTTAAGCAAATGGTTTTTATGAAGTTGTACACTCATAACTATGTTCTAAATTGACCCGATCCAACTTCCCCATGGAATCTGTTAATAACCAATTTGCTTCGTCTAATCGTGTCATCATGTTCCCTGTATCAAGCCTTCCTCATGCTAAACTATTCTGGAAGTAAACTAATGATGATCTCTCAGGAATCAGTGATGGGGACATTTGACGCCATTCTTGCCAACATGAGCAGTTTTTCGAGCTTTGCTCCTCATGTAGTTCTTTAAGCAATAGCATTTTAAAATATACTGAACTAAACCCCTGGTATACTTCTTAATTCAGTGAAAAAGTCTTGGGGTCGAAGAAAGGTTTATTAAGTTTTCTCGAAAGGACAAATACCTTTCAGTCAAGTTGTTTTGAAAGATGCAGCCAACCTGATTCATGATGTACCAATCACACCGGCCATTTCTTCTAAATTCAGCACATAGTTTAGCAAATGTCAGAATCATTGCACCACCTCCTCTCGTTGTTTCCACAAGTTGGAGAATCATTTTCGAAGACTTATATTTGCGGAGCCAATTAAGGGACATATTCAAATGTTAATCCTAGAGATTGCAGCCTGTTTATTGTAAGATGCGTCATCATACTCATCATCATCATCTTCTGTCAATTTAATCAAAACTCGACGCAGTCTGATCTGGTGTCTAATCCTAGAATCTCATGTTGTGAATTTTTTTCTGTTGAACACTCCTTTTGTTCATTATCGTAAAGATTCAGGGCAAAGCAGGTGGAATCTGTTTATGTTGTTTCTACAATATTGACGTGTGACTGCTGTGGTTAATTAATGACCAAAGGCGGATAGTAATAATGAGAGTGACCCTTTGATAAAGTATGAGCCTTTGAAATGGGCCAATCGATTCTCATCCACAGATCTTTCGATCGAATAAATTCATATATCTGACTATCATGAACAAGTTGACAGGGATTGCTTGGCTAACGGTCTTTCACTTGCACTGCACCCTTACCACTTTTCCTGTTGCAGGACAAAACTAGTCCTAAGGAACCAAATGGTCAAGACTACCTTTCTAATGTTTGGCTTGAGGTCTTTGGAGATAAGAAAAGGTCATTTTCTTCAGTGAAAACATCAGTCTGTATGATATCAGACGGTTTTCTATGTAGAACCTTCTACCGCAATGAGTTGGGTTTCGCGAAACTTTTTGAGTTATCAGGATAACCAATGGCCAGAAAATTTTGACAAGAGGCATCACAAAGCTGGCCATTTGCAGTAGGATATCGATGCTCTAGGAAAATGGGCTACTTGACTGACCGCTTTTACGTGGATAAGCCATTTATTATGCTGTCCTAGATGTCTTTTGGTTGGCTTATGGAGCGGAATCTGGTGCGGGGTCGGCGGGCTTTCGTTGGCTAAGTGATGGTAAGAAGAAGATTCATTTGGTGGACTCTGCAATGTTTTATACGACTTATTCTGCTGAAAATGTTTCGACAAGAAGCACTTTTTCTTTGAGGCAGCCCAAACATGGAACAACGTTACCAGAACTATGACCTCAAATCCAAAAGTGTGGCCACAGAAGTCACTGCCGAAACGGATGGTGCCGCATGGGAGTCTGAGTGGAACGCAGCTTCAACGGTGCACACCACGTAGAATTGCAGTACCGGAATGCTTCGATTGGATTGGGCTAAGGAATTGAATTCCCATTCTGCAGTATTATCTGATCCCCCTGCATGTGACAGGGGAATCTCTGGTAACATACACTGCACGTGAGTAGTGGAGGCTAGCTTTTTCCATAATTGGGAATCCCGTGAGGATTCCGTCTTTGTTAAACCGTGGATGGGGGCTTTCCGGGCAGCTTCGGCCAGACGGCAATTACTGACAGGGAAAAGTCATCCTGTGAACTAGCCGAGTCTATCGGGCACATGATTCTCCGATGGATTCGACATTCGACCGTGAGAGGTGTATAATATTCTCATCCCAGCATCAAAACTTCTCTTTCGTTAACTTTATTTGACAAACCTTTGGGCTTAAACCTTAGGTTAATAGAAAATTTGCCTCACTTATTCCTACTTGCTTCCCTTTTCAAGTGCAACGTGCTGGCAATGCCACCTTGGATTTACAAGCATCTCCAACAGCCAGCGAGGAAAGCAACAAAACATGCCCCCAGGTCCACGTCAGCCCGTTTCTATTAGGAGGCCCACTATGCATACTTTTTCGCTTAAAAAAGTTCACAGGTCGTGTGTAATGAAGTCACGCTTGCTTAGCCAAAAAACACAAGCTTAATGACCAGTCGCGGATTATTAATCTTGAATACCATCTCTAACCTGGATTTTCATAAGTTTTACCATATATCAGGCTCTCAAGCCACGATAAGCTTGTTACATTCCACCATATTTTGTAAATGTATATCGGCGGCCCATTCTAAAGTGGTTCCACTCCTGGCCAGAGTTATATTTGCTTATTTTAGGTAGTCTTTTCATAGGTCATTTATTTCATGGTTTGAACTTAAAAGCTCATAATTGGCTTTGATATCAATTATAATAAATCTAAACAATCTAAATTTAGTGGCCAATCATGGATCAGTATTGTTTAATACTGTCCGAAACCAAGGCCCCATAAGCCCGTTACATCATTTGTCTCGATAAATTAAGTCACAGTTAATTTACTTTGTAGTATCTTATTCTCGTATATTGAGAAAGCCAACGTGGTTGCAGGTACCAAAGCAATCAAGCTTGTGCGATTTCAGTGCGGCGTCAGGAATAGATGAATGGGCTTTAGCCTTTTGTATTCAAATCGAAAAAGAGAAGGCCCGGCCCGTGGATCGTCATCTGGCGTCTTTCGACTCCCGCTTGAATTCGAAAAACTTCGGGCGGACTGGCAGATCTGATTCGTCTGTAACTGTGAGTGTCCTTGTGAGGGAGAAATGGCGGGGGAGACAGAGGAAGAGAGGCAACTGAAGCAGAAAATAGCAAGAATCCTGGACGAGACGCGCACCTCCTACGCCACTCACAACGGGAAACTCAAGGAGCTCTCGGCCGTCCGTTCTAGATCTTCGTCCCCAGCCCGGTTCTTCTCCGCTTTCTCCAAAACCCTCATCCCCGTCTTCGGTTTCCAGCGGCGTGCGCCCTCCACTGAGCGTGTGGTCCAATTTTTTTCCGTCTTCGCCGGTGCTCGAGATCCCAACCGTACCTCGGATTGCGACTCTTTCCTGGATGAGTTCCTCAGGTTCCTTCTGGTCGCCGCCTCGGAGTCTAACAGGACCGCGAGGATTCGGGCTTGCCAGATTGTTTCGGAGGTATGATGCAGGTATTTTGCAGTGTTTGGTAGGGGGAAAGTGTAGGAAAATATCTGCAATTTGAATGATTTGTTGTTTGGTTTATTTTCGCTGAAGTGGATGGCTTCGTAGTGCAGTTTATAGGTTTCTTAAAAAATTGGAGGGGAAATATAAACTCATGCCAAGACACGAGAGAACTAGGTGAAATTTGAGTTTGTCCAAGTTTTGACAGTTTAACCTGTTTTGTTGCTGAGAAAAGTACATGAAGAAATAGGTTAAGAAGACGAAATTTAAATGAAATTGGAATGGTTGGATTCTACGAAGCTCTGCTGTGCCTCTTTTGCCGCTTCACAGTTTTGTGGATCTGGATGGTGAAAATTGAAGATACAACGACCAATTAAACCATAGACGTTGAAGGGAAATTTGATTTTACACTACGCTTGGGATTTTGGACAGAGGGTAGAAGAGACTACAGGATAAGTTGTTCGTGTACTTTTCATGCCTGCATCACTAAGCTGGCAAAGGAATTTGCGCTGTGATGTTTGCCTACTCGTTAATTTAGTTGCGGAGTTAGTTTTAGTCTTTGTTGTTGTTGGTGATGTGAGAATAGATGCAGACTCTGAAATATTACGTTTGTTTGCTTGATCAGAAAATGTAGGGGTGGAATGGGAAATGAAATTCGAGTCTAGTAGGTTTTTTTAGCTTTAGCAACACATAGTTTGGATCATAATGTATAAATAGACTGCTTACTGGTAGGAGGGGTATCTTGATATTCGACCAGTGAGAGGTGCATAATATTCTCATCTCAACAACAAAACTTCTCTTTCGTTAACTCTATTTGACAAACCTTTGGGCTTAATACTTTGGTTAACAGAAAATTTGCCACCTTGGATTTACAAGCATCTCCAACAGCCAACGAGAAAAACAACAGAACATGCCCCTAGGTCCACGTCATCCCATTTGTATGAGGCACACTATGCATACTTTTTCGCTTAAAAAAGTTCACAGGTCATGCACGTTCACTTTGCCAAAAAAATAAGCTTAATGACTAACTTTCATAAGTTTTACTATATATCAAGCTCACAAACCTTGATAAGCTTGTTACATTCCACCATATTTTGTATATGCACCTCGGCCGCCCATTCCAAAGTAGTTCCACTCCAAGTAAGACTTATACTTCGGCTTATTCTGAGTAGTATTTTCATACGTCACCCATTTTGTGATTTGAACTTAAAATTTATAGCTGGCTTTGATACCATTTATAATACATTTACAATTTTGACAAAAAAATCCAAATTTAATGGCTAATCATGGATCACTATGCTTTAATACTGTCCGAAACCCAGGCCCCGTAAGCCCGTTACATCATTTGTCCTGATAAATTAAGTCACAGTTAGTTTACTTTGTAGTGTCTTATTCTCATATATTGAGAAAGCCAACTAGGTCGGTTTAGCAAACCGCCTCGCGACGACATCTACGCTATATGTTTGAAGTATCTGAAAGCCGGGAAAGGCTTTTAGCGGATAATCCCAACGGCAGTGGGAGTGTGATTTTTCTCGCCATTTCCTGGTTATATGAGTTCATGGTTTTAGGATTTTTCTACCTAGTTAGTGTTTGTTGGAGATCTTAGGGTTTTTTTATTGTTCTACTATTTTAGATTCAGTCCTATTCTGTTTACTATAAAGTTGAACCTTAGAGTTGGAAGCTTAGGAGCTTTTGGTTTCTTCTGAATTTTAGAAGACCAAAAATAACATAAGATATAATTTAAAATAAAATATAATTTGAATTAAAGTAAGATTTTTATTATGAAGTTTAGTCCAAATTGAAGTAGGATTTTTATTATAAAGTGTAGTCCAAATCGAAGTAGGATTTCTATTAAAAAGTTTAGTTCGAATTGAAGTAAGATTTCTATTATGAAACTTAGTCCAAATCGAAGTAGAATTTCTACTATGTTTATAAAAAGCATCCTTTACCTTAAAAAAAAATCATCATAGAATTAATTGCTTTATTTTTATTAAGTTTTTAAACCTTAGTATAGGATTCATATTGTTTTCTTAAATAGTTCTAGCTAGTATTCTTGGTTTCTTGTGTTCCTAAGTGTGGAATTTTCGTTTGGGGTTTCTTAGTGTTCCAAGTGTGGAATTTAAGGACTCCCGTCTTAACATAGCCTGGTTTTTCTGAGATTTTGAATTGAGAGGGGGAGGGGATCTCGAAGACATGGCGCATTTAAGAGGTGGTGCGGAAGCGCACGCTAGACACAAGCAGTACGAGTATAGAGCCAACTCGAGTTTGGTCCTGACAACCGACTCTCGTCCTCGCGACGCCCATGAGCCCACCGGCGAACCCGAGTCTTTGTGGGGGAAGATCGATCCTAAGAGCTTCGGTGATAGGGCTTTCCGTGGGAAACCCCCTGAGTTGGACGAGAAGCTTCAGAAAGCCAAGAAGAAGAAGAAGGAGCGTGACCCGCTTGTCGAAGGCCAACCTGGCCGCCAGAGCAAGCGGCGCCGCCTTCAGGAAGAGAGCGTCTTGACTTTTTCGGAGGAAGGTGTGTATCGACCGAAGACAAAGGAGACAGGGGCTGCGTATGACGCCATGCTTAGCATTATTCAACAACAGTTGGGTGATCAGCCTCTCAGTATTGTTAGTGGTGCCGCTGATGAGATCTTGGCCTCCCTTAAGAATGAGACAATTAAAAACCCCGACAAGAAGAAGGAAATTGAGAAGTTACTAAATCCCATACCGAACCATGTTTTTGATCAGTTAGTTTCTATTGGGAGGCTTATTGCAGATTACCAAGATGGTGGTGATGCGGCTGGAGTTGCTGTTGCCAATGGCGAAGATGCTCTTGACGATGACGTTGGTGTGGCTGTTGAGTTTGAGGGGAATGAGGAGGAGGAGGCGGAGAGTGATCTTGATATGGTCCAGGAGGATGAAGAGGAAGACGATGATGTAGTTGAAGCCAATGGTTCTGCGGCTATGCAAATGGGTGGTGGGATTGATGATGATGATATGCGGGAAGCAAATGAGAGCATGAGCCTTAACGCTTTGAGCATTGGTGCTTATTGGCTTCAGGGGAAGATCTCTGAAGCATTTGAAAAGCAGATTGATCCGCAACAGTGCCAGAAACTTGCAGAAGAAGTCCTTAAGATACTTGCTGAAGGTGATGACAGGGAGGTTGAATCAAAGCTGTTGGTGCTTCTCCAATTTGGTAAGTTTAACCTTATTAAGTTTTTGTTGCAGAATCGGCTGAAAATTGTGTGGTGTACCCGGTTGGCTAGAGCTGAAGGTGAAGAACAGAAGAAGAAGATTGAGGAGGAGATGATGGGTTTGGGTCCGGAATTGGCAGCAATTGTTGATCAATTGCACGCCACAAGAGCTAGTGGAAAAGAAAGACAAAAGAACTTGGAGAAGAGGATTCGAGAGGAGGCTCGTCGATTGAAGGATAAGAGTGGTGGAGATGGGGACAGAGGTCGGAGGGGTTTGGTTGATAGAGATGGAGACAGTGGTTGGGGCCAGCGTCAATTGCTTGATCTTGACAGTATTGCTTTCGAACAAGGTGGTCGTTTGGTGGGTGCAAAAAAGATTGAGCTCCCTGATGGGTCTTACAGACATTCTAGCAAAGGTTACGAAGAAATTCATGTCCCTGCTTCGAAGCCAAGGCCGCTTGATCGAAATGAAAAGCTTATAAAGATATCTGACATGCCAGAATGGGCACAACCAGCTTTCAAAGGAATGAAGGAGTTGAACAGAGTGCAGAGTCGAGTCTATGAGACTGCTCTTTTTAAAGCTGACAACGTCCTCTTGTGTGCTCCCACTGGTGCGGGAAAAACTAATGTTGCAGTCCTCACCATTCTTCAGCAGTTAGCATTGAACCGCAATCCAGATGGTTCATTCAACCACAGTAATTATAAGATTGTATATGTTGCACCAATGAAAGCTCTTGTTGCTGAAGTCGTTGGCAATTTGTCTACTCGGTTGCAGTACTACGATGTGAAGGTAAGGGAGCTGAGTGGAGACCAATCTCTTACACGCCAACAAATTGAAGAAACTCAAATTATTGTCACAACTCCTGAAAAGTGGGATATCATTACAAGAAAGTCAGGCGATCGTACTTACACACGGCTTGTGAAGCTTCTTATCATTGATGAGATTCATCTTCTTCATGACAATAGAGGGCCTGTGCTTGAGAGTATTGTCGCTAGGACTGTCAGGCAGATAGAGATTACGAAGGAGCATATTCGGTTGGTTGGCTTATCTGCTACACTCCCTAACTATGAAGATGTGGCTTTGTACTTACGGGTCAATCTGAAGAAAGGATTATTCCACTTTGACAATAGTTACAGGCCTGTACCTCTTTCCCAACAGTATATTGGAATCACAGCAAAGAAGGCACTGCAGAGGTTCCAGTTGATGAATGATATCTGTTATGAAAAGGTCATGGCTGTAGCGGGAAAGCATCAAGTCCTTATTTTTGTCCACTCAAGGAAAGAAACAGCCAAAACAGCTCGAGCTATACGGGATACCGCACTAACTAAAGATTCTCTTGGTAGATTTTCGAAAGAAGACAGTGCAAGTCGTGAGATTCTCCATACTACTACAGATCTGGTTAAGAATAATGACCTTAAAGATCTGCTGCCATATGGTTTTGCTATTCATCATGCTGGGCTAACAAGGGCTGACCGCCAGCTTGTTGAGGAGCTATTTGGTTTTGGGCATGTGCAAGTTTTGGTTTCTACTGCAACTCTTGCTTGGGGTGTGAATTTGCCTGCTCATTCTGTGATCATCAAAGGGACTCAAATTTATAATCCAGAAAAGGGTGCGTGGACTGAATTGAGTCCTCTAGATGTCATGCAGATGTTGGGTCGTGCAGGAAGGCCCCAGTATGATTCCTATGGAGAGGGAATAATCATTACTGGTCGCAGTGAACTTCAGTATTATCTTTCTCTAATGAATCAGCAGCTGCCTATTGAGAGTCAGTTTGTCTCCAAATTGGCTGACCAATTGAATGCAGAAATTGTCCTTGGAACGGTTCAGAATGCTAGAGAAGCCTCCAATTGGATTGTGTACACTTACTTGTATGTTCGTATGTTGCGGAATCCTACGCTTTATGGTTTAGCTCCTGATGTTCTAACAAGAGATGATAAATTGGAGGAAAGGAGGGCTGATTTGATCCATTCTGCAGCAACAATTTTGGACAAGAATAATTTGGTTAAGTATGACAGAAAAAGTGGATATTTTCAGGTCACTGACTTGGGTCGCATTGCTAGTTTCTATTACATAACACATGGAACAATATCCACGTATAATGAGCATCTGAAGCATACTATGGGAGATATCGAGCTTTGTCGGTTGTTTTCACTTAGTGAAGAATTCAAATATGTTACAGTGCGGCAGGATGAGAAGATGGAACTAGCAAAGCTCTTGGACCGCATTCCTATTCCCATCAAGGAAAGCTTGGAGGAACCTAGTGCCAAGATCAATGTTTTGCTGCAAGCATATATTTCACAGTTGAAGCTCGAAGGTTTTTCATTAACATCTGACATGGTGTTCATAACTCAGAGTGCAGGACGGCTTATGCGAGCACTTTTTGAGATAGTTTTGAAACGTGGGTGGGCACAATTGGCTGAGAAGGCTTTGAAGTTGTGCAAAATGGTTAACAAGAGGATGTGGAGTGTCCAAACACCTCTTCGCCAATTCAATGGAGTCCCAAATGATATTTTGATGAAGTTAGAGAAGAAGGATTTACCCTGGGAAAGGTATTATGACCTATCATCTCAGGAGATAGGGGAGCTTATTGGCATGCCAAGGATGGGTAGGACACTTCACAAATTTATCCATCAATTCCCCAAACTCAACCTTGCAGCACATGTTCAGCCAATTACTCGTACTGTTTTGGGGGTTGAACTAACAATAACACCAGATTTTCAGTGGGAGGACAAAGTTCATGGATATGTGGAGCCATTTTGGGTGATCGTGGAGGATAATGATGGTGAATATATTCTTTATCACGAATATTTCATGCTGAAGAAGCAGTATGTTGAAGAAGATCACACTTTGAATTTCACTGTGCCCATCTATGAAGCATTGCCTGCACAGTACTTCATCAAAGTTGTGTCAGATAGATGGCTTGGGTCCCAAACTGTTTTACCTGTTTCTTTCAGGCATCTCATCTTGCCAGAAAAATATCCTCCACCGACTGAGCTATTGGACTTGCAACCACTGCCTGTGACTGCTCTGAGGAATCCATCATATGAAGCTCTTTATAAGGATTTTAAGCATTTTAATCCTGTTCAGACACAGGTGTTCACTGTTTTGTATAACACAGATGACAATGTTCTAGTTGCTGCGCCAACAGGAAGTGGGAAGACCATATGTGCAGAGTTTGCAATCTTAAGGAATCATCAAAAGGGGTCTGAGAGTGTGATGCGTGTTGTCTATATTGCACCCATTGAAGCTCTGGCCAAGGAACGGTACCGTGATTGGGAGAGGAAGTTTGGAAGGGGTGGTCTTAAAATGCGAGTGGTTGAATTAACTGGGGAAACAGCTACGGATTTGAAACTCCTTGAGAAAGGGCAGATCATAATCAGTACCCCAGAGAAATGGGATGCTTTGTCCCGCCGCTGGAAACAAAGGAAACATGTTCAGCAAGTTAGCCTTTTCATTGTTGATGAAATCCATCTGATTGGTGGTCGAGGTGGTCCTGTGTTGGAGGTGATTGTTTCCAGGATGAGATATATTGCAAGTCAAGTTGAAAATAAGATTCGTACCGTGGCACTGTCAACCTCACTTGCGAATGCAAAGGATCTTGGGGAATGGATAGGTGCTACCCCTCATGGTCTTTTCAATTTTCCTCCAGGTGTACGTCCTGTGCCATTGGAAATACACATTCAGGGTGTGGATATAGCTAACTTCGAAGCAAGGATGCAAGCTATGACGAAACCAACATACACGGCAATTGTTCAACATACCAAGAATGGGAAGCCTGCTCTTGTTTTTGTTCCGACAAGGAAGCATGTTCGACACACTGCTGAGGATCTGGCCACGTACTGTGCTGTGGATGGTGGAGCATTTTTACTGCAGACACCTGAAGAAATTAAGGCTTTCATTGAGAAGATTAATGACGAAATTTTGAAGGCCACTTTGTGGCATGGAGTGGGTTACTTGCACGAGGGCTTAACAAGTTTGGATCAAGAAGTTGTGTCACAGCTGTTTGAGGCGGGTTGGATACAGGTGTGTGTCATGAGCAGTTCCATGCGTTGGGGTTTGTCATTGTCAGCTCACTTGGTTGTGGTGATGGGAACACAATATTATGATGGGCGGGAGAATTGTCACACTGATTACCCCGTTACTGATCTATTGCAAATGATGGGTCATGCAAGTCGACCTCTATTAGATAATTCTGGGAAATGTGTCATTCTTTGCCATGCTCCTCGTAAAGAATACTATAAGAAGTTCTTGTATGAAGCATTCCCAGTTGAAAGTCATCTGCACCACTTTCTACACGATAATTTGAATGCCGAAGTTGTTGCTGGAATTGTTGAGAACAAGCAAGATGCTGTGGACTATCTTACTTGGACATTTATGTACAGGAGGCTTACACAAAATCCCAACTATTACAATCTTCAGGGTGTTAGTCACAGACACCTTTCTGATCACCTGTCGGAGCTCGTAGAGAACACAGTGACCGATTTGGAAGCAAGTAAGTGTGTTGTTATCGAGGATGATATGGACCTTTCTCCTTCGAATCTTGGTTTGATAGCGTCATACTATTACATCAGTTACACTACGATTGAGCGGTTCAGTTCTTCTTTGACTTCCAAAACGAAGATGAAGGGTCTGCTGGAGATACTGGCTTCAGCTTCAGAGTATGCACACCTTCCCATACGACCTGGGGAGGAAGAGGTGGTTCGGAGGTTGATTAATCACCAAAGGTTTTCTTTTGGAAATCCCAAATGTACAGATCCTCATGTGAAAGCGAATGCACTTCTTCAGGCCCACTTTGCGAGGCACACTGTGGGTGGGAACCTAGCATCGGATCAGCGAGAGGTTCTTCTTTCTGCCACCAGATTGCTTCAGGCAATGGTTGATGTTATTTCGAGCAATGGCTGGCTGACCCTTGCTCTTCTTGCAATGGAAGTCTGCCAAATGGTGACACAGGGCATGTGGGAGCGAGATTATATGCTTCTACAGCTTCCACATTTCACAAAGGAGTTGGCCAAACGATGCCAAGAAAACCCTGGCAAGAGCATCGAGACTGTCTTTGATTTGGTGGAGATGGAAGATGACGAGAGGCGTGAGCTGCTGCAGATGTCAGAGGAACAGCTGCTGGATATTGCGAGGTTTTGCAACCGTTTTCCCAATATTGATATGACGTATGAAGTGCTTGAGAGTGAGAATGTGAGGGCTGGGAGGGACATGACGCTGCTGGTCACTCTTGAGCGGGATCGCGAGGGAAGAACAGAGGTGGGACCTGTGGGTGCTCCAAGGTACCCCAAAGGCAAAGAAGAAAGATGGTGGCTGGTTGTCGGCGATACCAAAACGAACCAGTTGCTGGCCATCAAGAGGGTTTCGGTGCAAAGGAAACTGATGGATAAGCTTGAATTTGCCCCTGCAGAGCCTGGAAAGAAGACGTACACGCTTTACTTCATGTGTGACTCGTATCTGGGCTGTGACCAGGAGTATACCTTCACTGTCGATGTCAAAGAACCAGCAGGCCCCGGTGAAGACAGTGGGGAGGAGTGAAGACCTTTTTTTTATAACCCCACCTGCGTTTGAACTTTTAGCCCCGCTCGTTTTCTAATACTATATGTTAGCTAGATTGTATCCATCTGAGCTCTTGTTAATGGGTGTTGAAGTGATGTTTAATTGTAGATCTGGTACCTTAGTTTTCTTCTTTGTAAGAAACAAGTTAAAAATAAATGAGTGGGCTTTAACCTTTTGTATTCAAATTCCTAAGACAGGGCCAGCAGCGAAATAATTTCGCTGCAAAGGAACTCATCCAGGAAAATTTTTACATTAAAAAGCCTTGAGGTGACAGAACCTTAGTGCTTCTAATCTAAGAATGCAGATTGAAATTTTAAATAATAAATTATGATGGCGCAGAACCATCCTTAAGCCGGACTTTCATAAGTTTGACCAGGCTTATACTTGGTCTTATTTTAGGTAGTATTTTCATAGGTTACCCATTTAGTAGTTTGAACTTGAAGTTTTTAGTTAGCTTTGATACTAATTATAATAAATTTAAAATAATTTTGTCAAGAAAACTTAAATTTAGTGGCTAATCGCGGATCAGTATTGTTTAATACTGTCCGAAACCCAGGCCCCATAAGCCGGTTACATCAATTGTCTTGATAAATTAAGTCATTGTTAATTTACTTTGTAGTATCTTGTTCTCATATATTGAGATGGCCTACGTGGTTGCAGGTACCAAAGTAATCATGCTTCTGTGATTTCAGTGCGGCGTCAGGAATAAATGAATGGGCTTTAACTTTTTGTAATTAAATCGAAAAAGAGAAGGCCCGGCCCGTGGATCGTCATCTGCCGTCTTTCAACTCCCGCTTGAATTCAAAAAACTTCGGGCGGACTGGCAGATCTGATTCGTCTGTAACTGTGAGTGACCGTGTGAGGGAGAAATGGCGGAGGAGACAGAGGAAGAGAGGCAACTGAAGCAGAAAATAGCAAGAATCCTGGACGAGACGCGCACCTCCTACGCCACTCACAACCGGAAACTCAAGGAGCTCTCGGCCATCCGTTCTAGATCTTCGTCCCCAGCCCGGTTCTTCTCCGCTTTCTCCAAAACCCTCATCCCCGTTTTCGGGTTCCAGCGGCGTGCGCCCTCCACTGAGCGTGTGGTCCGATTTGTTTCCGTCTTCGCCGGTGCTCGAGATACCGACCGTGCGTCGGATTGCGACTCTTTCCTGGATGAGTTCCTCAGGTTCCTTCTGGTCGCCGCCTGCGCGTCCAACAGGACTGCGAGGTTTCGGGCGTGTCAGATTGTTTCGGAGGTATGATGTAGGTATTTCGCAGTGTTTTGTAGGGGGAAAGTGCAGGAAAATATCTGGAATTTGAATGATTTGTTGTTCGGTTTATTTTAGCTGAAGTGGATGGTTTCGTAGTTCGGTTTATAGGTTAGTTGAGGTGGATAGTTTCTTAGAAAATTGGAGGGGAAATATAAACTTATGCAAGAACAAGAGAGAACTGGCTGAAATTCGGGTTTGTCCAAGTTTTTGACAGTTTAACCTGTTTGTTGCTGAGAAAAGTACCTGAGGAAATAGGTTAAGAAAACGAACATTAGACGTAATGGAATAGTTGGATTCTGCGGAGCTCTGCTGTGCCTCTTTTGCCGCATAACAGTTTTGTGGATCTGGATGGTGAAAATTTAAAATACGATGACCAATTAAACCGTAGACGTAGAAGGGAAATTTGATTTTACAATACGCTTCGGATTTTGGACAGAGGGTAGAAGAGACCACTGGAAAACTTGTTCATGTATGTTTCACATCTGCATCACTAAGCTGGCAAAAGAATTTGCGCTGTGATATTTGCCTACTCGTTAATTTAGTTGCGGAGTTAGTTTTTGTCTTTGTTGTTGTTGGTGATATGAGAATAGAGGTGACGCAGACTCTGAAATATTACGTTTGTTTGCTTGATCAGAGAATACAGGGGTGGAATGGGAAATGAAATTCGAGTGTAGTAGGCTTTTTTAGCTTTAGCGACACGTAGGAGGGGTATCTTGATAGTATCGCTTTTGTCTAGAGCAGTCAGCCCTTGGGAGCTTCCCCATTTAGCATCTGTGCTGTCTTTCTTTCCTGACAGAAAATGGTGCCTGAAAGCTGTCGAAGGGTTTAATTGGTCAACTTGATTCGCAATTAAGACTATATTTTTACTATTACCCCCCATACTTGAACTTTCAAATGTAGGTCTCTTTTTGAATCTTAATATTGAGAAAATAAAAAATAGTCTTAGTTTTTCTGGTGAAATCAGTTTCAAGTACTTTAGATGTTGTACATCATTTGACTTTGTTGTCACGAAAGAATATTTTAGTTTGTCTGCATATCACTTATTGCCAGAGTTTACATGGTAAACTCCTATAGCACTTATTTTTGTCTTTTGATATGATATTCGTGCACTTGTAGATCATCATGCGGTTGCCAGATGATGCGGAAGTGAGCAGTGAAATCTGGGATGAGGTAATAGAATGCATGATGCTGCGAGTAAGGGACAAAGTTCCTGTGATCCGTACATTTGCGGTCAGGGCTCTATCTCGTTTTGCAAATGATGGCGAGAACAATGATATTCTAGATTTATTTCTTGAGGTGCTTCCCCTAGAACAGAATGCGGTGAGTTTTCTTGCTGGTTTGATGAGTATATTTTGGTTGGTTTGCAAGTTGTATCCGTTTTTGCTGCGTTTCCACGAGAGATTGTCCATACCTGCATGTGCGGTCTTAGTACCAGCCTGTATCTGGCTTTTGGTTCTTATAAACACTTGTCCAAATCTATTTATTCAAAAGTATGCTCAAAGAAGTGCCATGTTCTTTATGTATAGATGGAAAGAAGTCTTAGTGAAGTCGTTCAACCATTAAATATTTTTGTGAGCACCATCAATGTGCCAAGTTAAAAAACTTTACAGCACAAATATACAATACAAATATTTATGCTTCGACTCGGCAACCCAGGTAGAAGACTGTCCCTCTTTTCTATTTTATAGAGGCTGTGATATTTGACAATAAAACCTTTGTATGAGGCACATTTGAGTGAATTCAATAAATATCTTTGCAACTCTCAGTGTTGTTCTCCGTTCTTTTTCCCTGCAGCTACTTTAGTGCTCTCTGCGTCCCCTAATAACAGTCCATATCCCCTTTCTGAGATGGGCCAGAACGTTTTCTCTTGGTTAGAGTCGTGGCTTTTTTTGCTTACTCCCCCGAGAATACCCTTTCTCTTGCGTAATTACATGTCTCGTAACATATTTACACCCTTTTGAACAGAAAGTTATGGCTATGTTGGTACGCTAGCGTAGTGCAAGTAGATCGGAAAGCATTTAATAGTACATTTCTTTGTGAACTAGTTCTGTATCAGTGGCAGTAATCAAGTTATGCCAAATCAATCGTTAATCTCTATATTTTATTAGTTGAAATATTGTAGTACTCTGTACATCTACAAGGCTATGGCATAAATGCAGGAGGTTCGTAAGACAATAGTGCTATCATTGCCTCCATCAAATGCAACGTCGCCAGTAATTGTTGATTGCACCATGGATGTGACTGAATCAGTACGGAAAGCAGCATATTCTGTTCTTGCCAGTAAATTTCCCCTTCAAAGCCTGAGGTAAGTCTGGTGTCACTGTAACTGATAGGTACTTCTATCTGCTCTGGTTTAGTTATTGTCGTAAACCGATGAACTCTTCCATTATAAGTAATTAATTGCTAACAAATGGCATTTACATAATTTAGGAACTAGTTAATATAGAGTCCTGGGTGTTGTAAACACAATTGAACCTGGCTAAGCTTTTTGAGTTGACAAGCATACTTCTGCCTATACATCCTAATCTTTTGTGAGTTTTAACAAGCTCGGACAATTCATTTTCCTTTTCTTTTGTAGCATCAAGCTCAGAACAATAATTCTTCAAAGAGGGATTGCTGATCGTTCTCCAGCTGTCTCGAAGGAGTGTATGAAGTTAATGAAAGATGAGTGGCTTATGAAGTGCTGCAATGGAGACCCTGTAGAACTTCTCAAGTATCTAGATGTTGAGACCTATGAACTGGTTGGAAATTCTGTTATGGGGGCTCTTTTAAAAGCTGGGTCAGTGAACCTACAGGACGGTAAAAGCATTCAGCAATTTATATCACCAAAAGTTGGCGGAACGGAAGGTTGGTTTAGTTTTGTAGCATTTCTACTTAATTTATCGGAAACATGCAACTACAAAAGATACGTTAATTTATCATGCCAGGTGGGGTGGGTGGAGTAGTGGGTTCTGTCACGAGATTGGTTAAACTAGCATATACCGGTGCCAAACCTCTTCCCCACTACAACAATCTTGAGGGTTTAATTGACATACATCTAACAATAGAATTTCAAGTTTGGGAAACTGTCAATGAAAGAAATGTACTTGCTAGTCATGATCCTTGAGTGGTTAGGAAGACAGAACATGAGATGCATTTTGGGTATAAATGTAACTGCAAAATATACGGTGCAGGAACGAGGGTGGAGTAATTGAAGAGTACTCTTTATGGTCCAAAATAATTTGTCGAGCATATCTATCGATATAGATGTGCTATAATGATTTCCTATGGGTCCCAATACCCAAGATTTATTTAAGTTGAAAAGTTCAACTGTTTCTTAGCTTATGGTTCCAAATAATTAGAAGTTGACTTGTAATTTACAGCATCCTTATGCATTTCCTTGATGATTTAGGTGATTTGGTGAGTTGCATCCCAAGCATCCAGCTAATGGAAGCAGAAGTTGCTCTTTATTGGAAAGCTGTGTGCAGGCACTTGCAGACTGAAGCGCAAGTGAGTTCTATGTTTCACATTTAGAAAATTTATTACACCTTTATCTTTCTGTTGATACTTTCTTTTCTACGACGAGGAAGAAGGGACTTGGGAGGGTTTGTGACACAGGCTGCAGGGGTTAGACAGGTATAGTGTTTAAGCCTGGCTCAAGCTGAAAGAATCCTGTAGCCCTACCCAGCTTGACTTGGACAGACCACCTTAAAAGTTCTGCCACCAGTACATAAAGCTTATATAACTTGCGAACTAGTGACTATAATTGCGAACTGCTCTAGACCTAGACTTACTATGTGAATATGAGGAGCAGCATTGTATCTTTGCATGTGGTCATTAACCTTGAAATACTAAAATTAAGATTTGCACTAAAAATTTCATCAACATACCTTTCCTGTTTCTATGGCTAGTGACTAATGCTTAATAGGATGGGTCAGAATCATCTGTTCAGCGAAAATTTGCAGGCATGGCATCGGCCTATCTGTTTCAATCATTTCAAGTAATCTGTTGTAACTGTCAGACTTCATATTTGTCTCATTCGTTGAAATGGCCTTCTCTGTTTAGAAAAACAGTAATTTCAGGAATTGATTTCTATAATCACAATATAACTAATTTTGCTATGGAAGTTCATAAAATATAGATTGGCTCCTCTAGTAACCAAGGTTTTCGTCTTGTATGTCGCATCTCTCATGGTTACAGTTCCATATCAATGATGACGCTTCCATAAGCTAAGTCTGTCATAATTATTCAGATAACTTGAGAATCATTTCTCTGTTGCAAGGAAAAAGGCTCTAATGCTGCTGCTACCATGGGTGCTGAAGCGGCGGTTTATGCAGCAGAAGCTTCAGACAGTAATGACCTTCTAGAGAGAATTCTTCCTGCAACAGTATCTGATTATGTAGATTTGGTGAAAGCTCATATTGATGCTGGTGGGTTATGTTCATTTGGTTGATATCACGGTTAGTTATATCAAACTATGTGTCCTAACTTTGACCTAATATATGCAGGACCTAATTATCACTTTGCATCCCGACAGCTACTATTGCTTGGTGCAATGCTGGATTTTTCTGATGCTACAAACAGGAAGGTTGTTAGCGCGTTTGTGCAAGAACTGCTGCACAAGCCTCTGGGGCATGAAATGGATGATGATGGGAACATGGTTGTCATAGGAGATGGACTAAATCTTGGTGGAGACAAAGAATGGTCTGATTCAGTTTCTGGGCTGGCAAAGAAAGTTCATGCTGCTAATGGTGAGTTTGAAGAAGTTATTCTTAGGGTTGTAGAAGAGCTTGCTCAGCCCTGCAGAGAGAGAACAGCAGATGCTATGCAGTGGATGCACACCCTTGCCGTGACAAGCCTTGTCTTGGAAAATGCAAAATCATTCCATTTGCTTCAAGGGCATGCTATTGAACCGGCTGAACTACTGAAATCTTTACTGCTTCCAGCGGTACTGAATTTATTGTCAGTCTTATATTTTCTTTGAACCTAGCACCTTTCAAAATCTTTATCGCATACGCCCAGAGGATTTGGGTACAAGTGTCTAGTATGTTTTGAGATAAGGAATGGGATTTGTCTAATCTGCAAAACATAGGTCACGGGAGAGGACTCAATCATTGCAATGTGACTTTTCAATGGACACACCTAGAGGAAAATGAACAGTATTAGGATGATCATTCATTATAGATGTACATAATGTGATGCCTATGTTTATATGCAGATCAAGAAAATAAAGAACATACAGAGTGCATTTTGGCAAAGACAGTAAATGTTCCCTTTTTCTCAATGGAATAGTGAAACAAGAGGAAATGTTTCTGCATATCAATTTCCATGCCCTGTATTTGTCCAGTTCAGTTGCTCCCACCCCTTAAACTACCAATGTAACGTAGCTTGTAGCATTTTCTTAAAAGGTATTAATTGGTAAAGGACTTTGGTTGCAGGCAAAGCATGTTCACTTGGATGTGCAGAGGATAGCTGTCAGATGTCTTGGGCTTTTTGGCTTGTTAGAACGAAAGCCAAGTGAGGATATAGTAAAGCAACTTAAACTTGCTTTTCTTAATGGTCCCACTCCTATTAGTGTAATGGCCTCCAAGGCATTAATTGACCTTGGATTGTGGCATGGGCCTCACGAAGTTGACAGGGCCTTGGGTGAGGACTTCTTATCAAAAGCCCGAGACAGTAAGCAGACTTTTAGCCATTTGAACTTTTCTGATGCAGATGAAAGTTTGAATGTTCAAATGCTTGATCTCTTATATGCTGGAATTGATAAAGATGACTGGGACAACTCTCTAGCAAGTGATGAATATGAGTCCGTTCAAGCTGTACTAGGGGAGGGATTTGCTAAGATTCTTCTTCTAAGTGAGAACTATCCAAGCATACCAGCCTCTTTACATCATTTTCTTTTGGCCAAGCTAATTAACTTGTATTTCAGCAATGAAAGAAAAGACCTGCAGAGGTAGGTACATTTCTTTTCAATAATATATTCTTTGTATGGTTTGGCCATATCAGTTAGTTCACCTTGGCTTCTTGATCAGGTTTAAGCAATGTCTATCCGTCTTCTTTGAGCATTACCCTTCCCTATCCGCTATTCACAAGGCAGGTTACACAAATCTCAAGATGTGGTGTCTTATTTATGTTTTTTTCTTTATTTATAATTATGGCTAAATTTTGTTTTATGTTGATGGCCTAAGTATTTTGGTTCTGTAAATGCAGAAATGTTTATCCGAGTCTTTTGTTCCTGTCATGCGTTCAATGTGGCCAGGCATCAATGGCAATGCTGGGGGTTCTTCATTTATGGTGTCTAATATGCGTAAGCGTGCAATCCAAGCATCACGTTTTATGCTGCAGATGATGCAGGCTCCCTTATATGAGAAGGAAACTGCAAAAGAGGATGAAAATGGGAGAACGGAACCAGCAGATGCACAAGATGGTTCTTTTGAACCTCCACTTGAGTGTGGCCAAGAGGGACTTGCTATACGCATTGCTGTTGAGGTAATTGTTTAGAACTATAAAGTCAATTACTATTGGTTATATCTTGTTCGTGATGTCCAAAAATGTTATTGATGGGAGGACCGATATTTTCTAGCATTTGATTTCTTGAATTTTTACTGCCAATAACATTTGATAGAGTTAGCAATGTTAGCTTGGCTCTTCTCTCAATAAAATTTGTGGATAATTTATCAATGGAGATCAAAGATGAAACATGTCAGTTTGAAATTTATATGTAGAAATAAGTTTTTGAATATCAATAGTTAATTCAACTAAACTAATTCTATAATTAGTTTTAATATATTCACGTTAACTAATTGATACATGTTTTTTTTTATCATTCCTTAGTATCCAAACTGATGCCCTTTATTGCCTCCTATTTAAAATATCTTTTGCTAAATTTATCTATGTTATGTTAGTCTACCTCTACACTCTGTTCCAACAATTTGAACTAAATCAATTTCTTCATAGTGCGCAAGACAGCATCCTTTACTTATACTTATGCTATATAATATAGATGTCAAAGCTAGACCTACACTTTAGCTTTTAAGTGTTGACTATCAACCTTGTGAATTTATATATTGTAATATATATAACCAGATGGATGCCACATAAATTGTCATCTGGATCACATATGATCTTAATTACTTAGTGATAAGTGATGGAAGAATTCTCTTGACAGGTGAAGGAAGAATAAACTAACTGAAAGAGTAACATCCTCTGCCTAGTTAAATCCTGTGCTTCATTAGAGATCCATAAGAACATTAGTTGGTAAAACCGTGAAATTCCAAGTTACAGGCGTCCTTTCAAAAGAATACTTCAATGGAAGTAGAAGGCCTTAATCTTACTTTTTGTTTCTTTTCCCCCTTAATTTTTTGAGGTGGCAAGCTTCCCTTTGAAGAAGAAGACAGCGGCTGAGAAGGCGTATGTTTCAGCTCTATGTAGAGTACTTGTCTTGCTCCAATTTCGGTCATCTGAACAAGAAGCGATAAAGTTAATGAGAAGGCTCCTAAATCATGTGGCTGAATCTGTCTCCACAGAGAAGGACATTATCAAGGAACTGAAGCGGATGGCTGAGCGTCTAAAGGCAGTAGATGGACAGCCAGATCAGGAATTGTTGCAAGATCAAACTCAACAAATTTTGGGTAAAAAATTTTATTCTTTCTGATTAGTAGTACTAGGGAGTAGTTTTTTCTTGACAGGAGCGGCATATGATTCCAAAAGTTTTCAGTAACACCGTCATATATGTTGCTTCTTCGGGGTCGATAAAGATCACATATGGCAATGATCACCATCTTACTCCCACTTCATATAAGGGAGCGGTACGATGATTGCAAGCTTAAGCACGAAAGTTTGGCAGTAAATTTAAGTTCATGGAAAATTGGTATTTAATTTTCACGGGCTGGCGGCCGCTTCAGTTTGGAAATGCATATTGGACTATAATCGAGTTTTTTTTTTTTGGTTTGTTTGGCTTTTGTGGCTAAATGTCTTCATTGTATGTCCTTTTTCTACCACAGGGAGGTTAGATCTAAAGTTGGTTGTGGACATTAATAGTCCCGCTGCTACGCCGGAAACACCAGTCCCACGTTCAACGAGACCAACACGTTCACGGAAACGGGTGAAGGGTAAAGATGCCTCATCCGATGAAGAAGATTCGCCCACTTCAGTTGTTCCAAATATTCCTGGCTCAGTAAGCATTCGCTCACAGAGGGGAAGCAAGACTGCAGCACTGTCCAAGATGAGGGCCGGTAGATCCACCAGGAATGATGAAGATGATGATGAAGAGGAAGACTTGTCTGAAGTGACATCAGATGAAGATTCTGAAGAATATGATACGTAATCTGGATGTGTGAATTTGACATGATAGTAGCCTCTTCCCGTGCCTTTCATTTTCCTATGCTCTAATATATGTTGTTGTGTGATCGGTTATTTAGGCTGCAGCTTTTTGTACAGAGTATGCATGCGGAGAGCTCTGGGATAATGCATACAGTATGCATTAGACATGCTACTTTTGGTGAATACCACAGAATCTTTTGCTGCTATACATTCTAGTCCATTAGCTCTTACATTATCTTGCTTTTTCTGGGGGTTTGCCTTGTAAAGAATATCGAGGGTGTAATTCTCTCCATAGTTTTATGACACTTGAGAGGTTCATCGATTGCCTTTGGTAAGACCTGACTAGATAAATATGATTCTTCTTGATTGTGTTGTGAGAACTGACCGCGTATTTCCAATCCTTACAGTCTTACATGAGTGGTAAGTAGCAGAAATGTGAGCCTTATACAATCCCTTTTCCAAACAAGGATTCTATGTCTGACCCAGGAGGGAACATGGGCTGTAGTGGTTCTGAAATCTGAAGGTGGAAAGCCCATCGAAGAGCCGTGTTAGGCAACTGAGATCCTTTTCTTCTAAAACCCATGGTTGTGAACCAGGGAAGCCCATCTGCCACAAGAAGAGCTTTGATGGTCCATTATGGAAAGACCCAAAGGGTTCTCCAGTGTTGAAACTCAATAACGAAAATGGTTATTTTCGTTGCCTTAGTGGGGGCTTTAGGGTGCCCAAAATGGTTTCTGATAAAGGTTGTAAGAAATGTAGAAGTACTCTTTTGCTATTTTTTCTCAGCAAGTTTTTCTGCATGAGAACTCACATTATGTCTAATTTCTCTTTTTGGTTGCTAGCAGGAAAGCCCGGAACTCTGATATCTAGATCTTTTCTTGCATTTTAAAATAGAATGGAGAAACCCAAATATACCAAACAGTTGAATTAAAATTTTTTTTTTCTGTTTTTGATTAATAGATTTAAAATGAAGTTCAGATTTATCTTAAATTTGAATTATTTATTAAATAAATGACTTAAAGAGTTATAAAAAAAAGATAATTATATACTTCTAACAAATGAATCTAGAATATGTCTAAATAAATCTCCAATTCATTAAATTAAGAACTGAATCTTTATATCAAGGTAGCCGAAGGTGTAAGGAATGATGACGTTTTTTTTTTTTCTTTCTCTTTAAATGTTTGTAGATATTTGTACTCGAAAACGGCCATTAGATGTTGACCTTCAACTAAAGTTTCTTGATGCTACAATCAAATCTATACGCTACTTGGGAGACTGTTTCCACCAAATTGCCACAGTTTGTTATAGACTTTTGTTCGGCGTTGTAGGTTATTGGTTGAAGCCAGTCTTTTAGCTCAATTTTCTACAGGGATTCGACCAATGAACAGCATTGCTTCTTGTAAAAATCTATCTGCTCATGGCTCGATAAGTACTGGTGTAGCCCCGTCAATCATCAAAGCCAACTAATATACGGAACGCCAATATGTGGTCTGAGGAGAAGTTCATATTGCAAAGCCACCTTTTGGTCGGGAACCAGCACTTGGCTGAGGATTAAGATTGATGTATATTTTACGAGGTCCATGTTTCTAAGTTTCTTGCTCTAACTTGATACTCTTTCCCCTTTATTTCATGATTGGTGTTGGTTGGCCCTGAAAGGTTCAACTTATCATCATAGTTTGTATGCTAACTCAATAAAGATCTGTTCAAAGTCTGGTTGCTTGAAATTTCTTAAAAGAAACGTCCATGAACTCCTTCAGGAAGACTTGAAAATTCATTTTTCTATCATTTTCGACAAAGTTTGATTCCAAGTTTCATGCATTAACACGGCATTAACAAGAGGACACACCTAGGTATGCGGCCCAGCTTGTGTTTACATCTTTTCTTATCTTAGCGTAGCCAACTTTGCAAAATTTGTCAATTGAAAAGATGAAATACGATTTTTCTAGATCAAAAATTTGCTGTTTGATGTTTTCCTCCCAACTTTTCACATCATATTACTTCAAATTTAGCGTATGAGTGAGATTACAACTATTACGGTCTAAAAATAATTGAATTCATTATATGCCAATAGGGTTAGACCTTTTGACTCACTGATTGAAATTATTACAACAACCAAAATCGTTTTCAGATCCAATGTCGGTCCCAACTTAAGCTAACTTATGAGGAAAACAGAAAACAGACCAAACTGGGACCCGATGTTGGTCCCGACCTAAACTAATTTATGAGACAAACAGAAAACTGACCAAACTGGTAATGGAAGCCATAAAATGGTCCTGGAAAGAAAGCCACAGATTTAGATCGGACAAGCTACCAATTGCGTTTGGATTGCGGTTAGGTCTCCAAATGGGACCTCAGCACCACTCTCAACCATCCGAAGACAGAAAGTTTTTGGTCAGGCCAAAAAGTCAAGAGGATAACCTAATTATAATTATTGTTTAGAAGTCGTGGAGGTCATCAAAAATCCATCATCGTTGCCTCTTACAACTACTAGTGGATGTCACGTAAAGCGAAAGTGCAAGCGCCAAAATGAAGAGGCATGTTGCCCACCCATGCTTGCAAATTGCTTCGTGGTCACTACTCTCCCCTCAAACGTACGGCTATATTTTGAAGCTTCAAATATTATAAGGTGCCAAAGAATGGTGGAACTTTGGAGAAGATGTCCAAATTGTCAAAGTAAAGGAACGCATGGCCGCAGGATTAGGTCATTCTCCGCATCATCAAAAACTTCCATTGCCCGTGACGACATTCGGCAATTATATGAGTTCGTTACTTGTAGGGCATGGTCTGTGCCGTAGTGTTTTGCAGTTTTCTAGTGTCTTACATGCCGGCCTGTGTTGGATTTGTCACGTCCTGTAATACTTGTCACGTGAAGTTGGGGAGTAAATAATTGGTTCTTTTTTTTTTTTTTAATGTGCACGCACCCGAGGAGGGGAGGAGACTCGAACCCTAAATAATTGGTTCCTTTGTCCTTAGCTAAACTGTCACTAGGAATTGAGTTAACCCCTTAGATGATTGAGGCTGTAACTAGGACTAAAAGCAGTTTGAAGTACCCTGTTTGTTCTTACTTTGGATGTTGCAGCGTTAGCAAAGCAAAGCCACCTTAAAATAAAGTTCTGGCTTATGAAATTTTCTTCCCGTTTCTTATCAGGAGCAAAAGCAAAGCAAAGAGACACTAAAAGAAACAAAAAGCGAAAGGTGGTTTCCAGGAATAGTTATCTGTTATGTATTATTGCACAAAGCAAGTGCATTCTGAGTCTTAGGATCCTCACCCCCTTACCAAATCTGGTAGATGCTAATACCTGGTGGTGGCCCTAACTTAAACTTAAAACACCTAGGATTCTCCTCCCTTCTTTCCCTTTTCATTTTATGGGTTGAGATCTTTGACTTTCATGTGCAATAGATTACACATGAACAAAACCCAATAATGTTAGGTCTAATATATAGTCTTAGCTTAAATTAAAACTGAGCTCTAAAACATTATGTCAGTATCCTATTTGGAGACTTTTCCAATATTTAGATATAACGACAAAATCAGGTGTTATATGTTTTTATGTGTATGATGTTGTTAAATCTAAGCATATAGGTCCAAATTACTGGGTTAGAAGATATCCAAATGTGTTAAGCTAGGATCTTACTTGAAGCTGTTTCCAAATGTTGGTGAACTTGTTGCTTGATGAAGAATTTGGTGTAAAATATTTGATCAATGGGCAATATGCTTATTATGACGGTGGTTTATATATGAGGAGAAAATGCTTGTCTATTGGAAGTAATAAGTGGTGTGGTAAAGATATTTACAGTGCTTCTAATCAAGTAGTTAATCATATCCAAGACTGGAGTTGCAACTTCTTTCTTAATATTTACGTCATCTGAAAACTAAAGGACAGCGTGCAAAAATTTAGCTATAAAGATTGAAAATTTTACATTTCCTGTTGCAATCAAAGCAAACTAGAAACTAGGTCCAGCCCAACTTTGTGCGGCTATAGAAAGACATTAAGTTTGATTAACAGAAATTTTAATTATACGGAGGGAAGACCAATAAAAAACAAATCGAATTCAATTGTCAAATTCAAACATTAGAGTTGACAGTCACATTAATAAATAAAATTAATCCAATTAATAAAGCTGAGTGGTGGTGAACTTTGTAATGGAATTGAGCAAAAACAAATGAAATTGTTAACTTCTTGTGGCCCCTGTGAAGCATGAGTTGGTCAATAGACTCTATAATGGAGATGTGGGGCTGAGGGCAAGTTGTTTATTGCTGTACTTTTTGTCGCGGAAAAGAAAAGAAAGGTTAGCAAGGATATCTTATTGCATTAGGGAGAAAGGAAGAAAAGTGCACTACATGCCATAGGGGAAAGTTGTTAGGCTTATTTTATAGACAATACATATAGTTTTACTCTTTGATAGGGCCATCGTGCCGTATAGGCTTTTTTTTGGGGGGGATTGAGGCCACCAAGAGTTCAGGCATTTCTATTGGTGTGGAGAGAAGGAAGGAGGGAGAGCTCATGGAGTCTCTATTCTCTCCACCACTGGTCGCATTGAATAACCTCAAGAAAGCATTAAGTTTTAATCGAGGCTTCTGTATTTGTTCATGTCCTTAATGGGTGATAACGTGGAATGCATAAACAAGTCAAGACTGGCTTATAATTGATGTCTTAAAGTCTTATACCAATCTGTTCTCGGGAGACTTTTGCGTGCCTCAGACGCATGACGACTTTGGGACAACATGATGAAGACTTGCGGTTCAAGAGAAGTTCCCTTTCGCATTGAAACTTGGCCCGGTGAAAAGATTGATGAGATCTTCTATCTTCAATCCGGAAGCCAGTTTGATAATCTCAAGTAATAACAATATACTAGGGTTTCTGCATGGGGATTTGCTTCTCCATGGGCTCGCTTTCGTGCTTCATTTTGCCAGAAATTCCCATAAAAAAATTACCATCTTCACATTCCACGAACGGAGATGAAAGGTAGGGGACAGCTGCGTGGAAAGGAGTCTCTTATTACTTTCCACGATAACATAAACTACTTCTTCACTTTCAAAGCCAGTCAATCAACGTTAACTTTGGTTACAATCTGCAATCATCACCATTCAATCATCTTCATCCGAAGGAATGGTATCATACATCACATCCAGCCGACATAAACCGACCAACCGTGTTGCAGGGAAGGTGTCCGCATTTCCACCATAGGACGCATACTACGTGTAGCACCAGTGTGAGTGGGCATAAGTTGAAGACTCTCCTCCATAGTTGAATCCTATTACACAAATTGATAAATAAAGACTTGTCACAAATTTCTGGAAGGGCGGGCGGGAGGAACCTGCATGCTTTTTCCACAGAAGGCGTGAGTCCTACCATTCAGAGAGCGACGAAGTTCTCTTTATTAAAGTGACTTGAAATGCTAGGCTTTTGTTTTAAAGTTATTTAACTAAAATGAATAGAATTTAATATTTTTATGGCTATTCCTGACTCGGCATTACATTGACATAATTTTTAATAAATGTCTTTTTCATTTTGAAAGAAACAAACTTATCCTTTCGACAATTGAATGAACATTTTACCATGTCAAGACAAAACGTTAGACATTATGATTAAGACAGAGGACTGTGAAAAAGAATTTTGCATTTTCCCCAGTATAATATTCTACCCAACATAAGTTTAATCTATTTATAGTTTCCAAGTTCCTCGTGAGGATCGCTTAAAAAAAAAGTTTTAAGGTTTGAAACATTGCATGAGGTGTTGGTTCACATCGTGAACATAAAGAATGAGAAATCCTTGCTTCGGTCTGGTTTGGCATCACGACTTCCAACCAAAGCCTTTGAGATGTGTGAAAACTGACAAATCGAAGTGTACCAAATGCCTGCTCTAGTAATATTCAATTGGATATCAACTCCTCTTCGGTCTAATTTTCCGGCCATATGTTATGCATCTGCCGTCTTTAATGATTGTATGGATGTATCAATTCCTGGATTCATACCATGTGCTATCCCGTGGGCCATTGATTCTCATGGCCTCAATCTTCAAGTCTCTCTTTATTTTTATTTTGAAAGATTCGATTCCTTCACATCTACATTTCCTTGTATCATGATGAAAGTAAGAAACGTTTGCATCAAAGTCAAAGGGAGTGCCACGCTCTGAAACTCTTGTACTTCACACATTTTTTTTTTCTTTACATGTTTTTTTACTTATTAAGTTGAAATATATTTAACTCAAACTTTGATAAAAAATTTAAAGTTTAATTAAACATCTAATTCAAGAGTTGAAACATATTTCTTTTATTTACTTTAAAGATCTTATCTTCTAATATTAGATTATTATCTCGTAAACATGTGAGCCAGGTTAAAAAAAAAACATAATTGTTTAAGAGTAATGCCAGGTGTTTCCTTCGTGTTTCTCTTAAATGATGAGCACGAGTGAAAGGATTAAGATCACCTTCAGAAATGAGTAAACACCGTGGCGAACTCATCCTCACGTCATTGATCTTAGTCTTCGCTCCTTTAGAATATCCGGCCAAATGGAACGACAGAACCATGTTCTCTGTTTTTTCTTCTCTTTTTCGTTGCATACTAAATTTGACCTTGTTACAGCTTGAGTGTCTGAGTTCGAATACCCAAACTAATCATTCCATGTAAAAAGACATAATATGGTACCCAAAACATAATTCTCAAATTTCTTCTAAGCTGCTGTCAACTGTCTAGGAAGTCCTTTAATCTTTTTCTTTCTCTCCTCCTTCTAGATTCAAAAGCAACTGGAAAGATAAAATTACTGTGAAATTTTAAGCTGATTGTGTCACTCAGTTGAACCTAGTTATATTCTTGTTTGTCGTTTCCAAGAGTCCAGAATGTTGTGCTAACTAATATACAAAAGAAAAATATAAAGATAAAGAATTAATCTCTTTCATGGTTTTCAACTTCCAAGGGGAACTTATCTATAGGATATAACTCCATCTTATCAGATTCAAACTAACAACCAAGCCATTCAACATCACATGGAAGCAGAAAAAAGCATACAGGAGGCATTAAACCCAGCATAAAGTCAGAAATCAACAGCATCCATGCCTCATTACCGGTATAAAATAAGCCAAAAACAATCACTTTCTTCTGCTCCAAAGGTAGCTTGAGGATGAGGGAGGGACAGAAGGTGCCGTGTGAGAGAGAGTAGTATTTTTCAAGAGAATCTGCATTCTTAAAATAGTGAGATTCGATAAGAATTCCGATCTTGTAAACATTAAAGAGAGCTAAGGAATCTCCAGAGATCTTCATTAACCTAAACCATGTAGGAATTCCGTCACGCTGAGAAAGTGTCGAATCCAAATATTCATCTTGAAACTCCATTAAATAAGAAAGAATATTTAAAAGAGGCAATGGATCTGTCCAAATCAGAAATGAGTCACCTATTTCAATTTTTATACTGTAAGATGGGGCATGACGCACGTTGAAGCACTGCTATGCAAAAGTCTATGTTGCCGATGGTTTCAAGTGTTTTTTTGGAGACCTTTTAGCAAAAAGGGATGAAGTGTGGGGTTTATCGAAAGGGTTGTTGAGACTCTTAATTTTTTGTGGATTTCCATCTCGA
This sequence comes from Casuarina equisetifolia, assembly GCA_028551475.1. NCBI lineage: Eukaryota > Viridiplantae > Streptophyta > Magnoliopsida > Fagales > Casuarinaceae > Casuarina > Casuarina equisetifolia. Next base: position 5,793,563 of record CM052361.1, read on the forward strand.
GTTTCTCAATAATACATTTCTGTGTGTTCGAATGAATCGCTTAAGAACCTAGGTTATCTGCTAAAAGTTTGTGTTATTACAAAACAAGAAGGGCCACAAAACCCGAGAGAAGTTCTAAGGATCCTTATAGGGATGCAATCAAGCAATACATTAGTTAGAATCTTTTATATGTTTTAAAGTAGAGCTTTTTGATTTTGTATTCTGATTCCATTGTATAGTTTTTACTTGACTTATGTAAATTACCTCACTTATCGGAATAAATAACAACTTACTTATAACAAAATATGTAAGAATTTGAACCTCTCTTTGTATTGATACTGCGTTGCTTTACAATGTACAATATGGGATCTTTATATCGACTTAGAATAAAACTATACAAGGAAAGAAATAATTAGGGAAATATTTACATAACGCTAATTATCCTGATTTCACGTTGTGATAATATTGATATTCCATAACACTCCCCCTCAAGCCGGAGATTTGAACAAGTCAAATACTCCGAGCTTGGAGAAAAGATGCCAATGTTGCTTGCTGCTAAGGGCTTTAGTGAACAAGTCTGCAGGCTATTCCTTGGTAGATATGTGACTGGTCAAAATTATTCTTTGTTGCAATTTTTCTCTCACATAATGGCAATCCACCTCTATATGTTTAGTTCTCTCATGAAATATTGGATTTGCCGCAATCTTCTCAGCTACTTCATTATCACAAAAAAATAGAGCTAGCTGTCGGAGATAGAAACCAAAATCACGAAGTAGCCCCATTATCCATACTATCTCACAGGTGGTGACTTGCATGGCTCGATATTCAGCTTCTGCAGAAGATAAAGAGATTGTTGGTTATTTTTTGGATCGCCAGGATACTAGGGAATTCCCAAGCATTATACAGAAACCTGTGGTTGATTGGCGTGTCATAGGGCAAGTACTGTAGTCTGAATCACAATAGGCTATGAGCTCCAATTTCGACGTTGAGGGAAACATGAGTCCAAGACCTGGGCAACTCTTAAGATATCGAATGATTTTCATAGCTGCCTCCATGTGTGACTGTTTCGGTTCATGCATAAATTGACTGAGTAGCTGGACTGGAAAAGTGATGTCTGGTCTAGTGAGAGTTAAATAAATTAATCTCCCAACTAGACGTTGATAGGTAGAAGGATCTTTGAGCGGTAGATCATGAACCTCTTCTTTGGAACTTGCATCATATTCAATACTTGTAAATTTTTTGTTCTACTCCATAAGAATTATTGACGGTTTGGATCCAACTAGTCTTGCTTCAGAGATGAGTTCCAAGGTATATTTTCACTGACTCAAGGAAATGCCATGTGGGGATCGAGCGATCTCAATACCAAGGAAGAATTTTGATTGTCCAAGATCCTTCATGGAGAAAGTGGAGTGTAAGTAACTCTTTAAGTCAGATATAGTTGTCTTGTTGTTTCCTGTGATCAAAATATCGTCAACATAAATGAGTAATGCCACAAAAAAACTTCCCTGAGCTTTGGTGAAAAAAGAGTAGTCATGCTAGGATTGTCGGAAACCATATGCAAGTAAGGCTGAAGTAAACTTGACATTTCACTGGCGGGATGCTTGTTTGAGACCATACAAGGATTTTTGTAATCGACATACAAGTCCCTCCCCCCTGATTGCGAAATCTGAGAGGAAGAGCCATATAAACCTCTTCAGATAGATTACCATGAAGAAAAGCATTCTGGATGTCCATCTGGATCAAGGGCCAATGATGCACTGAAGCAATAATAATGAGAAGTCGAACAGTAACATATTTGACAGTGGGTGAAAAAGTATCCTGATAGTCAAAACCTTCACGTTGACTATAGCCTTTGGCAACTAGACGGGCTTTGTAGCGCTCAACAGAACCATCCGTACGGTATTTAACCTTGTAGACCCACTTGCAACCAACAGGACGACGACTAGGGGTAAGGAGACCACATCCTAAGTGTGATTTGCCTCAAGAGCAGCGAGCTCACTATCCATGGCAGCAACCCAGTGGGGGTCCTTAACAGCCTCATGATAATAAGTGAGTTCGAGGATGGCAGAAATGGAAGCAACAAAATGACGGTGCTGGGGATGGCATTGGTCTAAAGAAATGTAATTGGAAATGGGATAAATACAGGAGGATGAGGGTAGGGTAGGACAAAGGTAATCACTGCTCCAGATGGGTGGTTTGGTGGGACGACCAGAACGACGAACAATGGGAGACGAAGGTGAGGGTTCTGGGGAAGGAGGCAAAGGTGAGGGGATAGGGATGGAAATGGGAGGACAGTCAGAAGGAGGAATGGGTGAAGGACAGTCCGAAAAAGGGTTGGTTGAAGGAGGAATAGGAACAGAAGGTATCGAGGCCGAAGGGTCAGGGCTAGAAGATGGTGTAGCTGGAGAAGGAGGTTCATCAACAGGAAAGGTAGATGGGGAGTAGGATTCCTCAGGAGGTATGATGGGTGCTGAAGGGATGACCGAGCTGTCGGGGGATAAAGGAGAAACCTGCAAGGCAAAAGGAAAAACATCTTCGCAAAAAATGACATCACGACTCACGAAAATTTTTTTGGTAGTAGGGTCAAAAAGTTTGTATCCTTTCTAATAGGATGGATACCCAATAAAAACACAACGGGTGGCACGAGGACTAAATTTGTCACGAGTTCCGACAGTGGTAGCGTAACATTGACAACCGAAAACACAGAGATGATCAAGAAGGGGACGAGTACCAAAGAGACGCTCGTAAGGTGTGATGCCTCGAAGAGTAGAAGAGGGGAGGTGATTAATGAGATAAGTAGCGGTAAGGATGCACTCACCCCAAAATTGGGAGGGTAGATGGGCTTGAAAAAGTAAGGCATGAGCCACATCGAAAAGGTGACGATGCTTGCGTTCGACCACCCCATTTTGTTGTGGGGTATGGACGCAAGAGCTTTCAGGGATGATGCCGTGAGAGTAGAGATAAGAAGAGCATTCAGAGGAAAAAATTTCAGTGCCATTGTCAGAACGGATGCGTTTGACAGTAGTATTGAATTGGGTATGAGCCATAGAAAGGAAAGATTGAATTTTGGAAAAAACTTGGCTTTTAAAATGAAGGAGAAAAGTCCAAGTCGCACGGGAGAAATCATCAACAATGGTCAAAAAATAACATGCACCATCATGGGTAAGATGGCAATGAGGGCCCTAGAGGTCCATGTGAACAAGATCAAAAATAAAATTTATGGCAGAAGTACGAGAAGTAAAAGGGGCACGTATTTGTTTGGCCAAGGGACAAACATCACAAAAGAAAAAAATTGGGCAAGAAATGGTTTTGCCATTAGCAAAATAAGATTTTAATAAAGAGTGACCAAGACGTTGATGCCAAAGAAAATATTCATTATTAAAAATAGAATTACAAGCAGGGAACTGCTTGGGAGTACAATGAGAATTCAAAATGGAAGATAAATATTCAGAAAAAAAGGGAATGAAAATGTTTAGGAATAACAGAACAAAGAAAATAAAGTCCCCCTTCAACCTTGCCGAGCCCTATCAGTGCCCTAGTTGTACGGTCCTAGAAAATACAAAATTTATCGAAAAATAGAGCCACACAATTGTTATCATGGGTTAGTTTTTGAGTAGATAAAAGGTTATGACGAAAATTAGGAGCATATAAAACATGACGTAAAATTAATTGAGGGCTGGGGCGAGAATGTCCAATATGAGTGACAGGGCTACAGGTTTGATCAGGTAAGCGAATAAAAAGTGGAGAGGCACATGGAGAAAATGAATCAAGATATCTTAAATCACATGTAATATGGTCACTAGCCCTTGAATCGATAATCCAATTGGAATTAAATGAGGCCAAGGAAGAAATACCTGTGAAGTTGGCACTGGAGTCTGGGGGGCTCGCTTGAGTGAGCATGGAGAGAAGTTTGGCTTGCTGATCGGGTGTCAAAATTAGTCTAGAAGGGCCACCAAAAACACTTCTAGGGGCTGGGGAATTATGGCCCAATAATCCTGGGCTGGGTGGAGGGGGCAGAAGGCCTGGAGGAGGCCCACTATAGGAGCCCATTGTAAATGTAGGCTCTGAAAAAATGGAAATATCATAGGCTGAATTATAGGCAGTGGGCCTAGGCCCATTGGGCCTATGACGTGATGGGCCACCACGATGCTTGGGCTACGAGTTGGGTGGGTACCCAACTAGCAAAAAACAGGCCTCACGGACGTGGCCTTTTTTCTTGCAGTGGGTACAGACCCACGAGTCAAGAGCGGGCCCAGTTGATGGGTTGTGAACGGGCCGACCATGGGCACCTGCAGAAGGAAGGCCGGGTTTACGGGAGGCCCGATGGTCTGATGTGCGGGGCAAGCGTGACCCACTCCAGCCCTACGTTTGGTTCGACCAGTGAGGGGCATCGTCGCCGGAAGAGGCTCGAAGGCCATGAAAACCAGCGACGTCACTAGCGGAAGCTCCTGTCCGCTGGTGGATTTCTTGCTTCGAAAGGGCATAGGTGCGCTCTAAAGTGGGAAGGGAGTCCTGAGAGAGGATCTGCGTGCACAAATTCTGAAATTCCTCAAGGAGACCCATGAAGAATTTCATGGAACGCTCCTCTTGCTCGCGATTGTGGAGACGATCGTTGATTTTGCATGAACAGAGCCTGCAATCACAATGAATCGGGGGCTCCTGATTCTTTAAATCACTCCAGAGGTCCTTTAACTAAATGAAGAAATTGGTTAACTCGGTGGTGGTGCAATCGTTTGAGAGGCACAAATCAGAAATCGCCTAACGGAGCCCGTAGCGTTGAGTGCCGGAAACCTTGGCGAAGGAGTCGGGGAGGAGCTCCCAAATCTCAGAGATGAATTTTGAGCGGGAGACGAGCCTTTTCAGAGAACGTTCAACAGAATTGACGAGCCAGGACTTGACGGCGGCGTGCGCCTGATCCCAGTGAGTAATTGCGTCGGGATCGCCGGTCGGTCGAGGAAGGTCGCCCGTGAGAAACCCTAATTTGTTGTGAGCGAGGCAAACCGTGTAGATTTGCTCAGCCCAGATGGCATAATTCGACTCACCGACAAGGCGATGAGGGACAATGGGGCCGACCTGCAAATCGGCCGCCGAGAGATAATAAGGGTCACGGATAGGTGCGACGGTGGGGATAGAAGTTTCGGGTATTGAAGGAGGTGGAGTTTCGGTGGATTCGGCGTGAGTGGTGGTCGAATTGAGAGGATTGGCGGTGGTTGATGCCATGGGAATGGTGGAGAACGGTGGTCATAATAGAAGATGCGGCGGCTAGGGTTGAGTGGCAATGAGGTAATTTGAAAGAGGGGCAGGGATAATTTTGGAAGGAGAAAAAATATGGCAGCTAGGGTTAGGGTCGGGGTATTATCGGGAAGGGAAAATGAAGGGAGGGTTAGTATCGGGAAGAAAAAATGAAAGGGGGGTATGATCGGAAAAAATAGGCAGTAGAAAGGTCTGATGAACTCGGGAAAAAAAAGGGCGGAAGCAAGGTTAGACCGGGCTGGCCTGTGATACCATGTAAGAATTTGAACCTCTCTTTGTATTGATACTGCGTTGCTTTACAATGTACAATATGGGATCTTTATATAGACTTAGAATAAAACTATACAAGGAAAGAAATAATTAGGGAAATATTTACATAACGCTAATTGTCCTGATTTCACATTGTGATAATATTGATATTCCATAACAAAATAACATTTCTAGTTAGATTAAGTATCAATATTTTTGTAAGTTTAAGTTGCCAGAAAAATCGATGATTTAATAGGAATTGGTGGGCTAAATTACTGATAAATTTACACAGTCAGGAATTTTTACTTTCAGCTCATTTTTTCTTTCGTACTTTAACACATGTTTATTTCCTGACCTTCATGGTTATCATTTAGGTTTTAGTCTTTACTCGTGACAACTCTGCTCATAAATTTTAAGAAAAAATCAACTCGATGAGTTTTTGGCAGATATCTTGAAGATTAGAGAGTTTGTCCTTACAAAAAGTGCCTTCGCCTCGCCATCGCCCTCGACTTTGTTATGCTTACAGACGTCGTTGTTGTTGAAGACGAGCTCCGGTCACTTTCTTTCAGTAAAAGGACGTGCGACATGGAGGCAAGTATCATGGAATTATAGTTCTGGTATCGATTCAAGAGGCTAAGCTTTATTTCTACTGCATTTAGGGTTCAGATAAGGTACATCTCGGTGAAGACACTGACAAACTCTGGTTTCTGGGGTTTCTGCTTCCCTCTGTTCCGTCACGTCTCAATGCTTAGATATGAGGGTCAAACTACTATTCGCCGTTATAAAACCAAACAAAACCAAATGAAGAATAACAAAATGCTTTCAAATTCTTCATTTTGTTTTGATCTTGTCGAGCTCCATGCGTTAAATCCGGTAAAATTCAACACCTATGCATACAAAAATTTCAAATGTAAACTTGTACTATTTGTATTGAAATAGTTATTAAAAAGTAAATATTTCTTTTCAACGACCTTTCTTTCTGTTTACAGTACAAACATCCTAGACATGACCCATTGCGCTATTTGGGGTGGACATTAGATCCCCTTATTGGTCTAGACCATCAGGACATAATTGTTTTCTAGCAAAAGAGTTAGTGAGCCACAATTGTTCCATGCTGTCAATTCTAGAGCATAGTTTAGATAGTAATAGGACTCGTGTAAAAAATCTTACAAAGTAAATGTTTTGAATTTCAATTTTTTTTACTGATTGAATGTGTTTTAAGAGAGTTGTTGTTTCTCATTTAAGTCATTAAATAAAATTTAAAAGGGTTATGGGTGATTAAAAAAAATTACTCATTTATTTTTATTTTTATTAAAAAGAAAAAATTGGCGGGTTAAAAAGAAAGGGAGAAAATGGGTGAATAATAAGTCTAAATTATCCTGTTTTTTTTGTTGGTGTTCCCCTTTCGGCGAATGCTATCCATATAAAAAAAGTGGTGCGACGCGTCAGCACCACGTGGCCTTGTATTCATGCAAGCGGCGCTTCCCAATGGTCCCTCTAGACGTCAGGCCCCCCCATCGTCCCTGTCTGAACTCTTCCAGGCCTCACCATTATTAAAGGGGTTGCTCTGCTGCTCTCCCTTCGCTCATGATATCCACTAAATACAAGACACAGAATCACTAGGAACATCACTAGTTTTTTCTTGTGGATCCTTGGTAGTTATCACCGATCCCATCCCCACTTCTGAAGGGGCTTTCTGCTCTCCAACTGTCCGGTTTTTCTCTCTTTTAGTATATCCCAGTCTTGTAGGCTTCTTTCCGTAAATCCGCACAACAAGAGAAGATGGTGACTTTGGTGTCTCAAGAAAACATGGTTGCATTGGTATCTCGCACCGGGAGGCATTTGCAACGGTACACCATGGGTCGTCGCCAAGTTGTCGGGTTGGTCTCTGTCTGTCTCTGTCTCTGTCTCTCTGTGTCTTTTCTCTCTGCCTTTTTTCTAGTTTCTTCCCCTGTTCTACGCAATGGAGAAGGATTAAGCTGCACTGTATTCGTCTGTCAAATTTCGTTATTGGGTTAATTTCATTGGATGTTAGACATGACTTGAACCTTTCGATTTACTTTCTCTGTCCATTGGGTCTTCTGATTTACTCTCTTTCATTGGAGACATGAAGTTTTGGGATGTCCCACTGACGGCTCCCGCCGTTTCCCAGGCTTGAAGGTCTCAAAAGCGCTTTAATTCGACCACAGTACAGAACTTTGCACAGAACCTGGACTTGTTCCAGCTGTGTCCTAGAGTTGCACTCATTGGAAATTTCTTGAAAATGGCAAATTCGATGTTTGTCTAAACGCCATTTCATGTTGTTTTCAAGACATCACTCTTCCGATTTCCAGAATTTGACATCGTTCTCGTTTGAGCTGGTCAAGGCATCCCAATCTAAGGTCAATTGCTGAGTGATAGAATTGGATTGCTTTTCTGAGAGGGGGACCCCGAGCCGACATCTACTTATCTTGGCTTCTGGGTGTTATCACCTGTCGACCTTGGCAATGTGGATTACTTTAATTTGTTCCTCTTCCCAACTTGAAAGTTTCTTACACTCAAAAGAACTTGTTTTTAAATGGCTAGAGTTCTCTGTTTTCCTTGACACGTGACAAATGTCGGCTCCTCTTGCTTCCTTTTGAGGAAGACAGGGTGTGGTCTTGTGTTTTCCCACCATGGCCTCGAATTTACTGCAAAATAACGAATTCAAGGTCAATTTTGTGGTTAAAAAGAATCTACTCAATCCCATATAGTTAATGCTGAAGCTTCACTGATATCATCCTAGTAGCTAAATACACCCTACTATGTTCTATGATGTAGATGCATACCATACAGATACAAGAAAACGGCGCAAGCGTCCTCGGAAGTTGCATCAGAGATAGAAGTTCTTGTCATCAGTTCACAGAAAGGCAAAGGGATGTTGTTCCCAAAGGTACCCAGATCACTATTCTCGGTTAAACAGATTATCCAAAATAATCACTCTCAATTAAGAGTAAATTATGGATCATTTCTTTTTTTTCCTCTTCCTCATTGGTGTCATCCTGCGTGTAATTACCAGGGAGGTTGGGAACTAGACGAGTCAATAACAGAGGCGGCTTCACGAGAGACGATAGAGGAAGCAGGGGTCCGAGGCGTTATCGGGGTTAGTGGTTCTCTACAGCTCCTACTCTGGAAAAATTCTTTCACCTCAAGCTATTTGATTGCTACAACAATTGGTTTACTTCACGCCAGGTTTTAGTAGGGTAAAATGACACACAATGTAGGGAGGAATTTTGGTCGAAGTAACTTGAACGAGAATATAACCAAGAGATAAGAGGAAATAATAAGAGAAAATCAGTGACAAACTCTTGTATGAACCCACAAGATTCTCCAGAGCTTCTGACAATGTTCCAACCAAATATCTCGGTCTACAATTTGTCAAATCTTAATGGGAATTGTTTTCTTTTCCCTTATTCCATTTTAATTTTTATATCCTCTCTCAACCAAGCATCAGGATTATGGAGGTGGGTCTATGACCATGGAATCTGGTCTCTGTGGCCATGGCTCAACCTCCATTGTCGTGGTGAAACTCATAATGGAGGGTTAAGGGAAGTCTAAACGCAGGTCAAAACTTAAGTGATAACAGAGGAGGTATTAGGTTTCTCTCATTTTTCTTTGAGAACTTTACCTAGAATAAATAATGCCTATTACCCCACCCTCTCTCCCCTCTCTTCTTCCTCCTCTAATCATTATGATCTGTAACGCATTTGGACTTTCTTGACAATTGGATACCTTCATGCAGCACGAGTTAGGTAAATGGAGCTTCAAGAGCAAAACCCATGATACCTACTATGACGGCTACATGTTCCCATTGCACGTGCGAGAGCAGTTAGATTTCTGGCCAGAGAAGCATGCTCGTCAAAGAAAATGGGTAAGCCCTGATCGTGCTCACGGATGTGATGCTTTGCCTAAATTTTGGATTGTCAAGCCTGCTTTTTGAGTCATTCCCTGATGTTTTATATGCTGTGTATATCCCTTTTGTGCAGATGAGCGTGCAAGAAGCTAGAGAAGTTTGTCAACATTTGTGGATGAAGGAGGCGCTGGATAAATTTGTAACTCTTGTGACGTCTCAACAGCAGTACAAACAGGAAGAAGTTGGACCCTGTTCAGTAAGCTAGGAAAACCCTTCTGATTTGCAAATAGGGAGTTGTTGCGGCACCCGGCGCTGTTGCTTTAAGACCAGATGAGCAAAGAAAAAGTAGGTTCTAGACAGGCCAAAAACAAGCGACTACTTCAGAGAAGTTGGCGTTCTGGTCTTGTTTTCTACGAAATCTACGTTCCAAAACTTACCTCAAAAAATTAAAAAAAAAAAACAAAAAAACAAACGAATGAAAGAGAGCTGCGAAGCTTCTGGGAAAGCCCTGCAGAGAATAGTTGAGAGATGTCGACAAAACATGTAATTGTGGCTTCTAATAATTTAAAGGCCTTCGTTTTAGTTATCATCAACAACAGGCATATCTAATAAGATAATGGGTACGGCGAAAGTAAATGGATTAAGCAGTCACTTTCTATGTCGGCACCAAGGATCTCCAATCCTATACGTTTCCATCTTGACCCTTTAGAGTGATGTTGATGTCGATGTCGACGAAGACTTTAGAAAGAACCCAGTCTTCTAGATATTTCAATACCGACATATCACGTTTAACAAGCCTTGATCTCGCCGGAGCTTCAGGTTCAGAACGCATATGAATAAAATCAATAAAAAATTTATACAAATTGACTGGAGCACTCCTTTAATGCTAGAGGCATTTGCTCTAATCCTATAAATGTTGAAGTATCGTGAGTAGCTATTAGGTTGGTCTTTTGGTGAAGTAATGACAAGCATCACCACCTCCCATGTTTGATGTGGGGGCTCATGGAGAACTTAGCTCACTGCCTGGGACGGGCATTAGCTTTGCCTCTTTTGGCTGTTGACGGGCTTGCATCAACATCAATCTTCTTACGTGCTAATATAGAGATCACGTTTAATGATGGAGTTAATTTGCAATTCTTAAAGTGTTACCGGACCTCTATCTTCCTTAAAAACAAGTTCATAGGAAGTTTTGCATGATATCCTCACAAGTATATACCCATTTTTCTTCTCCTTTGCACCCAATGTCGGAGTCTGTAGAAGATTACTTCTGTAACCACACAATTTGGGGAAAAGAGGCAATTTTCTGGGGGATACTACTTACAGCAAGGCAGTAGCAAGAAAAAACGAGGCGTTCCATGAGATCGATTTTGGTTAATTATGTGGAATCACATCATATCAATTTGATGTCAGCTATAGCTGTATACTGATGAAGTGTTATTTTATCTCTTTCTTTTAACTCAACTGCGGCTGGAACAAAGAGCTAGCCCTTGTTTCTCTGGGCTGAGCTAAGATGCTACCAGGCCCTGGGGAGTTGAAGATGAAGCCCAGCTGATTAGATGGATGTTCGTGTTTCGATTCCAAATTTTTCCCCCCTTCACAATATATTTGTGGTTCTAAGAAACAAGCATAATCTGTGTAATTTACTAAGTTACGTCAACCATTAACTATATGCCGACGTTAACCAGTTCAATTAAATCATGGGTTCATTGGGATTATGGGATTATTGATGGTAATAAAAAGAGAACCGCCTCTTGTTTTTGGCGGGGTGTACATTTTTGCTATGCTTAGTTTTTATTCCTCTTTTTTTGAAATTTTTTGGTTTATTGGGGGCTATGAAAGAAAAGTGCCCATCATGTGCAACTATTACCAAGATGTTTGAAAAATATTACCTCATATGTTGCTCATACAATGAGGTAACAGAAGGCCTCCCTCAATCCTGACCATGTATGAATGTCCAAGGACAGTATCAAGCCAATGATAACTCCTAAAAACCCCTTTTTGAGAGCTCAACAACGACCACATCGTGACAACTAGCAATCGAAAGCAACAGCAGAGGATTTAGCAGTAACGCACAGTTGAATTAGTGAAAAATTTTCAAAATGACATTGAATAGTGCACAAAAGCTCTATCTTGGAGCAAAATTTTCAGATTACTTCCGTGAAGCAAAAGTAATTCCTCACTCCAGTGCTTGAAATCTAGATGTTGATGTATATACATGTAAAAATTGAGAGAGAAGGAGAATAAAAGAACTAATAGAAAAAGCAACCTTCATTTAACTTCTAATCCATTTTTATTAGGCATATGTCTTTTATTACTAGTAATATTCCTCATTAATAAAAATAGTGGATCCTTGAAACGCTGCTTAGTTAAACCCTTCTTAGGGTTTCTCTATGCTCTATAAAGAAATAATTTAATTTAAGAGATAATACAAAGTGTAAAAACTTAAGAAATTAACTGAAAAATATGAAAACTCTAAAATAAATTATATTCAACTATTTCCGCATAGGGAGATTGTAATAGTAAAGTCTTTTTTGGAAGCATGATGAAGAGGAGAGCAAAAAATCACATTGTCAAGTTGGAATTAGATGATGGGCAACTTACTGAAGATCCTGAAATGATAAAGAACAAAATTCTAAATTATTATCAAAACTTGCTAGGGAGGGCAAACCAACCTCAACCATCAGAAACAAGATTAAGAGAGTTATTTCCTATGGAAATTCCAGAAGAGATTAAGAGAAGCCTTATAGCAGACGTTCAAAGAGAAGATATACAAAAGGTCCTTAATACTTTTGGTGATTACAAAGCTCCAGGTCCTAATGGATATAATAGTTTCTTCTTCAAGAAAGCATGGAGTATTATAGGAAGTGACATAGAAGATGTAGTAATAGCTTTCTTTCAAAGGAGACAGCTACTGCGAAGCATAAATTCAACAGTAATCTCTCTTGTCCCTAAGAAAATTAATGCCACCAATATGAAAGATTTTAGACCAATATCTTGTTGCAATGTGTTGTACAAGATCATATCTAAAATTGTGGCAGGAAGACTAAGTTTAGCTTTGCCTCATTTCATACATCCGTGTCATACAGCTTTTGTGCCAGGAAAGAACATTAAGGAAAATATTTTGTTGTGTCAAGAGTTAATGCACAATTATCACAAAGATATTCATGGGAAAAGGGTGGCAATTAAGGTTGATATTATGAAAGCATATGATTCAATAGACTGTAATGCAATCCTAAATACACTGAAAGTTTTGAAGTTCCCAGACAAATTTAGATTGCTGATTGAAAGCTGCATCACTACTGTGGGATATTCTGTGAACATCAATGGCTCTCATACAGGTTTTTTTAAGGGGGCAAAGGGACTTAGACAAGGAGACCCTCTCTCTCCTTTTCTCTTTGTTATTGTGATGGAGATTCTTAACAGAATTATACAAAATAAAGTATCTTTTGGAAGGTTTAAATTTCACTGGAAATGCGCCAAAGAAAAGATCATTCATTTATGCTTTGCTGATGATCTCTTTTTGTTTACTCATGGAGATATTGAGTCCATATTATGTTTACTAGATGCTATGCAAGAGTTTAAAGATATAACAGGTTTAAAGATGCATCCAGAGAAGTGTCAAATTTTCTTTTCAGGCTTGTCAGAACAGGAAAAGGCTCTAATACTTGATCATATTCCTATCTAAGAAGGCCAACTTCTCATAAAATACTTAGGAGTACCATTGATTACTAAAAGACTCTCCAATCTAGATTGTACTATCCTGACAGAAAAGATATTGAGAAGAATTGAAGGTTGGGAGTCTAAGCATATTAGTTATGGGGGGAGACTGCAGCTAGCCAAAAGTGTTCTGTTCTCATTGCAAACATATTGGATGCAAATTTTTCTACTGCCAAAACAGACCCTTTATGAAATTGAAAAAAAGATTAGAACTTTCCTTTGGACAGGTAAATCTAATGGACGATGTGTAGCAAAAGTGGCATGGAAAGAAGTTTGCTGGCCTAAAGTTTCTGGAGGACTAAGTTTGATAGACATTCACACTTGGAATAAAGCAGCAATTGGAAAACTCCTATGGTCTCTTGTGCACCCCAATTCAAACTCCTTATGGGTTAAATGGATGATAACAGAAAATTTGAAGGAAAGGAATGTATTAGAAGTTGAGATGAAAGGATCACTAGCTTGGAGTTTTAGGAATATTTTACAAGTAAGAAGTAAACTAACACAACTAGTGACAGACTCAGAATACAATATTGCCAAGAGTTATGTAGCACTAAGAGAGAACAGAGAAGATTCCAAATGGACAACACTTGTTTGGAAAGAAGGAGTACCGAAGCATAATTTTATATGTTGGATCATTTTAAGAGACAAACTATCCATAGTAGATCAGGTGGCAAAATGGAATAGTTCAGTGGATCTACGATGCAACCTCTGCCAACAAGAAGAAGAATCACATGAACATTTATTTTTTAAGTGCAGGTTCACAAACTACATCTGGAAGGCTTTGTTAGGCATGAATGGATTAACTCAAAGAATTGAACATTGGAGAGTTGAAATATATTGGATGATCAACACTGTTAAGAGGAAGAGCTTTGTAGCTACTTTGCTTAGTATATCTTTCAAGGCCGTATTGTATCACATTTGGAGTGAAAGGAATAGAAGAAGATTCAGCAATACAAGTCTAGAAAACTCAACCATTATTGCTAAAATCAAGAAGGACGTGAGAGGCAAGATTTCATCTACCAGAGGAGTCAAGCTTACAAATTGTAATAAATTTTTACAAGAGCTTTGGAATTTTCCAAGTACAATATTTGAGCTTAGATGATGATATTTTGTAATCGAACAATCTTGTAAATTTTTATGAGTGATATATAATTTGACCTTTCACAAAAAAAAAAAAAACTATTTCCACATAATGAATGATGATAAAGTAAAGGAGAGAAATGAACAACATCCTAGTTCACAAGGTGATTTTTAAATCAAAACCAATCTTCTGTTAGAACAAATACAAAATCAATTAATTGTTGTACTAGTCAAGTTAATCTACAAGATACTAAAGAAAAAAAGCAAGAAAAGGTTAGATCACGGATAAAGGTCTCGAATACCTGGCTAGTGGTATCCAAATAATAATTTTGGTTACATTAAAGCTCATAAATTTAGGGCTTAGGCCTTAGGAGAGAGATAGTTGTTGTCCAATACCCTTTGCCTTCATCTCATACAGTTGAATTTCTACATCTCTCTCTGCCTCTTGTCTTCTTTATCATCATCCTCAAGAAAATTATTGGTATAATTTAACCTTACCCCCGTTGTTTGACTCACCAGACCACCCAACTATCATCTCATGATTATTGCTTGTGTAACGGGGCTCCATGCAGGTTATTCTCAACATCTATAGGACTCCCACGTCACTAATGCAGTGTCATTAGCAAGTGCTTGAGTCGTTATATGTGTCGGGTTAGCTAGTTGCTTTGTTTGTATAAAACACTTATTTTCTCTGTAATTTGGTAGACTTGTTAAACAAAAGCCCAAATATGTTTTTCTCCTTAAAGGTCCGCTTCTTCCTCTCTTAGAGTTGTGCTGTTTATGTTTTTTTCTTTTTTCTTTTTGCCCTTTCTTCCTGGAGGTCTGCTTCTAGAGTTGCAATTTCTTTCTTTTGTTTTCCATTCCCATCATAACTATATGGCGTAAGAAATATCTCAGACCTATCACAATTTGGTATTAGGGACAATAATAGTAGAATCATGGCCAGATAGATTAGAGAGTGAGTTGGATAGAAGACTAATTAGGGAGATGATGGAGTAGATGCAGAGTATGTTTGTTACAATTAACCAAAAAAATTAGACAATGACACTCAAATTCAAACCAAAAAGAGGGAGAGTCAAATGCTTTAGTAGGAAGTCACCAAGATGCAAATTCAAGTGGGCCTTTTGGCATGAATAGACCATGGTAATTAAGCTAGATTTTCTAACTTTTGAAAAAGAAACTAATCCCATGGGCTATATATGCCATGCGAATCAATTTATCAACTATTATTTAACACCTGAGGAGACTAAGGTCTCCGTTGCTTCATGGAATTTGTTGGATGATGCTTATTTTAGCTTTTAGGTATTCTACAAAGCTTAAGATGGGGTTATAGTGACTTGGAATCAGGTTACTTTGGAATTGTTGGAGCAACAATCTTCCGTTCCATGAAGTCTTCCTACGATCCTAAGAAAAAAAATCAAAACTTAGTACAATTAAAGAAACTAGTTATGCAAGTTAAGAAATTAGCCTCTGTAGAAATCTTAGACAGGAGAGCCAAAGGGTTATGTGTCAATTGTAATGCAATTTACTCTCAGCCATCATTGTAGAAAACTTTTCTCACTAGAAATTCTAAATCCGAATGAAGAGGAGTTTGGTGTGGAGTGGGCAGAGGAATTATTGGGATGAATCCTAGAAATTTCTTTGAACACATTGTATGGGATATTTACTCCTTAATCAATGAAAGTTTTAGGATGGATTGGAAAATCAACACATCATGAGCTTTTTAATGATCTCTAACAACACCCACAATTTTATGAGCATTGCAATAGTCAAAAAGTTGGATTTAAAGACTCATAGTGACAACCACTTTGAAGTAGCAGTAGCTAATGGGATCAAACTTTTCAATGCTAGGTTGTGTAAGTTAGTAAGCATTTATCTGCAAGGAATTCATGTCATGGTTGAGTTTTGTTTGTTAGACATAGAGGGAACAAAGGTGGTACTCATGCACACTAGTTAGCTACTTTAGGGCTAATTTTGTGGAATGTTTCCCACTTGCACATGGCTTTCAAAGTAGGTATGGTTTGATGTAGAGTTGGCAAAAATAGGAGTGGCCTTATAAAGGGTTGGGGCTTGCTTAAAATCTATCAAATATGAAGCCCTTCTTTCAATATTTAGTCTTGGCCTACCTTGATACACTTATGTCACAGCAACTGATCTTTTGAGTGAAGAAAGCTAAAGCATTGGTCTAGAGAGAGAAAGAAGAGGATTTATGTGATTTCAAAGGAGGAGAACAACTCCAATTGTAGATTCTAGATTGTTCATGATGGGGTGGTGTCCAATGATGCCATTGGAACCTGGTCAATCCAGGATAGAATTCTTTTCTTTAAGGAGTGCATGTTCTTAGATAAATGTCCCTTTCTAGCTTTATCGTGGAAAAAAATACATAATAGGTTTCACAAAAGGTCTTATAAAACTCTTCAATGGCTTTGACCATTCTTTTATTGGAAGGATTTATAGCAAATTGTACTTGATGTGGTTCACAACTATGAGGTCTACCAACAGAGTTAGATAGAGAATCTAGTTTTGCCACCTTGGGTGTGGTCTCTATCTCACTAATGCCATATAGGAAGAGGCTACCCGTCTATTGGGGCTTTTCTTAGAACTTGACAGCAAGGTCTTGCCTAGTGGGGAAGGAATGATGTGTGTAGGCACCATGTAGATGTTTCACTGGGAAGGTGGTTGAATGCCCAAGGGGCTAGATGTCTTAGACAGTTACCACGAATCTACGATTCTCACCTTCTGCCTTTCTAATCAACCATCGACACGATGGATCGAGATAACTACCACACTACTTAGATACGCTATTAGCTTTGGGCTCAAATTCCATTACTAGGGGATGGGATCCTTGTATGGGGAAAACTAGTACCAATAAGGGGGTTAGCAAGGCCATAGGCTGCCTTTTGTATTCTCATTGATTGTTAACAAAATATTTGTTTTTGTTCTTCCTTGCATGAGTAAGTGAGAAGAAGAAATCATTATAGGGTGCAATAAACCCAAGCACAACCCGGGGTTGTGGGAGGATTTCATCCTAATAGGCCTAGGAAAATTTTAGATTAAGATATTAATAATATGAACTAACTATTATTTAACATAAATAAATGCATGAAACAATTTGATAAAATCCCAACACTAAAGCAGCGATGGATTAATTTCCTTCAAATGAAATCAAAAGTTTTCCGGAGGCAGGGAGTTGTGGGCTGCCAAGATCACTCTTATCAAGAAAGCAGAATGACAAGGTCAATTGGTTGGTCGGGTATCATACACCATGAAAGCAGTGCTTGCACTTCTAGACCAAGACAAAGAATCATAAAACTAAGACGACATTATTGAAGGTGACAATTTCCCCTTCTATCATCTTCAGCTTTTGTCTTCAGTTGGACCTCCGCTTTTTAGAGACCATGTAATAAAATTTGAGAAAAGACAGTGATAGACCACAGCTACAGTTCTGTTGTGGAGAGTGAGCAAAACTGTGAGCCACGAATATAGAGTGACGCCGGGCCTATGTGTAGTCGCTGTAAAACGTGACCCCTAGGCAGGTTTCATCTCAGCACCTCTCATGGTACAGAGTTAAGGAACGAAAGCATTAAAAACTTAATTCTAATGGTAAGTTTATCTAAAGAGGATGGCGCCATCCTGAGTAAAAGAGAGTTTGCAAGAAGTGTAGGCACGAAATAGCAGATGAACAGTGAAGTCTAGACTTTTGGTTCAGTGTTACGGATTCCAATATTTGTTTCGTTCTTCCATTTAGCGGGGACATTGAAAGACCGCACAGCCGCTGTAGCATCAGGATTTCAGTTGTCTTGGGCCACATGCTATCATGCCTTAGTTTCAGGGAATTGTGTCTCCCTCAAATTTCATAGCATATACCTATTCCTTGTAGGCACATAGTTGGATTCCAAATATTTCGAATTCCGTATAGTAATACCCAAGGAAAAGTTAAATACAACTGCTTAAAGATAACAAAAGGAAACATATTTTGGAATCAACTTTATCCATGCACGTCTTTTGAAACTTTCATTATTAGAGAGAAAGTTCAAAGAAAAAGCTTAAAAAGTTGAATATTCATCTGTGTAAAAAGCATCAGAAGCTTTGTTTAAGCCTTAGTTTAGAGATGGCTTTGCTTTTGCTTAACCTAACATCTTTACCACTATTTTAATTGATCCTCTTTTGCGAATTCTTGTTTTTTAAGGGGGGGAACTTTAACAGTTGTCAGTTCATTTGGTATAATGAACTCTTCTTTCTTCTCTTTGTCGCCGACATCTGCATCTGTATAGAAGAACTTAAAACGACGCATATTTTTTAGCTGGAACAGTTATACAAGATGAAGGCATGCAATACTGGCATAAATAGAACTGAAATCTACGGATAGAAGCACAAACTTAAGTCCATGGCACTTTGATGTTCTTAATGAGCGACAGGTACTGTCTATATTTCATGTCCTGGCGATTGCTAAAAGAGAGCATTGTTCCTGTTACGATCCTAAAGGTAATTGAACCCGCCATGCCAACAGGCTTAGGCCTTTTGGCTCAATGGTTGGGTTCGTTACATTTGGTATCAGAGCCAAACCTCACATCCAGAGTTCAAACCACGAAAGAGGCAACCTACGAAAAGGGCTACTTGGCGGAAAACGTCATGGGCCGAAGGGGCGCCTAAACGCATGGGGCCAATGTGGAGCCGTCATAGAGTGGGCCGTCGGGACGTCGGCTGCGGAGCGTGGTGGAATGTTACGATCCTAAAGATAATTGAACCCGTCATGCCAACAGGCTTAGGCCTTTTGGCTCAATGGTTAGGTTCGTTACAGTTCTCCTATGTTCCAACGGATATTTCTGGGACCGGCTGTCTTGGTTCTAGAGCTTTGTTGTTGCAGATGGGTAAAGCTAAGTTATCAGAAGAACAAATTGTAATACACATTCTATTACGAACTTAAGTCATGCTTATATGATAATAAGAAATGAGTTTTCTAAACTCGACAAACCATGACAGATTTAGAAACCTAAAAGAAATCAATATATTGGGTAGCTAGAATATACAGAGAAGCTGTAGCAGGATAATCCATAGATAACCTTTATCATCTAGTGCGGTCCGTGGTGGTCCATTTTCTGTGGTGCTGCAAGTGAGGGATGGAGAAAACCAGTGGTTTCCTTGTAGTGTCAGGAACTATCCTGTCTCTGAAATTTAGGACTTACTTTCCCGTGAGTAAGCAATGGCGCTGAGGCCCACATCGATCCTTTCCAAATCCACATGGAACTCACATTCATGAACCCCAAGAACAAGTGAGTGATGGAGAAAACCGGTGGTTTCCTTGTAGTCTCAGGAGTTATCCTGTCTCTGAAATTAGGACTTACTTTCCCGTGAGTGAGCAATGGCGCTGAGGCCCACATCGATCCTTTCCAAATCCACACGGAACTCTAACATTCATGCACCCCAAGAACAAGTTACTGTCCATTCCCATTTACACTTCTCATCCCAGCCTAACAACAAGGTGTGTGGATACAGCCCAAACTCTAACAGTCACATCTCGTTCTCTTAGCTTTAGGTAAGCCTAAGGTAGGATGGTGGCGCAGTAGTGCGATGGGCAAGGTTGTTTGTTTGTCTTCACTCAAAAAGTTTGCATAATACAAAGGCAACCAAGAACTTATAAATGGAAAAGAAGCATAGGACCTTTTGCGATAGGGTCTCCTTCCCAGACTCTGAATAGCAAAAGTAAAAAGCAAGGAATAATTTTCCAGACGTTCTGGCATCAATGATCTGGCCTTCCTTGTACACGCTATAGCAACAAATTAATGTGTCCTTGGCCGAAATTTGGACCTATTTCAAATAAAACTGGAAAAGAAACTCAGGGTCTCTGAAAAGTTCAACATGTAGTCAGATTAATAGGACAAGTGAAAAGAAAAATGCTTATCGTGGAATAACTTCTCTCAACTGATAACGTCTCGAGCAGGCTTTATTTATTGGCGTGCTCACTGACCTGCTTGAGATTCTCTACTTTTAGAAACAACTTCTTGAAATTCATGCACATCCATGCAATATGGATCATCATTCCGCAGATCTTTATACTTTCTTTCCTTTGGACTTCGAAGAGTTGGAACCCACAAGAACCCCCTCCCACCTTTTTCTTTTACTCTTCCTTTACCGCCAGATTTGCAGTTCCCAAATCTGCAATGCTTTCTATGCCTGACTATATATTCATTTTTCCTTCGTGGAATGTTCCCGAAGAAACTATTTGTTTCTTTATTCTCCTGTACTGCTCCTGTCTTTGATTAAACAATAATAAATTCGAACATATTTTTCATCAAAAGTCCCGCCCAATTTTGGTATCCAAGACTGCGGTTGCTTTAATATGTTATAGATCTATGTTTGTGTTCTAAATACTTGAGAAATTTTAAAGCAGTAAATATAAATGCCCACACACACTTTATTTGGTTATTCTGTGTCTTACTAATTTCACTATACATGGGCCAAATGCTTTTTATCTGGTGTGGCTAATAATTGAAGGGACTCAACCATCAAAGTTTTTTGAAGTTCTTTTTTTATTTTTTTTATTTTGCTCAATAATTGTAAGAAGGACTCACCAATCAGGGCTTCATACCTTTTAGTGCTTAAATGCAAATGATAGCAGTATTATCAGGAATGGTGACCAGTGCCAAGCGCTGAGAGAGAAAGCTCTTACTAACCCACGTTGAAGTTTCTGGCAGGCCTATAATTTGCTTCTACTTCCGTCAGCCTCTACCTCTCTCACCTCCTTCTCTCTTTCTCAGAAGAGAAACCATTCCAAACATGGGAGGAAGCAGCCCACTTCTGTCACTCCTGGCCTTCTTTGTCTCTGTCTCTTCTCTCTCCATTTATTCAGTTTCTTCCTCCACCGACACCTTCGTCTTCGGGGGCTGCACTCAAGAGAGATACTCTCCAAACTCACCTTACGAGTCGAATGTCAACTCGCTTCTAGCCTCCCTCGTCAACGCAGCCACCTACTCGTCCTACAATAATTACACCATCATGGGGTCAAGCCCACAAGACGTGGTTTACGGACTCTACCAATGCCGCGGCGACCTGGCCATGCCGGACTGCGCCACTTGCGTCGCACGCGCCGTCAGCCAAATCCCTGTCTTCTGCTCCCAAACAAGTGGTGGAGCGGTGCAGCTCGAGGGCTGCTATGTCAAGTACGACAACGCAACCTTTCTAGGGGTGGAAGACAAGACTGTGGTTTTAAAGAAATGTGGACCGTCGATCGGGTACGACACCGACGCCATGGGCCGTAGAGATGAAGTGTTGGCCTCGTTGGCCAGCACCGGTGGGCCATATAGGGTGGGGGGATCCGGGCAGGTACAGGGCGTGGCTCAGTGTGTAGGGGACCTGAGTTTGGGGCAGTGCCAGGACTGTATCTCGGACGCGATTGGACTCTTGAGAAGCGAATGCGGCGGGGCTGTCTTCGGTGATATGTTCTTGGCGAAGTGCTATGCAAGGTACCTAACTGGTGGAGCTCACACTTACTCCAACGGCCATCACGGTAATCACCATTTTACCGTTATTCCTAAAGTACTTTTGTTTACCACCTTATGTTTTGTTTTGGACAGATTAATTTAAACTTTGCTATCATATTACAACTTCAAAGTTCAATGTAAAACTTCTTCAGTGAAGCTGTAATTTTAGTTAACGTTTCTGTCCGATTGCCATATTACTGGATCTGTAAAACCTACCCATATTGAACTTCTGGGAAAACACAGTTATATCTTCATGAATGAAGAGAAGTGCAAAAATTAGGTGCTGACAGAAAAGAAAAGCAAGCACGTTCTTCATAAATTGATTACATCGTCTGGGCTTCATTTTTTTGGCAGAGAAATCTAGTAATGATGGGGAGAAGACATTCGCAATAATCATTGGATTATTAGCTGGAGTGGCTCTACTCATTATTTTCCTAACTTTCATAAGAAAGGTGTGCGAGGGACATGGTAAGATCTCTACTTCTTGCCTTCCATCATCCCTTTCAGATTTATGCATCCGACCCATCATTTCGATCCATATTTAAACTCGAAAAGCAGATTCCGCCGGTTCAACATGCTAACTTTGATTGTTTGGCTGCATTTTCTGATGCAGGTAAATGAAGGATGGGCTATAGTCTCCACTCTGAAGCTTCTGCGGTGATTTGTTTTTGGTGGCCTTTCCCTTCTCTTTTTTGTCAATGATGTCTACTTTGCCTCTTTCCCCAACCTTTTTCTTGGAGTGAACTTAAATTTCTTTCCAACAGGAAGCGAAGATGTGTTATGGGGTACTAACCCCAAAAAACAAAGCTCAAAAGGGGTTACAAAAGAAGGCTAGGATTCCGCTTTCTTTTCCACTTAACAAAGCTGTTTTGTCTCGTAGGAAAAATGGCATATTCTTTATGTAAAGCTGCATTTGACGTTTTATCTTTATGTTGTATTTGTGTTGTACATCGTTTTCACTTATGTCACTCTCAAAATAACTCATGGTCCTTAATTTTTCGTAATTAATAACATCCGACGATATATAAACAATGACCAACGCTTATATTCTTTGTCTATAAACTAATCCCAAGCTTTTACAATTCTTTTCCTCTTCCAAACAAATTTACTTGGAATGGGTAAACATTTAGTGTAGAAAATTTTAGGCTAGTGAACTTAAATTAGAATCTATATGGTCAGAAAGCATTATGATTTACTTGTATAAACTAATCTCAAAGACGGCTTATGATTTGTTAAAAATTAATATATTATAGTCTAAATTATCAGAAATACAAGAAGGTCCTGATTTGATTTTGTAAATGTTTCTACACCTCCAACTCCAAAAATTCACGACTGTGCTAGTTATTAGAGATGTATGTCCAGTAATGAGTTCCCATTGAGCTTTGTTCTCATGTCATAAGCATTTAAACTTTTCAAGGCACCCCCAACATGACCACAACGCCGTTTTTAAGAAACTGAACCAAAATGTATATATTTCACACAAGAGAAGGAATTTGAACGAATCTTATGGATGTTTTTCTGGACGCGTAGATCTTGTGGGTATGAACTCTATGGACGATAGCTTCATTTTTAAAGGTTGTAGCCTTAACCATTTCTATTTGAACAAATTGAATCCTAATACTGTGCTACTTTATTACGCATTACATAAATTTGAACGTTCTTTAATCACCAGCAGAGAGTGGGACACTAGGATATAGAAAAAGGTGATCCATTGATTAAGTATAGGTCCCTTTAGACGAGATGAGCGACCAACTCGCTGTTTGATGTACCAGCCATGCATCATATAGTAAGAGATATGCACATGCGAATGCTTTTTGAATGCTGTGTCCCATAAAGTAATGAATCGTGTCTGCATCATTCTATGTTGCTTTCGGAAAATCAGCACAATTCTCGTTTTCTGATCTTTGCATTTAAGTAACATACTTTTTGAACGAGGTCATCGAAAGCTGTTGCGTGTTCTAGGTAGATTGGATCTTGTAGTAGTTTACTTCTTTGTTTACATTTTTTGAAAAGCTTTCTCTTTCTTTTTTCTGTTATGTTCTCTGCTGGTTTCCCTCGAATACATATGTATTATGACGATATCTTGAAAACCTATGAATTTCATTTTAATTATATCATACTAGTTGCTTTCAATTGTGATTTTTTTCTAACACAAGACCAAGCATAGTTATAAGTACGTGTATACTTAACACAATGGTCTGCATCTACAAAGTTTTAACTATTCAATCACTGGCTCCATGAAAGAAGGTACAATTTGGCAGTAACTTTACTATGACATTAGCGATATGACTATCATGTTTAAGGAGAGAGTCATAAACGCAGACAAGATCTTCTGCAGATTTCTCTCAATTGGTTGGTCACCTATATGTAACCCAAGAAGTTGCACACTTAGTTGAATGTTAAGTTATTATCTCCTTTAATCCGTACAAGGGCGGCTCTTTGGTATTTAGGGGATTGCATGTTAGCATACTGTAGAGACAGGAAAAAAGAAGCTCGTCCGTCCCCTCCCAAAAGCAATAACCACTGTATATCCTCTCTTACATTATGAGAGCTTTTGGTAGTGCTTACGAGCTAAAAGGTCATATCATAAAGTGAGACAAGGCAGCTATACCGCGATTGACTTCATATATCTCACAAAAGACGGTAGTAGTTATGTAGTGGGGGGTCTAATGTCCACAACTTTGGTCCCTTTATCTCAATTATGGCTGCATGGCAACAACTTTTGACAAAACTGTGGCTTAAAATTGAGCAACCCCACCGTCCTAGAGTTGGACTGTGTCTTCCACGGGCCTACCAGCTCAATCCCATGCTGAACTTATCAGCTAAGGAACCTAGAGAAAGAGAGGAGAAAACTTTACATGAAAGTCTCTTATAGCATACGTTTTGAAGCAAACGACTCGAAATGCCAGAAAAGAAGACAAACATGAAAAGTAGTAATATACTATAATCATGCACATATACGAACATCTGGTGTAAGACTTTACTTGGGGCGGCATATTTTCAGTTTCACAGCTATGCCACCGACTTTCTCAGCCATAGATATCGGCTTTTGGTGCTCAAGAGTGTCTCTTGAGGACCCAAAGTGAAAGAGGAAAAAGGAAGTAATGCAGTCAAAAGTTAAAATTCTCCTTTAGTTTTCGTTCCTCGTTACATCTTTCGTTAAAGCTTTGTACAATCTGGCACGAAAGCAGAAAGAGTAAATTTGCAGGAAAGACCACTGAGAAAGAGAATTAAATAGAACTGACCCCATGTCTGCGTCGGTCGATAGGCCTGGGGTCGCCTCAGAAATAGGAGGGTGTTGTACGGCCCAACTAGTAATAGGAGACAGGCAACACATGGGCCTAGATGTCTACCACGCTCTCTCATCTTACGAATACACGTGGATCCACGTATTGACACGTTTATGAAGTACATTCAAAATCAAGATGCATTATTAAATGAGGACATAGATAAAAGAATCAAACATAGTAAATGAAAATACACTATGATGATCTCTAAAGAATGCTCCGTCGCTACCAATCATTTGTAAAAGGTAACCATACATTCTATTTTGTGGTTCTTACTCGGTTATAGGAATGTTTGACAATTACATTTTCACATGACAAAGAAGAGATTAGTATTATATTTATTGGAATTCATCCCATAACGAGAGTTGAAATACTGTCATGTGACTTTATATGTGGTGGTTTTCTCATTTTTCTTGAGGCACCTTTTGAGAATGTTATTAGGTTACTCAATATGATATCAAGGCTAGGCCTACCCATTTCGGGTCCTTAATATTATCCATATTCAAATATTACATATTCTTAAGTATGAAAGGAGCATGTTAGAACTCATCCACATCAAAAGTAAGAGTACTATCCTATGACTTTGTATGTGGTAGTTCTCTCTTTCTTCTTATGGTACCTGCAAACATTATCAAGCCACTCATACTATCAATAGAAAGAAATCAAATTATTGGACAAGGGACAATCTCCACTTCTCACTAATCAAAGTCGTAGCAGCATGTATTGTCTTATGAGACAATAAGGTTTACTGGTTCATCTATTGTATCAATCTAATGATCTTCATTTTCACATGAATGACACAAACCATTTGGAATAGTTAACTTGTGTCAAAGTTTTATTGAGTTTAATACCAACCTTCGAGAGAAAGCAACTTACCAACAAGGAAAGAAAGAAGGGCTCTTTCCCTCTTAGAGCAAGAAACAAAAGATTCTCACGCTCATTACCAAAGCTTTTTCATCGTGCATTCAACCTAAAAGGTGAAGTGTCATGTAAAGTGGAAGAAAGCAGTCACTTCTAAACATAATTCAAATAACATTTGACGAAAGGAGCTTGATAACCAATGGATTATGGACGTCGATTGATTACACCTGCTGAACGGTTGTGCATGAATCCTCTATAGAACTCGATGCTATCTTTTCGATATGATAGGAATTTAGTGGATGTGGTATCATTCATGCTCAAAATGTCAATGGTGTTTATCTTTTACGTAGGTTGTCATCAATTTGAAAGTGATAGATAAAGAAAAATATGGTTCATATTGGTGACTTTACTGTCAATGAGGTTGGGGCCACTGTGTCTTAAGCCCATGTAACGGCATTATTTTAGTCTCAAAGGTTAATTTCAGCCCAGCCGTACTAGACCTTACCGGTGCCGGAGCCCATTATTGCCTAAATAAACAAGGTTGCTGTATAGCCGAATCATGTTGTCGCTAGAAAGGTCCACACTGCTCTAAAGATCTCATGCAGGAATGTAGTGCCGGTTGTAGACTATGATTCCTCAATCATCATCCTCTCGAAACTGCTAGGTCGGAGAAGGATAAATGGTTAAACAATATAATACTAACACACAGAGGATAGGGCCCACGGAAGCTTCTGGAGACGCCTGGAGCAATGCTAGGAGATTAACAACACAAGCCCTTCATAATATCAAGTCCTGGACGGAGAGGAAGCGAGCAAGCTAGTTTCCCGATTAACATGGCTGACAGTATTTTCGGGTACCCTTTTAGGCGCTTCTTCTGGAGCCCTCCGGTCTTCCGAGAATGGTCCGGATCAACTGCTCTTATGGACTGGCTTGAATCTCCGACTGCCCACATCTTCAAGATCAATGTCCCAGGTACAACCTACCTACTCTTGCTCTTCTCTCAATTTGATTGAGTTACGTCGTTGGTCTGTTCTTTTACTGTTTAATTCCAGTACAACCAAGTGGAAGTTTTTCAGGCTTAGGCCCCTGCAATTTCAGTAATTGGGTTCTTTGTTTGTGGGATTCTCAAAATTTTGCAACTCTTTGAATTGGGTTCTGATGGTTTTTCTCAATCGAGAATAGGTTACGGTAAAGATGAGATAAAGGTGCAGATAGAGGATAGAAACATTTTGCACATAAAAGGAGAAGGTGCAAAAGAAGAGCCCCATGCAAAGGACACAGTTTGGCATGTAGCCGAGAGAGGTACAGGCAAGGGGGAGTTTTCTCGGGAAATCGAATTGCCTGAAAATGTCAAGGTGGATCAGATTAAGGCCCAGGTGGAGAATGGTGTTCTGACTATTGTAGTCCCAAAAGATGCTACTCAGAAGGCCTCCAAAGTCAGAAACATCAACATCACTAGCAAGCTCTGAGCTCCAAGCTTTGATCATTTTAAGATGGTTTCAATATATTAGTGGTTATGTAAAATGTTCTGTATCTGTATAATAAATGGACTCCATGTTCCATCTCTTCCTGCTTATACGTAAATCGATCGAGAAGTTTCATACATGGGCATGATCTAAATCTTGTTGTATCAGAATGCCTTCATCATCGCTTGTTTTGAATGTTTGGACCAAAACAGCGAACCCATGTAGTTTTGGGCCAACATCCGAAGTGATGATTGGCATGATATCAAAAAAGCTTTGAACCATATACTTTTCAATTAACATATTTTGATATCATATTGAAGGTTAAGAAGCTTATCCCGAATTTTACAAGTAATAGGTGATAAACTTAAGCTATTAATAAGGTCAACATAGGGTTAGATACTTTTGATGGAGTGCAGCGAATTAGATCATGGAGACTGAAATCTTGTAATAAGCGATGGAGCCATACTATGTTACGGGTTTAGGCAGCCACAGCTTTATGTTTTGTTTCGGAGGATAAGCAGGAGACAATTAACTGCTTTTTATTTTTCCAATAGACGAGGAAGACACCTAGGAAGACACAAATAACATGTCGGTCAACAGCGTGACTGGCGGTAAGCTGTCTAATCAAAGTCACAACAAAACGCATAACGCCAGCTCGGCATTCGAAAATAAAAGTAAAACAATAACATCCGTGTTGAACAATTAAGGGAATGCATAAAATGACTGAATAATTACACAAATTTGAATCGGGTCTATTTACAGTCAAACAGATCAACAGTAGTTGTTGGTAACCTGTAACATCGATGAGAAATGGATCATCTATATCTGAAGTACCAATTTTATCATAATCCATGGGTTTCAACTTATAGTGCATTTATGCGGAAGTGATGATTGGTCTGGCTCCTAATAATCCTAAATCTAAGACCAACTCTAAGACACATTCTCATTAACTCAAGAAAAAAGTAGTTAGTGGATTAATAGTCTCCTAATTGCCAAAAAATAGCTAATAGACTCCAAATACTTCATACAAAATTGACAACGCTAATAGTCTTCACATATGGCAATGGACTCTTCACGGTCCCTATAATCTATGTTGAATGAAGATGGGATTTTCATAATTTAACTTTTAATAAGTTTTAATAAATTAATACATTATGTTAGAAAATATGACCTTAAATGAGACTCTTTTACAAGATCTAAACATTAATCATGGAGATAAAAGTATGCTTCTTTATAAAAATGTAAAACATGTTTGAAAATATATTGTATTTTCCATATTTGAGATGCAAGTTAGACCAAGCATTGTACTTTATTCTCTTATAATACTAACTCGATAAGACAGTCAAAAAATTACTACAAAACCAAAGGAAGAAGGCAACAAAACAATAACTACATAAAAGTTCTTTTTCTCTACCTATGTGAATGGTAACAATTATTTTTATGTGTACACTATTTTATTTTTCTGTAAGTAAGTGTGTTTAATGTTTTACATGAGAAAAAGACATAGTAGGCAACGTGATGAAAATGCCTTAAAGGGCATTTTCTATAACTAAATGTAGTAAAAGTAATTAACATCGTTGTCTCCAAATTTATTCCTACAGTAAGGTATGATGTATATAAATAAAAAATAAAATAGGGGGGACCTAGTTAATCAATAAAGTGTCTACACAAATAACTTTATTCATTAAAATCTATAAGATGGATAAAGATATATACTAATTAGTATTATACATGTAATAAGAGGAATATGTATATAACATGTGTACAATTAAAACATATCAATAAAATCACATTATCTTACCACGGTAAGGAATATTAGTTTAGCATCACGAATATAAGTTCTTATTACATGGACTCAGATAATAAACCAATATACTATTATTGTAAAGTTTGTTAAAACTCATATAATTTAAGTAGTTTGTATACTTGAGCTTTCTAATCTTTATGCTTTGGTTAAAAGTGTTGTATAGTGTAAGAAAAGTTCAAATTCACATAAAAAACTTGCTCACAAAGTATCCACGCAGCAACATACCACCCAACCTGTCTCCGGGTGAGATAAAAACTTTCCAACGCAAGGCACGAATCAACTCCGATGGTTGTTTTCCGGCCCATTAGTCAAAGAGACGTCAAACCAGTGTTTGACGTAATTGAATGACAGGCTAGAGTCAAATCTGGGTTTGGGGGGTCCAGGGCCTAGACTTGCTGAAATAAACCTAGCAACTTGAACAAGGTAGGTCTTGAGTTAAATTTCTGTTTGAACAGAACAATCAACGCTAAGTGACAAACATGAGTGGTTGCAGACTGTTT
Organism: Casuarina equisetifolia; assembly: GCA_028551475.1. Taxonomy (NCBI): domain Eukaryota; kingdom Viridiplantae; phylum Streptophyta; class Magnoliopsida; order Fagales; family Casuarinaceae; genus Casuarina; species Casuarina equisetifolia. The sequence goes on from CM052361.1 coordinate 5,823,114, forward strand.
AGCTCGGTCCATCCCCATTGTCCACGCTAAGATTAATATATATATATATATATATATATATATATATAATAAGGGGTAAAACTGACGAACAAAAAGCATTTGAAGTTGTGACCCCCGAGCCAGTAAGGTGTTGACACGTCATTTGGCATCTTTTTATAAGACAACGAACAAATAAAATAGTCTCCCTTTCCATGTCTCTTTTCCTTTTCCGGGTCGGATAGGAATATCATAGTGAACAAGGTGTTTCTGCTTATCACGATTAGCTGGCTTTGCCGCTGGCCCGCAAGCACATCGCAAAACAATGGTCTTTTTTCTTTCTTTTTTCCTTTTAACTAAAATAATTATAGAAGGCACCTAAAGTGTGTCACGATCCCAATTATTGATATCATATGCTCATTTGACTTGTTCTTTTTCTTAAAAAGAAAAAAAAAAAGGTGACAGGTGTTAAAAGAAAAAGAATTACAAAGAAAAGAATCCACGTGGTACGTGGTGGCACAATTAAGTTCTCATATTGTAAACTTCGTGAAAAAAAAAATTGTACATAAAATTAAATATCAAAATTTACCATCACAAACGGTGATTTTTTTTTTTTTTCAATATATTTTTTGTGAATTGCCCACTGAACTTGAAGTACTCAATTACAAGCAACCTTTACATTCCCTTAAAGCCTCCTCATTCCCCTTCATTTACAAGTGTCTACTAAGTTTACTCAAGCATTGTTTTTTTACCAAGGAAATGTCAAGTAATCGCGAAAGATCACCTTCAAATTAAATATACCAGGATACGATTCCAAGTGGAGAGATCACAGGGACTTCACTGCGGCGGGCTAGTACGAGCAGTGGTTCACCCCTCGTTGTCATCGGTTTCGGTGCATTGTTCCAACGTTGTTTCGTCCTAAAGAGAAGCCGGAGGGACAAGTTCTGGAGAAGATCATTGGGATTTAGAGAGCTTTTATTGCTACTGGTACAGCCAGTATTAGCTGTTGTCTCTTTGTACAATGAACGCACTTGCCTGTGATAAAAAGGACAGCAAATGGTGAAATCTTTCCTATAAAAGCTCGGGGATAAACCTTGCTGCATTTCACGGGAAGCAGGCCTTTCCTTCTTAAAAACGTTGTGCAAGAAGAGTTGACGGAGTCTCCAGCCCGCCGCCGACAACTGAATAGAAAAAAGGATAGCACCGAACAGAGCCCGGGCAAAGCTCCAAAACCCTGTGTCATGTGTCTATGGAAATTTCGTCGGGGCGAATCCCGAATCTGATTGGTTATTGCAATCCACGGGGTGGCGATACGGGAAAGAAACTTCCCTTATCGGTCTAATCAGAGCCCGTGCCTTCCCTTTCCTGTCATTTCTACACGCCAAACAGGCGGAAGAAAATATAGAAGGAAAAAGGAGGCGACGACTTGGCCAACACGCACGAGGTTTTTAACCCTTGCTTGGGTTTTTGTGGGTTTTTAACCACGATAAGCTGAAGCACCAACCAGCAGGCTGTCAGCCCTTCCTACCCTGCTGTCTGCGTCGAGTAGAATTTGTTTCAATTAATTTGCAGACAGTGCTCGGACTGTGTTTTCGGTTTTTGCTTGCTTTATCCGTGAACAATGAAGGGAGTGCAAGTACGGGAGGGAGTACTGCAAGTGCTGTTTTTTGTGTATGTCTGTTTGAGTGCTTTTGGAGGCGAAGCTGCAGATCTGGCGTCGGACAGAGCGGCTCTATTGGCGCTTCGTAACGCTGTGAAAGGACGCCCGTTGCTCTGGAACACCACGGAACCGACTCCTTGCTCATGGAACGGCGTCAAGTGCGAGAACCAGCGGGTAACCGAGCTGCGCCTCCCCGGGAAGGGTCTAGCCGGGCAGCTGCCTCTGGGAATCGGGAATCTGACCCAACTGATCACGCTATCGCTCCGCGCCAACACGCTTTCCGGACCCTTACCCCCTGACTTCGCCAACCTCGGTCTCCTTCAGAACCTGTATTTGCAGGACAATTCCTTCTCCGGTGAAATCCCCGAGTTCATCTACGATATGCAGAGCCTGGTGCATCTGATGCTTGCGAACAATAACTTTTCCGGGGAGATTTCGCCTCGGGTTAACAATTTGACCAGGCTGAATACTCTGTTTCTGGAGAATAACACTCTCACTGGCTCGATTCCCAACATTGATATCCCAAGTCTGGTTCAGTTCAATGTTTCTTTCAATCAGTTAACTGGGTCAGTGCCGGAAAAGCTTTCGGGTCTAGCTGCCAACGCTTTTCAAGGCAATTCGCTTTGCGGGAAGCCACTGCCGGCCTGCCCCGTGAGCGGGAGGAAGTTGTCCAGCGGGGCGATTGCGGGGATTGTGATCGGATCATTCTTTGGTTTCCTAATCATTGTGGTTCCTTTGATCGTTTTGTGTCGAAGGAAGGGTGGAGAGAAATGGAGTTCAAAAGATTTGGCGGGGCCGAAGCCAAGCGACGTTGAGATGGCGAGGGAGAAGCCAGTGGACGAAAGCGAGAGCATTGGTGGGAGTGGTATGAGGAGTGGTGGGAGTAAGAGCTTGGTGTTCTTTGAGAATGTGGGCCAAGCGTTTGATTTGGAGGATTTGTTGAAAGCATCGGCAGAGGTTCTCGGGAAGGGGACCTTCGGGACGGCGTATAAGGCCACTTTGGAGAATGGGATAGCTGTGGCGGTGAAGAGGTTGAAGGAAGTGACTGTTTTGGAGAAGGAATTCATAGAAAGGATCGAAGAGATTGGGAGGATGGTTCATGCGAATTTGGTTCCACTAAGGGCGTATTATTACAGCAGGGAGGAGAGACTTCTTGTTTATGATTACATGCCATTGGGAAGCTTATCTGCGCTCTTGCATGGTGAGCACTTAGTTCTTTGCTTTCCTGATATGATTCGGTTTCTTCCCTTCTCTTTCTTTTTGATGGTTTTGGGTTGATTATGTCTATGTGATTATTCTGGCGTTTCTGTTTTCCTATCATCGTGTCTTTGTAATAGACAGTCGATCATGATTGTTCGTAATTCTTATAATATTGAGTATATACGTACATATATCTATCTGTTCCGTCATATCTCCTTCAGCATTTTGGTTTTGCATCTCCAAAACTGACCTTGGAATTGTGAAAGAATGATGGGATCTGTGTTCGAGAAATATGATGTTTACCATGACTTCTGGATGATTAAACCTTGTAGAGCAATTCCCGAATCAGTTACCATGTAAACTTTGTAGTTTCTAGCTTATTGGAAACTCACATTCTACTTGCTAGTGGATTGATCAACTACACAACTGTATGAAAAAGATCATAAACACGGTAGTTTCGTTGGATTGTCAATGTCCTGAACTTAAAAGATTTTCGTGGGTAGACTGTCGTGAGAATATGGTTTTGTGTTTGTATGCGAACTGCAATTGTTCAGACAGACTCTTCTTTCTTGCTATCTTTTATTCTGGTATTTAAGTGCTAGTACCCCTGTTATTGATCTTTATAGCTATCAATGCTGTTGGTTTCGAGCATTTCATTTTATTCATGTTATTGTATGGAATTTCGGTGAAGTTCCCCCTTTCTTATCGAGAGTTGCATTGTCTGTTCAATTCAATATTCTTTTGACTTGTCTGATCAGCTGGATGTCTTCATATCGTATTGAAATGGTGAATGCGTATCTATTTTTAACCTCTTCTCCTTCTGCTAAGTGTATTATTCTGCCTGATGTCCGTATGATATTTGCTGCATAAACTCTGGTGGAAAGATATGAAAATGAAAATTATAGAGGTCCTTTGCCTGGTTTACTGCCTAAAATCTCATTTCTTTCGCTGTTGTTACGTTGCAGGAAGCAGAGAGTCAGGTAGGACTCCATTGAATTGGGAAACCAGGACTAGTATTGCTCTTGGAGCTGCCCATGGGATTGCGTATCTACACTCCCGTGGCCCCAGAAGCGCCCATGGAAACGTCAAATCATCAAATATCCTCCTCACCAAATCGTATGAAGCTCGTGTTTCAGACTTCGGTCTTGCACGTATTGCGCTCCCTACCTCTACTCCCAACCGCATTGATGGTTATCGTGCCCCAGAGGTCACAGATTCTCAAAAAGTGTCCCAAAAAGCAGATATATACAGCTTTGGTGTACTGCTCTTGGAGCTGCTTACAGGGAAGGCTCCAACTCATGCTTTGCTAAACGAGGAAGGAGTGGACCTCCCAAGATGGGTCCAGTCTGTTGTTCAAGAGGAGTGGACTGCTGAGGTCTTTGACGTCGAGCTTCTCAGGTACCAGAGTGTTGAGGAGGAAATGGTTCAGCTTCTGCAGTTAGCTCTTGAATGCACTGGTCAGTACCCGGAGAAGCGTCCTTCAATGACAGAGGTGACCAGTCGAATCCAGTATCTTTGTCATTCTAGCACGCAGAAAGAACAAGACAGGGATCGTGTTTTGTTTAGTGATGCCGATGATGGGTTCTCACCACAGTTTTACTCAGCTGATTCAGGTGCAGTGCCGCCTTCCACATAATGTCTAAGAAAGATCACCAATCTTTCATTGTTTGGCTATTTTCATCATACGAAATTTAGTGCTTTATTTTTTTATTTTTCATCTTTTTGAAAAATCAACTCCGTGTGATCCATTGTCTTCTTTCTTTTTCTCATCCTTTGGCCTTTTCCCCATTTGCATAGCAGCAATTTTCTTGATTCCCTATAGTTCAAGCTATATATCTCATTTCATGGGGCATATTCAACCCTCCTATCCTATTTGGTTGTTGTGAATCACTATTACATTGCTCTGGTCGAGTACAGTTCTGTTGCTTCTTCAGGACACTAGTCTTTTGGCTCAATCTGCTATTTCCTTTACGTGCAAGCTTGCCAGACCAAAGAGGTTTCAAGTTGGATATCTACTCTTACCCTCTTTACCTAGTTTAAAAAGAAAAGGGGGGAAAAAAAAAAGTCTCCTTCTTGGTGTCAAAGTTAAGATGTTACCGTTAGACAATTTTTTAAAAATATACTAATGTATTTTATAAATTGAGCTTGATTCTTTTATGGAAAGGGTGTGAAGGGAGAATCCCACCTAGAAGGAATGAATACAAAGAAGGTATTAATTAATGTTAGCCAACCCAAACAGCTGGAATAAAGAAAAAGAAGCTACTAATTAATGTTGACCAACCTTAAATTATATTTAGGGGATACTTACTAATGAAGGAAGACTATCGAAATGATTATTTTGATTAAATACCCTAGTTGCGTGAAAATGCTGCATTTCTTCTATAAACAGCCCACTTTATTTGACAAAAAAAGAGCAATACAAAATTGTAACTTTCCTAATTGATTGGCTTGAATTGAACTTGTTCACTAACCAAATATTAGATTGGCTTCTTATGGCGACTAATTAAGATAGAAACCCTCTTTCAAATTTTAAGATCCTTTTCTAGAATATAAGAATTTATATTTCCATTGAGAGTTGTAGATGCAATCTTGGAGAACATGCATCGATGAAATGGGAATCAAAGAAAGCAAGGCAACCAAAAAAGAAGAAAATTCTTGACCCCATATGCCTTGCCATAAAGTAGAAGAAAGGTCTTGGTAGCATGACTAACATGGTAGCACCCCATATAATGAAGAGAGATCAGGAACGTCTAGATCTTGTCCCATTTCAGCATGATTAGTATAGTGCTTTTATTGTTGGTATTAATGTTCTTCTTTCTTTGAGAAACTGGGCAAGCTTTTCTTTTCTTTTCTTTTTTCTCTTTATCCTTTAACACCTTTCACAGTTGAGACATTCCTTTTCAGATTCGTTTGGACTTTTTTTTTTACTGCTTTCCCTTATCCCGTTCTTTGAATGTGAAGGGCTCCTCACCACAATCATATTCCACTCATCTTTTTTTCAATTTCTGCAATTGTAGCTTTCGCATCTTGTACAGCTTTGATTTGATGAAACTGACAAAGTTAGGTGAGTTTGAAAAGCAAGAAGAAGAAAAAAATAATTGGACCCTTTGCTTTCCTGTTGGTCAAAAGATGCTTTCATTGAAGTAGGAAGATCCTTCCAACAGTATGAAAATGTTAGGTTAGACGTCGCTGTTTGAAAAACATTCAGAAAATGATATATTTTGGTCATTGTGGTTGTATTTTCCGAGGGATGACAAAATCTAATATCTATTCAACGGCTTGGATAAGCTTTAAGAATGCAGTTGGTGGTCACACTTAGAACATTCAAAAAATAGTGTTTTCATTATTATGATTATTTTACAACAATAAAGAGAGTTAGAATATTTTTTATCCAAGGACCATTAAGCTTGAACAAGCCTCAAAACGAATCTAATTGACAAGACCCAACACATCTTACTCTATATTAGCATGAGTCTTTGATAGTTCAATAGAAATGAATTTAATTGGTAAGACCCAACCAATTATACTCCATATCAACATAAGTCTTTTGATAGTTCAATATGAGAATTTGTACATGAGTGATCGAGATTCTGACATTCCTTCTTCCAATAAAATCTCTTAACATTACTATAATAAACTTAATCCTTAAGTCAAGAGGCCTAAGCCTGTTGACGTGTTCCATTACCTTTAGCAACGTAACAATCAACCTGCCCCTCCTCGCTTAATATATATTCACACTTTGTGTTGATTGTATGCTATTTTATACTAAATTTGTTTAGATGCCATCGTGTTGAAGGATATCCGGATTGGTGACGTTTGTAGGGAACATACATAAAACGTGGCTACCACTAAACCTACGACTGTATAACCGGCCGCTCGGCTTACCAAGGGTTGGAATTGATTTAAAAACTAGCTTGGTTGGGCTGAAAAATAAAGGAGGTTTTAGGTTAGGAATCATTAGATAAATGCTTGCTAGGTACGAATCGGGCTAAACTTGTGTGTCCTACACCAAGTACGGTGTGGAGGTCCAAAACGTTGCATGACATCCACGGCCGAACAACCAAAAGGACCGTCCAACATTCTCGTTTTCTAGGTGCTATTGTGCTATAGATTCACGTAGAACTACTTGCTCCTCTGTTAAGGGCCCAAGTCAGAAGTTCCCATCCGCCATTGGCATCAGCTCCTCAGAGTGATTCAGTGAAATTTGGTGCTGGGACATTCTTTTCGCGAGTACTTTGACTATCGGACCAAGAATGGATCCATGGAAATTCATATCAAACACCACTCCGTAAGCTCTCTTTCTTTTCACCTATCAAGTCAGTGATTCCTACACCCTGCAGGTCAAAAAGCAAGGACGCCATGGCATCTCAAAAAGACTATCAAACCATTTTCCCTCTTGCCTGATTGAAGTATACCGTTTTCCTGTGGAAGTGCAGCTACTGTGAGAGAAACAGTATGCTAGACTGTGATTCTGTTTTGGCGCATCAATATTGCTAGACACACGATGGACTCATCTCAAGAGGACTATTCAAAATGCAGCATTGCTGTACAATATCCGATTGACTTTCCTTTAAGAGCACAATACTCATATCTGGCAGTAAACAATTCATGGGCGGCAGTAACACAGAAATCAGATTTGGTAGCGGTGAATCCATGTTCACCATCTCATGATCCTCATCTTCATGAGACAATGTCGTACATCGAGCTAGCAGCAAAGTATTTGATAGAAGGGGTGCCACAACAACATAACAAACAAACAAATAAATAATGAGCCAAATATCAGCCAATCAAATAAAAGGCACCGCCTATCTTTTGGAAATTAAGGAGCAGTTCAAATATAAAAGGACAGCAGATCATAATGAATTAAGACTGGCTTCAATTGTCAAAGTACTGTACAGGGCTCTGGCTGGGGCAAAACTATAACTAAATGAGGAAAGAGGGACTCAAACAGGAAGGTTTTTAATATCACCCACTTGCGCCCCTTGGACCTTCATCATCCAAGCACAAGATAAAGTCAACCAATGATTCATTTTGCTGTTTTTGAGTGTTTGATAAGCCAATCAATCACAACATCTATGTTTATGGAATCCTTGCATGAGATCATATAGCAGCACACCTCTCTGTCTTTAATTGATTCAAGGCCTCTGAAACCACCGAACAAAAGCATTAGATTTCTACATCATATGGAATGAGACAGAGAGACAAAATTCACTAGATGAATAAAATGACTAACATAAAACATCTTGTAAGGTTTCCAGAACTTACAATTGATCCACCAATGCTTGCTGCGAAAGAGCTTCTGACTTGTCAACCTTGTTGCCCAGAACAAGCAAAGGAATTCCACTTAAGGATGGTTTCATCAAGAGGTCATGCAGCTCAGCTCGAGATATGGGAACACTGTCTCTATCAGCCGCATCAACTACATACCTGCCTTGGCATCCGTCACAGACAAGCAAAATCAAGTCATTCTGATTGAATCAACCATTTTTCCATCTATTTAAGGAAACAAATTAGGGAATCACCCCAAAAGTATGCACCATCTATTATGAGATAGATAATTTGCAACCACTAGGAGCTGGTATAGTTTCTGCACAATTCCAGCCTTTTTTGTCTTCTAAGAAAATCACATTTTTCGAGTATTCATTTGTATCTAAATAAAAAAACAGAATAAAGACAAGGATTTTGGTAAAAAGCTCCATGAGGGAATGTCCAGTAATTTTGTAGTTGTAATGTTGAAGTTAGAAGGCCTTAAAGCCCAACCCAAAAGCTAGCTCAAGGGTTGGAGGGTCCTCTTTCCACATACACCCCCCACATTAAGTGTTATTGGGCTCAAGGTCGCACAAGGTGGAATATATTCAGCTCAGGCTCCGATACCAAGTTAAAAGATCCAACGATCCAATCCAAAAGTTAGCTTAAGGGTTAGAAGATCTTTTTTTTTATTTATACTTAACTTCAAGGATGGACTCTCATCTTTCACACAGTTGATATGCCCTCTTTATTGTCAACAAGAACCCAATTCCATCCCCTCACAATGCAATTTATAAGATCAATTAGGCATTTATCCACAGTAGTCTCATCCACTACTGATTATTAAACAGAAAAGAAAACAAAAACTATTGCAATCAAACACCTTCAAGAAGAACATAAAGCAAAGTTCATTTTGAAGATGTATTTTTTTTTTTTTTAATATTCACTTTTCAAGAAAGAATCTATTTCTTTGGTCCAATATTTAGTAATAGGCACTTGTAAATGCTTTTCTGCAGAAGCACACACTTTGATGTCTAATTCAGTATAGATTCAAGTCAACAAGTCCGGGAGCCAAATAAGTTTTTGCTTTGAAGTTATCACAACGATGCTGTACTAGCCAACAGCATAAACGCCAAAAAAATTTCTTAAAATTCTCCTGTTAGCAATACATCTTTCCACTTATGTGGTCATGTCTTGAGTCAGGATTAGTCTCCCTGGTCAAGTGTATTGTTCTTTCACAATGAAAGACATTTGTCGTTTCCCTTAAAACAGGGGGCATTCTGCTGGGTCATTAAAACCAAAGCAAGATACTATAATACCAAACAGAGAGAAGGAGTCGAGGCATTACACAATTGCAGTAACACCACGACAGTAACGTTCCCACATTGTACGAAACCTCCTTTGCCCTCCAAGGTCCCAAAGCTTGATCGTTACATTCCCCTTTGTAACTTTCTTCATATTGAATCCAACCTGGTTTCATATTATTGACAACCATTTTCATGAGATATATAACAGATATTTAAAAAAGAAAAAAGAACGAAACTTGACTCCGAAGTTGTTCAAGGATAAAATACCCACAGTTGGAATCATGTCCTCAGTGTATCCCCCTGTCTGGCAAACAAAAAAGAACAAATTTCAGGAGAAAGGTTCTCACAAGTTACTAGAACGAAGAGCAGAGACTATGTTCACTCACTGCAATAGCATTAACAAGAGATGTCTTTCCTGCATTCTGAAGGCCAACAAGAGAAAGTTCCATTTCCTGTTTAAAAAATAAGCTGATATCCGGATACACAGTAAGAAGAAGAAAACAACTTCAATGAAGACCACTACGTAATTATGGTGAAGGAAGAGACAAAGGCCACAACTTTCTATTCTATTGATATGACAAACTACACACAAATAAACACCACATGATTCGGTGATAATCAAGGCATGTCAAAGAAGTTTCTCATTCAGAAATTCTTAATTATAGCAAGCATTTTTTTATCCAAAAAGATTTGGAACTGATTCAGGTACAAGGAATTAACAGCCAGTCTCCATGCTCAAAGCAGTCAAAACGTTTTACATTGGATAATCTTTTAGAGGTGATGAATAATGCACCAAAAAGATACCAAAGGAGATCATGCAAATTAAGTTGAAACTTAATGTTTCTGAAGTACTAAGAACTCTTGAATGGATATTTATAAAGAAGGGTCAAAAAGTAGAGGCTGAATCTTTTTCCAATTAAACAAAGCTAAATGTACAGATCAAGAGTCACCCACACAAATATTTCAATCCATATATCGGCAATCAGTACTAAATTAAATTTATGGGCGTGAATCTTGACATCTTGTTTTCTTAAATATCTTGATTTCATTCAATTTATTGAAGGACCACTCAGGCCTGTTAAATTTTATTGGACAACGTTGTGAATAATTATCACCTGTGAATAATCTTAAATTAAAATTTAATTATAGCAACGTTGTTACATTCTAACCTGGGAGTGACTCTCCCTTTTGTAGCAAATAAATTGCTATCTATGATTTGCAGACTTGAGTACCCTTAAAAGAGGTGAAACACAAATCCCCTTGAAAAATCTACTTATCTTATAATTGCTATACTTTCCACATTCAGTTGTTTCTGAATATGAATTCCTAGAAAGTAGCAAAAAGTTAAGAAGGACATCCAAAGTCAGATTAAAACTACTATTTGAGTTTCCATCGAAAGAGACCAACTAAGATGCATAAAGTTGGCGGCAAACAAATCCATTGTTAGGAGGCAAAAATAAAAATCCAATGGCATTATCCAACTTTCTGAATTTCGATATTTCAGGCGTTTCACCTTTCAGCTAAGACTAGCATTTGTTCTTTCTTTTTTCTCTTTCTAGGCTTTAAGATACAATATGGTTCATCTGAAAAGATGGAAACATTGAGCTTTGAACTAACAAACACAAAAAGATTAGACGCACATACCCAATTAAAAGAAATTTGAGCTACTATTTAACTTTCTTCAATTTCTGTTTAGTGCCGGCAAACCCCAAGGCACTCTGCTAGATTTTCCTTAGCTTTCTTGGCAAACGAAAACAAACGGCAACGTAGTTCCAACAGAACAAAAAAAAAACACAAAACACAAAATCAAAAGCAGAAACAGGAACAGGAACAAGGGAAAGTGGTCACCTCCGAAGCCAATTGAGAAGCGAATCCCAGAGACCCATCTCAAAAAACTTAGCTTTGGCACAATGAACCAGCAGAATCCGTGCCTTTCTGGGACGAGAAAGCAGGGAAGGCAAGGCAGCTAAAGCGAAAAGGGAAACTTCTCGGCCGAACAAAGGTATCTTTATTACGGAAACTCGAGTCTTGTCCCTTTTCAGGAACTTTTGTAGTACGAAGCAACAACTGTTGCTCACCAGAACAACACAAACGTCAAACGTGGGGGGTTAAATCTAGAGAAACCCACGATGCAGTGTCTCACGCTATGGCTGTCCTTGGGGCTCGCCCCTCTCCCTGACACCACATAGAGAGAACTTTTTCGTGATTTTTGGAAATTACTTTTCTTTGTATGAGAGAAGAAAATAATAAAATCTCTGGTTATTAAGGCTTTTAGCATGCTCACAGAATCTCTCCACATGCCATCGAAATGTCTACAAAATCATTTACTCGCCAATTTCCTTCTTGTTTTTCTCTATAAAAACCAGAAAAAATTCCAGAAAGGGTTAATACCAAGAAAAGGAATTTGTTGCTTTCGTTGTTGGAATTAAGTCAAGAATCTTTGATTAAGACAATCTATTATAAATTGCAGAAACCAGCCCTTTAATCAAACGAAGTACCAGAAAAGCAACTAGTTATTTCTTTATCGTCAATCACATTTAGCAGCTCAGATATCATCAATGTTTCTATTGTGATTAATTCTGCTTTTCCTCTTTTCAAACCACAAGCAAATACGAGTGTAATGGCTAGTTACCCAAAATTGTCTGATTATTGAATAATCTTCACATCCTGAAAAGCATATTTTACCTTATTGGTGTTGCCAGTTAGACTGTAGAAACAGGAGTCACATGACGTGAGAGTTTGGTCATATATGACGTAATTAAACTAATTAGGTCATTTCAAAGGTGTTCTTTTATCAAGTTCCATATCTTGTCACATAAACTAATAGGGCCCTGAAGTTGTTTCTTCTTTTGAGATGCTTTTGATTTTAGGATACAAAAATGGAAAAAGCTAAAAAAGTTGATAGCCAGACTTCTTTTTGAAAAGGAAAATCTAGGGCAATGAGTGCTTGACTTATGATATTTATAGTTTTAAAGAGTTTAATATCTAATTCGAAGGCAAAAAAGAATTAAGCATGGTTTTCTTAAAATTTATGTTCCGAAAACCATTTGTGGTAAAATTAAGCCTTTCATAGTTCTGTTGTCCCAAAATTACTGGGCCTGCAGACATAAAAAGCCCAAAATGTGTACTCCGAGATAAATCGTACAAATTAAGCCCTGTGACAGTCCAAGGACTCCAAACGGCGTTTGGTGGCAATCAATGTTAGTAAGCCCATACAAGTAGAACAGGTTTGCAAGAACTTTAGCCCAAGTCTGTCTCTTAAAGGTGCAGGCCCATGCCTCGGCTGGGCAATTAAAGGAGCTGTGTTTTGTTGCTGTTAATTTCAGGCCAGAGCCCACGAGATCAAACGGGAATTGATGCTTAATGGGGCCTGTGGTTCCCAAATCTCGTATCTCTTTCCCTTGTTTCTACTCTCGTTTTGTAGGTTGACTTCAGATGAGATTGAGCAAGGATACCCATCTTTCTGAGATTCCTAAAGTATGCTAGAAGGTTAAATGTTCATAAGTGAACAGACAAGTGGGATCGTGGCCGAGACAGTCGTTAGATGTAGATTTCATAGGAGATGAATTTTCGAATGGAGATGAGCTTTATAGAAGATTAGAGCATTACGAGATGGTAATCCCAAATGGTAGAAGCAGAAGTTGAAACGTTTTCCATCGTTATTTTTGAGACTAAAGGAGAAGTTTCATGCTTACTTAACAAGGTGGTGATGAGCTAAGCCAAATACAAAAGGCTCATATCTCCGGCAAAAATGAGCTGATAATAATAGTACATGAAGAAATAGATTTAGAGACTAACATGGTTTAGGATTTTATAACCTAGCACTAGTGATAAAAAAACGTATCATTGGGGACAAATATGTTCCTAAGTTGAAAAATAAAACAAATAATTTGATAGAGAGGTACAATGGTCCTATGTAGGAGACAGGATATAAATAGTTGTAGTTTATAAATGAGACCTCCAATAATGAGGTTGCTGTAATGTGATTTTGGTCATTGTCGTTTCCTTTTATTTGAAATCGTATAGGTTTTGCCAATGGAAAACTAGATGCAGAGATCCATTGGGATCAACAATCATCAATGAAGCCAAAGGAAATTGTTTAAGTTAAACGTGTTCAAATGGTTTCTTAGATTTTACTTTACCTTAAAAATATTTCCAATGGCGATTGAGGAAAATCATCATTTCCATGTTAAATGATGCAAGATAAGTTTCCTATCTACATCATTTATGTTGGAAAATAATATATAGATCATCGTTGATACGAAAAAGTAACTATCTTTTAGATTTGAGATGAATGACATGGTGAAGGAGATCATTCTTGAAACAATCTACATATCACTAACTTATCTATTGTCAATGGCTTCATGTTTACTCTATTATTACTAATATGAATCTTTTCAAGATCTAGTTATTGAAATTCTAGTACATTTCTAATTTAATAACATAATTAGGGTTTGAATGAGATAAAAATGTTATAACTAAAAGGGAAAATATTTTTCCCTTGAGCCCTTACTAGAAGGGAAAAGAGAAGTATATTTTTTAAGGTTATTTATTTATTTAAATTTTGTAGTACGGATTTTGCTTTTTAACTTCTCATAGTATTTTGTGGATTTTAATATAGGAGATATAATATCTCCTCTTGAACCCTTGAGGTGCATTAATGGATACAGTGGACATAGTCATTTCTTCTCTTTCCTTTTATTTTCTTATATGTTTCTTTGACAATAACAGGATCGTTCATATAGTTTGACTGCAAAGGGCTAGAAATCTAATTGGAGGACCGCTTATGATAGAAAGTTCTCTATATGCCATTTTTTTGGTCAAGATGCTGTCCATTTCCAACTTGAGGTAGACGGTTCTATTTTTAATGATTGGTATTCTACAGTAACGTAACACTAAAGCAATGCGCACTTAATATCCGTACAAGAAAACAAAAAGAAAAGTCTAGTACCATTGCCATATCCTATTAGTAAACTAAGAAGTTATAAGAAGTTGTTATTAAAAACAATAATTGTTTCGTATTTTAGTTTGTTAACTCAGTATTATATGTATTGATATTTAGCTTTTCTTATAATCGATTCTAAGGGAAAAAGTTGACCATTTCTTACAAATTATTATAAATGGTTAGAGAAGAAATAATAATAATAAAAAAAAAAAGCATGCTAACGTGAGAATAAGAAAGTGTGTGAAGTTTGAAATGGTAAGATTCCAAAGGTAGTCTAGTGTGGCTAGTCCCATCATGCTGTCAGGAAGGCTATGAAAGGTTGCATTCATAAGCAGAAAAGAGAAGATGTTTACGGCAACAAGGTGGCTAATTTCATACAACATGATTGCAGACGTTTGTAATGCATAAAGCGTGTTTCCAACTCTTGTTGTGGCTCGCGGGCAAACGGAATACACGTTCTTTTCTGGTTTCTCAGGGAAATTTAAAAGAACATGAAGGTTGACTGGTACAAAACCTATCCCTAGCATTTGTGGATAAAACACTAGGAAGCAATACCTTTCCTGCCCACAAGTTGAATGGTAAAACCTCCCGACTAAGACAAAGAAAGCCGTCATTGTGACAATTACTGGGATTGAGTGTCTGAAGAATTCAAGGGAAGGTGGATGGATAGGCAAGATTGGACTCGGTAAAGATTGTTATTGGATGAATTCACAGGCAATTTCTTCGCGACTGTATCAAACAGAGACCTCGGATATTGACTATTATGATCTTTACAAATTGTTAAGCAAACATATGAAGGGTTTCTTAGCCGCCAAGTAGGCCAAGTGGAAAATTATGTGAAATATTTCAAAGCAGTGAAATGTCCAAGATATGGTTGTTAATTTCTTTTTATTTTTCCAATCTGAATGGAGAAGGTCAATGATCACCCTAGTCCAAGATGGATTACTTAGAGATGCAAGCCATTGTCATATATACATAAATTAACAATTAAATAAAATGATGTGCGGATTAAATCTTCTTACAGTCATGAACAACAGATTTAACAAGATCTAATCAACTTCAACGATGTATAGAATGATGTAAGATCGTTGAACTGTAACATAGTAAAATATAGTATGCAACCCTAGAGCAACTAGGCTAAGTCATCCCCTGTCCAATACTTTATTCAAATTATGGACTTTTTCCTTGGATGATCTGCCTATAGGACACCACGTTCCGTCTAATAAAAGGGCTGCGAACAGATGTTCCATATAAAAATAAAAATAAAAAGAAATTATGGTTGCACAATATATATTGAAACTTGAAGAAGTAATACAATTGACCAAGCACACTTATATGGGATAACATAAAGTCTACCAAAGGATCGTTAGAAAAACTAGTAGAAAACCAAGGCAGAAGTGCGACAGCTTGTCCTTCTATGAAACTATAAACAATTCAACCAGATAAAAAAGGACTTTTGAGCTCAAAGGTGAAGCCGTGGAGGGGAAGAGTCCTTATCAATCACTTTGACTGCTAACAGTTACTCAGTCAACCGATCTTTTTAGCTTTCGTGTAAAAACATGGCTTTGAAAATGGAGCATGCCGTCACAAGCAACTTGAAGCTTAGTCTCTTGAGTAACTCGTTTATGGGTATCGATATCTAATAAGTAAATCAACAAGCTCAAGCACAGTTTTATGTCCAGATTAGTATATTACCAATTACGATGAAGTGTGCTCAAAGACAGAACTTACAATTAACTTACGACCAAATCTATATAGACCTGAAGACGTGCTTTATTTTATTTTATTTTATCTGAAAAAAGATAGCTTTCTTTATTTAATATTTGGTCTCATCGATGAATACAGCTTTTTGTGTGATCGGCTAACTGCAAATTGAGGTGTACGTGTATATCTTTAACCTGCCATCAAATCTATGTGGGACTGAAGACGTGCTTGACAATTAAATAAGATTTAAACAAAAGCTGTTCTTTGTTATGTAATGTTTGTTCTCATTGATGAACTCAGCTTATGGTGGGATTCTCTAACTGCAAATTGAGGTTTATATGTGATCAATCTATACAGCACTAAAAACGGGTTTGACAATTTTTTCTTTTGAAGAAAGGATATTGTCTTTTATGCAATTTTATTCTTATTGATGATCACAGCGTAATGGTGTGATCGTTTAACCACAAGTTTAGGTATATATGTAATCTTTAACTTCATCACCAAACATGAGGTGGAGTTTGAACTTTAAATGCAAATAGTGTTGGAGCTTGACTTGCTTTGCTGATGAACTTAAGTGAATTTGGCCGGCCTTGTTAAAAGATTTTCAGCCCGACCGAAATTTAAATTTCTAACCTGACCTCACACTTGAGCCTAAAAAATATACCGAAATTTTGATCCAATCAATAGCTCTAACTTTGTTTGGATCCTGTTAATTTTTTCAATTAGTTGCCTTTTGAAATGGCTTCTCTTTATTTACTCTACAAATATTCAGCACCTACTATAGGTGCATATTAACATTAACAAAGACAAAAGTGTGACAAATATTGATTGTGAGATAAATTGGTTTCTTTGCATACAAGATGAAAGTATCAAACCAAAAGATAAGATCCTTATAGCAGAGTATAAATGAAAAAGGGACATTCTAACCCTTGAATTAGCTTTTAGTTAAGTCTTTAGGTCTTCTTACATGGTATTAAAGACTAAGTTAAATTTGGTTTGTTCGTGCAACTTTAAGTCTAGTGATGCTTGATATATAAGGGAGTGTAAATATGATAAAAATCTCATATTAGAGTATAAGATTCTTGTGGTGAAGTTTAAATAAAATAAAGAATTTTCAACTCTTGAGCAAACTTTTGATAGGATCTTTGGGCCTTCTTACATCTTGAATGGAAGAAAAGTTCTCATAGGATAATAAAAAGCTAGTAATTTCAGAAAAAAAATAATAACTCCTGTAAAAATAGATTTTATCTTAATTCATAATCTGCTAAGTTAAGGGACTTATAGGACTTGATGTTGCCGTTTACTGGAAAATATATCAGTCATTGACTCGCTAAATAGACTAGCGGCCATTTGTTTTATTTAAAACCACCAAATTGACTAATCGATATAAACAGTTCTTGTTTATCTGAATAAGCATCTAATAATTATTTGTGATTCTTAATATCATAACAATGGACCTGGGTTAATAGTTACTCCACCGATCTTATAACTATCTCCGCCATTATACCAAAACTTCAAACACTTAAGTGATTTAAAGCAAAGAAATATGCTTCTCTGATGGAGTTTTAGTGCTCAACCACATGTCATAAAGCAGACCGTCTCACCTTTGTTTTAATCTCTATACAAAGAGTCAAATTTCATGCCTTAGTCTAATCTTGATTCCTTCCATATCCACTATCTTTGTAACCTTGTGTTGATTTCATAGCACCATTGATTCCGAATTGACCAATGAAGAAATCGTAAAACTCTCTCAACATGCATACGTCAGATTGACACCATAATTCCGGAAAATTAAGTTACCGTTCCTAGGATTATCCGAAGAAAAGAAATAAGATGGAAATGTTAATAAGTTAGCGTTGACTCTAAGGGCATTCATTAGATTTAAAGGGGAATAGTGCCGGCACGGATAGGGTGAAACCAAAGAAAAACAATAGAAAAGACATAATGACTTCTTTCTGTAAGGCAATGAGAAATATAAGGACAAATGAGCCACCTTAACTTTAGGTCTTTGGATCAAAGATAAATTACAAAGGGTTTTGGTTTTTTATAGGAGAGTGGATGCGAAGGTACCCGGAAACCTCTTGCATGATTTCTTTAATGTGCATAAACCTGTGCATGAGAACTCATCATTTCTTCTTTTACCGACCACGTACACACATGCTCGTCGGTCTTGGATTCCGGCTGTATTCTATTGTTCCTAGCCAACAGTATTCCTCTGGTTTATCTTCTTGCCCACTTTTAGAAAGAGCAAACGCGTTGATTCATCCTCCACCAAATAATTACTCGCAAGCCTGTCACTCTGATCGTCAACACCGTCGCAGCCCTAGAATGATTATAGTAAAAGTCGAGCATCTGGCTAAGTCGAGAAAGATAAAAGTGTTTCCTTTGAAGAAAAGAAAGGTGGATGAGAAAGTTGGTTCGACTTTTTTAAGGATTAATTTAGTGGGGCCAAGTAAGTTGTTCGACTCATGATCTTGCGAATCGGATGAAGATTTTTGAGGTCGTAGAATCTGAGGTTTCAAATCTTCAAGTCACAGAAAAGCCTAATTTGTCCTCCCACCCTATCCGGTACAATGAGAAGAGACCAAGCATTAGTTTTGATTATTTGACGTCCTGCTTGCTGAAGTTGGAGCTGCTTACAGATATACAAACTCTTCAAAAAAAAATTAGAAACACGACCACTTAAACACGTAGCAACCAGTTCTGCAGTTTAGCAATTCTGATCAGGGA
The DNA here is from genome assembly GCA_028551475.1 of Casuarina equisetifolia. Taxonomy (NCBI): domain Eukaryota; kingdom Viridiplantae; phylum Streptophyta; class Magnoliopsida; order Fagales; family Casuarinaceae; genus Casuarina; species Casuarina equisetifolia. The sequence continues at coordinate 5,841,883 of CM052361.1, forward strand.
CCAGCCCCATGAGATTGATGGTGCCGAACAAAGCATGTCCTCATTACCTTATTTGGAGCTCCAAACAGTTAATACAATCACCACTATCCTCAGCATTAAGTCTAAAGGCAAGTGGTAATATATCCAGCCTTCCTACTCTTGATGAGATAAGAGATAGACATAGGCTATTCACAAGTAGAACTTCCTTGAAGTTTCTAATACCTAGAGTGACGAAAGACATGAAACAAAAGCAAAATATTCTTTAAAAAAAGTCAAAAGAATAAATCAAAATGTCTTAGGAAACCAAAAGAAATTGAGAGAACCCAAAATAAAAAATAAAAAATAGAAGAAAGCAAAATTCCATCATGTGGAGGAGAAACAGATGTTAGTACTTTATTTGACGGACTTAAGTCTAAACCTAGGATGATGCATAGGTATTCTTAGCAAAAGGTTCCGTAGAAATAGTTTTTTGGAATTGGTAGTCTACACCGACACGTTAGTTTCGATATAGTTGATGTGACATTATGCCTACATTGGTCTTGTAATAAAATCAGTGGTGTCCTGATAATATGCAATTACAAGTACAGCAAAAGTAACTTCCACATTAAATAACTGTCAAAAGCATAAGTGGTGAAAGTATATAAATGGGCCTCACTTCAAGAATTTGAACGGTGTCCCAATTGGTTATATCATGATTTTGCTTTAAAAGAAAATCTTAAAAAGCTGTTAATCTCTCCAAAAATGATGCCAGTTAGGATGATGGTAGCTTCTTCGTGGTTGGAGCAAGGATGTCCCTCTTGTACTTGAAGCAGGAGGAAAATGCACAGCATGGACAGAGCCCACATAGCCTATCAATTTTTCTAACAAAGTGGTAGCAAAATCAATGTATAGTATGGTGGAAGACTGGCATATTTCATGATGAGAACAAGGATAGTGATCCTGCATGAAGGTGGTTCCTTTTCGTAGTTAAGAAAAATGTACAGATAAAAACCCTCGAGCACGCACAAGTTATTTTAGAGAGAGTTTATAAGATTAACAAAACCTTTTGTCATATGGAAATAAATAACATGAAATGTTAGAAGGAAGGTGTCGAATTAGTGACAAAAAGAACAAAGGACATATTTCCAACAACGTTTTGGACAAAGAATCCTGCGAACGAACAGGTAACTCACGACACTTGGGAATATGCAATTCTTTCGTTATATCTCTATCAGCATATTCCCCAGCGTTTCAGTGTAACTAAGAAACACATAAAGGTGTTAACTTTCACGGTGATATCAGGAATTATTCATGAGAAAACTCGATCTTACAAGATCACACCGGAGACAGACAGACCAACAAACCTTCTGATCAAAAAAAGATAAATTTTCCCTTTCTTTGTTTGGCTCCAGAATATTGTTAGCCGACACTAGAAAGAGTACTTTTTTGTCGCCCTTTTTCATTCTCTAGGGGTGGTAACCGCGGAAGGCTAGAAACTGGACATGCTTCCATTATATTAGGACTCGAAGAGTAAAAACTGGACTCTTTTGCTTGAAACTAAAGAGTGTGGGACCATAATTTGACGAAAACGTGCTTCGAAGGGCAAACTTCGAAGAATTATTGTATTATTTAATTAAATACCGATTTTTTTTTAAAGAATAATTACTTAATTATAAGCATAATAACTCTTTGTATTTGTGAACCTTTCTATGATCCCATATAATGATCACTCAAATTGAATGATGGAGAATTAAATGCATTGGGTTCACAACTGATGGGGACTGTTCCAGTTGTCATGATCCCCCTGATCATGATGTTCTAGCAGAAGTATCCCCTAACATTAAAAGACCTTTATTTACTCGATCCATTTGGTTTGAAATTACCTCTTTTCTTTGTTTTGACGATTAAACAGGAGAGCTACAGTTTGTACCAAACATGATACACCAATTTAGACCATTTCTTGTTCTTGAACGAGTATTTTTCTTATGTGGGAACAGATTGGTATGTTTTTACTTGATACGTAAGAGTGTAAGAGTTAATGCAAGTTGGACCCAGTTGTCGTCTTCATTGGGTGTTTATCAAGCTGTAGTTTGGGAATCGTGAAGGAGTACAAAGCGGATTCCTTCCCTGTCTTTTTCTACAGACAAATGTGACTATTTGTCGTTCCCTTTGTCGTTCTTTCACTTGCTACATAAGAATGCAATCAAGACTTGATGCATAAGGGTTGATCTTGTTCTGCTATTTCTCATGGTACAGTTACTTTTATATGTTTATCTTCATGTTTTCGATTTGTGTACCGTATCAGTGTGGAAAAAGGAAGGAAACAGGTGTAATTAGGGTAACATCCTTAAGCATAATCATAAAGACCTTCATACTTTATCTTGAGGTTGTTTTACTCGTACTTTCCCTTTGCAGAGTTGTATGACCGGGCAAAGGTGGAGTATCTCACGCTTGAAACGGAAGCAAAGTAAGGGTGGATGAGGTGGTGCTTTCTGATGAAGACGTCGCACGTGTGCACGCGTCGACTCCTCGATTGAACGTGGACGAAGTAAAAGAAAGAAAGAAAGAGAAGCCCAAGCAAAATAATTACTGAGATGAAGGGAAATAATATGGTAAGATAGAATAATCCCATGCCCGAGTCAATTTAGGAGCGTAGAAACTTTTTTTTCTTTTTATTTTAAAAATATATGTCCATTTTGGGAGGGGGTCTCTTTATATAAATGTAGGTAGAGGTGGTGTACGCTAGCAGGGTATCTGTACAACTCTTGTTCTGTCTCTCGTTCTCTCCTTCGCTCTGAGGGTAGCTTGAAGAAACAGTATTTTTTGAGTTTGGCTGGGTAAGGATGGGGAGGCAACCATGCTGTGACAAAGTTGGGTTGAAGAAGGGTCCATGGACAGCTGAAGAGGACAAGAAACTCATCACCTTCATTCTTACCAATGGCCAATGCTGCTGGAGAGCTGTTCCTAAGCTTGCAGGTCTACCTTCGTTTTGTCTTTCCTTCAATATGCAATTTCAGAGCCAAAGACAAGCAGGGATCTTTAGAAAACTTTGAATATTGGTGGTTTCTTTTGGATTCAGGGGGAGAAGAGTTTGCCTCGATCATTATCTTAAAACAAATTCAAATTGGTTTCTTTACAGTCTGTAAGGAAAGAAAGCTCTGACAAATTTGAATCTGTTTTCTCCGGTTTTGGTTTCTGTCAAGGGTGTTTCTTCCTTTTCTTTTTTCTCCTTCCTCTGTTTTATCATTCTGAATCTTTTCCTTTTCCAAATTTGTTTTCCATGGCCTTTTCCTCCAGAATGCCAAAAAACAAGTTGGTTTTCAGGTTGTTTTGCTTTCTACGTTATGTTTTGGGTCGCCTTAATTATTGCAAAGGACCGGATCATAACAGCAGACCAACTCAATGATTCCAAATTGTCATGATAAAACAGGGAATAATGAATTAGAGTTCTGGTGTGAATACAGACACAATCACTCTTATTGATTATGATAATGGTGGGTCTGCTTGCAGGATTGTTAAGGTGCGGGAAAAGTTGCAGACTGAGATGGACAAACTATCTTAGACCAGACTTGAAGAGAGGTCTTTTATCAGAATTTGAAGAAAAAATGGTCATTGACCTCCATGCTCAGCTTGGAAACAGGTTCCTTCTTTAATCTATGCTCTGCTTTCTCCCTAGAACCTCTTCCTCCATCTTTCATCGGTTTTCTCGTAATGAAATTTTTCAGTGCCAAGTTTTCTAAAGTACCCTTCTGCATTATTCTTTGCTTCATCTCAGCAAATGCTTGAAAGCGGCTGACAGCAATATAGCGGCTTTCAAGCACTACCTCTGTTCTCTGCAATTTCTTTTAAACTTCTGCAAATCATCTGCTTTTTCCTTTTCTAAGTTCATTAGCGATGGAAGACTTGGTCTCCTAGAAGATTCCTCCAAGAGTAGACTTCGTAAGCTTTTAGACAGAGCTCCCAATAAACTTTTCTTTCTTCTTTTGTCTTTTTTTTTTTCTTTTTCTTTTTCTTTTGTTTTTTTCCCCTTGTTTTTCTAAACGTTGTTCATTGGGTTGACTGTTAAAACGTTTTGCCAAATTGCTTTCTCACTTGTAGAATCATTGGTCTTCCCAGAAATAACTGCGGGGCAATTTTGGTCATGAGGTTCATTTTTAATGTGTGAACTTGCTTATTTGCATGGACCCTCCTAGTAGCCAAAATAATTGGACCTTCCTTTCAGTAATTCCAAAAGATGCGAAGTTTATGTGTAATTTCTATTATACTGAAGTCCGAAATTTTTTCTGAACATTTTACAGATGGTCTAAGATTGCTTCTCATCTCCCTGGAAGAACTGATAATGAGATTAAGAACCACTGGAACACCCACATTAAGAAGAAGCTAAAAAAGATGGGCATCGATCCTCTAACCCACAAGCCAATCCCTACTGCAACTGAGCAACCCCAGCCTCAAGATCCACTACAACAGGGACAAGAACGAGAGCAAAGGCAAGAGCCAACTTCTGAAACGGAAAATACATCTGAAACTGGCGTGAACAAGGAGCCCGAGCAATCATTACAGTCTTCGTCCATCAATGAAGGCAAAGAGGAAGACAAAAGCATGACAAGCCCATTTGATCCGATGGAGCTAATGAATGGTTTCTGCACAGATGAGGTTCCGTTGATTCAACCCAATGAGATTCTAGTCCCATGTGTTCCTTCTTCATCGACTCCTTCCTCCTCGTCCTCTTCGTCCAATTCCTCCAACTTTTTTCAAGACCTACAGTTCCCTGATTTCGAGTGGCCTTGTGACTACGACAGCAGCCATAACAGCATGGCTTTGTGGGACGATGATTTTAGGAGTTGGGATTTGCTGATTAACGATGATGACAGAAAGCAGACTGTTGATCCCTCGTTAAGTCAGTGCCAAAGAACGGTGTTGGATCAAGAATCCTGGGTATATAGCCTATTATGAACCGCAAAATTTCCTGGTGGTCTACATGTAATTTGGTTTTTAGTTCCACACAGAGAGTTGAATAAATCAAGATCCGGGAAAATCCCATCTCTGACTAGTATTTTACTTCTACCATTTTGAGAAGAACAGAAAATAAACATTTCTGTACATGAGAACGAAAGTATTTTGGATTGCTATCGTAATGTATTGTGGCCTTTATTTTGTTCATTCAGATTTGCCTTTTCACTGCCTTTATCTTTTCCCCTTCCCATCTGATTCCGATGCTTTGATTGCTAGTAAGATTTGGTCACATCATGTAACAATTAGGGAGCTTAACCAATGCTCGTTCTATCAAAATTTGACATATTTTTGTCAAAATACAACGTAGAAGTAGGTGTAGATGCACTAAAACATAAAATCCCATTATCACAAGGAATAGCAGTGTCTCTATCCTAGACTTCAATGTCAATCATCCGGTCTGTTTCATGGTTAGTGGTGGAAATTCATATAAAACTCTACGCAAACGTGTTTGACCTTTGTTTCTGTCGGAAAGTGGATAAAACAATGGGGGAAGGTGAGAGTAAGAACCAAAAAGGAATCGGATATTTGTGTTTCCATCATGGATTTTTTTTTTTTTTTTTAAATCTTCTTTTGGGGGGTCTATGGGGGTGGTGCTGACTTTTCTGCGTGCATCGAGGTATTCAAACAGGACAGTTACTAAATGGTTGGTATTTATTAAATTTTTCTCTTGAATTATGACTCTTTCCTCTTATGCAACATGATAGGTTTTCACTTTATTTTTTTCTACTAAAGTTGTCATATACGATTTTCTTGTAAACGGAAGCAAGAAACCCAATACTCTTCGGAAAAACCCAATACTTCTACATTGAAAGTCAGCTAAATATTATTGGAATGTCTTCCAATAATATTTGTGGAAATCCCTCATTCGGTGTCTTGAAAAGCCAAATGCAATGGTTTATTTTGTGCAACTTGATGCAAATAGCTAGGCTTTCTCTGTTAGCAGTTGCAAAGCCTATTAGTTTATTAGGATTTGAAAGACATTCTGGCATGTAATTGCTTGTCCGCTTGGTGTGTAACTGGGGTAGCACTTTCCCTGTGTCTAGTCAAACCATATCTGATAATTATAACATTCAGGAAGTATCAGATTTCATGTCCCTTTGAGTTGGTGGTAAGATCAAATGTTGATTACTTAATGTCACTGGGTTCCATATTATAATTGAAAGTCCTTGGTCAAAAGCATCTCCAATCAAAGGGTAGATCGGTTTTAGTAGTTAAATATGTAGCTGGAGAATTAACATTTAATGGCTCGAGAATGGCATTGGCTTAGCTTATCGAAATTTTTTAAGAGGTTAAGTTTGTTGTCAATTTGATTTTAGATTTCTTTTAATTTTTGTCAATTTTCTATGCCAATATAGAAAGTTAACAATGGAAACTAAGTCGCTTAGTCATTGTTTAACAGCTAGGTTGAGATCCTTTTCATTTTTTTTCAAGATAGTCATGATATAGACAACATAATCAGATAGTTGTTAATGATGGAAGACAAATTCCAGATATCCTTTGGTGAATCAAAGAAGCTTTAGTCAACTTTCAAAAATATATTCAGTAATTAATAAACTAAAGAAAGAGATAATGATGTTTTCTAGTTTAAGATCTTGACTAAGGTATCAAAATATCCAATTAGTTTTAATTTCATAATGTATGCATATCTATACATACAATTCAATGGCTTTACATCATTAGAATTAAGGAAGAATGCAAAATGAGTTATGTGATTTGCATGTCTGTAGGATTAGTAAATGTTAGAGAAACTTTATAAAATGAATTTGTTTGGCTTATTTACAAATGACCCTCTTGTTAGTATTTCTAATGCAAGTTAATAGTATATGATCACTTACACATTAGCCAAAGCAATATAGTGAATGCATGACAATCTAGCATAGATTTCAACTTATAGAATTAAGACATGCAATTTGAATTTTTGGAATAATTTCATATGGTTTACTTCTATATAATATCAATTTTATCATTAGTTCTTCTCAAATTAATGTTATAGGATCATTTAGACATATCAACAATAATAAGGATATATGAACATATATATAAGAAATGAAAAAGGTTTAGAAGTCATCATTCTAGTAACCCTTTCTGGTAACCATTTCCTATGAGGATAATGATTGTCATATAGGTTGATTAAAAGTAACTGAATTTTATGTGAAAGATTCAATTGTTTCTTAACCATTCTAATGAGGCAATTTCTCTTTTTCTATAAAAGATAACTATTTTCACAAGAGGAAAAAAAAAATCCATTCTCTAGTTATCGTAATGAAGGTTAACCACCCCACACAAGAAAGAGTAAGCTAATTATTTGTAAAGAAAGTTAATCACCATAACTTTCCTTTTAAGAAAATAAAAATGCATGTGAAATATGTTATTGATCTAGATTAGATTATAGGATGCCATTATGATGAGTATTTATGTGCTTGGGTAATTATTTAGCGTCAAAATGATAATATGATTGCCATTTTCACATCATGTAAACCATAATAACCTATTTTATAAAATTTAGAAGTACAATGATTAATCATATATGTGTTGCTCAATGTATTTCATTCTTTATTTTGATATTTTATGTAGCAGCTTGATATGTAGGCATTTTGCCTTTTAAAGGATTAAGCTTATATTTTGTCATTTGTACTCATTCGAGGTATCATTATTAGGCTCAATTTTGTTGTTATTAATAGAATTTGTCAAAGTACAACCTTTTGTTTCTTTACCAAAAAAAAAAAAAAGAATGTCAACCAATTTGACTAATTTGACTAATTTGACTAATTTTACACATTTTTAAGAATTGTAATGATTTTTAATGCTAAAATTGTCAAGCATTTCCACTGCTTCTAAACGTAGTAGATGCATATTCCTTAACTTTGCTAAACAACAATGTTTATAGGTTTACTGGTCACTTAACACCTCTCAAAATACATTGGTGGTAGAAAGAGGTACAACTTGTTGTGATATCACTTATTAAAATCTTCATATGCTACTACTATACCAAAAGTAATTATTATGAGATGCATACCTTATATCTTAAACTTCTTTAGCAATAATGCTCATTGGCTTGTTGACCACTTGGCACCTTGTGCTAAAACCTAACGATCCCCTTCAGCAACCTGCTAACTATGGGAGTCGAACTTGCAACTTACTATAATATCACTTATTAGATACCTCATATGCTATACCATTGTGTCATTATTGTTAGTAAAATGCATATTGGGGCTTAGTAGGTGTGTCAAGTGTCTCACCAAGCGTTTGGTGTTGCTAATGAGGATTTAATAAGGAATAGGATATGTGAGGAGTTATGACTATTAGTTATATTTTTCAGCCTAATATTGATGTCCAAGGATCATAAGAATGCATACTATATTCTTTAACCTTCATTAGTAGTAATGCCCTCAAGTTTATTAGCCACTTGACCCCCTTCACTAGGTCCGATGCTTAGTTTTAAGCAATTGTCTAAAAAACTAAAAACTAAAAACTAAAAACTAAAAACTAAAAATAAAAATAAAAATAAAAATATGCTTATCAAATAGTATGAAGAATTAACTTATTACTCAGAAGATCAAAACTTGGATTGCGATTTCTTAGTAGTTTTGAATATGATTTTGCTTCCTTGCTTCTTTAGGTCTTACTTTATCTTATGGAAACCAAAATTGCTTTGTTTGCAAGTTAAAACCGTAGGGCACAAACAAAATGACTTCGAGTCCAACACCCATATAAACAAGTGGATGTTTAACTATCATGAGGAAGATAGGTTTAAGTAAAAATGACCAAACCCATCTAAATTCCAAAACCTTCATTTTCATTTTTCTGTCTTTTATATTCTCCGATGTCCCTGCTCCTTGGGATGCTTAAAACTTCCTCATCATTATCATTTTGCTTCCAGCGCAGAGGTGTTACTTGGAAACATATCTTATAACAGATGTCGGGACGCTTATTATTCAAACGTGCTTCCAATTCTCGATTTATTTTACTGATTATTCTCCTCTTTTTTATTTGGGGATTCCAAGTTTCCGTCTCAGCATGACAAACTTATGGCCGTCATCATTGCCATGGTCCCGTACACGACCTCAGCAAGGAACGCAGTTTTCTTGACCGGCCAACCATATTAAACAGAAGAAGAAAAAGAACTGCAAGAACTGCCAAACAAAAGTTAGTTTTTTCAATGTTGAATGTCAAGCTGGTTTCCCATTTATCTATTTGATTGACCTAGTCTTTCATGATGTAAACTATACCATCTTTGAAATTGTATTAACACCCATAAACCCATAATTACTAGCTAATTAACTAAAATTAAGACTATAAATCTCATTATGTTCAGCATGAGAGTTTCTGGGAGGGAAAACTGAGGACCATGTATTATCTATGTTATGTTATTACATCATCGAGGGAGAATGTAAGAAGCTGAGAAACTCTTTGAACTTGGAAGGGACAGGTACACTCTGGAGATTGACTTCGGGAGATACTAAATGGATGTCACAGCCTGGAACACGAAAATTTAGGCAATCCGTACCCCTAGTCAAACCAAACCCTAGCTGTTTCTTGAAGGTCGTGGCCTGAAGTACTCCAACTTGTGAGAAGGAAGGCCGTGCTTCCGTCGTTGAACCTACTACGTGCATTTAAATGAAACCCGACACCACTTTAGATTACTTCCATAATGGTCTTTTTATTTTAACAAATTGAAAGACTATTTCGCATTAGGTCAGTCCTCACGCGGCATTGTTCCACAACCCTCATTCTAAATAATTCTTTATCTTGTCTTTACTTGTACAAGTTTAGATTTTCAAATTATGTATTTTAATGCAATGTCAAAGTGCTGGATTTCGTCCCTAAATGTCAAGGGTTAATATTTTACGTGTTATAACTCTTAGCTTAATATACTGTAAACTTACTTACAACGATTAATTCGTCGATAAGGTAAAAAGTATTGTTTGCGGCTACTCTAGTATTGTTTCTCTTTCTTTCTTTCTTTTTTTAACCCCATTGTCCTTTCCAGCCATGACGATTCACTTCCAGTTTTTATAATTACTTAACTTTTCATCTTAGGAGGATAACTTCATGTTCACACTGCTATTGTATTGGTTAATATTCTTTGAAGATGGAGTTTTAAACCATTATTTTATAGGGTTTAACAGAGCTTTCAGGGCTTGGCGGCAGTTCCGGAGGCCTATTGGAGGAGGGCACTGAGATGAACTCGTTACGCCATCATTCCACTTTCGTGGGCTCCAGAGAAGGTCGAATATTTAGGCAGTACACTGATGAATGACCCCTGAACCGCTTTTGAAAAAGACGAATTAGAAAGCAAGAATTCCCATTTTTGAGGGAGAGAAAGATTGAAAATCGATTTAAAATGCGATCATCCAAAGATAGTGAAGTGTGGAAGTGGAGCGGAAAAGTCTGAGTTCAGATCCTCACTCTTTCAACCTCCGAAATGTGGAAATGACAACATGACTCGCCATATTTTATGCACCACTTACTTTTGTGGATCTTTCTGACTTCCATGGCTGCGTTCACACTCTTTTCGGCCCTCGCTGTCTTGAACAGTTTCAAGGCGAGTTCCCCGGAAATCAGTAAAGTTTTCGTGAAAGATTCTTTCATTTAGTTGCATCATTGAGAAGTGGAAGCAATCCCCAGTTCTCTTTGATGCTTTGCTACCACCATGTCTCTCACAACGCAAGGGACGGATCCGTGCAATAACAAGTTCATGTAAGTATTGTTCAAATAAGTAAAAATTCCCAAACTACTGTGAGGTTGAAACCAAGTTAATTTTGCTGAAAATGAAGAGACAAAAGGTTGAATAAGTCCTTTGGTAGCTCGAGTTGTTTTTTTTTTTTTTTTTTTGGGGGGGGGGGGGGTTTGATGGGTTCAAAGAAGATAAAAGAAAAGAAAACAGCTCTCTGTCTTTTAGGCATAGTTAAGTTTATAAAGTCTAAATACCAATCCTCAGTCCACAGTCGCTTCATTAATTTGCTTTATACACACTTTGGTGTACATGGAACAAGAATAAATATTTGGACCGGAATTATATAATAACACATCTTCAACTAGTCGGTGGCCGTTGGACGATCAACATCATTTATGACAAGTACATAAAACACCCTCTCTCTCTCTCTCTCTTATTTATTTACCAATAAGAGAGTTTTTTAGTACCTTATAAAAGGAAGCAAAGGCAAAGAAAATAAATAAATAATATTTAGATAATTTGACTTAGAAGGTGATTTTTTTATATATAAACTTGTGAGTTTATTTATATAAGCATAAAAGAATATAAATGCTTAAAGACATAATCCAACATTATAATTTATTTAAGAAAAAATTAAATTTAAAATCCTCTAGTTATAATACTACAAAAATTTGACTAAAAGGATTTAATATTACCAAATAAAAGTTATAAAACTACATCTTAATTAAATCCATTTAGTAATTAAAATATACTTTCATTTTATTTATTGTTTTCAAGTGGTAGAATGGTGGAGAATCATACTTTTATACAAAAGTGACCCACCCCCAACAGTATCATGTCTACGCTCCAAAGGGATCAGCCTAATCATTTTTGCTTTCTACCTAACAAGTTTACAAGTATCAACATCATCATTATTGGGTAGGGTGGGCCCTTCTTTCATTTAGCCAGACAATTGGTGGAAAGTAGCACCTCTTCTGTGCTCTGGTAGGCGAAGAAATTTCATAGGAGGACTTTTACTCTCGTATCATTGCACCGTCCTTTTTCTCTCACGCCTTGCCTTTGGAGAATCTTTCGAGCCTAAGTACCATCCGCCCAAGAAAATTTTCACAAGAAGTTATTATACATTGGAGTCAGTCAAGATTTTGCTATTAATTATACGTGACTTTTAACAAGCCAAGAAATATTAAATCACTAGTAGTATGAGCTAAAATATTAAAGTCCACCAGACTTTAAAGCACAATGACTATAGTAGATGAAAGCTCTGATAAATCACAATACAAATTTTAATGCTGCCTTCCACAGTTTCAAGGTTTGGTTTATGTAGTAGTCTTTCAGTGAAGAAAGAAGCCAAACAGAATTTTATCAGTAGGATGTCGATAGATAATAAGCTTCTTTATATTTAGCCAAAGTCATATAGACAATGCAAAAGCAAATACAACTCTTGTTGGCCATAATGGCCCTGTACTTTTATTTCCTTTGTTTTCTGTCGACAACCACAAAGTTTCTTGGTCTAGGTTGGCTTGTCAAGCAGTAGTAGTCTCGTGGTCTAACGGTCGTCTTCTCCATTTCCAAGCCGGGAATCTGAAGTTTGACAATACAGCTAGTGTGGAATTTTCTTCACACCCACAGGGTAAGAGGTACAACGTTAGAAGATAAACGAGAGAGAGACAGAGGGTTGTTGATGGATTTTTCAGCAGCCAGGAATCTGACAAATTGCAGTGGCACTGTCCTGAACTTGTCCTACTACCTCCTTTAATCAGAGTGCTTCCACGGCATCGTGCACATCATTCTCACTCCACTTCAACGCGGATCGACTTCCACAAGCTCCATCACATAAAAACACTCAACGCAGATAACAAGTGGCATCAGGACACAACTCCCTGGCTTCAAATTGCTACAAGAAGTCCAAAACTACTTGTCATGGCTCATATTTGGACACTTCCGCCTATAATGTGCTCCAACTCTCAACCTTGTCGTCAGGACAATGTCATCATGAGCTCAAAATTCCCTTATGGGTTGTAAACTCTAAGTTATACCAATGGTAATGTAAAAATTAACTAAAAATTGCGAACAATTAGCTGCAAAATACTACTTTGTGAAGTTTAATTTTTCCCACTTGTGAAATATTTTTACGAGTATTTTCCCACTAAATTATTTTTAAAATATATGTATATATATATTATATACACCTTTACGCCTGATAAGGTTTGATGTGAATAAGAATTTCTGGGTTTGAAGGTCCAACTGGGGACAAAACCCATGGCGTCCTCATCTTGTTGTCTGGAGCGAAGCCCATATCCGGTGGGACAGACGGTGGGCCAAACACGGTTCTAAGGTGGCGGGTGGGGCTACCGACTCCGGATGAGACCTCATTGGAGATCAAAAGCAGGTGCCAGTAGGGCACAAAGTCGTCGTTGAGAGCCTTCAAGTCCACCCGCCGACACACGGGCTGTCAAGCACGCGGACGACGATGCTGACAAAAGTGAAATCATGGGTGCAAGACAGCCGAGGAATACATCTACGGCGTTCGTGTCAGTGTCAACATCACTCAAGTCCATCTAAGTCAAACTACTTGGTGATGCAGTCCATGAGGTCAGGCTGAAGCAATCTGTGTTCTTACTGCATAGTCACCGGTTCGTCAGATTGTCCCATGATCAGCCCGGCAGAGCTTCGTTTATCGTGGGACCAAGTTTGGCGGAATTTTCCAGCATTTCATTTTGCTCCATGCAAAATAAAACTTCGTAGTGTGCTTGATAATTATGTTATTGAGATATATTAAGAGGTTGATGTTGTCACATATTGAAAGCGATAATAAATTATTAAGTTTAAAATTGATAAATTTTTTTTTATTAAAATAAATTTTAACATTGTAATATAGTATCAAAATTATGAATAAATTTTTATTTCGTAATCTTTATACGTTGAGGTTGGATTTTAGTCTATATGTAAAGTTTGTGTCAGTATGTGTGTGAACGGAAATGTTAAATAATGATAAGCTTTTTTTTACTCTTAATATCTTTAAATTTTGAAATGGGTTATCAAAACTTTTATAAAATGAATAGGCTGATTCATTTGTGTTTGGATTACTGTATCTGTACGTTGAACTCATTGAGGAAGGCAAAAATGGAGAGTGAAAGACAGATAAGAGTGAGCAATGATGACAGCAACAGGCAAGCACTTAGGAGTCACCCACAGCCATGACCGGCTTCGTTTGAGAGCCATTTGTTTCAAAAGTTAAAGACTGGAGACCAACTCAAGAGAATCCGGGTGTCGCAGCATCCGACATTCATGCGCATGGGGCGGTCCTGATCATATCATAAGCCAGGAAAGATAAGAAAGATATGATTAACAAACGCACGAATTGCTTGTTTATAAAACATAAATAAACGAGGGAGTTGAAATATGTAAAGTGCAGAATAAAGAATGCACATGTGAAGAGGAGAATGTATACCACTGCAATTATTGCACCCACAAGGGACGTGTTGCGTTTAGATTCTGAAAAATACAAAGGAAAAAGAGGTAGTGGAATAGCAAACAAAGTATGGCAGATATCCCTTTTCTGGGTAGGAGGTCGGCGAGAATGTCAGGCACTTTTGAGCCTTTTCTTCATGGAGTAGGGCGACGTGGCTAGGACCATGGAAGGGCAGCCTACCCTAGCCTCTCCAATGTGCCGGTCGCCCCACGGTCGTCGGTGCGATTGGCCTTCGTAGTGGACTTCGGGACCCTCTCTTCCCCTTTTGCTTCCGATATGGGTAGAGGATGTGCCTACAGATCTGGCATTTTCATTATGAATAAACTGAATCAACGCTCTAATGAGTGTACAGTCACAATGCTATCATATTCAAAATCTGTCATGAAATGATATCGAACTGGGATTCATCAACGCCGACGTGAAATTTGGCTGTTTGCAATGCCTTTGTCCCGGTAGTGGAAAAGGGATAAAGGTAAAGGGTGTTGTTAAGAGAATGACTTGAGCAACCAAGCATAGTGACGGGGTACCAACGTGGTACCCAGATTGTTTAATCCATCGACACTTCTCAGGGTCCGATGTGGGTGAACAAGTTGAACATTTGAGCATGTTTGCATGGCTGCCTGCTTGACACCGCAGCAGGAGTGTGAGGACATGGAAATTTTAGAACCCTAAAAGGAGGAGTTTCAGTGGCCTCTTTTCCCAGTTTTTGTTTATACAACACTTTATCTCGAAATGGTGACCCGTGATGATGATGGATATTCTAAAAAGCTTTTGGATTTCATTCTCTTCCTGGTAATGCTCCATCAATTAATATAGAAATCTTATCTTCTTCTGCCACCTTTGCTTCTGCAATGTTCTTGCAATCTGCCAAGTTGGATTGATTGTGGGTGGGGATCTTTAGAATATTAAAGCGTAGACAGCATGTTTTGGACGGATCCCATTGGAGGATCATTCCCCTCCATTATATGAAATTCATGGATAGGTCGCACTTCAGCACCAACATTTTGATTTGGGTTTCCATGTTCTTTGAGATAATCGAGTGGATTTGTCGGGGGAGGGGGGACCTCTGTCAATCATTTTTAATACGTCGGGTGTTTGTTTTTGGTTTCTTTTGTGACTTTGTTGGATAAAGCTAAATGGGTTTTACTGGGTCTGCAGCACGCTTTAGTTGGTAGCAACTCTCTATTAAATAACATAAACACAAAAAGAGATGTACCAAAAGGTTTATGAATTTCCTAATGATTCTACATTTAGAGATTCCTTTAGAGGTTTCTAGTTTCATTTTCTTTTCTCCTTTTTTTTTTTTTTTTATGTACGAGCTTCTTTTACTAGTACATTCTCCTTCTCCTTCTTTCTCTTTTCTCTTAATATTAAATTATCAACATAGAATCTCTCCTATAGATTAGTATGTTCTGAACTTTTGAGAGTACAATATTGTTGTAGTTGTTTTCCAAACTCAAGTTGCAGGCGGCCAACGTGGCATATGGCATTACATTATTGATATCTATACCAATTCTCTAAAACAATCAGATCCTCCTCTTTTGATAGGCCAATAGTGTGACAGATGTGCACATGGCGATTAGCAGGCTCCGGGTTAGTTCCCAAACTAGTTGAATTATTTAGCCCGACCAACAAAGATTTGCTTAAAGCCTGGGTTTTTCTTTTGAAACGCGAATCACAATCTTAATGTTTTAGGAAGCCTGTCAAGAAAGTGGCTGGAGCTAGAAAGCTATAAATGCAAATAATGAGCTGGGCTATGGAGAGTTGCGAATTTCTAGGACCATGATAGGGCCAAGGAGCAAATAGTTTTTGAGCCGATCGATACCCATTGAGTTTGGGGGATTTGTTTGTTTTTAAATAATAATAATAATAATAAAACCTTATTAAATTTTATAAACATCAAGACTAAACATAATAATCATACTTTAAATAAATACAAAAATAACATGAAAGTCTAACTATTCAAAATTGACTAAAAAGCCTCCATGACAAGCTATCACTCAAGGTAACAAAAGTCAACTATAAAGTACATTTAGCTTATGATAGCTTATAATTACCTAAACCTAGCTAATCTTCCTTGACGACAACTAGGCATGATCGTGGTAGGGATCCTAGCTTATCAAATATTTTAACATTCTAAACTATGTGGCAATGATTGATAAGATCATCTGCTACTGCATTTCTAAACCATGTGCCCATGATTGGTAAGATTATTTACTACTACATCTCCCTTAAGTAGACATATCGTGACTTTAAAACCATATTCAAGCTTCGCTCAAACCAAACTGTGCCCTCATGATCTATATGGGTGTATCTCTTTCTTTAAAAGTTTCAAGTAACAAATATCAGCATCCTTTTTGGCGCAGTACAGTTCGAGAAAGACGAGAAAAAGTGACAGGATTCAGGGCATTCTTATAAAACAAAAACTAGTTTACAATGAGTACATAAACAATGGAATCACAGATGTTGAGTATTTACACGCTTCAAAACAAACTGACCTCTGGTTAAAACTCCAACTTAATTTCTGAATTTCCGGAGTCCATGTAATCTTCTTCCGTCTTTATGTCGGTTGAAACAATCACTCCACCATTAAAACCATCCATCAGCAACTTTGCTATCTTCGATCGCCACTCTGAGATGTCCTTCTCGCTCTTTCTATCATGGACAACCCTATCATAGAAATTAAGCATTGTTCCCAAGCCGCTATTTGGTACCCAACCATATTCCATTAACACCTGAGCCTCTCCTTTGGTCAAGTCTTCCCCAACCTTACCAACAGATTCAGATACATTAGACAATTAAACATCATGGGAAGCACCCAGGCAAAGAGCATAAATTTTCATCTATAAGTCGTTACTATGTCATAATGTATTCGTTTTAAACATAGCTTTCATTTAAGCAGCTTTTAGCATTTCAAGTTTTTCTGTCCATTCACTTCAATTATCAGCTTAACACAACACAGATACTCAATCTCGCATTGCATTCCCTACTAGGTAAGCAGTTTAGCATTGCATTTTCTACCATAACATGACAATGAAGAATGTTTCAGCGGCTTCCTCAGCCAAAAAACATGCATTTGCTGCAGAATTTAAGTCAAGTCAAGCATTTAGAGTAAACAGAACCTTACTATGCTTAACATTCATGTTGATCAACCTAGCTCGTAATATGTTGCTATCAAAAAAATTACAGAGTTGTTACCAGTAAGCCACCAAATTTTAAAAAACGTCAGGCAATAAAAACAAAGAAATATAGGAATCAAACAAGTTCAACCAAAAGTCCACTTAGATCAAGCTAAGTCATAAATCTGGGTGGTTACTGAACCACTCAACCCAAATCCAGGCCAATTCATAAAGTTAACTACATTTCAACCTATCAGCCTATTCTGATTTCTAAACCAGCGTTGAGAAACAATGTTTCGAATTAGTTTAACATCTGAAACTAAAGAACCAGCTTTGGCTGACGGATAGAACTTGCAGTAGCACTTCAAGAACCCAACATTGGCCTTATTAGATATTTTTAATGGTCTGCCCAAATTAAATAATGAGACAGGCCACTAAACCAGCAACAGAATATCCAACCCAATCTAATAATCAAGAAAATTGGTGAAACACGTAACTTGTCAGCTCTAAGTAAAACGCCAATAGCCAAAAACTTTTAGTTTGCAAATTGACCAACACTCAGCTAGCTATGTTCAAATGTGAGACAGAAAAAAATAAAATATAATAATAATAATAATAATAATAATAATAATAATAATTCGGATACACAAAATTATAAAACAATTAACTGTGAGAAGTTAAGCAAAACTTCAAACCACAATAAATACACTTTGCAACTTACTACCCTGAGCATGTATAATAAAACGAGATATAACTATCCCAAAATCGACCAGTTAAAGTAACAAGATACAGACTATACACGCTGCAAGGCAAAGTTGCATGATACCATTTTTATGATTATAATTATGCAAGTAATATTAAAGAAATGATTACTATTATTAGTACTACTACCACTACTCGCAGCATAACACTTTCTTTTCTCTCACTGCTAAACTAATCCCTTATCCTGTGACCTATTATCCCTCATCATCGTCCTTTTCTTCTTCTTACTATGGGTAATATTGTTGTGGATCAGAGGTGGTGGGTTGTGGGAGATGGAGAGGATATAGGATGTATGCTGGTGACGGGTGTGATGCAGAGAAGCCACAACAAGGTTAGAGGGGCAGTGGTGGTGTTAAAGGCTATAAAAGTCAAGGATACATGCGAGGGTGTGATGGGGGCTGGCTTGACAGCACCTAGAGGTGTGGTTGGAGTTTCAGATGAAAGGGAGAGATGTTCCATGCCAGAAAATGATTGGTGAGGACAAGAGAATAATTTGGCTGAAAAAGAAGTCGGGTCTTGTTCTTACCAAAGGAAATGAAAAACTCGATGTCATTTGGCAAAAACAATAATTGAGGTAAGTAAGGTGCAATTCTTAAACTTCCTTTTCTTTCTTTCTGTCCCCTTTTTTTTTCTCCGGGCCCAAAAGGTTGTCAAAACCACTTAAAATTGGAGGAACTTAGCAAAAGGTTGATTTTTCCAACCATTACACCAGTCAGCTCAAGATATATGCCTTAAAGAAATTACCACTAACGCTTTGTTATCAATTAGTGAAACCCTGCCACAGCTACTAAGCCTCATCACAGCCACCAAACGCTTGACTTGCCAATCAATTGGTATAGAATCCACTATCTCAAAGAAGTAT
Source organism: Casuarina equisetifolia (assembly GCA_028551475.1). Classification (NCBI taxonomy): domain Eukaryota; kingdom Viridiplantae; phylum Streptophyta; class Magnoliopsida; order Fagales; family Casuarinaceae; genus Casuarina; species Casuarina equisetifolia. The sequence continues at coordinate 5,860,746 of CM052361.1, forward strand.
GTTGCATAGCCATATTCAGGACGTTCCAACACTATCCTGCATTCAGGAAATACCTCATTAAACAACCAGATGAAAAGATACTTTTAAGACATCAACTTTGTCAAAAAACAGTAATATTCAAAGTCATAAAATACCAACAATAACACTCCATTCATGTGCAGATCCCCCGGGTTTTGTGAATCAATTAATGATTCTTCTGCAGTGTTAACATTGTGTATCATAGAATAAATTAACATCAACCAATTTTATAGATATAAACGTTTAAGGGAACATTGTCAAAAACTTGTGAAACAATCAATTACTAACATACTTTATCATCAGATTTACAATAGCATTTCAAGAAATCAGCCTTAAGAATGGATGAAATAAAAGTACATTTTTACAAGATCCTTAACTACTTGTCAGTTAATTTCAAAGTAATAACAGATAAAAATAGATAATTCAATCCACCTTCAAAAAGCCCACTGCCACAAGTGATGATAGAGGATACATAATGCAGATAATCATATTTACCATTATTTTTATCTTCTAGTCATAGTAGATTATATTAGTCAAAAAATTTATACAAAAATAATAATCTAATCAAATTAAGAAGGCACAGTATGCCCAATCTTAAGTCTCCAGCAAACCCCAAATATAGAGAACAAAAACAAATGACGATTGGAAAACCACAGAAAAAAGCATGTCTTTAATCTCAAAGAGGAATGTTTTCTCTCTATTGAAGAATAGAACAAATACATTGGTTGATGAAGAGATTTGATCTTAACAAAATCTTGAAAAAGACAAATTTTAAGGGAACCAGAAGGGAAAAACAACAAAAGAGCTTTTAAATGGTCTATTGGTGGGAAACCGTTAAGAAAATTGAACTCCATTTGAAATAAAATCAACCAAGATATGAAAAAGATGTACACTTTTAAGTGGATAAGCAGAAAGTGAGGTATCTGATGATCTTCTAATTCTCGTTGAAACAATTTGGACAATACAACATCATGAACTTTTTGGATATACCCAGATTTTTTGAAACTATTTTAGAAATAATTTGATATATATCACCCTCTAGATTACACGTACATCTATTCTAAAGAACAACTCGAATTAGTATGTCATTATATAACACAAAAACTCTGTTCCAAAAGAAAGCCTTACACGTGCTAATGTAAGGAAATAATAGGCTTCAGATCAATAAGACTTACAATGAATAATAGGCAAATAAGACACTAATATCATGGTACAAACTTAGCAATAATTTGTGGACCTACAATGTAGATCAAGGAAAACACAAAACTTTTGTTGAAAATCACTCACCTGTTATGTCTCTTGAACACAAATATAAATGACTGGAGGTCCCGGCACCATCCCCATTCAACAGGCCACTTTCGAAATTTCAGATATCGTGTCTATTAAAAAAAGTCAAAAGTAAAAAACATGACCCTAGAGCATGAAATATAATAGAAGCAAGCTAATAGACAAAAATGAGTATCACATCAACCGGTTTTAGATCAACAGGTTAAGAGAAAATCCTTACCTGCTCCACAAGTGACAATAGACAGGCCAAGCAATAACTGGGTCTTGCCCCCGTTATGCATCGTGCAGAAGGAAACTTTAAAAAGGATTCACGCTGACAGGAAAACTGTCCCCACAAATTAAGAAACCAATGTTAGAAACCAAATTTACTGAAAGATGTGATGCACCACAAGGCTCATGCAAAAATGGTTGACTTAGATAAAGCCCCATAATTATTGGAAACTCTGTCCACAAGAGGTGCCTACATTTATTGTTAAGCTCTGTACCACCACAGGCCAGAAGAAATTGTAAAGCCACTAGAAATTAGCATTAAAGTGTAGGAGCCTGTCGGCTTTGTCTGAAGACACTCTCAACTTCGTTCTTAAAATAGATTACTTGATTAAGATAGAAAATTATAAAAGGTCTAATAGAGAGAGAAAGAGGGCGTAATGTGTTCAATCAGTTTTATAATAGGTTTGTCAAAATGAATCAATTCAACAGAGTATGAAACACAAGAATTAAGTCTTTAATTATAATTTTTTTTATATGAATCACCACTATCAGATTTGAATGACTGAATAGATAATTTTACTAACCCCAGCAGTGTCGATGATCTACTTCTCATCGCCTTTTGGCACTAACGTCTATGGCATGTAACATCTGATCTATGTGAAGCAAAACAACCCAGTAAGGACAGGCCACAACTAAGAGTCAACTCTCTGAAAATTGGATATGCTCTGAAAAGCTTTTACTTTATGAATGCAACAAGCACCACAATACCCTGGTTCCTGAGGCTGTTCTAACAAATACTAAGTTGTGCATGTTATTCTTTGACACCATTCTTCCAGGACAAACAGTTCTTAACAAAGGGAATTCCAGAGCCAAAACGAATGGCATATGAAATGCTTGAAACTCCACCGTTTCTTGCAAGATATGGAGCTTCCAATTTGCAACCCATGAGTAGCACAATAAAATGGCAGACAAGCCCCACTAATATATGAAGCATCACTGACAAACATTTAATTGCAAAACGTAACAATTAGATCTGCTATGAGCTCCAAACCCATTAAGAACATTAAATAGCATCAGTGGCAAACATCTAATCTAACAGAGTGAACAAAATGTCTTATATGATCTCCAACAAAAATCATTGAGACAGCTGGTAATATGTCCAGTAACTGGAATTGTTAGTACGAACTACCACTACAATGTTAGCATGCTGAGGATTGTTCTTTCCATCCACTTTTGAAAAGAACAGCGGATAGTACAATGATTGATACATAACAAAGTAGGAAGCGCACACAATAATAAACACATTATGAAACTGAATATTGTAAAGGAGGTAAATAAAAAGATATAAAAACAATCAGACCACCAGACCCAAATTTTCTTCAACTTTATTTAGCTGATTCCAGCAAATTTCGCATATACTTCATTACTATTGTAAACAAGCTGTAAATTACGTTTTGCAAAAACTCATGTTCAATAGGATATAGAGCAGACGAGAGAAGAGCTTGGCATCCCAAAGAAACATGATGCTACGTACACAGATTCACAAAATCAACAGATTTGAAAACTCTGTTTCTAAAAAATCTGCATATTCATTACTGTTCTTTTCTTTCAACCGAAGCCAGTTTCCAACCACTAACATATCCCATTCTCTCAACCGTGCATACTAATTTTTTACCAGTTTTCAGAAATTGTTTTGCAAATATGTTCACCCATAATGTTGAAAAGCACAGAAACCACAAAAGTAAAAAAACCTTGAAATACTGTTATTGCAATGCAATCGCATGAGAAATACAAGTAAATTGCAGAAATCAAGCCTACCCTTGATATCACATCTTCAAGCTCAGCAAAGCTGTCTTCACTAGAAGATTCATCCAGAGCTTCCTCACTCTCCATCTCCCCATAAAGCTTAATTTCATCAACGGACACTCCTTTATCCATCAATACCTGCCAATTGTCATTTCAATGAAACTTGGTTCAAAGCTCACAGTAAGTGCAATAATAACATGGACATTATTATACCTTCAAGAGTCCAGGAGCATCTTCCTCGAGGGCTGTTTCAACCGATTCTCTGCAATTGATTTAAAAAATAGAGAAATGTTAAGAAAAGTGGTGCGAGGCTGAAAAGAAAACAGAATCTACAGCAATAATTAGCAAAAGAAACTACGTGGCTGTCTTTCTTCTCTTCCGTGGATGGTTAATGTGTATTGTTTGAACAGACTTTGAAGCAATAAAGGTGCAATTAACTTCAGATGGCACGGTTTTCAAGCATAGAGATTCCCCAGCTATTTTACGTTCAGAATCCTGTAACATCTTAGGCATCTTGATTCGATCTTGTAGTCGCATATGATCTATTTCATTTTCATCCACTGGATCAGAAACTCCAAACTCCCTCTTCACTCTCACTTTGCTTAAGGAAAAGCTACTCGTAGCATTCCTCTCAAGGTTGAGGAAATTATTGTCATCCTTAGACTCAACCTTGACCTTGGCAAATGTAGATAAAGTTGAAGTCTGCACACTACTTGTATTTGCAGGAACGCAATTGCGCCCCTCACATGAATTTGGCTCCATAGCATTCTCAAATAAGTCGTTGCTGTTGCTGGCATGAATTTTGATACCATCAGCTGATTGGCTTGATTCACATGAACGCTGATTAGCAACTGAAAATTCTGCAATAACATCTTCTGTTGAAGTGGCTACTGAAGTTCTGCAGACAACAAAAGGATTTCTTTCAGGATCATCACAAGGCTGATTGCCAGATGGTGACTCTCCAACACTGAGATAAGCCTCTTCATTTCCTTTCTCAGCACAGCGTTGCATAAGAACTTTGGACAACCCTCCCAAACTATCCTGTGTAATACAAAGTTAGCAGCAATAACGAGAGACTAAAGAGTAATACTATATGCACAAACCTCGTTTTCCCAGTGTGAATTACATTGAAAACAGAAACAAAAAGATCAACAAAAAGGGAAGAATAAATGCAAGTGTGCATATAAACAACATAAGCATTGACTCCTTTATAATACATCAAAAAGTTGTTATATTTATGATCCATATTCTCTTTTTTCTTTTATTTTTTAGGACCTCTTCATTCTTTAAACCAAGTCATGCAACTCAATCATACTGATTTAACCAGCAACATAGAGTATATCCTCTTCTCTGCATTCTCAGCCATGTTCATGATGATTAAGAACTTTTTCTCAGCAGAAGTAAAGGAGTATAGACTGAATGCAATCGAAGATGCATTCCACAATCACCGGTAATTATATGAAATATCTCAAACACTGTATCTTATGTTTTCCTCATCAGGGAACAAAACTTTTCCCAAAAACAGGGGGACCCCATCTATGGAAAACAATAAAATGCAAATTCATAGACAATTTATTGCATTTATGAGTTAGAGAAATAAGCAATTCCCATGCACTATGGTAAACATAAGGGACAACTTTCCAAAAAGACACAAGATCTCTTATTCTGAACTTAACCACTCTAGCAAGAGAGGACCTCATATACAGACTCCTCCAGTAGAACAGAAGACATTCCACATAGTCAAGAAGAAGGCGCCAAATTTATTCTCAGCACATTAGCAGTGATTTGCAGTTTCTTCCTCACATTTGCACACAACAGACTAATTTACCATGAATGCCTCATCAACAACTGTCCGATTAGTTGTTTCCTCCACCAAACTTCTATCTTCTCCAACATTTCCACCCTTTCTCGCAAAGAAAACAAATCATGAAGCACAAGAGTAGCATAACCAAAAACTTGCTATTTGGCACCCACCAATACACTACAAGTTCCTAGGCCAATGACAGACCCGAGGATCCAGGTGCCATCCTACAAGCACCTAATAAGGACGCATCCCACATATGAAAGGTTGCATCAACCGTCTATGCATAATCTACACCTTTACCCAAAAGTCGTTAGACCCTTCCTAGTAAATAAATGGTTCCTCATGAAACTCGGGCCCTCTCATCTCTCAATCACTGACTATAAAACCCCACAAAACAGAGTTAAGAGTGGTTGCCTTCCAACAGTCAACCAAGGAGTAGCCCCTTCAGTTTGTGGCCAGGATATGACAGAAGGGATGACAAAGCAAGAAAATCAGGAAAAAGCTCTTTTGTTTTTGTCAGCTGTTTCTTTTTATCATTATTATCTTGCTAAGAAAGTTGACATGGCACATCAACATGGGTTCAACATGAAGCTGAAATATAGAGGAAACTATACTGCACTGCAAGAATACCCTTATGAAGAATTATTATACCAAATCAAGAAAAAAGAGAACAGAACTAAGAGAAGCAGACGCGTGGATGAAAGGGGCCATCATAAGCCATGCAAAGGAAAAAGGGTTAAGAAAATAAAACCAGAAAGAACCTTGATAGAAGCATCTTTTGCCGCTCTTTCAGTACAATGTGATCAAGACCATCATCAGTAATGTCACAGGGGATCTCACTTTTTTTCACTGTGACTGCTGACCTATTAGCACCAGCAGAGCCACTAATACCATTACCTGATGAACTCATCAAGCTGTCAAAAGGCTCAACCTTGACTTCGGCAGGAACCACTTGCAGTGTCTGGATTTTGTTTGGAGTGCAAGCATTCACATTGAGTTTCTCTTGGCCAGAAACATCAGCGCTAACTCTATTACATCTTATCTGCTCAGAACAAGCAAGTCCATTTACTTGAGTGCCAAGGCAGTTGCAATCTCCAGGCACATCCTTACATTTTTGGCAAGTTGCATTCTGTGAGGACTGATCAATTGCCGAGCCTAGCAGAGTTCCACGGCATTCTTGAGATGCAACTGCATTGGTGTCTTTCAAATCAACATTTTGTTCCTTCCACAATTGTTGACATTCTGATCTGGCAGAGCATGCAGAAACGAAAGAGAGAACACCCTGCAGAATAAGTATTTTTATCAACTAAAGAGGTAACAAACAAGAAAAATAAGGTAATAAAAAATAAAAAATAAAAAGACAGGAACTACATATATGAGACAATGGGCACAAACTTCTCATAGTAATTTATCCTTAAATCTGTCTTCCTTCCTCAATTAATCAGTGGTTTAGTTCCCAACCATGTCTCTCCATTGTCTGTAACATTGTACATTATCTAGACAAAAGTTAAACACAATTTCCTCCAAAGCTTATAACATGTTCCACTCCATTATTTTCACTAGCAAGGGAATTTTTTTCTAACGCGTTTTGCAAACATTAACTCCTTAATAAAAGTTTGTTTCAGTAGTGTCTTTTGACGGATTTAACTTGATCTTAATCATTCCTCCAGATAAAGTAGGACTTTTGCAAATAACTAAACCCTACTTTATGAACCTAAGAGAATCCATCAGCAATGAGGGGAAAAAGGAAAGGGTAAAACAATCTTTTCCATCAATGAAGAAAACCATCTCTTGTAGGTAGGAAAGTGGTAGTTCATTTGGAACTTATTTCTTAACCCCTAAGAAGCCAAGTGACTTAACATATAACTGCCAATAAGAAAATATTTCCTTTCCATCTAGCACTTGTGCAATCTTTGCCAATTTTACTCAGCAGCTTCTCCAACCAAAGTTAACATCATCACTCCTAAGTTTCCACCCTTTTATTCAACACCATGCCAGTTTCTAAAACCTTGAAAATGGTTTTTCCAAATTCACCATCTGCCCAAATCATGTTCTCCCTTCATGATCCTCAGCCTCATGGATGTAACTAAATCAAACCAAAGCACCTAAATAATTTCCATAATATGTGGAAAAAAATAAAGGTCTCAAATTCATATGAAGAGATACAAAAGATATATAATGGAGAAGTGGGAACGATTACTAGCAAAAAAATCACAAAACATCTTATAACGCCTAAAATACAGCTTATTCATTTAGCTTAAACACTGTAAAGCTTAGAAGCAACTAATTAAGAGTTCATCATATTAAGAGAATTCCAAATAACAAGCTAGACCACCATAATAAAGGCTCAGATCCCACGAGGTTTAAAAATTCACTTTTGATTGATAATCAAGGACCACATAATCAAACAGATTTTGGGAAGAAAATAACTAGAAAATTGAAATGATTCGTCAATGTTAAATTACCTTTGGGGAATTGCAGTGCCAGTCTTCTTTTTGGACGACATCAACACGTGGCCTGCATGTCGTTAAAAAGTGAACCTTCAGCACAACTCCGCATATTCAACATTGTAAATGCTGTAGGGTTTAAAAAGAGTCATAAATAAATAAATACATCAATTAAACGCCAGAGCCTACTCAGACCTTCTTTCACTACTATTCGCAGCAATGCCTGGTTTAGGATCACCCGGACCCGAATTGAGTAACAATTTTCGCCGAAGTGTCAATGGAAGACGATCGAGCTCATCGATACCACCCTCGGAAGTGGTTGATTTCACTTCCGAACCAAACAGTTCAGCCATTCGTAGCTCACAGTTCTGGGAATCGACGGTCATATCAACCCCATAAGTAGAATAACAAAATAAATTCTTATGACAAGGAAACAAAAGAAGATTCCGAGCTTAACGTTTTCTTTTCTAAATTGCAACGATAATCTTAACGGGCCGAAGAAAGGAGCGGGAGGATGAGTCGTAGGGTTGGGGAAGAACAGTTGGAAGAGCGAATTGAAAACGGAGGGACGCACTGTACTTTCTATTATCGGTATTTATTCTAAGCATTTTATAAAAAGGATTAATATTAGTATTTATTAAAGCCATTAAGTTAATATCTTTCTATTTTCATTTCATTAGGGTTTAATTCTTGACGTGCAAAAATAACAGACATTTAAGTGCTAATTAAAAGGATTATACAAGAAAAATTAAAGATTGATAATAAATGGAATGATTTGACAACTGAATTATACTATAAAAAATAAATATTTAAAAAAAAATAAATAAATAAATAAATAAATAAATAAAGAGGTTTAGACCTATTTGGATCGTTCTCTTCCTTAAAGGCCCAATCATTAAATCAGTCACACATGCACGTGACATTTTCTAAACACTCGTTGAAAGTGACATTGTTAGAGGAACGTAGTTAAGTACGAGGAATGTAGTTAAATATAGGTGGATCCAGTGTTATTGGAAACAGAACTGGGACTGCAATGAGAGTATCGTTATAGCTTTTGCTATGAAGTTTGGTCCTAGAAATAATGCACGTGTGGAGGTGCATGCTTGACTACAAGGTATTACAATCTGTCATGAGTGGCATCAAGCTTCCCTCATAATTCAATCAAACGTATACTATGTAGTTTAATACATGCTGAGCTTGGAAACCTCCTTGACACTAGAAGCATACACACTGGCAATGTGCTAGTCTTCTTTGCCAACAAACAATTCCATGGCACGTATACAAAGACGGTAATTCAATGTCAATTAGAGTTGCCAATTACGGCTATATGGTTCGGAATGTCTAGGTATTTGATCAACTAGGCTCCTTGCTTAGATCATGCCCATGTGCTTTCAAAAAATATCAACGTAATTTAAGAAGTTATAAGCTTTAATAGGGTTAAGCTTACATATTATTCTTTGTTTGGAATACAGTTATCCTAGTATTGCATGGTTGATATTTTTCTGATAATTGTAATATTTTATATTTAGAAATTTATGTCAACTTGTGTAGGAAGATTGTTAGCATATTTCATAGGCTTATGGGTGTGAGCTTATATCAATGTGATTGTTAATCTTCAGTTGTTTTAAATAATTGTTTTGTGGTCCATTTGTATGAGACATGTTGGATTTACTATTGTTAAATATGAGACCAATTAGTGTAAGCATGTGCTTGTTATATAAAATTGTGATAAGTTAGACTATATTGGTAATATACTTTGTAAATGACTAAATTTCTCATTTGCCTCTCAATATATGCATTATGGGTTTGTATTTGATAAAAATCATGTTGGTGGATTAAAAGATATTGTATATCTAACCTTATGGGAATTGTAATAATATATCATACATAGTAATTCATTTTATAAATATCATGTACAATAATATGCACAATAAAAGTATTTTTACATATAATGTATTCATAAAAGAATGGATAAAGATAACATGAGAGTAATCATATACAGAACCGCCTCTCCATAATCTTAAGCATACTAAGTTATCTCATCAAGTCAATAATTCTAGAGAGAACAATAGAGTAAATCAAGTCATCATCTTTCAATTAGAATGATTTATCCTTTAGCTAAAGTGAGTTCCATAATTGGTACGATTGTTGTTTGTTTTATTAAACTTTGTGATTTAGATGAGTAGCAAGATCTTGGGTTTTTTTGAGCTTGTCTAAGTTCGGTAAGTTCGGTTTTTCTAACAAAATATTTTTTTATTATATTGTAATTATTTCCTTTACAATCAAGTTCTTGTATTATAAGTAGAATACCTTGTAATTATTTACTCTTAAGCGATACTATTTTACAATTTCCAACACTCTTTCTCATTCTCAATTGTTTCCTTTCTATTTCTTCTCACTTTTAATATCTAGAGCTTAAATTAAGATGTCGAAACTAAATATTTTATATTTATTTAATAATATATAATACTTAACATTTTATTAAACAAAAAAAAAAAAAAAAAAAGAGTGGCCATTCACTTCCAATCCACCATGACGCACGACACTAACTGACAGGGACGAAAGAATCGAGGTCCTCCCTGAAGTAGGCTATGCCACAAGCCAAAATAAGTTTGCTGCCAAAAAACAACCTTATCTTCCTTACAGGAGTTGACAAGTCAGGACACGCATTAGCAGCAAAAGATCAAGGAATATCTTTCCCGCGACCTAAACTTCGGGCCATTCACTTCTAATCTATCGTCAAGCCCAGGTATACGACACTTAAGGGAAAGTGACGAGGACGATGAATCGAGGTCCTCAAGGAGGATATGCCACAAACCAAGACTCCCACTTGAGGATATTTTCACAACACTGGGTTCAATATAAAAGTGATTAGAGACGACTTAGTACCCACATCATAGAATTGCAATTTGTCCAACATTTGGTGTGGTAGCTTAAGCATGGCTCATATTGCCAGGCGCCAAGTGCAGGTGGAAATAAAGTCACCAGCAGACAAGTTTTATGGCTTCTTCCAGAACAAAATCCACCATCTGGTTCAAATGTTTTCTGAAAATGTAAAGAGCCTTTAGTTGGTAGAAGGAGTGGAGTGAGGGCAGGCTCTTTGCTTAATGTGAAATATGAACTCAGTAAGACGAATTGCCTTTCTGTAACTTTGATTTGGAAAGGGAAATTGCTTCCTGCTCTTACTTTCGGCTGCTATTTCATGCTACTGATGCAGTCTTTAATTGATATGTGTTAGGGAGTCCCATGACTGCAAAGGCGAAAGTCGACGATATTGATGATGAAGATATGTCGATCACTTTTAATATCGTTTAAGGGGATGTTTTGAGACTCTACAGGAGTTTTAAGGTGAAACTTCATGTTGTCGAAGTGTGTAAAGGTGTTAGCTCCTCGGAGTGGACAATGGAATTTGATAAGGCAAATGCAAATGCAAATGCAAATGCTCCTGATCCCGATCAGTACATGGACTTCGTAGTTAAGATATCAAAAGGGTTGGACGCACAGTTTTGTAAGAGCTGAAATGAGTCCTTGCATGCAACAATCTCAGCACATGCTGGTTATAATAGCGGTGTCTCTTCCTCCAGGGTTTAGCTTTGGATCTTCGCCTTCGATTGAGTGGTTGGGCCTTCGGACGGTGCCTGACCGAGGATCCCCTTGCGAGAGCGAGCGTTGTGAGGAATCTTGACTGTTTTCTACGCACACCACCCACCAAGGGATCTAGGAAAAGGACGATTGAAAGCAGAGACAAGATAAGATAATAGAGACAAAGGAAAAAGAAAAGGAAAGGGAAAAAAGACAGATCAAAAAAGGAGAGAAGGGGACAAAGAGAGAAGTGAGAAGAAAGGCGGGCTCGTTGTCGGAAACCCAAACCACCAAACGAGTCTGCGATTGTGTATCGAAATTGAAAGAACGAGATCGTTATGAAATGCTTAAGTTCATTTAGACTGTTTTTCTGTCATCACTCAAACACAATCTCCAAGACTCTGTTTGAACAATGGTTCTTTAGAAAACTTCCAAGGTTGATACCTTATGGATGTGAAACGATTCCTGTCGTGCATTTATGAGACAATCATATTGAGTCGACACCTTTGTTTGGTCAATTAGCGACAAAACTTTCTTCTTTAACAACGAAGGGATTCTTGTGTCCCAAGGCCGCCTAATAACCATTATTACGAAGCTCTTTCTTAATAAAGAGTGAGTAATGTTATCAAATTACAATCCTAAGTATTACTGAAAATTCATTTACACTCCAACCCACGTTAGCACAATAGCATTGGATGCAATACTGAACATCCACGCCATAGCTATTTGGTCCTTGGTAGTCCAATCATCAAAGTCTAGATTGAAGGCTTCATAAGCGTTGCCTTCTTCATCAATTTCAGTCACCATTTCAAGAGGGCACAGACAGATTAAATCAACACTCGTTGGCTTTAAAACAGAGAGTTATTTGAGCTTTCCAAACAAGGAAATGCATGCCCTCCAACCACACACTGATTGACAGGGTATTCATGCTGTCACAGATGCTTTTAGGTGTCTTTTCAGGCTGGTTGAAAGAAATATTGAATGAGTTTTTTGAAGCCATCGTGAATCAAATTGCTTGTACAAAAAAAAGAAAAAAAAAAGTTTTCCGATAGCAAATTAGAAGAAGACAATCTAAGGTCGGACAAAACAGAAAGAAAAACATGACGGGCCGACTGAAGGACAAACAACAGAGATTTACTAGAAAATTATTAAAATCAATGATGACTAATTTTATAAGAAATATCCCATCAAATTGTACGTAGTGTTCTCTTAGTAAAAATCATGTTTACCACATTATTAATACATAATCACATGTTCCCCAAAACTAGTCAATTTCAATATTTAGAGGCCTACTCTTGTAAACTTTTTTTTGTGGATGCAAGTATTATATTGCTTTTAATGATGATTATTCTAAATTTTCTTATTTTAATCCTTTCCAAACTTAAGGACCAATTCCCATCAATTTTTCAATCATATCTTAAATTTGTGAAACTACAACTAACATTCAAAATAAAAACAATTCAATGCAATGGTGCCGTAGAATTTGTCACATCAACTTTTTTGGCTTTTCTCCAACAACATGACATACAACAAAGACTCTTGAATTCTTATTTTCCATTTCAATGTTGTGCATATCATGGAGGTATTTAACAATAGTTGGTGCCCCAAAACATAGTGCCATAACGCATAGATACAACCAATGAGCCCATTTGAGTGTTGAAAAGAAATTTAATCTCTGATACAATTAACTTTGGAAATATTTTGTAGAGAACAGAACTCCATGCATTTTGCATTATACCCTCCTTCCACTTTATAAAGATTACCACTTTTATTATATTTTATGAAAACATCCACTGTCAATAGATTTCCATTAGCCACCAGTGGATTCTGTAACAATAAAATACAACCCCGGTAAAAGTGAAAAAGGCCCCATATTATATGACCGTTGAGGCCTTCTGAGCGTTCTCGGCTACCCCACCGGAGCAGTTCCTTGGCTTTTTATCTGCTGTCCTATCCCACTTCTTCAGTTTTCACCTCGTTAAAAACGCACGTATATCTGCACAACGAGAAAACTCCAAGGCGATCGTACCAACACAACGGAAAAAAGGTGACAACGGCTATTAGATAATAAATTGTTGTCCTGGAGCTTGGGCATCTTTTCTCTGTCAAATTCTATGTAAGTTTTCTTTAGCCGTCAGATCGACCAGGGACAACTTTCCACGTGGGCTGTGGGCACCGCTCTTGACCTCTGTCTTATATAGTTCCTCACTTTACTGTCTTCATTTAGTTGTTTTTCCACTCTTACACTCTTCTCAGACCACTTTTTCTCTCTCCCTTGTTGGATTTCTTCAGATTCTCTAAGTGGGTTACCAGTGAAGCGCAATGGCTTTGCTTGTTCTTCTTCTTGTTCTAGCAGCTTCTGCAGTTGCTGCTGATGACGGTACCTTCCTTTCCTGTGATGCATGAGTTATTCATTTTCTCTGTTAACAGTGCTTGATTTGTTTGTAGCTTTCGCTTATGATTACAATGTTTTAGTTGTTTCTTAGAGTTTGTAGTGTGCTGAAATTGTCTGAGGGCTTAGTCCGTGTTTAGCCTCCTCTTTGGAGGATTTCCTAGCGTGGGAGTTTTTTGTGCACAGTTTCCTCTTCCTCTTCTTCTTCCTGTTCGTCTTCTTCTTCTTTGTCTTTTTGGGTTCCAAAGTCTTTTTGTCTTCTTGCCTATTGAGGTTTAGTGGGTCAAATATTAAAAGCGAAATAAAGGATGAAAGAAAGGGAATGAGGAGGTAGGAGTCTGAGATATATACCCGGAGCTTTGTTCTTAAATAATCCATCGAGCATTTATTGAAGATGTATCTGATACAAAGGAGTATAAATGACAATGACGGGAGCTTTGTTCAACACCATTGCCATTGTCCCTGAGTTTTTTGTTTTTCTCTTTGGTGTCCCTCTTCTGCTTTTAATGCCTTAAAAGATGTAAAATAGAATGGTACTGTTTTTTGACCAAGTGTCTTCCAGCTCATGAGGCATTTCTTCCAAGGATAAACCCGTTTTATCCTTTCTTTATTAATTATAGCCTTTGCCTTGGTTGTGTCAAATGATCAAGGGTTGAAGAATTTAGGCACTTTTGCTGCTTGGGACATAGACCTTGTCGAAGTTATTGGCGCTGCATTCTGTGAACATATATCTATTCATTCTTCCTACTTTCGGTCGTGAATGCGTATAAGTGTTGCTTTTTATAAAATTAGCTGCTGCAAGTTCAATACAACTACAGCACCAATGATTTCTTTAACCCCACATCCATTAGCAAATTTTCTTTATTCGATGGAGGCATCCTATATTTTTGTCATTATAATAATCACTCCATTCCCTCCTTGGGGCCATTTCTTTTCCCACTATTGCCGCTAGCTGGATTTGTATTGTGTGCTGTGCAACATTTGATATTGTATTTTGTGTCAGTCATTACTGATGCTAATGCTTCATCATTTGAAAGCCTTGTTTTTCTCGTCATCTTTAAGCCAAACATTGTCTAACAGTTTGTGTTGTGCTACTTTCCAGAAAATATGCTCACTTGTTCATTGCATCTAGTCATGCTTCTTGCACAAACTATGGAGATTTATGTTTGAAGTAAATGCAAATTTACTATGGTTGTTGTTTCATTTGGGCAGATGCATTTGTCGGCGTGAACATAGGAACAGACCTCTCAGACATGCCGCACCCAACTCAAGTAGTGGCTCTCCTCAAAGCTCAGCAAATCCGACATGTCCGCCTATATAATGCTGATCGGGCCATGCTTCTTGCTCTTGCAAACACGGGCATCCAAGTCATGGTCTCTGTCCCTAATGAACAACTCCTTGGTATCGGTCAATCAAACGCCACTGCCGCCAACTGGGTGTCCCGCAATGTTGTGGCACATTACCCTGCCACCAACATCACATGCATATCTGTTGGTTCTGAAGTGCTAACGACCGTTCCAAATGTAGCAACGGTCCTTGTCAGTGCCCTCAAGTTCATTCATTCAGCCCTTGTGGCATCCAATCTGGACCGTCAAATTAAAATTTCAACACCTCTTTCATCCAATATTATCCTCGATTCATTTCCTCCTTCCCAAGCCTTCTTTAATCGCTCATGGAATCCAGTCCTGGTCCCCATGTTGAATTTCTTGCAGTCCACAGGCTCGTATTTCATGCTCAACATCTACCCCTACTATGACTATATGCAGTCCAATGGGGTAATTCCCTTAGATTATGCACTCTTCAAGCCTCTTCCTCCAAATAAAGAAGCTGTTGATGCTAATACACTTCTCCATTACTCCAATGTCTTTGATGCGATGATTGATGCAGCATACTTTGCCATGGGTTTTCTGAATTTCACTAACATTCCTGTTATAGTGACAGAGTCAGGATGGCCCTCCAAAGGTGATTCTAAGGAACCTGATGCGACATTAGAAAATGCCAACTCCTATAATAGCAATCTGATAAGGCATGTGCTGAACAAAACTGGAACCCCCAAGCACCCTGGGATTGCTGTTTGTACCTATATTTATGAGCTCTATAATGAGGATATGAAACCTGGACCACTCTCGGAGAAGAACTGGGGATTGTTTGATGCGAATGGATCACCCATCTACATTTTACACCTAACAGGGTCAGGAATGGTCTTAGCAAATGACACCACGAACCAAACTTACTGTACTGCAAAGGATGGTGCTGATCCAAAGATGCTGCAGGCAGCATTAGATTGGGCTTGTGGACCTGGCAAGGTGGACTGCTCATCTTTGTTACAGGGAGAACCATGCTATGAACCAGACAATGTGTTTGCACATGCGACTTATGCTTTTGACTACTACTATAATAAGATGGGAAGGGCTCCTGACTCCTGTAATTTCAACGGGGTGGCTGCGATCACCACCACAGATCCAAGTAAGATCACACCCTAAAGAAAGCAGAATGCCCGTTTTCATTCGTTTCTTAGTTTATGTTTTTATTTGAGTTCTCAGGTCTTGTGACAATGCAATAATGAATTTCCAAGTTCTAATAGTTTTGTTGATTCAATGATGTAGGTCATGGTTCTTGTATATTTCCCGGAAGGTAAAACTTCAAAGTTCTTTGTCAAACCTTAATTTTCAATATGTGTACGTTTACTATCCTGGATGGGCGACTAAGATGCTTTCATTTGTTCTGTTGATCGGTGCATGCAGTCTTGGCAAGAATGGCTCCCTGGCAAATATCACAGCTCCATCCATGAATTCCACAAGTTTGGAATCTTCCAGCCACAGCATTCACATAAGTGATTTAACCGGCATCCTCATGGTTATCAGATTTCTAATATTGAATCTAGTCTTCTTGTAGATGGCGTTAGGTTTTGTTGTAATCTATTATTGCAGCCTTCATTCAGTGAGTTTTGAGATGGATGGTTCTTGGAGGAGCTTTTTCTTCTTTTTCTCCTTTTGAGATTGTTCAGTTAGTGAACAGGGTAGATTAGAGAAAACGGACCAATCAATTTTGTACAGAACAAACTGAATGGCCTGCAATGTGTTGGATTTCTACATTGTTATTCTTTCAATTGAATTATCACCCATGTGGGACCCTGCAACTTTGCTTAAACTGCATCTTGTCCTTTACATCCAAAATGTGTCAATTCTCAGATAAACTGGCTTGTGCTAATCAAAATATGCATTTCCAACAGAAAACAAAGAATTTGTTGTGATTTTAAAGTAATTGTGTTTGTTATGTTAACAAGTCTAAGCATTTTAACTCAGTGATTAGGTTTAATATATATTTGATATCAAATCTAACTCTATATTTTAAGTTACTAGGTCAATAAATGTAGGTCTTTTGATTTGATAATTAGGCTTGTTATAGAATTATTTTAGAAAATGGGTAGGGTGAAATTTTCCTATCAATGTGCCTATTCTAAAAATATGAACTTATTTAAAGAAAACGGACCAATCAATTTTGTACAGAACAAATTGAATGGCCTGCAATGTGTTGGATTTTTACATTGTTATTCTTTCAATTGAATTATCACCCATGTTGGACCCTACAACTTTGCTTAAATTGCATCTTGTCCTTTACATCTGAAATGTGCCAATTCTCAGATAAATTAGCTTGTGCTAATCAAAATGTGCATTTCTAACAAAAAATAAATAGTGCGTTATGATTTAAAAGTAATTGAGTTTGTTATGTCAACAAGTCTAAGCATTTTAACTTAGTGATTGGGTTTAATATATTTGATATCAGAGATAACTCTATATTTTAAGTTACCATGTCAATAAATGTAAGTCTTCTGATTTGATAATTAGGCTTGTTATAGAATTATTTTAGAAAATGGGTGGGGTAAAATTTTCCTATCAATGTGCCTATTCTAAAAATATGAACTTATTTAGAGAAAACAAACTAATCAATTTTGTACAGAACAAATTGAATGGCTTGCAATGTGTTGGATTTTTACATTGTTATTCTTTTAATTGAATTATCACCCATGTTAGACTTTGCAACTTTGCTTAAACTGCATCTCGTCCTTTACATCCAAAATGTGCCAATTCTTAGATAAACTGGCTTGTGCTAATTAAAATGTGCATTTCCAGTAAAAAACAAAGAGTTCATTATGATTTAAAAGTAATTGAGTTTGTTATGTTAATAAGTCTAAGTATTTTGACTAAATGATTGGGTTTAATATTTGATATTAAAGTTAACTCTATTTTTTAAGTTACCATGTCAATAAATGTAGGTCTTTTGACTTGATAGTTAGGCTTGTTATAGAATTATTTTAGAAAATGGGTGGGGTGAAATTTTCCTATCAATGTACCTATTCTAAAAATATGAACTTGTTTATGCTACCTTTAATTCCTAATAAATACTAGAAAATTATTAATATAATATGATAATTTTATAATATCAATATAATTTATTGTCTTGAATCCAATTCTTGACAAATCCACATAAAAGTACTCAAGATAATATATATATAAGAAAAGGATATATATTTTTTGAAAAAATACGGAAACTAATGTGAAATAAAATTCTTGTAGGGGGCGCCATCGAAAGTTTAAAATAGTGGCTCGCTAAATATGTAATTTGTGGAGAAAATTGTGGTTAAATTAAAAATAGTGCATTTCGCAAACCCTAATGGTCCCCATCTATAAGAATCAACTTTCATACAGATCCCATTAGCCACTCTTCTTCTCTGGTATTCTTCCTTTCCCTACTTCGTGGGAATTGTTTTCTTTTGGTCCATAATCCTTCTGTGAAGGGCATCATACTATGATCCTCATTGCTTATCGATGGCTATAGGGGATACGAAGAGATGCGAAATAGATTCTTGGGTACCTCTGGACTGGTGGATTCCCGATTTACAATGGATTCTACCCTTTTCTCGTAGGTTCTATATCTCTTCTTTTTCCAAATAATCTTGGATCTCGGAAATCACTAGTTTTATAGAAAGGATTCTGCTTTTTGGGGTGTCTGTGTTGGGCTGCTCTATGATGATTGATTTTGCTTTAACCACACTGAAGAGGGATCGAGATTGGGTTTTGATTTTCTTTGGTTAGAGCCAAGGGAGGCACTCTTTGTGCTTGGTGGGTGCTTGATGACTCTTTTTTCTATGGCTAGGAGGTTAATTCCTCTTCTCATAGAGAAAAGATGAAGGCTTTCGTCAAGCATTTGAAGTGCGTCCGGCTTAAACTAAAGAGGGTTATACCGCTTCAAGATCTCTCAGGTGGAAAACATTGGCCTTTCAACTGAGAGCAACCTAACAGTATATCTTGTTTATTTTCAAATTTCTTATCTTGAACTTTGTTTAATTTAACTCCCATCGTGATCTTAATCGCTAATTGATTTTGGGGCACGCATTTGCCTCCATTCTGCTTCCCCATGAAGAAGCTCTGGTGGTTTTGAATTTGACAAGTGCTTGTTGATTTTAAGACCTTTGAAACATAGGCCCTAGATATCAAAGTCGTGATGAATACTCACGGAGTCATTGATTGCCAACCATATCTACCCTGCTGCCATGTCAGGCCTAGGAGTCTCTAACTTTCTGTGGTAGAACTTGCAAGACTGACAAGCACAAGTTTCCATCCCAACATGGCGGATAACAATACTTTTCATAATTAATGAAGGAAACGGGCTTTGCATTGTCAAGATAACAACATGGCGGATAACAATACTTTTAAGCCTGTGTTTGTAGCTAAATCCCATGTGTAAAAATATCATAAAAACTTAAATCATTGTAAATCTTAGAAGCTTAAGTTATGACCACTCATAGGTTGTACAAAACAAATTATTCTCAGTACGTGAGCCTTAAGCATTGAGGTATAACACTTTTATACCCTTGTTCTTTTAGACAATTGAATCAACGAGACGGGGATGGGGCAACAGAAGGCCCGGCAGAAAATAGGCGGGAGAAAAGTTTTTCAGCAAGTACTGCATTTGCTGCATCAGACGGATGGAATGCATCCCAGAACACATAATCCTTGCGGTTGCTGCATAACTTGGAGTTAGGCATACATAACCCTCCAAGTTGTGTATCCACATTGCAGCACGATGTATTGGAAATCTTAAAACCTGCAGAAGAAAAAGCGTTACATTAAATACATTCTTTCCATTGTCAATTTGCCTCTTTCATGGACAAAAGTAGAGTTGGGGTTTACCGTAGGTACCAGGATTTTCGATCAAATCCAGAACATCGGCGTATGTGTCTGCAAATATCAGTCTTGCACTGGGGAGCCGCCCGTTCAGAGAGTCCATTAGCTTTTCTACTTTAGAGTTGAATTCCAGAACCCATTGATTGACTCGCTTCAAGCATTGGCCTGTCTTTGATTTCACCCTCTGAGAAGGGATGCAGCCGAGGGGTCCAAGACCATGAAAGACCATCTTTCGTGCTCCTAGTTGGTAAAGCCTCTGATATAACAAGTGCAGGTTTTTAGTGCTATTTGGCTTACTAAGTAACTGAATGTTAGAAGCTAATCATGGTATTCAAACTCGTCTGTGTTTCCTTGCAATGTCTTGATAGTCTTAACAACATAATGGTCTTGTTATCCCATATAAACACATTTTAGAGGAGAAAAAAAAAGAACATGCCAAACAGGGAATTAAATTTTTACCGATAGTTGACTTTCTAAGGTGGAGAGTAAGAGTTCCATAAATTCATCTGGGGTGTACTGTTGGCCGTCTGCTAAAAAGGGTTGCAAGAAATTGTTGACAAAATCGTTACTTCCTGAAATATAACACGAATAAAAAAATATTAGCACAGAAAATGACCTCCTTATTCGAAAATAGAAGAGAAGTATTCTTAATATGCAACTTTGTTGGCATTTTCGACAAGTTTGTTGCTTTCTGACAAAAACACTTTGAAAATGGAACCATAAGGCACTGGGAGAATGATAATAGTACCCATTCCAATAAAGTACATGGCTTCATTGATGAGCTTGTTGCCAGCCACTTCTCCTATTTTAGTCTTAATAACTTCCTTGGTCTTTGCGAAGTAATCGATTTGATCATCAAAGGACAACCTCTGAATCTACAATGCATAAAACGAGGAAAAGAGAGTTTAGAATATGATCAGCAATGTAATATAGTGTGGTTTATTCAACTTCAAAACAAAATGAGTCCTTTAAAGAATGTGTTCTTACAAAATAAAGTCCAGTATCATTGAGAATTCCCGCCCCGCCTGATGCATAACTAACCCCTTTGAGGAGTGCATCATCATTTGGTGACAAAGAAAGATAAGGTGGTGGGGATGAAATCCCAAGCTTTTCAGCTGCATAATCAGAACAAACATGTTGCAGTTAATCAAGAACGTTCATTAAGTCTGTTTTAACCACCAAAAACCATGCACAAAAGAGAGCATAACAAGAAGCAAAACATCTGTAATTTAAGGTAATAATTACATATAATGTCACCAATCGTCCTCCCATTTGTGAACCTTCCAGTGGCCTGCCCTCCAAAATAATCGACGCCATACCACGGGTAATTTGATTTCGCAAGAGAATATTGCATATGGTTGTTGTTTCCAACTTCTGTTAAGGAGTCACCAAAGATATATGTGACCAGGTCTGCAGATGCCATGACTATTGAAGCCGCCAGGATCAATGCAGCGAAAGCCAGTCCTGCCATTTTTCACCTTTCTCTCACTTGTGGGGTGTGAAATGAGCGACCCACAATCACGTAGATTTATAGAACCTACAGGAACTGTGCATGATCGCTGTAAGTCATGCCCAATTCCTCAAGTTTGCCCATATTAGGTGATAATATTCAAAACCACGGAATATGCAAGTGGTGTGAGCCTGAAAAATTCTTTTCATTTGGTTGAGTGCACTTCTAGATTTGGGGTTTATAGCCCCTCTCTACAGGCGTTGGCCAACTCACATTGCTGGGTCAGCAGAGTTAGTTTTGTTAGGTCCTTTTTTATCTTGGCGTGAAAATGGCAATGATCTTAAATACTAATGAGTCCAAGCCGCTCCAAGGACAACACAAGTGTGCTTCTAATAACGCAAGCCTTCCTTCTCTGGACTCTTCCTCCGCCACGTTTTCTTGATTCACTTGCTTAACAAGTTGCCTTCAATTACGATCAACCATCACGCAAGTCGGCTAATACGTTCTACACATGACAATGTTTGGCTTTCTGTCTTAGATGGTGTACTAGCCTAGGGTAATGGCTTTCTCAAAGGTAGCTCCTGACAATATGCCCGGGCGTCTGCTGTAGGTGGGGGACAAGAGGGGTTGATGGTAGAGAAGACCCAACAATCCCCTCCCCCACAGCAATCAGCCAACCGGCTCTTATACTACATGTTAAGAAAACAAAGCAATAAAACACCGAGAACAAGCAAAATACAACACAGTAACCAATCAGGGAGAATGAAACAGGAAAGATACATTTATGTCGATACCAAAGAACAATCTTTCACTAAATGATAGGACAAACAATACAGGTTTAGGTCATCCAATTTTCACAATTTCTACAATTTTACAACTGCCTTTCTCTCTATAATTAATGACCCTAATTAACTGGCTAGAGAACCTAATGAAACCTAATAGATGGATATGTCCTGATTTTTCTTTAGTCCTTTGTCAAAGTAATTGCTCTTCGTGGTGCTCAACGTTTTTAATTACTGGTTGCATCTTTCTTGCACTGCTTGCTTTACATTTTCTCTCGGCATTGTTGAATTTCCAAAACTACTTGTATTTTAAGAGAATCGATCTCTGGATTTGATCTTATTGTTTAGGTTGTTGGGTTTGTTCTATTACACCCACTCACGGTCCCAGGATTCTGATCTGTATGTAAACTTTGTCAACCTCAAATCAGCAACCACTTATGAAGGACACGACAATTAGGGGATCTTTAACAGCAAATGTTCCCACCGACGACATCCATTGGCCGGCAGGCAAGCAAGTTGCATCAATGAAACCATTTTGTTTCTTGGAATTGCAATCAAAACGTAGACCGACAACTGCAACGAGTGTTCGATGAGTATGGTTTGTTTATACCGTAGACTGATTATTAAGAACAAAAGCAACATCCTCTGGCTGACTTGTCTAGTACAATTCTTGAGAAATGGAAAACAAAGCAATACTGAAGAGCTGGCAATCAGGAGGAGCAGATGATTGCTGGTACAGACTTGCCTACCCGAATAGAGGTAAAGGGTAAAACCAAGATGCAAGTGGAAGTGGTTGAAGCATATATATCTCATTCCAAAACCAGCTGCCAGATTTGCACAATTAGAGATGACTGAGAATATTCTTGGTAGGGCCCCAGCTGAAAGTACCAAGCCTTCTGTCAAGTGACCCAAGAGACAAATCACAGGAAAAGCTCACTATGCTTTCAGATTTATAGCAGAGGGGAGCAGGATCCATCAAAATGGTGAGCACCAAAAAGTCAAAATCATTGATAAATTGCTGGACATTCCATCGCCAATGGGCAACAAACCAAGGAAATAAGGGAATGAACAACAGAACTAAATGACATGAATATTATTGCCATCGCATATCAACAGCTCAACTTGGAAATACTGGTACATGAATTTATGAAATTAGTTTCTTCATGCCAAAAAATAGATAAAAGTGAACTACAGACTAGCCACCCTCCTAATGAGTGACACAATGCTCATACGGCTGCATTTTACCCTCCAAAACATGTGGTTTCAATTATCTTACAGTAGAGATCACATGATATTCTACCGGGGACTGAGTTAAACATATAAAGTACTGATTGCTTCTGTACAAGAACATGTTCCCGACGGCCTCTTTGACCTCCCTTTTTATTGATAAGTGGCCCCAACAGGATCTAACCAATCTAATCACCTACTCCATCTGGCCAGCTAATGCTGCATCCTCATCATCAGCATCAAATTCTTGCTCCACACCTTTCACCTGTAGATGCAGAAGATTTCCATGAGAAACCACAGGAAAACGGAAAGCAAAAAAATTGATCACGTCAGCTAGTACAACTGTAACATGTCCAGTCCGAGACCATAACTTGATATGTGAAAATACATAAACTAGAGAATATAAACAGAAGCGCCAAAAAAAAAAAGATATGTAATTCACAACTAAAGAATTTTCTATGTGAACAAAGTAAAAAACTAGCTAGATATGGGCGCACATATCCACACACATAGCAATCCCTAGGGGTTTAGAACTTCTCAGTAAGACCTTGAAAACTAAAAACTTCTTCTCCTTAGGCTTGATCGTTTATGATCCTGCTAGAACATATCATGCATTTGTTATCAATGCTTTTTTCTCGCACAGATTTTTTGATCTAAACCAATGAAATATGAAGGGCTTAACAAATTATCTCCCAGAAGATTAATCCTCAAAATACAGCATGTAAATTGTCAACCATAGTTTCTTTGAGCTGATCATGTATATGAACAACACATTTTCCTTCACCACAGATAAACTACCCTTTTGCCTTAGTAGTCGCCTGCTCAATTTTGTTTTTTTGTTTTTTTTTTTTTTTCTAGGTAAGGGTGAGGGGGTCCCCACAAGAAAATATGTGTAGCAAGAGCTAACATTCAGGATGGGCACACAACGATTATGAATTACGCAGCTCTATCTCCCTTCAAAGAAAAATCGTGTATATGTTCTTGGAAGTCGTTAGGGAGAGTGTAAGGTATTACAAAAAAGTGAAAGATGTATGCAAACTTAAATCTAAACAATACTTTATCCTTCTTACCTCGGGAACATAATGCATCAGCATGTTCTCAATGCCAGATTTCAGTGTGACAGATGAGCTGGGGCAGCCACTACATGCTCCTTGCATTCGTAATTTCACTATTCCACTTTCTCTAATAAATCATAACCATAAATTTTCTAAGTAATGTTATCCAATAAAACATGTAAATAAGCATATATTAATCTCTCAATAGTTGAGCCAAAATATCTGCTTCACAAGATATACATATTCAATTCTAAACATTCAGCTAAATGAAATAAAACATACGGATCAAATCCACGATACTCAATATCCCCACCATCATCTTGCACTGCTGGTCGTATACGAGTTTCCAATAGTTCTTTGATCATTGCCACAGTTTCAGAGTCATCCTGTATCAGCAAGCAAAGAAGCTCATATCTTAAAGATTTATTCACAAGCAAGCGAATTGCAATAAAATTATCGCTTCTTCCAGAATTTAAATTCCAACAGGAGAGTTTCTGGTTGTCCCTAGCGCTTTAGCACATGTCCATTACAATGGGAGTAGGTGATTTCCCAAAATCTGAATGATTTTTTGTCTAAATTCAAAGAAAATTTGTCAGCTGCAAATCAAGAAAGGCCTAAAAAATTTTATCTCTCTTTCAAGCACATCACTTGCTTAATAGATTCTCCGCGCCGCCCCCCCCCCCCCCCCCCCCCCCCCCCTTCCCTCTCCTCAGCACGGAACTCATGTTGACATGCTACTTCAATAAAAGCAATTCGAATCTTCAATATAATGGACAAGAGAACCGTAAACTTTGGATTTAAGTGTAATTTCTAGAGACGAGGAGTATGCAAACGATATAGCAGCAGGAAGATCACAGAGATAATAAATTTGTATGCCACTTAGCAAGCACTATGGTTACCATTGAAAGCCACTCTGTCATACTTTGAAGTCCTCTTAGACCTTTTTGTACCCCTCTTTTTCTTCAAGTTCAAAATTCACTTGGGTGAGGAGGTTATTAGAAAAGAGAAGTTAAGTAATCAAATATTTATTACATGGCCACGCACCAAAGATGGATAAAGTGAATGTTCACCCCATACTAATCTAAAAGACAGACCAACCCGTCATGTAGCGTATTTCCTCAGCTTTTACTTTTTCCAGGTCTTCTTAAAGAAGCTGCCAACTACAAACATCTAAAGCTTCTAGCCACTAAACCCACATAAAATTTGTATCCATCCTTCATAGAATAAAGAGGATCAGAAGACAGAAAAAAAATTAACATATACCTTGGGCCAACAGCTTTGACTACACTGATGACCAGGTGGACAAGAGCTTTAAAACACCAGCATCCCCGTGAAAAAAATGCAGCTGGGGATGAGGTTTTCACGTATCATTATGGGGCCACCTCAAAAGATGAGGTACAAACTCTCTAATTTCTAATGGCTGTGGCAGGTTTTCCAGCTGATCTGACCTAAGAAGGATTGACATTGTCTCTGTGGTTTTGGACGATTTGGCAATCAAAATTAAATCCCCTCTGGGTATGAGACGACTTTTGGTTTTAGGCTTTCGTAATTGAACCCAATGTAATAAAGGAATTAATTGCTAAAATGTCTTTACAAGAAAGCAATCCTAAGATCTCCCAAGATAGAGTAAGTACCTATGTAACGGTATATTATTTAAGTGGCATGGGATGGGGTTGGGGTATATTTCCTAAACAAGTATGGGTATTTTTTTTTTTTTTTATGGGGGGGAGGAGGAGGGGGGTGTGGTTCTGCTGCTTCTCCAATCCAATAACCCACCCACTGCATTGCCAGGGAAAAATGCAAGTCATATAGAAGGGGTCGCGGCACAGAGTGTTACATGGGCGCTCTGTTGCATCAGAAGAGGCACGGGAATGGAAATCCCAACAGTTACAAGACACGAGTTTGTAATCCAAGTGCTGGCGGAGTATTTATTGGATTATCTAAAACAGACATTGGAGCTTAACTATGCTGCCTTTGTATGGATTAAGTTCAACCAAAATTAACAACAAAGATATCAACAGTTTGTACGAGAAAGATGAGATATTTCTCATAACATAGGTTTTACTCAACTGTTTGTTTTACTTCAAACAGGCTCATTTTTCCTAAAGTAGTAAACAACAGTTTCCAAATGAATGAAATACCAATCAAAGGACAAAATTAAAAAGAACATCAGGTCTGTGTCCTCTCCTCTCATACAGTATAAGGCACATGTTTCAGTCAAAAATCAAGTCCTATAACATAAGGCCGAACACATCAGCACCTCAAACTCACGGGCAAGGCTCCAAGAGACTTCAAAATCTATAATCCCAGCATCTCTCGCATAGTTTAGGGTCTTAAACATAGATAAGGATACTCTCCGGGAGGGAATTTAAATAATTGAAATATTAGTTCACAAAGCCAAATGCCAATATAGATATAACACAATAAAGGAATCAATGTCAAGAATATCAGCTCGAAATTACAAGTTGTACCTCATGAATAGCAGTGTCCATGGCTGCCGCAGTTGTGGAGTCCAGAAACAGTGGCTGACCAGAAGAATAGAAATCCATGATCGCTGCAAAGATCTCGGGCTTCAGAAGATCCCAAGAAGCATCGTCTGACTTGGTCACCGTCACGAAATCAGATCCAAAGAAAACTCGGGTGATACCTGCAGTAAAAGAAGCGAGCAAGATAAACACCATTCTATCCACACATAAATGAGCATAACGTACGAAAAAACAACGCAGAAAGAAGCCAACCATCTATTCCAAAAAGCGCTTTTGCGAGCGGAGAATTCATGGCTGCACGCGCATTCGGAAAGTCGGAGCTCCCAACTTCCATAACTGGCTTCCCCGGGTAGAACATCAGAGAGGCAGGGTTGGGCGTGGACTGCGTTTGTATGAACATGCTCCTCCTCTGCCCTGAACCAAAACATCATCAACAACGATTACCAACTGTAAATAAAATGAATTACAGAATCAAAAGGGAAACAATTAGGTAAACCAAAGTAAGGAACCTCCGAATGGAGACGCCCTCAGAGATGCAAGATTTTGGCTGTTCAGGAAGGACGCAGCCACAGCCGAGGAAGAAAAAGAAGAAGGAGAAGAAGCATGTAAAAGGCGCAAGCCATGCTCCCCACAGGGCCGTAGGAGCCTTCGTTGATGAGATGAGCTCCAAAGCCCGCGCAAGATCAATCTCCCGACTCCCCTCATCGCTGCTTCTCTTCTGCAATTGCAATTTCAGTCAGAGCTGGGCTTAATCGGACAAGACGAACCCTGGAATCAATTGCACCTCGTTCGGTGATAGGTTTACTCAGGTTCTCTCTTTAACCACTGAACAACGTTTTCCCAATGTCCGGTTATTGGGCAATCAAAACAAAACTATTTTCAGTATTTTTACTATAGTTTTTTTATATGACTTTTCATTTTGTCTTTCCTCGTAAATGTTTTGTCGTCGTCCTTTTAAGCGCAAAGATAAACTCATTATTCGCAAAAAAAAATATATTGTAAATATTCGAACTTAAGAGCTTAACCAGGCCCATTTCCAACAGAACGAGGTCAATTTTATACTTACAAAAATATTGCGAATGCTTATATTAGATGGTTTTACAAAGGGTTAAAATGTTATTTTGGGCCTTAATTAGTTGTATTAAAAGGTCCAAGTTTGAAGGCTATAGCCAACACCATAGCAATTCCCTTTGTTTTTAACATATTTTAGAAATAGTCTTATTTATTGATAGTATCCTTTATAGTTTAAATTTAAGGTAAAAAATTGACCATAATATCACTTGTTACGTGTGTCATCTCTTCAAGTTAATCTAATATATTTCAATTAAGTATCGTTAATTTAAATTTAATAAGTCTAAATTTCCATTTAAGACTCGTATGTTTGAGTGTAATGAATAGCTTCTTAAGAAACTTATGAAAACTTCATTGTTACTAATTGAAATGTATACATAAGTTGGATATATGCTTTATAATAAAAAAAATAAAAAATAAAGATCCAAGTTTGAAGGCTATAGCAACACCATAGCAATTCTCTTTGCTCTTAAAATATTTCTAAAATAATTTTTTTATTGATTATATCCTTTGTAATTTAAATTTGAAGTATAAAATTGACCATAATATTACTTATTATGCATGTCATCTCTTCAAACCAATCTAAAATATTTCAATTAAGTATTACTAATTTGAACTTTATAAACCCAAGTTTCCATTTATGACTCGTATGTTTGAGTGCAATGCAAAACTTTTTAAGAAACTTATGAAATCTTTATTGTTACTAATTAGTTAATTAAGTGATAAGTTAATAGAGACCCTAATTATAAGACATGAGGTTTGATACTCATGTACATGAGTTGGGTATATGCTTTATTATAAAAAAAAGAAGAAGTAAAAATTCAAGTTTAAAGGCTAGAACTAACACCATAGCAATTCTCTTTGTTCTTAAAATATTTTAGAAATAATTTTTTATTTATTGTTCCCACATAATTTAAATTTAAAATATAAAAATAACAATGATATTACGTATTATGTGTGTCATATTTGCAAATTCATCTAACACATTTCAATTAAGTATCTCTAATTTGAACTTCATAAACCTAAGTTTTTATTTAAGATTTGTATGTTTGAGTGTAATGCAAAGCTTTTTAAAAAATTTATGAAAACTTCATAATTACTAATCAGTTAATGAAGTGATAAGTTAATAAAGACTCTAATTATTAAATGTAGATTAAACACCCATATACATGTGTTGGATATGTGCTTTATTAAAAAAAAAAAAGATAAAGGCTTCATCATAAGGTGATAGAGTTCAAGACTCTAAAAAATTCTATCCCACCGGCATATTCGGTCGCAGTTTGTTAATTTCAAAATTTAAAATTCAATTTTCATTTTAGGATAGTACTAAATCTCACTGGACGAGCCTTTAGTAGCTTAGTCGCTTTTGAAGGGATTTCCATTTAAGTGGCCAGATAAGGGGTGAGTCGTGTCGTTTTGAAATAGCTCTCCGCAGCCTTACCGTCGTTTTTGGGATCGCTCCAACCGATCCTTACGGCATAAGCAATCGGGAATCAAAAGTTTTGAGAGAGAGAGAGAGCAACTTAGGTCGGAAATAATCAGTGTGGTATAAGACAATCGACGCGCTCGCCTTCCGGCAAGCTTCTACGCTAGCTTATTGATCTTTTGATGGCCAGTTTAATTGTAAGTTCGTCTTTACTTAACTGTGATTTTTATGATGTTTACGCGAAAAATTCTCTTTTAAGCTTGGCATTCAAATTTTCTACCGGAGTTCTCTTTGATGGGCAAGGCTTTGTCATTGCGTATTTCTTTCCGGAGGGTTTTCTATTTAAAACATGCATAATAGATTTGGGTTTCTGAATTGGGAAATGGTTTTGCAGTGTGGACTTTTAATCTGTGGCGTAGCTGCTAAGTTATTGTTTTCTGCTTTAATTTGAATTGGTTTTGAATTATTGCATGAATATTAATCGCATTAGAATAAAAATTTGGATCTCTTCTTTGCCTAAGACTTAAGAGAAACTTCAATTCTCATCTCCGTACAGGTGCTCGGAGTTTTGAGGGAGTAGGCGAAGTAAATTTTGAAGTGGTGATTAGTTAGATAAATTGTAGGGAAGTACAAGAGATACGGCGATAATGGTCAATCAAAAGAGGCAGAACACAATTTTTGTTGGAGGAAAAGGAATAGAGGGCCGAAATTGGTCTGATCTTCCCCCTGATATCCTAAACTCGATTGCTGAACGGCTCGATGTCGTCAACCAAGTATACTTTCGTGCTGTTTGTAAGAGTTGGCGAGAAACTCAGATTAATCGACGTAATGAGGAACTTCCATGGCTAATGGGGCACAGTTGGGCATTCAATGAAGATCTCTTCAGTGTATGTAGCTTTTACTCGCCATCTGCCAGCCGGGCTTTCATCTCTCAAAATAAAATCGAGGGAGAAGAGTTTAAGATTTTACATGGTGCAGCAATATGTGCTTCAAAGTTTGGTTGGTTGCTCTTTCAAAAATCTAGCTTGTCATTCTTCTACAATCCTTATAACAACACAATTATCAGACTACCTAATCTTGACCTCAGCTTCAATCGATCTACATTCTCCTCGGTTCCAACTTCTCCTGATTGTTTCTGCTTTGCCATACAAAGTTCTAAGAGCTGTAACAAGATTGTTCTGAGCATTTGTCAGCCCCGTGACTGCCAATGGAGGACCTTCATATTTGATGGTTTTAAAAGGGCAGTTGAGGACGTGGTTTACAGTAATGGAATCTTTTATTGTGTCTTTACTGGAGGATTACTGGGGGCCTTTTGTCTTGCAGACTGTCAATGGACTTTAATAGCCACTAGGCAACTGAATTCTGTCCATCTTGAGTCGAGGGCTCATATGATTGAGTCTAAGGGGCAGCTTTTGTTGGTCTGTCCCTGTAAGTTCTTCGAAGTTTTCATATTTGATTGGTCATTAAGGTGTTGGGTGAAGATAAATACTTTGGGATGTCAAGCATTATTTCTGGGCTGTACCTCATTCTCTGTTCCAGCAGAAGGAGATAATTTCGGTTTTGCTGAGAGGATTTATTATAATCTTGACATTTTCAGCTACTGCTACCTGTTGGAAGCTAGGCAGAGTTACCGATGTAGTAAATCTTATCCCTGGAATACTGAACGCGGGACTGAAAGGGTTTGGATTCAACCTCCCAAGATTTAGGTCCAAAATGTCTGGGCACTGATCTGTGAAGCAGTTTAGCCATTTAGCCATCTTTGTTGGATAGCATTACAAAATAGAACATCTTGTGCTCTTTGATATTGAAGTGTGAAAAAATAATGCATGGTACTTGTCTGAGTTCTATTACTAGTAGAAAATCGTTTCCTCTTTGATTTTAAAGTTATGTTCTTTGAGCTCTGTCACAACGAAGCTTAGAAGAGTACTGCTCATCTTGCCTTGAAAACAAGCCCATGAGTCCAGATTTTTGAAAAGATTTAATGATGTCACTATACAGTAACTGTTATTGCTATTTTCAACTCAGACATCTAATGTTCATTGTTCATCTTGTTGACGATACAAGTAAAACTTTATCCCTGTTGAAAGTAGAAGAATTCTTCCTCCCAGCAGAGGTATGTTTACCCTATTTCGTAAAATGAAAGATCATTCATCTTTGAAATGTCTATCTGGATAAATAGTTCTCTGCATGCCACTCAAAAAACAAAGGTACAGAAGTATATTGTGATCCCTCCTTTTCCAGAATATGCTATCAATGTGATTGAACATGGTTGTTTGAAGGCCCCTTTTTGAACTTTTCATTGTGGAAATTCGCATGTTTTAGCACCTTTAAGAACAGTCCATTTTGATTCTGCTTAGTTATCATGTTAGTGAACAGGAATGAAGATTTTGATTTGGATTGGTTGATGCCACTGCCTTTTGAGCTCCATTGGTACAGCATTTCTGATCCAGCTTTAATCCCTTTAATCCCTTTAATCCCTTTAATCCCTCTCCCTTTTCTTTTCCTTCTCTGTCCTTTTCCTTATCGGTATCATTCTCTACCCCATTAATACATTACTCAACCTGTAAAAAAGCAAATGTTGCACTTTCACAAGCAAATCAGTTTCTGCATGGTTCCAGAGACCCCTCGAAAGCTTTTGTGAATCTGCAAGCACATCATAACAAGCCTGACTTGTAAACTAAAGAAACAACGCGAAAACCACCCAGAATCAAAAAATCTATTTTTCTCGCTGTTTTGCTTAAGCCAATCAAGCCGTACGAAACTCTAGGATCTGGCCCACTTGTTCGCAACACACCGGCAAGCGCGTCTTCTTGTCAGTCAAACCAGAAAGCAACAGAGGAGGTTTATAATAACAAGGAGGACAAGGCAGAAATATGAAACCAAAGGGCAGCCAGCTCTGCTCAGCGTTGTTCTGGTTTGGATCCGTGCGTGTTCTGTCATGTTTGAAAACGATGAAGCTTCTGCGGAGTTTTCCTGTGGGGTAGAATTCAAAGGAGGAATGGACCGGCGTGGCTTCGCCGTTGCCTTAGCGACGACGCAAAAACCCGCGTCTCCGATTGATTCGACAAGACGGAATGCCACGTCCTCCGAATATGACAACTTTAAAATTGACTTTCCACTGAAGTGATAGGAAAATGGTGGCTCACGCGCAGGGCCATACGGGACCTGCCAGCTTCATGCAATGGAGGCTGTCAAATCTTTTGGTCCTCGTGCTCGAGAAGTCGTCAGGACTCTCACGTGGCAGCCACTGAGATTAGAATACAAGTCAGATCAGGGTGTCAAATCTGTTGAAACAACCACGGAACACAAGGTTCACGTCGATGCAAATCAGAAAGCCATAGGAATCTGAAAAAGCAAAACAGCAAAGCGGTAGAAACGTCCCCGGAAGCCCCTGCGATTCTTAGCATCATCGGTAAGTCTTCCATGCTAAGCAATCGCACACCCTGGCTTCCCACGCCGACGAAATTGTAGCAAACTGATTCATTCACAGCGTCATCGCTTTCTGTAGTCTCTCTGGAGCTTTGCTTCCAAGGCTGGAATGTCCTTCTCCTGCGGAGTGGAATGGGTAGTTTTGATGGGTTGCACTCGCTGGGCATGGAAACGGTGCACGCATGTTGGCTCCGACGACAGTGCCACCTGGCCCTTGGCCACGCCGGAGGAATTCGAGACGGTCCCGCGTGTATGCCGGCTAATCCTCGCAGTCTACGAGGCCGATCTCCGGAACCCGCAATACGCGCCGCCTGGCGGGTACGGGCTCGACCCGGACTGGGTCGTAAAACGCGTGACTTACGAAGATACGCAGGGGAACGCTCCGGCCTACCTCATCTACCTCGACCGGGACCATCGTCAAATCGTGCTGGCGATCCGTGGAATGAATCTGGTAAAAGAAAGCGACTACAAGCTCTTGATGGACAACCGGTTGGGCAGACAGATGTTCGACGGAGGGTACGTGCATCATGGGCTGTTGAAGTCGGCAACCTGGCTGCTGCAACAGGAGTCGGAGACGTTGGCCAGGCTCTGGGTGGAAAATGGGTCGTCTTACGAGATGGTGTTCGCGGGCCACTCGCTCGGGTCCGGAGTTGCCGCTCTGCTGACGGTGATAGCCGTGAACCACCGGGACAACCTGGGTGGGATCCCCAGGGAGAAGATACGGTGCTACGCGGTCGCGCCTGCCAGGTGCATGTCACTCAATCTGGCGGTCAAGTATGCAGATGTGATATATTCGATCGTTTTGCAGGTAGATTTCTACGTGGATGCCTATAGCGTGTTTGACCAGTTGACTGAATGAAATTGTTTGTAGCATGATGGTGTAAATGTTGGGAATCCATCTCTGTGTTGGGAGTGAGAATGCTGTTTTTGGTTGCAGTTGCGTTGGTCGTGTTTTATGCGAAGCAGTTGTGGGTTCTGAATGTTGTTGGTGAAATTTTGTGGCTTTTGAGTATTTGTTCTAAGCTATATGGTTGATTGGAATTTTTACGCGTATGCCTGAGTGAGGGGAGCAGCATTGTGATACTACGTTATTTGCCTTTATTTTCTGTGTAAGGCCCTTATAATGCGTAGAATCATTAGTAGGAAATGTGTCTATTCTTCCACATGCAAATTTTGGGTATACTTGGTTTGAGAATTTGGTATTCTTTTTGGCTATTTCTCCTGAAGCTGCATCTTCCTCTTCAACTTGAATTAGTTTAAATCCCTGTATTCAGTTGGACTGAGAGTCCCAACATAAATCATTGTTGTTCAGGATGATTTCTTGCCAAGAACAGCCACCCCCTTGGAAGATATATTCAAGTCAATCTTCTGGTTAGTATTCTTCTCTGGCGATATTATGATGGCCAAACCAGTCCTCAGAAATCTTCACTTTGTAGAGTTAGTTGAGTCATCACCCCTTAATCCAGGTCTTGATGCTTTCGACAGCTTGCCCTGCTTATTATTTTTGGTGTGCTTGAGGGATACCTTCATACCAGAAGGTAGAAAGCTTAGGGATCCAAGAAGACTTTATGCACCAGGACGGATGTATCATATTGTGGAGAGAAAATTTTGCAGGTACCAGTAATTGAAACTATAGTTGAACTTTTTACAAAGCCGACGTCAAAATTTCAAGTCTTCTAAGACTTATTTGCCACCTTGTCTTTCAGTCTCATCATCAAGAATTGTAAATGTAGCAAATAGTCAGCTCGCATAACATAACATGGTGGAAAGCATTCTGTCCCAATGCTCCAGTAACATCATATCATAACATCAGGGATATTTGTGGGGTGACTCATTGGACTCTTTTGTTAATTGAATGGGGTATCAATTCGTATTCTTCTTGTGCTGCAAAAAGCTGTATATCCAAAAGCCCTAACATTCAGAAACTCCCTATGAAAGCGCTCTATACATTATGTCAGTCATTTGCCTGCTAGATGTAGTAGCGTCTGCCGAATGAGATAAACTTTCTGAGCTATCTATATTTATCATGGTTTCTAAATTAAATTCTAGCATTTTATTTCACTCAAGCAGTTTCAAAACATTTGACAATGTGCCCAGAAAAGCCTTACTTTTGTGTGTAGACCTAGCTGTTTAGCTCCAAGCTCATAATTTGGAGGCATATTGGTGAACTAGCGGAATATATTTTCTTCATCGAGGACTGTAGGAATGAAGAAAATGGTGCAAATGCTCTTGTTCTTCGACTGAGTTCCTAACAACTTGCTATGTTGCAGATGTGGGAGGTTTCCTCCGGAGGTCAGAACGGCCATTCCAGTTGAAGGAAGATTTGAACATATTGTTTTGACATGCAATGCAACATCCGATCATGCAATTATTTGGATAGAAAGAGAAGCAGAAAAGGCACTCAAAGTAAGTAGGCAGTAACCATTGAGATTTTATAGCTCTCTGTTTCTTCATCCTTTATGCTAAATGATTAGTTTAGGTTCTTTATCTTCCATGACCTTGAGATTTCTATCGATGTCGGGAAAAAGGACAGTAAAATCTATGATAATATGCTCCACAAAGCAGTTCGATTGTTAGCCTTATATGTATCTAGGTCAAATGGAAACTGGCATTCTCTTTTGGAATGAAATGATGCAGAGTAGCTTTTTACTACTTCCTGATAATACTAGCAGAATCCACAAACTAACTGAAGACACATAAGACAAGGTATCAATTGATTGAGAAGATCATATCGAAAGGGATTGAATGTTGAAATTGCATGGGTGCTGGTGTGGTGCTAAATTCCCCGAGTCCGGGTGTATGTTTCAATTTGCAGTTTCCCTTTTTTCCTTTTTCTTTTATCTTTTCTTTTCTCCTCCCCCCCCCCAACACACACACACACACCAATTTTTTATTGAGCATGCCACCTAACTATAGCTCAACTTCCCCTTCAAGAACAACACCTCAACCCTATAAAGAAATTATGAGAAAATTAAAGGTATTATTAAAAATCAGATTAACTTTCTAATTGATTGTTGCGGTTTAATCTTTAGATATCATCTGATGCATGTTTCCTTCTTCCATCATACATGAATGTTAAATTACATGTGATCTACCTCTGCAGGAAATCTTGAATATCTTCTAGATGATAGACTATGGTTTGATTGTTTTCTTGTATATCACTGTCCTGACAACCGTTGGACTTCTTTTCTTTTCTTTTCTCTTTTTTCTTTTTTCTTTTTCTCTGAGTGAACACCTAGTATTTCAACTCTGTTGAATAAGTCACTAATTCCATAGGCATTATTTTCTTAGAGAATGAAGGAAAGCGGTCCCCAGACTATAACAACCCCTCCTAAAGAACAAAAACTCGAGAGGTTGCAGACCATTGAGAAAGAACATAAGGATGCATTGGAAAGAGCTGTCAGTTTGAATGTACCTCATGCAGTGGCCACACCTGAGGACCTATCCTCTAAGTACCACAGCGCAGAGCCTTCAGAGAGCGGGGTTGAAGGTGCCCTGGAAATTAAGTCAAAATCTCCTGGTGGAAAGACAAGCTGGGATGAAGTGGTTAAAAGGCTTTTCAAGAGAGATAAGTCAGGAGAGCTTCGCCTGAAAGAAGATGTAAGAGCTCCAGAATGACAGCAATTACTCGGTTTTGGCATCTTCTTCTCCAGTTTGTTGTGAGTCTGCATTTTCATATCTGGTTTCGGCACATTGTGTATCTCTTTTCTAGAAGAAATAGACGTGACACGGCCCCGGTTTCAACTACCACTTGGGGAAATACCAATATAGAGAACAGGAGTGAGGGGCAAAGGAGATGGTACGCTTCTGTCTTGAAGAAATCATCAAATCTTTTCGCGGGCCTCCTGCCTTGATTGTTTGTATTGTTTTAAAGATGTGTAAAGTACTTGATTAATACTATTTTTTCCAGAAGCAATTCTAAATAAAGCTTCATTTCAATTCTTTCTCATCTGTCATAGGTTTTAGGTTTAGTTGGTTATGCTGAAAGTTTACGAGGGAACCAAACTTCACTTTAGTTGGGGTGGACTCGTTAAATTCTCATACTGCACATTCTACGGGAATGTACAAAAAAATGAGAACTAATGGAAAGCGTCACAAAGTTCAAGTAAAATCAAAGAGTTCTGCAGTTAAGGAGTTGCTAAAAGTTGTCAAATAGTTCGATCATGGTTGTTAGATGCTTCCAGGCCCCCCCAACACGAACCATCTCTAAAGCGACTCCACCTTTGATCATTTCAGATGGTTCCATAAACACGACTCCAAAAAGACGTATCTCGAAACGGAATGGCCAAATTTATCTTCGTACGACCATTCATGTCTTGGAAAGTAGTGGAACAAGTTAGAGCCGTGGACAATTTAAAATTAAATGGTTTCATTATCTCGCTATAAACAACACTTAACAGTACCTGTGGATTAGAATGACCGCACTGGTAGTCTTGTCTTGTTCCTGATTTATGGTGGGTAGATGGCTACTCAAAATACCAAAAGATTACTCAAGTAAAAGATTCTTCCTCTAACTACGACTACAAGCGACGATTCTAGCTCCATATTGGATCCAGCCAGTGAAATACTGTCTTTCCTTTCTTATTCCAAAATACACAATTCGCTGATCACATCTCATGGGAGTAAATTCATAAATTCTTCCAGCCACAGCAGGGGAGGCAATGCCAGCTGATGCAGGGACCATTGGTTAGCAAAATACCACCAATCAAGCACTTCCAGCGAATAGATGATACACATGTAACCAGTGGACATAGGAGGAAGAGTTGAAACAAAAAAATATAAATGTAAATTTGCAAAGAAAACTGACTTCAGAGAATCTAAGCTGTAAGAAAGAAAACCAGATACAAGCCACTAAAGAAGTAGCCCATTTGTACAACTACTATCTAGCTCCAGATCCAGATTAGTTCCTAAAAAGGTTCACAGCTTCAAACTTAAGTATGCTTGGCTCCAGCATGGTAGTTATCCAGGTCCACGTTGAGATCATCCACGGACATCTCAACAGTTTGATTCTTTTCCCGGCCTCGGCCTCTGCCACGGCCACGACCACGACCACGACCTCCACCTCCTGGTCCACCTCTGCCCTGACCCCGGACATTGCCACGGCCACTCATACCACCACGGCGGCCCCGGCTACAAAAAATCCAGTAAAATATAAATTAGATGCAACTATCTATGCAATATGGTTGATCAGAACATATATTTCCAAGGTAGTCGATATTAGAATGAAACCAAACTCTGCTGTTATTCAATGAAAGAGACTAACAGTAATATTTTATCATGTCGTACACATTAGGCAACTACACTTAACAGAACCTCCATCTTATGGCACAGTAGTGAAGTCTTGAATTCTTAAGTCCTAATCATCACATCAAGCAAGAAGACCAAGTCCAACTAGAAAAAGACATTAAAGTTCCAAATGACAGCTTTAAGATTCTTTTTCTGATATACAATCTAATTAAGTATACCTACAAAAGTACATAGCATAAACTGTTCCAGCAAACATCTGTCATGCACACCATAGCATATGGCACCCACCTAACAGATAAGGATATGAATAATTTCAACAATAGGAAGATAAAAACAGATTCAAGCCTGTTAGAGCTCAGTCAAGCATATGTGAAAAAAGTAGACTTGCTTTAGTTAAACTCAAGCCAGTACCCCTCATTAATCTAACGTTAACTAAGCAAGCATAGAGATCATTCTCAGGTTCTGAAAAGTTTATATTCTCCTGCACATCTTAGTTGAAAGGCCTCTCAAACACAGACAACATAACCTGTTATATATCCTTCAAACTGTATAAGGTCACCTCGACTGGCAAAACAAATTACAGTCAACATCAATTCTAGTCATAAATTTAACCAGCTGGCCACGCCCAAAACACGCTGATATCTAGCTAATATCCAGCTCAGATGGGCTCACTGCTTACAATAGATATTTCTGAGATAAATCCCGCCAAAAACAAACATCCACTTTGCAAAAGGAAAACAAGGTTCACTTTTTTACAAAAGAAAAGAAGCACTAGATGATCAAAAAGATGAAAGAAGAGCAACACCAATCATAAGTGACTTCATTAATTTATAAATGCAATTAACTTAACAGCCAGTATAATCGGAAAAAACATTTTTATGCAAAATATTTACCTGGAGCCCCATTGACCCATTGCAGAACCTCCACGTGGACCTCCTCCAGGCCTGCATAACGTCAGGTATTAGTGAAGCACTAGAAACAGAGTAAGAAAGCAATAAATAAAAGGAGAATCATTGACTTCAGATTTTTCGTTTAAGTAGCCTTGGCAAATTGTATCTATCATGACTGAC
This sequence comes from Casuarina equisetifolia, assembly GCA_028551475.1. Taxonomy (NCBI): domain Eukaryota; kingdom Viridiplantae; phylum Streptophyta; class Magnoliopsida; order Fagales; family Casuarinaceae; genus Casuarina; species Casuarina equisetifolia. The sequence continues at coordinate 5,899,723 of CM052361.1, forward strand.
TTAACAAGAATAGGACTTCATACAAGGTATGGATGAGTAGAAAATAGAAATGCAACACGTGAAAGTATCATAAACTAAAAATTCAGACAGCAAGCATTATAATATCTTTCACATAAGTTGTTGAAAGAACCAACAACTCTTCCATAATCCTACCCAACTAGAATGAGTAAAATATATATATATATATATATATATAGAGAGAGAGAGAGAGAGAGAGAGAGAGAGAGAGCATTAAAGAGCACAAAATAAGTAACATACGTCATAACGACTGTCCTCTTCCTACTTCCATTTACTCCAGAGACATTTACACGAGCTGACACAGGTATTCCGGGATTGGCACCTACAATTTCAATCCTCATGGGCTTTCCATCCAACAGAACATTATTATACCGCTTAAGTGCAGCAAATGCATCACTTCTTCTGGAATACACAACTTCAGCTGAACCCTACAACCAGGAAAGGAAATTACAGTAAAATAACATATTGATTGTAACCATCACAGTATGATGCGAGCTAGCAAGTTCTGGCTAATAAGACACTTAGGGTAGGAATTCAGTTGTTTTACAGCACCTAACATGTGGCCTTCATCATGCTATCCTAATAAATATCAAGTCTGATACTTCTAATTTGGTTCATTAATCCAATTACATTAAGACTCCAAAATCAGAGAAAAAAATGTACTTATATAGTTTATTTTACAGATAAAGCATTCTTTGCTTGTCTTTCCAACAATATTCACTTAACTTTCCAGGTTTTTAGTCATTTCAAACAACATAAAAACATGTTAAGATCATAAATGAGGGTCCTCAATGATTAACTCATCTAGCCTAAGCACATGCCAAATCCTTTAAATAACATTTCCACCATTTCTAACTTCAGTTGGACAGTGTGAGAACCTAATGAGAGCACACAACTTAAGACAAGATAAGGCTTGAACAATTTGCATGCAGCATTATTCTCAGGGAATGGGGGGTGGCAGAGACGAAGGATCAAAGCACTACAGAAAGCAAACAGTCTGAGCAATTAAAAGTAGAAATATAATTTAGAATCAGTCCATTAGAATAAGATTTGCATAGAACACTTAGACACAGCAACTGCTTCTATCATTATTTCATGGTCCATACCGAACTCAAACAAAAGAATGATTCAAATGAGTTGCCAACATTGGACAATATGGATCCAAGTGTTGGATTAAATGTCTGTGATCCACAAATAGACAGGAAACAAATGCAAAAAGAACATCCTCTGGCATCCAATCTTGGATATTCTACTAGAAAGCGAGACTAATTCTATTTTTATTAACTACAAGGTTATCTAATATGCAATTCAAATTATATCACAGTAGAAATACAGGTACTAAACACAAATACTTACAGTTGGGCGACCATTTTTGTCATAATGAACTGCATATCGTTTCAGATCCCCAATCTCAGAGAAAAGTTCCTGAAGCAGATCAAGTTTCAAGTGAACTTCAAGAAAATTCACTACAGAAAGCACTTAAGACGAAAGTGTATAGCTCAAGTAGTACCCTTATATCTTCATTAGTCACTCCATAATCCAGGTTGGAAACATACAACTTTGTACCAATGTCAATTCCTGATATCCCTGCAGCTCTAAGGCTCTCTTCAAACAAATCAGTCTGCCATGGGAAGCTCCTGGCTCTGCGTATCGACTGATGAAAGCACAGAAAAGAACCCAGATGCGGAAAACGACACATCAGCATAAGACCACATAATATGTAATTCACCATTCTTGAAGACCAACAGGAGATCAGCAAAATTCCCATAAGTAAAGAAACCACTAAAGAGTAGAATGGAGTCAGAGTTAACATACTCAAATAACCCAATAATCAGGAATCAGTAAATTAAGCTAATGAATTGTAGATCGAGAGTAAAGGATTTGACCCACTGCACATAAACCGGTGCTATGATAAGATTGAGAGCTCCAGTTCTGAAGTGAAGGAGGCTCCTTTGCAAAAACAGCATGAACTAGGACATGGACTGAATCTTGCACTGAAGAAATTCCCCACATAGCAGGAGGATCCATCCAAACTTCCGGTCAAAAGAACCACTCATCACACACTAAAGTGATTGGAACTATATAATACGAGTCAAAGATGAGTCTAGAGAACTGAACCCCAAAAATTCTTTAAGTAATTTTATGCTACTGGTGAGAACTCCATTTCAAAGTTTCACCAAATGAAGCTCCTTCGCATGGAAGCTAGGAAGTAGCATTATAATTTATTGACACCATCAGAGAGCGTCCACATATAATCATTTTGCTCAGTAGCTTGCCCCCAAAGCATAATCACAACAACCGACAACTACATCTAAATTGTAGCGGTAATGGTACAAACGCAACTGCAGCAGGAAGTCTTTAGTGGCTGAGTCATAATGAGCTTCTCCATGAATAAATATAACGTTTTGGATCCTCTTGCTTTTCGGTCTTTAATCTGAATTAGAGAACCTCTTGTATTTGGGTTGTTTAAGCATATCAGATTCTCAAGCATATGTATAGACATCCACAGTTTTGAGCTTGCCTTGGCAATGGTATAAGATGATGGCCGAGCATTCACTGCAAGTGGACCTCTACGAACAGCTGCCCCAGGCAATCTTCCAGCAATAGATGCCCTGCCTGGTCCACGGCCACGGCCTCGACGGCCCCTACCTCGTCCTCTACCTCTCTCACGGGTACCTCTGTTCTTTATTAGGTCATCAAGAGACATATCCAAAGCAGTAGCCATAATATCTGCAGTACAGCTAATATTCCTCTAAAGAGAAACGTGAACCTGCAATTAATACAGGAACAGAGACAAATTGAGAATATCAGTGAACAATGATCACTGTAAAAACTTAGGACATCTTAGTGAATATAAAAGCTTAATATATCAAGGATTATTTTTGTGCATAACACGTACTGACTAAACAAACATCCAACAGCATAGCATGAACTGTGGAAGCACAATGGATACCATCAGAGTACAGGATTGGCTCATATCAGACAGACCAGCTGGCCGATTAACTCATGTGCTTAAACTAGAAGAGTTAACTTAGTATTAACAAGTCCATGCACACTGTAAAGATGAAACCAAAAAACAGTTAATGAAAGAAAGTTAGAGAATAGATAAGGATTGGTCAATAAGCCTATCTCTTGGATCCATCTCCAGTTCAGCATTAAGAAGGTAATTACTTTCTACCCTATACTCTATGGCTCTGTGTTTAGATAAGAGAGATGGATTGGTCAATGAGTCTAACCCTTCGATTCATCTCGGGTTGTGCATTAAGAAGGTAAGTATTTTCTTAACTCCATGTAACGGTTCAGTAGTTGTGGAACAAAATTCATACGCAAAGCCCTTTCACATCCAAACTTGAAAATCAGATACCGACCTTTTAAGGAAGAGCACCCTAGTCTACTTGCTGAAGCCACCTCTAATTCCAGGTCAAGTAACCTAAGAGAAAACTCAAACAGGTTCTATACAAGGGATCAATTCTTGCAGCCACTCTGTGCAAATTATATTAAGAAACAAACTATGACCACGCAAACAGAACTTCGGAAGAGTTCTAAAACCCTGCCACAATCATAGCCTAATATGTTCCAGCAGAAAGTTGGCTCAGTTAACCCCCACCTTTTCAAAGGTTAGAAAATTGCAACGATACAAAGCCCGCATAATTCAAATTCTTTACGATATATGGATAAAAAAGCACAAGAATATCTAAACCAATATTTCCAAAGGTATCCGATTCAGTAAAAAGAAAAAAAAAAAATCACAAAAGCATATGGATCCACGTGCATATCTATATATGTACGAAAATAGAAAGCAAGAATGTACGTGTCCATGAGGTAGAGAATCAGACCAAGCAGCAGGTAAACAACACCTAATCCATAAGCGAAAAGCAATATCCTTGCCATAGGATGTCATAATGGGAGAAATTTCTTCTCCCGAAAGCAAAGAACCAAAAAAAAGACACTTTAACATTGAACTCCCCCTCTCAAACTTAAATCCGAGCTGGAAAACAAAATCCAAGCAACAGATCCACATCAAGACACGATCCACAATCCAAAAACAGTGAGAAAGTGAGCAACTACCTCGACGCGATCGCGGGGAAAGTAAAAGCCAATTAGGGTTTCTGAGAGGAAGAGATAGGTAGATGGAGTGGTACGCAGAAGCTTGCGAGATTTAAAGGTTTACGAAGGGGGCGAAGAAGAAAGATCCCAGAAAATGATCGGGGGCGAAAACGATGGTCTTTTGTGGGGCTTTAGGGTTTGGTTGCGAAGAACTGCGAGCATTATGGGACGCGTTCTTGTTAAATGCGGTGTTTCTCCGAAGACCCACGCCCTTCTCCGTGTGGGTAAACGCCCCTTTTTGTAATTAGCCAGCACCCTCCGTTTCGAGGAATGCGGAGGATGAGATGAGTTGGCGTGACACTATTTGTTGTCAAAAGAAAAGGTATTTTTTTTCTTTTTCTTTTTCTTTTTCCTTTTTCTTTTTGTCTTTTGCTTTTTAAAAGATCGAAAGGTATAGATCGACGTATCCTACAAGCCTGCCCCTTTTACAGGGGATACGAAGTATAGTCGTAAGCCATTAAAGCAATTGATTGCCCGGCAATTGCACCTCCTTTAGTAAAGAAGATCAAAGATTCTTTTGCTACATCTCTTTTCAATTTATGTTTTCCTTTCTTTCCTTATTTTTATGAAAGATGAAAGAGATGGTTAAAATATCATAATTCCAAATGTGAAGGATAATTATTTTTCCAAGTAAAGAACATCAAAAAGTTTCTTTTTTTCTTTTCCCTGGTCTTTCTTTCAAGATGTAAAAAAAGTTAATTGTATAATTTTACTTTGTAATATTTAGTCAACTAATTCAATAATGAGTTAGTAAGGATTCTAATTATGAGATTTAAAATTCGATGTACACTCTATATGTATGTGTTGTAATAAGAAAATATGATAACAATTTATTTGTATCTTAACTTTATTTCATTTAAATATTATTACTAATTTTAACTTATTTAAATTCGAGTTCATTATATGTTTCATAAATTTATAATAACCCTAACAGCCTACTCTAACTCTATTTTATGTGTTAAGTTGTCTTTGATATGGTTTGATCTCAATATATGAGGTTATTTTTAATATTATTTAGTATTATATGCTATTATTGAACTTACAAACTAGTCCAAAGACTCGTTAGAACATATTTTATTTAAATATTAGCCTATTATCTAGTTTTGAGATTTTTTTTTTTTTATATATTTTTCCAAAAATAACCGATGTTTTCCTCGGTTACACGTGGCTCTTCGCTCTCCCGGAACTCATTTTGTGCGGGAATAGGTATTAGGCGCGCCCTCCCACTCTGTCTGTCTCCTTCCCACGCGCGTAACAATTTAGAGAAAATGCGAGGCAGGGATGGTTCAAGGCGAAAGAAAGAAGCTTCTGGTACTCCACGTCCTTAAGCCCGACGATATCCTATTTTCCGTTGTTGTGTTTTCTGTATGTTGACATGTTTGGTTTTTCTAGAAAACAAGAGAAAATAGAAGAAGGGAAAATGGAGCTTACATGTAATTTTATGTTTATTGCTGGTTTGGTTTCCAGAAAGTAAGTTGATATATCATGATCTCCGGAATTTGGTATCTAAGAAGTTCGTTTCTTTTTGTTCCTCCACTTCATGGACAATGGGCAAGAGGAACAATGCTTGCATTTGGGGTTTGAATTTGAGTGTAAAGGAATTGCTGAGGTGAGGCAGAGAGATAAAAATTTCTGGGGTTGCTTGGAATTGCTCTATAAGGTTGTTGTATTTTGCATCTTTTAGGCAATGTCATGTGAGGTGGTTCAGAAAATGTGGGAGAGAAGGGCGACTGAAATTTAGACTAATGCGTTATTGGAAGTTTGAAACTCAAGAGAGGTAGTCTATACCTCTGTCCTTAACCTAGCCTTAAAAAATTAAGTTCTGTCTGTTAAGTTTTGAGGTAATAAGTTCATGTTCTTTTCATTTCTCAGAAATCAGCTGGTTAGAGTTTTTTTCTTTGGTAAAGAAATGCCTGCTTCTTGTGCCTTGAGATTTATGTGAACTTTTCATGGTAAATCTTTTACCTTTATATACACTCAGTTTGTGACTTACTTGTTAGTGTACTGTGGGCAGGTATGGATAATGCAAAGAAAGTGCTACATGATACGGAAGGCAGAAGCCATTCGGAGTCACTTAATGATGAAGGTACATATATCTTCTTTTAGTTTTTGTCTTGTTAAGTGTAATGCCACTCAGGCAAGGGTCGCAAAAGCACACTATTACTGAATAGTCAATATGTTGTTGGATTTCAGGAACTCTTGCTGACATATCACGAGAGGCTGTAGGCAGACTTCTAAGTCGTGCCAATAACAGCAACTCTTCTAGGAAAAAGAAATGTAATAATAACCCCAGCCGTTATGATTCAAGTGCCATGGTTGGTTCTGTTGACTTTGTCTTTACTTGGATGTAGTAACAAGTTAACTTGATATTATCCCAATTAGAACCTTTGGCCTAATGAGCGTGCATGATACATCATCATTCTTTGTAGTTTGATTCCTGCTTTCACAATTTTAAGCCATTAGAGAAATCAAATGCACCATCAGTTTCTGAAGTTTAACCCTGTTCATATTCTGTTTCATTATATTCTTATTTCAGCCAGAAAGTGGGCCAAAAAGAAATGACAAACGAGGTGTAGATCCAGGGGCCCTATTGGATACTTCAAAGGTCGAAGCTTGTAATTCAAGTGCAATGGGAAAGACTGCAGGGGAAGAGAGTGTTGATGGAGGAAGTTTACAGAACACTCTTTCAGATGATAGGGAAGAATTGAATGACTCAGATTGGGAAGATGGTTCAATTCCAACTTTGGATTCTACAGACAATACTCCAGTTGCAATTGAGTTTAGTGAGCCACTGAATTCTGATAGAAGGAAACCTGTGCGTAGAGCTTCTGCCGAGGATAAGGTGAATGCACATCTTTAAATAACATTGGACATGACATTGTATCATGAAAGCTTTTTCCCACAGAGGATTATTAAGTTCTTCCCCCCAACTGGTGCAGGAATTGGCTGAGCTTGTGCATAAGGTTCATTTGCTTTGTTTGCTTGCACGAGGTAGATTAATTGACAGGGCTTGTGATGATCCTCTTATTCAGGTTGTTTCTTGCTTGTTTAATAATCACCATCAAGATTGTCATTTTTGATATCCATTGTTAAGGTGCTTGGTAGTCCATCGTCTGCATACGACATATTTCTTAATTACTTCAATTATATCACTATTTCATTTTGAATAGGACCCATGTTTCTTATGTTCCATGTTAACTATTATTCATTCTTGTGTCATCATCACTGGTATTGTCTTGTGTCTGAGTTCACAATAGGGTGCATTATGTTCATTGTGAATAGGACCCATATTTCTTATGTTCCATATTAACTTTTATTCATTCTTGTGTCGTCATCACCGATATTGTGTTGTGTTTGAGTTCACAATAGGGTGCATTATGGGAGGGTAGCTATCCCCTTCCTAAAACATACTCCTCTCATGGTTGAAACCAAAGCCTATGTTTATAGGATTTAAGGATACCAGTTTGGGTTTAGGCTGGTTCATTTAAGCATAGCTTCTTAGATACACATGGTCTATTATGTTTTTTTTTTTTTTTTGCCATTTGGATTATTTCTTATTTTTGCCACATTTAACACTTACCATCTTGAGCTCAAACTGCTTGAAATTCATACTTCCCTCATAATCTTTAGGAGAACTTTTTTGCACACAACATCACACTTGAAAATTCTCCTCTCTTTAGCAATTCTTTTTTCCTAATATGTTGTTGTCTAGGACTAGATTTCTTTTCATTCTCTGTCTCTCTCTCTCTCTCTTCCACAATATTTGTTCCATAGTTGTTTGCTCTTTGTGGTCGTCATTTATTATTTTTGAATAAATCTGTTTTTTGTGGCAGGCTTCTTTACTTTCTCTTCTACCAAGGCACTTGTTAAATGAATCAAAGGCCACACAACTTACTGCAAGTGCTTTGCATCCCCTTCTCCTTTGGGTAGGCTTTTGATTAATTATTTTGCATCGTAGACGCTGTCCTAGGTTGTAGTTTCATGACATGTCACGTGCTCTATCTTCTTGAATGCCTGTACTTGCAGTTTCAAAATAACTTCCGTGTTAGAAGCTCAGGGAGCTCAGATAGGTCATTTCCCTTGGCTTTGGCCTTTGCTCTTGAAACTAGAGAAGGAACTCCAGAGGAGGTAGCTTTTTAATCTCTTATGACAAAGATCATTTTGAAGAGTCTATTGGTTTGTCTTGATTTAATTTTCCTTTGTAGAGTCATCTTCTTTGTTTAGATGGACTAGTGTTGATGAGGTACTGAAAATTTATGATTAAGTGCCTATTTGGCACTCTTTTACTTACTTCTGTGGCTGTTTGTCTCTTTTCTTGGCTGCTTTTGCTAGAAAGGGTCAAATTATGTCCTGGAACAAAGTGTGATTAATATATTTTGAGTTTTTTGAACCTGAAGATGGAACTGTTGTGATGATTGAAAATTTGAGGTATGCTATAACGCAAATATGAATTGTAAACAAAGAGCCTGTAGGTTCTGAGATTACACTGCAGACAAACTGAGGGGTTGATCACATTTATTAGAACCCGTAGGTTCTAAGTTACAATTTTCTGTGTTGTCGTATGCAAATCCTTGTGTTCGCCTTACCAGAAAAAAAGAATGTTGGGTGGGATGCACTGTGGTGTGTGTGTGTGGAGAATAAAAGGTCTTAACACTTTCAATTTATGTCAGTCTGAAGATAGAAAGTTTGCATATAAATAAAGTACATTATAAAAAGTTGGCTTAAAATATGTTATGGATAAAAAAGTCCAGCAAAAGCCCGGAAGAATTTCCCAGGTGCTAACCAATTTGTTGGCATTGACATGACTTTGGTTTGTCTTGATTTAGTTGCACTTAGTTAAATAAAGTATTGTAGTTAATTTTCCTGCTTAATCTTTAGGCAGTATGTGCTATTGGAGCTGATACTTCATTCACTTTATGCATAGAAGTTGTGAAGCATTCTCTCTTTCGCGTTCTTTGGGTGATTCTTCAGTTTGCAGCCGGACATTGGGTGAAGTGATTATAAATGATACACTCTGCTTTAACATTCTTAGTAATGACATGTTAGATTTGGTTAACAGCACTACTGGAAGAAGAGAATTTAAGTTGATTCACCATTCGTTCTCTAAAGAAAAGTTGAGGGGTCATTTTTTTTTTCCTTGCAGATCGTTGCACTTTCTGTGGCATTATTTAGAGCCTTGAATCTTACAACCCGGTATGGTTTTTGTTATTATGAAAAAAAAAAACGACTTTATCATGCTCTATATATAAATGCTTTTGACATATGAATATCTAATTGTTTTATGTCTGCATTTGAAAAATGGGTGCAACTTCTTTCATCTTCTTGATGTGTGAAGCATTCATCTGTGATATTTCCTGAAGTATAGGACATAGAATGTTTGACCTCCTCTGCACTTTCCCACCTTGAGATGTCATTTCAGCATCACTTTCTCTCCAAAATGTCAGTTGTTTCATCAAACTTGATAGCAGAAAAGCCCTAACCAGAGGCATGACTGCTGTTTAACAGTAACTCTAGTTTAACCATCTAATTTTTTTTTTTGTTCAATATTATTGTACTAGATGCATGTCCTTAAACAGATAAGATTTATATACAATATTTAGGTAATTATTGTTGAATAGTTTCGTTCTGCGCTATCTTGGAATTGATTTGTAGAAGCATTTTTTGGGGAAGTTTATTAGAATTTTGTATCGACTTCAGATCCCTAAAGTATCAAGAACAGTTTCATGCATATTTAGTCACAATGCTTCCTATGTAATTAAGAAAATATGCATTGGAGTATTGTAACAAGAACATGGACCAACGAGATCAAATAAAGTTTAGGTTAGTCCTGGGTGCTGATTGAGATATTTTCCTAAAATATTAGAGATAAAACCTTTAGACACGAGATCTTCACCTTGGATAATTCATATGTTTTGGTCTATTCCCTTATAATATTTGGCTTCAGCTGCATGTAATAAGCTTTGCTGGTCTATTAAGCATGTCACACTTCTAGTCATATCTTCTTGAGGAGCATTAATCTGGATAAGATATGTGCTGCTCTATATTTTGCTACAGGCCATAGTGGGATGATTTGCCCTTTTTGTTTTGATCTCAATATCGAGAAGGTTGAGAATCAAGGTGCCTGGCTTTAGAGTTTACTGACATGCATCAGTGCCCTCTTGAACACTGAAGATGCAGAAGAGCAGTATGCATCAGGCCTCTGAGCTTTTGCTCAAATGGCACCTAATATCACATAAGAATAGGGTAGAGTACAAAGTTGTGAACTAATACCTATAGATGTGTGTGTTAACTTACCAATTAGAAAAAAGAAATGATGATGTTAACAACTTAAAGATTATTAATTTCGCATAGTTACCATTTGATTCAATAGTTGAACTGCCCAATGAGTTGTCAATAGCCATTAGTATTTGAGCTACTTGTTGACTCTCAATGTCACTAAATATATTTGCTTGATTCTTTTGATCTTGATATGTTGATTGATTACCCTAAGGGCTTGTAGATTTGCTTTTGACTCTCAAAATGGATTACATGTAAAAGGAGTGCTTCAGACTACTCCTTGTTCTTCAAGTGTGTCTAACAGCATATTTACGATACGATATAGTAGAGATCCAACACTGTTGAAAGTCCTATTAAAGCTTAGAATGACATTATTGTATTGACATGTGTTGGTTGCTTTTCAATAATGACAGTTGGTAAAAAGTGTTTTGTTTGTTTATCTTATTCTTAATCTTTTTGATCATTTTCTGGATAATTGATTGTTGGAAAATTTTATATCTTATGTTAATCTGATCAGTTATCGGAGGATTTATCCTATACTGAAGGTGTACATTTGTCTTCAGGTTTGTGTCCATCTTGGATGTTGCCTCATTAAAGCCAGATGCTGATGGATCCGAGATGTTCAGTCAAGATGCTAGGAGATCGAGTGGAGGGATATTCAAAACTTCAACACCTATGGTGGCTAAACCGCATCAGTCTTCTGTTTCTCCCATTAAACCATTTGCATGCAATGCGGGGGGTAATATCTGTGAAACTTCTCACCAGGGTTCATGCAAAAATGACTGCTTCTCAACAAGCAACATCAATCAATCTAAAGATTCTCCTCTTAATGGTCAGTTGGAGGATAAGATATCAGATTCATTAGCTAGTGGGATAGGCCATGATATGTCTGAGGCATGCAATAGCAAGAAATCTCAGGGACCAAAAAGGAAAGGGGATCTTGAGTTTGAGATGCAGATGGAAATCGCTCTTTCTGCAACAGCAGTTTTGACTGGGGAGAAAAAAATAGAGCCAGATGCAAGGGGTTTAAACAGTAACTCATCTAGTTTCTCTTCGCCTCTGAAAAGAATTGTAAGTGAAGAATCTCCAACTTCTTCCCAGGGGTTCTCTACTGCAGTTGGCTCAAGAAAAGTAGGATCTCCTCTGTATTGGGCTGAAGTATATTGTAATAGGGAAAACTTGACAGGAAAGTGGGTGCATGTTGATGTTGTCAATGCAGTTATCGATGGGGAGCAAAAGGTTGAAGCCATGTCTGCTGCATGCAAAACATCGTTGAGATATATAGTTGCTTTTGCTGGGCAAGGGGCTAAAGATGTGACACGCAGGTTTTGCCTCCTTACGTTTGTCATTGCAGTCTAAATTGCTTTCTGATTCAGTTATTGGTTACCTTTGAGGATTCCATCAGCTTTCCCCAGAAAGAGTTTCTGAATGCACTATGTTTTGGCATGTTTTTGGTCCTTCAAAATCACAATGTATCGTGCAAAAATAATTGCATGGTAGATGTAGTATAAGAAACAAAAACTAAAGAAGTAGATAAATAAAGTTTGTGGGTTTTACCTAGAAAATTACAGGTTCTCATCTTTCTAGAAGAATGTGCATGGATAATTTGAAATTGCTTGTGTGCCTAAAGAACATCCACACTTTTGGTTTAGGGGTGCTTAAGTAGAATGTGGAGATTCATGAGCATTCTAATTAAATATCAATCTTTATTGCCGTAATTTTGAGAAGTCGTGGGATATTTTTGCTGAAATCCTCCAAAAGGAAATCTATGTATAATACCCATCAAACATTATGTCCTCTGCGAAGATTTAGCTTGGAGTTGCCTGAAGTTATCAATTATGTATTGTTAAATGTTAGCTAGTAATTAACTTGATCTAGAGCCAAATGTACAAGGTTAACACTGCGGATATTATTGGCTATTCTTGATCTTACTTTTGCACTATCAGATACGAGTTTCTTTGTTTGTTAACATGTACATCCATGTAGGTTCCTTTTATACCTCACTTAACAACATGTGTTATCTGCCTCATTCTTGCCGCCTAAATAGCCAACAGCATAATAGTTAGTGTTTGTTTAAGAGTTGCTTGAGTCATGCTCAAACTAAATTGTTGCCTATTCTTACACCTCATTTTCTGAATTCCCAGGTGATTAGTTTCCAGCAGTGTTGTTGATACTATTTTTAAAAACAAAACATATAAGATTTGTGAGGAATATGTTCACAACTGTGAATATACAAGGGCATGGAGCATATTAGAATCGGTTTAATCCATTTACTTGAGTTTACAAGATTGCTGCAGTAGTTTTTGTCGGAGTGGAAATCGGTTAAAGCAATCATATTGATCTCAGTAATTCGGGGTGGTACTAAATATGGGCATATTGCAGGTATTGTTTGAAGTGGTACAAAATAGCATCAAGGCGAGTTAATTCAAATTGGTGGGACACAGTGTTAGCACCTCTGAAAGAGTTAGAGGCCATAGCCACTAGTGGAATGGTTCATATTGGAAAGCAACAAATTGATCCCTCAACTGAACAAGAGAAAGCAAAAGCATCTCTAACTCTGGATCCTGTTCCAGGCAGTGCCATCTCTGGGAAGTCAAGCTTAGAAATCTCAAAAGACAACGGCAACGAGACTGTTGTGCTGAATTCTGTTAGTAATTCTTTTGTTGCTACCAGGAGCACTCTTGAAGACGTGGAGTTGGAAACTAGGGCATTAACTGAGCCTCTTCCAACCAATCAGCAGGTAGAGCGAACTGCCCTGGTTGGACTGGCGCGGTGGTAAAGTTTCTAACTTCTGGTTGTCTTAGAAAACTTGTTTTTACATTTTCAGGCCTACAAAAACCATCAACTTTATGCTATTGAAAGATGGCTTACTAAGTATCAGATACTTCATCCAAAGGGTCCCATTCTTGGCTATTGTTCTGGCCATCCAGTTTATCCACGAACTTGTGTGCAAATGCTGAAGACTAAAGAAAGATGGTTGCGGGAAGGGCTGCAAATTAAAGCTAATGAGCATCCTGTAAAGGTTGATTCTAGCTTACATGACTCCACTGCTTTCTTTATTTGTGTTTCATTTCCAGTTAATATATATGTTCATTGAGTGATTTGTTCCCTCTGGCTAGGAGTTAAAACGTTCTATAAAGCTTCACAAAGTACAGGTTTGTGAAGATGATGAATCTGTTGGAGCTACTCATGAAGGAACTATAAAACTTTATGGGAAGTGGCAACTGGAACCATTGCATTTGCCTCGTGCTGTTAATGGAATTGTGCCAAAGGTGAATTGTTATCTCATATAATAGTTGGTTATTGAAAATTATGGATCATATAAAAAAACATTAAACAAATGTTTTTTGCTTTTTGAGCAGTCGTCAAGTCTTATCTCTCGGAACTACTTTCTGAAAATGTTCCAACAGCCTTTAATTTGGATGGGGGGATTGTATGTAGACATGTTTTTGACGTCACACAGCCTTTTGAATTTTCAAGCCAGAATTTGGATGTGTGTTGATAATAGCTGCTCAAATGATTCTTACATGCATATAGGAACCCAAAGCTGGCTGCTATGATAACAAACTTAAGTCATCCAGAACAGTAGAAAATGGTAGCAAATTTGAATTGCCATTGTCTACTTTCTGGTGTCAAGATTTATTTATTTATTGCCCTTTATTTATTTTTTTAATAATATCTATCGACAACTATTGCTTCACCCCCCAACACCACTGCCCCCTCCCCGCGCGCGGGTGGTGTGGTGGTGTGTAGTGGCAAGTGATAAAGACTGGATTTGGGTCCTTACCGTACAGTCTGTAAGGATGTGCACTGTTCCTTCGTGGCACTGGAAACTTGGTTATGGTAAGAATTCTCTGCTGCCCGTGTTCTAAGTTGAAGAACAAGATCTATGGCCTAGAGATTGTGCTAGAGAATTTATGTTTCCCACTTTTCATGTGGCAAAAGTAGTTGTATTGTGGGGTGTGGAATTTATCATGAAGCATTCTTTGGCTTTCCCTCTTATCATTTTCTGCTGATTGAATTATTTGACTTGTGAAAGTGCTACTTCTGTGTGGACCAGCTATATAAAGCCAGGCCCTTTTTGTCTGGTTCTCCAGCTCTTTATGAAGCTTTACTGTCACTTAATGCTAATTCATGTTTTGAAACCTAGAATGAACGTGGTCAAGTGGAAGTCTGGTCTGAGAAGTGTCTCCCTCCCGGGACAGTGCACTTGAGATTGCCAAGAGTGTTTTATGTTGCCAAGAGACTGGAGATTGATTATGCACCTGCAATGGTTGGTTTTGAATTCAGAAATGGACACTCGCACCCTGTCTTCGATGGTATTGTGGTGTGCACTGAGTTCAAGAATGCCATATTAGAGGTAACGTCTTGCAATTTTATGGATGGCTCGGGCCCTTGAGAGGACTTTGAAATCTAGGATACAACTTACAGTTTTAAAGGACTATTGATCTTTTGTCCTTATCCTCTTCTAAAGTCGCTTTTACATGAAAAATAAAACGTTGGTTCATACCGTTTTTACATGCATAAAAAACAACTTTCTGAACTTTCTGACAACTTCTTGTAACATGCTTTTAGTTCCTGAGTTCCATTTCCCAACTCATTTTATCTAATGGATCTCTGTCATCCAGGCATACGCAGAGGAAGAAGAAAAAAGAGAGGCCGAAGAGAAGAAAAGGAATGAAACACAAGCTATTTCTAGGTGGTATCAGCTTCTTTCTTCCATCATAACCCGGCAAAGGTTGAACAGCCGCTATGGTGACAGCTCGTCGTCCCAAGCATCTACTTGCATCAAAGATATGAATAACAATTTAAAGGCACCAGTTGATGAAGGTCATGAAGACAAGCAATCTCTAATATGCGAGCAAGAAGATTTTCAGCAAGCTAAGTCTGATGCTCCATCAGCTGCACTGCCTGTAGACCATGAGGATCACCATCAGCATGTGTTCTTGACAGAGGACCAGAATTTTGATGAGGAGAATTTGGTGCTGATAAAGCGATGTCGTTGTGGATTCTCAGTTGAAGTAGAAGAACTGTAGCACATAGTTGTTGCATAATGTAGAACAGAACTTGTGACCATGTTCTACATTGTTGTTGTACTTGTTTTCATGTAAATATTTTTTGTAGATAACTGTTTCTCCATGGAAGGGAAAATTTTGAGAAATTATGTGTATCCTCTTTCTTGTTCAATGGTATCCCTCCAATTATTATGCAGCTCATTATAAACAAAGACTTTTTCACTTGTAATTATAGGATAGATAGCGACATTTTTCCTTTTACTTTAGTTTCAAACAATGGTGGAATAGTAATAAGAACTTTTTTTTCCCTTATAATTTCAAGTAAATCTTTTCCTTATGGCTAAATCGTTCTAGTTTCAAATTTGCTGAGAATAGTCGTAATGCAAAACGGTCGAATCAAGTTCAAACTTTGAAGCTTTTGAGTGACGACCCGCCGAAACCATTGAATCTTTCGGTGGACGACTGAAAAAAGGTTATGAAACAGTCGCCACTTTTGGCTTCAAAAGTAACATTTAAAAACTTCCGCGCCGTTGTTACAGAAATCCCATCGTGCCGGCGGAAGATCTCCGTCGGATTTGCAAGAGAGCCGAGTTGTGCAACGCACTAAGAATCTGTGTTCTTCCAAGAATTGCTTTGAAGCATGTAAAACTTTTTGGCAGATAATACGATCAATAGTGGCCGCCTTAAGTACTCCCCCAACAATCCCTGTTTCTGTCCAGACAACGACTCATCTGCGACATGGGGCATGAACGAGCCATGAGGACGACGCTATAAAGTCGTGGGTCACCAGTAGTTAACAGTTCCCTCATGGCTATAATGCACATTGAATCAAGCGAATATGCAAGCACCAGTCAATTCAGAAACGGCATCACTCTCCATGGAAGCCATTTCCAACAACGTCCTGCCCCCACATGAAGTCACCCATGCAGAAGTGGGCCAAAGGACCTTCCGCACAGACACAGACACCACCTACGGCTATGGATAAGACCCCATGAAAGAGGCACTTTCTTCGTACAATACGTGGTCTTATCAGTGGAAAAGAAAGTGCAACGTACAAGGTTCTGGCAGAATCATCGAGCTCGATACCAGGTTTATCTTCCTGACCACCTAGAATTTACGTACAAAATAGACTTTACAAGCCCAACCCCTGGGAACAGGAGCACCCATTAATTAGCAAACAACAAAACTCACTTGCATTATCTTGAAATTCTAGTCCGATCATGCAATTGAGTGATACAAACACAAGAATTAAATAAATCTAAGGAGCACCATTAGTACTTGCCATATCCTGTGTTAAGATTAGAACCCAACAACGCTTTGACAGCAGCTACGTTACATTGTACATGCAATTACTCAGAAACACATACACTAGGACTAACACGAACCCAAATCTACAAAGAAAGAGATGAAGACGAAGACGTTAAACACCCACTACCCACCATTGAAGAGTCCTATTGTTGAACACTCACTTCAGTCACTGCAGGCTTCACCTTTGGAGGCCGACCCCTCGGCCTTCCAGTAGACGTTGAAGCTGGCACTGTTGTTGTGGATCCTCCCAATCCTCCTGTAGGCCTTGCCATCTTCCTCGGCCGCCCTCTTGGCCTCCCACTGCCTGTCGAGCTCTTCACCTTGGTTGACTTCGGAGGTGCATTAGGGTCCTTAGGCGGGCGACCTCTAGGCCTTGCCGGAGTCAGATCCAACTGTGGCGGCGGAACCTTTGGCTTTGGTGGCCTGCCACGTCCCCGCCTAGGAGGCGCATTTGGGTCCGGCTTCATGTAGTTGTTTTTCCAGAAGACAAGCTCTCCACTCTCTTTCATTCTGTTGAGGTGGTGCGTCAGGTTTGTTGAATGCTCAGGCAGATCCCCGTATGTCGCCTCAATGTGCTTTGATATTGACGATTTGTTCGAGCCATTCTTGTCGTTTAATGCCTCAATTGCTTTCAATATCATCTGGAAAGCCAAAAACCAGGCTTATATCATAGCTTGCCATCATCATTTCTTTCTCTTTCAACTTGCATGATTAAGAAAATGACCGATTTGCAGAAGGGTTTGTAGAAAAAATCAAGTACGGTTAGGTATTGACAATTTATTCGTGCGGTTGTCGTCATTCACTGAAAATCACCTGGAAATCTTTGTTTCTTCTACCTTTTTTTTTGTGTGGGTGAGAAAAAAAGTTGGTGCTTTAGGTTAAGGGTCAGTATCAAAACCAAGTATCATAATGAATTGTTTGGTCATTCTTATAGATTTTCTTATTCTCCTGGGGGTTACTTCTAAAAGATGGAAGAACAAGCTTGATAGCATCATTTGGCAAAAACGAATACAATACAAATTCAGATTGATGAGGAAAAACTGTGAATCGCGCATGAAAGGTGGTGAGGAAACAGTACTCTTAAAAAAGGTTTGGACTCTTGGGCAACAAAATTGTCCATGGGAATGAAGAAAGTGGAACTTAAGTAACAAGAACCAAAGCACTTATTTCGATTTCTACAAGAACTTCTATCTTCTTTCCGGTGTTACCCAAAATTGGAAAGAAGTAGCATAAACCAAGGAAATAAAGATCAAGTGGAGCACATTACCATAAGAAGCAATAAAAATTAAACCCATTTCTTTGGCCAAATTTTTTTAGAAGATTAAGCACAAGTAGCAGAACCCAAATCAATAGTCCACCATGACAGAGAGTATAAAAATGAGGATCAAAAGGATAATTCAGAAAAATCTACCCAAAAAAAAAAAAGAAGATAAAAAAAGAAGGAAGACCCAAATTATTGCAACCCAAAACAATTTAAATCAACCAGAGTTCAACCCAGGTGAGAAAACACAGAACTCTAAAATTTGTCGAGATGGGAAAAAAAAAAAAAAAGTTACTTCTTTCTACTCTCTAGATTTGTAGGGATAGAAAGGTGTACCTCTGGATAAGGCGGGACTGATTTAGACTCGTTACCGTCTTGAGCCGCCATGAAAATTGAGAGAAGCTTTTGCTTTTGGAGGCCTCAGAGAGTCCGAGAACCGAAGCAGAGCTCCAGCTACGATACCAGAGGCCTTCGTTCAAAATCCCACGACTCGACAGTTTGATTTGGGCAAAGAATTCAGGGTTGGATTTAAAGCAATAATTCCAAAAAAAACAAAACTAATAATATTTTTTTAATTGACGGCTGGGAATGCCGAAGTGGATGACGATCGGACGGGCATGGATAGATCGGTACAGGCTGCGCACGGATCGATGACGTGGGGGCTTACCTTATTTTTAATCAATTTTGAATTTCGTTAAGCGTTGAAATGACCGAGCTGCCCTTCCTTTCGCGTATGGATGAGGTTTAGGGTAGCCATCGTGTGGCCCCCACCCACCAACAAAGATATTCAGATCTGAAGTCTTTCGTGATCTTATCCGTGGAGGGTCCGAAATGGTAACCAGATTTGAAAATGACCCTTGTAACTCGTGCCACAACATCCCCACACGTGTGTACTGTTGGTCTCGGATTCATTTAATTGGGATGAAACCTTAGTTTTTAATTAATTGGCACGTAGACTATTATCATTACTGGATATATTTTTCGATAATCTTACAAGTTTTGTGTTATTTAATAAATTGTTCATAGGCTACTCTAAGATCCACGCCTTTTGATATCAAAACTAGACTGCAAAAGACTAGTATGTCATCAACATAGGGGCCTAGAAGCATGATTATTTAGGCTCATGTGTCTCGTGACCATTTAAGGGAATAGATTTTATCAAACTCTTTTAAGCCATAGTTTTATGTTATTGTTTAATTCCATGGAGAGACTTAAACAATATGCATATCTTTTGCTTAGATTATTCCTTATAAATTTCAATTCTTTAGCTTCATAATTCAAAATTTTTGTTTTCACATTCATTTGATGAATTTCAAACTTATGGATGATTGCTAAGACAACTGAAGTTTTATAGAAACAATCCTGCTAACTAGTGCCTACCTCTTGTTTCCAAATTTTTGCTATTATTGCTACCTTAAAATTTTCTATATCTTTATCCATTGTTGTTTTTTATTTCTATTATTTATTCAGTCCAATGCTTTAATTAGTTTGTACATCTTTCAAAGCAATCACATATAAAGGTAGTCCTGAGAGTGCTGAGATAAGTTAAAGTTGTCTAGAACTTAGCCTTCTATTCTCTTCCCCATTTAAATAAGCATTAATTGGCTTCTATGACTTTGATTCCAAAAAGTGCCTAATTTTAAATCTTTCACCAAATCTAAGTGTCAAGCATAGTTCTCACTACAGTGTGCATATAGTATCAAATATGATTTTTCATAAGAGAATAAAGTACATAAAAATTAATTGTCATTATTTTGTGAAAACATGTACATGAAAGCTTGATGCACACTCACGAAATAAAGACTACAAATAACTTGCAAATATACAACAAAGGCTTTGTATAGTAGGTAATATCAATACTTTCTATCAAAGTTCATAATATTTAATTTATACTAATCTCTAACTTGAGACAATTATTAAGTCAATTGATATTATTTCCTTTAGCCCTTCTTATATTAAGCCTTATGTTGTGGCCAAACCCATTCTTTTATTGTTGTACATGTAATACCTATACAAAATAGGAATATGATTATTATTTTTTTTTACACATGTATGATAGTTATAAGTTAGGATAATTGTATAAAGCATTTTACTTCAAATTTTTAAATCTAAGATAGAAAACCCCTAAGGTGTCCCTAGCTCCTTTTTGCAATCTTTCTTCACGATGCATGTTGCTACCTTTAACTTGCACAATTTTTTTTCCCCCTACATCACTCTTATTTCCATTTCATCTTGTAAAATGATATGTAACAAGTCTAACAATTGAGCGAAAAGGCCATAACCTATTGGATTAATGAGCTTAATTATTTTTGAATATTATCACCCACTAAACCCTTATTAGCCTAAAATGTCTCAAGCCCCCATAAGCTTGTAACAATTCCACCACTCTTTTGATTCGATGCCTTGGCAACCCATTCCACTAAGTGGCTCCACTAGGCAATTCCACTCTAGCCCCACATGCAAGTAGCCCTTTCTATAGGTCACCCTTTATGTGGTTTAAACTTGAGATGTAAGACTTTGCTTTGATATCAATGGTAACGAGTCTAACCATTGAGTGAAAAGGCTATGATTTTATGGATTTGTGAGCTTAATTACTTTTGAATATCATCACTCACTAGGTCCCCATAAGCTTAGAGTGTCCTAAACCCTTATAAGCCCATAACATGGTATTTAATTGGTTTTCATTGTAAAATGTGTATCTTTGCATCTTGAAAAACACATGAGAACAAGTCAATGTACTTTCCAATTTGTTTCTATTAGTATTTACTTTGATGCTTGTTATAAAAGCATAGTCACATTATTGGAGTCCTTTCCTACAAGAACTAAGAAGACAAGTACTTTTTGGCATTATTAGAGGTGAAGATTCTCTCAAGGCATTTAAGCATTGATTGTAACTAGATATATAAGATAAAATATTTGACAAATAGGAGCATTAGAAGGTACAAGACACATTTAATGGCCAATAAATTTAGATAGCAAGAATGTGTAAACTTTTACAAGATCTTCTTCTATATGGCTTAACACTATTAGATCCATCATTTATCTTGTGGCTATCACATATGGCCATTACATTAGTTGGATATTGAGAATGTGTTTCTACATGAGAACTTGTTGAAGGAGGTTTATATAAATCTATCACCTAGTATTCATACTCAAAGAAAAAAGTATGGTTTGTTGACTTTAAAAAGCTACCTATGGGGCAAAATTTCCTTTGCATCAATAATATGTAAAATTCTAAGAAGCACTTCTTGTTATGGGATTTGACCAATTTAGACATAACTATACATTATTCGCTAGGAGACAAGACAATATCTTTATCACTTTACTTATTTATGTTTATGGCATTTTAGATATAGGTAATAATAATGCCACTATATCAAATTTGAAGAAGTAACTTCATTCTAACTACCATATGAAGGACTTGGGTTTGTTCAAGTTCTTCATGAGCATAGTGATAGCTTATTCTGAAGACATGATCAATTAAGATCACTAAAAAATATCATTGTATCAAAAGTTATAATTATTATCTAAGAAATCTTATTATCTTAATGTAATTAGGAACCAAATGAACCATTCGAGCTCAAGCATTTAGGCTAGTCCACTTAGGCGCCTTTGACACCAAGCCCACCATAAGCCTCATTTTGCAACTAAACCTTGGTAGTGTATAGCCTCATACCAAGTGATAGGCAAAAATGAGAAGTTGCACCAATATTTTACTTTGGTGTCACGAATTGGGTGATTAGTCTCATTTGAGTACAAGATAATGCTAACTTTTATAAAATCAACAATCACATCCTTAGCACTTGTCAAAACTTAAACTCATGATCTCACTTTAATATCAATTGTTAGATGCATACCATTAAGCCAAAAGTTATAACTATTAGTTGAGGTAAAACCTTAGCATCTTATCTTCATCATAAGCAGATTAACCACTTGGCTAGCCCACCAAGGCTCTCTTTACACCACACTTAACATATGTCCCCATTGTAGCTAAACCTTTGTGGCATAAACCCCCACAATAAGTGGTGAGTGGACATGAAGGGTTACACTAGTATTTTACTCTAATGCCTTGAGTTAGGTGGCTAGTTCTATTCGAACATAAAGTAACACTAACTTGTAAAAAGTCAATAGAATCTACTTGTGTTAGCATAGTGTACGTTAGAACTCATTTTTTAAAGGGGTTATCAAACTCTAAATCCTTTATAATTTCCATAGAACAAAATAAGAAAATGATATTTATAGAGTTCAATATTATAGTGTCTAATAAATAATAGGGTCCGCTTGTTGATGTTTTTGCACCGTACAAAAGGTTGGTAAGCATATTAATATACCTCACCATCATGAGATCAAAAATCAATTACTCAACCTAGCTCCTCATCCAATTTGTACGTGCTCTGAAAAAGTCGCATTTGGAGGCAATCCTAAGAGTGTGGATATATATTAAAATTAGTTTAGAACTTGGTTTTCTACTCCTTCATCATCCCTATTGGTGTTCACCGCTTTTGTAACTACAATTGGGAAAAATGCCCCATCTTGAGACACTTGACCATGGTGTATTGTGTAAAATTCTAAGATTCTTTGATATTGTGGAAGATAGAGAAATAAACTACCATTTCTAAATCTTCCACTGAATCCAAATAGTAAGTTATGGATTTCATGGTGTGCAAGATTATTCGGATTCTTGGATTATAAAAAAAAGTGTGTAATTCTTTTGCGGTTCATTTCTTTATATTGCAATAATAAAGCAACATTACATGTAGCAAGCAATCTAATTTTTTATGAAAGAACAATACACATAGAGATTACCATTTTGTGCGAGAAAGTTAAAGGATTAATATGACTTATCACATAGAGACTACGGAGCAACTTGCAAATCTACTTACAAGGGCTTTGTACAATAGGCAACAACAACACTTGTTATTCAAGCTCGTAATATTTGATTTGTATAAATCTTTAGCTTAAGAAAGTGCATTACGTGGTCTGATATTTTTTCCTTTACCTTTCTCACTTGAGGCCTCATGTTGGGGTACCCATTCCTTTGCTTTATCGTTGTGCATGTGATACTTGTATAGAATGCGAATACGGTTAGCATTTAATTTTATCTATGTAAGACTTACAAGTTATGATAACTATGTAAAGCAATTTGCTAGACATTTTTGAGTCTAAGACAACAGAGCCCTTGGGCATCCCACCTCTTCTTTGCACTCTTTATTCAAAGTGCATGATACTCTCATTTCCGCTGCATCTCTTAACACTTAGATTCTGACCTACATGGAGTCCTGTATAGTTGTAGTTGTGACTGTTGGGACTAGAACATTGTCAAAGTAGTAAACCCATTAAGGTGTTGCTATACTTGGGAACTTGGCTCCCTTTGAGGCATAAAAATGGAGATGTACCTTCAAATAGAGCGCTAGTTCCATGGTTTTATTAACTTAGTGTCCACACGGTGTTGCTTAACCCAAATGCTGCTTCAAGTCTATTAGAATTATCCATACGCTTCTTTTTCTGCCAGTAGCTTAATCATGGGGATGTGACTGAACAGTGTAATTTATACATCTAGCCAAAAAGGTTAAAAATTTGGGAAAGGCACAAATTAGACTCTTCTCGTTTTGGCCTTATTAACGAGGACAACATGTTAGTCTCGGAGAACCATCAATGACAGTGTCTGACTGGACAGACTGCTATGAACAACCTTTACTAGCAAAAGAAATTACCCTTAGCAGCTTAACTGCTAGTAATTTATCACTGGGCAAATAAATACTACGGAATGGAGGATTTCTGCCACATGCGTTGTAAAGCTTGAACGATGAAAGCAACTAGAGCATTAATGAAAACCCCTCATTCATAAATACAGACAGCTGATACACGTATACAAATAATTCTGGCCACCAGAAAATGAAAGCCGGTCTGAACTTTAACAACGAAAATATTAGGAGAAGAAATTTTTTCTTTTCTCCTTCCAGTTCTCCCCTCTCACATCCTTTAAGAAGGAACTGGAACAAACTGTAAAAGAGAAGAGAAAAGGTAAATAAAAATGGAGACCCAAGTAGCCTGCCTGCGCATGAGGTCAGACACAGAAGAAACTCCTCTAATCCTCCACAGTTGCTCAGGAAAAAGGTGGTAATAAGCAGGTCCCGCAAAATCTTAGGCCTTTCATCAAGCTTGTAATAGTGCCAATTCCAAAAGCAAAAATTGAAAGCAGACTTCAGATTCTGAAGCCTGCATCTCATGCACCAATTTAAACAAACCATACCAGGAATGTCGCTCTCCATCAAGCGACTTCCTGGCACCAGAAGGCAGTCTTTGCCCAGTTTCAAGTGGTTTGGCCAACCACTTGCATCCACAGAGCCATCTTGCTCACCTCTGAGAAAAAATCTGCATTTGTCAAACAAATTCATCATATACAAGTACTAGTTTCATGTGCCATGGAAAATAATGGATTGAAAAAAAGATTAACTATGACTCTTGTAAGTGTCCTTTGTGGTAGACATTTGCAACTTCAGTCTTCAGGGTCATCAGCCATGTTCTTCACACGAATTTCCACAGCCTTCAGATCTCGAAGATGTTGTAGGATTTCTTGAAGAAGATCCATTCCTTTGTCTCCCTTCTTTATGGAGCCCATACAGTGTTTGAGAAACTCCCTATCTGCTTCCAGAGCTTGTAGTCTCTCGTAAACATGATCCACCTCATCTTCAATGGCTAGTTTCTTGGTGTCCAGTTCAAAAGTTGGTACCAAGGAATTTTGCATTTCAACATACTCAAGTCCACCTTTTTCTTCAGATAATAAACCTTCTTCGTTTTCAATATTGGTGGCATCCAAGAGGGGAAGGAGCCTCTTTGCCATTGAACTCATACTTTTTCCCTCCGTATAATGTTTGTCATTATGAAATCCGTTTGAAATCCCGTTTTCTTCAGGACTAGTAAAATCATGATCTTCACACTCTTTGGCACCAGACGTTGAGGAATTCCCAACTGATTTCCCATCCTCAAGATCTCCTTCATTATCACCTAATGTGATTAGCTTCTCCTCAAGTGCTTTTAGCTGGTCCAGAATGGATAGCCTCTCTTCCTCGTATTCTGCCAATGATTCATCAAGAGCACTCATGTGCTTGACACAGTCCAGTGCCATTTCCTCCAAATCCAAGACTGCATTATCAGGGCTATTGTTTTGACTGCTATCTTGATGGCCAGAAGAGCTACTGTCTTCGTCCTTTGCTTCGCGATTCAGATCTATGGATAATTCATCACTGTCGTCGGCATTGCTGCAAGAAGCAGAAGAGTCTCTACTTCTTAAACTTCCATTTTTAATTCGTCTCATCATTCTCATCTTCTCTTTCGTTTCATAATCCAAGACCTTCTGGCGAAATATTTCCAACTCTTTTTCAAGTTCTTTCTTCTCCTTCTCTCTCTTGACCATAAGCTCATTCAACAGTTGCAAGGCTTCCTGGTCATATTCAGCTTGTTCTTCCATCATCCTCTGGTATTGTAATGCCTCCATCTGCATCGCTGCTTTTTCCTCTTGAAGCCTGGTTATCATAGCCATTGTCTGGTTTGCAGCTATTGCTGATGCACTCCTCTCTTCTTCTAGTTCTGCATATAGAGCATTTAAGGCTTTTCTTTCAGATGCTAGTTCTGCTTTCAGCCGTTCAATGGTATTGACCGGATCACCGCCTTCCATTTCACTTACCACACTTCCATCCAAGGATTCTTCAGCTCCTGGTTCTCTTTTCTCAAACAGTAATAGTTTCTTATGCAAGCAATGGAGACTCTCAACCGAAGTTGGTGTATCCGGAAATTTCTCTTCCTCTGCTTCGTTAGGCTCTGAAGGCATAGATGCATGATTGTTTATCCCTTCTTGAGTCTTTTCGATCAAAATGTTCTCTTCTCCCGTTGCAGATTTCCCCATGGATATTGGACCTAGTAAAACCAGTTTTGTATAAGACTGCTTATAACTGATTACCAAGTAATTGGAGAGAATATGTGAGGCTTACCAAGGTCATTCTGAGCCACAAGTACATCAGAGGCTGCAGAACTTTTGGCAGGGTCATTGATAGTAGAAGGCTGATGTTGTAGGCATGACAATGAAGAACCTTCTTTTTCCTCGGGCTGGTCTTCAGCTGCATGGTCAGACGCTTCTTTACCTATCAAGGTCGTGGCTGTAGTTTCATCAGATGGCAGATTAAAGCTATCCATTCCAGATGCTGAATTTTTAGAGAAGCACAGGACATTAATAGAGAGAAGCAGTGTAGGGGAAAAAATAGATTTCCAAGGAAGATTCAATTAACAAGAGGGTTTCACCGTACCTGCTAGATCATCGGGTTCTTCCACTGCTACTCCTTCGTTGAGGGACAAATTTGGAGTTTCTTGAGCAATATGAACTTCCCTGCATTCCTCACTGACCGTATCTTCTTTCCTTTCTACCACTTCTGGAGTTGAATCTTTGTTAATTTCTCCCTTACTGATCTCCGGGCTTTCAGATTGGCCTTCAGTTGCCTTCTCTGCATTTTCACTTCTCTCGAACAGTACTTGCTCTGTCAAGGCATTTAGACTTGTTTCAATCGGTGCCTCAGATTCAGGCGGTATATTTCGATCATCATTTTCTTTTAGATTATCCTCTTCCAAGCTGCGTGATAGTTGGTTTGCCGTTGTTGAAGAATCAATCAACTCAACAGGGATCAAACGACTCAACTCACAAGTGATATAATCCTCCAAATGCATATTTATCATTTCAAGCGACTCATCTTGTCCACTGCAACGCTGATACATAATACCATCAAAAGATTTAGGTAAAAAACTAGTACCGCCGGAGCCCTGCTCAGAGTCTAGTAATGTTGAACAATGTCCTGGTGCCGCTTCAAAGAAGCAAAAACTGCCAACATGAGGAAGCATCTTATGCTCATTTGCTATCCCATCATCACCACCATTTTCTTCCCAGTTGTCTTCATGGATCTCATTGTCCTCTTCTTTGTGATTTGATGCAGAATTAGATTTGCTTGGTTCTGTGTACTCACCTTGACTGTTGTCATCATCCACTGCTTCTATGACGATATTGTCTTTCTCGCCAAAATCAAAAGCTCCGCAAGAAGGTTTTGGAAACCAAAAAGAAGGATGCAATTTGCTTCCCAAGCTCTCATTGCAGCATGAACACCTGAAAATCATTTCACCATTTTCAAAATGGTTGTCACTTTCCCAGGGGATAAAAGAAATCCTCTGCGTCCTGCCTAGGGAGCTGTCGCTGTAACCTGGCCTAGAGCCTAAGCAGTCGTCACACATATTATGGGTTTCAGCCAATTTTTGGTGAGTTGAACAGTAGCTCAACTTGGAAACTTCAGCCGCATGAGTTTCACACACAAGATCTCTGAAAGAGTTTGTGATCTTACCAGGCTCCAGGAAACGATCAACTCTAGAACACAATACACAGGGTGGTTTAAGGCCAAAGTAATTGGAAAACTTGGTGATCAAATAACTAAACAAAGAGTTGACGAGGAGGAGGGTTATCAAGACCCACTCAAGGAACGCATAAACTAGGATTACAACGATCTCGTTGGTGTTTCTGTACAACATGGTTGCAAACTTGTTGGTAGCCATGGATTTGCTATGTTTTTCTTGTTATCCTCACATCAATGCATAAAACATGAGGAGAGACGGAGAGAGAGAGAGAGAGAGAGAGAGAGAGAGGAAGAGGGAGATATCAATGTCAAAATGCTTTTGAAGTTTTGACAGAACAACACAAACCGGATAGGTGCAAGAGAAACCAGGATTGTTCTCAAGATTGTGTGTTTGTTACTCCACCAGCTTATTATTCTTTAACTTTTGTCAATCTGAGTTGAGACTGTAATTATACTGCTATTAAAATATACGACTTACCATGGTCGATATGATGACTATCTTAATACATAACCCAAAAATGACGTGACAGGAAAAGGAAAAAGGCCTGTATGCTTACAAAATTTTGTACGAAGCAATGGAAAACAGTTTAATGGTGTTAAAGTCAGGAAAGTTCATCGTTTAGGAGATACAATGTTATAGTAATATTAGAATTTAAGTTGATCCACTCCCATTTTTACTCAATTTTAAGCTTTTAAAGTATTCTTAATATACCAAAGAGCATTCATTCTATTCCATTTAATCTTAGATTCAAGTTATACTTGTGTTGGAGAGAATATTAATGATGAAAATCTCATCTTATTTCGAAGAGATTTTCAATTAAATTTTAAAATTTCTAATAAGTAAAAATTAACTATGTAATAATTCAAAAAATTCTGTTGAATAATTTACAATCACTCAAGTTCACACACTCAAGTACTAAACTTAAAATCAAAAGTTTTTAGATATTATTTTCTCTCAATTGAATCAGACACTTATCAAAAATAATTTATGGGCTACTGTTAAGTTCCAGGAACTAGATGCATGATCAGGGAGAGGGAGAGGGAGATGTATGTGGATAGACATGAAACCACTTGCCTAGAATATGCAACGTAAAGTAATACCAATGATTTAAAATATTTCCTTCTTGTAAGGCAAAACATTTATTAGAATGAGTTCACTGTTCTTGGCATGGAAATCAGGTGACTGTTGAAACCGATCGCATACTTTTGCCCCATTCGTCCGCTTAGCTTTTATTTGGGCCACACCACGCGCATGAAAATGAGCTGGTGGACCATGAATGCATTTGTAAAGTAAAGAATGGGCCCTACTGCAATGCCGGAGTTAGACAGACGCTCTTACCAAGTGAGAAATGGCGATTGTTTATACAATCCTTGCACTCGATTTTCAACAATCCGCTGTTGTCCTCAAACATTTCATATGGGGTTTTCTTCAACATTTGTCAAAGCTTTTGATTAGTTTAAGTGATGTAGAACTACATTAATTGCATACAACTTGGGATACTGATTCAAAGTTAAAGTGATTGACAGGGAATGATGAAATATGGTTGTCAAACAATGGCAGCCATGATGGAAAGGCTGAGAAGAAAGAAAAAGTGGGAAAAAAAAAGGGGAGTATAGTGGATCAAATTGGGGGACCGTGACAGTGATTTGAGACCCTTTGTGTGAATAAAGCTGATAACAATGTCTGTGGGATCAAGTCCTTCCTTCCTGCTTTTGCTTTTGGAGCTCCGCTTTGGCTTTTGAAAAGTTCGTTCCTGGATTTGAGAAACACAGAATATTAATCAAAGAATCAACCTCTGAAGCGTACAATAAACCTTAACTAAAGGGGGAACAGAAAACTAAAAATGGAGCACATTACCGAAGATTAGCGACCACCATGAGTGGATGATCTATTAGATATTTATATACGGTCTGGTAGTCCTACATGCACCTGCTGCACATGGAAGCTCACTACTGATGGTGAAGAATACCTAATCCTTCTCCCCGACCAGATATGAATCTGAACTGAGAAAGCGGGTTAATAGTCTTGGACCTTTCAAAAAGTTGTTGGTGAGGAAGTTTTTAGACTTAGAAACAGATCTTTTATGGGGGTCTCTAGTGAAAGTGACCTTCATTTCTTCTGAGGGAACAAACGGCGATGATGGGTGGTCTTAACTCCACTCGGGGTTCCACCTGCAACCAATACAAGACAATGCATGGATAAATGCTTTGGAGGCAATTCCTACTGGCCAACAATTTGGACAGTGTAAATGTCTGTAAAAAGACTAGTCAGTTAAGTTGGTGCGTCTGGTCTGCCAAACCTTTTATAGTTATATATTAATGGAGGATAGTGCTAAAATAGCAGACGAATGGACAGATTTGAGCGTGAAAGCATTCATGAAAAGTTGCTCCAGAGACAGCCGCAATGGCATGATACCAAATCCCCATGCTATTTGGGGTTGCCTAAGCATATGTATACATATATTTTTTACAATGGATTTTCGTAGATTGGTCCAACCATCTATGAATCAGATGATTCATAGCCTAAAGTTACATAAAGTTACAAATAGTTGCAAGAAGAAGTTATCCACCAACCGGCACAGTGACCTTGATCTTATTGTTCATCCAAGTGGAAGGTCCTTAATCACTCTTAGTGAAGGCTTTTTTACCTTTCTTTTCAGAATGGGGGTAAGATATCCAGTACCTAATTTAGCAGGCACTGACATTCTGATCAATAATAGTATTATTCATGGCATCATATGATGCTATGGCTGTATATTTCATGGTCAAGTTTGCTTCAACTTCATCTCTGCATCATAATAACAACGCAAGCGGAAGCAAATTTGAACACACAGCACGAAAGTTTTGGAAAAAGATCGAAAGAAGAAAGGCTAATACAATATGATAGGATTTTCCTTTACATTAGTATTAATCATCTTCTAGCGATCAAAGAGTTCATCCTACAACTACTAGGACCTCGATAAAAGTAGCTACTGTTAATTATCTTGAGTAACTTTTAGAGTTAATTGTCTTGAGTATTTCAATTTGTATCTGTATCATCCTCAACTTCTTGGCTGTCCTCCTCCGTACTTAATTGGTTCATCATAAACCTCCAGCTGTCACCTTCCTCTATCTTCCACTGTTTCTTTAGTTCGAAGATTGCTTTGGATGCTGCAATAGCAATGGCTGGGTTACTATCTTCAGCCAGTCTCTGGAAGAAAACGAGAAAAATCAGTTTCTTCATTCATGTTAAGAATCCACAGGTCATCTAGTGTATTCCTTTTAAACTATATCATCCACCACCTGCAACGCTCCCATGCCTGCATTTCCAAGAGTCCACATGGAAGGTGCTGCTGCTAATGCTTTGGCTAATGCTTGTCTATACCAAGAAAACAAGAACATATTATCCAAGGAAATTTTATATGCGCATATATTTGTCTGAGCATACACGTATATATCAATAAACCAGGTAACCTAAGTATTGGGGCCAGAAAGATCTGATATTCTTGCTGGCATAACTTGCTGGACTGACTAAAATAGCACTTCCCTCAATGAAAATTTCACAACTTTTCCACTTCATCATGCTTGAAAGACGGATGAATTAAGCAAAAAACTCAAATTGATATTATTGTTGTGATAAAACCTAAAAGAACCTTGCTTAAAAGGGTTACCTAGTGTTGACATCGGGAGAAATTGAACATTCTGCTAACAGGGATGCACTGCTTTTACCATCCATAGCATCAAGATCTATAAGAGTTGCAATCAACAGCTCGAGCTGCTCAGATAAAAGAGTGGTAAGTTGAAAGACATTGAAATTAATGGCTCACTCAGACGAGGAGTATGAATGCGTAGAGTTATCAACCTCTTCAGGATCAGTATAGTCGATCCCATCAGCTTCAGAGAGAGCTGATGCCATACTCCAGTAAGCTTCCTGCATATAAGCAAAAGAGATCACTACAAATGTCATGATTCCTGAGGCAACTGAGACAGAAATAGTTTTAGACAAAAAAAAAAAAAAAAAGAACCTGAATTGCAGTAATGCGATCAGCAGACACTTCCCCAGGGAAAAAATCAAGTGTTTTCCCGTTCTTCTCGAGTGTTATACAGCCCATTGCACTATTTGCTGAAAGAGTATTTTCTTCCTTATGCAGAGGACTGAATTGCAACATATCAGAAAATTAAGCTACCAATGCTACTTACTTTCCCCTCCACAGGGAACGGGGGAAGAATGTTACATAAAGTAAGAATAACCTTACAATTTGTACATCTTGCTCACCATCATGTCATGGATATTTCTGACAAACTGCATACTCATGAAGAGAAAAGACCATAAGTTCCAAGAGACATAAAAAGGAGTAGAGTAAACATAAGCGAGTTGCACATCACTACACAATTAAAATACAAGAAATAAATTAATAATTAATTTATGCCATTAATTAACAGGTTGCAGAATATATCAGTTCACCTCTAAAGCCATGAAGGCGTCTTCCATTGCACGTTGCTTTGCTCGGAAGTCAGCAAGGCGTAAATCATCCTGAAAGTAAGTCAAAACCAAGTGTGCATCAAAATTGTGTACTACTAGAAAAAAAGGTCCAAAACCGAGGTCGAAACGCAATGTAATTGTACACTTAGGACAAGCTCCACTGACGATTCTGAAGGTGTAATGAGACAACATTGGACACCTGCCAGATTTTGTCTGCCCACATCTTCAAACTAGTAAAAGCTCTATGAGTTTCCATTAATTAGAAAATACGCTAGGATAAAACTAAGGTCTTTTTCCCTTGATCAGACGCAGCATGAGTTACTAACAATATACATAAAAAAAATAAATAAACTAAGGTGTTCTTTCATTTAATGCAATCTTCTCTGTGCACACTTCAGTTTCACCCTTCTTAATCGATCAAAAATGATAATGTATGCTCTCCGAGAACAAAACAATCCTAAATTGCTTAGATTCTGCACTCTTTTACACTCATCAAATGAAGCAATTATTAATAATTATATAGTAGAGGCACCTTTAGAGCTCCATCACTCCAATGCTTATCAGCAGCCTTCTTCAATCTAGACTGGGCTTTGTCCGTCAAGATCTGCCAGAGGATACAAAGATCACAAAAAATGTTAACCACAAAGAAGCCATGACAATGGTCAATTCATTCATTTACGACAAAGTAAGCCAATATTCAAAAACATAGCTATAGCGTACCGTAGCAATATTGTGAAGCCGTTCAGCTTTTGCTTTCACATGGCGGTCAATTCTCTCAGTATCCTCCCTTGCCCGTGCTACACAATCCAACGATTGGCGCACACACACACAAAAAAAAAAAAAAAAGGAAGGAAAAACAATGAGCCAAATTGAACCAAATTATACATTTATGCACCACGTCAAACGAAAATAAGACCAAATGGACAAATAATTGCACATTTGAGCACTCTGCAGGATGGAATGTTTTCCATTTTTGTTTTGCGGAAAAAAGCCACCAACCAAACCCCACTGCCATGCCATCCCTCCACCCCCAGCGCAGGGGGCAAAAAACCAAAAAATTTCTTACAGCACAACCCTTCCCCTCACAAAAAAAAAAAAAAAAACAAAGGTAAAATAAAATAAAAGAAAGAAACATAATAAAAGGCCACCACATAATAAGAATCCACCACTACAAAAGGGAAACAAATAGTCAAGCGATGCAATTATGAAAAACATGTAACATTAAAGTTCTGCAATGCTACAAATTGGATCCCTTGCAGTACATTCTTAAATTACTACATTAAAATCGAGAAAACAGATATTGAGAATTTGAAAAGCTAGCAAAAGCAGACAGAAAGGAAAAATTTACCATCAAGCTTAAGGAACTCTGACCCAAGAATAGCTACACCTTGACGTGCTCGAGCATCCAATCTCATTATCCCACTGGGAAAAAATGGCACATGATGAGCAGTACTCTAAATTTACTTAGAACCAAATGGTTCAAAGGCATGAATTTATAAGATATGCAAATTTATTGTAAGTAAGCTAATACCAAAAAGCAATCTAAAGCCATCCAATAAGAAACATTATGGCTTTGTGACACAGGCCCAATCTAAATATAAACATTCTATGACAGCTTACTCAACCGAAACTTGTAGCACATGATTCAATAAATGATGGATCATCTGGTGCAAGCTCACATTTTTGCCATCATTTCCAGTTTTTCACATAATCTATATGTTGTATCGAGACAAGGGATTCATGGTCATTGCGAGCTTTTCTGAACAAGTAATTAGGCGCAACATTAGATTGCTGAAAATCTTACCGAGAAAGCAAGACAATGTCATTGCGAGCTCTTTCATTTACGTACTTTGCGTCATTGTAGACAAATTTACAAGCTTCACACAAGCCTTTGCTGGAGTGAGTATTATTGGGCACGACTAGATGCTTATTTTCTTCATCTCCGATTTGCACACTGATTTACAATAGAATTTTAGCAGCATAAACAGAATGCATTAGTAGCACCAACTATCATCGAAAGCTCAACACAAGTCATTGTCAGAAAGCATGAAATTCAAAAATCCTTAGGTAAAGAGGCATGAGTGTTTCTTCCGGTTACAACTGAAGTGATTGCCAGAATAAATAAATCCATGTTAAAAAAAGGGGATAAATAAAAACTCATTAAGTCCACACATGCAAACAAGGAAGAGACCATATTACAGAGAACAAAACTGAAAGAAAAATAATGAATGACCTCACTTCAAAGGTAGAACAACAATGTGAGGAAAAAGTTTTACTTTATAGAATTGATTCAAAGTAGTGAATGACCTCAATTCATAGGTCGAACAACAAAGTTGAGAATGACTTTTACTCTGTGGAATATTTACAAAATACATCTGACGGAAAAAGGACAGAAGCAACTTAAAATAACAATAGCCACCGTGAATCTTACACGCTCGTGTTACCCACTTTTGCTACATTATCCTCTCATCTAACGATACCTACCATTTCACTTTTAGCTAACAATGTAAATCTGTTGGCTACTTTCTCCAATTCCCAGCTTTTCTGATAATATTATCATTACAGATCCTTTAGAAAACAGCCAAAACCACAAGCATTATATATAGCATACCTAGCAGATGATCAAGATTTGTGCAAATCATGATGTCCAACTTACTAATCAAGTCTTTCTTAGATGCCTATATAAAGCATGCAGACAGAAACACTTGCATGTTAAAAAAAGGGGAAAATGCTCCATGACAGAAACACTTGCTTGTTAAAAAAGGGAAAAATGCTCCTGTCTAAACACTATTATTGCAACCAGTGGTGCAAAACATTAATCCCCATCGACACTTAATTTTAGGATACATATGGAGGTGATAACCATGAGCCTGCCTGACACGTTAGATACTGGCATATGCTTTTACCATTGAAAGGGAAAATTAGTGATTTTATGCTCTTTGCTCAGTAAAATCATTCATCAAAAGTTCAATTTTACGTTCCATGGCTGTTGCAACATAAAAAAACAGTCGGATCCATTTCAACTTAGTGAATTAAGAACAGAGACAGATGACACCTTCTCCCCTAGTATGGATGCTGCGGATTTCCCATCTCCTACACCTTCATGTCAAATAGAATGACCTTATTTGTTTATTTATCTCACAGAAATCCATAAAATTTGGCTGCTTAAGAATACATGCACCATGGTCAAATTTTCTTTTCAAAACAAGGGGGGTTCATTTCAATACGATGCAAAATTCCTATAGGAAAGGTAAAATTTCAATTTTATTCTGTATGTCTTCTCAAATAGAATTGATGCTTGGTACATCCTTGTGCTTACCTCGACATGTTTTCACAATCACCATAAGTTCTAACACATTCCTTTGCTTCAGTCTTATGTGTTCCTCTGGACCGGCATAACACAGAAGAACCTCTAGAGACAATGAAGTTAAGAGGTTTTTGACATATGCGCCACAAACCCGAATCAGAAAACCTTGATTTCACTCCCATTATGTGCCCATGGCTCAGTTGCTTAAGTTCCATTCCTTGGCTTGAAAAATTTGATTTATCATGTTGTGGTGACATGGCAAAAGAATAAGCAGGTCCTGGTGATCTAGTGACACTTTTCCTATCAGTCACCGCAGGACCACTTGAAAGCTTGCCTGGAGTAAGTGCCATGGAAAGGATCAACAAGGTCGTGAAGTGACTTAAAGCAGCATTTCCCTTGCAGAAGCTTAAGTCTAGTAAGACCAAAATAGCATTATCAGGCAGTGTCACATATTTGATATGAAGTTTTAGGTAAAGAATATTCTAGCAATGAATATCTAAATGCAAAAACATTTTCACATAACACTTCTGACTGCATTGGAAATGAAGCATGACAAAGAAATACAAAACAAAAGATTAAGAGAATTTAACATCCCTATAGTCAAAACACCGCAAAACATAAATCATCGATTGTTATAACAGTCAGTATCACCTTAGGGACTGAAAAAGTAATTATCTTCCGGTAGAAGTCACCTTAAGGAGAGATCTCAACAAATATCCGAGAGAAGTTGCTCATGACAAATAGTCACTGTTTACATTTTTGCAATTGCATTGCTGTTTATCAAAAAGTATCTTTAGTAAGCAGCTTTAATTCAACCACAAATGACTTGCAGCTCAGGACAATCCCATAATACTTTACATATTACTTAAAATATTTTCGTCCAACCTCAATCACGAGTTCTAATACATAGGAATTATAAGTTTAGGTGAAGTATTTTCCGGAAATGTGTTAATATTTAGGCCTTGCCCAATCAAGAAAGATTTTCACACGCACATATTAATTTGTATCTTAGTTGTGGACATAAAATACAAGCAATTTTCTGCTAATTTTTCTCCAAACTTCCAGCTTCAAGAGTCTCTCATCAAGCCAAAAAGGTTGCTTCTGCTTCTTCTTTTTTCAATTTCTTTTCTCATTCTTGCTGCAAGTGGATTCATTTAATTATGGCCAGGGACTGGTGCTCAGATACCAAAAGGTGCACCAAAACAAAGCTCTCCAACAACCCCAACATGAGTGCCAATAGACTGGCTTAGCATCCCTAGACTTTGTCTCATACAACAAAGCAAACCAATCATCAATCATAAATAGCTTCCAATCCTTATGAGAGTTTTTAAATTGGCCACAGGATCCTCAGCTGATCTGACCTGACCATCACAGGTGCTTTGTAACCAGTATAACCATTTCACCATTATTGTACTCAAACATAGAAAAACTAATGCTTAAGAGGCGACTCACCGCACCAGATACACTATCTCATCAAGCAACTCAATGTGACACATCTGTAGCAGTCCAACCTCAAACACCTCACTATATTTCCACAACCCACTCTCATAACAATTTCCTAAATGTAAGAAACGTAGCTGTTCAAACAGATTGCGGTTCTGCCTGATGTAAAATCTAGAAAACCAACACAGAAACAGAAATCAACTGCACTAGATATCAGTTTGCTAAGACCCTACAACGCAAAAATAAATTAGTTATGAGGAAACGCTCACAACCTTAAGCTACTGAGATTGCCTCACTAATACCGCCAAAATTTTAAAACAATGGAATATTCTTTGGCTAGAAGATTGTACGGATCAGAGACATCTCTCATCTTAACGAGAGCTTTCATAAGACTTCATAGTATAGATGCACCACCCCTTAAATTGTTTCTGACATTCCAACTTTCTTCTTTATCTTGGATGTTTCCAATAATTCTCTTGTGATAAAAGCATCTATGTCCCACATACACCCTTCATTAGAACATTATCAGGCTCAGATGTTCCGGCTAGAATTTTGATTTCATCATACAGACAAGCAAAAGAAATAATTGCATATAAACCAAAGGTAACATATATACATCACAAGTAAACGATAAATTTATATTTCATCGTCCACAAAGCTAAAGTTCATGGAAGCCATGCATCACGTTCAAATCCAACATCCAGATAAGGATCAGATGAGCTATTATTTCAAACTTCTCCTATGCACTCCTATTCAATTTTCTTTTCCCTTGCTCTCCAGAATCACCATTTCTGCAACAATTTTCTTCCACCATCTGCATGCGCCCATTCTTGAAGTTCACATTATCAAGCACCTGAATTAGTCTAGGAACCAGCATTTTACTCACTAGTTCATTACCCAGGGACAATCAACCTTGTAACCTCAAGATAAAGGGGAACATATGTGCCGGCCGAGAATCAGCACTCCACACTTTCGCTCGACTGATAATGGTCCAATCATCACGAATTTAATGGAAAAAAAAAAAGGACTCCAATTTGCCATCATATGGGTTGCTCATAAACTAACCAGTAATAAATTCTACAGAGAATGTTGCTTCTGAAGCTATAATTCGATCTACGGCAGTACTGTATGGTTAACATTCATCATCATCACAAAGTATCAACTAATCTGACATCATAAAAGAAAAAAAAGTTACAGAAAAACAAAACCTGCAAAAAGGGGAAAAAACCAGCACCCCGATCTTGCTGACTAAAGCTTAAACGAAGAACATGAAGAACACCCACTAAGTGTAGATTAGAAGCAATCCAGAAAGCGAGAAAAGCAATGGGACTGAGTGAACCTGTGGGATGCAGCACTCACTTTCCAGAGAGAGCGAGGGGGAAAGGAATGTTAAGAAAGCGGGTACATTTGTACTGAATGGAGTGAGCCAAGGCGCAATACCAACAAAATTGGGGAAGAGAATTTGCGACCACAAGCTCGGCCTGTGGCCCCAGGAAGGCCAACAATACTAAATTTTGTATAGAACGACATACACCAGTCCCCGGCATTTACACGTTCGCAGTCCCTTACATCTGCAGCATCCCATGGAGTTAAGAGCGCCACGTCGTGTTATTCTGTTGTGTCCTCTTTTCCTCCACATTGACGAAGAAACCACGGATAACTGTCCGAGGATTTGTGTGCCTTCAAGTGTATGCTGGGGTTCATTTAGGTTGTCCAAATCGGCTTGCATGATTTGGGTGTGGTCTAAAAGCAATTGCAAGGATGATTCGATGAACTAGTTTACTTGAGATGATCCAAAACAAAATAGAGATTCTTATACATATTTTTATTATTGTTTGAGTGCAAAAGAACTGAATGGATAACGCCCTTCCATATTTTATATTTACTTTATACACAATCTGAACTCCATGGAAGCCACCCATTCAACTCAACCTCCAAGAAAAGATCAAATCCTCAAATGGGCACCCATCTCCTCCATCCGTGTCAAATCAAAAGGGGTCATCATCAGCGTGATACGCATAGAAAATTGGCTTCTACCAAGGACCTTTCGACTCTAGTATTCTTCCAAATTTTCACTCCTATATGTGAAAGAGGTTACCATTTCCGATGACTAATCCATGAGGATAATTTTTTTTCTTCTGGCAATTATAATTATTTTATGAGTTCCTATTCAAGCTTTTATTTGTTATAAAAATGTTTAATAAATAAATTCAAGCGTTTTCTTCGAGTACTAGAAGTTAAAAACTATACAAAAATACACGCAAGTAAGAATGATAGCTTCTGGACTTATCTTTTGATTCAGCGTCGCCATAGTAGTTTATCCATTAAAAGTATCCATGAGACGAACAGTACGTGGAGGGACACTAAGCGTTATCCTTCTGCAAATGCCTTCAGCCCACACAAAGTGGATATGGAGATTAAAAAGAGAAAAAAACAAGAAAAAGTGTTGCATTTTCAAATCCACCAGATGGAAAGAATGTTAGCCGTGTCATTTCTCAACGCAAAAGTTCTACAGGCCAAGTGGGTTTTCAAAGCCCAAGCCCAAACATCATGTGATGAAGAAGATGATTGATCTCAATTTGTCAACCGTGGACAATGATGAAGAGAACTTGAAATCTTGCTACGAGGAAGATTATCCATTGTTGGGCGTCTTGGGATGCCTGTTATGTGAGACAAGATCTATTGATGATGATAATAAAGTATCATATGAGAATGTTGACTCTTATGAGTCATGATTGAAGTGTGTAGTAAAGGAGTAGGTCGTTTGGCACATGAATGGGCAGGTATGTCCAAAGTTTTGTTAGAACTAAAATGTTTTTTTAATTATGTTGCATTAAAATTATCTAAAGTAACTCCAATAAAAAGAAATATTCTTGGCTTTGTTAAAATTAAAATATCTTTTGTCATGTTGTCTTAAAATTATTTAAACTCTTATAAAAGGAAATGTAATTGACCGTGTAATGTAATAGAAAAATAATATAATCAACTTTGCTCTCTTTATTTTTCCTAACTCTAAAATATAAACTTCTTTTAAGAAAGATAAAAAAAAAAAATTTGTAGATATTCTCCTCCCCTCATTATATAGATCACAAAGCTTTGCACTTCTTGATACACACTTACACGAGTTCTTTGAAACCCTACAAAATCATAGTTCAAGTATTTTAATGTTAGAACTAGAAATTCAAGGTTTTTATTTATATAATAATATTTAATAAATAATTTCAGTAGCCTTCTTAGTTTGGAACTTTGCTTAGACAATGTAGAAGATAAAGGGAAGTTTTAACAAAGGAACAATAATAAGAAAGGACAATGTTTCCACTCAGCTCTAAGTAGAATATATTCTTCCAAGGAGCACGAAACTATGACTTAATCATAAATTGACTATTATTTTATGTGGTCAAGTCAAGACTTGTTAATTATTTTGTTTCTTACGATCAAGAGCAAAAAATAAATAAATAAAAAACATCACCCAAGTATCTTAAGTTCAAATCTCCTCAATTATATTTTTAGTTAACTTAATCATGTTTTGAAATATGCTATTGTTCTCCAATTTAAACTATCAAGTAAAACTTAATAAGGGTATGGATTATCTAATAAAAAACAAAAAAAATAAAACAATCATCATCAAATTAGCTTTCACTTGAGATTCCTCGAGTGATAAGAGGCAGTATGGCAATGATTTTAGCCGCTGACATCATTGATTACAATCTTGTCACTTATTCCTGTGAACTCCATACCACCAGTTAAAATGCCTTATTGTATGATAACAAACCCTATTGATTTACATATAACAATACTTATACCTAAGAATAATAGCCGTGAACATAATACTCGTGAACAAGAGTAGGTAGTGATCATATCAATCCAAATCGACAACAATAATGAAACAATTGTAAAGGTGGGAGAGACGACTATAATGACGATAGGTAGACAGTGATCGTGATAAATGACAAAAACAATGATGGTGATGGAAATGCCAATTAGCAAAGGCAATGTTAACAACAATAGCAACAGTAGTATGAGGAATAAAACGGTTCAAAGATCATAAAAGTAATTGAATTTGGACACTAATGAAAGCCTTATATTCAGTATATCTAGGACATCAACATTAGAGATCTTCAAATTAAAATTTTAAAAAATTAAATTGACATAGTGGATATTCGGACCTCCACTTAGTATTCCATATGGGTTTCCTAGACAATTAAAAAGATTCCATTCTCATATAGTTTAAAATAGTGTCTGACCTACTGATGACTAGTTGAAGACTTAAATAATTATCTCTACAACGTGCACGATTCAGTCTAATTAAATCAAGGTGATCGTAACGATAGATATTTACATAGGAGACTAATACTTTAATATGTCTATCAAAATTTAGTGGCATAAAATGGTTATGGGGGGTCACGTGGTTGACAACATGGTATTTTAGATTCACGGGAATTTAGGGGGCCTTGCGTGGATTACGAGTCGAATGAGTGATGATCACGAGGGCTCATTATTTTCAAAGGAGTTAAACGCATGTGGAAAAGTGAAGCTAATCTCATATTATTAAGGCGTGGAATATGGTTATTTCTTTC
Organism: Casuarina equisetifolia; assembly: GCA_028551475.1. NCBI lineage: Eukaryota > Viridiplantae > Streptophyta > Magnoliopsida > Fagales > Casuarinaceae > Casuarina > Casuarina equisetifolia. The sequence goes on from CM052361.1 coordinate 5,940,886, forward strand.
TACTTTGGAAGCCGGTTGTTTATATGGATTTGGATCTCCCTTATATGGTATCATAGCATTTTCCTTTAACATCTTTATAAATTTTGGTAAACTCAATCTATATCGGAAATATAAATGGCAAGTTTTATATTCTAGTGTGGATTTTATGTTCATATGTGATGAAATCTCCCTACTTAAGGTCTTAAAGTTGTGTCATAAAGACCTAAAGAGATAAAAGTATGAGTTATTGATTTTATAAGTGATAAATTTTTTTTGCTTATTATCATAAGGTTTTGAGATGACCTATATACTTCAATACAATATCTAAGTTAAGAATGAACTTTTATTTTATAAACTTTTATGACTTAAAGTTAAGTTTCTTCTCAGTTAACATGCAAGTGAAGAAAGTGTTAAATAAAAACATTGATTTTAACTTTTGTGATAAGAAATGAGAATCAATACAAGAGATGAATTAACCAGTTGAAACAGGCAGATCCTTGAAGAGCATTGGATAAAAACTATTCCCTTCACAAGAAATGTAGGGAGCAGGAACTACAATGATGCGGGCTGAAGAAAAACTGCTGAGAGTATCTTCGCCAACAGCTTAACATCGCAGGCTCATTACAAATGCGGAAAGAATTTTTAAGGGCATTTGGGTCCTCCTTGCTGGGTCTTCCAGTTGTTGTAGCAGGGGCATGCTTGCTTGTTGCCATAGGTGCCAGGGGGAACACAGAGGCACTTGGCGCAGCACTTTTGGCAGAAGAACATGCATGGCTTCTTGTGTGATGTCGCCGAGCACCGATACGTACACTTTGGTTTGCAATCTGGGTGCCACAATCACACCACTTTCATCAGCTCACACAACATAACACAGCTCAAATCATGTACTTGACAACAGACAGAGACACGTACCTGAAGGACTAAGCTTTGTAATGCTATAACCCTGTTCACCAAGAATTAAAGACAGAGAAGTTAGGTCAGGGTTAATGCAAGATGAAGTTTACACCAGACACAGTAAGTAAGCAGATCTTCTTACCTCAGCAACAGTAGAGAATGTGACTAGAAGAATCAGAGAAAAAACCAGGAAGAGGAAGGTGTACGAACGGCCTGCCATTGACACTGTCGAGAAGCACAAGGAGATGCTTTGTGGTGGGGGTGATGTAAAGAGGAGAAGCATACAAGGTTATTTATAAGACATCATCGGGATGATCGAATTCAATCATGAAAGGGATTAGATTGCGTCGTTTCAGGCGATGAAAATGGGGTATTTAGGGTGGCGCCCAACACTTAACCATCCACGTGGGTGGTCGTGGAACAAGAGCGTTATACGCGGCGTGTCCGTTGCTCGGTTTGTTCCTGCTTTTGTTAACTCTAGTAGTTGGGTTATGCTCTTTTTTTACTGTTTTCTTCTCTTTTCAACGAGTTTAGGCCCTACTTTCCGGTGCTTGATTATATCAAGTGGGTAATTCTTTTTCTGTGAGACTTTAATGGGATGGGATGGGATGGGATGGGATGGGATGGGATGTGAATGTGAAGGGAGCTCTAGTGTCCTGGTGCAGTACGGTTAGGTTCGCATGTGAGAGCACATGGCCTTCATTTTCATGGACGGACGAGAACGTGGCTTTCATCATTGTTTACATTTTGGTACGTCGGTCATAAATAACAAAGGCATATTTCTCTCAATTATCACCGCGAGTTGTTGGTCCCATCTTTTGGAGTCATTCCAAGGGAGCGAAAAACAACATGATGAATGTGTCATTGATGAAACACTGATAGAGAAGGCGAGTCTTTAATTAGTACTCAAACCCAGGTCAAGGAATGGCAGACTACGTATCATCATAGCCAGGGAGTAAAAGCTCACCGTATCATCTTCAATCGTCAGCTTATGATTAATGTTTCGCAAGGACAATGCATGTAGAAAAGATAACAAATTTTCTGCTCTTAAACTTGCTTGTTTCCAGATATGTTCACACGCTTTCCTCTTCCATGTGGAGTAGTCGGTGGATGAGAAAGTGTGAATAAATGCAGAGACAAAGTACGTAAGAACTGTCATGGAGTCAAGTAAAGTGGCGTACTTCGCTATTGAGTTAGTGAAATGTATTGTGGTGGCTCATGTCAACTACCATCCATGCAGACGGAAAATGCATACAGCTGTTATCCAACGCATAGTATTTCCTCTCGCCAAAAGTTGAAAGTCCGGCTTTTGTTCCGTCATTTGTGCTGCATTTGTTTGGAAATTTGAAACCGCTGGACCCAATCCTAACCTTGCGTACACACTTCATGTAATCTAGATTTGTTCGTCTTAAATTGCGTGGAAGGGTTCCTGGGTTACATCTTTAGATGGAAGGAGCTTTAATACTAATAGATGGTAACTCTTGAGAAGATCCATGAAAACTAATCTTCCTTTGTCCTTCTGGTAGAATTTTTCTCTCGATCTGGGTCGATGTAGCAAACATGTAGCTAGAGAAGTGCCAACTGAGTCCATATTTTCAAAAAGTAGGATGGTTAGCATGAGGATCTTGGGACAGATCTTAGGGGTGATTAGTTGCTTTCTACAAGTACGTACTGCTCTGCAGGGAGTCGCGTCTATCAATTGGAAGATTCGGATGGCTGATTGGCCAAGCTAAAAGATATGGGACCCCGGCATTCGATTCTTACCGACTCAACTATTTGGCAATTATCACAAACGCCGTACCCATGTCCTCCAGCGTCGTTAATCACGAAAATGGACTGGCACCAACTAAACTCTCTCAATTGAGCAGGTGGATCGGCTTATGGTCAGCCCATAGATCGCTCTAGTTATGCTGCCAAGGAAAGTTCACCTCTTCCACTCCTGCGGCCTTATCAATTTGGGTAGCCAGCGTCCCATAAACTGGAACTTCTATGAAAACTGCAGATCCTGCAAGTGCCGCTCTGGCAAGCCAGCAGAACCATGTCTGAAACTGGCACTTCCTCAAGCCAAATCAGGATCCCCGAGTAAATCTAATAGTGGAGTTCAACGCAACCAGAGTTCTCTCTGCTGGTTTGCCCTCTGTTTTCCTCACCCACAAGTAAATGATTAAAGCTAAAATTGTAAAGTTGAAGCAGAGCAAACAAAGTAGGAAAACCGGAACCCCTTTAAACCATATATTGATTTCAACATTAATTTTCCATCTGTATAGCCATTTTGCACGGTAAAAAATTAACACAAAAACAACCCACTATAAATTAGTCATCACGAAAGAAAACAAGTCATTGACCAGACCCATAACTGAAAACCAGACGCATCAAGACTCCATGAAGGGTCAGCACACGCACTTTGTGCTGATGCTGCTGATCCTATTCTAATCTCACTAAAAACCAATAGGATTTTCTCACGGTATTGGAATAAATTGCTCATCCTCGGCCTATTTAGTTACAGGCCATCCTTCAGAACTGACCTATGCCGGACGTAGTTAAACCTACAGGGCAATAGGGTGCGCCAGTCGCTGCTGGCAATCCTCTGCACCCGACTGAACTCGGAACGTTTCAAGGGAAGTTCAACAGTTCCGACAATTTCTTGCAGTCCCAGGAATCACTGTTCTGGGACATAACAGCAGCACCGACAGCCACTGCAAGAGCCACAACGACCATGCTCTTTATGCAGCCATGGCCCTTTGACAAATGCCTCAAAATCAGCTTGCAGTACTTGTCCGCATCCTTCAGTGATGCAAGGTGAGCACTGTCATCTCCCTTTGCCAATGCTTTCTCATTCTAAATTTCCACAAAAATGAAACGAGCAACGTATCAGTACACTTAAACTTAACACATGAACAGCAGGTAAGATGAGCTTCAAATTTGAATCAGATAGATCCCAATGTCGACATATTTACTGGGAAAAGAATCATAGCAGATGAATTCCATTTAAGAAACCATTCTGGCAGAGGATATTCAGAACTACTTAAGAGAACGCTCGAGAAGTGAATAACAAAGCAAAAGTTGAAAAGAACCCAAAATGCTTCTCACTTTACGAACCCACAGTAGAGTGGAGAGGGGTGGCAGCAGTGGGAAAGGTGTGCTTGGTGTCGAAGGAGAAGTTAAAACGTGTGCAATTCCAGGATCATATGTCTAGCAAGTGTTCAACTTTCTCTATGAGAAGAAGGAAGGGTAAAGAATTATGCAGCAGAGGTTTCGACACCCTCAATCCAACAAATTATCTCGTCCATAATATCTGGGGCAAGCTTACCTTCTGCTTGAAACTCTGGAGAGTTTCCCTCACAGCGTCCAGGGTAGAGTGTTTCACAGAGTGCTCCTTCCATTCGTCAGACAGCTTTCTCAGAATAATTACACTTGCTTCAAGATTATCCATGTAAAGCATGTCCTGTTTCCAAAGCAGAGACAAGAGTCAACGTTGCAGATATACTTAGAGATAATATATACTTAGAGATAATATAGTCTAACTTGAAAATAAAAAATAATAATAATTAAAAAAACAGAAAAATAAGTTTCAAATGCTCACCCATTGCTTATAACATTCAGGGTTTTGAGTAAAACACCAGATAGAAATGTCACTTGCTTCCCTTGATAGTTCAGGGATACCTGCAGGTGAGTTTAAAAGTCAAAACTCTGATACAGAGTAAAAACCCTAAACTCCTGTATTACTGTAGCATTTATGGTCTAAAAGAGACAAAAAAGTTTGTTCTCTCCAACCCCAGCCCCCCAAACAAAGGTGGGCTCTCCTCCCGGGGGAAAAATGAAGTAGAATGCAGTGTCTATTTTGAGTTTGTCACTACCTTCTCCAGCAGCTTTGATTGTAACGTCCAAAACCTGTTGTGCAAGTTGCTTCATTGCTTTGCTTCCGGGGGTACCAGCAAGAGCCACCTCTTTCAAAGTCGGATATACAACTTCAAACCTTTCAGTTGCCTAAACAGAATATAGATTACAAATTCGCTTAGAGAAAATACATATCAGCCAGAAAAATATAGAAGACACTCCCAAATATACCCACCTTTATCCGAGCTGATGGTGCTGGGAAGGTGAATCTCAGCAAAAGCTCAAGAGCTGATGGTGGTACCACGCGATCTCCCTTCCTGACAGCACCATTTAATAGTATAGTGCGAGCTTTTGGGGAAGCTAAAATTCTGATTTCAAGGGAGAAAATAAAAATAAAAGGTGAGAAAAAGACATAATAAAGTTCCACAATCAGAATAAGATCTACTTTAGATTCAAGAAAGGAATAAGTGTGCAAGACAACAAATACAATTTATGCTCAAAATAAAAAATGTCTAACCTCTCCACCAATTGTAAAATCAGGTCTCTTGACAGCGGAGTACAGCCCGACTTGCTAGCCAGTATAGGCAGGAGAAAATAAGCCCACATGTACAACCCGACAACTAGATCTCCTTGAGATGCCTACATCAACCAAAAACTGGCTTGAAATTCATATCATACTCTTTGAAATGACCACAATGTGAGCATCAGATTTTCATTTAAACCAACATTCACCTGTGCAATTAGCCAAATAGTTATTGGAAGCTTGTCTTGTCCTTGATACTTTGGGTTTTCCTTAAATGTAGGCAATAGATTGATCAACACATCAGGCTTTCGTCGTAGTGCCATCGCCAAAACAACAAATATGGCAACCTGCAGATCCAACATTTACACCATTTCCATATTAAAAACCCACTTGGCTAGCCAGGAGACCACAAAATGTTAGTGTCATGCAATGAGTTGACATTATCTAAATGAAGATAACAATCTGAACGAGTAGTGCAGACTTTAACATGCAAAGATATAATCAACAATGAGAGAGTAAGTCATCATTTTCAACCATCGTCCAGATGGGAGATTGCCTTCACTATTCACTAAAGAAACACAGAATCAAATATGAGCAAATAGAGTTAGCCTCCATAAAAGATAGATGGAACTATCAACTTTGGAGGAAATCTTAAGCCAAAAAAAAAAAAAAAAGAATTCTGAATTCATGTCAGGTTAACTTGAACAACACAAAAAGTAAATTAGTGTCAAGAGGAGATTGAAGGAAAAAGCAGGGAAAGAGCATCTATTTTTGCAGAGTAATATAACTAAGAGTTTAAAATAAAATTCCTAAGGCCACTCTTTTATTGAGTCTGTTGCATGTTGCATCCGTCCCTCTTTTCTGGATTTCTTTACACACTAACTTGTAACCTTAGGGATGTCCTTCGGTACATCACTTACGGACTCTAATTGCCAATTTTCTCTTTCTCTTTCATCAATGTATTCTACTCAGACCAAAACAAAGAAAAAAGAAAAAAGAAATAAAGGCCAAAACTACCAAATTTTACCTTCTCCTATTATTTGTTTATCTTGAGCTGCTAAATGTTTCTGAGTGATTCAGATCATAAAGGTTATAACTCCCAGATGCTACTATATGCAATATACTCTTTGGGAAGTGTGATTACATATACAGTGACTACTTTTGCCAAGAAACTCAACTTGGAGCAACTGTTTACTGTTTAGTTAAATTAGTATAGTTGTACAAATAACTCTCTAACAAGCACTTGTATTAAAATTGAATAACATCAATATTAGATCTGTATTACATTAGTGCTAAAAATAAAAATGATGATAATCATAATAGCAGTTATGTATTCTAGTGGTCACAACTCAGCACATTTGCCAGACATTACTAAGGACTATTAACAACTGAAGCTCTGTGTAATCATTCATATGGTCAAATTTCACCTAATACGCACCTGTTGACGGAATTAACATAGGGCTATAGCACTTCTTTACAATAGTAAGTAGTTCATGATACCGCAATTCCCATGCTCAAACCCCTAACATCCTGGTTACCATCTATGTTGCACTACATTATGCCGTAAGACATGACATATGAGAACAAACTCTTTACAATAGCACGTAAATCAAGCTACCATAATTCCCACGCTCTTTACAATAGTGCCAAGAAATGTGTTCCACAGTCCAACAGGTAGTTTGATCAAACTCTTTTGCCATTCCTTTAAAAACTTCATGACTTGTGGATTTGTCTCGTTGTGCGCTCTTAAATATATGAAAACAAGTAAGATAACCACTCTGCTTTTGCAATGCATTTGCTTCTATGTCAAACTTTTTATTAGTTATTAAACTGAAATACTAACATGAAAATAGATACTGACAAGCATATCATTGAGACCATGAGCCTCAGATGTACTTCAATCACAACTTTTGAAAGCCCTTGAGCTACATTACCAAGAAACTTTTGGGCAGATTTCAACATAAGAAGAATGACATGTAGAAATGCTGTCATGGCTTAAACTTCTGAAGTTGGCACGTAAGCCACAATGTTGCAAACAAAATGAATAGAAGGAAGATACCTACATATATGCAATTAGTTTCCCAACCCCTCCCTACTCTACCATTGGGCTTACTTAGGTAATGAGTTTCACGACTTTATGGGTTAAATGATGCATGTATAAACAGTCATCAACAGAACTCTACAACTCGATGCATCAGTCTTGCTTAATCAAATAGATACTTAACCCCAACAGCACACTTAATCTCAAGATCTAACAGTTATGGATCTGACATGGATGCAAGTGAGGTTAAGTGTGAAATGGCCATGTGATTGACCAGACCAAATCGACAAAGTGGGTTTGACCTCAAAGAAAATATGCCAATTTGTTCCATACGGGGACATGGCAAGTGCTACAGACCTCAATGGGACTTCTGAATATTGAAAGTATGCACTCTCATTTGATTCCCAATTAAAATTCCTCCTCCATTATGAAGATAGTGGTACTGTGAGTTACCTATTATATGGGTTCTATTGTTAGCGTGTCTTGTAACAGTGGCTACTTTTTGTAGTTCTGTAAGCCGTGGGCACCACAACTGCCTAAAACCCATGTACGGACAAATAATGTTGTTTAGCCTGGCACTTGATATTAAAATTATCAACATGAAATAAAAATGAAAGCAAGAAATGTAGTGAGAAGAAAAAAAAATCCCAAGCCTTTCTTTATGATCTTTTCAATGCCTCCATTAAACCCTAAATTATCTTCAAAATGTGGAAACACAAGATACAAATCTTCTATACAAATGTTAACGTGCTAAATCTTGTACAGCCACTTCTAATGGTGATCTCTTGAAAATTTGGAGAGGGGGGGGGGGGGGGGCAAGAGATGCTTTATGCGTTTACAAGAGCATTCATTATAGCATCTAATGCTCACAAATCGATGACCAAATGATTCCATCGGAAAAACGTCATACGTGCAAAACAGGCAAGCAACAATAGTACATCTAAACAGAAACTCCCTAAGCTCTGGGATTTGTCTTATCCAATGCCTCATTTCTTTGTGGAGAGGTGACTCCACATATGTATCCATGAATCAAATGAGAACCAGCTCTTTGCCTATGACTGAACTTGAGCATTTATTGTAATGTTTGTCGTACAGCTTTGTGCAAAACAAGATCGAACATGCAAGAGTAAACGACAGCCTACAGAAACCTCATAGACCACAATTAACATAATGAAGTCTAATAGAAACGCTACCTGAGACTTAGAAGATGCTTGCTGAACCACCTTTTTGGATCCCTTGGCAGCTGCTTGGTGACTTACAAGGTCAGCGTAAATACTGTCCAACGACCATAACACAATGGACCCAAGTGCTTCAGAAGACCGCTTGCCCATCCAGTCAACAGATGTCTTATAAACATCTTCTGGTATAGTGGAAATAGGAATCTGTTGGAAGTGTCAAATAAAGATTAAGAACGAAGACATCCGCAATTTAAAAATTGAATTCCGATTCAAACAAAAGAAACCACTAATGATTAGAGAGTACAAAAGAAAAGATATTGGTAAACTTTGAGACAATCGAGACAGGATTCTTTTACAAGTTACTTCACTTTTTCAAACGCCTCTAAAGAGCATTCCCAAGATCAAGCTAAATGAATCATTGTAGAATCAATTTGTCCAACGTCAGAAAATATAAACGTGAAGACATCAGATGCCCCTCAACTTAGCTTTCTTGAACAGCCTCAGAATTTTACAGAAAAACGGTCACAAAATCATAAGATATCCTTCAGATTCCAACCTAAAACCTACATGCATGCACAAAAATATATCATAGCATACATGATTTTCATCAGCGAATCAATCTCAAAAACTCATACATTCCCCAAACTATACACCTTGCATCAAAAACTGCAATCTTTCAAATCCCTTTTGCCCCAAACTCAAACAAACAGATCTATACGTTCATCGTTTTTGTAATCAAGCAAACTTAAAGCGAAGGAGAAATAAATTGCAGCGAAAACTCACATCAACCATCTTCGCGACGCTGGACTCCTTGAACGTCTTCAACCACGGAAATTGAGCCGAACTGACTGAAGCGAATGCTCGGCCAAAATAATCCGCGAATCGCATTAGCTGTATATCTTGTTGCGATTCGTACGAAGCCTAAGCGAAAAATCGATAACGATATCAATAAAATTGCTTTCTTTCACAACATCAGAACGAGATTGAATCCGAATTTTACGAAAACAAACAGATCAAAGAGTGCGGATGCTCAGTTGGAATAATTGTTGGTTTTGGAAGAATTAGCGACGCTAACCGTGACGTCAATTAGAAAAGCGCCAAGATCAGCGGCATCAATCTTCGAAGCGGCTTCAGCCACGGTCACCTTTGGCTTCTTTGGCTTTTTTGGTTTCTTAGGCTTTAACGCTCCATTCTCGACGGCAGTGGCGGCACCGGAGGCCTCCGTGTCGCTGCCATCGTCGTCCTCGGAATGCCGCTTCGGTTGGTCGCCTTCTGCGGCCGCTTCAGCGGCTAGCTGAGCCTCGAGAAGGCGCCGACGGCGCTCCTCTGATTGCTGCTCGATCGAGCGGAAGACATCGGCCCCGGCGCCGGTGGATCCGTTGGGCCGGCGGCTGAGCAGATCCGCTGAATTCCCCGGCAGCTGAGGCTTGGACGGCTTCCGGTTGCGCTTATGATACGACACCGTTTGCCAGGTGTATTCGGTACCGTTCTGGGCCTCCTTGTTGTCGCTCTTGCTCTTCTCCGCCAGCTCCTCCTCTTGCTCCCTCAGAATCTCTTGAATGAGAGCTGAATTCTCGTCCATGGTTTCAAATCAGCACAGAGAGCCGATGCTCTCGCTCTCCGGGACAGCGCGCGTGGTCTTGTTTGGCTTCTCGTTCTCACGTCAACGAGAGTAAGAGAGTGCGAGCGAGTGATCACAGAGACCGGAACAGTAGTGCAACTTGGGTTTTAAAGGACAGGACTTCGAAACTGACTCTCCGTGCAAATGGACGTGCATCTGCAGAGTTTCTCTGGTCCCGTTCTGTCCTCGTAATATCATCTAAATAACGGAGATGCCATTACTGCGAGTAGATCAAGGTTGGAATCGGCAGTGTGCCTACGTGATCCCGGAGAGCGGCCCCCACTTTCCATGTTCTTTTGAAAGTCCGACATCGTGCCCTCCCTCCCATTCCGAAAAATTAGTCAACCACTGGTAAAATAAAATAACAAACAATTAGCAATTAATTCACGACTCTTCAGCTAAGATAAGTATGTGTATAAAATTACCACTTCCAATATTTAAAAGAAAAAACAAGTAATGAAGGCAATGGAAGGATAATATTTACGCTTTCTTGACTTGGCATTTAGTGAAAGAATAGTTTATAATTACATTTAATGAGGCTAACAAATAAACCTTTTTTCCGATGAATCAACAAAATAAATCTTTATTTGACTAAAGAGTCAATTTTTCGTAATTATTGACTTAAGAAGTCACTTTAAGCACCCACTAATGTATGAAATGTTGTCATAAACTACTCTCTTTTTTTATTAATTATTTCTTGCTTAAGAAATTCACTTTTGTTCTTATTCATCTTACACATTTGATAAAAAAAAAAAAAGTTAAAACCTATCAATCATTAAATATGTTTATCAACCACCTATTAACTCAAATAATAAGCTAAGAAGGCTTGGGACCAAGAAATCCCAAGTTAAACATACATGTGTGTGAGTTTGTCTCCTTCAATAGAAACCCAATCAAATGTAGTTATTTTATCATGATCGAGCATGAATTGAAGTAAACTAATCTATCAATATAAATTAAAAGAATCATATGTTATATGATTTGCAATGTATTTATTTAAATCAAAATAATAAAATGATCCCAACTTGATTTCTCAATTTTTCAATCTATGTATCTTGTTTTTGTAATAATCCCAATTTCAAAAATCTAATAAATTATGTTGGCAATAGAAAAATTCAAAATTCCAAACCCATACTGTTGGGAAGATGAAAACAAAAATCATATCTAAAAGTGGAAAAAAACATGGTTAACTTATAAAAAGCTAGTGGAAACAAACTGGGATCAAGTCATTGGCACCAATTAACTTGGGCACTGAATTTTTAGCCAAGCCTTTTCTCCACTAAACTATATTCTCTAGTGGACCAATCATCAGTTTAGTTTTGTTAGATAGAAGCACGTGAATGCAAGCAAATCCATGGAAATGTTAGATAGAAGCCACTGTTGCTTCCTGTTGCCCAACATTTCCACCGTCTAGCCCCTTAATCAGACAAAAGTTTGAAATAAAGTTAATTTATTTCATTAGTAAGTAAAGTGATATAGTTTTCTACTAAGAGTTTTTTTCAATCGAGAATTACAGGGTCAAAGGCGGCTATTTTCCATTGACCCGTACTCGTAGTTTTAAGAAGCTTTGAGGCCTAAAATCGGAATACAAATAGTTCCCGGATATGAACGAGGATTTGTTCCCTCTGGGTTCCGCTGGGACCCATGAGTGGACCTTTTCCGTTGGGTCACGCTTATCAGCCATCGCTCTCGCAGATCCATTCCTGGCCCACAGAAAATACCATCTGTGGAATACCACTCAACCCATCCACCGTCTGATCTCCTTCAATCGGACAGTCCAAAAAACGGAAGCACGAAATGGCGTCGTTTTCCGTTTATTAAAGGGAGAGTGGGTAAAAGAATGAGATATTTTCGGGGAAAAAGTTAAAACGTCAGAAATCGCATTTTTTTTGGAAGGTTTCCAGCGCTTTGGGAAATACAACCAAAAAGGAATGAATGATAAAAAGAACTTTCAACGTTTGAGTCCGTACACGTAACAGGAACTGGAACCTCTTTTCATGCATGTGGAACAAGTTGCAAATGTTGTTGGTCTTTTTTTCTTGAAAAATATTTGTTTTTTTTTTTTTTGTTTTGATATAGAAATATTAAAAGAGGAAACAAAAGACGAGGACGAGTTCAGATCAGATCGGCATTTGATGCTTCGGTTAAATAATGGAAATCCAAATTCATAATGATGTCGGTGCATGCACCTGTGCCAACCGTACTTGTACATGTCACTGTTTTAACGTAAATACTTGATATTATTTGACTTCCATTTTTTTTTTCCTTAAATAAAAGCAATCCAACTCACAAGTTGACCCAAAAATGTGTAAAAAACAGTGATGGAATTCATAACAAAGTAGCAACGTTGATGATGATGATTCCCTGTCCTTATAAAATCAATGACACCTATGATGAGTTTTTGAAACATGGGAGCGTGGACCTAGATAATCCAAAGGACAAAAAGAAGAACAATTTGTTGTATATAATTAATACTTCCTTTGTGACATAATAAAGAGTATTAGAAATTCTATTGTAAATGAATTTGGTTGGATTTATTAATTAAAAAAAAAAAACTTTTAAGAAGCACTTTCCGTTGCTTTTTAGTAATTATTTTATAAATTGAATCATACTTTTGAGAGAAGTTTAAGTCTACACTTTTTGAGTATAAGAACATTAATTAGATGATTAATTCATGATTTGGGCAGGTGACTGGGAAGGGCGAAAATTGAAGACAAGAAAAGTGCCTGCTTCCTGCAGTCACAGGGCACTTCTTTTGTCAGATCTCAAAGTGGCGTTGCTTTTCAGTGACTCAGGTTCAATGATTTTAGGTGAATCTTTTCTTTTTGGTAACCAAGTTCCATGTTGTCTCTCTTGTTAAATGCTACCGAAATTTGGATCAATTTCAAATCATTCTTAACTTTTTATTAGAATGTGAGGATTTATTAAAACTCAGTTTAAGACACAAGAGATTATAAAGTAGAGTCTTACCATTGACTTTGATACTATATTAAAGTGTGAGAGTTTATTCTAAAATTTTAAAGTATTAAATAAAAAAAATTATCATTTATATATTCAATGACTCATTTTCATGCTTTCAGTATAAAATAAAGTCTAATTTTAATACATTCTAATATTTTTTTTATGCCATTGGATTCATTAAATTGGGTGGTTGTCGTAATCCTTCTTTATTGATATGTTTTGACTTTGGTATGGATTTCGCCTGTTCCCTTTGGAGAAAAATGGACTAAAAGGACGAGGAAGTTGTGTAAATTCGTTGGTAAGCCTTTAAAGATGACATTGACACTGATGGAGATGAAGAAAGGCTGGACATGGTTCGCTTTGATGTAGGCGAGAAAAGTCAAGGAAATCGACCGCCGATTTTTTCCTCTTCCCACATTAGTTGGGTACAGATTTTTTCTTTCATGTAGGTTGGTTCAGTGGCAAATACGTTGCCTGATGTATTTCACGCTTTCATTACAAAATTTTATGAGAATTTAATATATATATATATGACATTTTATCTGTTTTAAGAGGTAGACTTATATAATGTCTTTATACTTATATAATATATAATTATTACGTTTAATTTTGTTTTTATTAATAAAATTTGTTAAAAAAAATTTTAAAAATAAAAATAACATACAAGGCTCTATCCTTTTCCCGCATAGCATGCAGAATAGCTGAAGAGAGAGTGAAAATGTTGTCGCCAACGCCTAACAAAACCACATGTCCGTCCTCGCTGGAAGAACAGGAAACCATTCACATTAAATGTATGTTACTTAGCTTTCGTTTCTGGTTTTTTTCCTTGGTGGCGATGATGTTGGGCTAAAGCCCAAACTACACCGACCAGGCCACTCTACTCCTAGAAAACCCAGTGCAGGAGAAACTTGGACATGAAGAGGTACAAAAGATTCCTTAGATGTTCCACAAAATCCAACCGTGGGATTGGAGTCAGACCTACAACTACCTAGGCTAGGCCTTTGACTTAAAAGCATCCGGCTTCTCATAGTAGGCTAAACCACCACAAAAGAAACTTTCAAGCTCTTCTTCTTTATTACTTGAGAATTTTTTGACTATAAAGATAAAATCTTTTTTTAGATCTTTTTTCTTTATTTACACACTCATTGAGATATGAAACTTAAAATCAAGAATTCCCAAACAACACTTAAAATGGACACCCATCTCGAATTTGGAGAGCAAATTAGAACCACTCATCACATCATCATAACTGCCTCAAGGATCATACCTTCTTTCAACTTTGGAAGAGTTGGTAGAATGTCTATGTCTAAGGGACCCGGTATAAGCTGAGAAGTTAGTTCAGGTCCAATCAGAATGCACCCAAGTTATAGTATAAAAGTATTGTAAAGACAAAAAGATGCATCAAAAATATACCAATGGCTGCACTAGAGTCCAACTCATGCAGGAAGGAATTATCATATGCTAAGGTTAGGACAGCCAAAACGGCATCTACGGTCTCCTTTATTACTGCTACAAACATAAGCTACCAACATCCACAAGACAATTCTTCACCAAGCCCCATTCCAATGGCCTTCTCCTCTACTATTTCAAGTCGTCACATTTTAGCCCCTCTCAAAAGCCCCAACAATGGCTTCAGAAACCATGGGAGCCCACTTCGGCACCTTCCATTGCAAATTAGAGCCACCTCGGTTGCAAACTCATCTTTGTTCCAACGTGACCTTACTGAAGAATTAATGGCCAAGTCACTTCAAAACCCGTTGTCCACATTTCAGTTCCAAGAATACATGGCTACGAAGGCGAAAACTGTGAACCAGGCTCTAGATGAGGCCGTGCCCCTGCAACGTCCATCGAAGATTCATGAGGCAATGAGATACTCACTTCTTGCTGGCGGAAAGCGTGTCCGTCCAATTTTGTGTCTGGCTTCATGCGAGTTGGTGAGAGGGGACGAGTCTTTAGCGCTTCCTGTTGCTTGTGCTGTTGAGATGATCCACACAATGTCGCTAATTCACGACGATCTCCCTTGCATGGACAACGATGATCTTCGGCGCGGCAAACCCACAAACCACAAGGTTTTCGGAGAAGAAACTGCTATCCTAGCCGGCGATGCCCTCCTCTCCCTTGCGTTCGAACATGTGGCAGCCAAGAGCAGAAAGGTTTCTCCTGAACGTGTCGTCCAAGCCATTACCGAACTCGGTTCCGCTGTTGGCTCGGCAGGGCTCGTGGCGGGGCAAATTATGGACATCTATCATGAGGGGAAAGAAGTGGGTTTGAATGAATTGGAGTATATTCATGTCCATAAAACTGCAAAGCTCCTAGAGGCTTCAGCGGTTTGTGGGGTGATCATGGGAGGTGGGAACATGCTCGAGATAGAGAAGGTGAGGACTTACGCTAGGTGTATAGGGTTGTTGTTTCAAGTAGTAGATGATGTTTTGGACGTGACTAAGTGCTCGTCGGAGTTGGGAAAGACAGCCGGAAAGGACTTGGCAAGCTACAAGGCCACATATCCGAAGCTTATGGGCATTGACAAGGCTATGAAGTTAGCTACGACGCTGGCGGATCTAGCAATGCAGGAACTTGCCTATTTTGAACCTGCAAGAGCTGCTCCATTATACCATTTAGCTCACTACATTGCCAATCGACAGAATTAGCGAGGACTTGATGGCTGCCAGGGCTACCCTATTAAAATTGCAGATTGCCCTTGCATTTTCTTTCCTCTGTTTATAGACTCGGCAGAAATCTTGGGAATTTGAATCATATATGTTTTGTAGCAATAAGATACTTCTATTCACTGAAGATAATGAATAGTAACATACATAATCCTGCTTGCCTTTGTCTCCTTTTATATATAAAAGGTATTGACGCGGAAACATTGTCTATTTGGTCGCAAGATAGAAAACCAAGTTTGTCTCAGTGGTGAAGACACATTGTTAGAAGAATAAATGGAGAGCAGAGCCATTGGAATGCAAAAAGGAAGTCTACTTCTCTACTCTTGACGTTTTGGTAAAACATCATTGGATTTAAAATAATTTACAAAAGTCAAACACTAAAAAGCACACGCTTACTCACCCACTAGGAACATAGTGCAAGTTCTAACACATTAAAAGAACACAGAGCCATGTTCCCGAAACAAGAACATGAGCACCACTACCGACATTCCAGCAAGTCCACTTAGAGTATAGCGCAAGGAAGATCACCGACCGCCATTAGAGTACAGTTCTACAGGAAAGTTGATAACCTTCGGACTTCTTTTTATATGGAAACATGGCGTCTAGCCAAACCTCTCACACTCTCGCGCTTCCTCCTTTGTCATGTAGGTGGCAGCATGGTCATGATAGCCCCTTTACCTAATGAGGCCACCACTTCAGCCCCACACTTACTCTTTGCATTCCACTCAGTAATGAGGTAAGTCATACAGAGACTCCAATTAGTTTTGAATGGATGATTAATATCAGAACTATTGACTCTGTCTCTTTACAGAAATTGCATACTTCTTTGACTTTACAGGGCCGGCACTACGTTTATTTTCATATGAAACATCCGTAGCCTCTATTCAGGCAAATACATATAGAAAAACAGATCCACAGTCGATAATAAATTAAGTGTTTCACTCGCATGCAGGAATATCATATATAGAGAAAGGAACGGGTGTTGAACTGTTGCCGTTATCTGCAGAAAATGAAGAAAATTTAACCCATGACCTTAGGACGCCAGCCGGCAATCACATCCTCAGGAAGTGCCCACGTTTTAACAAATGAATCCCTAGAGAAAATTGCCTGCATGTCCAACTCCACATTGTTATGAATATGGAATTCACTTTCAAACTAAACAAGAAGCCCAACCAAGAAATCACTTATAGTAAGACTTTCTAAACACGGAAGGACTGCGGGTCTAAAACGAGTTTGCATTCATGCGAGTGTAAGACAAAAAGCTGCCACGTATGAAGGCAAGAAAGCAGTAGCTTAAGCATCTGAAGGGGCTTGTTAAAATGATAATTTGAAGTCAGATTCGTGAAGAAAAGCCACAGTATTCCTGGGGGACCCTTCATGGTTTTGAAGCGTGACAAACTCATTTTGTGCTCATATCATCGACAAAAACCATCACAGAGAGACAAAAAAGTGGTTAAAGTAGATTAACACTAATTTGTAACACAAATCCACCAATGCTCCTGATAGTAAATATAACACCACTAACTGCGTCTGAGCCAGTGAGCTACTATTGAAAAGGCTAGGGATTCTTTTATTTTATTTTATTTTTTCCTATTAACTCTTGAAAAATATATCTACATATACCTATGTATATGAATATTTTTTTGTCATTGCAGGCGAAAAGGGTGGAAGAGTATGCGGATCACAAGTCCCGCTTTGCACAAGCCAGATAAAGAGAAGGTATGAATGTTGACTTAGACAAGTGGGCAAAATTACAAAAAGCACAATCATAAGTATGGTTTTGTTACGTGATTCACTAATTTATAAGGAAAAGAAATACGGTAAGTTTTTTCCTTAAACAGGGGCCGCACAATCACTGGAAGGTGTACAGGAGTAGAACTTTCTACCTTTCACATTTATAATTATATTGCTTTCAGAGTTATTAACAAAGAAATCGGAACTAATAGAAACTAAAGAATTTCCAGTCTAAGCTGGAGAAATTTTAATTTCTATTTTGAATCAGATATTTCTTCAGGTTGATAGTTAATTAAGTCCAAACATCATAATTGAATCAGAGATTTCTTCAGCTTATACATAAGTAATCTTAGCTGCCTTTTTCTAGACAAAGTATTACTTCCTCTTTGCACAAAAGTGCGGGATTTCAGGTCCCCGGCTCAAGTCATTATAGGAGTTGGAATTGTGAAAAAACTAAAGGGAAAAAATTGCTAGCAATAGATAATAACAACTAACATTTTGCTCATATTGGACATACCTTCATGTACGACTTTACGTGCGGAAGAGAATCTGGCACTGACCAATTTTTGTAATGCCCCAAAGCAATCTCTAGATGATACAGCTTGGGTCCAAGTGACAAATCTGCAGCGGAAACCTCTTTCCCATTGATAAAAGGACCCTTCAGGGGGAAAAAATAATCACAGTAAAGTATCACCGAGATGTCGTTTATAAACTAATTTGAACTATGTAACATGAGTTCAAAACATATGATTTAATTTCAGGACAAAGATCACATCAAGGGGTTACACTGGAAGGAAACCATGTATTGCAAGGATTGAGATTATTCTCCTAGCAAAAAGTTCTGGTTAAATTTGCAGGCGCATTTAGAAGTGAATAAGCTTCTTCAACTATTCAACATAAGCTGATATTTTGACAATCGAAAATTTGAAATTCATTAATATCCATGGCGTGAAACTACACCCCTTTGATTTCCATACTAAATGGCAATCCCATTTCAATTCATAGAAATTGAAAACTTTCTAGTTCATAGTATATATAAAATGAATTATAGTAACTAAGAATGTATATGACTTTTAAAAAGGAAAAACATGAAGAAACCAAATCTAAGGAAGATTTGACTTTCGGTTGGCAACAAAGCAGCACTCTACCAGCAGTGAAAGCACTTCTTGAGCATCTACAATAGGAACCAGAGGCTTGTCCAAATTATTATTATTATTTTTTTAAACACTCACGCACATGGGGGAGGGGGAGGGGGAGGGGGAGGGGGAGGGGGGAATCAAACACCTAACCGCTTGGACTCACTGGTTAGGGGGATGGCTTACCACTAAGACAGTGGCATTCCCCATACTGTCCAAATATTGGTATCTCTCTAATTATGAGCGATACAATTCTGCCACGGTAGCTGCTTATTATCCTGTAAGCTTTTATCTACAAGTCTTGCTAAATATTGGCAGTTCTAGGTTAAACCAACTCTTTTAGCTTGCTTCTCATATTATGAAGCCACCCAAGCTCATTGTCCTTCAACGTGATGTGCAAAGCATATTGATGAAGACAAAGAAAGAATATGGAAAAACCAGTTGACTCACTTGAGTGTGATGCGCAAAAACCTTAGGCATGTCGCTGAGAGACGTTAGCATGATGCTTGGTTTTTGTCTTTCATTTCTGTATTTTAGCTCTCAAAAACCCACTCACCTATCGTAATTTTTTCACCACCGCAGATAACAGTCAAGGCCAGGTTATTTAACTCTTCAAACTCTTCAATTCTTTCAATTGCTTAGAAAGCCATCTGAAACCCAGCTATTCATTTTTCCAAAATTCCCATCACCTCTTTCCCTGTTCTCAATTCTTCCCATCTCCCTGATTTTATGTTTTGCTAATACCCTATCAGAGTTTTGGAAGATCGCACTGTGTTTGACCCAGAACAACGAAACAATAGCTTTTTGGATATCTTCTGCCATTAGGTTTCACATTAATAGTTTTAGCATTACCTCACCATTACATTCCACATGACATTTCAAATAATATATATCCTATAAAACAGAAAAGGCTTCTTAAAAAAGGTGAAAAAAGATTTCAGCTCTCCTGAAAATGCTCTTTGTGAAATCATCAAATTTCCTAACTCCCATTACCATTCCCATATGCAAGTCTTGATGGCCAGACAAAAGAAGGAGCATATTGAAACATCTTAACATCTGCCTATGGTGTTTGATAAATACTCCACATGTGCCATAACCCTCAAGGTTTGCATTTTTATTCCTTCTGCAACTATATAAAACACAATGGACAAACAAATTCTCCAATGTAAATTTAATGAAATAATGATTGTCACAAAAGTTGATTGACAATCTTCTGTACCAATCAACAATGAATTATGGAAAGATAGATAAGGTAATTTAAGGAGAGAAAACTCACATTTGCCTTGAGATAATCGTTGAAAGAACTTAGCTCATTCAGTAATGCTTGCTCTGTTCCATCATTGGGGTCTTTGCTCTTGAGGAAACCAATAAACGTGGAGAAGATCTTTGATCCACTACAAGACAACATATAAAGTAGCTACCACTTATTACACAGTTTTTAGCTGCTAACAATTAGAAACACAATGTGATAAAACTTTAACCAAAACCTAAAAATCTAGACATCTAATGACAATTGATTTCTGGCCTTGGTTAGGCAATGTGAGGAAGTGATGTGGATTGGGATTGTACACATCATTAATCAGGTAGGAAGCTAAAAGACCCGACAAGGGTCTGAGTTAAGGGTCACTTGGGTGTCAAAAACCCAACTATTATCGACCAGACCAAACCTCTTCCAGAACCACTTGCTCCCCCAACTTCACCACTCACCTACATGGCAAATGCAACATTTGCCTTAAACCAGACAATGCAATGTCACCCGGGCAGCAATTGTAGGTATTAGTCTGGTTTACAAGCTATCAAGGACCATACAAATTGGGGGATGATTTTTGATAATTGACACCCCTCAATTCGACCATCAAAAATGTTAAAGAATTGACTCAAATCCACTTCCCAGCTCTGCACACACTTGTATGCAAATAAGAACGTTAACTTATAACTAGCTTTATGAACAACTTGTGTTGGATATTTCATAATATCTAGCAAGTTATTTTCTAGCAGATTAAAATCTGAAAATCTGAGAAAAGCCCTGGATTTCACATTGGAAATCTGGAACATAGATTTTCTATGCTAAACAACTTGGGGCACAGATTTTTCCTCTAAATCAAAGAAGAGGATTTGTTTGTCCCTTAAATTTACAAGTAATGAAAACTCGAGGCACAGATGTTTCCTCTAGAACATAAGGGCCAGGCAACTTTGCAAGTGATGAAATCTAAAACAAAGAATAGAAGCTCATAGTTTGTTAAACAGAAGTCATAATGCAAAAGAAAGAGATCACTCAATGGGGCCTGTCAGTCTCATCTTGTTACATTGTTTAAGGACGAGATCAATTATGTGTTAATACCAAGACAAAGAAGTTGACTCGGAACAAGAGCTGGAGCCCCAAACTATAGGCAAGACCTTAAAATGTACGATGACCTAGGGTGTCCGATAAATGATGGGGTCTAGCACTTAGTTGCACAAGGCTCTCGAAGTGCAAAAGGAAGAAGAAATAATTCTCTGCAGTACATAGATTGGTTCCTAGGGCATTATTTAAGAGAAAAAAGATCAGGACAAGAAATAAACCAGAGAAGAAAAGTAGTTTAAAAAAGAAAATGAAAAAGAAGAGCCTGCTGAAAACATGATTTGAAACTAAACCTTCAGACTTGTTCTGTGTCCACGAGAGGGAAAAAGGCAGAGTTAGTAGGTTCTATTGGGAAGGGAAGGAATGTGGATTGAAGAAGGGACAAGAAAGATTCAATGAACAGAAAACCAACGATATACACAATGTTTAAGAAAATGACCAAACCTTCCACAACGAGACTATTGCAAATCTCTATTAGTTCTCCATTAGATCTAGTCTCAACAACCCAAAAACAGAAAGTCTAGCAACATTTTACATCAAGATGATATTTTCTGACAACTTAGCAATTCTGATTCAGCCCTCAACACCAAACCTAGATTAATCACCATTGTAGTTGGGACCAACCATTCAAACCTTCAAGCAGATGTTCACAGATAACTTTTCCTTTTTTATAGGTTTCCAGTGTCTTACATGTCCACCTAATCACAATTGTTCTCTATCCTAGCAGTTGGATGCATTTTGAACTTCAAAGCGATTAGAAATATAAGAGGGAGGGAGAGATTCAATATGTACTTAAACGAAAGAAAATGTTTCTACCGCTAAGATAGCATGCCTATTTTTCTGATAGTTGGGTGCTTTTAACCATAGGGTTGATGCATAAACTGCTTAAATAACACATACACCGAAGCCTTCTCAGGTGGGGTTCCCAGTGGCGGATCAGGGTACTTCTCCTCTAGTGCTTGTGTAATTACATCTGAATCTGAAACCCACTTCTCATCAAGTCTAACGACAGGAACCTTACCATCAGGATTGATTTTTAAGAACCTATATTCCAGGAAAAGAAAATTTGGTAAATTTATAAAAGATGAGGCAAATCCTAAAACAAAAGCACTTGATTTGTAATAACGTGCTGGTAGCATGTGCAATTATGTGTGCACGTGCATCTTCATGGTTATGCAGCTGGTTTTTGACCAAACAGTTGGGCCCTGTTTACTATATGAGGAAAAAGAAACAAATTCAACAAGGTGAAACAAGATAATTACCATTCTGGTTTATTAGCCAAATCTACCAGCTTCAAGTCATATGGAAGATGCTTTTCCTCCAATGTCAGCAATACCCTTTGGCAAAAGGGGCCTGAGGAAATGATTTAGAAATACCAGTAATTAACTCTATTTGCTCCATGAATCCAAAACTGCACCCTGAAGGAGCTTAAATCATTACAGCATCTTAATCCTGAACAACCCTTCGCTATTTAACAAAAAAAGTATAAATATTTTACAACTCTTGAAATTAAATTTTACTTGTACATGGTAGCGTCTTCCTATTATTTGGGGGCAGGTATAGTCTTTTCGTTTCCTCTTTTGCATGTTCTATCCAAACCTGGATCAGATGGAGCGGACAGTGTTTGAACATTTTTTAGGCCCGACAACAAAAAGTGTTCACTCAATATTCTAATTGTTGGACTCCTGTTGTCGCACTTTACTGATTAGTGACGAACTTTTTTGTAAATACATGCGAGTGCTTGCATTAGTCTTGGCCTTAAAAATGTGCCTCAAGAACTAGACCTAAACAATCAATTTTGGCATTATGCCTTAGTGTGGGAACAACCGAAAAGAAAAAGAAGGGGAAAAAAATTTGTCTTCTTTGCCGCCGATTATTTCTGATAAGTTACTTTTAGCTGTGTTTCTAAGCATTTTGACATTTGTTGTTTACCATTTAACCCGATTACACTGTATTCCATAGAGTTGCAATGCTCGTTAATAATAGTAAAATTAATAGTGTCAAAAGGCGGGAGATGGCAACTGACTTCAGTCTGCTTACTACTTCCCAATTCCTCTTTCGGTGTAATGCAATATCAAATCCAATCTCATTTCCTAGTTTCTCTGTTATCGCTTTCCGGCATTTTCTCAGTAACAAATGGAGTAAAAGAAGAGCTTACAGTCGCCTAGCTTGTCGCGAGTAGTGATGGAAGCTTTGACGCAGACTTCAGGAGCTTTCGATGGCGAAGCAGAAGACATTGACACCGTGAGGAGTCTTCTGGTCCCGTTGCGTCGTCTAAACTGGTTGGTAGAAACGACACCATTTCGTGGGAGGCGGAGGTTGAAGAAGCCAAGGTGTTTGACGGTGGACGAGAGCGCACAGGCTGTGGGTTGAAGTATGACGGTGGACATTGGGGCTGTCCGGCGAGAGAAACACTTGGGAATCCGGTGTTTGCTTGGTTGAGCCAAAGGAGTGAGACTCCAGCAAAGGAACCGATGAGGTCCCGATTTTGTGGAAGAGCCTGGATTTCACCGTACAATGTCCACGACGCACCTCAGGTGCTTCGCGTGTGGCACCTCTTGCTTCGTCCTTCAGAAAATAATCTTCTTTGTTATTACTTTTTTCTTTTTCTCTTTCCCTACCTCTCTCCGTGCATAATTTTAGTAACCTGATTTTGAAATAAATATATATTAACTAGTAAAATGATAAAAACTATATTCTCAATATTTTCTGGGCAATGCAAGTATAACGTGGTGGTTAGGAATAGTTAAAATAATAATTTCTACAATATATTGTAGAAATTATTATAAAAATAAAAATATGAAGAACAATATGAAAAACAATAAAAAAGTAGTAATTTGTATTACTTAAATGATTCTTGAGTACACTCCAACTACCTTTTTATAGTGGTTGGAAAAACAAACATAAATGATCTCTTAATGATGATGATTAATACAATTGATTACGAAAAATCAAAGATGTGAAGAACCCTAAGACCTTTTAGATTTTGAGCGAAAAATTTCATTAATAAAGTTTATGATTCTTTTTTTTTATTAAAATAAAGAAATTTTTTTCCTCTTATTAAAACGCCTTTTATTTCACCTTCAACTGTTTTGTATAATTGTCAAACGAAGGAGACGAAGCTTTGTTCTCTTGCGGGCGTGAGAAAGAAGATGATGCATGTGAGTTACACGTGCGCGTCTTTATGTTGTCCATGAGTTGCCTTGGTAGAATGGTGCGTGTGGTACACACGCTTGCTTTATCTTCAATAACTGTCACTTCTTCTTCACTGACATCTTGATTTTCAAAATTTGATTTTGGGTTTTTGATTTAGAAGTGGTTCTCGCTAGTTCCGTTTCTATTTGTAATTTTGGTGAGATTTTTGGAAGTTCCATTTTTGTTTGTAATTCTAACATCCCCACAAGCTGACGTGTTGGTCCGCGCCTTGAGCTTGTTTTGAAGTAGTTGAAAATGAGTCGATGATAGGCCTTTTGTAAATATATCAATTGTTTGATCCACAGAAGAAATAAAATGCACAGAGAGTTTCTTTGTTTTGATTCTCTCATGAATAAAATGAAAATCAACCTCAACATGATTGGTTCTTGTATGGGAAACAGGATTAGTAGTTAGATAAAGTACTGATAAATTATTGCACCATAGCGGTGGAGGACTAAATTGGTTGACATGAAAATCTTGTAATAGAGCTTCTATCCAAATAAGTTCTGCAGCAGTATCAACAAGATATTTTAGCTCAGCTTCTGTATTGGAGTGTGCAATAGTCTTTTATGTTCTAAAACTCCAAGAAATTAAATTTGCTCCAAGAAAAATACAAAATCTTCCAATTTATTTGCGATCATCATGATCACCAGCCCATCCAACATCATAATATGCATGGAGATTATAATTTGATGATTTTGTTATTTAAATACCACATCTACGGGTATCAACTAGAAATTGTAGAATACGTTTGACAAATGCCCAATAAGTAAGAGTAGGGGCATGCATGTATTGACATACAGTGTTTATAACATAGGAAATATCAGGGTGTGTAACTGTTAAATATTGAAGAAATCCAACAATACTATGGTAGTGTGTGGGATTTGAGTAGCATTCACCATCAGTTATAGATGGTGGATGATTTGTTGTGCATGGGGTAGACACCCCGCGGGCTTCATTCATTTTGACTCGAAAAAGTATTTCATAAGCAAATTTTGGTTGATGAAGCAAAAGACTATTTTTAGAATATTTAGCTTCAATTTCCAAAAAATAATGTAAGTTACCTAAGTCCTTAATATCAAATTCAGTCCTGAGTTGTTCAAGGATTTTTGACAATGGTGCAGTAGAACTTCCCGTAAAAATAATATCATTAACATACACAAAGAGAAATGCATTGTATGTTTTTGTATATAATACGAATAATGAAGAGTGTGCTTGGAAAATTTTGAACCCAATATGTTGAAAAAATTTAGTAAGACGATGATTCCAAGCTCGTGGAGCTTGTTTTAATCCATATAAAGATCATTTTAGTTAACAAACAAATTCTGGTTTAGTATAGTCAATGAACCTTGTGGTTAAGTCATATATACTTCTTCATCTAGTATTCCATGTAAGAAGGTATTTTTGACATCAAGTTGTTTAATAGTCCATCCTTTAGTATATGCTGAAGCAATGATAATTCTGACTATAACTAGCTTAGCAATAGGACTAAATGTATCATGATAATTAATACCATGTTATTGATGAAATCCTTTAGCAACCAATCTTGCTTTATATCATTCTAGGGTGCCATCAGATTTTTGGTTAATTTTATATACCCATTTACATCTTATAGGAATAATATTTTGGGGTAAAGGGACAAGTTCACAAGTTTTATTTTTTAACAAAGCATTATATTCTTCAACCATAGCAGCACACCAATTATGATCTTTTGAGGCTTTTGTATAGTTTTTAGGTTCAATAAAATGATGTATAGAGGTTGTTAAAGCATATGTACGATCACGCAATAAAGTGCGTTTGGATATTATACCTCTTTTTAGTCGTGTAACCATGGAATGGTTCTTAGTGGAGGATTGTGGGAGTATGTCATGAGCTTCTCTTGTTGTGTTGTGCTTTGTAGTATTTTCTGAAGTAATTTTAGTAGAAAGAGGTGGTATTTTTGTATTGGTAACAACATTTGGTGTATTTACTTATTGAAAAGGAAATACATTTTCATCAAATATGGCATCTATAACAATATAGATTGTTTTTGTTTGTAAACAAAGACAACGATAGCCTTTATATCCTATAAGATAGCCCAAGAAAATACAAAGTTTAGGACGTATAGTAAGTTTATGTGGAACATAGGGTCTTAAATAAGGAAATACTAAACACCCTAAAATCCATAAATGAGATATACTAGGTTGTTGATGAAACAATTTTTCCCATGGGGTTGTGTTGGCTAACATTGAACTTGGTAGGCAATTAATAATATGTGTGGCACTTTCAAAGATAAAATCCTAATATTGAAGTGGTATATGGGTATGATTTATCATTGATAATCCAGATTCAGTGATATGTCGATGTTTTCTTTCAGCAGTCTCATTTTGAAATGGCACATATGGACTTGATATGCGTTGATAAATACCTTTATTAGATAAAAGAGTTTTAAAGTCTTTGGAAGTAAATTCAGCAGCTCCATCACATTGAATGGTTTTGATGGTAGTTTGAAGTTGATTTTCAATGAAGGTTTGGAAATTTTTAAAGATTTGAAGAAATTCATCTGTTGTTTTCATGGAATAAAGCCATGTAAATTTGGAATAGTCATCAACAAAACAAATATAATATCTATTCCCTTGTGATAATGTAATTGGTGTGGGGCCCTATATATTAAAATGGATTAAGTCCAAAGGAGCGTTGGAAATATTATGTGTAGATAAATGTGATTGTTGTCGACTTTTACTGATGCTACAAGTGGTACAAGATGATGAAAGATGTCTAGTAAACTAAATATTCAAAAGTTTCAGCAATCTTATTATATTTGCATAATTAAGATGGCCTAATCTATATGCCAGGCTATTACATTTATTGGAGAAATATGAAAAGACTTTGGTGATTGCTGAAGAGTACTCAAGTTGATGCGATAAAGGCCATTCTCAACTGGTCCTTAGAGTAGGATTCGTCCCGTTGTCAGACTCTGTACATGATAGAAATTGGAAAAAAAATGAGAAAATGCAGTTGTTATCTTTGGTAAACTTTGAAACAGATAACAATCGTTTTGTTATATTAGGCATAATAAGTACATCAAAAACATTAATATGAGTAGGGGTTAATAAAGTACCTTTGTGGGTTATTGGAAATGCCATTCGATCCCCTGCAGTAACAGCTTGATTCCCATCATAATTGAGTAGTTGCGTAATATCATAAGCATCTGGCGAGATATGATGTATAGTGCTAAAATCATGGAACCAATCAGTTTCAAGAGAGGCTTGATGTGGTTGTTGTGGAGCCTTCTTAACAGTATTTGCTTGAATATTCTGGTGGCCTTGAAAGTTATTGGTAGGCCCAGAATTTGAGGGAACATACCTATAATGACATTGACGCACAAGATGTCCTGGTTTACAACAAATTTGACAAAGACATTGTGCCGAGGTTTGCTGTTATAATGAGGAACAAAGGTATGTCCTGGAATGGAGATATGAGTGGATCGTCCTCATGGAGTGACTGAAGATGAGGAAAAATGTTGAGTAGCTGGAAGGGGAACAGGACTAGTGGCAAAAGCAGCTGCAGTTGGTTAGCCTTAGGTAGTCATTTCAATGTGGGCTTCCTGGGCATGAAGTAACCCACGTAGATCTTCGCAAGGAAGAGAGGAAGTGCAGGTATGAACAGTAACAACAGTGGCAAGAGGGGCATAAGGTGTGCTAAGACCTCAGAAACATGAGTTAAGTACTTATTTTATGAAATAACTTCACCTATAAGGGAAAGTTGATCAACAATACCATTAATTTATTAAAGAACTTCAATTATTGTTTGATGCCCTTTGGTTGCTGTTTGAAGGCATAAACGAAAAGCAAAACACTCATAGAACTATGAGCCATAAATTTAGATGATAAGGCCTGCCATATCTCAGCGAAGGTTTTGCATTGCCTAGCAGTGGTCACAATAGTGTCACTACAAGTGCAAAAAATCCAGCCACGAGTAGTGTGATCCCTAATTATCCAATCTTGGTAAGCAGGATTGGAGTCACAAGTGATATTGCCTTGTTCATCAGTTTTGGTAAGAAACTCGTCAGGGACAAGGAAAAAAGCCTTCAACAACACCAAGTAACCCATTTGCTTGAAGGAAAGGCTTAGTGCGAGCTTTCCAAACAAGAAAATTAAGACCTTTGAGTTGCATACCAATGGCAAAAAGAAGACCTAGATTGGGCAGCGGAAGAGCATGAGTAGCAGCATGAATGTGGGTGACATTGGAAGCCATCTGCAAGAGAAAAAAAGAAAAAAAAAAAGAAAGAGCTTTCGCCAAAAGGCTAAACCGATACCAAGTTAAAATAATAATTTTTACAAAATATTATAAAAATAAAAATATGAAGAATAATAAGAAAGTAGTAATTTGTATTACTTAAATGATTCTTGGGTACACTCCAACTACCTTTTTATAGTGGTTGGAAAAACAAACGTAAGTCATCTATTAATGATGATGATCAATACAATTGATTATGAAAAACCAAAGATGTGAAGAACCCTAAGACCTTTTAGATTTTGAGTGGAAAATTTCATTAATAGAGTTGATGATTTTTTTTTTATTAAAATAAAGAGATCATTTTCTTCTTATTAAAATGCTTCTTATTTCACCTTCAACCATTTTGTATAACTATCAAACGAAGGAGACGAAGCTTTGTTCTCTCGCAGGCGTGAGAAAGAAGATGACATGTGTGAGTTATACTGCGTGCGTCTTTATGTTGTCCGTGAGTTGCCTTGGTAGAATGGCGTGTGTGGTATACGCGCTTGCTTTATCTTCAATAATTGTCACTTTTTCTTCAGATATCGCCACGTATTGATTTTCAAAATTTGATTTTCAGTTTTTGATTTAGAAGTGGTTCTTGCCAATTTCGTTTATGTTTGTAATTCTAACAGGAATTAATCAGGGGATTAATTTGACTATGAGAGGCTTAAATAGTAGAACAAAAATTAAAATAATAAATTGAAATTTATGTCTTTTTAGAAGGGACATAAACTTTTTGGAATAAAACTCACTTTAGTTAATAAAGAAGTTGTTCTATAATTGCACAAACTTATTCTTAAATAACAAACAATAATTTATAAGACCAATCAAGAAGTTAAAAATGTTGGTATATTTTTTGATAAAGTAAATCTCCAAAATAATTAAATAACTAAATTACTTGATTAGATATTCCTACAAACTCCAACTTGTAACTAATTTTGTTAAAGGCCAAAAAGATTGTGGATGTGAATATTGTATATTGAGATTATTCTATAATACAACGTAAAGTTTGTACTTATAAACTTAAGTTACAAACTAAATATGAAAGTATAATAATCACAAATATTACAAAAAAATATTACATAGAATATACAAAGAATATGCTAATTTTTATAATGGAAGAATATTGGCAGTTAGATATTCATTAACATTAATATTCTTAGGAACTGAAAAAATAAATCTTTCTTATATGAAAAGGCTAAACACATTGAGTATTTTTCCTATTGTCCTAGACATCCATAAGCTCCTCAGCAATTTATCATCTTGCTTTGCCACTAAAGTTCTACTTAATGCCATACTCACTAATTAATATAAGTAATTTATAATTTAAATAATATTTTCTTCATTTAAGTTTTAGCAGGGAGAATCGCATATTGGCCAAACTTTGCTCCTCTTTCGGATTCTCCTTCTCTCTTTTTCCTCCACATGCACACAGAACCTCAACGAACTAGACATATTCGGACTTCTTCCCCGCTGATTCGTCTCTTTAGATAAAGGGAAAGCTGCCATGACAAATCCAACTCCGGGGGGATCACAATTGAGTCGATAAAGTGATATATTCTGGACGTGACCTTTCTGATCACGCAAGATCACAGGAGGAACACCCGGCCCCGCTGGGACCTGAGTAAATCTTGGCTACCGTTTGCAGCTGGAAAGTGAAGTGACTAAATACAGTGCCAAAAAGCCTGCTCCAAACCCAAAAGCCTGCTCCCTTTAGGCCTCCACTAGTCACGGGCTTCTGACCCCATCCACATACCAAAATCATTTTGAAATTCCTTGTCAAGAATGCCTTTCTTCCTCTTTCCTTCCTTAAAATAATGGAGTTGCCTCTCTAGGAAGTATAGAGCCCATTAAGCAAAAGTTTAGATTTAGATTTGATTTTATTGGCCCAAGTTGCCTCCATTCTAAACAGATTTGGACTACTTTAGTACTGTTTAAGTTAGGACCTTTCCAGGGTCCGAGTGAGAATTCGGATTAAGAAAATAATAATCCTGTCTCATTAGGGAATTTGGGTCACCATAAATTTTCAACTACAAAAATGAAGAAAAAAATATAATTTATTAAGGGGGTTTTTCCCTTTGAAACTTTATTCAAAGGAGTCTCATGAAGTAGAGTTGCCAAATGTTTTATAAACATCAAAATCTTCCCATTATTATCCAGGGAGAGACAAATATCCTCACTATCTTAATGGCAATTGGGGTGGACCTCCCAATTAACACTATTGCTCGAAATCACAATCAAAAACACGTGGAAGTTTCTTGCTGCAAGCAACAGTTGCTCTTCACGGAAACGCCACCAAGCATGTTTCTCGCCCTTTCCAAGGCCATGGCTGTCTCAAAACAGTGGCACAGAAAGTCGATGACCTTCGGTTTGTGACCCAATACTACACATACAGCTGGACCGTCAGTATACGGAAAGGCTGGTATGGTTAAAGAAAAAAGAGATGAATCGGGTAGGGGCCGGATTCTACTTAAAATGTTTGTCCCGAGAATCAGGTCTCCAGTAACATGGTGCACGTGGGAGAGATTTTGCAAATCATACTATGGTCCTACCAGGGGAAGACAGTGACCTAAGGTGGGCAGAGTATGTTCCATAAGTTTTCTCAGTTCATAATCCTCTATTCATCTTGTTCCATAAGTTTTCTCAGTTCATAATCCTCTATTCATCTTGTTAATGTTTGAATCTTGGGTTAACGTCTGTCTTGTTTTTTTCATTACACCCAAATGGTTGTCACCCGATCCATTATCTTATACCGCAGGTAAAATCATTCTCAGCCCCTGTACTTTTCCTCTTCAGTTGTATCGAAAATGAAAGGAGAGACCACAAAAAGTACCACCCTGAATCGTATACTCTGGTTCCTTCGTTCTCTCACAAAAGCAGACCACACGTAAAACCTTTTGCCAATTGCTTTTTTGTAGCGAGATCTTCCGGGGACGCATAGGATCCCACTGGCGTTCCTATGGCAGACCCACTTCTACAAAAAAACTTAATGCCGTTCCACTCATCCCCGACCCATATGATGGACACCTACCAAAGCATTACCAAATCTACCGCGCGCGCGCGCACGCAGGGTCTCAGATCACATGTTGGCCTTCTCATGATGGGAAGTTGATGTTGTATGTAGGGTAGGACGGTGGTGTGTTGGGGGTCAGGACCACCCATAGCGTCCCCTATCTTTCAACTCCATGGAGAAGAAAAAAAAAATGTCCCAATTTCAGAGATGGGGCACTTCTGATTCGACCCCGCCCTGTCATCCTTTTATCCACCACTATACCCCTGCTCTGCTACTCCTAGCAATCCACAACCCAAAAGAAAGCACCTGTACTTTGGTCCATCTGTGGGGAAAGACTAGGACATAATTTCCAATGTGCATCGTATGTAAAGTTGAAACGGAAAAATGAAGTTGAAAAAGGGTATGATATCCAATGATATTATAATAAAATATTAAGTAATCTCATAATTATTTTTAAAAGATATTTTTTTTTAAAAAAAAAGAATTACCACTTATAAGACTTAAGTTTATATTTTTTTTTTACTGTACGACAAATTCAAACACCCTTAACAAAATTCAACGAAGGAGTTAAAGTGCTTTTTAGGATATTATTTTCCTTTAAATTTTAGTTTTTTACTGCCAACAAATTCAATTGCCATAATCACATCG
Organism: Casuarina equisetifolia; assembly: GCA_028551475.1. Classification (NCBI taxonomy): domain Eukaryota; kingdom Viridiplantae; phylum Streptophyta; class Magnoliopsida; order Fagales; family Casuarinaceae; genus Casuarina; species Casuarina equisetifolia. The sequence goes on from CM052361.1 coordinate 5,972,913, forward strand.
CTTCATCGCCTGCAAAACAGCACTCAGTTTCATTGATCATGGTTATTTGAATGGAGCATACTCAGTTATATTCAGCTTGCTCTGTATATTGAACTGGGGTTGCCATCCAAGTTGTCACCGTGGTGGGAGAAGAGGACCACTAATATCTGCCAAATGAAGCTTGTTAGACTGTACCAGTCAACTGCGTGTACTTTGTGAGTTCGAATCCTGGCATCTTATTTAAGCCTTTTCCTTTTCCCTATGCTGCAGAGGACTATTTAGATATTCAACACTTTGAGCAGCTTTATAGTTTATGAAATGCGGGAAGCCTTAGGGATTGTACAAAAGGCAGGACCCTGTAGCAGTGACCCATTCTGGTCTTATAATCAACTCTTCAAGGGGCATTTTTTCAATGCTTTTTTTCCAGGTGATCTCATCAACCTTGGAACATTATGCCAACAATATCAACAACTCATTCAGATACCAAGGAACAAGTGGGGATAATCATAAAGCAGTAGATTAAGATGTGTGATTATTTAACTCTTATTCACTTGGTCGCACGTACTTGGTTTGTAGGGCTTAGGGCCGGCACAAGAATATTAATCTCGTTTGAAGAGTTATTTGATAGTAATTAACAAAAGCTTTAGAGTTTTATATCCATTACAACTTATAATAATCGCGATGTGCTCCGAGATTGGGAATTAATTGTTTGGTTATTGCATAACGAGACAGCAACGTACCCATATGATGGTATCGTTAATTTTTATATTTAGGAATCTCTTTGACTTCCATTTGAACGAGGAACTCGATCCGAGTACAAGGAGAGAGGACGTGGACTAGCTGAGCTAGAATCTGACACAGTTGAACATGACATGTGATAACTATAACAATGCTTTCAGTCCTGCCTGTCTCTGATCAGAAAAATGCTTAGTATCTAAGCGTATCTGTTTACCAAGCGGCCTAGTTTAAAGCAACCGCCAAGTTGCTCGAAGGGGTGCTTCTCTGTTCGAGAAATTAGATTACATAATGATCAATATTTGTCTTTTCTTGAAAATGGGAAGTAATTCTTCAAAATAATTCATGAGGTCAAGGCTTTTCGGTAGTTGTCCGGGACCCATCAACCGTATTAGAAATTAAAGAACCCAATTAAAACACAGAACTGTGCAATAGTGGATTGCTAGCGGAAGCTTATAAGGCCAGACTCTCCTGTCGCCTTACCCAATGTGGGACTGGATATTTTAATCCTCCAACACTCTCCCGCAATCTCACGTTAGGCGCGGTGAGAGGTGGGACCAGTCTAGAGGGACCACACCAAGGTAGGCAGGATACATGGCTAGCTTTGATACCATATTAGAAATTAAAGAACCCAACTAAAACACAGAACTGTGCAATAGTGGGTTGCTAGCGGAAGCTTATAAAGCCAGACTCTCCTGTCACCTTACCCAATGTGGGACTGGATATTTTAATCTTCCGACAAACCGGCCACTGATTATTCACAACGAGGAAACGTTTGATTCTGACATGGATTTGTGCTAAATGCTTATGTCCTGCTTGAAATTACATGGCATCTTTCCTGCTTGGAGCTTGTTATTTGGTTGGATTCCCATTTCTCTCAAACCAGCGGCAGGTGAAGGGAAAGAGTACAAAGAATCAGCATCCCAAGGTTTTGTATTATCAAATTCAACATGCAATTTGAAGAATTTATTATGTTTTCTCATGATAATTATTTTTCGTTTCAAACAAAGGGAATAAAGAAAGCTTAATTCTTCGTTCTTGACATTATGATTAACAGGGCAGAGGCTATTTTCACGAAGAAACTAACCAAATCGGTGGAGATTCAACCTTCCTCCTTAATCACACCCACCCATTACGTTCTCAGTAATTTGTCACAATAAGGGAACGTGCTGTTCATGATTGTGCTGCTGAGTTTCGAGTGTCAGGGTTTTACGTGCGCATGATGGTCTCCATGAATCAAATAATTGCCGCACAGATGTGTTTGTTCCACTCATTAAAAAACTTGTCCCCAATACGTCCAAAACATGCAGGATGGTCTCCGTGGCGGAGCTTCAAGAACAGATCAGATGAAGCAATCAATGCCGAACTAGAATTGACGGGTGCTTGGCGCAAACAGAAGGACGAAGCTCCGACGAATTTAAGAGTCCTCTGTCTTAGCAGTGTTGGAAAAAGATGGGCATGATTGAGAAAAATAGCTCAAAACTCTGTCGGCACAACCCTATGGGATTCCCTAGTGTAGGTCCCTGCGTTAAATAGGACGTGTTTTTGCTAATCTACCACGGTCTTTCTTTAGGGACGGGGCCGATAATAAGGGAACCCTGGGACTCGGACAGAGAACTTCAGACTGCATGTATTTACAGAAATAGCTCGGAGTTTCTTCACATTTTCAATCCTTGGTTTCTCTTTTGCAGAAATTCAAACGAAGAAAGAGTCGTACGCCATTGATAACATCCGAGAAACTTAACCTTTTGGGCCATATAAAAGCACGCAACATTTGTCAAAAGTAGATAAAGCTTTCCTTTTGGTGAAAAAGATAAAAGCATGTGGCATTTGGATCATATTTTTATTCGTGACAGCAGCACCGAGTGCCTGCTTGTTTCGTCTACATCTGGGAAGCAATGATGCAGACGGACAAAGAAAATCAGCTCAAGGGTGTTACAGCAACCTTAGCTTCAAAATCCAGACCAAGTAATCCTCCCCAGACCTTTTTCCCTTGAAAGTAAGAATTTTTACGTGCCTTTTCTCTTTTTCCCTCTCGCCATCGTCAAAAGTGAGCTTGAAAACCGGGAATCCCTTCTCATTTCAAGGAGAAATTGCAGGAGGCAGATTCCAACCAGCTGATCGTGTCGTTTAGCCAAATACAAGAACGTTTCATCCGGTCACACAAAGTGTCCATATTCCGTAGGCTATTTATAATTAAAAGACAAAATATTCTAGCTTTCGGGTGCCCACTACTCCTGAGTTTCGAGTTATTCTACCAAACAAAGAAGGTGAATCCGTAGACCGTAGACTCTATCTGTATAGCATGTTGTCGAATACGATTCCTTTAAGAAAAAAATAAAGAATTTAAGGATAAATAGGCGGAACAGACTACAAGGCTAGAGAATCGCAGGGGGACCACCTTAACTAAAGGAATCTGGAACGTGGCAGAATCACATGGGCAAGGCCCAAATCAGGGACGAGGTGTCAGTGCGGCCTAGCCTGGTCTCAGCGGAGAAACCAAAATAATATTAATAATTCGAAAAAACAATTATAAATGGGATGCCCAAATCGTCCCTAACGTCACGTCTAGATAGAGATGCCCTCTTACCCAACAGGCAAACCAACCTTTTCTCTGTAGACAAGTGAGAGAGAGAGAGAGAGAGAAAGGGCCGTTTACATTGACGCCGTTAGCTTTTTACGTGCTGCCCCCCTTTTTTTCAGTGGAAATAGATATATATATATATATATATTATAATATATTATTTTGGAGGTGGGTCCCGGTGGGTGTGATGCTCCTAAATCCGATGTCGACGGCTGAGTCCTCCCTTGCCGGGCCCCACCAGAAAATCATTTTTACACTACTCAGAGTTGGTTCGGCAATCGTAGGTTGCGCGTGTGCTGCAGTAGGCGGCAAGGGCTCGCCACGTGGCGGTGCGAGGGATGCTAAGCTTCCTCTCACCGGCGAAACGTCTTACTTGCTATCATATGCGTTGAAATCAAAAGTTGACCTCTAAACTCTGCTCATGGGATCGTGAATTTGTGAAAAAGTAGTTCACTCGGCGTTCCGCGGGTGGTCAACACGTGCTGCCTTGCAATTCATGCCGGATTTTATTATTTTATTATTTTATTTTGAAGAAAGCCTAATTTTCCTAGATATGGAAAAAAAAAAAAACTGTGATCATTTTTAGGTTGCCATTCATATCTCCCCACCAACCTTCATGATGGCAGTGTTTGATTTTATCAACTGACCTGTTTTACAGCTTAGATTTTTGCTTTCCTTCTTCGCTAATTAGACTCCCTACCATATGTAATCGAGTAAATAAATGATATCAAAAGGAAATTATCAATCGATAAGGAATAATAAAAGAAAGGAAAGACACATGTTAAATGAAATATGAAAAAGTTGAATGATGAATTTATTAGAAACAAATAATAACAAAGATGTATATCTTATTTCAGTTGTGTGAGTATAAATTTTATTATTTATTATTAACATAATAAAAAGATGGACCTCTATTTTATTAATCAATTAATTAGTAACAAGATAATGAATCCTTAAGTTTATAAGTAGTGTGGATAATTAAGTTAAGTTTTTAAAAACATATAAACCCACAAAACGTAAATGATAATATATTTTAGTATGATTTGAACTTGTTAACTAATTGTAGAGAAATTAAAAGACATTCATAATAATATTTCCTTTGCTTTTATTTTGGAGGAAGGGTCAATTAAATCTGATTAGGAAATGACATGAACTCATCAACCCGGAGATGCTAATTTTTTACTCAATTCTTGAGGCTAAAAAGAAGCAATTCCTGTAGTCGTTAGGTGTTTGACTCGGTGCGTGCACGCATGATTTACTTCTACGATATTGACCAAAGAAGATAAGAGGAAAGGTAAAATTAAGATTTTGAGTGCACCTGGAACGAATCAATTCATCCCTAATTGCAAATCCTTATGGTTGGGTGCAAAAGGAGGAGGAAAGCGAAACGCGGTTTTGACAAAAATGGATAAACTAAGTGGCGTGGGGGTACGCGCCCCCTTGGTCGTAGGGAAATACCCGCTTCGGAGGTGGACCCCGCGTCTCCTCCTCGGTCCCCCAAACCCTGAATAGATAAGCGTACGACCACCTGATTTTCTAGTGTGCGGTCGTCTCTCCGTATACAAGCTGCACACCATGATTAGCGTCTTTTTAAGCATTGCGGTGCAGCCACGGCTCTTGGATGCTTTGAAGCACTTCTCCGTCGCCAATTTTTAAATTTTAACGCCCAATCAGCCCTGCAGCAAGAAAACAAAATCCCAAAAAGAGAAAAAATAAATAAATAAATAAATAAATAAAAAATAAAAAATAATGGGAATTTGAGAAACCGAAAAAGAAATCCCCATTATTATGGCCCCTGCTTCTCCCTTATCTCTTCCAGCCCTAGCGCCTCCTATGCACTCATTGGACCTCCCACCCATCTCAACCCATTTTTAGGAGAGAGGAGAGAAAAAGGGGAAAGGAATCGCGACGAACTGAGCTGAAACGAGAACCCAATTCCTCAATCATGAGCGAATTGTAAGTTGCTTTGCTTTGGGATCTTTCTTGTTTCTGAGAATCGTCTGAGAAAGATGAACAAGAGGAACCACCGGGAGAGCTCTAGTGGTGCTGCCTACGGCCGCGTATGCAGGGGTCGGGAATGCTCGTCAATGTCCAGCGATAACGCCAAGATTTGGGACGAGCAGAAGGACGTGGGGGGGATGGATGAGCTACTCGAGGTGTTGGGATACAAGGTCAAGTCGTCGGAGATGGCTGACGTAGCGGAGAAGCTGGAGCAGCTGGAAATGGTCATGGGTGCAGCTCCGCATCTTTGGAGTGATACTATCCATTACAATCCCTCCGATCTTTCTGGGTGGGTCCAGAGTATGCTTTCCGAGCTCAATACTCCGGTAGCCGATATTGATATTTTAGACCCAGTTCTTCGGAACCACCCAATCGACGATCCTCTTCTGGCTACGGGTGAATCCTCCTCCGTCAGCACTGTCTGTTTTTCCAATTCCCAGCAGCCTAAGATTGAGGGCACCCAGTCCTCTAGGGTCTACAACGACGACTCTGAGTATGACCTCAGAGCTATTCCTGGTTCTGCTGCGTACCCGCAGTCCCAAGAGACGGATACTAGCCGAAAGCGATTGAAATCCTCCTCAAGTGGGTCAACTAATTCTGCGCTACCGCCCCCGGTACTGCCGTCTTCTTCTTCGCAGTCAATTGGAACCGTCGCCGAGCCGACTCGGCGGGTGGTTCTGGTTGATTCGCAGGAGACTGGTGTTCGACTCGTCCACACCCTCATGGCTTGCGCGGAAGCGGTCCAACAGAACAACCTGAAGCTCGCGGAGGCTCTGGTCAAACACATCCGCTTGCTGGCGGCGTCGCAGGTCGGCGCCATGGGAAAGGTCGCCACCTACTTTGCCGAAGCTTTAGCGCGCCGGATTTACGGAGTTTACACACAAGATTCCCTCAACTCCTGCTACTCCGATCTCCTGCAGAGGTACTTCTACGAGACCTCCCCTTACCTCAAGTTCGCGCATTTCACGGCCAACCAGGCGATACTGGAAGCGTTTGGCACTGCCACCAGTGTTCACGTCATTGATTTCGGGTTAAAGGAAGGGATGCAATGGCCAGCACTCATACAAGCGCTCGCATTGAGGCCGGGCGGGCCACCGACTTTTCGGTTAACCGGAATCGGACCGCCCCAACCGGATAATACTGACACTTTGCAGCAAGTAGGTTGGAAATTGACGCAATTGGCCGACGCCATTGGCGTGGAATTCCATTTCCGGGGCTTCGTTGCGAACAGCCTGGCGGATATCGAGCCATCCATGCTCGATCTCGGTAACCCGGAAGTGGAGGCCGTGGCGGTGAACTCCGTGTTCGAGCTCCACCGCCTGTTGGCTCGACCCGGCGCGATCGACAGGGTGTTGTCCTCGATCAAGGCCATGAGGCCCAAGATCGTGACCGTGGTCGAGCAGGAAGCGAACCACAACGGGCCGGTGTTCCTGGACCGTTTCACGGAGTCGTTGCATTACTACTCCAGCCTGTTCGACTCGCTGGAGGGTTCCGGGTTGGTGCCGCCCAGTCAGGACCTGCTGATGTCCGAGATGTATCTCGGGAGGCAGATTTGTAACGTGGTTGCCTCCGAAGGGCCCGACCGAGTAGAGCGGCACGAGATGCTGACCCAGTGGCGGGCGCGGATGGGTGGGGCTGGGTTCGAGCCAGTCCATCTCGGGTCGAACGCGTTCAAGCAGGCCAGCATGTTGTTGGCCTTGTTTGCTGGCGGGGATGGTTACAGAGTGGAGGAGAATAGTGGGTGTCTCATGCTTGGCTGGCACACCCGGCCGCTTATTGCCACTTCGGCTTGGCAAATAGCTGCCACCACAGATTCCTGATGAGTCAACTTAATCCAGTGAGTGTAGGTGAAGGGGAAGGTGCCCATTCGAAAAGAGAGTGGGAGTGCTTAGCTGAGTTTGATGAGGGGCTGAGATGGAGGATCCAAAAATAGAACCCCCCCCCCAAAAAAATAAAAAAGTAAAGAACATCCCAGTGGTAATTCCCTCTTTCCACCCCTCATAGGCTTCTCTCCTCTCTCTCTTTTTTTTTTTTTTTACTTTGAATAATATGATTTTTAGCTTAGGGGAAAGGTGGAAGACCATGTCCTTGTAATTTGTTAAGAGTTTTTCGTTTTTGGTTGGATCACCGAGACTCTGTATCTATGTTTTAACTTGTAATAAAATCGTGAGCATGATTCCGAACCAGAGAGAGGCTTCTCTTTGTTTGTATTTGCATTTGGTTTATGAACTTTGGCTGCCGGCCTTTGCTTCTCAATTATCGCTTTCTTTGTCTGAATTTCTTCTTTTGTTGTTCTGGTTTGTGAAGTACTCTCTGACGAGCATCTTGGTCCGACCCACCGCTCTTGCCATCCCAGCGAACCAAATTCTGGCACTGCCACGGCGACGAGCATCTTCCAAATGGCCGGCGCCTTATGCCCCACGACTCGCACTGCTTGCAGAAGCTTCTTGCCGCCATGGAAAGACTACTATTCTGTTTTATTGATTTTTAGGCCCCTGAAAAAGAACTGTAGCTTGAACATCGGAAATAATTGCTTTAATCACGAAAAAAGATTGTTGCTATTTTTTTTTTTTTAATTTTACCTTCTGGGTTAAAACATGATGTTAATTGAATTAGTCAAAGCATGCCATCAAAATGGACGCCATAATTATCCAGCAATTAAACATGAACTGGATGCTCTGTAGACAACCTAACATCCACGCTGGCTAACAACAAAGAGTGAGTAATTACCCTGGGAAATTCTTTTTGTCCACCACTTTTGTGGTCTCTTCTCAATTGTCAACCTTATCACTCATTATTTCTTGTGACGTACATTTCATCCAAGTTTCAATTAGTGGGTCGTTCGTGCATCTATCAGTGTTCAAATCTGATGACTTTCAGATACAGGGCTTCATGGGAACGTGGGGGACGGTTTTATGATTCTGGTTGAGAAATACGTCGTGGATTTACCTCCCCCTCTCCAAAACCTTCCCTCCCTATTGTTGGGATATCTTGCTCTTTTCCCTAGTACTTGTGGGTTTCCCCTATTACACAGACCTAGACTCCGTGAGAGTGTGGGGCATGTACCCTCGCAAGCTCGATAAATCTTCTCCACAAGTTGGGGAACGAATGATTTATTACGCCTATCACAATGGTACCTTCAACCATGTTCTTGAATGTACCTACGTTCTCCTGACAGCTTGTAGCCGTGCCCAATCCATGCTACAGCGCTGTAACAATTTCGTGGTATATACATTGCGAAGTTGGGTGGAATAAGATCGTACGCCAGCTCATGTACTGAAGCAAATATTCAGAACCCATGCTCAACATGCCTGGGAGGGTAGATGAGTAGGGAAGATCAATCTTCAACCCAACTGGTAGGATAGGAGGAGCATGGCCTAGGCTTAGGCTTGTGTTAAGGTTTTCTATCATTCATTTATGACCTCGCGCAGTGAAAAGCTGAGCTTCTCAGCAGGCGGTTCGTCCAATGGTGAAGATAGGTTCGGAGGTGTAAGGTCCGTAGACATGTGAGCCTGCTGCCACCGTCGGTCCCCGGGGGCACTTGCCCTATTGCCAGCTACCTAGAATCACGTTGCTTGAACAATGAACTCGATTGGCCGAGAGTTGGGGCCACGAAATAATTGGTGCACTTTTTAAGACTTGGAATATGAAGCCGATCTACGTGGGGTAGGGGAAAGGAGATTTGTTCTGGAAGGCATCTTCCTCCTCCATTGATCTCCCATGCTTCCGTATATATTCTGTGAGCACCATTTTGTCGCCTGTTATCTTTAAGGCACAAACTAGTTTAAGTCAATGCGAAAACCCTGAATCTTAGGTGCTTTAGCGTGTTTAGCCATCCTTGTGACTTTTGAGGGTTATGAAATTCAGGTCAAAGTGAGCTTCTTGAACATTTATTCAATAACTAAGAAATTGGTGGTAAAACTTGGCCATCCGCTGCTAGCTGTGGCCTATTTATCGACAGAATACACGATTTGGTCACCGGGTTTTTGGTGATACGATAGTATTTTATGCTCTTGCAGACCAAGTCGTCTGTATTAGAATGCACAACAAACAACAGCTTAGTTATACCTTTAACAACAATTGCTCAAGTTTGTTCTTGATTTAAGGCAGCCAAGTTGTAGAAGGAAAAGACTCTTCTAACCTCTCTCAACAATTTATACCACCATCAAGAACCGTTAACATAGTGAATATCGTCTGCTAAACTACTTTTGGTGTTCCATGCTAGGAGTCCAAGTACCAGTTTCAAAAGTTAGCAGGCTACTCTTCCAACTCTTTGCTGTACTTGAGAATCAGCAATACGGGATCAGCTAAACCTCAGAAGCTTTCGTCGTACCTACAAAGCCAAAAAACCAGGCGAGCTTCTCCCGGAGCTTTAATGGCAGGGAAGAGGTATTTTCCAGTATAGCATTCTTTAGAGAAAGTGAACCCGAGCCAATGAGTTACTGCTATACCTATGGCCGACCCCTAAGAGAGCAAATCCTTTTTAGCAGGTTAATGACACCGAAAAGTCCGTCCTTATATTGTAGAATATGATGATAATCATGTCACTTGCACATTACTTAAAGTGCATTGACTGTTGGTTTCAACTCATTCCACTTCCCCAATGGCAAGATTCAATTAATTTCGTTGATATGATCCCTAGATGATATTTTTATCGTAGCAACAAATCTGAATCATTCGAATGGTAAGAACATGATATTATTAATTTCTTTTCTTAACAAGCAAACAGGAAGATGGAAAATTTACACATGATGAAAGAGATACAAGAGGATTAACGTAGTTCAATCTTGATCGCCAACACTGACCAAAGACCAAGTCGAAAAGCCACAGTTTCTTATTGCTTTAGGATAATAATATTAAGCCAGGCCTTCTACATGCTCGACCTTTTAAACAATGAGGCATAATTAAACAGCCAAAAACAAATTTGATCACACGTTTATTTCTTGATCATAATATCCATTTGCTATCTTTTTAATATCGACCAAGTCCACGTAAAAGTAAATGATATATAAAAAGATTATTTCTAAATTAGTCCGAAAATCCTGAACGATCAACATCTAACTTTCTGAAAAGAAGAGTACAGAGCCATGAAGTGGTGTTTATAAAATAATTTGCCCCAATTAGTTTGATGGGAGGAAAAGTGGGTGACGAAGCAAAACTTTCATGGAGATGGATGGTTAAGGAGGGAAGTTCGATGCTTATGACCACTATTACACCGAAAGAGATGTCTTGTCACGAATAGCCATTTCGTTGAGAAACCTTCTGCTACGCAGCACGTTGAGGGGGGAAATTGTAGGCCAAACTAGATGTCCAAATGCAAAAGATGCGGCAAAATCTCCTCTCCAACTTTCACATAATAGGTTAAATTTCGCCGTGGTGTCGTAATTATGTTTGTTCTTTTTGACTAAGATCAGTTTACACAAAGTAGAAAGGAAAAACTAATTTCATGTACACTATTAAGATGGGCGGTTAATCGATCTTAATCAAAGCTCATTTTCTACCCCATGGTTGGTATTGGGAACGACAGAAAGAGGCCACTCAATTTTGAGTAAAATTTTCAACGTAAGTTGATTTCTCTTGCCAATGATGGGAGGCCATTCAAGGTGATTATGATTAGAGCCTCGAGTTGAACCTGCGGTGGTAATGGACAGGTGTTAGGTGGCATTACGGCTTCTGACCAGTCACTTTTGTATAATCTGTTTCTACAGAGCCTCCAATTGACCCGTGAGTGTTTATTTTTTTGGTGCTGGGGCCTTGAGAGTGACTTGGGGCTCCATGTATCTTAACCAATTCCACCAACAAGCACCACCTTTCCTCTCAGAGCCAACATAAGGGCCCTCTAAAAGCAAGAAAGGGACATGTACACTCCCCACTTCCAAGTGCAGGGGCTTTTCAACTGCTCTTAGAGTCCTCCTTTTCCACGATTGTGAGGATTACTTTCTCTAATCCTCCACTATTGTCAAAGGAACTCTATAGATTAAAAGATTCCTTTAGCTTGATGACCCAATTCAGGCTCTAAACTACCATTCTATTGGAAAGGTTGCTATCATTACAGCCAGTCCCCACTTAAAAAAAAAAAGGGAAAAAAAAGAAAAAAAAAAAAGAAAGAAAGAAGGGAAAATTCAAACCAAGGTAGACCCACGTTGTAGATATTTATTTATTTTTGCTTGTTTACAAACGTCCTTTGGGAAAAGGAATTGTTAGGGTAGTTTGCAAATTCTAGAAGACTTTCCGTACATAATGAGATGTTCATTAGAGGTGCAAATTGACATTGCTGTGGTGTTGTCATTTCCGAGGGAGTTTATTTGTCGGCAAACCCTTCCTAATTCGTGAGGAATGAATGTTAATTGACTCAAAAATTGACCATTAATCGGCTGATCCACTTTGAATTCTTGCAAGATTTTGTCGTCCTACAATCGATTGATAAGGCATCTTTTTCGCCACGTTCTTTTGACTAGCGAACCTTGTTGAAATGATTCCAATTGGTCATTTTCCATCTCAATTAGCTTAATAGTCAGCTTTCATGTAAGCTTGGAGATCTGTATAGTATGGTACTCCTCAATTATCATTCTTCAGCCAATCAACAGGAAGAGCTTGGTGGGTATGGACCAAAATCAAAATTCATGATAGAAAATTATGAATGGTTTGACTGCCATTTGACAGGTGGTAACCTAGACATAGTTCATCCTCTGAAAGTAAAAATGGTAAGACGCTTCCAACTGCAACATGCGGGTACACAATGAAGACATCAAATCTCGCTTGGATAATTTGCTCAGCTGAGTTGTAAAGCAAAATCCACAGCTGCAAATCCTGCTGCCCCATAAATGGGTCCTTTCGTAGCCTCTGCTGGAAATCAAAATCCCGCAAATCCCACTTTCCTCGATCCTGTCTGGCCTGAGGTTGGGTAGTAGGGGGGGCACCCCCACTCTCCCTCTATAGCCTTCTGGTTTCAAATGAATGCTGTTCACCCACCAAAAAAAAAAAAAAAAGGGGTCGAGAGAATAAATATCTAGTTTTTTTGACTGCCATCTAATTGGGAATAAGAAACCAGCTTTGGGCTTAGTCTACTGGCTGAAAGAAGGTATACGGGCCCAAGGAGAAAGGACGTAGCTCATTTACTATCCCTGTTCGGCTCAAAACTAGCACAAAACATAATGGACTGAGAGGCCATGATTTGCAGGCCACTTGAACGTCCTTGAGTGCCTTTGTAAGTGACATCCGCCTGAGAGGCCAACTTTTCAAGCCTTGATATAGTGATCATTTTATTTATTGGGGCAGAGGATTTGTCACCGGGACAAGGAACATAAGAGCCCAACACGCTGTCCTTAAGACCAAAGGATTTACAGGGAGGGGAAGTTCATTCTCGATGCATTAGAGTTTCATACCAGAATTGGGTAACATTGCTGTAATGAAGATCTCATAGTGTTTGTAGGTTCTTACAATTCAATTTCAATGCCAAACCCTTGGCCCACGTTCAATCTTGAGTTACTAGGTGTTATTGGTAAAAAGAAGAAGATAGAAAAAAGTTTTGCCTTATTCCTTTCTGTCAAACGTAATACAGAGAATTGTTGTAACTCAAGCCATCGTCGGGCAAAGTCCAAAGGTATTTTTGTGCCGGAATATTTCTGGGAAGGAACCGTCTTTAGGAGTAATGATTATAAAGAAAAGACTTCCCCATGTTTACCTAACTATATAATAGTCCTATGTTGATTAAAAAAATGACTAAAAACATAGGGCGATTGTAGAATATATTGTGACGCTATGCCTGTAGGTCTAAAGTAAAAGGAAATTGTTACAAGGCTGATATGATCAACAAAATAATATAGAGATTATTGTTGGAGACATGATAATATATTTGATTATTCCTTCCATGTATGAGTTGATATCTTTGCCATGCAGTGTAGTCTTATTTGGGAAAGTATTGGTATGTAGTAGGAAAATATTCTTTTCTTTATTACTTTTATAGTTTCCAAGTATAGGTCATCCTTGCCCTACAAAAGGATGGACATTGTATATTTCTTCTAAATAAAGTAATACACCAAATTCTCCCATGATCAAAATTTAAATGCAGAGACTAATTTATTATAACAAACTATGATATTGAAAGCTCAATTTGATTAGAAAAGCAAAAGCAATAAAATTTGGTTCTTTTTATTCTTATTCTAAATTATTTTCTAGTTTTTCAATAAAAGGTAAGTTGTTGGTTTCTTTTGATATTTTAATTTAATATCATATTTAAGGCTAATTAATTCATCTTTTATAAGGTATTAGTAGTTTAGTAGTAATAAGTTAGTAGAAACTTTAATCATGAGGTTTAAAGTTTGACACCCTAGTATATTGTGTGTTCATTGTAATATTAAAAAAAAGAAATTATACATATCATATATGAGGTAAATAGAGTTCTATTCAATTTGTAATTTTTAAGATAAAGTCTTGTTTAATTTATAATTATCAAGAATAGTCATTAAATAGAGTTCTACTCAATTTGTAATTATTAATAAAGTCTAGTTTAATTTATAATATTAAAAATAGTCATTAAATTTAAGAATCAAAGATAGAGTCGTGTTCAGCTCGAGATTTTTGGCACATTTTAAAATCTATATAAAGGTCTATTCTGTATACCTTGCACATGCTATTCAATGCATGAAGATATTCGTTTTCCTTCTCTCCCCTGTTTGGCTTTCACACCAGTTTTACGTTCTTCACACAGAGTCGCTCGGGGAAAAGAAGTTCCTCAACAATGAGCAAAAAGAGGTCTCAAAAGCAGAAAATAAGCAAGGTGAGGATAATCAATGAAGAAGACTACGAAGATGAATTACGTCTCCGTATTCACAGTGTTCAGGACGACAACAGCCAGAACAGCTTTTACTCTGCTTCTCAAGGGCTTTATCGGGTTGTATACTGGGTTGATCCGGACTGCATGTTTTTGACACCTACCACGGCGGGCTCGCCGCTTCCTGCTTGGGATGCGAAAAGCTGCATTAAACTAGGCACACCTGGGAAGTATCGTAAATTCTTGAACTTGGAGGTCGTTAAGATTTTTTCAAAGTCCGACCCAGGTACCTCTTCCGGTGTAGCCGTGATGGGTAGGACTCAAATTCCTTTACCAGGGAAACTAGACAAGGTCAGACAAGGGCGGTTCGGACTTCTTAGGGTTGAAGGGTCACAAGGAAAAACCGAAGGAGCTATTGTACTGCGCATGTCCCTTGTTAAGACCAAAAAAGATATATGAATAGTTTACTGACTTTTTTAATTTAAGATTGCTATTTTACTGCTGTTCAATTCTTTTTATTTTAATATCTTTTAATATTATAACACATGCATCCAATTCATGGATACAAATGTCAAATTTGAAATCTTACTATTAGAGTTCTTACTATCTTATTATTGATTTAACTAGCTAATTGATGTTTAATATTCTTTTTCATTAGATTGATTGCTTCAATATAAATTTTTTGTTTTTTGGTGATGATTTTTTTGTCCAACGGTTTGGCACAATGGAAGTAGTCCCCTTCTATCCACGATATTATGAGAGAATTAAGATTGATGGCCAAAAAGATCAAGACCGAAAAGAATAATGAAGATACTTGAGAGTCACCTGTTCTCTAATATTCTTGAAATGTTTATTAGTGATTATTTTGTTGACAGTATGGTAGAGCCAACATGTATTAAATTTTGAGTTGTGGTAGTTGATAGGTATGCCAACAGATGAAGATATGGCTTCATCTTTTTGTGGAGTTAAGAATCTTTTTTAAATGCTTTAGCAATAGGTTGTCTGTCAAAATTGGGATCTCTTTGATTCTAGGCAGTACGGATTTAGGGCAACGGGAAGATTCTTGGAAGACTCTCTGGGGAAATTTTTGTGAGTTTTGGGGGCCTTCATAATCTGCAGGAAAACTTTTGATGGGCCCCTTTGGCCTATCACAATAGACCATGGTATTTTGATCCCATGTTATATTTGTCTCTTAGATCGAAGCAAAGTTATACTCTCTGCCAACCTAAAAATAGAAAAACAAAAGCGAAAGGAATTCAAGCAGCTATAGCCAGTCTCATCTAGTGTTCCAGCGTGCCACAATATCCTAGCGTCAAGGCTTCAAACTCAATAAATTTAAAGTTCCATTCCACAATATCCTAGCATGATATAACAGAGATCAGTTTTACATGAACAACCAGAAAAGGAAGCCATATTTCCTAATAAAAATAAGCATCTCTTTTTTCACTCCACACAACTTTATTTCATACCTGAACATGTTTCTGATCCCAAATCAACAAACGTCAAATTTGGGAGCTAGGGCTTAATTCACAACTATTTCCTGGTTCGGACTAGCATTGAGAGTATTCCTTCAGAGAAGTGCAACGCCATTCACATCACCTAACGTGGGAAAGAGGATAACAGTTCAAATGGGTTTTTATCAAGGCTTTGATTTAATTGTTTGAAATTTATTTTCGAAAAGCATTGGGGCATTCATGAATGCAGTTTACCATTTTCTCAGTTCTTTCCCACGCAGGGAACTCTTTCGTGGTATGTACATGAGTCTTTACAGGCCACGGAGAAATAAATTTGGTTGCTTAGAAGAAAGATAAAGTCAACCAACCAAACTCGCATACCTAATGCACTGACCCCTACAGAAATTATTTTCCAATGTGAAATCTAACTAATCCACGTACTACTATATTAATTTTGCCCGGGTCGGTTGACCTAGATGCTTCTTGTCAGGGCATGGCGCTCTTTGGAGAGATAATCACGGCACCAATACTACCTCATATAATTTGACTGTTTTCTAAGTTAACATGTTAATTTATCTTAATACTATTTTCTAATTTGAAATCTAACTTACCTCAGTACTACTGTGCTTTATTAATTTTACTCGGCACAGTTAACCTAGATGCTTCTTCTCAGTGCATGATGCTCTTTGGAGAGATAATCACGGCACCAATTCGTCTTTTGAATATCAGCCCCTCCCCTCAGACCATTAAAGCATGTGCCTTTCGGCTTTTACAACCTATAAAATCCAGTGGCAAAGATCCCAGAACCTTTGAACAAGAGCCTCTATTTTCACACAAGTCCTATCACTTATTTAGTGGACCACCTGATGGAACTTATGATAGGGAGCAGTCACTGGACCGATCATCAAAGCTTTCCTTTGCCAAAAGTACGGGGAAAAATGGAACTAAAGGAAAAGATGAAGTACATAATTCAAAGGTTTATATGCCAAACAATAAAGTCCTACTACTTGGGGCATAATTCTGGAATTTCCTCAAAGAGGACATATCCTCTCATGGTCAGACTGTTTCATACATGATGATACGCACAAGCCAGAATAATATAGCGTGTGGACTGATGGAACAGCTAACCTTAGATGAAAGAAGATCCTCCAATGACCAAGACAGCTCAATGAGACGATATCTTTCTGCTTAAGGACCTCTTAACCCATGCTTTCCAGCCATTACTTCTCTTTGGAGGTGTTTTCTCCGGCCTCCCTTCTGTCATCTGAGGCTGCTTCTGGTTCTTGCACAGGACAAAGTTCCTCCCCCCGAGGGAACCTATCGATTCCCCCGGTCTAGGTGCTACAAGAAGTTTCCAGTAACAAGAAACTACTTTTAAGAGCCACTGAAGAACAGAAAATTAGAAAAAAAGAAGTTGTTCATCCATAGAAGTTACAGATGTTGCTTACCGTTCACAGCATCAACCAGTAAAGACCAACCCATAAAAATGAATAAAAAGAAAAACAAATTTGAACAATAAAGAATGCAGTAGTTATACCACTGAATCCCGCATCTGCACAGTAGAGAACGAAATCATTGACATCGGAACTAAGAACCGGAAGGCGGCCTTCACGGGCATAGGATTTGAGCGCAGTGTCGATGACCGCAACGACAGGATCTTTCTCACCCACCACAAACCTCAGTGGTCCTGCACTTCCCAGAACGTTGACTGTGATCAAGAATCTATTATTTTTCACGCCCTTCACGTTTTGACTGTCGCTATATTTCTTCTGCTTCTGCATCCCCATTTTCTCAGGCGTGTTCTTCATCCCTCTTTTTCTTTCTCGGGTTTCAGTTTATATCCTAACCTCCTCTTGTTTTCAAAGACGCTAACGGAACCAAACTACATACGTTGAGTTTCGAAAGGGAAGAGATATTGCGACCAAAGGGTTGGACGTTTACGGGTCAAGGCCAAGGCATCGATAGTACCAGGCTTGTTTGTGGGAGCCAAAGCTGGAGGAGGAAGACGACAACGCGCGTGCCGCACGTGCAGCTGTCCGATGAGAGAGAGGAGGGAGGAAGTGCATGAAAGAGGAAGATGTTTCCACCATTCAAGAATCAAGAGTAAGTGGAGCAAGATGGAAAGGGAGTTGGGGCTTCTGTAAAGGAGACGAATATAGGCAGAAAGGATTTACCCACCCTGGGTTGCAACACCTCTGCTGTAAAGGAGACGACGAATATAGGCAGCAAGGATTCACCCACCCTGGATTACAACGCTTCTGTGGGAGAAGGACTTTCTGGGCAGTACTTATATGCACACTTTTGCCGGATGTTTTAGACCTTTTCGTATTTACGTGTGCGTGGGTACGTAAATGCACATCTCTAATGTTTTTAATACCTCAATCATGTACCTTCTACTACTTTGTCTAGGGAAGGTGATACCAAACAAAAAGGACAATATTGAAAATAAATAAGTGATAGTTGTAGTAATGTTATGTAAAATTAACTAAAGCTGTTGTGATAAATTAATATTTGAGCATTAAATAAAGAAGAGAAAAAGAAAACTTTTACACTTTTTAAACAGATAATCATAACATAATCCATTATTAAAAAAAGAACATAATATAGTCGAGAATCAATCAACTCTAAGCTCTTATTATTGAAGGTGTAGATAATAAATTCACATTTCTTTATTGGACAAGATATGACAACACTTTAATAAAATAACTCTGAAAATCGGAATTTCAGAGGATTTTGGCAGATGCCATGCACGAAACGGTTAGAAGTCCTATACTCACACCACTAACAACAAAAAAATTATCTATCTCCAAGAAACACCCCCAATCCTTTTTCAGTACCGGAGAATATCACAGACTTGTCCCATTACTTTGTTTAAACAACACTATCATCAGTTTGACAGATAGAAAATACGGATTTATTTGTCTGAACCTTGGATGTAAAAGAAGCTAAAATATGTGGCTATGATACCTCATAGAACCTTGATTCTCCACCGGCCAGACAAAAAATAAAAGATATCAGAAAAATACTTCCCCTGATACGATTAGAGGAGAAACATATTCTAATGATTGGTGTCTCCAGCACGTAGTCAAAGTTCATGAAGCTTAAAATTAGGAGGGGGGGGGGGGGGGACAATTAATAGAGAAAATCTTCACTAGCAGCATCTTATCGTGAGACTTCTTTTTCGCGATGCTTGTTATTTAATTGGTCATATCTTGTCCCACTTGCTAAACTTTAAACTGTAACCAACTAAATATAAATGCACAAGTACAATCAAAGGAGAGAAAAGAAAAATGGGTGGTAGGTAGAAAAGCTAGATCACATAAAAGATTTCCAGGAAGAGAAGGCAGCAAGAGAAAAGACCCAATTAAAAGTGCCCTTCACCAAGACAAGAAGGTTGGTCTTCCCTCTTGCTCATGTACAGCCTTTAAAAGATGGACGAGGAAAAAGAAGGGTAGACCCACCCCACTATGTCCCTCGTAGAGTCGCGATGAATGAGTTTTGCTCCTCCAGAACAAGTGTTGGTGTCAATAGATCACACTTCTATATGTACTTTTGGAAAAAATACAGTATTGGCTGGGGGCTATTGAAACAGGAAAAAGAAACGTGTAAGAAACATAATAGGATCAAACTTGTTAGCTATGCTTTGACACTATCCCTCTCTCTGTCCTTAGCTTTTTCGGAAGTCCAATTGAAATTCTATTTTTCGGTTCCACAGGAAAAAGTTAAATCAATGTTAAACAAATTAACCACCTCAGTTATTCCACAATTAACAAGTTATTCTTTAGCGGTCCCTCGCCGACGGTAGGGTATTCTGGGGATAGCTGCCACTCTCCATCCACCAAGAACTTGATTTCGTACCTTCACAACATAAAAATTTGGTTCAGAAAAAGATTATGAAAAAAGAGAAGGTTGAGTGAGTAGGATGGCACCTTCCAGGCCTAAGCATTAGTGTTGTTGAGAACTTCGTAAAAGAGCCATCGTATTCTGGCGATAGGTGCTCCCCTTGACTCCATCCATCAAATGTTCCCATCACTTGCACGCTCTGATCAAAATAAATAATGAAAAATAATAACAATTTTTCCTCATCCAAAACAAGACTTATGCACTGTTTTTAGATCTACTTTCCAGTAATCTATACCCAACCAAATAAGATGGTGAGACAGAAGGAAAAATCTTCCCCCCCCCCCCCCCCCCCCCCCCACCAACAACAATTAGCAATTAGCTGTGGACAAGGATACCCATGCCATAAGTCCTGTGATGTCTTCAAATTTTAAGCAATCGACCTTTAACAGTATAAAGAGCAATGATAGCCTCCCCACTATCACAATTTCCACAATTCTCATCATCACTAACCTTGAAGATGCTCACAACATGATCAAAGAAAAAAATTAGGCATATCATGACGTACTAACATGGTAAACAATAAAAATTACGCTCAAGTATAACATAAATTGAGGAAACTTCTACAGCAGGAAAACTGCGACTTACCCCATCATTCAGGGATTGGTTGCTCATTTCAAACCTTAGACACACTTTGGAACATGTAATCTTAGGTGGAGAAATGCCATCCGCCCATAGAACTTTTTAAGACCGGGGCATGCCACAAAATATGAAACAAAAGGTGAGGGGGAAAGGGAAGGAGAGGCCCTGTAAGGATTTACGACCCAATTGAACTGGTCCACACAATCATGCACCAACAGGATCCACGTAGCACGATATAAATAAAACTCCATTTTCATGAGCAAAGCAAAATGCAATGTATATGAACAGAAGGCTTACCGAAGCCATGCCACACCAGAATAAGGGAACCTCCTTGGACTGTGCAGTATTAACATCCTTTATCTGTTCTTTCATCTTTTCATGTACGGCTTTACGCATAGACACAAAGTCAGAAGAATCTATCTGAGAACATGTAAAAACTTCATAGAAACAAGACCTCATATTTACATCTGAAAAGTTTCTTGAATAAATAGGCAAACAAATTTATTGCTTCATAAATCTATGATTTCCCTCCCTATGTAATCAAATGACTGAAAATGTTTCTCTAGTTCCCTACAATAGAGAGGATTCACACTGAAAACCTTGCAAAACACACATTTTACACCCATCCCATAAGGAAGCATGGAGTACAATTAACTGGAATTTGTTTAAAATTGTAAATCTCGAGGAAGGACAGGAACATGCTCATACCCTCCAATCGTGAGAGAAGATGAGATTGAATGTATCTCCCATTAATCTTTCTTGAACCTTCTGGGATGGCAGATTTGGCTATTTCTTCTGCAATTGTGACCAAAGCCTGTCCTTGCAGAACATACAAATTATTGAATAATTGCCCAAAGTATTGGATTAATCTTTCATGGGGTGCATGAAAAGAAAAGCACCAAGCATTATGCTGACTAGAATTCTTCACGCAGAACAAAGCAGAGGATGAATATTAATTTTTGTAATTTCACCTTCAAACTCAAAATATATTATTAAAATGACGTCAAGACTAAAAGTACGCTTTTGCCAAGTCAAGATCAGTTAAAGCTCATCAGTGCAACTTCTACATGCTAGGTCTACAATTGAAGGTTTAAAAGTTCAGAAAATTTATTGAAACAGGTTAGGTCTAGTTTATCAATATGCTAAACGACCCAGAAGCAGGTTTCATTTGCAGAAAAATGTTTTAAACACTTATGGTGCCTGAGACTGAATATCGTCAATACTCAAATAGTCTGCTACTCATTATTTTGGTCACGTCTGAAGCAGCATCAGAGAATATGGGTCAGACCACACTACTCAGCCAAAAGGTGCCTGACCTAGCACCACTTCAGCAGATTATCTTTTTTGGCTTCAGATGCTTGATATTATTCAACTTTTTTATTATGCTTTACGGGATAACCTGCTATTCTTGTTTCACGCCAACTGCAAAACTACAAAATTTCAAGAACAGGTATATGATGCTAACATCTAAGAGTCAGCGGTGCTAAAAATTCTTTGTGATCATCTTCGAGATCATGTCACCCATCACCTAGTCAGTCTGGTTACCATGTCACCAACCTCGTGTCAAGCACTGATGGAACTAAATTCTCTTATGATAGAGTAGCCTCCCTTGATGAAATAACAAATCCAATTTAGTAGTAGTTAAATGTATAACTGCTCATAGAATAGTCTTTTCAGTTGCCAAACCATAATACATAAATTTCATTGATTGTACTTCGGCACTGTTCAAGAGGACTTACCAAGTCGTTGATTTGAAGTGTTCATTGGTTTATTATTGCCTTCAATATCCTCAGCAGACCTCTGACACCAGTATGCATGTAAGCTGATATACCTTAGTATGCCCTGGTATCATGGCCAACTCCAATGGTCACCTGCACCTTCTCTTCCCCAGATGGTAGGTCTAGAAAAATCTAAGCTGAAGTAATCTACCAGTAAATTCTAAGCAAGGGGCATTTCTGACCAGAACTCTACCAGAAGAACTAAGTTTGATATAGCCTAGTATGCTCTGGTGTACTTATTCCCTAGACCACTTCAGATATCAGTTGCGACACCCAATGCAATAGGTAAAAGCCTGTAACTTACAACTATAAATAATTCTAGCCCATTAAGGGACTCGGTGAGTGGAAAAACTTTACTAGGCACAAGAACCGCCATGATATTTTGAGGTGGTAACAAAAGAGGGAGCTTCTGGTAGCGTTGACCCAATCAGAGCAGCAGCTGCAACATCTCCAGTGGTGATGGTAAAGGTTAAGCATCAAAGTTGGTGGCCATCTCCACATCTGGGGTAAGGTTGGTAGAACTGGAGGTTAAACCTTTGACACAAGTGGATCTCCGACTTACATGGTTTCGACTGTCACAGAATATAAGCTAAAAATACTATATCTTACACCTAGCCCCAGTGGAGACTTCTCTACATAGAAGACTAATGGAAATACAACTAGTCCAAAAACAACAGATGAGCATAACCAGTCAAATAAATGAATAATAAGCAAATAGGCAAAGAACCAGGGCTCCAATAACATATGATGACTGTTCTCTGATATCATGTTAGTGCTTAAACTTTAAAAGCTTAATCTCTTGCATGGAGAGGCTTATGAATACCAAACTGCAAGTCATGCTCTCACTCAATCAAATCACCATTTCTGACAATCAACACTCCATTCTTCTCAAAAAGAATATGACTACTTTACTAAAATCTGAGCAAGAAACACTGTCGTAATTGGGCACGCACACTTTCATGCCAATGCATGGACATGAGTATTACTTTCGGGTGTATAAGTAAACATCAAAACAAGGAGCCTCCAGTTGTCCGAATTCTAATTTAAGTACATCCATATTACAAAGAATACAACCAATTGATTTGGGTAGATAGACAAATGCTCATGAAAGACATCATAGACTAAAAACAGTTCTGAGTAGCATAACCTGAATTTCAAGTTCCAAGACAGCAAGTTCGCTTTTGAAATTAACCAATGCAGCTTCCTTCACGTGCAACTGCAGAGATCAGAGTTTTGAAAAAATGTGAGTCCCAGGGCTTTTTAACTTCCAATAATATGATTAAAATTGCTGCTGATTTTGACATTTGCTTTCATCTCTGAAGCTAACAACTACAGACTTCCAAATTGAAGATAATGAAGGTATACCATTCTGCATTTGACCAATGTTCCTCAGTTTTTTTTTTTTTTTTAAAAAAATCAAGCACAATTATACCTTTTACGGATTTGGTAGGTGGGTTGTATGGATCAGAACTAAGGGCTAAGTATTAAGCATGAATGAGACAACAGAGAGGAGGCAAGTGCATGATTAATTCATTTTGAACTATCAGATAAATATATATGTTAACTTTACTACAGCACCAAACATGGAGAAATAGTTCCATTGACACTTTTATTTATTTGCCCATTGCCATTTGTTAAAGCACCAGCCAAGAGCAATGGAGTAACAAAGCAGAATCTTATATTTTCTCATTTTGGAAGATGTATGGAATCATCATTGCTGTTTCAAGCTGACACATTAAACATGCCCCACTATGAATGGTCTGTTCTTATTCGACCACTGGGGAGGTGGGGGGGAGTGTTGCTCTCGTGCAACTTTAATATTTTTGTGAAAGAAGAGTTAATCAGAGATATAGGATCAAAGCCACTTTAATCTCAAGTATGTACGTATTCAGGGAGAGTATGGTGGAGCTCTTTAAATTGAACTGTCATGCCAGAGGTATTCTACTTATCTAGAGGGTTGGGCATGGGGTTAGGGTTATTAACAGATCCATCTGATATAGACATTCCTCCATTCTTTTGTCATGCACCCCCGCACATCCATAAAGGCTAAAAGCCATACCACATAGGTTGCTTCACATGATTTCTGACATCTATTAATTGTTCATTCAATTGTTTCCTTCTGTTATTCAAATACCCATGGCATCGCTGTAACATTTTCTCACCAGTCAGAAAAAGAAAGAGACCTACTGAATAATTAAAAGAAAAAAACTTATTTGTCAATTATCCTTCTTTTAGTTACTACCAATAACATAAAAGCATCATCATGCAACTACTTTTATAGGAGAATGTGATCCAACGTTAATTCAAAAAGCTGAAAACAATATGTAATGAACCTTCTGAAACTATTTATGATTTTTGAAATGCATCAGCTTTGAATTTAGGAATAGTTACATGGGACATATCATATAAGCACATACAAACCTGTCGTTTTAGGAAGCGGTTCTGTTGATTTGCTTCACTCAGTTTCTTAATGAGCCTTGCTCTCTCATTATCAGCCAGCAACGACTTCAGCTGGTAAATAATTACCTCAAACATTAGTTCTAAACTAGAAAGAAACAATTAAACCTCAAACATTAGCTCTTAAATCCAGAATGGTAGTTTATATACTAGCGAGAAAACCAATATCAACAACAATAATCGTTGACTTAAGAAAATTGGGTCATGCATGTGCAATAGTTTTTAGCTCATGCATTTAAATCCTGATTTCAGAGCCAAAGAATTTGAGTTTTCCAAACTATGGCTCATTGGAGCTGTGATGAAAATCCCAGCTGGCAGTCTCATAATTTCTAGCTCAAGGAGCTAAAATCAGGCTACTGCTCACTCTTTATGACACATCATTAATAGGGAAAGAGGGATGATACAAAGGATCCGCAGTTTATAGTTAAAATTTCATGGAGATAAACAACTTCTAATGTTTCCAAGTAGTTTTTCGATTTATTTGAGAGAAGAACCCTACTGCCTACTAGAACCAAACAGTAGATTCAGCCATTTCAATGCCAAACTCATACAGTCCCACCTACGTCTGGATAACAGCAAAAGAAAAGGAAAAAGATACTAGAGAAAGAAAAGAGGCTTCTAGCATTTCCCATTAATAACAGAGTGATAGGGTATGTCATAAAACCGTGGAGTGATTCCTTGGCTTGGCATGCATGAGGAATTGTAGGGAGGATAGGATTTCTAATTCCTCGCAATTCATAAAATACATCACAAATGAAAATTGATTTTACCTCCTCACTTCTTAGTGGCTCAGCAAGGACCTCTTCCGGCGACTTGGTCATGTCATCATTATCAGAATATTCTTCCGAACTTAGTGATGAAGATTGCTCCAAACTAACAGGTATTGAATACGTTCTCCAGGACATATGGGTCATGAGATTCTTTCCACTAGAAGATTGATTTGAATAAGTCAACCTTTGGTAGCTTATACTCATATTCCAAGCACCCACATTATACGGAAGTT
Source organism: Casuarina equisetifolia (assembly GCA_028551475.1). Lineage (NCBI taxonomy): Eukaryota > Viridiplantae > Streptophyta > Magnoliopsida > Fagales > Casuarinaceae > Casuarina > Casuarina equisetifolia. The sequence continues at coordinate 5,998,159 of CM052361.1, forward strand.
TGTTAATATATTCCCAACCTCGTGATCTTGAATTTCTTAAGAACCATGGTAGATGTTTGTCAAGGCAACACCTTTCCAGATCACAAAACAAAGAAGGTTAAATTATGAAGTGCCCAGCGTGGAGCAATGATTGAATGGAAGATACATAGCATATTACACAATTAACACTTGGATAATAGACAATAAAATAAAAACAAAAGGGTAAGAGAACTGCATAACAAACTATATTGTCAAACAAATATCAGTCCAGAATTGAAATCAGTAACACATTGGCCAAACTGTACAGAAGTACCCCTTTTAGAAGATATAACTAGTCTCACGACTAAAAGCAGTGCCAAGCATGCTAACCTTGCAGTGCCTATTTCCATGTTGAAGAATTCCTCCTGAAAGTAAATGCAAAAAGAAGGTGATGACCAGGACCCTCATTCATTGTGGCAAGAATACTAAATGCAAAGAATGGTAACTTACAAGAATATAATGCACAGTATTAAAAAACCCCGTTTCTCCCATACAGGGCACACCTCTAAGACTAGAGATTTGAAATCTATCCTATGCTACCAATGACAAAGGTGAGGCAATGTTATGTATGATTTCCATTCATAATACAAGAGATTATACTATTAAAGTGCTTGCGAACTACCTGAAGTAGCACGAAGTCAGCAATAAGTCTTTACTAATGCAATACACATAATAAGAACACTTATTTTCCAAGTCAATTTGCATGGACATAGATCAAACAGTTTAAAGGGGTTTGATAATTTGGACCAAAGACTAGTTTGGTCCAAACTTCTTAAGACAGAGTAATTCTCAAACATGGCTAGATTCCCCAAAACTTGAAACACCAAATTTGAGATCCATTAAGACGTGAAGCCCCAAAATTACCCAGCCATGTTAAAGATGACCACATTCACAATTTATTTTTAACATCCTCCACGACCTCCCCATGATGCTTAAATAAAGAGGATCAGTAAAGACAAGTCAAGTCTTTAACAGAAATGTAATTGTTTACTTCGGTCAAGATGACAATCATACATAGTCTGGGATCCAGTTCATCACAGTAGTATGAACAGTCCCCCTGCTTAGACAGCTTAAGTTGGGAATAATATGTTACAACATAACATTCTTTCCTTACTTCCCGATCCAATTTGCTTACATAATGAACCAGTTGAATGGTCTCGATCAACTACTGCATCGCAAAAGGCTAAATAAATCTCTTCTCCAGACGCCGATTTTTCACTCCCAAAAATAAATTTACAGAGGAAGAAGAAAACAAACTCTTGATACAGAATCTCCATGAATTATGGATACATCTCCTCCCAACAAAAGCATTTTGACTATCCCGTCCCCATCTCCCCTTCGCTATCTTTCCAGTAAGAGGCGCATATGATGATTTCTCTCCCAAAAATTGCAACAAGAACCATGCCAAAGAATATTAGTTGAACCTACGCCTAAGTTGTGATCATCGATAGGATTCGCGCATAACTTAAATGAAGGAATAACCAGAAATGGCGTCATACATTAATCCGAGATACGACAACGAAACAGTTCACATTCTATCACATCCGACGGAACATTCACGAAAACCAGACTATATATTCAATACGAAGCATACATACATTCCCGAAACATCTCTAGAAACTTACAGAGTGTTGATTTTGGGGAAGACTCCTCGGAAGCTTGTGGCACAGAACACTGGACTGGACTGGATTGTCCTGAGCGAGGATTTATGAGTGGAAACGGGAGGTGCTGATCCCAATAGATAACACGTGTATTGAGGACTTCCGCAACGCGGCGCACTGGCAGAGGATGAGTTTTAGGAGAGCACGTGGTAAAAAAACTGTGGAGCGGATGGGCTGCGCCTAAACCAATTGGCCGTGGCTGAAACCAGCTGAATCTTTGGCCCAGCCTATTCTAAACCACATCGCGTAAATAAAGTTACTGTGGCTATCGTGATTGGTGACCTGTCCTAATCCACATCGTGTAAATAAACTACTGGAGCTGTCATGATTGGTGACTGGGTTCGGCTTTTTTGTTAACATAAATAATATTTGATATGACCGGACGATGTGGCCTTGTGAAGTGGCCATTTCTCCGGCTGTGGCGGCTCCATGGTTTCAAGCTTTTTTTTGAAGTAATTGCTGCCGGCTACACTGCCTCCCCCAGGTGATATTGAAGAATCCCATTAACTACCTGCCTAATTCCAGTCTTCGATCTCCTAGATTTTATAAATTGCAATTTTAAATTCATTTAACATTGTTAGGCTTGGACTTGGTTTTTTTTTTTTTTTAATGTTTTTCATGTTTTTCTTTTATCATAAAACTTAATCCGTTTGATTTTGTTGGAGATAAAGTTTAATTTTTATGTTTAATGATTTAAAACGATCATTGATTTATCAATCAAACTTGTCGAGTTATATATATTTGCAATTTGTTATGAAATTTTCCGTGTGCATTTTTTGAACCACGCTCCTTGGCTAAACACGTGATACCAAGGGTTATCCCGAAGTTAACGGTCGAACACGTAAGTGAAAGCTCATTCGTTGACTGAGGAGTCTGGGGAAGGCAGATCTAGAAGCCATGACTCCATCGGTGCCGGCCCGGACCCCAAAGCATCTGGCCGCCTCATTTCTTCGCTGTTTTAGTCTTTTCATCATTTAGCCACGCGCTTTACGTGCCAGGCCAAATTAAATCTAGCTCTTGGACGCTGTCTTCCGTGTATCGTTTTCCTCGGTTTTAGTGTAACACTTCTAGAGGAACATCAAGTCTTGTCAGCGCTAAGGACACCTCCAAAGAAAAATTCCTTTCCGTCAGTTCTCTGGAATTGCTTCGGCGTGATTTTCGGTTCGTAATGAATACATTTCCTTATGTCTTATGATTAATGTTTCAAACAGGAAGGACATAACGGCTTTTCTACGTGCTTGTCAACTCCGCGTCTGCACCTTTATTTTTGTGGGGTTCAAAAGAAATCGAGTTCATTTTCCTGGACACAAGAGTTGAAACTAATACGACATCTAACGTGTATTATTTTTATTTTTGTTGCGGAAGTTCATCAAATCAAATCTAACAAAATACTAGAGTTGAAAAAAATAAGGAAACTATATCCAAATAAATGACAAGAGATTCTTGTTGAAGATTCTCTGTAACTAATTAGATTTTCAAAATCTTCTACCATTGTCACATTTGTTATCATTTATTGTTTTTTTTTTTTGGCTAAAATGATGTATAAAATGATAATATAATTATGTTTTGAAATAAAGAATAAAATTTTATTTTCATAATAACTTTTGCTCTCATGTGATATTATACTAGGGTGATTGGCCTTATGATAATGATAATTCATTTTACTGTTTTTTTTTCAACTCTATTTATGTGGGAATTCTTACGTGATAGGTATGTAATTATGTTTTTTAAACAAAGAATTTACATATTCAAATACAATAAATTTAAAAAAGTTTGAATTAACACAACTTTCTACATCCGTTGTAATATCTCTTTTTTTATAGATTTTCTTTCACCTTTCATTTCAACAAAATGATGTATAAAATGATAATATAATTTTGTTTTGTAACAAAGAATAAAATTTTATTTTCATAATATCGTTTGCTCTCATGTGATATTATAATAGGGCCGATTGGCCCTATGATAATAATAATTCATTTTTATTTTTCTTTTCTCTTTTTTTCTCAACTCTATTTATGTGGGAATTCTTACACAAGTATGTAACTATGCTTTTCAACAAAGAATTTACATATTCAAACACAATAAATTTAAAAGAGTTAGAATTAAAACTAACTTTCTACATTCCTCATAATATCTCTTTAAAAATTTTCTTTCATCTTTCATTTCAACAAATAGCCAATATTTTATAAAATTTTCTCATCATATAAAATCCACAAGAAGATTCTTTCAAACAACAAGCTAGCTCATAAGGATATGGAGGCTCTTCGTTGAAACAATTTTTAACCTAATTGTTCTACTTATTTTAACAATTTTTTACGTTAAAATTTTAATAATATATCTTTAAGTTCTAATGAAACGAATATTTTTTGATGCTAAAATTTGGAAAGAAAAAAAAAATCGAAACACGTCTAATCTAGACGTTTAAAAAGGGAAAGAGAAAAAGAAACAGCATCATGTGAACAAGTTCTTTCGATTCATAACGAGTGTCAATTATAAAAAAGTAAGGATCTGGTTTTTTAATCATAAGATCAAGTTCGATTCTGCCTTGTATAGGAAAAAGAAACAGCATCCTGTGAACTAGTTCTTTCTATTCATAACGAGTGTCAGTTCTAAAAAAGCAAAGATCTGGTTTTTTAATCGGACGATCAAGAGTAAACCCGTCTCATGGATCCTTCACAATTAAGAAAAGAGAAAAAAAATCTGCAGAAAGGATAAATCAAAAGAGGAAGCGAGGAAGAAGATTCGGAGATAAGGGCGAAGTCAAGGTCTGTCACAAATTCAACTTCCCAGTCAAATGTGTCCCACAAGTATATAATAAAAATATTAAGGATAAATTTCAAGAGTTTTGATTGGATTAATATTTGTGGGTGCAAGTTTGCCGATTGAATTGTTATATAGTTTGGACCAAAAAGCAAATATCCTCAGTATCAAATAATAAAATATTTGCAACTGGTTAGATGCGAGACTTGGCCGTTGGTCCTCGGCGGATATTATAAATATCGTCGGGTGGGGTAGGCTTTGGTGCTATCGAGCTTAGTCAACGACGTCAGGAGTCTGATCAAGAAGAAGAGCTCCCCAAACCAGAAGGAAACTCAATTCTTGCCTTCATACGCAGGCTACTTCGTCTTGTGACTGCTAGTATTTGCCCGAGATGGAGGACCTGATGGGTTTGCTTAGAATTCATGTCCAGAGAGGGGTGAACCTTGCAGTAAGGGACGTGAGAAGCAGTGATCCTTACGTTATCATCAAAATGGGAAAACAGGTAAATAGCTTTAAGCTGCTTTTATAGTTTTCGCTTCTTTTTTGGCTTTTACTCTGTTGGTTCTGGCATCCGGGCTTCTGGGCTTCTGGGTTTCGATAGTCTTGGGGTTTTTCATATGTTGCATGCTTGGTGTTTGGCAAATGGGAGATGCTTGTTTTGTGTAACAGCCCCAGCGGATTCGCTCTTTTGTGAATGCAAAAGGTTTATCAGATTTTATACCTGATTCGTATCGCTTTTGGAGTTGAAATTCAAAGCATCTGAATGAGAAAAGCAAACCGCTTTTTTGGTCTTATTTGCTCTGTTCTTGGGTTCTTCAGATTCTAAATTTTGCCTTTAATCTTTTACATCTCCTTTCTGCATGTGTTTTCCATTTAATCTCATTCATATTTAGCTGACTTTCTCATTCGTATTTGAGGATTACTATGATCAGCAAACTGATTCTTCAGATGCATATGAATTTCGAATTACTTGTCCTTCCTTTCCTAATTTCTTCAAATTTAAAGACTGCAATTCACATTGGTCCTAGACAAGCAAAGATAAATTAAACATATATAAGGTTAAACCCAAATTCAAATCCCCCCCCTTCCCCTGTTAAAGATCCGTAATTGCTCCCCGTTCGTCTGGCCCAGAGTTCAAGTTATTGGAAACGACTGTTAGCTTAGATGGTCAAAGTTGGAGTCCAATGGTCTAGGTACCGAACTTTTGTTTGGTATCGCTCAAGGAAAAGAAATCGATCTTAAACACTCCTTCCGTGTTTTGAACGCCCGCCATCCGCGGAATCCTTAATAGATGTTTTCTCAATAAGCCATTTTTTTGCTTTAATTGCATGTTACTGTTTAGCCTCGGCGTGAAAAAATGGAGCTTGGCTCCTGATTCTAGAAATTCCCACTGATTAACCATAGATAACATTCTCTGATGCAGAAATTGAAGACTCGCGTGGTGAAGAAGAACATCAATCCGGAGTGGAATGAAGATTTAACTCTCTCTATTGCAGATCCAAGTATACCCATCAAGCTTGTAAGTGCCATAGTTCTTGTACTATTATGCTTTACATGTAAGGTTAAAGGAAAAGAAGTTGCACTTATCCGTCCATGACAATAGAGTAAAAAAATTTAAAATATTCTAATTATGTAATGATTTCCAGCTCATGTTTTTACATAAGCACGCACAAGAATGCAGGTATAATCTTTTAAGTGCCTATTTTAAACTGGAGCTCCACCAAACATTGCAAAATTGGGGATGAAAGTCCTGTAAATGGACGTTATAACTTGATAATAATGGATATTTATTCATGAAGCGATCAAGAAACATTGTGTAGATGTCACACTCATCAAACATTCCATTGTTATTCAGAGTGGTGAATTCCTTATGATTGCAGTTTGTGTACGACAAAGATAAATTCTCTCTGGATGACAAAATGGGGGATGCTGAGTTTGAGATTGGTCCGTTTGTTGAAGCATTAAAGTTCGGCTTGGAAGGCCTTCCAGATGGTACCATCATCAAGAAAGTGCTACCAGACAGGCAAAACTGTCTATCTGAGGAGAGCCACATAATATGGAAGGACGGGCAAGTTGTTCAGAATATGGTTCTTAGACTACGAAATGTGGAGTGTGGTGAGGTTGAACTCCAGTTGCAGTGGATTAACATTCCTGGTTCTCGGGGCTTGTAGATCCAGCCTTGTTTCTGGGGTTAACTCATTGTATCATCTTTTTTGTATTGGATAAGGATATCGCGCCAAGATGATGGGTGATTTTGCTACTCCAATTACAAGAATCCATAACGGGCGATTCATTATAGAGGCTATCATCTTTATGCTTTGTATATCTCCGCAAATTAGATAAAGCCACACTTCTTGTGACTTCGATATTTGAAGCAAGTTATTTGTTTGTATCATCGTCTATTGAAGTTCCTTTCCATTCCGATGAAGCAATGATTGCACTCTGGGTCTTGTTCAACTCCGTCTTGCTTGGACAAAGTAGAGGGCTATTTATGATCGAGGTGTAGCCAATGTTAGACATTAAGACGATAATACAAATTGAATAGAAAAAAAATGTAAAAACCGCGCAAAATATTTACGTAACTAAAGACTTGGAGTTTTTACAGTGTATGTCCATCAAGTATGAACTTTGTGAGCAAACTAATCAAAGAACAAAATAATTGGCTACATCGTACAAATTACTGTACACATAATACAAAAGAACATGTATAACGGTATCCATTATGATGGGAGGAACAACAAAGTTGTCTTATATGATCAAATCATTTCATTTGTCTTTTTGATGTAGAGAACAAGGTTTATTATATTTTCTCCTCCCTAAAATCATGTCACCCTTGATATGGGTGGACTTCTTGTCTAACCTAAATTAGGAATCCACCCACTACCTACCTCACATTAGGGGATAGTAGTCACAAGTATCACTAGGTAGGCTCATTAAGGAACAAAATTTGTTATATTTTATCCTACCTAAAATCACGTCACCCTTGAGGATCTCTTGCCTAGCCTACACTAGGGATCCACCCACTACCCATCTCACATTAAGGGATAATAGTCACAAGTGCCACTAGGTAGGCTCACTGATAAACAAAGTTTATTATATTTTCTCCTACCTAAAATTGTGTCATCTTTACAAGGGGGTGGACTTCTTGCCTACTTTACACTACGGATCCACCGACTACTCACCTCACATTAGGGGATAGTAGTCATAAGTGCCACTAGGTAGGCTCACTATTTATCATACATTAGGGGATAATAGTTCCAAGTCTATCAGGTCAAGTCATAGATACCACTTGTCATGAATTTGAGTTTTATTCCAAAAATGTTAGTGTTAAGGGGAGGTATAGCCTAACTCCTTTATATAAACAAATAATCTCACTTGTTGTTTAAAGGTAGGAAAATGAAGTTTGTTGTAAAATGTTGTTTGCACCATTCTCTTCACAAAAGAGGGTGGAATTGATGTGTCAAGCCAAGGTGGGTGGCTGCTCTTTAAGAGGTAGAGGGGGACCGGCATTGTCCAATCTATGCGGGCCATGCTTATAAACAGAATTACATGGTTTAGGGTTTAGGAATATAAGTTATTGGAGTTGAAAGGTGAAGAAAAGATATAAAAGGAAGAAACCATACACGATTGAAGGCAATACATATATTAACATAGGCATAGATACTAACAAACAAGGTTTACATTAAACTAAAAATAAAAACAACAAAAGTAGTTTAGTGAAACCATAATTGCAGGGCCATAGTGTCACAATCTTGGTAGATTCGTGTGGCACCTAAGTCTTAGTAGAGATTTGGGTCAGCCTTCTAAGCTTTCAATATACTACTTGAAAGCCGCAATGGGACAATTTGGTTAGTCCCGAGACAAGTTTGTAGGGAGGTTGGTCATGAAACAAAGCACATACACAAACACAAGTCCAATATACATCTTTATTGAACCAAAAAATCATCTACGTTACAAGCATACTATGCAAATAAGCTACAAGCAACTAGACAAGACTCCCCACGACCAACTGAGTTACATTTTATACACGGGTTGATTCGGTTTACATCGTAGCAGAAATACATAATAAAGTAAAGTACATAATATTTACATAGTAGTTATAAAACAAGGCACCACCCAAGTGGATGACCCAATTATAAGGAAACCACAAGGGCTGGATGCTTAGCTGTCCAGTTTGTACCACGGCTAGGCTGCATCCTAAGCCACATGGACCAGAGAACAGATGAGCCACATCCTTGGTCGTTTAGGTACCTCAGCCTGTACTGCTAGTCCGGAACAATTGGCCTTGCTGCAACACTACAAAGACTATTCTACAAAGTGTTTTTCACATATTTAGACAAGACGTTGTTTGAGTTTGCTCGTGGGAAGAGCCTTGTTGTCCACTACAATGGTAACGTTTGCTTGTGGGAATGGGAAAGGCCTTACGATGTCGATTGATGTGGCACCGTTTGCTTGTGGAAAAAGTTTCTTGATGTCATCAACGCTCACTTAGGCCTGTTTACTTTAACAAAAGGCTTATAGATAGACTTTTGAATTGTCCATTTTAGTCGGCAGAATCAAAACTTGTGTAATATTAATAACCCAGTATGTATTCGGATACCGTTGAGTACAGGCGCAAAGATGTGAAATATTAGTGAAGAGAATATCGTGTGTGGCCGGAATTGTGTGGTCTGAGTGCTCTTTAAGAGGCCGGAGGCCACTGGCTCTGCCCAGTTGTGTTCTGCGAGGCATGACTATTATAGACCGTCGGAAGAGTGCAACACATCTGAGTGAGTTGAAATGGTGGCAGCTTTGAAGTTCAGTGGATCCACAAAATTTTGAAAAAAATGTTGCCGGGAATATACCTCACCATTGTCACGCTCTTGGAAGGAAAGGCATACCCGCACACTCATGCTCTTGCCAGCCGTGTGTACCTAAATGCGCAATAAGAAAGTTGAAATCATACAAATTAAACTCCACAGGGTACAATTTTGTGGATCTAACGCAATTACTAAGACAGTAAAAAGAGCAATTTTTCCTTAGAATAAGAAATTATCCTCATCTTGCAGTTCTTTCCCTCTCTTACTTAGAGTAAAAATACAAGGTAACTTTTTTTCTTTCTTTTGAATTCATACTTTTCTTTTTTCTAGGATTTTTATTCTTGTTGTGTTCATCTTGACATATGATGTTGCCAATGGTTCAGTTAAACTGAACCTACGAATCATTTAACCAGACTGGCTTCTGGCTTAGTCTTAAAACCTTCATTTCCTAAGAAAGAGAGTATATATAAAAGATGTTTTTCATTTAAGATAAAAAATTTCTGTAGATTATACTCTTGAAGGGACACAAGAAGGTGAAAAGTATCTGATAAACAAAATTTGACGTATATAATTCTTTAAGGATAAGTCAGGTTCAACAATAATGTCCACAACTTTAGTGGAAAATGTCCTTGTTCGTGAGTGATGCCACTTTGTATGTTAGAGAAGGTTCTTCCAAGTTATCGAGATCAACCCCATTATTGAGCGACCCACTCTTTCTGACTATTTGCTTGTCTGTTTCTCTTTCTCCGCATCTCTTCTCTTACGTCTTCATCGAAGCAGCGGGGGGTTAAATAGAAGAACTCAAAGGTTTCATGAGTATGCATGCATGATAAACCAAAAACGGTTGTAATAATGCAATCCGGCTACTTTTACCGAAAACGACAACTGCTGTCAGCGTACATGTGACTTTTGTTCAAAGTTTCTGGATGCTTAGGTTCCATCCTTCCAGCCGCAGCTCAGCAAAAATACCATTGGGATCAATCTCAAGTTTTGGGTTTGTATATAGCTGTCATACTCATTGTTTTCATATAGCTTCTCTTTTCCTATATATACCTTTGGCAGACAAAATCAACAATTTTTCTCTTATGTAGACCTAAAACTTAAGCCTTAATTTCCTATTGGATCTCGAAACAAATTTCTTAGAACGAACCAGTAGTCTCGACAACATCGGAAGGGCAAAGGTACGAGAAGAGTCTCAGATGGAAGTTAATCATCTGCCGCCGTGGTCTACTAATGATTTGCTTTTCTGTCATCCACTTAAATCTCCTGAAAGGAAAGTAATTTTTAGGATGAAACGGCAAGGTCGTTGGTCGCTGGGTAACAACAAATATGGTTAACAGTCTTTTCAATACAATAAGATATGTCCACTGTAAATAAATCAATCAAAGAAATAAGAAATTTGAGTACTCATTCTTCCACTAAATATCAATCCACGCTTTAAATGAAAAAAAATTGTTTCTTCCCCTGATCTAAGATTGTATTTGTGGATACAATAATTTGAGGGTGAAAATAGCATATTCTCTTTAAATATAAAGACAATTATATGAAGAAACTTATTACTCAACTCAAAAATTAATTTAAATGTTAGTGAAAATTGACTTTTTATAATAAAAGAAATCATACAATCACTCCTTCAGTTAATTTATATTATGATATTGTCAGTTAATTTAAATAGAAAACATAAGTTATTTCTTTTTTTAATGTACATAAATAATGATGATTTAGAATACTATCTTCACTAAAAATGAAATCTAACATCATATTAGATGATTAAAATAAATGGTCAAAGTAATGAAATAAAGATATTTCACTACAAAACTTTTTAAGATATATTTTGTAACTTGTATTTACCATATTTAGACTAAACACAATAGAGAACAATTTTAGAAAAAAAAATGACATCTTAATCCTATTGGCAAAAAGGAAGGAAAACTATATAAAAAAGAGCTTCTTTATTTTGAAATATGAAATTCTCACAAGAAAATATCATTCTAAGTGAAATTTGAAGACTCCAATGTCCATTTTTTCATAGCTTTTTAATCATTATAATGTTGAAATATATTCTTATACTTATGTATATTAATTTTTATTAGTGCAAACTTACATTTTTATTAAACAAAAAACTTTATTTAACCAAGATTTCAAACTCATTTCCTAAAAATGTAATTTACTTTTCAACATGCGTCTTCACCATAATTGGTCCAAACTTTCCTAGTTCAAAAGAATGTTAAGGGAAACTTCCACTTGATACTATATTAAAAAGTTTATTATCTTATGCAAAAGCTGATTTAAGAATTGATAGTTTTTCATTTTGCTTCACTGGGGATCTGAATTCTTCTCTTATCAGTGTGAAAACAACCATCCACATCCGAGGGAACCCATTCACGATGATGGTTCACTTTCTAACCATATATGGTGCCGTTCAATTCTGTGGACCACCATTCAAGTTCATATGATCTAATATTAAAATGTCTATTATTTAACTAGAAATTAAGAAAATTTCTTTGGACTAACCAGAATTTCAAAATCACTCCTTTTCACGTGGAACCAATCGTATACGTCTCTAGCACCCGATGAAAACGAAAAGGACGCTGGGTTTATAGCATTGGGTACAGTGGTTTGTGGTGCTAAGAATGAGACAAGGTGGCGCTGGGTTGGGATCATTACCCTGTGGCGAAGTCTGAAACACATGTTAATTCTGTGAATGCTGGAGATGCACGTAAGCGTCTAGGACTTCCTCAGACTGTCTATTTATGAAGTCATGCTTTCTCTAATGAGCACGCACGTCAATCAGCGAGCCTCTCTTTACTTTGAAAGAAGCTTCGTGGGCTTCCATGGAGGGTTCTATCGCTGTGAGAAAAGGTGCATGGACTGAAGAGGAAGATACCCTTCTGAGGCAGTACATCGAGAAGCACGGAGAAGGAAAGTGGAACCAAGTTCCTTTCGATGCAGGTATTTTTTAAAGATAAGAGAATGAGAAAGGGAGAGAGACTTAAACGTTCGTTTGCTGAGCAAGCTCTTTTCTCAGTTAGGAATAAGTGTTGGCTAAAACATCTTGGTTTCAAGTTCAACACCAAAGTGTGTGAGTTAAGGAGCATGTTTGAAAAAAAAGAAAACTATTTTCTCATGCAATTTTCTGAACAATATTCCAACAAAATGAAAAGCAAAATTCTGTTTTCTGTTCGAATTTGCAGGCTTAAATAGATGCCGGAAGAGCTGTAGAATGCGGTGGTTGAACTACCTAAAGCCAAACATCAAAAGAGGAGGCTTTGCAGCAGATGAAGTTGATCTAATGATCAAGCTGCATGAGCTCTTGGGTAACAGGCAAGTTTAGTTAACATAAGTTGGTCATACAAGAGAGTTAACGGGGAAACACTTGTCCACCTCATGCAAATATAAAAACATCAATAACTCAATAATTCTTTCCTTTTTTTGTCGCTACAAGAAGAGTAAGTTATTATCAGTGTTCCTCCTTCTGATGTCCTTTTCAACTCTAATTTTTCCTGTACTTCTTAGCAGTAAATAATGCAAGAATACAAAAAGATACTTGACAGGAGAGGACAGGCAAGTCTAGCAAGTACTAATGAAGAGAGGAATTGAGAAAAGCCCATCTTTTTGACAGCTGATTCTAATGAAACTATGTCTAAGAATGCTAGTAAGAACGAATGGAGTCCAACCCATCATTATTTCTCTTTATTTTTTTTTTCCCATAATCATTTAGGCATGCGGACTTGGTCATCTATTTTTGATAGCGAGCCAACTTATTTGAAAAGTTTGCCCATGTATATTTCTTCAAAAAACTCTTTTTATGCAGGTGGTCTCTGATTGCGGGTAGGCTTCCAGGAAGAACAGCTAACGATGTAAAGAATTATTGGAGTACGAACATGCGCAAGAAAGAAATTTCTAAAATGAAAGACATGAAAGGGAAAACACAAGATATTGAGATGGCAAAGGCGATAAGACCTCGACCTCTAAAGATCTCCCAAAATTTGACTTGGTTACTTGAGAAACCGACAGTTGCAGGAAGCTTTCAATCAGAAAAAAATGTTACTAATATAGCTTCAACATTAATGATACCGGAGGAAAGCATGAATTGGGGGGAAGGGTTGTTGAATCTCGCAGAAGGTGATGAAAAAGACATATGCACCATAAGTGATGTTAGACAAGACCTCACGTCTCACATCTCTCTCCTAGGTCCTATAGGCCTACAACTACCTAGACTAGGGTCACAGTTGTATTCTAGCCTAGGGATATTGTTGTATATTATTTTATTATTTTACACTTTACATATATGTGTATACAAATGTATAGACATAAGGTGGAAACATAATACCGTTTTATTTTTCCTACTGTTCATCATCTTCTATCTTAGTATTAGAGCTCAGCTCCGGCGAAAGCCTTCAGTCTTGACCTTTTTTTTCATTTCCTTCCTGTCTTGTTGGGCCTTCGTTCCTCCTTTGTTTCTTTTTTTTTTTTCCCACCTCTTTCCCGTTTCTTCCTTTTTCCTTCTCTGCTTTCTCACCCGAGCCTAACCCATTATGTCTACCTCCTCTTTCGGGTCTAACTCCTCCTCCACCCGCCTCCTCCCCCCACCGTTGTCCCTCCCACCCTTACTCTCCTTTCCTTCCCTCCCAGAACGCCTAAACGGCTCAAACTACATCATTTGGCACACCATGCTCGAACCCTTCCTTGACGCCGCTCAGCTTCTCTCGAACATTGAGGGCTCCGAACTCGAACCACCCACCCACCTGCTTACACCCACCAACCTGGCCTAGGCCTCTGTTTCCTCCGCGGTCGGCCTAACTTGCATCCCTAACCTAGCCCATGCCCATTGAAAGATTAGAGACTGCATAACGATGGGGTGGATTCTCACCATCGCCACTACCCCCATCGTCGCCTAGCTCACTACCTTTCGCACTTCTGCCGCTATCTGGGCCCACTTCACCACCACCTTCGCTCAGCAGTCCACCGCATGGGCCGCCGCTCTTCGTCTTGATCTTCAAAACCTCCACCGTGGTGATCACTCCATCATGGAGTTTCTTCAACAGGGGATGTAGATCTCCAATCAACTAGCTTTGATCGAAGAATCGCTTCATGATAGTGAGTATAATACTCATGTTTTTCATGGGCTAGGGCCAAAATATCATGCCCTAGTCATCACAGTCTTCGTCAGCTCTAGGGTGGCGCTACTGTCACGAGAAAACCTAAATGGTCTCTTCCTCTCCTACGAGGCCTCCATTGATGTCAACAGTCGAGATCTCCCAGCTGTTCTGCCTCCTGCGGTGTTCGCAACCCACCCTGGGTCCCCTGCTGCCTTTCCCTATCGACCACCTTTTCTGGCGAGTGGCTTCACATGTGCCACTCCATCGTCTTCCCTACCCCCTCTTCTCCCGAATCCCTAAAATTTTCCACCCTCTGTCGCCAGCAGTGGCGGCTGTGGCAAGCGGCGCTTGCCCTTCTGCCAGCTCTGTTGCCGCCGGGGCCACCAAGCCCTCACCTGTTATGAGCGTTTCAACGTGCATTTTACCCCCCTAGTAGGCCTTTTCCTCTTCCAACCCTTCGGCCAATCTTGTTTCCCCCACCCCCCTCTCGGCCTGGTTCTCCAACCCCCCTTAGCCTAGCCTGTTTTTAACTCTTACCCCACCTTAATCATCCTTGGCCCACTCCTCCTTGGTCCATCCCTCATACCCGATCCACCCCTTCTATCTAGACCCCAGCCCATCTCCTCTCTTATATCAATCGGCCCAAGCCCACGGCCCAACCCACCTTCCCTTCCAGGCCCAGACCCCCCTCACCTCCCAGGCCCAAAACCTGGCCCCAGCTTAGGCCCAAACCGACCTCGCCTCTCAAGCCCCATATACTCCTCTTCCCCCTTTCTCCCCTCAAGCCTATCTGACCTCTTTTTCCCCTCCTAACCCCCCTCCCTCTGCCCTTGCTACCTCCTTCTGGTTCATCGATTTCGGTGCCACTCACCATGTCACTGATTTTCTTAAGGGCCTCACCTCTACTGTCCCTTACACTGGCTCTCAACAACTAATCGTCGGTGATGGCGTTTCGTTTCCCATCACCCATATCGATACTTTTCTCTCCCCTTCTCCTCCTTACATCCGTCTCACTAATATTTTAGTTGTCCCTGGCATTGCCAAAAATTTATTATCTTCCACTTTGCCCATGATAATCATTGTGTTTTTATTTTCTTTAACACTCATTTTTTTGCTTGATCTCTCTCTATTGGTCAGATCCTATTCAGTGGCACTCTTGATCATGGTTTTTACCGCGTCTTACCTCCCGGCATTGCTTCGCCCCTTTTTGCTCTTTTCGCTGCTTCCACTTGTTCCCTTTCCTTGTGGCATCACCATCTTGGCCATGCTTCCTCCGACGTAGTTGTTCGTCTTTTGTCATCCACGAACACTCCTTTTACTCTCACATCTTCCCCACTATGTACTGCGTGTGCTCTCAGTAAGAGTCACTGCCATCCCCACCCCCTACTCAGTCTCGGGCTTCCCAACCCCTTGAATTGGATCATTTTGATGTTTGGGGCCCTACTCTTGTAACCTCTTTTCACAGCTATAAATATTATGTTTGTTTCATCGATGATTATTCTTGTTTTACTTGGTTTTACCCCTTCACCACTCGTGCTCAATTTTCCACCATCTTTCGCACTTTTCACCGTTTTGTCTCCACCCAGTTCTCCTTCCCTTTCCATGCCATTCAGTGTGACGGTGCTCCTAAGTTTCTTTCCTCTGACTTACGCTCCTATCTCTCTACTCATGGTATTCACCAGTGCGTCTCTTGTCTGTATTCCCCGTTTCAGAATGGGACTACGGAATGGAAACATCATCACATTGTTGAAACTAGTCTCGCCTTACTGACTCATGCCTCTGTCCCCCCCTCATTCTGGGAATTTGCCTTTGAGACCACCATTGTGGTGATCAACTACTTTCCCATAACGGTTCTCCACCACCTTTCCCCCTGGCAAACCCTCTTTCATCATCCTCCTGATCTTTTCTCTCTTCGTGTCTTTAGTTGTGCCATCTTTCCTTATCTCGGTTCTTATGCCCCTCATAAACTCTTTCCCTGCTCTCGTCCTTGTATCTTCATGGGTTACCCTCCTAGCTATCGTGGGTATTAGTGTTACTGTCCCTCCACCCGTCGCTTTTACATCACTGCCGATGCTCTCTTTGATGAGACCATTTTTCCCTTCTCTCGTCCATCTACCTCCACCCATTCTTCCCCTCCCTCCTCCCCTCCTCTTATTATCCTTCCCTTACCTCCTCTTCCCCTTCCGTCCTCCTCTGGTTCTTCTCCCCCTCCACCCTCAGTCTCTCCTTCTCCCTCCCCTTCCTCCCCTCCCTCTTCCTTTCCCCTCCCTACCCCACTCCCTTCCCTCCTTGTTATCCTATGATCACCTGTCTTAAGGATGGTACTATGACTTGCTGCCTCCTCACCTGCCATCATACCTTCGCCCTCACTGCCACCGCCCATCCCTATCCTGAACCCACTTCCTTCTCCCAGGCTGCTTGGGACCGAGAGTGGCAGGTTGCCATGGCAACTGAGTATTTTGCTCTTCTTTAGAATGGTACCTGAGATCTTGTCCCCTTTCCCTCGGGTGCTCGTCCTATTGGTTGCAAGTGGGTTTTCAAAGTTAAGCTTCACCCTGATGGTTCTCTCGAGCGCTATAAGGTGCGTTTAGTAGTGAAAGGCTTTCATCAGCAACCTGGTATTGATTATACGGAGACCTTTAGTCCGATGGCCAAACCGGTTACGATTCGTACCCTCATTGCTGTGGCCTACTTGCGGGGGTGGTCTCTTCGGCAGCTTAACGTCTCCAATGCCTTTTTGCATAGGTCTCTTTCTGATGAGGTGTATATGGTTTAGCCCCCTGGTTTCCTTGATGCTTCTCGACCTCACCATGTTTGTCATCTTCAACGTTTTCTTTACGGGCTTAAGTAAGCCCCATGGGCCTAGTATCAGCGCTTGAGCACTTTTCTTCTCTCCTTGGGGTTCTACATCTCAGTTGTTGACACCTCCCTCTTCTTACTTCACACCTCTCACTATAGCATTATCCTGTTGGTCTATGTGGATGATATTTTGCTGATCGGGTCTTCTCAAGCCCCTTTTACTTCCTTACTGACTACTCTTCAGCGGGAGTTTGCCATTAAAGATCTTAGCCCCCTTCATTATTTTCTTGGCGTTGAGGCTCTCCACACCTCTCCACACCTCTTAAGGCTTGCTCCTTCATCAGGCCAAGTTCACTCATGACATTTTGTCTCGTGCTCGGATGTCTGATGCCTGTGCTGTTCCAACACCTTGCACCTCTACCGACTCTCCCTCTCAGTGGGATGGTGACCTTCTACCCGATCCTCTGCCTTACCAGAGCATTGTGGGTGCTCTCTAGTACCTCACTCTCACCCGGCCAGACATTGGTTACGCTGTTAACTCGGCATGTCAGTTCCTCCACGCTCCCACCACTACCCACCGGCATTTGGTTAAGCGCATTTTGCGCTATCTCACCGACACTCCTCGCTATGGCATTCATCTCACTCGGAGTGTCTCCACGGCTCTCCATGCCTTCTCTGACGCTAGTTGGGCTGGTGATTGTGACGACCGTCGCTCAGTTGGTGGCTTTGGTGTTTTCCTCGACCCTAACCTCATTTCTTGGTGTTCCCGTAAACAACGCATAGTTGCCCATTTCGGTACTGAGGCTGAGTATAAATGCTTGGCTGACACTGCTGCTGAAGTTATTTGGATTAAGTATCTTCTTCGAGATCTCCGTGCACTCACTTCTCATCCTCCCGTCCTGTGGTGCGACAATCTCTTCGCCTTCTACCTGGCGGAAAATCCAGTTTTCCATGCTCGCACGAAGCACATTGAGATTGATTATCATTTCATTCGGGAACGCTACCTCCGCGGGAAACTTCTAGTTCGCTTTATCTCCTTTGCTGATAAGCCTGCGGATATCTTCACCAAAGGCTTATCCACTTCTCGCTTCTAGTTATTACGGTCCAAGCTGATGGTCCTCTCTGACCCATTAGCTTACGGGGGGATGTTAGACAAGACCTCACGTCTCACGTCTCATGTCTCTCTCCTAGGTCCCATAGGCCTACAACTACCTAGACTAGGGTCACAGTTGTATTCTAGCCTAGGGATACTGTTGTATATTATTTTATTGTTTTACATTCTACATATATGTGTATACAGATGTATAGACATAAGGTGGAAACATAATATAGTTCTATTTTTCCTATTGTTCATCATCTTTTATCTAGTGAGCTAGACAAAGAGTCCAACAAAATTATCTGGGATGAGCAAATAACATTAGAAGCAAAAGTTTTGGATGCTTTTAATGAGGTTGGTCCGAGTTGTACGGATAACGTCACCTTGGACAATAGCCTTTGGGATTTGTTTCATGCGGAATAAGAAATGATTGTTTAATGGTCTTTAGTTGTCCTATTAGAATATGTTTTATTTTATGCTGAAATAATTCAAGCAAGGATTGGTTGTTTGGAGATGTAGTAATAGGAGTATTATTTGTTATCTTGTTAAGATTGAGACTTATTCCTTTTGTTTTGTGAATTCTAGTTTTTCATGTGATTATTATTTATAAATCTTAAATTTTACATCAAAACTAGATCATTAAATTTTTTTCTATTCCTTTTAAATGATATGCTTAGTAAGATTGTTACAAATTTTTTATATGACTTTAATTAATCAACTCATTTCTTCTCTTCATTATTTAACTCTTTAAAATAGTCTATTCATAGCTAATTCTATTTTTGGAGTATTTAGTGAACCAACAGTTAAAGAATAAACATTCCTTTGATTTTTTGCTGTTGTTGTTGATATAAGTTGCATCATTGATCTGTTAAGTTATTTGTATATAGCTACTCAATTTGTTGTGGTAAGTCTATCTTTCAAGGATTTATTTATTGGAAATAAAGTAAACTCTTCAATGTTATCTACAATTAGTTTTTGTTATATATATGTACGTGCAGCACAAACAGAAAATTAATGCCACTTGTATGTGAATCACAATCATTTTTTGTACTCCCAACATTAGCTTTGAAAGGGCAGTTAGAAGAAGAATGTCATGAAGTTGTGATCTACCATGGAAAACGTCTCGTAGCACGACTGGCTTCACATGTGAGACAGAATCAAGTCCTTATCCGTGTGAGACAGAAACAAATGAACGCAAGACATGCTCAACAAGAAATTCCTCATATGTAACAAGAGTCGAAATAATCATTGTTCAGGAGACAGAGGAAGTCGCAACATAACTGTAAATCAAGGAGAATAGGAAAATATATTACTTGACTGAACACGAGAGCATAGAACTAGAAAAATGAAATCTTTCTACCTGAGAACATTTATGTATGTGCTAATTGACAAGGATAACATCCTCGTTGTCATCGTAAAGAGCTGAGAGAATAACTATTCCGGCTATTTTGGTATTTGGCTTTACAGACATTGTAGACTTAATGATCCGACATAGCTACTTGCACAAAAAATGTTGAGCCGAAGCAAAAAAGAAACCAAGAAACAAGTCACTAATGATGTAATACGCATCTGACACATGGTTGGTTTGTGTCACCATCATAATCCAATGTTGGCGGAGAGATGCTGTGGTCAGGAACATTTCACTGTTGTAAGTCTGAAACGTCGTTTTATCGATATGGAACATAACGTAAGCCGGTTGGACTTTGTGCGGTGTACTGAGATAGAATATTGGGAGCTTTTTAAATGTGAGTCACCAAAAGGATGAGGAAGTTGAATCATCAAGCCCTTCCGTGCGACGTAGTTGGAGAAAAGTAGCTTTGGTGAGCCCCCACGAAGGGCCCCTTGAGTGTGCGAAAAGGTGCTTGGACTGAAGAGGAAGATATCCGCCTGAGGCACTCCGTTGAGAAGCTCGAAGAAGGAAAGTGGAGCCAAGTTGCCCCTGGTGCAGGTAGTAGAGAAGCGAGAGAGTTCAACACTTTTTGATTAAGCCAAGTTCTGTTCTGAATTTTTTAAGCATTAGTTCAAGAAAATCAAACTTCGTTCTGTTTTCGATGATGCAAGTTTTAATGGAGATCTGGAAGGGTTCATCATGCAGGCTTGAAGAGATGCCGGAAAAGCGGTAGACTCCGGTGCTTGAACTACCTAAAGCCTATTATCAAGAGACGAGGCTTTACAGGTGATGAAATTGATCTAATGATCAGACGCCACAACCTTTTGACCCTCATGTTATCATCAAAATGGGGAAAGCAGGTAAATAGCTTTGAGCTGCTTTGATAGTTTTCGCTTCTTTATTTGCGTTTAGTCTGCGTTTCTTATTTCTGGCTTCTGGGCTTCTGGGTTTCTGGGTTCCTGGGTTTCGATGGTCTTGGGCTTTACATATGTTGCTTGTTTGGTGTTTCGCACATGGGAGATGCTTGTTTTGTATCACAGCCTCGGGGGACTTCGCTCTTTAGTGAGAGCAAAACGTTTATCAGATTTTATACCTGGTTCATATCGCATTTGGAGTTGAAATTCAAAGCATCTGTAACTGTTAGATCAAAGACTTAGTTTTTTGAATAAGAACAAACCGCTTTATTGGTTTTATTTGCTCTCTTCTTGGGGTTCTTCAGCTTCTAAATTTTGCCCTTAATCTTTAACATCTCCTTTCTGCGTGTGCTTTCCATTCAATCTCATTCATATTTAGCAGACTTTCTCATTGATATTAGGATTTCGTCTGCGACCTACCAACTGGCTTTGGTTTCCATGATCAGCAAACTGATTCTTCTTCGGATGCATATGAATTTCGAATTACTTGTACTTCTTTCCTAATTTCTTCAAATTTAAAGTCTGCAATTTACATTCGTCCTAGACAAGTAAAGGTAAATTAAACATACGCAAAAGGCACACCAATGCAAAATGCACACACGCAAATACAAGGATTTAAAGTGATATAGGCCAAAAAAATTGCCCTATGTCCACTTTTGGGGATAGTTTTTCTTTTCCTTGTTTCAATTTGGATGTTTTTGGGTACACTTGGCACTCACCCAAATTGCTTTTTGCACTCTGTATTTTCACAAAATACAAGTTGTGGTCTCCTCCATAATACCCTATGTCTCCCCCACTTTTACGCAAATTTGGGCTATCTCACTTATATCATGTGGGATTACATATATGCTCTTAATGCTACTTTCACTTGTTGCACTATTTGCCTTTAATTTTTCAACAAATCTTTTCCTTGGAATAAACAATGCAACATCCTTACATCAAAGGATCAACAAGAAATACTGCCCATGTTATGAGCTATACCTCGTGAGCTCAACACTAGTTAAGCAAAAGCTTAACTTGTCTCTATCCATTACCTATGTCAACATATTTGTTAAGTTTTCAAAAGTACGTATTTTCTTCAGTTTCACAAGTCCATCCTTTATTGCCTCTTTGATGAAGTGATATCTATAGATATGTTTTGTCTTGGGATGAAATATTGCATTCTTGGGAAAATGCATTGTAGTCTAACTATCTATCCACAATGCACCATCTTCTAGCTTTTGATCAAGCTCCTCCAAGAGCCTTTGCAACCAAATAAATTCCTTCACTCCTTTTGTAATGACCATATTCAACTTCTATGCTTAATAGTGCTACCATTGATTCCAACTTGGACAACCAACTGACACATGTTCCACTAACTATGAAAATATAACTAGTAGTACTCTTACCACCATCATGATCTCTAGAAAAATTTGAGTCCACAAATCCCTAAAGACTAAGCTTTGTTCAACCAAAGTGAAGGCAATGCAAAGAACTCCTTGTAGATATCTAAGGATCCATTTAATTGCATTCCAATGTTTCTTCCCCATATTACTCATATATCTACTAACTACACTGGCCACTTGTGCAATATTAGGCCTTGTACTAACCATCATGTACATCAAGCTATCCACTACTGGCACACATAGAAAATTCTCCATATACTTTTTTTTCCTCAATTGTCTTCGGACAATTTTTCTTTGATAGCTTGAAATGCCTTGCAAAAGGTTGTGAAACAGGCTTTACATTTTTCATGTCTAACTTCTTGATCAATTTCTCAACATAATCATGTTGAGAGAGCTTCAAAACATGCTACTCTCTATTATGAGTAATTTTCATACTAAGACTCCACTTTGTTGCTCCAAGATTTTCCATGTACTTTTGTTCCTCGATTGTCTTTGGATAATTTTTCTTTGATAGCTTGAAATGCCTTGCAAGAGATTGGGAAATAGGCTTTACATCTTTGATGTTGAGTTCCTTGATCAATTTCTCTACATAGTTATGTTAAGAGGGTTTCAAAATATGTTGCTCTTTATTATGAGTAATTTTCATACCAAAAATCTATTTTGCTAATCTAGGATCTTTCATAACAAAGCGACTCTGGAGTTGATACTCTAACTCATCTAAATTTTACATTTTTGCTCCACAAACAAACATATCATCAACATATTTTACTTTTACCAGTTACACCATATATTACAATTCCAACAAAAGATCCCCAAAGTTTGAGTTGTTGGAAATGACTGTTTGCTTAGATGGTCAAAGTTGGCCTACAATAATGAAAGGTGCGGATATATTTTTTTTTTTGTTATTGCTCAGATGCTCCTCCCAGAAACTTCTTCTGTATTTTGAACACCTGCCATCTGTGGAATCCTCCATGGATGTTTTCTCAATAAGCAATCTATGTGTTGTAGCTAATATTTAATTAATTGCATGTTATTGTTTAGCCTTAGTGTGAAAATATGGAGCTTGTCTCCTGATTCTAGTAATTCTCACTAGTTAACCATAGATAGCATTTTCTGATGCAGAAACTAAAGACTCGCGTGGTGAAGAAGAACATCAATCTAGTGTGATATGAAGATTTAACTCTGTCTATCACATAGCCAAGTGTTTCCATCAAGCTTGTAAGTGCCATAGTTCTTGAAACGCTAGAGACTTAGCTTAAATAAAAATAGCTAGTACTATTATGCTTTACATATACGGTTAAAGGAAATGAAGTTACATTTATCTTCTTTTTTTTATGGAAAGGTAAATTGTATTAATACATATTAAAGTACAAAAGCACATGGGCATACCCCAGTATTATAAAAGTCACAATATCTATGAAAAGATGGAAGTTGGAAGCCTCCAAATCTCACTCAAAATAACATTGCATTAAGAAGATTTTATATTTCTAAACAAAGAAGCTCTCTCTCGTACTATCTTCTTTATTTTCGCTAAGAGAATAGGGATATCCATTGTTTTCCCTTGAAAACGTCTTCTATTTTGTTCAGCCCATATACAATAAATACAAGCTAAGAAAGATATTTTGAGAAGTTTGGCAGCTAAATCCCTTCCTTTTATTGCTTTGATCATCTATTGTAGTTCTTCATTCTATCCTCCAATGGCATGTCGGATTCCATTATGAGCAAGAATACTTTTCCAAATCATCCTTGTCCATGCACATTCAGAAAAAAGATGACTTCTATTTTCTAAATGAGATTGACAAAAATCACAATATATGTTTACTGAAGAAAGCCATCATACAATTTCTGTTGCTGTAGAAAGTCTATCCCTACAAACAAGCCATCCAATGAAATTATGTTTGCTAATGCCACCTGTCCAAATTAAATTATACCAATCCACCGTTTCTTCAACTTGTCGAAGATCATTATAAATCTTTTGGCAACAATATGTAGGACTCGAGAGAACAAAGGTAAGTGTAGGCCTTAACTTAAGGAGACCCTGCCAACTCCAAGCCATGGTACCTTTTATGTCCAACTGTATTACTGGGGTTCTTTTACACTTTGTATTGTGAATCCATTTACTCCATAATGAGCCTTCTGAGAGATTAATGAGATTCTAAAGCACACATCCTAAAAGGACTTTATTCCAAATTTTGAGGTTCAATAAACATAATCCCTCTTTCTTTTTCGGTGAACAAACTGTTTGCTAAGCTACTTTGTAAGGACGATGCATATTTATATTACCTGCCCATAAAAATTTTCTTATCTTTTTTTCAATTTCATAAATAGTCTGCTTTGGCAATAAGAAGACTTGTATCCAAAATGTGCAAATAGAAATGAGGACAAATTTCACCAATTGTAGTCTTCCTGCATAGCTTAGATGTTTCATTCCCCAACCTTCTATTCTTCCAAATATTTTATCCGTTAGACCTCTATAGTTAACTTGAGTTAGTATTTTTGTGATAAGAGGAACTCTAAGATATCTAATAGGGAGTGAACCTTTTAGGAAATGAGTATGATCAAGTATTAGAAGTTGTTCTTGCTCCGACAACCCAAAAAAGAAAATTTGACATTTACTTGGGTTATACTTTAAGCCTGTAAGATCAGCAAATTCCTCTAAAGCTTTTATAAAACATAGGACTGAGTTCACATTATCATGAGAGAAGAGAAATAAATCATCTGCAAAACATAAATGAGTGATTTTTTCTAATTTGTAGCGCCAATGAAATTTAAACACTGCTGTAGAGGTCTTTGAAATAATGATTCTATTGAGTATCTCCATAACCAATACAAATAAATATGGAGATAAGGGATCACCTTGTCGCAATCCGTTAGTACCTTTAAAGTATCCTGCATGTTCTCCATTGAAATTGATTGAAAATCTTGTTGTAGTAATACACTTACTTATAAGATCAACCAAGTACTGGGGGGTGTTAATGGCTTTCAAAACTCCTAATACTGCATCCCATTTAACTATGTCATATGTTTTTATAAGATCAATTTTTATAGCCACACGTTTATCTAAATGAAGTTACATTTATCACTCCATGATAATAGAGGAAAAAAAAATTACAACATATATCTGCATTCTTTTGTGTGCTTATGTTACTTATGTAAAAACATGAGCTGGATATTATTAACTGAAACTTCACCAAACATTGCATGTTGGGGATGAAAGTCCTGTAAATGGAAAGTTATAATTTAACAATGACGGATATTTATTCATGAAGAGATCTAAAAAACACTCTAGATGTCACGCTCATCAAACATTCAATTGGTATTTAGAGTTGTAAAATCCTTATTATTGGAGATACATTATATTTATGAGTATTGGGAGGTTTTTTTTTTTTTTTGATTATTTCTAGGTTAGGTTGAGAATCCTTCCCACTGGTGTTTTCATTAATTGTTTCAATCTCACTATTTTACGAATGAGAACATTGTATGGTATAGGAAGTTATTTATATTTATTCTCTTTAATATTTTTCCTTAAGTTGTACAAAGCTAATGTATTATAGATAGGACCTTACACAATAGGTCTTCAGAACTATGCAATACATTTTAGAATTTTCCCAAGTTCTTTGCTTTCCTTCTCCCTTTTCTTCCTTCCTATTTTCTTACACTTATGATTGCAGATTGTGTATGACAAAGATACATTTCGCTAGATGACAAAATGGGGGATGCTGAGTTTGAGATTGGTCCGTTTGTTGAAGCTTTAAAGTTCCGCTAAGAAGGCCTTCTAGATGGTACCATAATCAAGAAAGTGCAACCAGATAGGCAAAACTATCTAGCTAAGGAGAGCCACGTAATATTGAAGGACGGGCAAGTTGTTCAAAATATGTTTCTTAGACTGTGAAATGTGGAGTGTGGTGAGGTTGAACTCCAGTTGCAGTGGATTGACATTCCTGGTTCCCGGGGCCTGTAGATCGAGCCTTCCTTCCTTGGTGAATTCATTGTATCATCTTTTTTGTATTAGATAAGGATATTGCTTTGAGAGGATGGATGATTTAGCTACACTAATTATAAGAATCCATAACGGCTTATTCCTTGTAGTGGCTATCAACTTTAGCCTTTGCATAGCTACGTAAATCAGACAAAAGCCACATTCCATGTGACTTCGATATTTGAAGCAAATTATTTGTTTGCATTATCGTCTCTTGAAATTCCTTCCATTCAGATGTAGCAAATGATTGCACTCTAGGTTATGGACACGTAGTGCATGTAACAAGTTCTCTCAATACACGTACGAGTATCCTTTTTCTCCATTTTCATTTATCCTAGGTAGGAGTCATATTTTTTTTTTTTAATGTTCCTTTCCATTCCAATGAAGCAAATGATTGCACTCTAGGACTTGTTCAACTCCGTCTTGCTTGGACAAAGCTAAAGGACTATTTATGATAAAGGCGTAGCCAATATTAGACACGAAGACAATAATACGAATTGAATAGAAGAAAATGTAAAAACCGTACAGAGTATTTACGTAATTGAAGACTTGAGTGTTTACAGTGTATGTCCATCAAGTATTGATATCCGTGAGCAAACTAATCAAAGAACATAATAATTGGAATTTGCTACATCGTACATGTTACACATAATACAAAAGAATAGGTATAATGTTATCTAGTATGATGGGAGGAATAACCAAGTTCTCTTATATGGTCTCTGTTATAAATGAAGGCCCATAAGAAAACCTTGAACAAGGCAATCTTAGAGGGGCTAGCGCACACTAATAAGGTGCAATTTACTTAGGCGCCTTACCGATGTGGGACTAGTTCTCACAACACTCCCCAATAGTCCCATAAGTTGGGCTTTCCCGTAGGGAGGGGGACCAAGTCCAAAAGAAAGAAGCCACATCAAGGCATGCAAGACCCAATGGCTCTGATACTATGTTAAAAACGAAGGTCCATGAGAAAACCTTGAACAAGGCAATCTTAGAGAGGCCAACGCACACTAATAAGGTGTAATTTACCCAGGCGCCTTACCAATTTGGAACTAGTTCTCATAGTCTCCTACCTAAATCTATGTTGCCCATGATGTGGGTGGGGCCTCCTGCCTAGCTTACATGAGGGATCCACCCATTGTATCATCTTGGGGTTCCACTTATTGTATCACCTCGTTTTTCTTTTTGATATAAGAAAATGGGGTCCATTATATTTTTCCTAACCTAAATTTAGGTCACCCTTGACATGGGTGGGGCCTCTTACTTAGCCTACAAGGGTCACTTATTGCCCACCCCATATTAGGGGATAATAGTTGCCATTGGGTGGGCCCACTAACTATTCTACACTAGAGGTAGTCATAAGCCCATCAAATTAGGTTGCAGTTAATCTCTATTAACTCATCACGTATTTGAATTTCATTCCAAAAGAGTCAACCTTAATAAGAGGAGTAGCCAAAATTTTTTATATAGACAAATCATTCCACTTGGTTTTTAGATGTAGGAAAATGATGTATAATGCTAGTTGCACCATTCTCTTCGTAGAAGAGGATGGAATTGATGTGTCGAGCCGAGGTGAGTGGGTGCTCTTTAACAGGCAGAGGGCGACTGGCCCTGCCCAGTGGTGTTTTGTGCCGGCCATGCCTATAAAGGAGTACATGGTTTAGGGTTTAGGAAAATAAGTTACCGGAGTTGAAAGGCTGAGAGATAGACTTTTGAATTGTCCATTTTAGTCAGCGGAATCAAAACTTGTGTAATCTTAATATTCAAGTATGCGTTAGTGAAGAGAATATTCGTGTGTGGCCGGAATTGTGTTAGCTGAGTGCTCTTTAAGAGGTTGGAGGTGACTGGCTCTGTCCAGTCGTGTTCTTCGAGGCCCATGACTATAATAGACTGTTGGGAGAGTGCAACGCATTGAGTGAGTTGAAATGGTGACAGCTTTTGAGTTCAATGAATCCACAAAATTTAGAAAAAATGTGGCCGGGAATGTAGCTCGATATTTTCATGCTTTAGGAAGGAAAGGCATGCCCGCACGTTCATGCTCTTGCCAGCTGTGCGTTTATAAATGCGCAAAAACAAATTGGAAATCATACAAATTAAACTCCACAGGGTATAATTTTGTGGATCTAATGCAATTACTAAGACAGTAAAAAGAGCACATTTTTCTTCGTAAGAAGAAAGTATCCTCATTTGCCATTCTTTCCGCCTATTACTAAGAGTAAAAATAGAAAGTAACCTTTTTTTTTCCTCCTCTTGAATTCATACTTTTCTTATTTCAAGGTTTTTTATTATTATTGTGTTCAATTTGAGATTTGATGTTGTTAATAGTTCAGTTAAACTGAACCAAAGAATCATTTAACCAGACTGCCTTCTGGCTTAGTATTAAGACGCTCATTTCCTAAGAAAGATAGTATATAAAAGATGTTTTTCATTTGAAGGCAAAAAATTGCTGTAGATTATAATCTTGAAGGGGAGCAAGAAGGTGAGAAGTATCTGATAAATAAATTTTGACGCATATAATTCTTTAAGGATAAGTCTATCATCATGCAAAATAAAGAATTTATATTAAGAAAAAACAGTTCAACAATAATATCTACAACTTTATCATTTGACATTTTGTTATATTAGCGCTCGTGAGTTAGGCGACTTTGCATATTAGTGGAAAATGTAATTGTTTGTGAGTGATGCTGTTGGAGGATTAAAATATCCAGTCCCACATTGGATAAGGCGACAGGAGAGCCTGGCCTTATAAGCTTTCTCTAACAACCCAATATTGCACAGTTCTGTGTTTTAGTTGGGCCATTCAATTTCTAATATGGTATCAGAGCCGGCCCTGTGTCCTGCCTACCTTGGTGTGGTCCCTCTAGACTGGTCCCACCTCTCACTGCGCCCAACGTGAGACTGCGGGGGGTGTTGGAGGATTAAAATATCCAGTCCCACATTGGGTAAGGCGACAGGAGAGCCTGGCCTTATAAGCTTTCGCTAACAACCCACTATTGCACAGTTTTGTGTTTTAGTTGGGCCATTCAATTTCTAATAGATGCTACTTTGTGTGTTAGTGAAGGTTCTTCCAAGATATCGAGATCAACCCCATTATTGAGCGACCCACTCTTTTTGACTATTTGCTTGTCTGTTTCTCTTTCTCCGCATCTCTTCTCGTACGTCTTCATCGAAGCAGCGGGGGGTTAAATGGAAGAACTCAAAGGTTTCATCAGTATGCATGCATGATAAACCAAAACGGTTGCAATAATGCAATCCGGCCACTTTTACCGAAAAGGACAACTGCTGTCAGCGTACACCTGACTTTTGTTCAAAGTTTCTGGATGCTTAGGTTCCATCCTTCCAGCCGCAGCTCAGCAAAAATATAATTTGGATCAATCTCAAGCTTTGGATTTGTATATAGCTTCCATACTCATTGTTTTCGATATAGCTTCTCTTTTCCTATATATACCTTTGGCAGACAAAATCAACAATTTTTCTCTATGAAGACCTAAAACTTAAACCTTAGTGTCATCAAATTTCCTATTGGATCTCGAAACAAATTTCTTAGAACAAACCAGTAGGCTTGACAACATCGGAAGGGCAAAGGTACGGGAAGAGTCTCAGATGGAAGTTCCTCCTCTGCAACCGTCGTCTACTAATGATGTGCTTTTCTGTCATCCACTTAAATCTTCTGAAAGGAAAGTAATTTTTTGGATGAAACGGCAAGGTCGCTGCTCGCTGGGTAGTAACAAATATGGTAACAGTCTTTTTCAATACAAAAAGATATGTCCACTTAAATGAATCAATCAAAGAAACAAGAAATTGGAGTACTCATTCTTCCACTAAATATCAATTTCACGCTTTCAATGAAAAAAGTGGTTTCTTCCCCTGATCTAAGATCGTATGTATGAACACAATCATTTGAGGGTGAAAATAGCATATCCTCTTTAGATATAAAAAAATTTATGTGAAGACATTTATTACTCAACTCAAAACTTGATTTAAATATTAGTGAAAATTGACTTTTTACATTAGAAGACATTGTATGATGGCTTCCTTCAATTAATTTATATTGTGATTTTTGTTAATTTTGAGTAGAAAATAGAGGTCATTTGTTTTTTAAATGTTCATGGATAATGATGATTTGAAAGACTATTTTCACTTAAAATAAAATTTGATGTCATATTGGAGAATGAAATGAAGAACTATAATAGATGATTAGAGTAACTAAAGAAAGAAATTATAAAACTTTTTAAGATATCTTTTTTAGCTTGCATTTACTATAAATGGGCTAAATGCAATAAAAGAGAATTTTAGAATAAAAAAATTGACATCTCAATCCTATTAGTAGAAAGTTAAAAAAAATTGCATGGATGAGAGCTTCTTTGTTTTGAAATATAAAATTCTTGCAAGAAAATTTTATTTTGAATAAGATTTGGAAGCTTTTAATTTTTAATTTTTTGAACTTTTATAATTCTTGTAATAATCCCTTTGCATTTTGTGCTAGTCTTGAGTTGAATAAGGTAGTTTCGATTACTATATGATTGTTATCGTAATTCATTTAGGATTTGAATGAGTTTCATTTTTCGATTATGCTTTTCCTAGCTTCATTGAAGGTGTTAAGGTGATGAACGTGTTATTGTTTAGTTTGACATTGCTTTAACTCGGTGCTACGTTATAGTTTTGGATTGAAAAAGTGGATGGTCTTCTCATACAAGGCCTTGAATGGGAAAAACCAACCAAGACTAGTTGAGGCTTTGTGATTTGAGCTCTAAGGACTCGTTAATTGCCATGAGAAAAGAAAGACTAATGGGCATAAGATGCTGAGAGTAATGGAAGTTTAGGGACTAGTTAAAGTTGGGTCCATTTTGATTTTTGTTTTGACTAAGTTTTAATTTGCCTACCAAATAGATTTGATATTTTGAACTTGAACCATATCTCTTAAATTTGAATGCTTGGAAGAAGGTGATGTGTGTGTTTTTAGATGATCGTTTTGAGCAATATTTCATCTCCCTCTTTTTCCTTCTTTTTTGTTTCTTTTCCAAATAAGTGTTACTATTGTGTATCTCCTGTATATTTGAGACCACTATGTTTTTTAATGAGTTCATTAATTACTCATCAGAAAAGGAAATGCATTTGTATATGGTTTTGTCATAGTAGTTTGTATTTTCAATTAAGTAGTGCAACTACATCATCATATTTGGACTTTGGCCTCCATCAAAGATGTTTCAAGGTGATGTTTTGCCGTTCAAAATGGTAGGTCAATAAAAGTATCTTCCAAGAAAATAAGCATTCAAATGTTCCTTTTCCAAATGCCCTATCCTCTTTCCATATATTGTTATGAAGGAATGTCCTTATTTTTATGAGTGTTATTGCTCTATTGAGGTAGTTCTAGGTAAATTTTGATTGCATTTCATGTGTATAATAGCAATGGATTGTTCTTATATCATTGTTTGATTATCAATGTGTGCTACACAAATTTGCTCCCTCATGATTATGATTTTCCACACTATTTTGTTTCCTAAATAATCAAGTACACAACATTTTTTGAGCTGCTACCCGTCCTTGTGGGAAGGACATCACCTTTGTTGAAAATGAAAGAGATATGCCAAGTAATTGACACCAACAATCTTACCATTGTGAACTTAATCACACCTTTACTGAAAGTGAGAGATACGAAAGTTAACAATTTGTGAGGACTTCCTAAGAGGTCACCCATTCTAGTAATACTCTCACCCAAGCATATTTAACTATAAAGTTCTGATGGGATCTGGTGTATTAGTATTGGTATGATTGCATCCATTGTTTCTTGATCATCATCCATTATTGTGGCCTATTTATGATTTTATATACTAATTTTTATTAGTGGAAACTTATCTTTCTATTAAAAAAAATTTATTTAACCAAGATTTCAAACTCATTTCTTAAAAATGTGATTTATATTTCAACATGCGTTCTCACCAAAATGGTTCACTTTTAGACCAAGCGTAATGTGGTTTAATATTTTAAACTAAAACTTCACCAAACATTGCAAGTTAAGGATGAAAGTCCTCGGGAAGTTATAATTTAACAATAATGGATATTTATTCATGAAGAGATCTAAAAAACACTGTAGATGTCATGCTCATCAAACATTCCATTTTTATTTAAAGTTGTAAATTCCTTATTATTGGAAACACATCATATTTATGGGTATTATGGGGTTATTTCTTTTTTATAATTTCCGGGTTAGTTGGAGAACCCCTCCCAATGGTGTTTTCATTGATTGTGTCAATCCCACTATTTTGGGAATTTGAATATTGTGTAGTACATGGAGTTATTTGTATGTATTCTCTTTCATATTTTTTCATAAGTTGTTCAAAGCTAATGTATTATAGATAGGACCTTATATACAATAGGTCCTTAGAATAGTTAATACATTAGAGAATTTTCCCAAGTTATGTGCTTTCCTTCTCCCTTTTCTTCCTTCCTATTATCTTACATTTATGATTGCAGATTGTGCATGACAAAGGTACGTTTCTTTGGATGACAAAATAGGAGATGCTAAGTTTGATATTAGTTTGTTTGATGAAATTTAGAGGCTTTCAACTTATATATTTTCATAAATATAGTAAATTTTGTAATGCTGAGTTATGTCCTTTTACTTTTGTAATCTATTTTTTTTATAAATACAATTTACCATTTCACCTAACAAAATTAGAAAATGATAACTAAAATATCTATGTGCAAGACAAAATTTTCACATTGAGTGTGTGGCCTTTGTGGTGATGCTTAAATTAAAAAAAAAATTGTTTCAACTTATAAGTTAGTTTTTAAGTTGTGCTTTAGATTTTATATACAATATTAGAGTTCAGATTGAGCCTAATATTACTTAGTGTGTGGGACATGCATGTAAGAATAAAGTATCATATTAAATATGCCATTCCTTGTAATGAAGCTTAAATAAATTTTTTTTTTAAACTTCTGAGTTAACTTTAAGGTTAAGCCTTTAAACTTTCTATCAATGTCCGTGGAATATATGTTCATACATCATTTATTTTCAATGATTTTAAGCTACGTAGTATAAATTTAGCCTTTTCTTGTCTAGCTTTGTTTTTTCTACTTCGTCGTAGACATTGGAAGCAAAACGTGTGTTGAATATGTAGTCCTGCGTTGAAGCACAATTCCTATTTTTTATTTTCAAAAATATTTAAAGACGGGTTCACTGGGTTGGTTCAGTAGCCTCTCTTGGGAAGGTCGTGCCACTTTCTAGACCCTTATCATTTTTTTGTGAGGGACCTCAAGTCTTTTTTCGGGGCCCTGTTCAATATCGTCTTGCTTGGACAAAGCTAGAGAAATATTTATGAACGAGATATAGCCAACGTCAGATAATACGAATCGAATAGGAGAAAATGTAAAATCCCTGCTGAATATTCACTTAACAGAAGACTTAAGTGAGTGTCTACTGTATATGTACATACACTCTCGGTATCCTGTGAACAAACGTATCAAAGAACCAAATAATTGGTCACATCGTACATGTTGAACATAATACAAAAAAAACAGGTACAATGTTGTCTAGTGTGGCCAACCGGACGAATCCAATTCGGCTGCTTGCTCTTTTCCCGGAGGGACACTGGAATTGATGTGTCGAGCGCAGGTGGGTGGGTGGGTGGGTGGTATTTAAAGGCGGAGGGCGACCGGCACTGCCCTGTCGTGTACTGTGCGGGCCATGCCTAAAACGGAAGTTACGAAAATGTAAAGTTTACATAAATGGGCCTTTAAATTATCTATTTTAGTGGGGAGAATCAAAATTTGTGTAATATTAATAATCACGTATGTACTTGAATAGAGTCGTAAAAGTGCGAATTCTAGCGAAGGGGAATAATCGCATGTGCCAGGAATTGGATTGGGTAGGGGCTCTTTAAGAGGCGGAAGGCGACTGGCGACTGGCTCTGCCCTGTCGTGTTCAGAGATGCCCATGCCTATAATAGGCCGTCAGGAGTCTGAAACCCGTCTGAGTGAGGGGAAATGGTGACAGCTTTTGAGCTCAGAGAATCCACAAAATTTTAAGAAAATGTGGCTGGGACTTTGGCTTAGTATTTTCATGCTCTAAGAAGGAAAGGCGTGCCCGCAGCTTCACGCTCTTGCCAGCAGTGCGTATATAAATACACAAAAACAAGGTTGAAATCATACAAATTAAACTCCACGGGTTATAATTTTGTGACTCTAATGCAATTCCCAAGACAGTAAAAAGAGCACTTTTTTCCTAGAATAAGAAATTATCCTTGTCTTCCCATTCTTTCTGCCAATTATTAAGAATAAAAACACTACTCTACTTTTCTTTTTCTTTTTTTGAATTCATATTTTTCTTATGTTAAGGATTTTTGTTATTGTCGTATTCATTTTGAGATATGATGATGTTAATAATTTAATTCAATTAAATTGAACTAGTCAATCATTTAACCAGAGTGGCTTTTTGCTCTGTCGTAAAATGTTGATTTCCCAAGAAAGATAATAAATAAAAAATGTTTTTCATTTAAGGTCAATATAGTTATAATCTTGAAGAGGTGCAAGAAGGTAAAAAGTATATGATAAACAAATTTCGACGCATATAATTCTTTAAGGATAAGTCATTATCATTCACAATTAAGAATTTATTAAAAAACAGTTAAATAATAATATCTACATCTTTATCATGTGACATTTTGTGGAGTTAACGTCCGTGAGTTATCGCGACTTTCCATATAAGTGAAAAATCTTATTGTTTGTGACCGATGCCACTTTGTATATTAGTAAAGATTCCTCTAAAATATCAACATCAGTACTTTTTATTCAGCGACCCCACTCTTTCTGACTATTTGCCTGTAAGTTCCTCTTTTTCCGTGTCTCTTTCGTCTTCATCGAAACAGCCGGGTAGGCTTTAAATAAAAGAACTCAAAGGTCTCATGAAGACGCATGCATGAGAAACTCTACCGAAAACGACAGCTGCTGTCAGCGTCCATTTGATTTTTGTTCAGGATTCGCAGCTCGGCAAAAATGTTATTGCTATCAATATCAAGGTTTGTATTTTTTTTTTAAAGGAATGATAAGGTGTATTAATAAAAATTATATTATAGAAGCAAAAAGGATAAATTTCAATTTATAAAAATTACTATAGTTACGAAAAAATAAATGTTAAAAGTTTTCAAATTTTGTTTGAAATAATATTATCTTAATTATCTTAATAATTCATTGCAATTCTTTATTTTATCCCCCAAGTTTACATTTTAAGTAATAATATTGATTGAATTATTCATATTCATGCACATTAAAAAATGCACATTAAAAAGAGAGATGACTCTTATTTTTACATAGAATTAATAAAAGTTATAGTATATGTTAACCAAAAGGAGCTATTGAACGACATCCAACAAAATCAAGCTTTGGATTTGTATATAAACTTTACACTTTTTTTTTCCCTCCCTTTCTATATAGCTTCTCATTTCCTATATATACTTTTGGCATACAAAATCAACAATATTTCTCTTATAAAGACTTAAACTTCAATGTCACCAAGTTTCCTATTAGATCTAGAAGCAAATTTCCTAGAACAAACCAGTAGACTTGACAATATGAAGGGCAAAGGTAATTGCAAGTTAGCACCCGCCACCAAACACGTCTACTAGTGATGTTCCACTACACATACAAAAACTATAAATTTAAAACGTTATGTCCACTATAAATGGATCAGTCAAAGAAATAGGAAGTTGTAGTATTAGTTCTGCCATTAAATATCAATTCACGCTTTCAATGAAAGGGGTGGTTTCTTCCGCCAATCTAAGTTCTATGCAACAGTGCAACCAACCATTAAAGGGTGAAAATATCAAATTCTCTTTTAAAGAAAATTATATTATGAAACTTATTGTTAAACTCAAAAGTTGATTTATTAATTAGTAAACCTTTTCTTTTAATTGCATGAATTTCTTAGTAATGTGATTCACATTTTAATTTAATACACTTTCACCAAAATGGTTCACTTTTCAGAGCAATCATGGCCTTCTTTAATTGTATGAATTTCACCCACATTTCTGTTAAGATTGGTAGAACAATTAGATTAAAGGGTATGATTGTCATTACAATCAGAGGTATCTATGTAATTGTGAAACTGGGAAATATTTTTTAGATATAGTAGATTTCTTAGTAGTGTTGGATTAGGATTCTTATCCTTATTCCTAGTAGTGTTGGAGTAGGATTCTTATCCTCATGTGGAAGTAGGTTTTCCTAGTAGTATTCAACTAGGATTCCTTCAGGTTTCTTTATAAATAAGAAAAGTATAGAGAAACCTAGTGGGCAAATTGAGAGAGTCCCCATGGGGGGCTAATTGTTGAAGAATGCCCCTCTCATGGATTTAAGTTGATGAGAGAATCCATGAGATACCTATTTGAGGAAAAGGAATGTATGAGAAAATCTAATGAGAAAAGACTACAGGGGACATAGGACATTATGATGTTTCGAACCTCTTAAATCTGTTGTGTTTGGGTATGTGCGTTCTTATATTTGTGTGTTCAATCTCATTGTGGTTGATGCGACCTTGTTGAATTCTCCCAACAATTTCAATGTACCCGTCCACCATATTAATTCTTTTTTCAAACCACCTTTAGTGCCGATCAACTATATGGACTCACCTTTCATGTTCGTGTGGCACAATATTAAAATGTCTATTATTTAACTTAAAAATTAGTAAAATTTTCTAGACTAACCTGAATTTTAAAATCACTCCTTCTCACGTGGTAACAATCGCCCGTCTCAAGCAGCCGACCAAAAAACAAAGCGAAAAGGATACTGGGTTTGGAGCACTGGGTAATGTGGCTTGTAGCGCTAGAATGATACCAGGTGGCGCTGGGTTGGGGGCATCATCCTGTGTTGAGGTCTGAAGCACATCTTCATTCTGTGAATGCTGGAGGTGCACGTAAGCGTCTAGGACTTCCTCAGACTGTCTATTTATGAAGTCATGCTTTCTGTAATAAGCACGCACGTCAAGCAGCGAGCCTCTTTGTACTTAGAAAGGAGCTCCGTGGGCTTCCATGGAGGGTTCTATCGCTGTGAGAAAAGGTGCATGGACTAAAGAGGAAGATACCCTTCTGAGGCACTACATCGAGAAGCACGGAGAAGGAAAGTGGAACCAAGTTCCTCCCGGGACAGGTATTTTTTTCACAGATAAGAGAGAGAGAGACTTTCGCGTTCTTCCGCCAGGCAAGCTCTTTTCTCATGTCATTTTCTAGACAATATTACAAGAAAATGAAAAGCGAAATTCTGTTTTCGGTTTGAATTTGCAGGCTTAAATAGATGCCGGAAAAGCTGTAGAATGCGGTGGTTGAACTACCTAAAGCCAAACATCAAAAGAGGAGGATTTGCAGCAGATGAAGTTGATCTAATGATCAAGCTGCATGAGCTCTTGGGTAACAGCCAAGTCTAGTTAACCTAAGTTGGTAATACAAGAGAGTTAACGGGCAAACAATGGTCCACCTCATGCAAATATGAAAACATCAGCAACTCAATAATTCCTTTTTTTTTAGGTCGCTACAAGTAGAGTAAATTCTCCTTAGTGTTCCTGCTGATGTCATTTTCGACTCTAAGTTTTGCAGTGCTTATTAGTAAAAATATGCAAGAGTACAAAGATATTAGACAGGAGTGAACAGGCAAGTCTATCTAGTACTAAAGAATGGGGGAATTGCAAAAAAAAAAAAAAAAAAAGGGTCTAAGAATGCTTGTAGTAAAGAATGGAGTCCAACCCATCGTTATTTCTCTTTTTTGCCTTCTTTTCCCGTAATCATTTAGGCATGCGGAGTTGGTCATCTATTTTTGTTAGCTAACCAACTTATCTGAAAATTTCGCCCATGTATATTTTTAAAAACTCTGTCTATGCAGATGGTCTCTGATTGCGGGTAGGCTTCCCGGAAGAACAGCTAACGATGTAAAGAATTATTGGAGTACGAACATGCCAAAGAAAGAAATTTCTCAAATGAAAAACATGGAAGAGAAAACACAAGATATTGTGAAGGTGAGGGCGATAAAACCACAACCTGTAAAGATCTCCAAAAAATTGACTTGGTTACCAGAGAAACCTACAGTTGCAGGAAACTTTCGATCAGAAAAAAATGTTAATAATATAGCTTCAACATCAATGATACCGGAGAAAAGCATGAATTGGTGGGAAGAATTGTCAGATCTCGCGGAAAGTGATGAAAAAGATGTTTGTTCCACAAGTCAGTTAGACGACGAGTCCAACAAAATTATATGGGACAAGCAAATGATACAAGAAACAAAAGTTTGGGATGCTTTTGATGAGGGTGGTCCCAGTTGTGTAGACAGCGTCTTCATGGACAATATCCTTTGGGATTTTTTTTTCATGCGGAATAAGAAATGATTGTTTATGGTAGTATTTGCAGCGTCAATTTTTATCTTGCTAAGACTGAGACTTATTCTTCTGTTTTTTTTA
This sequence comes from Casuarina equisetifolia, assembly GCA_028551475.1. NCBI lineage: Eukaryota > Viridiplantae > Streptophyta > Magnoliopsida > Fagales > Casuarinaceae > Casuarina > Casuarina equisetifolia. Next base: position 6,036,498 of record CM052361.1, read on the forward strand.
ATCCTAGTTTTTCATGTTATTATTAATTGTACATCTTAAATTTTATAATGAGGCTTGATCACTGGCTTTTTTTTTTTTCTCTCCCTTTCATTCAAAATATAGTAGATTGTAGCTTTAAAGGACACACTCAACATGGTTGTTATAAAACTCTATTTTTTATGGCTTTAACCATCCAACTCAATTCCTCTCTCCATTGTTCAATTCTTTGAAATAATGTCCAATACATGCCTTTACATGTGTTTAATGAATGGTAATCTAATTCTTGTTGTTGTCGACATAAGTTACATTATTAGTCTACTAAGTTACTCCCATACAACTACTCAATGTGCTGTTGTAAGTTTATCTTTCATAGTAATCTAGTAGATAAAGTTGTATTTATGTATACTTTTTTTCATACAAGTCATGCCCACTAAACCTTTTTTCCATTGTCTTTGAACTTTGAGTAGCTTTTAGTGATGCTATATTTTGGTTTGATAACTAGTTGTGAAAGTTTATTTCTAACATGTAAGATAGTTCTCTAGCTCCAAGCTAGTAATAATTTCATTCACTTTTAACACATTTCTTCTCCTACATTTTCCAAAAATCATTCATCTTGCCCATAGAGAATTTGGGTGATTGTTATAAGAGACTATAGAAATTTACCAACTGTTATCTTATTCTAAGTACATGTGTCTCCATTGATCCTAATCTTCTCATATTTTTTAGATAACATGTTTTTTTTTTTTTGGTTTTTAATGTAAGTTGCATTAATAAAATATAATATACAAAAGCATAAGGGCATACCCCAATATTACAACAATTTTCAAAAATAAGCTAAGAGTAAGAAAAAATAGAGGTTGGAAGCCTCCAAATCTCACTAAAAAAGACATTACTTTGTGAGGGTTTGATATTCTGAAGCAGAAAAGCTTTCCGTCGTACAATTTTTCTTACTTTAACCAACAAAAGTGGAATGTCAACTAATGCATTTTGAAATCTTCTTCTATTCCTTTCTGCCCATATGCAATAGATACAAGCTAAAAATGATATTTTAAGAAGTTTTGTAGCCAGATCTTTACCTTTAGATGCTTTAATCATCCATTTTAATTCTTCATTCCATCCTTCGATGTGACGTTGAATTCCATTTTGAGCAAGGATATTCTTCCAAATCAACATTGTGCAAGGACATTAAAAAAAGAGATGACTTCTGTTTTCTATTTGAGCCTGACAAAAATCACAGTATTGGTTAATTGTAGGAAGTCATTGTACCATTCTCTCTGCTGTAGAAAGTCGATCATGACAAACTAGCCATCCAATAAAGTTATGCTTGCAAATCCCACCATTCCAAATTAGATCAACCAATCTATTTTCTCATTAATTGGTTGAAGGTCCTGATAAATAACTTTGCAACAATAGGCAGACCTAGTAAGAACTGAGGTAAGCATGGGCGTTAACCTGAAAAGACCTCTCCAACTTCATACTATTGAACCTTTGATTTGAAGCTGCATTACTGAAATTTTTTTACATTTAGTGACATGTTTTCTTCTAGGTTGCTTTTGTTACACATTTCCAAGTAGAGGTATTTGTCTATAGGAAAAGTCGAATCTTATTTTCAATTTTATTTATTGTTTGTTTAAGAATGTAAGAGATGTTACCTTTCTTACATGTCACATCTCCTTTACTTCACTTTTTTACAACGTGACTAACCATGGACAGCCACGATTTTACCTATCAAATGTATAGGGTCGGCGTCCGAATTTCATAATTATAGACTAATGAAAGATCTACTATTTGGTTGGTTTAATCAAGTAGTATTTAAACCAAAAAAGAAAAATAAAGTTTAATGCACAAATTTTCAAAATCTTGGTAGGGAAGACGCAAAGAAGTACTTCAATGTACATCTTACTATATATAGTTTGGATACTCCATGACAAATGCAAATAATGAAAATCTTGAAGATTCATATAGTTATCAACAAATATGGGTAGATAGGAGTTTTCACCTTTTATAATATTACTATATACAATAATACTACAATCAATTACAATAATCCTAAGATTGCATCTTTCATAACACTGAAATTCTTATTTGGAATAAGAATGTGGCCTAGAAATTACATTGTTGGGACCAAAAATTAGTTTTCTCATTATCATCTTCTGTTGCATGATGGATTCTTGGATGGATAATGGATAATGGATAATGGTTCAATTTTTCATTCTGAGTGACTTGATTGGAAGCCTTTACTTGGAAATTGATTTGGACATTGATGTATTGGGAGCTAAAATACAAGTTTGTTAGTTTGGGGATAAATATTTTTGTAACTTTCTTCTAGACTTACATTTAATTTCATTAACTAATAGCAGAATATCTTAATTTGATTAGTTCAGATAATATTCCAAAAAACGAGCAAAAAGGAAAAAGTATATCATCAAATAAGCAATTAAAATATATCCTAGAAGTAATACAAAATACTAAAGAACAAAGTACTTGTGCTTAAATTAGAGAAGAAAATATACTAAGTTTACCCAACTTCAGAGAAGTTAATTTCGAGGATGTTAGGAACTTAGATTAAAAGTTGCAGGCTCATAAATCATCTATTGAACGTAGCGTAGTACAATTTTAACTATTGGAAGATTACTGAAAAAAAAAAAAAACATATTTGTCTTTACCCCAAATTTTGACCATACAACTAACAATTTTTCACCTAAAGTCATTGTATAATACCCCTACCTTGCACCATAGGATTAATTACTTTTAAAAAACGCAGTTGCTTCAAGGAGAACATCTCCTGGATTATGGCATATTCTCACTTGATCTTGTGAATATAAGGATTAATTTATTGCAAATAAAATAAAATCTTCAATGTTCTCTACAATCAGTTTTTGTTACATATATCTATGCGCATCACAATCAGAAAATTCGTGACACTTATATTTCTCATATTTGTATGTGCTGCACAACCATTTGTTTTTTACTCCCAATATTAACTTTGGAAAGGGCAGGTGGAAGAAGAATGCCATGGAGTTGTGATCTACCATGGAAAACGTCCCGTAACATGACTGGCACATGAATCAATGACGTTGCCGTGTTTTACCCGATAGAATCTTCTAAGAACGAAGTAGTGCAACCGATATTTGTGTAGTCCAATCATTCTTCGATATGGAACGCAACGAAGGCTGTTTGACTTCCTAAAACTGTGAGGTCGTGCAGTGTACTGAGACGGAAACTAGGTAGTCTTTAAATGATCCCGTGAGTCACCAAAAGGACGATGATATTGGACCATCGAGACCTTCCGGACGATGCAGTTGGAGAAAAGTAGCTTTCGTGAGTCCCTATGAAGTGCCCCTTCAGTGTGCAAGAAGGTGCTTGGACCAAAGAGGAAGATATCATTCTGACACTCCGTTGAGAAGCGCGGGGAAGGAACGGGAAGCCAAGCTGCCCCCGGTGCAGGTGGTAGACAAGAGAGAGAGAGAGAGTTTAACATTTTCTTGTTAAGACAGGTTCTGTTCTGAACTTTTTAAGCATTAGTTCAAGAAAATCAAAGTGGTTTTGTTTTCGATAATGCAAGTTTTAACGGAGATCCGGAAGGGTTCAACATGCAGGCTTGAAGAGATGCCGGAAAAGTTGTAGAATCAAGTGGTTGAACTACCTAAAAGCCCAACATCAAGAGCGGAAGCTTCAGAGGTGACGAAATTGATCTAATGATCAAGCTCCACACCTCCTTGGGTAACAAGCAAGTCTAGCTAGTATCAATAGAGGAAAGTTGAGGTTTTTGATTTAGTAGGAGTAGCAAGAAGTGAGATGTGACGATACGTAAGCCAAGATAAGTACTCAAGTACTAGGCTGATATTACGATGTCGCAATTAAGTTAAGGTTTTAAAACTTAAAAAGCAATGCTCATACAACACAAAAACTGATATAAAGGTTCATAGTTACATGCATGGAGGCAACGCCTCTTATTTATAGAAGCAATTCTGCTTATTATATTACAAACCAAAAAAACATCATCAGGCCTTTCAACACAAAACAACAAAATGATAAAAAGTGTCTTTGATCAACTTATCAACTCGACACATTCTTCAAGGTGTCTCATGATGAAGAACAAGTTGGTTTCTCCATCATCATGTCTCTATAAAGTGGTTGTTGCTTTTGCACTTCTGCAGTGTTTCGGCTAGCTTGATCCTGAGTTGTCGTGTAAGCCTCGCTAAGGAAGTCTACCTCTGGTAAAGGTGGAGATGATATCCACTTGGGCTCTTCGACATACAGAATGGGGGGCTATTGGCTCCATTTTGATATTTTCATGTATCCCATTATGATAAACATGACTTGAACTACTTCCAAAGCCACGAAACAACGAACCAGGGAAGTAATCTGAACTAGAGGTAGGTAAGTTAAGGTCAGGAAGGTTACCTTTAACCCAAGAGGATGTTTCCTCACACATCGAATAGTGACAAGGGACCTCAAGTATAGTATGCCGTGCATGGGTATGTGAGGTTGTAGTGTTTGCATAAAATGCATGTTGTACATAGGAAATGTGTGAGCCAAACGAAGGGAACAGAGTTTAGGATAGATCATATTCGTGAAGACCACCCCACAAGGTTGGCATGGGGACCAAGCCAAGCTTGTCACGCAGTTTTGAAAAATGTTCATGAGGTAATGGCTTTGTGAGAATATCTACCAGTTGCTTGAAGGAAGACATAGGTAGTAATAAGGGTCCCTTGAGACACCTTCTCATGAATGAAATGATAATTTACCTCAAAATGTTTTAACCGGTTGTGGAAGGTTGGCTTGGTTCATAAATGAAGTGCCTGAAGACTATCAGAATGCATAAAAGTAGGGGTGAAGACGCTAAAATCCAAATGCCACAACCAATTAAGGATCTAGATAATTTTGGTAGTGCCCATAGCTAAAGCCTTCTACTCAGCCTCTGTGGTTGAAAGAGAGACTGAATTTTGTTTCTTAGAAAGGTTGAGTTGAATAACAGTCTCTTCCATATCTTACCCAATCAACATTGGTAAATCCATAAAGATTGATAGGGCTATGACTATAGTAATGAAGCCCAACATCAGCCATCCCTTGTACGTAGTGCAAGATGCACTTTAGCTCATGGTAGTGTTGGATCCTTGAACTAGCCTTCTTTTGACAAATTGTATTGACTGCATTTTTAATGTCTAGATAGGTTAAGTTGAGATACTACAAGGCTTTAAGAATGTTGCAAAAGTGAGTGGGTTTTGATAAGGATCATTTACATGTGTAATAAGTGAACATTTAACTCCCATAGGTGTTTGCAAAGGCTGACAATAGGTCATATCAGCTAAATGTACAACATCATAAATGTATTATTGTTGGGTTAGTAGAATACAATTGTTATAACGAAAAATTGGAATTCTAATAAAGAAATGTAGTGGACCAAGATCTTTAATAAGGAATTCCTTACTAAGTGCATTGATGAATTCTTGAATATATGTAAGGGAGTTCCTTATGATGATAAGATCATCTACGTAAATAAGAACACATACGTGAATCCCGTCAAAGGGTGACCAATAAAAACCAAAGGTCAAGGGAACTTTGGAGATATGATTGTACCAAGCTCTTAGCAATTGTTTCTTACTGTAAATAGGTCTATCTAGTTAGCACACATGATTTGGTCTAATTGGATCTCAAAAGCTTGGAGGTTGAGCCATAATCAAAGGCTCAATAAGAATAACATGCAGGAAGGTGTTGTCAACGTCACATTGCCACATTTCCCATCATTGGACATAGACAAGAGAAAGTACCACATATATAGTAATAAGGTGGATAACTAGACTATATGATTCAAAGAACTCAACACCAAATTCTTGGTGGTAGCTAAGGCTACCAATTGAGCTTTCCAACATTCCACCATACCATCTAGATGAAATTTTGGCTTGAACACCCATTTAAATCTAACTATATTCATTCAATGATGGTAAGGGACAAGATTCCAAGTTCCATTTTATTGTTGTGCATGCATTTCTTCTTCCATGGCATTATGCCATCCAGGATGTGCCAAAGCTTGGTTGATAGAGGTAGGAACAAGAGTAGTGTGGGATGTTGACATTGCATACTTTGGGTTTGGCTTCACAATTCCAGCCTTACTTCAAGTGGTCATACAATATGACTATACTTTAGTTAAAGGTAAAGTTTTATATAGTGGTGTTAGAAATTTGGATGATGAGGACAAGTTTTTGGGCTATGGTGTTTTATATTCAGATGGGTTAGAGTGAAAGATTAGGGTAGTGTGGAGACATGAGGAGGACTTTGGTTGTGAGATGGTTTTGAATGGTGTGGCAGGTATATATAAGTTAGACAATTCACTTAATACCTCAAAAGTGGAAGAAGGGTCATATATTATGAGGATGTCATAAGGAGCTACATGAGTAGCAAATGTGGCATTTAAGTTGTGGAAATGTGGTTGGTTCTTGAGGCTTGCATGCACTTCACCTGGACATGTCATTAGCTCAATAAACTTAGGTTAATTTGCTTTCAAATTGTCACGGTCTTTAATATTCCATGATTTAGTTGCTTAGTTGTGGTGTCATGTCCATATAGATGTCTTCTTAAGATTGATTCAGCGAAGTGATGGTTTTGTTAATTGGAAAGAAAGCTTGAAACTTGATTTTGTGCTCCTTAGCTCTTATGTATCTCAAGAAGTTCAAAATCCAGACTGTTATTTGTTGATGTGTTGCTAGAAGCGTTGATAAAATCATTGTTTGAATGTAAGGCCCACAATGGCCACATAAAGTGCTCAACTTTGGTACTTGAGTCATCCATTCTTAGGTCTTTTTTTGGATCTAGAACATCTTAACTGTCATGTTTGGTACCTAAATGGTTTTTCCTTTTTGTGTCAGAACCTGTAAAAGGGAAAATGTGTTATTTTGTTAGTTATTTGCTAATAGTGAGCCAAATAAGTTTATATCTTCTTGTTGGGAAACACATAGATATCTCCTTTTCTAAATCTCTTTAGTAGGATTTCCTAAGTGATTAGGTCCTTAAACATAAAAGTATTTTTGTTAAAAATAACTGAGCAAGGTTAATCAGTAAGTTTGAAAGGTTTTGTTTAATTTTCAAAACAACTAATACTAACTTAAATTCTAAATGTTCATTATGTTTAATATCACCTATCTAGGTGGTTAGAAGCATTTCACCATTTCCAACTTGTATGTTATCATGTCCAAAATATTTTTTAATAGTGATAAATGTTCGGTGAAATTTAGATGCAAGTGAACATGTCGAACAAGTAATATGATGACAAGAAAAGTATCGTCCCACGAAAATTGGTAAATACTAAACTAATTAACTACTAACGATGAATTAATCTTAAAATTTATATAGCAAATCAAAATATTGTTGATGATGAATTAAAATTTAAAATTTCTAAAATGAAAACTCAAGACTAATTAAAATTGAATCCAAGTATGAAAAATCAAAATGAGAAACATGTTAGAGCTTCCAATTTCACCATAACTACTAGATATGAATTTTCATAGTTTATGCCTGCAAGAATGATATTAAATAAAGGAAAGCTGTCGCGCCTCTTCTTTCTTTTTTTTTTTTTTTCTTTTCTTTTTCATCTCTTGTCATGGTTTCGACGGCACACACTTTTTCTCCCTCTTTTTCTCTTTTCTCTCTCTCTCTCTCTCTTGTGTGGCATTCCCCCCTCTGTTCAATTCACATTCCTTTTCTCCTTTTAGGCAGCATGCCCTAAGATTCTCCTTGATAATTCACTTTTTGCCCTTTTCCTTTATTTTCTTTCTCATCTTTTTTGTCCTTTTCCTTCTCTTTTTGATGCTTTACATGTTGCCTTCTCTTTTTTTCTTTTTATTTTCTTTTTCTTTTTCTTTTATTTTTCACATGCCTTGCTTCTTTTCTTCATGTTTCCTCTACCTTTCATCTCTTTTAGGGCTTGCTACATAAACAATAAAGATTTGAATAAATATATGAAAAATTAAATATTATCTCACAAAATTATATTATTTATATTCTAAAATAATCAAAATAACTCTATAAAAATAGAGTTATCAAGACCCCTAAACTTGACATTTTGCTAGTCCTCGAGCAAAAGTAAAAGATAATATATGTTTTGGACAAAACCCCTTCTTGAAATTCACTCAAAATTGCTCAACTTAACAATTCAAAGAAAAAATACAACTTTCATCCAAACACAACAATTGTTTCATAAGATAAGTAAACTCTTAACTATGTTGATCACATGCGTGTGTGTAAGTGTGAGTTCTTATCTTTTCAATTGTATGCACTCCAAATAGATCCACATTAATATGCAATTTCTTAAAATCTTTAACCAGACCTCATAAGTTTGCTTTTCATTCCTCTCTCCACTAATGTAGGCTAATCATCTAACCAAGAATCAATAAGACTTTTATAAGCTTATAATGTAAGATTATGCTAGGGGTAAGATGAGTGTCATTTAAGCTAAATTCACCCATGAACACATTGCTTTCTAGGATCTAATTTGAGCTTTTGTCACTTTCTTTCTTTCTTTCTTTCTTTTTTTTTTTATGATCTTTCTATCACCACTTCTGTCATTCTTTTCTTCCCAAAAATGCTTAATTTCACTTGGATTTTTAACACTCACAAAAGTCACAATCATGCTTGCATCAATAAAGCAAGTAAAAGTACTAGAAATGCAACCACCATAATTTTATCTTGCCAATAGTATTCAATTACTATGCTTTGTAGCCTATTTCAGAAAATTGAGTGGCTTGGATTAAATAAAGAATGATAAGATCTTCCCATTCTCAAGAAAATAATGTACTTCATTCTTTCAATCTTTTTTTTTTCATTCACAAAAGCAATATATTATGCTACATAATCATTGCAATCAACTTCTTCCTATATAACATCCTTCCCTTCGACTTCTCTTCACTTAAATAAACTTATATCCTAAAAATCAATATATATAAGGGTGTGGGATGAAAAGATAATTTGTCAAAGGCTCAAAGGTATATATATGTGGGTGTTAAAATAAAAATAGATATGAATCAAGGCTCAGCGGGGTGACTGGTGATAAACAAATAGAGTTGGCTTGAAAGGCTCAAACGATCCAAAGATGGCTTAAATCATTTTCTCAATTACATGTAGCCTAGGATTTCACCTCAAGAGAAAATCAAGCAAATTTTAAGATCCAAGGGAGATCTAAGATAATTGCATACTTCACATAAATGTTTTCTATAGCATGAATGAAGGACTTTTAGTGTTCAATAAATGGATCAACATAATTAAAGTCACACCTAACTCACATCATTATTGAAGGTTTGAACAAAATCTATATCTTTCAAAGAATTGATAAAATTAAAAAATCAGATTTAGCACAAAGGTTATTTCCTTACCCTCAAACTTAAATGAAGCATTGTCCTCAATGCAAAAAGAAAAGAAAACAATAATAAAGAAGGAATAAGGAAATTCCCTGATTGTAGGTTATGCCAATGTAGAGCTGTGAGGAAAATGTGGTAACGAACTTCCAAACAAAAACTAAAATGAAAATGCTTGGGTTGCCTCCCAAGAAGCGCTTGCTTTATAATTTTCAGCCAAACTATCCAACATGTTGTTGCTCAAGGAGGATGAAACTGCGTTTAGGAGATAGCTTGTGTTGTAGAACAGTTGAACACTTTTTAGCTAACTTCACTGTCTCATATACTTCTAGCTTCCTTTTATTTTCCAGTATCTCTTTCAAAAATTTTGTACAACTAGGTATTTAAACTAGAACATCTACAAAAGGAATGTGAATGTACAATTTTGGAGATATATCAATAAATTCCAAAAATTTCTTATCTCTTTCATGTTGTTGGAAGCTTTAGGGAGATGGAGTTAGAATTATAAAGGGCATAAGATTTTCGGAAAATAGTTTGCTTTTAGATGTCTCCTCGAGTTGTATGCTAACGTTCTTATTTGTTTCATTGAAAATGTCTTTGTCAGCATCATCTTCTCCCACTTGGTTGCCATTTGTTAGAGTTATTGCCTCCACGGTATCTTCAAGACTTTTCTCTACATCACTAGGCAAAGGACCCTCCTCTATCTTTGAGATCATATTGATTAATTAACTCATTTGCACCTTCAAATTTCGAATTGAAGTTTCTTGTCTTTGGAATCTCTCTTCATTGTTTTGCATCATCTTGTTAATCATGTCCTCCATGTTAGGCTTTACCTCTTCGCTTTGCTCAAATGTTGGTGGTAGTCTCATATCATTTGGGTTACTCCATGAAAAAGTTTGATGGTTGTGCCATCTTGGATTGTACATGTTGGAGTAAGGATCATTATGTGACCTACTCGAAATCCTAACAAAATTAGCATATTCATTATATTGAGCATAAGGATTACCTTGTGTACATTCTATGCTTGCATGTCCTCCACCACAAAATTTACATTCTTTGCTCTGAATTCTCACAACTGGAGGACTTAAGTTATCTATCTTTTTATTGAGCACTTCCAATTGTGCACACATTGTGGTGAAGATATCTATTTCATGGACTCCACTTACTTGATGCATTGGTAGCCTCTCAATAGACCATTGATAACTATTGGCTGACATTTCCTCCAAAAGGTTATATGCCTCTTTTGTTGTTTTGCTATGTAAAGCCTCTCCTGTAACTACATCCATTGTAAAACAGAGATTTGTATTAAACCCATTATAAAAGGTTTGTACTTATAACCATATGGGTAGTCCATGATGTGGACATCTCTTCAAAAGTTCCTTGAATCTTTTTCGAACATCATACAATGATTCATTCTTTATTTATACAAAAGTGAAAATATCGTTACGCATTTTTACAGATTTCACAAAAGAAAAGAATTTACCAAGAAATTTCTGAGCCAAATTATCCCATGTAGTAATTAATTCTGCAAGAAGAGAAGAGAACCAATTTTTAGCTTTATCTCTAAGAGAAAATGGAAATAGCTTTAAGATGATAGTATCATTTGTGACTCCATCATATCTAATCATATTACAAAATTCAAAGAAAGCTTCAATGTGAGCATTTGGATCCTCATTTGGTAGCCCAATAAATTGCACAGAGTTTTGAAGCATATGGATGAAAACTGGCTTGATCTCAAAGTGGTTTGCCTAATTTGCAAGCCTAATGCTTGATGTGGCATTCCAAAATGTTGGTACAACATAGTCTTTTACAAGTCTACATGTACCATCATATCTCTCCATCATTATTGCTTAATCTTTCTACAACAGCAACTTAACAAAGACTTTTTTCTTTTTTTTTTTAAGAAAAAAATAAAGCAAAATAAAAATTAAAAAAATGACTTTTTTTTCAACAACTAAAAAAATGATTTTTTTTGTTTCAACAACTAAAAACGAAAATGATTTTTTTTTCAAGAATTAAAAAAATAATTTTTTTAAAAAAATAAAAGCTAGATTAAACCTAGAAATCATTTGGTATTAATATTAATCAACAGTAAAACAATCAATCCCTGGCAACGGTACTAAAAACTTGTTCGGTGAAATTTAGATACAAGTGAACATGTCGAACAAGTAATATAATGACAAAAAAAGTATCATTTCACAAAAATTGGTGAACACTAAACTAATTAAGTACTAACGATGAATTAATCTTAAAATTTATCTAGCAAATCAAAATATTGTTGATGATGAATTAAAATTTAAAATTTCTAAAATGAAAACTCAAGACTAATTAAAATTGAATCCAAGTAGGAAAAATCAAAATGAGAAACATGTTAGAGCTTCCAATTTCACCATAACTACTATATATGAATTTTCATAATTTATGTTTGCAAGAATGATATTAAATAGAGGGAAGCTGTCACGCCTTTTCTTTCTTTTTCTTTTTTTTTTCTTTTCTTTTTCATCTCTTGTCATGGTTCTTACGACACACTTTTTCTCTTTTCTCTCTCTTTCTCTTGTGTGGCATTCCCCCCTCCGTTCAATTCACGTTCCTTTTCTCCTTTTATCTCCTTTTAGGCAGCGTGCCCTAAGATTCTCCTTGATAATTCACTTTTTACCCTTTTCCTTTATTTCCTTTCTCATCCTTTTTGTCCTTTTCCTAATCTTTTTGCTACTTTACATGTTTCCTTTGCCTTTTATCTCGTTTGGGACTTGCTACATAAATAATAAAAATTTGAATATATATATGAAAAATCAAATATTATCTCACAAAATTATATTATTTATATCATAAAATAATCAAAATAACTCTATAAAAATAGAGTTATCAATAAGTTTACATGCAAGTTTAGAATGTAGGTTGGAGCTCCAGAGTCTACAATCCATTCTTCAAGGTTTGGTCATTAATTTAGAAAATATTCCAAGCCTAGGCTATACCAATTATCTAGAGAGTGTGATTAAATCTTTTCCAACATTCCAAAGCAATGTGTCCACCTTTTTTTACATATATGGCAAAAAGGAATGTTATAAGAAGGGAACACATATTGAGTACCTAAGTTTGACTCCTAAGATTGTTGTTCTAAAGGTACTAATTTTGATTTTTGTGATTGTCTTTCCGTTATGTTGTTAAAGGTAGAAATGTTGAATCCTCTTCCTTGAAAAAAGAAAAATGAACATTGCCCTTGAAAGGTACAAAAGGTACCTTTTCCATGACCTCTCCCATGAAATCCTCGTCCTTCTCTTTGAGCAATAAATGCCACATTTTCATTTATAACAACTTATACCAATTTTGAATTTTAGCTTTATTGTGCATTGTATGATTGAAGTAGAGATATAACTTTACTAAATTCTTGGATTGGTGGTTTGAACATGGTTGTTTTGAATGCATCATAACTTTCACTGAGATTATAAGCAATCAAAATATTTGATGTGGGCTAGCACCACGTAGGCACTACATACAACCAGCAGCACCACGTCCTAAAAGGGGCGGCACGCGCACTGCAACTTCAAGTCGGAACAAAAGCCGTTACACGGCGTAGCACAAAGGACCGACCATGTCTGGGTTAATCAGAGGAGTCGGAAGAGTGGGTATACGATTGTCCTTCTCTGAGGTTTACCAATGCGCAGCATAGTGGGACTACAGGGACGTACCTGCTGGTGGCTGAGAATATCTCCTTGCCAGGGGAGAAGAAATATTCGATTAGAGGGGTATAAATAAGGGTAAAATGGTTAGAAGAAGATAGGCTTGATTCCATCGTGTTTTGTAACCCAGGGGCTTTCCCCCCATAGTAATGAAAGCCACCCTTTTCTGTTTCTCTGCGCACTCCTTTCACTCCTTATTTCCTAACAATCGATTTTCATTTACTAAGCTTTTATGCTGTTCATAATTAGGTACAACAAGAAAAAGACCCGCAAGTCTCCTTGGGAAGACTTTGCACTGCAGTGACCCGTTACACGTTCTATATCCCAACATAATCGTAACAATATTTTTACAGAATCATTCAATGGTTTACCTATTTCACTTAGTTGATTCACAAGGACTTTAGATGAAATTAGAAAGGCAAAGAGAGTTTTACCATCTTTTTAAAGGTTATAGGTTATGATAGAAGATCAAATTTCCTTGTTACCATTTTCTAGGTAAAATGATTGGCAAGGGCATTCCATACTTGAGTAGTTACTTTTAGCTTGAAGATGTGTCCCATTGCTTCTTCAGATAGTGTGCTAATGGTCCAAGATTTCACCAATGCATCACTCTAGATCTAGGCATCATAGTCAAGGTTTGCTTCCTATTTGTCATTAATAGTAAAAGTTGGACATGTTGTTGCACTTGTAATGAATACAATAAGCTTTTGTATGGAAAGTAGTGATTTCATATATGTCATCTAAGAAAGATAGTTTCCTTTTGGCAATTTAATTGTGAGAAACTTGCTAACATTCATAGAGTTAGGAAAGGGAAAAACATTATGTTAGCCATTGAAATAGTATTAAGTAAGATAATAACTTGCTTCGATATCAAGAAGAAAGTTGAGGTTTTGTTATGGTAGAAGTAATAAGAAGTGAGATGCTACAATAGATAAGGAGATAAGTACTCAATTACTAGGTTGATATTATAATGTCACAATGAAGTTAAAGTTTCAAAACTTATAGAGCAATACTCATACAATAGAAAACTAATATAAAAGTTCATGGTTACATGCATGGAGGTAATGCCTCCTATTTATAAGAGCCATTTTGCTTATTATATTACAAACTAAAGAAAACATCATGATACCTTTCAATATAAAAACAACAAAATGATAAAAAGTGTTTCTGATGAACTTATAAACTCAACACATTCTTCAATGTGTCTCATGATGAAAAATATGGTGCTTTCTTCATCATCATGTCTTTGTAAAGTTGATCCTTAGTTGTTAGTGTAAGCCTCATTAAGGAAGTCTACCTTTGGTAAAGGTGGAGATGATATCCAATCGAGCTCTATAACATATGGAAAGGGGTGGAGGGGTATTGAACATGTGACTTGACTACTGGACAAGCCTTAAAAGTCTTTTGTCTAAAACACAACAACTTCAACATCTTCATTTATGAGGATATGGTGAAGGTAATGTAAAGAGAATCAAAACAAGATAAGGAAAACATGGTCCAATATGCAATCTGAAAAAGGTGCAAAGACCTTACTTTTGTTTTGTAAGTCCCAATATAGGCATAGCAATCATAAACTAAGGTTGCTAGTTTATCTTTTTATGTCTTTAAGTAGTAGCACTAGCAAAAAAATGTAACATGTTGGCTACAAACTCAAAGTCCATTTGGAACTCATTGTAATTTGCTTTTACTTTTACTTAGTATCCTAGAACCATTTGGTTTAGTCATTTGTGTGTTCTCTTCCTACACTTCCTTCATAAACTTCCAATACCAATTTACAAAAGGGGGTCATTGGCTCCATTTTGATATTTTCATGTATATCGTTATGATTAACATGGCTTGAACTACTTCCAAAGCCACAATATACCCTATAAGGGATGTATTCTAAGCTAAAAGTAGGTAAGTTAAGGTAAAAAAGATTACCATTAGCTTGAAAGGATGTTTCCTCAGCATACATGGAATAGTGACATAAGGCCTTAAGTATAATATGGCATCTATAGGTATATAAGGCTACAATGTTTGCATGCAATGCATGCTGTATGTAGGAAATGTGTCAGTTGAATGGAAGAAAAATAGTTTGGGATAAATCATGCTTGTCAACACTGATGAATGAGGAATTGAAAAAAGCACGTCTTTTTAATAACTAATTCTAATAAACTACCTCTAAGAATACTAGTAAGAATGAATGGAGTCCAACCCATCATTATTTCTTTATTTCTTTTTTCTTTTTTTTTACTTTTTTCCCTTTAATTATTTAGGCATTTAAACATCATCATCTATTTTTTATAATGAATATATCACCAAATAAGCATTTAAAATATATCTTAGAAGTAATACAAAATATTAGAGAACAAAATGGTTGTGCTTAAATTACAGAATAAAATATACTAGGTTTACTTTACTTTAAAGAACTTAATTTTAAGGATGCAAGAAACTTACTCTCAACCCTTATGGGGCTTAGTTCCTAGAACATAAAGAGAGCCATGTAATATGGAAAGATAGACAAATTACTAAGAATATAGCTCTTACACTACAAAATGTGGAGTGTGGTGAGAGGTCAAACTCTAATTATAGTGGATTGACATTCCTAGTTCTCAAGGCTTGTAGATTTGGTCATCTTTCTTGGGTTAACTCATGTAAAAGGCATTTGCATATCAATCATTTTGTATCATCTTTTTGGTTTGGATAAGGGTATCATTATGAGTTGATGGAAGATTTCACAAGTAAGAAGTAAACTCACACAACTAGTGATGGGCTCAGAAAATACTATTGCCAAAAGTTATGTAGCACTAAAAGAGCACAGAGAATATACTAAATGGGTAAAACTTGTATGGAAAGAAGGCATACCAAAGCATAATCTTATATATTGGATCATTTTGAAAGGCAAACTATCAACAGTAGATTGTGTGGCTATATGAAATAGCTTAATGGACCTACAATGCAACATTTGCCAACAAGGAGAAAAATTACAAGAACATTTATTTTTTGAATGCAAGTTCACAAATTACATATGGAAGACTTTGTTAGGTATGAATGGATTAACTCGAAGAATTGAACATTGGAAAGCTAAAATATGTTGGATGATCAAGGTTGTCAAGAGTAAGAGTTTTGTAGCAACCATGTTTAGTATATTTTTTAAGGCCCTATTGTATCACATTTGAAGGGAAATAAGTAGAAGAAGATTCAATGATAAAATTCTAGACAGTTCAACCATTATTGCTAAAATCAAAAAAGACGTGAGAGGAAGATTTCATCTACCAAAAAAGTAAAGCCTATAAATTGTAATAAATTTTTACAAGAGCTTTGGAATTTGCGAAACGTAGTGTTTGAGCTTAAATGATGATAATGTAATTGAACAATCTTGTAATTCTTTACGATGATCTATAATTCTTGACCTTTTACAAAAAAAAAACATATAAAGTAATTCATTATGATAGCTATCAGCTTTAGCCTTTATATAGTTGTGTAAATTAGATAAAAGCCATGCTTCATGTGACTTTGATATTTGAAGCAAATTATTTGTTTGCATTATCATTTCTTAAAGTTCCTTTCCATTCAGATGAAGCAAGTGATTGCACTCCAGGTTATGGACACAAAATGCATGTAAAAACTTGTCTCAAGAAATACACATATAAACATTCTAGTTCTTTATTTATCATAATTGGAAGGTTAAAATTGAAATGACTTTGCACAACATATATTCATACATCATTTGTTTTTATTGATTTTATTGATTTTATTGTCCATATCATCTCCCTTCAAGTTAAAGGTTTGTAAAAATCAATAACTCCAAGCTTGCTTAGGAGATGGTAATGTTGGTTTGTTCCTAACGCTTTAGTTAATACATTAGTTGATTAATTATTGGTTCCCACATGTATAATGCCAATTAGAGCATTATGGGTTTTCTTAAGAATGAACTAACATGAGACATTAATATGTTGAAGGGTCTAACATCAATACCAAGCCCATTGAAAGGTTATCTTTTATGTACGGTTAGCCTAGGCCCACGTTAAGTTAGTCTTTCTCCATTAAGAGATGTATTAGGGTTTGTAATGTGGTGTAAGTGAGTGTAGCCGTCAATGTGAAGAACTCAATTCGTGTGTATATATGTTGGTTGTTATATGAGAGAAATTTATGTATTTGTGAACAAATCTCCTTCTTTAATGGCATTTAAGGTTAGTCGTTCTTACTTCCTTCTAGTTTGATTTTGTAGTGCTACATTTATGGATGATTGTGTGTGAATTTTATGGTGATTTGAGAATACAAATATGTTTCATTTGATATCCATTGCCAAGTTGTTTTGTCTTGGTGTTGTTGTATTACCAAATCACAAAAGGGAATAAAGAAAGTGGTTATTTAGTGAGAATTGACAAGAATGTGATATGTTTTCTCTGGTGAAGATTGACAAACTAAGACTAGTTTGTGAAGAAAGAAGCTGTTTGGTAGAGAATGAAATAGTTTTGATGAGAAAATAACTGGTTGAAGTAGATTTGGGAAAACTTGGTAGGAAAAAAAAAGATAGTTTTGATGATAAAAGATAAGGAAGATTTCAGTGGCATAAAGAGGAAAAAGATAGTTCAGAGGTAAGGGAGAAGTAAACAAAAAAAAATGCTGAGATGGGTAGTTCACTTTTGAGTATAAAGAAATTAAATAAAAACAATTATAATTTGTAGTGTTCATGTATTAAAGCCTACTTAATAGGTAATGAATTATGGGAGATAACAAATAGGAGTGAAGTAACACCACCAATTCAAGAGAATGCCTTGAAGAAATGAAAAGTAAAGGCAGGCAAGGCATTATATATTTTAAGGATCTCTATTGATGATGAATTTTTGGAAAGTATTTAGTTTACTAAAACTACTAATGAAGCTTGAAACACTTTAGCTACCTTGTTTTCAAGCTAAAATGAAGTAAGGTTGCAAATGTTAGAAAATGAACTTAGAGTTATTAATCAAGGGTCAATGACAATTAATCATTATTTTACTAAAGTTAAGGCCTTATGTGATAAGATAGGACAAATTGATCTTTGGTATGTGAGTAGTGAAGATCGAGTAAGAAGGCTTATTCTTCGAGGGATACAACTTGAGTTTAATTCAATTGTTATAGCCTTAAGAGGATGGTAGGTACAACCAAGCTTAACTAAACTAGAGAACCTTCTTGCAAATCAAGAAGCATTGAAAAACCAGCTTTCTAATGTCTTGATTAATAACATCGATGATCTATATTGTAATTTCTGTGGCTCTCACTATGAAAATAGATTACATTTGTTTTTTTAGTGCAGTTGGACTAATTAGGTTTGGAAAACTATTTTAGCTCAACAAGGCATTCGTAAGGTCATCTACGATTGGGAATCTGAATTGTAATGGATGATTAAAGCAACTAAGGGAAAGGATTTAGCCGCAAAACTTCTCAAGCTTTCTTTCTTAGCTTGTCTTTATTGTATATGGTTAGAACATAATTGTAGACATTTTTAGAATAAGTCTATTGATATTCTAATGTTGTTAACTAAAATCAAGAGAGTAGTCTATGGAAAAGCTTCTTTATTTAGAAACATTAAACTCTCTCAAGCTACTAGTTTATTGAGTCATAGTTAGAGAATTCCAAATTCTATCTTTTCCTAGATGAATTGTAATGCTAGGGTATGCCCCTAAACTTATGTATTTCTTTATTCTTCAATGAATAAACTCACATATTCATTAAAAAAAAATCGATGAGGCACCCATTACTCAAAGGAATAGGAAAAAGAAGATAATCATATCAAAATCCAAATAGAGATTCATGAAGAAGAGGGAGTTCATCTTCAAGGGGAGCGTCGAAAGGTGAAGTTGAAACTCAATAACACTCAAATGAGTAACATAGTTAAGAATGTTATGTTTGTGGTAAACCAAGCCATATTGCCAAACAATGTTGGTATAGAAAAGGAAGATCAATTTAAGGAAATTGTGCTACATCTAGTTCTAAACAAAAAAATATCTCTAGGGAGAATCAAGTTGTCAAAGTAGTAATTTAGTGACACAATCAAATCACAGAAAAGAACTTGAAAATGGAGAAGGTTGGAATGTAAAAGAGACAACTTTGTGGTATGCAATAAAGAAAAGTGATGAATCTAGAAGGACAATAGATGAGTTTTCTTTAATAAGTCTATTAGATGATGATTTAATATACTATAAAAGGGATTGGATTGTTGACTATAAGTGTACTAATCATATTACTAGAAATGAAGATCTCTTTGTGACCAAGTCAGTGTATAAAGGCAATAAGATTGTCGTAACTACTAATGATGAAGAACTTTCGATCACTCATATTGGTCAAGCCAAATGCAAGTCACGAGATAAATCACAAGAAATGAAGTTTAATGATGTATACCATGTGCCAAGTATGAAAAAGAATTTATTATCTATGATTTAATTGGTTGATGCAGGAAATTATATATTGTTTGGTCTAAATAATGTAAAAGTTTATAAGCATATAAAGGTATAGTTCACAAGAAATGAAGTTTGAATATTTGTTATTCATTCATAGACCATGTGTGGTCTAGTGTGAATGAAGGTTAAGTTGTAACATTCTTGTATTGGTTGGATTGTGAAGTGTGTTAAGCCATGTTGGGCTAATTGTACTATGAAGTAAATTGTTTTAATCCTTGTGTTCTATGAACAAAGGATTCGGGTGTACTAAAATTAAGAGAAGACTCTTATATTTTAGTAATAGGGCTTTTTTACTATTGGTAAGAGAGGGTGGAGGTAGGCTTGAGTATTTGGCTAAACCATTTGAACAATTTCTCTTATGTACTTTATCTCTTCATTTCTTTTTAACTCACAATATTTAAAAAGGAAATAACTAAACCCAATCCAACCCCTTCCCCTCCCTTATTGGGTTAATCCATATCCAACAATTTTTAACCATGTTAAAAGAACATTCTAAGTTCAACCAAGTCTTGATTTTGATTGTCATTAGGAATGTCAATATTCTTTTAGACAAATTAACCACAATGGTTAGAAAATATCTTAAACTATTATAGGTAGGAACATTATATGATCCCTAAATATTCACATGGACTAATTTAAATAATTCTTGTACAAACTCATTACATATAGGAAATGACTCACAAGTTTGCTTAACAAGTAGGCAAATAGGACAATATAAATCATGAGAAGCAAATTTTTTAAAATCATGCAAGTACTTGAATTTAGAAGGAGACATATGTCTAAAATTTAAATATCATAAATTCAAATCAATACATGCCAAATTAGAAGATAAAACTAGAGTAGTGCCAGAAAAATTTCAAACATGCTTAGCCTCAAGATTTGCAATAAAGAAATAAAGTCCATGTCACATATTTATTATCTCTTGGACTTCATTTGTTGAAGTTCTTGAAACACACAAAGATCAACATAAAAAACTACCAAGCAATGATTTTCAAGGGTAAATTTAGCTACTAAAATTAAATTGAATTTGAAATGTGAAGAGTAAAGAACAATGTTGAATTTTAGGTTATGTGGTAATTTAATGAAGTCTTTATATGTGACATCTGTGATATCACCATTTGGCAATTTTACAAATCTAGAATTGAAACACACTTATCAAGAAATTCTAGACTACTAAAATATAAGGTAATGTAGTCGCTAGCCCCACTATCTATAATCCAATACTATCCAAGAGATTTAGGCATAGTTGCTATATTGACATGTGAAGACCTTTCAAAATTGTCCTTTACGGACGTCAAAATACATTCAGATTGCTCGAGAGTAAAATGAAAAAGGCTTAGACCAATTGTTGCTAAAGTTGAACTTGGATTCCCAAAATAATTCTTATGGCTTTACGGATACCCATTAAGTTTATAGCATTCTTTCTTTTTATGCTCATACAATTTGCAATGGGTTCATTGCAGCCCATTAAGCCTATGACACTTTCCCTTCTTGTTTCCTTTCTTCCCACAATGCTCACATTTGGATTTATAGGACCCTTTGTGTGAGACAATAGGTAAATCTACCCCAACAAGATTGAAACTAATCCGAGAGGTCCCATTTGTGTCTCCATGCGACAAATAGAAAGGATTGTTTGGATATATGATAGTGAGAATAGGGGAAACGTAGCCCTTTGTTTTTAGACCCAAGGAACCACCACCTTGATAGACTTTGAGCCATCTTTCCATGAATGTGGTAGGATATAAAGAGCCTTCGGTAGTGGAGAAACTGACCTCTCTGACATTCTTAAGCAATGTTACCAAAACCAATCGAGAAAATAGAAAATACTAGTAAAAAGATAATACCCTAGGCTATTGCATACAAGTTCCAAAAGAACCAAGACAATCTAGTGAAATGATAGAGCACATGAAACTAACTACACACCAATCATTTGGTAAAATGCCCTAAAAAAAAAAGGACTATCAACAATGACAATTGGAATTATGGGTTGTGAAAGCATATGAAATTGTAAGATGTTACAGTGTTCAGAATTATTAAGCCCACCTTCCCAACAAGAAATTTTTCTTTTAGCTCAATAGTTGGGTCCATAACAATTGGTATCGGAGTCAAACCTCACATCCTGAGTTCAAATCTCGATAGATGCAGTATAAGGGAATATGAGGGGAAAGAACCCTAGTAATCCCAATAGCTAGCATCCACCAAGAACGTCGGATAAAGGAATCATGGGAATATGTTACGATGTTAAGAGTTATTGGGCATGCCTCCCCAACAAGAAGTTTTCCTTTTGGCTCAATGGTTGGGTCCATAACACAAGATTAGATCACGATCTAAACCTCGCCTTGGATACCATGTAAAATTTTCTAATTAAGAAAACATGATGCAAAATATCTAGACTTCTTCATTAATGAGGGTAAATTGTTTCCTCAATACAAACACGAATCTTGGAAAGAACAATATTTTGCACAAGCGTATTGTAACTACAAAGCAATGATTGAACATTGCATATGCTACAAAGGGGACCCTTTCTTTAATCACACCCCTTTGTTTTCTGTATTACATGGTCTGCAATGGAAAACCTCTTCGTTATTGTATTGTAAGGTCTCCAGTGAAAAACCTTTTCTTTATCTGTTCATAACCGTCAATCACTGCCGCAACATTCTCTAACTACGTTGTTCCTATTCCGAAGTAGACATTGGAAGCAACATTTGTTTTGAGTATATAGTACTGCGTTAGAGAACATTTCCTGGTTTTTATTTTAAAAAATATTTGAAGACAGGTTCAGTTGGTTGGTTCAGTAGCCTCTCTTTGGAAGGTCTGGCATTTTTTCGGCCCGGTCCATTTTTTGTTAGTACCCCAAGTACCCCCACGTCATTTTCTGGGCTCTGTTTAACACCCTCTTGCTTGGACAAAGTTAGAAGAATATTTATGATCGAGGTGTAGCCACTGTTAAATACTATGACAATAATGCGAATTGAATAAAAGAAAATGTGAAAACCGTGCTAAATATTTACTTACCTGGAGACATTAAGTGCTTATAGTGTATGTACATCACTATTGATATCCGCGAGCAAACGAATCAACGAACAAATAATTGGCTACATCACAGGTTACAGACTATACAAAGAACACTTAAAAAGAGTGTCATTCCTCGCAACATCGCTAAACTGGATGCTGCAGAGTAGGGCCTTAGTGTTCATTGGCAGTTTGTTTGTCTTGAGACTTGGGGCGGCGTAAAGGGGCGTCTGAAGAGCGGTTGGAAGCAATTTATTCCTTTGACGTATCATCATGGCAGGTTGTGCTGGGCGGAGAGATGGGGTATGGAGCATTGAGTAGTGGGCTCGAGGCATGGCAAGTGAAATTTGGTTGGATAGTGAGATGACATAGGAGCAGCACATGCAGGCTGAGGGAACAGGGAAAGGGTGTCCCTTCTTCACTTGTAAGTGACGGCCATTTCCCTCCCCTTCATTGCTCACTAGGTCTGATAAACCATAAAGAGAAGAAAAGACTAAACATATTTCGTGACGTCTGAATCTTCATCAATGTTCCGCCTTCGGCCACCAGGCGAACCAATCCAAAGGGAAAGTACGAAGTCATGCCATCTTTTAGTAGAATTGTTTTCTATTTTCGTCGATGATGAGGGCTCGCCGAAGTTCATTGTTGGTATCCTGTATAGCCTACCCAAGTAACCCAGTTCGGCCTAATGCTTTTTCAACCGTCCTTTTCCCGGAAAAGGATAGAAATTGATGTGTCAAGGCGAGGTGGGTGGGTGCTGGTTGCCCTAAACTGCAAGGTCTAGGTGGCTCCCAAAAGGAACAGAAGGGCGACTGGCCCTGCCCAATCGTGTCATGTCTGTGCGGGCCATGCCAATAAAAGACTGTTAGGGTGTGTGCAATCTGTCAGAATGTGTTGAAACGGTGACAGCTTTTGAGCCCACTGAATTCACTAAATTCAAAAAAAAATGTGGCTGGGAATTTAGCTCACCAATTTCACGCATATATAAATACACAAAAACAAAGTTGAAATCATACAAATTAAACTCCACGGGGTATAATTTTGTGAATCTTTTCAACTATTAAGACAATAAAAAGAGCACAATTTTCCTCAGAATAAGAAATTATCCTCATTTGCCATTCTTTCTGCCAATTACTAAGAACAAAAACTGTCAAGGGAATTGAAGGACTCATAAAATGGGTAAAAATTTGCTTAGATTAAACAAGAAAACCCAAGTACAATTGTTCGGAGAAACTAAAATTCCAAGATGAAAATTTACGAGTGTGGTTTGTCTCAAAACTTATAGAACTACATCCAAAAAACGACGGGAGAAATCCTGCACTTTGTCTCACAAGCTGGTCGGTGTCTCAGAGGCTCGGTTCGGCTAGAGAAGGGTCCTGCAGTGCTGAGCTTGAGCTGCACCTCAGAAATCACCAGCTTGCCAAGAACAGCAAGCTGGTGTAGTGCTGCAGGAGAAGGTTCCCTTCTTCGGAACTCAGTCAGTTTACTGTACAACGTGGCGCCTAGGTGGCTGTCACCTTATCTCCGGACAGAAAAACTAAGCAACCTTTTTTCTTTTTTCTTTTTTTTTTTCTATTGAATTCATACTTTTCCAATTTTAAGGATTTGTATTATTGTCGTCTTTATTTTGAGATCTGATGTCGTTAATAGTTCAATTAAGCTGAGCCAACTAATCATTTAACCAGACAATAATAGTTCAGTTATTATCATCTTAAAATATTGACTTCCTAAGAAAGAAATATGATTAACAAAAGATGTTTCATTTAAGATAAAAAAAATCATTGTAGATTATAATCCCTTTTTGAACGGAGTGCAAAAAGATGAGAAGTATCCGATAGATAAATTACAATTCTTTAAGAATAGGCCATCATCATACAAAATAAAGAGTTTATAAAATAAAATAAAAAAACAGTTCAACGTTATATCCACAACTTTGTCATTTGACATTTTGTGGAGTTAGCGTTCGTGAGTTATTGCAACTTTCCATATTAGTGAAAAATCTTATTGTTGGTGAGTGATGTCACTTTGTATATTAGTGAAGATTCTTGTAAGATATCAAGATCAATCCTTATTATTGAGCGATCCCACCCTTGCTGACTATTTGCTTTTATGTTCTTCTTTATCTGCGTCTCTTCTCTTCGGTCTTTATCGAAACAGCGTGGTAGACTCAAAAGGTTTCGTGAAGATGCGTGCATGATAAACCAAAACACGGTTCAATATTCCTGTTCGCTTGGGTTCCAACCTTGCAGCCGCAGCTCGGCAAAAAGATCATTGGTGTCCGCACCTTTTTTTAATGGAATGGTAAGTCCTATTAATAAAAAATTAAATTATAAAAACAAAAGGTATTAAGGACAAGCCTCATTATTAAGCGACCCGCTTTTTTCTGACTATTCACTTGTGTGTTTCTCTTTCTTCTTAAATGGAAAACGGCCTTCTGGAGAACCCAAAACGCAACATAAATATCCGTGCATGAAAAGCAAAAAAAGGTTGCAATAATGCAATTCATGGCCATATTTACGGAAAATGACAACAGCTGTCAGCGTCCATGTGATTGGGTGTATGTTCGAGATTTCTGGGCCCTTTGGTTCCAACCTTGCGGGCGAAGCTGAGCAAACATATTATTGGTTTTAGTCTAGAGTTTCTATACTCTTTTATTTTTATTTTTTATACATAGCTTCTCTTTTCCCACAAATACTTTTGGCAGACAAATCAACAGTTTTTTTTTTCTCTTATAAAGACCTAAAAACTTGAACGTTAATGTCACCAAATTAACAAAAATATTTGCTTCTCTAGGGGGAAATACTATTTGTTCTCCAAACAAATTTCCTAGAACAGACCAGTAGGCTTAACAACATCGGAAGGGCAAAGGTAAGAGACAAGTCTCAGATGGAAGTTTGTGATCTACAACGGAACACGTCTGCTTGTGATGTGCTTTTCTGTCATCCACTTAATCTTCTGAAAGGAAAGTAATTTTTAATATGAAATCACAAAGCCTCCGCTGCTTGCTCCAAGTAAAATCAAATCTGGTTAAGTAAACTGTCTTATCAATACGAAAAGATATGTCCACTGCAAGTGAATCAATCCAAAAAATAGGAAATTCGGGTCGTCATTCTTTCACTAGATATCAATTCATACTTTCAATGGAAGGAATGATTTTTTTTTTTCATCTAGGATCACATGCATAAATACAACCATTAGAGGGTAAGAGTAGCAAATTTTGTTTAAATTTAAAAGAGTCTATATTAAAATATTTATTATTTAACATAAGAGTTGGCTTAAAAATTAGTGAAAATTTTCTACTTAACAATTATCCACATTTTAATAGGTTTTCTTACCACAATAGTCCACCTTTTATATCAATTATGGTACAATTTGATTGTGGAAATTTACCTTCCTAATTCGTAAGAGTGTTAAGTAGAAACCTATACTTGGAAACCATATTGAAATGAACGCTATCTAATTTTAAAATTAATTGTTCTTCATTTTATCTAATTAAGAAACTGAACTCTTTTTTTAACAATACGGGAACAATCGTCTACATTTCAATAATAGTGGTTCACTTTTCAGCCCATTATGGTACCACTCAAGTATGTGGACTTTACCTTTTAAGTTAATACGATAACATCTCTAAAATATCTATTATTTAACCTAAAAAATTAACTTAAAATTTAATAATAATATTCAATAACTTCGAGATCTTTCCTTTTCACGTGCAAACAATCGTACACGTCTCAAACAGTCGACAAAAAACAAAGCGAAGCCGGGTTTGGACCATCGGTACAGTGGTTGGCGTCGCTATAATCATTACCGGGTGGGGCTGGATTAGGATCGTTGCCCAGTGGTTTAGTCTGAAACACATGTTCGTTGTGTGGACACTGGAGATGCACGTAAGCGTCTAGGACCTTCCCGAGACTGTCTATTTATGAAGTCATGTTTTCTGCAGTTGGCACGCACGTAAACCGGCGGGCGTCTTTGTACTTTGAAAGTAGCTTCGTGGGCCTCCATGGAGGGCTGTATAGCTGTGAGAAAAGGAGCATGGACTAAAGAGGAAGATAACCTTCTGAGGCAGCACGTCGAGAAGCACGGAGAAGGAAAGTGGAACCAAGTTCCTTCCGGTGCAGGTATTCTCTTTCACAGAAGAGAGAGAGAGAGAGAGACTTTAGCATTTTGGCCAAGCAAGCTCTTTTCTCATGTCATTTTCTAAACAATATTCCAAGAAAATGAAAAGCAAAATTCTGTTTTCGGTTTGAATTTGCAGGCCTAAATAGATGCCGTAAAAGCTGTAGAATGCGGTGGTTGAACTACCTGAAGCCAAACATCAAAAAAGGAGGCTTTGCCGCAGATGAAGTTGATCTAATGATCAAGCTGCATGAGCTCTTGGGCAACAGGCAAGTCTAGTTAACATAAGTTGGTAATACAAGACAGTTAGGCAAACACTGCTCCACCTCATGCAAATACGAAAACATCAATAACTAAAAGAATTCTTTCTTTTTTCGTCGCTGCAAGTAGAGTAAGTTATCTTCAGTGTTCCCCCTGTTGATGTCCTCTTCAACTCTAATTTTTCCAGTACTTGGCAAAAAAAGCAAGAATACAAGAAGATGTTACACAGGAGTGGACAGAGCAACTTAAAAATCGAAACATTGTTCAGCTATTTTATTTTTATTTTTGCTTTTCTATAAAGTTGTGCTCATTTAGAAGCAAAGCAAATTACACGTTTGAAGCTTTAGGACTAATTTGAACATGTTTGGGAAAGGAAGATTAAAATTGTTACTTCCTCGTCCCATCCCTCATACAACTATTAATAAAATTCGAAAAACAATTCCATCCAAACTAAAATTTTTAATTATTTATTGCTGTATAGTATTCCACATACAGTGGTAGGAAGATGCTCTCTATGGCCATCTTGGGAGTGTATGACGTACGCACCATGTTGATGAAATTATCTTTTTCTAGTTGGTTAATAAAATCAGTCTTTCTAGCTTAATTCAATTATGAACTATTAATAATAGTTAATCAATAATGGTCAGTATGGGAAAAAAAAACAATGATGATAATCATAGTGCCTGAAAATTGAATTAGTTAATTAGTAAATAAGTTCATTTTTGCACAAAAAATCTACTCCCATTCATACCACGCCGTCGACCAACATGATACAGGGAATTAGCTCAAACTCGTTCGGTTGCCCAGTGAACTTGGGGACCGACACAAATCCATCCCTTCTTCTGTTGATTCCTGTGACACTGCGGGTAATCAATGAGAACGAATGGACTCCTCTACTTCTTTCATTTCTCTTTTTCTTCACCTATTTCTTTCGCATGCAAACTTGGTCATCTTTTGTGAACAGGTTATATGGCTAATAAGCGACTTATTTGAACACTTTGCTTATTTATACTTTTGTATTACCGGTCTATGCAGATGGTCATTGATTGCGGGTAGGCTTCCAGGAAGGACGGCTAATGATGTAAAGAACTATTGGAATACCTATTTGCGCAAGAACGAAATTCCTCGCATGAAAGACCCAAAACCAAAAGCACCAAACGTCGGGAAAGTGAACTTGATAAAGCCTCAACCTCGAACCGTCCCGAAAAATTGGACTTGGTTATCCGGAAAATTTGCAAATGCAAGAGACTTTGAACAAGAGAACGACATTAAAAATACACCTCCAACTTCAATGTCGGCGGAAAGTGACAGTAAGTGGTGGGAAAGTTTGTTAGATCACAAAGAAGATGACGAAGAAGTCATATGCACCGTAGATGCGTTAAACGATGAATCCAACGATGTTTTTTCGGCCGACAGGATACCACTAGTAACAGAAGTGGGGAAAACTTTTTATGAGGATGGTCTAAATTTTATGGCTGATTCTTCTTTTGACGCAAGTCTTTGGGATTTGTTGGTGCCGAATGAGAGATTGTTTTGTAATGGTCTTTATCTTTTCTAGCAAAAATCATTTCAAGTAAATGCCATGATAAATAAATCAAGGGTTGGTTTTTTAGGATTGTATATTGTAATAGGCTATTTATTATTCTATGCAAAATTAATCTTGAATTTTGGTTGATACATTTTATGTCGTACTAGGATTATTAACTCTTTTTTAAGGATTGAGTTTTATTAGATTTCATCATAGCTGAAGTTTATATTTTATGTAAAGAGAGAGTACAAAGATTATTGAATTTCTTATGCAAATAAATGATGATTATTCTGTTATTAAGGGTAAAGTTTTGTTTATACGCAGAACCTAGCCAGAAAAGTTTACAATCGATGCTAATTCCGGTTGAGCTATCTGAGTCATTAATGCTACTCCAATCAACCCCGCTTTCTCGCGAGGCCTTCAAAGATAGCTCCAATGCGATGGTCCTGGTCCACTAGTCCTGACGTCATGCCTAAGCCTACACCAAATGCACGTCATCAACAGTCTCCTCTTTTCCTGCCGGAGCTATCTCATCCGGCACTAGTGAGCCCCTCTGGTGCTGGAGAACGTTACAGGATGCTAACTCAACTTTCCCGTCAAGCTTGAAATGTTGTTCACCGTGTCAGTTTCACCATCTCCAACGGAACGATGGAAGTTACTCGGACCTGAAGTTGTCAAAGTAAACTCAAACTCAAGTTCCGACAAAATTTTTATACTTGTACCGAAGAGAACACTAATTAAATACTATTAAAAAAACATACTAAGTTCTTACAACATGACTATCGTAGTTAGTTTATATATTTATTATTACTAATTTTTACTTCAAACACCTAACAATTTGTCTTTTTTGGAGTAAAATTAGTACAATATTCCTGTATCTTAAGCTAAGAAAATTGCTTCCTAGTCTCTAACTCTATTTCAAATTTAACTCTACTTCAAGTCTATTCCAACAATCAATAACTTCATTAAAATATCTGCTTCATAAAAATATTTGCTTCATTATCATCAATTTTTTCAAAATCTAACTATTTGAATTCTCTAATACGTCCATAATCCTGTGATATTTAATATAAATTTGTTTAGACTTTGGATAAGATGAAGTATTTTTATTGGACGGTGCTTTGATTATCATTGTTGAGGATAAACTTCTCATACTTCATACTAAGTTCTTGTAAAAAAATTCTTTATTCATAGAACATCTTTATCACTTTAGTACTTGCAATATACTTTGCTTCTATTATAAATAAAGTAACAAAACTTTATAGTCTTGATTGCCATGAAACTATTTCTCATGCAAAAGTACCTTGTTGTACATCTCTCATCATAGTTACTAATCATATCTATGTCCATGCATCTAATCAATATAGGTTTATTATTACCAAAATACAACCGATCAACTGAAGTTTTTGAAGCAAACTCAAACTCTTATGTCCCCACAAATTTTTTATACTAACCATGAAGAGAATTTTAATTAAATATTAGTAGAAAACATACTAACTACTTCCCAACATGACTGTAATAGTTAGTTTATATATTTGTCCTTACTAATTTTCACTCCAAACAATTAACAATTTATCTTTTTTGGAATAAAATTAGTATAATATCCTTACATCTTAAGAAGAGAAAGTTGCTCTCTAGTATCTTATTGTACTTGAAGTTTATTCAAACAATTCACTCTCGTAAGTTGTCTCTTGTCACTAACTTCATTAATACTCAATGTGAATTTTTTTCAAAAATTAACTATTTGAATTCTAATACATCTTTAATCCAATAATATTTAAATACCAATATGTTTAGATCTTAAATAAGATGAAGTATTCTTACTAAAGTAGATGGTTTTATTATTATTATTATGGTTGTTGAGGGTAAACTTCTCTTGTTCACACCAAGTTCCTATAAAAAATTCTTCATTCATTGGACTTCTTTATCACCCTAGTACTTGCAATGTACTCTACTTTTGTTATGGACAAAGCAATGCAATTCTATAGTCTTGATTACCATGAAACTATTCCCCTCACAAAAGTATTTTGTTGTATATCTCCTCCCATCATGGTCATTAATTATATATGTGTATGTGCATCTACTCTCTAGGTTCATTATTACAAATAGCAAACATACCTTAAGGATTCCTTTAAAATATCCAAGTATCCATTTCAAATATTTTTTGCCAGGGATTAAACGAAAATGGGCAGAGACATGCGGTTGGAAGCAATTTATTCTTTTGACTTACCATCATGGCGTTTTGTGATGGACAGAGACATGCGGTTTGGTGCATTGGGTAGTGGGGTCGCGGCATGGCAAGTGGAGTCTGTGTTGAGTTTTATGTCTTATTATCGTTGTTTGGGTGAAGCCCACAGTTTTTGGATTTGGACCACACGCGCGGGTTGGAATTGTCTCACCAACCTGCGTATTTTTTTCCGCTTTATTCCTGTAAAACTCTTGTAAATCCTTTTTCAATAACTGCCAATATAATTATTCAGTATTTTTTTCAATGGCTCTATGCTATAGTGCTTTTGATTGAAGCTCTAAATTTGGTTGGATAGTGAGAATACATTGGAGGAGCGCAAGTAGGGTGAGGGCTTGCCGCAGTTTACCGCTGAGATCCAGTGTGGCCTACCCAACTAATGCAGTTCGGCCGACTTCTCTTTGCACCGTCGTTTTCCCGTGAAAGGATAGAATTTATAGGCGAGACGAGGGGAGGGAGTTCTTTGCCCAAAACTGCAAGTTTTAGGTGGCTCCCAGAGGAGACAGAAGGCAACTGGCACTGTCCAGTCGTGTTCTGTCGGTCGGGGCCATGCCAATAAAAGACTGTCAGGAGTGTCCAACCTGTCAGAATGAGTTGAAATGGTGACAGCTTTTGAGCTCAGTGAATTCACAAAAATTTTAAAAATGTGGTCCGGAATCTAGCTCACCGTTTTCATGCTTCAAAAAAGAAAGGCCTGCTGGCACGTTCATCCTCTTGCCAGCTGTGCGTAATAAATACTCAAAAACAAAGTTGAAATTACTAAGACAGTAAAAAGAGCACGTTTTTACTCACAATAAGAAATTTGCCATTCTTTCTGCTTATTTCTAAGAATAAAAACAGTAAACAACATTTTTTTTCTTTTAAATTCATACCCTTTCCTATTTCAAGGATTTTTATTACTTTTGTGTTCATTTTGGAATTTGATGTTGTTAATAACCTAATTAAACTGGCCAACAAATCATTTAGCTAGACTGGTTTCTGGCTCTAGTCTTAAACTATTAATTTTTTAAGAAAGATAGTAAATAAAAAATGTTTTTCATTTAAGAAAAAAAATCATTGTAAATTATAATCTCCTTTTTAAGAGGCACAAAAGATGAAAAACATCCGATAGACAAATTTTGACCCATATAATTCTTTAAAAATAAGTCGTCATCTTACAAAATAGTGAATTTATAAAAAAAATAAATAAATAAATACAAGAGTACATCAATATGTCCACAACTTTGTCATTTGACATTTTGTTGAGTTAGTGTCAGTAGATATGTGACTTTGCGTATCAGTGAAAAATTTTCTAAGATATCAAGAACGATCCTTATTATTGAGCGTCTCTTCTCTGACGTCTTCAAATGGAAAACAGCCTGCTGGGGTAGACTTAAATGGAAGGACCCAAAGGCGTCATAAATATGCGTACATGATCATCGAAAAGATGGTTGCAGTAATGCAATTCAGGGCTACCTTCACAGAAAACGACCACTGCGGCCAGCATCGATGTTTAAGGTGTTTGTTCAAGATTTCTGGACGCTTAGGTTCCAACCTTACAGCCGTGGCTCAGCAAAAATATCATTGACATTAGTCTCAAACTTTAGATTTGTTTATAGCTTCTACACTTATTTTTTTCGATATAGCTTTTCTTTTCCTATATATACTCCTCGCAGACAAAATCAACAGTTTTTCTCCTATGAAGACCTAAAACTTAAAACTTCGTGTCACCAAATTTACAAAAATATTTGCTTTTCTAGTAGGAAATACTATTAAAGCTGGAAACAAATTTCCCGGAAAAAACCCGTGGGCTTGACAACATTGGAAGGGCAAAAGTACGAGAAGAGTACAGTCCGTGATCTGCCCCTAAACACGGCTACTAATGATTTGCTTTTCTGTCATCCACGTCTACAGTTGCACAATCGATGCACGTGCGTGCTCATTCCAGAAAGCGTGAGTTCATAAATAGACGGTCTCGGGAAGTCCTAGACGATTACGTGCATCTCCATTATCCACAGAAGGAACATGTGTCTCAGAATTCACCACAAGGTTTTGGTCCCAAACTAGTCCCACCCGGCATCATTATAGCGACACAAACCACTGTACCCAATGCTCCAAACCCGGCTTCCTTTCAGCTTTGTTTTCCTTTTTCTTTTTTCACGGCTGCTTGTCCTTGGAAAGGAGCTTCGTAGACCTCCATGGAGGGCTCTATCGCTGTGAAAAAAGGAGCATGGACTCAAGAGGAAGATACCCTTCTCGGGCAGTACATCGAGAAGGATGGAGAAGGAAAGTGGAACCAAGTTCCTTCCAATGCAGGTATTTTTTACAGATAAGAGAGTGAGAGAGAGACTAACGTTCTTCGGCTAAGAAAGCTCTTTTCTCATGTGATTTTCTCAACGATATTCCAAGAAAATGAAAAGCAAAATTCTGTTTTTGGTTCAAATTTGCAGGCTTAAATGGATGCCGGAAAAGCTGTAGAATGCGGTGGGTGAACTACCTAAACCCAAACATCAAAAGAGGAGGCTTTGCAGCAGATGAAGTTGATCTAATGATCAAGCTGCATGAGCTCTTGGGTAACAGGCAAGTCTAGTTAACATAAGTTGGTAATACAAGAGAGTTAACGGGCAAACACTGGTCCACCTCAAGGGAATATGAAAACATCAATAACTCAACTGTTTTTTTTCTTCTGTTGCTACCAGTATAGTATGTTATTTTTGGTGTTTCTTCTGATGTCCTTTTCATTTTCAATACTGCACGAATACAAAAGATATTAGACGGGAGTTGACAGACCAACCTGAAAATCGAACCGTCGTTCAGATATTTTATTTTTCCTTTTGCCTCTTGTGTCAGATAGTGCCTACTCCTACTAAGTCAGACCCTTATTGACAAAGTGCGCTCATCTGAAGCAAAGCAAAATACATGTTTGAAGCTTTAGGACTAATATGAACATGTTTGGGAAAAGAAGCTTAAAATTGTTACTTCCTCGTCCAAGATAAAATTTTCTATTATTTACTGTTGCAATAATATTCCACATATAGTTGTAAGAAGATACACTTTTATAGCCATCTTGGCAGTGAACCCATATCTTATAAATTATTGGGCTATTCCAACGGTGTATGCACATGTTGATGAAATTATCTTTTACTAGTTTGTTAATAAAATCAGTCTATCTAGATCATTGTAATTATGGACCGTTAATAATAGTTAATCAATTAATGGTCAGTATGGGAAAAAAGCTAACAATGATAATAATCATAGTGCCTGAAAATTGAATTAGTTAACTAGTAAATATGTTCCCTTTTGTTCAGAAAAAAGGACTGTTAATAATAGTTAATCAATTAATGGTCAGTATGAGAAAAAAGCTAACAATGATGATAATCTACTCCCATTCATACCACGCTTTCGCCCAACATGATACAAGGAATTAGCTCATCTTAGCTTCCATTGACGGGAAAGTGCCTGGGTTCTTGGCGCCAAAAATCTTGCAAGACTTGGGTGTTTTCCGTTATTGTGCTTCTTACTCTTTATCCCAGATGTACTGCCGCCCTGTGCACCGCGGCTGCCTGTGGTTGCCATGCCGTGGCACTGTGATTTTTCAGTAGAGGTGGGGCGGGGGGATAATCTTTTAGAACTTATTTGTCGGAGGTGCATTGATTTAAAACTGGTCAGCATTTGCTGTACTGGAAAAGAGGCCTATTTCGACTGACAGACTTAATTTTAGGACTGAAATAGTGCAGGCAGTTTAGAGCTCTCGGCCATGGCGGGGCACTTCCCTTGCTTTTAGATGTAACGCTTCTGATAAGTTTTCCAAGAGGCTACGGAAGGTTCTATCTTTGCTAGTTACAACTGCCCTTTGGTTGTGAATTGCGAAATGCAATGTTCCCGTGCAATTGTGACAAATATGAAGTTGAAATTATAACCGTTGAATGACTAGTATATGTAGCGTCGAAATACAGCTTGAGCTAGAGCTCAAACCCGTTTGGTTGCTCAGTGAAATTTGGGATCGACAGAAATCCATTCTTTCTTCTGTTCATTCCTGTGACACTGCGGGTAATCAATGAGAACGAATGGACTCCTCATCTTTTTTCTATTCTCTTTTTCTCCGCCTATTTCTTTCGCATGCAAACGTGGTCATCTTTTGTGAACAGGTTAGATGGCTCCTAGCCTACTTATTTGAACACTTTGCTTATATAAATTTTGTATTACTGATTTATGCAGATGGACATTGATTGCGGGTAGGCTTCCAGGAAGGACGGCTAATGATGTGAAGAACTACTGGAATACCTATTTACGCAAGAAAGAAATTCCTTGCATGAAAGACCCAATAGAAAAAACACCGAACGTTGGGAATGTGGTGGGAAAGGTCATTAGATCACAAAGAAGATGACGAGGGACTCATATGCACTCTAGGTGCATTAAACGATGAATCCGACGAAGTTTTATCGGCCGAGAGAAGACTACTAGAAACAGAAGTGGGGAACACTTTTTATGAGGATGGTCTGAATTGTATGGCTGAGTCCTCTTTTGACGCAACTTTTTGGGATTTGTTGCATGCCGAACAAGAAATTGTGTTGTAATGGACTTTATCCTACATATAGCATTACATGTAATCGATCGTCAAAAACCTTCTCAATCTTAGCATATTAAGCTTCCAGTTTCCTCAAATCCTCTATTGATTGCTCCACAAATCCTTAACTATTTGTTTGGTTAACTATGTTTAACTTGATATCCGAGCTATAAAATGTATAAAGCCCGAACTTAAGACCTCCAATCAACCCCCATCTCTCGAACAGCTTCAATGTCAGTTCGGCTCCTCAGAACTCGTCTTCAAATGGCCAGAATGAGATTCTATCCTCACCCAGAATTAGCATACATCTAGAAGGACGTAATTTCTTGGAATGGAAAACCTCATCCTTCCATATTTTCGAGCAAGGAAGTTGCTACCAAACCTTGAAGGATCGGTTCCCACCCTTCCTTTGTTGTTGTCTCAAATAGAATTTTTTTTTTTTCCGGCAACGTTTTCTTTTCCTAATTCGGAGTATGACGAATGGTCTCTCAGGATAAAATTGTCTGGGTTAGATTCTAACTGCTACTTCAACTTAGATTGTCACATAGCTCGCTGCACTTAAAACATCCGTAGCCATTTGGACAAATCAAAAGAAACCTCCATTCACTATGGTTTGCAAGAGCAACATCCCTTTGAATTTGCCTGTAATAAATCAAAAAGGAAAGCTGAAAACACTAATGAAGCAAATAAGGGAAGGCTCAAGGCAGCCACCCGGTGAGAATAGCAAACAAGAAGACACTTCTAGGAACAGGACGAAAGTGAAGAAAAGCCGTAGCGGTTTTGTGCTTCTATTCATACACCCTAATAAATTACAAAAAGTTCTCATATATACAGTTATAAGGCCCGCATGTCTATGAACAGTATTGGGCAACAAACATTTACAAAGCCCAACTACTTTTATTCATTAGGCTTAATACTTTTCCCCTCAAGCTTTAGTGTTATATAAGTCAAAAACACCCAAGTTTGGACATTAAGTAAGAGTGTTGCAAGTTTACCAAAGGCTTAGTCACAAGATCTAATAGTTGCTCTAAGGAACAAATGTCACACAAAGATTAAGCCCTCAAATTATTTCTCTTTGATGAAATGACAATCAATCTCCACATGCTTTATTTTTTCATGAAAGATTGAATTCTCAACACTATGTTGTGCCACTTTATCCTAAAACTTAGATGTTGCAAGATACCAATGATCCAAATGAGCTCACATGTAATGAAAGTCATGGCCCAATAATTTGACTTTGCTAAAGAATGAGAAACTATAGGTTGCATCTTCGCATTCCAAGAAATCTACAACTTCCTAAGCGCAATACCAACGCCTATGATAGCTCTGTGAGACAACGGACAGCTTTCGTAATTGGTGTCACAATAAGCCATCAACTCCAATGGAGAAGTTGTTGGGAAGAGAAGTCTTTGCCTAGGGGCCATTTTAATATGTTTAAGTACTCTTAAAGTAGCTTCCACGTGGAACTTCTTAGGTTCATTCATGAATTGAGTAAGTTGCTTCATAAAATATGTGATACATGGCTGGTCACTATAGGATATTGTAGCTTTCTCATCAAACACCGATATTGACAAGGATTGGCTAACAATGGATTCCCTCGGTGCATTTCAATGCCTTGTCATATTACCAAGATCTAAATTTTAATTAGGATTCATGGGAGCAATAGTAGGTTTAGCTCCTGAAAGACCCACTTTGGAATCAATTCTAGCATATATTTGTGCTAGTTAATAGAAATCTAACAATCTTAATCCCACTGCTAGATCTAGCAATCTTGATATGAAGAAAATATTTTGACTCTCCCATGTCCTTTATATGGAATACAAAATTAAGAAATCACTTTAGTTGAGCTATCTCCTTGGTGTTGTTTCTTGTCACCAATATATCATCAACATGAATTATTAAAAGCACCAAAGCATCACCATTTTTCTAACAAATAAAGCTTAATCATGGGTGATTGCATGA
The DNA here is from genome assembly GCA_028551475.1 of Casuarina equisetifolia. NCBI lineage: Eukaryota > Viridiplantae > Streptophyta > Magnoliopsida > Fagales > Casuarinaceae > Casuarina > Casuarina equisetifolia. The sequence goes on from CM052361.1 coordinate 6,073,602, forward strand.
ATCCAACTGTAGTAAGTGCCTCAGTAAATTTTGCATTCCACTGCCTTAATATTTGTTTTAAGTTGTATAGTGATTTATGTAGCTTACAAACTAGGTCATTTTCCTTTTTTTTGAAGTCTATGTTATACATCCATATAAACCTTCTTCATCAAGTTTCTATACATAAAGGCATTTTGAATATCAAGTTGATAAAAAAGGCCAATTCTTGATAGTTGCTAAATAGATGACACACTTGACAATCACTAATTTTGCCACCAAACAAGCTTTATACCACTCCACAGTTCCATCTAACTTATGTTTTATTTTAAAGACCTGCTTACATCCAATTGTCCAATATCTTGGAGGAAGTAGTTCTAAATCCCATGTATGATTCGCCGCTAGGGCTTGTAAATTATGCTCAATAATGGCAACCCAATGCTAGTCCATTAAAGCCTCCTGATATGTTGATGGCTTCTTTGCTATTGACATGGAAGTAAAAAAGTGTCTATGGTGTGGGGGCCTTAATTACCTCGTATCTTTGGTTTTTTTACCTTAACTACCTTTTTATGAAGTACTATCATCTAGGCAAGATCCTCCTATACGAACAACTTGATCACGGTTTCTATTGACTTCCTCCGCTAGGCACATCTCCTCTGCAACTAGCGTTAGCAATTTACCTCTTTGACATCATCATCTAGGTCATATTGTCCCTTATGTTTAATTGACTTTTAAAGTCTACCACTTCTCTTTTGTCTTAGTCTTCTATGTTTTATTGTAAGACGTGTTTCCTTAGCAAAAAGTTAACATTTTCACTATCTGTCCTCACCTCTAGGGCAATGAGTAGTCTTTAATTACTTCTTTTTGACATCTGAGGTAAAGAGGACGTTGATTCCTTCATACTCTCTTACGTTCTTATCTGTCTTTATTCAAACAATGTAGTGGCCTCCTTTGACTTAGATGGAAGTCGTCATCGATTTCCAAAGGTTTGTGCAAGAATATCCGAAGTTGGGAAGCTATGTGCAATTTCAGGCTGTGAATGCTGAAGACTACAAATTATGTCACCATCAAGGATTGTCTTTTTACAAGATTCTTTTGTACCATTAAGGTTATTATTTTTCAGCCGTAGCACAAAAAAAGCCAAAAGTATCATCACACTCAAGCTATTGACATGTAGTTAGGGAAATTGGAATATGATTGGGCAATTAATAGACCTAACTCTTTGCCAGGAACAGTTATTGGACCATTAGGGTTATTCTTTTGCACGCGTAGCTCAGAAAAACAAAAAATAGCATCACACTCAAGCTTTTGACATGTAGTTAGGAAAACTGGAGTATGGTTAGGCAATTAATAGATCTAACTCTTTGCCAGGATCAGTTATCGGACCTTCTGTGAAGGGAAGGTAAAGAATCATCGTCTGATGCAATTTGAGATACTATTTCTGTTAGGTTTGGAGTAAATTAGTAAGGGTAATTATGTAACTACCATATTTGTATTATGGGTAGTTTATATGGGTTTCCCAGTCTTATTCTATTTAGGTATCCCAGTCTTATTCTATTTAGGTCTCCTAGTCCTATTCTATTTGGGTTTCCTTGGCACTTGTATAAAAGGAAACCTTATGGAGAAACCTAGGTATGAGGTTGTGAGAGATTGAGAGAAAACAGAGGTTTTTTGTAAGCACTGTAAGCCCTCCTCATCATAGTGAAGAATTGCTCCTTAGGCTGGGGACGTAGGGATTATCCCGAACCTCGTAATTTCTGTGTTCTTTACTTGACTAATATTCTCTTTGTGTGTGCGGTGAAATCTTGAGAGATTCCGTGAGTTTAGATTCATGGGTTTGTTTTCTAACAAACTGGTATCGAAGCCTAGGTTCCTAAATTAGGGCCAAGGCTCGTTCTTTGTCAGGCAGTTAGCGGAAGAACGACTGTTTTAGTGTGTATTTAGCACATCGCACACAAAAGAGAAGCTATCAACAAAGGCTTTATTCAAAGAAGCCTTTTATTGAACACTTGGTGTATAACGCACAGAAGGAGAAGCTAAAATCGGCGTTTGAGGTATGGATTTTCTTCTCTAGCCTTTGTTTGTGTGATTTTCGACCTCTTTGTGGTTGGAAAATCAATTGGAGTGCTACAGGTTGTGTTGAACCCATGAGCTCGAAAAGGGGATTTGTGATTCCTCTTTCATTTGAGTGTTTCATGGAGCGATTTTGAGTTCTATAAACTCGTTGGAAGCCGATCTATTGATTGGTGAACTTGTTTCATCAGAAACTGCTTTGGAACGATAGAAATCAGAGGAGAAATGCAGCTGCAGTAGCAAAAATGGGTTCTATTGACCTGAGTTTGACCCATAGTTGACCCAGTCAAAGTTTGACCCGTTGACCTGGTCAAAGTTTGATTTTTTAATCGTTGACCGTTTGACCAGATCCGAAGACCCGGCCCAGCCCAGATCCAGACCCGATTCGTCAACTTGGTCCAGCTGTCCGTTGATCATTGATCGTTGACTGTTGACTGTTGACCGTTGACTTTGACCAAATAAAATTTTCATAGGGGGATTTTGGTCAATTTGGTTGGCATTGTTGAGGGGTATTTTGGTAATTTTATACTTTTGATTCCTATTTGAGGAGGAAGTCAAAGGGGAGTTTATTTTGTTATGATGGATGATATGAATACTTCTGGTAAAGGTATGACCATGTTAAATTCATCTAATTTTCAAACTTGGAAGCTATGGATGGAAGATTACTTGATTAGTAGAGATATGTATGATGCTGTGGAAGGAGATTCTACTAGGCCTGAGAAGCTAACTGATAAAGAGTGGGAGAAGTTGAATAAGAAAATTGTCTCTCATATTAGACAATTTGTTGAGGACAGTATTTATCACCATATTGCACACGAGACTAAAGCTAGTGAGTTATGGAAGAAGTTTGAGGCTCTCTATGAACGCAAGACTCCTCAGAATAAGGTTTCCCTACTTAAGAGGTTAATTAACTTGAAGTACAAGGTAGGACGACCAATGACAGAGTTCTTGAGTGAGTTTAAGTCTTTGGTGAATCAATTAGCGACGGTAAAGATTGTTCTAGAAGATGAACTGCAAGCAATGTTATTGTTGAGTAACTTACCTGATAGTTGGTAGACATTGGTAGTCACTATCACAAACTCAGCTCTGGGCGGCATTCTAAGTATGAAGTCAGTTCATGAAGGTTTGCTTAATGAAGAAACCAAAATAATTGAGCAAGGAGCACATGGACATACAAAAGTATTGGTTACAGAAAGGAGGGGGAGAAATAGATATGGAGACAGAAATAGAGACAGAAGCAAGAGTAGAGGTAGAAGCAAGAGTAGAGCACCAAATTTTGATAGAGCACGTGAAGTCTCACGTTCAAAGAAAGATGTCAAGTGCTATCATTATGGTAAGTCTGGCCATTATAAGAGAGACTGCAGAATACTCAAGGGAGAAAAATCAAGGAATAGAGAAAAGGAAGTTGAAAAAGATACAGTGGCAACTACATCCAGTATTGGGGATATTATGATCTTTTGTGATTCTCAGATCAACATCTCATGTCAGGTTTCATCTTGGATTGTCGACACAGGTGCCTCTTTTCATGTTACCCCACATGAAAGGTTCTTCACATCTTATTCAGGTGGTGATTTTGGGTGTGTTAGCTTGGGGAATAATGCACAGGCAAAGATAGTTGGCATTGGAGATGTAGTCTTGGAGACTAGTGTTGGATGTAAGCTAGTTTTGAAGAATGTCAGACATGTCCTTGAGATTTGTTTCAACTTGATCTCTACTGGCATCCTTGATGATGAGGGATATGATAACTACTTTGGTGGCGATAAATGAAAACTTAGTAGAGGTTCTCTTATACTTGCAAAAGGACAGAAGGTTAGTACTCTCTACAAGACTAAAGCTAGTATTTAGAAAGGCAAGGTAAATGTGGTGGAAGATAATCACATGGAGTTATGGCACAAACGACTTGGACATCTCAGTGAGAAGGGAATTCAGTATTTGATAAAGAACAAAATCATATTAGGAGTCAGTGGTGCTAATTTGCAGTTGAAGCCTTGTGATCATTGTTTAGCTGGAAAGCAACGTAGAGTCTCATTTCAGAGAGGACCCCCGTCTAGAAGAAAACATGTTCTTGATTTGATTCATTCAGATGTGTGTATGTTGAAGGTGAAAACTCTTGGTGGCGCTATGTATTTCGTTACCTTCATTGATGATTATTCTAGAAAGGTATGGGCTTATGCACTGAAGACTAAGGATCAGGTTTTGGAAGTCTTTAAACAATTTCATGCTATGGTTGAGAGAGCAATTGAAAGGAAACTGAAGTGTGTCCATGCAGATAATAGAGGTGAATACAGAGGGCCGTTTGAAGAATATTGCAAAACTCAGGGTATCAGGCTTGAGAAGACAGTTCCTAAAACTCCAGAGCATAATGGGGTTGCAGAACGGATGAACAGAACTATAGTTGAGAGGATCAGGTGTATGCTTTCACATTTTGGATTATCTCAGTCATTTTGGGGTGAAGCTATGAGTACTATAGTAGATCTTATTAACCTGTCTCCTTCAGTTCCATTAGAAGGTGATCTACCTGAGAGAGTATGGACTGGCAAGGAGGTTTCTTTTAAGCACTTGAGAGTATTTGGCTGCAGGGTGTCTGTTCACATTCCTAAGGACGAGAGGAACAAGCTTGATAATAAAGCTCGAGATTGCATCTTCTTGGGCTATGGACATGATGCTTTTGGATACAGATTATGAGATCCAGCTGCAAAGAAACTGATTAAAAGCAGAGATGTTATCTTCTTTGAAGATCATACTATTGAAGATCTTAAGAAGACTGGGAAGCCAAGAGTTGTTAATGAAAATCTTAAGGATATAATCCCACCTTCTTCTTCCCCAATAAGTGCACATGAAAGGGGAACTATACAAGAAGAGCCACTTAAGGATGTAGCAAGTGAAGAAGTTCCTGAAACTCCAGTTGTTGAAGAATTTGAAAGACATGTTGATAATCATTCAGTTGAGCCATCAACCAAGCCCCCACTAAGAAGATCTAGTAGAGAGCATCAAACTTCGATGAAGTATCCACCACATGAGTACTTGATGCTAACTAATGGGGGAGAACCGCAATGCTATGAGGAAGCAAATGAATGTGAGCATAAAAAAGAGTGAAAGAAAACTATGCGAGAAGAGATGATTTCCTTACGGGAAAACCACACTTATGATCTTGTGACATTACCTAAAGGTAGGAGAGCACTTAAAAATAAGTGGGTATACAAGTTGAAGTCAAAAGAGAACAATCCACTACCAAGGTACAAGGCGCGGTTAGTTGTGAAGGGTTATGGTTAGAAGAAAGGTATTGACTTTGAAGAGATTTTCTCTCCTGTGGTGAGGATGTCTTCAATTAGAGTTATTCTTGGTTTGGCTGCTAGACTGAACTTAGAGGTAGAACAACTTGATGTGAAGACTGCATTCCTTCATGGAGACTTGGAGGAAGAGATTTATATGGAGCAACCAGAGGGCTTCATGGAAAAAGGTAAAGAGAATCTTGTATGTCAACTGAAGAAAAGCTTGTATAGTCTAAAACAAGCACCTCGTCAGTGGTACAAGAAGTTTGAGTCATCCATGTTACAACATGGTTATAACAAGACCAGCTCAGATCATTGTGTGTTTGTGAAGTACTTTCCAAGTGGTGATTTTGTCATCCTACTCCTATATGTTGATGATATGTTGATTGTTGGCCAGGACATTAAGAAGATTGCTGAGCTGAAGAAGGATTTAGGCAAGTCTTTCGCAATGAAAGATTTGGGACCGATAAAGTGAATCCTTGGTATGAAAGTTAAACGCGACAGAGAACATGGAAAGTTATGGCTATCTCAGGAGAAGTATATAGAGAAGATACTTCAGAGATTTGACATGGACAAGGCAAAAGCAGTAAATACTCCATTTGCAAGTCATTTCAAGCTGAGTAAGGAACAGAAGCCTGAAAATAAGAGTGATGTTGAATATATGAAGAAAACACCTTACGTATTTGCAGTTGGTAGCTTGATGTATGCTGCAGTAAGCACTAGACCAGATATTGCTCATGCAGTTGGAGTAGTTAGTCATTTTCTTTCAAATCCTGGTAAAATGCATTGGGAAGCTGTGAAGTGGATACTCAGATACCTTAAAGGAACTCCTAAGTTGTGTTTGTGTTTTGGTAATGATGAGCCTGTATTGGTTGGATACATAGATGCAGATATGGTTGGTGACCATGATGGGAGGAGATCTACAACAAGGTACATGCTCACCTTCATAAGGGGAGCAGTTTCATGGCAATCTAGGCTACATGATTGTGTTGCTTTGTCTACAACAGAAGCAGGGTATATAACAATCACTGAGGGTGGAAAGGAAGTTCTGTGGATGAAGACATTTCTTCAAGAACTTGGTATAAAACAATGGATGGTTATCCTTTATAGCGACAACCAAAGCTCCATCTGTCTCAGTAAGAACACGTCATCTCATTCAAGGTCTAAGCACATTGATGTCAGATATCATTGGATTAGAGATGTATTAAAATCCAAGCAATTAGATCTTGTGAAGATTCACACTGATGATAACGGAGCAAATATGTTGATGAAGCCGCTGACAAGAGACAAGCTAGAGACTTGTCAGCGGGTTGCTGGAATGGACTCCAAGTAGAGTCAAGTCTAGGGAGCAATGTTCTTTCTCTTATGGTGCATGGATGTTGCACTAATGTTACTCCAAAAGGGAGAAATTGTTAGGTTTGGAGTAAATTAGTAAGGGTAATTATGTAACTACCATATTTGTATTATGGGTAGTTTATATGGGTTTCCCAGTCTTATTCTATTTAGGTCTCATAGTCCTATTCTATTTGGGTTTCCTTGGCACTTGTATAAAAGGAAATCTTATGGAGAAACCTAGGTATGAGGTTGTGAGAGATTGAGAGAAAACAGAGGTTTTTTGTAAGCACTGTAAGCCCTCCTCATCATAGTGAAGAATTGCTCCTTAGGCCGGGGACGTAGGGATTATCCCAAACCTCGTAATTTCTGTGTTCTTTACTTGACTAATATTCTCTTTGTGTGTGCGGTGAGATCTTAAGAGATTCCGTGAGTTTAGATTCACGGGTTTGTTTTCTAACAATTTCAGGTCCAACTTTTAGGGAACCAATCTCCTTTATTTGGTAGCGTAAGGTTTTTGTCACAATTATGAGGGCAAGAAGAGGCTATTGGAAATAGCAGGATTATGTTCAAGAGAAAAGGGAAAGATAATTAGAATAGTAGAATTATATTTTATTGGTTTGAGAAAAACGTGTATATGTCCTACTATTTATACAAGTGTGAGAGACTATGTAAGGAATTTCAATGATGCAATAAACTCTCATAGCATGGAAAATGAAAAATTTCTATCTCAAAACATTTACCTGTATGCTAATGACGAGGATACCATCCTCGTTGTCGTCATGAAACGCTGCGAGAGTAAGTACTCCAGCTATTTTGGTAATTAGCCCTAACCCACATGGTAGATTTAATGATCCGACATAGCTACTTGCATGAAAAAGTTTGAGACGAAGCAAAAAGGAAACTGATGAAGAAGCAACTAATGATATATGACGCATTAGACACATGGTTGGTTTGTGTCCCTATTACAGTCCAACGCTAGCGGAGGGATGCTGTGGTCAGGAATATTACACTCTTTTGAAGTCTGAAACACACGTTTTCGTGGATATTGAACGGACACGAAAGCGGGTTGGACTCTTAACACTGTCTATAAGAGAGCTCGTGCATTGTATGGAGGTGGAATACAAGGAGTTTTTCAATGATCACTTGGGTCACCTAAAGGACGAGGGAATTTGTTACGGGCTAAGGGTAATTGAGGGGCCATACCACTGGGCAGTTCTGCCTTTTGGTTTAGTGGTTCCCTCGTTACAATTGGTAACAGAATTGGACCACCGAGACTTTCCTTACGACGTAGTTGGAGAAAAGTAGCTTTCGTGAGCCTCCATGGAGGGCCCCTACAATGTGCGAAAAGGTGCTTGGACTGAAGAGGAAGATATCCTCCTGAGGCGCTTCGTTGAGAAGTGCGGAGAAGGAAAGTGGAGCCAAGTTGCCGCCGGTGCAGGTAGTAGAGAAGCGAGCGAGAGACTTCAACATTTTTCCTTGAACCCCAGTTCTGTTTTTAATTTTTTAAGCATTAGTTCAAGAAAATCAAAGTAAGTTATGTTTTCGATGATGCAAGCTTTAACGGAGATCTGGAAGGGTTCATCATGCAGGTTTGAAGAGATGCCGGAAAAGCTGCAGACTCCGGTGGTTGAACTATCTAAAACCCAGTATCAAGAGAGGAAACTTCACTGGTGATGAAATTGATTTAATGATCAGGCTCCACAACCTTTTGGGTAACAGGCAAGTCTAGCTAGTACTGATTAACGGGGAATGGAAAAAAGCCCGTCTTTTTGATAGCTGATTCTAATGAAACTACGTCTAAGAATCTTAGTAAGAATGAACGGAGTCCAACCCCTCATTATTTCTCTTTTTTGCTTTTTCCCCCTTGATCATTTAGGCATGCAGACATGGTCATCTATTTTTGATACCTAACTAACTTAATTGAAAATTTCACATACGTATCTTTTATTTTATTTTATGCAGATGGTCTCTGATTGCCGGTAGGCTTCCAAGAAGAACAGCAAACGATGTAAAGAATTACTGGAATACACACATGCACAAGAAAGAAATTTCTCAAATGAAGAACATGAAAGAAAAAGCACAAGGCATTGGGACGGTGAAGGCGATAAGACCTCGGCCTGTAAAGATGTCCAAAAATTTGACTTGGTTACCTGAGAAACCTACGGTTGCAGGAAACTTTCGATCAGAAAAAGATGTTAATAATATAGCTTCAACATCAATGATACCGCAGGAAAGCATGAATTGGTGGGACGGATTGTTGAATCTTGAGGAAAGTGATGAAAAAGACGTATGTTGCATAAGTGCGTTGGACGACGAGTCCGACAAAATTATATGGGACAAGCAAATGACACTAGAAACAGAAGTTTGGCATGCTTAATGAGGGTGGTCCGAGTCGTGCGGACGACGTCTCGGACAACAGCCTTTGGGATTTGTTTCATAAGGAATAAGGAGTGGTTCTTTAATGGTCTTTAGTTGTTCTATCAGAATATATTTTATTTTTTGCTGAAATAATTCAATCAAGGATTGGTTGTTAGAATTATATGTAGTAATTGGAGTGTCAGTTTTTATCTTGCTAAGACTGAGACTTGATCCTTTTGATTTGTTAATTCTAGTCGTTCGTGTGATTCTTTTCTGTAAATTTTAAATTTTACATTAAGGCTTACGCATTCCACTCCATAAAAACTATGAGATTTAATGAAGCAAGAGATGAAAAATTGTTATAATTTTTCTATAACGAAGTAATAATTTTGGAAATCAAGAGATCAAGTCATTAATTGCGGAGCTTGGTTCCCCCTCACAACTTATGTAGTTGAAATCGCACTTTTATTTAATAATCAAAAGTGCCTAGTTGTCTTATTCAAGTGTTTTTTGTTTTCTGTATATGAAGAAATCATGTGCATTGGTTTTCACCAGCACAGGACTGACAGAATGGAAGAGAAAATTAAAAAGGTTGCATTCGTTACCATTGATCTACTATACGTTGTTTTATCCTCCCTCCCTTTACCAACACTTAGTATCGTTACTCCACTTCGTTACCATTGATCTTCTATTTGCTGACGAATAGATTCAACAATGTAGCGACTAGGATGATTGATCAGCTACTCCACTTCGAGACCAGCGGCACAGCCAGGTGTTGCAAACCATTGCTGAAATTAGTATAAATGGACACTCTGTCGGGAACCCTTCCAAGTAATATCATCAAGACTATACTAATAAAAAATTGCTTTCCAAGTTCCTTTTTCATTCTAAAAATTTGTTACTTTTGTTTAGATACTCTATTGCCCCCTCAATGAAATCTGGGTTAAATTCTACTATTTGGTTTTTGGGTATGACTAGAAAATGTGTACCTGCACCTTAACATGCACATAACATTTGCCCATCTTCAACATTGATTTTATTTAGAAAGGACTTGTTATTAAAACGTTCCGGCATAAGCAAACTCACCCTAGAATAACATTTATGACCAAAATTATTGCTTCGGCTTCAAAAAGAAATTATTGGACAAGAAATCTATATTTTTTCGAATTTTTATTTGATACTTTTTCCCATTTCGTTTAACATGAGACAGGGAATACAACAAAATTGATGAGTATTTTTTTCATTTTTTTTAAAGGCGTAAGAAGAAAAATGGAAGTTACTTGGAAGGATATCTTTGCCACTGATACTCCTAACAGAAAAGCAGGATAAAAGAATTAGTAGGGATATTTCAACAAATGCCACAAGAACCATTGATGTAGTGAGATGGATGTATTCGTGAATTGACAATGTGTTGGCTTCAGTAGCATTCCAATTTGAGAGAGATTTGAGACACTAGCTGACGGTAGGAATGAAGGGTGAAATGCACCAATTGCAACATACATCTTGGGGATGGATTACTGTGTTCGATTGCCGAGGAAGAGGTGGAGAATTATTTTAGATACTACCCAACCAAAATAGAGATTTATTGGAGAAACGAATGGAAGCGAAGATATTCTAAAAATATTCTCATTGATATTATATGAATATTTTGATACGCCTCTGCGCTACTGCTCTTGTTACAGGACTGAGAAGAGGGAAATCCTCTTACAAATGTTGTTTCGGCTTTTTTTGACTATTCCCAATCTTGACAATAAAGAGATAAAAAGCAGGAATTAAAGGTAAAGTACAGCTGGACTTTTATTTAATCAGAAAGAATCCCTAAGTTACAAGTAAAAATTATTTCATGCCTTGACTTTATTGCTCACCCTTATTTATAGGTGCTAGCCTAAAGCTTCTCACGTTATTATGCCATCTATCCAATTTTGTTAAACTGTTGTTAAGTCTAACTGAAAGTGGATAAGAATGGATTAGTTACTAATCACCTCTAACCGTGAAACTACTTGGCTAATGTGGCACCTATGTGGCACTATCCTGTATCATATTCTTACTAATGAGAATTAGTAAATATATGAATATTTCAGTATAATTGTTTTCCTTAGTGGTTTTCTCTTGTAGACTCATGTACGGGGTACAAATTCATTGTAAAAACTAGTTAGTATGTATAATTTCTCTTTGACCTCATTGGTTGGCTATACCTAATCTCTTTTAGGTCTGCCGACAAGGAATAAAAGCCCTAGTTTTTCTATACTTCCACAAAACTGATTTCTTACCCTCTTATTCTTTTGTCTTGGCTAAATCATAACATGCAACAATTTTCGGTACTCTAGCGAGAAAATTAGCAATAACCCATAAAAAAAAAAACAAAAAACTACAAATCAAAAGCCCTTACCTCATATTGGAAAAGCTATAGGCAACAAAGCATAAGAAAATAAGGAAAGTTGGTCAGTTAACAAGTTTAATGATGAGACTTCAACTATAAGCTTTGAGGTTCAACACTCACGTACATGAATGATCACTAAAAGTCAAACCCAAATCTAGAATTCATTGATATTGATTCATTATATGTAAGCTTTGTAATGGTAAGGAATTGCTAAAAGCCTTTTGCCTACTAAAAATAGTTTTCCAATCCAATGAAGTTATATTTCATAAGCATTGACTCACTAATATATACAATGAATAATTGGTGCAAAAAAGATTATTATATTAAAAATAAATTCAAAAACTACCTAATGAATTATGAGAACATTTTTAATATTTAAATATTATTTAAAGATTATATATTTTTAATATAAGACTTTTATCCTTAATAACTCTCCTACATACAAAACATATACTAATTTAAAGTTAAACATAAAGAAATATATATTTTTTACATACTATGTATACTTTAAAGACTCAAAATTAACAACCCAACATGCTATACTCCTTCTAAAGATCTCTTTTTCTTTTAGTTAGTTGGCAGCCCTATCTCTACCATCGTAAGACAACCAAATATCTCTTTGCAGTGCATCTTGATCGCTAGTCCTAATTCTAGGCGTGTCCCTATCGTAATTATTAGTTGGCAAGTCTTGTCTCCACCACAATCAGACAAACTAATATCTTTTTGTCGTGTATCTTACTCGCTAGTCCTGGGGGGAACTTGCAGGAAATCAACCTAACATGCTGTCCCCCCTAGACAGCTCTCCTTCCTGACATGTCTGTACTACGCTGACAATACGGTACAACGACTTAATATCCCTCTGTCGTGCATCTTGTTCGCTAGTCCAGAAAGTACAAATTTTTCCCCACGCTGCTCTTCTCCTTGATAGCACCTCTGCGCCACAACTCTTCGCATTCAAAGTAGGCCGAAGTTTTATTTCTTCGGTCCAACACAAGCGTAAATCATAAACTGAGGCTACGCAACTGCGGCAATCAAAATGAATTTAGGTTACTTATAATGATGCCTTTCGTAACAGAATAAATAAGAAGAAATTGAGTATTACTTCTGCACACAACTACCTATTTTATTACCACTGCACATCTGCTATCTGATATATCCACCCCGGCTTCTGGTTTGGCATTTTTTTTTTTTCGTTTTTGATAAGTAAACCGAGGGTACTACATGTTGAACATTAATGTCGATTTAAATTCCAAATTAATTCATGATTAAAAGTCAATGACATTAATTTAAGGAGCATTTACTACAAGTTAAACATTAATTTGTCTTTCAATTTTAGTATTTCCAAATTGGGTGGGTTTGTACAAAACCGATGAGTTTGCTCAATTAATTTTAATTTTGGGCTTTTTTGAACTTATGGGTTTTGGCCCCTTGAACTCCTCAAGTTCAATAAATTCTATTAGTTTCCATGCTCTTAAAAAATATTTGCCTTCTATACGCCCCGGCCAATGTTCATGCAATGCTCTTGCTCTAACGTCTGCAATTTTTGGAAGGGCATATTTTTCTCATCCATCCTCCTCCTCAAGTTTATATACAGGTTTGGCAAAAGCATCTTGCTTCTTGACGACGTGGCCTAATTAGTGAAATGAACGGGAGTTTCCGAAATTTTTAATTTGAGAATTCACGGATATGAATTCAGAGACAACGACATGATATCTCGCCCTTCGTCTCTTCATGAACCGTTGAAACTCCTTTCTTGTCGTAGTCTTCGGGGATCCTAATCGGAACTTGGTTTGAACAGGGTTGGTTTGGATTTGTAGGAGTCATCTTCCCAACAACTACATCATAAGGGACACAGCACTTCTACATAGACACAGCACCGAGACACAAGTCAAAGCTTTGCATAAACTAATCTTCTCCTTCATTCACCATTGCCACCTTTTACATAGCCAACCTACCATTACAGTTTTTCCCTATTACATTAAATGCCCACCAACCACATCTCTTGCCATAAAAGTCCGATCCCACTTCCACCAAAGTCTACACATGGGTTCCACAAAACTACCCATTATGAGATAATACAAAACCCAAAACAAGCACGTGACATTTCTCTTCCGTTCTTTCTTTTTTGGATCATTTAGAAACTATAGAAAAAGGGAATCAAAGATGGAAAGGATAGGGTAATCAAAAGGGGAGGCGAGCCACAAGAGAAGCCTGGCAAAGAGGACAAAATCAAAAGCAAAACCAAATAACAAGAACCCTCCCTTCAGTTGTTGAATTCACAAATTGAAAAAAGGATTAGAACTTTCCTTTGGACAGGTAAATCTAATGGACGATGTGTAGCGAAAGTGGCATGGAAAGAAGTTTGTTGGCCTAAAATTTCTAGAGGACTAGGTTTGATAGACATTCATACTTGGAATAAGGCGGCAATTGGAAAACTCCTATGGTCTCTTGTGCACCCCAATTCAAACTCCTTATAGGTTAAATGGATGATAACAGAAAATTTGAAGGAAAGGAATGTATTAGAAGTTGAGATGAAAGGATCACTAGCTTGGAGTTTTAGAAATATTTTATAAGTAAGAAGTGAACTCACACAACTAGTGACGGACTCATAATACAATATTGTCAAAAGTTATGTAGCACTAAGAGAGAACAGAGAAGATTTCAAATGGGCAACACTTGTTTGGAAAGAAGGAGTACCGAAGCATAATTTTATATGTTGGATCATTTTAAGAGACAAACTATCTACAGCAGATCGGGTGACTAAATGGAATAGTTCAGTGGATCTACAATGCAACCTCTGCCAAGAAGAAGAATCACATGAACATTTATTTTTTAAGTGCAGGTTCACAAACTACATCTGGAAGGCTTTGTTAGGCATGAATGGATTAACTCGAAGAATTGAACACTAGAGAGCTGAAATATGTTGGATGATTAAGACTGTTAAGAGGAAGAGCTTTGCAGCTACTTTGCTTAGTATATCTTTCAAGGCTGTATTGTATTACATTTGGAGCGAAAGGAATAGAAGAAGATTCAGCAATACAAGTCTAGAAAACTCAACCATTATTGCTAAAATCAAGAAGGATGTGAGAGGTAAGATTTCATCTACCAGAGGAGTCAAGCTTACAAATTGTAATAAATTTTTACAAGAGCTTTGGAATTTGCCAACTGCAATATTTGAGCTTAGATGATGATATTTTGTAATCGAACAATCTTGTAAATTTTTTTACGGGTGATATATAATCTGACCTTTCACCAAAAAAAAAAAGAAGCTTATGTTCTTGAAGTCTGAGGCTTCCACTATTGATCCCATTGTGAAGGCACCCGATCTTTCTAATGGGAAAAATGACTTATAAAGTTTTCTATTTTAATTGAACCTGTGAGGATATACTAAAACATTAACAATATATTTGAATCACAAGTAAAATATGCAAATATCACAATCAACACAAAAGAATTTCTACGTAAAAAACTCCTTCAATGTGAAAGATAAAAACCATGAGACCAATCACAGAGTCCACTCAAATCTCTACTATATAAATCATTAATAGTGGAAGCCCTAGACTTCAAAAACATAAGCTTCTTCTATTCGTGAATTCAACATTGTGAAGGCACCCTATCTTTCTGATGGAAAAAATGACTTATAAAGTTTTTCATTTTGATTGAGCTTGTGAGGATATACTAAAACACTAACAATATATTTGAATCACAAGTAAAATGTGTAAATATCACACTTAACACAAAAGAATTTCTATGTGAAAAACTCCTCTAATGTGAAGGATAAAAATTATGAGACCGATCACAGAATCCACCCAAATCTCCACTATATAAATCGTTAGGTTTACAACCTAATCAAGTCCTTAACAATAGTAACATGACAAAGATTTATTGATTCAACAACAATAAAACTACTAATTAATAGTGAAAAACAAGTTGTAAACAATAACTTAACTAGGAAAAGTTAGAGAAATATCACCCAGATTTTTGACCAAGATTTGTTGATTTAAAGAGCTCCAAATGATGATCCAACCATTCACAATGAAGAACACCCAATCCCAAACTTGTTGACAAAAAAGAAACTCAATCAAACCACAGAACGACCTTGATCAAATTTTTGATCAACTGCTGCGCAAGGCTTCTAGTTCCTACAAGAATTTGCTTTTCTTTTCTCTCTCACTTTTCTTTTTGATAGCCATACACTTAAAAAAAAAACTCTATATTTTTTCTTTTAAACCTTAGGGAACATTACCCTAATAGGACCCAATAATAAGTCCCAAATATAGGTTGGACTAACCCAACACTTTCACAAGCATTGTAACTTAAATCCATCATGAGGTAAATGGAGACCTCAGTCCTTGAGCCTATACCTCGCATTAGAAAGGCAACTTAAAGGCTATGGTGGCAGTTTGTATATGACATCCCACTATGTTCATATAGATTTCAACTAGGCTTATTTCTGTAAAACCAAAATAGCAACCCTAAAAGTTCATCTAAATTTTTCGTACACTAAATAAATATCCCAATTCCAAGAAAGACAAAGTTTAACATGAACTTAACACAATATTCTTTTGAAGATTCAATTATTTACAATCTAAAACTAACGCCAATTCAAAGTAGCAGCACTAACAAGACAACATAAGAACAAATTTGATAATCTAGGAAAGTTCAAAAGTCGACAAGGGTCTGAAGGTTTAGATGGTGAAGCCTTTTCGATGTCATAACAAATTTGAGAACACTTTAGATTGGCGACATACAATACCATCCGAGATGTTTTAAGATGAAATTTTAATTACTAATTTGTTAGTAGTTCATCCTTATCAAACAGCTAAAAAGACAAGAAGATAAGAGTTTGAAGTCAAAAATGAATGCGACAACAGTAGGAGCCAACAACCAAGTTTGAACCTGCAGAATTTGATAGCAAATTGTGTATTGTCTTATAATCATCCTATCTACATGAAAACAGTTACACAATAGCCAGCAAATATCTTGAAGATAAAGTATTATGTCTCTAGTATTTAATATTTTTCTATAAATTAGAAGTCTGTGTTAGAAAATGTAAATGAAAAGTCCTTAGAGAGAATTCAGTTTCTGCAAAAACTGAAAACAATGCAATTTTTGTGTCAATTTTGAAAGCTTGTAACTTTCTCTTTACTTAATGAAATTTAATGCTTCTTGCCTAGATCTCTTCCTTGTCTTGTCTAGTTTATGTTAGAATTAAGTTTCTTCTTATTCTGCTATGTATTGAGTTATAAATAGATCCTACAAAGTGGCATCGGAGCTAAGCTATTATCCAAAATTTTCACAGAATCTGTTTTACTGTTCCATTAAAGTTTCCTTTAAAATCAACCATTTTTTTTTTAAACCCCAAGCCTTCAAAGATGTCAGATTCAATCCATTACAAGACTCCCTTTCTTAATGAAACAAACTATGGTGATTGGAGTATGCAAATGAGAATCATACTTGGTTCCCATGGTTTGTTGAAATTTGTTGAAGAAGGTTATGAAGCACCCACAACAAGGAAGGCTGAGGAAGTCATGTTAGATGCTAGGAAAGCTACCTTGGAGGAGCATAGGCAAAAGGACTAGAAAGCCTTTCTTGTGATATTGCAAGGTGTGGGCAACAAGTTTTTTAAGAAGATTTTTGCACTACCTACATCAAAAGCTACATGGGACAACCTTAGAAAGATGTTCCAAGGAAAGGCAAAATCAAAACGAGTAAAGCTTCAATCTCTTAGACGTGATTTTGAGCTATTAGAAATGTTAAAGAATGAAACCATTGATAGCTATGTATGTAGAATTTAGGATGCAGTAAATGAAATGCATAGGCGTGATGATGAGGTAAGTGAGAGAAAGGTGATTAAAAAATTGTTAAGAACTTTAGAGGATGATTTTGATTTTATTATGGTTGTTATACAAGAATCCAAAGACTATCTAAAGCTATTATTAGATGATGTTTTAGGAACCTTGCATGCATACAAGATCAAGATAAGACAAAAGGAAAGGAAGCAAAGACTAGAACATGCTTTCCAAAGTAAGTTAGAAATGAGGAATAATGCAAAAACTAGTCAAAGGAGAAATAGAGGAAGAAACTCATGGTCTAGAGGGAGAAATAATTCTAGAAGAGGTGGAAGACGAGGTAGAAGAGGTGCACAAAATAACTATACCAATAGGAGGAATGAGCAGGGTGAAACCTCCTCTAGAGAAGAAAATCAAAACCATCAAAATAGTTCAACCCATGGTGCTAAAAGGAGCTTTAAAGGAAGGTTTAATTCAAGGAATGGGAGAGTTCAATGCTTTAAGTGTCAAAGGTTTGGTCATATGTCCTGAGATTGTAGAGTAAAGCCAAGAAGGGATAATAGAAACTATCATGTTGAAAAGGAGGAGGAAGAAAAAGAAAAAGGTGATGAAAAGCCTGTTTTGTTGGTTGTTAAGGAAGGTACTATAGATGGGGCTGACAATGCTTGGTACTTAGATATTGCTGCAAGCAACCATATGTGTGGTAAAAAGAAGTTGTTCTATAAGCCAAATTTGAGGTTTATAGGTGAGGTAGTCCATCCTTATCAAACAGCTAAAAAGATAAGAAGATAAAAGTTTGAAGTCAAAAATAGATGCAACAGTAGCAAGAGGTAGTAACCAAGTTTGAATCTACAGAATTTGAGAGTAAATTGTATACTATCTTGTAATCATCCTATCTACATGGAAACAAACATAGAACAACCTGAAATCTCTTAAAGATAAAGTATTATGTCTCTAGTGTTTAATATTTTTCTATAAATTAGAAGTTTGTGTTAAAAAAATGTAAGTGAGAAAACCCTAAATAGAATTCAGTTTATGCAGAAATTGAAAATAGAGTAGTTTTTTGTGTCAACTTTGAAAGCTTGTAACTTTCTCCCTACTTAATGAAATTTTGTGTTTCTTACCCAGATCTTTTTCTTGTCTTATTTAGTTTATGTTATAATCAAGTTTTGTCTTATTCTATTGTGTATTAAGTTAGAAATCAATCCTACATAATTTATGTTGACACTAGAAATAAATATAACAACTTTCAAGACAATGGGGAACAAGTATAGGAGCCCAGAATTGCAACATTATATCATTTTATTCCTCTCACTTGGTTAACAAGATATTAGCTTTCAGATTCATGTCAAGCATGAGTTAAGCCCTACACTTTAGCTTGAGCTTGACTCACCAAAGTCAATCTTCTAGCAATAAAGTTCAAAACTATTAATAACTTGAAAGTTTATAAGACGATTACTATTGACAGAATTGGAAAAAAGGCGGAAGAGACATCCCACTCAACACGGAGTCTTAAATATAAAGACGGGTGGCTTTATTAGTCTCTATATATTGGTCAGCCACACTAAAATATAAAAATAACACTTCACAGTGCAGCATCTGGAAATCAGTTGAATTGCAGTAAGAATTCTTCAAACAACGGTAAGCGTGAAGCTCATCTCTACAAGAAGGTTCAAGAACAAGGACGAAGACTGACATGTCCTTACTTTGTAGCCATTGCATTCTCTAAGATATTTCTCTGAACATTCTCTTCGTTCAGCGACTTACTTTAAACCTACACATCTCTGTAGCAAATGATTGCATTGAGACAGACATTTGGAATCAAAGTGTTTTTTGGATATATAGGATTGTTTTGGTGAACAATTCATATTTTTTATTTTCAAAAATATTGGAAAACGGGTTCGGTGGGTTCGTTCAGTAGCTTCTCTTGGGAAGTTCTGGTACTTGTTTAGCCCGGTCCATTTTTTGTTAAGACCTCATGTCATTTTTTTGGGTCCTGTTCAACAAGGATCTTGAATATTCCTCTAGCTTCATTCAACATTGAGGCATAACTAATGTTAGATATTAAGATGATAATACATTTTGAATTGGAGAGCATGTGAAGACTTACATAACTGAAGACTTAAAGTGTTTACAGTTTATGAATATCAACTACCAATAACCATAAGCAAGTGTATCAAAGAAATCTTTACGCTTGTGGCAATGACATAGCTAGTAAGGTTCTAACCGAGGCATGTCCATTGTTGGTTGAAAACTATTTCCAAAGCCTTTCAACCTAGTTCTTTAAGAATGTTTAAAAGGGCTCCCTACGGGGTAAAGTCCCACAAAGAAAGAAAAAAAAAAGTATCAAAGAACAATATTGAAATGTTGTATAGGTTACAAATAATACAAAAGAACAGGTTGAATGTTATCCAATATGGTCTAACCAACTAATCCAATTTAAACTAATGCTTTTTGTACAATTGTTTTCTTTGAAAAGGATAAAAATGATTTGTCAAGGCAAAGTGCAAGCTTTATGCAAACCATGCACGCTAAAAGAATTGATTTGAGTGGGAAAGAGTGAAAACCTATTGCATTATTAAACAATTAGTTTTTACAAATAGGATGATACAAAGAAGAATGTAGACAGTAAGAACCATATATAAGGTCTTGCTACAAGAGAATACAAACAATGGACCATAATGTACCCATATGAACAATAATGGGTTTAGTAACAAATAGTAAGGAGTATAATTTACAACATCACCCCTTTAATCTAATTGATTATACAAATCAAAAACATGCTACTTGTTAAGAAGAAAATGATGTTGCTATATCCCTTATACTTTTGTTAAGAGATGAACACATTGATCTTATGTGGATATATGTGCAATGTGTATGATCTAACGAGCAATTTTCTCTTAAATGAAATGGTAATCTACTCAATATGTTTAGTCTTCTCATATAAGATAAGTTTGGTTGCTATCTTCATAACGGATTCATTATCATAGTAAAAGGTCATGAGTCAAACCAAAGGTACTTAGAGGTCTCTAAAGAGTCCTAGCTACCAAATTTTCTTGCAAGTTGTTAATATCATTGCTCGATGCTCTAATTTTGTAGAAGATTGGGAAACTTGGGATTGTTTTTTACTTTTCTATGAGATTAAGAAATCACTAAGTTGGATGCAAAAACTAGTTGTAAAGCATTGACCTATGGGGCATGAACTATAGGTGGCATTATAGAAGGCTTGCAATTCAAGTTTACTGCCAAATTTCATTAATAGACCTTGACCAAGTGAGCATTTAATATAAATGATTACTTTGAGAGCTACCTTAAAGTGAGATTATTTTAGAGCATGCATAAACTAGTTAAGCAACCATATTGTGAAGCAAATGTCAAGTTTGGTTATTGTAAGGTATATGAACCTTCCAACTAGGCATTGGTAGTTAGCAATTCCATAAAGGAAACGTCATTTTCTTTCTACAAGAATTCATCATAATCTACATTGGTGAATTTGAGATTTTACTCTATAGGAGTATGAGTTGGCTTGCACTCAAAAAGTCTATAGTCACATATCACCTCTAATACATATTTCCTTTTATTCATTACAATCCCAATTTATGATTATGTGATTTCAACACTTAAAAAATATTTCATAAGACCATGATCCTTCATATAGAATCTTGAGCAAAGGTACTATTTGAGTTTAGAAATAGCCTCATTGTCACTTCTTGTAATGAGCATGTCATTGACATAAATAAAAATAGTGAGAAGATTTTTACTTGTTCATTTCAAAAATAAAGAGTAGTCAAGTTATGAACAATGAAAACCACCGTTAATGAGCACCCTGGTAAGTTTTTGATACCATTGTTTGAATGCTTGTTTGCACCCATATAATAACATGCCTTGTATCCCTCCTTGCAATGAATATCTTCTTAGAGCTTTATGCAGATTTCAATGTCAAGATTGCCTTGGAGGAAAGTATTGTGCATACTCACTTTATGCATATCCCAATGATGAATTACTACAAACTACAAGGGTAATGACAATTTGCACTGTAACTAGTTTCCTAACAGGGGCAAAAGTGTCTTTATAGTCATCTTTCTCTCATTGACTGTACCCTTTGGCTACCAAGTAAGTCCTATAACGATCAATGGTTTTATTTACCTTGTACTTGATCTTATAAACTCATTTTTTTTCTAAATGTTTGATGACCTAGAGGTAAATAAAAGAAAATTACATGTCTTGTTTGACTCTAAAGTCATAATCTCCCTAGTCATAGCATCACACCTTTTTAGATATGAAACTACCTCTTAACAAGGGTTCAACAATGGTGGATATGGCAGATACAAAGTCGTTATCATGGCACAAAAGTCTATGATATGACATGACAATAGATATAAAATGAGTAGTAAAGGATATAGCATATAAATAGATGTAATCATGAGTCCAAGTAAAAGGTTTAAAGTTTCTTACTAGACAATGTTGAGCAATAAAAGGTGACTTCGTGATATGAACAATTATGGTTAGAATATGAATTAGACTAGACTCAAGAACTAGTTTAGTGTATATGGCAAGTGTGCCAAGACCTTGCATGTTGGTGTCAAAAGAATATGGATGCACAAGAGTAATGTATGAAATGCAATCAAAAGAAAATAAATTCTCATGAAAGATGACTTCACAACTGAAAAATAATTTACCATTTTCCAGGTTAGGTAAGCAATAATTCTTTTAACCATGTGGGTATCCCATAAAGACATAAGGAATAGAACAAGCCTTAAATTTGTCCTTTTGGGTGAGATGGACTATATACCATAAACATCCAAAGACACGAAAATGATTGATGGACAATATTTTGCTAAAAGCCTTTCAAATGGGTTTTTACCTTTAAGAATATGAGAAGATATCATGTTTATCAAGTATACAATTGCAAGGAAGCATTCACTTTAAAAATAAGTGAGGTAATGTGCTTAAAATCTAAATGCTCCAACAACATTAAACAATGTTGATGTTTACATTCTATCACTCTATTCTAAAGGGGGTTATACGGGTAAAAGCTCTCATGCAGGATACATTGAAAGTTAAGGAATCAGGCACATGCAAAACTAAAAAAGGTCTTGTACATTATTTGTTTTAACTCACTTAATAGAAATTTCAAATTGAATATGCACTATGGCCAAAAAGGACTTATATGGTCTAAGGTTTTAGTTTTGTGTTTCATAAGAAACATTTAAGTGCAATGAGTAAAATCATCAACTAAGGTAAGATATTAATGAGCTCCTGAGTGTGAGGGAGTGTTATAAAGCTTACAAATATCAATATGAATTAACTTAAAATGGGTTTGAGTGGCTGTGGGAGGTGTGGGAAATGAAGATCGAGAATGCTTAGCCAATAGACAAACATCACATGTTTTAATTTCAAATAAAGAGTCTATATCAATACCAGAAAGAAGTTGCATAACATTAGTAGAAGGTTGTCCCTAACGTTTATGCAAAATAGTACAATAAGCAACATTTATTTTTGGATATACAAAATCATCCACTATAGATTGCTTGAAAAAAGAATTACATACATTATTAAAATCAAACACTAGGTAATAGAGCTCATATCTCACTCTACCAATATCCATCACTATCCTAGTCCATAAGTCCTACAAAAGGCAAATGGTGGAAAATAATATAATAGCATAATCATTGTCTTGAGTATATTTGGTAGCATATAATAACTTAGTGGTAAAATCGAGTACATATAAGGCATCATAAGGATAATATTTATTTTGGATTAACACAAACATTATATGGGTATCTAAGATCTTCTTATCAATAAATTTTACAATCTTATACTCATTAATGTATGACTAAGGTAATATTAATTAATTAAAATTGCTCATGAGATTATCACTAGTTCCTTAATTTACAAACCTACAAGCTAATGCAAATGAGTACATTGTCTAGGTAAAGTACCTTTAGCATGACTAAGGTTATGAGTTATACGTGCAATAGACTCCTTGGTATGGAAAGACATCATGAACTAATCATACTTTTCTTTGGTTAAAGTAGTGTTAAAGCTAGAAGTGTCATCAATAGCAATTTGATAAGTAGAGGTTTAGGTATCAATTTTGCTTTTTTTATTTGGGTGAAGGTCAATCATGTAGCTTGTTTGAATTTTGTGTGACCAAGAATCCTACAATAAGCACATTTATTAAGCATGAGGCAATCTACAATTTGAGGCCCTTTTTTGCCACACTACTTGTAAGCATTAAGGCAAACATGCATTTCAAAACCTAAGTTGGATGACAAGTTGCTAGCTATAGGATAGGCAAGGTGGTGCAAACAACCTATCTTTTGCATATGGGTAAAGGTTGGGCAAGTATTGCAAGTCACATAGATCATGCAAGCCTTATGGGTTATAGAGAACCTAAGTTGGGTCTCAAGGGTTATAGATGACCTAATATTCAAATGGTCAACCAAAAACAAAAGAAGGATCAAGCAAGAGCACCAACAGCTTGGAGAGTGCTACGTAGGCCATGGAATCACAATGAGACTTGCTAAAGGTCAAAAAAGAGTTTTCTTTATCTTGAATCATGGAGATGGCTTTTGGAAGTGAAAGGAGAGGTCATGGTAGTAGTAAAATGATGGAAAAGCCACCAAATTTGGGTGGTAGATGGTGATGTACAATCTGGACGACTCCACAAGTATTCCAAGCAAAAAACAAATTGGTTGATAGTCTTACCATGCTAGATTGTGGGGGCTAGTTCTTTCTTCAAGCTTCTAATTTACTTATTACCAAGTTGTTGAAATTTGTCTAGTAAGTATTCCTAAACTACATAAGCATGATTTGAGTAGGTGAATGCTTTGTAGATTTCAACTGGAAGATGACCAAGAAAGGATCACATTGTTGCAGCCCCATCAATGGCAAAAGAAGGGAGAAAAGGTGTTTGATTAAGGCACAAAAGCATCAGCGATCCCAAATTTGTTCTTACCAAAAAGAGCTATTTTCATGTCCTTATTCCAAATGGCAAAATTCATAACGCTAGTGAGCTTCTCAAAAACAATCAAGAGGCCAATTTGCTCATTAGGATGCAAGTAAAAAGGGGTCTCCTAGTTGGACGAAAGGTGGCTAATGTGGATGTTGTGGTGGTGGCCGCTCTAAAGAGTGGTTATGGTGATAGGTGTGTTGTTGTGAACGGCAATAGGAGTGTCTTGAACGGTGTTGGCATCACCCTTCTCGTTGTGGACCATCTGAATTTGAGTTGTGAGACACGGTTACTTGCAGATGTAGGTGGTGCACACCATGTGTTTGAAAAAACACATGAATGAAAACATATGAAACAAGGTAGTGTTAAGAAAGAGCAACAAAAGAATGAACCAAGAATAGAAATCCCTGCATTTATACCATGCTAAAAGAATTGATTTGAATAGGAAACAATGAAAACCACTTGCATTATGAAAGAATCAATTTTTACAAATATGATGATACAAAGAAGCAAGATGAATAGTAATGGGCCATAATGCACCCATATGAACAGTAATGGGTCTAGTTACCAACAATCAGGAACATCATTTACAACAATGCGTACAAAAGGATTTTTTTTTTTATATACACCCACTCAATTTACATATTTGGGGTGTTGAATTCATAATTTCTTGATTTAGGTCTATTAACTTATTGTTGAACTAGTAAGTAATTGGCTAAGTAGAAATTATCTGGTTTTTGAAAATAAATTACTGAGTTAAAAGGTTTATAAATGAGTCTTTAAGTCATTTATTTAGTTGACAGAATCAAATCTTATGTAGTATTAATAACCAAGTAAGTGTTAGACTTATTTGAAAAATATTACAAAATCAATATTGAGTACTGTTGTAAAATTGCAAAATATTGGTGAAGAAAATCGTGCCAGGAATTCTGTTGGGTGGGTGCTGTTTAAGAGGCGGGAGGCGACTGGCTTGGCTGTGCCCGTAACAGATTGTCGGAAGTGCGCAACCCATCTGAGTGAGTCGACATGGTGACAGCTTTTATGCTAGTGAATCCACAAAAGTTTTAAAAAAAAATGTGACCGGGGATGTAGCTCACGATTTTCACGCTTTAGGAAGGAAAGGCATGCCCGCACGTTCATGTTCTTGCCACCAGTGCGTATGTAGATACACAAAAACAAAGTTCAAATCCTACAAATTAAACTCCACGGGGCATAATCTTGTTAATCTAATGCAATTATTGAGACAGCGAAAAAAGAGCGCGTTTTTCCTCATAATAAGAAATTATCCTCATCTTCCCATTCTTTCTGCCTATTACGAAGAATAAAAACACTAGGCAACCTTTTTTTCCTTTTGAATTCATACTTTTTCTATTTGAAGAATTTTTATTATGGTCGTGTTCATTTTCAGATCAGATGTTAATAATTCAATTACACTGAACCAACGAATCAATTAACCAAACTAGCTTCTAGCTCACTCTCAGAACGTGTATTTATTTTTGAAAACGTTTATTTCTAAGAAAGACAGTAAATAAAAAATGTTTTTCATTTAAGATTAAAAATAGCTGTAGATTGTAATCTCCTTTTAAAGGGGCACAAAAAGATGAAAAAGTATCCAATAAACAGATTTTGATGCATATAATTCTTTAACTATAAGCCACCATCGTGCAAAATAAACGTTATGTTGTGTAAGTGTCTCTGAGTTATGCCATCTTGCATAAGAGTAAAGATTCTTCTACGATATCAAGTTCAACCCTCATTACTGAGCGACCCCACTCTTTCTGACTATTTGCTTGTCTGTTTCTCCTTCTCCGTGTCTCTTCTCTTATGTCTTTATGACAGCATGCACGAGAAACCAAAAACGGTGGCAATAATGCAATTCGGGCCATGTTTATAGAGAACGACTACTGCTGTCAGCGTCCGTGTGATTTTTCCAAGATTTCTGGCCGCTTAGGTTCCATCCTTGCTGCCGCAGCACAGCAAAAATATTATTGGTATCAATCTCAAGCCTTAGAATTTGTATTTAGCTTCTATACTCATCTTTTTCGATATAGCTTCTCTTTTCTTACATATACTTTGTTAGACAAAATCAACAATTTTTCTCTTATAAAGACCTAAAACTTAAACCTTAATGTCACCAAATTTCCTATTAGACCTCGAAACAAATGTCCTAGAACAAACCAGTTGGCTTGACAGCATCAGAAGGGCAAAGATGCAAGAAGAGTCTCAGATGGAAGTTAGCCATCTGCCACCGAACACGTCTACTAGTGCTGTTCTTGTCTATCATCCACTTAATCTTCTGAAAGTAAAGTTTTAGCATAAAAACCACAACGCCTACGCTGCTCGCTCCAAGGAACAACAAAAAGATATGTCCACTATAAATGAATCAATCAAAGAAATAGGAAATTGTAATACTCATTCTTCCATTAAGTATCAATTCACTCTTTCAATGAAAGGAGTGGTTTCTTTCCCTGATCTAAGATATTGTGCATAAATACAACCATTAGAGGGTGAAAATAGCAAATTTTCTTTAAATCTAAAAAGATTATGTTAAAAAACTTATTATTCAACTCAAAAGTTAATTGTAGTATTGATTAATTGCATGAATTTATTTTTTTAATTTATAGGAATATTAAGGAGAAATTTATACTTGATGTCAAATTGAGAAGTTTATTATCCAACAAAGAAGCTGATTTAAGAATTCATTTTATTTAATTAAGAAATTGAATTCATTTCTTGTTAATGTGAGAACAATCATTCACATTTGAATAGACCCATTAACCATAATGTTTCTCTTTGCAAACCAACTGTAGTGCTGCTCAACTGTGTGGACTTACCTTTCAAATTCACATGATGCAGTATTAAATTGTCTATTATATAACTTAAAAATTAATAAAATGTCCTTAGATTAACTAGAATTTCAAAATCACTCCTTCTCACTTGGTGACAATGCCTCTGACAACCGACAAAAAACAAAGCGAAAAGGATGCTGGGTTTGGAGCATCGGGTAGAGTGGTCTTCCGCGCTAGAATGATACAGATGGCGCTGGGTTAGGATCATTCCCTTTGGTGTGAAAGTCCAAAACACATGTTCATCCTGCAAATGTTGGAGATGCACTTCAGCTCTAGGACTTTCTTAGACTGTCTATTTATGATGCCATGCTTTCCGAAATGAGCACGCACGTCAACCAGCGAACCTCTTTGTACTTTGAGAGGAGCTTCGTGGGCCTCCATGGAGGGCTCTGTCGCTGTGAGAAAAGGTGCATGGACTAAAGAGGAAGATACCCTTCTGAAGCAGTACATCGAGAAGCACGGAGAATGAAAGTGGAACGAAGTCCCTTCCGGTTCAGGTATTTTTCACAGATAAGAGAGTGAGAGAGAGACTAACGTTCTTCGGCTAAGCAAGTTCTTTTCTCATGTATTTTTCTAAACAATATTCCAAGAAAATGAAAAGCAAAATTCTGTTTTCGGTTCGAATTTGCAGGCTCAAATAGATGCCGGAAAAGCTGTAGAATGCGGTGGTTGAGCTACCTAAAGCCAAACATCCAAAGAGGAGTCTTTTCAGCAGATGAAGTTGATCTAATGATCAAGCTGAATAAGCTATTGGGTAACAGGCAAGTCTAGCTAACATAAGTTAACGGGGAAACGCTCGTCCACCTCACGCAAATACGAAAACATTAATAACTCAATGATTCTTTTTTTTTTTTTCTGTTGCTACAAGTAGAGTACGTTATCCTCCGTGTTCCTCCTGATGATGTCCTTTTCAACTCCAATTTTTCCAGTACTTCTTAGCAAAAAGGAATGCAAGAATACGGAAGACAATAGACATGAGTGCATAGGAAGTCTCGCTAGTATTAATGAATAGGGGAATTGAAGAAAATCCATCTTTTTGGCCGCTGATTCTAATGAAACTATTGAGAATTTGTAATATTTAGTGAAGGTGAATGACCTTCCTATCCCTAGGAATATTTGGATTAGAATAGGTGAAGAAGGGCATTATTGTCATTTATCCTTCTTAGGTGATTTTAAGAGTGAGGAGCAAGAGAGAGATGTTGGGAGTTTGAGCATGTGATTGTAGGAGAGAGAGTGAGACCGCGCAGCAGTGCACTGCTACTGCACGGGTACTGTAGCAATCCAGCAAGCTCCCAGATGAGCTTATCTTGTACTCCAGATGTTCTTAATGAGAAGAAGAAGGGGTCGTACAACGGTGACAATGGACGTAGGCATACTTAGCCGAACCACTTTAAAATATGGTGTCCTCTTTGTGTGTGTATGCCTTGATCTTTATTTCCGCATGAAATCATGTGATGATGGTTTTTGTTCTTGTACTTGCTTGAATCCTAGCTCCTAAGTTTTTATCAAGAACCTAACAAGTGGTATCAGAGCCCTGGTTGATGGATTCGGAGCTAGAAGTAGTGCATGGGTTGAAGTGGAGCTTCATTTTTTAAGCTTGAAGAATCCCACGATTTTGAGCTAAATCGAGCAAGATTGAGCTAGATTGGCACTTATAAAGAGGTAAACAACTTCTCCTTGGTGTTTTCTTGAAGATTTGGCCTTAGATCGAAGGTTTTTCAAGGTGTTCTTAAGTGGGTTTGGAGGAAACCCATCTTGGACTTATTTTAGCTTGAAACGGCAAAAAGAAGCTATTTTTTAGAGAAACAAAAGCTAGATCTGGAGATTTTCACTTCAAACGGTGAAAGTTGGTCGTCGGACAGCCGCAATGGGCGGTGGATTCGACGATGGTGAAGTAAAGACCGGGTCGTACAACCTAGTTCGGGACCTAAATAGAGAGGCGCGGATCCAGATTTAGAGCAAACCGAATTAGGCGTGTGGGGCTGATCTAGTGTGAACAGATCTGGCGCATGTCCCACACGCACGTCGCAACGGATCGATGAGATCTGATAGGCGCATGCACCACATGTGCGGGTAAGTTGCAGGTTGAAAAAGATCCATGGATCCGGGTATGGATCGGGTGTGGTCAACCAGGTCGAGTCCAAGTCAACGGGTCGGGAGGATCCGGTACAGGCTCAGGTTATGGATCTGGATCGAGTCAAGAGACAAACGAGTTGAGGATCTGAAATACAGACCAGGTTGAGCCCAAATTGCGCAGGCCAAGAAATTACGCAGGTTGGGCCTAAGCCCATTGGAGACGGGTTTCAACAAGCAAGCCAAGATATTAGGCCAAGTATAGGCCCAAGCCTAATGGGTCAACCGAGTTACAAAATGGGTTAGGTGTGACCCAAAATATCGTACCCATCGGATCACGAATAAACAGCGGTGAAAACTTTGGTGGATCTACGGTGATCGACGATGGCTGGGAGCAAAGTGATGGTGGCCAAGTGATCTGTGGAAGATTACGGTTCCATCCCTAGTGTCGGATCGGCGAATGGCGGCGGTATGTACCCAGAAACGCTGGGTTAGGTTGCAGATGTCGTGGATGGCGGCAAAAATCTGACAACCAAAGAGTGTGAAAACGGCTGAATTAGCACCGGGTTTTAACACGGGTCAGACCACGAGAACAATATCGGGCGCATGAGATCTATGCGCAGGTGAGTCTGTATAGGGCTCGTGAAGCCCACGCGCGGGTGGCGCGTAAAGCGCATGTGCCGGCCAAAATAAAAGTTTTTTCAAGGCTGTTTAGGAGATTTTTTGCTCTATTTGTGCAAATTGTTCAAGGTTGTTTGGTCAAGGTTTGGACATGATTTTTGAAAAGAGCATTTTTTTTCTTAATTTGAATTTTTTTGTTTAAGGGGGAATTAAAAAGAGGACTTCTTGTTTGGTTGTGGAAGTGGCTGAGGCTAGTGGAAACCAGTGGAGTTATTTGCTGCCACAGATGGTGGAAGGACTCATAGAGGTGTCCAACATGGCTTTAGCTATTGAAGTTTTCTGAAAAGAATGGGTGTGACCCATAGCTCGTATATCTAGAGGTTGCCTAGTTGAGCTGGTGGACCAATTTGTGGTCATGGTCTGTTTTGGCCAAAGTAGAAATCAATTATGAATGCATTCAGGCAAATGGGTTCAGCTTGGGGTGTTGTGGACCCAAATGTGGATATAAGCCCAAGCGGAAATGTGAGATCCTTGTTGGATTCATAGCTAGTGTTGATGTCTTTGTTGCCTACAATGAATACGCATTCCCTATGTGTTAGCCTTGTTTTTTTTTTAAGTGTGAGATAAATTTGAGTCTATAGAAGTGCGAGGTCTACAAGATTAAAATTTGTTGTGAGCAATGTGGAGTAGCTAAGTATGAAACAGAGTGAAGAGAAGAAAGAAGTGTTGTCTTCTTCATCGGTGCAAGAGAAACCTGAACTATAAGGGTTTATGATCTCTGTATGATAAGGAGTGTTTAAGCTTCCACATCTACTTCGAATTTGTTTGTTGACCCACGTGTATAACACGCGTGCAGCACTATTCCACATGTTATTCACACACGTTGGCAGAAAGTCTTAGGTAATTTTCAGTTAGTCTTGGAGAGAACTTTTGAGCAGTGTTTTGATGATAAATTTGAATTGTGATTCCAAAGTTTTGGGGAGATTCAAAAATGCAATTTTTGAGAGAACCCCTGCTTTCTTGAATGTGGCTAGTTCTTTGATTTGTTTGGCATTGAAGAGTTGGTTTGATAGGCCATTAAGGATGACAAAGATGGAGTTTAGAGCATAGTGTTGCTTGGTGCCTTTATCTTGATTATTCAATGCTAATTATAGTCACATGATTAAGAATGTCTTTGTTGGTTTATTAGTGGAATTCTTTAAATTGGATTGCTTTGGTTTATGATTTACTCTACTGGATATGTGGGATCTATTGGTCATGTGTTTGGTCAAGGGATGGTTCTAAAGGTGAAGGTCAATTTTTCAGGGGGTTGAGGACTACGCTCCTGAGTGGGGATGTAAGAGGTGTTCTTTGTCCATTGCCTTTGATGTTGTCTTTTGACAAGAGCAGAGAGATACTGTCTATTTATTCTGTAGTTCTTCAGGAACTTATTGGCTATGGGATTAGCTATGAGATTCCAAGGTGGAGGCTGATATAGGATTTGAGGGGGAGAGTGCTCTTCATCCAGAGTTTCTGAATACATTGTCGATTGGACAGTGGCAGGCAGAATCAAACAAGGTTTATATGATACCAAAGGCAAGAAGTAGAAGAATGAAATCTCTAGTGATTTTTTTTACATTATTGAGATTAGGAGATAGCAAGACATTGAGGAATCATTGATGGACTCAGGATTAGAGTCATTTTCTCAAAGAATGTTAGATTCTCTTAGAGATATAACATTGCATATGTGGAAAGGGTGGAGATGGTATTTCCTCTTTGTTTATAGATTCCACATAATTGGATTGGTTGGTTGACAATGATGTAGAATGTGTTGTAATTTGGCTTAAGTGAGACTCAGGGATTTAGGGTGTGCTAGACCCCAAAAGCCAAATTGATATTCTTGATAAAAAGCAAGATGATGATTAGGAAACTACTTACAACATGGATTTGTTTTGTTGAAAGAGCTAATAGATTAGCAAAGATACCTCAAGGTTCATAAGCAGTGGATTCAGTTCAAGTTAATCTCTCTAGAGTTAGAATGTCCACATAAATGAAGTTTAATTTTTAGAGATATTTCCAAATGTGAACTCATATCTGAGGGGGAAAACTTATGATGGTGCAGAAACCTACTGTGGTTTGTTATAGTTGACTATTAGATGTGGCACCATGATATGTGGACAATTGCAAAGTGATGTGATACATTCTCCTTGTTGATTGTGAGAACTTTGATATGAGTTATATTGAGTTTCGGTGGAAACCTTTGTTGCATTACATTAACCCGTGGGATTCGAAGTTAAAGGAGAATATAACGTACGAGTAGAGAACAAGTCGTACGGATTTATGTTATTTCTTAGGCAGCAATACCTGAAGTTTTTATAAATTCATGAGCGTGCATAGATTTATGAGATGCTCGAGCAATATTATAGGTGTTTACTTCAGGATGACTTCCCTTCAAATATGTTATTTACTTCTCAAGTATGTTAACAATAAGATCAGTTGTTAAACCTTGCAAGGGCTTTTGGAGAAGTTGTAGAGGGAGCTTATGATAGAGTATGTTATAAAAGGCCTAAAAGTGATATAGTATATCTGTGGGTTAAGATCATGAGAGAATACCGTGGGATCCTTCAACTAGATTGAGTTGAAAAGGGGGACCGAGAGAAAGTCCATCATTGGAAGCTAGATGCTTATCACGCATGTTCCCAGTTGATAGTTCAAGCTGTTGGAAGATAGACATGTTTTTTTTTTAAATTATTGAGGTTTTACCAACGGTTTTACAACTTAAGGATAAACCTGTTTGAGGTTAGATATTGCCCATGGAGCATACGTTGTAGGCACATACAGTCAAGATATAATCCTTTGCAGTGAGATATGGACGCAGGTAACAACTTGGTGGTTGGAGTATTACTAGTTGCTTCACAGTTGGCTTATTGTCTTGATTAGCGGTGTGAGCTGTCGTTAGAGTGGTGTTATCCATGAAAGCCCAGAGATATAGCTGTGGTGGCAAGAGTTAGAATGTTCATGAGGTTGCAGAGTTTTTCTAAAGGAGCCATATCAAAGATTCTAATGGACCATTCAAGATGATGCATTGTTCAACAAGGATACCCTTCATTGGTGATGGAGGAAGAGCTTGAGAAGCTGAGGAGGAGACGTCTTCCTGCGTTGCTGGTATGCTAGTCAAGATGGTGAATCGACATTGAGAGTGTTCTCAATTGTTGGAAGGCTCAGAGGTTATGTATGTGGCATTTCACCTATTATGCAGGGTTGTTGCACTAATTATTCCAAATTATGGGGAAATTTGTTGAGAATTTGTAATATTTAGTGAAGGTGAATGACCTTCCTATCCTTAGGAATATTTGGATTAGAATAGGTGAATAAGGGTATTATTGTCATTTATCCTTCTTAGGTGATTTTAAGAGTGAGGAGTAGGAGAGAGATGTTGGGAGTTTGAGCGTTGTGATTGCAGGAGAAAGAGTGAGACCGCGCAGCAATGCACTGCTGCTACGCGGGTACTGTAACAATCCAGCCAGCTCCTTGGTGAGCTTATCTTGTACTCCAGATGTTCTTAATGAGAAGAAGAAGGGGCCATACAACGATGACAGTAGACGTAGGCATACTTGGCCGAACCACTTTAAAATATGGTGTCATCTCTGTGTGTGTGTGCCTTGATCTTTATTTCCGCATGAAATCGTGTGATGATGGTTTTTGTTGTTGTGCTTACTTGAGTCCTAGCTCCTAAGTTTTTATCAAGAACCTAACAGAAACTACGTCTAAGAATGCTACTAAGAACATGTCCAACCCATCATTATTTCTCTTTTTCACTTTTTTCACACTAAGACGTGATCATCTATTTTTGATACCTAACCAACTAATTTGAAAAATTCACCAAAGTATATTTTTCTCAAACTCTGCTTATGCAGATGGTCTCCAATTGTAGGTAGGCTTTCAAGAAGAACAGCTAACGATGTAAAGAATTATTGGAATACACACATTCACAAGAAAGAAATTTCTCAAATGAAGTACATATAAGAGAAAACCCAATATATTGTGACGGTGAAGGCAATAAAACCTCGACCCCTAACAATATCCCAAAATTTTACTTAGGTCACCTGAGAAACCTGCAACTGCAGGAAGCTTTCAATCAAAAAATAATGTTAATGATATAGCTTCAACGTCAATGATACCGGAGAAAAGCACGGATTGGTGGGAAGGATTGTTGAATCTCGAGGAAAGTGATGAAAAAGACATATGCACCGTGATTGAGTTAGACGACCAATCCAACAAGAGTATCTACGATAAGCAGATAACACCAGAAGCAAAAGTTTGGGATGCTTTTGATGAGGATGGTCTGAGTTGTTTGGATAACGTCTCCTTCGACAATAACCTTTGGGATTTCTTTCATTTAGAATAAGAAATGACAATGAAATGGTCTTTAGTTGTTCAAGCAAAATATGTTTTATTTTATGACGAAACAGTTCAATCAAGGATTGGTTGTTGTTGTCTGCTAATCTGGCTAAGATTGAGTTCCATTTGTTTTGTTAATTCTGGTTTTTCATGTGATTATTATTTGTAAATCTTAAATTTTACATGAAAGTTTGTGCATTCCACTTCATGGAAATGATGAGATTTAGTAAAGTAAGAGATGAAACAAGGTTATAATTTTTCAGCAAACAAGAGATAAAGTGATTAATTGTAGAGCTTGGACAACAAGTACAGGAGTCCAGAATTGAAAAGAAAAAAAAACTTTATTCTTCTCTCTTGGTTGAGAAGATATTCACTTCCATATTCATGTCAAGTTTGAGTTAATCCTAGTCTTTAGCTTGAGCTTGACTCTCCAAAGTCGATCCTCTAGCAATTAATTTCAAAACTATTAATAACTTGAATTTGAAAGTTTATGAGACAATTACTATCTTTTTTTTTATTATTAAAAAAAAGAACAATACCTTAACAAATTTTATTAATAACAACAAAGTTAAGCTAGATAAAAGGCTATATACACAATTAAAAGACACCACCCTCATACAAATATAAAGGATATGGTATAAGTCTAACTATTTAAAAAGGCAAAATGCCTACATATGAAGCTGCCGCATGAACATAAAAAAAAAAAAAGTATGAAATACTTTGGTAGCACATACTTTTAATCTTATGGTGGCGTATAATCCTAATTGATCTTGCAAGAAAACAACGTGACATGGGTGAAACAATAAGCTAAGCTGTCTAAATAGTCTCACATTTTGGATTGTATGTCTATAATTAACAAGACAACTAATAACGATATTTCACTCTCAATATACATGTTGCACTTCCGTAGATGTTGAAATCATGGATATACATTGACGAATGACATACTCTAATTTATAAGGAATCTTTTATTTTTTAAGTAGATATTAGACTAGATAAAAGGAGTTTGATTTAATGATATGGGATACTTGGTTTCGTTCTTGGCATGTCTTAAGGCCTTCTAGTAAAGAATAAGCTTCATTATCTGCACTACTACTTGGTGCCAACTTGAGCAAGAAAGTCATGATAATGTTTCCATCATGATTTCTAAGTATTATCCCTTCAACATTCTACCCTATGATACTTAACCCACATGTATTTAGCTTGTATTGTCCCACTATTGAATGTTGCCATTTGACCCAAACTCCTTTTCTGAAAGGAAGGTGAGCCATATGAACTTTTAACAAGTATAACAAAACTTGATCAAGAAAGCTTAACTAGACCTTGACTTGGATAAGAATAGATAGTTGTAGCATCCAATGAGTAACATCCTTGTTAATTTTGTATAAGCACATGCTTTTGTCATTGTGTTTTTTTGAATTCCTAGTTGACCAAATCCTCTCACAATAATACTACCCAAGATAGCGATAATAGTTCACATTTGATTGTGCCATGATGCCTTTGAATACCATGAAGAAACAAGGTCATAAATAGAATTCAATCAAACTAGTACCTAAAATATGTTGCCAAATGGATTGTTCATGATTTCATAATTGAATCAAGTCCTCCAAATATGTTGTGCCAACATGTTCTGCAAGAAAGTTTAAAGTATGTGCTTAATCTTGCATGTGTAATTCCACAATTCCCTTTATCACTAGCAACAGCTTTGAAAAATCTAGATGGAGAATTGCAATAAAAGATAAAATCAATGCACTTAAAAGAGATAATACATGGACGCTTGTCTAATACTCACCAACAATAAATTGTTGAATGACATTGTTCTTAAACAAAAAGTCAGTCAAAATGGATCACCTATCAAGCTAAAAATTAGACTCATGGCAAAAGACTTTTATCATGAAAAAGGAGTAAATTTTCTAGAAACCTTTATTTTAGTGGTGAGAAATGTAACAATTTGGCTAATATTATCGTTGTTACAATTCTAAAATGGCTACTACTCTAGTTTAATACAAACTATTTTTTTTCCATAAAGCTACAATAAAACTAATTTTCATAAAACAAGCACTAGGTTTTGTCAGTAAGGAGCACCAAAAGTTTGTTTGCAAGTTACAAAGAGGATTATATAGACTTAAGAAAATGTTGAGCATGGTATGATAGATTTACTTCCTTTTTGTTCAACCAAGGATTTGTACCAACACATCAAATTTATCTTTATTTATACTTCCAGCCAGAAAGATAACTATCTAGTTACTAATATATGTAGTTAATTTAATAATTACAAGAAATTCCATGAGTCATTTGAAGCTATTTAAGGAAGCATTGGATCAAGAGTTCTCCTCGAAGAAACGAAGATTGTTGCACTATTTTTTGGGAGTTGAAGTGAAAAAGAATCAAAGACAAGACTATTTGTCTCTGATAAGAATATCCAGTTGATATTCTCAACCATGCAAGGATGATAGACCGAAAAAAAATCCGTTGTCAGATTTGTTCCTACCAAGAAGATCGAAGTGAAAAATGGATCTGACCTACTGCAACAACCATCACCTTTTAGAAGCCTTGTTGAAGCCCCTCAATACTGAACGTTGACCTGGCCTAATTTATCTTTTGCAGTTAACAAATTGTGTCGGTCCATTCAAAATACAAAAGTGGGTGATTTCCACAATTAGAAGTGAGCATTGAGGTATCTTCATGGAACAGATGACTATAGCCTCAAAATTCAACCAGCCAACTCATTTAATTTGTACAAATTTAGTGATGCGATTGGGAAGGATGGCGACTACAAGGTGTTCAACAATAGTCTCTTTTTTTTTTTTTAAGCTAATTGTACTTCATGATGTGCAAAAAGATAGACTGCCGTATCACACTCTTCAGCAGGTCCTTGGTTACTTGGGTACGTCATCTACTCAAGGATTTTAATATTTCACAACGTAAACCAACAATTCTTTTTGCAACAATTTGTCAACTCTTCATCCCACCACCAAACAATTTTTCATAAAAAAATTCAAACATATTAAAATTGATTATCATTTTATAAGAAAAAATGTTACTGTTGGATGGAATTTTAAATACATTCCAACAAGCTTGTAGCTGGCTAATATTTTTACAAAGGCACTGCTCAAAACGGTGTTGGAAAGTCTCCAAAACAAACTCGGCAGAATAATGCCTCATTTGGGCGGAGTATTGACGGAACTGCAAAAGAGAGGGAAGAGACATCCAACTCAACAATCACTCTTAAATATAAAGAACAGTGGCGTTCTTAGTCAACTAATACAGGTTGGGAACGCCAAAATATAAAAACAACGCTTCACATTACAATATCTGGAAATCAGTTGAATTGTGGGAAGAATTCGTCAGAAAGTTCAAGAACAAGAAGAAGATTGGCGTGTCCGACTTTGTAACCATTCTTTTCTCCAAGATAATTGTGGTGGACTTATAATCCAAGTATCATTACAGGATATTAAACGTTTCTAGAATTTCCTATTTACAAAATAGTTATTCTTATATAGAAAAGAACATGTGAATATAAAACAAGAGACGATCTTCATTTTGCCATATTAAGTAACATGCTCAGCCTATTGGAGTCGAGGCCTTCAACCTTTCCTTTCCTATACTGACGTAGCTCTTGACTAAGAAACAACCGAAGAACTAGATTAGAACCAGGTACACGAAACACAATTGCGTAGTGTTTTTGGCCAGGCAAGGGTTCAAAATTACTTTCCCGAGAGAGGAGAGGCGTTGACGGAAGGGAAGGATTACGCGTTGAGCTCAGCATTGCATATGGGCCCTACTATTGCCGCGTCAAGAATTAAAGTCTTCCGTCAACTACTCCTTACGAATTCCAAGAAAATATCTTTGCTCAACCTTATCAAAAGACTCCAAAGTGGAGCATCAACGGATGGACGGACTACAAACCAAAACCTCCACAACTTTTTGCCCATATACCACTATCGAATCATCAAAACCACCCCTATCTAATTCTATTGCTTCTTTCACAGATTCAACAAGCTTGTAGTCAACAACATTGTGGCTTAAATGGAGGCCCGAAAAATGCTTTCCTTTGAGTGAAGTCTTATCTTCATTGAGTAGAGGCGTGCTTAGACGCCACCCACCCCCGATTCCCTCCACTCCATGAAAGTGTGGAACCCTGTGTTGTTGCCTTTTCTGGCATTCTGTACTCCGTATGTGACCCCCTTTCTCTCCTGTCTCCTTATTGATGATTTCCCTTTTTACATTCTCATCTCAAAATATAATATTAATTGACTGTCAACTGCAGCGTATCTTCCTCACAAGATATTTGTCTTCGCTCCTACATCCTATTATCATAGCAGTATAGGTTTTGTCTAGGCATCTCAGACATCTCCTTGCTTGGCGATTTGTGACGAATCCTTAGAAGCCACTGGATCATACCATTCATGCATCCGCACCCAGTATTTTTTTTTTTTTTTATGTATATTCTCTTTTTGGTTCTTCTGTTGAGATGCTCCAATCATCTTATGTATTTGTTATCTCTTATAATATAATTTGGGTTGACAGACCGTAATGGGATGATGGAGCTGCATGTGGAAGGACGCCTAGAAGAAAGGACGTGGATCTTACCACTCCATGATTTGCTCAACTTTCACTAAAAGATTAAATATGATAAGTGCTCAGTTTAGTTGGTAGTTGATACTATCTCTGGGATCAAAAAGGTCTTAGATATAAACCCCTCTCCCCTTTTACTTACCCAAAATCTATAAAAAAAAAAAAAAAAATCAAGTACCTTCTTCTATAAATATCTCAACCATGGCAGATCATACGAATTTCATATATTAAGATTTACTTTGGTTGTTATGCAAATCCAAATAGTGAGTTGTTAAGGGAATATTGAAAAAGAAACATATAGGATGAGTTCTAAGTAGATTGCTAAGTATTCAAATTATTGTAGTTGTTATTGTAAATAAGCCTATTTTGAATCAAAGTGAGTATTTACTTTAAAGAAATTTCAGTCTATTTTCAAAAAGCTTAGATTTGAAGAAGTTTAATCCCTTCCAAAAAAAATATTTTTTTTATATTCTTTTTTCTGTTGATAGAATAAATTCAATTACTAAGAAAATTTCAATCAATCCATGCAAACTGCCAGACCAATCACCCGTTCTATGACTCAGGCTCCTTAGAATCAAATTAATTCAATACCAGATCCTATCGGGAGACAATCAAAGAAGCATGGACCACAAATAACTTCGAAAACGAAAAAGAAAAGAAAGCTCACGCGGTTTTCGTGCATCCAAACAAACTATGGGGAGAAAATCAAAGCCAAGATATTCCCAATTCCACGGTCGACGTTGGTCGAGCAGCAAAAACAGTAATAGAACAAAGCATAACGCCCAACCATTCACGAGACTTTCGTGAAACCATTAATCCATGACCAGGAGAGAGAATTATATGAACAATTCAGAGCAAAGAAAACAAAGTAAAAGCAAACCTACTTCCAGTTCCTCTTCTATTTTCGCTGCTTTCGTAACTATCCTAACCAATTGGCGAGAACAGCAGTAGAAACAGGAGCAACACTACGAGTTCAAA
Source organism: Casuarina equisetifolia (assembly GCA_028551475.1). Lineage (NCBI taxonomy): Eukaryota > Viridiplantae > Streptophyta > Magnoliopsida > Fagales > Casuarinaceae > Casuarina > Casuarina equisetifolia. The sequence continues at coordinate 6,113,222 of CM052361.1, forward strand.
CCTAAGTCAATCTAACAAATTCCTAACCTAGCATTAATTCTTGTTTTCTTTTTTCGTTTTTTTTTTTTTCCTTTCACTAGTCATACCTCGTTTCAACACTATGAGTGACCTACCGTTGGTTCGGGGACTAACCGCGTTTCATCATGTTCTTGAACTCCTCGAAATTCACGTGTGCATCGCCGTCGGCGTCGACCGCGCTGATCATCTTGCAACAGTCGACAAGCGTGCACTTTTCGCCGAGCCGCTTCAGCACGGAGTGGAGCTCGCTAGCAGAGATCAGTCCGTTCTTGTCGAGGTCGTACAAGTTGAAAGCATCTCGGAGCTCTTTGTTATAACTCTCTGAATTATCCGACGACGATCCCCCCAAGTGGAACTCCGCGAACTCCTCAAGGCTGATGAATCCGTCGCCGTCCTTGTCGATATCAGACATTATGCGCTTGATCTCGTCCGACGGAGTCCTCGAGCCTAGCGCATGTAGAATGTCCTTCAGTTCGTCGCACGAGATCTTCCCGTCGCCGTTCTTATCGAATTTGTTGAAGATCTTCTTCACCTCGTCCATAGTGCCCCGACTAGTGCCGTTCGAATCTCTGGAAGCCATTGTCGAAAACAGAGAAAAAAAACTTTAGGTTTTTCTCGGAAAAAAATATTTGTTCATTGTTGGTACGCTTGGTGACTTATATAAGGAAGTCCACGCGTTTTCGTGAATTAATGAGAAGAAAGTAATATCAATTTCCACGCTACGCGAAGGCGGTGATCACATGCGGGCGGCCACACATGTGGTCACGCTCAGTTGGTCAGGGAAATAAGAGTCAAAGGTGGGTGCAGTAATGATCTGACACGTTTGCAGTATAAATGGAATCAGAATCTATTCACGCGTTAACCCTATCAAGCAGAGGGATCTCAAAGCGAACGTCCAAGATCCGGTCCGAGATCTACATAAAAGCGCGTTGGACTTTGGGTCCACAGAGACTATGCTTGTTGCATTTTTTTTAACTTAATTTATACATACACCTCCATTCGATCGTGAAATCAAGATGTTCTAATTAATACTTGTTTCCAAATAAACCAGACACCTAAGTATAACTAAATTATTAAATTAAAATGCCAAACCTTGAAGCTAATATCAATACAATTTATTTTAATATCATTACTTACTTAAAAGATTTATATGCTCAACATGCTTTCTGTGGTGCTTTGGTGTTCCTTTGGCCCCATTATAATGTTTATGCTTCAAGGCACCTGCTTTGAAATTTGTAATTTGAATTTGTGATGTAAATTTGATTTTAATACAATTTATTATATAGTTAACAATTGAACTTAAAAATCTAAACCTGAAATCAAATCTTAACAACTTTTGTTCAAATATTGTTACTAAACTTAAATCTTGAGAATTCATACCTTCTATAGTATCCCGTAAAAAGGTATTGCAATGAGTTTAAGGAGATGAAGTAATTTCCTTATTATTTCTTTGAAAACATATGACAATTCTTATCCAAATCTCTTAGTCTCTGCTGATATCATTTTTTTTTTCTAATTACAACTCATACAAGAAAGGGAAGGGGCAGGCCTGGCTCAATAGCATTTTCTGAGCCAAATCCTGACCGACAGTCCCACCGGTCACGGGTTCAAATCCCCCATTCCCGTTCCCGTCCCCTCCCCGGGTGCATGAGTCAAAAGAAAAATACAGGAGAGGGATAGGAGATTCGAACTCTTCATAAGAAGTTTTACATATATAAATTTATATTTTTAATACATATACTTGATGATAAAAAAATATTTTAGATAATAACGAAAATATTTTTCTATTTACAAAAGCAAATCCTATTTAAATAATTCTTTAAATATGATGATTTTGACAACCAATTTTAATGCATATGAATCTCAGAAAATTTAACGTCTCTTGTGGAAAAGCAGAAAGAATCTAAACTATACAAAAATAACGGATCCTTTTAACTTAATTATGGATATAACATTGATCTTCTCAAATCCTGATTAGTCTAAAATTAATAGTGATTCTTGATCTGGCCCCAAAATATTTGCACTTATTGATTTCGGTAGTTACACGATTTTTTAAACCCCGTAATTAACGTAAATGCTCCCAATGTTAGCTTCTTGACTATTTTGGGAAACCGCTAGAGGTATGTACCTAATGCCCCTTTATCTGGTAAAGAGGAGTCTTTCCCGTCAAGTCTGCCGGGAGCCTCCTTTACGCCTTCTTGTAGGACCTTCTGCTCTCAATTATCCCGGGACAAAGGACTGAGCATCTAACGCTTAGGTCCTTGGTCCTCTTGTCACGGAAACCCATAAGTAGGAGCATACTCTAAGTTAGGTCGCCTAGCTCATTAGTCTTGTAGTAAATTAGGTCGCCTAAGGTTGAAAATACTTTACTATTATCCGGTGAAGAAGATAACCAATTTTTTGATTTTGAAGAAGTAAAAGTATTTAGTGAAGACAAGGATAAACAATCAAGTTTGAAAAGAAAAAAATTATTTTAAAAAAGGAAAAATTGAAGATCCATTATATTCAAAAACATTTGTAAATTATGGATTCAATGATAACAATTATGATTATTATGTAGAAAATATCACAACTAGTGCTTCTATTGGCGGAGTAATTTTTGGGTTGTTCTTAGGAATATAATTTTGAACTTCTAATTTTAACAATTGAAAAAAAAAATCTTAATATCTTTTTCACGTAAAAATTGTGCCTTTTGGTATAAAAGTCATATCCTTTGAACAAAATTTACTACAAATTCTGAGAACATAGTGGAAAGGAAAAAAAAAACTCGTCTATATTATCGCTATTATCTCAATGTAATAATAAATAGAGTGACTCTATTCCTATTGTCATGGGAAAACGATGCAAACTCACCGACCTTGTTTATGAAGTGATTGTGCAAGTTCCTTCACACGTCTAAGAAAAAGAATGTCATGAAGGTGAAAAGTCACAAGGCAATTGAAACAATGGAACGAATATTATTCAAGTATGTATTCTGCATGGGATTTAGTTTAGTCATAAAAAAAAGTTAATAACTCTATTATAAATCAAATCTTTTGAGATATTAGCTAGATATTAATGTGTAGAACTCATTAATAGCTATTCTTACCCTAAATCCTTCAGATAAATCAGGGATAATAGCTGTTCTTACTCCCTTTGGTATAGCTAGGAAGTAAGTATAGAATGAATATATTTTTCTTCTAGAAAGATTGTCTGTCAGTCAAGCCTTATAGGTATTCTAACATTTTATACGAGCTTTCACTCTTATCTTAGGAAGATCTTTATCAAAAAAGCCTCCTAGCAAAATATAATCTCTTGGAAGAAAGCCAGGATAATCTTGTCAAATAATAGGCAAGCGCCTAGCTCATAGAAGTTGCTTAGAATCTCTTGATCTCACATTTGATGCTTTGAGTGTGTGAATGGATCTATGAGTGTCAAAATAAAAATAAAAAAATAAAAAAAAATTATCAAGTAATGTTGAAATTCACAAAATCTTATAAATACAAAATGATAGCAAAAGAAGGATTTTTGTGATATAGAGTATTAGTTGAAAGAAAAAATTTTGCAAATTTTTTATAATATCTATAGGGTTTTTATGAGATTCCATTTGTGATATCTTTATTTGTTTTTAGAGTACATTAATTCTAATAGAAATTAAGATACGCAATTTAATCCCTTATAATTATTTTATTTTACGTCTGTTCAAACTTCTAATAGGTTTTACTAGTAAAACAAGGGTTATATAGTATTTTATATTAAGAGATTATTGACTTGATTTTAACCCAATGTGTAATAAAATGCAATAAAATTATATTTATTCATAAATACCTATGCAAAAGGCTTTTCCACAAGAATTGTATTCTCCAATTACCCTTGAACATCATTGCAAATTAGCTCCTAAATCACGAGTGGTTCATCATTTCTTCTTTTGTTTTTATTTATTTATTTATTTGTTTGTTTGTTTGTTTCAAGCATGATAATGTTATACTATGTGAAGAAACTTTGGGATATGGGTGGATTCAAACTAACTCAAGCTAAGAATCCAACCCATATATCATTCATACCAACAAATAGGAGCTTGGGTCGTAACATGATCCAATGGGCTCAATAAACCCCAAGGGTGACATCACTTTGTTGCAAAGCTATGATTACAGTTTTCATTGAATGCCATTAGTGTAGATGTATAAGCCCAACTCACGCATACGCTAACTCAATGCTGAATTAACTTGTGACTTTTACACTTCAAAGGTAGACAAAGAAATTAATACAAGTGACATTAACAAATAAAAACCAAAAAGGTAGCTGTTAGCTGCGTCCTTAACATTGGTGGTTGTAGCTGGTTGGATTCCCTAAGGTGGACTTGGAATTGATTCTGTCGATGAGATTGAGGAACATCTTAATTCCACGTGGCGACGCAAGAAAGGAAGAGACGAGCAAGAGCATCAAAGGCTGTCCAAAAGGCGTCAAAGGAAGTGACAAACACGACTATTAAGCTGTTCTCTCTCACTCTCCGTCGCAGGCGCACATAGTTTACTGGTTGCCGTTCCTCACTGTCCTCGACCGAAACTAAGCATTTTATCGTTCATTTCCACGGTCAATGTAAAGCTATTAGAGTCTTCCTCCCCTATCCTTCAATTTTAACGCCTTGTCGGAGCTTGCTATTAGTAAGCACACCGAAGTCCCGATCAAGTGCCTTCCTGCTGCAAGCATTTTTTCTTTCCTTTTGAGAGATCGAGATTGCTTTTGCTTGATGGCCCTTCATTCAAGTGCTATCTGCTTCGGTAGTGCCGTCTTGGGCCCTCGTAATTCAACGAGACTTTGTATTCAACGTTCTGGCACACCGTCAGCTTGTTCTTTCAGGCCGCGTGCTTCGATTGATCGGGTGAACCTGCGAGGTACTCGTCCAATGTTTGGTATTTTTACGTTCTTTCTTTTTAGAGAATGGGGTACTTGAGTTCGCTTGTTTTACTTGAAGGAAGAGGGTGTGTGAATTCTTCTTTGTTTCAGTCAAGGCTTCAGCTCAAATCGATATTAATCTGTGTAAGCTAGCAATTCGTGGGCGCTTTTGATATGGAGATATTACTGTCTGTATAAGAACTACGTTGTTGGAGAGAAGGACAATACTTTTAACATAGGAGACCTAAACAGTAAAAATTCTTACATAGGAGAAGATGTGGGGACTGAAAACGAATGAACGGATTTAGTTTTCTTAACTCTGACGGGTGAAATTATCTGATCTTTAAATGCGGCTATCTAAGTGAAAGCTGACCCACAAGTAGCTTGGGGAGTAACTGCAGTAACAAGCTTTTTTAAAACAAATTTTTGTACTCATTGTTAAATAAACAAAATCTGTGTCAGAACATTCTGAAACAGATAAAAAAATGAGTTTCCAGTGACCATTAGGTCCATGTTTTTGAATAAGTAGCTAAAAGCATTATGGTCTGAAGTGTTGTGGGCATGTCTCAATGTGTAAGATAATGTTACCCAACTCAATCTGTAAGACCGAGACAATCTGCTGATTGCTTTCTGTGAATTCTGGAAAATCGGATGGTAATCAAATTTTGACAGTTAATAATTATTACGGAACATTTTGACTGACCACCTGTTTTATAACAGTAACTTACCACTTATGAGTTCACAGAAGTTCAAAATTAGAGTATAGTTGACCTTACCATATGAGTTATTGACGGAAATACTTGCTCGTTTGATCTACTTTGCATTGTCGTTTATAGTGTAGAACTTAAAACTTAACATGTCAAGATCAGCCCTCTTGCTACCTTTTTCACTATAAAAATACAAGGAGTTACCAAAAGGGATGCTGCAAAATAACTTCAGTAATTAAGAAAAGACCAAAGAGTTACACGGATAGAATGTAAGGTCATTGTAAGGTTTCAACTATGTTGAACGCATACTACTGATATTAGCAACCGTATGGTAGATGCTAGCAAGGAAAAGCCGCTTAGGGCCATAATTTACATTGAGTGAGTTAGCCCTGCCCCATCCATGGTGAAGGCAGTTCATCATAGTGATCTGATATGATAGCCAGAGACATTCACAACTAGCTGCATGCCACCTTTAAATCTCAATTGTTTTGATGTCATAGTTACTTCAATGATAATTTTATTTTTTCTTCAAATGAACTGTCTCAACTTTTGTCTTTTAGGAAAAGCATTTTCTGGCGATGGAGTTCCTGAAATAAAGGAATCCCCACTAATTGTTTGTTTTGGCGAAATGCTGATTGACTTTGTCCCAACTATTAGCGGGCTTTCATTGGCTGATGCACCTGCATTTAAAAAGGCTCCTGGGGGCGCACCTGCTAATGTTGCTGTTGGAATAGCTCGGCTTGGTGGCTCATCAGCTTTCATAGGAAAGGTGTACTTCTTATATACTATCCTAGTTTTCTTCGATTTCATCCTTTCTGAGGCATAAGAGAGCGGCAATAACAAAAAAGTGCCCGAGTTTAGTGAAGCTGTTCTTACTTTTGGTTGGTTTGTCTTGGCCCCCTATTTTTGTTCGTCTTTGTGTGTATCAGCGTTTAAAGAGTGTCCTCTGTCTGAGGCTGAACTCTTCTTCCTACCTAAAATACTGACCTGATCATTCATAACCTGCCTGTGACTGTTTCTGAATGACTCAATTGCATCAAACCTTTGGGAGATCTAGAGATCAGATTTCAAGCAAACATGAGTTTGCAATTTATTGACGTTTCTATTTTGATTGCATAATGGTTTGACCTGGAAAGAACAAATGTTCAGACCAACCACAATAATGTAGTAGCTGAACGTCTCTCTTTTCATTAGAATGATATTTCTGGAAACTGGATATAGGGGTTACTTATTTAATAAAATTTAACAAAACATTAGGGAGCTGTCTCTGTCTTGATATTATAACGTCTTTGTCCACAGCCAAGTGAAATGTGGGAGACTGAACCATCAATACCCCATCTGTTCTCTATCCAATTTTCTATTATTTACAGATTTGATACTCCTATATCTTCTGTTGAAAGATCTAAACTCTTTTGTTCTCTGAAAAACGATTTTTAAACTTTATCTATATCCTCTCATTTATTTGATTCTACACTTAATGTTAACAGGTTGGTGAAGATGAATTTGGCTACATGCTTGCTGAAATATTGAAGGAGAACAATGTGAACAATGAAGGGATGCGTTTTGATCCTGGTGCACGAACTGCTTTAGCATTTGTCACTTTGAGGAATGATGGGGAGCGTGAATTCATGTTTTACCGTAACCCCAGTGCTGATATGTTGCTTCAAGAATCTGAACTTGATTTTGATTTAATTAGGAAAGTAAGTGAAAGTTGCTATTGTACATTTCTGTATAAGGTAAAACTGAAAATTTAATATGGGAAGAAGATCATAATTTGTCTTATAAAGGAAACAGTTATGGAACATGCATTTCTTGTTGTAAGTTAATTGATTCAAGCATCCTATTGATTATTCTTGAACTTTATAAATTTAATTTCCTATAATTGATAGCATTTGACGACGAACCTCCAATTCTACAAACTTTATTACATCAGTTCCACCATGTATACATGTTAGATATCCTTTTTGTTATGTCATCTAGGATCAATGTTTATTTCAATTGAGATCACCATATTAGGGACCTATTTTCTGTTCTCAAAATTGACAGCCATTTTCATAGTCATGTCCTTCTTATCCTCATTCTCGCGCAAGTGTTAACCAATGACTTTTATGTGACTTGTGAGTTTTGATATATATTACTGATGTGTCATTTTCTGAAAACCCATCCGTTGTAGGCGAAAATCTTCCATTATGGTTCTATTAGTCTTATTACTGAACCATGCAAATCAGCACACGTTGCTGCAGCAAGAGCTGCAAAGGATGCTGGTGTGTTACTATCGTATGATCCCAACCTGAGGCTTCCATTGTGGCCTTCTGCAGAAAGTGCAAGAGAAGGAATTTTGGGTATATGGGACACTGCAGATATTATCAAGGTAGTCACCCTCATAGAAATGTGAATTATGTAGTTGGGGTTCAAAATTGATTTTTCTTGTCCTTTTTCCACAAGCAAAGACAAAAAATTAATTTCTCTTATTATTTCCATGAATCTAGATCAGTGAAGAAGAGATTTCCTTTCTAACTAAAGGGGAGGATCCATATGATGATGCTGTTGTTCGAAAATTATTTCATCCAAATCTTAAATTACTCCTTGTTACTGAGGGCCCAGATGGTTGCAGGTATTACACTAAGGTAAGTTCCCCAAATATAATCTTTCTTCCAACTCATGTACCTTTGTCTCACTCTGACTCCCCCTTCTGTGTGCATGAATAACAATCTAGTAAGTAACATTAATGTTCCTGTTAGTGTTTCACCTTCGCTCCTCCAGAAGTGTCAATTTAGACTTCTTTTCTGAGCAAGATAGTTCTTTCCAGAGATGAAAAGATAACGCCATATTATTCTGCAGCACTTTTGCATGAGTCACAAAAGAAAGCGGAAATGACATGAATTTTCTTTTTCTTATCCTTATAAATAAAGCCTGATTTTCTAGACTGCATAACAAAGCGATACAGCAGTTTCCACTGATTTTAATATTGTACGATGGTCACCTCGCATATGCTGTCATCTTCCTAGCATCTTTCCATATTTTTATTTCAAGGAGTTGAAAAATCATCATAAAAGCAAAAAATCAGAACAGTTTTGTTATGCATAAATGTTTATACGATCAGTTTTCATGAGTTCAATTTTTGGTCATTCAGCATTCATGCACTTTTCCTTGCACTTGGGTCGTCTCTGACAAGAAATTTGGGCATGTCTTGCAATTGCGTCGTGCATTATCTTTCTGCAGGAATTTAGCGGTAGAGTCAAGGGCTTGAAGGTGGATGCTGTGGACACAACTGGTGCTGGTGATGCTTTTGTTGCTGGCATATTATCGCAATTAGCTGTTGATCTCTCCTTGCTTCAGGTACTGTTTTTCAGATATAGACAACTTATAATGCTTTTTAGAAGTCAATAGTCTGGTACTTCCTATGTCTTTCTGCTTGAATTTTTGAGGCTATGGCTAAGCCCAACCTAAGGAGGCATCCGAGATTTGTGTAGGTGAAACTTATTTGGCTACAGACTCTTTTTGTATTAATCGTATAATCCTTGCCATGACCATTATCATCGAATGAATTGTTGCCCCAACTATTTGGATCTGTCATATAGTGCATTGCACAACCATAAGTGAAGAGCGACTAGCCCTAGGAGAAGAAGGTGGCTGTTTCCAAAGGTATATGCTATCAAATCAGCACAGAAGTTAGTTAGTCTTGAAAGAGTTAGACCATCACTTTTAATATATTCTGGAACTAACAGATTTTAGCATGTTCTGCATTTTTATCAGTATGCTTGGAAAGTCCAGATTTTCTGCCCAATACCTCCAATAAGGCTTAAATCCCAATGTCAGTTTTCTCAAATTTCCAATTCAGGTCCAAGTACAGCTGACCTGAGATCAAACAAATCCTCAGCATTAGTTTCTAGAAGGCAAAATCCCGATTACAGTTTCAATTGTGGCCTAATCTTTATTAGAGTAAATATCCAAACTATGTACATAGAAATAAAATTTCTCAGATATCAACAATGCTGCCTTACATGTTTCTCAGTTCTTATCTTATTTGTGTTGTTAGTTCACATGCATTCCTCCTCAATCTTAAAGCTGATTTCGAGCTCAGTGTCATGCTGCTTGATTCTCGCATCTCAATCTGTTTATAGATAAATTTAACTAGGTCCTCATCCCTGATAGTGTATGTTGCTGTATGACAAATTAATTTCTGGTGTATCTGGTTCTAAATTGTAGAAAGAAGATTTACTGAGAGATGCTCTCAAGTTTGCTAATGCTTGTGGTGCATTGACTGTGACGGAGAGAGGTGCAATTCCAGCTTTGCCAACTAGAGATGCTGTGCGTAATGCCATATTTCAGTCTGTAACATAGATTGCCATATTCCAATCTCTGTATTCATGTGAGTAAATTCCTGTCTCCTGGCTATCTGCTGGAACTCGATGATGATAATTCTGAATAAACAAAATTTTAGAAGAAATAATCTAATGACAGGAGTTATTTCCTTTTTGTATTATTAACCTTCATCTATTAACAGTAGTTATTTCAATCCTGCAGAGTTTGTCATTTTTCTAAAGAGCATTTTCTAAACATTTACGCTGAGAAATACCAGTGCTATGGTATTTCCTTTGTTGATGTCTGAAGCATACATTATGTTGCGGTTTGCATCGAAGCCTGAATGTTTTGATTGGTTTATACTTGATGAATTTTTTTAATTTGTCAAGTTGCTTAATGACCTGGAACATAATTTTGAGAGATTCCAGGAATCCTGCCTGGTAAGATGAAGTCGTTCCGGGTGGAAAAGAGTACTGAAATCTAGAAATACTGATCCTATGGTCTTCTCTGTGGATATTGACATCTTAGCATCTGAAAATAACTAATGCAGAAGTGGAGCAACATCAGACTTAAACATAGCAGAACCCTTAGCCCCTGCTTTTGCCAAGCAATGCGAGGGGCAGTTGCACTTTGGTAGGTGTGTTCCCCAGTCATCATCATTAAAGCTTGACCTCCCTCACATTCTGGAAGTACACCAACCAGATTGTACATTAGGTTACTCTACCAAGAGGTTCACAACAATGAACCGGGTAGTAGCAAGCAACCATAATGAGTGGACTCTTCTTATTGAGTAAAATTCCTAGTTCCCTTGAATGAAACTTAACGTTCATATTCCTTCAATGATTACCCTAATGGTGGAGGCTACAATTCTAGACTGAAAATCTTCATTACAGGCCTTTTGAAGATCTTCAAAGACATCTTAGCAATATAAAGGAATTGAAGAATTTCAGTTGCATCTTATCGACCATTAATTTTTAATAAAAACAAATTGCTCAGCATTTTAAACAGAAGATAATTCCACTACTACTGCTGAAGTAAGTAAAATGACTTCCAATTTAAATTTGAGATCTCACATCTCAAGGAAAGACAATATCTAGGCGGCAGCGCAGATTTCACTTGGACAGCACATCTAACCTTCCCTCGGAGCTAGGAGACTGTTGTGAACCAGTCCCACATTGGTAAGGCGCCTAGGAAAAGTGTGCCTTATTAGTGTGCTTTGGCCCTCTAAGCTTGTCTTGATCAAGGTTTTCTCGTGGGCCTTCAAATCAGGGGCAACAGTTGACTACACTACTGCTCGACAGTCCACGGCAGCAAGGTCAAAGCCACTGGTTTAGCAGTCCCTCTAGTCGACGGCAGCGTCAATGAAGTAGTTCGTGCTGGTCAATAGAGTTAAGCCTTTTGATAAACTAGTTGTAGATTATAATAAGTGGCATTAAACCAAATATCACGTCCCAAGTTTAAATCTCAACTCATGCTAACTTATAAGATGAAGTTTTGCCAAATGAGACCAAGTTTGTAGGACTGCCAAAAAAGTAGTTAAAAAAGAGAGACACGAGGCTAAGCAAAATATAGACAAGGTAAGGGGCTAGAATTAGTATGGGTCGCTTGGAATATAGGCCGTTGTAGGTTAGCTACCAGAAAATCAACTCGGAAGCATGATAGAATATAATAATCCTAAATAAAATAATTCATAATTAATCAACAAGTTTAGACTTAAAAAAAACAAACACATGTTTAATTTTTTTTTTTTTAGTGAAAGGTCAAATTATATGTCACCCGTAAAAAAATTTATAAGATTGTTCGATTATAAAATATCATCATTTAAGCTCAAATATTGCACTTAAGAAATTCCAAAGCTCTTGTAAAAATTTATTACAATTTGTAAGCTTAATTCTTCTGGTAAATAAAATCTTTCCTCTTACATCCTTTTTGATTTTAGCAATAATGATTGAGTTATCTAGACTTGTATCGTTGAATCTTCTTCTATTTCTTTCGCTCCAAATGTGATACAATACGCCTTAAAAGATATACTAAGCAAAGTTGCTACAAAACTCTTCCTCTTAACACTCTTGATCATTCAACATATTTCAGCTCTCCAATGTTTAATTCTTCTAGTTAATCCATTCATGCCTAACAAAGCCTTCCAAATGTAGTTTGTGAACCTGCACTTAAAAAATAAATGTTTATGTGATTCTTCTTTTTGTTAGAAAATGTTGCATCGTAGATCCACTGAACTATTCCATTTAGCCATCCAATTTGCTATAGATAGTTTGTCTTTCAAAGTAATCCAACAGATAAAATTATACTTTGATACTCCTTCTTTCCAAACAAATGTTGTCCATTCAGTATCTTTTCTGCATAACTTTTGGCAATATTATATTCTGAGTCCGTCACTAGTTATGTGAGTTTACTTCTTACTTATAAAATATTCCTAAAACTCCAAGCTAGTGATCCTTTCATCTCAACTTCTAATACATTCATTTCCTTCAAATTTTTTGTTATCATTCATTTAACCCATAAAGAGTTTGAATTGGGGTGCACAAGAGACCATAAGAGTTTTCCAATTGCCACCTTATTCCAAGTATGAATATCTATCAAACTTAATCCTCCAGAAATTTTAGGCCAACAAACTTCTTTCCATGCCATTTTTGTTACACATCGTCCATTAGATTTACCTACCCAAAAAAAGTTCTAATCTTTTTTCAATTTCATAAAGAGTCTGTTTTGGCAATAGAAAAATTTGCATCCAATATGTTTGTAATAAGAACAGAACACTTTTTGCTAGTTGCAGTCTCCCCCCATAACTAATATGCTTAGACTCCCAACCTTCAATTCTCCTCAATATCTTTTCTGTCAGGATAGTACAATCTAGGTTAGAAAGTCTTTTAGTAATCAATGGAACTCCCAAGTATTTTATAGGAAGTTGGCCTTCTTAGATAAGAATATGATCAAGTATTAAAGCCTTTGCTTGTTCAAACAAGCCTGAAGAGAAAATTTAACACTTTTCTGGATGCATCTTCAAACCTGTTATATCTTCAAACTCTTGCATAGCATCTAGTAAACACATTATAGATTCAATATCTTCATAAGCAAATAGAAAGATATCATCAACAAAGCATAGATGAGTGATCTTCTCTTTAGCGCCTTTCTAGTGAAATTTAAACCTTTCTAAATATACTTTCTTTTCTATAATTCTGTTAAAAATCTCCATCACAATAACAAAGAGAAAAGGAGAAAGAAGGTCTCCTTGTCGAAGTCCCTTTGCCCCCTTAAAAAAACCTATATGAGAACCATTGATATTCATAGAATATCCAACAGTAATGATACAGCTTTCAATCAACAATCTAAATTTATCTGAAACTTCAAAACTTTCAGAGTATTTAGGATTGCATTCCAGTCTATTGAATCATATGCTTTCATAATATCAACCTTAATTGCCACCCTTTTCCCATGAATATCTTTGTAATAAATGTGTATTAACTCTTGACATAACAAAATATTTTTTTTAATGTTCCTTCTTGGCACAAAAGCTGTCTAACAAGAATGTATGAAATGAAGCAAAGCTAGACTTAATCTTTCTGTCACAATTTTAGATATGATCTTGTACAACACATTGCAACAAAAGATTGGTCTAAAATCTTTTGTATTAGTGGCATTAATTTTCTTAGGGACAATGGAGATTACTGTTGAATTTATGCTTCGCAGTAGCTGTCTCCTCTAAAAGAAAGCTATAACTGCATCTTCTATGTCACTCCCTATAATACTCCAAGCTTTCTTAAAGAAGAAGCTATTATATCCATCAAGACTTGGAGCTTTGTAATCACTAAAAGTATTAATGACCTTTTGTATGTCTTCTCTTTGAACATCTACTATAAGGCTTCTCTTTGTCTCTTTGAAATTTTCATGAGAAATAACTCTCTTAATTTTGTTTCTGATGGTTGAAGTTGGTTTGCCCTCCCTAACAAGTTTTGATAGTAACTTAGAATTTTGTTCTTTATCATTTCAGGATCTTCAGTAAGTTGCCCATCATCTATTTCCGACTTAACCATGTGGTTTTTTGCTCTCCTCTTCATCATGCTTCTAAAAAAGACTTTACTGTTACAATCTCCTCTTTTAGCCAAGTGTTCCTTGATTTTTGCTTCATAAGTATCTTGTAAACAAATAACCAACATTAAAAAGAAAATTATAATGTATCTTGTAAGCTTAAACAATGTTCTACTCAAAGGTTAAGAATGCCTTGGTTAAATTGAAACCAAGCCAATCTCAATCCCAAGTTCAAGACATTAAAATCCCCAACTCTTTTGCCTAAAATAAAAAGTGAAAAACAGTTCCATTCAATGAAGTATTTGAAGAGAGGTGGCTCTTGTCTTTTTACTTCTTGTTATCTTCTCAACGTCTTGCTTAGCCACGGTGTGAATACGCAAGAGAGTGTCTAAGTAGCCTCGTCTAAATTTTTGCATGCGCCATGTGGATGGAACTTTTCAACCACTTTCAGGAAGTTTACTACTTTTGCCTTTTATTAAAAAAGGAAAAAGGGGGTAAAAAAAAAAAAGAGGAAGAAGAAGTTGGGAGTTACATTTGGTAGGTGATCCGAGTCTTCAGCTAAGACACCTAGAGTGAAGGACGACCTCGCACTACGCAAAACATTCTCTTCAGAAAGAACTCCCTCGTCCTATATAAACCTAAACCGATACCAGGAATCAGTATCACAATGACAACAACATCAGAAGTAATGGGTGACGATCAAGTGGACAAGAGTGTCACGAAGACAACAACAGCAGAAGCAATGGATGACGATCAAGTGGACAAGAGTGTCACAAAGACAACAACAGCAGAAGCAATGGGTGACGATCAAGCGGACAAGGCTAAACGTGATCAGGCCAAAGTGGACCAAGAATTACGGGAGAAACTTTTCAAGCACCTTGACGCCAATAATGATGGTAGTATCTCTGCACAAGAGCTTGGAGATGCCCTGGAAAATTTTGGCTTGGTGACTGTGGATGAGGTGCAAGGTATGATGAAGGAGCTTGACACTGATAAAGACGGGCATATTTCATGGCAGGAGTTCACGAATTTCGCTCTTGCTAATTCTGGCTTAGTGAGGGACGTTGCTAAGTTATTTATAAAGCAGGAGAAATAAAGAAATTATATGCATGTAGATGATAAAAGATCACCTTCTAAAATTCTCTGCCATTGCCCAATGCATACATTAATAGCTCCAAAATTTTTAACAACTAATAACTGTTATTGTCATTTATTATCATTTATTGTATTGATTAGAAATTGTGTCTAAAATGAGGATATAATTCTATTTTGTAACAAAAAATGACATATTATCTCAAAAATATATTTTTCTCTCATGTGATATTGTAACAGGACCAATTGGCCTGTGATAATGGTAATTTGTCTTCTTTTTCTTTTCTCTTTTTTGTTTCTTTTTTACTTTTGGATTTTCTTTTTTGTTTCCACTACTTTGTTTATACTGGAATTCTTATATTCACATTCAAGTATGTAATTATGTTTTTCAACAATTTTAATGTCTCTATCTGTTGTCAAGTTTTCTCATCTCCATTTGGATTTTTCTCAACAGACTTTGTTTTTGGTAGCTGAACTGTCACCGCTTGTGTTGCAATATCAATGGAGGTTTGACCCTAATATTGTAACCAGTGTTTCCTTGCCTAAGAAGACGCACTATCGCTCAAATAGGCCCTCATCCTGGGAAAGGTTTCGTTATAGAATACACATGCATGTACATCAAACCAAAAGCAGAAAGAATCCCATCCTCCAACTGCCCAGAACATGCCATCCTATTTGGATTTGGTCAAATAAGATGGTTGTAATCTCAGTTCTTTCAATACCAAAATAAAAGTAATACACCACATGTTCAAGCCCCTATTGTTTATACAGTTGACCTGATTCTGGCCAATGGCCGTTGTTCATGGGAAGGACGGCTTGTTTTGCTCTCAAATTGGGTGAGCAGAGATCAATAATTCACAAAAGATAACCTTTTTTAAGGTTTCAATAATAGCTAAACCATTTGGCAGGACTACCGTTGAACGAGGCTCAGGGACCGGACTAGAAAGGATCTATTACACGTTTCACTCTGAAAACAGGGACTGGTAAAATGGAAGATATGTACACACCGATCGTTCATGAGACCCCTATTCCTATTTACAAGTTCAACGCTTCAAGTTCTAAGTTCTAGCACTCCCTTCAAGCAAGCAACTTTTGAATAATGGGAAAATTTCACAAAGTTCAAACCATAATGCCTCATCGGCAGAAAAAGTTATCGTCATCCTCAAATTCAGACACTCCTAGCATTGCTAAAGCTAAATGACTCCTCATCTCACTGTTTGTTTGCTGTAGTTGAGGGTAACAATCTATGACGCACCCATTTCCAAGAAAACCAGACTTCTTCCTTTTAGATAAAATAGGTGACTCTTCACCTCTCAATATTGAAATAATCTCACCAATGCCAGGCCTCCGAGATTCTTCGCTGGTTATGCAGGAAGCTGCAGCTTCAATCATCCGTGCTATTTGGTTTGAATTCTTTAAGCTGCATTTCAGCTGAGGATCGAGTAGCTCTTCAATGGCTCCTTTCCCCATCTGCAAGAGGGGTTTCGCCTGGAAAAGAATGTCAAGCATATTACTAAAAATTCACTTTTCACAAGCATATCAAGCAGACGTATTAATAAGGATTTAGAATGCTTGACAAAGAATCTGTTCAAGCATTATATCCATTAAAGTATTCCCTCAATGGTACCATTAGTAACCTCAAGGATGAGGCTTCATTTGTTCTGCTAAAGATA
Organism: Casuarina equisetifolia; assembly: GCA_028551475.1. NCBI lineage: Eukaryota > Viridiplantae > Streptophyta > Magnoliopsida > Fagales > Casuarinaceae > Casuarina > Casuarina equisetifolia. Next base: position 6,129,936 of record CM052361.1, read on the forward strand.
AAGTATGTTTGCTATCACATTTAAAATTGATATGCACACTTAATTTTGAATCGAGTAATGCAAATACAGCCTGCCTATGTCATGGAATGTAAAATAAAGGAAGGCACTGTCATCCATTGTGAGAATTGCAGTTTGCAAAACTAGTGAAGGATTTCCACTATAGTTTCCCCTCTTTTCCCTTCGCTCTTCCCTGAAATTTCCAAGTTTGTAAGTCTTTGACATATAACGATGTAGTTTCCTCGTACATACTAAATTTTATTGTACTTTATGTCAAAAACTTTGTCGGAACTACTCATGGAGAGCGCTGGGTTTTGAGGCTTCACAGGCCAAACACATAATTTTGACCTATATCAATCTATATGAGAATCTGTCAAGTGCAGACCAAACCAGTTTTAGGCCACTGAATCACAAAAGCACTCGTCTAAGAGAAGCCTTGACGAATTTCTGACTGAATTAACCATCACCGACACTAAAACCATGTAACAAGGGGATTTCTTGCATTCTAAATACAGACCAAACATCATGAACTCAATCCAAGATGGCTCTAGTAATTTCTTAGTGGATTTAAAACGGACCCTGAACTATTTCTTCTGCAAAATTCAAAATCGAACATGCAGCAACAAATAGTTTTGGAAAAGGCAAAAACAATTTACAATCAGAAATAAATAATACCAGATTCGCTAACTATACACCGAGGTAATAAATACCACCCTTTTATTCCAACCCCCATACAGAGACGCCTGCATTTAAAGAAAAAACTGTTGGAACAATCAAAATAACATATCGCTACGAAGACAGATCAATGGATGAGATTTCACAGTATATCAAGCTGTTTACAATTAAAGTCGTTGGCCAGATGGAAGGAACTTATGTTTGGTCATTTGGGTTATTGTCAAAACTAGTTTTTTGGACAACTTCGTTTGTCCAACAAGGGTAGCAAGTAAGAGCAACTAGTACACCCCATGGAACTTAAGGAAACTCCAAAAGAAGTGATTCTTTAACCTACCCATAGCACCAAGTTCTCTTCTCCAGGGGGCCTTCTTGCATCGATTGGCTTCCGGCCAGTTATGAGTTCCAGTAGGACCACCCCAAAAGCATATACATCGGTTTTATCTGATACTTTCCCGTGCTGGAAGTACTCAGGAGCCAAATAACTGTTCATATCTTTTCAAATTCAGTTAATAAGAAACACAAGACTTTTATGTAACAATAAATGGGAAAGATTTCCCTTCTTTTCGTTTTTCACTTAATAAGCTCCTTTGAGATCATACCCAAATGTTCCTTTGACAGTTTTGCAGAGGAAAGGAACCGAAGGTGCAGCAGTCCATGTGGCTAATCCAAAGTCGCATAACTGTAAATAGCATTAACAATAACTGTAAATACCACTGATCGAGTGCGAACCGAAATCAATTTCAAAAGAAAACACTTTTCTACCTTCGGTGTCTTCTTTGAAGAAAGAAGAATGTTGGAGGGCTTGATGTCTCTATGAACAACACATCTCTCAGTTCCACTATGTAAATAAGCTACTGCCTCCGCAATTCCTATGGCAACTTTATATCTAACAGACCATGGAAGGGAAGAACCACCTTTCACACCCTTCTTTTTTCCTGTAAATGTGTTTTTTAAAAATTAACTTCGACTTCATACCATCCATACCCAATTACCTTTTGAAAGATTAAAAAGACATACCGTGCAAATGGCGTTCTAAGCTTCCACCAGAGACATACTTGTACACCAAGAAAAGGCCCTCCTCTGGATCAATACAAAAGCCCACCAGAGGAACAACATTTTGGTTGTGAAGAGAACTAGCAATCATCAATTCTCTACAGAATGCCTTCGCAGATTCCTTGTCTTCCTTATCCAACCGTTTAATCGCCACGGCCGTCCTCAAAAGCCCAACTCTTCCCCGAAAAACATAGCTCAAAGCCCCTCTTCCCAAAACTCTGCCTAAGCATTACAACAAAATCAATTACAATACATTAAAAAAATTACCAAATTTGATTCACCCAAAAGAAACCCATTAAGGTACCTTTGGAGAAATTGCGAGTGGCCGAAAGAATTTCACCATAGCTGAATCTGACCAGAGTATTGGCCACAGGGGATATGCTTCTTTCCAATGACTCCATCCTGCGCCACTTTAGCTCACTTGCTCGAGACTCAGTCATTCCACTATCCAAATTTACCATCAAAACTGTGGCAGCAGTGGAAGGATTCATGTTGAGAGACTCAAGCTCAACCTGAGAGCAAAGACTGAACCTGAAAGATGAGTGAACCGATTGCGGGTCAGCACCTGTCAACTCTGCGCCACAACCACCAGACTCTGCTAGCAACCATGCCTTGTTGTGTTCCAAATTTCTGTCTTTGATGTTGTTGTGTTGGTCAGCTTGGCTCTGCTTCTTGCTAGAGCTCCGCCTGAGGCGAGCTGGTATGACACAGGCCAACCCAAGTTCCCAAATCATCTTTCTCAGAATGGACTTTAATTTGAACTCCTCATAGCGACTGTATTGATTTGCAACTAAAGAGGAAGAGTATAAGGCATCTGGGCTGCTAGGCGGCTCCCTAGAGCTAGTGCAAGTGCCTTGGAGAATACCCATTTTGACGCAGATCTCAATGAAAGGGCACAGAATCCCAGAAACCCAAAGGAGAGAGAATGATAAAGAAAAGTAGCGTGAGAACCCAAAAAAAAAAAAGAGCCAAGGACGGAAAAAGTGAAAGCTGCTTTGCTTGCAGGGTGGGAGAAAATTTGCCAACAGAAAAAGAGGCACCACGAGAGATGGGAATGCGGCCTTAATTCTGTGTATATAACGTGGAATTAGACAAGAGAAATGGAACATTAAAGCAGGGGAAGGTAGGTGAAAATGTAGGGATTGGACAATTATGTTCCCCAAGCAGATTTCAGATCAAAGCATGGGTCATATATCATGTGGCATTAGTTTATGGATTATGCGATTATTTTATGGAGAAGGAGAACGTGAAAAGTGCTGACAGAGAGAGAAAGAGGCACAAACAGAGGGCTCTTAATGTTAAGCACAAAGTAAAAGAGTTAGATTCTCGTTGTTAAGGACAAAGAAGACAAGCGTCGAGGTAAATGACACTGCAAGCGCGGACTTTCTGCATAATTTGGATGTTAGCAGAAGAAAAAGAAGAAAAAGAGAATGAAAGAGGTAAAGAGAAAGCAGAGGCTTGTAGCTTTTAATGGAGTTTCACTGGTTGGACCATGTAGTAGGTACCCTCCAGCAATCACCTAAATCACAAGCCATGGGGACAAAGATAGTGAGAACCAGACTTTCAATCTTTCTTTTTGTATTTTGGGTTCGGTAAGGCTGGGTGGAATGATGATGGGAAGAGAAAAAGAGGAAGCTTGTGGCTTTGCCGATTCTCTGAGAACAAACTTCATTAATAAACTCAGATGACTTTGGAGTTCGGTGACCGGCCGACACCATCCAACGCCCAACAACCCTGCTTGACACCTCAGCTTAGCCGGGAATTGTCGGGAAGCCTGTCCTGCTGAGCTTGGAAGTTCGCCGCTTGAGCCATCGTTCTTAATCACATTGGGTTGTGATTCTAGTGTTAATATGGATAAGAAAAAAAAAGTTATGGGAATAACTCGGAGTTGCAAATTCTTGGAATATCTCCACCATAGGTTTTAAAGTAGGTTTGTACAAATATTCTTCAGTCACCAACAAAAAGTCCTGAGAGAATGACTGGTTTATAAAAGTAGTTGATCGTCTTTTAACCATAGAAGGTTATGAACTATCTTCATGTTCTTAACCAAATGATTTAATCTATTCAAAAAATCCTAAACAGTGGTTGAACAACCTCCTCCACTTGGAGAAAGTTTTAGCTATCATAATAATATATATGAACATATTCTGGTCATTTTTAAAAAACTTGAAAGATGAGTGAGAGTAGAGTACTAACGTAGATAGGAACATAATTTAGTTAAAAACAGGTATTGATTGAGACCTCTTAGTCTTAGGTTTAATATAGTGTATAAGTAGGTGTTTAAAAAAAAAGAGTATCGATGAGAGGAATAAAATATACTTTAACTTTTTTATTATATTAACTGCACGTTAAAGGGAAGGGATTAGCACGATGTTTTGACCAATTCCGCAGGTTCTTATTTTCTTTCACCAGCAGCCACTTAAGCAAGAAGACTAGACTTTTAGCATAAAGTTAGCTTAATTTTGATCACAGAGATACTCTATGAGTAATAGTTGCAAAGTCTAAGCATTTGCCTCAGGAATTAGGCATCCTCCCTTATAAGTTATTCAACGAAGTCTTGCACACGCAAGTATGATTTTCTTTCTAAACAGTACAAGGAAAACAAACTATATCAAGAACAATGCCAATTGTTACCGGTTCACGCCATGTACTTGAGTCTTTTATGACAGCCAGCCAAAGAATAACCTCATGGACCATTTGAAGATGTTGATGTGTGAAGGATTCACCAACTTTATTACCTTATTGGGTCCTATAATCAGTCACAATTTATTATGCAGTTGATTCATAGTAATTTAGAATATTAATTAGTTTACTTGAAGGCTTCTTCCCATATTCTTCCTTCCTTACAGAACAACTCGACTCTCATGAAATAATGACATGTAACATGGGTTTGCAATTGCATAAATATTTTAGGAGCTTGAGCTCAAGCCACGCTGAGGTAGCTAGGTATTTCCTAATTAAAATTAATGGGAAGTCATAATTGTTGACGAAAAGAATATTGAATTAGGTTCCCTACTTTTTATTCTCTGATACCGATGGAGGACAAACTACTGGCTGATAATTAGGATTCTGATACGGTTGGCCACTTCCAAATGAGAAATCTAAGAGAATTGCATAATCATGAAGATGATGAACCTTGCACGTCTACCAGCTGCTGGTAGCCCAAGAGGTCTTACCCAGATTAATGATGATCATAAATCTTATTCTTAAAGAATTCTTTCACATGAATCTTCTCAATAACCCCTGTGACTCTTGCGCAACCGGAGCCATTGTTGTCCTCTCCACGTAGTGCTCAAGTTCCCGTTGCCTGCGGCGACGGGTCCCCTAACAGCAGCACAGTTGAAGAAGATTCTGTTCGTCTGATTGCTGCCTCGAAACCACCGGTTATTGTAATCTTGTCTTAGTCGACATTTTTTGGTCCGATCTTCGGCCTGTTCTTTAACATATCCTACCTTTGTAGGTTTCTTTTTGTCTTTTGATATTTTTCTCGACCAAAAGTAAGGGGAAAAAAGAAAGGAAGACTAACTTTATGTTGATGAGACTTCAACAGATCCTATCACGCTTGGGAAATAAAAAGGAACCCATCAATATCTTAATCGTCCCGGCAACAACAAAAAAGGATGCTTTTTTCTTTGTCGTGATTGAAAATAACAATTAGGGTAGATTTAGGATAATAGGCCAGAGGTCAACCTTCCAATCAGAGATACTATTTGTCAAGAACCACTGTTTAGAGACCAATTATCCTGATTTGCTTTGGGACAAATGATCGTACCACCCACTCTAAACATTCATTCGGTGTCTCTTAGCCGCTAGCATAATAGCTGCCATATCTTGTAGAATATTTAGCCGTCCACTGGCTAGGAAGGACCCGAGAAGAGAGTCCACATCAGTAAATTCTACATGAGAAACCTCCGCTTGGAAGAGCATCGCATGCATAGTTTCGAGGACATTGTATTTGGGAAAGTACCTTTGCTCCTGACAGAAGGTCATATAGTTCTAGCGACCCTTGGCCTCAAGGTCGCAAATTAGAGCCATTTTGATTTGGGAATTTAAGAATTAGGTGGCCCGATTCATGAAGGAGATATTGCTGACACACAAAATGAGAGTCAACTTCTGTATGTATGGCTTAGTTATCGTAAGACATCACTATAAGCAATATGAACCACAACTTTGATTGTCCCAATGCTGGCAAATAGCAATAAACAAATGACCTGCACTAGTCATCCTTACTAGAAAAGCCTTGACGTCAACTTGTGTAGGGTTTTGTGCTTCGGCGTTAACCGAGAAATAAAGAATCATAAAGGAAAGGAAAACAATGGATGTTGTCAATTTGCTATAAGATCTCTAAGAGAGTCATTAATCAGCATGAAAATAAATATACAACTTCAGGGATGAATTACAGAATAAACAAAGCCACCCTTCAGCATGCCATGGAGATTCCCTTAGGCAACTACGCAACAGTGCTGAGACAAGTCAATAAGATGCCGGGTATGGATATTATATAAACATCAACTTCGTTGATTGCACTTCTGCTTTTCTTATTTTGACTGGAAAAACTGTTCAAGCGAAGCTTCTAAGTTAACAATAGAGTAAGACGAAGAGCATGTCATACCAAGAACGGGTGCATGCCGTTTACCACTAAAAATGTGACAATATTCCTTGTGCTCCCTCAGAGAAACATTATAGAGGTAGACCATGTGCTACAAGAAAAATATATTGGTCAATCTAATTGCCTTCTCTCATGTTTAAAAATTTCAAGCCAAAACATAATGTTGTTCCCGAAACTTCTTGATCAGTCGAGCACATGATCATGTGCTAATGGCTCAATAGTCCTTTTACGGTGGATCACAACCATGTTAGAGCCCTAGTTTTTTGGTTCTCCAATTTGATTTATAAAGCATGAATCCAAGATTCAAAACAGCTTATGAAGCCTCAACAAATGATTCTTACGGGTAAGGTGCGTGCATGGGTGTGTATTAAAAATAAAAATTTTTCCCAAGTACATCAGCAAAAGAAACTAGCTTGAGAGAAGAAAATTATTGTATCATCTCGGACTTAAATTCAAAGTCTGGTAAAGAATATCATATTCCCTTTGCTTTGAATTGCTAAAAACAGACAAATGCAAGCCCTTACGTGCACGCTGAGGAGTTTGGCCTTCCCTAGATTTGATTTTTCTAGGCCGGTAAGTTCAAATTCTAAGATCCAACTAGCAAAGGAGCTGTCACACACAACTATAGCAATTTGAAATTCCACTGGAGTAAGATGCGGACTATAACCTCAATTTATGTTAAAGGATTGAATCAGTTCTTGGAGTCTGGAATTATATTGATTCAATTCTTAGTTTTCACAAATCAAAGATGTGTGTTGTGTACCCCTACATCAAGTTGATCACTTCTTACAAATTTCGTACGTGCATTTATGGGACATCTTGGACGCTTTGATTTCGTCTTCATCTAAAGGACCCAAAAGAAGAAAAGGATGGGAAATGAGGAAAGAGCGTTTGGTTATCCACAACTTGACTAAACAAGTAGCTAAACATTTAGGAACAAGTTTCACCTTAAAGGTTAATTTTACGGGTGGTTAATCCACTCTTACAAACTTGTCAAATTGAAGACTTTAACAAACCAAAAGGCGTAAAAAAGTTCAAAATATTGTCCTTAAAATTCAATGATGCAGCATCACCCTAGCAAATCCCGGATGACTTGAATACAATTACCAAGATGCACTATATGGAGAGAAAAAAAAATCCTTCCACTTGAAACGTGCAAGTAAATGGAGTAGTTAGGCCAAACTTGTTCATCCAATGGATGAAAACGTACTTAGATTTTACCAAAAGGATTTCAGCATGGTAATGGAGTCCGAAGTCCCTGAGGTCCAATCACACAATATCCAAAGAAAAGAATATGTGTTGTAGGGAGCTCCTAGGTCCACGACTGCCTTGATCCTTAACCTATGGGTATGGGCATAATTTCGTAGACTATCATGACGTACAGGCGTTAAAGTGCTAGGTATGTGATGTGATGCATTACCTTGCGAATGGACCGGAATATTTAACTTCTATTACCTTCATGCAAAGTGGGAATCATAAATGCATTGATGGTTCAGCATGTGATTCATAGTGAGATGATTTAACTATTACGGGTCCCATGGCCTTTATTCTTGGGAATTATTGATATAGATAAGAATAAAGCAGGACCGACAGAGCATATAGAGAAGTTTGGAGAAGGGGATTGGGAATAAAATTCGTACCGTAAGGATTTCGTATCGTTCTGGTTGCTTTCCAGGATCAATATCTTGATAATGTCTAAATAAAATCTAAATTGATAAGTTTGGAGGATTCAAGAGGAGAAGATTATTTCTTTCTTTAGTAACTTGTAAGCAGAAAGGTCTCCAAAAGAATTAATGGTTCTTTTTGGTTTGTAAGGTGCACCTAAAAGGGAAAAAAAAAAAAAAAACTAAAGACTAGGGGAAAGAGAGATGGAGGAGAGAGATGAAGTTTCCCATTTGATTATGACGGAGAAAAGTTTGATAATGATCATCTAGAAAAGGGTTGCGCTGTTCTATCATAATTCCTGAAAAAAAAAAAAAAGAACGTCATTATAAGGTCTTCAACATCTTGATGTTCTTATCTCAACAAAGTCTTGATGTCCAAAATTGGCCTTTAACGATATAAACACATGCTAGGGGATGCAATAATTTGATTTATTATCTAAGCCTTGACAGTTCAATGATATAAGAGAACTCTATTATACGAAAAGTTAATTTTACTTCTCTAATATCCCACTTTCATCTTCGAGAATATATATATATATATATATATATTAGATTTATGAAATTCAAAAAAATTGAGACTAATTTTCATTTCTATTTGGATAAGGAACTTTTAGTTATTTATACAAACAAAATTGGGTTGCTTTAGATTTGAGAAAACCCATTTCTCTCAATTTCTCTTTCCATTTTGATGAGTTAGTTGTGATAATTCTCTTAGATATAGTTGGATAAAGGGTGCAGTTGGATAAAGAGCCATTTCTGCACGTAAAGGGATGGATTTCTTTTTGTAGTGGATGGACTTGTATGGGATGTATTTGCCTAGCCAGCTGTGACGATGAAATCTTAATAATGTGCTATTTAATGCTATCCTTTTCAATCCTGGTCAGGAAATTGACGATGATTGGGCCAGCGGTTGTATGATTTGACAGTCAGCACCAATCTTAAACTTGATGGTAACCTTTTTGGTAATCAACTCCCAATTTTAAGCAAACTAAAGTAATTCATGTTTGTTGGGCTTAAGCTATAGAGGGGAATGAATTGGATTACTGATACGTACCTACTAAGGCCACAATTTTTTATGCTACAATTGACCGCGGTTGGTAAATGTTCTCTTATAATTGGATGAACCGAAATAGAAGTAATATAACATTTTTCAACCTATAATTGAGCTTGTAACATCTATTTATAGAATTGAAAGTTTAGGTACATGAAATAAGCGATACACAATAAAGTTGTAAGTTAACTTTTTAAACTTTTTAACAACAACAATATAATTATAACTCCCACCGTTTCCCACCTCATCTAATAGTACCATCCTCTCATGGGATCATAGTTTTCTAACAAGTTTTCAATTAATCTACGTGAGAAAAAAAAAAAAAATCACCGTTTGTCATCGGTGACCTCACACCACCCGGAACTTTCGGCACTATCTGTTCAAGGGGCAGATAAGCACATCAAACACATGGGTCAAGTTGAAGACAAACCATCAAATCAGTCACGTAAGGAAGCAGCCAAAGCTTTTAAGAGAATTGACCTGGGGTAAAGGTGTTTGGATGATTGATGCAGCCAGCACCAAGATTTTTGCCTAAACCAAGTATAATTGGCCAGAAAGGTTACCGAATGGGCTTCATCAGCAAGGCTTTCGACGGGCCGGGAGGGGCACTTCTCATTCCATATTATCTCATGTTCAAATCAAGTTGTAAACAATATTTATTTTCAATTAAATTATAAATAATATCTACTTTTAACTTAATTAAACACTTATTATAAGATGAAATATTTTAAATTTTCATTTCTCTACTTTCTAATGAATGAATTCTTTTGGAGGCTCAAAACTCTAAGCAAACTTCAATAACAAAACTAGTAATCTTTAGAATCATTAAAATTATAATGATGGCAAGTCTAGATGCAAGAATTGTATACTTTGTGGATTATGAATTATAAAAGAATTTGACTCTACTTCTCGTGGGAAAAAAAAAAAAGAATCCTAGGAATAAGAGAGGACAATAGGGTGTCTACTCCCATTTGTTCAACAATGCTTTGCCTAGTTTCAAACAAGGAGGAACTCTACACATATAGCCTTTATGGTTCATCTACCTCTTCTTTAAAATATAATACAACGATGTTACATTCAAACAGAAACAAAAGCTTTCTACAATCAACACAAGTGTAAGGTAGAACAAGTTTTCAACAACTTGACTTATTTTAAAGCTTTGGAAATCCTTTTTGATCCAATTTACCTAAAAGTTAGGGATATAATCATCCATCTCATTTGAATGTTATGGTTAGATAGTAACCTTTTTGCTCATCCATACTCACCCATTTCTTGAGGACAATCAACACAAACTCTTTCATCCCTTAAAAATGCAAAGAGTCCAGAGTTTTCATATATCTTTACTAGCTAACACTTATCTATCACTAAATTTTCCTTCTAGAAAGGGTAACAAACCCCACCATATGAATAATACTTAACTTAAAAACAAAAGAGAACACACAAATGAACTATAATGAAAATTAATGGAGGTGAAAGGGAAAAATAGCAATAAGAAGATCACACAAGATACCGGTTTGGATGCCTAAAGGCTTTTGATGATCTATTCCTAGTTTCCCAATCAATGATATACAAACGTTTAAAGGACTTAATACATATACGCCAAAGCACCACAGTAGGGAATAGAATAAAATTAAGAATGGGCCATGGACCCAGGTAGGGGAGAAAATGCATAGGCCATTAACTTGTTATTTCCAATATATGACCCTATATCCACCCATAAGCAAAGATGTTTTGCAACAAAAAATAGAAATAAGTTAATTGAAACAGAAAGTCTAATGTTTATTTTACAATATAAAGTAAACAAATGTCAATTATGTATTACTATAGGTATATCTTCCTTCTCTATAAAATGTTAACAAAAGTATATACTACTAGTTGTACAAGAACTTTTTGGCCATAATCAAAGTATGTTTTTATATTCATGAAGAATGGCATATGTAGTGGCTACATGAGAGCTACTAAAATGGTCTAACCTACTTTAGACAAATCTAGGCCCAATAAGGCTATGAAAGGAGATAAGGAGAAAATAAGTTAGGCCAAAACTAATTTCTACTAGAGTAAGAGAAATAACAACATTCATAATGATTTTTAATTCATTGCAAATTTTACACTTCACATACCATTAACTTTAGCTTTCAACTCTTAGAGTCTTTGTTCATGCTAAAAAGCTTGAAATTTCTTATTTAGATAGGAAGGTTGTTACATGCTTAGATTTTGAATTAGGATTTTATCTTAACGAGTAATTTCAATAGTATGAAATATGACCAACAAATTCAATGCAAATTTGAATCACTTTTAAGATTACCAAACTGGTGAAGATTTCATTTACTCTCAAAGAGATTTGCAAATGCCAAATAAAAAGTGATCTTACTATTATATGAAATGATTTATAAATGTTGGGATTGGTGAAACTTTTTAATAACCTGATAAGTAATTTGTAAGTTAATATCATTTTACTTATTCAAGGAAGATATTCTTTGCTTAAGTGATATGAAGTAAATTCCACACACTTTAAAAATACTAAGATCTGAGCATTTAGGGTCATCGTCTTTTTTCCTTAGTTACTGTTTCCTTTTTCATACTTCTTTTTTTGTTGTATTTATTTTGATTATGTTTCTTTTCACAAATTATAAAACCCATTAAAAGACTCTAACTTTTCATGACAAGCAAAGAAGAAAATTAAGCAAATTGTTTCTACTTTGATTTTGCAATCCCTGTTACAAACAACGAGGTCCAAAACAAAAATTTTATACTTCAGTCACATTATACAATCACCATGAGGATTTCATGACATTATAATATCAGTTAATGCAAAAGCCAACTCTCCGTTCTCCAAAACATCTTGATGACCTTTTTTAAGATGTTGAAGACATTTTCCACACTAGACTCTTATAGGAGGTTATTCTGGATACCGACCGGCTCATCCTAAATCCTAGTTTACTCAACCAGAAAGCCAATTCATGAACGTGGAAGAATAAATCTGCTATGGGTGGAAGTTATCTATACCTAGCTTGAATTCCTGGTCCAAATCTATGTTGATATGTACTTTGGTCTAATGTCTGCGCAACCCAGACAGTGAAACGCTTTTGACAGGAAATAACAAATAAAGTTTCCAGAACAGGATATTACAAGCTGCAAGAAGAGCCACGTGATATTGGAGGCAAGGAAGGCATCATCATTTTGGCGAAGGAAAACAAGTCGTGCACTTGACGGCGCCCCACATGTGGTCATGAGCCAACGAAGCGGTGTTGCTATTAATGACCGCCAAAATCACGTGGGTAACCTACCTTAATACACTATTCCTAGATTTTGCTCATGTTTTGTCACAGTGTCATATTGTGATCTTAAGGTAATTGAACTGTTATGTCAATAGATTTAACTTTTTGAGTCAACGATTGAGTTTGTTAAATTGGATATCAGAAGCAAACTTACATATTAAGTTCAAATTAGATAGCGTGTAACTTCCTGAATTTTTTACAAGATATTTTAGGTATAATCCTAGGCTAGCAATTGATAGTGTAACTATATAACTTCCTTTTATATACAAACGGATGTAATATTGAAAGATAGAGAGAATAGAATTAAATTCTAACATTTTTTATGTGTGTTTTTCTTTCTCCTCTCTTCTTTCTGTTACTGTAACTGTTTTTGCCGGAATAGTCTCCATTTCCGGCTTTCTGTTACTGTAAACCTGATCCTAGTCTTTTTAGTTCTCACAATTTAATTGTCCTAATAAATAAAATAACTTATTTATGTATAATTAAACTCTATTCATAAATTGATTCACATAATAAAATCTAGATCAATACGAAGATATTAACCACATCCTGAATGTCATCCTAGTTTTTGTGCCTCCTTGCATTATGTTTTAAATAAAGGACGTACCTATTATTTATTTTAATTACACACCCAAACAGATATCTTCGGAATACAGTGTTTTGTTAAATTATTTTTCTAGGTCATTGGAATTTTTATTAGAAAAATTATTATTTTTTATTTTGAGTGATTTTTTTTAAATAGTTGTAATAAAATAGATTAAGTAATTAGGCCCTTTTAAAAAAACTGAAGCCTTTCTAAATATAAAAACGATAGAACGGAGGCCTAGGGTCAGTCTCGTTGGTCGAACATCCAGTGGCCGCTTTCCGACCCGTCGAAATGAAGGAAGCCAGGTTCAACCGTTTTCCTCAGCCTTCTCTTTCGGCTTCATCTTCAACTGCGGCTCCGGTTCCGGCTCCGGCTCCGGCTCCGGTAGGGCGTCCATCGACCGCGCCGTCCACTTCTTCTGGTGAATATAGTAACGTTCTGCTTGGAACCTATTTTTCCTCTTTCTAATTTTTTCAAAGCTAATCGAAGATGCGGTTACCTTTTCTACTTTTTTCTTTCTTTTTTTCATGTTTTCCTTTATTTCCTGTAGCGATGAAAGTAGTTCATGTTTGTTAAGCTTTACAATTTCATCGACTCTGTTAGTGGAAAGGAAAAAAGGTATGTCTATAATCAGAGTTTAAAATGCACTATTTAATAGAGTGCAGTATAGTGTTTTTGTTGTTGGCATCTAATGTTTGATTCAAAGCCAGCTTCCTTATTGAGCCATTTCAAAAGTTACTCCACTTGATGCAATGTGACGTTGGAAAATGTCGAAATATTATATTTCATTGTCTTTTCTTTAGCAATCTATTTTTTTTTTCCCCTGGTATTACCAACGTTTCAATTGAATTTTAAGAGGCAATGTGCATCTGTTCCATGTATCCATCACTTTTTTCTAGGTCTTCCAGAACGCTTGATGCACAAGAACCGCTTGCAGGAGTACACTCAAAGATCAGGCATTCCACTGCCAATATACCAAACTATCAATGAAGGATCTCAACATGCACCACAATTTAGGTCAACAGTATTGGTTGATGGAGCTAGTTATGTCTCTCCGAATACCTTTGCTCATCGAAAAGCAGCAGAACAGGATGTTGCCAAATGTGCACTAGAGGGCATATCACAGAAGATCAAGGATGAAGGGTGTCCTCTTATACGTGAGGTTTGCTGCAGTTTGACTTTAGACCTAGACTTATCAAATTGTGACATTCTTGGGTTCAATCTCTACATGTTATCTTCCCTTTCATGGTAGAAGCAAGGTCTGAGCATGCATTAGCATTACTGGCCATATGAGTGAAGAGGTTAACTGTCAAACCCAATCCACATCTTCTTCCTATTGGTTTTTTGCATCCTGTGTTTAATTATGTTTTACTTGATTTAGGTTGTCCTTTTCCCTTCACTTTCAACAAAAACAGATGGCCTAATCATGTTGTATATGTATGTGTTTTTTAAAATTTTTTATGAAGCCCCTGCTCAATGCTTCCCTAAGTGGCAACTGCCCTTTCTGTTCATTTGACTTAATATAATGGTTCAAATTTACTCCGTCTAAGTACCCCAGATGATGAGAAATAGACATTGTGATATTGGGTTTAGAACCGGTTTAACCTGGCTCTGCATTGGTGCATCCATACAAACTTGATTCAGCCAGGGAATTCCAGGGATGGAGTCATCTTAATTTACTTTTAGGTTTTCATTGAATTTGGAACCTTTGCTGGATATCCACTCTATGATATGATAATAGCATTTAAGTATGAAAACATCTTTTCTCTGTTTGATGCAAAGTTTTGGTAAGTGGTCACTATATGAATATTTAGGTTTGTATCTTTCTAAGTGGACTGATTGGAATATCAGTTGAGTCTAAATCATAATTATCCAAGCTATTGTATAACAATAGTACTTTATGTCTATTTCCTTTATTCCAAGAAACAAAACTGTATAATATCCAGAACTACAAGCTTGTTCATCTGATTCATGTTCATTTGTGACATCTTCAGGTTGTTTCTCTAGAACTAGTGGGGGTTATTAATGGTTCAGATAAGATGGAAAAAATTTTCTTGTAGTTACTACACATGATTTATTCATTTGGAACTTCCTTTATTTGGCACTTTTATATGTTTTCTGTGGTCTCATTACTATGTTTCATGGCACTGAAGTTTTCATGTCTTGTTATAAAGAATGGTAGGAGTTGAGATACTACAATTAGGATTAGATTAATGGCATTTATTAGATTGAGGATATATTTTTAGGTTTAAATATTTTCCAGCGTTTTGTACTTATTCCTTTGATTCAATATTTCTGATATTGCCAGGATACAGTATTTTGCAAGTCTATACTTAATGAATTTGCTGTCAAGATGGATCTCGAAAAGCCTACTTATAGCACCATTCAACCAGAAGGGTTGCTTCCTATTTTCATATCTTCGTTGACTTTCAATGGTGTAACATACACTGGTGAAGCTGGTAGAAACAAGAAAGAAGCTGAACAATTGGCAGCACGTGCTGTTATTCTATCTATGCTGGGTATCCATTTTCTGTACATTAATTTGATTTTCTTGTTTTGATTTACTCATGCACACTTATTTGTAGCTAATATAATTCAGGTAATTCTGGGTCTGGAACACTTCTTTCTGAGATAATCAAGTCTAAACGCAAACTCTATGAAGCTTTGCATAAAGTGAAGGGCACAAGCTCTGCCGATACAAGTGCTGTATCCCGGGGAGCAAGTGTAGGACAAATTAATGCCAGGCCCCTATGGAGCTAGTGTAGGGCAAATTAGTGTCATTCCCCATGGAGCAAGCGTAGGACAGGCTATTGCCATGCCTCAAGGGGCAAGCTTGGTACAAAGTAGTGTTAGCCCTGGTGTAAGTTTTGTACAAATTAGTGCCTTGCCCGGGGGAGTAAGCACAGGACAAATTCCCAATGTACTTGATAAAGCTAAAGAAGCTGAAGTGGCTGTCTGTGTCAAGAATGTGTTAGAAGGTTCAACTCCAGGGACTTCCTCAGTAGGGACTTCATATAACCTCGAATTAAAAGTACCAAAACGAGAAGAACCTTCTAGTCCATTTAATCAAGATCTCGAAGTACCAAAACTAGCACAACCCTCTAGTACATTTAATCAAGAGCTCAAAGTTCCAAAACTAGAAGAATCCTCTATTCCAACCATTACAGTACCTTCATCGCAAGCAATGGATCTCCCAATTGGATTTGCGCCTCCTGTCCTACAACAGCCTCCGGATAAACACCCAACTTCGAAAAAAGCGCCGCAAGAATAGGAAAAAGCCTAATAAGAAACTGCGATCTGACCCTCAGTAAGTTTCAGTTCCACTTTTATCATGTTTGGCATGGTTTATTTGTTTGGTATGCCGTGGAGTTCATGCACTTCACTACAATATTTGCTTTCAGTATTTTGTGACCCTTCGTAGCACAGGTTTGATGGTTTGTTGCTGTGTTATAATGTTGTTGATTGCAGCCTAAATTCCTAATGCAATTATCTGGTGAAGCATGCTGTAGAACAATCTAACTTGTTGCACTTGTTTGAATATGTTCCCATGCTGAGTGTTTATGTAATCTCTCTTATTTATCTGTAACTATTGTACAAAATTCATGGGTTACGCTTTTCTGATGTCTTATCTGTTCTTTTTCTCTTCCAGTACTGTCTGGCAGAGCATTTTTCTTGTGACTCTCTTGAATCAACTTTTAATGCAGAAACCATTTTTGGCCCCAATTGTCCCATTTTGTGGACAGTACGTGGTTTCATTTATTCTACTCCCATGCTTGAAAATAATTTTGTTGGTGGTATAGTTGGATTTACTGATTTCTGAAGACCTGCCATTAATTCTGCAATCTCTGTTGATGGATGATTGGACGCAGTTACAATCATCTTATTATCATCAAATCTGATAACAGGGTTTCAACATTGCAAATCTGGTTGGTGAAATTTTGCCCTCTTTCATGTTTATAGAGGTTGCCCATCCTTAGAGCTCAACTACGTATGATATGATAACCCTGAGAACATAAATAAGATCTGGATAATTTGTCCTTATCATTAGTGTCAAGCATACTCTGTATTTTCAGAAAGGCCTTCTCAATGTACTTATATTGCTCGATAATTCTACATTATATTACCCTTTTCTGTACTGAAAAAATTTGTGTCAAGCATGCCCACTTTGTTGCTCCACAAGCTATGAATTCTTCCTTTCTTTGAAGAATGTGTTGCTCCATCCATTGATGAGCCTTCACCCACTTCCTTACATGTCAGTGAGATTACCTTTAATTTAAGACTATTGAAACAAATTTATAAATAGTATAGAGACATTTCTAAATTTGGCTCAGGCTAATGATGTAGAAAACTGTGTCATGCTGTGTTTGTTGTCATTATACTTTTTTCTTTTCTCTGTTTGCCAGGATACCATTTCTTTGTTAGCAAATGAGTTCTCTCGTTAAATTGTGATTATTGTGTTGTTGGTTATTTTTCGTGATGATTCAATTACTTAGCTTTCATTTTGCAGGCTGCCGGCTGCTGCCTTGCCTATGACTCGAGCTCCATCCTGTTCTGTGGCCCAATGAAAAAAGCAACTCCGTTTAGTGTATATAAAATTTATTTGCTTTACTCTTCATTTTGGACTTTGTTAGATACTAAGTCCTTCCTCCACACCTTGTAGGTAAATGACTTTATTTGGGGCCGCCTGTTTTCTGCCCGTTATTGTGGTGAAAGCCCTGTACCATCAGGTTATTGTATTAGTCATCAAGCCGATATTTCTGTATGATTCTTGCGTCATGTCCCAGTGTGATGATCATGCTAATTTGGATCTTACATTTTTTTCATGTTTCATTCATGTTAAAACCTGATTCAGAAGAAAAATGCAATCATTGTTGCAATTTCTCTGATGCGAGTCTTAGAACCCTGAAATCAGTTACAGATCCTAGTAAGGAATCATTATGTTATAAAGTAATCATAATGCTGATAGAACGTTGCACTCTATGTTCTAAAACTTCATGGTGTGATGCTTCTTGCTTCAACTAGAGTGCAGAAATGTGTTTGCAAGGAGAACCAGAATCAATCTCTTTTCTCACCTCTCTGTGGAACCTCTCCAGCGACTCTGGTGGCAGAGAAACCAAGGCTAACGCCCCTTCAACTCCGTCTTCATTCTTGTGTCCGATGACTGAAGTCACCATCCCAGGAACCATTCCAGTCCCAGCTCTTGCCGGACCACCGTATACTCCGGGTCCCCATCCAAAATCTATATCAACAAACCTCAAACGACTCATGTCAGATACCACAAACGCTCCTCCGCTATGGAACCCCCTCCGTCCATTCACCTCAATGACGTCCAACACTGACGCCCGATAGTCATCCCTAGTGACACCCCTTTTCACTTCTCGAATCAGCTTTGCGGCGTAGTGTAACGGGTTGTCGACAAGCTTGGCAGCCATTGTAATGGCGCAAGGAAATACAATAGCCCCTCCATAGTAACCATTAGGTAATGTAGGTTTGTGTCGGAAACGGGTGTCAACAGGAAAGATTAATCTCGTGCTGGACTCAGGGTTGATGAGTGTTCGAGTTCTTGCTCTCCATAGAGAAGAAGCTACTGCATCAAAAGTGGGGCATTTGTTGCCGCCAATCTGGTTTTTAAGGGCAAGTATGTCGGCATGAGAGAGGAAAATAGAGGTCTGAGACAGACTTTTGAAGTCTGGTGCACTGTAAGAGATAGCAGGAATTTCTGATTCGTCGTACTCATGATGGGGGTAGGAGATAATGGGAGGGGAACGGGGTTTTAGGATCTCTCTTGCCCAAGTGGGTAAGGTGGAGGGGCCTCTTCTGCTTGGAAGCTTGCAGAATTCTGATACGGCGGTCATGAACTGGTAAGCACCGTAGGCATCACATATACAATGGTTGAATATGTAAGCTAAGACGAATCCTCCGCAAGCAAGTCTTGTCACCTGCATTAAAAGAGGACAGTCAAAGAACCGGAAGTTAAAACTACCGCTGCTAGTCATTTTCATTTTCATTTTCATTTATAAAGTGTTTCGAAGTTCTCTTAAGCAGTGTTATTTATGCATCCCATTAGCACAATGGGGAACGCTTCCCTGAACAAGTACTAGTGCTTAAATCATCAACAAACCTGCACACGGAGCAATGGTGAATCGGTTATCAAGTGGCTGCCCCAGATGTCATCAACAAGTAGCTTATCCCAGTGAGGAAATGGAGGCTTCAACCCTCCATCAACCTTGCGCAATTGTGCTAGAGTAGTATCAGCACTGGCTCCACGAAATATCACTCCCTGGCCACAGCAGTCCACAACAAGCTTACCTTTGTCAGCATTTCTTAGCCGGCCGGCCACAGGGTAATAGAAGACCAGCACCTTAGCCAAGGACTGTTTTATAATCGCGACAGGGTCCTGGACCCCAGCACCCACGGCTTTGCTTGGAGGATAGAAGTGCACAAATGGTATATGATTTCTCAGGCCACCCTGATCATCAATGTTGGATAAGTACTTGAATTCTTGTGGGGTTGGTTTCTCTGGCCGGACTAGCTCAGGCTCACTGAAGTGCACTGAGAAGTCGAGTAGCGGTGTCATTTTGAGAAGATCTTATTTGCAGTATCCTGGTTTCTGTGTGGTGTGCCTCGAAGAAGCTGGCGCTCTACTCCTTATATAAAGCCATTTTTGACATACACAAATGTAAAAGAGACTTTTGGGTGAGTTTGCTTCGCCGGATTCATCTTCAACAGTTAGCAGCCCTTACGGCTGGTGATCTCATTTTGATCAGTTGGCGACGGTGGAAAACAGAATGACGATGCTTCGTTTGGCTCCATTTTCAGGTTGTTGTAACTATTTTAGCGATTTCTGTCAAATCTTAAAGTTCCCTCACCCTCCTCTGTCCTTTTTTTGAATTCTACGATAGTTGTCCTCACATTTGCTTTAAATACCTCATAAAGACATCACGTTTGTTTATGAACAATATTTCCTGTCCTTTTTTCCCAAATCTTAATTGCCTCTTGTCATTTCTGGCCTATGGTTAAGCTGCTGTTATCTTGAAATCAATGCTTAAAATTGGTGCATTTGACAAAGAGACTGCAATTTCAGTAGGGTTTATAGATCAGAACTTCCATCCCGTGCCATTTACATTGGTTTAAGAAGCCCAAAGATGGTAAAATAGAGTTAATATAAGTATAATTTGGTCGACTAGCTATTAGCTCAGTGGTTAGTTGATAAAGTTTGGACCTTCTCAGATTTGACACCCGTTTGTAAGTTTAAATACATGCCTAAGAAAAAAAAGTTAAAAAAAAAACTATAATTGGGTTCAAGGACCAGCTATGGGTATCAAGAACAGTTTTGATTACTTCTGCATTCCACTTGGTTCGAGCTGGAGCTAAGATCTTTGGGCCCAAAACTATGCATGTCATTCACAAAGGTTTGTGAAACACAGTCCAGTCCAAGTATGTGATCCTAAACCTAGAGGATTTACCTTCCCACAAGATAACCCTATCTGTCCTAATAGCAACAGAAGAGTGTGTTAATCAAGATCTAGTGCAGGATTAGTTAGTTGTCATTTCTCAAAAGAAAAGTTGAGTTCCCAGATGATGATGATTACAGTTGCTGTCGAGACCCTAAATGTTGATGTGGGGCGTGCTTATAATTGATGCTAGTTGTAATTAAATACTCATTTATTTGCTTTTAGATTTTCTATGACGTGCTAAACCTTAGATTAGTTGACTAATCGAATGAAAGTTCATCAAGATTCAATAATCCCATCCCAGTTGTTTAAAATTTAGGGCCCAGTATTTTCAATAATGCAGTGTCCTTGGAAGCCGATTTTAAACCAATAATAGAAAAGCAACATCTTCTTGGGAAAAAAAAAAAAAAAGAAGCAATAATTTCACATATTTCACTTGAAGTTTAGAACAATTAACCTGCTGAACGCAGAGAAATTTGCAATTGGCTTAAGGGGGGTCTAGAGAGGCACCTCTTTGATCCGTTGTTTCTGTTTCTGGACTCCATCTATTTTGTTCTTGCACAGCATAAATTTAGTTAATGTATACTATTTAAGTAGTGAGCGCAAAATTTAAGGTCTTATATGAATTACGTACCATAGAATGTTGTTGCAATTTTGTAAATCTCATATTACTAATATGTGTAAAAATATTATCTTATCTTACAAGTCGATTTTAAAAGAAAAGTAGATTTGTAATATGATTTAAGAGTAGAAGTTTTAAGTAAAATACCACTTCACTTATTTACCAAGTTCTTATCAGAAGGGTTTTGTCACGTTCAATTTAAAAGGACATGTTCAGATCTTATTAGTATTTTATATTGTTAATATACTAACATGTTGTATTCTTTTTATGTAAAGGTGTTTCCCAATTTAGAAAACCTATTTTGAGAACTGAGATAGACTTTCTAACAATACTAGTGCAGAAATCACAAGACCTTTTGAAGCAGCTTAAACTGCCCAGACGAAAGAAAGCCGGACCGTCGTTTGGTAGGTGGGAAAATCTTCATTGGTCTTCCAAAGGAAAGAAAAGAAAACGGAAACATTGTTCTGTACATAAAAAATGACAATGTCAGGCTGACCTTGTTCTCATTTAAACGACACTACAAGTTGCTTTTATCTTTCAAAGCAAGATGTCCATAATTACTTCTTAATGATCATCTCAAAGGAATTCAACTTCAATATACGAACAAAAGCGAATATCTCAAATCCCAGCTGAAACATACAAGGAATATCAGTATTCCTACGCTCACACAAAGAGAACATGTATGTCCGACGCATGCATACGTTTGTGTGTGTGGGGTGAGAGTAGAGAATTTTTGGGACAACCCAGAACTAGTTTTCAACTTAATTAAGAATTGGCACAACTAATGACAATGTTGTATTATAATGAAAAATAATTAGGCCTTAAACAAGCCAGTTGGATTCATCAGACAGTCTTGGGAGCGCGTTAGTAAACAACATTTCAGGTTATCCAGCAGATCTGTTGGAAACAGTGTTTTAACAACGGTTGCCGAGTTCATCATTAGGAATAACACAAACTCCGCGAGATAAGGGACGGCTCTTCCTTCGATGCCAGCCTTTTCTATTTCCTTTGTTGGGGAACAAAACATGTGGGTGATGACCTTTTTCAGGGCCGTAAATGGTTTACTTCCCTTCTTTTTCTTTGCAATTTTTTTGGGTTAAACCAATGTTTGATATAGGTGCAGTTTGTCGTCAGGTAGGCCGATGCAAGTCTTGATCATATAATAAAGTACTTTAAAAGCTTGCTTCTATGATGACACAGGTTTGGTAACGTTGAGTGCTTCCCGAGTAAACCCTGGTTAGCAGGACTCAGTGAAGTTATTAATCTTCTTATTAAGGACCCAATGACTCGCACTGCAGATCATAAATATGAACGAGTCTAGTCGGTTTGTACCAGAAAACAACGTATTAAAACGACCAGCTCAGTCATCCAAGTCATACAAATCCGGAACATCATGGCACATCGTATATAGCAAGTTTCTGACTGGTCTAGATTGACCAAGTTCCTCTTATGAATGTTTATCCTTGAGTTGAAGAGTTCTTGTTCCAATTCTCTTCTCTAAGATTGAATACTGTGCGCCTGAAGGAAAAGACTTGATTTTGATTAAACCCAAAAGAAAATAAAGCTTATGACCAAGTAAACTTGTGAGAATCCATCCCTCTGATGAGATGTCTGTGTGAAACAAGATGTCCATCACCGGCACACAAGAAGCGGACATAGAATGTGAGATATGGTAGTAAATGGAGTACGCGTCCACGTGCCTTGGCGAGGAGGAAACAACGTAGGAAGGTCCTTAAAAACTGGTCCAGGTTCTTGAAACTGAGATTGGCAAGATAGGAATCTGGGACACGACGTGGGATGGAGAAAGATCCGGCGAGCTTTTTGCTCTTGTGCTCTCGTTTTTCCCTTCCCTCTTCTTTACAAGTAGTCACTTCTGCCAGCTAACAATCCCAATGCAAAAAACTAATCATACAAACAGTTGCAAGCTCATGATATCTGTGAATTTTATAGGCTTTTCTTGTTCCGATGACCATTAAGACTTTCTGACTACTTTGATCACGCTTTTTAATTGCCGTTTGTGAATTCGAAATGCCAATAAATTCTTTCGCCTTTAATATAATACCTCTTTGTTTAAGTCTCTACAAATTGGCTTTCCTCAAGTCGTCGTCATTCTGCATTTGCTCTTCTGCTTGAGCTAGCGAAGCTTCAATTCTAGGTAGTTCATACTCCCCAAATGGCACTTGCCAACGACCAAATGCCACCAGCTTCGTGCATTGGCTCGGTTCAAGTTCCAGATCTTTCCTCACCAAGACCTTATGCAGTTGATGAATTTAACAAGGCAATCCTTGGAGAAGAAACCTGTTTAGAAGGTGGGCTTGTCAAGAATATTGCCATGAGTCATTCATCTCCACTTTTCGGGCCAAGCAGCATGAACTCTAATGCATTTTTGCTTATGACCCCAGGTTATCAGCCTGAAGAAGCCCACTCCTTCATAGACTTCAAAAGCGGGTATGGTGCTGTCATGCATTCTTGTGAATCTTTACTTAGCTTCGAGCAAAATGAACAGGCTTCTCAGAACAGTTTCTCGAAAACTAATAGTCACAAAGATGAGTACTCAATGGTGGGGGGTAATTTCAGTCAGAATTACCAGCGAAATCAGGTTGCTCCAAAATGCGGCAGCGACCCACGCCTCCTGGAGAAGTTCAATTGCTTTCAGACAGCCAGCAATTTCAGCTCCATCACCAATGCCACAACAAAGGAAGGCCCACGGCAAGGGGATGGCACATATGGATGGTTATACACAGATGCTGCTTTGGTCGCTGATGGCAACCAGGGGTCTGGAACCCATCAAAGTCTCTTCCATAAGCGTGCCCGTGAGGTAATCTTTCTTCAATTTTTTGTCGCAATACAAACTGCAATCTCTGGTGTATTTCGCATGCTCTTAGGCCTGTATTGATGTTGGTGGCAACTCTACATGTTCTGTTTCTCGAAGCATTAGCAACCACATGGTATATGGTCTAACTCTGGTAAAACCATTTTATAGGAAGAAACCAGTCCAGCAATAAAGAAGAATTCTACCAATGCTAATAAGAAGGCCAAGCCAAATTCAAGCTCACCAAAGGACCCTCAAAGTATTGCCGCCAAGGTTTGCCTTGATCCTAAGTTAACTTGATATTTTTAAAGTCTGAGTACAAATTAAGCAAAGGCAATGATCGACAAATCTAAGTAGAGAAAGAATTTTTGTCTTTCAGAATCGGAGAGAGCGGATAAGCGAGCGGCTTAAGATACTGCAAGAACTTGTACCTAATGGTTCCAAGGTGAGCTTCTTACAACTACTACCGTTTTCTGCGTTCTTGCTTCCCTAAGCCGCAACCCAAATGATTCTTGAAATATTGTAAGTCTATCCCATTGTTTTCCCTCTAATTTTTTATATCGCATCGTGCAGGTTGATCTGGTTACCATGTTAGAGAAAGCCATTAGTTACGTTAAGTTTCTTCAACTGCAAGTAAAGGTATGAGTTTAGGCATCTTTTTAACGTTCTTCTTTGCTTTTTTGTTCCTCCAAATCTACGGACTTCTAATTGCAAAAAGCCTATGGTCTGTTTTTCTGGGTTTTAGGTGTTGGCAACAGATGAATTTTGGCCTGCTCAAGGTGGGAAAGCTCCTGATATTTCTCAAGTGAAGGAAGCAATTGATGACATTCTCTCTTCTCAGAAAGACAGGAACTCGAGCTCATGAACGTTGCGATTAAAGATGTCAAAGAAGCAGAGACAGAACACAGTAATAAAATCAAAGGATAACATCAGAAGGAATGGAAGATATCGTCTTGGAAACTAGAACACCCAGCGAAAACTTCAGATATTTACTTAACATATAGCATTTCTTTCTCAGTTATATCTAAAGCTCTTGTAATCCGATTCTGCAATTCCATCTGTAATGAGAACTGAGACTGCAAACTAGTCCCAGTTTATATTTAGAAAATGCATGACGGTCCTCTTTTTATATGCACATCATCTAAAATTTTGAGTTTCACCTCCTCTTAGCTTTTTCCGGTTTACCCAGTTCATGACTAGTGATGACAAATCCTAAGGTTTAGGGCGACCGGCTCATCTTTAAGTTCAAATATGTACATAACAACAGACGTTCAATGGAGGGTGAGCATAAATCGGAAGTTCAGATATGCAGGGAAAATTCCAAAAGCAGGAAACCTGCTCACCAAATCTTAACTATAAGATAATGCAAAGCCAGGTGATTAGATCGCATCAAAATCGTCCTTGCCAGAAAAGACTGCAGCATTATAGGGAATCAGTCTGACTGAAAGTTTTGAAAAAAGATTTTCTTTGTTTTTCGCAATGATTAAAACATAAGAATCCCTAAGAGGTAGCATCATGCAGCCAAAACTGACCCAAAAACCCTCTCTTTTGGTATGATCCCTGTGAAGTTCCCTTAATCTAAAGTAGCAAATATAGCATCCGCTTTTCTTTCAGACGATTTTCATATCAGTTATTTCACCACTGGAGTTAGTGAGCTCGAAACACGTTAAAAAAAGAAAGAAAAAAAAAACTTTACCAGCTGCAGAGAAAGTTTAGAACTACTTAATAGCATGGTTTGTATGGCTTTTCATGATCCCAACCAACAAGCCAAAAGCTCTGGAGCTGTTGGTTAAGCTAGAATCTATCCTCTTGAATACCATCACCAAACTTGGGTACCACCCCCAAGCGCTTACCACAATTCAAGTTCCAATCCTAGGTCGTGACAATATTAGATTATTTGTATTAAAAAACTGCTTATCAGTTGCATTATATCATTCCAAAGGAAGTTCCATGTCCTCCTAATTAAGAAGAATCATGTTTGAGGATCATTCTATCTTCACTTTTTTCCTAAGAGATAGACAAACCAATGCAGTATATGCACTGTGTACCCTTGAGTAAGGCAGATTAAAAAAAATAAGAAAACACTATCATTTCATCTTTTCATCTACGGATGCAATTTTCATCTTTCTTTTTCTTTTATACTCATATATAGAGGAAGGAAAGGGGATCTGACCTCCTAACCAAGTGGACTTGCCGATCAAGTGTTGCCTCAATTACCACCGGGGTAAGAGAGTCCTATGCAATTTCCATGTTAGAACAAAATCCAGATTTTTTTTTTTTGGGGGTGGTAAAATGCCAACGACTGGTGAAGTAAATGCCTGCAAAGATTAGGACTAGTGCTGCATAATTGCATTTAAGTCTTCTTTCGTCCATGCCTAACCCAGCAATAATTCTTTTGCATGTGCTTGTTTATGCATGCCTTGTTAAGAATGTAGTGCCACTTGGCCTCAGCCCTGCCGGATCATTTCGCGCATGATTTATAGTTGATGTTATTCCCATCCAGCTTTTGCAAGATGCATGTACTGTACTGCACATCTTGTGCTTGTGAAAATGGATTGTCCGTACAGATTTTGTGCTGCATGCGGATGGTGTAAAAAGTGTTTGGGGAGAAGAACTTTGAGATCCAAAAATCCTGAGCCCTCAATCTTTTTCTAGGAAAATGAGGCCCATTTGGCACGTGTTACTTTTAATGGGGTCACATGGCCAATCACATGCCAAGTCCCACAAAATGCGCTTTTTCTTTTTCTTGTTGGGAACGACATCATTCTATACAATATTCTTATAGAATTCGTGTAATAATATGTGTATTGGATTCATGTATGCTCATGATTCGCTCGTTACTTGGGCGAATCTCTTCAGTTTTTAATGATCCAGTCCATGGAAATATGGAGGGATTATTCTCTAATTTCCAGAAAACAAAAAAAATTGGACTTTATTCAAGTTTACTCTCACTTCCTATTAATTCATAATTTTTTATCAAATAAAAAAAACAGATCATAATTTTTTAAAAAAATTATGGTACTGGCTAGTGAATGGATGGTCGTCTTAGCATACACACCAGTCAGGCTCAGCCATGGTTGAGATTATTCAATGCTTGCTGAGTTCTCTTTCTGTGAAAATACAGTTGCTCTGCGTTGACTTGCATTGTTTAAATTTAAACCTTCATTTGGTCATCTTCCACTTCTGCATGTAGCTGTCTGGAATTCCATGCAGGCATTTACTATTGAACAGTGATGTGTCTCCCAAACAGCCTCAACTTGAAATTCTCTTGTTTCCCCCATTTGGGTAATCTCTTCTAATTTATTGCCAAATGATTGAAGTCTGTCTTTCTGGCCGTACTACATCGAGATGAGATAGGGAACCATTCTTGCAATTAAAATTTTCACACGCGAAAATGAGTATATAACTACATGCCATCTGCTTTTCTTTGTGTTCATAAAAAATTAACTACGTGGTCTCCAACTCTCTAGTTTGGACTCATGGGGTTTGATGATCTGAAGTTTAAGCGATTTCCTTGAATTCTGATTTGCAGAAAAATGTTTGGTCAATGAGAAGCAGAAGCACAGAAGGTATCAAACCTGTGGTGGTCCAGTGTCCAGCTCCGGAATGAAACAAGATAGGCTTGATCTAAACGTATGTTTAGGTTATTGTTTGTCATGTTAAAAGGCGGATTCCATGCATTAAATTATCATTTGTACACGCACAGATTAGAGAATGCATTCTGAGATGGGCCTATCCCGGAAAAGTCTCGGTGTACTTAGCTGTACTCATCTCCCGCATAACTTTGTGTCAGAAGTAGAGCGGTGGAGTCCAACAAACGTGGCGAAACCTTGTATCGATGCTGTTTATGAATTGACAGAAGCCTAATCCGTAACCATTTGCTGTCCAAGAAAAGAAGAGGGAGTCCATAGCCCGTTATTAGAGGAGAATATGATAAAGTTAGCAGCAAATCTCACCCTAGCACATGAGCAAGACAAAGAGGATATACACTGTGTATTTGATATTCGGCTGTCATGTGGGGGGTTGGGAATGGGAGGCCACAAATTAAATATCGGCCCGCAACTTGGGTTCTGCACGCGGAGTTAGAACATGCACGAGTGCGACATGGCGACACAATGTAACGATGGAGACGGCTGGCCTATGACTTCCAGGCATATACTTTGCCGACGTTCTGAAACCAAGGGGCATGGGGAAGTGGAATCTGAAAAGATTTGAAAACCGTGGTAGGGGTGGCCTAGGAGTTTGAAAATTGGAGCCCTGATCCAATAAAGAAGATGTGGACAGTGTTTCGTGTTTGCTCGTTCTTATGCTCAACAACTCACACAGGAATGGAGCTCCTATGATGTTGCAGCTGAAACTAACGAAAAGTCGAGACTGTGGGTGAAGATTTTTTATTTACGTGTCCGAGAATGATTTGTTGATCGTGAAAAGATTGGTGGGTAACTATTCTTGTCTGGTGAGTCATCCAAACAAAGTAGAAAAGAATGCGTGTACGCTTCGTTTTATCTCTCTCTTTCCCTGTCGCTCGCTGGCTCGCTTTTGATGGAGTTGTATTCATTGGTTTGTTGACTTTTAGCTTCACGGTACACTTTATTATTGGGCCTTCATCTTCTCCCTAAATGAAGATTAGGTTGTCCTTAACAAAGCCAACCAATACAGCAAGAAGAAAAATAAAATAAAAGACAAGAAGGGCTCTTCACTCTTGCTTTTTAAGGTAGTGAAGTCAAATGGTTTGGTTAAAGAGTAGGTAAAAAGTATGAGCTGGTGATAAACTTTTCGTTATGAAAGTAAAAAGAGTTTAACTGCAAATGTCGGTCTAATTAGGATAATATGGTATCCCAAAGTTACCTACTTTGTGTTTCACTGGTTTTGTCTGTGAACATAACAGAAGAATCTGTTATTGTAATAAATTTCATGTGATTAAATGATGTGACGGGAAATTAAACGTAAAATCATCATGAACTATCAACCAGGAAATTGTCAAAATGGTAGCTGGAATTCTCCAATTCAATAGGTTATAATTTCCTCTCATTTCTAATGAGATACAGACCTGTGTGAAAAGGAAATACGAAACTCCAACTTAGTTGAGATGTCACTTGTCCTTAAGTCAACTTAACGCTACCCATAAATGCCACATCATCCTGTCTATCAAGCTCTCGTCAAACGGCAAGCCCAACACCAAAACAGGAGGCATGCAAAAAGATCTACAGATTGCATATTTTTCGTATATTATTTCTCCCTTTGTATATATATTTGGTTATCCTTGTAATGAGTGCATGAAATGTTGAAAATAGTATAATATAAGTCTCAAATTGTTAAATTACTGCCCAAAAATTATTTTTATAAAACAAATTATATGTTCTCAAATTAACTTTTGAATAAAATCAAACTTTTTAACATATTATTAGATTTAAGTACAAGTGAAATATTCTGTTATTCAAGCAAATATTTTTTGTAAGAAACATTTTCATATTGTTAAAAGGCCTAAAGGTTTAACTTAAAAGCTGGTTTAAGAGTTGAAAGAGTATTTTCTTTATTTAAATTTCATTATAGAGGATTACATACTCAATATGGGAACTTCGTCCTACAAACATGTTCCTGCATTTTAAGCAATATTGGGCTCAAGGTTGCATAGGATGAAATATATTTAACTTAAGTTTTAATACCATATTAGAATGCCCAACCTAAAAGCTAATTTAGAGGTTCAACCTTATATTCAAAATATTAGATGCTTCTCTATCAACTTATACAATATATTGACATCTTTGCTTTTACTAGCATCCAACAATAGCCAAGATATCCTAACTTGATAACAATTTAAGAGTCTAGTTGGATATTCCATGTAATTTGGAGCTAAAATTTTCTTATGTGTCTTGCATGCAATCCTATTCACCATTTAGGCTTGATTGGGTGGGGCTTTCCATAAAAAAAGACAAAGAATTGGGTTAGTGATCATAATCTTTACTACCATTGTATTAAGTTTGACTTGCTCTTTGTAATTAAGTACCAATAAATGAAAGTTTTTTGAATTGATTGTACATTCTCATAATTGATAGCCACGTCATATTGATAAATTGAATTATTGGAGCACAATATAGTTTTCTTTGCTAGACTAAAGGCTTGAAAAGAATAGTGGCTTCTGTTCTTTTCTTTCAAGGAGGGTGTTTCCTTTTGCATGTCAGAGCTGAAGTTAGGATTTCTTTCTAGTTGAGTTTTACACTACAAGCTAGAGCTAATAAGTTCCATGAAAAGATTAAAAAGTAATGAATGCACAATGATGAATTAGGCAGGAAGGATGGTGAGAATGTGGAGAAAAGGAATGAGATGTAAGGAAGAAAGGAGAGAAAGTGAAGTGAAGGGAGGAGCAATGGGTGGATGAATTTTGAAAAGACAAGACAAGTTGTAAGATAACAATAGACAGTAAGAGGTGAATGACCAAGGCAATAAAAGGGAGAAAATCATTTGGCCAAGAAAGAGAGATGGTTGGTGCTTGTTGTTAATGGTTGTGCAAAATATTTTAATTGTTATTAAGCAAATTGGCCAACTATAATAATGAGAAAAGTTACCTTTAGGGATAAAGGAGAGAAATAGGTGAAACTAAGAAAAACACGGATATAAGATTTAAGAAGTGTAATGAAATGGCCATAACTCATGATTATCATCCTTGCATGGTGTATTAGAAAGCTATCTAGCAAAGTTCGTCTTGGAAGAATGAGTATCATTTAGAAGTTGAATTTGAGAAGAAGTGAAGCAACCACCAACAAAGCATTTCAATTTTGCTCACTGAATGGCTTTAGAAAAAAGCCCTTATTGAATATTTATATGACTTTAAAAACATTGGAACTTATGAATGCTCTCCTAGTATTGTTATTGCTCTTGTGTAAGCACTAAGACAATGTTGCCCTTTGTATTCCTGCACTCTAAACTTTTTATTTTTGATAGAAAGGACTTGGGTTTCAAAGATTTCAAAGATTTAGCAATCTATTTTACTAAATTGTTAAAAGCTTCTTGTGTTTTAAGACAATATTGGAAACATTCTCATTAAGATTTGCTATATCTAAAATAGACCATGGATTAACTTCTAAAAAATCATCTAAGAGTTAAAGATCTTCCTCTTGAACTACAAAATGCAAAGGAGTCATATCCCCTTTTCCTTTAATGATAAAATCTTTTATCCATGTTAAGGAACTCTACATTGCATATTTTTTAAAGAAATGTTAAACCTCTTTCTTACAAAGAAATGTTGCTTACAAGACAATGTAAAGAAGTTAAACCTTTTATATCCCACTTTCAAGCTAATGATGGCTTCAACAATTTGGCAACCTCAATTTTAGTGCAAAGCCAATTGGCATCCCTAACCAAAAAAGCCCTTCACTTCTTTTTGCTTGCCCACAAGGAGTAGCAATACTCCACACTTCATAGTTTTCCCTAATACCTATTTTGGCATTGAATACTAATGCCTCCACACATTCTTTGCTATTCAATGCCTCGCACCAACTATTCAACACAAACCTATAGTAATTAGCTCATTCCTTTATTAATCTCTTACTAACCCTACCTATCTAGCATAAGAACAATAACCACTCTAATGGCCATGGATGACATTATGGGCCATTTTGACAATTGTGTCACTGTCCTAGCCATGTTATCACAGCATGTTGATAGCAATTCAACCCATCATTAAATGCAAATTAGAATCAACCCACCAAGCAATTAATGTGAATTATCATTCTGCCTCCATAACCTACTACAATACTATAACCCAATTTCCTTAAGCCTAATATGCTCCCTACCCACATATCCAAACCCAAACACATACTTTTCTTAGGCCAACCACATTATGCTTTTTCTCCCTTTAGCCCATTACAGCCCACCTCTACCCCTTCTATTCACCCTGGCTACATTATCTTGGTATCTAAATTTAGAAGCTTCTCACCATGTCACCACCTTCTTGGTAGCTCTGTCAAGTTCTATGTTGTAGGTGGGACCCTTAGCAATTTGTAGTTAGTGATGGTATTTACCTTTCCATCACCCATACTAATACTATTAGGGCTTCTTCTTCTCATTTATCAATTTTTTTAGTCATTCTTTTCATAACTAAGAGTCTAATGTCTATTTCTAAATTTCCTACTAATGGCAATTGATTTTTTTTTTCTTTCTACCACTCACTTTTAGGTCATTTCCTTACACATAAGTCTGATTTTGCTCCATAAAAAACTTGATTGGGGTATTTGCCATATTTCACCATTCATTATCATCCTAACTCATGCCACATTTCTTGTCTCCCATACTACTTTGCTTCTCCTCTAGCATCATCAACTAGGTTATCCCTTGTCCGATGTTTTAGTTTGACTTATCAAGTCAACACAAACATTTTCGGTGTTCTCCCCTTTTGTACTACATATGTTTTTAATAAAAGTTGTTGTCATCCCCACCCTTTATCCTCTTTATAGTTTCTGCTCCACTCCATCTCATTCACTTTGATATATAAACTCTTCTCCTTATTACTTTGTTCAATGGCATAAAATATAATGTATTTTTTATTGAAAATTTTTTCCAATTCACTTGACTATACACTTTTTTCCACCCCACCCCCCATTCCTTGAAATTTTTATTGCATTTTGTAAGTTTGTAAATAACTAATCATAATGTAGGATTTTATCTATTTTGTGTCATGACGCCTTTAAATTTCTCTTTTTAGCCTTCCATACTTATTTGATGTAGCACAACATTCATCAATGGATCTCTTGCTCTTACTTGCCATTCAAAAATGACACTACCAAGCGTAAGCATCTCCATATAGTCAAGACAAGCTTGACCCTTCTCATACATGCCGTTATTTCTTTGCATTGTTAGGAATTCACTTTTAAGATAGTGGTCTCCTTAATCAATTACCTTCCAACCCTAATCATTGGCAACATTTCTCCATGGTAGATTATGTTGTACCATCCTCTAAATGTTTTTTACTTTTAAGTGTTTTTTTTTGTATAGTGTTTCCTTATCTTTGGTCATACGCTTTCCACAAGCTAGTCTTGTCCTCCTAAGCATGTGCCCCCATGAGCTACCTTCAAGGCTCCCAAGGCTATCTTTGTTATAGTCTAGTTAATCGATAATTTTATGTTGCAACTAATTCCATTTTCCATAAAGAAATCCTTTCCTATCATGTTAACCAGCCCACACCATCCATAGCTTCGAAACCTCCGTTGACCCTAGCCATCCTTATTCATACTCCTTCAATTCTCTCACTACCTCCACTAAGCATGTCCCTTGACTCTACCTCCCCCTATTTGGAACCTTCTCCCTTAACTTTGCCCACCCTTTACATTAGATACTACCTTAGCTAACCCTACATGCATGATAACTCGCCTTTAAGATGGAATTCTTACCCATTGCATTCTCACCTGCATACTTATGCCTTAACTACACCTATTCACCTTACATTGAGCCCATATGTTTCATTCAAGTTGTTCAATATCCTTATTGCCATTGTGCTATGGTCGTTGAATATGTTGCTTTTATCAAGAGTAGAACATAGTCATTGGTTCTTTCTCCCTTTAGTAATTGTCATATCGTTATAAGTAGTTCTACAAGGTTAAAATTTGCTTAGATAACTTTGAGAGAGATATAAGACTCACTTCTAGCCAAAGGTTTTTATCAATAAGAAGAGATTGACTATACTGAGACATTTAATTTTGTTGTCAAGTCAGTCAGTATCGTTATCGTTCTTGCCCAACATCCTTTAGCAATTGCCAATCTGATGACTAGATGTGTCCAATGCTTTCTTTCACAAGTATTTATCTTAAGAAGTCTACATGGAACAACCTTAGTGTTTCATAAATTCTTTACCAAAAGTTTCTCCTCTCCTTAATTCTGGCTCCTATATTTGAAGCTCATGATTTATGTTGCCTCATTAGCTTGTAGGGGCGTTAATGCACACATCTCATGCACTTCCTCATGCGCTCGCCAAATGTGTCCTTAGTTGCATTAGTTGTTGAGTGATGCCCATATCAAATGATCACACCATGTAAGCCCTTATGCCACGTTAGCACTAAGCTTGCAATGCTCAATTTATATGAAGTAAGAAAACCTAGGTTCAATGATGTTGACGCTTCCAACTAAACTTGTGGCATAGGTCTTTTATAACTTAAATCTTGCTTAGTAATTATTTTATTAAAAAAAGAAAAATTCTAATGTTAAACTTGTTTACCTAATTAAAGATATTCAATAATACACAGCATTTTTCACACCTATTTCAACTTATTACGTATTCTTTCGTCATTCCGTTGCACTGTATACAACATATTAATTAAGGAACACAAACTTTTTCACTTTGCCATTGGAAACGCCTCCCTAACTCTCACAACCTCAGCCACCCAATTGATGTGCCGTATAGCCCCGTCGTTTTCAGTGCAGGCCACTTGACTCTCGAGCCCCACATTTGATAAAGTCTGAATGTTTATCCATAGGCTACGTTCATCAATGGCTGATGTAACCTTGGTGAAGTGTGCATGCCTCGGGACTGAGAATGACAGCGTTCCCCCACCTCTATAGATAGAGTGTTCTCCGGAGGTGGGACAAGATGAGACCGTAGTGACGAGCAAACCGTTCAACTAGCTGCTCGTCGGAGATTGGTCATAAACGTTAGCGGTTGCTTTGATCAGTGCAAAGTGGGTGGCATCAAAATTAGCTTTTGGATCCTGCAATCGGAGAGGAAGCCGCTCCCTTTGAAAATCTTTTGCGTGTTGGGCTAGAACAAAGTCCTCCGGCCGCGACCGACGTCTCGCTTGAAGCCCAAGAAAAGAACATAAACATTTTTTTTTTCTGTCGCAAAGTCTTTGGAGCAGCAGCGAGAAGGACCCACCAACTGCAACCCCCCACCTCCGATTAGGTGCCTTTCCTTTTCAAGGTTCCCCGGACTCCCAGGCGGTCAGGTGGGCTTCCGTTTTATAAGACCATTGCCGGTTATCGTGGGCGCAGCCTGCACTTGTCATTACTGATATTTAAAAGATGGGGACCCTTTCATCACATTGGACAAAACGTCGTCCTCAGAAGGGATGGCGCACAAGACAGTAGCTTAGCTTAATGGCTATGAACCGTGCAAAATCAATTTATCTGAAGGAAAGAAAAAGTCAAACCCATAAATGTTTGCATAAAATAATAATGATACCTTTCAAGTACATTAATGCCCAAAATGCTACAACCCAAAGATATTAGTACCTACTAGAGTTTCATTAATTAAAATAACACCCTTATTTGGGTTTGGTTGGGTGTTCAATCAAATTAATATCAGTAGGGTCAGATATGATTTAAGATGTTAATTAACATTGTAACAACCCATAAAACTATTTCAAATAAAAAATAATCAAATACAACTGGTGAAAAAATTAAGTTATTTAATATTTACTTATACTTATTTATCTATTTGCTTTGTATACACAATTTGCACAAGTTGATATGGAAATGGAAATTCCCTCCAAATCGTTCATTCTGGTACCCACCAAAAAAAAGGAGAGGAAAATAGATCACTTGAGTTAATTTGAAGTTTTGCGTGATAAAAATAAAAATTTATAAACAGAGACTATTCTATGAACTTTTCTCTATAAAATCTAACAATCACAACTTTTTTTTAAAAAAAAAAACTTGTGGGTCTGATTCTTCTATTTGGATCTTTCTTTTTTTGTCTTTAATTTTTGTAACAGATAGTGTTTGAAGTCTTTTTACGAGACTTTCTAGCCATTCAAATTGAGCCAAACATCTCTCGTCAGCGCACTCATCATTCTTTCTCAGACACCAACGAAATTTCTTTTGACGGCTTTGTGCACTGGTCAATAAAGATGATCTCCACCATCAACATTAACTTTCTTAATGTTTATTTTCAGTCTTTATGACTTTTACTTTGCCGTTAATGGAGTGTTGAGTTTTATTTCTAAATTTAGGAATTAATCATTTTAACAACAACAAGAAGTTAATACTTTAAGTTGTATTTCGAATACTTTAACTCAACAAACAATGCAAAGAACGTAGTCATTGGCCAATTAAACACAACTTTTGTTTTTATATTCAAGGAAAAAAAAAACAAAATAACATATTTCCCTTTGATTGGGAGTCACCTTTTTTTATTATAAAATTCTCATTAGTGAATATATAGTGCCAATATGATATGTACCTAAGCTATATATCTTTACAAAAACAAAACTGAAAATAATATGTATCAATATACAAAAAGAGATTAAGATATATTTAATATTTGTCAGTCAGGATTTTGACTCAATTACCACATAGAAAAACAATGTTACATTTAGTGTTTTCATTCATTTATCTCATCTTCTATTTTTAACTCTTAATTCTAGTATTTCATATTATAGAATTTTTAAATGTCTATTTAGTTATTTTTTTTTACTTGATAATTTCAAAAGGGTGCAAATATTATTGAAAGAAATATCAAGTTTGACATTCTCCATTACAAACTATGAAAGTTAGTATTATTTGAATTGAGTGATTAAAAGTTATGGTCAGTAAAGAAGGAATAATTCGCTCTTATCAAGTAGAACCGACACGCATCGCACCTTATCTAAAGCAAAAGCATGTATAAGGTTTATCCCAGCGATCCTAAATACATTTTTGGTTTATTTTTATTCAGCATCATCTTATTTCGTCTCTGCTTTTTACCGAACAAGCGAGACCAACAACTGCCAAACAAGTTGAATAAAAGGAAAAGCCGTTGGAAAGAAAAGAAGCCAACACCGTCTCCCATCCCCCCAACCCCGTTCACCCTTTCCCTTATATAACTGGTGCTTGACGCCTTCCCTTCCTTTCGTTCCTCTTTCAACACCGCTCTGGTATCTTCGTACATGGAGTGCGCCGCAGAGAGCCACAGCCCCGACGCCGACACGGCGCCGCAGAGAGCGCACTCCTCGTCCTCTGCCGTCAAGCGGGCGCTCCACCTCATCCAATCGGACGACTCCGATCGCAGGCTGGAGGCGGCGCGTGAGATCAGAAGGCTGACGAAGAGCTCGCAGCGGTGCCGGCGCCAGCTGGCCCAAGCTGTGAAGCCGCTGGTCGCAATGCTCAGATGCGGTTCCCCCGAGTCCCACGAGGCCGCACTCCTGGCGCTCCTCAACCTCGCCGTCAAGGACGAACTGTAAGTTTTGCTTTTCACCCTTCCCGGGGTTCTCCTCGGAATCCGGGGATAATTTTCAAGTCGGTCTAGGAATTGGGGTTTCGATATTATATGATTTTTTTTAAGTTGCGGAGTAAATAAATATCCTGGGACTCTAAGATTCTGCACTTGTTTTTTTTTTTTTTTTTGCTTTGTTCAATTTTTTATTCTTAATCTTTCATTCTTTTTATTTTTTCTTTCTCACTGGTTGGGGAGAGAGAGAGGATGGTGGAGATTTTGTTGCCTTGGCATCCGAGATGTGCTTTTCTTTCCATTAATTTTCCTAGAGGCCAAACACGCGAGCGGAACAGACAGGCGTGGGTGTAGCAGCTAATTATCAGGTCGTGGTCATGAATGAGATTTGCAAAGCAATTGATCGGTCAGAGTTTTAGGCGTCGAATATAAGATGGACTATGCTCAAGAAGACCCCAAAAAGAAAAACAATAATCAACTTATTTTCGTTATTTAAAATTATTTTGGAGTGTAATAAGATGACCCTATAATCTTCCTTTTAGGTAGGTTTTTTTTTCTAAAAATGAAAAAGTAGTTTGACTCGTGATAATACAATTGTTCTCGGGAAGCGACTAAAGAAATGAAGAAACAGGTTAATTAGTAGTGGTAATGAGTTAGCGTTGCTTTGACATTGTGATTGTCATATAATTTACCTGCTTTTCGATGGTTCTAAAAGCCTCAGAACTGTACCCTTTAGAAGTAATTGGATGCTTTTGTCGGTTGAAAGCCACATGGGATTCTATTGGTGGTGGGTGAGTGGTTGAAGGTGGTTCGTTGGTTCACATGTTACTCGTTCTTTTCTTCAGTTCTTTGCTTTTGCCTTTTCCTTTTACTTCTCTCTGAAGATATTTTGTTGTGATCTCGCTTCCTGTTTAGTGAAGTTGAAAATTTATACCTTGTGTGAGATTGAAGTATCCCATTATTGTTTCTTTTTCACCCTTTTATACGTGTGCGTGTTACTTTAATCCATCAAAGAAGTAGCGTTCCTCTTTATCTTTCTTTTTTTTATTGTCTTACCTTTACTTATGATTCCTGGAAACCAAAAGGGTAATAACTGGTTGGCAATTCAAGGGAAAGTACGAAAACATAGTCATTTGGATAAGATCGTATAGTTGACGTGTCTATGGTATCAACAGTTTCTTCGTAACTAGTTGAACTTTTGGGGGATAATTGAACACTTTCTAGTTTCTTACCTGGCCGAGGGAAGCTGTATTCAACTGTTTGTATGCCACTAGACCCATGTACTTGGAATCATACTTTGTGGTTCGCTAATCCCTAATTTTACATGTCCCGTGGGAAAGATTCCGTTGAACTCCAGTTTTAGCTTGTTATTTTGACCTAGAGTTGAGTGATGAACAATAGCCACTGCTTTCCTGGAGGGTTTGGCTTAATTAATAAACCTTGATAGTATAGATATCTTTGCTAGTGGACTTTGCAGACAAGATTTAATTTATTGTGTAATGGAGGTTTAAAACTTTTCCTCGTTTTATGTGACAGAAACAAGATCGAAATTGTGGAAGCTGGTGCGTTGGAACCCATAATTAGTTTTCTCAAGTCACAGGATTTTAACCTCCAGGAGTATGCAGCTGCATCTATGCTTACTCTGTCTGCTTCAACCATCAACAAGCCGATTATAAGTGCTTCTGGGGCCATCCCCCTCCTTGTGAAAATTCTCAGAAATGGAAGCCCACAAGCGAAGGCTGATGCCGTAATGGCCCTTTCCAATCTCTCCACGCAACCTGATAATCTTCGACTCATTCTTGAAACAGATCCAATCCCTCCCATAGTTCGTTTGCTCAAAACCTGCAAAAAATCTTCAAAAACCGCTGAGAAATGCAGTGCTGTCATAGAATCTTTAGTGGGTTTTGATGAAGGCAGAATAGCCTTGACATCTGAAGAAGGGGGAGTGCTTGCAGTTGTGGAGGTGCTCGAAAATGGCGGTCTCCAAAGTCGGGAGCATGCAGTTGGAGCATTACTGACAATGTGTCAGAGTGACCGGTGTAAATACAGGGAACCGATTCTTGGAGAAGGCGTAATTCCTGGACTTCTTGAGCTCACTGTCCAAGGAACACCAAAGTCTCAGTCAAAAGCTAAAAAGCTTTTACAGTTACTGAGAGACTCTCCATATCCAAGATCTGATATCGAAGCTGATACACTGGAGAATATAGTCTGCAACATAATCTCCCAGATTGATGGAGATGATCAACCAGGTAAAGCAAAGAAGATGCTAGCTGAGATGGTGCAAGTTAGCATGGAGCAGAGCTTGAGACATTTGCAGCAAAGGGCCCTTGTCCGCCCCGCCACTGATCTGCCTATTGCTACTTGTACTTCCGAAGTCTCTTCAAAGTGACTTTTAGTAACGGCCCTCTTTCCTTTCTTCTTTCGGCCGCTCCTTTTTCCTTATGGTGTCTGTAAGATGTAATTTTCCATAGTGCGAAGAAAGAAAATAAGGATAGTGATGCCAGTCCAGGCCATTATGATGGTGCGGGGTGACTGGTAACTGTCAATAAAATTAGAGTTGTATGGTGGAAAGCATGGTTTTTGTGGTTCCATTTGTAAAGAAACTGTTGCAATGAATGTTATACGTGTAGTGAAGCTTTTCTTTCTCTGGCTTTTCATTGGATTAATTTACCACCCTTTGAAAATATAATCATCAGCCAACTCCTCGGAAGTTTCATGTTTAGTTTCTGCAACCACTGAATTTAGTTGACTCTCTTGTCAGTTCTCTTCTGTGACAACCGATTCTGTACTCCTGGGTAGCTTCTGGTTCAAGATTGATGGGCGTTGAGTCTGCATCTGTCTGTTGTTTGTTGAATGGACCTTTGCTTTCTTCATGATCCTCCGCCTACTTCCTCCGTTTCAGAAACTTCTGGGGTCTTTATGGGTTGATTCCTGAATTGTCAAAGAAATAAAAAAACAAGCAGGTAGGTGGATGACCAAACTAGACTGTTAGGAGGTGAGAAATTCTGAAAGCTTGCATTCATTGTCAATCAAGTGCAACGGTTTCTTTCTTTCTTCTCACTTTCTTTGCCGGTGTCTTCTAGTGCTCTGTTTTCAAGTCCTAGTCTAGAATTAGACTCGTGACGTCCCACTTTGCAGCTTTATACAAATTGATAATCATAGATGAAGAACTTCTGAGGCTACCCTGTTTTCACTCGACACAATAATGTTTCCCTTTAATTGCATTGTGTAGTACCTACAAGGAAGAGAATGTCTGATACATAAATACATTGTTTTATGACAAAATATCAAGAAGGTTTGGTGTCACATCATAAACAAACAAAACAAGATATTCCAAGATTTTGATGTCTGCTGATAAACAAATAAAACAAGAATCCTGAAAGATTTTTCTTTTTTGTAAACTCAATGCAAAAGATGTGGAGAATATCTGGGGCCTATCCAAAATCATCCAAACATTTTCTTTGCCAAAAATGGTGTCAGGCAAAACGACAACCTCTTAACGTGTTTAATGTGCTCAACAATTCGAATGGTACTCCAATTGACGTAGTAAATGAGCAAGTCGGTGCTCCAATGATGCTAATGTCACTAAACTAGAGGAAAACTATGAAATCAAGATTCAAGTTTGTTTCTGTGTCATGGTATTGCATTAAAATACAGAGAAAATAGGAGAGCATGCCTATTTGTATTGAAAGGTGATGATGACGTGATTGTCTAATATCAGAAAAATCTAATATAATAGCGTTAAAAAAAATGAGAGAAGATACCAGAAGGATTTTGATAGCCCACAAATCTAAAGATGATTAGGACAATTTAGCCATGAAAATAGATTTAATAGGACCTTTACAAGTGTTAAAACTTTTTGTTTAATGTTTTATTGTCTTGAATTATAATTTTATGTTTTAATATAATATCAAAATCAAAAATAGATCTTTCCTTTCAAATAAAAAGAATGATCTAGAAACAAATTTGTTGAAGTAGCTGCACAGGACCAGGCTGTTTCTGTTATCATCGAGTCTTGTGTTTCGGGGCAACTCTGTAGGAGGGACTGGCCCAGTCTTGTCCTGCCGTTGCTTTGGGTGAGAAAGAGATGGAGGCTTTTGCTAACTTGGCACTTGGCGCCGAAGTTGGAATCTGACCTGATCTACGACAACACCTGATCTTATCTCCAAAGCCCGGTAAACCACTTCGAGATATAGAAAAAAATCTGAGTCTAAAACCCTTCCAAGTTTTCATTCTCGGGTCGGTAGGTTGCTGTGTTCCTAACAATGGCGAGGAGTCCCAGTGGCGGAAGAGGAAAACAAGTCCCGTATGCCGGAGAAGGTGCTGGCACATCCACCCCAGCCAGAGCCATTGATGATGCTGCCCAATGTTCCCCATCTTCAGCGGTGGTAACCATCTTACAGAAGGTAGCACCCCCAACTGTCACATCGCTGAACGAAAGCTCTGCATATCCACCCAAATATTTTCTCAAAAAATACGTGTCTCCATTTTTCTGGTTCATTTGCTGCAGTTGATCGCAGAGGCTGTTGGTACGTACTTTCTGATGTATGTTGGCTGTGGCTCTGTCGTTGTCAACAAGATCTATGGGGCGGTAACCTTTCCAGGCGTCTGTGTAACGTGGGGCATGATAGTCACCGTCATGATTTATTCCGTCGGTCATATTTCTGGAGCCCACTTCAACCCGGCGGTGACCATTACCCTCGCCATCTTTCACCGATTCCCCTTCAAGGAGGTCAGCTTTCCAAGTGCTCTATTGCAAATTCTTCGCTTTTAAGAAATGCTTTCGTTCGTTGCAGAAAATCATTTCCACAGATCCTAACTTTAGCCATTCTTAGTGCAAGTAAAAGCTGGCTTTGTATACATCAAATCAATGCTTTGCTGATTGATATCTTTTTCCTTTTGCCAAACTTAACCTAACATTGGTCTGTCTTTAAATAACCATGATGACAACATCTTATCTCCAACTTTTTAAGAGGAATCAAAGCATAACCTGATTGTTATGGTTCAGCAAGCACTTGCACTAAGTTAATCTCTCAATGATTTGCTGATCAATACCCATAATTGTGTTATTGTTCCTATTGTTCCAACGAGCTGCAGGTTCCTCTGTACATAACGGCTCAGTTGATGGGAGCAACTCTTGCTAGTGGCACATTATCTCTAGTGTTTGAATTAACACCTGAAGCTTACTTTGGAACTGTACCTGTTGGATCCAACAACCAAGCCTTGGCTTTGGAGTTCATCGCCACCTTCCTTTTAATGTTTGTCATCTCCGCCGTTACAACTGATAGTAGAGCAGTACGTAAACCGAATACGCCTCCGAATTTGCAATCTTACATTATCTGTTTTCATATAATAAAAACTTTTTCTGCCTCCAAGTTCAGGCTGGCTTAGAACATAAAGAGAAAAAACCTGCCGGATTGCATGTTTTACAGAAATCTCTCTATCTGCATCACATGTTTTTGTTGAACTTAAGTACATTTCCAATTATCTCCCAAAAAAGGGCATGTTAAACTTTTAGGCCACAGTTTCACATGAAAAATTGAGCCAAAACCTGTTAGCACAGGTGGTTCAAACTGGGCTTTTGATGGATCATCTTTGCTTTTATGGCACTTTCTCGCGTTGAAGTGAATATGAATAATTCCATTCCATTCTCTCTTTTGACAGATAAGTGAGCAAGCAGGGATTGTTATTGGTCTGACTATATTATTAAACGTCTTCGTTACTGGGTAACTCTCTCCTTTCTGATAATGCTTGCCTACCAATTTTTCAGAAAGCCTGCAAGACTGGTGTGCCATCTCTACTTGGATGGGTCCATATCTGAATGGGTTGCAAAACTTTTTAGATGATAAAGATTTTCATCTGCATAAAATATTTACTTAGATCTCTTTTCTTTTGTCTGGTTTGTAAACTATGCCATCCACCAACTAACGAAATAAAATAAAAAAAGTGGTGGATCCGAAGAAAAAGATGTTGCATTATTGTCTAGGCATAATATGACCCATCCGAAGGCGAAATGAAAAGCTTAGTGCTTTTTCATGCTTTTGCTCTGGGCCAATGGT
This sequence comes from Casuarina equisetifolia, assembly GCA_028551475.1. NCBI lineage: Eukaryota > Viridiplantae > Streptophyta > Magnoliopsida > Fagales > Casuarinaceae > Casuarina > Casuarina equisetifolia. The sequence goes on from CM052361.1 coordinate 6,172,928, forward strand.
GCTAAGACAGAGACACCACATCTGCGGCTTCTAAAAGCACAACAAAGAAATAAAAAAGACAACAGGCATTAGGATTACACTTCTGAAACCTCTTTTTTTGTGTATGATGGTAACATGGTTTATAACAAAATCATTGCAGGCGTGTTTCAGGAGCTTCAATGAATCCCGCAAGGAGCATAGGGCCTGCAGTTATAATGCACGTCTACAAAGGATTGTGGGTGTACATAGCAGGGCCAATTATTGGAGCAATTGCAGGAGCATTTGTCTATAATCTGATAAGATTCACAGACAAGCCAATGAGAGACTTGGCCCAGGATGGATCATTCCTCGTAGGTGCATAAATAATTGCAAGCTAGTTGTTACAGGAGTTTAAGTTATTACAGGACTCTATAAATATTAGTTAACTATTTAGGTACTTGCGTTGTAATATTAAAAAGTATAATTATTGCAACCTTTCGTTCAACATATTTAATAATTATTGTACTCTTGAGTTAAATTAAAGCCTTAAACACTCAATAATTGTAGTATCCTAAATTAAGCCTTGAGCCTTACTCATTTAGAGCATTTTTTTGTTAAAGTCTTGCAGCCTCTAATGGAAGGCCTATGCGGAACCATCTTTTTTAGCCATTCTTTCTTGAACTTCTGTGAGGAGTTATACAGAAACGTCTTGCTTGTTCAAATACATGCACTTAGCCTCTGAATCTCACAAAAAGTAGAAAAAGGAGAAAATCCGGAAGACAAAACGAAAAGGAACTTCTACTAGGGAGTTGAGACAGCAAACGAATATTAGACGGACGACGGGATATTTATCTCTGATCCCCTTTATTTTTTATGCCAAAATGCAAACATCAGAGTCCCGATTGGACATCGAATCTCGTAAAATGCAATGGCTAAGAAAGTTACTTTATTGCTTATGGGCCAGGAAACTTATATCTAAAGTAATAAAGGAGGGTTTCCACGTGCACCCACTTCCTGACAGACCTGAAGGTCTAGCTTTTTGAGTTAATAGATAGAAAAGCAGAGGGAGTTAAAAATTAAGTACGTGCATCAATGAGTGGAGGCTTAAAAGATTAAGATAAAAGATACGTGCATCAATGAGTTGGGGCTTAAAAGATTAAGATAAAAAATGTCAAGTGTGATGGTTCATTTTAAAATTTTAAAGTATTAAGTAAAAAAATTACATCATTAATAAACTTAAGGATTTATCATTATGTTTTTAATGTGGAATAACATTTATTTCTAACATTTCTTTTACTTACATACTAATATAAGTATTATAAGTAAAATGATATCCAACTTCATAATATAAAGGATTATGAAATTTGACTATAATATTATATTAAAATGTGATAGTCTATTTCAAAATTTTAAGACATTATGTGATAAATTTCATAATTTATAAACTAATAAGTCATCTTTAAACTTTTAATTTGAGCAATACTTATCTTTAACAAAAAAACATATGGTCAAAGCTGAGCTTTGTATACACAGCCTGGTTAGAAAATAATAAGATAGATTAAGCTTGTTTAATATTTGATACAAGGAAACTATATAAAAAATTTCAACAAAATATTGAGAACTCTGAGACTTTCAGTGATGTGGCCCTACCCTGCTGGTCGCTAAGCAATTGCAGGAGAAGGAAGGAATTAGTAGTTTCCTTATTGACTGTCATCTCCATTTATCAACAAAAACATCATTGTGTTGCTCCATGATTTTTTCACACGAGGTAACCATGTAAAATTCTTGCTCTCTAATCAATTTAATCGACACAAGATATTTAATTGAATTTTTTTTTAAGAAATAAAGAAGATATTTTGATAAATGACAAAATATAAGCTTAATCCTTAAAAATAAAAAAGCCTACATATTAAGTTACTAGATAAAACATAAGATATATATTTAATCCTATAATAGTCTATATACTATCTAATCCTAATTGAATCCGGACGAAAACAGCTATATTTAACTAAAGTTTGAACAAATAATGAAATCCAACCATGGCAAAATTTTAAAAAGTTAATACGAGTTAGCACATGGGCGTCTGCGACTAAATGTAGTCCACTCCGGTGCCAACGCGTAACGCCAGCCTCGGAGTCAGAAAACAGTAAGACGAGAACACCCGGGGACCCAACGTCAGAACTCTACTTCTACTTCCCCAGCGCAACGGAACTGGACTTTCACAAACCACACTCTCAACTTCCGTGCGCTCCACATTTTCGGACTGCTTCAAACCCTAATTTTCTCTCAACTTCCTCCACTTCTGCGAGGGGAGTTCTGCAAGAGACTTTGCGGGACTGTGTTAATGGAGGATCCGATGGAGAGGATAGGATCGGAGGCGGAGGCGGAAGCGATGGGACGGGGGGAAGGGGCCAACAGCACGAAGGACGAGCTGTGCATGGAGATCGAGCCGCCTTTTCGTGAGAACGCGGCCACGGCCGAGGACTGGAGGCGGGCGCTGAACAAGGTCGTTCCTGCTGTGGTCGTGCTCCGTACCAACGCCTGCCGCGCCTTTGACACTGAGTCCGCTGGCGCCAGCTACGCTACCGGATTTGTCGTGGACAAACGCCGCGGGATTATCCTTACCAACCGGCATGTCGTCAAGCCCGGTAGTTATATGCACTCCATTTCTTCTTGTCAGTGTAAGAGAGAAATAATATAGAGTTGAATTGCGATGTCTCTTTGTTTGGTTGCTGAGAAGATGTGGATAAGGCCTTCGGAATTTGGTTGCAAGGAGAAAGACGAGGGTTTTCTTTTACTGTGGACTGTTCCAGTGGCTTATTATTATTTTTTGTTACCTATACTTTCATTTACTAATATATGTGCTGGTTTTGTAGGACCTGTAGTTGCTGAGGCCATGTTTGTCAACCGTGAAGAAATTCCAGTGCATCCTATATACAGAGATCCGGTGAGTGGACTCCTAGCGTTTGTTATATTTTATCATCTCAAAATTTGGGCTTCGATACTTAATTGGATATGCTGTTTAGCGCTGTGCGCTTATGATATCTTGTTTGATTAGTGATTTTTTTCCGATGATCTATAGCAGCTTATCGAAGGCTGGTTACATTTTTGACTTCATAATTGAATTTCGCTTATGATCATTTGATGTCAATTTTTCTAGGAATAAGTGGGGCGATACCTACTTTCTGATAAGGAAGTAATAAGTCCATATACAATTGCATAGACATGCATCATTTCGTTACTACTAACGTGTTCTTATATCTGTAGCTATTCATAAAGAAATAAATTTAATTGTTTAATGGAAGGAAATAAGTAGAATATTAGTAAAAGACCATCTTGGTAAATGGGTATTGTTCTCTCATAGAATTGACGATATGAAGGGTGGAAAAGAAAAATATGGAACCAGTGCATGGACAGAAGGTATTCCTCTGGATGAGACATGTACCCAACAGCATCATGATATCCTTGTCCTTGATATCCGTATTTTGAATCTGTTTGTGATCCTCACCGAAACTTTGATAAATTTTGTAAAATACATGTTGCTTTGTGCTTTCAGTAGTTATGGTGAGTCAAATACGAACTACGAGGTATTCTGCTGCCCTGTTGTACCCCATTCATAGCGATATTCTTTTGGTTGGATGTTAGTGGACATTGGCAAGGAAGAAGTGTTAACGGTCCAGTTGTAGAAGAAAAATGGTTTTGTATCTGATGTCTCTTGCACTTGTAGCCATAATGATTTTTAGGATCCCAATTCTCAATTTTTTGACATTTAAGCTCTGAGTTGTCGTTCATTTCTAATGCAAAACCTTTGTCAGCATTAACATCAGTTTTCAAAACATTTCTTTTTTCCTATTTATGCATCTAATTTCTCTCCTATCTTCACATCTATTTTTCTGTCTTTTCCCTTGTTTCCATTCTCTCCTCCTCTATCTCTCTCAACTAGCCACCATAGGTTTGGAGGTTGGACCTCCATGGTTGACTCAACCGCCATTAGGCATAGGGGCCATAAGTGATACGCGAGAAATTGAAGTGGTCAAGTGGGGAGGCGAAAATATCCTTAGTGGAAATTCTAATGGTCTTGGATTGAGAATGGGCCATAAAATGATTTCAATGTTGAAAAATTAAAAGTCGGAACTAAAATGCAAATGGCTCAAATCACGAGGGTATGGAATATATCTCCCTTGCTTCCCAAAAGAAGGCTGGTGGCACCATCCTAAATTGTTTCAATGAATGAAAACTGGTGTGAAGTGACATAGCAGTTTTGAAGGAAACTATTGTTTATCTTTGGGTGTGAAATGGTGTTTGATATTCTAATGAGGTAACGAATCTCTAGGTTGGTATGCATAGAGTTTGTGCTAAAGAAGCTTTAGAATCTTTACGCCCCTGCCCCCTCCAATGTCATTTAGTCTGTTTTTTGGTCATTTTCTTATATTATTGATCTCTTAGGCGTAATAGCTTTGCTAAGTACTTATTTTATTGATCTCTTAGCCGTAATAGCTTTGCTAAGTAGAACTCACATAATAGGAACTTGAAAATCTAAGATCACATAGGGTTTAGCTAGGACCACTTTAGCCTCCAGTATAGCTTTTTAATGTGGAAGAACCTTTATTTAAGTAGTCTTCTTTAATCACCTGTGTACAGGGGAGAAAATGTCTCATATGTACTAGTTCAGGATCACAATTTATAATGCAGTGGACCCTCATTTGTACTTTTGAGGCCCAGATAATATCTTATATCTCAATGCTTTTTGTTTTGAAGTTTTCTGTATAAATTTGTGTTGCTTCCTTCTTTGCTATGATCTCTGGTGTAGCTAGCTTTCTGGTTTCCTGTTTTATTGCTCTTTTAATTTGGTATGTATTTTTTATTTCCATCTGTGTTCATTAGAAGTGGTGCCACAAAGAAGAATAGGTCAATATTGTTGGTCTATGTACTTTTGTGATTCTCTACGTATTCATTTAGTTTTCACATTATGATTTTTGTGCCACTAGAGTTTCGGAGTTGTTACACTTCAAGAATTAAGTTAGCGTGCTTTCAATATGATCTATTGGAACGTTAGGAATCATGGTTTCTAGATGCTGCATTTTCCAGCACTGTGCTTGTGTTAATTTGTATGTCTTATCTTCCTCATGTTGACATGAGTAATAGATTTATGTTCTTCTTTTGACTTTTGTTCTTTTGTCCTATATACACTTAAGTGGTGCTAACTTTATGTGAGCATTCTTTTAGGTGCATGATTTTGGCTTCTTCCGCTATGATCCTAGTGCAATCCAGTTTCTTAATTACGAGGAGATTCCTCTTGCTCCTGAGGCTGCTTGTGTTGGTCTGGAAATTAGGGTTGTTGGTAATGACAGTGGGGAAAAGGTATCCACATCAATTTCATACTCAACTCTTAGTGCTTAATTGAGATATTGACAATTACAATTCTGTCAACTTCATGTGGTAAAACATCAGAGTAACTTTTTCATTCTTATTTTCGTTATCTTGTATGGGTGGATAACATCATTCCATGTTGAACAATAACATTATTTGTATTGGCGTTACTTAAAAGTTTTCTGTGTGTACTAAAGGATTGTCAGAAGTATTGCTATGAAATATTGTTTGAAATATGCATTTTTGGTGGTTTGATACCCATAGGAGGCAAGAAATTGAGGAAAATTTGCAGATGATTAAATGTTCTCCCAATTCTAGTTGTAAGCAAACTTAGGTTAAAGCTCTCTTTTGCAATGAACATGTAGATGATTTGCTTGTGCATCATTTGGTCATGGTTGTCAGAAAACACATGAACTCCTGCAAAATAGGTTATTTGTTGATGATAGTTGAGCTTTAGTTAGCTTTTAGATCCATATTTGCTTATAAATACCTTTTGACATTGCAACAAGCAAATATACTGAACAAGAAACAAGCTTTCTTGATTTCATGCAGAGGAAAACAATTAATGAACAGAAAAAACCTAAAAATGAAAACTTTCTCATTTATTTGGCAAAACAGAGAAAATAATAGGGCACTGAGTAGATTACAGTTGCTGAAGTACTCTTTTGAGCATTAATTAGTGAATTTTGTAACTCAAGGTAACTAAAATGGAGCAGTCAATACATTCTCTGGTTACATAATTTGATAGACCTCCACAACCCTTTCTGATCCAATTGACTATTTTTATTCTGTAAAGAATTTTGGAGATCTTCTTCGCTTTCACTTGCTGGGGACTGGTACACCAACCTTTGCTTTATTAGCATGATCAAGTGCCAATAGAACTTGGGAAGATGAAGATAAAAGAGGTAGCATGAAGAAAAATTCTCTACAAGGAAGACATTGGTATTACCATTTGAGAAAATACTGCTATCTGAATAAATGTCCTTGATGTCCTATATAAAGGAAAGTGGGGAACTACCTAAAGCATTGACCTGATGTTGACTTCTTGGACTACTCTTCTCCACCCCTCCAGACCCTAAGGCTGCCCTCTTTTTTTTTTTTTTTTAAAGGAAAAAAAAAAAAGAAAAAGAAAAAGAAAGGTAAATGGGAGAGAGAAAAACTTGTGCATTGGAAGGAGAGAAAGATGATCATGCCATCTTAGTGAAACTCAAGGCTTTGGAAAAGTTGAGGATGCATTACCTTTTGAGTTTTGAAGTTCTTGTTATTGCAGTTGGACCTTACCTTGACTTGTCAAGGAGGCTCTGTTAGCAAAATACTATCTCTACCAAAAAACTCCTGCATAAGTGTGTGTTGTGTCTCCAGACATAACAATGATGTCACAGTTCTGTATTTGAAGCCTGAAAGACCATGTTTTTGCCATAAGCGTTTCGCTGGTAAACAAAGCCTGATGAGTTCAGCTGCTCAACTTGTAAATTAATTAGGTGAGACATGATTATGATTACACAGATCAGCTTTTGAAGCCTTGAAAACCATGTTGTTGCAAGCATTCACCGATGATAAACGAAGTCTGATATGTTGAGTTGCTGAAACTTGTAAAAGAATGGATCAGTCCAGGTTTGATACCATTAGAAAAGCTATGTAAGTCTATGATATGAAATCCAACTGTCAGGATTAAAGTACAATATTCAGTTGTATTGTTCTAATTTTGTAAATGCATGTGGTTACATGGGTTTGCATATTTCAGCAAGCTATTTTCAAGTTACCTTATTTTAAATAGAGTTAAGTGATGTTTATAATTTATGGAATAGAGTGACTCCAATTAGTGGAGATAAGGCCACTTTGGTGGTGGCAGTAACTTCAGGATTTCAAGCAGCAGACATACATGCGGCCATGTGTGTGTACAAAGATAACTATCTATGGATGATCTTGTGTAGGAATGTTTCTATATGGCATATATTTATGGTTGTGTTTGGTGGTGAATATGGTAGTGGTTAGTGCAATTGATAACAATCTATCATTGTCAATCTCTTGATAAAACTGCTGATTGAGAACTAAATTGTGGTGGTCTACATGTAGTCTGTGTTTGTGTTATCTGCTTCCTGCTAATGAACCTCAAAAAGTGAAAAAAAGAAAGAAAGAAAGAAAGAAAGAAAAAAAGAACGGTGTGTTGTCATAGGTTCTTTCAAGATGTTACAAATATTTTTACTCTGTTCCTAGACATCTTTAGATTATAGGACTTTGATTTCTTCTAATATGGTTTTTCATTACAGTAATGTTCCTCTATTGATTTGATGCTAAATTTACAGGTTTCCATTTTGGCTGGTACTCTTGCTCGATTAGATAGAGATGCTCCTCATTATAAAAAGTAAGTAGAGCCTTCTAAGTTTATTCTTTGTTTCCTTTACACTTTGAAGAAATGCACATTGGAAAACATGTTCAATAACCTTTAATTGACCCCAACTGGAGCTAATTGGGAGTTGTCTTCCAAGGGATGTTGTTTTGGTTGTCTTCTAGAATCCAGTGTAGATGCAAATTCTACATCAGTTGAGAAAATTAGAAATTCTGGCTCTTTGGAATCTTTGGTTTTATATTATTCTTCCACATTCTGTCATAAATTCTTAAGAATGTGATGCAATTTGCTAGCTGCTGGTCATTGTTTATACTCAAACCTTTTGTTACATGGGAACTACTATTAAAATCAATCTGAGATTCTCTTGCTTGCGTACCTATTATATCCTGAACACTTTCCATTTTTGTCATTGATTCTGCTCACCACTTATCAGAAAGGAAAAATGCTTTGTTCACTACTGATAGTGGCAAATAATGATTGTCTTTTGTTATAGGGACGGCTACAATGACTTCAATACATTCTACATGCAAGTAAGTACCTAAATGATTTATAGTTACAGTAAGATGGTTTCTCGGTTCTCTATGTTGGACACAGAGACTAAACCGTTGAGGAATTGACCTTTTATGTGAATTGTGATTTTGTTTGGTTTGGGGCTTAGCATCTTCTAACAATTGTTCTGTTGGTCTTGTTTCTGTCTGATTGGCTGAGATAAGATGTGCCTTTTCTATGGGCCAGTATCATGCTTGCTAGGCAACATTTGAATTAGTCAATTTTGCTCTGCATAGTTTCTTTGTAGGTTGGTTATGGAATTGTTTGATATTTTACTTTGTGACTTCTAATAGGGCCATGTTTGATATTTTGATTCTTGATTGTAATGAAAATCATGTTGGGAGAGAATAGGAAATAAGATGCATAAGAGAAATGATTTATCTTTTGTAAAACACTTGGCAATGGAGAAGATATAAATTAGCGAGTGAAACAGACAAGTAAATGCCTATTGCACAATGTGATGTCTGAAACTGGATGCATCATCAACTCCTTACCCTCTTGCTAAGACTAAATTACATTCGTATATTATGGCTCTACTATATAAAGCTTTATTTGTGACTACAACTGAACATGTGAGGGAAATTTGTGGAAGCTTATGTAGACTTAAAAAAAAAAAAAAGGAAAAAAAACCTAGTTTCATAACATTGTATGTGGCCTTCTTTGAGCTGATAGATATGCATTCAAACAACCTGGCACAAACATTTATGTTACAACTAGAATTTTTTGACATATATCATTGTTAAATATTTTCGTGTTTCATAGTAAAACTTATAATAATGTCTCAAAGGCCTGGTATAGAACATGTCAAGTCTTCCACCGGGCAAGAATTGACTCAAAAATTCTGCATGATGCACGATAATGCTTTATTAGCGTAGGCAATAGTTAAACCCAAATCGAGACATAAGTTGGACCTGTATGAAGCTCTTTTTGGATTTGTTACAAATGTTTATGAGCATTTATTGCATCAAAATGATTGATCTTCTAGTTTGTGTGGATAGACAAAGAGACAGAGTCAATGACAAGCATGCTGCTTGTAGTATCTCAAATAGTTTCTAGATAGGGCGTCCTTATGCTTTAACCAATTTTGCGGCCCCAGTCCTCTCAAGTGAATCGAGGAATTCCAACCCAGGTAAAATAGTCTGGTTTGCTATCTGTAATATAGCAGCAATGCTTGAACGTTGGGCAAGTCTGCATTGAATTGATTTAAACCTGGAAAGAAATACCTACAGTTCATCTGGAAAGTTCCGACAAAGGACAACATGTGCAAATGTTACCTGAGCATTTCAAAATTCAAACTTTTTCTCTGCTTTCTGTCCCTTCCAATGGGAGTCATCATAGAGGTGATGATGCATGCCACTTAGCCAATGACCAATTGTCACTTGGGCAATACATCTCTGTCTGTGTTTTTCTTGTCCATTTGAGGCTCATCAGCTTTATGGGTTACATAAAGGAAGGAAACCCCTATTTTTAATTTTTAGTTAGAAACACACGCCAATGCACGCACTTAGTATTGAACTTAGGATCAAAAGGTTTTAGGCAGCACCTGCTTCCAACTAATCCAGACACTTGTCCACCACGGAAAGTCCAATATGATTTCTTGATTTCATGGTGTTGATGGGTTTTAATCTTAGATCCCTTGTGTGTCTGTGATAGACCATCTGAGATAGCTAATATCTATCATATTGTTTCTATATCAGTTCTCATCCATTTTTTTTCTGGTGGCAGAAATACTTAAATCATTTATAATTTAGGTTCAAATGTCTATAAAACCACAGTTGAAAGGTGCATTTTGGTGGGTGGGGATTTACTGTACCTATAATTAACTTGCAATAATCTTAACAAGCTTTTGAATGCATAGGGATGTTGATGTCCTAGTATGTTACTCTCTAATCAATGGTGACAGTTGTAGGATTGATAGGGCTTCTTTTGGGAAGTATTTTAGTTTTTGGTGAATTACCTGAGAGAAGGTTCATTGTTGATGTTTACGTGTATCAGTTGTGTACATAAGGACAGTTGCACATATTTACATGCTGGTGAGATCTTTAGTAAAATTTGTGGTGAGACAATGGACCTTCTTCTACCATGTTTTTCATCTGATGGGAACTTGGTTACTTATTTCCTTATTTGGAATTTAGTGGTAATCAATATTACCTGGATGGTTGCATTAGTTGATAGTATGTTGGAAAGGGAGTATTGCTACACTCCTATGTTTTGGATGTTTTGCATTTGTTCTGATGCAACTTCCACATTTGGCTAGAAAGAAATACCTGGTCCTTTGAGAGGGTTGGGCTTCCTGTTTCTAAGTTAAATATTTAGTCACTCGTCCATCTGGTGGTGATATCCTAGCATTTTCTTTTTTCTTCTTTCTGTGAATTTATGGATTTGTGAAATATGATGACTTGGGCTGAAATTTTTGCTTCCTTCTCTCTCCTCTTTAGAAGTCTCAACTTGAACATTCCGTTGGGAGAGCTATTTTCTTTCCTTCCTATGTTATAAGGTCCTCGTCGAATGATAGTGCAGACCAATCTTGAACTCACTCAGTTTGAGCCTTGAAATTGAGACTTAATCTTGGAACTAAGGGCTTGGCCAGGCTGTCGATCAGTTTGAACTTCTCAATGTCACTCAATCTCTCCCAGTGTTTTTCAGTGAAATTGTAGTGCAAATCCATCTTGAGCCCACTCAATTTGGCCCTCGAAATTGAGACTTCATCTTGGAATGAAAGGCTTGGTCAGGCTCTCAATCAGTTTGAATGTGTTTCAGAGCAACTAATTGAGCAGGAAGTTCAGACACAGCATTCCATTTATCACACATATGCGTTCAAACTTCACACATATTACATTAAATTTGACGGTCAATAATATTGTCTCTTCTTCCCTCTATTCTTTCAGTTTTTCTTCATCTCTCTCTCTCTCTCTCTTTTATTTTTTTTGTATTCTTTTTGCCCTTGGGAGTTGGCAACAGTTTGGATCTTGGTTTGTTTCTGCTGAATGGAACTGGCAGTGAATTCATTTTCCTTATGGCCTAATTATTAATTTACATTTGAATCCTTCGATCTTGTTAGATTGGTAAGGGTTTTGGTTTTTATGCCAGAGTTAAGCAAGTAATTAAGTGCCAGTATCAGTTTGAAGAAGTTTGCTTGCCTTTGCCTTTCCTTGGAAGAGAAAAGGAATAATCAAGGTGGCCCTTGGTATTGAGATTAACGTCTTGTAGATTCTGAATGAATTTGTTTTGTTTAGTGTTCTACCATATCATAAGCTAATGAGCTACTCAATTATGCGTGGTGTGCACCTGAGAAGCTTTCAAATTTTCTCATTACGATTTATGCTTTTGTTGTTAGTCCAGAAGGTCATAATGCTTATGATGCTCAGATGTGTGTCAAAAATTGCTGCTGATTTGTAGGATATGGTTAATGATTCTATTGGAAGTGATTATATATTGCTTGTTGGCTGTCTATTGCGAAATTATAAGTCTGCTTTGTTAAATCTTAGAGCCTAAATGTATTTTGTTTCTTACTTAGTGATTTGCTTGCTTACAGGCTGCATCTGGTACTAAAGGTGGTTCTAGTGGTTCCCCAGTTATTGATTGGCAAGGCAGGGCTGTGGCTCTTAATGCTGGGAGCAAGTCATCGAGTGCTTCAGCTTTCTTTTTGCCTTTAGAACGAGTGAGTTCTGCTAGTATTTTTGCTAAACCTTTGTGCTATGCTGCTAGTACTCATTGAGATCGAATGCAATCCTTCTGGTGGGATTGGGGAGCGTGTAATTCAAACTTATGCACTAAAAATATAGTGACTTTATTGGCAGGTTGTGAGGGCATTGACGTTTCTTCAGAAGGGCAGTGATTCTTATGTAAATAAATGGGAGGCGATTGCCATTCCTCGCGGTACGCTACAGGTTTGTTGTTAATGTTATCCTAGCTGAACTTCCCTACATGATTCTACTTTCTTAATTCTTTACTCTTATTCTAGCAATGCGTCAGCCAAAAGATTGAATAGTATTGTGGAGTTGGTCTAATTTTTTATTTATTTTCACCTGATTATTGTGGTGAATCCTTCTATTGTGAATGGGGTGTTAATACGTTTTATCTAGTCACATACCGAGATAGGGTCTTAAGATTGGCAAATCTGTCATGCTGGCTGAACTTTTAAGGATATTTATTTTGGAGAGTCTGGGACATAGAGAAGTACCTAGATCCTAGAATCTTGAGTGGTGTTTATGGTACATTTTCGGATATACACTATTTGCCATTTGTGCCATTATGTCTGGTGCTTATTGTTTAAGTCCTTTTTCCCGTCTTAGTTTTACTTCTGTTTTCCTTTTTCTCACTCTTTTGAGGTGGTGAAAACATGGATTCCTGTGCACTTGTGTTTGATCACCTGTTTAATTTACTCCTGAATAAGTAAATGAACAGAGACCTGGATACGCTACTCACTAGACTGATGCATTGCAGTGAATACTGAGTTATACCAAGGAAACGAAAAGTTTACATAAAATAGACAAATGGTGATGAAATTTTTTTCCTTTTTGTAGACTATGAAATCCTATTTTTTTTCCTGATCTTTAAAGTGCTCATTAATGGTTTTTGCTTCAAAAGATGTGCCAGTGATCTTGTTGTGATGTCATATAGATGTTTTTTAAATAAGCAGAATTAGATATGCGATTTCTTTTCCTGGTTTGAAGATGTTGATGGATGTATAAAACATCTAAGATTCATTGTTGTTTGATTTGGCTGTCATAATCTATGGTGTAGGTAACATTTCTCCATAAAGGATTTGATGAGACACGCCGGCTTGGTTTGCAAAGTGAAACAGAACAGGTCTCTGCTTTCATATGTGTTGTTTCCTACTAATTTTTGAGAAAATAGGGTTCCTCTAGGCCTTATTGTGCTTTTGACTTGTTTTAGATGGTAAGGCATGCATCTCCACTCGGGGAAACTGGAATGCTTGTTGTTGACTCTGTGGTGAGTACCTTTGTATGGTCTTTTACCCTAAAAGAAAGTGAATGCCAATCTTTATGGTAGTTTTCTTAGGGTTTTAAGTGTAAAGTTATCAGGATTTTTGACTCATATGGCATTGAATTCGTTTCAGGTGCCTGGTGGCCCAGCTCATAAGCATTTGGAGCCAGGAGATGTGCTTGTTCGAGTTAATGGGGAAGTAGGTTATGCCTTGAGTTCATGACTTTGTTGACAATTATGATGAGATATTTTGTATGATTATGATTGTGCTTTGGAACTGCTGTAGTATTTTGTTGGCTATGTCATTAAATTAAATTCATTTATAGAAAATCACCAGCAGTTGTGTTTTCATAAGAAGGGAAAAAGAAAAACTCCTAGTAGTTCTTAAGGAAGAAGATGAAATTCTAGAAACATAATATTTCTACCGATATCATTTTTCCTGAGACAGACATACAAGCAGAACTAGATAATGGCACTTGATTTTGCTTTTCTCTTTGGGTGTGAATGAGGGGGGAGGGAGGTTTTAACTTACAAGATAGCTTTCTGAGCAAATGTGTTTTCATTTTCCTTCTTTTAATGATGGAGATAACTTAGGGAGAGCTAATCCTAGAAAGCTCCAGTGTTCTATTTTTTTCTGTATTTCTCCGTACATTCACGGAACTTGTGTACTGCTTCTTTTGTCGTGTGGAGATTGATCATATGCATTTGGCTAGTTCTGCAACATTATTCGGAGATTATGCAATCATGTAAGGTAGTGAAAATAACCTTGGATGATCATGGCTTAGTTTGTAGAAGAATGCAATCTAATTTTTGCTTTCTAGTACTGTTGCACTATTTCTTGCATGAGTTGGTTTAATGCATGCAAATTCGAATGCAGGTAATTACTCAATTCTTGAAGTTGGAGATTTTACTTGATGACAGTGTCAACCAGCATATTGAGTTACAAACTGAAAGGGGTGGCACACCATTGACCATCAACTTGGTGGTAAGAGTTATTTCTTTTGGTGTTCTGATTAGCTAATTGTCAAGTAACCATTGGTTGCTGCCTGTTACTTTTCTAGGGAAAGTTTAAATGCTTACCTGTAAAAATCTTTTTCAAAAAAATTGTTCTGAAAAATATTCGAGATGTATGTAACATTTGATTGTCTATTGGATAATTACTATTGATGAGGAGTTTTCAATGTTTGAAAAGCTAAAAACTTTGGTGCAAAATTTTACCAAATAAGGTATTGGTAAGGTTTTGATTTTATCCCTTTTAAGATTTCTCAGTTCTTAGGTTCAAATCTCAACAGTGCTGGTATGAAAGTACTTTTGGCTTGACCAGCCATTGATGCTCATGCTTGGGTTGGGAAAAACACCCAATCTTGTGTAAAGGAAAAAAACTCACGCCCAAATGCCAGGAATTTGGTTGGCTTGGTTTGGATCACCAAGTTTTATGGATGGCCCTAAATCCTCTCTAGTTGCTAGCATCCACGTCCAATGGCATGTTAAATTTCACAGATAACATTTTATATATATAGTTGATACTTGGTTACATATGGAGCTTTCTATTGGTTTCCATTTAAATATTGTTGCAGAGTTTAATACTCAATATATCCTTCAGGTGCAGGATTTACATTCAATAACTCCTAATTACTTCTTAGAAGTAAGTGGCGCAGTGATACACCCCCTTTCCTATCAGCAGGTAGGCTGAGATACCTATTTACTAATTGCTTCTTGCATTTGATTTACTTAATGTACGTAAGTGTTGCTCTCTCATCTACTGCATTGTTGGTCCTTTTGACATGAGATTCATGCCAGTCATGAGCCTTTTGTTTGCTTTAGTCTTTCTGTGTTTGGTTGTGCACATTCTTGTCATGCATCGTTCGGAGTACTGCATTATTTTTGGTGGAGGCTTCAGCTGTTACATGAATTTCTTCTTTTTGTTTTTATTCTTTGAATCTGACAAATTGATGTGGAAGCCAAACCTGTTGAACTAAGCTTCATTGAACTGGAGTGTGGTCAATGTTGCTTTCTGCTGGCTATTTATTTGGTATAACTTGTTATTATATCAGACATTTTAACAAATATATCATCTACTTGATGCAGGCCAGAAATTTCCGCTTCCACTGCGGCCTTGTTTATGTTACAGAACCAGGGTAAGTTTACATCTTACTGTGATAGGGGACATCAATTTTTATTGCCAAAATGAGTTGAAAAAACTTGCACAAAGCATACAAGAAATTCGCATATGCTGGTTCCAACTAGTTGATTCACAGATTCCACAAAACAGGCCATTGATTCCATACATTTCCTATCTTTTTGCATAACTATCACTAGACATTGCCATGTTTTTGCTGACTGTCAAATTGGTTGAAATAGAACATGGCATGGTCATTTAGCCAGGTGAGTTAGAAGTAAGGACCCAGCTAAATCAAGCCACATCTCTCAGTACAGCTGGTGGCTCCAAATGGGCTTTTTGAGGATTTATGTACTAAATGGTTTGGCTTATTCATCTGTTTTTCCGTGCAATATGCAAATTTTATTTTATTTTATTTTATTTTTTTTTTTTGGTGGGGGGGGGGGGGGGTGTTGTTGGTGGGGGTAGTTTGTATTACCATTTTTGTCAAGTTTATAACCTCAGACCATATCAACTGTCTCCCTAATAAATAGTGGGAGGAGAGTTATTGCATATCCTTTCAATAGTTAACTGAGTGGACCACTGTAAAAAGCCAGCACATTATGGTTTGATGAGCTAGCCCAACCTTGTAGCGAGCTGCCTAAAAGGACTGCTGAGTGATAGGGACAGCACATTTTGGGACTGCTTTCTGCCTACTTTCAAGGCACTGGTGTTAATTGAAAAAGCTTCTTTTTCAGTATCTTGGTATTTATGTATTGTACTATTTAACTCCCTTAAAGTTTTTATATTCATTTCTTTAGAAGTTTTGATAGCATAAGGTTCAAGAGTTGTCTGGATTCCCTTTGAACTTAATTTATCCCTGCTTTTTATGACCTCTATAGCTAATCTTCTGTCCAACACCATTAGTTCAGAATATGATACATTCCAAGTATCCTGAGTTTTGTGACAAAATGGCCATATAATTCAGTCATATTGAAAACTTTGACCAAAATGAATTTGCTTTTAGCACTCTGATGTTGAAGGCCTTTTTAATATGATCTGTTATTTTACCTGTTGCAGATATATGCTCTTTAGAGCAGGAGTTCCTCGCCATGCAATCATTAAGAAATTTGCTGGTGAAGAAATATCATGTATTGATGAACTAATTGGACTTCTAGTCAAGGTTTCTAGGGGTGCTCGAGTGCCATTGGAGTATATAAGCTACATGGATCGTCACCGGAGGAAGGTATGTGATGGTTAGTTGTTACATATGTTTGAGTGAAGTCAGTTAATATACATTTATTTCTTGTTTGGTTTTCTCCTATGACTACCACCGTTTGATTACTAGATGAAAATATTTGTGGTCCTATTAAGGCCAATCACTCCTTCCAGCTAGAGGGTGGCTCTGGTTTTTGATTTGATGGCTTACTTGTCTGAAATGAACCCCCAAGAGAATGGACCTCTAGAGGCCTCTAGGCTTCATTAGCCTTTGATCAGTAAAGTGAATAGTTATAAAAGATGCATTGCCTCTGAAGTTTTGCTTGTAGATGCACCATCTCTTATAGTCATTAGAAGTCCTGGTTGACATGATTGCACTTGTAAGCATGAGAGTCACCGTTCTTCCTTCTATGGTATTCTGCTGTAAGCTTTGTGCTATGTACTTCTTCATGGTTGGGATGACATCTGATGTTAAATCTCTCTCTCAACTATCTCCCCCTTCCTGGGGCGTAGTTTCTCCTGACTATTCCACACTTTTGATGGCTGTAGTCTGTACTTGTTACCATTGATCGCCATGAATGGTATGCGCCCCCACAAATATACACTCGTGATGATTGCACTGGTCTCTGGATTGCGAAGCTTGCTTTTCAGTCTCATGCATTTCTAGGATCCTCTGGTATTAATGATGCTGGAGTTCTGTCGGTCCAGAAGTTTTCAATCAGTGGTGAGGCTCATTCTATGGAAGTTTCACATCAGAATAACCACCATGAGTTGACTGATGGTGTTTCCAGTATGGAAACAAATTGTGAAGACACTTCTGAAGAAACACGACCTCAGGACAACTCTGTTGGGTCAAAGAAACGGAGACTGGAAGAGGATTCATCAGCTAACATAAACATTGTTGCTGATGGTTCCTTGCCTGAAACCAGAGAAGTGAAGAATGAGGATCCTAATACACTGCACAATACCACCTTAAGAGAATTTCAAGGTGCAACAGCAACTGCAGCTAATGCTTCATTTGCTGAGCGTGTGATAGAGCCCACTCTTGTAATGTTTGAGGTAATTATCGTAGAAAATTGTGGTTTTCTTCAAAGCCTAATTTTGCTGAATGGCCTGGTGGGTTTTTACCCAACTAGTTTGTGGTGCATTTTACTTTATTGTTGTGATGTAAACAATTAAGTTTACACCGCACCCTCTTAACCTTTTCTCATGATTCCTGTCAATCAATCCTTGAACTTTGAGCTGAAACAATGTTCCATTTTAAGTTTTATATGAGCGTGTTGAATTGATATGCTATTTTCCATAATTTTCTATGAAGAGTATCAACTTTCATGTACATGTACCTATTTCATATGAATGTTATAATAGCATGTAAGCAAGTTAAAATCTTCCCCATAAACAAGGCTTGGCGATTTAAACTTTAGCAATACTGGTTGAGAGTGAAATCAGTGGCACTTTCCAGTGATGAGCAAACACCTACTTGGTATTTGATAACTGTGCAACTCGTTTTGGCTTTGTGTGTCTGATGAGGCCCCTTCGAATCAGGGAGCCTTTGGTCTTTTGGGCCAAAGGATGCCTTCCCCTCACCCTCACCCCAGTCAACCCCCAACACAGGAGAAGGAGGTGTGGGTAAGTAATAGTTCATGTTTAGTTGGTTATATAGGGAAATTTGGGGTATTGTTATTTGTATCACATCCTGTAGATATGTTTTGGGACATAAGGGCATTTGTTTTTCTTTGTTCTTTTGGTTTTGAAGCACCCTTTCCATCTTCGTTACTATTATATTTGGTTCAAAGAATCCTGGTCAAATATATTGGTATGGAAAGTTTACTGCTTTCTTCTTGTGGATGCGTTTCTTTCTGGGGCTTACATGTTGATAAGGTGCTCTCCGTACTTTCAGGTCCATGTACCACCATCATGTATGCTTGATGGTGTCCATTCACAACATTTTTTTGGGACTGGTGTCATTATATATCATTCTCAAAGCATGGGTCTTGTGGCCGTTGACAAGAACACAGTTGCAATATCTGCATCTGATGTGATGCTCTCATTCGCTGCTTTTCCAATTGAAATTCCTGGGGAGGTAATTTTTTTTCCCTAAATAGCAGTAAATCTTGAAAAATGTGCTTACAATTCCGCTTAAGTTGTCTACTTTCGTTTATAGGTCGTCTTTCTCCACCCTGTTCATAATTATGCTCTTGTGGCATATGACCCTTCTGCTCTGGGCGCTATTGGTGCCTCAGTTGTTCGTGCTGCTGAGTTACTTCCTGGTAGGCTTGACTCTTCACATTAGTTCCTCCATATACATTTGTTCGACTTGTAGCAAACTAATCAGATTTGAGATGCAGAAAATGTCTATGTTATTGCCACGCAACACTTTTGTATCACTATCTGTATTTTGGCCGGTTAAAATTGTTCTTCTTCCATGTGTGCAAGCAATATGTGTACTATTACTAATTTTCAATTGCATTCGTGGTTCTTTTGCTTAAGATATGCATATTGAGAAGGAGTCTCATTCTTATGCTTTCTGAGACAGTGCCTGTGTTGCGTCGTGGTGACTCGGTGTTTCTTGTGGGGTTAAGTAGAAGCCTTCAGGCAACATCCAGAAAATCCATTGTGACCAATCCATGTGCTGCATTGAATATTGGCTCAGCAGACTGTCCTCGATATAGGGCAACCAACATGGAAGTTATCGAGCTTGATACTGGTAAAAGTGCATTTAAGTTGTTAAAAGGAGAACTTATTCGTCCAGTTGTTGACTTCTATGCATTCATGGTGTCCTATGTTGCTGTGTGTCTCAGATTTTGGAAGTTCATTTTCTGGGGTGTTAACCGATGAGCAGGGAAGTGTTCAAGCTATATGGGGAAGCTTTTCAACCCAGGTTTTTTCTGTACAATTGCTTCTTTTGATGTTTTTCATTGTAGCATGACTGATGCATGACTCGCTGACTGCAGCTGAAATTTGGTTGCAATACGTCTGAGGATCATCAGTTTGTAAGAGGTATCCCAATATATGCCATCAGTCAAGTGCTTGACAAAATTATATCTGGTGCAAATGGGCCACCTCTTCTTATAAATGGCGTCAAAAGGCCAATGCCACTTGTAAGAATTTTAGAGGTTGAACTTTATCCTACACTGCTGTCAAAGGCTCGGAGTTTTGGGTTGAGCGACGAATGGGTGCAAGTATGTATTTTTCCTGATAGAATAGTGTATAATTTTTCTTTCTTTGGGTGTACAATGCAAATATATTTCTTGATTTAGACTTAACAAATGTATTTGTCTTTGCTGCAAGGAAAATTGTCTGTTTAGTGGTTTCTCTTTCATGTGACTGCATAATGGGTTACACTAGTTTAACGTGAAGAAAAACTGATAATGTTTTTCTCCACAAAACATATAGGCTAGATGAAGTATTCTGCATGAAAGAATTTAAAATTGAAACATTAAATACTTTCAGTAATTTGAGAGTTTTCAATGGAAGTGGTGTCAGTTTGTGAAATAAGTGACATCGTCTGCAATGAGTGTGGCATCTAATAATTTTGAACGTGACTATTACTGGTGAAAGTTTGATTATCGTTGTACTTTTCATCAGTATTTAGTTTATAAGGAAGTCAAACTTAGAGTTTAAGGGACTAATTATAGTCACTCTTCAAAGTAGACAAGTGATGCCACATGGACATACCATGATTTAGTCAATGGTCTTGGAGGATTTCTTTTAGCTGTTGTTGAAGCTTGTAGAGGATGGTTTGATCCTTATATATATATATAAGTATTGTTGATAATGGTTGTGCTACCTAGATAATTTTCTTGTTTAACATGGGAAGTGAACTGTCCTCGAGTGTATTTCATCTTAGTTACAAGTCACAAAATGGTCCTTCAATATATATATATATATAAGTATTGTTGATAATGGTTGTGCTACCTAGATAATTTTCTTGTTTAACATGGGAAGTGAACTGTCCTCTAGTGTATTCCATCTTAGTTACTAGTCACAAAATGGTCCTTCAATTGTTTATGATCTTGCTTTAGGTTCTTTCTCTCTCTCTCTCTCTCTTGAATATAGCTGTCTGCTTTACTTGAAGACTCATAGACTAAAAATATCAATCTACATTGATGCCTAGCAGAATTGGTATGAGAATAGAACATTTCTAGAAGTAGTGAAACAGATCTGAGAACACGAAATAAATGGATTTTTCTTCATCTCTCAGTGCCAAAGCCTTATTACTGCATGCGTATGACCAAGTTTTTGACTTATGTTACTCATTAATTGATGTTGATCTTGCCTGGTTTAGATATTGGAATGTTGCTCATGTTATTGCTATAGGCTTATATTTATAATATTGCTTTGTTGTCTTTTTTGGCCTCTATCTTAGAAAAATATTATAGTGATACCAATATCCTTATTTTGTAATTGGTAATTGGTGAATGTCCTGCGTAGGCTCTTGTCAAAAAAGATCCGGTTCGACGACAAGTTTTACGTGTGAAAGGTTGTTTGGCTGGATCCAGAGCTGAAAACTTATTAGAACAAGGGGACATGGTCTTGGCAATTGACAAAGAGCCAGTTACATGTTTCCATGACATAGAAAATGCTTGTCAAGCATTGGACAAATGTGACAACAATGATGGAAAGCTTAATATGACCATTTTTCGGCAGGTAAACATATATTATGTTCTTTTTAGATTCTCATTTTTTCTTTTACATGTTTTTGGAGCATGGTTTGAAGAAGGTAATACTTAAATTATATGCTCCAGATATTGTGCATCAGATTCCTCACTGATATAAGGCGCTTGCTGAATCAATCTTTAAATTCATCTGCATATTTTCCAGGGACGTGAAATTGATATTCTTGTGGGAACGGATGTTAGGGATGGAAATGGCACAACTCGTGTGATAAATTGGTGTGGGTGTATTGTTCAGGATCCTCATCCAGCGGTACGTGCCCTTGGATTTCTTCCCGAAGAAGGTCATGGTGTGTATGTGGCAAGGTATGAAATTTGCCTATTACAAATATCATTTTTTAATGCACACACACCGACACGTATATGGAGATAACTACGAACCTTTAGAATGTTGGCAGTGAGGTGAAGGATATTAAAGTTTAATATAGAGTAACTATTATGTCAACTTCTCAACAAGTAGCCGCATGAAGGTTTTGCAAACTGCTTGTTTCTGGATGTGTAGAAATACTTCGTACCCACGAAGGTTGTTGAAAAGCTATTGTGGTAGTAAGTGTTGGGTGTAATGACTGTCAAACATCATTAAAAGCCAAACTTTTATTATGCTTTTACCCACTGCTAGCAGAGCCTGGGTCAAGCCTAGCAAATGGCCTCTCCTGCTCTTTCACTTTATGATTTCTTTTCTTCTAAAGTTTCATCAAATTATGGTTGATCACTTTTGTCAAAATCTCCCAGGTGGTGCCATGGCAGTCCAGTGCATAGGTATGGTCTGTATGCACTTCAGTGGATCGTTGAAATTAATGGAAAGCCGACTGCTAATTTAGATGCTTTTGTTAATGTAACAAAGGTATGTCTGCTAGCTCGCTCCCTTGAACTATTTGAATATGTTCATTTGTGTGAGTGTGTGCCCAACATGCATGTGCTTCTTTGTGATTTAAGAATTCAACAAGCCGGTCCTTTCTTCCTAACCCACCACTTACTTTCTTTCTTTCTGCCCCTTTGAAATTGTAAAAGCAAGGCATGAGATACATGCTTTCTGGTTTCAAGAGAAGCTAGAATCTGTGTAATAAATGCCAAACATGAAGAATAAAACACATACGAAGAGTGCTTTTGAGATTTCATTTTTTTTGATAAGAAACTAATTTGCTAAACTATGGAAGCACGATTTAACATGGAAGTTCTGAGATTGGGTACTGTGCTGCATTTTCCCACTTTCTTGAGCCTAGCTAAGTGGTTCTGATAATTCAGTGTTATGGTAATTCTACATGGGGCAACTCTTTAAGGTATTCTTGGGACAAATAGCTGAAATTTAAGAGCATATTAAATTGTGCTTTCATGCATTTTTCTTTTTCGAAGGTCAGGTTGGCATGTGTTTAAGTCATATGCTTATTATGATGACCTCTTAACCTAATTCAGGAATTAGAACATGGGGAGTTCGTTCGTGTGAGGACAGTCCACCTGAATGGAAAGCCTCGGGTACTAACATTGAGGCAGGATTTGCACTATTGGCCTACATGGGAGTTGAGGTTTGATCCAGAGTCAGCAATTTGGCGTCGAAAGACAATCAAGGGCTTAGGATGCAGTGGCTTGTGAAGGAAGAATTCTCGTGTGAGAGTGGGCACTTTTTCCTCGTAGGAGAGCAGCTTAACATCGTAAAGACCATAGAGTATTCTGACCTGGAACCGCGGATCCAAAGACAGATTGGTGCGGCTGCCTGCCGGGGGTACACAATTATTGTGGGAATGAGCTGGATTACATGGATTTTACATACGGGAAACTAGAAATAAGCATTTTATTTTGGGGGGCTCAGCTGTATTTAGAAAAAAGATACACAGTTATATTAAAGACTCTTTGTGTACTTGAATTAATTATACAAAGTGAGTTATTAAATGAAAGCAAATAAATTTGTATCAATTGCCTCATTCTCATGTTTTGGTTATTGTGTCTTTCATTAGATATTATGGCTGTTGTGCATAAATGAACAGGCAAGTCGGGTTACTTAGTTATGCCCAGATTTAATTGTCCACTTTGGTAGTACCATCAGTTATTCCTATTTTCGCTAGTTACCATCTGATAGTCTTCAGCAACATCTCCTTTACCGAATAGTTTCCAGACTTAGAGCTTTTCAATGCAACAAAGCTCTCTCTCAAGGCTTTGCATTCTACTCTCTCTGCTACCGCCCTTTTCTCCAGGCAATTGAATATCCTCAGTGCTGGTAGAGAAATGGGCACGGATCTTGATGGTTGACTAGTTAATGGCACATGATTCCCTCACCTTGCCCAACTAGCAAAAGTGAGATGGCACATGGTTCCCTCTCCTTACCACTGACAAAAATAAGACGGGGGTAGATTGGGGTTTCAAAATGCAACAAAATGGAATCGATTATATGGCCAACAAAGGGGATGGTAGTGTGTTTGTCTTGGGAACTTCATAGTAGATAGGGCTTTTATTCTGACAAAGCAAGTGGAACACCTCAACCGAGTCTATTACCTACAGGGCAAAGAGGATCAGTGCATGTTCGTTTTGTTGGAAGGTGTGTTTTGTTGTAATAAAATTTGGTTGCATATAATGTTTGTAAAAATGTTTTTCATATAATTATGTGCAATATTGAATATCAAGAAAGTAAAAGGTGTGCAACTTAGAATATCAATAAATAATATTATAAAGTAGTTGGGTTCTACAATCTTTTATAAATTGACCTCATACAATACTTTGAAAAATATCTTGTATGAAATAGAGCTAAAGAAATATTTGAGTATTTTAAAAGAAAAATGATACTTGGATTTATGTACTTATAGGTACATGTGATTCAAGAATCATATTATGAAGGCCAAAAAATCAAGATCATGATTCTAATCAATTGGTCCACACTTAAATGAAGATCATTATGCAAGTGGATCAAGTCTTTGGGAAAAAGCTAAGCCCACAAGCTTAGCCCTCAAGCTTAGCTTGTTTGCTGGTTCAATAAGTGGCTACAACGTCGTTTCACTTAAGAGGAATTCTCTTAAGGCATCATATTGTGAAGAAGTAACCAAACCCTAAAAAGATTACTGAGACACCAAGCAGCCTCCTCTCTTTGCCTCACTCTCTCTGTCACCAATTCTTCAACAAGAAGAAATTTGAAGTGATAAGTTGTCAAAATGGACTTGTGTCAAGTCTCAACAGAAAAAATCACAGCGGGCTTTTTAGGTTTGAACAGAAATCCTAGAAAGCTAGTTTGCTTCATATCTTCTATAGAGAGATGCTCTTGAGAGTTTTGAAATGCCTTTGGACAAAATCTGTTGAAATATTGAGAAAACATTATAGTTTACACATTCACGACATTCTTCATAGATCTGTACAAAAAGTTCAAATCGTTGGTGATATTTTTATACTTTAATATTCTTATGAATATTCATTGTTAGATTAAGTTGTTTATGTGCTAATTAAGTTCAAATTATCATTTGCACATAAATTGCTTTGTAAATCCAAAACCCTAACTTTGATATAATTGAGAGTTTCGTGATTAAAACTTAAATTGAGTTTATATATCTTCAATTAGCTCACTGGTAAGCAATATTCCTCACAAACATTAGACATTTGAGGATTTGTTGTCGTATTAAGGTTGGTTCAACATTTTTATTGTAACTATGGATCATTTAACTCCTTGAGGAGGAGTTAGAAAGTGTAGGAAAGGTTATTCTTTTAGTTTTAAAGTAAAATAGACTTTAACCGGTTATGTTGAAGGAAAAGAGGATAAAAGTAAGTAATAAGAGCCGAACTACCATGTAAAATTGTGTGCATCTCTTTTTCTGTTTATGTGTTTGTATACTTTATTCTTGATATTTGATTGAATCTAGAAATAAGGAAAAAGAAACCTAGATAACCAATTCACCCCCCTCAATTTCCCCCCTTCTTGTTTAGCCATTAAACCTTACATGTTTGACTTTTGGACTATCACACGCGCTGACATGCAATCCCTGCAACTTGGATCCATATAGGTTCAACAATTGTCAAAAATTTTCATCATCAACTCTGGATGTTTTACCCATTTGTTGGACTTTAGTTTCCTTTAACCATTTTACTTGCAAACTTCTCAGAGTCGTTGCAGATTTTGGCCTAAGGGGTCCTCTTGATACTATGGAGCCTACCATATGTTGGGATTAAGGCACTGATGGTAGAGAAGGCAACTAAGTGGTTAACTATAAATGCACATTCCTTAGCATGTGTATACAAGCAAAGAGTAGGTACAATGTTGAAGATCAAAATGATGTGGTGGTAACAGTGTAGTTTGAATTGATGATTCATGTTGTACCTATCTCAAACTATGATAATATATCTACTAAGGTGTTAAAGTTGGATGTTATCTTATATCATTGGTATGATGATGAATTTTTGACTTTATAAGTAATGAGGTTTTTTTTTTTTAACTACTAATCCTACTTGATTTGCTATGTTCACTAAGAGAAGAATGGAAGCACCTACTCTTTTGCTTGCGTTTGCATGTTCAAATAACCCTCTAAAATATCTATGATCAAGCACCTTCTAATTGTCAATGCCCATGGTTTAAAGAAGGATCACCATTACAAAATGACGCTAAAGATCAAGGACTTTGTCAAGCCCATTCAACTTCTAGTAATAGATATAGAGAGAAATCAAAAGTAAAAGCTTTCTAAAACCAAATAGAAATATGCATATAGAAACCAACTCAAAAATTGCTTCTTGTGCAAGTCCTTAAATATGGAAATTATAGAACAATGTCATAGATAACAAAGAAGCAATTTTTTGGTACATTTGATATACAAACAGAACTGAGAGATTAATCTTGATCAAGATAGATTAAAATAAATCATACAATTATTGCCGACAGCAACAAGATACTTTTTGTAAACATTGAAAGCCAACAGAACCATACCTTGGGTGGACATCCAAGTTACATTCCTTGCACTATAGGGTCATCCCATCAAAATTTGAACCATAAACATTGCATGGAGAAGAGTCACTTGTCCTTTGGATAAAAGTAAGAGGATGTTGATGGAGATAATCTGTATAAGTTTTTCCAAACTTAATATGTGGTTAGTTTCCTATAACACATTGGAGATGTGCAGGAAAATCACATTTTGCACAAGAATAGAACCAATATTTTGGATTCCTTTCATTTTCACAAATAAGATAATAATACTCTCCAGTTTCATCTTTCCCCTTGTAGGTCAATTTAAGAATATGATCATCGAACCTACAACCAGCTTCTAAAGGAAAAGTTGAACATTTATGACACAAGGAGAAATCGCAACGAGAGCATGAAAATGCGCCTCCTTCTTCACAAGCATTGCATTCAGGGCCCATTTCTTTTATTCCAGAAAAGGGGGTGTTGGTGGCTCTCGTGACAAAGCTTTTCATGATTTATAAAGCATTGAAGGTCTATAATTATTTTATCATTAAACTCGGAGTGGTAGGCGAATCCATGTCGATATCGATTACAAAAAAAGCATATGAATGCATCATCCCGTGGCAGCAAAGTAAGCCAAGATGAGCCCCATTTAAAGGTAGTGTTTATGGGTGGATTAGCACACTGGCTATGAAGAAAAAATTTGCACTCCATGCATTATAAAATGGAACCGAAATTTGTTGCATGCAGCCATCGCAAACTTTATCATCTGTGACCTTACAATTGAGAATGAGCTTGAGCTCATGATGATGACTAACATGTTTGATCATTCCAGCCAGGCTTGTTTTCTTAACTGTTTGGTTGATATCCTTCACCAAGTGAGTTATATAACCATCGTATTCGATCAGCGCCGACCCAACGAGTGGACCGAGGTCCTCCAAAATTTCACGGTCACTTGCACATCTCAAGTGAGTAGCATAGCTACATTCCTGGCAGTAATAAATTGCATACTTTGTATCTAACTTTTTGGAGCAGAGATTACATACCATGTTGGCGTGTCCCTCTACTTCATCATAAGCAGAACATGTGAGCACAAGGAAGTGAGAGTGATCTCCAATTTTGATAGTATTTGCAAACAGAGCGCATTTTGCATGAATCATGATCAGACATACGCTACAAACGCAGCCCTTGCCCTCCCCTTTCTCGCCGCAGAATTCACAAGTAAACTGAATCTCTTTCACCAATGGAATGAAAGCATGGCGGTCACAAGTTTCCTTCTCCACTCCCCAGCGAGAGGCACACTTGGTGTCGAGGCTGAAATTGCATTCATCACAGGTGTAAAAGGCGCACCTTCCACAAGATTTACCACAACATCACAGTAAGAATAACGAAACGGCGGTCGGATATCAAGAAAGTGGTTTGGATGTAAGGGATGTCTTATCTCGTCTTCTAGTAAACCACACGACTCATGGCAAAGGAAGTTGCAGCCTTGGCTGCATTTATAGCCGGAACCCAACAACAGTTCCTCACACACCGAGCAAAGAACCCCATCCTCTTCTGGAATCTCCAAATCTTCTATAAACGTGACGGGATGCGGGTGCATGTAGAGTTCAATCTCTTCCTCCCCCTTCTCCAACTTCATCTCCGTCTCCATCGTTATCCGCTGTTGGATTCTTGGTGTGTAGAATTTCTTTTGTTGCTTCAAGTAATGTGGACAAGGTCCTGACTTGACAGTACATAAAAACTTATCAAGATTTTAAGCAAATGTATTTTTGACTTTGAGTTGACTTATATATTATCAACATGAAAAAAAGTTAAAGAATTTTCTTTGTTAAAAATATATTATAGACATTTGATACCCAATGCTTCCAAAACGATAACAGTGAACCTAAAGAGAGAAAAGAAAAGAAAAAGAAAAGTGATTGCTTGATACCGTAAACTTAAAACAATAACAAATCATCGGACAGATATTGGTAAAAGAAATATTAAACAATAACAAATCATCGGACAGATATTGGTAAAAAAAAAATTAAACAATAACAAATCACTTGAGCTGCTTGCGTGTTGACCGTTCTTTGAGTGTTATTATCACCAAAATTAAACTTCAGATCCATAAACATTCTCGGAAATTTCAAAACGAAGCCTAAGAATGATGGGAAAAAAAGCTAAATGAATGAGAGAAAGAGGATCTGTTCAAAATCGAACCTCGACTGTCGGATTGTCACGGCTGTTGTTGTTCTAGCGTGCCCTTGCGTGCTTTATCGTGGCCATCCTTATATGAAGAGAGTGTAAGCTGAAAGTAGAGAGCGTTGGGATTAGCGGCACATTTCACCACTTTTGAAATAGTGACTCACGCGAAAGAAACAAGGAGAAGAAAGGTTGATGGAAAGAGAGAAGAAGACTTTTCCACGTTGGGTCAAACTAAAGGAGACAACTTTTAGTCAAAGTTACAAATGGACGGTTTGGATTTGTTCAATCCTAAGGTTATAAAGTAATGTCTATAACTATCTTTAAAATATTTTTAATTACGAGTTTGGTGACATTTAGAAGCTTTATCACATAAGAGGTTAAAGTTCAATCCCTGGTAGGAGATGGAATGACACTTACAACTTGCCTAAAAGATCTATTTTCCCAAAAATATGTTAGGTCGCCAATTTCACTTGAGTTTTATATTATATGAGAAATATGGCCATATCTGACAAATTATTAATAACAATAAAATTAAATATAATAATCATATCTCGAATAAATATAAAAAACAAGACTCAAGTTTTATATAAATATATGTAGAATCCGATATACATGAGGTCACATTTGGCATCTTGTGAGGAATTGAGGATGGAATATGGCATTATTTAGAAGCCCTGCAGCCAGTCACACGAATCCATCCACCCATTTGGATCGAGTCAACTTCAAATTCAATTGGTTTCGGGCCAGGATATGGAAAAAGAGTTCAACGTTGATATGGAAACAGAGTCCACTTCAAGGAGTTCAATGGGCTCGTCGAAGCCCTTTACATGAAACCTATTAGCCTTCCTTCTTCTTCTTCTTCTTCTTCTTCATTCCCGCGGTGTGCGTGAGTGTGAGTGTGAAAGGGGACCCCTGCAAAGCGGGAGCGGAGGCGATGCTGCGTCCTAGTTTCCGCACGGTTCGCCGGCTATGCTCCTCCTTCTGGTCAGCGGCTTTTCTGCAAGATTTTCGTTCCCTGCGTTACCTAAATAACAGTGTTGGCAAAGCTTGTTATGGTGCTTCTTCTCTCGCTGACACTAACAATGATAGAAGCCGAGCCACCAGCGGCAATGATATTGGGTCGTGTTCTTCTTCATTGGTTACCAGCGCGCACGTACTCAGGAGTTGCAAAGCAGCATCACGACGACCCAGGCTACGATGGGTGCGAACCCGGCAGCAGCAAAGCAAAACAACGAGGGACATTGATGCGTACTCGGCTATAGAGCTCGCACTGGACTCGGTGGTCAAGATCTTCACGGTGTCCAGCAGCCCGAACTACTTCCAACCTTGGCAGAACAAGTCACAGCGCGAGTCCATGGGTTCCGGTACCCTGTTTCCCTTATTCTTATACTTATACATGTGCGTTTCAACACCAAAGCTATTTCTTTTTATGGCCGTTTTCGCTCTCAATTCGCCATCTGCATTTTTCTTTTCGGCATGATACTTGTTGCTTCCACTAAGTATCTTTGATACCCTTGTAGATGAACCATTTTTTGGCATAATGCCGTATATGGATTGAAAGGTTTAATTGTTTCCAATATTGAGTTGCGCTTGAAAAAAAAAAAAAGGCAAAGTCGTGGAAATTTCGTGGATTTCTGACTTCGGAGGGTGTAATGAGTTAATGGGTTAAACCTATGAACTACAAGTTACATGGCCCCTCGCCCCGTCCCCCCACCACTCTTCCTTAAAGAAAATGTTCATACGCAATGTATTGGCTGAAAAATACTTGGAATGCCTTGTAGTGATCATTTAGTATGGATAGTATGGATAAAGTCCAGTTGGCTGTTTTTCTAACATATATGAATCGTGAAAACCTTTTGCCCCCGTTCACTCGTTATAAATATGCAATGTAGGGTTTGTAATCCCTGGGAGAAAGATTCTTACGAATGCTCATGTAGTGGCTGATTATACGTTTGTACTTGTAAGAAAGCATGGCTCTCCTGCCAAGTATAGAGCGGAAGTTCAAGCTGTTGGTCATGAGTGTGACTTGGCTATTCTGGTTGTTGAAAGTGAAGAGTTCTGGGAGGGCATGAACTTCCTGGAACTTGGAGACATTCCTTCTCTACAAGAAGCTGTTGCTGTTGTTGGATATCCCCAAGGTAAAGCTTCTACTATTTTGATATAATTCTTATAAGGTGTCTTGTGTATTTCTTTTATGGTTTATGATCATGGCTCCTACTCACAAAGAAGATAGGCCCGAATACAACTTATAGGATTATGGTTTATATTTTCATTTCTATAAAACTTCTTGTTGCATGAGCTTTCTGATAAGGTCATGTCCTTTAAATCATGAGGGGTTATCTCTAATTGGTCCTGTTTGTTACTCCCTATATTATTTTTTTTTAATTATGAGTTTATCAGTTTGTTGCAGTTAAAATGCTAGTGAATGAGCCGTTTTAGGTGTGAAAGACAAACTAGCTGATACTGATGTTGATGGCACTTTGTTCCAGTCCATAACCAAGTTCCTCACATAAAGTTATTGAAGTACTCGCTCACTTGCATCACTCATATGCGTACCTTTGTCAGTCTATGGATTATTTTTCCTACACTTAAGTGTTTTGACATGTTGATAGTAAAAAAAGATATGATAGCGCAGTAGTCTGTGGAGATTACTTGGAAACTGGATTCCCATAATAGCTGTTATCTTTGGGATGATTGCGTGGATATTGTACTGGGTGTATTATGCTGGAACTATTTCCTAATCTATAACTATTTACCTGTTGACTGCAACCAATAAAAGGCTGCTTGACCCACATGCAATCCTGGAACACTATCATCTGCTCTTTTCATTTTCTGAAACAAAGTTTTAAGCTGTATTTTCCTCCTTACTAGAAATATAAGATTGAAATTGAAGTTGAAAAGGATAGAAGATGAAAAAAGGGGTGTTAGAGATTGCTTTAGGATCTGAAAATTGTGCTAATGACCTATATAATAACGTTTGGAGAAGCTGGGTTTGAGAGTTTAACCCATGTTTTGGCTGCTGATTACAGGCGGGGACAACATTTCTATTACCAAAGGTGTTGTTTCCAGGGTTGAGCCCACACAATATGTTCATGGCGCAACCCAGCTGATGGCAATACAGATTGATGCGGCCATCAATCCGGGGAATAGTGGCGGTCCGGCAATAATGAGCAATAAAGTCGCTGGTGTAGCTTTTCAAAACCTTGCGGGTGCAGAGAATATTGGGTGAGTCTATAATTTGGTTTATATTGATCATGATTCTGGGATTACTAGACATATCAACTGCAAGAGAATGGCTACTTCTATGGTAGAACCATCTTTACCACTATTTGGATCCTGCATTGTTTAAGTTTTGAATTTCTTTCTCAGATCAGTTTATTAGCTGCTATGTAATTTAATGGGGAAATTCAGGAACAAGGAACTCATTCATTTTGGGAAGTTGGTTCCCTACTTTTACTTTCAAGAGGAATAGGTCTACTTCTAAATGTCAATAGTGATCCATCGAACTTCTTTTTTTCAGAATCTTTATGCTTGGATAAACATCTTTCGACTCTCATCCGTTTACTTATAGATTTCATGTTTATTTTCATCGTTAATCTGTATTTTCATCTTCTTTTCTTTTTGGACCATTGGCTCTCCTTTCTTGTATACTGTTGCCGACTTCAGTGACATCTCCTGTGACCCTTCTACTGAATGGACTAATTATAGGAAGAGTCCTTGATGTGGTCCTTAAAATTTACCCAAATCAATACTACTGTTACCTATCTTTAGTGGCCTTGAACACATACATTTTGATACTTGGGGTTAATTGTATGTCTGTCAATTACATGCTGTACCAAAGTACTGCCATGTTATTCAGTCAAAACTGTGAACATCTGACTGAGTAAAGTCCTCTTTTGCCATGTGAGAACACGTTGGTTGTATCAACTGTTTAAATCCAACTTTAAAATGATGAAGGTGGGTGTTGGTTCAGCTTGCCTGTAAGGACGCATCAAATGTTTATATGTGAGGTAGATACTCAGAGAGAGTCTTGGATATTACTTTATGTGCTCTGGTGTGGAGTATTCGCCTGTCCAAATCAAGCACAAGGCTTTTTACAGGTTGATTGTTCCCGTGTGTGTTCGATTGATTCCATCAGATCTGTGGTTTCCATACCTTTTTCTTCTTCAGACATTAAGTGGTTCTGGCGTGGTCACTACCTCTGCATGTCATCTTTCGCTAAGAAAGTTTTAATAGGATCATAGCCATTGACATTTAATAACGAGTTGAGATGGTATTGCTTTATATGATGCAAATATGATGTATCTGAGATGAGACTATTTAGATTATAGTAGAACATAACTGTTGTTTGGAACTTAACTTAGTAATGGCTTAAATGAGACCGATTCACAGGCAAACTAACAAAAGTTGTAGATTCACAGGCATGGCCCCTTTTTTATTTTTTATTTTTCCTTTTTTCCTTTTCCATGTGTAGTTTTCTGTGATTAACTATTTCTTCTTAAATCTTCAGTTATATTATTCCTGTTCCAGTAATAAAGCATTTTCTTACCGGTGTGGAAGAAAGGGGAACATATGTTGGCTTCTGCTCTCTGGGTTTACAGTGCCAACCTACTGAAAATGCCCAACTTCGAAACTTCTTCAAAATGCAGCCTGACATGACTGGGGTACTTGTAAGCAAAATTAACCCTCTTTCAGATGCATACAACATCCTGAAAAAAGATGATATAATCCTGTCATTCGATGGGGTGCCTATAGCAAATGATGGAACAGGTAATCAGTTTCTTTTTGTATCAGACTACAGTTAATCTTAAAATTTCTATGTAATGCTTGCCACATATGACTCTTTTGATTTAACATGGCCTTGTTCTCTACCCAGGCAAAAGTTTCAAAAGTTGTTATTTCAATTCTCTGAGTAAAATAAATTGAAAGCCACATTAAGTATAAAATTGATATCTATTTCCTTTTGCCATTTCCTTTGGGCAAACACACTTCATTTGTGTTGTCTCTTGTCGGCATTTGCTCCGAGTGAAAGATGAGAAGAAGACTAATGATTTCTCTTGTTATAAAATATGTTCATTTTCCTAAACCAAAAAATGTTCGGACAATTTTCTTTTTCCCACTTTATTTTTCTTCCTTTTCTATTTTCACCTTTTATACCCTTTTATCAATTGTGGGGTGGTTTCTTTGGATACTTGTGGTTTTCCGCCTTCTGGTTATAGTATGTATTGTCATTTACACACGTTGCAGTTCCTTTCCGAAACAGAGAGCGGATAACATTTGATTATTTGGTGTCAATGAAGAAACCAAATGACACGGCAGTGGTTAGAGTTCTGAGGAATGGAAAAGAGAACGAATTTAATGTCACCCTCCGACCAGTAAGTCACTCAGCTTCAACTTTAAGGCCCATGATTTCACTATCTGGCAGAATTTCATGCTTATTATTAAATATCCAATTCCTCTTTGAACTGATGTACAGTAGATGAAAAATGGAAAATTTGCTTTTCTAAGAAATAAAGGGGTGCTTTTAAAAGGTCAAGTCACAAAATGAAAGATAAACTCTGTTGAGGAAGAACAAGTCATGAAAAATTGTAGTTTCCAGATCATGTGATTCATGTAGCAAAGCACTTTCCGTCTGCAATGCTGCTGCCCCTACCGCCCAACAATGCCTTTCCTTTACCTCCCTCAGCATGAGATAGTATGGTGGAAGAGAAAAATGTTGAAGTTCATATCTTATTATCCGTTCCTTTGCTACCTACTAGGTTGGAAAGGTTTTTGACGAACTTTATGGGTTGTGGATGAAAAAGGACTTTAAATGTCACCCCCTTGACTGAGAGGACATGTGCTATCTAGAGGAGGGTGATTTGGAAATTGGATCTCTTTGTTATGTATTTCATTATTTCATTTGTTAATGATTGGTTTTGATACTGAATTTGATTTTGACAAATTCTGCAGTTGCAGCCATTAGTGCCAGTTCATCAATTTGATAAGCTCCCAAGTTTTTATATATTTGCTGGTCTGGTCTTTATTCCGCTCACTCAGCCATATCTTCATGAGTATGGCGAAGACTGGTATAATACCGCCCCACGTCGGTTGTGTGAACGTGCACTGAGAGAGTTGCCTAAGAAGGCTGGTGAGCAACTCGTCATCCTTTCTCAGGTTTGTATTCTCTTCTTTTGTTTGGATAAATCTGGTTTTCCATGTATTAGGGCCGAGATTGTGCAGGCTTATGTGATATGCCTGTGATGTGCTTCCAAGTTAAGACTTCGAGTTGCAATGAATATTTGGTTGACCCCTACTTGATTTCAAGTATACCAGAATTATGCACCTGAGTTCCAACCTATGCTCTCTTCCGGTTTACCTGCAACTTTGGAAGAAGCAATACAATTTCTTCTTTTGTTTTGTTGGAAGGGGGGGGGGGGGTTGGGTTTTGGGGGTGTTGCGACTTCTTTATACGTTGTCTGGTGAGGTTCCTGAGATTTGGTGATTAGACATCCGGTATACTGGGGTCATACCTCGTTTTGTTGTCATTTGATGAATTCTAATTTCCTGTTGGAAACTACATTTCTGGTGTATTTACTTTATAGAGTACAGCTGCGCACTTTTGGTGACAAATGCTTATTTTTTCAGGTGTTGATGGATGACATTAATGCAGGGTATGAACGTCTTGCTGAGCTACAGGTGCCTAAATTATCTAGCGTCATGTTATTTCAGCAACTGTAAATTGAAATGGAGATGTACGGTAAAGGAATAAGGTTTTGCATTGCGAAGGACCTGCCTATGAATCTCCTAGTTAACTCTTAAAGTCAAACTTTTTAGTTAATTATACCTTGATTTTTAACAGAAAAGAAAATGTTGGTTGGCCCACCAATGCTTTTAGTGAGAGTGACTCTTGGGTTGGGAGAATGATGGCACACACTAATGTTGTCTACACTGATTGCAGTTTACGCATACTCCCCGGTAAAATAGCTACTAAACATCAGCTGATAAATCTCAGTTGTATTTTCTGCAGGTGAAGAAAGTTAATGGAGTTGAGATTGAAAATCTGAAACATTTATGCCAGCTAGTGGAGAACTGTAGCAAAGAGAGCGTGAGGTTTGATTTGGATGATGAAAGGGTCATTGTATTGAACTACAACTTGGCAAAGATCGCCACCTCTGCAATTTTGAAGCGACACAGAATATCTTCTGCAATGTCCAGTGATCTCATTGATGAACAAAAGGGCTCGGAACTTTGATTGATCTGCTCAAGGTAAGAAAACCTTCTCAGTAATTGGGATGACGAAGGGATTGAGGTGCCTGCCAAGCTGAATTGCCAGTTTTTCCAATGGACAACTTTTCCTTAGGCCTTGGCAGTTCGGCAAGTTCCCGTCGCTGAAGTGAGCTCCTTTTTCTTTTTACGATAGTTATTACTTCGGTGCAATTTTATCATAACAGTCACGTTTGGCTGAAATGATACGTCCGTGCACCTCAGCACATGTGATTTCTTTTCGTATTGAGACCTGAATGTATGAAAATCAATTCGAAAGAGTTGAAATTCCCCTAAATAAATGAAAAACTAATGGAAGCTATCCAATTATTTTGATTCAAGAAGACATCAGTGGCCAAGTTTGCCGCCGAACCTCCTCAACACTCTGCATAATCTTTGGAGACCTTGATTGCTTTGTCGGTATCCGTCTTCAGAGTCCTGTGCCGAATGTGCACTTATCCTAATATTGCTAAGCGTAAGCACATGGTTCTTGCTTGGAAGTATAGGGAGAAAACATGTAAATGTTGTGACTAATACTATGGAATACATTGAGCCAGGAGTTGATATCAAAATCAAACATGCAAGCTTTTTCATGTGGTTCGCCTATGTTTACCAAGGGAGATGCTTGCTCAGGTATGAGCCAACCTTATTGTAAGAGGTCATGATTCGTTTACAAGACATTTGTGAGGTATTTTAAGCCTTTTGTCATTGAAAATGAGCAAAGCCATCCAACCCCAGTTGTCAGGTAATATTTAAGTAAAAGTTGAAAGCTTCAAGGGAAGTGCGCCACACATGGTCAATGTTGGAGGCTTTAGAGGAAGTGCACCACGTCAAGAACAAGATTGAGATAAATACAAAACGTAGATCCCTATGTTTACCAAGGGAAATGCTTGCTCAGGTATGAGCTAAGGTAAGAGGTCATGATTCGTTTACAAGACATATTTGTGAGGTATTTTAAGGCTTTTGTTATTGAAAATGAGCAAAGCCATCAAATTACAGTTGACAAGTAATATTTAAGTAAAAGTTGAAAGCTTCAAAGGAAGTGCAACACATGGTCAAAGTTGGAGGCTTCAAAGGGAGGTGCACCACAGAGGAAGTGCACCACGTCAAGAACAAGATTAATATAAATACAAAACGTCCCCTGGCTCAGGTATTGGAAAGTTGAATTTGATCAAAGGTTTGCAAGGTGTCCAAGCATGGGGGCTTTGAAGTTGATTGGCGCCTCCGGTAGCATCTTCTCCGTCAGGATTGAATGGGCCTTAAAGCTTAAAGGAGTGGAGTACGAGTTTATAGCAGAAGATTTAAGCAACAAGAGTCCATTACTATTGAAA
The DNA here is from genome assembly GCA_028551475.1 of Casuarina equisetifolia. Taxonomy (NCBI): domain Eukaryota; kingdom Viridiplantae; phylum Streptophyta; class Magnoliopsida; order Fagales; family Casuarinaceae; genus Casuarina; species Casuarina equisetifolia. Next base: position 6,209,727 of record CM052361.1, read on the forward strand.
TATAATCCTGTCCACAAGAAGATCCCCGTGCTTTTACACGATGGCAAGCCAATCGCCGAGTCACTTTTCATCCTCGAGTACATCGAGGAGACATGGAAGCAGAACCCTTTGCTTAGCGAAGATGCGTACGATAGAGCCATGGCTCGGTTCTGGGCGCAGTTTGTCGGTGATAAGGTACTTCATCACTCAAACCTCTATTCTTCTACCTTATTTTTCGCTGGGATATCCTTTACGGAAGCTAGAGTAGGATCAAGAAGTATGCTCATATTATAATCCTATTTTTCTCATCATCAAAATGTTAATATATTCTAATTTCATTACAATATATTCCAACAAAGTACAAATAGAAAAGAAAACAGGTTAAAATAATTACTCTTTATTGAGATGATTGCAACAAAATTTAGCTTGATGGGCTTGAATTCTTAAATGCTGTCACGCTAGAATTTTAATGGACATATGCTGACTTTGACCCTTGATAATTGCCCTTCAATTTCCTTGAAAGCAGTGTGTGTTTGGGGCATGGGAAGCAGCACACCTGGTTGAAGGAGAGGAAAAGACAAAGGCTATAGAGTCTGCACTAGAATTAATGGCGTTGCTTGAGAGGCAGATTGAAGGGAAGAAGTATTTTGGTGGAGAAGAGATAGGGTTTGTGGACCTAGCAGCAGGGTGGATTCCCCATTGGCTCAATGTAATAGAAGAAGTCGGAGGAATGAAGTTACTCGAGGCAGAGAGGTTTCCGTCGCTCCACGAATGGGCTCAGAACTTCATCAATACTCCACTTATCAAAGAATGCATTCCTCCAAGAGATGAGCTTCTCAACTATTTTACAGGCAGTATAAGTTACATGCGTTCCCTAGCAAGCAATAAAGCGTGAAACTAGGCTCCACTAGAAATGGCAGCCAAGAAAATGGACAATTAGCAACAGTGTTTCTACATCTGTTTTTAAATTCCTACGAAGTTGAGGTTTCAGATAGCCATAGCTAGCTGAATCTCCTATTGTACTACTTTACCTTGTCCCTCCCGATAAAGATTTTCAGAAATGTTTCGTTTGTTTTAACACTCATGCACCCTGAGGTGTCGAACCTGACAAAAGCCTGCATGACTTGACTAGCTTAGCTCTTACTGACTAGACTAATTACATGACAAGAGTCTGCGTAAAGGCCGGTGGTCTTCTTACATACTTTCAACTCCTCACGAGATAGTTATTGTCTTCATCTTCGTCAATCCAAAGCCATCCTTCACCTCATTTGCATGGAAAAATTTTTAAGAGCAAGTTTGATAGCGGCTTTATCTCTGATGCTACCATGCACAAACCTGACCGTGGGTGCTTGCCGGTACTGCAGACGCCGAAAACTGGATATCCTCCTTTTCTGTTAATTAACTTTGCTCATGACCGATCCAACAGTAGCTAAACGGGTGGTATGCCATCTCGAAGGCACTTTGTATCATAGGCCACGTTACACCAAGGAAAGAATAAACTTAAGTTCATTTCGTGACTTAGGTTGTATTACAGGCCTAGATGATCGTTGATCTACCAGCTGGGAGGGTGTATTCCTTGGTCCTGCTAAAATTTCAGGGAGTGCCAAGAAGCACCAAGGCTGAGTACTCATATTGCCTACTCCAAGAAGCACCAGGGCTATGGATGCTCGCCAAAGATTCACAGGTCCCACCAAATTAAACACTTGTTTTTTGGTGTTTTAGTTTTAGCACTATGCAACTTGCTTCCAATCCAATCTTGCAGGCATAACAGAGCATATCAAGATAAATAATTGTCCTTTTATTTTGTGAAAAATAATTTGCCCAAACAAATGAGTTAGAAGGACCAAAGTGTAACAAATTTTATTCTCTCGCATCAAAAAAACAAGTGGAATGATTTGATTTTATAAAAAAATTAGCTACTCCTCTTAATTAAAATTAACATTTTGAGATGAAATCTAAGCTTATAACAAATGATATCAGAGCTAAATTATGATATAACTTATTAAACTTGTAATTATTATCCTCTAATGTAGGATAACAATAGGCTAACTCAATGATACTTGTAACTGCTATTCCTTAGAGGATTTTTTTTTTTAACTTATACATAATTTCAAAGATTTTAATTTTCAATGTAAAGTTCTCACCTTCCACACAAGATGGAACACTTCCGTCCAAGTCTCTTACTCGGCTTGGCAAACAGGACCAGAGCATGTTCGCATGACTTCTGGACACAAACTGGCTGACACGCAGGGCCCTGCAACTTGGATCCACATAGGACCAGCTGCTGTCGGAAATTTTCTACTTTTTGATTCCAAGAATAGTCATTTCCGGTAGTACAATGAGCTCGATGAGATCGCTTAACTCTTGTCCGTAGGCTTTTGTCATTGCTTTCCTACCACGCGAGTGCTGACTCGGATCTTTTTGGTCCACTAACACTGCTTCAAATTCATGTTCTCAACTCCGAATGTTTTACCCATTTGCTGAATTTTGGTTCCCTTTAACCATATTACTTCCTCACAAACTTTTCACAGTCGTTATACAGTTTGGCCCGAGGGGTCCTCTTCATACTCTACATTAATTACTCCTATCGTGGCAGGAAGCACTGAGGCACTGACGGTAAGAGAGTGCAACAAAGTGGTTGAAATATAAATGCACGTTCGTTGATATGTGTATATACAAGCGAAGAGCAAGTACAACGTGGAAGATTAGAAGCTGTGGCAGTAACAGGGCGGTTTGAATTGATGATTGCATGTTGTACATTGGGGTCTCTGACACCAGTGGTTGGAAACTTCTTAACACTGTATGGTCGGATCTTTTAGCCTAATTTTGCTAATTGGTTCGTAATTAACCTCTTTTACCTTTCAGCTTAATAGGTTTGGACAATCTGGGTTCATTTGAACAAGTTTGTGATGCAGTCTATGGCAGTGAGTGGACTTTATAGAGATGTGATTGGATGAAAACCGAAATTCAGGGAACAGTTTGATGCAAAAACTATGTCTTCTTTGATTCCTCTTTTCTTTTTCTTCTTTGTGTGCCCCTCTGATTCCGAAAAAATCGATATATCAGTAAAAAGATACCAATTTGCATTTGTTTTCTGTAAAATGTGAAATCCAGTTCCGCAAGAGAAACAGAGCATGAAACTTATTTCCTTCTCTATAATGGACCACATAATCCAATTTCAGACAAGACACAGCTCGAAGGATAACAATAAGAGCAGCAACATTCATGTTAAAGTACTTAGAAATCTAACAAGAACAAACCTAATAATCTTTCTCTGACCTTCAAACTCAACCAGTTGTTTTGACAAAGAGAGTAGCTGCTCTGTATTAGAGTCTTCCCATCACCAGCAGTTCTAGCATTCCAGAACTAATCAAAAGCAGCAACCCCACAACCACATTCCTTTCGGCACCTGAATAGTACACCCAAGTGTTATATGGATTATTCTTGTACAAATTGTCAGGGGCACCTGTGACATAGTAGAATCTTGGTGGTGGTGGTGGCGGGTTACAATACTGCGTAGATGGATTCTTTGGAGGTGCTGGGGGCGATGGTGGCGGCGGCGGCGGGGGCATCTGAGGAGGTGGTGGCGGCGGCGGTGCCGGTGGTGGTGGAGGCAGCTTCTGGGAACACGGGTTCGCACAAGGGCATTCTCCACATTTTATTACTGTATCTGCCTCCGGAGGTACCCAGGTTTGGTCCAACTTCCGTGGAAATGGAACACTTAATACACCTGAAAATGACATGAACAGAAAAAGAAAGAGCATAAGAAGTTTCTGAGGGCTCCAGCAATGGGTTCGCGATATCATTTTCCGGTGAAGGGAGTTATCACAGATTCTGTATTTGTCTATGAGGGCAGTCGTAGTCAGAGAGACACAGATGGGGTTGATTACATGTAGAGAAGAGCAAAGGTGGATGCCAGGGCTGAGGAATCATTGGGTGCAAATGGCTTACGTTGGGTGCATGGAGAATGTACAGCTATTGCCTTTAGGCCATTTTGCTGTTTGCAGAAGATGAACAGGTGAGAGTTGAGATGGACTTGTTATAATGAACCTCTTTGAAAGCGAATTGCATGTGGCTGTTATAATGTAGGGAACCTAATATCCACCGTTGGACTAGAACTTAAAGTTAGGCGTGTAGAGTTGGTGAGGGTTAGTAAGCTTAGACAGTGGAAATTGGAAACGCGGACAAGTGTACAAAAAGCTTTTGGAGAACAGTCATTAACAAGAAAACTAGAATCTTTCCCTTCCTGATTTCCTTCAGCTTATGCAGAGGATGTTACTTTTGATGAGCATATGTTCTCCTTTCCAATATGTGGTAACGCTAGTTTCCGTTTGTTACCCGAGAATACTTTTTCTTCAGCTAAGGTGACGAAAAAAACTTGCTTGCAAATTGTTATCAGTGATTGGCTTCTCTTCTTTGTTAATAGTGTGGGGCACAGAAAGATAACGAATGATTCAAAAATTGATTGCCAAAAGAAGGAATCGAAGAACAACATGAAAATCAGACTTTATGCGCTGTAAAACTGGTAAAGACGCCACAAGAAGTTTAATAAAACTTTTAAGGATCTATAGAAAAGTTGCTATATGCGGACTTAAGATCTAAGAAACTTGGGCATACTTGTTAAGCTTTCTTCTTGCCTCTCTCACAAGAGAGTGCATGCTGCGCTTTACATAAAGTGCAACGCTGGCATTATTCTCCCACTTGGGCTTTCGTTTATACGATTCCGAGTCACATTATAAGGACTTGCATCTTATGATTATATGATCAGTAACAAGTACCCGAGGGAGTGGACGCCATTTGCTTGTGGTCCTCGGTTTAATCCCTCTATCTATCTCGGTCACTCTCTTTAATGAATGTTTCTGCTGACCATGTTCCAATAATTGAATTTTCCCGTTGAGAATTGATGAAGATAAGAAATAAATGTTTCTTGGTATCACTTTCTTATCAGTACTAATTGGGAAAAAATACAGAATGGACCATCTGCAGTGGAGGCTTATTGTTCTTACCATAATCCATAGTGAAACTTGGTTATCCAATGAGCCGAAGGACATCGATTATAGCTTCTTTTCTTATCAGGTTTATTTTGATTACGTAAAGGAATCATATACTCTGGCAAGAGATCAAAAGGCACGAACTTTTCCTGATCTTTTCTCTTCGAAGCACCGCACCGTTCTTTTTACCCGATGGAATTTTTCTCAGCAAACCAACTTTGTAGTTAGAGTGAAAGCCAACGATTCCATTCGAAATTGGAAGAGAATGAGAACACGAGGCAAGTGAATTTTTGATACGCTGTGATCTTTTCAATTACTTGGAGAAAAACAAAGTAATATGTTTTTGACAGATGAGACCATCCGGGAAAATGTGTTAAGTAAGGTAGGGATAAAGGGCTCTTCCAAGAATTAAATAAAGAGGACAAAAAGTTAGGAATAAGGAGTGCGTGCTTATTGATGAGTGATCGAGAAGATGCACAATCCACAAGAGCGCTGTCCCACCACGAATTAAATTAGCAGCTTTTCTTGGTTTTCCTTGTCTATGGTCTCCATTTAATCCTTTCCAACTCCCTGCCAACCCACCCTCATCATCCCAAATCCATATGCAGAAACAATGCTCCATGTCGTTGACGGCAAAAAGCCCTGAAGACCATAACGATGATAAGAAAGAAAAACTCCTACTTGCTTTTTCTGGGTGCTTCTATAAGGTGTTCCAAGTCATTCAATTGACTATAGATTGACTCGTTAAAGATTCTCAAGAATTCTAAAGATTTTCAGATGGATATATTCTCTTTGAATAGAAGAAGACTTCTCCCCTCGTATGATCATCGAGTCTCGTATTAAATCCTAGAATAACAGAAGAAAACTAAAAAAAAGTTAAGAGAGAGAAAAGAAGATTGTTGCGGAAAGTGTGGTTCTACTATTACAGGAGAGAGAAAATTGTACAAGCTTGCTTTGTGCTCTATCTTTACAAGTATATATAGCCGAAATAGATACAAGAGAGAGAATAGCTCTGGTAGTGTCAACTCAATGTTCCAGCTGGAAACGGTATGGTGCACCGTATTTCTGGTTTTTGAAGTAAGGTGACTAAGACCTTTGAGGCTTTCCGTGTCTTCTTTGTTTCCCTTCAATTTCTGGTTTTCCGACGAGGAATATCTTACTGATGAGCAACTCTGAATATTTCTCTGTTAGGTGCTTGACAGAGCGTGATTGCCGTGCTCCGTGTGGGTGCCGTGTTTCTCATTCTCTGCACTGTCAGAGTTAATAATAACAACTTCCCTTTTGAAGTCTTTCGTTCGAAGTCTATCTCTATACAAACTTGTGAAAGTTCTATAAATCTTGCGAGTATAGTTGTAAGCTATCTTCTGGCGGCCATGTAGGGTGCTAGGTATGCTTTCCTTCCTCGTCTCAGCATGCCACTCTAGTTGCTTGAAGTAAGCCAGCTCTTGAACGTGCTTCGAAAGGGCATTGAACAAACACAGGCTTTCGAAAGTTCGGGTTGATCTACCTTACTTTTTTTCTTTTCAGGTAAAATTTTCTTTCCGGAAGATTAGTAACCTTTGTTATCGCCCTAAAGCACTTTTTTTTTTTTAATATATACACCAACGAACATCTTCGGTGTTAAATTTCGGACCAAAAATTGTTCGGTAATATTTGCTCCCAACTGACTTGTGGATCTAAAAACACTCTCTCGAAAACAACTTTTGTTATTTTGGTTCTTAATTTCCAAGTAGCTTTAGATATTCACTCAAGAAGTTCATTCATTTTGTCTAGCTCAACCCATCGCCTCCTGAACCCTCCGACTTGTTATTGCCGACGTCGGGAAACAAGAAGGGTAAACCTACGTGTTCTGTCCCAGCAACGGGGAAAGTCATGTTCCTCACTTTCAACACGTGTATAAGACAACTAGAGTTCCCTTCATCTCACCATCACGTCGTATCTCGTTAATGCATTTCTGGCTATGGCCAGTTAAAAAACCGCATGTTTAATCATAAAGCCCCGCCATAGCAACACCAAAACTGACCGAAAAAAAACATCTGTCCAGCCCCTCACGCTTTGTTAACACGTATACAACTTACCTCCTTATATGTTGACACGTAGAATCCTTTCATCACAACCAATGAAAGCATCACCCTCTCCAACATTCATGTTTCCCTATAAAAGTGAGGGAGCACCGAATCATGTTGCAGGCGACGCTCACTTCCTTGATCAGAGAAATTTGTTTCTTCCGAGTCTTGGTATTCTGTTCCTCACTTGAAGACTTGCTACGTGCATTAGTGCAAACGACATGACTACTGGGATTGGAATTCCGATTTGTGTTCAATGTGGCACCGCTAGCAATCCTTGCCGGTGCAAGGTGGTCGGCCCGACTCTTGGGTTCTTGGCGTTTGCCGTGGCTGCTGTTGTTGAGTGGCCAGTGGGGGCTTTGGTGTATTGCTTTCGCCACGTGAAGGGCCGCCGCATCATGGCTCATCCAGCCACCGTTGTTTACCCATCCGTTTCCAATGCAATTCCAATTTGAGGATTTCTTAGGTGAAAGCTTCGTGTGTTGAAGTGTTTTCATTATGTGTTTTAAGGAGTAAGCTGTTCTTTGTTTTCTTTTTCCTGCTTTAATTCTCTTGTTATGAAATGCTGATTTTACTCAGTTTATGACAACTAACATTTCTTACATACTTTCTCTTATGTGAAAAATGTTAGTCCATTAATGGGTTTTCTATAATCTTTTTAGTTTAAGCAAATTGAATATTTTACAGCCCAAAGAAGGTAAGACACCGCAACGGTATAATGCAAGTGTATAAGTAACACAATCACTACATAACATAAGAGAGCGGTTGATTCAGAGAACTTTTAGCTTCATTGTCTCCCCCACTACGCTGAAAGTTATAACCAAAAAGAACTGGACAATCTCCTTCGATCATGAACGGCAAAGATTTAGGACCTCTTGCGTGAACACTAGACTTTGAGCCCCCATAGTCTTAGTCTTGGGTGCCACTTCCTCACCGCTCTCTAGGCCCTTGTTGATATTGAGGTTTTTTTTATCCTTATTTCTCTTTTCTCAATGTGGAAATCTATCAATTTATAACAGATCTCTAGTTTATGCTCGAAACTTTCACGATGAGAACATTTCATCAAGTGGTAACAATCCTTACTTTTATGCTCCAATTTTTCACAATGGGTGCATTTTTTTATCAAAGGCTACCACGTTATCTATTGACCTTTTTGCACTAAACGACATGTTTGACTACATAGTTTTCCCTTGCTGAGTTGGATTGATCAATGGCATATCATTCAGGCTGGAATTAACGCCTAATGCGGAAACGCACGACTTTGTCCCCTAGAAACACATATTGATATGGCGTCGTCGGGATGGTGCACCGAGTTTCAAAAAAAAAAAATCTGGGTTTGAATTTGCTCTGTTACCATGCTTGAATCGAGGAAATTGCAAACAATCGAATGGAAATGATGCAATAGTCTAATGGTTTATAGGTCAGCAGCCGTGAGAATGGGGAATGGGAAGGCCAACCTGTGCAGGTGATTGCCTGCGAGATGGGGACGACGCACAACTGCACAGTTCTCTGAGGGACAATCATTCTGCAGGTAGGACAGATGCGTGAGAAGTCTAGTCCTAGCCAGTGTTAAAACCATTCACACACAAACAAATGTGAATATATATTAGCCTTGTATTACACGCAAACGATTTTCTAGAGAAGGAAGATCAAGTCCATCAAATAATAGTGCTTTCAAGTCTAAAACCTTCTTTCTTCGTAATTCCTTTTAACACGTCTGGGATCCTAACAACCCCGTGTTTGTGCTGGCCTTATGTATGTGGACCATATCATAGACAATAAGAACATGCCAAAAGCTAATTGACAGCCCAGTCTGGTCCATCCTAAGAAAAACCATGCCCTACCCTAACCAAAAACATTAACAAAAGTACGTTTCATTGAAGCATATTTATTAAGCGTTATGTCAACCAGAAAATAAAAAGATATTAATGACTGAAAAGTTTAAAGATGAGTTAAGTCAACAAGTCAAGCTTGTATGACGGGTAAAACACGATGAGTCCAGTTGCATTTGACCCAATTATAGCATGCCATGTCAGTACCCAAGTGTAATTTCCTTGCAGTTGGATGGCTGAATGACCATGGTTTTCCATGCCATGGTGACTTTACGAGTCTTTGTTTTCAGGAAAGAGGGAACAAGGGAGAAACCCGGAATTTGAGAAACATTTTTGAATTAAGGATATAATGTTGTGTCTTGACTTAGTGTATTGTTGGCCAATATATAATACAATAACTGTGTACAAATAAAGAAAAAAAATTCAAAAGAATAGTTTCCTATTCTGTGCAATGAATAATTTCCCAAAACATCAGGATTCTATATTACAGTAGGAAAGGCTATATTGTAGATAATCACGTATTTTCAATATTTGTCTGTCCCCCTTAAAATGCAAGCACTCGCTACTAGCTGGTGCAATCAAAGCCTTGACTTCAATATCTCTCTCCGCCTCTTTCTCTTATCCCATATCTTTCTCTTCTCAGTTCTTCGATTGAGGTTATGGCAAGGTTTCTACCAAGCCTTCTAATGCATAATCTTTCATTTTTTTCAATACCCATCACCTTTTTCTTCGTCTTAGTTGCCATTTTCTCCGTTTATTCCATCATACTATTTCTATGTGGTTCTGACAAGGTCAAGAATTCAGTGAGACTGGAGGAAGAAACAACCTTTGAATCGGACAACAGAAAGCTTGTCTCAAAGTTGAAGAGCAACATTAGCAGCAGAGCTCTTTCGGCCGTAAGGATGATGTCTTGGAGGAAGATGCAGGGGGAAGGAGAAGAAGAAGAAGAAGGTTATGATACTGATGGCGATGAAGCCATTTGGAGGAAGACGATAATGATGGGAGAGCGGTGTCGTCCTTGGGATTTTTCCGATAAAATTTTAAATGATTCTCAAGGAAAAGACAAGGTCGAGAATTCAGTGAGACTGGAGGAAGAAACAACGTTTCAGTCGGGCAACAAAAAGCTTCTCTCTAAGTTAAAGAGCAAAATTAGCGACAAAGCTCTTTCGGCGTTAAGGATGATGTCTTGGAGGAAGATGGAGACGGAAGGAGAAGAAGAAGAAGAAGGAGGATATGATAGTGATGGCGATGAAGCAATTTGGAGGAAGACGATCATGATGGGAGAGCGGTGTCGTCCTTTGGATTTTTCCGGTATAATTTTATATGATTCTCAAGGAAAACCTCTTACAGTTCCTAGCCAAGATCAGAATAAGAAGTCTGTATCATCGGAAAAAATGTGAGTATACTACTTTTGCTGGGGGGATGGCTGCTTCTTGATCTGGAAGATAGAGCTGCTTTTCTTGCTTTTTGTTATATTGGTATTGGTTTAGTTACTTCAGTTTCTGCTGAAGATTGGAAAAAAGTGAGAACTTTTGCTGTAGGAATTGGAAGCCAGCAAGTCTGGCTTTTTAATGTAGTTGTGCAAAAAGAGGAATAGGTAATAAAAATAAATAAAAGAAAGAAGTATAATTACCTAGAAGGTTTTAGGATTGAATCTTTGAAACTGTATATTTTTTTTACTTTTAGACTTGAACTTAAACTGGGCCAAAGAAATCTTTACCATTTTTTCCATTCCTTCACATTCTGTAGTTTATGGGATTTTTCGAAATTTTTCAAGTTTCTACAGAATGTATCATGGCTAAAATATCAGAGTAGAGACAACCATTACTAGACAGTTGGACATACAAGAACATTTCTTCTGCAATTCAATGGTCTATTTTCTCTTTAGATAGGACAAATGCATATATCCATGGCCTTGGTAATAAAGTTGACCATATAAAAATATGCTTAACTATTTTGTTTAGGTAGGGTGACCGATACAAACTTATCTTTGAGTAAAAATTAGAAAAACCAACTTTGTTTTTCTAATAACACCATATCTCATTATATTCTCCTGGGCAATTTATTTCGCGGAAATCAAAGGATAGACAGACGGCAGTGTAACAGTTTTTCAAATAATTAAGAAATTGACTACAAGTAAAAAAATTAAATACACATTTAGGCCCTCAACAACTTGGAAATCATTTTCTTTTTTTTTTTTCTTTTTCTGATAACTCAAAACCTCCACCAAGCTTGGCATACTCAAATGAGTCCAAAAATGTACAAGAATAAATTCACATGTGTACACGAGGTATTGAACCCCAAAACTCACTATCAAGATCTCTTTTAACTCATTACTTGAATTAGTTAGCTAATGACATATATTCAAGGGAGCTACAAGTTTATCATTTTTTCTTTATCTTTGTACAATAACCAAATTCCCAAACTCCATTTATGAATGACTTTCTGTTACATAAGCTTTTAAATTAATTTGGTAAATAACCATGTGGTACATGCCTATAAGATCCAATCACAATGGAAAAGGGGAAGGGGAAAAGAAGGGGGTCCATGACCCAACCTAGCCTTGAATTCATTTTTTATAACAACATTTTGAGTTTGTGTAATATCTTTATACTTATGTATATGTTAAACTATCATAACCACAAGAATATCTCTATTCCATTATAAGGTTATTGATTATTTTATTGTATTTTTCAATTACAAATTTTATCCTAACCATCCCATTTATTTTTTTGAAACATGGTATTGTTAACCAATTTCAGCTACATTTCATAAATGTTATTTGGCACATGTGTGCTTTACAAACTTGTGTTCCTCTAGCTTAATTTTGTTTTGCTCTATGCAACATATCTAGAGATTGTCCTTTGTAAGATATATTTACACAACATCTATCATGTTACGTATTTATCTTTTCATCTATTGCTTAACAGGTTTATTTATGCTCAAAATATAAATAAGCATGTTGTCCTTGTTAATTTTGTTTCTTACTTGGAGGGTTTTTTTATATTTATTTATAGTTAGGACTAGTCTAATAAGTATGAAGTGATGATGGCAAATATGTGAACTAGTTAAGACTTTTCATTCGTGGTATACAAAGCAAATAGGTCTACTTATTTGCCTAAATTAGTTATGGCATGATCTAAGACATAAAAACCTCTTTTATTAAAACCTTTTTATTAGTTTTCATCAATAGTGGATAATGATTCTATCCATGTGAGAAAATTCTTTCACATCCATCCTACCTTTTTTTTTTTTAATCTCAAATATAATGGTTTTACAAAGTTTATTCTCTTGATATTCTTATTGAAATTTTTCATACATCAATCTCTTTGAGCAAAAGGACTCTTTACCTAACTTTACATGCTTTGAGTTTCCTACTCTTTGGAAAATTTGCAAAAATATTTATCATTTATGATCTCTTGCAATGCTGATATACATTTTCATGATCACAAGAACTATTTACACTTCTTTTCATCAAATTTTTTTTTAGAATGAACATGCACTTGGTTATCTAAAAGTGTGTTAACAAATTGGGTTCAACTTAAGTGATTTCACTATATTTATGCAACCTTTTGTGCCATACAAATACCTATGAAATCACTTATTATTACCTAAAGTTGCATAAAATCCAACAAAAAATAGGATGATCAGAAAGTAATAACACACTCTCACCCAGCTGATAATCTTAATTTTGTAACACAACCTCACCCATTAATGAATGACTTTTTATTGCATAACCTTTTTAATTAAGCTGGTAAATAACCATGTGCTACATCCCTATAAGATTAAATCAAGCAATTCACGTCCTTAGTCCACCTATACTATGATATAATAAGTACATATTCTAATATTTTCCAAGACCTTAAAACAAAATAACTAACAAGGACATTAACAAAGAAAAGTTGTTGAACTACTATTTTATTCACCTAATGTCTTCACAATATCAAATTATGCTATTTAAAGGCTTTACCTAGACCAATTTCTTTTTGCTTTGTAATAAATTAATTATTAGTTTCACTCTTATGACACATTCTATGAACTTGATCTTTTAAAAAATGAGGTATTAATAGGGGTTGGCATCATTCTACATCTAAAGAATGTCAAATGGATCATTAAAGGAATGAAATTTTGATCATACAAATGGTGGCAACTAGAAGTTCCAATTTGCTACTTAGTTTAATTGTATGAAGAAGCTATCCTAATACAATTTATGCTTGCCTTCTTTGATATATTAGGACTTTAATTACTTATTTTCCAATGTCTTCCTTTTTCTTTTTTCAGTTTGAATATCAATAATCTAAAATTTTTCATTTCTGTAAATCTTATGATTAAGTATATACTACTTTTGGTTATAGGCTTTACAATGCAAAGCACCTCGAGATAACATTCTTAGAGTTGTCCATTTTCAGCAATTCTTAGTGTCTCGACCTTTGGGCCTTGACTAGGCCCCAAATCAATTATATTCTTGACGTAGATCATTGCACCATCATGTTAAACCTTTCCAACTCACATGGATTCTTACATACTTTTTTAGCTGAGCCTTTTTGTCTTTTCTACCAAACTCATCCTTAAAACTTGTAGAACCACCAAGCTTTTCTTGTTGATCCCAACAATTTTCTAGCTTGCCCAATCACTTTTATTCACTATGGTTTCAATCAGGTACTCCCGTGGGAGCTTTATCTTCCCAAATTCCCAACATGCTCCTCATTGTTCATTCATCTAGGAAGTTTTCACCTTGAATGAGTTCTTCGTACACATGGATCCAACAATTCTCAATGCCTCAACCTTCTGGCCTTAACTAGGCCCTAAATTGATTTTATTCTTAAGGTAGTTTATTGCACCATCATAGACTCCTACATACTCTTTAAGTTGAGCTTTTTTTTTTTTTTTATCTTTTTTACCAAACTCGTCCTCAAAACTTATAGGATCCTAAGTTCTTCTTGTCAACCCCAACAATTATTTAGCTTACCTAATCACTTTCACTCACAATGGTTTCATTCAAGTACTCCTATGGGATTTCTATCTTTCTGAATGCTTAACTTACTTTTTCATTATTCACTCATTTAGGAATTTTTCACTTTGAATGAGTTCTTTGCACACATAAATCCAACAATCTTTAGTGTCTCAACCTTTAGGTAGCTCATTGCACCATTGTGTCAAACCTTTCCAACTCACATGGACTCTTACATACTTTTTAAGTTAAGCCTTTTTGTCTTTCTTGCCAAACTTATCCTTAAAACTTATGGAACCACCAAACTCTTCTTTTGGATCCTAGAAATTCTTTGGCTTGCCTAATCACTTTCACCCACTATGATTTTGGTCAAGCAATCATGTGGGAGCTTTATCTTCCAAAATGCTCATCTTACTCTTCATTGTTCATTCACCTACAATAAAAAGCCATTAGATGAACATATTTACTCTAAAGATGTACATGACTAGGTTAGACCATAACAAGTTGTTCATTTTCTTTAAGAAGTTAGTGGACTTTCTAGTTGGTGAAATGACCAAATTGTTTGAGATACCTTAAATTATTCTCTCTCATGTGATTTGTAACTTTTGGTTTCATACTTCTGAGTACTTGATGAATTAAATGGATGGATCAGCTTATTTAATTATGCACATGACCCTGAAGGATGGGTTTAGCTATGCCAGCTATGAGGCCCGGAGATTGGACTTTAAGGCCACTAGTTTGAGCCACTAGTGAGTCAAATGTTAAAATGCTTTAGTTGAATTGAATTCTTCATAGTAATCACACATTTCAATGAGGCAAATATGTTAATGGAAGAAAGTGTTGAGATGGATGGTATATATGTGAGACTGTGGCAAAACATGGCTTACTATGTGATGGGTGTCTGGTGTACCTTATACACCCAGCTTATGCAATGAAGGCCAAGATGAGTGGTTGCACAATGGGCATGCTTATCAAGGCTACCACACATTGTTGGAAGGAAATGGTAGTGATTGAAAAAGAAAAGGATGTTACATGTTTACACATTTCATTTGGTTAGGGCCTACAAATGACTATGAGCTATTAGTTAGTCCATAAAATGACATTTTTGTAATTATCTTATTATTGTCATGTTAAGTCTATGTTCATGTTTCTTGTTACAAGTCTTCTTTATAGTCTATTGATGTAATTTATTTTTAGTCTTTGTTTAGTTTAATATGATTTGGAAAAAATAAGGTAATGTGATAATCATTGTCAAAAAGGATCTTTGTATGTTATCCTAAGGATTTAACTACTAATTTTATGTAATAATCTACTATTATTTTCTTGCTTTAAGTGAAATATGTTTTATTGAATTTTTTTTAAATGGAATGATGCATAATTGCCATTTACTTTTGTAAACAAAAGTCTTAATTTTGTTCCACATATCTAAAGGTCTCCAAGTTTTAGAAATGAGCATCTAAAGACTAATGTCATACCTTGCTTGACTATTATGGTAGAGCATGACCAATCGAAACAACAAAATGTCAAAGATTGGGTTGATTGAGAACCATTCTATAGGAGGAACATGCATGCAGGTACAAATGAGGAGGTCAAGACTTAAAAGAAATAGCTAAAGTTGCACTAGTCCAAATCATAGGTCTAGAATGCACATGCATTAGGCATACCAATAGATAACTACACTTTCTAGGAGTCACAAGATAGGATTAGTACACACAAAAGCATTCATTAATGCACAAAAAAGAGCAATCATTAGTATAAATCAGCAAACCATTAATAAGGATAATGCAAGTATTACTAACTGTTGTGTAGTAATAACTAGTCATTAGAACTAACTTAATTGTGAGAGCAATTGACAAGGCAATACATGACTTAAGGAAAGTTTATGAACCAATATGTAAAATTTCAATGAGGAGACTATTAAGGCACTCAAGTAGCTGAGGAGCTGACATATGAAGGAAGCTAGCTATCAAGGGTATCGGTGGAATGGACTATTCAGACATATTCACACAAGTAGCTATCAAGGATGATTGTGATATTGGTAATATAGAATAGCTAGAAAATGTTGAAGATTAGAGAGCATTACTACATTTCTTACCCACTTAAATGTAGCATTTTCCTTTTTAGTGACGCAACATGATTTTATCCATAAGAAGCTTCAAGAATCACACTAGCACCTCACACCAACACAACGAGGACAATGTACAACTACGTTGCCCCCATTAATGGCACAATGCCTATTGTCTCCTTTGTAAATTCTCCCTTGTATAATATAAGTAGAACATTATGTAGTAGGGTTTTCTTTTATAAGAATGCAAGTTATTTTGTAAACTTTGATCCCATTAATGAAAACGTCAAAATTTTTTCATCAAACTTGCATCAATTTCTTTAGTTTCTTCATAAAGTTAATTAGTTGGATGTCAAAAGCTACTTTCTTAAGTGGAGAGATCAGAGAAGAGGTGCACATCATGCAACTAAAAGACTAAGAATAAAAAGAATCTAACAAAAGATGACACTAAATAAAGTGCTATATGGACTCAAACAAGCCCCTTAGTCTTGGTATAATAAGATTTGTAGATACTTTCATGAAAGAAAGTTTGTTAGGAACCCTAATATGCCTACACTTTTTATTAAAATTCAAAACAATCAATTTTCATTGATTTTCTTGTTGGTTGATAATCTTATATTTATTGTAAATAATGAGGAGATACTATTAAGTTTTACATGGTGAAAAAATTTAAGATGAGCAATTTAGGGTTGATGAGGTTTTTTCTTAGGTTAAAAATATGCTAAACTAATAGGGGTATTTTTCTATGACAAAGTAAACCCTTAGAAAGTTTGTTGAACAAGTTCCACATAAGAAACAATAAGCCAATGAACGCCCATCTTATAATAAATAAAAAGTTGATGTTAAATGATGGCTCTAGTAAGGTAGATTGTACATTGTTTAAAAGATTGATTGTAGTCTCTTGTATTAAGCAACTCCTAGACCTAATATTTTATATGCTATTAGCATATTATCACAACCTCTACAAAGTTGAACTAGACTTGCATTAGCAAAGTCCAAAAAATTATGAGAAATCTCTAAGAAATACTTAAGTTTGGTCTATTACATGAACCCACTAGTAGTTTTCAACTAAATGGAGGATCTGTTGATGATTTTAGGAGTACATCTAGATATGATTTTAATGTTAGGTCTATTGCATTTTCTTAACAATTTAAAAAGTAAAAATTGGTTGCATTGTCATTATTAAAAATTGAGTATATAGCAATAGCCATAATACCCACCTAATACATATCATTAAGGAAGATTATGAAAGAAATGAGATTTAAGCAAGAAGATGCAACAACAATCTACAATGACAATCAATCAGTAACGAGTATGGGAAGAAATCAAATGCACCACTCCTATACTAAACATATTTCCATCAATTTTTATTATCTAAAGGAGGTTATAAGCAATAAAGTAATAAAACTGAAGCACTACAACAATGGAGATCAAGTTCCTCATATTAAGGTCACTTAAGCACATGGTGACTTCATTTCATTTAATACCTTTTTTTTTATCAAAAGCCTTAAAAGAAAAATGCATGACAACTTTAGAAGCCTTCTTGGAGTCATAGTGAATTCCATTAAGGAAGGGTATTAAACATAATGAAGTCAACGTGTGCTTAAGTGACCTTAATATGAGGAACTTGATCTCTATTGTTGTAGTGCTTCAGTTTTATTACTTTATTGCTTATAACCTCTTTAGATAATAAAAATTAATGGAAGGGTATTAAACATAATGAAGTCAACATGTGCTTAAGTGACCTCGAGGTAGCATAAGGTAGCAAATTGACCTTTTCCTTTATGTTGTCTTGTACTTTTCATCACTTGTAAACGATAAAAGCTAAAAGGAGAACTCCACTAATGGTGATTTGGAAAGATAAAGAAAATATGCATGTTCTTTTAGAAGTTAAAGCTAAAGCATGGAGAAAACATAAAAGACAATCCAAGACTTGCAAAGATGGCAAGTAGGTTTATCTTTATTTACCTTATATATTTAATTTGTATTTCAATTGTATATTAAATTAGGTGTAGGAACTATTTATTGTGTACTCTCAATTATTATTGTGAAAAATATCAAGTATGTGGCAAAATCCTTGTGTTCTAGTGTGTATGGTGTACTTAAGTTTATGGTTAAATAGATTGTGAGTTTAGTTTATATACGCTAGTAATTCCAAAAAACCTTACATAATTTTCTATTTCAATCCACACTTAAAGTAGAAATTAGGTCCATCTAGGTTAGATTTGTTATTTAACACTAAGCTCCATTAATGAATGACTTTTTATTGCACAACCTTTTTAATTAATCTAGTAAATAACCATGTGCTACATGCCTAAAAGATA
Source organism: Casuarina equisetifolia (assembly GCA_028551475.1). Lineage (NCBI taxonomy): Eukaryota > Viridiplantae > Streptophyta > Magnoliopsida > Fagales > Casuarinaceae > Casuarina > Casuarina equisetifolia. The sequence continues at coordinate 6,227,935 of CM052361.1, forward strand.
CAATCAAGCAATGGAGAAGGGAAAGAAAAAAACAGGGTAAGGGCCATGACCAACTTAGCCTTGATTTGTTCTCTATAACAATGTTTTAAGTTTGTGTAATATTTTTACACTTTTGTTTATGTTAAACTATCATAACCATGAGAAAATGTTTGTTCCATTAAGATATTGTTTTTTTATTGTGTTTTCTAATTACAACTTTTATCTTCACCATTAGATATATCTTGTTGAAATATTGTATTGTTAACCAATTTCAGTTGTGCTTCAAAAATGTTATTTAGTAATGTTCCTTTAGCCTAATTCTCTTATGCTCTATGCAATACACCTACAAATTGTCCTTAATTACTCTAAGCAAAGTCGAAACAACATTAACTCCACCAATATTATTTGTCATTACATGTAAAAAAATTCTTAAGAAATGATCATTTCTTTAAACCTTATGAATGAGCCTACATCACCTTTGGCTATAACCTTTGAAAAGTGCCTCGAGGCTTTAGCCTTCAAGCCTTGACTAAAACCTAAATCAATTTTATTCTTTTGGTAACTCATTACACCATTGTATCAAACCTTTCTAGCTCACATAGACTTTTGTGTACTCCTTAAGTCTTATCTTCCCTATCATACTCATCCTTAAAGCCTATTAAAACACCAAGCTTCTCTTGTTAATCCCAGTGATTTTCTGACTCGCCTAATCACTCTCACTCATTAAAGGTTCGGTCAAGTACTCTTGTGGGAACTCTATTTTTTCAAATGTCCACTCTTCAATATTCCTTCACTTAGGAAGTCTCTACCTTAAATGAGTTTTTTACACACACGAATTCATGGCCTATGTGATTGGCAATCTATTAGTTTTGAATTAGAATTGACACATTTACTCTACTGGGGTGGAGGACCACTATACAAACTTATTTACTTTAGAGATTTGTGTGACCACGTTAGACCATAACAAGGCATCTGTTTTCTTCAAGAAGTCAAAAGACTCTATGGCTAGTGAAATGACTAAATTATTTAAGATATCTTATATTATTCCCTTTCATGTAATTTGTGACTTTGAGTTTGATCCTTGTGGGTATTTAATGAATGAGAATAATAGGTTAACTTATTTAATGGTGCATGCAATCCTAAAGGATGGGTTTAATTATGCCAACTATGAAGCCTTAGGAACAAGGCCATTAGGTTTGAACTATTGATGAAGTAAGTGCTAAAATGCTTTAGTCCAACAAAGTTCTTCATGGTAGTTATATGCTTTGACAAGAAAAATTAGCCAATAAAAGAAAGTATAGTGAAATAAGGCATGGTAAGTGGTGAGCGCCTAATGCACCTAGCTTATACGGTAAAGGCCAAGGTAGTTGATTATGCAATGGACATACTTATCAAGGTTACCATGCAATGTTGAAAAGAAGTGGTAGTAGTTGAGAAAGAAGAGGACGTGACATGTCTATGTGTTTTATCCATTTAAAGGCTACCAATTACTGTGGGCTGTCAATTAACTCATAGAATGATGTTTTCATAATTATTATGCGATTGTCATGGTTAAGTCTATGCTTATATTTTTTGTTGCAGATCTTCTTTATGATTTGCCCATGTAATTTTTTTCTTTTAAGTCTAATATGATTTGGAATAAATAAGATTAGATAATGATTGTTGTCAAAGGGGATCTATGTATATTATCCTAATGGTTTTTACTACTTATTATAAGTAATAATAAACTATTGAATTCCTACTTAATGAAAGTATATTCTACTTATAAAAATGAATGAAGCTCACTAAACATTTGTTCTTATTAACAAATGTCACAAATTTGTTTCATATATCCAAAGGACTTTAAGGTTTACAAATAAGCATCTAAAGAAATTAATGTCATGCCTATCTCAACTATTATGGCCAAATGTGACCAATAAAAACAACAAAGTGCCAAAGGTTTAATTGATTGAAAACGATGTTGCAAGAGGAACATGCATGTTAGCAAGCATAAGGAGGCTGAAATGAAAGAAACAGCCAAGGCCACACCAACTTAAATTAAAAGGAAGTAGATACATGCATGTGGGAGCAAGTGTGGGAGACAAAGGGTTAGGAATGTGTATCTGTTGGGTAGCCACCAAGCATCAACACCTTTCAAAAGTCACTAGATAAGACCAGTTCATGCACAATCATTTGTTGGCACATAGGAAAAAGCAGTCATCAACATGAGTCAACAAATTGTTAAGAAATGCAATGATGTTACTACAAACTATTAGGCAATAATAATTAACCATTAGGTGATTGGTGAAGTGATATGTGGCTTAAGGAGAGTTTATGGACCAATATAAAGGCGCGTGAATGAGGAAACTATTAAGGCATTTAAGTAACTAAGGATTTGCCATATGAAGAAAGCTAGCCATTGAGGTTCGAGGAATTTAAATACTCCTCAAGGGTATTAATGGAATGCATTATTCAAACACATTTGCACTAATGGCCAAACTAGAAATTATAAAAATGATTGTGGCATTAGTAACATAGAATTGTTGGAAAGTAAATCACTTGGACATCAAAAGCTACATTCCAAAATGGAAAAATCAAATAGAAGGTGCACATTAAGCAATTAGAAGGCTATGAGAATAAGAAGTATTTAGAGAAAGTCTTGAGGCTAAAGAAGATGTTGTTTAAACTTAAACAAGCCCTTCAAGTCTAGTATAACAAGATTTGTAGATACTTTCTTGAGAGACAATTTGTAAGGAGCCTTAGTAAGACCACACTTTTCATTAAAACTCAAGGTAATCAATTTTTATTTGTTTCTTTGGAGATAGATGACCTTATATTTTTTGGTAATACTACAAAGGTAGTGTTGAGTTTTAACGAAGACATGATGAAAAGCTCTAAGATGAATGATTCAAGGTTGATGAGATTTTTCCTTTAGTTAAAAAGTATGTCAATGCAAAATGGATATTTTTATCTCAAAGTGAAGGCCTTTTTCACATGAGAAACCATAAGTCAATGAGCACCCCTCTTATAGTAAATGAAAAGTTAATGTTAAATGATAGCTCTAGTAAGGTAGACTTTAAAAGTTTAAGTGGTATCTGTTGTATTGAATAACCACTAGACCTAATACGTTGTACTATGTTAGCCTATTATCATGGTTTATGCAACAGTTAAGCTAAACATACCTTAGCAAGGCCAAAAGAGTAATAAGATATCTTAAAGGAATACTTAAGTTTTGTCTATTATATGAACTCATTAGTAATTTTCAACTAGTTAAGTATATAGATAATGATTAGGGATGATTAGGGAGGGTCTGGTAATGACTCTAAGAATACATTTGAATATGTTTTTAGTGTTGAGCTTATTGTCTTTTCTTAAAAATCCAAGAAGTAAGAGTCAATTATACTATCTTCATCAAAGGTTGAGTATGTAATAGTAACCACAACAACTAGCTAATGCAAATGGCTAACGTGGATTATGAAAGAAATGGGATTCAAGCAAGAAGATGCAATAATGATCTATTGTGACAATTAATTAGTAATTATCATGGGAAGAAATCCAAAGCACCATTCCTACATTGAACATATGTCCATTAAATTTTATTATCTAAAGGAGGTTGTAAGCAATAGAATAATAGAACTAAAGCACTATAGTCATGGAGATCAAGTTGCTAATATTATGAACAAGAGCCTCAAAAGGAATTTCATGACAAGTTCAAAAGCCTTCTTAAAGTCATAGTAAACTCCATTAAAGAAAGGTATTAAACATAAGGAAGTCATTATGCACTTAAGTGATGTGGAGACAAAGGAAGTCAACTTGGCAGTGTAAGGCAACAAGTTGCAATAAGTTGACTTCCCTTTTTATGTTATAATGTACTCTTTGTCATTTGTAAAAGATAAAAGCTAAAATAAGAACTCAACTAATAAAAGACTTAAGAAGACAAAGAAGACATGCATGCTCTTTTGGAAGTTAAACTTAAAAGTGTGGGGAAAAAAAATGTAAAGACCATCTAAGGCTTACACAAATAATGTGTAAGTTTATCTTTATTTAGCTTATATATTTGGTTTGTATTTCAGTTGTATTTTGAAACAACTATAAAAACTATTTATTATGTATTCTCGGTTATTACTACAAAAATTATCAAATCTTTAGCAAAATCCTTGTATTCTAGTTTCTTTGATATATTGAAGTTCTTTACTTAAATAGATCGTGTGTTTTGTTCATATATGCTTATTATTTTAAAAAGCCTTGAAATATTTCTTTGTTTCAATCCACACTCAAAGTTAGAAATTAAAGTTGGAGCTTTTGTTTAACACTAGACTCCATTGATGAATAACTTTTTGTTGTGTAACCTTTTTAATTAATCTGGTAAATAACCAAATGGTACATCATAAATATAATTTTTTTAATGATTATTATGTCAATATAAATAAGTAATTATTTATGATTTAAATATCTAAATTTATTATAGCTGACAAGGCTTTAGAAAGAATATGAAAGAACAAGCCCTTAAGCCAAAAGAAGCATAACTAGACAAAGCATAGGATAGCCAAGATGCTAAGACACACGAAGGCCTCATGTGACCTAGCCTAGGCATGACTTAACCCAAGCACAACCCAGTCCAAGAGTGATGCAACTCAATCTGTCCTTGTACATGGCTTGTGTGAACTATCTTTGCACACATCATTGCATGTGACCTAACAAACCACCACCCAAAGGCAAATCGCTTGACTCCATTAAAACTAAAAGGTCATCCAATAGAATAGCAACACACTAAAATCAACCCAAGAGGAAGTTACTCAACATAGACCCAATTAAAAATCCAGAAGGCAAATATGTGACCGAAATGCATATCAAAGAAAGATTCTTGCAACCTACAACTTGCAATCGATGGCCGGCTTACAGCCTAGGAGCCTCCATGTGAATCCTAGGTGTCTTTAGTTGTAACCCATAGAGTATTGTTACGTTCGGATGTAACCGAAAAAGTGACTAGCCGCTAAATGTTTAAAAAGAAATCAATGTAATGTTTCTTCTTGCCTATCTTAACGGCAAGAAGTGAATAAACTAGTGTTTTTAGAACTCTTTAAAGGAATTCTAACCTCTAAAACTAAGATTCAAATTCACTACCAATATTACAATAACACTTTTCTTAAAAAGAGGTTTCTTCTGACCACATGTGAAAGCTTTGTTGCCAATAAACCGGTAGACAAAATGCTGACCGCTTCCTATCTAAATGGAAGAATGCTCTTACAAATCAAAAAGGCATGAACACTAAGCCCAAAAACATAAAAGACAGAGCTATTTAGTACCAACCATTTGACAACATACTAAAACCAGAAACATTAAAAATATAGAAAAGTGTGACCTCCTCTATAACAAAACGACAACGCTCTTAAAGAAACACATCCTATGGAATTAACTAGGTCCTACACCTACTTTAGTGCCACGTAGTGCCATATGGACAGTAATGTGGCTTACCCATAACAAGTATCTCATGACCCAACTCCAAATCTACAAGGAATGACCCACATTCCTATATCCTACAACCTAAAACCAGTTCTTGTGACCCATGATTCAAGACTTCCAAATGATGCCACCTTTCTCAATAAGGAAGAAAAGAAAAATCTTGAACTAGCTTTGAATTGTCTTTCGTCTTATTCCTAAAAAACTTACTTCTTTTTCTCCTATGATTGAAGCTCATATTTGCTCTTAAAAAATTTATCTTCGTACATGGATTAATGGGTAGAATCTCATTAATGAGACGTGTAACCAAGTTTATATAAAAAGAATGGATAATAGAGAGAAAGAACCCAATTTACAAAATACAAGGAAGCTATTCATTGCTCATATTTCCCTCTTCATCCATCCCTAAAAGAGGTATCAAGGATTTATAAGCTTTAATCTATTGATAAATTGCTTGCTTTGTACTTATAGATTTTGTATTGTGGTAAGTTTTAGTATCTTTTTGTGATTAAGGAATTCATCATAGTAATGTGCCAATCTATGCTTGAACAATGTAATCCTCACACATTTAAGACCTATGTTATTTGTAATTACTACTTTATATCATTGTAACACACTATAATCCTAGGATTATCATTTGTAGTACTATTTGAATTGAAAAGACACCCTTTAGTATTTTACTAAATAAGGCAAAGTAAGGCTTGAAAGGAGTAGCCCAATTCACTTAAAAATCTCTATGTGGTTTATTTGTTCTAGATTAATTTGTTTGATATAGTTGTATACATACTTATGATTGATTAGTAAAAAAATTGACTATCCAAATAAAAAAAAATAAAAAGAAAAAAAGGACACCTAATTCAACCCCACCCTTCTTAGGTGACTTAGGACCTACCAATACATGTCTTACAAAATCCAATCAAGCAATGAAAAAGAAGAAAGGGAAGTAAGGGTAAGGGCCATGACCTAACCCAACCACAAATTTGTTCTTCATAGAAAAGTAAGATGAATGATAAGAAATAAGCTATCATAACCATGAAAAAATCTTTGTTTCAATTGTGATATTATTTTTTATTTTATTATGTTTTTTAATTACAATTTTCATCCTCACCATCCTATAATTTTTTGAAATATAATATTGTTAACCAATTTCAGTTGCACTTCAAAAATGTTATTTAGTAAATGAGCGCTTTACAAACTTGTGTTTCTTTAGCCTAATTCTCTTATGCTTTATGCAACATACCTACAAATTGTCCTCTATAAGATATGATTTACTTGCACATAGCATTAACTATGTTACATAGTTATGTTCTTGTTTGTTGCATAATGGGCTTATTTATGTTCATAATATAAATAAGCATGATGTCCCTCCTAGTCTTGTTTCTTACTTCAAGGCCTTTTTTTCTTTATTTATAGTTAGGCTAGTCTAATAAGTATGAAATAATGATGGCAAATATGTGAACAAGTTAAGCTTTTTCATTTGCGATATACAAAGCAAATAAGTCTATCTATTTGCCTAAATTAGTTATGGCATGATTTAAAACATAGAAACCTCTTCTATCAAACCTTTTTATTGGTTTTTACCAATAGTGGATAGTGATTTTTGCATCCTTATGAGAACATTCTTTCATATTCATCCTACATTTTTGTCTCGAATACAATGGTTATACAAAGTTCATTCTCTTGGAACTCCCATTGAAGATTTTCACACATCTTTAAATTTACGTCCTGTGATTTTCTTGATCTTTGAAAATTTTACAAAGACATTTATCATTTATCTCATGCGATGAGGATATATAGTTCTAAACAAGTAGTGAATTGTAAAGTGGAAGAGGGACATGAAGTATGGTACTTATCTGCCATCTATGCAGCAAATGCAGCAAATGAACGAAAGGATCTTTGGAGTAACCTCACACAATGTTATAACAATTATGGAAAGAACACTCAATGGCTACTAATAGGAGATTTTAATACAGTGAAGAATCTAAATGAGAGGGTTAGTGTAGCTAGTAGATGGATAGAAGGAATAGAAGATTTCAACAAGTTCATAAGTGATGCAGAACTTATAGAACCAAACTTTGTAGGACCGCTCCTATCATGGACAAACAAAGGTAAAGGAATAGGGTTCAAAGGCAGTAAATTGGATAGATGTTTGGTAAACCCTAAATGGCTGCAAAGTAATATGGATTTCTCCATTGAATTTAGTACTCCTGAATTGTCAGATCACAGTCCTTGCATTATCAAGGTGGGCAATAATAGACCAAGTCAGAAAAGTACTTTTAGATTTTTCAACTTTTGGCCAGACAACCCCCAATTTATGACAATAGTGAAGAATATTTGGCAACAAAGGGTTGATGGCACTATAATGTACAGAATAATGATAAAGTTGAAAGAAATGAAAAAAGAGTTGAGAAAGCTAAATAGAGAGGAATTTGGAGAACTACCAAGGAAAACAAAGGTAGCAAGAAAGCAGCTACAAATAGCACAAGCAAAGCTCTTTGATGATCCTTCAAATACCCAATTGCGCAATGAAGAAAAGGAGTGGTTAGAAAAGTTACTAATATATAGCAAGCATGAAGAAATACTTCTGAAGCAAAAATCAAGGAATAATTGGCTAAAAGAGCGAGATTGTAATAGTAAAGTCTTTTTTGGAAGCATGATGAAGAGGAGAGCAAAAAATCACACTGTCAAGCTGGAATTAGATGATGGACAACTTACTGAAGATCCTGAAATGATAAAGAACAAAATTCTAAATTATTATCAAAACTTGTTAGGGAGGGCAAACCAACCTCAACTATCAAAAACAAGATTAAGAGAGTTATTTCCTATGGAAATTCCAGAAGAGATAAAGAGAAGCCTTATAGCAGACGTTCAAAGAAAAGATATACAAAAGGTCCTTAATACTTTTGGTGATTACAAAGCTCCAAGTCCTGATGGATATAATAGCTTCTTCTTCAAGAAAGCATGGAGTATTATAGGGAGTGACATAGAAGATGCAGTAATAGCTTTCTTTCAAAGGAGACAGCTACTGCGAAGCATAAATTCAACAGTAATCTCTCTTGTCCCTAAGAAAATTAATGTCATCAATATGAAAGATTTTAGACCAATATCTTGTTGCAATGTGTTGTACAATATCATATCTAAAATTGTGGCAGGAAGACTAAGTTTAGCTTTGCCTCATTTCATACATCCGTGTCAGACAGCTTTTGTGCCAGGAAGGAACATTAAGAAAAATATTTTGTTGTGTCAAGAGTTAATGCACAATTATCACAAAGATATTCATGGGAAAAGAGTGGCAATTAAGGTTGATATTATGAAAACATATGATTCAGTAGACTGGAATGCAATCCTAAATACACTGAAAGTTTTGAAGTTCTCAGACAAATTTAGATTGCTGATTGAAAGCTGCATCACTACTGTGGGATATTCTGTGAACATCAATGGCTCTCATACAGGTTTTTTTAAGGGGCAAAGGGACTTAGACAAGGAGACCCTCTCTCTCCTTTTCTCTTTGTTATTGTGATGGAGATTCTTAACAGAATTATACAAAATAAAGTATCTTCTGGAATGTTTAAATTTCACTGGAAATGCGCCAAAGAAAAGATCACTCATTTATGCTTTGCTGATGATCTCTTTTTGTTTGCTCATGGAGATATTAAGTCCATATTATGTTTACTAGATGCTATGCAAAAGTGTGAAGATATAACAGGTTTGAAGATGCATCCAGAGAAATGTCAAATTTTCTTTTCAGGCTTGTCAGAACAGGAAAAGGCTCTAATACTTGATCATATTCCTATCCAAGAAGGCCAACTTCCCATAAAATACTTAGGAATACCATTGATTACTAAAAGACTCTCTAACCTAGATTGTATTATCTTGACAGAAAAGATATTGAGAAGAATTGAAGGTTGGGAGTCTAAGCATATTAGTTATGGGGGGAGATTGCAGCTAGCCAAAAGTGTTCTGTTCTCATTGCAAACATATTGGATGCAAATTTTTCTACTGCCAAAACAGACCCTTTATGAAATTGAAAAAAGGATTAGAACTTTCCTTTGGACAGGTAAATCTAATGGATGATGTGTAACGAAAGTGGCATGGAAAGAAGTTTGCTAGCCTAAAGTTTCTGGAGGACTAGGTTTGATAGACATTCACACTTGGAATAAAGCAGCAATTGGAAAACTCCTATGGTCTCTTGTGCACCCCAATTCAAACTCCTTATGGGTTAAATGGATGATAACAGAAAATTTGAAGGAAATGAATGTATTAGAAGTTGAGATGAAAGGATCACTAGCTTGGAGTTTTAGGAATATTTTACAAGTAAGAAGTGAACTAACACAACTAGTGACAGACTCAGAATACAATATTGCCAAGAGTTATGTAGCACTAAAAGAGAACAGAGAAGATTCCAAATGGGCAACACTTGTTTGGAAAGAAGGAGTACCGAAGCATAATTTTATATGTTGAATCATTTTAAGAGACAAACTATCCACAGCAGATCGGGTGGCAAAATGGAATAGTTCAGTGGATCTACGATGCAACCTCTGCCAACAAGAAGAAGAATCACATGAACATTTATTTTTTAAGTGTAGGTTCACAAACTACATCTAGAAGGCTTTGTTAGGCATGAATGGATTAACTCGAAGAATTGAACATTGGAGAGCTGAAATATGTTGGATGATCAACACTGTTAAGAGGAAGAGCTTTGCAGCTACTTTGCTTAGTATATCTTTCAAAGCCGTATTGTATCACATTTGGAGCGAAAGGAATAGAAGAAGATTCAGCAATACAAGTCTAGAAAACTCAACCGTTATTGTTAAAATCAAGAAGGACGTGAGAGGCAAGATTTCATCTACCAGAGGAGTCAAGCTTACAAATTATAATAAATTTTTACAAGAGCTTTGGAATTTGCCAAGTGCAATATTTGAGCTTAGATGATGATATTTATAATCGAACAATCTTGTAAATTTTTTACGGGTGATATATAATTTGACCTTTCACCAAAAAAAAAAAAGGATATATATTTTCATGACTACAAAGACTATTTACGTTTCCTTTCATCAAAACTTACTTTTTGAGAACAAAGGTGCACTCGGTTGTTCACAAGTATGTTTACAAATTGCGTTCAGCTTAAGTGATTTTATGCCACACAAATACCTATGAAATCACTTCTTACTACCTAAAGTTGCATCCAACAGAAAATAGGATGATCAAAAAGTAATAACACAACCACACTCAACTAAACATCATAACTTTGTGCATACCAAGGCATAAGAGGGCTTATATAGTTGGTTTAGAAATCTTTCAACAGCAAAACATATTCCACGAGACAAAAGCACATCTACTCTCTTTGATATAAGATATGATAAGAACTAAGCAAATCTTGAGGACATGCAGTGACACACAGTTGAGATTACAATCCACATCCTTAGTTTGCCTACACTATGTAATAATTTAAGAATTCTGGATATTTTCTAGGACCTCATAACAAAATAATTGACAAGAATATGTATATATATACAAGGACATCGACAAAAAGAAGCCGTTGCACTTCTATTTTCTTCCTTTGAAGTTTTCACAACGTCGGGCCTTGCTATGTCACTAGACAAAGATAGATCCAAGAAAGAACGTCTAGACTGATTTCTTGCTATGTAGAGGATTCGCCTAGACTGATTTCTTCTTTCATTGGAACGAAACTCACCCGCTTCTGCAAATTTAAATGATCAAAGAAAGAACGTCAGCATAGCACTAACCTGAATTTTCAATTGGAGGCTAAATGCAATGTTATGAAGGACTTCTTTCCTAATCCCATTTGTTCAGCCACTTAGTTATTAACGTTAGTATTCTCTGAAGTCAACGAGCCATTCGGTATGCAATGTCCATCACCATAAATAAGCCATCCGTTATCTCCTCAATTTGTTTGGTTCTGTCGGACAGAGTGATTAAATATATTGCCTAAAAAAAAGAAGCTTACAATAATGACGTTAAAAGGGGAAAGATTAATTAAATTTGTCAATACAAATATTTGGCACAAAATGTTTCTTTCCGACAAGAAATTAGTGCTTCGAATTTAGAAATTCATTGTCACTGAGGGCTTTAGTAGGATTACGTAAGCAGCTAAGCCGCAGTTAGCATTTCTGACTCTGTAATCTAGAACAACACAAATTACCAATAAAAAATGGTTCCAAATAGAAAAAAAAAAAAAGGAATTAAGAAAGTAGTATAATATATGAAAGGAAGGGTTGTTAGGTGCAGTCGTTGTAAGGCTTCTGAGTCCTTGAGTTTTAAATACTAAGTCGTTTAGGTTAACATTCAAGCTGACAACCAAGAATCAGAAAGAGAAATTCAACAGTTCTTTTAAGATTTATAATGCTTTGTAGAGAATTTCACATGGGAAACAGAGTTCAGGGTGAAAAGTTAACTTTGGTCAATGCTCTAGGCGATTAATTTACTACTAATCTTGAGCAAACTTGGTCCCACCTTTGTACACAATTAGTAACAAACCGATTGAAAAGGAGTTCATCCTGAAAATGCTTTCCTAAGATTGCAACGTTTATCTAAACGTTGCTTCCGGTGGGAAATCTACCCCCAAGACACATTGTTGAGTTAGTCATGCTTTCACACACTGACACTGACAGCCTTTGGCTGCATATAAGAATTTTAAAATACCAATTTTTCATCCACTTTGGCGGAAAGTAGGTGACACCGAAGAAACATAGACCCGCTCTCATAAACAAGTATGGAGTTTGGCCAAGTCATTATTTCATCGCCCAAATCAAGGGGGGTTGCTGGAAGGATGGAGAATGAGGTACATTGATTGCCTGGTCAAGAAAATATGGTCCATGGACACAATCTCAAGGGATCTGATGGACAGGTCCCCTGCTTTAATAATTCCTTCTTCACTTCCACTTTTCATAAGACGTTTTCTCTCTTTTTTTTTTTCCTTACGAAGAAAATTTTCAAATAAGATTTAAATAATATAAAATTTATGTGACTTCATTTTAATACCTTACCTGCAAGTGAATGACTACAGAACTTAAACTGATATTATATTTAAAAATTATTACTATCTAAAAGAAGTCATTTATTCCTAAGTAATATTTTGATAATTTGCACATCATTTGGGATGGGTATCTCATCAGCACTTTTCCTAGAATATAGCACACTAAGAGACCATACCATCAAGCTTTTTTAAGTCTCTTCACGTGTGAGCAAAGAGTTGCCTATAATAGGCTCTCTGGGGCAGAAGAGTGGCAACAGTAACTACCAAAAACGGAAACTAGATAAAAATTAAGAGGGTTTTGTGCTGGCATGGATAAAGTAGAATCCATCGCTTCTTGTAGCGGCTAATGAGGTCGAGAAGCGTGTCACATGCTTCTCGACCCGTCTATTATGTCCTTTACTGCTTCTATCTTTCCTATTATGGATAGGAACTCGCCTGAACGTCGGAAAGCCGTTCACACGAAGTTCCGAATTTAACTTGTAATTTTGTGCCTATGTCGTATTCACGGCTGATTATGATGGACGAAACTCGTGCACCCCAAAGATAATCCTCGTTGATTTGACTTCCTTCGTATCCAGTCCAAATGATTTAAAGTTTGACTCCGAAATTTCGGATAATCAGCATTGAATATTAATCTTCTTCTTATGGTTCCCTGTTCAGTCTATTGTTGCCAAAACAAAATCAGCTACTTTTAGAAATTAGCTATTCGTGTTTAAAAGATAACATCAAAAGATCTGTCAAAGCTTTAGCCACATACGGGCCCACTAAACTAGCCTGACATCTTTTGTAAGCAACATGGGATGTCGGAGCTAATGGCCGGCAAAATCTAGTCGACTAAGGGGCCCTTAAGAATAAGCAAGTACTGTTGCATGTCCGGTACCAAACCACTAATCTTCTTCTACCTCCCTTAACGGAGACGTAGTCTAAGCATAGTTAATTGAAGACGGGATAACGAATTGAGGACGAGTTCAAAGCAAAACGCACCTTCTTTGCCGTGTTAGTCTCTCCAATACTACCTAGAGCCGGTTTCCATGTTGCTTCCCGGTGCATCCACGCGCCCTCTTTTCCCGGCGGTGTATCCCTGGTAAACTGTTCCGGATGCTCCCCGTAAAGATCCAAGATCTTCGCAGCCACCTCTGCTTCATCTTTGCTTTCCGACACCAGCTTGGCCATTTGAGCACTTGGCAACCTCAGTTTGACACTAAATTGGCCGTCGCTGGTACCGGGACGATCAGCCAGGAGACCCGGCGAGGGCCGGCTCATCGCAAGGTCGGAAACTGTTCTTCGGGATAGCATCAAGCATTCGAGCCTATCCTTGGCGCCCATATGTATACCACCAGATCGTGTCCGCCTAGGCACCTTTTCCTCCGGCAACTTGGGCAGCTCGAGTAAAAAGTATATTTTCCTGGCCTTGAGCTCCTCCTGAGATTCCAACGGCTTGGCCCGGATGCCACAGCGCTTGACATCCTCAGACTCCAGTAACACATGACCAGGATAGTCCTTAACAATGTCCCAAACCCGCACGGGGGTCTTGAACTTCATGGTTTCCCCATTGATCTTCATCACCTTAGCTTTTTTTCTCCCACCTATACTGTTACCCATCTCTCTGTCTCTCCCCCTAGACTTCTGCTAACCCTCTTCCAACAGATTTCTGCTGCTTAGCTCTTCAAATCGCTAGGACTCTCGAACAGAGGTTTATATATACTAAGGGGTCTTACCAAGGGCTTTCGGGTTTTCCTTTATTTTTTTAACGGCGGCGGAGGGTTGAATTTATCTTAGCTGTTGAAAGTTGAAAAGATCAGCCATAATATGAACGGTGTGGTCTGAATTGTGGGAATATATTGGAGATTCCGTTCTGGCTTTTCCTCAAAATCGTGGTGGGAATCAAAGAAAAAAAGGGGAAAAGAGTGAAAGAGCAGGAGAAAAGATGATTCACACCATGACAAGACTTTCCCGTAAATCATCAATAAATTTGGCATGCGTAGCGAGGTTTCCATCGCCTTTTTTGTAACACCCCATCAAGATAACCAGTGGGCTATATTTAAGATTCTCTTCACACTTTTGACAGTAAAGCTGAGGTCTTTTCGGTTTATTTGGATGTTGTCGTTGACAGCCATTGAAAGAGACTGCCTAAACTTAAGGGTACCAAAGCGTACGCAACTGTAAATTTACGTCCATTTGCACCGGCTTGTTGATAGGGAAGTCAAGGGTTTTCATTCCGTTAAGTTGTTAGATAACGTGTAAAGCCGTGACGTTAAGCCATTGTTACTATTCGGTGAAAAACAAAACAAAACAAAACAAAAAAATCAGGACCTGCAACTTGGGTCTGAGGAAATGTTCATACAATTGTGGAACCGAAAATAGAGATTTTATCTACTGTGAGATTTTACCATTGGTTAGTTTGGAGATGTGAATGCATAAAAAAGGAAGCATATCAAATGAGGCTTACAGGTTCGTGTATTGGAAAGTATACGGGCGTGTAGTTTAAGGTTGTGGCGTGAAACGGGTCAAAATAAGGAGAACATAAAAAAACAGTACCAATCATTTACAGTAAAGAAATCAACATTCGACGCGCATATATGTAGGAAAACATCTTTGACATTGGCAGACAAAGCACATCCACTCATAGATCTCCTTGTAGCCTCAAATAGGTTCCACTTGATGATATCATCTTAACAAGTTTTATTACAAAATTATTACACTTGTCAACACAGCGTGTTAAGCTATGCGTGCCCCAATAAAAACAAAATGCTTTCTTTCAAACACCCTCACCATGATATCTTATTCACAAAAATCCATTATTTTCAGCTTCATGCCTTGTCTAATGTTGGATGAGCCTTTGAGAAAGACAATAGACAACACGTAGGAGGCTTTTGTAATTTTCTTGAGTTTAATCTCGTCTCATGGAGTTCTGAAAAATATCATACAATTGCATGCTCTAACATATAAACTAAATACAAATGTCTTATAGACATCATGGTGTACACCCTCTTCTCGGCCTCCTATCTTATGGTATAACAAGATATCAATCATATATCTCAATGGTAACTCTATCTTTAATGTGCGAACCAAATATGTAGAACCTAACTTTTGTTTTGTTCATAAACGGGTTGCTCAAAATCAGCATCATCTACAATATATTGATATTTTCACAAAAGGGTTATCAACTACGTCAAAAGAAATAGATCCAACCACATCGAAGCATCAACAAAACCATCAACAAAACAACCTCAAGCATCATGTACAATGTATTGATATGTCACGAGAGGCTTATCAACTACATGGAAAGAAATAAATCCAACCACATTGAAGCACTAGCCTAAACAGAGTCCAAAATAAAAATGTTAAACCATCAGCAAAACAACCTTACCGACAAAACCCTTCAGCAACTCAAAGTTTGAAACCATCGGCTGAATCCAACAAGGTCAAATGATCACAAGCGAGAACATCGGTTCCTCTGTCGGCTCCACAAATACGGATAAATAGCTGTAAACAAGTCAACGGATGATCGAGAGCCAGGGGGTCCCGATCTAGTCGGGACAGCAGCTGGTCAGGGAAAAACGTACAATGTACATTGAACACGAAATTCTTAAAAAGTCACTTACAAATCTAATAACTGGGGGCTTTTATTTGTTGGAAAAACATTGACCTTAATAGGTAGAATAGATTTTTTTTATACATATATATATATATAGAAAGCTAAATTGAACATTGTGTATATTTATGTATTCTTTTGGTTATATTATAAATTAAGGACATTGATGATACTACATAAAACATTTTTGATGGAAACTTGAGGATTAAGCCATAAATAGATAAATCCTTTTAATATTATATC
Organism: Casuarina equisetifolia; assembly: GCA_028551475.1. Lineage (NCBI taxonomy): Eukaryota > Viridiplantae > Streptophyta > Magnoliopsida > Fagales > Casuarinaceae > Casuarina > Casuarina equisetifolia. The sequence continues at coordinate 6,244,188 of CM052361.1, forward strand.
TAATCTCCTTTAAATACAAGTCAACTAGAAATTATTATCATTGTACCAATGTGTTTTTAAATATAAAATATACTCATCCCAAAATAAACAAATTTTAAACATAGTAGGATCAGGGTTGGATCAATTTAACGCTACTGTTTTGAATGTCCAACAATTCGAAAAATAAAATCCTAAGCATCTAGCTTAACAGTATCGTGGGCCGAAAGCCTTTGTACTTATTCAGTGGGCCCATCTCTATCGGGTTTAATGGGCCGACAAACGGATCTTCTCTTTCCTTGAACAAGCCCACATTTAAAATCAACGTTTCGACCACTCCGAGGCCGAATGGCGTCGTACATGACGTAATGTTCCATCCAGTTTGAACCAGCCAATCAACACTCGGAAACTAAGTTAGGGCTGACGTTGGATTGTGACTCTGCTGACTCAAATTAGTAACAATATACATCTGAAAGTTAAAGTGATAATTTAATCAATAAAAATTTCACTGTTTTTGCATGTAAGTATAATGCTTGAAAAACTGTGTCACCAAAGAAAGTGCTATTAAAGAAAAAAAATTCTTTAGAGCATATAATGCTCTTAAATATTGAAAAATTATCATTTTATTCTGTTTATACTTGTTCAACAATTTATATAAATATCTCAAAACCTTATTGTTGAGAAGTTTAGAGAACAAAAATAAATAATATTCTTAATAATTACAATAATAATAGTTATGAAGAGAAGAGTAGAGGAGAAGAGTGACAAAAAAAAAATTGAACACCGGTATGTTGTTTGACTAGTATATTAAGACAACCTAAAAAAAAAATCATCCCCTAAAAAATTTACAAATATATATTTATTTATTTATTTATTTTTACATGCACACACTAGAGGGTGAGGGAGGAGGTTTTGAACCCCTAACTTAATAGAATTGCATGTCAAGGGCTCCTTTACTTTTTGTCATTAAGCCAAGGGATATCTCAAAAATTTACAAATGTCCCACAAGCTCCCTAAAAATATGAGGAAAACCATAGTCAAGATTGTTTTCTTCTCTAAAATTTTGAAAGCTCTTTTTTTACACATAAAAACAAATATGCTTTAAGTTCTTTCCAAATCCAAAAAATAAACTTCTTAATTGCTTATATAAAAGACAAGATATTATTTCTAGAAGCAAAAGCATGAATTTTCTCAACGACTCTCACCCTCCCCCACACGCCTTGTCTCTTCACAAGTACAAAAACACCTCTCCAAACCTCCTCTTTTTCTCCGTCTTGCAACAACATTTTCTAACAAACACAGCTGACTTTGCCACCGCCAACTCGTATGACCACAAGGAGTTTCTCGGTCAACATTTCATTATGAAACCTCTGATTCCATGGAGAACAGCACCAAGGATTGGGGATGCAATAATAATTTCCCACTTGTTTTTTTTTTTAGTTTATTTATTTAGAGGAGATTGTGGAAGTTCCAGGAACAGCACTAACTAGTTGAGGAACAAGGGAAACGTGATCGAACAAACCAAAATTACCTACCTCCGTTCTGTTAAACAACTACATTGATTCTTGCCTACCTAGAAAAAACACCCCATTAATGATTTGCTTAGACTGCTCAGGTAAACCAGCGGCACACGGGATCCTTGTACAGCTCTGCACACGTTAAATAATGCCAATACCGCAGCTTCTAAAAGGTACCAAAGTCTTTGCTTCTTCGCATTGCCTAGTAACATTTCGACACATGGCTGTATATCATGAAAAAGGAAAAACCATAAAGAAATCTGTCGGTGATGCAATAAACTAGAAGCTATAGCCTTTAGACGTGGGGGTTTGAATACTCCATCTTTAGGTCCTTTCTATGTAGTACGAAATTTCAATTTTTAGTAATATGCTGGAGCAAGTCCAGACACGAAGTACGGTTCAGGCTACTTGAGAGACAAGTTAGATAAGCATGTTCTTGAATAAGAATAATGACATTGTTATTATTATTGTATTACGACTGCGATTAGGTGGTTCAAATTGATCACGAGTTTGGAGACTTTGATGGCCTAACTTCTACGAGGAAGAAAAATAGAAGCAAGAACAGAGGTACAAGGGAGAATTGGTCAAGTATATTGAAGACAGCGAGGTAGAAACCAAACTCAAAGACGTTCCGTGACTGGTGGTTTGTGCAACTTTTCTTCTCGGGGGTGGAGGCTGGTGCGGCAGGGCGTAGCTAGGTCGTGAACCGAAGAACTGTCCCCGGTGTTTATTAATATCATTAAATTAGAAGCTGGTGGAGAGGAGAAAGGGCTGTTTGGTGGAGTTACTTTTTCCTTTCCTTCTATGTCGTGACTTCTTGGGGTAGCTTCGGTCATTAAACGTTCACCACAGGATCATTTTTGTTCTATGAAGCAATAACTGCAAGGGTGAAGAAGACATCTTTTTTTTCCTTGAAGTATCGAATTTGATAGCGAGAAATTTCAAACAACAACAGCTTCTGACAAAGTATCAACCTAGTTAAACATATATCTTCTCCAAATAACTTGTCGTTTATATTATTGAAGAAACCTCAAAGGAATTCATAAGCCTCTAGAATTGGGCATCTATATCCATCAAAATAAATGCAATCCACTCCTATCCAGATTGGCCCTTGGATTGAAATTGCCACGTTTGTAACATATTTAACTGATGCTGTCTCTCTCGCGGAGCAACACATCTAAAGGTTTTGATCCTTATGCTTGCAGACGGGAATCTCCATTGTCGGCAACAAAAAGCTTAATGGCCCAAATATTATGGAAGGCCAGGATTAAAAGGATCTCAACTTTAATCTTCACATTGTGCCCTACGTCAGATCCTTGAAATAATATATGACCCCGTGCTCTTCGTTTAGTCAAAAGCAGATTTGAGTAGAATCAAGAAGATCTTCAACATTCATCTCCTAATGCTTCAATTTTCACCCCCTTTACGTCATGCGCACGGTATCTCAGGGACTTAACCATGGAATAGAAAGCTCCCTCTTTGGGGTAGAAAGAGAATGGACACCGATTGTATTTGCCAATCAGCATTAGTTCTAGGGTTTAGCGCTTTCAATACTCAATGCAAAGGGAAAGACGATAAACCCAAGTCCATCTTGGAAACTAAAAAGATTCAGGCTCAGTTCTTCGATACACGTAAAGTTGACCGCATACCCAGAAAGTGAACAGAGGTTCAACCTTGTATAGGCTAATGAAATGTTTCACAAAAGTCGATGATATTAATAGTTTTCAGAAAAACCTGGCTCGTTTTAATGCCCAGGGAAGTCTCGTCAGAAAGGCTCTCCTTAAAAAATACCCAACTTTTCATAAACCTACTTGCACTCTGGAATGGTAGTTGGCTCGTGGTTGATAAAACCAAGTCCAAATATTACACCTCTTGCCGCAAAAAAACACCCTGGCATTACGTGGAGAACGTACGTGTCATTGAACAGCATGAGTCTACGTACGTGTCCTCAAGAAGCATGCGGTCTTGCCTTGCGTGGCTAGCGCACGGGTCGTCGCAGAGCATGTGCATGCATGCTGGAAGATTATTAGTTCGCCATGTCCAGAAGAAAACCAGAAACACCGGTATGACTTGACGTCTCTGGGGTAATGGGTAGGGCTGACAGTTCCATTTGTTGTCTATACTTTATTTGCAAAAACAATTACTGTTGTATGCCGTACGAGACCACCGAACAATCTAAACAACACTCGTAGAAGATCATGTGACGAACCAGTTTTTTATCTGCAGAAGAAACGGCTCTGGTAAAGGTCTAAACTGCATTTAATGTCGAAGCTCCCAGTGCACGCTGAAAAGGTAGCTGGCATGGGGAACCAAGGATTTGTAGTTTCCAACCGACGTGGGCTCAGAGCCTCGGGTTCCGTTGGGTAGAAATTAATTCCCTCTGGAATCACCACTCTGTTATCATCGCTGCATTATGTCCAAGCTGCAGTGAACTGTATACTGATGTCCTTTCTGGTTGAATTCCTGGAAAATTTTCATATCCGGGAAAATTGGAGCCTTGGCCCACGTCCCACGTTAGTGCCTTACTGATTATTTCTGGAAATGATTGGAAATGCACTTGTTTTAAAATTATGCTCCCACTTTATCCACACTTCAATTGCACGGGTCTTCTTAAGCAGATAGATGGAAGTTGTTCCCTGGACTTTTTCCATGGAGATGGCTTATGAAAATCAGTTTCTGGGAAAACCCAGTCTAAAGTCTTGTTGCTCAATCAAATGGAAATTGTTTTAACATTTATCCTTGTACAACATAGACAAGAACATAGTAGCTGCCATAAATAATTTGTTGTACCAATAAATTGTGTTACAGTACCATGAACAGTCTATCTTCCCCACCGACCCTTGAAAAATTCAGCCGTGTCATGTCCCTTACATGGAAAACCAGTAACCCACAAGTGATGGGTAACAACCATCCCATATTGCTACAAAGTTACTGAACAGAAATGAAACTAGTTTTTACTCTTGATGTAAATCCACTATACTTAGCAAAAAGGAAAATCTGAATACATATTCGCCAAGGAATAGAAGAAGGTAAACAAGCACTGAATTCAAATCCTTAAGTTTAAATATATAATCAATCAGTAGTACTACTGAATAACATATGTACCACAATCCAAGATCCCTACATTAGTTTTGGGCCCGGAGTACAAATTAAAGAGCAGCCATCAGTTTTTGTTGATTGGACCAGTACTCCATCTCTCCACTACAAGCTGTTGTCCTAGCTTCCACCTTTCTTGTCTGTAGAGTCTGAAACATCGTAGGGTATTCCTACGACTTGAGAATAAACTCAACGTCCGTAGTTTGGCCGCGTCTATTTTGTGTGAATCTATCCGAGCTTTGCTTATAATGTGCTGATGCTTGCCGGTAACAAAATAAAATTACCATCCAAACAGTTACTAATGAATCTTGCTTTCTCCGGGTACAGGATAAGCAGTAAGAACCTGGTTCGTTTCGTAAATATGAAATACCATTTTATCTAAAAGAGGAGGAGGGTAGGAACAGATTCACTTCCCACTTGCTTTGTCATGAGGGACTTAGAAATTCGCCGCTTCTCTTCGACGGAGGTACTGGCAGGAGAAGGAAATGCAATTGTGAGATCAAGATTCAAGTCCATCGGGGCTGATATCTGGTGTTCAAGACTACTTCCAGCGTCAGAAACCCTATCGGTTTTGCCGGAGGATTTCAGTGGCTTACTCTCGTTATTCATCGACCCAGAGGACGTTGCAGATGCAGAAACGCCCTGGGGCTGAGGCCGAGGAGGAAACTGGTTTAGTCTATGGTTATTTGGATCGATTCCCAGGCTTATTAGCTTTCTCCGGATGTGGGAATTCCAGTAGTTCTTTACCTCATTGTCTGTCCGTCCTGGTAACCTTCCAGCTATTAGAGACCACCTAACAGTCGCACAAACCCTATGTTAGGAAATGCATAATATTGACAGGCACGCGTTTTTCAAAGAAAAAGTTGAGAGAGTATACCGGTTGCCTAGAAGGGCATGCAGCTTGATGATGAGGTCCTCTTCATCTTGACCGAAGTTACCTCGTTTAATATCTGGCCTCAGGTAGTTTATCCATCTGAGCCTGCAACTTTTGCCACAGCGATCCAAACCTGATCCACAGGAAACGACTCCATTAGGTGATGAGAAAATAAAAACACAAAGATCTTATAACAAAAAAAAGCTGCAAAAACCGGCGGTGCACAGAGGTTGTAATCTTCAAGTACAAACCTGCAGCCTTAGGGAGGGAACGCCAACATCCTTCCCCGTGGGTTCGGATGTAGTCAATAAGCTTTTCGTCTTCCTGCTTGGACCAAGCGCCCTTGTTGGTGCCTTCTTTATCACAGCAAGGCTTTCTCATTGTTGTCTTCTCTCTACAATCTCCCCCTATTTAGAAACACCGAGAAGAAGATGCAGAAAGCGAGAGACCCAAGGGAAAAGCAGGGGATGGATGTAGATATACTTGTAGGGAAGTGGGGGATATGGGGGATGGGGAAGGGAGGAAGGTAGTTGACTTGACCGGTTGTTTTGAGGAGTTTAGGTGAGTCACACTGTTTTACAGTTAAAGAGGATAAGGCGTTGTCCATACAGAGTCTCCTCCTGCTTACCGTTTAGTATCTGTCATTTTCCATCTTACATGCCATTTTCCTCGGGGCTTCACCTTTTCACATCGTCAAGGGAAGAACAATTTCTCAGAGATTAGCCTAAAAGCATCGGTTTCCTGCACGTGAAGCGAATAAATTTCCATTTTTTTGTTGCCATGACAGGAAGATAGATGTCCTTTTCATGCGGATGGAGATGTTCATGACACTACTGATTGAATCATTGAGTGTTGTAATCGTAAGCAATTATTAAAGGGTCAGCAAAAGGGAACTGCAAGAGGTACTTAGTGCCGCCGCAGGAGTAAACTACGCTTAATGAACCTTTGAAATAATCAGACCTTTTTGTTGAAACGAAGAACCATGATTTTCAAAAGTTTTCTTTTGCTAGCTTCTGATCGGTATAAACTTGAGGATTTCAATTCCCTTTGCCTTCTCCAATCCAAATGGAATTGACACCACGTTTGCTTAAGAACATTCAACAACTACAATGCCTTTTATTTTTTTTTTGACACAAGTTTTCAAATAATACTTATTTTCACTTGAGTCGGGCGCTAATAGACGAGCACTACAACAGTCTTACAACCATAGAAATTAAACTTTAGTTACCCACTGAATCTTCTCATCTCCTATGCTGCCTAGTGGTAACACAAATCATCCGCGGCTTTTCATCCCCCATAAATTTATGCAATTACTACATGTATTGCTGGAGAATACGAGAATTTTAGAGTCATCAGCTAGTGAAACATACTTTTCACAGAATAGCTAGTAAATGAAGCACTTTTTTTGAAAAATAAAAATAAAAAGTTCTGTTGGATGTGTTATTGATTGAACATGTTGAACAATCATCAAACCTGTTTGTAGAAGCTATATAGACAAGGCATTAAACCTAATTCTTATTAAATATCACCCAAATTACTAGCTGTAACATAAATGAAGCACTTTTCATACATAAGAGACAATGCTTTTAGAATTATCTAACACGTTTTTGTAGAGATAACATTGAAAAAAAGAATACTTTTTTCTTCATGCGTAAAAGCTAATATACTTTTTAAAAGATAATTGTATAACTACTCTCTCTCTCTTTCCTTTTTTTATAAACGGGTAATGGGAAACTTGTCCACTCCAAACGGATTGGTCCCGGGCCCCTGTGCTCCAGTTGAGCTGTGGGAAATTGGCAAGCTAGCTGAGGACCCCCTTACGCTACACATCTTAAAGAGGATTTAAAACATTAATTTCTCAAACACACATTTCTCACAGTTTTACCACAAATGCTTTACTGTCCCTACTAAATGAACAAAATTAAACCTTAAAGTCACAAGAAGCCAAATTATTAGGTTGAGTTAACATAAACTTTGTCCCTACTAAAAGTGCAGCACATAAACTTTGTTCGTTGTAAACAATATACAGGAACTCATAGCCACAAAGTTGTTCCACGTGTACCATTTACCCATGTTGTAGAGTTTAGAGGTATTGGTTGGCATGGGGTCCAATCCTCGACAAGAAGCCACTCACAGGTCGATGTTTATTGAATAGAAGATGAATGGATAAGCTTGAAAGACCCATCAAGCAAGACGGTGATTTGACGGCCCTGTTTTCCCCTGGTTGGGTGGGTTTTGGGTTGTGATTTGGTTGGGTTGGCAAGTAATCAGCATGGGGCTTTTTAGTTGTCGTCAACCATGGATGGAGCTTTCTCTGATTTTCAGGGCCTGGTTGAATCCAATCATGCCGATATTGTTTGTTCGAAATCAGATTTGACTCTTTCGTATTGTCAAACTCGTTAATGCAACTTCAACAAAGCCAATATAAGGGAAAATTTTTGGACAGGCTTAAGACAAGTAAAAGACAACAAAATCACTACCCCCTATCCTAATGTCAGGGAAAACACCTAAGCTGCTAGTTTTAACACAAACCAGGGGCATCAAACAGCCTGCTACTAAAATCCAAACAACAATTACAAGCCGAAAGACCCCAAAGCCTCTCGCTTCCCAATGCTCTGATCTTAGTCAGGTAGGTAGTGAGGAGCAGACGAGGTAATGACTAGAAATACACAGGATACAAACTTTTTCAGGAATAAAATAAGAAAATGTCTCCATCTATACTTTAAGATTCTCCTGCTGTGGAGGCCTGTGAAGGAAAGCTCATGCATTAAAAGCTAAGTTATCAATGGCCACCAATTTAGAGTCAGAAATATCAAGAGACTCAACGTCTCAGTGCATTTAGCATCAACCCTAAGAGTTATCCAAAGCCACAGTTCAGTTGGGCACGAGTTTCTTAAAAACTGGATGTGAAGGCTGGTAGGTAAAAAGCACACGGTAGTGCCTTCAATCTTCCCATAAAAACTCACTCACCAATTGAACATCAAGATGTGTACGCCGAGTTCTGCTTTCTTCCCAACTGATTTAAACTGCTGAAACAGGATAGTAAAGAAACATAAAATTTCTGCAGCAGTATCTTATAAAAAATTACAGATGCGATTTTTTGCTAATAAGAATGATTGGATACTCAGATAAACTGAAAACATGAAAAACTGAGAAATTAGCAAGCAACAGTCAGCGAAAACTATTTACAGAAAGCTAGGAAATTCCATGCTACTGTTTTTTCTTCACTATCTTTTCACACAACATTTGAAGGTCTGACCTTGTACGGTATCCTCAGAATCCATGTTAGGAAGGCAAAGTTGTAAAATACTCGGCCAATATTGTAAGCTTGTGAATCAGCTTCATTTGGACTAGCTGGTTCTGAAACCTGTGCCAGCTAACAGTCATACAATCACAAAGTCAACATATAAAAAAATGAATGATTTTGTTTGTTCTTGGTGATTATGGAGCAAACCAGTCCTAGACACATTCAGAATTGACATTCAACTGCTATTAATCATCCCACCTAAAATGACATAAAACAAATTAGTTTAAGGAATAAGATAGTGGCTCTTCCATAACAAACAGGTAATATCTGTTTAGCCCACTGAATTTCCCCTTGTGAATTAAACTACCATCCAGTTGACCAACAGTTGGCTGCCAGCCAGTCATGCACTTGGATTTTTTATTTTGCTTTTAACCGGTCAAGGAATGCATCAGTACTAATCTGACTTAGCATACACATTTTGTTATTTTATTAGCCATATTCAATTTTAAATAATTTTGGATCAGTATAGTATAAAATAAAATAAATAGGATTACTTACCAAGTTCATTTAGTTTCTCATCCCATGGAAAACAAATTCAGTTGTTTAAATGACACGATTTGTTAAATAAACCAGTAGCTATTAAGCCTACTTAGAAGGAGAACTACCCGAAAAAGAGGAACATGGGGAAGAAGCTACATCTTAATAGAATAGACGTTTCTTGGCACACCCAGATGTGCATATACAAAACACAATAGGACTCAAATCAAAAAGAGGTTAGTGAACTGATTTTAAAAGATAAATTGCAGGTCCAAAGAGAAATTATGTCAAGAAAATTCCTTTCTGTTATCCATTCAATATCTATTGAACTAAAGTCCTGAATTTTAAAAGACAACTTTAGTGCTTTAAGAAAACATGAACAAAGTAATGTTGAGAATAAGTTTGTTGGTACAATCCTTTCCCCCTACAATAACATGTTACAACCAAAATGAGGATCAATGGGCAATGAATCCAGAATTGATTCTGAAATGTCATCTTCTAAAAACATACCTCCAGGAAACCCAATTAGTTCTAAAGGAAATTTCCACCTTATCAGAGACCAAGCTGGTTGAAAAGAGTTTAACGAACTCAATAACTACAAAATAACAGTAACAATAATGAGAATCTCACAAATTTGCTTGATTCGCCTACTTGTTGGCCACTTTAGACTGATTCTTGACAAAATGCTATCTACACAGGTAGTAGGGAAATTCAACATCAGGTACTAAACTAAGTACATAGTTTATACACCAAAGAATGCATAGAAACCCACATTAGACTATCAGAGTCCAAAATGATAAAACTGACTGCCACTAATACTGTGGTGACAAACCCTCACCCCACTCTCTGGGGGACCAAAAAATGGAAAAAGAAAAGAAAAGAAAAATAATGCATAAAGCTGCACCTCAACAGATGTTGGATCCAACGCTACCTAACATTACCAAAATCCCTATATGTACTGTGAGTTCCACAGATTAACTTTGACCATGTAGTTAAGTAACTCATTAGAAAAAACCTTTAGGTATACCTTCTTCCTAACCCACTCTCAATTTTCTTATGTTTTTCATGCGGCTGAGGCTTAAAAGAGCAGAATATTACCCTCCACACTAAGCCACTTCAAAATAATTGAAGTGGTGCATCTTCTTTCTAAAACATAGTGCACTTACAGTTGACAGTGGAAGACCTTCACCATTGCACCATACACAAGACCTACCTCTTTCAAATTAAATAAAATTTCTACAAACAGATTCCCACTCTAAAGTTTAACCTCCATGTCGTGATGAAACAGTATGATGTAATGACAAAGCTCTAATCCATATTGAACCCTAGAACTTCAAAATCCTCACTAAATGTTTTAAGACAACTAGATCATCCCTCCATTGGTTCAGCAATATAAAATCAAGAAAGAGTCCAGAGGAACGTGCCATCAAAGCACCATGCTGAATGATTTTCCATAAATAATTTTCATAGAAAGAATCCTACTCAAGATGATATAGATTTCCTCATTATGGTTCTTCTGCTGGAATCTGCCAACGGCTTAGAACCGTAGGAACTAAAAAGATTTCATAAATTGACAGGCATGACAAGAGTCCTACTTGATTGCATATGCTCCATAAAACTGTACGAACCAGTTAACTAATGCACAGAGGTTATATAGCCTCTTCGTTGGATCTTTAAAAGACTTACTTCGTACAAAACCAGGACACTGCCAGAGTACCATTATTTTACACCACACGAATTAAAGGAGAAGATATTACCGATGCCCGTCTCTAATGTGTCTAGCTCTCACTATTATTACCCACCATCAAGGTGGGGATCTCCCGAGTTCACACACGGCAGACTTCTGTTCATATGCCCAAGCACCCATTCAGATACAAAACATAATGGCATACATGATATCTCAACCACAATGACCTAATTCATAGAGAAGCTAAACCATGGAAGATCCCACACTCAATTCCATTAGAATGTATTATCTTTATCTGCAAGATAAAGGAATGGATGAGAAATTTTCACAAGGTTGTTTATGTCCTTTCTTATGCTGAACAAAAAGATGTATTCCTTCCCACTAAAATGACTCCAAATCTTCCTTTGAAGAAACTGCGACTAACTGATTCATCCAGAGGTCTCACTGCATAAGAGTTAGGTCAGTATATTGCATATTCAGACATTCTTCCTGTTTGGATATTGAAATGATTGTCTTCCTGTTTGGATGTTGAAATGATTGTCAACAGTTCAAACATTGCTCCTATTTCACCACCAAATTCACCCAAGATAATTGCTAAAGAGTCATCAAATTCACCCATCTTTCTTGTCATTTGAAATTCACAACTACCGTTAGTATTCCCAATGTGTTGCATTGCTAACCTCGTTACCACAAATTTCTTAGTGAGAACCAGTAATCCAAGAACAAATTTTTGCAAAGGATGGGTCGCTAAAGACTGGTTTTGAAATACCATAAGTTTCTAGGTAGGTAATACACAAGTCCAAACACAAATATTTGCAAACTGAAGAGTCACAAAAGACAGGCTCAAAACTCCTATCCTATAATAATCTTAACACCAAAACCAATTCTTTCACCAAACATACCTTAAAATACTTCTTTTGAAAAAAAAAAAAAAAAAAAAAGTAAAGATAGTAGATAACTTTAGAGTGATTTGAGGATTTGGCACTATGATGAGATATGTAGACGTGTCAGTTAGGAAAATCTCATACATCACAATCAAAAAGACATCAGGAATGTCTTCGGATCTATCTAAATAATTATCGCAAAAAATGACCTAAGTTATGTTTGTCACAAATACAATTATCTGTTTCTAATTTAAATATTTTTCTCTAACTTAAATAATTGAACATTTCAGTTTTCACTCTATAATAATTGATTTTTCCATCGAACTTTGGATAAAAGATCAATAAATTGTATATCAATCCACATCAGATCAACTGAAAAGCAACACTTGGATAAAAGAACAGCTAACTTTTGACCATTTGTGACGCATGAGAACTACATCTCAGTCTCCACAACACAAAAGCAAATCATGTTAGTGCTCCACATTAAACTCTTTTTCTAAGTTGATGTGATCTTTTTCTTTCCTTTTGTAGCCAGAAACAGACTCGGCACGTCTTCTTTTTCAGCTGAAAAATGACCTAACAGATGCTTGAAGTCTGTTTTCTCAAAAGTCAGCCAAAACTCCATTCTATTTGTCTACCTCCAAGTATCTCTTTTTCCTCTTCGGTCAATAGCACAACTCTCCTCTTTCTCCTTGTTGAACACCGACACCCTTACAAAGTGAATTGAAGCCCACTTACCAAAAAAGAATAAGCTGAAAAGTTACCATGAAATAGAGGTCTAAGAGTCAAACTTCAGACAAACTCTTGAGAACTTTTTAGGAACATAATACAAATTAGATGGATTTACGCTATCTAATTTATGGTGACATTTCCACATACTCTCTCTCTAAGTGGGAGACCAACACTCCCACACCGTTTTGGCTTAAACAGCATGCCGTTGGTCAAATCCACCACCAATGGGAAAGTAGACCAAAAAAGTCAGTGCCCATGGAAATGAATGGTGCTAGTTGTTTGCATATTTGATCAGCCTAAATTCCTACTTCAGATTAACCTTCCATATCCTCACAACTAATCAATTTATTCAAATTAGCACTCAAAACTTTCAATAGTCACTATAGGGGACATCTTGTCAGTGTCTTGGAACCTCAAAATTCAAGATCAGCTTTGTTTCAGACCTTACAAGAACTACCAACATGACCTTCTTTTTTCGTTTCCTCTAGATGATGAATTGGAGTGTGGTGTCAATGGGTGTGTTACACACAGAAAGGGTGCGTACAATGCTAGGAAGGAATGCTCATAGAAAGAGAAAGCAGGTTTCGGGGAATTGAAGGGTGGGGTGACAGTCTATGGCTCACCAAGTTCAACACATATTCTTTACTTTCGATTAACCTAAGAAATAAATCAGAGATTTGGTCACCATCATCACAAGTAAGCTTGACATTGATTGAAACTTTTTCTCAGTTCATGAGATCTCTTTCTTTGTTGAAGAAAGACCCAGCTGTGTTTCTCTTTTCAACCAGGAAAAAGACCCAACTGGTGCCCAAATTCCCTCTCTTTCAGCAAGCCTAATTGACACCCCCCTTTTTCCATTTCTCTTTCTCTCTAAACACCTAATATTTCTCTCTCCCACAGAATAGCCAGCTGTGTCAGCCTCTCCAATCTGAATAAAGATCCTAGCAGTGCACAATTCTCTGTTTCAGCAAACCTAAATGAGATGCCATTTTCTTGGCTCCCCGTCTCTTGGGGCCAAATTGTCTCTCGTCTCCCACACATTTCGTCAACAGCATAGCTCTTTCTCTGTACTCTAAAATGCCAAAACTTGCCCAAAGTGAATTGAATATTTTCATCTATAAGTCAGGTTAAGGAAGTCTGAAATGTATAAGTTGATAATTGGTTGATGTTGTTAAAAATCAAGCAAAAAATTTAGCAAAATGCATATCTGTTACAGAAATAAATCTTAGGCCCTTTTAGGACAATTTTCTTTCTATAAGCTGAAGAATTCTACCAATTTTGGAAACATAGCATACTTTTATGCACTTAGAACTTCAATGTTTTTCCTTACTTTCCCTTCATTCCCAATTTGAGGAATGAATGAACTCTTACTCTCATCGTAACTTGGACAAAGGGGATGGTATTAAGTGTAGAGATGAGTGGCACAATGTAAAGCCAAGACTTACATCTCCTCAACACCCTTTTGCTTCATGCGCAAAAGGTGGCAGCCGCTCAAAGCAATAAAACAACAGATAAAATGTGATACTGTTAGAGGACAAAAGCATCATAAACAATCTGCATAACTAAGAAACATCACATATCAAACGTCACAACAGAAGAAGAATGGTTGCAAGTCTTAAAATGTTAAGTGTTACTTACAGTTCAACTTAGGTTGCTTTTGAAGCACACAGCTTTCAGCAAGTTCTTTCCTGGGGATTTCCATAAACTAATTTCAGAAGGTCAATATGCAAGGCTTGACAAGGGTCCTCTTTTTCCTAAACTCAACCCAACAATGCCTCAGCCAATGAATTTGTTGCTTAGACCGTCACTCTGCATACAAAAAAAACCCTCTTCAATTGTGCTATTGCAAAAATCTCTTAAATGCTTTTTACATGTTATGTGCCACCATACATCTATCTCATTCAGCCCTTATGTCAAGATATTGAATAAAAACTGTTCCACAAAACAAAATCAGGTTAAGTTCCTCCAAAGTTCCAAATTCATAGTACCTCACACTTCTATCAAATTCAAATACACAGAGGCCTAGTAGATGATAGTTCCACCTGCTGCTGATTGTGGTAACCCTTGAATTGAGTTTACAGCAATTAGAATATTTCCAGTTAATATCTCACAAAATTGGTTAAGAGATAGCATAACAAGACAGTTTTGCCAACTTAAGTAAACGAAGTCAGAGAGAAAACTACGCTTCTGGAATTAATGACCGTCCTTACTTCATACATAATTGCCTAACATGAAGTTAAAAGATAGAAGCGTTATTGACCTATCAAAAAGCCATAAAATTCTAGATGCTACAGTCGCATCATATATCTTCAATTAGCCACAACAAATCAATAAGCGAAGGAGAAATCCTCAAAATTCTTAACACTGAACTATAATGCACCATACCATCTGCAAGGGGTACTTGAAAAGTTTTCCCATGTGAGCTCAGTCAAGCGATCAGGATTTTAATGCTTCAAGGTATAGCAGGTCGGGCTCATAATACAAATAGATGGTGCTCTACCATTCTGAAAGACAGGAAAAAAAATGCCAAACAAAAATATAAAGCATCATTCAGAGGATCCCAAAAGATTGGTATGTGCAAAATATTCCAAAAGAAACCAGGGAGAGACCAAACATAAGATATACTGTTACTCTAGGGAATCACATCGGACCAATTGAAAGCATAATTATCTACCTGCTCGTTTGGCGGATCTCAGAAACTTTGGAATTCACGCTATCAGTGGCATTGTACTGATACCCCACTTTCTTCCAATTTCTTTTTTACTCCAGATATTCCTTTATCTTGAACGATATTTCAATCTTCTCATTTGCTATATTCCTTTATCTTGAACAACATTTCAATCTCCTCACTTGTTAAAAACTCAAATAATGAAGCAAATCTGCACTTTCTGTACCATAAAAGCATTGGCTATCAATTCCGTACAACTTACTAAGTAATGAAACTGCAAGGAGATCCATTTGCCCTATCAATCATTTATAATACAAGTCACATCAATTCCACATTACCAACGTCCCCAACTAATACAACAAAGGATTTAATACCTAAAATAATATATAACAGAAAAGTTCAACTGGTCTGGTCCAGAAGCAGTACAGCCTGAGAGTAATTTCGTCTTTCCTAAACAAAGCTAACAAGAATTGCAATATACTGAACAGAGATTCTCCATCACAAAACAGAAGGTATAGGAAAAAGAGAATTTATCCATTCCAATTATCATGATACAGAGATACTTAATACAATTCAACTAATGAACATGCCGTTGGTGTTACAGAAGCACTAATCCATAGAAAGGGTTAGAATTACAAGCTACATGAATTCAGAAGGCGAATTGGCATCGGGCTTCCCGTTATCGCCCAATCCCCCCGGATGCTGCAAATTCTGCAAAACTTGAGGGGGCAGGGCTCCCAATGCACCACCCAACCCGTCACTGGCGGACCCAAAAAACTGACAAACAAACCGAGCCATCACCCCTAGAATCTGCATTTGATTCTGGCACGCCTCCGCGTGCAGTTGCATCATTTGCTTCTCATGCTCAATCTGCAATCCCACCATCCTCTCCCTCCACTCCATCTCCTCCTCCTCCCTCTCCTCCTCCAGCCTCATCCTTCTCCGCCGTTCCTCGGAGTATTCCCTATCCAATCTCAACCTCCTCTCCGTTTCCTTCCTTGCCCACATGAACTCCCTCTCTTCCAGTTCCAATTCCGTATTCTCCAACCACTCTTTCCTCTCATATTGTCGCTTGAACGACCTCAAATGCGCCTCTTTCCTCTTTTCTTCCTTCTCTACCTCATCCTTCTCCCTCTGAAACTCCCTTTCTCTTCTCCTCTCCTCCCTCTTCGCCACTATATCCCTCAATTCCGAAACTTTTGAACCCATTAGTCCCAATCTCCGATTTATTCCCAAACCCTTCTTCGACTTCTTCAACCGAGCAAAACCCATTTCCCCAATTGCCCTCTCGCCCACAAATTCACCATCACTCCTTGCAATTTGCTCACCATCACCGCCGCAATTATTGACATTATCAGCACCATCACAGTCATTTTCGTCCTCATCCTCGTCTTCGTCGTCCTCATCTTCATCTTCATCTTCATCTTCATCTTCTTGATCCTTTTCCTCCAAATCCTCGCAATCAATCCCAAACCCCAAATCCCCACAATCCCCAAAGACATCAATATTCTCGTACAGCCTCTTTCCCTTGGCGTCAAGCTCCACATCGCCAAACACCTCCTTGTACTTCAAGAAATTGACCCAATGATTCTCCCCATCTTTCCAATTGAAATCATCCTTGGAGACCCGGATCTTCTGTTTCACGCCCAAGTACTGGTGTCGCATGTTCTGAACCTTGATGGACACATCCCGCCAGGTCCACTTGAAGGGGAAGCTGGCCGGGTCCTGAAGGTAGTGTACCGCGTTGACATGGTCCGCCACGGGCTTGAATTTCTTCTCTCGGGTCTTGAGCTTGGCCAAGGCTCCCGAGATCCGAAGCTCCGAGTACTTTGTCAGAAGGGTCTGCTCTTCCGTCTCCGACCACTTCTTGCGCTTCATATGATGCTTGGGGGATTCGAAGGCTCAGCAGCAATTAAGTGTGTGACGAAGGGAATGATCGATTGTTATCAAGAAGATGGGATTTGAAGCCTAATTACTATCGCATTGGCTCCCGAGGACTGAGAATTGTAAGGCTTCTTCTCTGTGTTTGCCAAGAAGCGGGGAGGCCTGGGGACAAAGAAGGTCCTAAAAGAATATGCACTTTCAGTAAATAAAATAATCAACGAATTAACTCATATCCACAAATTCTATAATGAATTAATCTTATGAAGCTTATTTATTACATTTGAAATTTTAAAGTGCCCAGAAGTCAATTTTCTAACAACACTGCCTAGCGGTGAATCCATCCAGTTCCCTCAGAAAAGGCTTTTTATATTGTTGCAATGTAAGTCAAAAGCCTTATTTCATTTCCAATTGGAATTAGAAATTAAAGGTTGTCAAGGGTCGTCTCGAGGCGATGAAGATACTGAAGGGAGAAGCCAATGATGGATGGACCTTCAAAGATGGAGTTTTACTTTATAAAGGCAGGATCTAATCTTCCTTAATTCCTAGAATCCTACAAGAAATTCATGACATTTCGCACAAGGGTTATCATACCACACTACAAAGCGTTTAAAGTAGTATTCTTTTGAGACAATATGAGGTAGCTAGTATGAACTATGTTCGAGAATGCAACACTTGTCGAATGATTAAATGGGAAAAATACAAAGTCAGAAGAATTGTCACAGACGTTGCTTGTTAATAAATATAGTTTTGATGTGCCCATGAATTTCAATCAGGAGGGATTTTACAATTCTAGAGGTAACACAAGTTATTTTGATGGTCATTTTACAATTCTAGAGGTAACACAAGTTATTTTGATGGTTAAGGACAAATTACCCAAAGTAGCATATTTTTTGGTCTTTTCTCACCCTTTTATAGATATTAGTGTGGCCTAAGCTTATTTTGATAACGCATTTAAGTTATATAGAATGTCAGAGAATATGACTTTTAGAAGTATTAAAAGTGGGTATTGTTCTACATTGAAAGTGATATGATAAATTTTTAACCTTATAAGCGATGTGATTTTACTTATTTATTATCTTAAGGATTTAGAACAAGTCATCTTACTCTAACATGATATCAAAATTATGAATAAATCTCTATAAGTGATGAGGCTCTTCTAATTCTATAAGAAGTAAGGATATCACTACTAATAAAGTGATATCACAAGTATTCTAATACTCTATACTAAAATAGTAATTACAACATAAATTAATGAGGTAAAGAGAACTAATTCACACAATACAGCTCACTAAATATGTTATGATGCTATATAAGAAGCATACTTATCTTTCTAAAATGTCTTATAAGGAGTATGGACACTTTCAACACATTCATTACTTTTAAGGTTTTGAAATAGACAATCCACTCTAATAACAAGGATCCCGTGTTCCCGAGTGCATTTTGGAAGCAATTTTACACACGGCAAGGCACCAAATTCAACTATAAAGCAGATGGGCAAATAAAGATTGTGAACCGCAATTTGACGAGCTGGTCCGGACAATACGGGCGCTCGCCCATATTTTGTTCGCACCGCATCCATATACCAATCTTTTAAAGACGCCGAAGTGAAGCAAGAGGTAAAATATATGCGTGGTCATGTAAAAGGGAGATATTATATTATAAAGCAAGTTCCGAGAGCATCCTCTTCAGGATCAGCGTGAAAAAGCATTTTCACGGGGGATAAGTTCTATCCGCGGGGAAACAGCGTCTGCAAGGCGTAGGATATTTTCACTTTCACCCTTCTCCTCTTCGCACTGGTCGGCCTATAGAAAGGCCAGAGCCTCGTGGACAAAGCCAGATGGCCTCGTAATCTGTGCCCGCCACTCGGATTCGACTAGGACATGCAACGAGCTTACCAAACTGCCCTCGCACTTTTTGTAAACGCTCCGGGGCCCATACGCCAACTCACAAGGGTGGCAGTTTCGTTATTTCCTCCGCAACCCCCCACGTCAGCTTCCTATAAATAGCTGAGGGAAAACAAAATCTTCGCTGACTTTGGACAAACTCTATGTTGTTGCGGTCTCAGGTTCCAGGCCGTTCTGAGTTGGGAATTTTCCAGGGGAGTCACATTATCCGGTAAAGTTTTTTCCGAGAAAGTCATCTAGTTTTTGTTTTTTCTTTATTGCCTCGACTTTTTTTTAGTTACTTCGAGGTTCTGTTTTTACGCTTTTGTTTTGTTTGTAATCGAGGATCAAGGACCTCGAGAAATTCAAGAATGGCGCCTCCGATCCTTTCTTTGGCCCTGCCTTCAGAGACCGGTCGGGTTCTCAGTATACAATCTCACACAGTTCAGGTATTGCTGGAATCGGAGTTTTTTCCATTTTTTTTTTCTCCTTTTGCTTTCTTGATATTTACCGTTTAGCTGCTGAGCAAAAGAATATTGGAGTCTTCCTCCTTTTGACCGAGCCGGGAGTTTTTCATTGCTTAATGCATTTGATTAGTGGAGTTTGTTGGCTGTGTTTGCTTTCCTCTTTTAGCATTTAGTGGTAATTCATGAATGTGACCTCGGTTAGTTCAATGTTGATGTTGACCCTGACTTAGAAAGGTTTGCTTGTTTGGTTGGTTATGGCAAATATGATTCTGATGTGTTGACATATTAGAATCGCGCTTATGATTTGCCGTTGACTACGCAATTCTGATAATAATAGGAAGCCTGCTTTGGGTTTTATGATCTTCAAACCATGTAACAGAATTCAAAAGAAATTTCATTTCGGAAAATGATTAGAAATGCATGCCTTTTTCTTTCTCTATGTCTCGTCTTTTGTTCCCTTTTTCAGTCTTTACTAAAAATCCATTATCTTTAAATTTGTAATAGTTAAATGGCCAATGCATTGTCTGTTATATCCTCTGAATTTATTTTCATTTACTTATTGGAATCTTACATGTCTCAGACACAGAAGGCTTGTAAAAATTTGTATCATTGTATGGGAAGTCGTCTTCTTTTTTTGAACAGCTTGTAACTACTTAATTGCTGGATATAAACAGCCAGTTTCCTTGTATTCCTTTGTGGCAATTTCGTATTTTGTCTGGTCTGCATAATTGTCAGGGGAATGTCAAGTGGATATGCACAGCCAGTACCCGTGTATTTCAACCTTTTTGATATCCGTTGATTGTACGGACCACATCATGCATTCTTGTTTAGCTATTGAAATGCTATATCTACGTCACTGTCAACATGATTATGACTCGTTTGGATTTTACGGGCTATTACCTTCCTTTTCGGACTGATTCCAACTACTTAATTGCCAGATGTAAATGCCGGGTTGCTGTATATTTCTGGTTGTCTGTACAGCATTATTGTAGGGGAATGACTACTGGAAACAGATGGCCGGTTGCCATGTATTCCTTCCTTGTTGGGATTTTGTGCTTTACCATCTGGATTATTGATTTCGGAAAGGCATTTCCTGTTTTGCTTTTGCAGTTAAAAGGTCCACATGTTTTGACAAAATGCCGGTTTTGCTTTATGCAGTCAAACGGTACACATATTTGACTATGGCTGAGTTATATCCCTTCCCTCTAAATTGAGAAATAGGACTGACTGATCCTAGTACGACATCATAATGCAATGGAACTGATTCTGTAGTCCTGGACTGCCAATAAAGATCCAACTGAAAACTAGATACGTGATTGTACCAGACATAGTCCATTTTTTCTATCTCACCTGGGTTCCTTGTGGTAATGCAATACACCTGCCAGATGCATTGTTAAAATGGTCCTATCTTCCATACTGATAGGAAGATAAGAAAGTTATAATGTGCAATTTCAGCGGAGAGTTTTCAACAGCTCAAAGCTTGGCATATGGGGGCAGAGTTACATGTTGGCTGCAGTGCTGGTGGCTACCATTTTGTGTCTCCCCGTTGATTTCACAAACCTTTGAGACAACTCAAAATGGAACTTTTCTTTTATTTGAAAGTCTTACATGAAAAGTGGATTTCAGACTTAGAATCCACATCCTCAATTGCGTTCTTATGGGGATAGGTATTCCCATTTGACATTGCCTGAGATGGAAAGTTACAGATGATTATTAAATCTAATGGGCCTATTACCTCACAATTACTGATTTACGGATTGTTGTTTCATGTGTTTTTAGGGAGCTTGTATTGCTTATGATGTGGGGGTACTTTACTTCAATAGTTCGTGAATTGTTGATACATCATAAGTATGCTAGTTCCTATTATTTGAGTGAAATTTTGATGGTTCTTCATCACTCATGATTCATATTATTATATCCACTCCCACTTTCTTCCCTTGTTTGACAACTCAATTATCTGGCTTGTTTGTGTATCCCTTTTCCCCCACTCTGATTAGGCATTTTGTAAAATTGAATTTCCCACACATTAAGCGAAATCAAATGGTTAACAATAGTTTCATGACCACTAAAGTTTCATTGGGTTGTATCCTTTTCTTGACCTATATTGTAGAGGAAGTTCTATCCAAAAATGGCAACAACAAGCATTGGAATGCTTATCAAAGAAAGAAAGGAATTATGATGAAGTTCTTAGAGTGGACTGGTATACAATAGCAAGTTATTGACAAACGTAAAAGAACTACGATGTAATTTATATGGATCTTATCTGATTAGTACAGACATTCTCTTTGGAAAACTTGTTGGTTTAGATGAGGTGTCATGTGCATTCAAATTTATTGAATTGATTAAATACCTGAACATTGTCATGAATAATTTTTTGTTCCATGTTGTGCGAAGCACATAAGACATGCAAAAACTCTTGACGATAACATATAAGCTTACACTGATAGCTGACTTGTGGCCTAGACGCATCCAAGAAACAGTGGGCACATGTTCTTTGTTCAAAAGTGTAAACTGAAGAAAAAGAGAGAAAAAGAGAGAAAAGAAAGGTAAATAATAACGTGTCCATTTCTTGCATCTTAAATTGTTACTGTAAATGCCGTCCACTGTACGTGCATAATTCCTATGAAACCAGAAAATAATGGATAGATCTTCTTCTTGATCTTAAGACCATCTCTAAAAGCCAAGATTCCTCATAGAATCTATGTTTATTAGGTAAGTAGATTATCCTTATACCTTCATATCCTGCTTAGTATCTGTAGATTTTTGCTTTTGTCAATTTCTAAACTTGGATGCTACCTAGAATGTAGATTTATCCTTTGTATCCTGGTAAATCCAAATAGTTCTCATGTGAATCTCATCTGTAGTCATTGATGTGTGTGAACCTCTCTCTAGAATGTTGGTGTTACTTTTTAGTGCATTACAACTGGAAATAAACAAAGCGACCTTTGTTTGGTTTTTCAAGGAGCTTGTGCTTGAGCTCTGAGCAAATGTTCCTCCTGGGACCACTCTAACTGAAACAATTTATTTTAAACATGAAGATGAGAAAGATTTTCTGTTGTACTGAAGTCACTTTTATTTATTCCCTAAGACATGCAAAGTATGTATGTCTTAGGAAACAAAGGAGAAAGAAGTATTTATTCCGTTTGGACTCATAAACACCATTTTGGTTTATGTGCTGTTGGTGTTTACTGGATTTGAGCTGTAAAAGTTAAGCACATCATACCTAACATTGTTGCTTCCCTCTATTTCTCAGGGATATGTTGGAAATAAATCAGCCGTATTCCCTCTTCAACTATTAGGCTATGATGTGGATCCAATTAATTCAGTGCAATTCTCAAACCACACAGGCAAGCTGCTACTATTACTTTAGCCAAAGTCGTACTGATGTGTGGTGTTATGTCATATATCAATGTGTATTGTATTGGTTCAGACAACTTGTAATGAAGGTGCGACCTTATTTTAATCTGCTGAAAATATTGCAGGATACCCAACTTTTAAGGGCCAAGTTTTGGATGGAAAACAGCTATGGGAATTAGTAGAAGGTCTTGAAGCAAATGATTTATTGTATTACACTCATTTGTTGACAGGTACGTTAAGTGTAGTTTCTGTGTCTTTCATTTGATTGTTGGATAGATGTTCTTTTTGGTTTCCAGAATAATTTCACTAACTCTTGACTATTGGTTTCCTTTTCATTCTTTTCCGAGTTTTTTGCTTCTTTTTTTTGAATCCTATCAAATCATCCCTTTTAGTTTACTAATTCTTAGAGGACATAATCATTATGACAGTTTGACACTCGTGCCTCCCTTTCTGGGGGAGGTCTAAATCAGTCTATGCATGAATAGATCTGAACTTTCACCTTTTTTTACTTTTAAAAGCTCATAAAGAAAAAGAAGTAATTGTGGATTGCAGCAATCAAAGCCCCACATTTCTAAATTCAGGACTTGGTCAACTGTTACTATTTTTTGGTAATTGGCAAATGTTACAATGATCTTATCTATCTTGTTTGACCCTATTTATGCGAAATTATGAACTTCGGTGACTATGATTGTGGACCAGAATGCAGTACCACCCTAGTGATGTATCCCAGTATACCAACTCTTCGCTTGCGATATGTTGGCTTTTAAGATGGACTAGATCTTCTCCAATGAATCGCTTTAAGGTTTCTAGGTCCTTTGACTTTTAGATGATTTTCTTTTTTTCTTTTTTCAAATTCTTCCTGTCTGCCGGCTTTGTCCTCTTTTATTCTTTTTATGGAACGTTCAACACACACACACACATACACAAAGAGAAAATGAGAGAACACTATGCTATATTGGTCTATGGAGGTTTGTAGTGCCCATAAAATAGGAGTTATGTGCTAAGGCATATCTTCCCTTTCTGTTAACAAACTGCATTGACCATTAAGGCCTTGCCATCTTCATAATTTTACATCCATGGCCATTTGGACAGATCTTCTTGTGAAATATTTGATAATCAGTTAATGTGCTTCGAAGCATAAAGTCAGCAAGCCATATGTGGTTTTCACAAAGAAAATATTGATCCTAAATATTTCTATTTTCTTTGACAACTGATGTTTTTAGCGTGAAACTTGGGACTTATGTGATGCATCTGTTTACCTAGTTCATGATTGGTACAATTTTTTGTTTTTTAAAGCTCAAATTCAGTCTGCTGCTTGAAACTCTCTGCAGCCCTTTACTTGAAAGCTGAAACTACTTGTTGGTGGTTTGTGAAGAACTATGCTTGTGTGTGGAATATTCCTGTGATTTTAATTTGCAATTACTTGAAAAATGAGCTAGGTTGCTTTCCTATTATCTGACATTTCTTTTCACTTCTCTGATTTGTCTTTATTTGGACATTTTCCTTCCATTTTAAGTGCTGTTATGACTGATAAGTTATTTGCAGGTTATATTGGTTCAGTTTCTTTCTTGAACACTGTACTGCAAGTTGTGGAGAAGCTCCGTTCTGTAAATCCAAACCTTAAATATGGTGAGTAGACTACCTTCTATTTCTTTTGGAAGTTTTTGCTATATTGATCACTCAGATCCTTTACTGTTACTTCGGATTTAGGCATTGACCTATATATGCTGGGGACTGGAAAAAAGTGGTTAATTAAAGGTTTCGATTTTCTGAGCGAGTATGTGGATATATTCTAACTGTACTTGTGTGGACTGTACTTAGATGATGTGAAGTTTCTTGCTTTATAAACCTTTTTGCAAAGAAGAGCATTTTGACAGATAATATTGATTTATTTGAGATCAAAATAAAATTTATTGTCCTCATTTTTCTTGAATATATTTTTTCTGATTATGTAAGCTTTCTACTTGTATAGCTATGTGCGCAAATAAGAGCATCTTTGATAGATTTGAAACAGAAATCAAAGTTTGTTGTTCTTTCACTGCACTGGTTCCTAATGATGCAAAATATGCATTTGTTTACAATTTGCATAAAGGAGCATTTTGGCCTTATGGAATGATTTATGTTAGACCAAACAAAGTATGTGATTAAAGTAATGTGTACTTAAACTCAGCTTTCTTTATAACATAAAACTAGTCAAATAAGATTCAGGATTTGGATGTTGTAGTTGATGAAGCAACTCTAAATTATGATTAGCTTAGAATTGAGTTTCTACCAAAACGCTTCAAAGCACAAAAATCAAAACAGATTATAGGCCATTGAAGATTTTAAAGAGAAGAAACTATTGATTCCAGCATATGGTATACAGAGGATAATTCTGATCTCCAAAGTTTGGCCATTGAACTCGCAAGTTTTGCTTGAGAAAGCTTTCTTCCAAGAATAGTGTTTGTTTGTTTAGAGGTCAACGAGAACTGGATAAAAGCATGGGAATTTTGCCTCATAAAATTTATCTCTAATTTTCTTTTCTTGAAACGAAAAAAATACCTTTTCATGTCAATCTTAGTAAAATTTTTGCTTTTCTTGTCTAGTCTGTGATCCAGTGATGGGTGATGAAGGAAAGCTCTATGTCCCTCCGGAGCTGGTATCAGTATATCGTGAGAAGGTGACCAATCCACTGGACATGCTTGGTCATGATCCGCTATTTTCTCATACTGCATCCCCATTATATTTACTTTTTTCTAGATAACAGATGAAATGATAATTGTTTTATGGATAGTTTAACAATAGTGATAATTGTGAATTTCCTTTACCTGGTATTAAAGGTGGCATGATTTTCAGTTCGGCCAGTTCTCTGATGGAATTAAAGAGATGAGAGCATTCACTTTCAGAAATATTACATGTATCTTCAGATGTCCCTAGGAAAAGAAATATTATTAAGTTGAGATGGATAAGAGTATAGGATTTGAATGCAACTTGTAGAATATTTCGATGTTGTTTACTGCTTTGTGAGATACTTCTGGAACACAAATTTAGTGAAGGTCAATTTTTGAAATCTTGTCTTGGACATTTGGGACAGAGATATCCTAAATATTGTACTACTGGAGTAATCATTTAAATCACGAACAGTTTCCTATTGATGTTTTCTCAACGCAAATATCTTTAGAGAAACTTCAAATTGATGTGATAATTTCATTTCTGTAATCCTGTCTTTTATTAGGTTGTCCCAGTGGCTTCAATGTTGACTCCAAACCAATTTGAAGCAGAGCAGTTGACTTCTTTCAGGTAGTTTTTGATACCTTAATAATGTTGAGTTTGAGTCTTTCAGCTCCAGATAAGTCTGGTATAGTCTATAATTCACCAATATCTGGTTTTCGTTTTCTTGTTCTTCTCCACTATTTTCAGTTGGAAGTATTTAGAATAACTTATGGCACATAAAAATAAATAAATGAAATATGTAATGACAACAAAATATAACCTAAAGAAAAATGGAAAAGTGAATATTAAAACATGAGCTATTGCACATTTGTACTAAAAGAGGCATTTTGTTTCCCTACATTGCTTGGCTTTCCAACAAACTGAAGATTCTTATTATTTTTGACAGCAACATTTTTTCTTAAATAATTTCATACCTAATATCATGATAGAACATGTGGCATTTCGCCTCAATCTCTAAAGGGAGGAATCGACAGATGCCTTATTTTGTTAAGCAAGAATGGGTCTCCTTTATACTTGAAGGATGTGTTATCTTGCTTCCTTCCTACCCCATCTGCATCTTTCTTTATTCTCATATCTTTTATGTACAAATACAATAGAAATGATTTTGAAGCTGGTTAACGCTTTGTATTTCACCTATACTAGGGTTGCATTTTCAGATCTCCATTTGGACCCACTCATGCTTGAAGTTTAAAACTGCTAAAAATTTCAGAAGAGTCTTACTGTGTGATAAAGATGAGGCTGTATTTGTCCTCTTATCTTATACCCTGTGTTGCTTCTGCTCATGCCTAAAAATAAGATACACTTGTCACAGGATTGTCTCTGAAAGAGATGGCCGGGAAGCTTGTAACATGCTTCATGCCGCTGGACCACCTAAGGTGTTGTTGTACTCTTAAAAATTGAACACCTCAACTCCTGAGATGCTTACACTTTTTGATTTATTGTCTTTCAGTCTGTATATCATGGAATTGTCGTTTGCCTATTTTATCCTGGTATAGTGTTGCTGGGGTTGAGGCATAAAATGAGCTCTTAGGTTTGGAACATGGGATTTCGACTTTTGATCCAACCGGAGTTGGAAGCTAATGTCTCCAGTCATACTGACGAATAGAATCAGCAAGTACCAATTGAAAGTGCCACCAAAGAGAGCACTGATTGTGAGTTTTTTCAGTTGAGAAGGCTCAGCTGAAGCGATGGAGAGGAGGAGGGTCCTACCATGGCAGTCGCACCCAGATCAATCCTCCACTTCTTGGATGTCTTTCATGTGTCTTAGAGAAGGATGGAGGAGTGGGTAGTGATAGATGGGATTTTTTGAGGTTGAGATCTGTCTCAGGTTTTTGAATGGTATGAGAACGATACTTGGTGGTTGACCAGGGGATATATGTTGACATCTTCATGAGAAAGAGAGGAAGATAGTGATGGGAAGAAAGACTGGGTTTTCAGTCATTCTTATTGGACTAATTGTTCTTGATTAGAGTTTGCTTAGGTCTATGATTCTTCAACTTTAAGAACCAGTTTAAGTACATCTTAAAGGTAGTGTTTCTTCAGCCTTCTCTGGGATCTTTAAATTTTTGCTAAGATATGGGAGGAGACTGTGATAGCTCCTATCTTCACTTGAATTAGTCAAGTATTTGAGTTGTGGGCAGCTCTAATGAAAAGAATTGTGTTTATGGGGTGACAAATGTGGGTTGTAGTTGGTCAATTGTCCAACCTTGAAAATTTTACTTCCAAACCGATCCCTCTTTTCAATTTTTCTTTCAACCACCAACACCAACATGGTAGGCGTACATTTGATTTTGGTTGGTTTAATAGGTCTATTCCATAGGGCCACATACTCAATTTTTTTAACAGATCTAATTGGTGTACCTTTATATTTCTCGTATTCCATGGTCGCACACCTTTTTGTGCTTACAAAAAAAAAGATGGTGACTCTGGAGAACGAATGTCTCAAATAGATCAAGGAGGTGCCAATGTTTGTATCAATAGTAGGTAGAAATTGATCAAGATGGCGATAATGCTATTGGTTAGCAAGAACAAATACCGTTAATGGTTTGCTTTTCTAGGATCTGCTGCAAGAACAAGAAAGGATATCCAGGAGAATCAGCAGTTAGTTGAACATTATTAATAAAGTGAAAGAGCATGGGCGCGCTGTTGCAATTTATCTTCGCAATAATCACATGCAACGTTTTCCTCAGATGGATTGAACTAATTTTTAAATACAAGGAATCACGGATAGTTTTGATGGCTGAACTACTCCAATTACTGCCTCCTGTCCAATCAACTAAGTATGATATGGCAAAGAAATCATGTGTTTTATAACAAGCATATGATATTGGATTGCTTCATTAATCAGAGCCTCCAAGTCTGAGATTCGTGTCTTCTTGGTCTGGGATTGCTAATGTTTCCAATGCAGCATTAAGAAATTTGAGTGTCAGTTACACGTTGTAGTCGCAACATGACATTAGTACTTGAATGTCATTTTAGGTCTCTGAATTTTGTGTTGTAATATAAATGTTCCAATGAAGTGCAGGTTGTGATCACAAGCATAAATATAAATGGAAACCTCCTCCTTATTGGCAGTCATCAGAAGGAAAAGGTAGGTGATTTTAGATGGACTTGAGGTTTGAGATTTGCTTTGGCTTAAACATGTTCGTTCTGGAATCTTGAGTATGAAAAGGTGCTGCTATTGATGATTCCTTCTTGGAATGTTGTCTTCCTTGTGTATGGTACACTTAGGTGACAATGTTCTTAGTTCTTCTCTTCAATGAAATGCCTTCTTGTCTTCTTTTGTGTGCATAATTATTAAAGGAGCTCGCATATCTGCAAACAAGCAGAATATATACATGGAATATTATTTATCGAACATTCGTTACTATTTTCTTGTTATGACTTTCTTTCCTTGTTTTTTTTTTTTTTGGGAGGGGGTGGGGGGGGTGTTCTTTTCTTGGGGTTGGAGGGCTTGTTGCCCGGTAGAACACAGGAAACTTCCAATACTTGTCTGGAGTTATGTTAATTTGATTTTTGGGGATGGTGGTGTGTAACCTTGTGTTGGAAGACAAACAAAAGAAACAGTTTCTAGAACACAAAAGATTCTCAAGCACACACGTGCATGACCAACAGAATTTTGCATCCTTCATCCATACTTGGGATAATGTTTACAAAGATGTAATAATGTTTTACCATGTTGATGAAGAAAATACAAGAATACAGATTCTCCGACTTGTATAAAAACTTAATTGTGTTTGCCACCTTATGTTTACAAAGATGTAATACCATATATTTGTTTGATACCTTGTTTGACTCCTAGGAGGACCAAGTTTTCAGGCTAATAGGTTAAATGACAAAATTATAAGAAGTTGCAATACCGCTGAAGCTGATTTCATGTAAGTGTTGCATGTAGTTTCTATTCTCTACTTTGCTGCAAAGTCGCTCAAGCAACCATCAAATTAGAGAAGAGTGAGGTTTCTGTCTGCCACTCATAGCATATGGCTTGAGCAACTGGCAAGCAAAACTTCTGGCAGTCTTACGTGAGCGACCATCAAGCAAGGATTAAATGAAGTTTCTTTTTTAACTGCAGACCACTAGTACGAACTCCCTCTTAAAGATGATGCTCCGCATAACGTATGCTTAATGTTCCACTTAAAAAGTACACTATAGCATATCAAAATACCATGAATGATTAGATAAAATATTTGGCATGGTATATGGACTTCCAGGGCTTTCTATTTCTCTTTCTCTCTCTTCTCTCCCTTTGAGCACTTGCTTTTCATAAAAGTGATTTATGAAACATTGTAATCTCTTTGTCAGTCATGAAACAAACCCCTTCCAAGAAGTTAATAAGTCTGGTGATAATAATTTGAAATGCCAACTTTAATTTGATCTCTTGCATCACATGGTTGTTGCTAGTTCCTAATTCAGCATTCATTTTGTTTGTCTGTCTGTAGGTCTATTTAAAGCTCATCCGCTTGCACTTTGGAAATAACCTTTACAGCTCTTCGTTGTAAATACATTGTTACTTAACTCTTGATTTTACAGGGTCAATCTGCTGAGCAATTTAAGATTGTTATTCCGAAAATTCCTGCATATTTCACGGTATGGATGCTGTTTGTTATTCCTTTAACATGCAAAGCTTTCATGGTTTTAGTCTCTGGTACTGAGAGTGATTTTTAAATGGGAAATTGAGCATTTAACTAGATGATGACACATGCAGGGCATGTGATGTGATAAATATTTCTATGAGGTCTTGAAATACAATGGCATTAGAATCATGGTCTCATAGATTCTTTTGACTATCCAATGGTATTACTTGTATCTGTAGTAGCGTCTTGGTCTTTAAGTATAGGATAAGGGCAAATCTAGTCAAGACTACTGGAACATTGCCATATTCCGCCAAAATATTTGTTGAAAGAATTTAAGAGACCTGCTAAGATGGATTTGTTCTCATTCTATTATTCTTGTTGTTATTCTGAAAATATTTTTCCAGAGAGTGAAATTTCAATATATAGTAAAAAAACAAAGAAATCCTATAACGTAGTGTCTCTTTTGAGTTTAAGTTTTCTAATAAAATCCAAGTGTTTTGTGTTTGAGAATATATACATAAGTAAATATGTAGAAAATAGAAGAAAGTCAGTTATAGCTGACATGAAGCACAAGTCAGCTCATTTGTTGCATTCTAAGTTCTCTCACCCACCCCCAAAACCCCCCTCCCTCTTATTGCAAACAATTTCGTTGCAAGATGCACAAAATTGACAATCTTTTGGGCATCTGCTTGTAGGGAACTGGAGATCTTATGACCGCTCTTCTACTTGGTTGGAGCAATGTAATGCCTCCAAATTTTATTTCAACCTAATTCAAACACTGACTTATTCTTGGCAATAACATCTTATTTTCTTCTGATAATTGTCCTTTATTCCTTCTAGAAATACCCTGACAACCTTGACAAGGCAGCAGAGCTTGCAGTCTCAAGTGTGCAGGTACTCCTTTTTGTTGTTCTTGTAGCTCATCTCTAGAAGTTACTTTGATAATATGATAGAAGTCTTGCTAGAAAGATAAAAATCTATATGTTGTCCTGCTCTTGTAATTTCGATACTATATTTGGTGTAAACATCAGGTTCAGTTAACACATTATCAGATATTATTTTTGATCTGATGCTTTGAGCCTTTAAATTTGATCTTAAACTTTTTCATGTCACTATCACCTATAATTACCACTGAATACACTTTCTCTTTTTAGAGAAAATTGGGGAGAGTGAACGAGACCTGGTAAGTAAAAGACAAATCAAATCGTTTGAATAGTGATTTGTGAGGGAAATTACTGTACCGTTCAGAAATATGGGTCTGGAATTGTTAAGGTAGTGGATGTTAGAGGCTGTAATGGATTTGATAGCTTTCAAGTTTTTTGCTCATGCTTCCCTTGGTCATACATGTTGAAGTCAAAACCTTGCATGCAGCTAGGTTTCTTTTTTGAGCCATGGGGATATTGAATGCAATCAAATAATTTATCAGTAAGAGTTATGGCTATATCTTTATATTTTTATGTCCTTGTTTTGCAATGAAATTTTGAAACGAATTGGCCTATGATGCAAATAGATTCTATGGGTTATTAGTGGGAAAGATAAGGAAAAGTCATGGAGTCCGAAATGTAACTGTACTCAACTCAAGCCATAATTCCAGTGTTAAGAGGCCCTGACTTTCATAACTAGCTTGATTGAGCTGATATCCCTTAAGGACAATGTTAGGGTGACCTTTTGACATCGCTTAAGCACAAAGAGTTTTTTTTTCCAGTGTCCGGATCACTTTTTGATAGATTTCTGGCATGGGATTTGGTTGCCATGGTTCTGTGCTGTACAAGCATGTCTTTCTGCAAAAAGGTTCTGGTGTCTCATATTCTCTGTGCTTAGACTTGTTTGACCATTGAAATCAGATTATTAACTTCGTTATCGGATGAACCAGTTCTTTAGTGAACTTACAATTTTCATGAACTAAGATTTGGGAATGATTGTTACTATACATTGATCACTACTTGACGCTGGAGTTTTTACAATCCTTGCAGGCACTTTTGCAGAGGACATTAAACGACTACAGAAGAGCAGGACACGACCCGAAATCAAGCAGTTTGGAGATTCGTTTGATTCAAAGCCAGGATGACATTCGCAATCCGAAAGTTGAATTCAAAGCTGAAAAATACACCTAGAAAGAGTTATATGCGTCAGACCATATTTATAGTCATGATAGGCACCCAAAAGCTATTGGATATTTGATAAGAATAGAAAGTGATTCTATACACATTTCTTTTTCAATAAACAGAAGGATTGTTACTATAATGAAATACCAATTGTGATAGGTGCCAAAAACCATAATATTTTTGCCTAAACTAGAAGACCATTGAGACGACCAACCCCAAAAGAGAGTTGCAAAACCCCGGCGAAAGGAAGTGGACTTCCAAATCAGTTGCTATTCGGAAGTCTTCCTCTCTTTCTCTCCTTCCACACACGTATATATATGCTTCTTGGGGTTGCCAAATTTCAAGCAATTCTCAGCTTGACAAAGCGTAAAGGGGAAACATTTTCACAGAGCGAGGAGCATGTATTTTCTGAGAGTTGAATTCCTCTGCTTTTTCGTGACTTGCTTGATATTTTAATTTTTTGCGGGATACTCCCAAACTCAGATGTCAAACTTAAGACTTTTTTTGTCTTAAAATAACACTTATTCCAACTGAATTAGGCATTTTTTGATATAACTTGCTTGATTGAGTTGAAAATAAGCACGTGAAAGTACTTGAAAGCAATTACATAAAAGATTAAATGACTTCGCAGATATGTATCATATGTTGTTCTTCGAGTATAAATTTCAATTAAGTATACTTAATTATGTCTTTATTTTATTAGAAATGGGGATGGAGGGATTTAGGAGATTTATTGGGAGAGGAGAGCCCAAAAATGTTATTAATTTAGGGATTTATACTTTTCTATTGTAAATGGTGAATCCAATATCACAAGTGCTCAGATTATTAAGCCACAAATAATCTTTGGTTATATCTAGTTGTTACGTAGAAGACCAAAGATTTGTTTTCAAGTCGGCAAGAACTCCCTCGTTTGTACGATCCTCTTTCAGTCACGTGCCCGAGAGCCTTCTCGATTTCTCACTGCGAGTACTTCTGGGGGTGATCTTTTGAGCTCGGACACAGAGGAGGAGGATTCAAATCAGAACTGGAAAAATACGAAGCCGAATTTGTTCAATTTGCAGCCATGGATCCTGACGCCGCTTTGGAGCTCGTAAAGCAAGGCGCCACACTTCTCCTTCTTGATGTTCCTCAATACACCCTCGTCGGCCTTGATACTCAGGTCCTGTCCAGTTCTCTGCATGGTTTCTGAGATAGTCTACAGATAGCAAGAAACCAAGTTAACCAACTGCACTTTTGAAAGTTACACTTGCTTCCCTCATTGTATGATTATCTACTTGAGATTAGAAATGGGGGTAGTGTAAGCTTTTTATGCGTTGTTGTATGTGTAATGCAGTAAAGGACATACAATTTCGTTTCTGAACTTTTCTAGCACCACTAACATTCCTATTCCATCTTGCAGATGTTTTCTGTGGGTCCTGCTTTTAAGGGTATTAAGATGATTCCTCCTGGTCCTCACTTTGTGTATTATAGTTCATCGAGCAGGTTACTTTATTGCTTCTCATGGTTCTTTTTTTTAATCATCCTCCTTTCTGACATACAGAGTGATTCTGATCAAAGAAAAATGTTTGCCTTGGAAAATATCATCTATTCGTTTGTCACTCATCTTTTGCAATCTTGAGCATGTGTAATTCTTTTTTTTTTTTCTCCTTTTTGACCTTTTGGCGGGCATGCTTAGGCAGGAATTGCAATACAATGATCTTCTTGGTTTGGAATGTTTTACATTTTCTGTTATGCTGCAATGACAACGCCACTAAAATCATTTTGTTGTAGTCTCCTAACAATATTCAACAGTCAGGTTTCCACTTAGAGACATTATCGCCAAACCTTATACCCCTTGGCTATTTGTATCCTGGAATATCTCATCATACAATATTTTTGGTTCAGTATCCGTAGAACGACCGGGGCACTGGGTCCGTTGTGAGTTGGACTACTTAAATATAGTCGAGATTGGACAAGACGATCACTGTTGACACACATGCCACTGGGATTGCTCGTGAACTAAAAGTTTCACCCTCCATCCCATTTGACGTTATTGAGTTGATTGCTAAGTATTAACTGAAGCCTTAGCATTTTCTAATCCTCTGGTGTTCCACTATGGTTGTCTTACCTCTCATTATAACGCAGTAAGATGACACTTAGAGTTCCTTGTGCTTATCAATATTGACAATGTTGTTTCTGGTGGTATTCTTCTGTTTTCTATTCTGTTTTTCTTGGATGAGATACATATGAGATCAAACTTCTCCAAAATGAAGATAACATTGCATTATAGAAGTCGGTGGTCGTGTTGTACTTCTATGAAGCTGTTGATGTGCTTGACAGAATCATATTACGAAAAGAGTAATCTGACAGGAGAGTGACATAGTAGCAGACACCTGGCCTATTTTGAAATGGGAAAAGAACATTGTGCACTACCTTGGGTTGGTGACCTTGTTGTTACATTTGTTGTTTTCAATCTGAATATGTAGTGGTGATAGCAACTACTCTCTTTTTTTCTTGATAATAATGCATATTCAGGGCTATGAGCCTTTAAGGTTAGTGTATGATGTATAGTGTGATGATTCAATACCGAGCATAACTAACTGCTGTTTATGAATTGATGGATTATAATTTTTTTTCCCTGGTCTTATGCTTCATTTGATTTGATTGTAGCATTTTGTGCTGTTTTTATTTGTATATCTCTCTGATAATATTTGTTGCCTGTAGAGATGGCAAGGAGTTCTCGCCAATTGTTGGCTTCTTCATCGAGGCTGGCCCCTCTGAGGTTTGAAAATCATATATTACCGTCAGTTTTCAAATTTAGTTGGAAATATATTCCTTAGCTTAGTTTCATTATATCTGTAACAGTGTAAACATCTCACTGTCATCTGAAGCGAGTATAGCCTGCTAATGTCCTCGCATTTCCTTATCTTAACCATGGAAAGAATTGGATGAAAGTGTGCTTCTAATTAGCAGCAAGTTGTTTGCAAAAGATCTTAGCCCTTGGGGTGAAGGAATGAACTTTTAAATTTGCTTGCAACAACAGGTAATTGTTCGTCAGTGGGATCAAAAGGAGGAGCGATTGATCAAAATATCGGAAGAAGAGGTATCCAATCACTTATTTGTGCAGATTTTGAAGATTCTTTTGATCCATGTTGCGTGTAATAGGGTAGCAGCAAGAGCCAACAAAGTCTCCCAAATATAAAAGGGAAACAGTTTGTTTGGGATGAAACGGGACTGACATGGTAGCTTGAACAGTGATGGAATAAAATGGACCAAGATTAGAGGCCTTTTGTCAATTTGCTAAACCGAGGCAGCACTTGTAATAAAGAAATTTAAGGAAGACTAATTGCTTGAATTGGCAGTGTTACATGCAGCAGCTTGCTCATTGATAAAATGCGTCATTATGGAGCAATATAGTCTCTCTTATGTCAATATTAAGTAACTCACCCTTTCTGTGTTACATTTATGTGAAAAAGGACTGTAACTTGTTATCTTGAAAGTAGAAAAATATTTTATGGGAATTACTGCCACAGTAGTCTTTTATTTTCCCCTTTACTTTTTGGTAATTGAAGATGTATATGATTTATAGGGCTATTCACTTTCTCCAGTGTTCAATTCAACTTCTTTGATTTGACACTTGAAATCTTGTCTGAGTTATGGAACATAAACCTTACAGGTCCGACTTTCTTGGTTTTTTTTTTTTGAATAATAATAATGATAATTTATATATATTATCTTATATATGTGAATGTTTTAGATACTATTCTTGCACGTTTGTTTACTCTCTCTCTCTCTGACATTCATTTTTCTGCTGGTGAAGGAGGAAAGATATTGTCAAGCAGTTAAAAAATTGGAGCTTGACAGACAACTTGGTCCTTACAATCTTAGTCAATATGGAGATTGGAAACACTTATCTAATTTCATCACAAAGAGCATTATTGAACGGATTGGTATGCTCTCTTACTACCTCTAGGCCTGTTCAAGCAATACATTCTTGTAACTCCCATTAGGAATTTCTTTGATATTGTGGCTTTTGTTTAGAATTGTTGTAGCCTCAATATTAAAACTGCATTTATTAACTTTGTGCAATCAGTTTTATGTAATTTTCTTTTTAAATTACATGGTATGTCATATACTTCATGTGCACTATTTGTTGGATCAATAAGTTGATCATATTGATGTGAACAATGTATTGATATAAACAGTTGGGTCTCACATTGGTGGTAGCGATCTCAACATGAAATCAACACCTTGGAGAGTTTTGTTGTGGTACTTAATACATATCTGGAAAGACTACGTTAATCTGAAAGTTCAAGCATATGGACATGACCTCAACAGTGTCATATTGAATCAATTGCTTTTATCATTTGGATAAATCAATTAAAAAGTTATGCTACTTATGGGTGAATATCCAAATGATTTGTGTCACATGTGAGACTTGAATACAGCAGACGAACTATGGTGTCCCTTGAACAGAAGGCCCCCCTTTTTTTGTGGTTTCCAATTAAGCCTCAGTCTCACACTTCCTGCAAGAGTTCATTGTTCAAAACATTCTCCAGCAGGGGAGCTCAACATGAGAATATTGTCAATTGTCACCATCAAAAGTCTCTTAGCCATCATCGTCAAACATGAGCATGAAGCCCATACAACCTTGGTATTACTTGCCTTGTCGAGTTATTGACTCTTATAGCACCTTCTATGAAGTTAGATGTCCTGGGGTTCTTAATGTGAATTCTTGATATATGTTCATGGCACTTGCTTTGATTAACTTGGATCATGTCCTCTTAAGGCATTCTTTTGTGTTAGAAATCTGTTACTTCTTGGAATGACCAAATTTGTATTGATTATTCTGCAACAGCTTTTAAAATTTTAAAGGGATGTGCTTGTGCCATTAACAAACTTCATTTCACACAGTGGGTGCCCACAATATGGTTGCTGGAAATTTAAACGTTGCAGTAGGCTTAGATCATGAATTTTTCTTATTTATTTTTCATTTTTTAAAAAATTGTCTTCAATGTTGATTTCTTGTAGACTTTGAGCCTAGTGTGTAACTTTTCTGACTGTCTATTCTTAATTAGCTTCTTATTTCAATAATACATTTCATGCACAGAACCGATTGGAGGAGAAATAACTGTTGCATGCGAACCTGGGATGGTTAGAAACTCTCCAAAAACAGCAATGGAGAGAGCACTAGATGACCAGTTGAAGACCAATAAATTCTCAACATCTGGTGATGAATCTCTGAGCAAAAGATGTTACTATACGTCAATTCCCCGAGTTATCAAACAAAAAGGAATTCATGGCCAAGAACTTACTTCCTTGAATCTTGACAAGGTAAGAACTCCTGTACATCTTTTGAAGAACAACAGTAGTCAGCATGTTTTTTCATCTTTTAGCAGTAGCTGATTTGGGTTTGAGTTCCACTGATCTGTTCAGACACAGTTACTGGAAAGCTTACTGATTAAAGATTATCAAGGTTCTGAAGACATACTTCTTGGGGAGCTGCAATTTGCATTTATTGCATTCTTGGTATTTGCAGACCTATTTTAGATTTTCTCCTGTTAACATTGTTGTCAAACTTGGATAACTTCTGATAATTATGCAGATGGGACAATCACTTGAAGCGTTTCTGCAGTGGAAATCTTTGGTTAGCCTTTTATTTGGATGTACCGAAGCTGTAAGTATCATTGGCCTACTAAGTTTCAGATCATCTTCGTTTTGAGATTGAATCAGCTTTCATTTTACTATTATACTGGTTAGACTTGAAATTGGTTTTCGATTATCGTATGCACATGGAAGCCATTTGTGTAACTAATCTACCTTTACATAGGCATGTTCTATCTTTCTAATTTCTTCCGGGTTTTAATCAATTCTTTACCATTTTTAAAATTTGTTTACTCTACCCTCTTATCTCCTTTCCTCCCTCTCCCCTCCAACCGAAATTCCCACACCAAAAGTGAAAGAAGACATCTCTCTATTATTTGTTTTCATTTTTTTCCCATCTGAAAAAGGAACGCCCACCTGTCTGTTCTTTGTAATTTCTTCCTTGAACACTTAACATGCCCACATATCTTCCCTGTCTTTCATTGCTTTTGTGTAAAGAAAGTGGGAACATGATACCTTGATTCTCTTTCAACTGTCAAAGAAGTTGATACTATTATTGAACATCATTGATACCAATGCATTAAAATACTGGCAACTGTTGTTGTTTTTTTTGGTCTCTTTACTTCATTGATCAAAGCATGTTTGAAGCAGTAAATAGAGGTACATTCATTTGGAAAGAAAAATGGAACACCAAGGCGCTTTTGATCTACTGGCGAAGTTTTTTGTTTTGATGGGGAAAATATTATCCACCGAATGGATTGAATAAAAGTTGGTGAAATCCCTAGACATCAATTGTTGGGTTCAATCATTGAACTTTTTTTAAGTTTTTCTTTGAATGATCAGTCATAGAGACGTAAGAAAAAATTACAGAAGACTTTTACTAATTTTGAACGTAATTATATTTTTGGATTCATATGAAATGCTTGGTTGGTAAGTTGGCTTGAGGTCAGTTCCCGGTGTTTCCTTTCATAGGTCGTCATTCTCTTTGTAGATTTTACCGTGTCGTGTTGCATGCAACAAAATAGCTTCTGAGGTAATTGTCATACTACAGAGCAAAACAATTGTTAGAATCTGAATGGAAGAAACTTTGTTGGAGGTGATCCAATTGTGGTGGCTCTCTTTGACAAATTTGTAGTTCACAATATTATTCTAAAATCAATATTTTACTTATTTTATAGGATAGTTTTTGGTGGATTATGGTTTAATGTGGATGGTCTGTTAACATGGTAGTCTGAGCTTACTGGGATGTTATTTATATCCGTAAGTTTTCCTTTTCCTACTGACTTGGTTTTGTTCTTTTGAATATATGTTTTTTGCAGCCTTTCCGTACAAGGACTCAGCTATTCACCAAGGTAATGATCAAATTTTACTCTTTTTTTAATATTTTCTGCTTTCCTATTAGGTATGTACTGTTGTTGTAGTTTGGGGATATAAGTATTAGATTATGTCAAAACAGGAAGTATACTAGACGTAGGGAACGGCTGCAAACTTCTTGGTTTAGATATGTGATTTACTCTATAGGAGGCCATTTCAATTGTTAGATGACTGTCTTGTATGCGTTTGTTCAATGGTCCTTTGAGTACACAGGGATAACTTTATTTTAACAGTCTGGCCAGTTGATAAAGGAAAAGAGTGATTACTTGGCCTTTGAGTATCGGTCCTCTGATCTAAAACTTCTACCATCAAAATGTTTTAGTGATTATCAAGTCCTTTGTGGACTCGATTCCTAATTCTTGCTTGCTATGTGGATCGAAGTTAAGAGTTGGTTTTGTGATTAAATTGAGTTATTGACTTGCCCAAAATCTCTAGTTTGTATGATTTGTTCTTTCTTTTAGGTATAGATCAAAGCTTAATGAATTTACATTCACTTTCTGGTGGAGTCTGACATCTGACAAAATTCTAACAGTTCATTAAGGTCATCTATTATCAACTGAAATATGGCCTTCAGAAAGACACTGCTGATACCGGTGTTTCAGTGGGACAGGCATCAACACTGTTGGACGATTCATGGTTTTCCGCTGATAGCTTTTTACACCATCTTTGCAAGGTAAGGCTCTGAGTTTATTATGGGTTGAATCCTGTTTATTGCATTTTAAGCTTCTGATTTCAGGCTTCCATTGATATATTATATTTTCAAAAACACTTAACTTTTTATCAGTCAGTTTTATCTATTCCTTTTGTTGAAGGAACATTGCCAACAATATACTATGGTTAGTTGTTATGAATGGCATAGATTGGATGTTGTTGTCTGTATGAAATCCTGATTTGTAAATTAAAACAAAAAAAAAGGTGGCAAGTTCAATTGAACTGGTTTTCTAATTAGTGAGTGGCATTGCAGGACTTCTTTTCGTTGATGCAAGATGCCTTGTCTGTTGATGGACATCTTCTATCATGGGTATGCACACTAACCCTGCCTTTTCAAGTTAAATCTCTATCTGTTTGGGGTTTGAGATTTTGCCAGGCCTTAATTACTCTTTATATGCTTTCCTCAAATATTAGTTTTGTTGAGTGAAAGATTATGAATTTTCCATACTCAAATCAGTTCTAATATGTATTGTTACTTTTAACTGGTTCCATATGGACATAGGTTGGCTGTATAACTTGCTAAAATGGAGAGCTAGCAACGAATTCATATGGCATTAAATCCTAGGAAACAGAAACTAGAAATTCGTATAGCAACAAATTCATTTGCTTTATCCATAAAGCTAGACGGCATCATTGATGAACAATAACAGTAATAAGAAACGAAGTGTTCTGTGTCTTGAGCAAGAATTGAAGTCATTATATTTTACTGGATGTAGGTTACAATTATTCGTAGATTAGGTTATTCTCGCTTATAGCCCTGCCTGTGCTATGGCAGGTTTTGAACAAGATATGTCCTGAAAGAGAACGCATTCAACTGTCAGCTACACTTTACATGAATTATAGATTTGCGTTGGCTTCATGAATCATATTGAACACACCTGAATAGTCCCTGTGGGGGAAAAAGAAAAAGCTTTGGCCACGCAGCCAATAGGTTTTCCCTGGTTTCAATCGTGGTTTTTAAAACGGTCGATCATGAAGGTGTCACAGAGTTATGTCATCTGTCATCCTAGCATCTCATCTTTTAGTTCTGATAGGATCTCAGCTGATTGGTATTTGGAATTTACATGGCCGCACTTTCTTTTGAGCAAAGTCATCTATTTGCTATGATCCTATCTCTTCTACAAGTGTAGCTCATCTGTTTCTGTAATATTTTTTTGAACTTTTGGATATTTGTCTCTTCCTAGTTGATAGTTCGTTTTCTCATTTATTCATTACCACACTGATGGCTGTATCTTAATACAATTTTGGTATTGTGAAAAACGGAGTTGGTCATAGTTATATGCAAAAGTGATTCCTTTATCTTTCTTTTTTTTTCTCTCTCTCTCTCTTTTTTTTTTTTTTTCTTTTTCCCTGGATTTACGAGTCTTTAGTGAAACTTAGTTGGAGGTTAGAGATCTTACATCATATTTTCTCTTCTTGATGTGGAAGTTCTTAGTTTGTTGTGTGAGTAGGTATTTTCTGATTTCACGTAAGGTTTCTGTTTGGATTCGAATTTAGCTAAATGACTTTCACGTACCCACACTGGATTGGAGGGTATGGAATGTGATTTTACCCTTTATCCCCTGTGGTTGGAGGGGAAGCTAATTGGTTCAAAGATTAGGCATGGATGTTAAGTTTTCAGTTGAATGTAAGTTTGATTTTAACTTCTTTCATCTGACAATTTCTAGCATGAAGTAGTGTTGAATCCCGTGTAGTTGCTTAGTGCTGATTGCTCTCATCGAGGAAGATCTTAAAGTTTAAATTGAATGTTTCCACCCTGACAGACTAGAAAACTTAAGGAGCTACTTGGGAACAATCTCGGGTGGGAGTTCGAGATGAACAGTGCGGTTGATGGATTGTACTTCGAAGAGAATGATGAGGTCGGTGCACCTGCATTAAAAACTGAACCTTATCATAAACCTTACTCTGTCATTCCCTCATTCTTGTTGGGTGTTGATGCAGTTTGCCCCGGTAGTTGAGCTGTTGGATGAACAAACTCTTAGTTAGATCGGAGCAACTGAAGACATGCAGATCCTGTACATACTTGTTGTCATAGCTACCTTGTTTCATTTAGCCCTTTCACTTGCCAATGTACGAGATATATGTAATTCACTTGTATAGAAGATGAGAATTATTTGGGAATTATTTGTCTTCGTAGCTTTGGGTTGTTTCGAGCGGAAACTTGGATTGATATTCGTTCCTGAAGTCCTTCACTTTTTCATGCAGGCAATGACTAATAGGTTTTAGAGAAACGATATTGGGTTCTGTCCGGAAACATTATCTATAATATTTTCTGGAAAAAAAAAAAGAACAACATAAAGTGCTTGTCATTTGTAAATTTTTACTTATTTACAGGCAAAATGTGAATATCAAATTGTTATGAAAGCACAAAAGCACGTGGATTTGGAAACTTCATCAAACTGCAAAACCTTTTTATTAAGACTGAGTTCTTAGATCAATCCAAAAACATTCCCTAAGTTATAAAATAACTATAATTAATCATTTTACAATCTTAAGTTATTGAAACTACCAGTGCTTCTTTAAGGGACATTTGTT
Organism: Casuarina equisetifolia; assembly: GCA_028551475.1. Taxonomy (NCBI): domain Eukaryota; kingdom Viridiplantae; phylum Streptophyta; class Magnoliopsida; order Fagales; family Casuarinaceae; genus Casuarina; species Casuarina equisetifolia. Next base: position 6,286,591 of record CM052361.1, read on the forward strand.
ATTCAAATCTTAATTGGTAAGAGATAATTGTATCCTATTTTTGCTTATTCTTTATCCTAACAACGTTAATTGCGTTGGAGCCCGCCAAAATTAGCCTTTCTCCTGTCCTGTGAACTCTGGCCACTGGCTAAATTAGCTATTTGGGCCGGTGCCCATGACACTCTAGTGTCGAATCTTCAATAAGTTGGGCGGCTCCTTCTCTAGGTCCGTTCTTGTTGCAAGAGATGGCTAGCAGACTCTGCTCCCGCCTTTCTCTACTTCCATCTCTTTGCAGAGTCCGGAAACCCCATTTGCAACCTTCGGTTTCTCCAAGGTCAGATTTCTCCTCTTCCATTCCGTAAATTTACCTGCACACATATATGGGCTAAAGTTTCTTATTTTCCTTTCTTCTAGTTCCATTATAATTTTTGTTAGCGCGGCTTCTCGACGAAGTCTGAGAAACCCCATTTCGTTCTATATTTCAGATTAGAAGCCCTTGCTGATTTAGCTGGACGTAGCTCCGGGCGTGGCATTGAATTTGGGTTTTGCCCGAATCTTCAAGGTTTGCTTCCGCTATCAAAAGTTTCGGAATTCCTGGCTTCTAGCATTTCTGCTGTCACCGTAATATCGCTGTATATAGAAGACCCGTTATGAGATTTAGTGATTGGGGAACTCAATGTTCAAAGCTCATCATGTTGTACCATGCAGTCTACGTACTTGTACAAAGTCCTTGTAGAAGTAGCTTGCATTGGTTATCATGAAGTAACAGGTTCCAACACTTCTGTTTGTGGTTATTTTTTTTGAGTTTGCTGGGGTTTGCTACAAATCTGCTGGGCTTGCTACGTCATGTAGCAATCCGGTTCTGAGTGGCCTTGAAAATTTTGAATTTGGTCCTCTGACTTCTAAGCATATTAAAGAGAATCTAATAGTTGGCCTTTTTAACTCATAGTAGATAAGATATTCATTTAGAAGGTAATGAAAGTTCTCACTGCTTAAACAGGGTGGAATTTAATTACTGTCGTCATATTGGTTGGGACTATAGGTTGCTGTCACCAATAACCATACTGTCATGATGAATCTTAACTGGTAAAATAGATGCATAATGCATGAATATGCATATGCAGTATAGTTTTTGGACTACAAATTGTTTCAAGGAATTCCTGCAATTCTGCATCTATATGCATAGGCAGTATAGTTTTTGGACTGCAAATTGTTTCAAGGAGTTCCTGTCATTCTCCTTAATTCTAATGAGTTCTGAATTTTTTGCAGCATCACGATCATATGCTCGACGTGGGCGTAAACACTATGATCTTTTTGGCACTGCAAAACCAGGAGATGAGGAATTCAGAAAAACATGGAAGAAAGAGATGGATGAAGACACTAGTCTATGGACAGGAAGTGAAGATGAAAGTGAAGATAAAAAGGATTCAAAAAGTCATCTTGAAGAAGAAATCCGGAGAGTGAGACAACAGGCGAAGGAACACTCAGATCTAATTGATGCTGATGACAGTGATGAGTTAAGAAGTGTGTGGTCTGGGAGTGATGAAGAGAAGACGCTATGGACTGGTAGCGAACAAGATGATGATGATGATATTCCTACAGAAGCCTACCCTAATGAAAGCAGTGATAAGCATATAGATAAACTGTTTGAGTTTGATGAAATGCCCAAATACCGAACAATCTCCGAGTTATTAAAAGCCGAAAATGAACCAGAAGAGTTGTCCCCAGGAAAGCAAGCTAGGAAACTTGCAGTTGAGAATGCTTTGAAAAAATTGAAGAAAGGACCAGACGGGCGTTACACTAACGTGTGGGAGGTCATGAGTGATATAGACATTCTAATTGGAGCATTTGAGAATATTGTTTCAGGACCGGAATATGCAGAACTTAGACAAGGAGGGCCCAAGAAATTGAACATCCAGTTTTTCAAGGACATACAAGCACGTATGAGAGATCCAAATTATAAGTTCTCGCCCGAGTTAAAGCTGAAACCGAAGAGCAAATTAGTTTCAAGAAAGAAGTGGCAGAAGGCACAATCTAGACGGAGAAAAGCACAAAAGCGTTAAGTTGTAATTGCTCAATTCCTTTCTACAAGTTCAAAAGTGTGTAAATTGCTTGTCCCAGGGGATTGTGCTTTTTAATGGTTTTTATATTATCTGTGATTTGGCTAGCCTCCAATGTTTTACAATCATTCAGTCCATGCATCTGAGGAGTTTTTCTCGATTCCTTCATGACCATGCATACTGATGCCCACTTTTAGGTGTAAAAGATTTAAGTGGAAAGGACTCTTACTCATAACAATATCTTACCATAATCAACTATTAAGAAGACAGCATCGTTTATACAGAGTTCGCTAAACACTTGCTCACGTAGTGAAGCCACTTCTAATGACCCCTGGGACTCTAGTCTTAGTAGAAATGGTCGGTAACAGGAACTAGAGAAGATGTGCGATTCATCATGACATTGTCAATGGTGCTTGTATCTTGCATGTAGGCGTTCATCATCTCGTATGGGGGATAATTGTAGTAGTACACCTGCCCATTGGCTATTCTCATAGATGATGGATGACCATACTCGAACGTTGGTGACTCCGTAGGAATGTCTTGATACCCACCCAATTCTTGGCCTCCGAAGCCAGCAAAGCTGGAATCATTGCCACGAAAATCTGCAACACCCCCCAAAGGTATAGTGTTGTAATCCAATTCGTCATGATGACCAACTGTGTCTCCATCCACTCCTATGTTTCCATTTTGCATTGCAGCTATCAAATGTTGATTTAATCCACCTGCCATAACCTTGTTGCCTCTGTGATGAGCATACCATTGAGGTCCCCATTCATCATCTTCTGTGCCAAAGGAGGGCAACATGTGCTGATTTTTGGTGGCACTCAGGCCATCCATCAGATGTTGGGTTTGGTCCTGGTTATTATCATCGTTGTCTAATCCTGGGTGCTTCTCGTAGGAAATTGGAGACCAAAGCTCTGCATGTTTACCAGATTTGTGCAGCTTATTTATCAAAGTGGAAGAATCCACGCAACCTGTGACAGTGACCTTCTGCTCTTCTGCGTCTATACTTACTTGATAAACACCTGTATGCAGTAGCAAATAATAAATAGAAAGATCAACAATTCAATGGAAGTTTTCTATTTGCTTGGACAAAGGAGTTGTATATCTTTATTGCATATTCAATTCAACTAAAGACACTACTGCTCACTCGGACAAATATAACTAGAAATCGAATGTCCAAGGAGAGATTCTTGAGGCCTCAAAGGACAGAAAGAATACAGGTATCAACAGCAATGAAGACAATGATGCCGAGTAATCATTCTCAGTGCCATTGGATTCTTGTTTCAAGTATAATGTATCTCCATTTTAATATTTTTGCTGACTGGATAACGCATTGTGATCGTTTTTTTAATTCAGAAAAGAACGAAAGTGAACGATAATTAATGAAAATGATATTGTAAAGTCCCAAAGATTGCGGATATTGAAGTTAGTACCTCCAACTCTTTGGAGGAGTTTCTTCACTTTGTGAATGCACCCTTGACAATTCATGTGCACTTTGAGAACACAAGTCTGTAAAAAGAGAGAAGTGAATCAAACTCAACGAAAAACGAAGCAAAAGTTAACAACTATTGGGAAGTTAAGGCAAAAGAACAAGGACTCGAGATAGGTACCTCAATCTCTAAGAACTCGAACTCATCTGTTGACATTTTTGACGGTGCTGGTTGCTTAAAGTGAAGGTGGCCTTTTTCCTCCTGTGTACCCCTACTTTCTTGATTCTCTACTGTTTGTCTTTACTATTTATAGAACTCACTGGTAGATTGGATTTCAGGTAAATCAATCGAATCAGGGTGCAGGCAAACACAGGGCCCCCCAGATAAAATCGCGGATACACACAGAGATAGAGTTTGAAAAGTACAGATGGTGATTTGACATGGTCAGAACTTGACACTTCGACTGGCATACACCTTGTGCCTGCCAAACAAGAACACAATTTTCTCGTGATGGTCGCATGGTTTACATGTAGGAGTTACGAACGTCAGTCCAGTTGTTCCTTCCTTGGTCACAACTCAAAATATCACTTCACTGGCAATTATACAAGTTTAACTACTGTATCAAACGTACTGCGTTTTTTCTTTTGTTCTTTGAGGACTTGAAGCAACTGAAATAGTTTTGAGGATGTTTCTTCCCGTCAACTTGCGCAATCTTTAATCGTTATAGTTGGATTCACCAACCACAGCTGAAAACTGATGTGATATGAGTTTAAACAATGAAATAAATGAACACAAAAAGAATCGAAGGGCGTTCATGTAAACAGGACGGTGTTTTGGATTGTTGTTTACTTTGTTAACACAATAGCATTCCACATGTTTTAAAAAGTTATAAACAGTGTCTTTTTCACTGCATCAACTGCGATCCAAATTGAGGGACATCAAGCTTTGGGGGTGAACATCAAAGAAGGGTGTCCCAAAAGCTATGTTGGTAACAGCCCAGAATGATAATTTTATCTCCCGTTAATGGGAAAGGTAGGCATTCCAAGCAAATTTGTTATTCAGAACCTTGTATTATTTGAGTGGATTAAAGCCCGGCTTCTAGATATAGGTTAAGCCTGACACGCCCCACATAGTTTCACATCTTTATGGTTTCTAATGCAGCCAAAGAAAAAGGATCTCAGAAGAGGAAGAAAAAGAAGGGTGATATACAAGGAAATGGAACTAAAAATAAAGAGTTGAATGCCAAATATAGGAAGGAGCTGTTCGTGTGAAGGCTCACCGCGTCCAGTCAATACAACCACCTTTTTGAGTGTGAAATCAAGATGGCCACATCCACCTGTTGCTTTACCATAGGTTTGGTGAGATCAGCATTTGAAAAATATAAACATGCACTTGAAGACTTAAAGGTCCCTAGCCCTGCGCACAAGACTTGTTCGCCAGGATCCTGCCCCTACACTTACTCCAGCAACCATGACAACAGCTGTGGCGTGGAAGAAGGGCGTGCTATCAAGAAAAAGAAGAAAGGAGATGACTGGGTGACTAACTACAAGTGGAATTAAGCTTCCATGGCAATTCCCTAGAAGCTACTATGTAGAAAATAAGCAGTTTAGAATGCCTAAAAAATGACATCACCTACAAGAGGGCTCTTTGGTGATATTTTAATACAAGAACTTTGGTTTGCATTCATATATCCAATATAATATCTTCCACACTATCTTTTGTGTCTTTCCTGTAGCCTCATTTTTCTTCTTGGTATCAGAGTGGGAACAATCTCTGTGTCTCACTCTTATAATGTCTCAACCTACTCTTCATATATATCCTTTTCTAAACATTGTGAATGGCAATAATTATATCACCCTTAAACTTTCAAAGGGCAACTACCTTCCATGGTTGACTCATATTAAGTTTCTCATCAAATCCAAAAACTTATTAGGTTTCTCACAAGCTTAACACCATGCTCCTTTGCCATTCAACTTATCGACGAAAAGGAAGAACTAAATCCTAACTTTGATGCATGGCTACAAAGTGATGCTTTGGTTAAATCTTGGATTATCAACGTACTCTCTAAGGAGGCCCTTGGGCATATTTTTTATCTTAATACCTCAGCTTAAGTATAAAATGCTCTTATGAACCACTTCACTCAATGAACAAAAGCATGTGAGTTTGATCTCTGATCTTAGCTCCATAATCTTCATAATGAAGGCAATAACCTTGTAGAATTTCTCTCAAATTTCAAAGGGCTCCTTAATTAACTTAGCTTTATTGGAAAGCCTCTTTCTAACTCACCCAAAACCTTTTGTCTACTACAGAACTTGGGTTAGGAAGATGAATCCTTCAAGATTGCCATGTTCCATCCACCAATACCACAATTCTGTGATGTTGTATCTCAACTACAAGCCTTTGAATCAAAGCTCAATTGTTATGCCTCTCTTAACATAACCACTCCAAATGATACTATGATCTTCATTGCAATAAAAAGATTAATTAGTTAGGTTACTTGCTGAATTTATGATATAAGAAGACGCTTTAAAGTCAACAACCAATCTAAGTTAATGAATTTAGTGATTGGAAGTACTGCTAGAGCCTTGGGTGTGCCATCAATTTGGAAGGTGTGGTTAAACCTTCTCTAGCATTCAAGGACTATATGACCCCTTTTGCCATAGATTTGACAAGTGGTTAGAGGACAGTTATCAATGGTAAAGGGATTAGCTAGCTTTCTTGAGACATCCTGGAGGATGGGTTTATTTGGTTGAAAGCAGTAGATTTGTGTTGAGAGATTGAAGTCCTTTCCTTGGGAGTTAAAAGCGGTTATGGTTCTTCTTTCATGTTGCTAGATTTAGCAAGTAACCTAACTAATTGATCTTCTTATTGTGTTGCATAGTGAAGACCATGATATCATTTGGAGTGGCTATGTTACAAGATGCATAGCTATTAAGCCTTGATTCAAAGGCTTGTAGTTGAGATACAATATCATTGAATCGTGGTATTGGTGGATGAAACATGACAGTCTTGAAGGATTTATATTCTTGACCTAGGCTTTCCAGTAGATGAAAGGTTTTGGATAGGGTCAAAAAGAGGTTTTCTAATAGAGTTAAGTTGATTGAGAAGCCCATTTAAGTTTAAGAGAAACCCTACAAGGTTATTGCCTTCTTTGGGAAGATTATGGAGTTGAGATAAGAGATCAAACTCACATGCTTTTATTCATTGAGTGAAGTGGTTTGCAAGAGTACTTCAGACTTGAGTTAAGGTATCAAGCTGAAATATTTGTCCAAGGACCTCCTTAAAGAGTTTGCTGACAATTCGTGATTTGACCAAGGCATCACTATATAGCCAAGCATCAAGGCTAGGATTTTGTTCTTCCTTTTCATTGATAAATTGAATGGCAAAAGGGTGTGGTGTTGAACCTGTGGGAAACCTAATAAATTTATGGGTTTTGATGAAAGACTTAATTTAAGTCATCCATGGTAGGTAGCTGCACTTTGAGAGTTTGAGGGTGAAAAAATTATTAATGCTCAGAGTGTTTGGAAAAGGATATGTTTAGGGAATAGGTTGAGACATTATGAGAGTGAGACATAGAGGGGAATTGTTCCTACTCTACTACCAAGAAGAAAAATGAGACTAGAGGGAAGACATAAAAGATAGCACGGAAGATATTGTGTTGGATATATGAATGCAAACGAAAGTTCATGTATTATAATATCACCAAAAGGCCCACGTAACTACTTGTAGGTGATGCCAGTTTATAGGCATTCTAAACCACTTATTTTCTACATGGTAGTTTCTAGGAAATTCTCATGGATGCTTCGTTCCACTTGTACTTAATCACCCAGTCTTCTCCTTCTTTTTCTTGATAGCACGCCCTTCTTCCACGCCATACACCTCATAGCTGTTGTCATGGTTGCTGGAGTAAGTGTAGGGACAGGATCCTGGTGAACGAGTCTTGTGCGTGGGGCTAGGAACTTTTGAGTCTTCAAGTGCACGTCTATATTTCTCAAATGTTGATCTAACGGAACCTATGGTAAAGCAAAAGCTGGATGTGGCCTTCTTAATTTCACACTGCAAAGGTGGTTGTTTTGATTGGATACGGTAAGCCTTCGCACAAACATCTCCTTCCTGCAACATTTGAATTTCTTTCCTTTTCACACATGCATAGACAAGTATCACGGGCTCCACAACATGAGACTGATTTGTGTACACTAGAAGCTCTTTCACTTTCACAGTAGCACGCGCAGGTGCTTGACGAGTGGTCACATGCAGAGCTTAGGACTTTGCATGCACAGTTCGCAGTGCTGTCTTTGCATGTTGGGATGTGTGGGTAGGGGGTGTGTTCAAAGAGGATGAGGGGGTGTATTTTACATTTTACATAGAAAGATAGATGATAATCGTCCCAAATCCTTTGCATTTGCATTAGAAAATTTAGAAAGGAACAAGCTACTAAAGCAGCTTTGAGAATTTGGATTCTGTAACGTGCCTATTGCACATTACTCTCGGTTCGGTCGTCCATGGCAAGAAAAGAAAAAAAGGCAGTCGGCACCTTCGGATTTTTTTTTTTTTTGGGAAAAAAGGGTTCCCTTGCGGGGGGCATCCTCCCTATGCACGAGGCTTGAGAGGCCATCAGAAGGGACAACTACTCGCTTAGGGAATAGAAAAGGCTTCAATTGGATAAAGGGGAACTTCTTCCTTCCATCGTTACCTTCAAGGGCCAAATGCGTACATATTTTGGGCCTAAACTACTTTCCTACCTAAGTTATGGTGGGGCTAAACTACTTTCTATGGTAACTTTTTAAACCATTTTAAAATAAATGATCTGCAAAAGAAATATTTCTTGGGGTTGTGTAAACTCCAACATTTGTGCTAGGCCTACGGATTTAGGCACACAACAGTTGCCTCCCTTTTAGAAAAAGGTTGTAGGTGCCCACAAAGGGTGTGGGTGGGGGCTCCCATTCGCACTATTGGTTTCATCTTGTAGCCTCCGTCTGCTCCATCATCTCTTTCAGCACAATAAAAGTGCCACCAAGTCTACATTAAGACATCTCTTTCAGCACTATTGGAAGAAGTATACGAGTGTTGTAACTTCACAGTACTTATACTAATTCCTTTTGAAGAAACAATGAAGAAAGAAGAACGGGTTAGAGTTATGAAGGAAGTAATAAGAACAATAAATGAAAATCAAACTTGGAGTCTAACTGATCTCCCACAAGGCAAGTCTGCAATAGGGATAAAATGGATATACAAAATAAAAAAGGATGAAGGAAAAATTCTGAGACACAGGGGAAGGCTAATGGTAAGAGGGTTCACATAGATAGTAAGAGTTGATTACACAGAAACCTTTGCCTTAGTAGCAAGGGTTGAGACCATCCAAGTATTGGTTGTAATAGCACCTCAACTGTTGTGGAAAGTCTACCAACTAGATCTCAAAGCTACCTTTTTCAATGAAGAGATTAAGGAAGAAGTTTATTTTGAGCAGCTGGAGGGTTTGTGGTGAAAGGAAAAGAAAGCGAAGTGTTGAAGCTATGCAAAGCTCTCTATAAGCCGAAACAAGCCTTTTGAGCCTAGTATAATAAAAATACAAGTTTTTTTTGGAGAACTAATTCACAAGGAGTCCTAACGAGACAACCCTTTTCATAGGAAAAAAAAGGTAAACTAGCTCTCATTTTCCCACTATATGTAGATGACCTCATATTTACTAGAAGTTATCCTCAGTTTTGAGACTGATACGGTGAGTGCATTTGAGATGAATAGAATGGGACTAATAAATTATTTCCAAAGAAGCGGGGTCCATCAAAGTAGGAGGGGAATTTTACTCTCCCAATTTCAAGTTCTAGAGAAGTTGAATAAGTATCATATGATAGGCTGCAAGTCAATCAACACTCCACTGGCCCCCGAAACAAGAAAAATTAACGGTAGATGATGGGTTTAGAAAGATTGATAGTGCTGTGTTTAAAAGCATGATTGGAGGTCTTCTTTACTTGATTGCCATAAGACCAATATATTGTGTGCAGTAAGCTTGTTTTCATAGTTTATGCAAACCCCTAGTCGAGTGCATTTGAGTAAAACCAAAAAAAAAAGATTAAGATATCTTCAAAGAACATATCTAGGTTTGCTGTATAAACTTAAAGAAAATTTTGAACCCATAGCCTTTACCAATAGTGCTTGGGTGAGTTCATAAATGACTCAATAGGTACTTACAGGATACGTATTTAAGATAGGATCAGCTGCCTTCTCATGACAGTCAAGAAATAGAATTCAAGGGCATCATCCTCAACCGAGACTGAGCATGTGGTTGCTGTGGGTGCTGCCAGCTAGTGTATTTGGTTGAAGAAGACGATGCAAGAAATTGGATTCCCTTAAGATATATGTACGAAAAGATATGAAACCCCCTTGGAGTCATGGTGAACTCTATTAAGGGGAGGTGTTACACATAATAGAAGTTCTTGTGCCTTTAAGCTAACGTAGAGGAGTTTTTGATAAATTTTGGGAGAACTCATTCCACACGTTTCAAAGAAAGTAGAAGCATGAGAAGCCTGACAATTCATCCCCTTTAGTAGGTTGCTTAGGAAAGCAAATCTCACAGACTGAAACCTCTTAGAAGCTCAAATGAGAAAGCATGGGAAGCAAAGCACAGGAAAACAGTAGAGACCAAGTCGAAGACTTTTTGAAGAAAGTGGGGTGTTGAACTATCAACTTGAAGGCTGTATAAGTATTTAATTTGTATTTTATTTCTTGAATCACATTTTATGCATCTTAGACTCGAACTCATTATCAATTTATTGGCTAAGCTTTTGGCAAGTATTCTGTTTAGTGAGTTAGAAGTGTCTTCTATTTTCTCTACACTGTTGTGAGTTTTCTTTGTAGAATCTGCTATATCCAGAGGTTCTGTAGGTCTCAAAAACTCTTATAATAGTTTCTCAGTCTTAAATTTATCATTGAAGGGACTGGTGCAATGTTTGCTTTAATCTTCGTCTGGGAAAGCCCATGAGAATCGGACAGAGGTATGAGATTCCAGCAGTTAAACTTCACCATTGAAAAAGATCTTGCAGCTTTATGTTGAAGAGACTAAAAGTACACATTAGCTGGATCTAACGAAGTTCTTTCTTTAATCATAACAGTGAAATGAAAAGAGGGCAATGATTTCTTTCATCACTCACTTTTTCTCGCTAGAGAGAGAGGTTCCAGGACACTGAATGCACTTTCGGTGGGCCAAAAAGAACAATGGAAACATAGGCTTGGAAAATGAAAGAAAAGTTTGCTGGCCCAAAGCACTGGAAGGTCATACTTTTGGGATTCGAAAAATGAATTAATTCCTGCAGTATTCCAAAAGAGAAAGAAAGCAAAGGGCAAAAAAAAAGAAAGAAAGAAGGATCCACAGCATCAACATTATTGGAGAGAAGTAACTTGTAATCTCCCATTTGTACCGCTGATATGTGGCCACGTAGAAATCATGAGATATTCACGTGGATTCTACACATTGGACGGTCCAAATCCTTGCGTTCAAATCACAAGGAATGGACGAAGAACGTTTAGCTTCAAACCTGCTACAAAGTTCAATGCCACGGTAACGACAAGACCGCCTCCAACCTTTCCAGGGAGTGTATATCTCAATGTTCTGAGTCTCTTTAAGTGATCTTTTGTATTTACCCATAAAGAGAAGAAGAGAAGTTGACGAGGGTTTCATCAATGTCGTTTAAAAGTGCGACAAATAGCAGTCTCTCCTTTATCAAAACATAACTCTTCGCAACCCGTGCAGGCGTGCTGCAACATCACTGAAGTTTTCAGGAAATCTTTGGTTAATAGACCAAGACAGGCAGGACACATACCCCACTTTGATATCAATTAAAAATTAAAAAGGTCAACTAAAATATAAAATTGTACAATAATAAGTTATCAACAAAAATTTATAAGGCCAAATTCTCCTATCGTCTTATCTAACATGAGACTAGATATTTCAACACTCTAATGAAATTTTGTAACTTCTAGCTTTGACTTTTAAGGATAAGCATTCTCGAATATCCGTTACGTTGTATCTTCATTGTTCAGATATCTTCTGCGCTCCTGACATGGGCAAAGACCACAGGGTTATCTGTCATAAAACATGTCATGAAGATAATGCTGAAACGCTCTCTCTCGATGCAGTAAAAGCTTCTTGCAGATAACCAAAAAGCCCCTGCTTTAATCAACTCTTGTATCATCGAAACACACCAGGACGAACTTGTAAAGAAACGGTTAAAGTGCTAGGTTGATGGTAATCCTGCTGAAAGGATGATACGCTAGCCCGTTTATTCAGCTTTCATTTGTAACGTACATCAAAAGAAGATATATGGCTGTGCAGAAACTTGTCTCCTAGCTAATGGACTTAACTTTGTGCAACTCTTTGGATTTGTCCGTTTAAAAACCAGTTTGAATGTAAGTTTGGACTAGCTTTTTGAGTCCAATTTTCCCTAATGAAACTTTTTAAAAATCCTAGATGACCTTCTTTTTAGGCCTTCTTGAAATAACAATTATGTTGAGGGAATTCAACAAGACACATTACTCAGATATAGATTGAACACACAATTATAGAAATGCATACACTTAAATATGACAAATTTAAAAGATTTAGACTAACAAAATATCTTACATCTTTTGTAATCACTTTTGATTATATTTTTTCATATTCTTTTTTGTCTTTATAAATTCTTTCTTCAACCAAAATATATGAAATGGATTTGTTGATTCATTAGTCAACAATATTCATTATTGAATAATATTTTCTAAAACTTCTTATGTTATTATGTTAATTCGAGAATTAACAAGATGTTAGTTCCTTAACTTTAGTATTTAAAGTGAACCAGCAAATTCGAAGAAGATTTTACAACTGATGTAGCGAGGGACTTGCCCACTTCACTACTAATCCCATTTTTACCTCATGACATGTCGGTAAGAAAGGCAACAGGATTGGTGTCCGTTCCTTTATTGTGGATCTTTATTGATGGGAGGTTTCGGATCTTGCATAATTATGTTAACTTCTTTGTCAAAGATAGGGAGATCTAATTATCTCATCTTTTGGTCAAAGAAACCCCCCATTAAGGACCGATCGACGGCAGTGCTTTGTTTGATAATTTATTTTTCTCAATGGTGACTGATAAACAAATAAAAATCACATTCTGTGGGCTAGGATCCCAAGACAGAACCACTTGTTTAACCGTAATCATATCGGAGAGCAATAAAACATATAGATGTTTGAGTAATGGGTGCATCTTTATCTCAGAGAAGGCACCAAAGGGTGCCGAAAAGGTCTAGAAAGTCACTACTTAATAGAAGTTTCTTTCATTATCACCACAAACTCTAAGCCAGGGGTGGTGCTCCCAGCAATCATTCCCTCCTTTGGCCTTACGTGATTAAATTAATAAACCTGTCGATTCATTATTATCCTGTAATTATTACTCCTGCCTGCGACACGCAAAAGATGGGCCAACGACGCTGAAAAGATGGTTAACTTTACAATTTATACAGGTTATGATTGGTATAAGACAGCCAAGAAAATACATATCCAAGAGTATGAAGTCTTGTGAATGAATAAAAGCTTGTTTGTTTTTGTTCGCAGTAACAATAAATATTAAGTTGGGATAAGATCAGATCCACGCGAATGTTGGTAGATGATCACCATCATCATTTTGAAATTGAGTGCTATGTCATGCCATTAACACTAAAGCCATAACTTAGGGACATGGCGTTGAAAAATGGCGACTATGTAGGCAATCAGTAGTAGTCCTTATTTGACTTCCTCCTGATTTCAAGGGTGAAATTTTGTAATGGAAGCATACAGAAGACGTTGTAAGGGAGGCATTTGTATAATTGCAGGCACGCAGTTCATAAAGCTTAACTAGGATATGTAATGAACGACTTTATAGTCTAATGATATTTCTTTTCCAATATAAAGATCGTAGATTAAAGTTGGAATGATTATGAACCCTTTTGATCGATATCAACTATGCAAAAGCGGACCATAGCTACAAGCGGGTCAACTTTTTGATTTTCAAACTGATTATGTATAACTAGTTGTCTAGTTGAGAAGACAGAATCTGGGGACAAACCTTATTGACCATTCTCAATGATGAGATGGCCAAACCGATGGACATTCAAGAAAATGGACAAGTTCTAGCAGAATCCACACTAAATGCGTATATAACCAAGCAACTTCAACTCTCCACAAATGTTCAGGATTCCAAGAATGGTCCACACACCCAGCTAGTTCAAGACATAACTTGAAGAATAAGCATTGTTGTTTACGCCTGGAGCTCCTTGGAACACTGCTTTAAATATTCCAAAATAAAGGCATTTCTAGTGACAGTAACTATTGTTATATTACCTAAATGGCATCCAGTTGGAAGTAACAATCGTTAAATCATTATTCCCTCTGTTTGTGGAACGAGAATCCTATTCTTCCGTGAGTCCTAAGGAAACCCAGGATGCACTTGAGAATTTGATTGAGATGGAAACAACCTTAACATGCTTGTCATTATAGCAAATTTGCTGTAAATGAGAATGCGTATGTCAAAAATATAGTGTATTTATGTTTCGACGAAGCAAAGCCAACTGTAATAAGCTTCGGGAAGCCTTAATAAGTACATAGTTGAGTTCCCAGATCATGAAATCTCAGATACCTACTGTTAACAAAGAAATACATCGCTGTCTCGGACATACTTGGGAGAAAAGTAGTCGGAGGTTCTTGTCTAGAAGAACCCAGTTTCCATTTCGTTTTCAGAAACTCATTACATGATGGAACATGCGTTCACGTTGTCATCACTGAAGAGGGTGACAATGTTGTCCTCTGGTGCGTTTGAGGATTGATAAGCTTGCACGACGTTCCGAACGTAGCCGGAGGGTGCCCGTTTATCGTAGGCTCCAGGTGCGTAGGGATAGTGTACGAGATGTTGAGGGATGTAAGGCCAAAATTCAGCTCGCTTTCCTGTGCTCTTTACTCTCTTCAGCACCTTGTTTGGTTCAACATAACCACTCACTGTTACTCGGCTCTGCTTACGGTTCACCTCCACCGACTTTACACCTAAATGGAATATTGAAGGAAGCAGCTAGAAGTGAATAATAAGATTGCCAAAAAGAAAACAACATCTAATTTGAGTCCGACGAATCAAACTCAGAAGTTTCCCAAGGAATGTTTCACTTTTCTCATCTTTTAAACCCAACATGAAATAAGAAACTCCGGGAGAATTAACCACCGAAAGAGTGAGTTAACTGATATGATTTTCTAATAGAGAATATAAATTTGAATGTCAGCGAGTACAATGCTTGGAGGCCGGGATTTATTGATTCATATTCATCAGTTTCTTGTCATTACGCTACTGGTAAACTTGGAATCAGATTACGTTTCAAACTCCAAGTGACAATGCGTTACTGTTCCCTATCAATCTTTCTCTTCACTTCAGCTGCTTTTCACTATATTCTTCAGGAGACAGGGATCAGACTTACCCTGATATGGAGTTTCAACTTCTAATTTTCTTCAGTTAAATGGAAAAATAAAAAAGATAAATGCTAGAAGATTTAACAAGAGAGAGACCGCTTATGCGTGTGGTTTGACAGGTGTGACAAAGACCAGACCAGCTGCAACGAAAACTACGTCTATGGCTTAGAAAGAAAATGGCAGATAAATGCTTAAACCAGCTTGCAAAACAAGAATTGTGGAAGCCCGAGGTCAAAGGGTGGTGATGAAGTAACTCTAATGCTTATCCGCTCTTGGATTTACGCTTCTCACGTGTCTTACATTCACCAAAAACGGGAGAAAAGGGAGGTTTTGTAACGGTATGGGGCTAAGATTTTGTCTTGCTAGTCTATCTCCCTCTTAACACTCGGCTATCAAAACTAGAACTAAGAAAAGAAGGAAAAAGGTTTAAAAGTTTGAAAACGATAATGGCTTTTCTGAAAGGCCACGACAGATCTACTTGTTTCCGGTTTTGATATTTGTAAATCACCACCTAAAAGATGCTATTGTTTTTCTCTCGTGAATGCTGCTATATTCAAGGTTGCTTCTCTGTTATGCCGCCGTTTTACAATCAAGGGACAACACAAAGCTTCAATAGCAGGGAAAAAGAAACTAGACAAACACACAGCTTCAGAATGCACCTCTCATGGTGGTAACGGCATGTTTGACTCTCCTTTCACAGCCATCACAGTCCATTTTGACCTTGATCTCCACTGTCTGAGAAGGAAAATAGAAACCATCCTTAGCTTGAAGAACCAGGACAAAAGAAGAGAACATAGGACGGCTACATAGAAAGACAGCAAAACATCAAAGGGATGGAGAGGTCAGTGAGTTGGTATTATACACCTGCATTGCTTTGCGCTTGCTCCTTGTGCTGGTGACAGTGCAAAAGTTGGAGAGGTAATCAAGAGCACCCATTTGTTTCTCTTTACAAGAAAGCAAATATGAGAGAGAGGTATGATACACAGCAAAGACTTGCCAATATGAAAGAGAGGTATGTTGCACAGCAAAGACTTTGGTATTTATATAAGAGAAGAAGCCGCGTTTTACATTTTAAAAGGAAATGAAACAGAGAATGGTCTTGAGAATCCAGCGCGCTTTTGGGTTTGCCTCTTTTTCATAGTGAGGTTGATGAAAAAATATTCGTAAAGAGCTCTTTTGTTTACTTTAGCCTCTATTCAATAAGAGTGTGGCTTTGCTTTCCAACTATTTGAGTACAAGAAAGTTACATATATAAGATTGTGTAAACCAATGGAAAGAATTTTGAAACTATCCTCTAAACTCATAAACTTTATGTTAATGCGTTGTGGGCATATGATCAGATCCAAATTTTGATTTAGAAGTGTTTTGACTTTATTCTAGCATGGGCATCGCGTATGCCAAAGGCTAATTTTAGTCGTCTATAAGCTCTATGATTCGCAGTCACTGAATCTTGAAAGTTCAAAGAAGCTCCTAGAGTGATGCCCTCAAATTCCCAAAAGAGAACCTCCTGAATAATGGCTACCACTCAAATTCTGAATTACTTTGCTGACCATATATGCTCCAACAACAAAGCATCGTTTCCCGGCAGAGTTAGGTCGATGAAGGCCAACAAAGTTTATGGGCACCTTAGAACTTTTCACCCATTTCTTTCACTTCATTCGTTAAATAAATGTGATTAGTGAATCACTACAGAAAAGGTTGTTTCACTGTCTTCTGCTTCTAATTTGCTTCATTAAGAAAAAGAGAACTTAAAAAAAGAAAAAAGTAAGATCTCAGTGAATGATACCGACCACACAAAGCTCTGTATTTGACCAGAAAATCTATTACCTCTGTCACGAGTGTCATACGGCTAACAGTGGATGGATGGATGGACGAGATTTAGAAAATACGATAAAGACTGCCAGAATTTCGGCATGGAAACAAGCAAAAGGCTACATCTGTTCTACGGCAAGAACCACTTTGGTGCTTTGTAGTAGAAACGCGGCATCCATGCCCGCTTATCAGGGCCATAATTGAGATGTTGGATTGACCCACCAGTGGACCAGAACTAAACAGTTTTATAGATGAAGTGATGGAGGATACTGGATGTCCAATAATGATAATGCAACATAGACAACTAGAAAGGTGATCTGCCAGATCAATGCACCGAGTAGTTCAAGAACTCGATGCTTAAAGATGCATTATAGTAGCTGCATTAATGAGGAAGTGAGTTGCTAAAGTACCAAAGATTCTGTCTTTGGAAGTTGTGTTGGGTAGGTGGTAACATTCAATGTAATTTTTTATCATTCCACTTGGGCGAATTACGAGTACAGCCAACACTGAAACTCATTTTCAAGTGAACTGCGTCATGAATATCAAAGAATGTTTTGCCTTGTGTTAGCTGGATTCATTCGATTATTGAAAGTCTTTGTGTTGGCTACATGAATTAAAAACAATGACAACAGAATAAAAATATAAGATGACAGAAAAATAATGACTCAAATTTTCCTAACTTGAACCTCATCCTGAATCTTAAATGCCGCCCAAATGAAATAATCCCACTGTCATAACCTTTTCAGCTGTTGACCTCGCACGCCATTCCAAAAGGCTGCAGGATTGACTACCTTCTTCCCAGGGAGTTGAAGTTCCAAAACCTAGTGGTGGAAGTACCAAGTTGAAGTTTCAAAATCAGAAGTCATAAAGGATGACAAGTATGCATTTGTTATGTAAAAGCTGTCAACAAAATATTCACTTTTGCTTGAAATGTTTTTTGTTTGACTGTGCAACCATAAATATTGCAGACTGACTGTGAACAGTATGTTCATGGGAAACATGTTGGTATTGGCTTTTTGTTTGTATATACACAGGCATATAGCGCAAAAAAACATTCCATATATTAAGCTTGAGGACGAAACACAAGTCCGGTACATTCTTGGTAGACCAAAACACATCACCTAACAATTTTTTATATGCCAAATGACACTCAATGAGACGAAGAAAAGAAAGAAAACATACTAATTTGCCAACCAAACAATCAAAGTGATAAAAAAAATGAAAAAAAGTAAAAATAAATAGGAACCCAACAATATGCCAGAAAGTGCGAAGCAAAGAAGCAAACCTCAAGGGCTGTGCATCCTGCACATGGGAATACCAACGCACCCTCAACAAAAGTAATGTCATCAGCTTCATTGCCCTGAATATATCCACGACTGCAAACTCTCGTTGTTATAATTTTAAGCTCTAGAATATTCTGATGACCATTTTTCTTGTCCATTACAACAACCTTAGCTCGGGTTCCAGGCCACCCTGCAAATGCACGAACCTGGGGAGGTTGTATGTCATGACTGCACGGGTGGAATCGAGAAGAGGAAAGAGATTACCTTATTATGTAGGACTAGTGCTTCTTCGTCAAAAGATAGCCACGACTCTTCAGGACTTATCTGCATAAAGCAGGAACACCTAAATCTGGTGATCTTTTACCCATTGAATGTATGGCCAACTTAATATGATGAAGAGGTACATCGAATATACAATCGTACCTTTGGAGCTAATGTAGCTTTGGAGTCATCCTGGGGTTGTGCTTTAACCCAAGCTGATCCATCAAATATAGAAGGAAGTTCACGGATGAGAAGTTTAGATCCTGCATAATTCAAGAGTAGACAGATTCATCGATAAAGCAACAGAACCAATGCATACCTTTAATTGGCAAGTAAAATTCTCTATAACCAAATAGTGGCACATGATTTATTCACTGAAGAACTTATACTGGACACGAGTACCAGGAAACAAGTTTATGATGATCAAATTCGAATGGCTGAAGCAGGTATCCAAAGTGTCAGAAAGAAAAACCAATGAAGTGGGAGTGTCTGAGTTGAAAAGAGTATTCCTCACCTTTTTTTTTTTTTTTTTCTCTTATTCAAAACCGTGCATGAGATTCATCTTGCATGGCTCCTAAGTGATAAAAGAAACAAGAACTCGTCTTCTCTCTTTTTGATGTTAATAGAGATGGCTACCTTTGTAGCCTCGATTTTACAAGTTCCTGAAGAGAGCTGAATGAGTGGGACCAGGAAAAGCTGCATTCCAGGGAGGCAAGCTACTTGTTTGGTCGAAATGGGGTTATGCTGCGTGGACTAAAGTATCATCTTATCATAGGTGCACGCTTACTTTTATTCTTTGACCTTGCTTATTTGTTAAGACTGCTATCGTTAACCAAAATCTATTGCAGCCTTCATATAGCAAACCTCATAACTATTACTTAGAAAGCAACTTTGAGGTTCATAGAAGCATGGTCTTAGGACACCTAAGGTGGTGAAACTTCATGCCATTTGTGCCTATTACCATTTTTATTACATTCTGATTCAGTAGGTACACCTCCTATATTGCCCACAGTAACTATCTCTCTCTGTCCTGACATGCAAACTGACCAACCTTGCACTGAGGGGTTGAGACCTTTTTGATAGCAAAAGCCTAAAGCAGTATTTCACATTAACCAAGCTGGAAGCCACCCTCTTAGAAGGAAAAGGTACAAAATCTGGAAGGGCCCCCCATCATCACTAGAGATGAAATTCTGAGACATATGGGAAGCTGAAATGGTTTACTCTAAGAGGGGTAATCTTGGTGTTCGCTAGGATAAGAGCTTTTCATTACCATTTGTTTTAGGCATCACCAAAGCTACTGGGAAGGTTTTCATTCCAATACCTTTCAAACAAATGACACTGGTCATAGTGAATCCTTCTTCTACACCCTTAAATAGTTGGAAGCTGTACTACATTTTTATTCTCATTGATCGTATTGAAAGTGAATATGTCTATTCTACTTTCAAACTGCACCGGCTGGACTCACTAAAATTGCACCAACTGGACTCTTCTTGGATTTAACTTTTCCTTGATTGGACAAAAGGAAAGTTAATGATACAAGCCAGGCACTTAGGGAACTCCTATAGGAGGTTAAATTTTCAAATTGCACCAGCTGTTATGACCAGAAAACTGATCCTTTCAACCAGTTCTCCAGGCAATGCAAATTCTTCACAGCTTTGATCAATCCCAGATGAGATACCAACTGATTTTTCTTGGTTTCAATTAGTTCCTCTCAGGTGATTTGGTTTTTGGTTTTAAACACAGCTTCCGTTACAACTATAAGCACAAAGTCTATGAGCCAATCATTACGTAGCTCTTTATCATTTTCTCTCACAAGTTATTTTCAGATGCTTTTACTAAGCAAAAGAGAGAGAGAGTATAAGTGATGCTTTATTCTGTGGCAGGCATTGGTAGAAAGTAAAATACCTTCAACGACATTTTGTGTTTCAAAAGTATAATTATACCCCGCTGCTTGGCTCTAAAATTCCTTTTTGTTTGATCATTTGCATCCTAAGGGCCTTTTGGTCTGTAAATATGACAAGAGGATCATCTATGATTCCAGGTGTGGTGGAGCTGTGAATATGCGAGCTCGTGTGGACAAAACAGATTGAGTGGATGGAGATGCAGCACACAATGCTGGTGATCCGATCACTCTAGTTTGGATGTGTTGACCCTGGTAGATGAACAGAGGAGTGTTTCCCAGTCCACAATGCCCATGAGGGCCTGTGCTCAAAAAATGTTCTAGTTTGCGCCTCTCTTCAACATTTCTAATAGAACTTTTACTATGTGTTATATACAAACATAACATTTCAAAACTCTTATGCCCCAACCCCTTAAGGAACATATTTAGATGTGCTGCAAAGAATGCAAACATAGGCATGAATGGATTCTTGAAATTTTACAAATTTTGTAATAGGAAATGTTTAATTACTCTTGTAAAATCTGAATCATTCAACAGGGTAAATTAAGAATATGTAAATACTATATAATAATCTACACATGCATATATAAAACTAGGAATTGAAAATTTTATAAGTGGGAACACAAGTTAAGACTTGAATACAAAAATAAAGTAGCTATAATTAATCAATGGCCTCAATCTGACATATCAGTACTAAATGTAGATACTAACAAGAGACCGCACCTTCAGAAAATAGCAATTCCAGTAAATCGGGTGCCTGTGAACAAAGTACTTAAGGTTAGCCTGAAGGTGCTTGAAGCCTTTCAAAGAAGCAAAAGCGGAAACTATGAGTTTCATCCGGACAAAGAGAGAGAGTTTTTGAATGATTGATAAAAATAACTCCTACAATGCCTCGGCTAAAGATGCACTCAGACTGAAGTGAAATGCAGATACGACTGGTAGATCTTGCCTCCAAATACATGTTACAGTTTGATTGATTCAGGCCCATCCACACCCTTTCAAGTAGTGATTAGCAAAAGTAAGGAGAACATAATCCTTTAACTCAAGAATCTATATGCTCCACATCAATGTGGTAGTTCCAGATAAACCATACCTTAATTTGATCATCAACTTCCAATCTTTCACAGGCAATGACAGGTCCAGCATCAAGTGCACGGACTGTGAATGCCAATGATACTCCTGTTTCTTTAACACCATCCTATTGAGTAAATTTATGCAAGTCACTCTTCACACTTTAGAATGAAGAACTGGTTAAGTACTTAACACAACAAACATCAAAAACCTACAATGACAGAACCTGCAAACCTGCAATGCTCTTTGAACAGGGGCAGCACCACGGTACAGTGGTAGCAGACTAGGGTGAATATTCACTGTCCCTGAGAAAATTAAATTAGAACATTAGTAGTTTTTACAGCAGAACTTTTCAGGTCTAATATGAACATAACTCGAAAAACTAGACTCTAGTATGTTTTACCCAACAAAAGATTGAAGCAGACACAACGCTAGCCATAGTAAGCATGCACGCGTGCAGACACACACTCTCTCTCTCTCACTCGCGTCCACACACACACACACACACACACACACACAACACATACAGATTAATTCCCTGATAAATTATTTAAAGAATTCAACAGTCAGAGCAGTTGAGTGATAATAGATCACCATCGCATATAAGAAGATTTCCTATAATGCCAAAGAAACCTAATCCACATGGTTTGTTTATCAATGCACAAATGAATGAAGCAAGAAACGTCCATCAATATACATACATTCAAGGCTAAAAAAGCATGAGGCTTACAACTCAAATTCAAGATGTACAGAACACATAATCCACAACCCATATGCTTTTTTCTGGAAGTACTGGAGGCATAGACCATAAATTAAACCATCTGACCTTAAAAAGATTGCAAATGGCATATTTATGTGACAAAGAAACATGGTCCTGTTGAAGTTGATGCCATGTCTAACAAAGTAGTAGCACGCACAGTATTTCTCTATCTTGTTAGAGAAAACTACATTTGACTAACCCAATGCTGGAATCTTGAGAAACTTGCTGGGTAAAATATTTCCATATGCTGCTGTAATGCAGAGTTCAGGTTCCAAAGCTTTTAAGGCCGACAAGAACATATCCTGCATATTGAAAGAAAAATGAATCTCTTCAACTAGTATGGCATCTATTCTAGATGAAGTTAAAATGAGAGTCTTATATATATGTGGACATGCTGTTAACGTTAAGGCATTATGTTTGCATGTCACAAGCCCCTGGGTTTGCACGGCAGGAGAAGGGAAGCATTTACCCTTAAATTATAAGTAGGGAGTGTAAAACGTGTATATGAGTGGATACACACACATGCACACATATATGCGTGTGTATACTCTGTCACACGCACATGCCACAGATCCACATACCCATGCACTACATGCAAATGCTCACACACATGTATGTATGAATGGAGACACGCATGCAGCATGGACGCAAGCTTGTGTACAAGTGCATAAATTTTCGTGCAAGGAAATAACCTTTCCTGACTGTAGAAAAGAAAATTACTGTTCATGTTTCCATTCTAGATAAGTGGAAATGAGATTTTTTAAAAAAAAGAAAAGGAATGCATACCATGCAAATATTGATTAGTTTCAGCACAGGATTGTTTCTAGTCTGAAAATGATAACCTTTAAAAGGATTTAGTTTTTTAGTACAACTTCAGTTTGTGATCTGAAAACTTGGGGAGGAAATAAAAACTTCTTTAAAGTTTCAAGTGCCAATTTGCAATCACATTCTTCCTTTTCTGTACAAGAAACCACACGCACCTAAAATTTTGGAATGTAGCAAAAAACCTTAGCCTTGTCTTCTATATAGGTTAGATATTGAAACTCAAGATCGAAAGAAGCACAACTGAATTAGATTGGAAAGAGTATAGAAATAGCAATACTGTCACAAGCACAGAAATTAGCTTACAAGCATCTGCAACAAGAAGAAAATGTAGGTCTAGTCCATGGTTTCACTCAGATACACAAACTCAAACACCCTTATGGGACTAAAGAAGCGGCTTCACCTTCCACCTCTTGTCCATGCAAGGAGGAATTCCGTTGGTTTAAAAGACTTGCCTTGTTTGTTATAAAAGAATCACCCCTTATGCGAACTGCTAATTTCAGGAAAAGAAACCAGGGATTACCTCTCCAGCCTTCTCAGGTGTGAAAATAAGGTCAGAAGAGAAGCCTCTGTCGAGAGCATACTGTGCGACTGGAGAAGGCGTCACCTTTTTACCCCTGCTCCTTCTGGATGGTGGCTGAGTAACAATCGCTGCAACCTAAACCACACCAAATTAGCAATCACTAACGTCAAACTTGCATTTTATACAGCTTAACATTATCATGAAAACAACCCAAATGTTAACATTCCCTGCAACCCTTTGATGGCTCAACAAACTAACTTTTACACGGAGCATTACGCAGTCATGGTCCAATGCTCATTTGGGCAGGCGTCAGATTTAACTAATGGCGCAAATCAAAGACTTACTCATTTGGGCATTGTCGCTATGTCATAGAAAGAGACGCTTCAAACGAGGTTGACCATTTTTGAGCTTCAAAGAAAGAGTCCATTTTTGAGCTTTAGCCATTCATTTTGAACACTATTTTCACTACATTTTACTAACAAATGCACACTGCACTCTTTCCAGGGTACGATTAAAATTAGAGGCCTAATGCGAAAAGATACTAAGATACCAAGGATTAAAAAAAACCCATAAAGTGACCCCAATCGAGTTTAAAGGAAAAACAAATTCCAAGCAATATGACAGAAAAGAAACAGAAAGAACAAAGTCAGTGGATAACAATTGAACGAAATTATGGTCCAATACCTCAAACAAGGAGTCTGGAGAACTAGATGCACTGAGAAGGGCATCAAGGACTGTTGCAGAGACCTACAACAACACCCATTTCATTTGGACATGCCGATACCAGATATAGAGACGATAAAAGAAAAGTGAGAGCGCACCTGAGGAGAGCCCAAGAAGACGAGAGGCTTCCTCCTGGAACAGAAGCTGCGAGTAGCTGAACAAGAAAAACAGATAGAAGAACGGAAACAGAAAAAACGACGAAGCACCAGCGAAAAACTCATTCCTCGGTGTCTCTTTCTCTCTTTTCAACGGCTATTGGAGGTTTTACCTTTGCCTGCCCGGCAACCGTTTAGCTATCTGTGTCCGTCTTATGTTATCTGCTACATCCTCAGTTTCACTGGAATGACCTGTTCAATATGGGAGACCGAGGCGGGTCATGGGGCAGGTTGGGTATGCGCTCTTTCAGCCCACTTCAAAGTTCTAGCATTTGAGAATGAGAATGACCCAGCTCCACCTCTGTAAAACTAAGTGGGTAACATTCAGTTTGCAGGATGCTTGTTGAATACATTTTTAGAGTTTAATACATTTTGCACCATAGGAGAATGTACTCTCAACTCTTTGCAATGCTCATTTTTTATAGCTTTATTTATTTATTTATTTATTTATTTTTATTTTTTTTTACACTAAATATCAAATTTGAGACTTCTTAATTCTAAACCTTATTAGCTCACCATTAAATCGATAAGTGGCTAGTGAAGCAGCTCATCTTGTATTATCTTAAGTTCTTGATAATGCTTTTGATTTTAGAGTTTTAATATCTTCCTTTCAAGAGTTATAAGTTCATTGACAAGTGGCCAATGAAGTAGCTCATCTTGTATCATCACAAGTTCTTGATAATGGTTTTAATTTTAGAATTTTAAATACCTTCCTTTCAAGAGTTTTAAATTCAATATAAAACCGTAAAGAAAAAAAATCTAATTTTGATATCATGTTAGATTTTATAGAGAATAATTTGTATCCAATTTAAAATTTTAAAACATTTAATAAAAAAAGTTATCTTTTTTATAAATTACTTTTTAAGTTTTTTATTTTTTTAATGAGACTGGTCAATTGCAGAATTGTCATAACCAGGTATTGTTCCCAGCATTTTATTGATTAAACAGATGACTTCAAAGGACAAGACACCTACTGATCGCTTCAATCAGCGAGAGTAACGCGAGTAACGAATCTTTGATGACATTACATCCCTTTATCATATTTGGAGCCTAATTCCCTCAAATATACAGAGCTGCAATCTCAGGGTTTTACAATTGGGATGAGAGAGCACCGAAAGGGAAACAGAGAAGGCGAGGGAGAAGAAGTCAAAACCTTCGTAGTCAGCAACTCCTAGTTTTTTATCAGCACCAGAACATAACTACAGTTAACTTGGAAACCTTTCATGGCTCTGTTCTCCTTTGTCAAGGACAATCGGTAAAATCTTCCTTATGATTTCTAAGAGTGTAATTTACAATGTACATTTCCAAGACCCCTGTGGAGAGAGAGAGAGAGAGAGAGAGAGAGAGACTAACTAATCAAGGGTAATCTGCACCAAGCTCTGTAGAATTCCATATGCAAACATCCAAGTTGATATGCCCAGACCTACCAATAAAACGAAATGGAATCAGAAGAAAATCCACTGGGGGACAACCTTCCACTCTTCCTGGAAAAGTCTCTGTCACTGACTTTAATCTCAAGAGCTGCTTCCTCTTCCTGATACAAGATCATACAAGAACCTCTCTTTCGATGAGCTTGGTCCAATACAAGTTATCATGACCGTGTTCCCAATACTTTCAACACCCTTGTTGAGGAGAAATAGAACACCATCCTCCTCTGCTTGAAGAACAAGGAATTTTTCATTGATCCCTAAGGAAACGGCTAGTGGGCTATTATACCTGAAGCGTCTTCCACAGTCCCAATGTTTACTGCTGAAGTGCAGTGACAACTGATCAGACGAGCCAACAAAATTACAGTCTAGAAGCGGGCATGAACATGGAGCATAAGAGCATGTTTCTACATGGTCATTATTCATGTAATCCACGGTTTCATTGCACCCATACTCTTTGTTCTGGCATGGCATTCTGATTAAATCAACAATCACATCGATGTCTCCACAGAGTACATTTTTATTCCCAATAAGAATTGGCATCTCTTCCTGTAGAATCAAATCAACGTAGCCCATTCTTAAAACCATATAAAATAAAATGAACAAATACACTGGAACATTAGCAAAACATAAAACTAAAGCTAACATCCTACTGATAATTCCAAAAACCTGGGATGTTAGTCAATTCCAAATCTACATACTGATGATACTAAACTCCTCAATAAATCTTTCATTTATTTCTCTCTTCTCTCCCCTATACTTTTGAAATATGGAAAGACTTTCTTAAGTGAGGTAAAATACCAGTAGCGGGAGAGCACATAGACTTATGTTCTTATTTAGGAAAAAAGAAGAAATTTTAACAGCAACTCCATCAGCTAGATAATTAGTAATCAGCAACTATTTATCTCAATAGACACTAGCAATGCCAATGACTACTTGCTCATAAAACAAGCTAAATGAAAATAATTTCTGTTCGCTTCAATTTTTTGTTGGGGGGAACAGTATATAGAAATATGATACTCTCCTTTCATCATAGATATAGATTAAGGGGAGAAAAACAAAAGGATAAGTTGGGGGACTCGGTCTTAATTATCATTCTCCATTCTACAACTGGTAAATCCACGTTGTACAGTTGAAAAACAACAATCTACCAATTGTATAGCAGAAGGTGTTTACTGTACTTTTAGTTTAAAAAACCTTCTAGTATGTAAGCATCATATCCAAACACCATATACTGAAGAGGACCAACAGGACAATCTTTTTATACAAATTTTAGCACATTATAACTGTATGCTCTTTATATTTATCATTGTAGTGTTTCATTCAATCAGATCTCATTTCTTTTCTTTTCCTTTCCTTTTACCAAGATTTTTATGCCTTATGCAGGTCTATTGAAGTATATCAACCGTTACCATGTCCTATCATAGTATGCCCTTTAGCAGCTATACCATGACCAAAATTAAATAGAAATAAAACAAAAGAAGGAAATAAAGAAAAGTTAAACAAGAGAGAATCAAAGAATTGAAAACCTTATCCGTAGTAATATCCTCGTTTATTTGTTCTTCTTCAACCGATAAAGAAGCACAGGTAAACATTGTGTGTCAAATTATTTTTTGGCTCATAAAGAAGGTGATTATTTAATAGGTTATAATACAGTTCTTAGGTGAATGACCTTAGATAGGGCCCACGAAAAAGGAAAAAAATTTATTACAGTAATAATAATTTTTCCTATATTAAGATAAACCGGTCAAACTCAAGACAATACTTAAGCCTACACCTAAATATCTTACCTTGGCTTGAGAAAACAAAAGGCGATAACATTATAACGAGTAACAAACTCGACAACAAAATTGGCAACCAAGTAACTAAAGATTCTACTTTTCCCTTTAAATTTGTCAACATTCCATTAAATGATTACCACATTGTTTGGTTGCCATATATTAGAATAGAGAATTTATTAATCAGACGACATAACATAAAATAAAATCATATTCATTTTACATAATTTGCTAGTGGTCTATAAGACCAGAAAACATCTTGTCTCTAAATAAGTAAATGTGGGAAGCAACATCACAAATTCACTCGTTCATATGGATGCATGAGTTATATTACTTATTTAAAAAAACAGCATAAAGATATTGTTTGGGGAAGTTCTATGAGATGATTTTCTTATTTTCAAATTCAAAAAAAAAAAAAAAGATAATCATTCTCCACACAAGGTCTCCATTAGAAAACACAAAGTGGCAAATATGTCTTGGAAAAAAAAATTCCTACAAAAAAAATAAAAAATACACACAACACACCCATATACATACATAAACATTATATTTCCTTTTACATAAGAATGTTTGAAGACAAATGCTTAGCTTTTTAATATGAAGGTTTGCTTTTTGTTACTTGTTAAAAAAATGGTTATTAGTCTCTAAAAGGGTAGAAGTCATCCCTCTTCAAAAGTGGGTCTCCCTACTCTACCTTTGATCTCTACTCTTTCTATCTTTTGCAAACAAGATCATGGGTAGAAATCTATACTCTTATCGCTCTTTAAAGTAGTGTAAATCTCACCCTACAACATGAGCGGGGAGAAGGCCTAGAGTCACCTCTCTTAAATGCCTCCGGCCCTCCTTCCCTTCATATGGGGAAGGGAGTGGCAATCTATTCTATCTGCAGCTTCTACAAAGGTAGGGAGATGGATCTTCCAACCTTATTCACAGGAACACTAGAGGGGGCATTCACCTCTTAACAATATTCTCTCTCTTTTTGTTCCACAACAACACCAATCCCCCCTCCCTTCTTTAATATGAAGGATTCAATAAAAATTTTAGTTTTTTTACCACAGAACTTTTACTTATTCAAACAAATTTTTAGTGTAGAAGCAGTTACATCAGTCTTCAACTTTCAATGTTTCAAAAAACACTTGCCAAAACACAAAACCAGAAACAGATTTCCAAAAACTAAAAGCAGGTCCAAAGTTATTTATAAAGAATCGCAATTTTGTGATAACCTGGTTTCCCTTCTGCCCAGAAACAGGACCTCCCTTAACTTTGATGCTCATGCTGTCTACCGGTTGAACATCCTGTTGTTCTGTGCACTCTAAGGACTCCATGGCAAGGCACTTCGCCTTGCATACCTGTATGAAAGCTGTCTTGATAAAATCATCCACACTCATGCAATCACAGATAGCAAATCTAAATTTACCTGTCCTAAACCATAGCCACCAAGCTCTCTTTCTCGTCTTTCTCTCTCAGTAATGTCCTCCTCACCCCATGAAGACAAGCATGGAACAACTGAAGTTGACGAGGGAGCACACCCCTCAATGGAGATGCTCTCATAATAGAAGAGCTGAAGGGAAAACAAGTTCAGTGACTCACTAGTATAGCTGGATGAATTAAGATAATAAAGTCAGAAAAGCTTACTCATGACAATCAAGTTTTTACCTGGAGAAACAAAAGACAGCCACCAACTGCTTGTTGTTTGCCTAGACGAAAGCGAGAAACTTCTCGAACTAACCGGTCAAGTAAGAATTTTCCCCAGTTGTACTGATGGACAACATCCATATTCGTCAAAAAATGGAGAAATGATGGGCTAACATCCAGTCTCGCTGTTGGGGACAGAAGGGTGCCTAATGCATACAGGACAAATGACCTCTTAAATTCCTCTCCTGCTTCTGGAGCTGCCAACCGCTCCTCTAGAAGTCGCACTGAAATCCCATGATTTGTAGCATTGTAACTATGGCGTAAGTCTGCAATTAAATCATCTGGTCCTGAGTTCACTACATCCTTTCCACTAGCTGCCAATCCCATGACAAGCTCCACATCTTTTGGGGACAAAGGAATCCTCTCACCACAAATCTCCAAGCTACATCTTGTAGTGTTAAACCTCTCCAATAGCCAAAGGCACAAACTACGGCGGAGTGTCCTACACTTAAGTCCAAGGAGGCTTCCAAATCCCATGCTCTTCACTGCAGCTTTCTGTTCAGGGGTGAGGCGCTGTAATACATTGAATAAGCGTCCAGGAGAGCATCTTGTGACCAGTTTACTCTGCAATGTAGAAGCTGCAGAATTCACCATATCCAAACTTGGACAAAAGAACCTCTCTCTGAGAAATCTACATTACCTGTTTCCTTGGCTTAGAGCTACGAGGTGGAGCTGTACTTAAGTAGTTAACCCACACTTCACGGGCACGATTAGTGTATTTTGCTTTCTCCTCCAAGCTCATAGACTTCCAAGCATCTGATGCAGCCTTTGTAGCCTGAACAGAAAATCATTACATCCATCATCTTCTTCAAATATAGATACAAATGAAAAATGACACATTGCTTCTCAATTTTAAAAGTTAGTCAAAAGGCTCACAGCTTTAAGGCCAGAGGACTCAGGATGGGATGCACTGTACTCCTTGATGAACTCCCGGCTACATTATTAACCACCGATTAGTTTCTGGCAAATAATATCCATGACAGGCACATTCTAAGACAAAGTACAACCTACTCCAAGAAAGCCATGCATTACCTGAAGTACACCCATGAGCACGCAGGACGAGGAGTAGTAGCTTGCTTCTTTTTCTTCTTCTTTTTCCTCTTTTCTTCTGAGACAATCTGATCATCACCCTTTCGCTTTTCTGTTGCCATATCTCCTCCAGATACCTACCAGTTTCAAATCAAAAGAAATGGCGAATTAACTTACCATGGATATTTATTCAATTGAGAGTTTTATATGCGATTCACCAGAGTCATGATCATGCTTTTTATGGAGCACCTCATGCTATTCACGGTTGTACCCGGGAACTTTAAAGAAAAAAGATTCTTTAGCTTGGATATGATCTGGTGCTCTCAAAGTAACTATCTTCATTCATCCAAGGATACATTTTTCTTGAGAAGAAGAATATTTGTATCAAATTAACAATTCATGCATCAAATACAAGCATGCCATTAAGGAGGTACATCAAAATGCTTTCAGGGACAAATAAACCGCTTGAAAACAGCCATGCATACCAAAGCTGCTCAACATTGTACACTACAAAATATTCAAGCAACTTCCACTTCTTTTTAACAGAGACGTCATGTCTTTCAAAATAGAAACTGAAATTTGACCATTAGACCATTCAACCACGGACAAACGAGCTCAAACAAATCAAGTACAGAAAGCATAACTGAATTGTACTTCATGCAGTCATGTATTGTACCTTCACAGTTATATTACATCGGAAGCTAAGAAAATCGGAAGCTATTATTTGCAAAGCATCAGAAGCGAAGATGTTTTTGTAGGGTTTGAGAAGAAAAACCATTTCGCTGAACGGAGACAGCTGCTGATGCAAAATCAGGGTTTCGCTGTCTGAAAGCGCCTCGGATTCCGAGAATTTCAGTACGAACTGAGTCCGATTAAAGTCGAAGGAGAAGAAAGGGGAAAACTTTTGGTCCTAAGTCTCATTTTTATTCTCATTCTCTTTCCTGCAGAATTGCAGTGTCGCGATGTGTTCGTTGCACTTACTAATTTTGCGAAAGAGAAAATTGTCTTTTTTTTCCCGGGAAAATCAGTTTACTTTCTTTGCAACGTAAATACAGAGAAAAAAATATAGAAATGCATTGGAACAAGTGTATAGATGCTAGAATTGGAAAATTTACGATTAAAATCCATAAATTGGTATGTTTTCTATTACTATGTAGACTCAGATTATTATGATTTATACATATTTTACTTTGGGAAACATTGATTATTTTTGCCTACTTTAAGTATGATGAATCCAGAGTAGAGGAGGTTCAATATGGAGTATCAATTTCGCATTGCTGTAAGCTTGCCCTTTCTTCCCCTTTCTTCTCTATCTCCACCCGTATATTTCGAGTTCTTCAGATTCTCCTTTGATTTCGACCATCAATAGATGGCCAAGTTCTTCAGATTCTCTTTGGGCACCACAACAAGAAAAGCCAACATTTAAAAGGATGTACAATTTGGAACAGTATTGAATCAGTATTCGAACAGAGACATTCCAAGTGAAAATATTGGCTTAGTTTGGTCCCATGTCAATCCAAAGCATTACCAAATAAGGATGCTTTCGTTCCTGTACTTGAGCATGATCCGATAATTACAAGAACATACAAGCAATCAAATGAGATAAAAAACTGCAGTCGAGCAATCAAAAATGAGGCAACTAAATATTTATAACAAAAGGATAAGTATGTAGTCAGACCAAACAGATATTGAGACTCATCTTTGGATGAAGTTACTTATAAACAATAATAGGCCCTAGTATCTGAGTCCCAAAGCAAAATACCACATGTCAATAACGTCAGCTACTCCTACACAGGATCTCTTCTTCTTCGGGCATATGCAGAAGCACTTACAGCATTGCCCTGGATGCATACTTCCAACTTGAGCTGACCACAGGAACCAAAAAAGTCTTTAGGGATTAGAAGGAATCCCATTGAAGAAGGCTTATCCACCAAATCTTGACTGTTCTTTGTGAAAGATTTTAATCGAAGAGCGCTTCCATGGATTTTGGCCAGAAGAATGTAGGGGAACCCTCCTGTTGATGAGCAGGGTCCAATACAACTAACTGTTACCGAATTCCCAAGAACTTCGACACTATTATTGAGGATAAACAGTACACCGTTGTTCTGTTCTTGAAGGACAAGAAATTTATCCTTGACATTTAAGGAAACAGAGAACACACTATCATACAGGAAACATATTGCAGAAATTGGATGTTTCCTGCTGAAGTGTATGTATAATTGCTTAGATGAAGCAATAAAGTCGCACTCTGAAAGTGGGCATGAACAAGGTGCATACATGCATGTCTTCTCATGGTCATTTTTCTTACTGTAACAAACTGCCTCTTTGCACCCATACTTTGCGTTTGGGCATGAAATTTTGACTGATTCTAGAACCTTCTCGATGGATCGGCATCGGTTATATCCAATAGGCCAGAAGCAAGAGGGACATTTGTTCCGCAGTTTGATGCAGCAGGAAGCACAAGCTATGTGGCCATTCTCGCACTGGTTTGCCATACATGCAGACAGAAAATTATCAGACTGGATTTACTCATGCACATGTATGCCATCAAATGATATAATAGCAAGGAATTGCGACTTGGATGGTTGAAGATACATATTCTGAAGTATCAACGTAGCAATATTGTTCAAATCATAAGACACCAAAAATCACCAATTTTGTATCACCATTAAGTAAACTTAGAATGCCTTGGCAACTCGAAATTGTGAGAATAAATGTGTCTGGATTGACTGATACTTCAACAAGACTCAAATTACAGTTTCTGTCCTTGAATAATTTAGGTGTTATCATTTCAGGATTACTTTTTCAGAATAAATGACTACCTAATAACTATAGAAAGAGAGAAGAAAGATAAAAGGAAACCATGTAATCAATTCTATCT
Source organism: Casuarina equisetifolia (assembly GCA_028551475.1). Classification (NCBI taxonomy): domain Eukaryota; kingdom Viridiplantae; phylum Streptophyta; class Magnoliopsida; order Fagales; family Casuarinaceae; genus Casuarina; species Casuarina equisetifolia. The sequence goes on from CM052361.1 coordinate 6,319,641, forward strand.
TCTTGCACCAATTGGAATAAGAAATTGTCATTTCAGGATTACTTTTTCAGACTAAATGACTAATTACGAACTACAGAAAGAGAGAAGAAAGATAAAAGGAAACCATGTAAAACAAATAAGTGTCCAGTTCTATCTATTTACACCAACTGGAATAAGAAATTCAGTTGGAAGGTCAAGGCAAAAGACAACAAATGCAAATCACAAGGAATCATGGGAAAAGAAGAAAATAGATCAATAAATTTCTCAGAGAAGGTCCGTGTAGAAACTCAGCAACAAAACAACAACTAAAGTGTCTCTTATATTTCAAAGAGACACAAAATGCTTGCACACAAGTAAATCCATGTACACTTAGAAATACAAGATATGGGCGTAGTAACTGCATTGCTAATACTTAAATCTCTTTAATTTAAGTATATTAATATTGAATGGTTCTCACTTGTTTCCAAAATGGAAATAAAAGCTATCTTATACATTTCCTTAAATCAAAGATGATAGAAAAATGTAAACTATAATATATATAATTAATAAAAATTTCCACCAAACCTCCTTGCTAGAATGTTTCTTTTTTGGAAAGTAATTAACCTTCCACTGAAACAGAAAATTATGAATCTATAAATGGAGAGAAAAGTAAGAAGAGTTTCTTTGTTTCCCTATAGTCAAGTAAGTAAACCCTATACAACAAATTAGAAAGGCAGAAAATCTCAATACGCTAGTTATTAAGTCTCACCATAGACGAGACTTTTGCAGCATGATTAGCACCCAGTTTCAACTTTTGCAGTCCGCATCAGTGTGTATAAGATAGCAAATATGGTTAATCTAAATAATTTCTTCTTTACCTCTTAGCCTTCTCGTTTTGAAGTCATAAAGAACCAAACGTGTTTCTCTATTGACGTCAATTTTATGAGACTTACGCCAAATTTCAACCTTTAGTGAATGATCAACCCCTACAATGCCCCGCATTCCATCAACCACAAAGTAGTATCTCTTAGAAATGACTGTATCTTCACAAACAACAAAAAAGGTCATCAATTGGTGCTCCGGGAGGGATAGCTTACATATGGTCTGACAGTTAACAGTCTCTTTGCATGAAGGGGCCACTCTTAAGACTCGAAAGTACACGGTGGGGCTTGGCAGTTCGAGAGCTTTGCACTGAAGATGGCTCCTTCTTACAAACAATAAGATAACAAAGATGACCAAAACCCAAGATTCCAAATCCTCAAGCCCCGGATACAAAATAGAAGAAACCAAATCACATTTTCAATCGGTTCCATGCATAGCAAGCCGAAACACAAGATACCCATAAATTTCCATCACAAAACCAGCATAAGAACATCGTGTTTAAATCGTAGAAGGAAAATAGGGAGAGAAGCTCAAGGGGGTGAAAGAAAAAGAGACCTGGAAGACGGGACAGGACAAGGGTTCGCAGCAAATGGAACAATCGAGGACTTCCGGGTCGGTAAGAGTTACAGAAATGGACCCGTCACGACTGACTTGGGCGCCACCATTTGATCTGTGTCCCACGGACAAACTAGAGCCCAGATCTTCTTCTTCTTCTTCTTCTTCTTCTTCGTTGTCTTCCTCATCATCATCCTCATCCTCACAACTTTCTTCTTCTTCTTCGCTTTCTTCCTCTTCTTCTTCGTCTTCTTCTTCATCTTCTTCGTTAGTTTGTCGCTCTCCATCATTTCCGCAGTGTTCTCCCTCTTGTTCTTGGTTGTCTCCAGCAACGGCGTTGCTTTGAACAGAGATTCTGAGCCGCTTCGGCCGCGGGCTACTCGGGCCTTCGCCATCGTCGTCTCCACCCAGCGAAAACCTGGCCATCTCTCTCTCCCCCCACTCTCTCTCTACGATCCAGAAGTACCTAGAACACAAAAGTACAATACTTACGCCTCTTTTTTCTTTTATAGTTAAAAGTGAAAGAATTTGATTTGGATCACAACTTCCAAGATGCACCAAAGCCCCGGACCGGTTTCAAACTCCTTTCAGGTTTCATCGTACACATATTCATTTCTTCTTCCTCAATCCTCTCTCTCTCTCTCTCTCTCTCTCTCTCTCTCTCTCTCTATATATATATATATATATAGAATCCAACAGCCTTTTAAATTCAAATTCAATTATTCCATATTTGGTCTCGATCCATGAAGTCATAAAATCTGATGGTGGGGTCTATGGGTTAATCCAAGTGTTTTACAGCCATGGCACAAATGCCTAAAATATCACATCAACCGTCCTTTACTTCCTATCGGATAGCAGAGTACGAAGAATCCAGACCTTATCTTGAAATTTGAACAGGTCTAAAGAGTAATGTTCTCTCTCTTTATCACGAGTTACGATTTGAATTCAACTACAGAATCAGCATATTTAGTACTTTGTGATAATGTAATTTATGCTTATCAAACAATCCTACCTGAATTTTCTTATGATAAAGGTTGAAGAAACAATGTTGTCAATGTCTGGTAAACAGATGTTTGTGAGAATAACACTTGTTTTCTAGTGGGCTCCCAAAAATGGTGATCCTACTAAAGAAAAAGGATAAAGAAGGTTCCAGTGATGGGTGGAAGGTACCACTGTAACGAAGCTTCATCCTGTTTGGGGTTGGAAAACCAGAGGGGAGTTGAATGGTTGACTGTTATAAAATCATGAAACAAGCCAAGGGTACACACGAAAGAGGTATAAAGAAGAATTAAAAGCCTAAAAAGGTGCTTGCTTTTCTTGATCAATGCTGCTCTCCCCCTCAGCTGCTTGACGCTTCCATGACTCTAAAAAGTTATCCTCCGAAGGCAAATTCTTCTTGGCTTTCCTACCACTCTCAACTTTCCATAGACCCGATATCCGAGTTTTGGGGGGAGCTGTTGCTTCTGCAGTGGGTGCAACTAATCCTGGTTTGCCATCATCAATAACAGCATCAACCAATCCATATTCCTTTGCTTCCCAAGCATTCATGAAATAATCACGGTCTGTGTCCGCTTCAATCTGCAATGCACCACCAAAAAGAAGAAGAAACAAAGAAACAAAGAATCAAATGCAACGCAAAGAGGATGTTGGACATCAGTAGAGATGCAAAACATATGAAATGATTGATGCGCAACCTGCTCAAAAGGCTTTCCTGAGATTCTTGACAGTATTTTGTTCAGCTTAATCTTGTGATACGACATTTCTCTGATTCGTACACCCATCTCTGTTGCCTGGAATCACATGAGGTCACTGAGTGAGAGAGAACAGAGATACTGCACTTTCTACAGCAATATTTTCAGCACGTACCAAGAGAAAACAACTTCCACTCATAGTAAGTTAATAAAGGTGTTCATGAAGAGCAACAAGCATGCTCAAGCTGACCCAAAAGAATTCCACTCTGACCAGGATATCTAAGAACTGTGCCTATTCTTGTGCGATTGAAATCATCACCCAGCAAAACTTCCATTCCCTAGGTTAACAGTAACATTATGAGTTATCTTTGAAAAACAAAACAAAGATCATGACCGAAGAAAGTCGACCTTTGCACTCCTATTTCAAACCAGTCATCAGGCCTCATAACCCATAGCAAATGCTACACAAACTCATAAACGAAAGGCAAATTAAGCAACTTATTAAAATTACACAGCTAAATTGCACATAATTGACATCGACTCAAATATTACACAGCTAAATTGCACATGTTGTGGGAACCCCCAACATGAAGATCCAAGAATGTCAACCATTCTGCCAAACAATGTCACCAAGTTCTTCACTAAAAGAGTTCCAGCAATTTATCAACAAAAGAACAGCCAGAAATAGACCAAATGTCCATTCTAGAATACGCCCAAGGAAGAAAAGCCAAAGAAGGAAAAATTAGAATTCCAAAAAACTAATCTAACTAATAAAAATAGAATTTTCTTCCCTCTTAAAGTCTAAACAGTAATCTATTGAGTGCGACTGCACGCTTTGTGCAGGAAAAGTGTGACCATATATTATTTTATATCAAACAAAGCCAATGAGAAATCACGGAAGTGTCATTAGTTTCAAAAATCCAAAAGTCTTATTAAGAGATTCAAGATTGCATAAAGCAAGAGGGCAAAATGCATAACTACAACGAAAAGATTTCACAAGCAATGAGTTATGTAAGGTGGATGTTACAACTGGCTTTAGGCACTACGCCTTTAGTTCTAGTATACAACTAGACAATGTGTTCTGGACCATGAACAAGAAAAGATTGAACTGGCCCAAGCGTCAAAATGAAAATGACAGGAGGAAAACGTTAAATACCAATGGGATTAGCTCTATGTCCTTTCATTGACAAAGTGATCTGTTCACTTCCCAAAGCGATCAATGTCTGACAATAATCTGTTTCTGAAATCTGACATAAGAAGGTACAGACGTGACATAATTTGGTTCTTATCCTAGCATAAATATTTGACGGCACTGACTTTGAAAATCCTATTTCTAGGATGCTTAATGACTCCTGGCTACCAGGATAAAGGAAATGGGTGTACTGGACAGCAAGATAAGCCAAGGAGATTCTTTTTGAGAGGATAGAGATGATAGCGTTCTAGGGGAAGCAGGGAGGGAAGGGTGAGAGAGAGAAAGTGAGAAAGGAAACAAAACAAGATAAATAGTAATATTATCTGCAAAACTGGCTTGATAAGAGCCGTCATAGCAAATTCATAATTGCGTGAGTCATGCCAAGAATTCTCACCATAAAAACTCTAGTAGCATGTTGAATAAAACAAAAATTGTTTAGTAAGTCATTGTCATTAGTAAAAGTTCAGTTTAACTCGCATTCCTCAAGGTCACATCAAGATAACTACGACCAATATATGCTGGTAGCTGTTGGTTTTGGACGAGAAATCTGATAACATCTAGACTCCATTTGTCTTTCGCATTAAACATTTTCTGTAAAGATACTGTTTCCAAATTTGGATGTTCATTATTTTATTTTATTTAATGTAAACAAAACATTGGAAAAATTAGTATATTCCAGGAGAAAATATTTTCAGCAGATAACATGTTTACTTTTAGGCAAAAAAGTCATAGATTTCTTTGATATATTTTGAGCTCCTTCAAAGGACAGGTATTAAACCAACACCACGGTCATCGCAAGCATAATAAAAATAAGTAGTTTTCTAGAGAGAAAAAGAAAAAAACACCTTTCTAGATGAAAATGTTTTGCGTGGACAAACAAAGCCATAAAATTGCTTTGATATAATATGATCCACTCAAAAGGACAAACAATCAAACCAACATCACGATTACATAAAAGCACAAGAACCTAGAATCAACAATAATATTGGGAATTCTAGGAGGATGGAGAGGAAGAGAAAAGGCAGAGAACAGAGGAAGAAGAATGGAGATTTTCTATTCTCTTGTTGGGCTGTGTGGAAGAGAAAGGAAAGAAAAAAGTGAGAGATTAATTATGTTTATCATTGCACCCTTTCTTTGACGGTTTAACAATGTTTCTCGTCAAGGGTAAATATGACATTATAAATGAGCTCAGCAAAAGATTTTGCCCTCCTTACAAATCTGCACAGTTTTAGGTCGATTTGCAAGGATTAAAGAGTGGGCCAACCTGGGTATGTCTTTTTTGTTAAAATCATCTAAGCTCTCAATCCAAGATTTTTTAACATTCCTTCCCTATTGTCTCTTTAATCCCAAACCACCCATAAAATCCCCCCTTTATTCACCCGGTTGGAGACAGAAAGGATATAAGATTATCATCTTTTCCAAATTAATGATCATAAAATACAGACCAAGCACTTACTTTGCCCCCAGCAGTTCCAAGTGGTTGATGTATCATCACTCTTGAATTTGGCATGCAGAACCTCTTCCCCTTTGAACCAGAAGCAAGGATGAAGGCCCCCATAGAAGCAGCAAGCCCCATGCAAACAGTTGAAACGTCCGCCTTACACAACTTCATTGCATCATATATTCCCATCCCTACATGCATCAAACAAATAAAGAATAAAATAATAAGTAGACCACGGAAGTTATTACATTTACTTCACCCAGTAAAGCTTTATGTATCAGCCACTTGCATTGACTACAAAAATTCCACATGCCATCCTAATAAAAAATTTAAAAAAAAAAATCTCACGTAGGACTGATTAACTGGTCTGGTGAACATTCAGGCTCCATTGACAACAAATTCCTGCAGTCCCTGACTTATGACTATGACTCTTTGACAAAGAACTGAAGGCTTAAAGATGGCCAAGGAAAATATAAGATACCCATGAATAGACCAGCTGGCCAACAATCCATTAGTTAAATGGTTCTCAAAGATGGCATCACAATCCAAGCATAAACCTGACACAGAAAGGGTAAATGTTGTCCAAACCATGAACTAATACCATAAGATACTCCAACAAGAATACATAGTCAAAAATCTACTGAACGATGATGAACTTTTCAAATTCAACGTCTTCAAAATGATCACATAATCTACAGCTAGTAGAATGTATAAATCCCATATTGGAATACATACAATTAACCCGTTTGTTCTACACCAAAAAAACTGACCGCCTGGACCTTCAACCAAAGCTGACCAGTATAAAAACTTTGGACCATTGCTGATCGAAGAAACCCCTTTGAGATTTTCAATCAAAGTTCATCCTCCTTTCAGATTTATACTGAGTTCTTCTATACATGTTTCTAAACTCCCAACCCAAATTAACTTAATAAAAGGACTTCAACTGCATATTTGGGCCTGGCCCAACCCACTTTCAAAAAAAAAAAAAAAAATCTTGTGAAATCACCAGACCACATAATTTATCATATATGTATAGAGACAGAAAGAGACAACTCACCAAAGTAATGGAAAACAATTGGTTCCATTCTTTGTCTCAAACTTGTAACTCTCAATGAGAGGTCAACCCGACCCATTTTCAAACACTCGTCCAAGAACTAGTGTTTAATATCAGTTTCTATAGTTCTCTGTAGATCCAAGATGTCTTGAATAATGCCCATAACTCCACACACTTACCAATGAGGCCATCACTTGGCCTGAGAATAGCAGGTTGGATCTGAGGGTTAACCCAAGTATTACCTAAAATCTATAGTACCTTTTCCTGGAAAGTCAGTCCATCTAATTCTAGCTAGAAGCTACCGCACGGCAATTAACCAAAGGAAGAAATTTCTGGCAATCATAACCAACCTCTATCACTAATAACAACCTCTTCACTTTCTTATGAAGTTTTGGTGGAACATTCAACATATTGAGCAACTTACCAAGTCAAATAAATAGCTGTATTGCTCTGGTCAATCAGATGGCATAGAGATAGATAGACAGAATTGGTAGTACAATGGATATCCACTTGTTATCTCAGGTATGGAATTCAGATTTCTCAACTCAAAGAAGAAATGAAATTGCTGTTTGACTATTTTAGAAGAGAAACTATTTTCCAAACATGCTACTAAACATAGCCACAGCAACCCTTCCAAACATCCTCTACACTAGAGATGGCACGACCTTTTAAAAAGAACCTAGTTCACAAAACAAACAACATAAATAATAACTTCACAGTCTAATCACTACGCTGTTTAGACAATACTTTAGCATGCATATATTTCTACAGGAAAACATAGGTTCTCTTCTTTCTTTAATGCTCCATTATACAAACCTTATTTGACAAGGTCATTATCTCTGGATGTCAATTAGTGCCCTCATGAACACTCGAGACCAAATATAGTCCATTTCAACCAATTTGTATTAGCTTCCACAATTGATTCTATCACCAACAATGTGAAGCAATCTCGAATAGGCATCTTTCAACAGGTCATCTCTATAAGAATAAGTTAGGCAAAAACAAGGTCTACGTAATGTGTCCTACCCTATACAAAGCAAATTGAAAAAACATCCACCACCCACCCCTAATGGACTTCCAAAATCACTTAAACACTGTTGACCCCATCAAATTCCACGGTTCCCATTTACAACCTACCTCCAAAGACATCTCCATTCTTCACCATATCACCACAACCACTTCCCAGATAAAGCTTGGTTGAAATGAAACCAACTATAACATAGTCCATGGCTATTTGCTTCATAATTAACAATTACTCCCTTTACATTTGTGAAAAATTATTCAATTGAAATGCTTCTCTTCTTTTTAATTGCCTCAAAAAGTCCTTTGAAGCACATTCTTTAGTGATGACACTACAGCATAACCAACAATCTTGTAACTTCTCATTCTTTCCCCACCCTCAGTGTTAGCTCTAATACGTAAAAAATATGACGAGTGCAACAACAATCATCATTTAAGTAAGAATCAGCCCCAGAACAAAATTTCAGACATACCAGCAGTAATAGAGCCACCAGGTGAATTAATAAACAATTTAATGTCCTTCGTTGGGTCTTCAGCATCCAGAAACAAAAGCTGGGTAATGATTAAATCTGCTGTCATGTCATCCACCTGACACCATTCAAGAGAAAATAAATAAATAAATTTTAACACTTTCGGGGCAATCTTTTTCCTTTTCAGATTGGGGGATATAGGAAAGGGATGGATTAGCAAGGGGAGGGGTTTATTTTTCATAACGATTCGAATATGATAGATCAACTTCTGTAGAGTCATCTGATATGCATAGTCACCTCTATCGTAAAGAAAATTTAACAGGGAACACAATTCGGGGAATCAAACCCATACACTACCGACAGTTTTACACTAATGAACTAAATAGATAATAATCAACAGAACTTAACCTTTTTTAGTCAGAAAATTCATGGAAGCTAAAAGCAAATGCATAAATAAACAAGCAGCGTAAAAACGCATGTCTTCGACCCAATGTTTGAGCCAAAACAGTTAGCTATCCAATAGAGTACCCACTAACACATCTAGAATCACTTCCCTACAACTCAAGAGAAGAAACATAACGGCAACAACCAACTATGAGCAAAACTCGTCCCAGAACCCAAAACTAATCCCGAAAGGGGGAAAAAAAAAACATTAGAAACCCAACTTTCACGATTCTAGTGAGACAGAGAGAACGAGACCTGTGAGCCCAAAAAAACAATCCTCTGACGGAGCAACATGTTGGTGATGTCGAGGTCCTCGAATCTAGGTAGCGCTGGAGCTGCGGTCGCAGAGTAACCTTGGGACAGGTCCCAGTTGCTCGATAAGGTCTGCTTGGAGGATGAGCTTTTCAAAGCCTTAATTGTAGACACTGGTTTTCTTATTCCTCTTTTCCCATTATCACTACCATTTCTAAGACCTGTGGTGAACTTCTTCAACTGTGGGAGTAAAGCACCATGGTTGAAACCCAAAGACCTTGAAGGTGAGGCCGCACACGTCAAACTCATCTCCATGCTTCTCCGTTTCGCTTTCTGATTAGATGATTCTCACACCCTTTCGTTTCGTCCTCTTCCTAGCTTTGCTCAGAAACTCTGGTGGAAAAATAGCATCGTGGCAGCCTCCAGCGCAGGTGGTTACGACGTCGTTAAACCGAAACCAAGTGAAGCCTTAGCTTAATCATGTGATGAAGAATCAAAAACTAAATATATTATGATATTAAAAGGATATGCATTTTAAGATTTAAGTAAATTATGATATATTTGATTAATTTGTTTTTTAATCTAGCAAATTAGTATATCCTCGACCAATTAGAGTTTAAAATTTACCATTATCATTTTTATACTTCGAATAATTCCAATATAGTTGTTGGCGATGAATCAGAATATTCTGAGACATTATCCATTACAATCATATAGAAAGTAATTAGTTTATGCAAGCTGAAACTGAATTCATAAAAATTATATATGGAACCTAAAATATGTATAGTTTATATATATATATATATCAAAACAGTCTTTTCTCATAATCATAATTATTGGATCATTACTTAATAAAAAAAAGGCAGATTTACTAAATCAATTAAATTAGCAAGAAAATAATACACTGTACATTTCGAAGGCTAAAAGACATCCTAATCTTGATTCTACTCATAATTAAGTCTAATGCGCATAATTTACAAAGATGTTGCCACCCAGGCTATCTAGCCACGAATCCGTTACATCAAGCTCAGATTTTTGAGTTCCCTGATCTCTGAAATGGCAAGCGAACAAGAATTTTCACAGTTTCAATAAACCACGTTGTTGGCGTTATTAGATGGAGTTTACTGAGTCTGCGTCGCTGCTTTCACTATCGGAGCTACTTCCACTACCGCTTCCGCTTCTACTTCCACTACCGCTTCCGCTTCCGCTTCCACTCCCGCTACTGTCGCTCCCACTGCTGCTGCTCATGCTTGAAGTCTGCTCCTCTCTCGCCTCCGCATTCACTTGAGCTCTGAGGGCTTCTGCAGCGTTAGGGCCCTTATCTGTTTCATCATCACTTACATCCACTTCAGCAATCTCATCATCCATCTCGGCTGGATGCGGTAAATTAATGTCAAGCCCTGTGTTCAGTTCCGGATTACTAAGATTTTCTTTTTGAGGTCCACAATCACCACCGTCGTCGTCGTCGTCATCATCATTGACAATGTCTACGTGTTCCTCCTGCTCAGAATCCTTGGGATCGGGTGAAGCAGATGATGGATTTGGATTTGATGGTGGATAATCCCGATCCTTCTCTTCATTGGCTTTTGCACCTATAGGTTAGAAGGATAAATCACATGGTCATCGTATCCTAAATGAGTAAACATATCCATGTTTACTTGAGAAACCAAAAAAAAAGCCATTGGGCAGATTAATGTAGATAAAAGAAGCCATATATGAGACTAAAATTGCTTGGAAATAAGATTCTTGTTACTATAATTGCAACACAATTTCTCCATGAATTATTGTTCATACCGCATCCATTTACCAAATAGTTTGATTTCAAAAATGCGCAGGAATGAATAGCTGTCATTCTTTGCAACTTTGGGCAGATATGCAATCCATGTCAATTCCCAAAACACTTCAGATTTCATATTTAGTGGAGTTATAAAGGACACAGACAACAACGATTATTTTTCTAAACCAATCTACAACACTCTTAGGCCTGATTCTATACATGCAAAATGAAAGATCATTTACTAGGCTACGGCACATTGAAATTTTGTCCACAAGCAAAGAGGAAAGTAAGCATTATAAGAAGAAACAGGAAATACCTGAAATTTCTGAGTTACCAACATCAATTCTTTCAACCCCAGCCTGTACAGTAAATACAAGAGGAATGTGGCTCATTAATATAATCGAAGAGGAACTCTCGGTAACAGAAGGAATGCAACGCCAAAGAAATGTAAAATCTTTTCAAGCTTCCCCTCCCACTTAGATTACTTGGGGCATTTCAAATTAGCAAGAGATCTCATCGTAATTAAACCAGATATCATGTGCTTCATGCAAGCGAGTGTTTATAGCAAAGTGTGCAGTAAGCATGTAAGTCAATCTCCCAATGTCAATAATCCAAACAAAAGCATTCCTTAGTTTACAGAACAAATTAAAGAAAATCCATTTAAACCTAGAGAAATCATCTACAATAACTAAAATAAGTCATTTGCAGTGGTTGTAAACGTTTTAAAGTGGAAATTACTGTTCATGATTCAAAACTACTATTTCATTTGTTTTCCTTTGGCACATGCATCGCACGACCATCCTTAATGAATTTTATCTTAGGCAAGCCTATACCAAGACTTTTTTTGGAGAGTTTTTTAATCGATTTAAAACCAGTATGTCCTAGTCTCCTGTGCCACATCCATTTTAAACTGTATGCAAGTAGGCAGCTAGCCTCATTCATATCATGGATTAGCTAGGGACTGGAGGAATTTCAATCCATGACATGAGTCAACCTGCAAAGTAATTTCTAAAGTAGAGTATGCTCCGTTTGGTATTTTGGGTTAACCCTCAAAAACAAGTTTGGTTTACCTATCCATAGAACTAACATCCTGCCCGACAACTAATAGACAATCTACTATGCAGGTCTGCAGCGTGTGATTGTTACAAGCACCAAAAACATGGCACCATAAGCAGGTTTATAGGTCAGGGTGCAATTGATCCTGTTTAGGATGCGACCATTAAAACTAGTCAAAGACAGTCAATAACATCAATCTGAAGAGTAATCCATTAGAAGCCACATAATAACACCACAGAACCACTGAAACTGAGAATCAAACAAGTAAATTTAATAGATTCTTGAACGTCATCTGAGCTCTACAATATCACTCACTATAAAATATCCTTTGTCTCCTAGAACATAGATATGCATGCACAGCTGAGTATGCTGCTTAGGTTGAGCTTAATTTAATACCCAACCAACCAAGTCTAATTCAATCGCATCTCAAGTCCCCTTTTCTCAACTAAAACCATCTAAGTTCATGCCAGCACCTAGATATGAACCATCTTTCACATCTTGGCCAACTCCAATTCCACCCATTTCCAAAATGGGCTGAGTTGGGACTAGTTGGGGCAAGTCACAGCTGACATCTTTAAACTTTATTTAAACACTTTGCTGTTTGAGGTCAGACAAAAATTAAGCTCAAGATCAATCTTATTTTTAAAATTCGTACCCAGTTCATTAATTTTTTGAACAATCTCAAATAGCTCTCTTGAAATTGATCACCGAATTAGTTTAATCTAATTTTTACTTAAACCTATATTCTCCCCTTTTTTATACATATTAATGTTCTAGACATTTGATATTAATTCATTACACTTGAAAAATATAGCTATTATGGGCATGAATACAAATGTTCTCTCTTGTTTTTACTACTTTGTTTTAACATAACACACGTGCACACATAACAATCCAAAATAAGAGTAGCAATTTTCTATTTGCACAGAGAAGAGTTAATCCGATGATTATTCCCCCTTTTTATGGTTTTATGCATGAAACAAAGGTCACTGGTACCATCAGTACCTGATGAACTACGCCTTTGTTCAAAGACTGAAATTTTGTTCCTTTATCCGGTGCAGGTGAATTAGATCCTGCAGCTGCTCCAACTGAAGCAGTTGAAGCAGAGGTAGCTGCAACCATAGACTCACCAGGCAGCCGGACATGCCTCAGCCGCTTCACTGCCCTGTGCAACCGCTCCAACTGAAAGGTCTGACCATCAACGAACAAGATGGCATCATTCTCCTTGTAATCCTCGCTCATACCCTCAAACCTCACCTTGGGTTTCCCTTGTTGGTTATTTTGAAATTCGACAGTAACTCTGTTGTCCTTCTTATGGAGTGACCCAGGCTGGCTCTTATCAATAGAAGCTGGTTTAAATTCATCTGGCAGAACAACCAAAAAAAGAAGGGAAATTATCACTTTTTGGTACACTTCAATCTGGAAGCTGATTGATGAGAAGATTATGGAGCAATTTAGGCCAATTTCTGTTGACACTCTGTTCCCAAAATAGACTGAGCAATAAATAAAAGGATCCAAAGCTTCTTTTTTTTTTTTTTTGGTCCTTTCTCTTTCACCTCATTTTCTCCATAGTCGAACAAATTTCACAACAAACCCTCCATTTGTTTGCACCCAGACGTGTTTCAAGAAGAAAAATTGTTAAATACGTGTAACGAATCTTATAAATACCTAGTTCGTTAACGTTCGAAGTCTTCCTCCTTTATCTCCGCGAAAACATTTCTTACCAAACAAACTCGAAATGGCAGAAGCATGATAAACTCGAAAAAATTTCAAGAGCCAGGGGATGTTAAAGAAACACCACCCCCCGTAATACAACTGTCCAGTCCAAATGAGTTAAAAGAGCCAAAATTTCTCATAACTTAAACCCAACCAAACATAGACAACCCACAGAACTCCCAAAAATTTATTTTTCCTTTCTTAGTAACCAAACAGAACCGTCGAAATAGGTTTAATTGAAAATGAAGAGACTTACAACGCAAAGTGCAGAACTTGGAAGCGGGCTGGCGATCCTTGAAAGAGGGTCCTAGCGCTAAATTGTACCACCTCTCCGGCTGTGGAGCAGTGCTGGGCTCTTCTTCGTTGCTCTTTGACATTTTCTTCGCTCGCAGAACTAAATTGAACTCTAGGGATTTGGAATCAGTTGCAGAGAATGAATGAGGGAAGACCACTATGAAGGAGGCAGTTAGTTCGTTTTAAACAAAACATTTTTCTTTTAAATTTTGAAAATTTGTAACTAACTGAAACAGAATTTGTAAATTTATAATTTTCTTTTTTTGCTTTCATTCCAGATCCCACAATTCGGATCTGGATTCGGGTTTAACCCGAACCTACTCTCTCTCCTCTGAACCGTTAGCTATATGTTGTGTTTTATCACTATTCGCTATGCTGACACTTCATCTCAGGTCCTCATCATCCAAACCCTATCCCTGCCATAGCTCACGCTCATAGCTCCGCTCAGCTGGGCCATGGCTCTTACGCTTTCCCAACCGCTGGCGCGCTTGCCGGCCCTCCATCGAACCCCTCGGTTCGCTCTGCCATTGCATGGAGCTACCACGTCGGAGTTAGGCATTGGTTCGCTGCGGTTTTCGGCCATTCGGTTCCCGGCGATGCCTAGTGACCAAGTAACCCTCAAAACTTGCTTGGGTTCCAAGACTCAACACGGCCCTGTGATTACTCGCCCTCGAGCTAGTGGCTCTGCTGAAGCTGAAGGTACGTCCATTAGCCCCTGACAGTTTGCCAAGGCTGAGAGCTTAATTAGTTCGTATGCTTCTATTGTGTCTTCCTGAGAATTTCTGGTGGATGGCTTTTGTTCAGTTGGTAAATAAAATTGTGGTCGTTTGACAATGTATGTACTTTGCTGTAAGTGCTAAAATCGAGAAAAAAAGACTTCAGTTTTGGACTATCTCTAATCAAGAGTCTAGCCATTGCAGAGAGAGATGGAACAACTGAAGCTGAGTGTTTTTTCGTCAATCTTTGTTACCTGGAAATAGAAAAGAAATGAGAAACAACATTAATTTACAAACCTCAGTCAGTGTGTCAAAAGTATTTTTTATTTGTATTCTTCCTTCAATGTTGAAGCGGAACACAGAATTAGTAAGCAAGAGACACAAGTATAGTGGAGGATAGGAAGTTCTAGCTCCTTTGTGTTTCTATTTTATTGATATGAATTGTATGAACGATCAAGCAATTTAAGTAATATCTGGCTCATTACTATTGTTGCCGTGAATTTTATTCAAGTGCACATGAGTGTTTCAGAAGACTACTTGGAGGGCCACATGACTCCACATGGTATTGAGACTTTCATTTTTCTTTTCTCTCTGAGATAATGATTATATATCACACCTATTCCCTTCTTAGAAGACTTATGGGCTACTTAATTCTGTTTTAAGAAATTTGAAACTGCTTGAGGACAAAAGAAAACTTACAAATGCTGTAGGTTTTCTTTTTCCTTAATAGAAGACAAAAACCAGTTCAAAGAAATCAGTTTGATGTTCTCTTAAAACATGCTATTTTAGAGAATAATTTTATGTGACTTTCCCTGTTTTATGTCTTCTGTTTCTGTCAAAAATTTAGAATCAAATGGCCTCTAACCTTTATCCCTTCCATTCATGATAAGCAACCCTAATTTTTTTTTTTTGGCATTTTGATTTCCTTGGAAGTTTGTAATGTCTAAGTATTGATTGCTTCTTTCAAGATTTGTGCATTTCTCGACTTTTGCCACTGGTTATGGGGCAAATACAGTAGTGAAGTCTTTTGAACACAGCGATCTACTGCCTGTTTGTTTCTCATGCCCACTTTTTCTAAGGACAAGTTACCACACGATCGGTCTTCTTTAGGTGATGATGCCCTGAAGAAACTCTAATGTTAATCATTCTTAATAAATGGAAATAATTTTTGTGGGCATGCCTTTCTGGGGATACAAACCATTTGGACATGATGAACAGCTGGGCCGTGACCCTTAATGGTGGTGTCATGATAGGAGTTTCATGCGAGATTGGAGATTGAAGCTGAACGGTGAGTGAAGTCACGAAGGGGGTTAGATGATATCCAGTCTAGCTACTGTGAATTTATACCCTTGGGGTGGATGTCAACAGGTGAATGATTGATAGTTTTCCATCCCAATGAGAATTTAGGGATTAGTGTAAATTGAACAACAGAAAATTTACTCTGCTGTGATGGGGATTACTTAACAGATCTACATGATAGCTGTCTGTTCATGTCCTATTTTGTTCAAATGTCAAAAACAATAAGTTGTTAAAATTTCACAGTAAAAACTGCTCTGTTTAGTTGAATTAACAAGAGTTGACCGAAACTGAAGGAAAGGTGTTCATATCCTTTGTTTGAAATGTTGCTAGACCTGTGTTCAATTGTCTGTGACATTTTGAAAGGAAAATGATGATGATGATGATGAACCTGCAAACCGGTAAGTAACCCAATTCATGCATGCAGCCAAGAGATGATTTATTATCTTTTCTCCTTGATGTGATGATGTCAAGTCCAAATCTCTGTGAAGTAAAGAAGTTTGACCCGCACAAAAGATTATTTCTCATGTGTACAATGATGAGTCCGAAAGTGTAAAAGTGCATTTCTTTTTCAACAAATTTTGAATAACAGAGTCTAGAAGGCTTAAGTGATATGAACTTCTCTTTGAATTTTAATTTATTGACTGCTACCTTCTTTAGATCTTCCAACCTAATTTTACATTATCTGAATCCACTTGCATATTGGACTTTGGGGCTTTCTAATGTTGTGACATCAAAGAAATTATGTGTGATAAAAGCAAGTGATGATTTATTAGAAAAGAGAGAGAATAAAGACAAGCTAGTCGGGTGAAAAACACATTTGTATGAAGTAATGACAATTCCTTGGGTTGTTGCTTGGGAAATTTTTGCTAACAAGGGAGGATGAAAGTATTCCTTCAAGTTCTTCAATAAGATGAAACGGAAGTGTTGGATTTCGATCTTAAACGGAGGAAAACATGATTACTACAAGAGATAGCTATGGAGCATGTTTCTTAGGATGTTAAAGACATGATTCAGATTTTTCGGTTTTTTGACCCATTTCTTCATTCATGCAGTTGTGTTTTGAAAACCAAATTGATTGATCTATTGGAAATGTCATGGAAAACCTAGTCAAAAGCTAATGCACTTCTGAGCAAAACAGTTTCATTTGGTTATGTAACACTGCAGGGGAGGTGACGGCCAACGACAGAGAGCAGACCAGTTCTGCAGAAGCATATGCAGTTGCTCGACACATACCAATGTCCGCTAACAAAGTGCGAAGGGCAGTTGATCAGATTAGGGGAAGATCCTATGAGGAGTCACTTATGATCCTAGAACTCATGCCTTACAGAGCGTGTGAGCCTCTTCTTCAATTGATTTACTCTGCAGCTGCAAATGCCCGTAACAACTTGGGTCTGGACCAAGCGAGCTTAGTAGTTAGTAGAGTTGAAGTTAATGAGGGCAAGACGAGGAAGAAACCAAGACCTCAAGCTCGAGGAAGAGCTTATGCGGTGAGGAGGCGCACTTGTCATATAACCATCGCCTTGAAAGATACAAGTTTGTAATACAAGCAACTTCTACAACCATTTCGACCTGAGATTTGCAGTTTGTAATATCGACTGACATGCAGTTGTTGTAAATTCTATAGGAATTGCAAGTGTAATCCTATGTTTTTATATTCTACGTGCGTCTCTTTGAATTATTCGTGAAAATTGCATATAATATGCTCATTATAAACTCCATTTGCTCATACTTTCAGTTTCTTAAAAACAGAAAAAAGGAAGAAAGAAAAAGTGGACTATTAAATTCAATTGTGGAGGATTAAAAGATTTTAGTGTTATAGTTTAGATTTTCTTCCACATTGGAATGGATTTTACTCTTTCATAGTTCATTCAGTGATTAGAATCGACCCATCTAATTTAGGATTAGCCTAGAAATTCCCCTGAAATGAAACAATGTTGTACAAGGATTTTTGCTAGCTCCTCGGCTCCTCGAAAAACTCTATTTAGACGAGTGAAGAAAAAGAAAACGCGAGGATTTTTGGGCATTTTGCTACTCCCATGGCTTTAGCTCTTTCTCAGTCGCAGGCTTGCCTGCTCCTCTTCTGTCACAGCCCACCGCTTGTTCCTCGATTCCCGCGAATAGCAACGTCGAAGCCGAGCTCCAGGTCTCCGCTATTCCGGGCAATCCGATGTTCGGCGAAATCGAATGACAGTGTAACTCTAAGAACGTGCAAGAATTGCAAGACCCAGTACGATCCCGCTCTTAATCATCCTCGCTCCTGCCGCTTCCACACAGCTCACTTTGGGGGTATGGCATTCAATTATTTATCTCGCTTTTTGTGACTTCGTTTTCTTGCACAAGAAGTGTTTGAATGTTGTTGTGAATAGCATGAATTCTGGTGTTGTTGAATGTTTTTCCAGTTTTAGAATCTGAGCGTACATTTATCCGTCTGCTGAATGATTATTACTCCATGAAATTGTTGATGAAATTATAGATACGGAAGCACCAATTCCGATGGAACTGATTACTTGTCAGTAAATTTGTGTACTCTAGTTGTTATTCTAAGTTCATGAGTGCGGATGAGGTTAGTGGGTAAGATTTTCGCAGGCCCCCTTACTTGTTCCAGCTCGTTCATAGAAACCCGTGCTCCGATCGGCCCCGGTTTGTGGAAGGACGTCCGGTAATGGTGTTCGGACTCCTAACAGGCTGGTTCTTTTTCTTTTCTGACCCTTCTTTTCTAAGAAGATGGTTCTTTTGGGCTGGTTTTTTGGGGTAGAAACATCAAAAAGCAGAGTTAAACGACTTTGTTTAAACCAACTGGACATTAGATTCAGACAATCTTTATGAGTTTATTCGACTCATTAACCATTTGAGCTAATTGGATGAATCATTGCCGTTTTATTTTCTTCAACATTTTTTTTTTATCCTATGTTATCAGTTGAAGAGGTTTTTGACCATCCTGTTTAACAAATGTTAGTTTAGTTCAGTTCCGTTAGGTGCCTGCTTTTGCCCTGTATTTCTTCGTGCCTAGGCTGCAGGAAACCGTTGTGCTTTGCTAACCTGGGCCTTCTAATTACACTGGTTCAAGTTCCCATTTGCTAGACTTAAAGACATGCATTCATTCCCATTTGCAAGACTTAAAGACATGCAAGTTATTCAGCTCCATATGAAGTTTGGAGTTGCCCCATAAGACCAGTTTCTTGGACTGCGTTAGGCCCAGATTTCAGGAAGCCATTGTGCTTTGCTGGACCTGGCCCTTTTAATTACACTGGTCCAAATTCCCATTTGCAATTCTTAAAAGGCATGGACTGTGTTAAGCTCCGTATGCAAGTATGGAGTTGCCCCATAAGACGAGTTTCTTGGACTGTTTAGGGCCCAGGTTTCAGGAAGCCATTGTGCTTTGCTGGACCTCGCCCTTTTAATTACTCTGGTTCAAATTCCCATTTGCAATACTTAAAGACGTGCAATTTATAAAGCTTTTGTACGAAGTTTGGAGTTGCCCCATAAGACGAGTTTCTTGGACTGTTTAAGGAAGCTTGATAATGCTTTTTGCGCTTAGAATGAATCTTACTCCCTTTGTTTAGCATTCTGCCAACAGAAAAATAAAGTAAAATAAGAGCTATCTTCTCCTTCTCCTTCTCCTTCTCCTTCTCCTCCACCTCCACCGCTCCCTATTTTGGCTATACCCAGAATAAGCGCTGAGTTCTGGGTCTCTACTTTGGCGAGACATCAGAGATAATAGTTCTTTGTACCACCCAAGTTGTGTTGATATTTTACGTGTTCACTTTTAATTGTCATCAGTTTTCGTCCCCTACTCTTTCAGGAGAAACGAAGAGAAAGTTTGAGAGCGTGTACGCAGGAGGGACTATGGATACTCCTGATTCTGGTCAAGTTTTTCAGTACTGGCATTGCTGTGGGTCTGAAGATCCCTTTGATCCTGGATGTACAGCGGCTCCTCATTCCTCCTATGACGACTGACGAAGTTGAAAATCTTCCACAACTTAACATGTGGTTCACTTCTTTTACCCAAAAATCTCGACTCTTTCTTCTTATCATCTGTTTGTTATATGCGTGTTGCACATGTATCTTCTTATTCTTTTCAATTTATGTTTGTGACGATACATATTGGTTTTGAACCCAAGAATTGTACATTCTGTTTGAGGATCATGCCTCATGAGGGGGATTTCTCTATTTGGAATGTCCCCATCCCTCTACCCTTGAGCCAAAACTACCCGTCGAGCAGCAACAACAATGGAAATTATTTTTCATCGTACATTTATGCACGGGGCTAGAATACTGGGATATACATTCCAGTCGGACACGTGACTTTACTGTTACATGTCGTGTAGATCCTTATGGCAAGCTGCCTTAATTTGCCAATAGGAGAACCATGCGCCTGGGGCTACTTAAAATTACATCTAATCTATAAGGGATCATTGTGTATTATAGCATTTTTCTTCTTTTTTAACATATACAACCACACACGTATTTGGTGTTGGTGTTAAACTTAAAATCGTGAGATCAAATAGTACTTACTTTTAACTGAGTCAAGTGCTTATTCATATATATTATAATTATACTTTTTAATTAGCTCTCCTTTATTGTGTGCTGATAGAGCCCAATCTATGTGGCCAAGTTGTGTTTCACATCCCACTTGATCATAGTCAAGAACTTTGTAATTAAGGTCTTGTGGCAATAGCATGTCATAGTCTTCTGGGATCCCAATCTAATCTTGGTTTGAGTGGGGATGATCTGAACTTGTAGGAGTCATCTTCCACGCATCAGAGTCGACATAGTACATCCGCATCATAATGGAAATGGCACATCAGCATGACACTACACAACTGCATCATAAGAGACACAACACCCATGGATTCCTTTCTCAACAAACAGGTTTCCTCGTTTAAGAAGATAACCACATGGCCAAAATGCCCCTAGAATCTTCTAAATGGCCCCCAAGTCCACTCTACAAAATACCCAAAGCCCAAAATAGGCCTGTGACATTGCAATGGATCTTCTGCACCTGGTGTTAGCCAAAAGCCCAAAAGACATATCAAAATATGTTTAATGGTTTTGGGCATTAAATATTCGGGTTTCCACAAAAAAAAGTCGGTGCCGGCCTTGTCTTTGCACCATAGTATCTGAAGGACGTTTAGCACTTAGCCCCAGGTGCAATCTAAGCATTCACTCGGATCTTGTGGCGATCATGTGGCGGTCATGTGGTGGTCATGTGGCGTTCCAACGTGCTTGGGCGGCGACGCGTATGAGATTCACGTTCTTACAAAATGCTAATTCCCTCGCATCACGCAAGATTCTTCGCTGAGCCTGCACAAACTACCACTATTATAAGCCACAGTCCCCAAACTTGTTATCAACAGTCCCAACTATAACTTTGTCAACGGCTAGGCGCCGACCTTTCCATAAGGAAAAAGCCGTTGATAAACCAAGTTTTATTATATTCGCCGAATATCATTATTCGAGAAGCCGCCGAGAAGCGGAGAAATGCCACGCGTCCATCACCAAACGAAGCTTCCCAGATCTTGTATCTTACGTCTTCCTTCTATAAAAGCGAATGCGGAGGCCTTCCCTCTTCATCCATCTTTCCTCTTTAAGATTTCATCTTCCTTCATTGTTTTTCCCCAATTTGACAGATAAGGATACCGATCCCTTTGTTCAGCCATGGAAGCAATTTCTCTGTGTAGCTCAATTCTCCCTCCTCCACCGACGAGAATCCTGCGTGGGCGAAGATCAGGTGCCAGGGTTTTCGCGGCAAGAAGAGACTCGTCGGAGCCGGAGTATCGAGGATGCTCGGTCGATGAAAGCATGATCTTCTTGAGGAAACGCATTCACGAGATGAAAATGATCGAGAGGAACTACGAGCCTCCGGCGGAGTGGATGGGATGGGAGAAGCGCTACTACACGTGCTACGATGAATATATTTGTCAACTGGTGGGATTGTTACAATCGTGTTTGATGAACACCAGGCCTGGTTTGGCTCTTGGAATGCTTGCCCTCATCACGGTGAGTGTCCCGGCGTCGACGATCATGATTGCGCTTCGCGTGATGGAGGTGGCTAACGCCGTAGTTTCTACCGTTCATCACGGTTGATGCGGCTGCTGTAGTTATTTAGGAAGTCAAAATGTATGTACAGTTGTTTATGTGTCGTTTTCCCTCAATTTTTGAACGGGGAAGCAAGAAGATTCTTTGAATTGATTGTGTTGATGTCCTATGAATGGCTTGACCCTCTATCCTTTTAATCATCAATTCATTAAAATAATTTATTGGGAAGGAATAAGTATCACGGAAATCATCCTAGGATGAGCTGTCGATACAAAATTCAACATGGGAATAGATTCGGTGTTAACTTTAAAATAAAACTTCAACAATTCCATTGGGACGATGTCATCCATCAACATCAAACTCATGACTATATCAAGCGTTAGCATGTTTAATTGGGTATCAAAGTGTCAAATTAGTTAAGATGGTAAGGAAGACTTGAATGAGAGATTTTGCAATTGTTGTCCAACTCATTGGCAGAGCGTTTTTCTCCATGGGGAAAGACTGTCGGATTTAGTATTAAGAGATATGTATTTTGAAATACTAACTTTTGAGGACAAGGATTTAGTAAAAAGGTGGAAATCGTCATATGATCTATCAACATATAAAATATGAAGTCTGGAAAAAGAAAGATAAGGCAAAATTCTTAAAAGATAAAGATTGGATAGAACTTCTAAAAGGTTTAAATCTCTTCAATTGCGGTTTTGAATAGGCTGAGCATGTAACAATATTGTTACATCAATGGGACATTAACAACTTTAATACCCAATACTATGATATGAATATTGAACAAATTATATTTAATAAGAGATAACTTCCTAATTGAATTGGTACTAAAAGCAAATTATACAAACAAACATAACGAGCCTTTAAATGGGGAAAGAATCAAGGCGTAAACATCTATCACTTATCTGAAAACATCATTAGAATGTTTTAAGAGAGATAAAAGAGTTATTTTGTGAAAGCATCAATTGGCTTTGCTTTTATAGTCTCTTGGTTTTGTAATAGGATTTTAACTCAAATCCAAACTTTGAGTTAAAGTTTAAGGAACAAGGTAATCGCCTCCTTAGTATAAAAGTCAAAAGAGAAAAAAGAATAAAGATACGAAATGATGAAGGTTAAAAATAGTGATGACAACTGGAATCTTAGCGAGATAAAAAGATTGAAAGATTGACAGAACACCATCTTTAATTTTTTTATTTTCTAATTACAATTTTAATCTTTTGTTATATTTCTTGTGGAAAATATTTTACTTCATACCTGCAAAATAGTTGGTATCAACCTTTTCATTTATGTTTCAAAAACACCTTATGAAATTTTTTTTAAGCACATTTGAAACTTGTCGGCATTAATACTTTTTCGAAAGTCCTTTTTTTATTCTTTAAAATGGTTGGCAAATCAACTACAGTTTTCAAGTTACTATATTGATAAAGAGGATGAAAATATGTATAAATTTCTTATTTTTAACTAATATTGATAAAAGAAAAGATAAATATCAATTGAACCCAATCTTTTAGACAAAGTCTTTACTAGAGGGATGATTGTCACATATTGACCTCATTTTTCAAACGCTAGCTTAAAAAGTAAAGTCATTCATCCACTTTTAAAACTTATTGGGAGACAAATGTGTTAAACATACTACACAGCTAATTAGTATATTGAGACCTACCCTTAATTGATATATTGAGTTGGCTTTAATACTACTGTTACGAACTTGCCTTTCTTTATTAAAAGGCAGACCTAACCATAGAGTTACCCATATACTTTTAAGACCTCAACACCGAATTATTTTCTCAATATAAGACAAGCATAAATGCCGTAAGACCCGGAATGACCTCTTCAAACTTTTCCTAATCTTTTTTAGGTAATTACCATGTTGCTCTGGACGTCATTCACAAAGTCTGTCCGAATGGGCCCTAGAGCCTTACTTTCCTACGAAACAACTTAGAAAAAGTAATGATTAGTACATGGTAATTACCTAACAAAGACAAATACTCCATAATGGAGCTCTTCACTATTGGACAGAATCTAGACCCTTTTTATGTCAGTTGGCTTACAGTCAGTGGCATCTTACCTGCTTCTCTGCTCCTCCACTAGCCCAAAACTAATGTTATATAATCATCTCATGACACCTGGCGCTTCTGTTCCTACTTCGTCCAAGAAAGAACGGCGGAAAACGACCCCATTTACCTACTTCGGCGATGCTGTGTCGAACTTAACTATTCTTTCAACGCAACTTCCAAGGACGTCCGGGATAATCATCGTCGATGTGACCATTTTTCCTCTTTGTTAATGGGATCCTTATTTTCGGCCGATTATCGTGAAGTTACTTTTGTTGTCTCACGTGTTTGGTTTTGGTTTCTTAGCGTTGAAGTCGGAGCCTCGCCGAATGTATTACTTCTTAATTAAGCGAAGCTTCCGTCGCCAACAATCTGTGAACCGGCTCACACGGCAACACAATCAGATAAAGCAAAGAGAGAACTGCATAGTCCACGCGTCCACGTCTTGCCGATGTGGGAACAGTTCTACGCGTTGTAGGATGCACGCCACTTGGCATCAACACGTTTCGGCCACCGAAACTTCTGTGATAAGGTTTGGGGTTTTGATACGTAACCCATATGGTTGTCTATATATGCGCCGGTTCTGGTGCTTCCTTCGGCGGAAAAACTGAAGAGCTTCTATTTCACAACAAATCTTTGCTTGAGCACGCTAGAATCTCCACCGATGCAAGAGACCATCTTTTCACCGGCCACGCTTCCACTTCGGCTAACTGGGTTAGCACCACGTTCTGGGAGGAAACCGGTTCGTCGCCTGATCGTCAATGCAAGGGGGGAAAGAAACGGGAGAGATTATGAGGGCAAGCTTGTGGACGAGGACATGATCACGCTACGAATGCGCATCAGGGATTTGCAGATGTTAGAGACGAGTCAGAAGCCACCTTCGAATTGGATGGAGTGGGAGAAGAAATACTATGGACACTATGATGAAGATGTCTGCGCCGCAGTTGGACTGTTGCAAACATATCTGATGAACACGAGGCCAAGTTTGGCGTTAGGGATGGCTGTACTTCTTCTTTTGAGTGTGCCAATCTCTGCAGGGGCGGTTTTGTTTTATGCCTTAGAGGTGGCGAAAACCATCTTAGCTGGGTGTACCTAATACAGTTGTTGTCAGATGCATATATGTATCCGTTTAGTATAGTTTGTAAGATAAACAGGCCATCCTATGATGGATTTGTAGGAACTCTGTCCATGATCAACCTGTCCTCTTCTTTTGTTCGGAGAAAGTAGATAGCGTCCACACTTTCTGATAAGAAGAGGCCCTACGGAGACAAACGAATGTTTAGTTTCTATTGTGGTGATTTCTTATATATTCTTTGACAACTCCCAGGTTTCAGCTGAATCTGCTGCATTTGCAACACTAGCTTCTTAGTTTATGGGTTTTCAGAGCTGTCTTCCATCTTCTTCCTTACTCTATTAATTTTCGCTAGTTAAAGTTCCTCTTCTTTCTGTCCTGTGTTTGCTGAACTGCCGGCCGGGGGTGCTGTGTGTTTGGCATAAACCACTTAATCTTGTTTCCTCTCTGCAGCTTGGGATCATGAGTTCATATGTTTTTGTCTTTATAAATAAGTTAACAAGTACCCAATAAACCATATACTTACAAAGTGGTATAAGAGGAGGAAGTAAAAAAAAGATATCCCATCGATAAGAACTGGTCATGGTGAACACAGATTTCCGCTGACAGTGACATTCTTGTCGCCACTTTCATATGAAGGCTCATGATAAGTATGGCCAAGGAGACTTGAAAGAGACGAGAATCTGTTCCGTGGAGAACACTCTTCTGTCTTTCCCACTTCAAAAAGCTAAAAACTACTTACCTTACAAGTTTGCAATCTGTTAAAAACATCAATGATAAAACCTACAAATTTGAGTTTGTTTCTTAAAACATAAGAAGAGTCTGTTCCGTGTGCCTTTACATTGGATCAAAGCTTCTTATTTGAGAAAACGCACGTTTTCACTTTCTCATGCTGACAAAGATCAGCATTTATTCGGATATTTGGAACATGTTTTATATTTGAATACTTGTAGTGCTATCTGGGGCAATTATTCTCTAGGAGCCTATTGACTATTTGTATATTTGGTTTCTTTAAGATATTATTAAGAAAATACAGTATAGGAGTTAATTATTAAAAAATAGAACGTAGGTTAAGACTTTTAGCAATGTTTGCTATTGACTTTAAGGCCAATTTTTTTATTAAATAGATATTAAATCCAAGTTGAATTATATTGTAACCTTCAGATTCCTATCAATTTTGTTACCGATAAATTGCTAACGGAACTGAAGGTGAAATGTCAACTATATTCCTGGGATTAAAAAGAATTAAAATTAATATATACAAAAATGTGATTGAATTATCTAATCTTTTTTTATAACTATGATGAAAATAAATAAGACAATCAACTGACGTAGATATTAAAAGAAGTAGTTGAGTCATCTATGGATTGGTCTTTGATTAATAAAGTAGATTATCAAATACTCTTTTAACATCTTCAACTGTGGAACATTCGATCATGGCATTTGGAAATCTAGCCGTGGTATTTGCAAGTTTTCTTTTTTCTTTTTTCTTTTTTAAATATCTTCAATTGTAGAATATTTGATCATGGAATATGGAATTCTTGCGTGGTATTTGCAAGTTTGTCTTTTAATACCTTCATTGCATTTGGGATTCTTGCCGTGGTTATTTGCAAGTCTTTCCTTTGTCATCATATTTCTTTAGTAAAATATTTTTATTTTTATTTTTATTTTTCACCGAAAAAGTCTTCTTTGACTATTTTGATTGTTTTCATTTAAAAATTTTATTCTTATTGAATTTCTTTTTTTGAAAATCACAACCAAATTTTCAATTTTTTTTTAGAATCTTTTCAAAGCATTTTTTACCATAACTAAAACTAAGAAACTTTAACTTTAACTTTAACTTTACTTTTAACTTTTACCTACTTTTAACTTTAATCATTAAACATTAGTAATGTTATTGTCTTTACAAATAGTTTATTCTAAAACTAATACTATTCACTTACTTAAAACTTTTTGCAAACGAAGCTTAGAGCACCCAACATTGTTGCAAATCAAGAGTGATATTCAAGATAAATACACAAAAAATATATATATATATATATAGTTGCAGCCATGCACTGTAGAGGGGCTCGTGGCAGTGCAATATTCCCTATCCACCCCTGTCAAATCGAGAGTCACATCGTCCGTGGAAAGAACTGGCTTTACATGATCCCGAAAGACCAAATAAGAGAAAAAGATGTACGACCTATGCCTTGAATTTCAAATTCACACACTGTAGTTGTTGACAACCTGGTGGCATTGAAGATATCTCCCTGGTGATGATCCCATACCGAACTTACAACCATGTTAATCTTAAAGTCTTAAGATCGCAGAAATGGTGTTATTTTTTCATTCAAATGATTTTTTTAATAAAGTATTTTAACAATACAGGACAAATAACGCCTGCATTTGAAAACCCAGTAGATATAAATGCAGGATTGTCTACATTGACATCTTTGGCCATTCATTGATGTGACGAAAAGAAGTTGGCCAGGCACCAGTACAGTAAACGTTGATGGAAATGGCACCTTAACTTTCAAGTTTGAAAAAACAAGCTGGAGACGATTATATATGATCTAAAGTACTGAAGTCTAAGCCCCATATGTAAAATCTCAAGAATTTTGACTTTAATAGCTACCTGCAATACTTGTCAAGCTCAGGGCAAAACTTCCCTTGGAATTCTACAGAGACTTTCTTCAGTTTCTCTGTAGCGGTCGTAGGCGCAAAGAAGTTCTTGATAATGACTCATCTGGCGCGAGAAGCATGGAAGCATCTTCATTTTTAGTGCGCCTACTTTGAACTTATTTTGTCTTTCCTTACTGTTTTTCCGTGCAAAAACTGGGCCGGAATTACTCCGTAAAAACACCGGTATAACGACGTTAAACAAGATAAACCTAGGTTTTTAGGTTGTTTTCTTCTTATACGTCTGTACGTAGCAGGACATACTTATTGTAAAACCTATGTTAGTAAATACTGTCACAAGTTGATAATGAAGAGTACATAAATTGAGAGAAGTTTTGTGTATTGGCTTGAGAGAAAAGCTTTATATATGGTATCCTTATATAATGTTAGGATCAACTATGAAAGGAAATATACAAGAGAATAAATGAAATATAATCCTACCTAACACAATGATATTTTTCCAAATAATGCAATATATATGCAAAACAATATTCCTAAATAAGGAACAAATATTTCTATTAAGCACATGGATCTCCAACACTCCCCCTCAAGCTGGTGGTTTTGGAGGTCTATAGACGTCAAACACGCCAAACTTACTTAGTAGATATGTGTGTTGTTGTTGACAAAGAGTGTTTGTGAAAATGTCAGCAAGTTGTTCTATAGTGTCTATTTCACAAGTCTTGATAACTCCTTCCTGAATCTTGTCTCTTGTGAAGTGGCAATCTACCTCAATGTATTTGGTCCGTTCATGGACTATAGGATTTGTCGAAAGTTTCAAGGCTGCATCGTTGTCACAAAATAGTAACGTGGGACCTTTCAATCGTATGCCAAGATCACGCAGTAGTCCTCTTAACCATATGACTTCACAAGTTGTCTTTGCCATTGCTCGATATTCTAATTCAGCAAATGATAAGGAAACAATAGATTGCTTCTTTGTCTTCGAAGAAAGGAGAGAGTTACCTAACTTAACGCAAAAACTTGTTGTCGATCGACGGCTCATAGGACATGTGGCATAGTCAGTATCACAATATGCCTTCATTTCCAAATTGCAATTTCTAGATAATAGAAGTCCAAGACCAGGGCATCCCTTCAAGTACTTAACAACCTTGAGGGTTGCATTCATGTGGGATTACTTCGGGGCATGCATGAATTAATTGAGGATTTGGACTGCATAACAAATATATGGTCGTGTCCTAGTAAGGTAGATGAATTTTCCTACTAAGCGTTTATACTTAGAAGGATCCTGAAGTAACTGGTCCTTATCAGAAGATGATGTCCCGGTATCATATTCCGGTGTAGTGAGGCTTAAATTTTGCTTAAAAGGAATGACAGTTGGTTTACAATCGGACAACCCAACATCAGAAAGGATTTCTAGAACAAATTTTTGTTGACTAAGACAAATCCCTTGTTTTGAACGTGCAATCTCAATACCTAGGTAGTATTTAGGTCGTCCAAGGTCCTTAATGTGGAAGGTGGAGTGAAGATAAGACTTGAAATGATCGATGACTGAAAGATTATTTCTCATGATCAAGATGTCATCCACATATATGAGTAAATAGAGAGAGGAAGTACCATGTCTCCAAGTGAAGAAAGCATAGTCATGGCGAGATTGTCGGAAGTTCATTGAGAGAAGAATAGCTGTGAACTTTACATACCATTGTCTGGAAGCTTGCTTGAGACCATATAGGGATTTACGGAAATGACAAACCTTAGAATCCCTCTATTTGCGTAATCCCAGAGGAAGATCCATGTAGATTTCTTCATCTAAGTCACCATGGAGAAAGACATTGTTGACGTCCATCTGATGAAGAGACTAGTCTCGTAGAGCAACAATAGCTAGAAAGGAGCGAACAGTGCCAGCCTTGGCGATAGGAGAAAAGGTGTCATGAAAATCAAAACCCTCTTTCTGAGTATAGCCCTTAGCAACTAGGCGAGCCTTGTAGTGCTCAACAGATCCATCAACACGGTGTTTGATCTTGTAGACCCACTTGCAACCAATAGGACGACGATGAGGAGGACGAGAAACAATATCCCAAGTGTGGTTGTCCGCAAGTGCATGGAGTTCAGCCTCCATGGCCTGTTGCCAGCAAGGGTCAGAGGCATCCTCAGCAGAGATTCGATTGATGCAACAAAGGTGATCCGGAGAGAGATGAGCAAAGCTGACATAGGAGGAGATAAGGTACTGAGATCTAGGTGAAGAGGAGGTGGAACAGATGTAATCCCGGGTCCAGGTAGGGGGATGGTTGGCTCGGCTAGAGCACCGAGGAACGGGAAGGGGTGTAGGCACAGGAGTGACTGAGGGGGATAGATAAGGGACAATGGCCAAGGAATCATCAGAAATAGGATCCATGATTGGGGAAAGGAGAGGAGGGGCTGGGGACTCAAGGTGAGGAAGAGGGTCAGGGAGCTCGGTAGAGGGTGGAGAGGTGGGAAGGTCATTAGGAGGGGGGGCAGGGGTCGGGTGGGTATCAAGAGGGGGGGCAGAGATGGGATGGGTAGGAGGAGGGGTAGATTTGGGGCCCCCTAAAAGAAGGATGGGGTAAGGCGTGGGTACAAGATCATCAACCAAAAATTGTCGAGAAGGCACCAGCGGTGTGGTGGAGGTACCAGCTGGAGTATCATCCTGAAAAGGAAAAACAACTTTGTGGAAAATCACATATCTGTTGATGAAGAATGTACCTAAGACAGGATCATAGACACGATACCCCTTCTGAAGAGAGGGATAACCCAGAAAGATACACCGAGTAGCACGAAGAGCAAACTTGTCACGATGCCCAACAATAGTAGCAAATCAAAGGTAACCAAAAACTCAAAAATGATCGAGATCGGGTGGTCGCCTAAAGAGGAGCATAAAGGGAGTCTTCCCACCAAGAATTTGAGAAGGTATTCTATTGATCAAGTAAGCAGCAGTGATCACACAATCCCCCTAAAATTTTTTAAGGATAAAGGCTTGGTATTTGAGAGCCCGAGCAACCTCAAGAAGATGACGATGTTTGCGTTCAACAACGTCATTCTGTTAAGGAGTGTAGGGACAAGAGCTCTCATGGAGAATGCCACGATCGGAGAAAAAAGAGGAGCAAGCATGATTAAAGAAATCACGGGCATTATCGGTACGAACGCATTGAACAGAGGCATGAAATTGGGTGTGTATGAGAGTGAAGAACTGAGTGAGGTGAAAAAGGACTTGGGTTTTAGATTGCATGAGGAAAACCCAAGTGCCACGGGAAAAATCATCAACAATGGTAAGAAAAAATCGGGATCCATCACAGTGGGATAAGTGATAGGGACCCCAAATGTCAAGATAGAAAAGAGAAAAAATGAAGGAAGCACGAGAAGAGTTAATGAGGAAAGACGAGCAAGGTTGTTTAACGAGGGGGTAAATAGGATAAGAGGGGTGAGGGAAGGAAGCACTGTGACCCAAGCATTGGTGGGAAAGTAAAATGTTATTTTTATTAAAATTGGCATTACAAAAGGTTCCCATATGGGGAGTAGTACATAAGGATAAATGAGCATTATTGGAAATGGAGGTCCAAAAATAAAGGCCTTGTCGAACTTTACCCAAGCCCATTAGTTTGCCAATCGAACGAGCTTGAAAAAAGCAAGAGTGAGGATTAAAAAAAGCTCGACAATGATTGTTGGCACAAGCTTTAGAAATGGAGATAAGATTAAAAAGGAAGTGGGGAACATAAAGAATATTTTTTAGAATAAATGTGGGAATGAGGTGGACATCACCAATTTTGGTGATAGAGGTAACATCTCCAGTGGGAAGACGTACAGTCATAGAGGAACGAGAAGTATGGATGGTGAAAAAAAATTTTGGGTTGCAAATAATGTGATCACTGGCACCTGAATCAATAAGTCAATCAGTGGATAAAATAAAACTCATAAAGCAAAAAGAAGTACCTCTAAAGCTAGCAATTTTGTCAGGTTGGCCCATTTGCTGGAAAGCCCGAATAATCTGAGAAATCTGGGCCTCATTAAGAGGTTGGTTGGAATTTTCTCAGGAAATAACTGCATTGGAGGCAAAATCAATGTCATTGATTGGAGTCACGTTCACTGGGACGTCCATGTAATTTCCAACATGTGACCTTAGTGTGGTTGGTGCGCTTACAATGCTCACAAAATAAATGATTGGACCGGATCTGAGAAGAATGTGGGCCGCTAGACCCGTTAGGCCTATTAGGCCCGTTCAACCCATTGGAGTGACACGCACGCACATTATTCAGCCCGCACGATCCCCTGTGCGCAGGTGCACTAACTGCATGTTGGGGGCTATCCATCAGTGATCTGGGCGAGATGGGTTGGTAGCCATCAGATGGGGGCGCGTTTATGAGCCCCTGGGAGCCTTTGGATGAAGTTGGAGCCACGATTAAGTGAGGACCTTCGGATCTAGGTAAATGCCTAGAGCTGTCGGATCCAAATAGAGGGGGGGGCTCCCTCAAGAAACCCTAGGGAGCCTGCTGAAGTGGCAAAGCCGCCACTGAGCCCGTGGGTGGCGGTGGTGCGAGAGGCGAGGATGACCAATTCTCCAACACGGAGGTATTCTGCCGAGGCCAATTGGTAGTTTTCCTCCTACACAGCGAGGAAGAGGAAACGGTGGAGTGACGGCGGCGGTTCCATGGCTAAGATTTGGGATCAGAACGACGTGAATGAGTCGTTCAAGATAAGGAGGAATCGTGTGAGGCGTTATTCCTCCTTGAGCCTCCGTGATTGTTGGAGGGTGGCTTCGGGGTCGGTGAGTGGTTCCATGATCTGATCGAGTTCATGGCAGAGAGCCACGAATCGATTATAGATCACGAAACGGTAAGGTTGCCTTGGCGGAGGTTAGCAAGTCGCTGCTCGATCTAGAAAATTTAGACACGATTGGAGCGGTTGTAGAGCTCCCAGAGATTTTCCTAAAGGAATTTAGCATCCTTGGTTGGCGGAAGAGCGACAACGACGTCGAGGGCTAGGGTGTTCCCAATCTAGGAACAAACTAGCTGGGTGCATTTCCGCCATTGCCAGAGGAGGCGCTTGGAGGTGGGGAGTGGAACAACACCGTCAATGAAGCCATCTTTATCCTTCGTGACGAGAGTACGACAGAAATTACACGACCATAGGGAGTAATTCTCGGCATCGGTGAGAACATGGGAGATGAGGCGGAGTTCGAGGCCATCAGAGGAAGCTGTGAAGAGAGGGTTGCCGATTTCAAGGCAGCCAGCAACAGAGAACAACAGCAAAATTGAGGACGAATGCGGGTAAGGATTTGGCCCTAAACTCGGGAATCCCGGGTAGGGATCCAGACCCAAAGTAGCTGACGGGTCAGAAGGAGCGGGGCCACCCGATGGGGAAAAGTTAGGACCCGTACCTAGTGAGCCGGGTGGAACGAGTTCGGGGCTAGGGTAGAGATAATGGGCCCAGGGAAATAGGGGCCGAGAGTAAGAAGGGGGCTGACCAGAGGGGCCCGAAAGGGGCTGAAAGGAGCCAATAGACCCAGCACCAACCAAGGTGTCGTGGACCAAAGTGGAGTCCGCACCAGAAAGGGCCTGAGAAGAAGGGTAGGAGTAGGAGAAGGAATATGGGTGAGGTCTTCTATCAAGGTAGGGGCGTCGGGGTCCATAGAGGAGGTCAACATGGTTAAGGGAGGGAAGGCCAAAAGGGAGTAAAGGAGAGGTAAAAAAAAGTTGCGGAAGTAAGAAGCCAGGAAAGAAAAAAAAACTTACACTCGTGATACCATGTCACAAGTTGATAATGAAGAGCACATAAATTGGGAGAAGTTTTGTGTATTGGCTTGAGAGAAAAGCTTTACATATGGTGTCCTTATATAATGCTAGGATCAACCATGAAAGGAAATATATAAGAGAATAAATGAAATATAATCCTACCTAACACAATAATATTTTTCCAAATAATGCAATATATATGCAAAGCAATATTCCTAAATAAGGAACAAATATTTCTATTAAGCACATGGATCTCCAACAAATACCATTCTTGATCTCTCTTCGGTTTGACTTTGCTTTTATTATGATTTTTAGAAGGCCTAATAACCTAATTTAAAAGTTAGTAAAGAATTGGATAAATATTTTTTTATTTAAGTTTTATATAAGGAATCATATTTTTATTGCGAGATTTTTTTTCTATATACACTCTTACATGTTAGATAATATTGAGTTTATGATTGAATTAAATAGAAGTGATTAAAATTAAAAAGTTTAAAAATCTAACTCAAAAATTAATTTAATAATTAAAAAATATTTATTTTATTTAATTATTATCACAATGAATCATGCTTATAATGTGAATCTTTCATCCTAAACATAACGATCTTTTCACCAATTTAGCTCTTCCGTCTTACAAGTGGTCTTATGACATGGAGGCGGATCTTGTTCTGACCAGTGCACTATGTGATTCAGCATCCACCTTATCTCTGTATTTTGTTGCTTTTATGTTTGAGTCGTAGTTATGCTTTTTGGGTTGTATATCTTGGATAATCTCTATACGTTAGTGTGTTTCTTTTTCTTTTTTTCTTTTTAATTTATTGTCCTCAAATGACAATGATTATCACCAATAAAGTACCCAAACTCTAGTCCACACGTCTCGTTTTATCGGGGAGGATCTTTGCTTTCCAAAATAGAATGTTTAGGAGGAACGCTCATTCAATGTACCTAACGGGGCTAGGGATGGGCCACACCCGAACGTGGGGTCCATGAATGACATATCCCGTCACGTCATCAACATCAACCGACATAGAAATGTAGGCTCGATTCAAAGTAATTGCCTACCCTAATCATGTATTGAAGAAAGAAAATGAGGTTTAAGGAGACTAATTACAACCTTAGGGCTTGAAAATTATAAGATGACAAAGATCGATTTCACGCGTTTCGATGGATCCAAAGACCTAAGTATTAGGTTTGCCACCCCGAGTGGTTTTTAACTTTTAGCAAATCGAAGACGGGAAAAAAGTGTCAATGCCGGGCTGGCGTCACTTGGAGGGAGAGGCACATGGCAGTACAAAATTTTCAAGTAAAACCTAGATGATGTCATAAGATTAGCTTTGCTTATTTTCACACCGACCTTTCGAAGTTGCAGCAAGTGGAGGCCATCAAGGAGAATAGAACCAGTTTGAGAGGCTTCTCAACAAAATAGAGATTTGTTTTTTAAAAAAATAAACGGATTTATATATCTAATCTATAAGCGAACATGATAAGACTAGGGATATAGTGTTAGGTTAAGATCAAATACAAACATCAAGTCAAATAAAAAAAAGTATTATCTAATCTTTCAATACATTAAATATTTAAGTTTTAAGCTAT
This sequence comes from Casuarina equisetifolia, assembly GCA_028551475.1. NCBI lineage: Eukaryota > Viridiplantae > Streptophyta > Magnoliopsida > Fagales > Casuarinaceae > Casuarina > Casuarina equisetifolia. The sequence continues at coordinate 6,354,582 of CM052361.1, forward strand.
TTTTATTATCTTTGTTACATTAATAAATCTATTTCAAATAGGCCTTTTAATAACTTCAAGATTAACAACTTATAAACTAACAATTTCTAGAGTTTTATCATTTCTTTCCTGATAGAGAGAACAACACAAATGAAGTAATAGAGATTTAAATATATTTGCCTTGAAATTCTTTCCATTCACATGGTGAAGATGACAACTAATTCCTGCACACCATGAAAGATAGGATGGTTGTACACTAAGCATAATGTTTAAAGATTCTCATATCGTTATTGATTAAGAACACCTTATGAAGATGTAATTTCTGAACTCATTTGACATGTGACATATGTAACAACTCTTATCTCTAGATGCTCCAAGAAACTAAAGTCACCAATTAATTCTTTATAGCTAGTTAGAGTAATATAGACTAGTAAGAAATTGCATACTTGAACCCTATAATTATAGACCAATCTAGTTTAGACCCCTGAGAAGTAATGGTTTTCCAAACATATTTAATTGAGTACCTTTTATTAGCTAAACAGTCCACACAAGTTTATCTTTTATCATATTATTAAACTTGGGTAGCACTTGGATTTTGATTATAAGTGTATGTCATGAAAATCTTTTATTTGTAGGTAAATTTCAATCTCCATTCCAGATTATCATTTCTATCTTAGCATTCCTAGGCATTCTAGAATTGAGAATGGCTTGCTACCTAATTTTACTTGGTATAAGATCTTCTAGCAATCAATAATCACCCACAGAGACACCGACTTCTCATGACTGACAAAGAAATTATCGCTTGCATATTGAATAGAATGACTTTAGTAGTGGATTGAAAGCATCAACCCGGACTCTAGTGCCACGATCTCCTCCCTTTAAACCTTTCTAAGTCTTGTCAATATCGTGTTAAACACTTTATTAGTTAACATTTAATATTATTTGTTCTAATGTTGGAAAACATTGATCACATTTATATACTATTCTAAGATGATTAAATACAGTTATAATTATAATTCTCTGAAATCATTTTTAGAGTTCAAACTTACTTCGAAAGCGAGCGCCAAAGATTACCGAAAGCTAAATTTTTACAGTATTTTCTCTAGTATGTTACAATCGATCCGACCTATAAATTTATAGATTGATTACGTACGATATTCCGTAAGTCTAACCAAGGATTGTCCTCTAGCATTCGATCAGATTTGCACACAAACGTGAGGTTGGGGTGGATTGGATGGGGGAGTTGACATGTCGAATACACGTGCTGCCAATGTGGTGGATTTTTTAGTTTGACCGCCTAACATGGAAGATGACATGGTTTGCCTAATATAATTATATACTATCTTGCAATCCACCTATTCATTTATAATTTTTCTAAGTTACTTTTAAGCCTTAGTTTCACATAATGCACAAATAATAGCCAAATTAGTATAAAATATTGTCTTAAATACATATGTTTACCTTAGAAGTCAACTTTTCTAGTGTCACTACTTTTTTGGTTCACATCCCCTGCTCTTATTACTTTGTAGTGCTTAAACATGATATAATACAATTAAACCCAAGTCACTAAACTAGTGGTGAAGGTACTAGTACCTGATTTTGGGTTTAGGTGTTAAAATCCCGACTTCCTCAAGATCACCTCCTTGCTCCCATTCACCTTAAAAAAATATATTAATAAAGGTATTGTTTGTAGTGCTTATCAAGGCTTTGTGGGGGCATAGTGAATGGGAAAATCATGTTTTTTTATGCCAACGGCAATAAAACTTTCAGGAACAGACCAACGACGGGAAAATGTTGTACATTTATCTGATGGCATTCGAGAATTAGCAAATTCATTCACCATGCAAGAAGGAAAGTTTTAAAGACATGTATACTTAAATTTGTGTTTACATAACTTGTCTATGGTTATTTGGAATGAAGTAAACAATAGGATCTTTAGAAACAATATGACTTCTAAATATATAATTCTTAAAGTCATTAAAAGGCTTTTAAGAGATAGATTTTATCATGTTAAAAGATTCCTAAAATAACTAAAAAAAAATTATATTTAACATACTTGAAGACTTGAAGATACTATTTTTTTTATTTGATAAAGTGTTGTGTGGCCTTATAATCAGAAAATGTTGTAACTATTTTTTTTTATTGAATACTTGAGTTTATTTATTAAAAAAAATGTAAAAACTTATAAGTATATTTTAATATTATAATTTATTTTAAAAAATTAAGTTTAAAATCTTTCAATTATCCTCGTTCTCCAAAAGTGTTGTCATGGACTATCTTATAATGTCCATTGCTATATATTAAATTGTGCTTGTAAAAAGGAAAAAAAAATAAAAGGCAACGACAAATGTTGTCCCATCAAGTGTAAACTGTGGCCTGGAGCATTGCACATGGCACTCTTAATCAGGGAACGAATGAAACCAAATTAGCGAGTCTCCTAATAATGCTCCTACGGCTACGACTTTCTGTCTGGAGTACAAAACTAGACTCACCAAACTCTACACTCCAGCTTCATCTTGTCTGCTAATTCGGACAAGACAGCCCAATCAATAATTCTGATGCAACAAATTTACGGCGGTCAGCATAGACGGTACATTGCATTTGGAGATAAGTTCATGGAGAAGTTCCCACACGCGTGAAAATAGGGCAGTCCTCATAGTCAAATGCCTATGATCCAATCCTCCAAAATTGTACCGTGTTTTGCGTTCAGTCCACTTTAGGGTCAGCTTCTCCGCGTGCCTGATGGCTTCTTGAAAGATCGGACATGACAGAAAAAATATCGACGTGATATGGCACTGAGAAAGTGGCAGAAAAAGAAAGTGAAAGATGGAAGATCATTGTTCCACTAATCTTAACAATAAGGAAGATGATTTTTTGATCTATAAGCTTAATAGGTTTTCATGAAATAATGATATGATGAACCCCAATTTGTTTTAACAGTTTGCGAGTCCTCAAAGTCCAAAACGACTATTGTTTTCGCGAGCTACGACTTTCGATCTCAAGTACCCAGGAAGCAACAAAAAAGAAGGAAAAGAAAATCGACAGTGGAAAAGGCAATGGATACTTATCCGTCGTTACTCTTGCCGAGGCAGATGTCGCACCTTTATTTGTCTGAACTTTGAACCTGGATGTCAACTTGTAGATCACTGAGCATATACTATTTCTGCAGTTCATTCAGTGGAATGTTACGGAATCTATGAATATTATTGCTTCCTTAGCGAAACTCGTTTATTATAGGACAAAAAGCACTTAAAGTAATGATAATGATAATAGAGAAGGAGCTCGTTCGTGTGAAGGAGACGACCCGTTGGATGAGGCGTAGCAATGTGTCATTCTTCTTAGCTCTTATATATAAAGGCATCCCTGTCATCACATCATTTTGCTGGCTTGTAAGCATTGCCTGATTCCCTTGTTTCTTTCCTTGGGAAGACGATACCCTTGCTTTTGCTTCTTCATCAATGGAAGCAACCAACCCTTCATTCTCCCCACGTTCCTGCCGGCTGTTTTCTTTGACATCCCCACGCCCGGCGCGACGCGTGAACTTCTTGACTGTGGCAGCCGGAGGAGGAACAGGAAGACGAGACTACTGGGGCAGGCTGGTGGATGAGGACATGATCGTGCTCCGGTGGCGGATCAGGGAGATGAAGATGTTAGAGACGGAGCAGGACTCACCTCCGAATTGGATGGAGTGGGAGAAGCAATATTTCATGAGTTACAACGAGGATATATGCGAAGCACTACGACTGCTGCAGAACTTTTTGATGAGTACAAGGCCAAGTTTGGTTTTTGGCATGATCGCGCTTGTTGTACTGTGTGTGCTCACAACTTCTGGGATGACCTTGTTTCATGCAATCGAGATAGCGAGTAGAATCCTTTCTGGGTTTCGTCAAAACTAATGTAATTGTTGGGTGGGAGTTGACAGCTCTACTTGTCGTCGAAGTACAAGGCACAGCCTGCGCCGACTGTTATTAGATATGGGATTCGTTTGTTTGTAACTGTTGTTCTTATTATCTTGAGAATTTCTTTTGAGTTAGTTCCTTGTTCTTTGGACATTATATGAGTTTTTGGTATCAAGTAATGGTGAATATTTTATTGACCATCATGCTTTACAAAAAACAATCAATTAAAGGGTTTTCTAAGAAATTATGGCTGACAACAAAGGGACGACTGAAATCATCCCAGTTGAATGTCTTTCCAGATTTTTCCTTGATCTGTTGATGTCATACTTATTTCCTTGATCTGTTGACTCGTTTATATTTTATTTGTTGTTCGTTCTAGGGTTCTTACATCTAGACTTCTCTCCCCCACATACATGGCTCCCCTTGATTCATGATCACGGTTGTATCCTGGTGCAAGTGGTCTATGCACAAAGGATTCCAAAATGGTAGATGTAATGTCTTGGTGCAATCTGCTCTTCTTCAGTAGATGTAAGTAGATATAATTTTCAAGGCCATGGGTGGTACCAAGTGTAACCCACCTTGGTGTGGAAACTTCAAAGGTTAGTCATGGTTGGGTTTAAGCTTTTTCCCTTCCTTTTCTGAGAATGAACAGTTGGGTTTACATAGTTCAAGTTTTACTTTAATTTGAAGTAGCGTAGCCAAAACAGAAGGCATGGTTTAACTTTCCCTTTAATTGATAGGAAATATGTTTGCTTCTAAGCATCTTCCAACAGCTTAAGAGGACATCGCGAAGGCTAAAGTTTCACACTTCATCGGTATAAGGTACAATTTATAACTTGTATATGGAGACAGAAAACCTTCTTTATTTTCATCCTTTTTGGGCTGGAAAATTTTAAACTTAGATGGTTATATCATTTCTTGGAATGTCTATGGCAAGCACAAAAATCATGAAGAAGGATTGTGGATTATTTTGTTAGGTAAAAAGGGGTGTGGAAAGTTGAGTGTTAAACTTGAGACCTCTTTAATCCTAAACAGCATAAGCTTCAACTAAACTACATGCCCACTGACTTACAGAAGATATTCTATGGAGGAACCACTAGATATTCTTTCAACCATGTCCGTCCTGTGACAAAGGCATTTAGATGTTCACCATTTCGTAACTGTTCTTAGGTGCAAACACAGTTCATAATTCAATACATATGATGTTACTTTGTCTTGTAGATTTCCCATTAAGGAAAAGGAAAGTTAAATCGTTATTTCGTAAACTCGGGCATCCCGAAGATAAGCAAGGAAGATGAGTTGTTTTTGCTCTAGGTTTCTTCTTGCCATAAGTGGAAACAGACGTCTTTTTATGAAGTGTTATGGTAGGTGTCATTAATGACTGAATGCTAGTCTCACAAATCACTACTATTTTCTCAAGGGAAAGAATAGATCCGGCCATCAGAGAGATTAGTGGATTGATGCGTTGAGTCATCGACGAAACATCAAAAGGAGTTGTGGTTATCAACACCCGCTTTATACAGCTTGCAAATGAAAAATCTGAGAAAAGGTTGGAAACAGACAAAACACAAGTGTTTTTTATTTATCGTTCATGGAAACGCAAAACTGGCTAAGTGCTATGAATTCGATCCGCCCTATTGCTATGCTAATGATAGCTCGAATTTCTACTGTTTGACATCTATCCTTGATTAGAAAGATGCTTTATCAGCCCCTGATGTGCTTGATTGCTTAGCTAATACTTCCACAAAGAGATGATATTGCTTTGTGCAATTGGGTTATTCTTTTAGAGGGTGACAGCTTTGGAACAATTGGCCATTTTCTATATGACAGAGTTGGAGACGAAGAGAGACTGTATATCGGCTTAAATAAGGTTCAATACAACAACGATAGAGGGTGGGTAGAACAAGGTTGTTTGGTTTTTGCGACATTACTAAATAGGATCAAGATGCAACTTCTTTCGGCTTTCTCTATGGCAGACAAATCTTCAACGTATAACCATTTTTGATCAGTCTGCACCGGGGTTGGCTGACCTATGTAGCCTTTGTCAGCCTCGAGACCCTTCTCCTCTCCTGTGTTAGGAGCAGTCACTCTTCCACGTGCTTTCACTGCCATTTACTAAGCTCTTGATCAATGTTCTTGAACTGTCAGTTTTAGATCCGGATCCGGTTCAAATGATTGTCTTCCTCATAAACAAACACCTGAAACATGGATCTACAGCTAGTTAATCTGTCAAACCATGTAAGCTTTCACTATCAAATCTTTTCACGTGCTTTGATGGGTCTTCTTCATATACAAGCACCGGAAACATGGATCTATGCATGTAGTTAGTGAGGTCCCGTCTTATAGTAGTTAAAAAAGCATGATTGTTACTTTACACCTATCACCTTACACTGCACTTTTTGTTACATAAACAGTTGGTAAACGCTTGAAATTTTCCATGAATAGCCGAGCTTCTTACTCTGCAGTAATTGAGCCTATATTATAACTCAAGTAAGAAGTGCAGAATTTGAGGGGGAAGAACTATTTCTGAAACCGAAGATCCTGACAGATTCCAATCTAGAAACAAGGTTTTTTTTTTATATTTTATTTTATGAATATGTGAATTTATTCTCTAAATAATAAAAGAGTACAAAAGCTTTTGGACATATCTCAGTATTATAATTTATCTAAGAGAAAATTAAATGTGAAATTTTTTTATAAATGTGTGAGTTTATTCACTAAAGAATAAAAGAGTACAAAAGTTTAGGGACATACTCTAGCATTACAATTTATCTAAAAGAAAATTGAATGTAGAATCAGAAAATTTGATATCCTTAAATAAATATGTCCTTCCACATATTATTTTTCTAATTCTAGTAAATAAAATTGATATTTCAGCAATCTTATTTTGAAAACGTCTACAATTTTGTTTAGACCATATACAACAAAGTTTTCTCTTTTCATGTGCAAGACCCACCAGAACTCGTGCCTCTTTCAAAAGATTGTTCAATTTTAGTTGTTACACTTAGATATCCTCGAATGAACCAACTGCAAAGCACTTGGGTGACGAGGAAGTTACCAGATAATCTCATGACATATTCCTATTCCAAAAAATGTAGTTTTCTAATTACGTATAAATAATTGTTAGATACTGGACTGATGTTGATCGATTTCTGCATTATCCCATGTTCTCTCTACCTGCCACCTCGAATCATTTACTTAATTAAGCTACAAAGCTAGAACATGTTTGGGTTATTTAAATCGTGATACGTAATCTACTAAACTAACCTGCTGCATGCAGACTTCAATACTTTAATACACCACTTTCAACGATTGCTAACATTGCTAGTGGAGAAACTGTTCTCTCTTTTATTACTGTTTTGATTCCCGCATGACATAGACTTCATTCAATGATAACAACACTCTGCCAAAGATGCTATCAAAAAACAAGAGCTGCTTATGGTGCACCCAAACTATATACTTACTAATTTTGTAGATATTTTAATCTTCCCATCACATGTTGACTCAAATTTCATAAGAGTCAAATTTGAAATGTCTAGTTAAAATGGAAAATGAACTACAGAGACATAATTCGATCTGAAAACCTTTTGTTTTGATGTTACTTTGAATCATCAATTATTTCACATGTTTTTTAATTGGAAATGAAGGTTTTAACGGTCCCACCATTCATATCTATGTTGGACATCTGAAATTAAGCAGCCACTAATTCAAACTTCCAGATCTGATAAAGACAAAAACCATGTGCTGCAAGTATGTCGTACAATATTGAAACAAAAATTTTGTTAGTTGTTCAATATAAAACATTCAATTATTCAATTGTCTAGATTATTGATTCAGTATATACCAATACCTAATGCACAGAAATTTTAAAAAAAAATTATCTGAAGTACATTCATTTAGCTGGAACAAACACATCGCATTCACTTTTATCAGATTTTTTTCTTCATTTAGTTCACTCGAGGATTAAAAACAGAAAAAAACAAAAACTTTTATCATCTGAACTGCAAAGTACACTGATGAAACGAATTTTATCATTTTACTCCACTTCATTTCATCATGGTAAACTGAGAATTTGATTCATGAAATGGTTTTTTATCCGAGTTTTACTGAGTTCTCTTGTTTACAGCAAGTAAAAACACCTACCTTATATATTACACATACATGCTCGGACTGAAATATACATACATGCATGGGTGAAACGAGGAAGCAGTGGATCTAGAAGCCAACAAATCCCCACTCATCCGCCATTCAAAGAGTTTTTAACATGTTCACCAAACCTTCCATCCAGCTCTCATCTAATTTAAAGCTGTACGTCGAAAGTTGGATCAAATCCCTGACTTCAAAATTAGTAGTTTGTAGTTGATTCTTGAAAGGGAAATACAGGCAGTTGTAAATCTTCGAAAAAGAGGGTCAATTCAACCTGTTTGTGTATTCCAGGAGTTTCTGGAGAAGCTTTGTGATGCCCAGGACACTAACTTCTTGCAACTTTCAAAAAGAGTAGTGCTGTATATCAAGCCCACTATCAGGCAAGATTTTAACATGCTTGAATTCTATGTCTACTTTCATCACAATCTGAGCTTATTTAAATATAGCGGGTTCGTCTTCAAAACGAAGCGAAAACATAGTTTAAGAATGATGTGTGGACGAGGTGGTTCCAGCATTTATTGTCTTGATATTTGGTAGACATCATTGACACATGAGGGAAGCCTGAATTAAATACTGATTTTTTAAGAAATTCTTAAGTGGGGATAATTGTTGGGCGTGCTCGGAGGGCCAAGTGGCTAGAAACCCTACAAGTATTAGCTAAGAAAATTTAAATAATAAGGTATGCTGTGATCAACCAGAAAGAGTGGCTGATGCCTCCTAAATTTCATCCATCAATAATGTAGAAATTTTTCTAACTTTTTCTTTTTAACGATTGAGAATCTCCCCAAATTTTGTTTGATGGTTTAAATTAGAATGTTTTGCCCCAATGCATGATTAAGTTTAATAAAAAATATAAATAATAAGTTAAACTTGATGTAACATGTAAAAATATGCCTCATCCACTGAATTTTCCTATGTTTATAGGGTGTAGTGAGTAAATCAGAACTTCCCGATTAGAACTACCCATAAGAAATGATATTTACATCCCAATTATACCAGAAAGGAAGACATATATTAGTTCCTACCTTCCAATTATGTCTAAAAAACACAGAAGAATCGACAAGCCTTCTGCGTCCAACTACCAACGCTGGACAGTTAGGTATAGAAAATTAGTTGCAGAAGCGTACGAAGTGACAGAGACTTGAGGTTTGTTTGATTGGTTTGCATTACAAGAAATATCTTGTCAGCACTGTCCTTAGTCGTGTGAGAGGTGACTCATGACGTACACAACTTGCAAAGAAGTACCACAGTCAAAACTGTCAAATTACCAGGTCAACTGTTTTCTGGTTCAGTTGGGATCAGCTGAAGCAACCCAAATTCAAGTGATTCTTTCTAGATCCGTTGACTGAGTATCTTAAGAAATAGATAACTAGTTTCAGACTTGATAAGCAGTTAAATGGATACCATTTAGGAGTTTAATGGCGAATAGCTTCAATTGTTCGTGCTTACCATTCAGCTTCCTTCATGATGTGGAGCATCATAAGCTAAGAGTGATATTTTAGACAGCTTTTGGTTAGACCTTAATCGTGGTTGGATCATTTACTGTAAAGCAATCGATGGCTGTATAAAGGACTCGTTGTACAGCATCTTGTAGGACACATCGTGCAATCATCAGCAGGAGTTACTAGACATTCACCTATGTCGGTTGACGTCTAAACTCTTCCAGATTTCCGATGTTTGAAAACGAGAGTTAAACATCTCTGAGTCTTGTCTTTTCTCAAGTTCACCTTTCGGAAGTAGGATTTCCATCCTCTCACGTCTTTGCATCTCTGAGTACCATCAACTTAAAACTCATTGGTTCTGGAAACTTGTTTCTCGCAGAGAAGTTTCTAGTTTTCCGAAATTGATGTTGTCCTATTCCGATGATATTAATAGAGGTACAATAGCTTCGGAGCCGCAGGGAGGATTTGTTTTCAGATTCCCTGTGTTTTGATCTTTGCAGGGACTCTGTATAGCCTGAAACTGAGCTGTCTGAACTCTGTTTCTGTCCGCCATTCGTGTCTGTATTTCAATACTTTCTTGGTTTTTAAATTAGAGGTTTCTGAAACCTTGAAGAAGTCTTGGGGGGTTTGAATCGAGCAGAAGGAATGGAGTCCTTCCTCGCTTCATTGCGAACCATGAAATCTACACTTGAAAATATTCTTAACGCATTAGTGCCTCTATTGGAGTTACTCACTATGACTGTCATCGGTCTTGTGCTTGCCCATCGGAGATTCCAAATCATCCCGAAAGAGACTTTCAAGTTACTTAGCAAGCTTGTCTTTTTTCTGTTCTTGCCTTGCTTGATCTTCGTCAATCTTGGTCCATGCATTAGTCTCACGAATTTAGTTAAATGGTGGTTCATCCCAGTAAATGTTGTTCTAAGCACCGCCATCGGTTGCGTACTGGGTTTGTTGGTGGCAGTAATTTGCCGCCCGCCGCCAGAATTCTTTCGCTTCACCATCATCATGACTGCATTTGGAAACACGGGTAATCTCCCCCTTGCAATCGTCTCATCAGTTTGCAACAGCTCTGACAGCCCATTTGGTGATGGATGTTATTCGACTGGTGTGGCGTATATAGCCTTTTCCCAATGGGCTGCGGTTATTCTTGTGTACACTCTTGTTTACCATATGATGGAGCCCCCATTGGAGTACTACGAGGTTGTTCAAGAAGAAGAGGAAGGTGAGATTGAGGAATTGCCTGCCGAGGATCTCAGTAGGCCACTTCTGGTTGAAGCTGAATGGCCAGGACTCGAGGACAAGGAAATCGAACATTGCAAGACACCCCTTATTGCAAAGCTTTTCAGTAGTATCTCCGGCATCTCACCGGGTACTATTCCGGATCTTGGTTCAGCGGAGGAAGGTCAGAGCAGTCCCAAGTCGCTCAGGTGTGTGGCGGAGCCTAGGATGGTCAGAAAAATCAGAATTGTTGCGGTGAAAACTCCATATCTTCACATGCTTCAGCCACCGATTGCTGCTTCGGCGTTAGCTATTATCATTGGGCTTATTCCCCAGGTCAAATCTTTTGTTTTTGATGAAGATTCTATAGCTTCGTTTGTCACAGACAGTTTGGATTTCATGGCAGATGCAATGGTACCTTCAAGCATGCTTGTTCTTGGGGGAATGCTTGCCGAGGGTCCTAATGAATCTCGTTTAGGAATTCGAACTACTGTTGGCATCATTGTGGCAAGGCTCTTAATACTTCCATTGGTTGGAATCGGGGTCATCATGCTGGCCGATAAGTTGAACTTTTTGGTCTCTGGGGATCTAATGTACCGGTTTGTGCTTTTGCTGCAATATACAACGCCAAGTGCCATCTTGTTAGGGGCAATCGCAAGCCTGAGGGGTTACGCAGTAAACGAGGCCTCTGCACTCCTCTTCTGGCAGCATGTTTTTGCCCTTCTCTCCCTTTCAGCGTTTATCAATGTCTACTTCAACGTGATCCTCTCTGATGTCTAAGGTATGCTCTGCCTCCTGTTCTTGAAATTCCTGGAAAAGCTTATACATGAAGAGCCATGTCCATAGATCTTCTGGAGTTGCGTGTCTTAAGTTCTAATAGTCTTTAAAATTTCACTTCACGGTGCACAGGATGCACGGTAGACGTGGGTTTGCTCCACAACCATCAAAGTCTTCCATTAACAGTAAGTTTTCTGCTCAGCATCTCTTCCAATAAGTCTATTGTTTTCTTGTGCACGTTTAACGTGTACTTGGCTTCTAATTTTTGTTGAGGGCCGATTTTTGGATTTGACAATAAATATTCATGAGGAATAAGGTGCTACCAAGTAAATTTCAGTTACTTTGGATGACAGATTTCTTTATTGAACTTCTTTAAACTAGAATTCAATTCACCCAGTGACTCATTGAAAGATTAGGTCCTCCTCTTTTGCTGAAAGATATAGAAAAAGTTGATAATGAATGACTGATCAAAAAGGTGTGCTTGGAGTCATAGTACTTGATGGATACCCCGTTATCTCCATCAGTCGACATTCTTGAAACCGTTGAACTGGTCTGGATAATGTCGAAGATACTAATTCTTGATTAATACCTGGTATTAGTTAAAATTTGCACTCTTCCCCGAGTGAAAATGAAAAGCTTAATGGGGGTAAATCTTTTCTTCTGCAACGGGGATGGTTGCTGTCAGCCCTGATCGCCAGGTGAGAGTTTTGCTTCTATTATGTTTCCTGAAAGCTTAAAGCAGAGCCTCTTCGGAGTCGCCACCGGAGCTATCATCCAAAAAGGACGGAGGGCCAAGTTATGGTCTAACCCCTCTCCGGTAAGAATTGATGTTCCCTTTATTCTTCATACTATTATATATTTCTTATGAACAGAGTAAAAAGCAATCCAATTGTGCTTCAAATCTGTCTTTTCCCTGCATAAAAGAAACAGAGGAAGGGGAGGTTAAAAAGATCAAACATATGGTAGCGTTAAAAACTTTTTAGGTTCTTCACAAGGTAAACGTGACTGAAGTCATTTTTTGAAATCAGCAGTTGCGTACTCGGTTGTGGCCATTGTTGTAAAATCAACAATGTGAATAGACTATTACGATGCAGGGCTTTAATGGCTTGTTGGCTTTAATGATTAATCATGTTGGGGCGGAAGCATTGCATTACACATTAATTGGCATACAGATAAAGTAATAAAGGCGCACAAGATGCAATCTTTAGAGTGGTTCAGACAAATCCTCCTATCTTCACTATCACCAATAGATTTACCAACTCCTTCTCCTTCTTTATTAATAAAATCATCAATGGTATGTGTTGGAAGATACGTTTAACCTAGTATCTAACCTTTTCCATATTGAGTTATTCCATCTATGGTATAAGTATCATTGTATAGGAAAATATGTATTCTTTCTTTCTTGTAAATTATATTTTCCTTGTCTATTATGTTTCCTTGTCTATTACTTGTATTATAAATAGGACTTATGATGTAACGTTTTCTTCGAGCAATCATAGAGAATTTTTCCTGAGTTATCTTCCTTCACCATTGCTTCACCCTTACTTTCTATCATGGTATCAAGAGCCACTACGGTTTTCTTGGTTTAAGCTTCTGCTCCTTTTTTTTTTTCCTCTCCTACTTTTCCTTCTATTGGCCCTTTTTTTTTCTTTCTAGCATTTTTCACAGCTAGTTTTTTCAACATGTCTTCTCCCAAGAATGTTGTTTTGGATGCCCCTTTTGTTGAAGATGATTTCGACAATGAGGTTTCCCCCCTTCTTGCCACTACTGCTGCTTTGCCACCGGTCATTGTGGGTTCTCTGCCCTCAGCAACGACTGGTCTGGATCCTTTACTCACTGGGTCTTCCTCGGCCCAGCCCGTTTTTTAGGTTCTTGGCCTAACAACCTTTTTGGGCACCCCCATCTCCAGCTCCGTTGTCTCGAGCCAGCCCTCTCTCCCTGTTTTAGCCCCTTCGGATTTTGTAGGCCATCTTCCCTTGGGCCTTACTCTAGCTGCTTTTGGACCCAACCCGACTCCAGTTTCAGGTTGGTATCTCATGGGGTAGGCCCCTAACCCAGTTTCTTCAGGTTCAGGTCCAAATCCCTACCCGACTCCTGCGTCGGGTCAATTTGGCCTTGCGGGTCAGGCACACAACTCAGTTCCTTTGGGTCCAGGTTGCAATCCCTACCTAGTCCTCAACCCGAGTTCGCAGCGCCACTCAGCCAGCTCGAACCTGGCGATCCACTGTACACCGGGGCTTTCGACGGCCCCGAACTTCATCTCATTACCCTCTCCCTCACTGGCATCGACAATTACGCCGTCTGGGCTCGCGAGATGCGCCATGCCTTGGTCACCAAAGACAGAGATGGTTTCATCGATGGCTCTGTCCCGACTCCAACAAATGCTCGTCTCGTTCCTGGATCGGTAATTGCATCAAACCGGAGGTGGCCGCCGTCTTAACCCCGACCGAAGATGCTCGCTCTTTTTGGCTCAATATCACCGAGATGTTCGGCAAACTGGATTGCGCTCGCCTTTTCTCCCTTCATCAAGGCCTCCATGACCTCAAACAAGGGAATCTTGTGGTCGCCATTTGCTTCAATCTGTTGTCCGCTCTCTGGAACGAACTTGATTCGGCCAAAGAACAACTCGAAGGGCCCGATGAAACCCTTCACCAATATCGCGTAATTAAGAACCGCACCCGTTGCACCCAATTCTTGCTGATTTTGAATGAAGGTTTTCTTTCGTTCCATTCGCAGATGCTGGCCATGGATCTGCCTCCTTCCCTCAGCCGCTTGTATCATCTGGCCGTGCAAGACGAAAATCAGCGCCTTGCGTCCTCCGAATACGTGCAGGTTGATGAGAGCATATTGTTAGCGGCTAGGGCTACCCCCGAGCAGAGAGCTCTCGTGCTTCATGCGAGCTCCCTCTCCCTAAATGCGCCTCACTCCTTTGACCCCTTGACGCGCCCTCTTGCATCCAACGGCCTGTATGAGAGCCCTCGATCCTATGGCTCTCTTGGGATTCTTCCTGTACCTGGGTCGCTCGCCTTTTATCAGGCCACTAGCGCACCCGCGCTCGGCCCTAACTTGCCTCATTTGAACGGGCCACACAAGCCTTCCAACGCACCTGCTCAGCCCAACTCGCGATCGCAGCCCAACAAGGGCCCATCCCGTCAGCCCACCCACAAAGGGCTCTTTTGCGATCACTGCAATTGCCTCTATCACACCCGCGACACTTGTTGGAAACTCCACGGGCGTCCCACTGACCCTGAAAGTAAAAATAAATTTTTTACTTCCAACCAAGTTTCTGTGAAGACTGATGCTTCGCTTCCTCCTCCCATCAATGAGCAACACCTCCAACAGATCGTGCAAGCCATTAATCAACTTGGTCACACTGATAAAGTAGCTAGTTTTGCAGGTCCTTCCTTTTTCCTCAATTCAATTATTAATTCTACTTGAATTATTGATTCAGGGGCCAGCAACCACATTATCTGTGATGAAAATTTTTTTTCACACATTACCCCCACATCCCATTTGCCTATGTCTATTTGCCTTCCCAATGGTCATGTCACCTCCGTTTCCAAAATTGGTCACATTACCCTCAATTCTCATATTACTCTAAAAAATGTTTTATTTGTTCTCACTTTTCAATTCAATCTTATTTCTGTCTCCAAAGTTTGTCTTGATAATGATTGTCATGCCATTTTGGATCCTTCCGTTTGTCTTTTTCAGGCCCGTTTGACTGGCAGACTGATGGGCTTAGGTAGTGTGCATCATAGGCTTTATTTTTGGGCTCCATTCCCGTCTACTTTCAATTTCTCATCTTGTAATCCTTCCCCGAACAGTATTCTTTGTAATGCTCAAATTAATCATAATAATATTTTTCAATCCCACCAACGTCTGGGTCATAGTGCATCTTTTCCTTATCCTAATTGTCCCATATGCCCTTTGGCTAAGCAAACTCATCCTTCCTTCCCTTCTAGCACCTCTCGTGCCACTGCTCCTTTTTCCTTCATCCACATTGACATCTGGGGACCCTATCACACTCCTTACTGTGATGGTTCCCATTACTTTCTCACACTTGTCGATGATTACTCTCGCGGCACTTGGGTTTTTCTCATGCAAACCAAATCCCAGGTGCTTTCCCATCTCAAACATTTTCTTGCCATGGTTCGCACCCAATTCCATTGAACCATACAACGTCTCTGCTCTGACAATGCTCATGATTTCTTTAATCACGATTGTTCCCTTTTTCACTCCACCAATGGCATTCTTCATGAGAGTTCTCGTACCTACACTCCTCAACAGATGGGGTTGTGGAACGTAAGCATCATCATCTTCTTGAGGTTCTCAAGCTCTCGAGCACCAAGCCTCCATTCCCGAATCCTTCTGGAGTGATTGTGTGGTCACTGCTGCCTATCTGATCAACCAGATGCCGAGCAGAATTCTCGATGGACAGACACCTTTTGAGCTTCTTTTTTGGAAGCCACCGAATCTTCACCATCTTTGAGTTTTTGGCTACTTTTGCTATGTCACAGCTGTAGGCCCTCGGGATAAATTGGCTCTTCGTGCTCTCCGTTGTGTTTTCATGGGCTACCCTCCTTTACAGAAGGGTTATCGAGTCTATCACCCCACTACTAGCCGTTTCTTTATCAGTCATGATGTGATCTTTCAAGAGGACGTCTTTCCTTTTCAGGATCAACTTGTTCCTTCTTCTCCGGTGGCTCCCCCCACTGCAACTCAACCATTCTCACCAATGAGGATTCTCCTAATCCTCTTTCTTTTATGCTACTTAAGCCCCCTACTCCTACTGCTCCGGCTCCACCTCCTACTGAGCCTCTGATCGAGCACTCCCCTGATCATCATGATGACTCTTCACCTACTCCATCGGCTCCTCTCTTGGATGTTGCCTCTCCCTCAAATCCTGGTCTTGATGATAGTCTTGCTTTGGTCCCTTCTCCATCGCCTGTTTTGCCTCTTCCGACACCTTGCCATTCAGGTCACAGCACTCGGCCCCCTACATGGACCAAGGACTATATTTGTTCGTCTCTTAACTCCTCAGGTACTTACTATCCCGTCTCCTCTTATGTGAGTTTCGCTTGGCTTTCTCCCACGCATTTATGTTGCATTAGTCACATCTCTGAGGAACAGGAACCGGATTCTTATCATAAGGCTTCTCAAGATCGTCGTTGGCAAGAGGCCATAGAGGCTAAGCTTCAGGCCCTCACTGACAACCATACTTGGGATATTGTTCCTCGGCCTTCTCACCAGAAACCTATTGGCTATAAATGGGTTTACAAGATCAAGTATAAGGCTAATGGCTCTATTAAACGTTACAAGGCCCAGCTTGTGGCCAAAGGTTTTACCCAAAAGGAAGGTTTTGACTATCAAAAGACTTTTTCTCCTATTGCTAAGGAAGTCACTGTTCGCTCCTTTATTGCCATTGCCACTTCTCGGGATTGGTCTCTTCATCATATGGATGTTCACAACGCCTTTCTTCATGGTGGTCTTGATGAAGAAATCTATATGAATCTTCCTCCGGGTTTACACAGACAAGGGGACTCTAGGGTATGTCATCTCCGTAAATCCCTTTATGGACTTAAATAGGCCTCTCGCCAATGGTATGCTAAGTTCACCATGGCTCTTACTGCTGCTCGTTTTCAGCAATCCCAGTATGACTATGCCCTCTTTATATGGCTTCACAGTTCTTCTATCATTTATCTGCTCATTTATGTTGATGATATTCTTATTATGGGAAATGATACTCATGCCATTACCGACTTTAAGCAATATCTTCATTCCACATTTCGCATCAAAGACTTGGGACCACCTAAGTATTTTTTAGGAATCGAAATTGCTCATTCCAATAAAGGGATCTGTCTTAGCCAACGGAAATTTATCCTCGAAATTATTTCTGATGCCGGTTTATCAGGATGTAAACCTGCAGTTATTCCAATTGAACAGAATGTCAAATTGACAACAGCAGATTATGATGTGGCTGTATCTCCTCTAGAGAAAGACCGTATACTCAATGATCCTTTTGTTTATTAGCGACTAGTCGGTAAACTCATTTACCTCATTATGACTAGACCTAACATTTGTTATGCGGTACAGATACTTAGCCAGTTCATGCATGACCCGAAGCAATCACACATGGACGCTACCTTAAAGGTAGTGAAATATCTTAAAGGACGTCCAAGTCTGGGAATTTTGTTGTCTCAAGATTATGATATGCAGATGACAGCTTATTGTGACACTGATTATGCCACATGCCCTATGAGTCGAAGATCAATAACTGGTTTCTGTGTCAAGTTAGGAAATTCTTTATTATCATGGAAGACAAAGAAACAATCGATTGTATCCTTATCCTCTGCAGAATCAGAATATCGTGCTACGGCAAAGACAGTTTGCAAGATCATTTGGATGCGAGGTCTCCTTTGAGATCTCGGTATTTGGGTTAAAGGGCCTACAACCTTGTTCTATGATAACGATGCAGCTTTGAAACTTACAGCAAATATGATTGTCCATGAAAGAACAAAACATATTGAAGTCGACTGTCATTTTACGAGGGACAAGATTCAAGAAGGCATTATTATGACGAAGGGAATCAAGACTACTGAGCAGCCTGCTGACATATTCACTAAGCCTTTATGTCACAGACAACACACGTATCTATTGAGCAAGCTTGCCACCCTTGACATATACTAGCCGCCAGTTTGAGGGGGACTGTTGGAAGATACGTTTAACCTAGTATCTAACCTTTTCCATATTGAGTTATTCCATCTATGGTCTACGTATCATTGTTAGGAAAATATGTATTCTTTCTTTCTTGTAAATTATATTTTCCTTGTCTATTATGTTTCCTTGTCTATTACTTGTATTATAAATAGGACCTGTGATGTAATGTTTTCTTCAAGCAATCATAGAGAATTTTTCCTGAGTTATCTTCCTTCACCATTGCTTCACCCTTACTTTCTATCAATATAAGTATTATCTTTCACTCTTTTGATCTAGTTACTCTCTCTATTGGGCTCTTGGCTATTTGTAAAATTCTTATAATAACTTTGGTATTGGCTTTCTTTGTAATTTAAGGGCTCTACAAATCTCTAGCACCATCCTATCACACATTAAGTCACCAAGCCAGCTAAGCCATATAGGGCTTTGAGCTGTAAGATTTATGAGCCTCCTTCCTAAGCCACTAGGCTAATTTCAAATTGCTTCTCTTTATAAGGTACATAAAACCCTAAGTACTTGTTAGGGTGGAAGCATTGCACCATACATTGATTGGCACACAACTCAAGCAATAAAGGCACATAATACAAAATCTTTAGAGTGGTTAAGACAAATCTGTCTTACCTCCACTATCACCGATAGATTTACCAACCATTTCTCCTTTTATTAGATTTTCTCATAAGAATACATTACTTTTACCACTATCCACATCTCATGGTACATTATATGATAGTTAGTACCCACACCATCATAAGTGCCCCCTTAACAAGGACTTACACTAGGCTATCACAAGTAGTCTCACTCAACCAAATTAAGACACTAGTTAATTAGCCAATCCAATTATGCAATGCTACCTTTTAAAAATAACTGACTTTTCTCCAAAGAATGATTTCTCTTTTGAATTAAACAATGATTCCCACGTCTTACTTTTCTACAATTAACTATGAACCAAAATCTAATACTTCCCTTTATCTTTTCTTACTTATAGCATCACAAACTCTATCTTCCTTTTTCCTACTATTAATTGACAACATATTAGAAGCTTTGAATAAAGAGCACTCTCTCCCTTAAATCATTTTCAACTACAAAAACCTTGTACCTTGACTAAACACAAAGAAAAAATTCCAGATAACCATATAATAAACAAATTTTGTTCCATTATGTCATTGTTAACAAGTCATTAGATGAAAAATAACTCTTACATCTCCATTCAAGGTTAACCTCCTAAATCCCCCTTCCTAATGGCATAGTAAACAATGAAGCCATAACAAGCAAATGTAACAAAATAACGAAATCTCATAAAATTCAGCAAAAACATCCATAAGCTTATGTTGTGGCCATATAATCAATAACCATTAGCATTGAACAATCTAGACAAAGGAACCAAGAGCCACACAGCTCTCATCATCTTTGCCATTTCCAATATCCTATCATGCCACCATCTATCCAATACAAAACTCAAGCAAATTTTCAAGTGACTTTTTTTGGCCAAACTTCTGTGAAATTTAAATGATATAAATTGTTCATTCCTCAATATCTTGTTCATTCGCAACAAAATATTTTCCTTGGATGGATTTTTTAATAGTATTTGATAATATTTTTGCATTGTGATTCCAAATTTTATAAAGTTTCAAAAAATTTGAAGTAAAATTAATGCAAGTCACAACAGATCAAATCATGAATAATCATTTATTGAGTGAGAAGATGAAAAGGGAAATAAAACAACCAATAAACACACACATATCCAAATAAAATGATTATTAAATAGGCTTATGGGCTTATAGTAGGCTTGGGCTTATGAGGGCCTAAGTTAGAAATAATATTTAAATAAAATGTATTAAGACTAGCTTTTGTATTTGGATTGTTTAACAAAGTGATTGAGGCATATAATAAATAATATTGGAGCCAACTTCATGTCCCAAGTGCAAACCACATAAGAGACAACATGCTAAAAGGGTTACTTGATGACTAAAACATCAAATCATGAATAATCATTTATTGAGTGAGAAGATGAAAAGGGAAATAAAACAACCAATAAACACACACGTATCCAAATAAAATGATTATTAAATAGGCTTATGGGCTTATAGTAGGCTTGGGCTTATGAGGGCCTAAGTTAGAAATAATATTTAAATAAAATGTATTAAGACTAGCTTTTGTATTTGAGTTTTTTAACAAAGTGGTTGAGGCACATAATAAATAATATTGGAGCCAACTTCATGTCCCAAGTGCAAACCACATAAGAGACAACATGCTAAAAGGGTTACTTAATGACTAAAACATCACAAGTCTAAGGGGAGTCTAAATGCATAGGCCAAAAATGGCTGATAAATAATACTTCATGCCAAAATGATTCTATACGAAAAGGATTCTATTGGCAAGAGCCAAGACTGGGTGCCAAAATATTTCAGTTTCTTAAGACCTCAAAAGGAGAAGCACATAATAACATTTTCAACAAACTCTTTTACAATGAAGAAACTATTATCAACTCTCCTAAGGGCAGTATTTTCTTTTTCTACTAGTCATACCGTTGCCTAGTTTTTCCCTTGGAATAATTAGTATAAATCAAAGACACTAAATTGCAAAATAAATTAAGTATTACTTATTATTATGGCCTTTGGTGAGAACATATGCAACACAATATGAAGCTCGTACAGACGGCAACTAAAGATCAAGGCCAACATATTAGGACAAAAAACGATACATAATACTTACAAAAGGATAAATGAACTTGAAACTCACTAAGAGGTGAGTGAAACTCAAGATGGAGCAAAAGATTTAGAAAAACGAGGAGGATTTACCTTTCATATGCGAGTAGAGTACCTTGGATGACACTGGGACAAAGAGAACAAAAAAAGAAGAGAAGCCTCGGTTTTTCTAGAATTAAGATGGTATGAAAAGGAGAGAAAGAAATGCATTTAATGAGAAAGACCAAGTTATAAATAAATAAATAAAACCGAGTTTTGAAAAGAGATAGGGAAAAGGATGCTTGTGGCCTTCGACTGATTCTTGGGAGGAAGAAAACATAGGACATCACGAGTGTGCAAGCTACGGTAAAAGGAAAAAGACCTGCAACCACGCGGAGATGTGACTGAGCAACAACCATGAATAAACGAGAATCAAAAACCAAATTTGGGTTGGCACAAACGGCATTGACATCAAATAATAAAATCTCATGTTGAGAAGGAAAGGACTAAGTAATGTATTTCATAAGTTTGAGTGACCCTTTTTTTAACAAGACCTATTGAAGAAAGGTGACTTTAGACTTTAATCCCTTTCTCCTTAGTGACAGATTTTCTTGCTGATACAAACGTACATCGGTGTTGTTGAATTGACGATGCTAATATGGAGAGGTTCATGCCACTTCTTCATCCATGGCCCAGTCCCTGTCCTAAAGACAAGCCCATCTTTGTTTCGCGTAAAAATTCATTATTACGGGTGCCTAAAGACTTTGTCTTGTAACATTTTCTGCTTTCTAAGTTTGGAGAGTTTCCTTGTTTATTTTATTGGATTGTTTCTTTTCTTAATACAATTGGAGTCGATGGCTTCGATAATTGTAAAATTTCTTATTTGAAGAAACTTATGTTATGGGAGTAATTCATGGCGTTTTCATGTTGATGACGTGTCTCACGTGGGTTGTGAGAGAGTGAACACATAACTTTATATGAAGTGAGGTCATCCCTACTATTTTAAGGTTTTGTAATGAATTTTTACATAGTATCCAAGATTAAGTTAGATCCTAACTTTGTTTTCCATGCAAATCCTTAATCTTAAATTTTATTGTTCACACGCAATGTTTGTGTTAGCTTGAAAGAAGAGCGTCAACAACATATATCCCACATTGGTTACCAGATAACAAGTACCAATAGGTAAGGTTTTCATCTATTATCTTAAGGATTTAAGATAAAACCTTTGGTTTTGTTTTGCAATTTTGGTTGACAATCATGTACCTTTGTATTCAGCAATGAAGTCTGGAAAAAGCATAACAGGGAACAATAACATAAATGAAACCTATCTTGGAAGAAAAAAATTAATGCCACAAGTTTTCAGCTTTATGACGCAACTTTCAATTCAAGTCATTGCAATGAATTTTTGCTTACGAACTATCAACTCTTCAGGATGAAACAGTCACGCAATTGGCTAGTCCTGCAGAGACGGAAGATGAATCAATGCTTTTGAAACGCCTTTTATCAATTAAGGAACCAACGAAGTGAACAGTTTCTTGTCATTCCTGCATTAATGGCAGAGAAGTTGGATGAACTCCAGGATAGATATGGCAGTATCCTCTTCCAAATAATTTTCCATTTTTTGCCACTTTTTTTCCTCTACTAGGTGGTCGGTATTTTAACTGCTCAAAAGTTCAAGATAATGCAATCTAAAAGGCACGATTTAAAAGAATTCAAGAAACCTTTTCCCGAGAAAGGAAATGAAAATGAGAAAAGGTAAAAGCAACGTCAGTGATCTCTGAACCCCGTAACGAAAAGCAACCCCACTTCTGGTAATACATCCAAAAACATTGCAGGTCTCCTTTTTTTTTTTTTTTTAATCTCTGGGAGAGTTGAAATGGGACCTTCCAGGTTGATTAATTCCTAACCTTTCTACCGAACACTTTCCTCTTTTTGTTCGGTCATCTCCGGCTGACCAAGAAGGTACGTTCTTAAGTACTTTCAGTTAATTTAGTTGATTTAAGCCGACGTGACATTTTCCCTAGTTCGACTGCTTCAGTTTCTAACATATTAGGTTCTCGGCCATTATTTATATCGTGTTGCATCATCACTCACGCGGACATTGAACATACAACACGACGAACACATTGTTATGAATTTATCGGCACAATTCCTTACCAAGGGATTAAAGCATATATACACACATGCGAACATAAGATTGAGAAATTTTTACAACTTCAACTTTGTAATACTTTATAGTTAACCCAACACTTAGTTATTAGTATTACTGTTTTGATTCTCTTATTATTTTAAAAAATTACTTATAATTTTTTTAATAAACCTTCTAATATCTATAGTTCGGTTATCTAAATAATGTGAGATAAACAATGCTTCTCTTTTAATCCCTGTGAGATAAAAATTTTTTTCTTTTTTGATTCTCTTATATCATATGAAACTCTCTTGAAAATTTGAATTGTATCAAACACATACATGTTCTAACATATTTATAAAAATTTAAAGTAACACAATTTCTTATGTCTTCAATTGTTTTTTCATAATTACATAAATGTCTCCATTAGTTAAAATATTGCAATTTTGCCACATAATCTAACTGTGCCAATAATCCTAACACTTTTGTACCTATTAATTTTATGCAAGTAAGCTGTTACACCAAAGTGGTATTACATTCTTAGCAAATTATCCCTCAACACTAGTTTAAGGAGGTCTTAGGGTTTAGGAGTAAGAGTCTAAATCCATCGTATAATGATGCTTTACCGCACACACTCAATGTGGGATGAACATTACCGAGAAGAATAACTACCGACATGGGCATTCCATTCATAGCAGTGCATCACTGTAGCAAAACGGGCAGAGAGAAAAGAGAGAGTAGTCCAAAAGATGTTCAAAAAGCAAAAACTAAGGCCCCGACATGATTTGTCGTTGTACTGGTAAGATAACAAGGGCCACTCCATGGCCGTTCATGTGTTGGGTGCGGTGGGGAGGAAGCCATAGAAAGGTGATGTGAGAGTTTAAACTTGGTGGGCATTTGCTGGCTGGCGAGGTAAGGACAGGTAGGAACAAAGGAAAGGAAGTTGAAGGGGAGTGGCGGAGGAAGGTAGGGATACAACCAAGGAGGAGAATTTGGGTGCAATTCTTAGCTAACTACAAAAGCCAATTAGGTGGATGGAGGAGAGATATAAGTGGGCATGACAAACATAGCATTAGTTTTATCTGTATAGTTGTTTTATCCATGCGAAAGGTCTTGCACATATAATTCGAGTTATTGGGACTTCATATTCTAAAATTAATTATATCATGAGGTTTTGAGGAACTAACTTAGCTTCAGATGCCATAATGCACTTCGATATGTGCATGCAAATAAATATAGACACACCAAGGAAATTTCTAAGAACCCACTGTTGAGGATGAATCCAATAGGTACTTATACACAGAGTAGGACCCAATGCTCTATTGTCTCCAAATTGAGTTGTATGATTGCTGCAGTCGGCACCAAAAGAAAACAAAATACTGTACTCGAACAGAGAAAAATGAAGCACAATTTTTTTCTTTTTTTCTTACACTCCAAACATGAATTGAAAACCTTGAGTACATGCAAGAAATCTAATATTATAAAGATTATTTCAATAGTCATATTTTTTCAAGTTATTACAATCAGTATATTTTATGCTTGTTGAACAGCAATTATAATACAGTTAAAGCGTGAACCTTTGGATCATTCAAGGTGTTTTACTTGTTTGTATTCCCAAATAATGATCCTATTCAAGGAGAAGCAGGATAAATGTGGATGTAGATTTAATGCAGCAGATTGAAGCCCCACATCTCCCGTCTGGCTGCCATCCCATTGCCATAACCCCAGTGTACGAAATCCAGCTCGTGCAAGGTGCCCTCCTTTGCACTCTCTGGCCAGACCATAACAAGCCAAAGATGGAACGCCTGTAACGCAGAGCGAAAGTACGAGATCATGCGATAAAATATAAAAATATCGGCATGCGGCAGCGAGAAATTGGGAGCGTGAAAAGCGGTAGAAGAGGAGTCGTGGCGGTCGTGGTGGTGATGGTAATTGCCTTTTTGCCGTTAGAATCTCTTTCCGCTTTCCCTCTTCGTCCAACTTTTCCCACACTCTTAAAAGAGAGGCTCAGAAAGAAGAGAGAGAAAAGAGTGCTTGTTATTGAGTATTGCTGCGGGTATTGATTTTCCTCCTTGTTTTGGTGGGATTACAGGCAATTGTTATTGATGTTGTTATAAACGAGGACACTCTTATCTCTTGCTTCGTGCAAGCGAATAGGAGGAAGGAAAAGTTTGTTGCTTTCTTCTCTCGCAGAAGATCCCATTCCTATTCTTGTAAGCCTCTCTCTTCCTCTCTGTCTTCGTTATTTAATCTTTCCGGCATTTCTTTGCCTCATCTATTATTTCTTTCGTGCCAATCGTATGGTAGGTGTTGTTGTCTAAAGCTTGTTCTTATGTTCATCAAAGTGACGCCTTTTAGACTCTGGCTCTCACCCTCCTCCCTCCAATATGTTTGTGTTTTGAAGTCCGCTGGAGTGCCTGATCTGGGTCTTTCTGCCACCCTCGTCCTTCATTAATTTTCTCCTCGAGTATAATACTGGGTAGATTTTTATTTTAACTTTTGTTTCTGGGTTTTCCACATTTCAACGCGGTTCATTTGTTTATAACTTATTGAAAGTTGCTTTTGTTAGATGGTTTTACTCTCATTTTCATCTTTCCCTCGTTGTTTTCTTGAATTCTTGGTCGCTCTGGTTCCTGGCTTTTTTTTTAATTTTTTTCTTCCCCCCTTCCCTTAGCAATAGCCTATACCATACTAGAGCTGTTCATTTTAGATTATAGGGCACCTCCCTTTTAACCCATTATTCTTGGATTTTTTTTGTTTCAGTTTCATATCCCTTGTTTCTCTTTCGTGCTCCATGGTCCTATGTCGACTTCATTGCAGCTTCCGTACTTTTCTTTTGGCGTATGACAACAACTCCTTGGTTCTGTTGCTTTTAAGTTTTCCTGTACTAATTGCTTTCTGCATCTGTCAGGTATATGATCTTCGGTCAATATTAATTCGGTTGTCAATTTTATGGAGATATTAGTTTACTTTTTGTCAATGGGTTATTCCTTTGTATCTACCATTTGGGTCGCTGAGAAACATCCGGCCATTATGAGAAAAATATTGTGGTCGTTATGTTCCTATTCCATTTTAGTTTTGAACATGGGGGCGTAATATATGAATTACCTGGAGGACAAATGCTGGAAAATATAGGACAGATTTTTTTTTCTTTTTCTTTTTTATCTTTTCTTATCTCCTTCATTCTTTCACCAGCTAGAGGAATCAACGGTTCACCATGTTCGTCATTGATGCTTATTTTTTCCTCAGTTGAGACCGTTTGGCTTTTCATTCGACAGTAAGGATTCTTCTTGCAGATTCATGTCATGATCTCACTCTAGGGTTGGTATTTTCACAATGTTCCTCTGTTCTCTTTTATTAATACCGTATTGGATTGCAGTTGGTTTTATAGAAATGAATTTCTTAAAATCTGATGAAGGAGAAATAGACTGCACATAGGATTGGCTTCGACCCTAACACATATTTCCTTTTACCTTTGTGAAATCTTTCTTCGGTAATTCAAGGATGGGGGATCATTTTGTGTTGCTGGTGGATCGATTACTCACTGAATCTACTCTTGAAGCTGCTATCGAGAGCAAAATCCTGTTGCAGCAAGCAACGCCTTCAGCAAGTGAACATTGTTTGAGTTCGTCACACAGAATGGACATCAATACTAGCTTATCTCCAAGTAAATTTGTGGAGTGTAGGATTTGCCATGATGAGGATGAAGAATCAAGCATGGAGACACCCTGTTCATGTTGTGGCAGCTTGAAGGTCAGTTGGTAGCTTCTTTTGGCAACTGCACCTTTACTGGGAAACTTGAGACTGGTTAACGGAAGTTATATTGGTCGGACTTATATAGCTCTTATGATACTTGCATCGTTTGAAGAAAATTTCCCAGACTATAAAAAACGTTTTGTAATAGAGTCACATTTCTTGCACATATTGCTGTTAATTTTGTACTTGATGCATGCTTATTTATAAAATGATTTTCATGGGTCAAGATAGTATATATCTTTTACTAGTTAACTCCTAATATCAACGATCCAAGTTTTGCACTGATCCCTAGATCCACAAAGCGGTTTATTAACCTTGCTTCAAACCTCTGTATTTGCGGTCTGATGTATAGGTGATTTTCCTGCAAGTTCAGTGGTGTCTCTGCTGGTCTGTGAGACATAGAAACTGGACGCTAGAGCAACAATGTTGCATGTGTGTGGAGAATGAGATGTACATTTGAATTTTCCTTCTGCTGTATTATCCCTCATATGTTTTTTTTATGCAAAGTCATAGTGGAGGTGCTGAGCTTGTTTGAAGTTAAGCATATCTCCATCATTTCGTTTTATCCCGCATATTAACATTTTGTGTGCTACAATAAAATCTGAAGTTTTAGGTTGAAGTTTAAAAGATTTTGGTTCTTGTGTCTATTTTGGTTGGCTATGGAAGCTTCTGGAGGGATAAACCAGATTATGAATTTTCTTTTGGTTTCTACTTTATTGTGGGATATGTTTCTTGCATTTCCTTAAAAGGAGATCAGCCCACTTTTCAACATCTCTAACAAGCAGGCTGTGCCTGCTTTTTGTAAGAATGGACCTCAATTTCCAACAAAATTGGTAGCCAGCTGCCCTTTTGGTCGTCAGTAAATTTGAAAGTATAAATAATTCTGAAATACAAACACAAATATATTAATTGGGCTGATAATTATCAATGACGTCACATTTGGTGATTAAATAGAATTTATTCGTTCATCCAGCAAGTAGCCTCACTGTAGAGCCTGATTGGGCCTTCCGGCCTCTCGACAAACATTTCTTAGCATAAAGATTGAGCATTATTAAGTTTGTCTGAGCATGAATATCAGCAATTAGGTAGACCTTTAATTCGGACTCACAGTAATAGAGTATTATCCTGGACTATAGAATGTGAGTAGTCTAATGAATTTTATCTATGGTATGTATGTTCCTTTCTCTTATTTTCTGCCATGTTCCCACTGCTTTAAGATGGCTCCAATAAATGACTAGGTTACCTTTTGATAATGTTGCAGTATGCTCACCGGAAGTGTGTCCAAAGGTGGTGCAACGAGAAGGGTGACACTACCTGTGAGATTTGCCAACAGGTCTGCCGTTTGCCTTTGTTTCAAAAGCTTCTTTCTTTTATGAATTTTGTACCATTCTATGTTAAACATATCAAATCTGAAGAAATGGTCACTGACTTTCTTCTGATTGAGCTTCTCCTGTACTGCAGCAATTTAAGCCAGATTATACAGCGCCTCCTCCTCTCTTTCACTACGGTGGAATTCCAATTAACTTCAGGTACATTCACCCATGTATATGAAATTTCAAATTTGTGCGTGTAGGGCAATCGAACTTGGTTGTTTTTGTTCAAGTCATTGAAAAATGTCAGTTTGATCTTTCTGTGGCACAAATCTCAGTGGGAATTGGGAGATATCAAGAAGGGACCTGCATAACCCTCATATTATACCGATGATTGCTACCGATCGTGAATTTCTTGACAGTGACTTTGATGATTATTCAGCTCCCACTTCAAGAAGCATGATTTGCTGCCGTGTGGTTGCTATAATTGTAAACTCTCTCTCTCCTCCTTCCCTCGCTTGTGCAGCCATGTAACTGTGGCGTGAACATAGGAAGCTTTGCAGTTGTTTTGTTTTGCTCCCCTAGCTCCAGGTTTATTTTTCTTTAGGCTTAATTCTAAATGAATATGGTTTGAAGCTCGAAGAAATTGATCGTGTCCCTTTGGCCTCCTTGTTTGAAGAAGTTATTAAAGTTCCAGAAAAAGTTCTTCCGGTAAATGTTTCTTATCAGATCAACAGCCTTGTGAAATATACATTAACAAGCACAATAATAATGGCAACTGAGATATAGCAGCAAGTAATAGACAAAGTATGTCACACGCCTGACGGTTTAGAGTCAGTAACCACTACAAGCCTAGCTGCTCATGACCATATAGCCTGGTTATCTGGGCTGGTGGATATGAGACATGATGCCTTTGACTTTCAATTCCACACTAAGGAATCTAATGTATAAGTTCAATGATCTTCATATAGGTAATTACTGGTCTTCCTTGGTAACTTTTTATATGTTATCAAATTAGCAGACACCTCAAATACTTTCTAGACTAATGAGTGCCCCTGTGATATCAGAGAAAGGCTTGATTGAATGTCCTATTTATTTTCTCTATTTTAGTTGTTATTGAAACTTGTTTTAGGCTTATGGACTGTTCTATGTATCTTTTGTTGCAGTTTATGGTTCTTCTGGTTTTACGTCATACTTTGCCAATCATACTCAGTGGAGCTGGGGATTACTCATTGACATTGTTCACAGTATGGCTGGCCAAGACTGTTAGTTTAATGAAACAATGGTTTAGTTTGATGAAGGAGATTTGATTAAATGATTCTATTGCAGTTAATGATGCTGAGGACCATTGGGATTCTTTTGCCAATCTATATCATGGTTAGAGCATTCACTGCTATCCAGCGGCGCCGACACCCTCAGGTCAGATATATTTCAATTTTTCCCAACGCTTTGAGAATCTGTTGGATATCAGTATGGCACAAGTTCACCATGTTAATCATGTCCATTGGGGATGGCGTTTTGATTAAATGTTTTTGGTCCTCTTGCGTAGCAGGACCCTCATATCTCCCTTGCGACATCAGATGAGGCAAACTACTTACCACAGCGTCAATCACGTTTTATGCATGTTCTATAGTTGTAGCAGTGCCTATCTTGCTCGAAGGGAATTCAAATGTCATTCAACATGTTCAGTTTCATCAGCCAGGTTGATGTAAATTGCAGAGAATCTCAACTGTGCATCGTTTTATGGTTATAGGAGAGCAATGTATATATTTAAAAGCGAAATCAACCGTACATAAAAGAATGCAAGGCCAGATTACAAGTGGATGTGAAACAAATTAATGGCTAAATGAACGCTGCCATAAAAACTTGAAACAATTGCACAATTGCCAGCTATCTAACACTTCCTTCTAAGGTATCGAAGGTAATCGTCCAATGGTCCAGCTACATCATTGGAATTATGGTGTTTCCATGACAATTAATGTCTTTGAGACTCAACATACCTATGCAAATGTAACTGTTCGGTGAATTTTAGATGCAAGTGAACATGTCGAACAAGTAATATAATGATGAGAAAAGTATCGTCCCACGAAGATTGGTGAATACTGAACTAATTAAGTACTAATGATAAATTAATCCTAAAATTTATCTAGCAAATCAAAATATTGTTGAAGATGAATTAAAATTTAAAATTTCTAAAACGAAAAGTCAAAACTAATTAAAATTGAATCCAAGTAGGAAAAATCAAGATGAGACACATGTTAGAGCTTCCGATTTTACCATAACTACTAGATATGAATTTTCATAGTTTATGCCTGCAAGAATGATATTATCTATGTGATGGCGGAATTTTTTAATTTATTTACTATCCTATGTCTAGGTATAGTAAACCTATTTAGTTCATTAATTCATTATATCTCTATATGTGAATTGAAACAAACCAAATGCATTAAAATCTGTGAATATTCCTGGTTTACAATAAATCTTTCGATCATCTTATCACCAAAAGCCACACAAATAACATGGTATATGTCTATCCATATTTAATTCATGGTTATATATTATAAGAAGCAATTGCATATTATTACCTTTCAGTCTCTAACATACACATCAAATCATTCAAGTGGTGGCCAATCACTTAAAAGCATTAAGCATAATAATATATAACTCACATAAATAAACTATCTTGCAAAACATAAAACTTATAGGATTCACATCATCATAGTTAGGCTACATCTTCGCTCTAACAAAAGAAGTTTAGAACATAATGAAATAATGAGGAAGAATAATAATAAGAAACAAAGAATGCATCTTGAATCCAAGAACAAGAAGTCTGTCACCCTTTTTGTCTTCTCTTCAAGAAATCTTGAATTCTTGGCCTCTCTCTTGAGTTGAATCTTGAATTCTTGGCCTCTCTCTTGAGTTGTATCTTGAATTCTTGGCTTCTCTCTTGAGTTGTATCTTGAATTCTTGGCCTCTTTCTTGAGTTGTGCTCAATTTTCTCCTTGGTTTCAGCGGCAACTTCTTTTCTCTCTTGCTTCCCCCTCTCTTCTATGCAAGGCTCCTCCTTTATATAGGGTATGGGATCTAAAACTTTCTCCTTATCCTAATAGCATTGGGTTTTGGATTCCCAATACAATTGGGTTTTAGACTTCTATATTAATTAGGCTTTGGACTCCTAATAGGACTAGGTTTTTTAATTATTTAAAAAAATAATAACAATAAAAATCTAATAACAATTATCCAAAGCCCAAGCCCAAGCCCATCTTGATTTCCTTCACCTTGATAATTTGACCATCTTCTGCCATATAATAAGTACCAGGTTCTCCATGCTTGTTCTTTTTCTTCATGCCTCCTTATGCTACATAAACAAGACAAATTTAAGTAAATAAAGAGGAATTCAAATATTTTCTCACAAACATTAGAGAATTTATTATTTAAATTAGGTAAAATAACTCTATAAAAATAGAGTTATCAACACCCCCAAACTTAACATTTTGCTAGTCCTCGAGCAAAAGTAATAATTTGCATATGCTTTAGACAAAACCCCTTTAAAAAAATTCTCCATAATTGCTCAACTTAACAATTCAAAAAAAAATATAGCTTTCATCTAAACACCACAATTGTTTTATAAGATAAGATAGACTCTTAACTATGTTAACCACGTGTGTATGTGTGAGTCCTTATCTTTTCAACTATATGCACTCCAAATAGATCCATATTAATATGCAATCTCTCAAAATCTTTAACCAAACCTCATAGATTTGCTTTTTATTCCTCTCTCCACTAATGTAGGCCAATCATCTAACCAAGAATCAATAGGACTTTTATAAGCTTGTAATGTAAGGCTAGGCTAGGGGTAAGATGAAAGTCATTTAGGCTAAATTCACCCATGAACACATTGCTTTCTAGGATCTAATTTGAGCTTTTGTCACTTCCTTTCTTTGCTTTTTTTTTTCACAAATGATCTTTCTATCACCATTTCTCTCATTCCTTTCTTCCTAAAAATACTTGATTTCACTTGGATTTCGACACTCACAAAAGTCACAATCATGCTTGCAATAATAAAGCAAGTAGTAGGACTAGAAATGTAATTATTATAATCTTATCTTGCTGATGACATCCAACTACTATGCAAAAGCCAATTTCTAAACCTTGAGTGGCTTGAATTTGACAATAAGCAATCCATTCTTAGACAAATGTTGCATTTCCTTTCTTTCTTTCTCTTTTTTTTTTTTTTGGCATTCACAAAAGCAACATATTATGCTACATAATCATTGCAATCAATATCCTTCCCATATAACATCCTTCCCCTCGACTTCTCTTTCACTCAAATAGACTTATATCCTAAAAATCAACATGTTCAAGGGTGCGGGATGAAAAGATAATTTATCAAAGGCTCAAAGGTATATATATGTGGGTGTCAAAATAAAAAAAATAGATATAAATCAAGGCTCAGCAGGGTGACTGGGGATAAATAAATAGGGTTGGCTTGAAAGGCTCAAACGATCCAAAGAATGGCCTAAATCATTTTCTCAATTAGATGCAGCCTAGGATTTCGCCTCAAGAGGAAATCAAGCAAATTCTAAGATCCGGGTGAGATCTAAGAAAATCACATACTTCACATGAATGTTCTCTAGAAATATACACAATTTCAAAAATGAAGGACTTTTAGTGTTTAATAAATGGATCAACATAATCAGAATCACACTTAACTCACATCACAATTGTAGGTTTGAACAAAATCTATGTCTTCCAAAGAATCGCCAAGAATTCACAATAAGGGATGTAATCATGACATAAGAATTTTTTTTTTTTTTAATCAGATTTAGGACAAAGGTTCTTTCCCTACCCCCAAACTTGAATGAAGCATTGTCCTCAATGCAAAAAGAAAAGAAAGTAAAAATAAAAGTAAAAGGAATGAGAATACTCCCCTGATTGTAGGTCATATCCACATAGAGCTTTGAGGAGATGGTGGTGACAAAACTTCTAACAACAGAATGAACACAATGCTTGGGTTGCCTCCCAAGAAGCGCTTGTTTTATAGTTTTCAGCCAAACTATCTTCAAAGTTATTATTCAAGGAGGGAGAAGATCAAGGGTAGTCTTCTGCATGTTAACTCCCTCGAAGTAAGGCTTCAGTTGTTGACCATTCACCTTAAATGTGCCTTGGGTGTCATTTGCAACTTCTATTGCTCCATATGGGAATACCTTAGTGACTATGAAAGGGCCAGACCATCGGGACCGCAATTTACCTGGAAACAATTTAAGACGAGAGTTATAAAGCAACACTTTCTGACCAACCACAAACTCTCTTCTTAATATGTGTTTGTCATGCCATCTTTTTGTCCGCTCCTTGTATATTTTGGCATTTTCATAGGCCTCATCTCGTAATTCCTGTAATTCATTCAACTGCAACAATCGAGTTTCACCTGCAGATGGCATATCAAAGTTTAAAAATTTCAAAGCCCAATATGCTTTATGCTCTAATTCTACTGGTAGATGACAAGCCTTCCCAAACACTAGCCTAAAAGGAGACATTCCAATTAGTGTTTTGAATGTTGTTCTATAGGCCCAAAGTGCATCATCAAATTTCATTGACCAATCTTTCCTTGAGGCATTCACAGTTTTTTCCAAAATTCTCTTAATTTCCCTATTTGATATCTCAACTTGACCACTAGTCTGAGGGTGATAAGGGATAGCAATCTTATGGGTAACCCCATACTTACTCAAAAGTGCTTCAAATTGTTTGTTGCAAAAATGGGTCCCTCTATCACTTATGATTGCCCTAGGAGTGCCAAAATGGGTAAAAATATTTTTTTTTTAAGAATTTAACCACAACCTTAGCATCATTTATAGGCAATGCGACTGCTTCTACCCATTTAGACACATACTCAACAGCCACCAAAATATACATATTTCCATAAGAAGGTGGAAAGGGTCCCATGAAATCAATACCCCAAACATCAAATAACTCACACACAATAACATTGTTTAGAGGCATCTCATGTTTCCTAGAAATATTTCCAGTTCTTTGACATTGATCACATGCAACTACATATGAATATGCATCTCTAAAAAGTGTGGGCCAATAAAATCCAGACTGTAAAACCTTAGCTGCAGTTCTGGTGGCACCAAAATGACCACCAGCCTCTCTAGCATGACAATGGTGTAGGATACTAGCCATCTCTTCCTCAGGAACACATCTCCTTATAACTTGGTCTACACATACTTTAAACAAGAAATGCTCTTCCCAAAAATAATGTTTGAGGTCAAAAAAGAATTTTTTTCTTTGTTAATATGACATTTCAGGAGGAAGAACATTACTTACCAAATAATTGACAAAATCAGCATACCAGGGAATTTGGATGGATTGGAGTGCAAAAATGTTTTCATCAGGAAATTCTTCCATAATTGGTTGAGTTTCTTCCTTCAGATTGGGAATTCTGGACAAATGATCTGCAACTAGATTCTCGGTCCCTTTCTTATCCTTAATCTCCAAATCAAACTCTTGTAGCAAGAGAATCCACCTGATTAACCTAGGTTTTGATTCTTTCTTTTCAAGTAGATACTTAAGAGCTGAGTGGTCAGAATAAACAATAACTTTGGAACCAATTAGATAAGAACGGAATTTATCAAAAGCAAATACTACAGCCAAAAGTTCTTTTTCTGTTGTTGAATAATTTAATTGTGCACCTGATAATGTTCGACTGGCATAGTAGATGGTCTGAAAAACTCCATTCTTCCGTTGTCCCAAAACAGCTCCTACTGCAAAATCACTAGCATCACACATTAGCTCAAAAGGTAAGTCCCATTCTGGTACTGCCATGATTGGTGTTGATATTAACTTTTCCTTTAAAGTATTAAAAGCCTGCAAGCATTCATCAGAAAAGTTATATTTCACATCTTTAACCAACAAACTTGAAAGAGGTCTAGCGATTTTAGAAAAATCTTTTATGAATCGCCTATAGAATCCTGCATGCCCTAAAAATCCTCTAACAAGTCTCACTGATGTTGGTGGGGGCAATTTTGCAATGACCTCCACTTTAGCTTGATCAACCTCTAGTCCTTTTTTGGATATCTTATGCCCAAACACTGTTCCTTCCTGCACCATAAAATGACACTTCTCTCAATTCAACACAAGGTTAGTCTCCTCACACCTTTGTAAGACTTTTGCTAAATTATTTAAACAAATGTCAAATGATGAGCCAAATACAGAAAAATCATCCATGAAAATTTTAATAAATTTTTCAACCATATCAGAAAAAATGGCCATCATGCATCTCTGAAAAGTTGCTGGTGCATTACAAAGACCAAAGGGCATTCTTCTAAAAGCAAAGGTACCATAAGGACAAGTGAAAGTGGTTTTCTCTTGATCTTTTGGTGCAATGTGAATTTGATTATACCCTGAATACCCATCAAGAAAGCAATAAAATTCATGTCCTGCAAGTCTTTCTAACATTTGATCAATAAATGGTAAAGGGAAATGATCTTTTCTCGTGGCATCATTCAGTTTTCTATAATCTATACACACACGCCATCCAGTAACTGTCCTAGTTGGAATCAGTTCATTATTATCATTTCTTTGAACAGTCATACCTCCTTTCTTTGGCACAACTTGTACAGGACTTACCCAAGGACTGTCTGAGATGGGATAAATGATCCCTGCATCAAGTAACTTGATTACCTCAGCCTTCACCACTTCTTGCATCTTTGGATTCAATCGCCTCTGAGGTTGAATAGTAGCTTTGTACTGCTCTTCCATCAA
The DNA here is from genome assembly GCA_028551475.1 of Casuarina equisetifolia. NCBI lineage: Eukaryota > Viridiplantae > Streptophyta > Magnoliopsida > Fagales > Casuarinaceae > Casuarina > Casuarina equisetifolia. The sequence goes on from CM052361.1 coordinate 6,390,399, forward strand.
AATCTTGTGCATGCAGAGTGAAGGACTAATTCCCTTGATATCAGCTATTTTCCATCCAATTGCTCCCTTATGCTCTTTCAACACTCGAAGTAGTTTCTCTTCCATTGATTCTGTCAAAGAAGAAGATATGATTACTGGCAAAGTAGAAACTTCATCTAAATAAACATATTTCAAATGGGAAGGTAAGGGCTTGAGTTCAAGAGTTGGAGGCTCTTCAATCGATGGCTTAGGTTTTGTCATGTGTTGTCCCAACTCCTCAAACTTTGTTGCCTTTTGTTGTGAATATGGTGGATTTGCTTCCATGAGATTGGCATACTCTTGTATCTCTTCACTTTCAATTTCCTCATTCTTTGGGTGAACCAAGCATGCTTCAAGTGGATCCTTAAAAGCTTTTTCCTGAAAGATCTTATTCATAAACTTATCAATTGTCTCAACCCTAAAGCAAGAACTATCATCATAAGGATGTTTCATAGCAGTAAAAACATTAAAAGTGACAGAATTATTTTAAACTCTTAAGATTAACTTTCCTTGTTGTACATCAATTAGAGCTCTTCCTGTTGCTAGAAAAGGTCGACCTAAGATAAGTGGTACCTCAAGGTCTTCCTCCATGTCAAGTACTATAAAATCTACAAGAAAGATAAATTTGTCAACTTTCACCAATACATCTTCAATAATGCCCCTTGGATATTTGATTGATCGATCAGCCAATTGTAGGAACACTGTGGTTGGCTTCACTTCACCCATTCCTAATTTTCTGAAAACAGAAAAAGGAATTAGATTAATACTGGCTCCTAAATCACATAATGCCTTATCAAAGTGAGAATCTCCAATAGTACAAGGAATTGTAAAACTCCCTAGATCTTTTAATTTTGGAGGCAGTTTGTTTTGTAAGATGGCTGAGCATTCTTCAGTTAGCTTCACGGTTTCATACTCTTCCAGCTTCCTTTTGTTTTTCAATATCTCCTTAAGAAATTTTGCATAACTGGGCATTTGAGCCAATGCATCTGCAAAAGGAATGTTAATATGTAATTTTTTAAATACATCAAGAAATTTAGAAAACTGCTTATCTATTTTATGTTGCTGGAGTCTTTGAGGAAATGGAACTGGAGGCACATAAGGCTTGGGATTATCAGGGAATAATGTTCTCTTGGTTGCCTCCTCAGGCTGCATGCTAACATTTTCTTCCTTATCCCTGACACTTTCCTTCTCAACGTCATTTTTTCCCACTTGTTTGCCATTTCTTAGGTTTATTACCTTAGCATCTTCTATAGGATTATTCTCTGTGCTGCTAGGCAAGGAACCTTGTTGTCTTCTAGAAATCATATTAGCCAACTGACCTATTTGCACCTCTAAATTTCGAATTGAAGCTTCTTGGTTTTGCATTCTTGTTTCGTTGTTCTGTAACATCTTGGCAACCATTTCCTCTAAATTAGGCTTCTTTTCTTCTGGTTGCCTAAACCCTGGTGGTGGCCTCATTGCATTAGAATTACTCCATGAAAAATTTGGGTGGTTACGCCATCCCGGATTGTAAGTGTTGGAGTATGGATTATTTTGTGGCCTACTTGAATTTCCAACATAATTAGCATCTTCACTACCCTGAGTAAAGGTGTTATCTAACTGACACTCTATGCTCGCATGTCCTCCACCACAATGATCACATACTATGTTTTGAATCCTCATGACTGGAGCATTCAAGTTATCTATCTTCTTGTTGAGTTTATCAAATTGTGCATAAATTGCAGTGAAAGCATCCACTTCATGAATTCCACTAGCTTTCCTTACTGGTAGCCTTTCAGTAGGCCATTGATAACTATTGTTTGCCATTTCCTCCAAAAGATCATATGCTTCTTCTGGTGTCTTATTGTTCAAAGCCCCTCCTGCAGCTGCATCAAGCATAAAACGAAGATTTGTACTAGACCCATTATAAAAAGTTTGTACCTGTAACCATTTGGGTAGTCCATGTTGTGGACATTTTCTTAAAAGCTCCTTGAATCTTTTCCAAGCTTCATATAATGATTCATTCTCCATTTGTATAAAAGCGGTAATATCGTTACGCATTTTTGCAGATTTTGCTAGAGGAAAGAACTTACTAAGAAATTTCTGAGCCAAATCATCCCATGTTGTAATTGATCCTACAGGAAGAGAAGAAAGCCAACTTTTAGCTTTGTCTCTTAAAGAAAATGGGAATAGCCTTAATCTAACAGCATCATCTGTGACCCCATTGTATTTAATCATGTCACAGATTTCAAGAAAAGCATCAATGTGAGCATTTGGATCATCATTTGGTAGCCCATAAAATTGCACAGAATTTTAAAGCATCTGAATGAGTGCGGGCTTGATTTCAAAGTTGTTTGCTTGAATTGCAGGCCTTTTGATGCTTGATGTGGCACCCTGAACTGTTGGTGCAACATATTCTTTTAGAATCTTGCATGGATCATCATTCTCTGCCATTTTTGTAGCTTCACTTCTTTGTTCTCTTAACTCCTTTCGTTGCTTTCTGACTGTGCGTTCAATTTCTGGGTCAAGATTAACAAGTTGTTCTCTTTGGCTACGGGTCATGCACGTATGTAACAATCCTGAAAAGTAGCAACTAAAAAAAAATGATTGTTTTTTTTAATTAATTTTTTTTAATGTAAAAATAACAATAATAAAGCAAAGCAAAAATAAAATCTAACAAAACAAAAAAATAATTTTTTTTAAAAAAGAAAATAAAAACTAGATTAAACTTAGAATTATTTGGTATTAATATTAATGAGTAGTAAAACAACCAATCCCCGGCAACGACGCCAAAAACTTGTTCGGTGAATTTTAGATGCAAGTGAACATGTCGAACAAGTAATATAATGATGAGAAAAGTATCGTCCCACGAAGATTGGTGAATACTGAACTAATTAAGTACTAATGATGAATTAATCCTAAAATTTATCTAGCAAATCAAAATATTGTTGAAGATGAATTAAAATTTAAAATTTCTAAAACGAAAAGTCAAAACTAATTAAAATTGAATCCAAGTAGGAAAAATCAAGATGAGACACATGTTAGAGCTTCCGATTTCACCATAACTACTAGATATGAATTTTCATAGTTTATGCCTACAAGAATGATATTATCTATGTGATGGCGGAATTTCCTAATTTATTTACTATCCTATGTCTAGGTATAGTAAACCTATTTAGTTCATTAATTCACTATATTTCTATATGTGAATTGAAACAAACCAAATGCATTAAGATCTGTGAATATTCCTGGTTTACAATAAATCTTTCGATCATCTTATCACCAAAAGCCACACAAATAACATGGTATATGTCTATCCATATTTAATTCATGGTTATATATTATAAGAAGCAATTGCATATTATTACCTTTCAGTCTCTAACATACACATCAAATCATTCAAGTGGTGGCCAATCACTTAAAAGCATTAAGCATAATAATATATAACTCACATAAATAAACTATCTTGCAAAACATAAAACTTATAGGATTCACATCATCATAGTTAGGCTACATCTTCGCTCTAACAAAAGAAGTTTAGAACATAATGAAATAATGAGGAAGAATAATAATAAGAAACAAAGAATGCATCTTGAATCCAAGAACAAGAAGTCTGTCACCCTTTTTATCTTCTCTTTAAGAAATCTTGAATTCTTGGCCTCTCTCTTGAGTTGAATCTTGAATTCTTGGCCTCTCTCTTGAGTTGTATCTTGAATTCTTGGCCTCTTTCTTGAGTTGTGCTCAATTTCCTCCTTGGTTTCAGCGGCAACTTCTTTTCTCTCTTGCTTCCCCCTTTCTTCTATGCAGGGCTCCTCCTTTATATAGGGTATGGGATCTAAAACTTTCTCCTTATCCTAATAGCATTGGGTTTTGGATTCCCAATACAATTGGGTTTTAGACTTCTATATTAATTAGGCTTTGGACTCCTAATAGGACTAGGTTTTCTAATTATTTAAAAAAATAATAACAATAAAAATTTAATAACAATTATCCAAAGCCCAAGCTCAAGCCCATCTTGATTTCCTTCACCTTGATAATTTGACCATCTTCTGCCATATAATAAGTACCAGGTTCTCCATGTTTGTTCTTTTTCTTCATGCCTCCTTATGCTACATAAACAAGACAAATTTAAGTAAATAAAGAGGAATTTAAATATTTTCTCACAAACATTAGAGAATTTATTATTTAAATTAGGTAAAATAACTCTATAAAAATAGAGTTATCAGTAACCTCTTTCATTGTCCCTATTGCTCTCGGTGCCAGAAATGAAATTTATAACAGGGGACCTCCGATAATACAAAGGGTAGGCTTATCCCTTAGATAATACAAAGTATAGGACATAAGCCTAATACATATAAGGGTGAAATACATGCATATTAAGCTGTCATGTAGGGAAAAAAAGAAGTAATATATTATTTAACGCATATGCTTAACCCTACGAAATTCTATCATTGTCTAAGCCTAATTAATCCTTAATTAAGACACCTAAGCATAGGTGAGATAGGTCAAGCTACTCAAAAATAGTCCATTATTGCATTTCCTTTACAATATACATGACATAATAATGCATGTGAAGGGATCATGGAGAGATATTGACGAATAACATTCTCTTATTTTCCTAAAGCTTTCTATTGTTTAAGCAAACATTAGACTAAATAGAACAAGTTAGATTCAATGATTTGGGACACTTGATTTTTTGCCTAACATATCTTGAAGCCTTTCAACAAAGTATGATTACAATTTAAGATTTGTCTAAGATTGTCCAAATGGCGGATCGTTGAATGCTACAAATAAAATGCTAGAATAGGAGGAGAATCACATAGAGGACGAGTACATGGCAGCTTTGCAAATGTTCAACTCTATGAAAGATAAAACTGTTATACAAACTAAAAGATATTTGATGTATGTGGAACTTAAAGTGAATAACAAGGAGGCCAAAGCCATGGTGGATTTGGTTGCAACAAATAACCTCATCATAGTTGGAGAAGTCAAGAAGTTAGGTCTTACAATGAAAAATGATGAGGATACATTGAATATGCTAAACAATGCACCATGGCCTATGTTTAAGATGACTTGTGGTGTGAATCTACATGTAAGACAATGGAAGGGAAAGGTGGATTTCATGTTGGTATCCATAAATAACTATAAGCTAATCCTCATGCTAGATTTTCTACATATGGCATATTTTTTTGTTAAGATGTTGACATCGAACAAGTGATTGAGCATTGGAGCATAAAATCATTCCAAGGACTTGGATGTTTCTTCTTCTTTGGTTAGCTTATTGTTTAGAAAAACACTTCTAGAGTGGAAATGGGCTTCCTTCCATTTATAAACGTTAATATGAAACTTGAGTAAAAACTTAATCTACTACTTTGGTTCTATTTTTCCTATTTAAACCATTTTGGAAACTTACTGGAAATGATAGACAATTATGACATAACTGTGCATTGGACATTGACCATCCCCTAACCTATTGCTTCTAGATACAACCAAGACACCCTTTGACCATCCCATTGAATCCCAAAGCCTTGTCATTATCTCCATTCAGTTACAATTATTCCTTCATTGATCATCAATATCTAGTCAACGTAGCTAAGTCTACACATTTAATGGTAACACTTTCTTTTCCTACACACAACTCTTTTATGTATGATGTACAACTCGTTGCTTTTGAAAGTCAAAAGCTCAAAAAGATATAATGCAAATACATTTTGCAAGAAAAGGAGATGATGATAGTCATTCATTGCTTAAGAACATAACATCATTAACTACTTGGCTCCCAATTTTTGATTTAGACAAATAATAAGGACATGAAATATCTCTAGATTCAAAAGAAGGATTGGGTGAGCACAAATTAGAAGGATTGCTTAGAATTGATGGACATGGCTCAGTTTTTATACAATATTTAAAAGAGTGAATCAATGACTAATCAAAGCCCATTTAAGTTAGTGATGAAGTAGCAACCGCTAACTCCTCTAGTTTTTGCGATGTACCACATATGTAAAAGTCCTAGTGCATTCAAAAGACAACAAATGTGACAAAACAATACTTGAATAACACCACAAATTGAAGACATAGGTTGACAAGAAGAAATGTCCAATTGACTACAAGGTTGAGGAGCAAATATTGATGAGACTAATCCCACAACAATACAAAGCGTATCATGTAGTTCACAAGGAGTTGATCCACAAGTATGGAGGACCATTTGAGATAATGGAGAAGGTTGAAAAGATTGTCTATTGACTAGTCCTTCCACCTAGCATCAAAATATACTCAATTTTCATTAAGAGCCCCTCTAACAATGATGACCTTTTTTAAGAGAGAAGTAGAAGCAATCCTTTCCAATCAAATTGTTTGATGAAAAAAAACCTCCAAGATGATAGTTTTTGATTACATGAAAGGATTGCTTGAGAGTGAGGTAACAAGGTAATTCAAGGAACACCTTTGATGGTTAAAGAATTTTGTTGATTGTTATCTATTGGATTGCTTGATAGGCGATAAGGGTATCACCAAATCATGCCAAACAAAATATTCCTTCCTAGCAGTATGGACCCAAGATTAACCGTTCAAATACAAGTAATAGTACTATATTATGGACTAACGATATGGGCTGATAATGTCATCACTCTAAGTGGCGCACTATTTTTCTCCTCTCCTGTTATAGTTTTCTTTAATGTATGAACATAATTGGCCTATTTAACATGGGAACGTTACACTCCTTTTTTGATTTCCTTGGTTAGTTTACAAAAGTATTGATGTACTTGTTGAATAAAGCTATTGTTGCGATCTTACATTCAATAATATAACATTAGTCTTAAACGGAATAGTTTCAATTTGGATACTTAGTTGTCCTTACAATTCTTTATAACCGTACACATTTACATTACAATTACACTCTAAATGTGTGATCGAACCCACTATGCTATTCTTCCCATTTTCTATAAAACTCTCACTTTGTCTTCAACAAACCTCCCCTCACCTTAATTCTAGTTAAAAACAGACTCACTTTCAAACCATTATCTGAGTGCGGAATGTGCTTACTAAGTAAGTTACAGTAAAGCCGTTTCATGGGAGAGGTGTATTGCTCCCGAAGGCGTACATCTCACCCTAACGACTAGAGGACTCCCGTGCAAAAAAGAAACCGCAAAAAGAACATGAAAAGTTCATATGGAAGAGAAGTTGTATTTTGCAAGGGAATGAAATTTTACACCCAAACAAACGCTTACGGTTCTCCCATCGACCCAGACAGAGACGCTTCACACATCATAAAAGACGGGCAAAAACAGATAACGTACATGACGGTAATTGATAATCCAAAGTACTAAATTAATAGGTACGACAAGACAAGCACGAGATAACCTTTTCTTCGCAGTAGCAGACGGAAGTAGACATACAGCAAGCAGAGGGCAACTCGGGTGAAATAGAAAATCTTCAATCCTCTTCAGTTTCCGACTCGGCACTCTGGAGCCATTCAATGAAGGGTCGAGCATTATTCCACAACTGAGAGTCCTTGTTGCCTCCCTTAAGTCCTTCTTGATACCACTGGACAATGTACTCTTCCTCCAAGACATCAGCATCGTACAGCGCCTTCAAAACAAGAGCAACTTCCTTCATTGCATTTGTGTTTGACTTCCCACAGAACCACTCAATCGAATGAAGCAAGAGTAACTGCGACCCCTCACCCTGAGCGACAGCAGCAACAAGGTAGCTCTTCTTTTTTATCACCTCCTTTGCAAACCCTTTCTCAATGCCATCAAATAGCCCCTCATACAAAGCATTCATCTTTTCCTGGGAAGACCCGGAAAGTGAGTCCTGAAGGGATTGCAACTGCTTCGCTGACACACCTTTCTTTATATTTTCTTTCACCTCATCAGCAAGGGTCTTGTGAGCAACCGATCCATTTTCACCATTTTCAATTGCTTTATTTTGTGCTTTCTTCTTCTCTGGGTCATCGGTAGAAAGCATGACCATTTCAGCTGTCGCTGCACTCAGCTGCTCTTGAATGCGTTGTCTAGCTGCCTCCGCTGATGTATCAGTTTGCCACTGAATATCATCATCCTCATCTTCATCAGCTTCTTCATTCTCATCTACCTGACTCGAAGTAGGAGATGGACGATCCTCATCAGAGCCACTTGCTTTCTTCTTTGAAGAGCTTGATTTTGTGATGCCATCCTTCGAAGAGGCTGTGCCCTTCTTCTTAGCGTCTTTCTTAAGTTTCTTCTGCTCCTCATCAGCAGCCTCACCTTCCTTCAGTCTCTCCTTCTCAGCTCTCCTCATCGCCTTCTTCTCCTTGGATCCCTTCTTTGGTTCAGGTGGGTTCTTCAGAATGAAAGTAGTAATTTTGTCCCTCATATCGACATTTGAAAGAAAACCACAGGCAGCACATTTCAGTTGGATTATCTGAGTTTTAGTGATTAGAACCTCGGTCTCAGGGTTGCCACAGCCATGACACTGAACATATTTCTTGATGAAGTTCTCAAGAAGGCCAGCAAGTTTAGCAGTATCATGAGCCCCATTTACAAGCGAAGTCCCAGTTTTCTCATCGAACTTAGATTGCGCTCCAAGCTCACAACCAAAATACTTTGTGGTGTAAGCAGCTGGTCTTGCCAAAGCCTTTGCGATATCAACCATGTTGACTATGTTTGTTTTGATACCATTTCCTCGGCCCTCAATTTTGGTAACCATTCTAGGCATCTTATACCTGTAGAAGGCATCATCATTATTTCCACCAATGTTCAATAAGGCCATCTTGTCTGCAGCGCAGAAAGGTAGAGAATGCGAATGTCACAGGGAGCAAACGATGAGATTTGGGGTGCAGGGAGAAGCAAAATTGTCTTCTGAGGTTTGCTGAACAAGAGAAGACTGATATCCAGCGGCCAAAAAAGGTTGCTTCCAATTGCAACCACCAAACTCAGGATATTCCAGAAATGGCCCGAGATGCATACAGCCAATCCTTTGAGGTATTGATCTGTTCTTTTTTCTTGATGAAGGACAATACTCTCCTAGCAACCCAATCGATCCCAAATAGAAGGTAGCCTGTTCGGACATAAACGAAACTTCAGTGTTGTCACCTTCACCTTGGGAATGTGCTAACAGCAGAGAAACAGCAAGCCTCCTGCACCAAAAAAATCCTCAATAAGAAAAACAAAGAATTATAGAACTTAACTAGCAAGTCTCCATGCTAACATGTGTAAGATACATAAATACTTCCATATAACCAGCTCCCTTGTCGACTTGATTTCACAGTAAATCAAGATTCAACATAATCAGATTTAAGGTGACATTTTAAGACGAAATTCATTCAAAGCCATATCCTTGACAAAAGATAACAAGAAGAAGCCTGAACAAGAAGGCCATCGATACAGAGCAAAGAAGCATAGTACAATACCATTACAGATTATTTTCTTTCAATTAGAAGCCTAAACCCAAAACTACTAGAACAAAACAGGTGAATTACTGGGAGCCAGGAACATTTTTAATCCTTTAAACAAAATGAATTGCAGATTATCCTTACGAAAGAAAAATCTACTGAGAAGATGATGGCCAACATTTCTTACCATAGCAAAAACATGTGTTATTGGTTATTGAAACGTAGTATGACTAATTAACATACTCTCAAAGAGCATAATAATAAATTAGCTTTCTATGCTCAGGCTTACGGCAATATAGAAAAACTTATGTTACCATCAAAATGAATTAGAATGGCAGCAGAAACGAGAATAAAAAAGAAACAAAACAGAATCATAACACAGTTTTCCTTCACGGATCCCAACATTCATTATTCTATTTCTATCCATGCAATGCACTTACTCGGTCTAATTTATCTATACCAGACAACACCCAGAACTGTTCTAAGAGGAATAAATTCCACAGCAAATTTTAGAATCCACAAAACCGACAGTGTCAAGTGATTTCAATCTAAGACTATTCTCCAGTCAAAACATAAAACACACACACACAAAATTAACGCCTCAAACAATCGTCATATTAAAAGTTCTCGTTAGTAGTGATGACAGTAATAAAGTAGCCTTAGTCGAAGGAAAAAAAGGAGACAAGAAAACGTAAAACCTACCCAACTTTTCGCTAAGAACGCCATCTGCTACACCGCATATAAAATTGGAGGAAAACTACAAACAGTAAATTGAAAAAATAACAAGAGAAGAAAATACAATTTCGAGAATACCAACATCATCCGTAAAGTAATCGCAAGATTTTCAATTTAGAGATAACATGTCATAGAACAATCCAAAGAAACATCATGTAACGGAGTGGTATGGTCCCGTAATGTAAATGTCCGATTCTCATGGCCTAAACGGAACGGTACAATCTGTTAATCCAGTGTGAGGCTTTGAAATATGCGATGATTTAGTTGCGGGAGCGACCAATCAGCTAAATCACATAGTTATTTAGTTTAAAATTTTTAAGACAACAAGATTTTCCAAGAATCTAACGCTAAGCTGAGACAGCGTAAGATCTAGAAATAACACGTAAAAATAATTTCAAAGAGAAGAAATAAATCGAAGGATATCGTACAAAGAAACTAACAGATTAAAGAAACCCACGGCGCCTACCTGCAACCGATCGAGATTGAGAGGGAAGCCTTGCAACGTAAAAGGATTCCACAGACAGAGAGAGAAGGGAAGGGATTTCGAAGCGCTAGGGTTTAGATGACAGAGACAATAGGGAGACAGAGAGGGGAAGGGTAGATGTGCGAGTGAGCAACGAAGGCCAAGCGATGTAATTTATAGGGCTGGAAGGCCAGGAGGAAGAGCAGTCACGGGTGCAAGTGATGCGGATTGGTCTACAGGTACGACCGACGTCGTTTTCGTTGGTGAAGTCACCCCTGTTGATCAGAAACCGTCAATTTTTTCTAGAATTACAGATCATCGTCTTCCCGATAAGATCAAGGCCGCTTTCTCTTTCCGTAAATTACTCTCGATGTTTTACAGCTTATTCAATATGTAATATTTTTGGGAATAGTTAGATTAATTCCAAAATTGCTACATAGTGTTATTGAATTTATGATCTATTTCGGTTTTTCTTCTTTTTTAACATTTAATTTAATCATATATAAGATAAAGTTGTTCCCCCATAGAAAAATTACAGTACTGAAGATGAAGAGGTAATAGTTTTGAGAAAGTTAAATAAAAAAGAGAAAAATAGTTAAAGGGTGTGTGAAAATAGAGAAAAAAAAATGTGAATCGAATTATATTTCCAAATTTAAAATTCCGTAGAAAATAGGGATAATGTATGGCAGGAATAGGATGAGTCTGGATAATTATAAGAGTGAATAATTGTGTACACAAAAATAAATCAGAGTTGGTTCGAAAAAAAAAAAAGGCGCGTTTGCAGTCAAAGAAGATTTACAGATCAACCGCATCAACACCTTTGGGTCAGATAGGAACGGAAGGTGAAGGTCCCCCCCACCAGTGCACCAAGATCTCGCCACGTCATTGTGCCGGGTCCACGAGGCCCCCTCTTGGTCTTAGCTTCGTAGTCGTGCTCATTCTGCATTCGCATCGGAGGCCAGGAAGCAACGCTCGAGGTCGGTCTTATCGGAACGCTGCCCATTTTGCGAATCTCTCATTTTTTCTCTCTGTGTGTATGTCTGTTTCCTTCTCTTTTAACAGATCGGTTACGTTCTCCATCCTTTTTAGTGTCTATCGATGTTAGTTACATGTAAGAATCGTGAATTCTGGTGAATTAATAGATATCTAACTGGCTTCATCGAATCGTTGCTTTCTTCTTGTTTCTGTTCTTTGTTATGCTGTTTAAGCTTTGATAAGGAAAGTTGCGAGATTCTAGCTCAGATCTTTGTCTAAAACAATTGAAATGTCCACTTAGTATTCCTAGACAAGACAAATCGCGAAGCATATGGACTACAGAGAATTAAGAAGACTGAGTGTAATTTGAAGCAATCGAACAGGTGCGGATTTTTCGCCTTGTAGGAATACCGATTTTTGTCTACAATAATCCACTAGATTGTCTAAGACAAATCGCAAGCAAAGGGACTACAGCAAACGAATAAGACTAAGAGTAGTTAGAGACAATCAACAAGCTACTGATTTTATGCCTTGTGGACCTCCTCCTCAACCATGAACAAAAGGAACAAAATGTTAAGGAAAAGGAAAAGGAAAAGGAAAAAGAAAACTGAAGTATGGGGAAACTCGGTTTTGGAGCGATGGCTTTAAATAGAAGCATGAATTGAATTAATTGTCCGTAAACAATCTTAGATTGGCCAATTGTCTTAAGCAGCACAATTATGTCTTCAAAAAGTGTGTTCAAAGCTTTTGATCATCTGGAATTCTACGCATCTGTAGCCATGTACGTGTGATAGATGTAATATCCAATAAGTAAAGTGGGTTCTCTACTTTAGTGCACCCTGTAATATGATTAAGGATAACATCCTCTTTATGATTCTTGATGGGTTTGAATTGTCCAAAGCTTTTGTGGCTATTCACCAAACTAGATCAAGGCTTGCTAGAGAATTGGCAAGGTGTTGGAGCGGTTGATCTGTAAATCTTGTTTGACTTCCTGGAACAATTGATTCTTTCTCTGCTTCTTGGTCAAGATCATACCATATTATCCTCACATGGATGCCATTGTAGCTTTAGTTTGTTTCAGTCGACTTGAGGGATTTTCTGCCCAGTAATGTTCTTTACGGTTTCCACCGTGCTTTCTTTTGATCTGGAGGCACTATCCAATGTTTTACATGATATACTAACAGAACTATAGGATTTTCGGGTATTATCTCTTGGTGATATCCACTATATCTACCACTATGCCTGCTCAGCCTGACAAAAAACAGGAGCATTCATCAATACTGTGTTTTTCCATCTTTTGAATTTTATTCTATTCTTTCCTTTGGGAATAGATATGCAATGCGCTGCTAATTGGATGGAAAATCAGTTGATCCAAAATGCGAATGCATGTGTGGCAACCTCTTGTTTATACCTTTTATTTAGCCCTAGAATTTAAGATTCTCTTTCTTCTGAATGCCTGGTGAATCAATCTACTTGTTGTATACTGAAATAATTTCTATGACCTGTTGGATTTGTTGCAGTCTGATCTTTCTACCGAAATTCCAATCAGCTTCAGCACCCATTGGATTTGTTTTTAACATAACTGTAAAAATACGGAATGAATGTGTGGATATGAAGTAAAGCTAATGCAATATTAATGTGGAAAACTGTTTTGCTGTTGCAGCTTTTGATTGCACCGTACAAGGTCATTAATCAGACATGGAAGGTGGCAAAGAGCAAGAACATGTGGAATCTGGGAAATCCACACTTTCATCACAAGAGGAGGTTGTGTTTATATTCTGAATTTCTTTGTGTTGTTGATCTATTAATGAATGAACTTGTTTGGAAGTTTTTAATTCCCAGGGTATCTTGTAGTTGCATCAATTTCCTCAAGTACCTTCTGGTTTAACTCAATTTTATGGTTTTTATAGGAGGTGATAAAGAAAAAATATGGTGGAATAGTGCCCAAGAAACCACCCCTCATTTCTAAGGTGATTTCCAATTTTGAGATTTCTGATGGCTCTTCTCTGTTGGATTTGGGAAATGTGTCTACCAAGGTTGGTTTTTAACTAAAACTCGGGCTTTGATGTTAGGACCATGAACGTGCTTACTTTGATTCAGCTGATTGGGCTCTAGGAAAGGTACTTTGCATGCATGAGGCACATTCCTTTTACTTGTGTAGTGGGAAACCTGTTTTACATAAACTAACAAGTATCTGGTACACTTTGAGCTGACAGCAAGGTGTTGAGAAGCCCAAAGGACCTCTTGAAGCTCTTCGGCCCAAATTACAGGTATTAACATAACTTAAGTCATTGTGGTGTTCTGCTTAGTATTCAAGGGTTGCCTTTCTTTGCATATTGTCATGTTCATATGAGGAGATATTGTTGCTACTAGCCAGGGGACATGGTGGAAGTCATCTTCTTGAATGAAGTTGTAGTCAAACTTTGACTTTTATATAAGTTGAGTACTTTTGTGTAAATTCAGATTCTAATGTTGGCAATTTTTCGGGGATGGAAGACAGGATTGAAGTTATGTAGATGCCAAAATTAGCACTTAATTGGAACTAAAGAAGTTCATTGAGACGCTTCACTAAATTAGGAGATTAATTAGGTAAATGAATCATGAATTTCAGGTTAGATTTGGAAAGGGCTGGATGCTCAGTTATTATTAAGCTGCTTAAAAGCTCAACATTGTCAACTAATGCTGGCCTTGAGCTTAGCAATCTAATTTATGGCCCTTAAAGGTGAAAAAAGTAAAGTACAATTTTGCACTTGGTTTCTATATGGGACGTCAAGAAAGAAATGATATTCCAGGAATATTCCCTGGGATATAAGGATTAAGGATTAAGAAGTCAGGGATTTCCATTACATGGCAAACATTGATGAATTCCGTGTCTGACAGTGATCATAAAGACTGCAGTGCCTTGGTAGCATTCCAAGACTCTCCGGGGATAGGCCAGCCACTTGGTCGGATTGGTGGCCTGAATGTCCACCCGTGGTTTTAGCATGTCCATATTATCCTTGCTGTAACTATTGAACTAATTTTATAGTTTGACATTTATTCTAGTATTCTGCTATAAGCTGATTAGTAAAGAAACTGAGACATCCTTTGTGTAGGATGTGTGTTATGCGCACAAAGGCAAACACATTTGCATGCTTGTAAGCTAGACATGATGTGCCTCAAGCCAAAGTCTGATTAGATAATGCTGATTGTTGCAAGGTTGTGGAGCAGAAAGAGGTTTAGCATGGGTCTAGTTGTTGAGTCTACGGATAGGATGATTGTGTAATGATGTAAGAGTTGTTGATCGTATCAAATACAGCTGAAGTTTGGAGATCTTTTCTCGTGGCCAGTACTTGTGTTGTTTTAAATAGTAGGACATTATTTCAGCGCTGAAATTTGTATGCTGCTCATGACTTGCTATTCTTGGTGCTTTTTGATATAGCCTACACAGCAGCAAACGCGATACCGGAAGTCGCCCTACGCTCCATCAGATGGTGAAGGTTTGACATCAATTTCTAAAACCTTGATAAGCTGTACAGCTGTTTTCGAGATCTCACGCTGACCATATTAACTTCTGTTATCATTGTGCAGAAGGAGGAAGCGCTCCACCTGAGGATGGAAGTGCGAATGTATGAGACTGGATTGGTCTTTAATCTTGTGAGGACTGCTGATTGTTTTTCTGATACCTGTTGTCCTCTGTTGCCCTTCAGAATAAAGTTGGTGAAACGTTTTATTGGTAGCGTAAGATAATGCAGTTGAGATTTATGAGTTCTTCTTTTCTCCATTCCATGTGTGGGACATTGTTTCTAATTTTTACGATAAATGAAAAGAACCCCCCCACAGAAAAAAAAAAAAAAAGGTTTATCAGTGATTGAGGAATGATTTTACCCTTCTTTTTCATTTTTCTTCCGTGTTATTATGTCCTTAATATCATCTTTTAAATATTTAATATGGAAAAGGATTTGGAATCAACAGATCTCCGTCAAGATTCAATCATAAAACATCAATGACATGTTTGTCGTCAGGGTGAAAGGCCTCGAGTTTTGGTGCTGTTCCTGGGACTTGACTACAAATCAGATTGTTTACTACTTTGCACTAATCGGTTTCCTCACCGCGTTCAGCTTGATTTGGCAACTGACCTCTATGGTTCGTTTTTTCCAAACGAAACACGCCATCACTACAATACTTGTAGGGGTAAAATATACAATGGCTTCTGTAGCAATTTTATGGCGCTGCAGCCGGGAACATAACAGTCTTAGCTCCCTTGTATGCATTATTTCAGTGTTTAGGAGTTTACTAGGCCTGAATATCATAAAGGAAGGTGTCCTCCATTTCATCTCTCTATTGTCAGGGACGAGAATTAGCTTTACTAGGCAGCGTTCTACCTGTTGGATCTCTGTGGATGTAATTGGCCCAAAACGGTTGTACTCTTCACGTTCGGGCTTTCGATGGACAATGGATACTGCAATGGACTAACTAACAGGGAGTAAAGGCACCAATATCTAATGTGATCAAACTAAACCCCTGTTTAGAGTTTCAGAAATCGCTGAAAAAGCAGCCAAAGCAAAATATGCAATCGTCCCTCTCTCCCTTTCTTATACAAATAAATCAGCCTCCTTAGAAGCCCGCCAAATCTAATGATTCAATTTCAAAAAGTACTTGAGTAACCAAAATCTCAGAGACAGTAGTAATGCACTAATGTATATATATGGTTTTTACGGATCTACGTAATCAATGATCGCGGAATCCCCCTGAAAATGCAATAGCAAATTTAGCCGATGGATTATTTTTCCTGCTAACTGAAAATTCTACATGATAAGAACAGTATAATCCAATTCCTTCACGAACAATGAATTCCAAATAGATAATATCATTAGTTCCCTAACAAAGGAAATCCTGAGTATCTTCATTTTTACATTAATCACCAAAGATCGTCGTCCCAAACAAATGAACTAACATATCATGATTCTCCACTTTCCTCCCATGCACATAAACATGCAAACACCAAAAGTACCAACACAAAGGACTCACAATTTCAGTTCCGTAAAAATGCCAGAGTGGCAACGCGTGATCCCACGGATCCACCGAACATGAAAGTTGGATATGAACGAACATGGCTCAGGAATCGAAATGGAGGCTCTCTGGCAGTTTCTTGGCCCTTCAGCATTTCAGCTTCCTGGGACAGGCCAATCCTTCTCTGATTGAAATTTTCCACTTCTTGTACCAATTCATCTTTGGTACTGTTACATGACGTAATCACCTAAAAGCACCACTACGATCAGTAGAGAAAGAAAAAATATCCCGTGGACAACAAGATCTTGAAAACAAATTGCCACCAAATAATGAAGTATGGGTAACCGTTATACTTACAGGGGGAATTTCCACTAAGTTTCAAACTAAAGTTATAAAAACAGAAAAAGAAGGATCAATTCCAGTACAAACATTGGCTAAGGCGATGATGCTTACTAGTATTCCACCAGAAGCAACCAACCTCGAAACTGAATCCCAATACATCATCCTAAAAATAAGAAAAACATCAACTTCAAAATTTGGCAGTCCTACTTCATATTTTCATTTGATTAAACGGAAACTTAATACAAACAGTTGTTCATTAAGAAGGCTTACAGCACCTAAAAGGATTGCAATTTTTCTTGACCGTGCTTAGATAGAAAGGTGACATAGGAAAGAATTAAAATGGAAATCACCAGGCAGCATCATTTTTACAACTCAGTGCAAGAAATTCTGTTTTTTTGGGTGTCTGTATTACCTTTTGACAGGGCCATCAGGATGCAATCCAATGGCATCTAAAGTTCCTTTGTCCATGACGAGTTGAAACTGTCTTCCCAACTTTGTCTCAAGAACATCATCAACCTTATAAGCAAGTATAAGTGAGAGAGTTAAATTAGAGTCCAATATGCCACAGAAGGTTTAGAAGAAAAGGTCCCAATTATAATGGTTCAACTTATTTCATCAACTTGCATTAGTAACCTTATACATATATCTAGTTCAAACTAATAGGAAGGCTTTGTAAGCAATAATAAACCTGTGAATGAGGGTATTCAAAGTTTGAATATGTGACAGAAAATGTTCGCAAAAATCCACAGGACATGATGCATGAAATTATTCCATTTTGAAGTACAAGTCATTAGTCTTGCTTCTAGAAAAATAGCAGCACTTAAATTTAGCTTTCAATAAAAGCTTCAATAGCACTAAAATGTATTGTAACAAACTAGAACATCTGACTTCATTGATCTCAAGCAAGCCAATAAATTAATGATCCCTTGTAACAGTATCTCAGATAATTACAAATATGAATAGGACTTCATATACTGGATTCAGAAAATGAAATTCTTATATTGTGCAATGAAATGAAAAAAGCTAGCTGAGTAGCGCCATTTAATTTCCAATTTTACGATGTATATATTTCTTTCATGATTCTCTCTACAATTTCAGGGGATCAACCACTCCACCAGTCTTTGCTTGTTCCAAAGTTGGAGAAAATCAAGACATATAAAAAGGTTTTGATGTACAGGGTAACTGTTTTGTGTTCTGCTTGCTCAGTACTCTAAAGGACAAAGTGGTCAAAGTACAAGTAACCAAAATGTAACCAAAAAAAAAAAGGGTGCAAACCACCATATACATATGGGTAAACAGACAAGGGATTGTCCCAAGTGCACCCTGCACACTCAAAGCACAAAGTTCAACGAAAAAGTGCTTCTCACCCTAAAATCAGAACGCGTGTGACTAAACACAGCTAAAGAGTACACTTTTCGCAAACTACTAGGTACTAAAATGGGCGACTTTTACTTTTTGTTCAAAACATGGAATGCAGTACGGCATTAAAATTGGATCTAAAACCAACTGTAATTACTGTTGATTAGTTATACAAACTCCATTCTTACAATCACGTATGCTACAGACTAGTTGTTTTCCCTGATATACACAAAACTCCAGGACAAAGTCCAGATGAAGACATTAAAAGATCAAGGAACCACATCTAGCAGATTAGAGGATGAAAAATCAATTGACATGCATCCAAGAATTAGCGTCTGGCACCATTAACAATACTCCAAAGGAAGGAAGTGCGTTACTTCACTGCACCAACTAACAATACTCTTAAGTAAGAAAGAGCGTTACTTCACTGCAATTAAAGTTTTACTTAATTAGAAAAAAACAGTTTTCTTTTCCGGCAACTTCGCTTAGCAGTGCATCAATCTTCTTTCTCTACAGGCATTTTGATTTAGAACCATACGGGATCACATCTCACGTGTAGACTTCTCCCTCTGGGAATTCAAACCATAACTGAATTTTCATGTTGCTAATTAAACCTGTCCTTCTCTCATATCCTTTCACATCAGGTTGGCTTAAAATAAGTTTACCAGCAAAAGCTGTTTATCAAGCTGCTTACAAACTGGAAGCTACAATTTGTCAAAGCTGTGCTCTGAACACTGTGAAAGGGGGAAGAAAAAAAAGGAACAAAAGTGACGCTTAGAGGACAGATTAAAAAATACTTCCTCTCTTCCTATTGGAAAAAAAAAAAGTTGCCTCTAAAGGCAGTTCAAAAGGCGTCTAATGCACATGCACACTAATGATGTCATACCACCGGAAACAGAAAATCCTTTCATTTCTTAGGTACGAAAAAACCATGATACAAGCAACAGTAAGATTTAGACGCACCGCCAGGGGTATAAATTACCAAACCTCTAAAACATTCTTAAAATTTAAACATACCAAGAAATTGATAGTGGGATATCCGTCTCTTTCAGCAAGACTCTGAGCAAGCTGAATTGCTCCTTCACTATAATCAGTTCCAGTTAAATCAGAGAATCTGAAACCAAAAGCACTGTGAGTTCCAACGGTTTAAGCATTGGCTGACATGAGAAATATCTAATAAAAACTTTGCCTTTTAATCAAAACATCATGATTTCTTAGCACTATGATCTGCAGATAGAATTGTGTAAGAGATATCAAATTATGGCTTACCGTCTTGATTGCAAACTTTCAAAGAAGAAATATCTTGTATTGAACATACAGTAATAGCTATCAAAATTGATTGTGATATTCCACCTCTTTGTTTGAAGTTTTATCATCTGGTCAAAGTTGGTATCAAAATGATGACAATTCCTCGTGACCATGGGTTCTAGAAAAGCAACTGCGGATACAATCCTATCAAGAGAAGGATACATGTCTGAAGACAACCTACTAAAATACAATATTAACATGATATAGTCTGGCAATTTATCTTATTGTCTTCTCTAATTTAGACAAACTAGCAACAATGACAAAATTGGCGTCTCTAAAGCTACAAGTCAATGAGGAGTGAATCTTGTCTACTCCTAGGAAGACAAGAACTGAATTCAATCTTTTAGGAAAGCCTATTTGATTAAGATAAAGCATACCAAGGACATTAGAGCTAGGTTAAATCGGACCTTAACAATTAAATTAACTATTCAGTCTTGATTGTCAGCCAGACTCATAATAAGGTTCCTCAAGGATCACATACCGGGAAAAGAGAAAACAAAATCGCCAAATTGCTCAAGTTATTTTTCTTGAATAAAGGCCCTTCTGTCCAAGATACAAACAGAAGCTTTAATGGGCAGTCTACAATAACTAAGAGAATCTTTCTAGGGTTCATCAAACAAGTTATTGATATCAGCTTTTGGCCTTTATAAATACTTTTTATCATTCCATCCATTAGAACAAGGTTACTGAGCAAGCTTCAACCACTTTACTTGATTCCCACAATACTAATGGAACTGGTAGATGGAAGCTGGCATTTCCAAAGTACACAGTTTTTGTTATTTCTTCATTTATTGTGGTAACAAGGGTCTTTTAGAAAGAGCACTGCATGAAACAAAATTTAAGTAAGAAAGGAATAATGCATTTAATGATGTTCCCTTACAATTTCAATTGATGTCAAAACGACACTCCAGTGGTTATGTCCTTGCCATGCGACTTAAACTGGAACCAAATAAAGACATACCTCTCCACCTGTTAACCATTAGCCTTTTCCCCTTCCTTTCGCAAAAACTGCAGCACCCAACTCAATCTGGCCTCCTAATCGACAAAAATCCCCTATAAACCACTATTAAGTTGAAAACCCCTTTTCATTAAAGTATTTGGAAACAAGAAAACTGTTTCCCCACTTTCTCTCCATAGATATCCTCTTTATCAGTCAACAAATAAGAAGAAACAATAATCCTACTTCACACTCTCCTAAACAAATCCTTAAACAACATAAAATTTCTGATCCTTCATAGAGCAGCAATCGAAGAATTCCAAGGTTGAACACCTCTAATGGTCATGTTATAATACAACCTATGAGCATCCCCGGAACATGTCAAAGGGTTGAAGGGAAAGAGTAGATTGAACTGTCAACAAAAGCCAACTTGAACTTCTTCTTGGGAATGCCAATTGAGTAATCAAAATCAATTCTTAAACTTTGTCCATAAACAACTTTCCAACTTACAATACAAGTTCGTGCAAGACTCAAGCACAAAGCTGAATATAAAGTTAACATGGCCTAAGGAATGCATTCATAAATAAATCCTAAAGACCAAGTGGTCCACAACACGATGTCCTTTTTCCCTGTCTCTATGAAACTATAACTAGATCCTCATCAACACTCTAAATAAGACATGGCCCACCTAGGATTACTGTAAATTAATCCACACCAAATATTTACTATGTTTCCTTAAAGTTGGGAAAATAATATAACCTATCTCTGATGCCAATTAAGCAAAAATACACTCAAATTTTCAAAGCATACCCTTGCTTAGCAAGTTCTTGAAGAAGCAAACCATTGCCAGTCCCAATATCAAGAACACTCCATGTAGACAAATATTTATCACCCTGCTCAACTGGCTCAGACTTGATATCATCAACGTTATTTGGAAAGCGACCTTGAGAAATCTCAATACACAAGCTTTTGGTCCAAGAAGCAACTACTTCCATGACATCAGCTCCAAACCTACAAAAGCAAAGGAAAATAATAAATAGATGACTTTCACTGCACAAAAAAGAAGGAGTACAAAAGATACTGTCAGTCTTCCATCATTCCCTTTTTCTTTGTCACTTCTAGGCTCTTTTCTCAGGTATAGGGACCGGAGGAGGGGTGTGGGAGGAGATGTAAGAGAAAATATACTATACATCACCAACCTAATAGACAGTGTGTGAAAGGTAAAATAGCCCAATAATTTACAACAACAAAGCAGAAGATAGGAATATCCATACAAATATCTGTTACACCCTTATCTCTATCTTTCAATAGATCCAAACAACTTTTATATGAGATATTCAAACCTAAGATGAAGCCCAACCCTGCCAAACTAAACTATCCCAAACAGGCACCTACTTGCAATTTTAGCCAGTTCCAACCTTCCTATCACGTTACAAAGTATATTCAATCGCTTTTACATTCTTCTCACTGCATTTCAGAAGATCCTCTCATATATAAGGACCTAACACAGAACCAGAAGCACATATCTCGGTAATGATATCAAAAAGCTTCCCACAATTGTACATGGAGACGTGAGTCAAAGCCAAAAGTTTGTACTTACACATGAACCTCTACTTTTACCATTTGAAGTGTACCCAAATGGGTTCAAATTGACACTCAAGGTGTACCCTTCTGAAAAACTTTAACTGGTGAATAGCTTGACATGTTTGGCTGTATTGACCATTCAATAAGTATACTGTCAACTTAGAATAGAATTTAAGATTAACTATAAAATATGGCTATCTTATTATTAACACCAGACTTTTGACCATCCAAAGTTGGCTTGGTCATGCCCAAAGAAACTTCAATATAGTCTCCTTTTCTCTAAGGGCTCTACGTTCCTTCTAAGTCCCACCCTTAGTTTTTGAAGTTCTTATCATCTGCATAAACAGCTGAAAATTCACACAACTGGTAAACTGTGAATAAGCTTTCCATTTAATTAGGCCTCTACACATCAATGAAATACAATTGCATTGTTTGTGTACAACAGAGTGTTTGCTACTTTATGTTCATCCATAGGAACCACTGCTATCTGAGTACTCTTATATTTATTTTTTTAATCTGAAGGAAATTAGAAAATAAAAACCGAGGTATAAATTTTAAGGTTTTGTTTTGTTTTAGAAAGATTGGTCGTGAAAGTGTTTTCATTGACAAAAAACCACTGGATGATACTAGAGGACTGCTTTTCCAGATCAACACTTACCAAACCTCACCAGTGTGGCCATGTTCACGAAAATTTGCCAACTCATCTGCATATGCAGAATCCCAATAACTGTGAAGGCCAAGCAGCGATTGCCCCGCTTCTTCAGGATCTGCTTCCTCCTTGTCAGAACTACACAGACGACACGAATTATTTATAATCCAACACAGTGCATGGATACATACAATAGGAGAGCTTAATGATTAACAAATAAGCAACCCAACATTCAGCTCTTCCCGAGCATTTACTGGTTAAACAAATTATCTACTCGTAAAAGAGTGCCAAGAGTTCAAAAAATATCAGCAACTCTTCAATTGTACATCATTCAGGTTTCATTTATTTCCTGGACTATCATACAAAAATAATTCTAGCTAATGGATGAATTTTTTTGGTCCTTGAATTTTCTTCGGAACCAGACATCAAATAAACGACCCAAAGAAAATCTCAAGCACACTGTATAGTCTTACATCTCTTTTTTTGCACATCTGGAAACATCTCAGATCCTTCACAGAAACTCCATGTCGTGACTTAAAAACCTAATCTACAAACGATTTCAGATTCTCGCTTAATCTCAATCATTAAGTCTCTGCAATATTAGTAATCCGAAATCCTAACATTCAAATTCGTGATTGGTTATATTTTCCGTGACTTCCCGACGAAATGTGTTGCGAGCCAAAGGGACCACTGTAAATGCATAGGGAAAAGGCACCTGTAATCGGAGGGTGCGCGGAAATTAACGGCGGAGAGCGCCTCGGCAGCATCGGTCTGGCGCTGGTCATCGTCGAGGGTGCTGCCATAGTCGCTCTTGATGGACCACGAGTCTGCGGCCACCGAGCGCTCGTCATCGGAGATCAAATCGGCCACTATGCCTCGAGCTTGCTGGGAAGTGAGCTCCGAGTCCTCAGGCGGCAATCGGATTCCAGCCATTTCTCTTCTGCACAGAGTGAGACAGAGTGGGCTTCGAAGGACGCGGAAGAGCGAAGGAGATGAAATACGGGGAGCACTATTTGCTCTCGCACTCGCTAAGTTTGAACTCTTGGGTTTGGTTCGTGGATTTGGATCCCCTTAACCGCTCCACCTCTTCGTAACCACCAATAACTATATCACTGAGATTCGCTCTAATTTTACAAAAACCAATTTACATAAAGCCTGTTTGACGTGGCCAATGAAATATGTTTTTTCCTTTCTTTTTTGTTTTTGAGCAAGTCGGTATATGATACGAGGAGCAAAGTTACCTCAATACCAAAACGCTGCGTTTAAAACGAAGGGCCACAATGTCATAAAAGGTCAACTCTAATTAAGAGGAAAAACCTTTCTGTTTGTATGACTAAATAATTTTGTTTGTTTTTTCAATAAAAAATAAATTTAAAATATTCTCTCTCACCTAAATCCACACCGCCTTCGTGGATGAGACTCAATACTCATTCAATAAGAGTTGTAAACATTATTAAATAAATTCACTTTCAACCCCAATAAGATATAGAACTTGTAAGCCATCGAGGTGGATGATCCCCAGTCCATCATCCTCTAGGCGGACTGGTGGGAGCCTGAGAGCAAAAGACAGAAGGCCAGGATTCTCCTTGAAGCCCAAGATGTGCAGCCCGTGTACCCACGTTAACCAATTCAGACGAAGGATTATTGACATCACAATACTCCCAAGCGTTTGCCTCGCTCGGTAACTTCAACCAACCGTTGCCTTGGAAGACTCCAAGGTAAGGATTATAAATAACAATATTTATCTTTTAACACTTTCTCACTTACATTATAAGTAGACTAAAATTCAATTTTTGAGTGTAAGGATTACAAAACAGATGTTCATCTATAGTTTTAATATCATATTAGAATATAAGAATTTATCTTATAATCTTAAAGTATTAAGTAAAATTTTTTCATTACTTATAAAATTATAGACTTATCCTCTTACTTTTAATGTAGAACAACACTCATTTTTAACAACATTGAACTAAAATTAAATGTTAATGATTGTTTTACACATTGTAACTCTATTTTTTATTTATTTTTATATATATATATATAACAAAGAGTAGAGCATGTTATGAGAACATAACCTTGGAATATATAAGGAATTAGGGTTGCCAAAGACAAAACTTCCATTACCATCCTATATGTGACAAATTTTATGAGTAACCAACCAACATTTACATTGGGCATCAAAGCACTCCCACCATTAGAGCCTGAGCAAGTCTTACATGCACCCAAATAACTCCTTAGAAAAAGGCTACCTGTCTTCATATGAAGCGTAATGAAGTTACGAGTGAGCCATCAAGACGTCAGTTCAAGAACTTACGGAAATATTATAATCTCGTATGAGATAGTGAGTAACTAAGATGCTTGACCTTTTGGTGAATTGGTAAATGGAACAATATTAGCTTCTTTAAAATTTGAATTCAAGATACGTGCATCTTATTTCCTAGTTTGACATATTCTATTTTCGGGAAATAAAATGGCAGCAACATCACCAATAATCGAACCGTGTAACTTTATATTTCAAGGGGAAGGGGGAAAAAATCCTGGTCACTAGAGGAGTAAGTAAAAAAAAAAAAAAAAAGTCTCTTTTACATCGCTGCGCGTGTTTCGGGCATAGTGCTGTCTCTCTTCGTAACAGTCGTGGTTCGTCACTGCCATTCGCAGTAGGTTGTGTAGTAGGCCATGGCTTTCTCCGGAGCAACGAAGCGCTCTCTCGGGGCGGTCCTTTACCAGAGGCTGTTGAATAGCAGCTGCGCACACGCCGATTCACGATGCGGCGTCGGCGGCGGCCGCGTGATCGTCTCCAGGAGATTCAGCTCTGAAGGTTCTTCTCCTTCGAACCAAATGAATCTGATAAAGCAACTGAGAGAGCGAACCAGCGCGCCCATGAAGGACGTTAAGGCTGCCCTTCTTGCAAGCAATTGGGACATTGGTCAAATCAAAACTCCCCTTTATTTTCTTTCTCTAATATTCTTTCTCGTGTTCTCGCTGCTGTGATTTTAGGTGGAAATTTACAAACGTAGTGTTGTTTGGCAGAGGACGCGCAGCGGGAGTTGAGGAAAAGAGGGAAGGTGCTGGCGTCGAAGAAGTCTGCTCGCACGGCCGCCGAGGGGTTTCTTGCGCTGGCGCAGAGCGAGAACAGGGCTGCCCTTATTGAACTCAATTGCGAGACCGACTTCGTTGCTAGGAATGATATTTTTCAGCACTTGGTTAGCTTCTTTTTTTGTTTGACTGTTTGCCACTTTGTTTTTTATAATTCCGTTCTATTTTGATATCAGCCGATTTTGATGCTGATTTTATATTCTTTTTGGCTAGGCTTTGTCTTTGGCTAAGCAGGCGTTGCTGGTCGAAGGTGTTCCTCAGCAGGGTGACGGGCCCTTTCATGTTGGACCTGAGAATTTGGAGGTAAGGAGTCCGCATTGCTTTTATTTTCCTTTTTCTTTTTGTTTTCGTAATGCTCAATTGTGATTGATAATCAAGCCACGGATACTTTTCTGTGGTTCTCGTTATTAATCATTATCTGTCGTGGCTACTTATTTTCTCGATAAAGTGGTGCTATCATTTTTGGAAAACCAAACATAGAACATGATCCATTTCACAAAGATGTAATCAAATTTTCAAATTGCCACCTAGTAATTCATTTTTTTAAAATTTTTTTTGGTTAGCACACTAGTGATTGTTGAAAAGCGTTTAGTATCTACAACTGAGCGGAACCATTGTTTAAGCTGACTGATATTCACGGGCTGGCTGCATTTGTTTTCATTTTAATGTTTTGTGGCTGTTTTCTATTTTGCATGTTCTTTCCTGGGTTAATTAAAGCACATAAAGTTATACGTTTGAATTTGTTGCGAGTCTGTGGTCGGTGAGTATTGTGATCGTCATTCCTACAGGGCTTCAAGTTCAATCTTGAACATCCCAAGATTAGTGGAGAAACAACAGTTCAAAACGCAATAACAGAAGTTGCTGCAATGATGGGAGAAAACGTCAAACTTAGAAGGGGATACGTGATGTCTGCATCTTCAAATGGAGTTCTTTCTACCTACCTCCATACGAGTCCCCAACCAGGTACTAAAGTGTCAGACTGCATTTTATGCAATTGTTAAGTTAGTCTAAGCACCATATGAGTTTTGAATCCCCTACCTCTCTCTCTGTACTATTATTTCAGAGAGAAGGGGTCCCATTTGATTTAGAGCTCATTAGCCAGTGATTTTAACTGTACCTGTGTGAACTAAGTATTCAATCTGGAAACAGGTTTGGGTCGTATTGCTGGAATTTTAACTCTTGAAGTAGAGGATGGGAATCCTCAACTGGATGCTCTTCAGCGTGTTGGATCAGAACTGGCAATGCATGTAGTAGCATCCAAGCCTTTATTCTTATCAAAGGACCTTGTTTCCTCCGATGCATTAGCAAGTGAACGGGAAATTCTGAAGTCTCAGGTGCTTTTTGATATTATTTAGAGTTAGTTGTCGGCTTTTTGCTAAATATGAAATGAGCAAACGAAATTGACTTCCAAAACACTACAGCGTGGTCCAATCTTTTTGATTACTTCTGCATTATATATTGTTATCTTTTCATATGATTCTAGTTGAGGTTTATATAGATAAGATGCTGTTTTATTTATTTATTTATTTTTCCCTCCTGTATGTTCAGAGGTGTCAATGTGCTAAAGATTGATTGGTGGCAAATAGTTATTTTAGTCAATGTTATCTTTGACATCATTCAGTTACCTTAAATTTTAGTTACGCTTAATTGTAACTCCAGGTATCTTTTGTCCTGTTATGATCAGGAATTGTGCTAACAATATTTGCGTTACATTCCTAAAGGACCAGCTGAAGTGCCTATTGGCACTTGCATAGCCTAATCTCACTTTGTTTCTTGTTATTTTTATAGCTTAGCAACTTGTCGGTGTGCTTTGGAGTTTTGAGCCATTTTAAAATCTTGTTTTCGTCTTTAGCTTTCTTTTCTTCTGAATTTGGTGGCTTTTGTTTAAGTTATACCAGTTGAACGGGAGTTCTGTTACATCCTGAGAGAGGACTTCATTCTTTAGTTGGTATGCAGTTAATAATTACCTGCCAAATTTGAGAAAAGGATTGTGGGTACAGTTATTTATTGTACTTTATGGTGGGCAACTAGACGAAGTTACCTATTAAATGAGCCTAGTTGAATTGGATATGTATATGGACTACCGGAACCATAGTGTTTGGAATTACTCTTACAGAAAATTGGGGTGACCTGTTAGTGGTGCTGTGATGTGTATCCCAGGGCAAGAAGAAAGTTGGGCCAGTGGAGAAGAATTGGTCCACTACAATATGTTGACCAATGAGGAGGATCATTTTGCTGGAAAGAGCTGATGCACTGACCTCACGTATCTGTTTAGTGTAGTTGGGGAGAATCTGTTATACGCAATTGTGTGCCATAGGAAACTTATTATCATTTCCTTACGACTATCCTGTAATATGTGTTTGTGGAGAAGCGGTAATTTGCATACTTGATCTTATTTTCTGCTGAACAGTGTTTTCACATTGGTGATTGGCTTGACCATGGTTTTCAAACCCAAGCCTTAAGTGCAGGGCTCGTGGCAGTTTCTCATTTTTCTCGCTTAGTTTCTTATTTGAGCTGAGATTGGCTAATGATTTTGCCAATGGTAGTATAGTTTTACCCTCGAGGTCTCTGTCATTTGTTGTATTTTGGGTTATTTCAAGTTAAAACGAATTCTTCTCTGCAATGAACAGCAACTCAAAACTATCTTACAAATTTTGATATATCAATTAAAGAAAGTTGATATTAAGGATCTTTGCTGTCTATACAATCAGCATGGTCCTTATTCTCTCCTGGATGGTCTGACTTTTCAGTGATGATTAAGCTAATTTATTCTTTCTATATCTCTCTCTCTCTTTCTCTCCCCAAATTATCTAGTAGTTTTGGTAATTGTTAACTCTGATTGGTAATTGAGATTATAAATTATCTTTGGTTTTTCATTTCAGGCCGAAACCACTGGGAAGTCTCAAATGGCCATAGATAAGATGGTAGAAGGTCGGTTACGTAAATACTTTGAGGATGTTGTTCTGATGGAGCAAAAGTTTGTTATGAATGATACTGTAAATGTAAAGGTATGTGGAAATCCAAAGACAACGAACCCTATGAGTTCTTCAATATGTAATTATTCTATTTAATAACTTGGACATTTTGTTTCAGTAATAGAGCATTGATCCAGTTTTTTTTTTTTAAAGGTTTATTACTCTAGTAGCTTAGTATGTTGAGTTTGCAATGGTTATGTGCTGAATATTATGTTATATTTTATGTAACATATTAATTATATCACATGGTAGCGTTGAAGTCAGTAAGGAACAAAGGAGCTTCTGTGTATATTCCTTTCTAGAAGACCTGAAAAACAAAAATAACTTGATTGATACTTAAGAGTGTACCCGTTTGTGTTTTGTGCTTATGCTTAACAAGCCTTTGTGCTATAGTGGTGCTTGACACTTCTGACAGCATTAACTCTTGCTGACTCAGGTGTTGCTACCTATAGACAAAAATAAATCTAGAACTATTTCAAAATAAGGAGAAGTAGCCAGATTGATTTGAATATCCTCTAGGATGGCATTTAACACTGAAAGATATGTCTTCCTCGTACAAGGCGAAGTGGGCCTTGTTCCCAAAATCATAGCCGGGGGGTATTTTTTTTTTCGTTGTGGTTAAGAATAAGCTCCACCACTTATGCAATACTCTGATATAGCTGATCCACAGCAGAATCGTGGCTACAGTTTGAAGATGTAACCTTGATAAGTAACGCTTCATCACAACCTTAATTGTCTTAGGTTGCTGTAATTCCAAAAGGCTAAAGAAGTAGACATATAAAATGATGAGATTTTTGACTTCGCATTGTTTCTTGGTATTAGTCCATCAGTCAGAGATGGTCCATGAATTATTCCTCTGCATCTGCCTTTTTTATCTCTCTATGGACTATGGTATAAGTTTCTAGGGCAGGTACACATACGTAGTCTGCTGATTTATCTTTTACACACTACTTTACAGACGCTATTAAGTAATCTATCCAAGGAAGTGGGCTCACCTGTGAAGATTGGGAGCTTTTTCAGAATGGAAGTTGGAGAAGGAATTCAAAGGTAGAAAACTCACGGGTTGCTCTATGTATGTGCTTTTTATCTTCTTTACAAGAAAAGAATGTGCCCGTGTATCTGAAGTTGTCCAGAGGCAAGAATGGGCTTTCTTAATGCATTACGATGTATGATGTGTGACCCACTGGAGGCTTGACCGTTGGGCCAACTAACATTTGTTGTGTCAATGGAACTTGAAACTACTATTAATGCTCCTATAGTACATGGCATTGGAAACAGTGTTCATACCTAATCTTTTGTCAATCTTATTACATAATAAAATGTAAATTGTGAGGTTTTCATCTCTATTTTGGGTTTGTTATTCATGTCATCATAGCTATGGACCTGGTCAAGCTCAAGATCATAAATTATTGCCCTGAAATTCTACTTCATCCTACTGGTAGAACTTGCACTATCCTTCAACTACATTGCAATAAAAGCACTTCCACTGGGAGCATGTCTGACCATGTTTGTTTGTCCAATGTATACATCCTGGTGATGTGATCCATACTAGACCATCCTCATTCTTAACTTGACATTCACAAAAGTGCTCTGTAACAGCTGCATACTTGGCTGTAATATGGGATCTACCTGCTAAATTTTTTCTTCCTTATTCAAAGTTCTACCATCACTACCCTATTCATCTGCCTAATCACCTTCCTCCATGTCATACTTGGTTCTTTTTCATACCGGGGCACTTGATTTCATGCCCTGTCTGGTGTATATTCTTATATAAGCCTAAAGAAAAAAAAAATCAGGTGGACTTTATCCTTGTTATGTATATAGGTTTTGCAAGTAATGGCAAAATTGAGAATTGCCGAGTTGGATCAGAAGGATAAGGTCATAAATGGGGACCTAGCATGTAAAATGCGAAGATAGCTTTATTTGTCTGTGAAACTGATACTATTAAATTTAGCTGCTGCTATTTACAGTTGCATAGCTATCAAAGGTTACTGAGGTGTCGACACGCTGCACTTGAGGGCCTTATCTACATATTACCTATTCACATGATTATCATACTTTTTCCTGTGTGCTTATTTTTCACTTCCTTTTGCTTGGTGCCTGAGTGAGATTAAGCACCTGGATCATAACCTTAAAGCCTGTGAAAGAACATCTTCTTTGGTTTTGTACATGGGCCCGAATTATCTCACCCTATATTCTAACTGGCTACTTCTAATTTGCAGGCTGGAAGAATCTAGCACATCTGAACCCGTGGCTCAGGCTGTTTAATATGAGATAATGCTTGCTCTACGAGGAACTCATTAAGGTAGAGGCTAATCTTATAGATGTCGCTCCATGGTTGAGGACCTTGTTAACTTTTGCTAATTTCAGTCTTGATTTTAATGAGCGTGGCATGCTTTCTTGCGGTAGCAGAGCTTTGTTACCATACAGCTGATGTGAGTTTTTTCTTTTCTTTTCGGGGAACCGGATTATTTAAGGCCTCAAATGTTGTTTCTTTGGGGTTACACAGTTCTAGATCTTATTATTGTACCAGAATTTTGATATTCGTCTTTTTCTTTATTCGTTTTGTCCCAACACACTGGAAAATAAAGTGAACTTGCTCTGGCCATCCTTTTCTCTTCTAGGGAAGGGAAGAGAGAGAGTACATTATTGGCAACTCTAAACGGTTTAGAAGAACGAAATTAGACACTTTATTTATGTGAAATATTTGGATTCTTGTATTATTAGCTACCTACCTCAGATCTCCTTGTATTAAAGGGGTTATTTCTTTACCCATGTGTATTCTCACTCCCATTTTTCTGTTTTGGCACATCATTTAATCATTGGTTGCGTTCCAAGCACACTACCGAGACCGGCAAGCAACGTTTTTCTTGGTTGGTTGGTTATGTTACCTACCTTTTAGTTGTCGTGCCACTCCCCATATTGTGAATCCCATTCTCATGCTTGTAAAGGTTGTAAAGCGCCAAACCCACTGAACCCATTACCAATTGTTCGGTTAGCCGATGGGATCACTTTTTTTAAAAAAAATATTACAAGACATACTTAATTCATACACACAAAGTGTCGAATCTTATATTTTACGTTTAGAATCCCTACTAGCCTTCTGTATTCACTCATCTAATGTTGCAGTCTGTTGCGTTCAATGATGTATGAGTTTCCACGGCTCTCTCTGTCATGACCACCATTACCGTTGCCGCTGATGAAGATTGGAATTTTTTAAGATTCGACGTCCGTGGTATGCCGTCATGACTATGCCCCACCGATTGAATTCTTCTTGGTGTATAACGACATGTTAACTACCATCACATGGTATGAAGGGCTGAATTTTTCTCCGTAGTTGCATATTTCGCGTGCCTTGTCTCTATTACTTGTGGAATTGTTTCCGCAAGCGCCAAACACATGAGCATGTGGAATTGTTTCCAACAATCTTGTCGAAAATTCAGGTTTGTTTTCATCTCTTATCTTTTAACTCAACAATTGAACCTTTTTTTACTTTTTTAAGAAAAAAATTCTATCTGGTAAATATTGGGTTGACTTCACAAATGAAACTTCTGTGGGAAATCGTGGGGCTATTAGTTGTATTTACTATTGATGACGGTCCACGTCCGAGGAATACTCTCAAGAGATATTTTTTGAAATCAAGACAAGGCAATTAAAAGCATGGAATCCTGTTTAGAGTCAATTTTGTTTCAGTTTCTTAGCTGTCAAGTCTGCACCTTGTTATCACTCTGGTTATTGTCAAAGACAAATCATTTTGAGATCTTTTGCAAGAACAATTTATGACCGTAGATTACAATTATTATTGTATACGATCTCTTGGGTCCGTCCGTCTATACCGTATTGTACTGTCGCCGTCGAAAGTGGAATCAGTTAGGTGGCATAAATTGACAATTACAAAAGTGCAGTACAGAACCATAACTGGCCTATTAAAATGTTGTCTGTGGGTGCGCTCTAGTGAGAATGAGATGGAAAAGGAACTCACGTCCAATACTAAATTTGCAGAATACGACGCTCTCTGGTAGATAAAGTGCTTTGCTTGGTGCACGACATTTTCTTAGATGCCTGGCAATGTGGCACCAACTATCCCGTGACAAAGCAGCGGGGCATATGATGAGCTGCACTCAGGCACCGCCACCGCCACCGCCGCCATCCTTGTCGGAAATAAAAATATTAATCACGAGCTCACGCAAAGCTTATCTACCCATAATCCATTAATGGTCAAATTCCTAACTCGTTTTGGATACTTAATGCGTCGTTGACCAACACAACACACCGAGTCAGAAGCGGTGATTAAGAGTTGCATTGCCTTACACGAAACACGGGAGTGACGGGAGTGGGTCTCGTACGTTAAGCTCTCTCGGATATTTCTTCATCTTCACATGTGATGGGAAGTAGTACCTTGCGTTTTGTTTATTTTTTGTGTCATTTTTTGGAGACTTTCTTTGTGCTTTCCTCCACGCGGACTCCAACGATGTCAACCAACGCCACAGCTGGTTCATTAGAATCTTCTAATCCGGTTTGTCGTTAGGACTTCTTCCATTACCTTATAAAGTTGACGCTGCCCACAACGCCCTCTCATCGCGTTCACTTACCCACCTTCGAGACAAAGTCATCTTCTCAGGCCCTCCCGACCGAGTTTCTGTTTAACTCTGTCAAACCTTGCCAACCTCAACCCTTCTGTGTTTCTGATTCGGAGATCTTATCTTATATATATATTGGTGTTTGGAACTTGGAGTTTGATTACACCTAGAGCACGAAGAGATGGGCAACTACGTTTCTTGTACGCTCGCCGGTGTCCCGGGAAACAAGCATTCTAGAGCCACAAAGGTGATCTTCCCCGGCGGCGAAATCCGAGAATTCCATGAACCCACTAAAGCAGCGGAGCTCATGCTCGAGACGCCGAACTTCTTCCTCGTCAACTCGCAGTCTCTCCAAATAGGAAGGAGGTTCTCGGCACTCAACGCCGACGAAGACCTGGAGATGGCCAACGTCTACGTCATGTTCCCCATGAAGAGATTGAACTCCGTAGTGACGACGGCTGACATGGGTGCCTTGTTCGTCACTGCCAACTCCGCGTCCAAGCAACGGAGGATCCGGCCGGAGAGTGGAGACGGTCGGAGGTCTGCGGAAGGGGAAACTGCCGACGATTGCAAGGAAGACGACGCAAAGGTTGCGGTGCCGAAGCTAAATTTGGAGGATATTGAAGATTTCTCGGCGCCGGAGTTCATGCATAGGCTGTCCATGTGCAGGTCGAAGAAACCAGTGTTGGAGACCATAGCAGAAGAACAAGCTTTGTCTCGATGAAGTAGATGATTTTCTGTAGGGCGTTGTTATATAGGGAAGTCGGGTGCAAATAGTGTCGACCTTTTTTTACGAGGTCTCTACAAAGAAACCATGGGAAGCAACAGCTTGTTTTGTCAATGTCGGAGCTCAATGCATGTCCCTTGACATTTCCAGTTGTTGGATCACAGTTTCTCCTGGGGTCTTCATGGGAAAATCTCAAGTTGTATACGTATAGTTGGAGGGATACTTAGATAGGTGGGTGATGTTCTTAGCTTAATCCCACATATTAACCAAAATATCAAAGAGGATCGTATTGTGTATCACTAAATTGAAATTGCCTGTGTAATATTATATCGAAAACGTAAGGAAACTGTCTTTGTTTAATTAATTTCATTCAATAATTACCGGTCATGTTTGATTATCGCGATTTGAAGACATAAAAGGTTCTCAGAGCTGAAACTGATGTAATCAGGCTTAAATGCCAGTTTGATGCAATCAAGTGTACGTTTCCGATGGCCATTACCAACCTCGACGATTTTAAGATAGGAGCAAGTTGCAGGCTTCATATATGAAAGAGATACTGTTGGCGCCCATTCGCGTCCTTCTTTCCTCCGTACTTCACGACCACTGCAATGCATCATCTTCTATCATAGCTCTTTAGGAAACACCGCGCAACACAGGGGGTGTCGCATGGCTTCGTCCTCCCAGTCGTCCAAAACCCTAATCCTGGACTCCTCCGACCTCTTCCTCACCGCCCTCCAATCGCTCAATCAACAACAACAAACGCCGCCACCGCTCTCGTTTTCTCTCCCCACCGTTCCTTCCTCTTTCCCGCAATCCAAACTCATCCCCAAAACCCGTTTCGCCATCGACGCTTTCCGTTTCGCTGGCGGTTTCTCCGTCTCCTACTTCCTCTCCCACTTCCACTCCGACCACTACACGGGCCTCTCCCCGGGTGGTCCAGAGGCGTCATTTTTTGCTCCCATACCACTGCCAGTCTCTCATCCAAGTCCTCAATGTCCCTTCGCCGCTTGTCTTCCCGTTGCCGCTTCGGGAAAGGGTCGTGATTGATGGCTGCGAGGTTATTCTCATCGACGCTAATCACTGTCCCGGCGCGGTGCAGTTCTTATTCGGAATTCCACGTCCCGACGGAGAATTCGAGAGGTATGTTCACACAGGCGATTTTCGGTACTGTGGGTCGATGAAATTAGAGCCTTTGTTAGCTCAGTTTATCGGTTCCGATGCCGTTTTTTTGGACACTACTTATTGTAATCCGAAATTTGTGTTTCCCTCGCTAGAAGAGTCTGTTGAGTATGTTGTCAGTGTGATAGCGAAAACAGGAGGCGAGTATGACAGGCGTGGTCGGACGAGGAATGTATTGTTTCTAGTGGCTACTTACGTTGTAGGGAAAGAGAAGATTTTGCTTGAGATTGCAAGGAGGTGTGGTAGGAAGATACTTGTGGACACTAGAAAAATGGAGGTTTTGCGTGTTTTGGGGTACGGGGACAGTGGTGTGTTCACCGAGGATCAGTCTGAAAGTGATGTTCATGTTGTTGGGTGGAATGTATTGGGTGAGACATGGCCGTATTTTAGGCCTAATTTTGTGAAAATGAAGGAGATCATGGAGGAAAGAGGATACTCTAAGGTTGTGGGCTTCGTTCCTACAGGTTGGACTTATGAAGTGAAGCGCAATAAATTTGCTGTGAGATCTAAGGATTCATTTGAGATTCATCTTGTACCATATAGTGAACATTCAAACTACGATGAACTTAGGGAATATGTGAAGTTTCTGAAACCCAAGCGTGTTGTTCCTACTGTGGGTTTGGATGTTGAAAACCTGGACAGCAAGCATGCTAATAAGATGAGAAAACATTTTGCTGGGTTAGTTGACGAAATGGCCAACAAACAGGATTTCATAAGGGGTTTCTATCGAGGATCATGTGACATGGTTGACAAGGTTGAAAAGAATGCCAGTGATGACTCAAACAAGGGGACGAGCCATGGGAATGAGACCAAGACATCTGTGGGAAATGACAGTAAAGTAACTGATCCTGGTTTTGTTTCGGACTTGTCACCTTCTGTGAAAGAATCTGGCAGACAAGATTCAGCTGTCTTGAATGATGATGATACAAATTCTCTGAAACAGCCTGGTTTTCTAGATCCTACTGTGGTGGACAATGAGGAAACGGAGAAAATCATTCAGGAGCTACGGGATTGCTTGCCAACATGGGTCACTCGGACTCAGATGTTAGATCTAATTAGCAGGTCAGGAAGGAATATTGTTGAAGTGGTATCCTACTTCTATGAATATGAAACTGAATTTTACGAGCAGGTGTTTGCTTGTACAGCTTCTGCATCTACTTCTCTTACCAGCTCACTTAATGAATCTGCATCACTTTTGAGCACGGGTCTTGGAATGAGCAGTCCTAGTGTAAGTGTTAAGAATTCTTTAAATCATGTCAATGACTCAGCGTACCCAACGCACTTCGTTAAGAGTCAGAGTGGTATTTCTCCTGGAAAAAATAGACGGACTATTGGTGAAGAGCCAAATAAGAAAGTCAAAGACAACTCAACTTATAGCGGTACTTCACCTGGGAAAAGGAAGATTAATACCGTGAATAAGGCAAACAAAAAAGTAAAAGTCAATTCAAAGTCACAGTCCGGTGGGTCAAAACAACCGACAATTACAAAGTTTTTTGGTAAAGTTTTGCCTGAAGTTTCTCAAGGTGGTAAGGTTGGAAGCATGTTTGAGCAATGCCCTAAAGAAGAAAATCAGTTGCCAGATGATGCTGCCAAGTTATACAAGGATGAAATAGAGCAGTTTATTCAAATAACAAATGGCAGTGAGTCATCTAAAGGCTATGCCGCCAACATCTTAAAGAAGACAACGGGTGATATAGCTAAGGCTCTCGATATTTACTTTTGTAATCCTAAGGGTGACCTTGCTGACTCTGGAAAATCAGTTATGTCACAGAGTGTTGTTGATAATTGTTCTTCTGGGCAAAAGGAGAATCTATCAGACAGATCAGGATGTGTTCCTGATGTCTCTGTTCAGGCATTGCCAACAAAGGAGTTGGATGCAACTTTTGTATCACTTCCGCCAGAAAAATACAATCCTGTAGAGCATGGTTGGTTATTTTAGATATTGTGGATTTTATTCAACATCTTGATCTTTCTTGTTGATATCCTTAAGCTTTGGTTATCTTTCAAATGGCAATCTTTTAAATTGCTGTAATTTGTAGCATGCTGGAAGAGGGGACAACCTGCCCCATATATACATCTCACAAGAACATTTGAACAGCTTGAGGATGAAAAAGGAAAGATAAAAGCTACTTCAATGTTGTGCAATATGTTCAGAAGGTTTGTTACTGTACATTTCATATTTGATTCTGTGTATACAGATCTTTTGTTCTTCCTGAAATGATATGGTTGGTTGCTTTTTTATTAGTCATCGCTAATTGAGGTTTTCTTTACTTGCGATGGATTCTATGACAAAGTCTGCTGATCTTGTCTCCGGAGGATGTACTGTTTGCCGCGTATTTGTGCACAAATAAGCTTGCCGCTGACCATGAAAACATAGTGAGTCTTTTCTTTTGTAATCTCTATCCTTTTCCGGAGTTGGAGCTGAAGTTATGTTTCTTGGCCAGTCGTTGCAATAAAGTAATGGTTCAGAGTGATTAGTGATTCTTCAAAAAAAAATGGTGGATTGATTCTGAGTGGCCTTAGAAAATGTTCGCCTTTTCTGTCAGTTGATCCCTGCTTTACGAGTTGTCCCTGATTGCTTTTGATATCCTCACCTTCCCTGAGAAAAAGAAGAATGGTTGAGAATCTGAGAATAAGGACACAATTTCATGTAGAAAACAACTATGAAATGAATTTACTTGTTCCCTTGTTATTGCTAAAATCGGCTATTCTCTTGCTTTTTCAGATTTGTTCTTCTTTTTAATAGAAAAAAGTTTCCTTGATTCTTATTATGAAAATTCCTGGTGCTGTTTCTCATTTAATGCTGCATTGCTATCTTATTACTCTTAGCTTGACGTTAACTTCTTGATTATAGCTATACATCTCATAGATATCTAGACATATGATGGACATCTGTGATTAAATTACTTCGGCTGTAGTTTTGACAAGAAACAAAAAGATTATTGTTTCATAACCTTGGTGCTTTAAATGCTCTTTCTGCTCTATGTGCTTCTTCATATCTACTTCTGCTGCAATGGCTATCTACAGATCCTTTTTAACCTGTGAAGTCCTAGGGCTCTGAGCCTTTTGGTGTTAAGCATCTCATCTTCTGTTTAAGTAAAGAAAATGTCCTCATTTTGTAACAATACTGCAGGAACTAAACATTGGTGGTAGTTTGGTCACATCAGCACTTGAAGAGGCATGTGGTACAAAGAGGTCCAAAATAAGAGAGATGTATAACAAGTTTGGTGATCTTGGTAGTAACAGATTTTTTTTTTCATGTTTTCTGCTTGGTCTACTTGAGCATCCCTTTCTGTTTGTTTCTTGTATAACTTATGAAATAATCTATTGTGTTTGAAGGTGATGTTGCTCAAGAATGCCGACAAACACAGACATTACTTGCTCCTCCTTCACCCCTTCTAATTAAAGATGTATTTTCTGCACTCCAAAATATAAGGTATGAGTAATCCATCTTCCTTTTCTACTATCAGGGAAACTGTCAACTAAATATACTAGTGACTACCGTGTGGTGTTTTCTGAACTGATTGGGAATAAATTGTAGAACAATTAGGCTAATTGATGTTAATATCAGTGGTGTAAAGCCGTGGATGGGTGTAATACTTTCTGGACTAGCATTTCAATTCTGCCATAAAATAATGGGGGAAGGGTAAGGTCACAGCATTTGAGTATTTGAGTTTATTACCCCCCATTTTTTTAAGAAAAGGAGAAAGATAAGTACGTCTTTTTTTTTTCCCCATGTGGGTTCTGTTTGTTTTGATGACAACAGTTTATGTTGCAAAACATCTTTCAAAATGTTAGTATGCTGCTAATACTTATGCCATATTGTTTTAGCATTAGAGATTTTGGATCCACGTTTGTGTGTTAAGCTTAACTTAAACAATAATTTTTACCTTACCTCTTCAAGGCCATAATATACCTTTGAATGCCTTAAAGTTATGTTTCTAGTATTAAAATGAGAGATAACTGCTCTTGAAGCCATCTGTTGTTAAGTTTGCATATAAGGTGGCCTTAAACTTGCTGGAATCTAATTTGGAAGTCGTTTTTCCAGATTGATATGCCCATAGTTGTTGTAATTTTTTGTTATAGAAAAATCACTGGAAAATCCAAAGTACTTATTCCTTAATACATCTGATTGTGATTTTAATACATATTAAGATACTGATTGCAAGAAACTTTGTTTCGTGGAATTACTATCCTTGCTTTTCTTATACGGTTTTTATCAGTGTACAAACAGGTAGTGGAAGTACTGTTCGAAAGAAAAACCTCATTGTAAATCTCATGCGTTCTTGTAAAGAGAAGGAGATGAAGTTTCTTGTTAGAACTTTGGTAAGACTCTTAATATAGTTCTGCTTGGCCATGTCTGCACCTAATCAATAGGGATTATTGTTTTATAAACAGTACAATCTAGGAAAGAAATGGCGTAGTTTAAAACCCCTAAACTGTGCATCACCTCGTTGAACCATTTTCTGTCCTATGATGCAAGTACTTTTCTTTTTTTTTTTTAAATTTTTTACTGGTGCTTTTTTTTTTCTCCCTTTATACCCAAATTGTGAATGGTATTTATATTTGGTTTATTTGCAATCCATTATTGGTCTGACTTGTGATGTTAGAGCAACTGTTTGTATATTTTTGGTGAGGGCATGATTTTTACTGATTACCCTCGTTTGGCTTGCCTGTATTGTGATTAATAATGGGCGCACTTGATTTAGTACGATGCTTCTCTTGGTTGACTACTTGTAGACTAGCTTGGAATTCAGTTCACTATACTTTTTCTCAGACAACCTACATTGTTTTTAATAATTCTTGTCTCCACAAAAATGCTGCGTGAAATATTTTGGTGGAGGTTGCTATTATTGTGGAAGAGGGATCCCTACAGACACTTGCATTTTGTTTAGCCCAAAGTTTTAGAGAATTAATGAATTACTCTTGTACTTGAATTTGGCTCCCTCATTTCGGTCATTATGTTCTTGAATGTCCAACTCCCTTTATCATTTAAACTTTTCTCACACATCAATAGCTTGAGGTCTAAGTATCTTGATAATAAGGTTGCGGAATGAACTTGTTCGACCAGATTTTGCACGTCTCTAGACAGGAGGTATTTGAGGTCCAGTTGTTTTCACTTTTATGTGTTTGAGCTTTAAATTTTTTTGGTCTCAGTTTTTGCATCACAGTCTACCGAAGCCCTTCCTATTTATTTCTTATTGTGTACTTTAGCTTATATTTTTCATCTATGCATCTAGTTTGATAACCACTGCTCCTTTATCAATAAGGAGCCTAAGTGTTTATTCTAAATTGCAGAATTGAACTTTTACTGATTTTTTAAAAATACATTTTCTAAAGGCATTAAAAAAAATTGTGATGTGTAAATAATAGAGACAGGTGGCATAGATTAGGTTGAAAATGTAGTTTTTTTACCTGTATTTCGGCACTCTCTTGTTGATTCCTGATGAAGAGTGTTTCTCCTTGCACTTCGCATCATTCTTTTGCTGTCTTGCGGTCTTCAACTTTGTTAATTTAGCAAAAGGTTTAAGAGTTTAAGTCTCCTCTATTCATTGCATCATACGTCTTTGAAACCTGGTTTGATTCTATGATTGCTGAGAAAATGTACTGGTTCCATTAATGGCACATGATGTGATTTTCTTTTTTTGTTGTTGCAAGATGAATTTTCCACAAACGAAAGCATTAAGCATTTAAATTCTCATTAATGTCTTAGGTTTGACCTAAATCAAATATGACCCCTCCTATATTAGCCATTGGGCACTTTAGGAAGGATTTTTGTTTCATTGAAATGCAAACAATTCATAAACTTTCATATGTTGTAGAAGGTAGGAAGTATTATTTTTGAATGAGACTGATGATTGTTGGAACTTAAGCTTGTGGTTTAATTCATGGTATGGGGGAATCTCCTTGGCTTAGTGGTAAGCCAGTCCCCTAATTGGTGAGTCCAACCAGTCAGGGGTTCGATTCCCCCCTCCCCCTCCCCCGTGTGCATGAGTGTTTAAAGAAAAAAAAAAGAAATTAATTCATGGTATGAACTATTTTCTGCATGTGTGAAGTTTTAAGTATCATTGCTGCACAGGTCAGGAATTTACGGATTGGAGCAATGATGAGAACTGTACTTCCCGCTTTGGCCCAAGCAGTCTTTATCAATTCCATCCCTAACTTTTACCTTGAAGGAAAAGTTGAAAATTTGAAGGAGAAGCTTCAGGTGATATTTTTCCCACAGTTATAACAAATTAGGCACTTTTTTATCATTTCATGACTAGCAGTATCTTTTTTCTCCTCCCCCCCCCCCCCCCCCCCCCCCCCGACCCTCCCCAAATCTATCCTATACCTGGTTTGGCATAGCCTCTGACCATTTTCTTGTGGAGTTTTTAGGTATGAAAAGTTCATTTTGTATGCAGCTGTTTCTTTTCTTTGGGCATATTTCTTCTGTAGAGTAGATTTGTTTGTTATCATATCTGTTGGTTATTTGATCATTTGGTTCCTTTTCAGTGCCTTTCCTCGGCTGTAGTCGAAGCCTATAATATGGTCCCCAGCTTGGTTAGTATCTCATTTTTACGCGTTAAGGTTCTTTGCTGTTTTCTTTTTCCTTCTTGGCACTAAATGTTATTAACTTACATAACCAAGGGGGAAAAAGAAAAAACTAAATTGTATGAACTTCCTTTTGGCTATTTACTAGATCTCTTTATATTTTAGTGTTCTATGAAGATAAATGTTCATTTGCCTTTTTTTTTTAATAGAATGAGTTTTATTGTTTATTTGTCTTGGCTGAAGTAAGAATTTAGTTTTCTAGGCATTAGCTTTTGCCGGGAAAGTCTTCCATCATTTTACAAGTTGTTAGTGGTTTAAAAAGAAAAAGGTCATAGAATTTGGCAGTCTCCAAGGATACTGTTAAATGCACTTGTCTTATGAGAATGAGCATATCACAGCATAAAAAAATATCTTGTCTTGGCAGCCCAACGGGCTAGTGCTTGCTGTTGTTAAGAAAACCCAAATGATCTTAGGTGCAATAGCAAAGACTATAGTAATTAGTAGAGAATCTGTAGAACTAAAAAAAGGACCTTGACTTGTGATGGCATAGCCTGACCAAGCTTCTTTTCAACAGTCACTCAATGAGGAACCAAGGCCTTAAACTTTTATAAATAGAATTCAAACCAGACTTGATGCCACAGGAACGGGCTTTTGAGACCCATATACTTGTTCCAAAGCAACTCAAGAAATCAGACTCCTATTTTTTAGGTATCCAGAAAATTCCAAATACATTATTGCATTCTTGTACCAAGGAATAAGATTCCTAGAACTATGACACATTTGTTACTCATCAATAAGCTTTTGACAACATATGTTGCCTTCATCAAGTCATGTCTGACTGACTTGACACGACAAGAACAGGCTTCTTATTTTAGCAACCATTTTGGTGCTCTCTGCATCACTGGTATACCCATTTAGTGAATGCTAAAATGCATGTTTATGTATCGAATGCATTATTTAGAGCACTGTTATGTGCTTTATTGCTTCCCGCCATGCTATTTTGTTGTCAAATATTTCGGAATTCAGGGATCAGTAAAGAAATTGCATCATATTTGTAGTACAGCTCCCATTTATTATGTTGAGAGAGCATCTTACACGAGGCATTTCACTTTGATTATTTTTACAGTAATGCAGAATATCCCTCGGAAGATTTCCTTGCATACTCTTGCTATCACTTAGTGACATATGGCTAATCAATTGGCCTGTTCATCTCTTCATTCTGCTTGGCTTGGTTGTTGGACCAAATAAACTATTTGGAAGAAAGATCATCAATTGGGGTATTTTGCTATTTGGGCTATGTTTTCTCGAACTCCCTTCACATCTCTTTGATGAACCTTAAACATCATAAGCATCTCTCAAATTTACCAAAGCAATAACACCTATGGCTTTGATTCTATGGAAGTTAATGAATTCAACATAGGTGATGAGAGCCTTTTGTTCTCAGTTGTATGGAACCTTGGCAAGCATACAGATTTTTATTTAGGTGGATTTCTCTCATGGTATCTTCAATTCAAGATAGCGCTTTGTCTCCAGTATTATTTCTGTTTAATGAGTTGTGGCCACTTAAGTAGGAAACTAGATGTTGGGTTTGGTGTAATTTTTCTCATTGGGTTTGTTGTCTTTTCAGCAACAAATTGCTTATGAGAAATTGACTATATATATATATATATATATTGGTGGTGGCTGTTACTAAAGGATAAAATAGTTATTTTGCACACTATATAAGTTGATGCAAGTTTGGCGTCAATAATCTAATGTTGTGTGAGATTTTTTTATTTTTATTTTTTTTCTATTTTCTTCCTTATGGCAAACATTTTTCAGATAATCAAAGACATTTATTTGTTGTAATCATCATATCAAAACGTAACACTTTTCTGCTGTACGATTAATTGCAATCAGGACCTTCTTGTTCCTGCTCTCATGAACAAGGGCATCGAATTTTCTTCTTCAACATTGTCAATGGTACCAGGAATACCTATTAAGCCTATGCTTGCAAAGTATGTATCCCTGGATGCGCATGTGCCTTTCCCCCCCTCCCTTTTCCAATTTATGTGGAATTCATGTTGATGCTTTGGCTTATTGTCATGTTTTTTGTTCCTTGTGGTAGAATCACCAATGGTATCCCGCAAGTACTGAAGCTCTTCCAAAATAAAGCCTTTACATGTGAATATAAGTATGATATATTTTTTTGCTTTAATATATGGTTTCTTTTATCATGCTCTTTTAATTTTCTCCATCCAATTCTTTAAGATTTAAATATGTGATGTCATAAATTTGGCCTATTAACACAGACGAGTGACTGCACTCGTGTTGATATTTCTTATTTGTAAATATTCTGCACATTGTTAATTGTACTGAGAACATTATTGTTATTATCTCTGTATGTTATTTAAATTGACATACTGATGTTATTGTGTAATATTGAAAATGTCTAGTTGGAAGCGAGATAAGGAGACATAATCTTCATGCACTGCTAAAGTAACTAGTGTGGTGAAATGAAGAATGTAACTTAAAGCCTAAAT
This sequence comes from Casuarina equisetifolia, assembly GCA_028551475.1. Classification (NCBI taxonomy): domain Eukaryota; kingdom Viridiplantae; phylum Streptophyta; class Magnoliopsida; order Fagales; family Casuarinaceae; genus Casuarina; species Casuarina equisetifolia. The sequence goes on from CM052361.1 coordinate 6,434,723, forward strand.
CTGTAACTATTGACCTAAAGCAATCTCAGTTTAGTGTAATATAACTTATACTCTATTTGATTGAGGTGTTTTTGGTGAATAAACAATATCCGTTTGTAATGGCAGTGTAGTAGATGGTTATTTTTTTCTTCATTTCCCAAGGGGGAAGACCCCTGCCAAGGGAAACAGATGAGCAATAGTGGAATATTGATCATTTGTATAAGGGGCTTCCAGTATTTTCTACGAACAAAATCTGCGGCTTGATTTAGGTCTGAGGCGAATGTTACCTTTAGCTTGTTTTTCAATTTTTCTATTGATATCCTAAACTTCATTAGGACCTTGTCATGTTTGTTCTGCTGCTTTCTATGATTGTGATAATTCAGAGTTAGGAACTTTGACTTTTTTATAAAACGTGAAAATTTTCTCAAGAATTTCATATTTCTTTCATCTTCATAAGCTAATCTGTTTTGTTTCCCTTTGCTTTGGTTCATTTTGGTCACGGACATAATTAATTTAGTGTTTACCATTGAATGGAAAATATGCTTCGTTATTTTCTGCTTGTGGACACTTAGTTATAGGTCACTTTCTGAACTGGTTTTTGTTGTTGCGATTTCAGATATGATGGTCAGCGTGCCCAAATTCACAAATTGGTTGATGGATCTATTCGTGTCTTTTCCCGAAATGGGGATGAAACAACATCAAGATTTCCAGATTTAATTCATATAATTAAGGAGTCTTCTAGGCATTCTGCAATGACTTTTGTGCTGGACGCGGAGGTAAGAATATTTTGGTGCTGGATGCTTCTTTTTCATTTGAGGATTGAACCTTTTTATACCCTTTTCTTTAAAGTTGAGAACTGGTTATTTTTGAGTTTTACGAGGTAACCATTCCTAATGTGGTTCTTTCTGGTTTCAGGTTGTTGCAGTTGACAGGAAGAATGGTTGCAGACTCATGTCCTTTCAAGAACTATCTTCACGAGGAAGAGGGAGCAAAGATACCTTTATAACAGTAGATACTGTAAAGGTTTTATGCATTACCTTTTCTCTGCCATGATAGGGGCTTATGCTTCAATGCTTAATTATGAATGCTAAAGACTGTTTTTCTTAACCTTGATGCCAATTTATTAAACATAATTTCTTGCTGTTGACTTCATTTTGTTGGGGTTCTGGTAGTTGTTTGCTGGAAAACGAAAAAAGTTTCTTCTATTTACATAGTGGAGACATGTAGTTCATTAGTGTTGCTATAAATTTAGAACAGAAAGTCAGGATCTGTTGCAAGTACTTTGTGTTTCCAGTGACATGCTACATAAAATAGGAAAGAGACTATATTCTGTTTGTGGAATGTGTTCTTCAATAGTCTGATTGAAAATCTGAAAGTTAGCGAGACTTATTTGTAGATTCATTTTTATTGTTACTACTTATCCCTGGCAATTCTTCCTTCTCTTAATGATTCCATATCCTCAGTTATTTATCCATGGTACATTCTCCTCGATCATTTAACAGAGAATCAGGAGATTGATAGTTCACTAGATAGGATCCGTATGGAACTTGTCTATTTATTTCATTCATTAATTCTTGAAGCACTTCTGCTTGTTCATTCTCTTCCAATTTTGTGTCCTGTATACTATGTTTAAGTGAAAGGAGATGCTGGGATTAAAGTTTTTAAAAAATAGTTATTAGACATGAGGTTTTCTTCCATGAGTTATCAAGATATGACGTTTGTTTTATGTCCTTCTATTACCGAGCTGTCAAGTATTGTGGCTTTAATTAAATTACTGAGGTCTGGAAGGATCTCAATCTGATACATCTTATTCAATAAATCCTTTGCTGCTTTTTGTGACCTGGGATGTGGGAACATTGAGTAGTGACAATGTAGATATATGATGTTGTCAAATTTAATGGATTGCTTCTTGTGAATGAGTAGTGAGTAAATTGTGGTGAAATGGATGGGAGCTAATGATACAGGTGCTTGCCATGTGCATGCTATCCAGTTTTGTATGAGGAGTGCAACAACACCAACCCAAAAAGCAGTTGATAATGTTGGTTCAAAGATTAACCTAGTAGCAAACTACATTATTTATGGATAATGATCAATTTTAACAAACCCAAACACAAGTTGGTTTCTATTGATCAAAAGTTGCAGCAACTTCTGGAAGTTCAAAACCATAGTTGCTTAGAAAGAGCTATGGAGGAGTAACACTGGCAAGCATAATCAACCTGGTTTGATTTGCTCACAGGGCAGATAACGGGGGGGGGGGGGGGAAGAATGTCAGAGCAAATGAAAAATTTACTTGCACGGTTCAGAGGCAAATGGAGGACGTGATGCTTCAAATAGTGTGACTTTCCAGTCCTGGTATAACTTGAATTTCTCTTTCTAAATCATGATGCAGTTGTTGGTTATGGGATGCCCAAAAAGTTGTCTTTACCTGTCTGGTCCTATCTTTTCTTCTGTTGGTTCCACGACTTTAAGCCCTCCATCATTAAGGATGGTATGGTATGAATTCAATGAGGTTGTATTGGTCAGGTTCTTTGGTTAAGGGGATGAAACAGCCGTTGGATAGATGAGTTTCTTGAGTGGAACTTTTGATATAATATTCAAAATCATTAGGCCAAGGAATCTGATTTGAGCAGATAACTATAGTAAGGGAAGCAGATTGAATCATTGTGTGGTTTCAACGGTTCAACTTTGTAGAGGAAGGAGAGAGACAATATGATCTTGTGATGGTTAATGAGGAGTGATGAATTCTTTTTATGCAATTATTTGTTTCAGAGTCACATCACTTATGTCAAATGTGAACCATTTACTTATCCATATTTCCTTCAGTGGGCAATCAACATGAGGAACTTTATTAAAAGAGAGCCTGACCAGGAAATGCAAATTGATGATTTTCATGTCTGTGTTGATAAGTGACGAAGGGATGAGATTATAGCTGATTGGTATGAAGCCTTGGTGATGGTCTTATAACTGCTTGGTTTGCATTTTAAAGTAAATGATGTACATTACACTCTTGCAGTGATGTTTGCTTTTCTTATTTCATTTTTTTTTCTTTTCATCTCTATGGATTTTGTATAAATTTTTGCATATATTTGACACTTTCTTTATATGCAGGTGGACATTTGCGTGTTCGTCTTTGATATCATGTTTGCTAATGGAGAAAAGTAATTATCTTGAACTTTCTCTAGAAATTTTTTTGGGTATTTTTTTCCCATGTATTTTGAAAATTTGCGACAAAATTTATGTTTTCTTCCAACACATTTCTTGTGTGGATATTCTCTACAGCCGCTTAGTGACTAGTTTGGCTGCTCATGAGACTTCCCCATGCTGAACTTCAGGTTTCTAAAGTTTCACTCCCTACTGATTGAGCCTTGAAATTTGAGCTCAACAAAAACTTATTTGACTGGTGTAGGGAACTGAATGACCTTATCAAAGGAAGTCTGACCTTCATTTACTTTGCAGCCTTAAGTAGGGACTCTTGGAAGTGGAACAGGAATTTAGGATGTTAGAACTTGTAAAACATACTGCCTGTGGTTTGGATTGATAATTTTTTTCAAGACTGATTGGACAAGGACATTCTGTTTCTTCTTTCTAATATATTTGGTGCAAGAAATTTGAAGAAATTGGTCATAGAAGTCTTTTCCTCTGAAGAAGACAGTCAAAAGTGCTTCAGATGACCTTAATAATTGAATATCTTTTAAATGTTCAAGAGAGGCCCCATGGTGCTCAACTGTCTTACAAAGATGTAGAGCTTAAATTGATATTTTGCTGTCTTCATAGTTTTAGAAGGCAAGGTCGACCTAGTACTGCCAATACAATAGTCCTTGTTAAAATATAACTGAACCTTGTACAGAATAGAATAGTGGTTTCTGGTATGATTTTTTGTACCATATATAGGCTGGTTGGTAAACAAATTTTTCATCTGTGCGACCAGTTCCTAGTTTGGTATTTTATTCGTTGTTCATAGTTTCATATACATATCTTTGGTATTTCTAGCAATTTTAAGAAAATAAAGCTGATGTATAAAACATAACAGTCTAACATACTTCCACATTGTTAATTTCGCCATTTCTAAAGTCAAGAAGCACTAGATTTTCTGAACCGATGTGAAAGTCTTACACATCACTTCATGTTGCCTCATATTTCCCTCAGTCAAAAATTTGTATAAAATATTGTAGAATGTCTTTTGTATCCTTGTTATGCAATTGTTTTCTTTTATAAAACATAATTGAAGGCACCAAAAGTGGCTCAGTCGCTTTTTGGCTGTGGTTTTGGACTTCTCAGTAAGTGTTGGTATGGTTTTGGCCTTTTCCTGGTGGCCTACAAAGGAATTGTCCTCATAGTTACTTGTTACAAGCAGACAGTGGTCTGAACTGGTAAATGGGTGCAGTACTCAGAGGAGTCCTAGATGCCTTGGGGAACAAAAGAAGAATCAGAAAGAAAAAAGACGGTGTTACCTTACACTTTCAGATCCTTCCCAAAACCTAGGTTCTTCATTGTTAGAGGGGAGAACATTCACGTACCTATAGCACCCAGTGGCGTTATTCTTGTCATCATATTTGTCCTTTATCTTCAGAATAATTTGCTGGCTAGCTAATGTCTTACTCTATCACAGGCTGTTGAGTTTTCCTCTCCGCCAAAGACGAGAAAGTATGTGTCTCTACGCTCTATGATACATTTCTTCCTTCATTGTGCTGGATTCAAGAAATGTTATTATTTGTGAAAGTTTATTTTAATCTACTCCAAGTAAACTTTTGTGCCAACATTTACAGAACTGAAGGATTTGTTTTATGATGAGAAGTTGGGATATTTTGAATATGCAAAGCAAATGACAGTTAGGTGCTTGATTTTAACCTTTTATTTCTTTGCTTGTTTATATTGTACAGTCATGTTTTAATTTGTGGTTTATGTGATTGTCTGTTTGTAGGTGGAGGCAGATGATGGTTACCCAACTAATGAAGCCATATTAAGTAAGATAGGCTCTTTTCTTGAAGATGCGTTCCACTTCTCGTGTGAAGGGATCATGGTTAAATCACTGGATGTTGATGCTGAGTATTCTCCATCAAAGCGCAGCGACTCATGGTTAAAGGTTATTGGCATGTGGGCGTTTGACTACTTCACTATATGGCGAACAGAGAGCAAAATACTGATTGACTTTCTTATTTGTTTGAAGGTTAAGCGAGACTATGTGGAAGGATTATGTGACTCTCTTGATTTAGTCCCAATTGGTGCATGGCATGGTAATGGAAGAAAAGCTGGATGGTAATGCATCATTACTAATGTATCTATCTGTTGTGCTGCCTCTGGTTGTTTAGTTGCTACATTCCTTCTTCAACCTTGCATGAAATTACTTACAATTCCCTATTGCCATATGAAATAATTAAGGGAAAATACTTAGGTACATATCGGAAATTTTGGAATGGGAGACAGAAGCATAAACAGAGGAAAGATCATCAATCAGAAATTCTAGTTTCATATTATCATAAAAATAATGAATGTTGACATGTGGGTTGGTTATTGGGGCCTCGTGGACTCTTCAAGTTCTAAAGGTTTGGAGTGTTTCACATTGTAGTGTCTGATCAAACATACCCACAAAGTATGCAGTGATACGATCCTATCAGCGCTGAACTATCTATGTGAATCCCAAATGATTTTGAGTGGTCTTAGAGTTTGATTTTGACTTTCTTATGTTACAGGTACAGTCCGTTTCTAGTGGCATGCTATGATGCTGACACTCATGAATTCCAAAGTGTATGCCGGGTCATGTCTGGATTCTCAGATTCCTTTTATATAGAGGTAAATGTGGCTCCTGCTTTTACGCATGGGGTAGATGGTTGTATGTGATCCAAAATATGGTTAGAATATGAAATGAACTAGAGTTGCATACATCAATACATTGTTATATGTTCTTTGATTTTTCTTAGAGGAGAAACTACTTCTTAATGTTTATGCCATAAGTCATTCTGACTCTGAATGAATAACTTTGGTAGCGCACTTAGATAAAGCTAAAATTTCCAACTCTTGTTCTTTTCTTTTTCTTCCTTTGGGAATGGGGGCTAACAAATTGTGGGAGGTGTTTGCACCCGCTGTCTGCAGCTCCTGGAAGCCAACCTTTAAGGCCGCAGTGGCTGACCACAGGAGAGTTGGTACCTCCCATCACACCATGATTGTTAAGAATTCAAACCAACCATTTTGTGAGGAGAACGAGCACATGTACCCTTGAGGTTCGACCGCCTCTTGATACCAAATGTGCATTTTGCAGTTTCACTGCAAGATAAGAACGCTATTTCTGGTGCTATGTAAAGAGTTATGACCTAAACCAGGTGGAAATGCAGGTGGCGGTTTAACTAGCCAAGTGACCATGAAAGAGTTGTCCTTTTTCCATCTTTTGTCGGATCGGTGCAAACATCTTCCATCTCTTTTGAGATAACTTACTTAATTTCACCATCATCCAGATTCTCAGTTGAATGCAAAAAACACTGACATTATAGTTGTGGTAATGACAAGGCTAACTCCTTGACTAGAACCGCTTTTGGATCGCACAACCCTTGCGCCCTAGTTCTTGATACGTTTGTCCTGCTTTCAGTTCATTTATTATGCTGGTAAATTCTGTGAACAGAATAATATCTTAGTATTTCTACACTATAATGCAGATGAAAGATTTCTTCTCTGGGGACAAGATCCTGTCCAAAAAGCCACCTTATTACCGCACAGCAGAGTCGCCTGATATGTGGTTTTTGCCAGAACTTGTCTGGCAAATCAGAGGCGCAGACTTCACACTCTCACCAGTTCACCAGGCTGCCATAGGCTTGGTTCATCCATCTCGCGGAATCTCAATCCGATTTCCCAGATTCATCAGCCCTGTTTCTGATAGAAATCCAGAAGAATGTAGCACAGCTGCAGACATTGCCGAAATGTTTCAAGCTCAGACTCGAAAGATGGATGTGACAGCTGCAGATTAAGCATTTTGCTTGTGACTCTGTAAATAAGCTCGTTTTTGCAGTTCCAAGCTGTGGCATGTATAGACGCAGCCCATGCTTTGTTATGTACATATTAAGAGAGTAAAAGTATAATGTTAACCGTGTTAAGGGAATGTCCCATTTTTTGTGGACGATGTACAATTTGTTGGAAACCCAAATCACTAGTAAACATTGAGCCATTTTAAGGTCTCTTTGTCCATCTCTTTACGAACATCGATGAAAAATCTAGCCAGATTCTTCTGTTTCATTTATTTGTTCGCTTATGCACTTTTCGTTGGGATTGCACCTGTCCTCTTGTCATTCTTCCACGCACTACATGTCGTCAATGGCAGCCTGCATGTCGCCACAGATCCTCCATATGACACTTCTACGCAATTCATCCTCCTGAGATGTCTTCTTCTGCCACGCTCCCACTCCAAGCCTCAAAGAGTAGAGCAGCGGGGTAGCGTCCTCTGGTCACGTGCGACGCAGACATTGTGATCCTGGATTTTCGTTGTCTCAGCCCCAGTCCCGCCCGACTTCTGAACGACGGTTTTTTCGAACTCTCCAAGCTCCCGCCAAATATTTTGCAACCGGCTATCGCCAGTAACCACCCGTAAGTTCCCGGTGGCCCATCAGAGTATAATACGACTTTTGGAAGTTGAAGGCTAGAGCTCTAAAAGCTAATATTTTCGTATTGTTGCCCGGCGCTGTTTGTTTCTCTGGTTAATTTTTGAATTGGGGTTAGGGTTTTATGAGTGAGTTGGGATGAAGGTCGGGGAAGCTAGGGTTTACATCGATTCGCGCGCGGAACGTCTGCATGTTTGTTCTTCCAATTCAAAACAAGAATAATGAGTGCTGTGAATATCACCAACGTCACCGTCCTCGACAATCCGGCGTCTTTTCTCACCCCCTTCCAGTTCGAGATCTCCTACGAGTGCTTGACTCCTCTCAAAGACGGTACTTGTTTTTGTCCTTGTGGTTCTTTTTTCTGTTTGGTTAGTGAGGAAAATCGACGAACCTAGAACGCATCCCTGATATGTCACAGATGAAAGAAAGCTATTGTAAATTCGGTTTGATTCAGCTATTTGGGTGATTGTTATTTGCTTTTGCTTTCCCATGCCATTCATGAGAGCCAAACAGCGGGATAGGTTTTTGTTACGAAACAATTGAGCCATGGAATTTACCATTTTCTTTTATACACATGTATATATTTCTGATTTTCTTTTATCCACTAACTATGTTATCGTCGAGATCATTTGCTAGAGATTGTAATCTGTAATTTTATTTTTGAGTCGAAGCAAAATCCCACTTCTGGATTTTGATGAGACCTTGAAATGTGTTGAGGCAATGAGCATGGTTGGTCATCGATGTACATATTCTGAGACTAATAATCGTAGTAAGGGTGATTGGAATTAGAGATGCTCAGCCTTTGCAGCTTAGTACACAGTTGCTATTTCGCAAGCATTTTAGGCAATATGAATCGTATACCATGTGACTAAGTTGTTTGTACATCCAAAAGAAAGAAGGAACAAAGAAGGGAAGTTTTGTCCATTTCAAGGAATTTTCGTCTTTGAGATGCTAAGGACACTACTTTCCAAAATAATGGTGGAAAGAGAACTCTTTGGACGAATGTAATAGATGTTATGGGTACTTTTATTGCAGACGTGTTTTCTTTTCTAACGCCAGAACACATCTGACTCAGTAAATTGACATAAGTTGGCTTTAAGGTGAAGATGGAGAAGTCTTGAATTGGATTCTTTTGTCTTCATTTGTAGGGCCTGAACAACTCTTTCGCTTAGCATAGTTTTGTGTCAATAAATAACTGGTCATACAACTTCTCATTTAGATGCACTTGAACTTGTGATGGATAAGAGGTTTCTCAGGGGAAACTAATAAAGCAGGGAGGTTCATCCTAAAGCTCATAGGCAATAGGAGTTATACCCTTGCCATTGATAAGGCCAGGCTCATGTATCTCCACTTCCAATATGGGATAAACATTCTCAACACACTCCTTCCACATGGTGGAAGTAATGTCACTAGCAGAAAAATTGAGGATGGTAAAGGGTCCATCATAACATATCAACAAGGGGACCATAGTTATGATACCATGTTAAAGCAAGGAGACCCATACTATAGTCCATAGGCAATAAGAGGTATACTCCCGTCATTAATAAGGTCAGGCTCATGTATCTTCACTTCTGATTTGTGATAAACATCCTCAATAGAAATCATTGCACTGGTTTGTATATTGTGATGGTATTTCTAAATGATTGGTCCTTAAGCCACCAGTTGGTATTCTTTGATCTGTATTTTTGTTATCTTGTTTCTTTTATTGTGGTGGGCTCACTAAGTTCATAGGGCTGCTTTTTATATCAATTTGTAACCTTTTAATGTGCAGTTGGACCATTGTGATGAGGGTCATATGCAATTTTTCTGAATGCTTCCTTGTTAGCATTGCATCAAATTTTTAATCTAAATACATTTAGAAATGCTTAAAGCCTCAAGCTTTCATGTGAAAAAGGACAATCGTGGATCTTGTTGGATTAGGATTTTTATGAGCTGTAAAGAGACGGAGTTGGTTAATAACATTCTTCAAACTGGGATTCTTGTGTATGTGGTTCTAGGTTGCTTACCTCAAGAGCAAGAGGAATTCTTTATGGACTTGAGGGGCCGCGTTATGCTATGCAAGTAAAAATGTAGCGAAGTAGGATAGAGAATAAATAGTGAAGGAAGACAGTGATTGGAAAGGAAAACATTTACAAAGACAGTCATCAACATGCACACAAGGAAGGTTGTGTTGTTGATTGTAACTATTTGACGCTTTTTGAACCTCCGTTGTAGAGTTGATGCTTCTGCAGCACATGAAGAATGATTTATATATGGAGAGATTTCGCATCTCCCCCCTCTTTCTGGTAGTATGGGTGTTCAATTGTCTTCACTTGGAGGATTGGAAGGTGAAATGTTTTAGCAAACCTCTGAGTTGGGTGGTTGCTACTAAGTATCACCACTAGTGTACTTTTTTGGACTGAGCATTAAGAGTTGACGGTAGATTCTAGGGAGCATGAGTGCTATATGTTATGGGATTTCTGTTCCATGTTTTTCTTTTGTCCCATTTAAGCATTTAACCAAGTAGTTACTATTTTTATGGAAAGTTTGATCTGTTGAAATTGTTCTGGCCTTATTGTATAAGCTCTTTGTTAGGCTTTATTGATTGACATGCCCCCTTCTGTGTGAGTAACAGTCATCGTTTTATTGTCTTGGTGCAGATTTGGAATGGAAACTCATCTATGTGGGGTCTGCTGAGGATGAGACCTATGATCAACTGTTGGAGAGTGTACTTGTTGGGCCCGTCAATGTCGGAAACTACCGTTTTGTCTTACAGGCAATCTTATTGACTCTTCCCACTTTTTCTATTGCATCTCTGCGTTTGACTTGCATATAGACTCAATTTTGATCTGTACCTAAATTGGAAAATTGCAGGCAGACCCTCCAGACCCATCAAAAATTCGTGATGAAGATATTATTGGAGTGACAGTGCTTCTGTTGACGTGCTCTTTTCTGGGTCAGGAATTTGTCCGCGTGGGCTACTATGTGAACAACGATTATGATGATGAGCAGTTGAGAGAGGAACCTCCAACAAAGGTCATAATTGATAAGGTTCAAAGGAACATTTTATCTGATAAACCAAGGGTCACAAAGTTCCCCATCAATTTCCACCCTGAGGATGGTGAAAGTAGAGAACAACCACCTCAACCTGGCGAGCCATCAGAGACAGATGCAAATGGGGAAGAATTGCCTGTTTCACCCGATTGTAATCCTTCAGACGAGAAGGGACATTAAACCATGCTATTACAGCAACTAATTTGAATCCTGAAGCTTCCAATTTTTCATTGAAGGTATATATCTAGTTATAGCTTCGGGGGCCAAGATTTTGGGCAAACTCTTAACTCGATAAAAATGTGAAGTACATATTCGTGTAGGTGGCTGAACTACTGGGTTCATCTTAGTTTTAGGTTCTCGAGTCTTATTACAGCAAGTTCATAACTGTGTTGAAAGTTGTATTTTCAGTGATGTTCATTAGAAAGACAATATCCCTGTTTCATTAGTTTTGTTCTGGCGATGTGAGTCTTGGGTGCACATTTATCCACTTTTGCAGACTGCTTTCTCGTTGACTCATACCTGCTTTTTCTGCAGTCGAGGCTTCCTAATTTTGGAAGGGCTATCCAGTGTGTAAACTAAAGGGGCCCTGCGGGGAGTCTGATAAAGGTTGCAGATGAGTTTTTTTTTTTTTTTTTTTTATAAACAAGAACAGGAAAGAAAGAAATAATATCCTTAATAGCAGATTCTCGAGATCTGGATTAACACATCGAGGCGAAGCTTACTGATCATTGCCTGGAAATTTAAGGCCCTATTGCGAGGGCAATAGTGTTAAATTGTAACATATGGACTTGATTGTCTTAAGTAACAATATTGTGGAACTGAATAACACTAAAAATTGACTTCCTTTCTGCACATCATGGAGCAACAGGAACAGCTCCTGAGGAAACACACCCCAAACTTGAAGGAAAGGGAAGAAAGGGAAAAAGAATAAAGGGCAAGCAAAATTAAATATTCCATTTATAATTTTTTCAAAACAAGTAACGTCTCACAGATAGGCGACTAAGTGTTAGTTGCTTCTCAGAAATGGTTCCATTCTTTGAGTCCTTTCTTGCAGCAGTTTTCTTTCTCATACACGGCAAAAACAACACAACATTCTTCAGTTCTCGCCTATACGCTTTTTCTTGGCCGGGCTTTGTGTTAATTCACTTGCCTTTCCTGTGTTCTCAGCGCTTCCAATTTTCTGCAACTCATGTCAAGCAATTTGATAAATCTTATGTATCCTCAAATCAGAAAATACATCCAATCATCAAGTTATAACGTTGATTACCTTCTTTATTTTTCTTCTTTGTTCTCTCTGACTTTTTCTGTTTTTCCTTTTTTTATTACCCTGAAACAGATAAATGGAACTGGATTAGTTTCTTGCATGAACTTCTAATATCTTAGTTTCATTAACGCAATGAGCTGGAACTGTCAAAATAAGAGGACCAACCAGTGGAAGAGCTAAAATTCGAGCATTCATCTCTGCAGCAGTCTCCTGGTTCTCCATTTCCCCATCACTGTTAAGCATGGTCTTAAGCCTGCCTTCACTCAGTAACTTCTCCGATCGAGAATGTCTCTAAATAAAAAAAGAAAGTACTAATTAGAACAAAAATGGAAACATTTATCACAAGACACAATGGACACACCTCTCCAATTTGAATTCATTTAAATGACAGCCGTGTCAAAAATTTTTAAATGATCAGTTGATTGATGGGCAGAAAAGAAATATGCTAGACATCTTATATTGATGTTGATTACACCAATGCAGTGTTAAGAACTGCAAATGATGAATTCATTCTAGGCAGAAAGAAATATGCCACCTTACCTTGGAGTTAAGATGAGCCCTTAGAGTTTCCTCATTTAAACAGACAATTCTGGGGCACATCCTGCACTTGAAAACTGATTTGAATTTTAATATACAGGCTGGAATATCTGCAGGTAACGCTTCCTTTTCAGCTTGGATATTGGACACTGTTTCCAGCGTCTTGGAACCATGTCTACCAGACAGCTGACTGTCAGTAAGGATTTGTCTTTTATTCCCAGTATCAGCATCAGCATCGTCATCACTTATGGGTAGACCTGCCATGAAATAATAATGTCAAAACTCCAGGAAAGATATATTCATCCAGAATGACAAGAAGCAAGCACTTGGAAGAAGAATTGTTATGATCTATAGAATAGTCTAGCACATCAAGAAGAACTCAAGTCTGTGAAAGAGAGGAAGTAGGAAAGCGGACAAAACTCTACATTGTCCATTATAATTTTGCAAAAGAAAATCCATAGTGGATGAGACAGAAGTATGTTTTCTGTACCTCTAACATCTAAACTAAATTATGACCCACTTTTTGACTTTCCCAGTTGATTCCACTACCGTCTTCATCAAATCACAAATTAATTTTGGTCACTTAATCTTAAGCAAAGGATTCTTATTGTCAATATATGACACAAAAGAATACAGTCTCTGTTTTTGTAAATAATTGAGATCACAATGATGAAAAAAAAAATTAAAAGTTTCTTAAGATGGGCCGAGTCATTCTGCTACTCTTAAATGTACCACATCACACATGTAGGAACCCAATCACACCATACCATTACCAACATCGACCAGACCAAACAATAATAAGTATCATTTACACCAACGAATATCAGAACACTAAACAAAAACTAGACCATGTTTAGACGAGCCTACAGGCAATAAGGAAGCAGGCGATCAACAAATCCCCTGGCTGCTTTGCTCCTATAGCACCAACAAGATGCCACGTAATAGTCAAAAACTTTTGCTACCTTAAAAGAAGCAGAAAAATGCCATATATACTCCACAGAAACGCATTGTCTCCAAGACCACTCTTCATGTTAAAATACCAAACATCAAATCCTTTTCTGCTTGACTGCTTGATAATGACCAATTCACCCAACTCCTAACCCGCACTCCTCTCTCTCAGTACATACATGCTTCCCACTGTACACCCTCACAAATATGAATGACCAGCATATTTCCTTCTAAACAACCAATACAACCTAGAGATGGTATGGGAAATATAAGGGCAAAATCAACCTTCAAAGGTCAATCCAGCTCACACCATATATCAGGCCAAAGTTCCATCCCTGATCTTAGATTTTCGGGAACTTCTCAAAAGCACCTTAACCACAGGACAAACTTCCACTATAAAAAATCCAACAAGGACCTCAAACAAGCTATACAAAAACTATCCCCCCAATCACAAAAGCATATCTGCCATAACCTACAAAGATTCCCTTCCCACAGCAAACCTCCATAAGCAATTCCAAAATCAAATAGTTGAGCACCCCTGACCTCCTTTAAATGAGAGAGCAAAGCACTTGCACCAATTATAAGTATCCCTGCGTTCCTATCTAAAAATTCCTCCTATGCCTGCAAGGGAAGTTCCTCTTTGGAAGAGATACAGAGGAAAGAATGGATTGCACCACATAATTCTTTGCATACCAGTGAGGTGGACTCAGAAAATTAAATAAATATAAGTTGGACGAAAAAATTATATATATGGATCCATGACCTCCACCATCTTAAAAACCCATCTAAGAAGGAACAATAAGAGTTAACATATGCAATTGCAAGCTATTTTCATATCAACTTTTCAACCCTCCCTGCCCCAGATATACCAGTCTTCACAGTACTTTATCACCAGCATTGAAGAAAATACAAAGAAATCCTACCTGGTGAGTCAAGATCAACCTCATTTGCAGAGCTATCCTCACCTTCATATCCTGGAACCAGGGGTAAAAGTATACATGCATATTAGAAACACCATAGTAGTTGAAGCATATTGAAAGGGAAAGGAAGAAGTCTATCAGTAACAATTTGGTTCCAGATAAAGCAACACGATATTATGGTGCAGACAGCAGATACAAGCTATCTATATTACATTTGTATGGATGCCAACATTGGAGATGAAGAAACCTTTATCCTTGGGTGATTGAGAGCTAGGGGACTATGTTAATACCCTGTTTACTATTCTTCCTTTTATTTTGTTTGCAGATCAGTAATTTATAAAACTTTTGGCTATATGTCTCTCTTAGTCAACTGTCAGCCCAAGTATGATTAGGATTTAGCTCTTTAGTCTAGATGAACATACTTTTTAATATTGTCAAACTTTTTTGATGAACAAAGGGAACAATAGTAATTGCGCTGGCTGTTTTTCTTCTCCGGCCTTCTTCTTTCCTGCTCTTTTGAAGTTATTTTATTTATTCCTGGTGAATATGTTGCATCATATTCAACAACAAAAACTCACACGAATTGTATACGGAGGCTTTTGATAAGAAAGAATAAAAAAATAACGACAGCAGCATCAGTAGTAGTCTTTGCTGCTATAATATATATATTGAGGAAGAGTAGACATTAATAATTACTTTATGCGTCAAATTACTGAGGAAGTATACACAGTTTGTGAATCAAAGAGGAGGAAGATCTCAAAGACAATTACAATAGCAACTAGCTAAAAGCAAACGTATAGCAGACCCAACAAAAAATATGTACATATATCACATGTGATTTCACACATCAGCCTATTCACTTCGTCAACTCAAAAGGAAGTATGAATACGGGTCAGCAAACCTTTACGCATTATGGTACCAGATATGAAGCATGGAAATATGCCTAGAAAGAGACGACAATTAAAGAGAGAACCAACCGGACGAAGTAGAGCAAGATTCATTATCTACTTTCACTTCTGCAATTTCCTCGTCCTCTGATTCTTCTATGGCTTCTGCTTCCAATTCAGAGTCTGACGATGAAGATGAATCCGAGGCCTCATCTTTGTCAGCATGTTCTAGCTGGTAGAATCGCCTCTTAATCATGACTACTGATGGAACTCAAATCTGAGAGCCGAAAAAAGTAATGAACACCAAACACTAAAGCAGATTACTTTGCAATTGAAAGCGATTACATAATACAAAAATGTGAATACAACAGAATTCCAATATCTCATTCACAACTAAGCAAAGCCCCTTTTCGAGAAGAAAAGTGAGAAATTTTTTTTGAATTTCAACTCAGGTTCTTGTCCAAGTGCCTCACTTGACTTGCATCAATCTTCTTTTTCCTTCATGAATGCATTAAACCAACCTTCCTTGAGAACAAAAAATTACCTCATTCGCCGATTAGTGCTACCTCGACCTTTTTCACATATTACTTTGAGAATTCATTATTGCTCCTTTGAACTTGAATGTACGGCAAGGCATAATCCGTATATACATTAATGCAAACATACAGCATCCGTAATTGTCACAGCAAAGAAACCATGCTCAATAAAACGAAAAAAATAAATGCAAACGAAGGTAGGCATATGTACCGTGAGCGAGACAAAGACGAAACCGGTGACGGCCGGGTACGCAGAGAGAGAGAGAGAGAGAGAGAGAGAGAGAGAACCGGGGGATGGTTTTAGGTTCGGCAGCACACACGCAGAAACGAACATAGAGAGAGAGAGAGAGAGAGAGAGAGAGAGAGAGAGAAAGAGACGTTGGTATTGAGGCCCGGTCTAAGATCGAAATCTTTTCAGAATATGGACCAAGACCCATCACCTTGATGCCCATCAAGGCCCATCGAATTCTGAGTAAACTGATTTGTTGGAAGATAAAATGCAGAATGCAGAACAAAAAAGAAAAAAAAAAAAACACAAGGAAGAAACCGAAAATTATGTAATTTTCGACACAAACCTTCTCCTCTAGGAATCAGTTTTCCATACAAACTCTCTCTGAGTCTTCTTATTCAAAAACCAAAAAGCAATGTGTTGCGTACAAGTTGGGAGGGGTTTTGGGGACGAAACAGGTTTAATGGTCAATTAATCTCATCAAACAAAAGGCCTATCGTCTTGTTTTCAACCTATGTTCTTGCTATCATCCTGGAATCCTTCCGTATTAGCTTAAAAGGAATAAACAAATGAAAACTATTCGTATTACATCATATAACATGATTTAAGTTAATTTTTGAATTAGACTTTTAAGTTTTTTTAATGAGCTCATCTTAAGTTCTACTTTAAATATATCATTTGCATGGCCAAGAGGAAACCCTATTATTAACTCGGTCTTGCCTGTAAGGGAAGGGAAGGGAAGGGAAGGGAAGGGAAGGCGCGGAATGTACAACACTGTGATGTGAAAGATGTTTTGGTTTTAGACGCGTTCTTTATATGTGACGTAGGAGTTAAGGAGAGGTGACTTGCCCTTTTGCTGCAGACTTTATTGTTTAGCTTCACGTGAATATTTTATACAAAGCTACAGAACGGACGCAAAGCAAAAACAATGCAATCGACAGCCAGATCCATCTACAAAAATAATTATACAAAACAAGTTTTGTCAAACTTAATACGGGTGAAGAAGTTCATTACAAACTGGACACAGTGTTAATAATAATATTATATTTTTTCCTCTGGGCTTCCGGAGATATTTCAACACGGAGTAAGTCATCAACTCAAGGACCACCTACGGACATGCTTGTGAAATTCTTAATAAAGAAATATAGTATTATATCAGGGGAATTCCATCCTTCACCAACTTTAGCACGAAAACTTAATTTAATATGTTAAATAAGATGCGATCCTTGCGATCTACCTGGTATTCCACTTTGGATGGATGCTCGAGACTTAAACTTCAACTGGAAGATTTCTAATAACGAAAGCAAAGTAGAGTTTTGCCTCCGGACAGGGTGGGGACGAGAGAGTTCACAAACTAATTTTAATTTTGCCACTTCCGAGGGTAGGAACGACATTTGCCAGGAATTGACCAGCCAACTTTGACACGTCAGTAGCCTAACACACACTGGGGAGGCTCTCGCACCTGCGCGGAGTGGCGGGCCTAACCAGTTTAGTCACAAACTTTGCTTTGCCTAACGCCGTCGCCTCCCCCAGTTAATTAGGGGCTTCGCTTATCGGAGCCGTTATTAGGAAGGATGGTCCCACATGCTTACCTACAAAAGGACCGGAGGGCTCCTCTCCCTTCGCCAACCTCAAGATTCTTCCTTTCTTTACTCCATCTTATCACTCCAATTGAGGAGTCTTACAGCTGAGCTTCAATGGCGGAGGAGTCAGGTCCCACCACCGGTAAGGCCCAGATCGATGGCAACACCCTTGGGGCAAAGTCGCTGGCCCGATTTGGGGTGGACCACATGTTCGGCGTGGTGGGCATCCCCGTCACGTCCTTCGCCAACCGCGCTGTGACCCTTGGCGTCCGCTTCCTCGCTTTCCACAATGAGCAGGCCGCGGGCTATGCTGCCTCTGCTTATGGATACCTCACGCGCCGCCCTGGTGTCCTTCTCACTGTTTCGGGCCCGGGATGCGTCCACGGCCTCGCCGGTCTCTCCAACGCCATGATCAACGCCTGGCCCATGGTCTTGATCTCCGGCTCCTGCGACCAGAGCGACGTTGGCCGCGGGGACTTCCAAGAGCTCGATCAAATCAAAGCCGCGGAGCCCTTCTCCAAATTCTCCGTCAAAGCCAAGCACATCTCCGAAATCCCCGACGCCGTGGCCCAAGTCCTCTACTGGGCCAACGCGGGTCGCCCTGGCGGTTGCTATCTGGACCTCCCGACTGACGTGTTGCACCAAACCATTTCCGAATCCGAAGCAGAGGCTTTATTGGCTGCGGCGGAGAACTCTATCAAGCGGAAGCTCGAAGAGGCTCCAATCCCGAAACCGCCCGTTAGCGAAATTGAGAAAACGGTGTCATTGCTCAGAAATGCGAAGAGACCGTTGGTGGTGTATGGAAAAGGAGCGGCATTTTCTCGGGCGGAGGACGAACTGAAGAGGCTAGTGGAAGGCACCGGAATTCCATTCCTTCCGACTCCGATGGGCAAAGGATTGTTGCCCGATACGCACGAGCTAGCTGCGACAGCGGCTAGATCGTTGGCGATTGGCAAATGCGACGTTGCGCTTGTCGTTGGTGCTAGGTTGAACTGGTTGTTGCATTTTGGTGAGCCACCCAAGTGGTCCAAGGACGTGAAGTTTATATTGGTGGATATTAGCAAGGAAGAGATTGAGCTAAGGAAGCCCGCTGTGGGTTTGGTCGGGGATGCAAAACAGGTCTTGGAAAGCATCAATAAGACGATCAAGGACGAACCTTTTTGTTTAGGGAAGTCGCATCCTTGGGTGGAGGAGTTATCGAAGAAAGTGAAGGACAATGTGGCGAGAATGGAGGCCCAGTTGGCAAAGGATGTGGTGCCATTTAACTTCTATACGCCGTTGAGGATCATTAGGGATGCGGTACTGCGGTTGGGAAGTCCGGCGCCGATACTGGTTTCGGAAGGGGCGAATACGATGGATGTTGGACGCGCGGTGTTGGTTCAGACGGAGCCGAGGACAAGGTTGGATGCTGGGACTTGGGGGACGATGGGTGTTGGTCTAGGTTATTGCATTGCGGCTGCGGTGGCTTCGCCGGAGCGGTTGGTGGTTGCCGTGGAAGGGGATTCTGCAGTCGGGTTTAGTGCCATCGAAGTTGAGGTATGTTCCTCTAGATATTATTGCTTATAAATTTATGTTTTCTACCTTGTGAAAATGATTCTTGGTGATGTCAGTTTGACTGATGCACATGTGATGGTCTCATTTAGTTAAAAAGCATAATGTGTTTTTCTTCACTGGTTTGAGATTCGGGGACTGATACTTCTGGTTTTCAATAATGATAGATTTCACTCTGGCATTTTGGGATTTGAATGAAATTCCTTCCCTCTTGTAAAAGTAAGACGAATACTGAAATGAAGGCATAAGCACATTATGGGAGATTGAATTTGGCTCTTCTCCCATATTAGGTTTTAAAGGCTGAGCTGTTGTGCTTTTGACAATTTCCATATGGGAAAGTTGAAATGATTTCAGCTGCATTTTGACTGTCTTACGTAAACGAGGCCTTTTTCTACTTCTAAGTTGTTGCTCTGTTTTATGTGACTCTTATAGTGCCATGCTGTCTTTCAAATACTGATACACAATTCAAACAATTTTTATTCACTATTTGGGTTGGATAGTAGTCGTTTTCTCCCGTCAACAAAAGGTTAATCTACCCTTAATTCTGTCATGGATGAATCATTGGTTTTCTCTATTTCTTAAGCTTCCTTAAAGAACAACAAATAATGATCAAAATGAGGTCAAGCTTTTCACTTCTTACTGAAACCAAAGCTCCAATCTGGATCATGCTTATCCATTCAGAGAAATAATCTTCATCCAAGAGTGGGCTTTCGTATCCTCTAATGCTTTTGCGACAAATGGCTCCTCTTCAGTGGTTTGTTAGGTCATTTGCTCCTCATTGATGGGGAGTTGGCTGCTGTTTGCCCATATCTGGTGACTTAGGATGGTTTTGGCCATCATCGACCCCTGTGCTACTCTGAAAACAGCATAAAGGGGTCACGAAGGTTTCCATTGTAAGTTGCACTTAGGAAACATGTTTCATAAAATTTCGAAACTGAAAGAAATAGCATGTTTTGATGGGTGAACTCTTGGAGTCTTAAAACGTCTTTAATCTTTTTCCATGCTTCATCTCACTTGCTCTTTAATCCCTTCCTCAAAGCCCCTAAAGCAGGTGGATGCGGTGGAATCTTCCTTCTTGTTTTATTGGGTGGTGTTTTGGATCTCATATTAATGTCAGATGTGTATTCTGATCATTAGACTAAAAGAGTATGAGTGCTGAAAGCTTCATATTTTAGCATCATTTAAGCGCTCTTTGTCATTTTTTATCATAATATAACGTCAATAAAGAAAAAAGCAATTTAAATGTGGTTCTTAAAAGGTTTAAGAGCCACAGGGAATGCTGGAAGAAGTGTGATTTGAGGGTTTGATTTCGCAAACTATCGAGTACATTAATAAATCTCCTTATTCTAGTTTATTCTGAACTTGAGTTGCCATGGCGAAATTATTAGTAATTAATGACCAGTCATTTCCTTCCGTCTGCCTGAAAGGATTATTTTGTCTTCACATAATTTTTTGGAGAAAGGCTGCTCCGCGTTGGCAATCCTTTTCATTTGTTAATGTTGTTTGTTTATTTCCTCTCTTTCCCTCTCTCTCTGTTTCTAATGTTAGGGTGTAGCGTTGGTGTTGGCATCTGCCTTATTTCTCCATATCCTCGTTGGTCATCAGCCTAGGTATCAGTTGATAAAGCGTTTCCTAGAAAATGGGTTGGCAATCTAGGGTCTTCTAGGTCATAAGGCAGTACCATAATATTGGCTTTGAGTGCCTTGGACAGCAACATAGTAGTTTTTCCTTATTGCTTGGTCATAGGAGGAGGATTCCTTTAGGTAGAAGAATATGAAGGCCTTGTTTGACCTTTGGCGGGAATTTACAGAGTAAAGTTCCATTTCGGTTGCATTGCTGTTCTGGTGGTAGCTTATGTGAGAGAACAGGATCTGATGTCCGATAGCTGCTGCTGATGGTACATGGCTTTGGTAGCTCACATTGAAATGATTTGGATCCTTATCCATTCATAGCCCTAAATTTTTAAGAGGCCACAATTGAGATTGAGAATTATACCGTTGTCTTAATTTTGCTTCCTAAAGTAGTCATGAGCATACGAGTAATAGGACACAAGGCATTTGTTGTCGGATTCTAAGGGCCTCTTAAGTCTTCTTTTCTATTTTCACCTGAGGTTGTTGGTCTCGTCCTTTCAGTAGAGCATTTTGGTGCCAATCTTTTGTCATTTTCAATGAGGTTTTGTTAGGTATTAGAATATAAATGATTGGATTCATTGTTTGAGTAAGGTTTTTGGAGACAATGAGTAGTTCAACAATGTACTTATTGTTAGTTTTAGCAAAGAAAAGCCTGGATAGCTCAAATCTGATGTGTTTCTCGCTTAGTTGATCTGTTTGGTTCGTCTCATTTAGATTTAACATTTTGGATGTCCTTTGTTGCAGAGATGGTGAGATCTTGTGAGGATTAGTTTCTCTCTTTGTTTGCATTGGTTGCTTATCATTGAACTTTAAGCTTTGATTTTAGATTTGGGAAATGGGGTAGAAATATGAATTAGACTGTTCTTGTCTTATTAGTTTGCCTTCTATGATATCTACAGTTAAATAGGAAGGACAAAAAGATGGTTATAGCTACATTTTTGGTTTCATATTCCAAAGGCGGGGGTTTGCTCCATAAGTTCTTGGTATGTTCTCTGTTAGAAGGTTTGGCCGTTTAACTTTAGCTTGATAGTCACATCCTCAATTCCCCTCTCTATCCTCCCAAGAAAAGAAGTTGGTGGAGACTGAGGTCAAGGGTTGCCAATCACTGACTCTGCAAAAGAAATCGATAAAAAGAAAGTTCTGAAAGAGGATTTGCATCCTTATTTCCAGTAAAATGTTCCCAGGAGGAATCATGATGCACCTTCCTCGAGTTCAACACTCTTATGGACTTGATCGACTTGTTTGGATTTGAATGTTTTGGTTCAGTGCATGGATTTCTTATGCACAATCTAGAGAAGTCATTTAAAGGGTTGATTTGTGTTATATACTCAATTTTTATTGGATGAATTTAAAAATTCAATTTTGTTTTGATACTATTTAAAAGATAGGAAAGTTTTTCATTTGTTAATTAGCTGTTTGAGGTATTGTATGCGTAGCAGATGGAAAGCTAGAGTGGCACATTAAAAAGCTGATGTGACAATAAGGACACATGGCCATCACAGATGTTGGTATCACAACGATGTTGTTTTATTTTTGGCTTCTGTTATTGGTTGTCGGCTGTGTCATACCATCGGAGATGGGTTAAAAGTCAGTACTCAGTATTGGATCTCATCCAAATTAGATCATACCATTGGAGATGGGTTTATTGGAATTTGTGAAGAGATAGAAGTTTGGTCCTCCTCTAATGCTTCACGTACAGAACCCTTTGGCCACTGATTCTGATGTGAGTGGGGTTGGTGGTTTCATTGTCATTGATGGTCAATTGGAAAGTTCAGTACTTTTCCTTCCGGTGTCTTATTTGGGCTAGGAAATTGTTTTAATAATTTCTTTCTGTCACTTGGGACAAGATGAAAAAAAGAAAGAAAAAAGAAGAAGAAGAAGAGGGAATAGAATTGCTCAACCTCATACTTTCCGGGGTCTGGTACTATGGCAACAAAGTGAGAGGGAGTGTGGGAAGATGGGGGCTGGTGGAGGGAAGAAGAATGAGGTAGCTTTTGAGATCAAAGTAAAATAGAGCCAGTTAAAAAAGGAATGAAAATGCCCCTAACTATTCTGGTGTTTTTGAGGTATACCAATGATTGACGGAGGGGAGATCATTATGATGTTTTAGGTCCTCCTGGGATGAGTCAATAACTTTGTACTTTCGTAGAAAAAAACGAAAAAAGGTTCTTGCCTGGAACTTATATTTTCAATCCTCCTTTACATATTAGATAGTAGCCTAAGGTATCCTCATTGGGTCAGTTACATTTCTATTATTTGTAAGGTTGTGTTTGGGTGAAAACCTTGGAAAATTCTTTAATTTTCTGGAGATAATTGGAGTTCTTTTATAGAAATCACAACCTTAGTAATTCAGTCTTGCATTTTCTGGAGAATTATGCTTAAAGAAATTAGAATATGATAGTAGTCACGGTGTTAATAAGTGATGGTAGTGGTAATAATTGTGCGATAGAAGTAATATAGTGCCTAAGGCTTACTAGATGCTGATGTACTATTGGTATGGATGGTGATTCTGATATCGATCGTAGTTGTACTGAGAGCGATCGGGCCTGGTGATAGATGCCGCACTGGCACAGTGGTAGTAATAGCAATGTGAATGTGGTTGAGGAATAAGAATAGCACATCTGCTTCAGGTTGATGCATCCCTTGCCAATGGCTTAAAGACTCACATCTGTTATCCCCCGACAAGAAGTGACTGTCATTGATGTCAGCTTCTGTAGACCCTGAGCATTACCCATGACCCAAAAACCCTTTTCACTCACATTTTGAAGACCATTAAGCACTAGATTTGGAATGTCTTTGCCATAATTTCCAATCACGGCAAGCGAGAAGTCAATGATGTTACAGAATTTAGGCTGAACTTAGAAAGATTTGGATCATAACATGTTGAAAACAAAAATGATACAGAATTTTTTTAAAAAACTTTTTTATTTAACCAAAAAGAGATATCATCCACGGTAATTCTCCTATCACAACTTTAACTAAAATCTCGCCTCAAAACCCCACAGTCAAACTCTACAATCTCTGTACTGCAGTCTTTTTATGTGAAGCACGTGGTCAGTTTTGTTTACCACCTATTATTGGTTGGAATAAAGAAATTTCTGAGTGATAATGTTTTTCTGGACTTGTGCAGACATTAGTTAGATATCAGTTGCCAGTTGTTGTAATCGTATTTAACAATGGTGGAGTATATGGTGGTGACCGGAGGAATCCTGAAGAAATTGATGGACCTTACAAAGATGATCCTGCACCCACTTCTCTTGTACCTGGTGCAGCATATCACACTGTCATTGAAGCTTTCGGAGGAAAAGGTTATCTTGTTGCAACACCTGAAGAACTCAAGTCTGCCCTTTCAGAAGCCTTCTGTGCACGGAAACCAGCTCTTATAAATGTGACGATTGACCCTTACGCTGGTTCAGAAAGTGGCAGGATGCAGCATAAGAACTGATGTGGTCCTTAATTGCTCTTTTTTTCTCTTTCTCGGATTTGTTCACCGATGCTGTCTACACATCTGGTTATGTTACCTTGTACTGAATAATGTAATATCGCTGAAAGTAGTCTTGTAGCTTCATTGCTATCATGAAATTTATAAACTTAATGATGGAGTGCATAGTCGTATGTGGTAGCAGTGAACATTGGTACATAAATTTGAAGTGTAAAATAAACCTCTGCCGTTGGAAATCCATTTAACAGATACTCTTGCATGCAACTCAAGCATCTTTTCCTGTCAGAATGGAAATATTTGTCGTATTTCTCACTTTTCTGAGACTTGTCAGAACTGTTTGTTCCAGTGTAGGTAACGCATATTAGTTCAAGTTCTTTCCAAACGCATTTCTAGAGAACATATTCTTTTCTTCCATGTAAACTACATTCTGTGGAGCTGAGAAACGCAGCACTGGATAATTTGTATGACGTCAATTTCCTCTTCATGACCCGCTTCTGTGCAAAAATCTTCAGCAAGGGCCTGCTGACTGTCATCAAGTTAATAGAATGATCATTATGCTTCATAAGTGCTTTGGAGGAAGGATTTTTCCAGCTTTCTTCTTCAGTTTTGTTAAAGGTATAAAAGTCCATGAAACTGAGGGTCTGCATCGGACAAAACGAGAGATGCATGTCCATACAATGTGATTTAAGTATTTTCAAGGTGATGTGACCAATAACTTCCTCAAGAGGTGCTCAAAAATCTCATTCGCTCCTGTGGGATTCCTTAAGAGTGTTGAAGAGCCCGTCAAGAATCTTTAAATCCTTGTAAATCAAATGATGGTGAAAGTTTATCGGCCAATTGCGCATCCACCAACGGAAAAGGTATATCATGTTGTCAAATTACATGAAAGGATCACGATCAAACAAGTGACAACTCGAACCGAAATCTGTCACTGATAGAAACCTCAAATTGGAAAATTATAAGAGGCACGACTATCATGGATATTAATATTTTGACAAGACAACTCTCTTGTAAATGTTGTCTACCTTCTTTGTCGACGTCGCAGCGTCCCGGTTCATGTTCTATTTGATGTTCTGTAGCTTTGGTCGGTACTCAGCAACAAGACCAACAGGCAAGTCTAGAACTTAGATTTAATTAATTTATTTCCCCTATATTAACTACCAAAGCCTAAAGCCTAAAGTTTACCACCCGCAGGAAAAAATTGTTAAGTACCTAAATAATATTTAGAAATCTTTTTAAAATAAGGTATATATCTTCTCTTTACAAGTTGGTTCTTTGCAAAGAGTTGATACTTCTTCTGTCGTCTCCATGCATGAAGACCATTCAGTCGTCGCTGTAGAAGATATTAAAAGAAAAATAAAAAACAGATGATAAAACCAAGAATGGGCAAACATGCCGACGCGTTTGCATTTGTGTTCAACGATTTTACAGCCAAGAATGAATTACGGCTAACCAAGAACAACGCAGAAGTCTTGTTTCTCCTACGCTTATTACACAAGAATTTTCTTTCTAATACATGGGTCTCTCATAATCTCCTAGGCTTCAAACAAGCAATGAATAAGGAGAAAAGGCAGCCTCTATTTTAGACTTTCCTTCTCCGATCCAATTAGTCAAAACAAAAAATAAAAAAAAAAGTTCTTGTGCTGTCCCCGCCGTCGACCCTCCATCATCTCCAATAGTCGCTTAGCTTCATTTGCGACCATCATTAAAAGCTTCTTACTCATCCTTTCTATTAAGCTCCACTATCGCAACTTTTGAAAAGAATCAGATGCCAGGGCAGAAATCCTAGAAACTGAAGAATGAGAAGGGGCGACAACATGCCATCATCTCCAGAAGTTGCTTAGCTTCATTTGCGACCATCATCAAAAGCCTCTTGCTCATCCTTTATATTAAACTCCACTATCACAACTTGTGAAAAGAATCAGCAGGCATGGGAGAAATGCTAGAAACTGAAGAACGAGAAGGGGCGACAACATGGAGTGCCTTTGTACCTGAGTTGAAGAAAACAAGTCGTTTGGCAGCACCAATGGCGGTGCTGTCAATATTGCAGTATCTTCTGCAAGTGGTATCTACTCTAATGGTTGGACACCTCGGTCAACTTTCGCTCTCCAGCGTCGCCATTGCCACCTCTCTTACCAACGTGACAGGCTTTAGTGTTCTTGTAAGTCCTTCGCCATCTCCATTTCGAAAAGATTTTCCAAAGCAATTCTTATTTAAGCAAGATGAAAAACAAAGCATGGTTGGCACTCAACTTCTGGCGTCAAATCACCTTGATTTAGCAGTCACTGTTAGGATTTAGTTGTCGATCTTATTGTTTGAGTGTTTTGATCTGGGAACTGGGTTGAAGCGTTTCTTTCGGGGTTTTAAAGTTTCGCTGTGCTCTTAGTATGAGAGATGGTATCGGTTTCCTGTTTCTTTTTGAATTATATTTTCTTCTTTATTTTCTCGATGAATTATTTCTAAATACTAATGATATCCATTCTTCTTCATCTTTCATAATATATATATATGAATGAATATTTTATATTTATGACAAGCAATAGCAAACAATTTTAGCTATTGATTTCTCACATAGGTTATTTTCTTTTGTTAAAAACACATTTATTACAGTTTTCAAATGTAGGGTTTTATGTCAATTAAACATGGAATAGCTTAATGGTTAAATCTTATTATAGCACGAAAAATAGATCAAAATTAAGGAAAGAGAAATCTAACATCCAGCAAAATTTGAGAGAAAATTTTTAAAAAATTATTTCACTTCAATATATAAAACTAGTCAATGTAATGCATACTTCTAGTTTTCTTTTCATAATAAGTTTCCAAGGGTTTCGAGGATAGGCTAAGTTAGAATATAATAAACTAATCGACATAAACTTGAGCCTGAAAATGGGGATTAAGGCGACAACGGTTTATTCTTCTTAATTTCTTGCCAACTTGTGCCTTCGCAAATCTTACGCAAACTTTTTCTATTATCCCTCTCTTTGTTGTCTCTTTCCGCCAAAAAGGAAGGTTCCCTAGTGAACTATAATTTCTATGTCTAAAAATTCTCCCACCTTGGTAGCCTGATGGTAATCTCTGGAGTTGGTCTGCAGAAAAAGATGATAAGGTTGAGCTTTTCGTCTACTGCCAAAATTATGCCAAGACAGTGGTTTCAGTGAATAGTTATTGTAAATCTAAGAATGAACTCACTAAACGATTGCTGGTTTTGGTAGAGAAGCTTGTGGTCCTAGGGTTAGCTAAAACGATGCTTGTGAATTTGCTTCCCACGTGAATACAGAAACATTAAACTTAAACATATTGCACTAGTAAAGATCGGCGCTCGTGCTCAAAAACATATTGCAAGTTCTCTGTGAATTCATTTAACATATATTAATCGCCTGAACTTTGTGTTTCAACTGTCAAGCAGTCGGGAATGGCTGGTGGGTTGGAAACTCTATGTGGTCAAGCTTATGGAGCGGAGCAGTATCGAAAACTTGGAACCTACACTTACACTGCGATCATTTCTCTCATTCTGGTTTGTCCCCCAGTCTGTGTTCTATGGATTTTCATGGACAAACTATTAATTCTCATAGGGCAAGACCCTGTAATATCGTATGAAGCCCGCAAATACTCGATGTGGCTCATTCCTGCCCTCTTTGGCGGTGCGGTACTTAAGCCACTGACTCGGTACTTCCAGTCGCAGAGTTTGGTTCTTCCCATGATCTTTGTCTCCGGTTTCATTCTATGCTTCCATGTACCTGCATGTTGGATTCTTGTCTATAAGTTGGAATTGGGAAGTATCGGTGCAGCACTAGCCTTCGTTGCATCAACTTGGCTGAACGTGATATTACTCAGCTTTTATGTGATTCATTCTTCAGCTTTTGACAAAACCCGTGTCCCTTTTACCAAAGATGCTTTGCTCGGTATCTCAGCATTCTATCGCTTGGCCATCCCTTGTTCTGTAATGGTTTGGTAATTCTCTTCTCTTTCTGTCAATCAATTAATCTTCCACATGAATTACCTGATTTTCATGCTTAATGTTCCAGTCTCAAATGGTGGTCGTGTGAGCTGCTTATCTTGCTGAGTGGCCTTTTACCAAATCCGAAGCTGGAGACCTCAGTGCTCTCCATATGGTACCCTTCCATATCTCTACTGACAAACTTGCAACTTATACAACCTGAGCTAAATACTGTTCTTATTATCTTTTATCAGCTTCACAATTTCTACGTTGCACTTCACTGTAGCCTACGGAGTCGGGGCTGCTGCCAGGTACACATTTTTTTATCACATATGCATAACATACGTCTTTCTGCACAGAGATACATGTACTTTTTAACTAAGTATAAAGCACCAACTACTTTGTAGTACTCGGGTTTCGAATGAATTGGGAGCTCAAAATCCACAAGCAGCTGGAGTGGCAATTTGGGCTGCAATCTTCCTTTCTGTCACGGAGGCAGTTCTTGTAAGCGTGATTCTCTTCTGTTGCCGCTATGTTGTGGGATATGCATACAGCAATGAGAAGCAGGTTGTGAGTCATATTGCAGCTATGGCACCTTTGATATGTGCCTCAATTTTTACGGACAGCCTACAAGCAGTACTTTCTGGTTCGTTGCCTACCTTCTTTCAAGTAATATATTTCTTATAATAGCTATTGCCTTGGAGCTTCACCCTGGAATTATGAGAATAAGAAGCACTAAGGACGTATCAAATGCAAACTTTTCAGTCGGTGGAAGGGATCGTTGGCACTTATAAAATATATATTTTTTTCTTTTTTAAATAGGGTTTGAAGGTAAGAGGTGTCGAATCCAAGATCTAGATCATGGGCGGCCAATAGTTAACCACTGCTTGACAAGCACTTATAAAATAGTTATAAAGAAATCACCTAATTTGTTGACCTTTTATTCTTGTAGATGCATAAGGTCCTTCATCACTTATGGGGTTCAAAAGTTTATTCTGCAGGTCATGTGGATGGTATCTGCAAGCGTATAGGCTTTAACACTAGAATCTTTTGCAAAATCTTCCTTAAATATACTTCATTGGCTTTACGGAGGTTATACTGGAACATTCTTTAAAGCGATTTTCCTTGCATCAGGGGTTGCTAGAGGAAGTGGATGGCAGCATATAGGCGCCTATGTCAACCTTGGGGCGTTTTATCTGGTCGGACTGCCGGTGGGAATTGTCCTGGGTTTCCCTCTACTCTTAAGAGGAAAGGGCCTTTGGATTGGAATTGTTGCAGGATCTTTTGTGCAATCAAGCCTTCTTTCGCTTACAACAATTTTCACAAATTGGAAAAAACAGGTCTGTAGCCTTAGCATCTGTTTCTTGAACAGGGCCATTTTTTAATTTTTTATTTAAAATGAAATGCTTCCAACGTTTGGTGGCATGGAAAAGACATTGCATTCCAGAACACCGCCCTTTCATGGATATACGTCAGATGATAACCCTAGAATCAACAACAATTTTCACAAATGTAAACTCCAATTTGTTCGTGAACATTGCAGGCAATCAAGGCAAGAGAAAGGTTAAATAAGGGGAAATCATCTGCTGCTAATGGATCAGACTCAATCAGTAGGGAAGAAGCTTGATGAATTTGATAAAATGTCATTTCTAATGCTTTCTTACCTGTTGAACTTTGTAATTTAAATCAAGTTTTAGCAGCATAGCTATTAAAATCATCTTTGTTCTAATGTGTAGTTTGTAGTGAGTGTATGGGTAGTTTTAATGTAGTATTCTCTATTTCTCCTTCCTTTCTAATTGCAGAAAAACAATCATTTAGAAAACGTTTTTAATGTTTGCATTAATTAGAAAACGTACCTTTACAAACTAAAGAACCGGGCTGTGAACCCAACTCAAGAGCACTGAAAGCTGATACTAAATTGATACAGAAACCAATTCAAGAATGCTACACTTCTATGCTGATTTCTAGAAAGAACTGAAATGAAATGTTGCTTTGGAAACCTACTGGATTCTACCCGTTCTACATAGTTGGCTGAGGCCGGACCAAACTACTTTTCTCCTGCTGAATCCTATCGAGATCAATTGCCATTTTTATATGACAAGACCGTTGAGAAGAAAAAAAAATGCTTTTTCTCTGCTTTTTTAGAATCGGTCCGATGGATTGTCCACTTGGCTGCCAAGTGACCCATGTGAAATGGCATCGTGCCATGTCGAAGTCTTATACCAATTAACCCCTTCAAATTAGATGTCAATGAAAAT
This sequence comes from Casuarina equisetifolia, assembly GCA_028551475.1. NCBI lineage: Eukaryota > Viridiplantae > Streptophyta > Magnoliopsida > Fagales > Casuarinaceae > Casuarina > Casuarina equisetifolia. Next base: position 6,465,041 of record CM052361.1, read on the forward strand.
CTAACACACGAAGCTTGAAGAGAAGGTAACAACACTGTTTCACACTAAAAGGTTTCATTAATGCTTTCATTGCTTGTTCCCATGTTACCACATGCGCTGTCTCAATAAGGCCTTAGTCAATCTTTTCTTAAATAAAGTGGCTAGTGATCTCAATATTTTCTTAGCACTAATATTGTATGAGACTTATGCAACCTTTATGGTAGATTTGTTATCACAATGTAAAACGACAAGTAATGGTATTTGAATCCCAAAGTCACCAGTAAGATCAGCTAGCCAGGTGATTTCAAAAGTATTAGTTGCCATCGCATGGTACTTATACTTTGCCTTTGTTGATGATAATAACACAACTAATTGTTTCTTACTACTCCATGAATCACACATCATGATATAATTACAAGACACTAACCTCCCAATCATGTAACACTTTACCCAATTTGAATCATAGTATGCTTGCATCTTGAAGACCATTATGATGTCCTAGGTCACCCTGGGTTGAGTTAATACTTGTGACTTTCGTAGACCAAAAAAAAAGTTCTTGCCTGGAACTCATTTTTTGGATCCTTCTTTTTCTTTACGTATTAGATAATAGCTTGAAGTATCTTTATTGGGTCAGTTATATTTCTATTATTTTGAAGGTTGTGTTTGGACGAAAACTTTGGAAAATTCTTTAATTTTCAGGACATAATTGGACTTCTCTCATAGAAACCACAACCTCAGTTATTCAGTCTTGCATTGATTGGAGAATTATGCCTAAAGAAATTAGAACATGAAAGTAGTCACGGTGTCAATGAGTGATCGTAGTGGTAATAATTGTGCGATAGTTGTAATATGCTGCCTAAGGCTTTCTAGATGCTGATGGTACTGTTGGTATGGATAGTGATTCTGATATTGATGGTAGTTATACTGGGAGTAATTGGGGCTGGTGATAGATGCACTAGCAACAGTGGTAGTAATAGCAATTTGAATCTGGTTGAAGAATAAGAATAGCCTAGAAGTTGTGAAATGAAAATTTTCCCGTTGAACTTAGAAAGATTTGGATCATAACATCCTTAAAAAAAAAAAACTCCACATTCCACCTCAAAAAATATATATATATATTTTAAAAAACTCTTTTATTAAACAACGAGAGATATCATCCACGGTAATTCTCAAATCAGAACTCTAACTAAAATCCCGCCTCAAAACCCCACATTCAAACTCTACAATCTCTTTACCACTGACTTTTTCTAGGTGAAATACGTAGTCAGTTTTGTTTACCACCTGTTACCGGTTGGAAATAAATTTCTTACTGATAATGTTTTTCTAGACTTGTGCAGACATTAGTTAGATATCAGTTTCCTGTTGCTGTGATCCTATTTAACAATGGCGGACTATATGGGGGTGACAGGAGGAATTCTGAAGAAATTGATGGACCTTTCAAAGATGATCCTGCACCCACTTCTCTTGTCCCTGATGCAGCATATCACACAACCCTTGAAGCTGTCGGAGGCAAAGGTTATCTTGTTGCGACACCTGAAGAACACAAGTCTGCCTCCTCGGAAGCCTTCTATGCACGGAAACTAGCTGTTATAAATGTCACGATTGACCCTTACGCCAGTTCAGAAGGTGGCATGACGCAGCATAAGAACTGATGTGATCCTCAATTGCTCCTTTTTTCTCTTTCTCGGATTTGTGCACCCATTGCTGTCTACACATAGTCTTTTAGTTTTATTTGCTATCATGAAATTGATAAACTTGATGTTGGAGTGCGTAGTCGTAGGTGGAAACAATGAATATCGGTACATATTTGAAGTGTGAAATGGACCTCTACTGTTGGAAATCCATGTTGGAAGTTGGTAGCAGATCCATTTAACAGATGCTATTGGATGCAATTTGAGCAAATTTTCTTGCCAGAATTCAAATACTAGTCGTATTTCTTATTTTTTTTTAAGACTTGTCAGAACTGTTAGTTACATTGTAGGTAATGGAAATTAGTTTAGGTTCTTGTCAAACGCATTTCTAGCTCCTTTCTTCCATGTAAACTACATTGTGTGAAGCTGCAAAACGCAGCGCTTGATAGTTTGTATGACGTCGATCTCCTCTTCGTGATCCGCTTTTGTGCAAATCAGCAAGTGCCTGCTGACTGTCATTAAGTTAATGGGATGATGATGATTATGCTTCGCAAGTGCTTTGGAGGAAGGATTCTCCTAGCTTCTTTATTTCTTCAAACTCGGGTCTTCGTCGGACAAAGGGAGAGATGCACGTCTATATGTAGCATGGTTGATAATTAGAACACATAACTAAAATAGTTTTTGGCCTTTAAAGTAGAACAATGTCTTCATCTCTTTAAAGGAGGATCACATATTTGATAAAAACTTTTAATTTTTATTCATCAAAAACTACTTACAAGGAAAAAGACATTCCCTTCAAATACAACTCAGTTGACAAATTAATCACAAAATATAATCAATTAAGTCATTATAACTACCTAATCAAAGAAAATACCTAACAACATTTATGTCATTCTTTAAGTATTGACAAAGTAAACTAACCAACAACTTACCCAAGAGATGTTAAAAAATCTCATTCACTCTTGTGGAATTTCCTGGAGTCTCTTGAAGAGCCCGTCAAGAATCTTTATATCCTTCTCAGTCAATGATTTGAAGTATGTCGACCCTACTGTATATCTGTCGATGAAAGGGTACAGCGTGTTGTCCAAATACGAGTACAACAGCGGCGTATGGTGAGTTAAAACATGACAGGATCACGACGAAATAAGTGACAATTTGACCCGAAATGTGTCACTGGTAGAAAACCCCAAATTGGAAAATCATAAGAGGCACAACTATCATGCATATTAATATTTGATAAGAAAGCTTTTTAAGGTTGTCCACCTTCTTTGTTTCCGGTCCTGCAACTTCCCAGAGATGAGGTTTTCTTTATCTGCCTGGGGTTCAGGTCACTGTTTGAACAGCAACAGTTTGAACCCCATTGTCTACGCCGCTACGTCCTAGTTCATGGCTTATTTGATCTTCTGTAGCTCGTCGACAGCAATGTGGCATGCCTGCTCGGCTTCGTAATAACAAGAAAGACTAATGTCAAGACTCAGTAACGATATAAACAAGTTTGGAACTTTGATTTGATTAATTTGTTTCCCATATGTTAACTATGTTTTCTCATAAATCTACATACCAAACCGGTCATTTATTTACTGCTAGAAATTTATCATTTGATTAATTAGATAGAAGAGTATCTATTACTAATAAAGATTAATTTAACCAATCTTGTAGTTGAGGTGAATCAAACTACTCTTTTGATTAAGAAGTCCATCAATAATGTTATTAACAATCTTCACCACTTTATTCTCAAATCAAAAATCTATTTAAATATGTGTTTTAGTAAGCTCACACATCATGTTTGTTCTCATTCTTTATAATGACGGAAACCTCAAAACTTTGTCTCTCCTTCTGTGTCCATATGGATACGTATTGGTATACATTTAACGTGATTATATATCTGTTAGGATCAAGTTGCAACCAATCACACACAACCATAACTAAACAGATCTTTGAAAGAATTTGAGTAGAATTTTCCCATATTATTGAACTTAATCCCAATACAAACATAACTAGTCACAATCATAAAGACATTGAACTGCTACATTAACTACCCTACTACTTGCACTACAAGGCAATTATAACTAATTTAACGACTACTACTAAGACTAGTAAAACTAATAGGAAAAGGATTTTTGTGTTCTAAGTGAGTCTTCATGACAATTGAGTCATACTTTTATTTCCTTCCAGCTTGCAACCTTAAGTCATTTATTTCCTTATTAAATCGTGTGAGTCGGGTCAAAATAATCCCTAACCTTGAAATTAATCCTTGTCCTCAAGGGTTGATTCTAAGGGCATTTCATCTTCAACCCAAAACAATTGTTTGGACTTGCATAGACCATGGGCCAACTTCTCATCACGGTAATAATATAAATCCTTGTTCTTCCTTTTTTTGCATTTAAGCATTATTGATATGCTACACAGGCCATTTTCATTTAAGGCTAAGGTTCAGGCTGAACTCCTAAAACTCTACACTCTTAGCTCACCAAGATTTAGGGTTGGTATGTTTGTTAATTCTACTCTTGTCTAGGGGTTGTGAATTTCTTGAGAGTTCATTGATTGCAATTCTAAGTGATGCTCCTAAACCAATGTTATCCTATAAATCTCAACCAATTTTGGTGGTAGCAACAAGAACACTTGTGTTTGCAAATTTTCATTCAAGTGTTGCACAAAATAGCCCACAATGATGCTTTTCGTAAGGCTTGGATTGTGTGAACTCACCATGTGGCTGCCTCGGCCTGTCTTAGCTTATAAAATTTAGTAAGAACCCTTCATACTCATGCATTGCAAATCATTGACATATGTCTATTTGGAATTGACTTTAGCTCACAATCCCAGGTTTTCATTGTTCTTCGTTGCTTGTGCCTTTAGCTATCAATGTGTACAATATTAGGCCTAGTAAACTAATTCATGAGCTACCAAATACCAACGCCCATCAATATGGATTGTGAAATCAAGATTGAAAGGATCTTTGAAAAAGAAGATCTATTAGACTACCACATAGCATGTTATAGGAATGCATCCATCCTCGAAAGTGTCAACTCAACATCTTTTAGTAGTGGACACTTGAGAGATTGCATCGGGCTAGTTTACTTCTCTTGTAGAAATATTTCCCTAAATAATTTTGATTAAATTTAGAGGATGATATTAGTGCTTACCTTATGACTCATGATGATGTCTGTCTTTTGTTCATGAGGGTTTCTATTTTGCTTTTAATTATGGCCAGTTGGTTGGCTTTAATGCTTGTTGTCCTGTTCCCCTTTGATCCTTTTTACAAGAGGATGTATGTGCAAGGACATTGTATGCTGGTGACTACAATTTAAGTGTCAAAACTATTTACTGTTATATGGTTTCTTTTGTTCTTTTGATTAATCTTCTTATGCTTTTCTTACCTCTTAGCATTAAAAGTTCTCTCTAGCCTTATCTTTATGGCTTGGAAACAAACTTCCCAATCAGCAATAGCTTGTTTATATGTCTTTAGTGTGATTTCTTGCCCATCTAGTGCCAAATTGATGCTTTGATTGAAAAGATGTCATGATCCAAGATCATTCTATCAAAAGTCTTAGAGCTGATAGTTAATCAAAGATCATTTTATTTTAATATTGTCACTAACTTGAGCCCCTATTAGCCCAAAGCCACCATAATACAAGTTCTAGTCTTACGATTGTCACAACTTACCACACTTCCAAGCTTATACCGTCGGTGGCGCATCTTTCCAGCTATGGTTTTTTCCATTCCAGGCAGTTGCTTACCTTCTATGACACCATTTGTGATTTGAACTCAAAACATGCAGGTAGCCTAAATATCATTTTTCAGGATCCAATTCTAACCAATCATACTCAAGCACAGACATGCAGATTCTTGAGAGAATTTGGGCAAAATTTTCCTGTGTTATTAAACTTAATATCAATGTGAACACAACTAGTTACAATCAAAGAGACATTGAACAACTATGTTAATTACACTACTTGCTCTACAAGGCAATTATAACTAGATTAACAACTACCACTAGGCTAATAAAACTAATAGGAAAATGATTTTTGTGTTCTAAGTGAGTCCTCCTAATAACTGAGTCTTCTTTCTATTTTCTTCTAGCTTACTGCCCTAGGTCATATATTTATTTATTAAGTCACGTGGCCGGGTCCTTACAATGTTCATGTTGATAGAATTTACTTATGTAAGTTGGTGTCTTGGAGGGGCTTATGTGGTTCGATGTTAACACTATGGTTAAAATTTGCAATGTCCTTCTCGTCCTTTCAAAAGGGTTCATGTTGGATTTGGAAGTAATGGTGGTCCTTCAATATTGCATACCGGGTACTACTGAAGGAGCCTTGAATTCGTTATCAGTTTAAGTTAGATTGATGTTTTAAACTTGAGTTTCCCATATAATTACACGAGTTTTAAGCTTAAGTTCTTTATCAGACACAAATGCGTGGAGGGAAAAGCCCCACAGCAGCAGGCAGGATAATTGCTGAGGGAGGGAAAAGGTTCCTTTCTTGCCAAAATCCACAATCGACCTGCACGGAAAAATGGAGACGTCTATAAATGCTTTCAAAACTAGGAAGGAATAGTAAGAAGCCGAAACCTTCCTCTCTCAGTGGATCTAAGAATCTAATTTAAATTCTTTTCCGACCTAAGCTCCCTAAAGCGTAAAGCCTAAAGCTTAAAGTGTACCATCTTCATTCGAGTACCTGCAGCTCAATGACACTTAAGAGATTACCATATAATAATGGGGTTCGAGACACCCCTCTTCAAATAAATCTCCTAAAATCGCCTCTACCTCTACTATAAAAAAAAAAATAAAAGAAGAAGAAGAAGAAGAAGAAGAAGAAGAAGAAGAAGAAGAAGAAAGGATACATAAAATTGTTAATTACTTAAACTAACGTAAAACTTTTGGTTTTTTGCAAAGAGTTGGCACTTCTTCTGTCGTGTCCAAAGACCATTCAGTCGTCGCTGTAGAAGATATTAAAAGAAAAAGTAAAAACAGATGATAAAACCAGGAAAGGGCAAATATTCCAACGCGTTCGCATTCGTGTTCAACGAGTATACCGACAAGAATGAGTTACGGCTGGGCAAGAACAACACAGCCTTGTTTCTCCCACGCTTATTACACAATAATTTCTCTTTCTCATACACGGGTCTCCCAGAATCTGTTCCGAGGTTTCCCGTCTGTTGCTGCCTTCCCATTGGTAGGCCAGTCAGGACCTACAGGTTGTTTTGTCGGCTGAAGCACGCTCGCCTTCCATTGCGACTAGGCTTCAAACATGCAATGAATATGGAAAAAGGGCCGCCTCCAAATTTAGACTTTTCTTCCCTGATCCAATTAGTCAAAAAAGAAAAAAAAAAAAAAGAAAATGACTTGGGCTGTCCCGCTCCGTCAAGCCTTTATCATCTCCAACAGTCGCTTAGCTTCATTAGCGACCATCATCAATAAACCTTGCTCATCCTTTACATTAAGCTCCACTATGACAACTTTTGACAAGAATCAGAAGGCATGGCAGAAATTCTAGAAACTGAAGAACGAATAGTGGCGACAACAAGGAGTGCCTTTGTACATGAGTTGAAGAAGACAAGTTCTTTAGCAGCACCAATGGCCGTGGTGTCAATATTGCAGTATCTTCTGCAAGTAGTATCTACTTTAATGGTCGGACACCTCGGTCAAATTTCGCTCTCCAGCGTCGCCATTGCCACCTCTCTTACCAACGTGACGGGCTTTAGTGTTCTTGTAAGTCCTTTGACATCTCCATTTCGAGAAGATTTTCCAAAGCAATTCTTACTTAAGCAATATGAAACACAAGCATGGAACTTCTGACGCTAGTTCACCTTGATTTACCAGTCATTGTTAGCATTTACTAGTCAATATTATTGCTCGAGCGTTTTGATCTTGGGACTGGATTGAAGCGTTTCTTTTATGATTTTATAGTTTTGCTGTCCTTACAGATTTTCAGATTTTTGCTGTTGCTCTTATTATGAGAGATGAATTTTTTTTGAATTATATTTTCTTCTTTATTCTTCTGATGAATATTTCCATGGACTAGTGATATATATATATTCTTCTTTCTTTTTTTATTTTTATATTTACGGCAAGCAACTGCAATCAATTTTAGCTATTGATTTCTTATCTTGGTTATAATTTACTCATTAAGGGGTAGACACCATGGATTAAGACACTGTATTTTCTTTTGTCCAAAACAAATTTATTACAGTTTTCAAAAATAGATTTTCAAGAGGTGCTATGTCAATTAAACATGGAATAGCTTGATGGTTAAATCTTATTACGACGTGAAAAATAGCTCGAAATTAAGGACGGAGAAATCTAAGATTCACAAAAGTTTAAGAGAATTTTCTAACAAGTTTTTACTTCAATATGTAAAACTAATCAGTGTAATGCATACTTCTAGTTTTCTTTTCATGATAAGTTTTCAAGGTTTTGAAGATAGACTAACTTAGAATATAATAAACTAAACAACCAAGACTTAGGCCTGAAGATAGGGGTTTATTCTTCTTAATTTCTTGTCAACTTGTGCCTTAAGAAATCTTACGCAAACTAATTATATTATTTCTCTCTTTTTGTTGTCATTTTTTGAGAGGAAGGTTCCTCAATGATCTATAGTTGCTATAAGTCTAAAAATTCTTCACGGCTCCCACCTTTGTAGCCTTATTGTAATCTCTTGAGTTGGCCCACAGACCGTGATGACAAGATTGAGCTTTTGGTCAACTGCCAAAATCATCCCAAGACAGTGGTATTAGTGAATAGTTATCCTGTTCTGTTATTGTAAATCCAAGAATGAACTCGTTAAACAATTGCTGGTCTTGGTAGACAAGCTTGTGGTCCTACTGGTTGCTAAAGGATGCTTGTGAATTTGCATCTCACATAAATATAGAAACATTAAACTTAAACAAGAAGAAAAAAGAAAAACAAAGAAACAGATTTGAGTAAAGAAATTAATTGGGTTCTAACCCAGAAGGTTTTCTGAGGACCAGAAGTCGGGCGTCTCTAAGGTTGTTTTTGATGAGGATATTAGGGGTGCCATGTTTCATTTAAGTCGGTTTGAGGATGTGTCCTTCATTGGTGGGGATTATCAATTCACCTCCGCCAAGAGTAGATGTGCCAGAGACAATGTCTAATCAGCTAACAAACAAATTTAAAACAATCATCAGAACAAGACCTCTCCCAGGTTTGCTATATCAATTAGTATTGCCTTCGTGTCTTCTACTCTCCTTGCTGCTTCCTCACTTAAGCGGGACCAACTGGTTCTTTCAAATTCCAGGAAATAATAAAACATATTGCACTGGTAAAGATCGGCACTCGTACTCAAAACATATTGCAAGTCATCTGTGAATGCATTTAACAAATATTAACCGCATGAACTTTGTGGTTCAACTATCAAGCAGTCGGGAATGGCTGGTGGGTTGGAAACTCTATGTGGGCAAGCTTATGGAGCGGAGCAGTATCGAAAAGTTGGAACCTATATTTACACTGCGATCATTTCTCTCATTCTGGTTTGTCCCCCAGTCTGTGTGCTGTGGATTTTCATGGACAAGCTATTAATTCTCATAGGTCAAGACCCCATAATATCATATGAAGCCCGCAAGTACTCGATGTGGCTCATTCCTGCCCTCTTTGGCGGTGCGGTACTTAAGCCACTGACTCGGTACTTCCAGTCGCAGAGTTTGGTTCTTCCCATGATCTTTGTCTCCGGTTTCATTCTATGCTTCCATATACCTGCATGTTGGATTCTTGTCTATAAGTTGGAATTGGGAAGTATCGGTGCAGCACTAGCCTTCGTTGCATCAACTTGGCTGAACGTGATATTACTCAGCTTTTATGTGATTCATTCTTCAGCTTTTGACAAAACCCGTGTCCCTTTTACCAAAGATGCTTTGCTCGGTATCTCAGCATTCTATCGCTTGGCCATCCCTTGTTCTGTAATGGTTTGGTAATTCTCTTCTCTTTCTGTCAATCAATTAATCTTCCACATGAATTACCTGATTTTCATGCTTAATGTTCCAGTCTCAAATGGTGGTCGTGTGAGCTGCTTATCTTGCTGAGTGGCCTTTTACCAAATCCGAAGCTGGAGACCTCAGTGCTCTCCATATGGTACCCTTCCATATCTCTACTGACAAACTTGCAACTTATACAACCTGAGCTAAATACTGTTCTTATTATCTTTTATCAGCTTCACAATTTCTACGTTGCACTTCACTGTAGCCTACGGAGTCGGGGCTGCTGCCAGGTACACATTTTTTTATCACATATGCATAACATACGTCTTTCTGCACAGAGATACATGTACTTTTTAACTAAGTATAAAGCACCAACTACTTTGTAGTACTCGGGTTTCGAATGAATTGGGAGCTCAAAATCCACAAGCAGCTGGAGTGGCAATTTGGGCTGCAATCTTCCTTTCTGTCACGGAGGCAGTTCTTGTAAGCGTGATTCTCTTCTGTTGCCGCTATGTTGTGGGATATGCATACAGCAATGAGAAGCAGGTTGTGAGTCATATTGCAGCTATGGCCCCTTTGATATGTGCCTCAATTTTTACGGACAGCCTACAAGCAGTACTTTCTGGTTCGTTGCTTACCTTCTTTCAAGCAATGCATTTCTTAGAATAGCGATTGCCTTTGGAGCTTCACCACGGAATCAAGGAAATGAGAAGCATTAAGGACATGCCAAATTTTCAATCGGTGGAGGGATCATTGTCGCTTATAAAATGGCTCTTTTTATTTTTATTTTTTTCTTTTTTATAAAGAGAGTTTCAAGGTAAGAAGTGTTGAACCCAAGATCTAGGTCTTGGGCGGCCAATAGCTAACCTCCGCGTGACAAGTACTTATAAAATGGTTATTAAGAAATCACCTAATTTGTTAACCTTTAATCATGCAGATGCATGGGGTTCAAAAGTTTATTCTGGAGGTCACGTGAACGGTGTCTACATCCGTATAGGCTGTAACACTATAATCTTTTGCAAAACCTTCCTTACATATACTTCATTGGCTTTGCGGAGGTTATACTGCGACATTCTTTAAAGCGATTTTCCTTGCATCAGGGGTTGCTAGAGGAAGTGGATGGCAGCATATAGGCTCCTATGTCAACCTTGGGGCGTTTTATCTGGTTGGACTTCCGGTGGGAATTGTACTGGGTTTCCCTCTACACTTAAGAGAAAAGGGCCTTTGGATTGGAATTGTTGCAGGATCTTTTGTAAAATCAGGTCTTCTTTGGCTTACAACAGTATTCACAAATTGGAACAAACAGGTCTGTAAACCTAGCATCTATTTCTTGAACAGGGCCATTTTTTATTTTTATTTTTTATTTACTTGAAATGGTTCCAACGTTTGGTGGCATGGAAAAGACATTGCATTCCGGAGCACCCCCCACTCTCATGGATATAAATCACATGATAACCCTAGAATCAACATCTAGCTTGTTGTTAGACGTAACATGCAGTAAATGTAAGCTCCAGTTCGTTCGTGAACATTGCAGGCAATCAAGGCAGGAGAAAGGTTAAATAATGGGGAATCTTCTGCTGCTAATGGATCAGATTCAATTAGTAAGGAAGAAGCTTGATGAGCTTGATGAACTTGGTAAAATATCCTTTTCTAATGCTTTCTTATGTGCTTAAACTTTGTAATTTAAATCAAGTTTAGCAGCATAGCTGGTAAAGTCATCTTTGCTCTAATATGTAGCTTGTATTGAGTATATGGGTAGTTTTCATGTTAGTAGTATTCTCTATTTCTCCTTCCTTTCTAATTGTAGATACAATAGGAAGCTTTAATATATATAACGATATTTGATCAAGAAAACTTATATGAACCTTTATTTATATTAGAATTGATAGATGAAATATCCAATCGACATCTTTGTTGATTTTATATAAGGACATACTTTTTTCGTTGTGCTTAGTTAAATTTTTAGCCAACCAAATCCCCCTCACAATAACATCTCCCAAGATAACAATAATAACTTGTCTTTGATTGTACCATGAGACTTCTAAATACCATGAGAAAACAAAATCATAAAATGAACTAGTAGCATTTTAGTTGGAGTTTAGTGAAAATGTTGAGTGAATTTAGATTATAACTATATTGATTTAAAAGATTAAATTAATCATTTCTTATTAATTTATGTCTTGGAAAAGAGTTAATGCTTTTACATCATAATGATTAATCATTTCTTAGTTATCTTTTGTTAGTTATTTCTTTATCACTTCGTTTGCTGACTATTTCTGCTCTTTGTAATTACTTTCTTAGATAAGGTCGATTTAATTTTTATTCTAGTCTCTTTTCTTTTGTGAATGATTCTTTTCATCCCCTTATCAGGTTGACCCAGAATACGAGCAATTGATGTAGGTAAACATCGTATTAAGTAGAACAACATTGGAAGAAATTTAGTAATATTCTAATGGGACATTTTGCACGACCACATCTATAGTTGTGAGCATTTATGTCATTTAGCGGTCCAATTGGGCTCAAGAGGAACCTCAGCCTAAGAGCTTTAAGAAGTCCAAAATCCCTAAAAAGGGCCCAAACGCGAATCCATCACACCGGGTCAATCCCGTTTTGGCCGGTCACCATTTTCAGACCCTCCGTCGTCCCCATCTGGATTTTCGGTTTCAGATTCTTCCCTCCCGGTCTCCGTGCATCTCAAGCAGCAACCTTTCACAGTTCCACACCTCAACCGAAAACGCCTCCGGATTTGTTCCAAGTGAGGATCGTTACCGCTCGGCGGAGGAATACTGCTAGGCTGACGTTATAGAAAACAGTCAACGGCCTATCGACGATTTTGAGGAACGCCGGCCGGTTTTCGGTCGGCTGTGGTAACAGCCGGCGATTGATTGGTGACGAAAACGCAACGCACAGTAGCCGTCCATAGGTAATTCTACCGGCCGGGTTTTATTCGTCTAAATTTGAAATTGTAGAAGCCCCTTTATCAAATAAATTGTGCAGAGGAGAAAGAAAGAAATAAAAGTGTTCTGTTCTTCATAGCCGATATTGTTCTTTTAGAATCATTCACATAAGAACTATTCCAATCCTTTAGTGCATCAAACAAAAGTGGATCGATGTCAGCACAAAATTATAAACTCTTTGATATTCATATATGATACAACAGCAAGAGATAGCTAAAATTTCAAGACCTTGTACAACCAAAGACAGGAAAAGAGCATCTTATTTTTTCCTTCTCTACTAAAACAAGCAGAGAGAACAGTGGAAGCTTCTGTACCCTTTTTCCTTATGCGGCAAACTTCTAGCTTCCAATCGCACGTCAGTAACATGATTTGCGTGCTAGTAAGGCGGCGGAGGGCGGTTCCAGGGTGGAGGAGGACGGTAGGGGTCTCCAAATGGGGGTGGAGGACCAGGAGGAGGTGCTGGATAACCATAAGGTGGTGGGGGTGGTCCTGGCGGATGATGGTGATGATGTGGTGGTGGTGGATGAGGAGCAGGATAGAATTCAGGACGTGGTGGAGGCGGTGGTGGCGGTGGACCATACAGATGCGGCGGCGGGGGTGGATAAGGAGGCCCATAGGGATCGGGGGGCGGTGGTGGATGTGGATGTCTATTGTAAGACATGATTTCTCTGATTGTGGTGTTACAGAGCCCACAATCAAACTGTGTCGGGAGAGGCTTATATATACTCTAGATTAGTTACGAAGTTTGGTTGAAGCGGAAGCTTCTGGACAACATAAAGTTCATGGACGGTTAGTTCGAAGAATGGTAGATACAGGTCTTTTACTTAGGCACCAAGAATGCTTGCTTGTCTTAAATCCGATGTGGGATCACGTCGGGTTTGAAAGGAAAGCAACATTGGCCACCTCAAAGGAAACGCATGGCCATAAACAATGTTCACGAAAAGACATCACCTCGGATCGTTTTCAATTTGACGATCAAGTCTTGTTAGAATTGTTAACGACAAAACCACGTACGAGGGGCCAAACCGCAATCGATGGAGGGTTGGGGTTCATTATCTCATCTTTTATATGTGATTATCATCGCCATGTCTTGTCGATTTGCTTCCGTTTTGCATTTGACATTCCATTTGGCAGAAATGATGTAGTTACTGTTGTTTGAAGGGCCATTGCCAAAACAATTTAGCGACAGAAGTTATTATTTCATCATTTCCTTAGCATGGGAATTTTGGAAGAGTATTCGCCCCAATTATTAACATCTAACACTCACTGCTTATACTGAATAGAAAAAGTAATATAATTACAACAACATCATCCTGCAATAACAATCATATGCCTGCAATTCATCAGGGAAGTAAATAGCGAATGCTTTTACCTACACTGAAAAACATTAAGAAGCGACAAACGGAACAGACCATTTATTGTGTATCATGTAGACTTCATAAAATACGCCCAAAGAAGCATATGCTATTAAGGCGGTGGGGGACCCCATGGTCCTGGTGGTGGAGGACCCGGTGGTCCTGGTGGTGGAGGACCTGGTGGACCCGGTGGTGGAGGAGGATGAGTAAATGGAGGAGGTGGTGGACCGTCAGGGCCTGGTGGTTGTGGAGGATGACCAAATGAAGGAGGTGGTGGCCCTGGGGGTCCTGGTGGTGGTGGCGGCGGTGCAAAAGGATCTGGTGGTGGTGGTGGGCCTGGTGGTCCTGGTGGTCCTGGTGGTGGAGGATGCTGGTGGTGTCTCATTTTCTCTTTGCTTCCAATGCGAATGTGGTAGGAAAAAGCGATGGGATTTCAGTCCAGGGCTGGACAGACTAATATAGCGATGGTGGAAGCTTGTAGAAAAATGAGGTTGGCCTTTAGACTGGTGGTTTAGAAACGCTTCGCACGCGTTTAAAGTATAACTGTGGGTCAAAACAGGTCCTATAATTTTTTGCACTTAGACGTCGTATACAATCTACATGCAAATACTTCCACGGCAAGTAACTATCTGAGTCTTCGATTCCCTATTGTTGATTCGTCACATGTTTCCTGATGAGTCTTAGCATGTGGACGTCCAAGAATGACAATCATACTTAATTGCTGTCGGTGGTTTAAGTTGCTTTCTTGTAAGGAATTTGACATGGATGATGGAATTAACACTATAAAGAAACGCAAAGTTCATCGCAGTAGCAAAAACGAGAAGCTTGAGAATCAGTGTGAAACGTTATCGCTTCGTACCTGTTGAGAGTAGTGAGATTCTTATTTACTTTTATGTTTGTTGGGAGGCAAAGATCAAACCATGGGTTTAAAATTGACCCAATAGTAGCACTCACCGAAAGCCCACCTATTTTGTAACTGGTACGAATAAAGGGTTAGGCATTCGATCCAAAACAGGATGGACCAACGACCTACGACAAGAGAAAATGGTTTCACATCCTATGGATGGATATTTTTATTTAAAAAATGAAAAATAAAAAGGAATCATCAATTCATTGAGTGTTTGCCAAAACACAGGTTCCAAAAGTTCCAATTAAATAACATTGCTATACTTTAGGGCTAATGTTTTGTTTAATCAATCGTAACTCTTCTTTATTGTATGTAAGTGCACTCTCGATGGAATGCTCAGCATTCTTCAACGTAGCCAAGCCATCCCCGAAAAACATGCTGGATAAGAGAAATCATCCCTCTGTACACACATACTAAAACAACATGCGCTGACCATATAGGGATTCTAAGGCCCTAAAGAAAATAGGAAATGCCTTAAATTATGAGCAATTATGAACAAGCCTTTAAAGAGTCATGATAGATTTACCATCTGTTTCTGGAGTCCAAGTGACGGAGACAATTTAACAACTATAATGAAAATTCATGTGCAAAGAATTCTACAAAGTGAACTTAATGCGAATTCCATGCCTTTCAATGTCTAAAGTATCATTTTTGGCATTCTTCTTGGTCATAACTCGTCTAGAGAATGAAAAAGTTGGTGAATCTTGTAATTTGAGCTTTTTCTTTGATTTACATATTTGCTTGAACAAGAACTAGTTTACAAAGATCCTACCTCAAAAAGCAAGAGTACGAAGTAGTGAATATATCCTTTGAGGTCCGCTAATGAATGACATAAATTATATATGTAAATGGCATGATTTTTAGACATTTGGTAATTATTTGGTAAGTTATTTAGAGAAATTACTTAATACAAAGGCAAGCGAGAATTTCTTGTAATTTCTTAGTTTACTAATGTCTATTCTATCAAAAAGGGAAAGACAGTCATGATCACCTCTTTTTTCTTCCTTTTTTTGTTCCCCTCCCTAAAACCATTTTACTCTTGTCAACTAAATCCTCAACTTGTGCCATATCAACAAATCCACGCCAACAAAGACCAAGTCATTGTAGCATCGTCTCCCTTAACAAAATCAACCAAAGTTAGTTTAGTGTTTGTAGGCATATGAACTATATCATTAAATTTAATTATGATTCAACTTTTCAACTAATTCAATATTTTTGATTTAATTCATCAATTGTTAAAGGTAGATATTGTCCTACATCAAAAGCTTAAGGATGGACTCTTAACTTTATAAATGATAAATTTTTTCTTATTTATACCTTAATATTTTAAGATGGTCTTTCACACTTTAATATGGTATTAGAGTTAGGAATGAGCTTTCGCTTTTTAATCTATTGGGCCTTAGAGTTAGGCTTTTGTCCATATGCAATACTTGAATTATCATGTACATGAGAGAGTGTGTTAAAAGTAGACATTATCTTATATTAGAAATGTGAGGATAGACTATTGACCTTATAAGTGATGAGGTTTCTCAACTTAATGTATTAAGATTTTGGAATAAACCTTCATGTTCTAATATGATATAAGATACAAGGATAAGCTTTCATTTTGTAATTCATTAGGCCTTGGTGTTGGGCTTTTGTCTACATACCATACTTGTGTCAACATGCATATGAGAGAGTATTAAAAGTGGGTATTGTCTTACCTCGGAAGTGTGAAATGAATCCTTAACTTTATAAGTAATGGTATTTTTCCCATATAATGTTTTAAGATTTTGAGATGAGTTCTCACATTCTAATATAATATCAAAATTAAAAAAGAACCTTTGCTTTATAATTCACTAGGCCTTGAAGTTAGGCTTTTATTTATGTGCAATATTTGTGTTAGCATGCATATGAGGATGAGTGTTAAAGGTAGGTGTTGTTCAATATCAAAGTCATGAGGATGAGTCTTTGATCTTATAAATAGTAAGTTTTTCTTATCTAATACCTTAAAGGTTTAAGATGAGCTGTGATTCTCTAATATAGTATTAGAGTTAGGAATAGGCCCTTGCTTTGTAATCCACCAAGCTTTAGAGTTGGGCTTATGTCTACATGCAATATTTATCAACATACATGAGAAGTGTTAGAGGTGGCTATCATCCCACTTTAGGAGTGTGAGGATGAATTCTTAGCCTTATTAATAATGAAATTTATTTACTTATTGTCTAAAGGTTTTGGGATGTGCCTTTATATTCTAATATCAACTGATTCAATTTTTTTCTTATTTAATCTCTCAACATTGATGCCTAAATGCCCATACAAGATCCACTATAAATGTGCATAGAAAAGTTCTTCCTTGTGAATCAATATACAACAGTCATGATTCACCACAAACCTTTCTTATTTCCTTTAGTTGTAATCCATTCTCAACTTCTTTATTTAAATTACTCTATTTTTGTGGGAAATCCCATCTTTATTGGACAAATATGGCCGTGTTGAACTGTTCATGGATGGTACCAATCTCTAAGAGAAACTTACTTAAGTTGATAGTCATTTAATTGATGCCATCTAGACGAACATATGCCTTGTGAAGGCTAAGGAACATCAATGTTTCTGAGATAGGTCCAAGAATATTTTCGAGATTCTCTTAAATTTTGTTTGATATGAGGTCTAAGGTTAGCTGCTTTTTATGATTTCTCCACCTTATTGTTAAACATAATTCCAGCTTGATCCTGGGATTTGTCCAAAGACAAGTTCAAAATTAGGTATTTGGAAGCTTGTGCTTCGTCACCTCTTTAGATGTCTGGTTGTGTTTCGCAACCTTGTGTTACTGTCCGAGGAGGGTTCCTTTCCTGTTATAAGACAATTGTCCTCAACTTCCAGCGCAGAGTTCCTTCGTCTTCCACATTTTAGCGGTAAACGTTTTACATTCTCTAATTAATCATACAAACGGTACTATTTTTTGGAAGAGATATCAATGGGGTACACTTGAAGAGATTAAAGGCAATAAACAGATTATCATGACAGCATCTCTGTGCCGAAGAACCTCGGTGGAAGTAACTGATAACAGACTTTATTCTACTGAAAAAGCTCCACTTCTCTTATTTTGAATGTTCACTTGTTGATTAGTGAAACTCATGCTGCGGCTATATCAGACATCGTTAATTACGAAGTTGAGACTTGGCAAATACAGAGGGCACATTTAGGTTATGGCCATTAACAGCATTGCAAAAAGTATTATTTGATCTCCTGAGACAACTGAAAACAGCGTCAGACGATGCAGTTGGCGTCTTTCCTTTGTCAAGCATATAAAAAGAGAAAAGTTACTAAGCCATTGCCTTTTTCAGACTTCGTTAATTACGGGGTTGAGAGTTCCGAACTACAGAAGGCCCCTTTGAGCCTTGGCCATAAACAGCATCCTGCAACACATAATCAAGTTTTCGGAAACAAACGGAGGACCACAAAAAGATATATTTTCTAATTAAGGGATCTCTTGTGGAATCTATTGACTCTAGCCATTACTAGGCCTTGAACTGAGGTCCAAGCATCGAAATTTTGATGCCGAAGGCATCCACATAGCGAGATACCGTAGAGTTCAAAATGGAGCGCAAATTAATAATGACGGACGAGAAATAGCGATGGAGCTTCAATAAGTGCGAGTGCTGATACTAAAACATTTATCATATAAGTCATATACAATTATCTGCGGTTTCCGTTACATACTTGTTAAGAAAACCTAAATAGTCTATCACTTGCTAATTTAGTAGTAAGTTAATAGAGTCTAAAATTTTTTGATTCTAAGTTTGTCTTCATATATATAAGTTTAGATAAGTTAAAAAAATAGTAATTTTTTATTATTTTTTTCTTGTAGTGCATTTCCCCATAATTTCATGTCTTTCTTCTGACAACGCATAATCAAAGTTTCGGAAACAAAACAAAGTCAAATTGAGGAGATATGAGCAGACACCAGAATATATGAGCAAAACTTAGAAAATAAAAAGCAACAGAGGTGCAGAAAGAAAAGAATGAATGAAACCATTACAGATATCATATATAGAGCCCAATATAGAGCTTAGTCATCTACGCTTAAGGATGGATTCCTGTGACCCATGCTTAACATTTTGCTTGGAGAAAAAGGACATCGATGGTCTCAAATCAATTGCAGATTTAGTTTGGTCTAAATGAATTGAGAGCTTGGATGTCATACACCTACAAAAATATTTCTACAGTTCCCACTTTGATAGGATATGAAACATGGGGTGGTGGTTTCTGCCAAAGATGCAAATAGTAGTCGAGCTAGAATATGTTCTTGGCTTTGGCAGTCGAGAATCACTAGACAAAAGGTAAGTCATTAAGTTTCCATTATACAACTTCCGGAGTAAGGAAGTATTAGAAACTTGCCTTTGCATCAGCATGGCCCTCCCAAAAATCCTTCACAACAAAGCTAAAGTATGAAAGATAGTCAACAATCAAATCCTTATATTCTCTTTGAGTGGAACAAACAAATGGAATTGTCGCATTATCAGATTCTATTGAAGTGGATAGGTATGTATTATTGTCTTGCTATTCTTTTTGGATTTTTTTTGTAGATGTCCCATATCGGTAAGGGGATATGTGGTCTCACCTTCCATTTAAGTACCAATAGCGACGGTCGAGAACACCGAAAATCCCGGACTGGAATATCCATGGTATGCTTTCATATGCACGAGATGGGGACCTCAAAGCATATTGTTTTGAATGGTCAAGGATTAGAATTTGGTCCCCATTGCTGCTTTTATGGAGATAAAAAGTGTTGGGCGAACCTTTCTAGAATATAATCAGGAATGTCGACTGGAAATATATTGAGCAGGATAGTTGAATTGAGTGGAGGGCACACCCCTTATCATGCTTGAAGTAAGTCTTTAGTTTCCATCTTAAAAAACGATTCCATGGCACATTTATTATAAGGAAACAAAACCAACTGGATTGTCCACAAGTCTAACCGTATAAGCTTTTAATTATTTAATTTCACCAAGCGGAACATCAAACTAAATGAACTTCACATTTTTATTTTTATTTTTCCTAGGAATAGTTTCTCACAAATTAGGGCATCAAATCTTAGATCACTGAGTCTCATATAACACCTATGCTCAACTAAACTATCACAGTTTTGGGTGTCAAATCTTGAAACATTAGAGATAGATTAAGAGACACTACATTTCCGACAACCAATCCTCTAAGCTACTTCCTATTTTAGTTCCATGCTTTCCACTGGAGTGTCATTTCTGGAGAGCTTGAAAGGATCCTCAGGCCCGTACGTCATTTGTTGGTAAAAAGTTTCACTAATAATAGTTATACATCGAAAGAGGGTTTTAATCTATCTGGTTAGGCTCTATGATATCTCCTAAAAGGGACAAAGCTTTGAGCCAAATACAACAGGGCAATTGACTGTGAACTATCATTAAAAATTTGGAGTTACATGGATTTTGATTTCTTCTTGGCGGGTAGGTATATTGGCTTAGATCTTAACCTAGGCACTGCGGCCAACATAGGACCTGGACTATGATGGGCGTTGATAAAAAGGACAAGTTATTTATCCTTTCTGCATCTAATCTTTTAATGCAGGCTTACTTCTGGATAAGGAGTGAGGCAGGTGCAGCCATCAATCGCACAGTTTCCCAGAGGAGATAGATAATTCGTAAATTGCATACATAGACTAATGACCTCGACATATGCGCCCAAAATCTAAGGAACAAGATTAGCCCTGAGGCTAAAGTAATGTGCTTCAATTGCTGCGAGGTATGGGGCTTTGTTGATAAAGCAAGAACAACTACAAAACCTGAGAGACAAAAAATAAATGATTTAACCAATTATAGGTTTCGTGGGTTTCCAATGTTGTCTACTTTTGATTTCAATGACACATGCGTTATGGCATTTGAAATTCAAGATTACCTTGCAAGAAAAAAATGATTGTTGCTAAGAAGAGGAAGCACTTTCCTTCTCTCACTACAAAATATGTGCAGCAGGACCAACCTTTATCGATAATGAGTTGAAGCACCACAGCAATCAAGGTACACGCTTTAAAGAATATAGATATACTTCATACATAACGGACACGCTAATTACCCAAAACTCCCAAGTATAATTTAATTGACCTCTAGAACCGGTCCAAAAATGCTGTGGTTTACTAAGAACGTAAAGGCATAGAGAAAAGGAACATAATAGTCACAATGCTTTGTAAATAAGGGCTTAAAGAGGTTAAAAAGATCAAAGCAAATTTCTCTTTTCCTCGAATCCTAATTATATTGAGTCATCATTTTCGTTATGTTGCTGCCATATTGAAAATCTGTTAGCACAAAAGCATGATATCCGCAAATGATTTGTTCGAACCTATTGAGTTACATATTGAATGCATATAAGTACATGTACTCACACAAAATAGAGCAATAGGTTGGAACTAAGAGGGAAGTCTTCAAGGGAATGATTTGGATCCAATAAGTTTCAAATCAATTACACACAGCCTTCCTACCTAATAATTTCGACTGAAACTTCCAAGTTCACGAAGGTAATTCAATACATATTTACAACAGGCAAAGCTCACTCGTCAGCAACCAATCAGGGTATAGAAAAATTTTGTGAGGTGGAATTGCATATGAACAAACATTCCTGTTGACATAATTTATCATCTTTCTGCCTTTAGGTTAGATTAAAAGTATCCAAAGTCTACCTTTCTGAGTTATGTGAGATCGACACTCAAACTCTAACCACTGGTACCTATCACTGGCCTCAAAGGCAACATAATTAGTTTCATCTACAGTTTTCACGGCTAGAGATCCTGTGGACACACTACCGTTTTCGCATCACATTCAATTTAGCCTGCAGGGAGAAAGTAGAAAACATTTTAGTGTGTTCTCCAGTTAGGATAATATTGGTTTTAGAGAATTCAAAATAAAATCTTAAAAGGAAGTGTAGAATTGGACGTCAGGAAAACAGCAATACTAAAAAAATAGTAAGGATGATGGTGATGACTGAAGCATAAAAATAAACACCAATATCTTTTCAAATGACATATGTTAGCATGAACGAGAAGTAAGGGGCTGAGGGTGATGACAGAAGACTAGAGAGCACAAAGGATTGAGATGCGGCAGCTCCGTGCATTTCATCATCTGTGCTCTCTATCTTCTGTCAACAAAATCACCGGTGCCTCCTCTACCATGAACGAAATAATATGTTAAAAACCTAACACTTCAAAAGCATCGGATCCGAATGGACTTTCTTTCAAGCCTTTTCTTTTCGGGTAAAAGCTGAGGAGATAGCTTGGGGAGCAGAGGGTGTTGGGCGTGGGCAGGGGGAATTGTGTGGTGTGTTGAAGAACTGAGTGTTTCTGATGATCTAAGAGACTAGCCAGCGCCTCTATTTATAGAGAAATGGTTGTGCCCAATCCCAGATCTCTGGTTTTTCTCTCACGAGATGTATGAATGAATAAAAATTGTCAGCATAAGATTCATGATTCTCTCCGTTAGCACTTTCCAGAATAAATACGATCACCATTTTATGCTGCCATATCATAGTAATCAGTTGCCTTAGTTGATTCCGTGTAAATTTTGTTAGTTCTTGGCCCAACAAGTAAATCTATCAACTGTAATACAAGCCAGTCATGAATCCGCTCTCCTTAAAGTCTTTTCAATTAGGGTTAATTTTGGTTTACAGTGACTTAAATCCCCAAAACAATGGATGATAAGCTTATGATATCATTTTCTTCTTTTTATTGCTGGAAATTAAAGATAGGAATTTATGTATAACCCTTGACAAACTTTGAGATCCAGACTTCGGTAATGAGATGACTAAATGTTAATGTTAGAATTTTAACAACATTTAGATTAAAAGGAAAGGGGTGTCCTTTTATTTCTCTGTATTCTGTTTCTTTTTCGGCTCTTCCTACTTTACTTGTGTTAGGCGAGGTTTAGTTTCACAGATTCATCCTCCTAATATAACACTAGAACGCCACCAAAAAATTGTAGGGGGATATTTGTTGATGAAGTTTCCTAATCATCAATGATTTAGGTGCACAACAATAAAAGAGAAACTTCTTTGTGCAAAGGCAGAGCTGTATGTCTCTCTTCAAACCTTCTCCAGACAATTTCGTGAGAACAGGAAACTTGAGTTTCAACATATAAATTAATTTTTTTTTGTTTTTCTTCTAAATTTTGGTAGTGATCTCCATTTCTGGTACATCTAAATTGTGTGAAATAATTGGCGTTAATGCTCTAGTTGGTCTTAGGGAAAAACTGCGCACTAGGGCAATTCATATATCTAGTGCACACCATTAATGTCATGTATTTTTGCTTACTAATGCGGAAAGATACTCTGCGTACTTATCCAGGATTTCATTTTGCAACTTCAACTTTTTTGTTGAAGCAAATAAAAAATGCGTGACTTCGACTCTGCTTCATAAGCATAGGGTATAGTAGTTGTGCTTATGTAAATTTCTAGGTTTAACCAAAAAATAAAAAAAGGCTATAGACAAAAAGAAAACAACATAAAGAAGTGTTAAGCAATTCATGTGAACAAAACATAGAAAAGAAACTAATTTAAAAACCTTTTACTGCGCTACTCCTTAAAATGTTAGTAGGATTTTTGTCTACATGCAGTATTTGTATATGCATGTATATAAAAAAAATGTTAAAAGTGGGTATTGTATTCACATTGAAAGTGTAAGGATGAATTCTTAATTTTATAAGTGATAAGATTTTTTTATTAATATTTTAAGATTTTAAAATAAATTATCACATTTTAATATAATATCTGAGCTAAGGAAGCCTTTGCTTTGTAATTCATTGGGCCCTAGAGTTGGGCTTTTGTTTACATGCAATATTTATCAATAGGCATGTAAGAAAAAGTATTAAAGATGAGTATCATCCTATATTAGAAGTATGAAAATATGACATTTATCTTACAAGTAATAAGATTTTTTTACTTAATACCTTAAAGTTTTGGGATGTACTTTTACATTCTAATATCCATTTATTCAATTTTTTCTTTATTTAATCTCTCAACAATGTTGCTTAACGTCCATATAGGATCCATTGTAAATGAGCATAGAAAAGTTCTTCCTTGTGAACCAATATACAATAGTCGTGGTTCACCACAAACCTCTCTAATTTCCCTTAGTGGTAATCCATTCTCAACTTCTTTATTTAAATTACTCTATTTTTGTGGGAAATCCCATCTTTATTTGAAAAATATGGCCGTGCAGAACCCTTCATGGATGGCATCAATCTCTAAGCGAAACTTGCTTAAGTTGATAGTCATTTAATTGATGCCATCTAGAAGAACGTATGCCTTGTGAAGGTTAAGAAGCATCAATGTTTTTGTTATAAGCCCAAGAATATTTTGGAGGTTCTCTTACATTTTGTTTGATATGAGGTCTAAGGTTAGCTGCATTTTATGATTATGAACCATATTTTTAAACATAATATCAGCCTGATCCTGGGATTTGTCCAAAAACATGTTCAAAATTAGGTATTTGGTAACTTGTGCTTCGTCACCTCTTTGCATGTTTGGTTCTGTCACAACCTTGTGTTTCCTTCCCAGGGGGGTTCCTTTCATGTTATTAAATAACTGATAATTGTCCTCAACTTCCTGCGCAGTGTTCCCTTCGTCTTCCTGCTTTTAGCGGTAAACGTTTTACATTCTCTAATTAATTATACAAACGGTACTATTTTTCGAAGAGATATGAATTGGGTACACTTGAAGAGATTAAAAAAACAATCAACAGATTATCATGACAGCATCTCTGTGCAGAAGAACCTCGGTGGAATTAACTGATAACAGACTTTATTCTACTGAAAGAAAGAAACACTTCTCTTAATTTGAATGTTCACTGGTTGATTAGTGAACTCATGCTGTGGCTATATCAGACATCGTTAATTACGAAGTTGAGACTTCCCAACTAAAGAAGGCACATTTAGGATATGGCCATTAACAGCATTGCAAAAAGTATTATTTGATCTCCTGAGACAACTAAAAACAGCGTCAGACGATGCAGCTGGCGTCTTTCCTTTGTCAAGCACAGAAAAAGAGAAAAGTTACCAAGTCATTGGCTTTTTCAGACTTCGTTAATTACGAGGCTGAGGGTTCCCAACTACAGAAGGCCCCTTTGAGCTTTGGCCATTAACAGCGTCCTGCAACACATAATCAAGGTTTCGGAAACAAATGGAGGACCACAAAAAGGTCTATTTTCTAATTAAGGGATCTCTTGTGCAATCTATTGACTCTAGCCATTACTAGGCCTTGAACTGAGGTCCGAGCATCGAAGTTCAAATTGTAACGCAAATCAATTATGACGGACGAGAAATAGCGATGGAGCTTCAATAATTGCGAATGCTAATACTAAAACATTTATCATGAGTCATGTTCAATTTTGTGCTGTTCTCGTTACATACTTGTTAAGAAAACCTAAATAATAGATCACTAGTAAGTTAATGGAGTTTAAGATTTTTTGATTTTAAGTTTGATATTCATATGTATAAGTTTAGGTGTAAAAAAAAAAAAGAAAAAGCAAACCAAAGTAGTTTTTTATTTTTCTTTTCTTTTCTTTTCTTTTCTTTTCTTTCAGGACATTGCCCTATTGTTTCAAGTGTTTCTTCTGACAACACAAAATAAAATTTCGGATATAAAACAAAGTCAAATTGAGAAGATATGAGCATACACCAGAATATATGAGCAAAACTTAGAAAATAAAAAGCAACAGAGGTGCAGAAAGAAAAGAATGAATGTAACATTGCAGATCTCAAATATAGAGCTTTGTCATCTACGCTTAAGGATGGATTCCTATGACCCATGCTTAACTTTTTCCTTGAAGTAAAGGGACGTCGATGGTCTCAAATCAATTGCAGATTTAGTTTTGTCCAACCATGGCCAAACTTGAGAAAGAACTTCAGAAAAAACTTAGAAAACAAAGAGCAACAGAGGTGCGGAAAGAAAAGAATGAATGAAACCTTTGCAGATCTCAAATCTAGAGCTTAGTCATCTACGCTAAAGAATGGATTCCTGTGACCCAACCTTAACTTTTCCTTGGAGAAAAAAGACATCGATGCTCTCAAATCAATTGCAGATTTAGTTTTGTCCAAGCATGGCCAAACTTCAGAAAGAACTGACTATAGAGCAATGAGAATGAAGCGGTTCTAAATGAATTGAAAGCTTGGATATCAAACGCCTAAAAGAATAGTTTTACAATTCCCACTTTGAAAGTATATGAAACATGGAGTTGGGGTTTCTGCCAAAGATGCAAGTAGAAGTCGAACTAGAATATGTTCTTGCCTTTGGCAGTCAAGAATCACTACGCAAAAGGTAAGTCTTTAAGTTTCCATTGTACACCTTCTGGAGTAAGGAATTAATAGAAACTTGCCTTTGCATCAGCATGGCTCTTCCAAAAATCCTTCACAAGAAAGCTACAGTATGAAAGATAGTCAACAATCAAATCCTTATATTCTCTTTGGGTGGAACAAACAAATGGAATTGTCGCATTATCAGATTCTATTGAAGGGGATAGGTATGCATTATTGCCTTGCTATTCTCTCTGGAATTTTTGTTGTCGATGTTCCATATCGGTAAGGTGATCTGTAGTCTCACTTTCCTTTTAAGTACCATTAGCGACGGTCGAGTGCACCGAAATTCCAGGACTGGAATATCCACGGTATGCTTTCATATGCACGAGATGGGGACCTCAACGGATATTGCTTTGAATGGTCAAGGATTAGAATTTGATCCACATTGCTGCTTTTATGGAGATAAAAAGTGTCGGGGCGAACCTTTCTAGAATATAACCAGTAATGTCGACAGAGATATATTTAGCAGGATTGTTGAATTGAGTGGAGGGCACATCCCTTATCACGCTTCAAGTCTTTAGTTTCCATCTTAAAAATGGATTCCATGGCGCATTTATTGTAGGGGAAACAGAACCAATTGAATTGTCCATAAGTCCAACCATATAAAATTTGAATTATTTAATTTCACCAAGTGGAACATCAAATTAAATGGACTTAACATTTATATATATATATATTTGAGTGTCAAACCTTGACCACTAGGTCTCGTACAACACCTACTCCCATCTAAACCATTATACACATAGGTGTCAAATCTTTGACCAATAAATCTCAAATAACATATATGCCTAACTAAACCAAAAATTGTTTGGCAGTTTCTCCATATTACTCAGTTATCTAAGGAGACACCACATTTCTATGTCCTCCAAGCCACTTACGATTTTAGTTCCATCCTTTCCACTGGAGTGTCATTTCTGGAGAGCTTGAAAGGATCCTCAGGCTGGTATGTCATCTGTTGGTAAAAACTTTCACTAATAATAATTATACCTCGGAAGAGGGTTTTAATCTATCTGGTTAGGCTCTATGATATCTCCTAAAAGGGATGAAGCTTTGAGCCAAATATACCAGGGTAATTGATTGTGAACTATCATTAAAAATTGTGTTACATGGATTTTGATTTCTTCTTGGCGGGTAGGTATATTGGCCTAGATCTTAACCTAGGCACTGCGGCCAATGTAAGACCTGGACTATGATGGCCTTAACAAAAAAGGCAAGTCATTTATCCTTCTTGCGTCTAATCTTTTAATGCAGACTTACTTCTGGACAAGGAGTGAGGCAGGTGCAGCCATCGAGCGCACAGTTTCCCAGAGGAGATAGATAATTCCTTAATTATATATCTTTTAACATACACTAATGACCTCGACACACGCGTCCAACATCTAAGGAACAGGATTAGCCCTAAGGCTAAAGTAATGTGCTTCAATTGCTGCGTGGGTTGTGGCTTTGTTGATAAAGCAAGAACAAATACAAAACCTGAGGAACAAAAAATTAATGATTTAACCGATTCTAGGTTTCGTGGGTTTCCAATGTTGTCTGCTCTTGATTTCAATGACACATGCTTTATGGCATTTGAAATTCAAGATTACCTAGATCGTGTCGCAAGAAAAAAGTGATTGTTACTAAGAAGAGGAAGCAGTTTCCTCCTTGGCACTATAAAATATGTGCTGCAGGACCTACCTTTATCAATAATGAGTTGAAGCACTACAGCAATCAAGATACACGCTTTAAGAGAATATAGATATACTTCATACATAACAGACTCGCTAATTACCCAGAACCGCAAGTATAATTTAAATGACCTCAAAAACTGGTCCGAAAATGTTGTGATTTACTAAGAACGTCAAGGCATGGAAAAAAGGAATACACCAGTCACAATGCTCAGTAAATAAGGGTTTAAAGAGGTTAAAAAGATCAAAGAAAATTTCTCTTTTCCTCGAATCCTAATTATATTGAGTCATCATTTTCGTTATGTTGCTGCCATATTGAAAATCTGTTAGCACAAAAGCATGATATCCGCAAATGATTTGTTCGAACCTATTGAATTACATATTGAATGCATATAAGTACATGTACTCACACAAAATAGAGGAATAGGTTGGAACTAAGAGGGAAGTCTTCAAGGGAATGATTTGGATCCAATAAGTTTCAAATCAATTACACACAGCCTTCCTGCTTAATAATTGCGACTGAAACTTCCAAGTTCACGAAGGTAATTCAATACATATTTACAACAGGCAAAGCTCACTCGTCAGCAACCAATCAGGGCATAGAAAAATTTTGTGAGGTGGAATTGCATATGAACAAACATTCCTGTTGACATAATTTATCATCTTACTGCCTTTAGGTTAGATTAAAAGTATCCAAAGTCTACCTTTTTAAGTTATGTGAGATCTACACTCAAACTCTAACCACTGGTACCTATCACTGGCCTCAAAGGCAACATAATTAGTTTCATCTACAGTTTTCAGGGCAAGAGATCCGGTGGAGACACTACGGATGTCCCACCACATTCAATTTAGCCAGCAGGGAGAAAGTAGAAAACATTTTAGCGGATTCTCCAGTTAGGATAATATTGGTTTTAGAGAATTCAAAATAAAATCTCAAAAGGAAGTGTAGAATTGGACGTCAGGAAAATAGCAATACTTAAAAATAGTAAGGTTGATGGTGATGACTGGGGCATAAAAATAAACACCAATATCTTTCCCAAGGACATATGTTAGCATGAACGAGAGCTGAGGGGCTTGAGGGCGATGACAGAAGACTAGAGAGCACAAAGGATTGAGATGCTGCAGCTCCATGCATTTCATCATCTGTGCTCTCTATCTTCTGTCAGCAACATCACCGTTGCCTCCTCTACTATGAACAAAATAATATGTTAAAAACTAAACACTTCAAAAGCATCGGGCCCGAATGGAATTTCTTTCAAGCCTTTTCTTTTCGGGTAAAAGCTGAGGAGATAGCTTGGGAAACAGAGGGTGTTGGGCGTGGGAAGGGGGAATTGTGTGGTATGTTGAAGAACTGAGTGGAATTTCTTTCAAGCCTTTTCTTTTCGGGTAAAAGCTGAGGAGATAGCTTGGGAAGCAGAGGGTGTTGGGCGTGGGAAGGGGGAATTGTGTGGTGTGTTGAAGAACTGAGCGTTTCTGATGATCTAAGAGACTAGCCAGCGCCTCTATTTATAGAGAAATGGTTGTGCCCTATCCCAGATCTCTGGCTTTTCTCTCACGAGATGTATGAATGAATAAAATATGTCAACATAAGATTCATGATTATCTCCGTTAGCACTTTCCAGAATAAATACGATCACCATTTTATGCTTGCCATATCATAGTAATCAGTTGCCTTATTTGATTCCATGTAAATTTTGTTAGTTCTTGGCTCACGAAGTTAATCTATCAACTATAATACAGGCCAGTCATTAATCCGCTCTCCTTAAAGTCTTTTCAATTAGGGTTAATTTTGGTTTACAGTGACTTAAATCCCCAAAACAATGGATGATAAGCTTACGATAGCATTCTCTTCTTTTTATTGCTGGAAATTAATGATAGGAATTTATGTATAACCCTCGACAAAATTTGAGACAATACATTCAGACTCCGTTAATGCGATGACTAAGTGTTAAGGTTAGAATTTTAACACCATTTAGATTAAAAGGAAAGAGATGTCCTTTTATTTCTCTGTATTCTGTTTCTTTTTTGGCTCTTCCTACTTTATTTGTGTTATGTGAGGGTTCAGTTTTACAGATTCATCCTCCTAATATAACAGTAGAACGCCACCAAAGAATTGTAGGGAGATATTTGTAGATGAAGTTTCCTAATCATCAATGATTTAGATGCACAACTACAAAAGAGAAACTTTGTGCAAAGGCAGTGCTGTATGGGTCTCTTCAAACCTTCTCCAGACAATTTTTGTGAGAACGGGAAACTTGAGTTTCGACATATAAATTGAAATAAAATTTTGCTTTTCTTCTAAATTTTGGAAGTGATATCCATTTCTGGTACCTCTAAACTGTGTGAAATAATTAGCGTTAATGCTCTAGTTGGTCTTAGGGAAAAACTTTGCACTATGGCAATTCATATATCTAGCTCACACCATTAATGTCGATGTATTTTTGTTTACTAATGCGGGAAGATACTTGCGCATTTATCCAGGATTTCATTTTGCATCTTCAACTTTTTCGTTGAAGCAAATAAAAAATGCGTAACCTCGATTCTGCTTCATAATCATAGGGTATAGCAACTGTGCTTATGCTAATTACTAGGTTTAAAAAAAAAGGCTACAGACAAAAAGAAAACACATAAAGAAGTGTTAACCAATTCATGTGAACAAAATATAGAAAAAGAAACTAATCTAAAAACCTTTTACTTTTACTTGGCTACTACCTAAAATGCACTTGGGCAACAAGCGAATAAAATTGCTTTTTTTTTTTTTTTTCTGTGACTATGTAGCCACTATGGGTTTTCTCTTAGTATTAATAATTTAGTGGCTTATTCTGTTTTATTTATTAGCTTTAGATACAACCCGTGAGGAATCCTAATGACATCTTGAAGATTGCAAAAGGCGAAACTTTATAAGAAATATGTCATACATGTCAGTAAATAAAATTGAATTGACATGTATGTCATAGCTAAATCACTTTTTAGAACTAGAATTTATACAAAATTTAAATAAGAGACCAATTAAACTAATTTTAGCTTAAATAAGATAATTGAATCATCCTTCTAAACAAGGGGATGAGAGACTAATGATCTGACGAAAAAAATGATGGCATAATACTTATAAATAAGAGGATAATGACAGTCATGAGTGTCAAAGTAATTTCATCCTTATGTTCCATCCTTTTTTTGGTTAAATTTATTGATTGTAATGTATCTAAATTAAAAAAAAATTGCTTGAAATTGATGATATTTTTAAAGATAAAATCTAATAAAAAGAAAGCGGATATATATTTGAAAAAAATCTTCATCTACGTTTCATGAATCGAGAGTCCACCGAAAGCTATACTCCCCTAGCATTTTGATCCTAGAAGTCTATTCTACAATTTACTCCGACATGTAAGTATTGATTGGGAGTTTGTCGTGTAGAAAGCAAGCTTCTCTCTACGGTCTGCACTGGCTTGGCTTCACATCACGTATCTCCTCCAGGAGTATAAAGTGAAAAGATTTTTGGTTCTTTTCGTTGGCCGTCGTAAGCTTGTTGGTCGTTGTTGTTGCCTAATCATGGATTCGGGGAGTGCATGGTGACCCTTACTTTATTAGATAAGGGTCCGCATCCACCAAGTGCCGGCATATTCCAATTCTCGTCAAATGAGAGACCGACAGAGAATCGTGGCGGTAAACTTCTCGCGGAAGTGGGAAGGAGAGAGAGAGAGAGAGAGGGAAGGAGAGGGATCAGTGGCGTGGGTAAGGGGCGGTGGGCAATGAAGGCACGCATGCAAGTTGCCAAGAAGCAAGGAGAAGAAAGCAAAAAAGCTCCCTCTAGTCTTGTCCCGCTCTCATCACCTGCCATTTTGCTACTACCAATAAGGGGCGGTGCGTAATGATCTTCCCATTTGTCAGCACCCCATAGCGTCTCTCTTTTTGCTTTTGTCGGCTTCAGATTCGCTTACTTATCTCATCTCCCGGTCTGTGTGCCAAAAAAGGGATATGGCTTCTCCCAGAATTAACTTCAAGCCTGGATAACCTAATCTGTTTTGTACTTCGCATTAAACCCTACTGAAATACATGTTTTGGTAAAAATCAGTTTTGACAACGTCTTCAATTGATCAGGCAAGTAGACTTAATTACTAAAAATGAAGAGCAATTAGCGACCCCAGAAAACTATCTACTCCGTAGAGGTCCCCTTTTCACATGAGAGTCATGAGGAAGGAGGGGAGTGAACCTTTCCCTACTCACCCTGCCTTTGCCTCTCTCCCTTTCTCCCTCATCTCGTCCCTTGGTTTTTCCTCTTTTTTTTTTTTTGGTGGGGGGTTTATAGGGTAGATCTACTCCTCCATTGCAACCCATCATCCCATCTTTGGCGGCCTTAGCCTTATCCAAACCTTTGAAACCCTATCGACCGTCCATACAACCTATGTAGCCCGCATGCCGCCGGCACATTCCTACCCACCTACTCTTTTTCTATTCAAAGAGTCGAAGGCAGTCAGCATATTCAGTTTTCACATCATGCGAGTTAAGCCAGCATCTAGTTTTTACAGTCACATATTTGCCCAGTTTTCTTTTCTCGGTAAACCAGATACCGCTGTTCAAACGGTCTCAAGGGGTTTCGGCTTTTCCGCACGGTGCAAATAGGCTGTCTTTCTAGATCTTACTGTTAGTTGTTTGGCCTTCGGTTCATGCTTACATCTCTGAAAAACTTGTGATGAGCATCATGCTTATAGTAATATTACTCCCTCAGTATACGGTAAATGTTTGTGAAAGGCCAGTTATTGTAACAGTCTATTAAGTTTTGCACTGAAAGATCAATTCATTTAATTGAGTTCGATTGGCAAGAAACAGTTGTTATCCTGGCAAATCAGCGATGCACTCCATTTCAGATATTAAATCTGACGACATGTAGCAATAAAACTAAACAAATAATTGAATAAACAGAGAGACGCACCGGAAAAAGCCGAAATGGTATTTCATATGTGCACAAAGGAGAGAATACCAGAGAAAGACCAAAAGCTTCTTTCTGGAAGGGGAATCATTGCAGCTGGCCATAAGCGGTAAATCTCGTGATCTGTCTGCAATAAGGTCTGCAGCTGATTCCTAAACTTATCCATATTCGGTGCGCTGTCCTTTCCACGAGGCAATAAAGAAGATGATGCTCTACCCACTGGGGAAGTGAAGCCGGAGACTGACACCTGAACACCACTAATTAAGGCGTGGGCCGGTCTCGCTTCGAAGAGAATCCCAATCATATATTGGTAATTAAATAAAGCTTAATCAAAATGATACCCACATAAACTGTTGAAAGATTTCGCAAAGATCTATCAACAGAGATACCCTGACCACTAATATCATTCCTATACGCAAACCAATGGCAAGTTTTGTGAACTGTTCAAAGTCTTTTCTTTTATATTAGAGATAATACTTTTAAAAAATTTTCGGTTTGTTTTACGATTTACATATTTACTTCCTGAACATTTTTCAATGTATTGGATGACTCTTTTTTTTTTAAAAAAAAAATTTACTTCTCAAAAATACCTTGACAAATTTTTACGTAACATAGCTAAACTATTCTAAGTGTTTTTGCATGCTTACTTCTTGTTGGGTGCCTTGTACACTGAAAATCATGTGTATGTAAGGTTTTGCTCCATATATAGGACTATCATATCATAAGCACTAAGATGTTAACTTCAAAGAGAACATCAATAATTAACCTTTTGAAGGACATTACGGAAAACACAGATGTTTTAGAAAATATTTCCTAGGAGAATAATTGGTAAATTTTGCTATTATTTTCATTCATAATACATATTTTTTGGATGACATGATTCTCATACAATATGATCAAAAATAAAAAATAAAAAATGTCAAAGATGATATGTTAACAACAATTTTTTCTTTTTGTTTTGTAATGCATTAATAGAATTTAATACATAAAAGTATATTTTAACATTACAAAAGTTACAAATAATATTTTCTTATGGAAATTTTATATTTTAAAATAAAGAAACTTTTTTCATACAATTTTTTTTTTCTTTTACTGATACGATTGAGAAGCGAGTTGTTTTGCTTTTAAAGTGTGCACTTAGCTTATATAAGTACAAGCTAAAAATGATATCTAAAAAAAGTTAGTAGTTAAATTCATTTCCTTGCTCTAATCATCCATTGATCTTAACAAGAATTATATTTTTGTATTGTGGGCTAGAGTTTGCAATCAAGTCACAAATCAAGTGAGTAATTCGTCATTAAGAAACACAGCGGAGAATTTTAAAAAAAAATGAGTTTTTCCAACCTATTTTGAAAAGTTAAGAAGAATCATGGTCTTGTTTGAGGGAGACCAAACCTCCAACAAAAATGAGTTTATATAACATGGAACATTTTCATTATTAAACTACTGGCTTTGTTTTATAGTCCAGAGCCTAGCCTTTTACATTCCTCTCTACAACGAGTGCTGGGAAGCTGTAGACTCTTTACCAAGTTGGTACCAAGCAAAATAAGCTTAAAGGATTAAACAATACCCTAACGTATGCAGCATAACCCTAAACCCACTCTGATGTTGATAGCTTCCTCTGTTCAAATTCACAACGCGTCCTGGTTTTAAAGTTATTATTGAGTTTTGATGGTCATTGACTTAATCCTTCGGGGTTTGGATCCTTCGTGTGATTCCGCTAGCTTCCAAATAGTTTCCAAAAGCTAGGAATGTCTCTCGAAATAAGCTCCTCCTTCCTTCCCATGCAGAGTGAGTGCCCTACAACACTTAGCGGGCTACATGGGGACATGCTCGCAACATTCCTCCTGACCCAAAGAAGGACCTTGTCCCCATGGTCAACCTTAGGGAAACAATCCCAAGTTGCATTGAGGCCTTCCCAGGTGCCCTCAATTAGTGAAAGACCCTTCTAATGAACCAACAATTCTTCTTTACCCTTTTGGGTCCTCTTGCAAGTGGCTATGGAGTGATTCCTTTTCCTTTTTCCTCCATTTGTAGCAGCTTTGTTTGTGGTTGGATCCCTTCTCCCAATGACCTCTTGAGGCAAGAAACATGGAAAACTAGATGACTTCTTGCCTTCTTTAACAGTTTGAGCTTGTACACTGCCTTGCCTAGCTACTAGGTTACTTTATAAGGTTTGTGGATTTGTGCAATGAGTTTAGACTCAGTCCCCTACCTTGAACTGAACCTCAATCCTTTTATTGTAATACAATCATTTCATTCTGATTTGAGCTTGTTGTAGTTGCTTTCTTAGTTCCTTTAGGACGGCTTCTCTACTTTTCAATTCACTATCAATCGCTTCTACCTCGGCTCCCCCAACACGTAAGACAATAGTGTAGGTGGCTTTAGGCTGAACACCACTTATAATGCTTTCTTAATCACGTTCTGCTCGCTAGTGTTGTAGCAAAAGGCTAACCATGGGTTTGGCCGCTCCTTTGAGTGGTCATAAGAGAAGCGCCTTATGTAAGTTTCTTGGTACACAACCTTTGTCTGGTCATCAGATTGAGAGTGATAAGAGGAAGCATAATTGAATTGAACTCCCTATATTCCAAGTAACTGCCTCCAAAAAGGGCTATTGAAAGTTGAACCCTATCACTAATAATGCTTTTTGGCAAGCCAAAAAGCTTAAATATTTTTCATAAAAGATTTGAGCTATGGAGGCAGCCATATACAAATTAGAAACAATAATGACATGAGAAAATTTTGGCAACCGATCTACCACAACAGAAGTAGAAGATTCCCTTCTTGACAGTTGTAATCAGTCGATGAAATCAATGGAGATTTCACTCAGAATTTTTGTTAGAATAGGAAGAGATGTAAGAGCCTTGTTGGAGCTATAGCTTCCATTTTTGTCTCTGGTAAAGGTTGCACCAGTGTATGATTTTTTTGATCGACTACCTCATTTTATCCCAAAAAAGACCTTTTTAATCCTTGGCAAGCCCTCTTAGTTACCCTCATAAGCTCCATTATGTATTTCCTTGATGATCTTAGTAACCAGAGGGAACTTTGCTCACAGATAGACCTCGTTCTTTAAAAACAAGTTGCCTTCCTTATAACTCCAAGGCCCAACAGCTTCGCCCGCTGCCACGTTCTCTACTAGCTTTCATAATTTGGGTTCCTTTTGAATTTCATCACAAGTGAGAATAACCCATAAGGGAATAGGTCATGATATAGCTTCTAATTGCCCTTTTTCTTGCCATAACAACGCATTAAGCTCACCATTCTCCATACTAGGTTTGAATTCAATTTTGAAGTCATAACTTATAAGCTTCATCAACCAAATCTATTGGGTTGTGGTGGAGATTTTCCACTCACACAAGAACTTAAGGCTTTACTAGTCTGTTTGCACCATGGGGTATTGCATAATTTTATGGAAACCAAGAAATAACTAACTGTTTCTAGGTCTTCTGCTGGAGCATATATCCATGGTTATTGACTTTTTAAAAAGTTGATTGAATTATTGGTTTCCTTTGAGATCTTGGTGTGATGATTCAGCTACCTGTATCTCTTCATTAAGACAATGAGACAACTAAATATAGTAACCAATCTTATTTTTATAAGAAAACAAAACACATTAAGATGAATTGTCACTTTGTGTATGAAAGGTCTTTAGATGAGACAGTTAATTTCCATCACATTCAAACATTAGAACAACCTACTGATCTTGTCACAAAATGTCTTTCTAACCTACAACACCTACACTTGTTATCCCACCTAAGAGTATTTAATTTGTTGACTTCCCCTTGGCTCAATAGAAAGCCAAGTGGGCCCCAACTTATAAGCCAACAAGTCAAGGTTTGCTGCCTCCTCTTTCCTAAGTATGTGAGTTGAAAAAAAGAAAAAAAAAAGAATTGGATGATTAGTATTAGATGTGTGGTGTAGTCCACATGACAGATGGGAGCCCAAGGCCAATGACTTTGTCGTAATTATGTAAATGTGGGGTTTTGGTTCTTATTCTGTGTACCCGCTTATGTTTTATTATCTTATAAGAACATTTACCTTGTAATTAGGAATAGAATTGCTGCCAACGAGCTTTCCACTGTTTGTTTATTCTTTTTTTTTTTTTTCCTTATTGGGTACTTGTTGCCTTCAGTTTCTTCCAAGCGCTTGAATTGTTTTCTACTTCATTTCATATCCTATGAATTATGATGTCAAAGCGATTGCTTGAAAAAAAGAAGAAGAAGAAGCTACGGATCAGTTCATAGAGGCGTTGTTAAAAATTAGGTGCACGAATTGTGTTTCTCTGCTATGCTTAACATTCTCTGGAAAACAGGAGTATTGCAAGGTCTACAATTTGCCAAATCCTGACTGTTTAATTACACAATGAATTATCCAAATAGTTGAAAACCTCGCCGTCACCTTTTCATTTTCTCCCTTCTTCCAGTTGCAACGTTCACCGCCACCTACATATTCTTCTGCTTATTTTCTTTTTTGATCTCCATCTCGGAGTCAAAAAGCTTCTTTCATCTTTGTCTTCTCACACTTCCTCAAGAACCAAAAAAAAAAAAAAAAAACAAATCTTCTTCAACTGCCGAGTAACGACCACTAAATGATAGTGTGTTTGTGTGTAAGGGAGAGAGAAGTAGAGAGAGAGAGAGAGAGAGAGCCCAGTGAGGAAAGAAGTAATGGCCGACGAGGAAAGTTTGTTTGGTTAAGAAAATGTCAAACTTGAGAAGAAACATTGGACAGAAGATGGAGATCGGTGGGGAGAATAGAAAGAAAAAAATACAAGAAAAAAGTGATTAGGAGATAACGAATGATGATGGATAAGAGTGAAGAAGGAAAGAGGTGAAGAGGATAAGATTTTATCAATCAATGATGTGACAATAGGATAAGAAAAAGTTTGTGCGATTGGATGCAACACGGGTCTGTATTTCAGTGAGGCAGAAAACTTTAGGTAAAACCAAACCACCTTTTTGAGTTGGAAATCAGGAAGTTTCATCTTTGTTCTTGGTGTGCACCATTAATTTACCTTTCGAGTCAGAAATCATTGAGAGAGCCATTCTGACAAGTATGCCTACTTCGGCAACGATGCACAAGGAGCGAACGCGGCCAAAAAGGTTTCAGATAGAAATAAGAACACAAAGGAACATAAGTCATTACACGAGCAGTCCATAGGGATGCTTATTGAGTGTAAAAGAGAAATATACGACAACAAGCCAGAAATGAAAAGTCCCTAATTTCTTTTAAAAGGGAATCCAAAGAAAATTAACCACGGCGTGGTGTAATAACGTAGATTTTCCTTTGCTATGCGCTTCGTTAAATACTACCTATATGATTTGATAAGGTTAAGTATCGATACCTTACATGCAAACCTATTTTCCAAGTGTATCTGCAGAACTATGCTTAAGTAAGAAGCTACAGAACAAAGAGGAAAAAACAGATTAACTAATGACCCTATCAAGGAAATATCTGTAGGAAGTAAGGAAAAAGAAGAAAAGAAAAGAAAGAAAGAACCAGTGATCTATCTAGTTAATAGCGTTGAAGATAAACAGTACAGCAGCAACAAAAATAAATATACAAAAATTAACACCTCATACTGGCCACACAAAGAGGCAGGAGATCAGAACCCACATAGATTAAAAGCTGTAGAGATGGAAGGGAAAGGGAAGAACCATCGGAAATCATTGGAATGGGCGGCTTTGGGAAGAATAAGAGATGTAAGTCCAGAACCACCTTCCACTTTCATTCATCCCAAATAGCCCATTCCTACAACTTCCGGTAGCTCCAATCTCCCTTTCCCTCTTCTCAGTTTCATCTTCGATCTTCTTCTCCTTTGCCTCCAATATATTTGACCACAACCATTATTATCTTTGGTAGAAGCAAAAAGATGTTGGCGTACTTATATAGTTGTGCTCCCAAGGAACTAATGCCCACCCACCCACAAAGCAAGTTACTTACATAATAGTCCTTTCATTTTGAACAATTCGTTAGTGTCGCCCATGTGTTTAGCAGTTCTCTATCTTCGACCATCACTGAATATTTCGAGCATAGAACGGAACCACTGCTAATTGGAATTTACAAGGGCGAGGGGCTTCTTCATACTACGGAAAAGAAAGGGACTAAAGGTTGAAGTTAATGAAAGTATAAATAGAAAAGCAAAAGTGGCACAGATGCTGGCTTTAGAAATAAACTTGACCATTGGTGCCAAAAACTTTATAGAAAGTTTCAAGCAGTTTCTTTGGGTGAATAAGACTTTGATAGTGATACATCTAACCACTATTTCATATCTTTTTTTTTTTTAAGTCAAGAACGCATCAGATTTCTTATTTTAGGATATTTCTAGTCTGCAACATAGTGGAGCATATTCCTCTAAACTTTTTTGATGTTTCATGAAAGAACTTGCACCACTCGATTTGAAAAAGAGAACCGAATTCGCCTAAATGCTGAATTGTTGGGTCCTTTTTGGACCATACGAAATATTCTTCCTTTCCAAACTAAGATCATATCTTAACTTTACTTTAATTCCCACTATGTAAGATAGGAGATTTTACAGATGGACAGATCAGTAAATTTCGGCTAAAAGTTTTTATTTTGTTGGGTAAATGGGGGTGAGGGGGAGTTGGGACCTTTTTCCAACCAAAGTTACTATTTGCGATTGTGAAAATAAATTGGCTTTATCTATTGTAACTGTAGTTGCTTGAAAAGCAGATTTCAATAAAACAGAATACAAAAAGGATATGTTTTCTAACAATTTGTTTGGGTTATATTTTCAAGTACTAATAAATATGATTTAAGTATATTACGCGATTTAATTGATAAATAAAGTAATTAAAGAGACAAATTCCAAATTCCACCCACACACACGCACGCACGCGCACATATGTATTTATAGTTTTGATACTCTTTTACTTCTACACGTACATATAAGATAGTTGAAAGAGTACTGCAAATTCGAATGACACTTGAAATTCAAAAAATTTCTTAGAAAACCGAATGAAACTTATTCGGAATTAGGTCCTAGCATTGAGAAAACAAAAACCTAGATAAAATCATTGAATCCATAAAAGTACTAAAAGGGAGATAAAACTGACTATGATTTTTCCTAGAAAGAAAGATAAAGAAAAAAGAGGATAGTATTCCATGGTTTTCTAGAGATTGGAACTAACAAAGATCATCCTTTTCGTTATTTAGATCTAATAGTTGTTCCCAAAGTTGCTTAAATAAGTCGAGCAAACTTTCAAAACATGCATGTGAATGATAGCAAAGAGCCAAAAGAGCTGAAGTGACTTAGTAATAGGTGTGTTTTCTCAAGAAGAGGGAGGATTTTAGATAAAAAGTCTGGAATCAGAACTAAACAGTGCAATCTAGTTGGGTTTGTCCCGGGATCAGAACCAAGAATTTAAAACGTATCTGATAATTGAGTTTAGGCATAAAAGATGATTGCAAAACCAAGGACCAT
This sequence comes from Casuarina equisetifolia, assembly GCA_028551475.1. Classification (NCBI taxonomy): domain Eukaryota; kingdom Viridiplantae; phylum Streptophyta; class Magnoliopsida; order Fagales; family Casuarinaceae; genus Casuarina; species Casuarina equisetifolia. The sequence goes on from CM052361.1 coordinate 6,505,185, forward strand.
TCTAAGTTGCTCATTTAGATGCCAGAACTAATACTTCTACGTCTTTATGGTTTGCTAATAGGCACTGTTGGGTCCTTTAGTTAAAACAGATTTTGTAAAAGGATCATTCCCGACGCGGCGCCAGGAAGGTTGATCTTGTTGACCATTCAATACTGTTGGCTTAAGGAATTTAAGAATAACAATAAAGTCCGTAGAAAACAATCATTTCATAATGCACAACTTTAAAGGCAAGACCCTATACTATGCAAACTTATACTGACAATTGCGGTATTACAATCCCAAAAATACAAAGAATGAAAAAGAATATTCTATAATAAGACTTAAAATATGATCAACACGCCTTGCCTTAGTTGAAGCCTACTCAATTTGAAACCAAATAGGTCCCAAGTTCCAAACAACCAAACCCTTTGTCCTTTGCCTACCTAGAAAGAAAGAAAAGGCTAAATATGTTTATAGAAAATCTAATGAAATTATCTTGGATTGCGGTTGATTGTAATTCTTTTCATTGTTTATGCAAAAACCTATAGTTTGAAACATCCTGAGGTTTATCGCATGATATCTTTGAATCAATATAATCTTATCTCGCTCATGTTGATATCCGAATTAGGATGAAAGTAGTTGCCTTAATCTACATACAAACAGGACGTATTAACTCCTTGAACTTTTGTTTTTTTTTTTTCCCTACAACATGTTACTTATACAAACATAAACCATTTTGCAAAATACTTAACAAGAGTTTTCCCAAGTTCTTATATTATAAGAAGTCACATAAAATGATATTCCTTTATTCATTTATGATAAGAGTTAAGAGCCAACAGCTGCTATGTCACTTTCCTTCATTGAGGGATCTTCTCTCCCATGAGGTGCAACAGCTTGCTTCTCTTTATATTGCTAATCACTGTAAAAATGAACTAGAAGGTTTCACTTTTGAGTCCCACAAAAGAAAGCCTAAAGATGGTTTTGTGCTGAATTAACGGATGAAATATGTGAAAAACTCCTCATTATTAAATCGATGGACTGTGGTTTAGATAGCTTCCGTTTATGTTATGTCATGTTCTCTACGACTTAACATGAAGACTCAATTCCTATTCTCTATGCTGTCATGACACCATGTTGAATGCTACAGAGACTCCAATCCAGGAAAACCCCTAGGGAGTTAGTTTTACAGGACATCTGCCTTATAATGTGGTGGAGAATATAATGAATAGGGGAAGAAACTTTTGTAGGCGTTTAAATTTCCCTTCGAGAAAGCAACAGATTATCTCACCTTAGGAGAATCATAGTCATGTCCAGCACAGGACGCCCATTGGTCAATCATGTATGGCCCAAGCACTTCCAGATTCATTCCCACTGATTCCTAAATTCGAAAACTTGACCGTAAGTTTCTCGTACTAAATGTCCTTCAACGGAAAGGAAGGATGAAATTTGATGATCTTAAAGTGAAATGACGTACCTTTCTTACTCGCGCCAGAATTAATCGTCATAGGATGATGCAGCGATTCAGTAGGGTGAGATTGAATTTGCTCGGAATCATTTCCAGCCCCCACTCCCTGAAAAATTCTCCATCTTAGTAGCAAATATTTTCTTGAGATCCAAACACCGATATGCATATGGCGCTACGAGTATAAAACTTAGTAGAGCAAGAGGGAAAAGAATACCTTATAGTAATGATCATGATCCGAAGGAACGACATTAACCAAGAAATTAAAAAGGTTATCTTGCCCAATGGCCATGGCGATGTCACTGCGCCGTACTGTTCGCCTTTTACCTTCTTCAGTTTGTAGCCATGCACGAAGTGTGAGCTCCTGAACGAAAAGCTCACAAGCTTTGGAGAAAATAACAGGAGTTTCTGCACTGACCATCTAATGACACAAAAAATATCAATAAAATCTCCTTGACATTCTAAAACGCTAAGAAGCAAAAACTCCCTTAGAACCTATTGCAAGCTTGCTAATTACGTTGTCCTTTTCCCTTTGAAATTGGTGGTTAAGTCTTGCCAATCAGTTCAGAAATATAATAATGATTTCCACTCCCCATAGCTAAGTTGAAAACTAAAGTCCTTCTATTCAGGAATACAGAATAGAAGGACACAACCACAGCCATGGCTAAGTTGTTTAACGGTTGACCAAAACTTAATCAAAACTCAATCATGGCTTGGTCATTGTTTTTTCTTTTTCTTCTGACTTTTCCTTTTGTTTTAAATTTTTTTATATGGAAGATCATAAGTGTATTCTAATACGATTTATGTTCCCTATATTACTGTGAAAAAAGAATTATTTTAATTTAAAATTTCCCACGCAGCCGTCTTGATTCTATTAAGTTGAAAACTAAAGTCTAACATTTAAAAGTGAGAAAGCGTCAGAAGATCATAACAATTTTTTTTATTTACTGTTTCTTTTTGGCATAAATGAAGTTTTAGAATTAGTTCTCATACAAGGATAACAGTTGTAATGTGATGATAATTCCTCTATGCAATCTCTATGGAAGCTCATCACAATCAAGGTCCATGGTTTATGATATTAGAAACTTAAATCCTACACTCCAGAAGATGCCAAGCAATGTCTCCACAGATTATATACCCTTCTATCAAAATTAAACTAACTAACTTTATTGAAGGTTGAAATCCTTTATCTGATCAACAAGTATTTAAAAAGGTACAAGTATATATATATTAAAAACAACTTTTTTTTTAATTATTTCAAAGATCTGGTGTATCTTTTTTTTTTCCCTTAAATATTTGTACTTTTTCGGCCAAATAAATATTACTAGTAGCATAATTTTTCTATTAGAATCCTTTATAATTTTATTACTTAGTTGCATGTTAATCGGAAAATTTCTATAAAGAAGACAAATGCAAACTCATTTATTCAAGATAGTCAGGGCTTGAGTTCAACTTATTCTACAGAGGTGAGTCTCACATCTACCCTATTTGTAATGGCTATCAAAATTGTAGGGAGTCCTAATAAGGATTATGCTTATATGCAACTTATATTATCCCCTACTTGGTAGTTTAATTGGAGCTATTGGAGGATCCCAACTTATATAGTTATGGTTCGAGACACTAACCCTCTCCCCATCCACCTAAAAAGAAAATAAAAACAAAAAAAAAAACAAAAACTTATGTTAGAGAACATAAATTCATAAGTTCTTATTTCCAGTTTTATGAAGTTTTAACAATTTTCTTAATTGATTTCCAGTACTGTAATTATTTATCAGACGAAGTTGAAAGCAGTGATTAAGAATGTTTTACAAGCTTAATACGGACTAGAGGATAATTGTCAACAGTAAACCACAAAAAAGAAAAGGAAAGAAAAATAATAGATGACAAACCTTGACTTCTCCATCAGCTTTCATTATCCTTTTGATCCTCGCGAGAGGTAGTTGATTGTTGCTCTTAAACACTAGAACGTATAAAATAAAATAAAATAAAATCCATTATATACATAACCACTGATTAATGGGAATTTACAGTGATAAATTTGTGTGCTCTTGCTGCTCAATTACACGCCTCAACGCTCCAGTAAACAAGAATCATGTTTAGCGCCACATCAAGGGAGAATAATTACGATATTCCACTAATAAATCAGGAGAACTTTCAATAGAAAAGGAATTTGCTGGCTATCTATCGATAATTTTAATGGGGAAAGAACCTGAAGTGTGGTAAATCTCCATCAGCTGTTGATTCCAAAATAACTCTAAATTCTTACTTCGTTCTTGCGCAAGCAGAGCATCCGCTTCATCATACTTTGACCAAAGAGAGAGAGAGAGAACAACCGATGAGAGCCTAAGATTGTAGAAAGCTGTTCATAAAACGGGATATCAAAGCACAAAATTAGGTGATAGAACCTCACCTTGTTTGCTTGTTGTTGATTAGGTAACTCGAAAGACTCCATAGACATGGAATTGAGCTCTTGCGGAGACGGGCATGCGGAGAATGGAAAATCCATCGGCTTGTTCAAATCCATTTCCAAGCCTCTCTACCTCTACAACCACAATTCTCATGCCAAGGGGACAGTCATTAAATAGATATGCATAGCATGCAAAAGGCGGGATTGCTTTACCTTTTCATTATTTTGTCAGGAAGTGGGGACTGGCCGGAAGTGGCATAAAAGAATCAGCGATTAATAAGTTCGGGCCCAGGGGATGCGTTTTAGCATAAAGTTACAGGTAATTATTATGTTGTCTAATTGAGATGCAAAACCCAATTGTTTAAGATCATAACAAATTTTGTTGCCTCCTCTATGATTTTGTTTCCACCGGCGCGAGTATTAATTTATTGGGGTTTATGGTTTGCAACAGAACTTGAACCTGATCACCATGATGATGGCATATCCGTACTTCTTGATTAAGGATGGAGAGTGTCATTGTCATAGCCTTGTCCAGGAGGATTACAGAAGATGCCTTTTTACAGCGAATAAATAGAGACTTCAATGTTGCCATAAATGGTAAGTTGTTTCGAAGTCATAGATGCACAGAGGATCTGTTTCTTTCAAGTTTGTAAATTATGCGGATACTGACAGCTTGAGTTGATAGTCTTTATGACTGAACTTGAAATTGTAAATTACTTCAAAACTTAATGAAGCCGGTCATATCCTTTATCATATACGTAGTTTGATATATAATCAGCTACTTTACTACATAATTGAACTGACTTCGAGTAACAAATTAATTAAACATCGTCTCCAATCTATCAATGATATCGATTAAAGACCTCATATCAGAAGCTAAGATCACAATTTTCAGAAAGGTATCCCAAACCAAATCATTTAGCAATGGGAGGGAAGAGATCAGAGGCCGTAACAGCAGAACATCGTTGGGTGCTACACACTACCAAAGGAACCTATGACCATAAACCAACTGAAGCAATCTCCTAATAGCACTCCGGCACTGACAATGGTAACAAAGATCATTTGCACCACGCTAGCTAGTTTAGATGATTCATCTCGTTTAAATGCTTGACAGCAGAATGCTTTGAGATAGAATCTTAGCAGCAGACTAGATTTAAAAGGGGGTAAATAGTGAGCATCCCTTTTCACCTTTGGTGAAAATAAAAATAACGGAATTCAACATTCAATGCAGAAAAAGAAAACGACAACTGGAGCTCAAGGTTAATCTCAAAAAGTAAGAAGCAGCAACAGATCTGTGTACACAAAACCATATCCACACGTTTACCTGCAGGCGGTGGAGAGAGTGTAAGAGAGACAAATGGATTAGGAGTTCCTTCATTTGAAAGATTCGTACCAACCGGTAACAAAAATCATCATTACAAACTTGAGTTTTGCCTGTTTGGCTAGTCAAAATGCCCGCCAGCTTCTTTGCGTATGCGTCAATACTGCATGCTCCATTCAAAGATTGTCTACAAGGAGCAATGCACCTCAAGACCAACAACCAATCTAGCAAATCATCCGTTCTGCCCACCAACCGTTTCTCCTCAGCAATTTCCAACGTTTAACCCACTACATCACTTTTCCGCTGTGGTCTTATTTTATCACATATCAACTGTATTACTATTATTATTTGTGTACGGTATTACTTTTATTATTTTGCTCTTATTAGCACTAAGACGGGAATTATGTACATAGCCACCGAAGCATCACTTAGGGCAATCCCAATCCATCAGAATCAACGCGGGCTCAAAAGCAGCCTTTCTTGCTCTGTAAGAGAGTGGCGGAAGTGGCACCTGTGGCCGTAGGGACACGTGGCGCCAGCTAGGACCATCCGGCATACCTCGGTCTTATAGCGTGGGTGCCTGATCACTGGACGGAGCTCGGTGATGCCGTGGGCGAACTGGCAGTGATCCCCGTATGGACACGCACCGGTCTCCTGCCACTTGTTACACAGCTCCGTCTTGAACATCCCTTGGTTGTACACCTCCAACTCCAACGCCTCTTGATCCTCCTCCTTCTTCCCAGGCACATAAACCTTTTGCTGCAACCGTGGCACACATTATAAAAACTTCCAGACAATAAAATAAATGGTGATTACAGAATGGAGAGCAAACGAAAGAATTCGCTTGCGTGCTCTTGGAAGTTGGTTAAGAAAGATTGTTCGAACTCGCTCACCGATCCGGAGGCGTGTTGACTCGGGCCACGTGGCCTAGCGTATGAGAGACCTGGACTTTGAGCGCCATTGCTTGTGGCAGCAGGGAGATTATGTGCCTTGGAGAAGCCACTGGAGCGAACGGAGATGCTCTTCGGGAGGGAGAAACGGTCGGAGCCCAGGCGATCAAAGCGGCTACTGCTGGTGGTCGTAGCGGTGGTGATGGGAGTGCGTTCGTCGTTGGTGGAGAGGCGGCTAAAGAGTTGGTTCAAGGAGCGGTCAGAATAGGCGGAGGAGGAGCGGAGACGGTTGTGGAAGGAGGCCTGGGAAGACAGTAGCCTGAGGAGCTCGGCGTTAGCGATGCGGAGCTCCGCGTTCTCTTGGCGGAGGGCGTCGGCCTCAGTAATTAGGTCGAGGAGGTGAGCACGGCAGATGTCATACTGACTGTTGAGTTCTTGGTAATGGAGGATGAGGCGGGCCTGGTTGAGGCGCTGCTGGGTGGCGATGGCGTCAGCTTTGAGGTCATCGATGATGGAGGAGGAGGAGCACGTGGAGGGGCTGAGGGAGAGGGTGGATGACTTTGGCTGGAATATGGAGTGATACATTGACGCAAAGTCGGTACCGAAGCTTTGGTTATCGGGAAGATGATCGGGGAGAGCAGTTTCATGAGATGGAGATGATGCAGGGGGTGGTGGAGCACCGCTGTTAGATGTGATCTGTGAGGAGGTTGCGGCGGTGCTGTTGGTGCTGGTGTTGGAAGGGGGAGACGCGTCCTTCTCCATGTGAGGCTGCATTTTTCGAGAAGCAAACAGGAAAGTCTCAGAAAAAGAAAAAGAGAGATAAAATAACAGAAACAAGTTCTACATAATCAGTCGCACAAAGTTTCCTCTGGCTCTGGTTTGCATCTCCTAGAATAGAATGGCTTAGGATCAAGTCGAGTTTAGGAGATTCTTTTAAAGAGAATCCACACAGGAAAAATCCATTTGTTTCTAGACGAAGATCGAATTATTCCAACAGCATCGTCCACAATAAAATGTAATCAGCCATACTTCTTCATGAGCAAATCAAAATCGTGTAGTCTATACTCATAAATTTGAGAATGTAAAAATCAAGCACAGAAATCAAATCAAACAAAACCAAGCCAGGACTTGTTAATTATCTAGAACTGACTAATCAGAAACACAATAAGCACCTAGCAGCAGGCAATTCGCGACTCGCAAGAGAGCGATCTGGAAAGCGAGTGTTCAAGTCTAAAATCATAAAACCTCGACAGAAGAAAATTAAACTTATACACCACCATTAACATTCACACTTACATTCGTAGTAAAAGATGAGGAAGAAGAGCAGAAAACCATGTGAGATTGGAGAGAGACTCTAACCTGAACCACCGCAGAACCTCCGCCAAAGAGCTTTAGAGAGAAGCAAAGCCAATCACGAAATGGTACTTATGCGGAATTGGGCGGGAGTGATAATGTGGAGTTATATCTCGACTCACAGGACATGTAGAAATGAGTGAATCAGGTCCGTGACTCTCGCTCATTCTATCAAATTAAACACGCGGCATAATCCCATTGGTTTCCATGACAAAGCGTAGCTGTGCTACAACCCGTCTGATATTCTCTCACAAGAAGTTAGTGCGGTTCGTACAGCCCAGGCCGTTGTAGAGAGAGAATAGGAACAGGGAACAGCTGGTGCGAAGCTTAAAGCTTGAGAGAGAGGAATATATATGAGTCCCGTTAAGAGTCGAGAAACAGAGTTCGTTGGGTTGAAGGAAATGGTGGCGTGGCATGGAAGTAAATGAGGTTGTGGTGGTGGTGGTGGTGGTGGTGGGGGTCTCTTTTGGAGGTTTCGTTTTCCTTGTCATGAGGTGGCCGAGGACTCGCTTTTCTGGAAGTTATAACATTAAACCTTATAATAATAATTGTTAATGTAGCATGGCGCTTGCTTCTTTATTACATCTTTAACTAACTCTATGGCCCTCGTCTGGTGTCGCCATCTTAATCTAACTCTAATTGGTGATATGTTCCTTGTTATGCAACCAACAACCACTTTGTAAAGAACAGGGTCGTTGCCTTCGTCACTGCTAGTTGCTGGTGCTGAATGCTAATCAATTGGTCAAGACTTTTCTACGCAAGGCAACAACAGATCAGAATGAGCAACGAAATCAAGGACAAGCTCAAGTTGCCGTCTCTTGGCTGTGAATTTCTACACAACCAGGCTTCCTCTTTACCAACCCAGGTGTGGGCATTCATCTCAATGACCATATTCCTTGTCAAGCAAACCTGTCTACCAAACTCTTCTTCCGCTGTCATGAAATATTGGACTAATGGAATGTCTGACCGAGAGCTGAATTTAACCTTGGAACCGAAAGGTCGGAGTATTTTTCATGTCAAATATATTACGCTTGTACCAGTGAGGACCCAAATGGGAAATCCAAGCAGTGATCCTTCTCCTTTCAGGAGTAGCAGAAGTGGTCCTCAGTCTTATAAATCGGGTTCGTTTGGAACATGATTATGCTTGTTTACCGAAAAAAAAAAAGAGAGATTATTAATCGTATTTGAATTTGGTGCAGAAGCCTCTAGCCTACTAAATTATTCCTCAAAATAAGAATAGTCTATTTCTAGGCTTGATTGCCTAGCTCAGTAGTCTCTGGAATGAGCTTTCTTTGAGGTTGGATGATACAAATTTACTGAGCTTTTTGGACCAATCGGTTGACCCGGCCCAGTCAGAAATTTGACACCTAACTTTTTGAGCTGAGCTTTCACTGAACCCAACTTAGATAGGCACAATTGACTTTCAAATGTTAGAATTTAAAAAAGAAAAAAAATCCATTTTTTGATATTATTAAAAAATATCAAAAAATGATAAAAAAAAATTCAAACCATGTACACAAGGTTCTTATATAACTTTGTTAAATGCCTACATCCTACATTGTTAAGATATTAGTTTATTATTCTCTTCTCTTATATATTGAATTTAAGGGAAAAAGTAAGCATGGTATTACAGCATAAGTTTCAAAGTAAGGCATTTCTTTGATATGAATTTAGATGAATTCTCAAAACAAGAAGCAATGTTAAGATCTTGTGTACATCTTACACTGCCATGATATTAGATTGCTCTATTCCTTATATACTGAAATATTCTCATCTATTATAGAATTTTTTGAAGAAAAAAAAAAGAGCATTGTAATATATAGTCTTACTTGATTCAATTATACGGCAACAAGTAGAATCTACTTCATTGCAAAATGAAGTTTCTGAAAAAACAAAAACTCGTTAATTTACCTGCGATGGGTTATGGGTTTAGGTTAGGGTTATTGCATTAACAATCGCAGGTAAATTAACGAGTTTTTGGTTAATGCAATAACCCTAACCTAATGTGACCTTTTGCTGGAACCACAGCCAAGTGCACAAGAACGAGATGTTAACACTTTGAACTTGTTAGAATAAAAAATATAATCCTTGAATGATATTTAAATCTAAAACATATTTATTTAATTCTTGAACTAATTTTTAAGTTTGATATTTTGAATTTCTGACATGGTATTAAAATTTAAATTAATCCATTGTAATTTTTATTCAATTTTAAACCTTTAAAATATACTTAACATAAAAAGAACACTCATTCAATTCCTGTTCAATCTTTAGTTTAGAATATGTTTAATCTATGAAAAAGTATTAAAGACAAGAATCTATATAGTTTTTTAAAGATATTTATATATAAAAAATATGTTTTTAACTTTTAAGTTAACTTTTAGGTTAAGTCTTTAATTTTTTTAATATTTTACCCTGTGTGATCTCAAAGCTAATAACACTTGGATGTGCAGGGACAACACGAGGAGATGGCAAAAATACCGGCTATTCGATTAAGTGATTCAAATTTTGTAAGCGTACAGAATAGTGCGTTAAAAAATAACTTAAACGCATACTACTGATAACAGATATTTATGACCTACAAACTGGCTGATCAGTACGCTACCTTCTTAAAAAATTCTTTGGTCTGACCTGCTCTCCTTCTCCATGATTTTCCTCTCTGAGCTTCTTTTACTTTCAGATGGTCTCGGCTTTCTTTCCCAAGTAACCTACCAAAAGAAGAAGTCTACTGTCTTGTGTTTCTGATTGCTTACTAGTGTGCTGAGAAGGTTCATCCAATGTCACAAAAAACTGCTGCTCATCAGCCTACAACACAGTAACTCCATTACGTGTAACAACAATGCCAAACGCTTCAAATGGCAGATTGTAGAGTCTGATAAACTTTGAGGACTACTTTATGCAGCGATTGTGGAACTGGGAAGAGACTTTGCTCAATTTTTTCCCGCAGTCCAAGCTCCATCTTTTGCTGGTGAAAGACAGAGCCATTTGTAAATTTTGAATTAGAACATATTGAGGAAGGACTGACTCTGATATTATCTCGAAGGCCCATGTCCATTTTTTTCTCAAAAGACCTTATTACAAGTTCCTTCTTTAACGTGGGACTTTATTATCCAATAATCTTATGCAGGAGGGGAGAATGTGAATGTATATTTCAACTTAGGCCTTCCTACTATGTAAGTTTCATCATATATTAATCACCATTCTTCTCAAACTAAATATTTAGCGTACTAACATTTATCATTCTCGTATTACGCCTAATTGAACTGTTTTTCAAAAGTAATAATTGTTGGCATATCGGAATCCTCACTACCTCCTTTAAAAATAATAGTCAATATTTAAGTAAAATTTCAAATATAGATTCTTTCCTCGTTATGCACGGCCTAAATATGGATGTACGCCAAATAGTCAATAAGTGCGGAATAATATAGAACCAAAAAATACAAAAGGAAAGAACCTTTCCAACGCATTGAATAAAGCAGAACATTGACAACAAACATGATTTGCTTTCCATTGAAGGCAATTTTAATTTATAAGGAGCTGATTTTCTTTGCACGGCACGGTATCCACCTTATGATTGCCAATTTCCACGCTGAAAGTACATTGTCTCCTGATAAAACTGGTGGTATTTGTTTTCCACGAAATTTATCATTGAAAAAACAACCATCATCTCTCTTGAAAACACAATGTTTCTTACCTCAAGGTTAAAGACTTGAAATGTTGACTAATTCTCCGTGCCCCTAGTCTCTGACTATTTTGGATTTCCTTATCTTTTTTTCGTTTCTATATTTTTTTCAGTTAGGTGAAATGTCAAAATCACGACCTCTTGGCAAAAAAGGGCCTCAGCCCCTAGTAAATCTACTAAACTACAAATGAATTGACCTCATTCCTTTTATCGTGTTGTTTTTGTTTGGGACAGATTAACTTGGCCAATGTTATCACTTTTACCAAAAAAAAACAAAAAATCTCTGAACCAAGCTAAAGCTGAAAATGCCCTGCGACCTTGGGGCCTAAGCCGGGTCCAACCTGATCAGAGTCACTGTTCATAAACTAGCAGGGGGCAAAGCCGGTTGCCTCCATTTCAGGTAACACTTACTGGTTAAATCCCTTTCAGTTCTTGAAGAGGACGCAGGCACTCGATGACTTTGCAATTTAGTGCTATTCCTCTCGCGTATGAACAAGATATGGATCTTGTCTAAACGGTGAAAATTTTAGGGTTAAGCATCATTCCCTTAGTTTCCAAAAAGATGGAGGGAAAAAAAAAAAACAAAGGAGAAAGAAATGGGGGGTGGAAAATGGTCTAAATTCATTCTTATCACTAAAGAATTGTCATATTCTTGAGTTTGGATTGAATCACACAAAGGAAGGTAACTTTGATATCATATTAAAGGTTTAGGTTTAACTCTCCTTAAAAAATTTCATTCAAGAGTGAAAATTATCTAAATTTATAAAATATATTAAAAGTATTTTTATTTTTGATGTAAGACTATGTTGTCCAATAAAATATATAGACATGAAAGTTTTCATATTGATGAGTGGATTTTGAATTTTAGCTTTTTTGTGCTTACAAAACTTTGACCTATGAACAAAGTGCCATTGAATAAAAGCTTATTAAAGGTTAAGCTTCCTCTAAAATGCTTAAGATTTACATTACAAATATTTATAAGAGGGAAAAAAAAAGAACATGCTGGTTTTACCAACTATTCAAGGGATAAATGCAAGACCCAAAAGCTCATTATAGAATAGAAAGAGAGAGACAAAGAGGAAAAAAAAAGATTGAAAAAATGATGTGACGATCATAGCTTCTTTACATAGAAGTTAATTCTTGAGAAGCTAAAGACTTATAGATCTCAATAATTTAGTCATTTCAAGAATTGATAAAACTATTTGCATTCTTCATGAAGTTTTTAGCTGTCAATTTTAGACATTTTTGGGCAAATCCAGGGCCATCAATGTTGTGTATTCATCCTATAATGCTCTTAATCGATGAAAAAAGGAAGCAATCAATCCACTCAATTACTTTATGTACCTTAATTCATTTAGTAGGTCATAGATCTAGGTCGGGTTGACCTAGCATAACAAGTATAAAGCTCCTTCTAGAGATCAACGAAATTGACCATATAAATTAGGCCCTCGTGGAGTTGTGCAAATAGTGAGTTGATGATCCAAGAAAGACAAATTGCATTACAATGGTCCCAAGTAGGCAAATAAGGCAATTTTTTGGTGAAAGCAAGGTATTTACCATCCATAAATACTAGCTTATTTTTGGAGAGAATGACGAGTTTCATAGCACCAGATAGCATAAGTATTGGAGCTATTAAGTTTAAAACCAACCAAAGGAGTTCCATTGGTGTCATCGGATAATAGATATAAAGGATCGTTCAGGTTTGTGGTGATTGGAATTAGGAAAACATAACTTTTATGATGATCTAATTTAGAACCATTTTTCTTGGTGAATTTTCTAGCCTTGAGGAGTAATATATGGAGTAACCACTGATTGGAGAGGATCTAACTCATCAATCATGACAAAACTAGAAAATTCTCCAAGCTACTTATACTAAGAAATATCCAAGAAAATCAATTGTTTGATAGAGTATCCAAACCATAATGACAAACCAAAAGATAGTCATAAAGTGTGGAAGCAAAAAGGAAATGAGAAAATACCAATGTTTGTGTCAAAGAGAGAGAGAGAAAAAAAAAACAGATTCTTTTAATGTATAAACTAAAAACTCCAATGGCTTTTACTACTATAACCTTCTTGACCACTATTTTTTCTTTTTGTTGGGCACTTCACTTTGAAATGAGAAATTGCACTGATAGTGATATTAGATATTAAAAAAAGTATTAAATAAAAACAAAAAGGAGTAAATCTAAATGGATAAAAAATCATGGGTTCCATTATTTTTCTATGGTTACTTTTAAAACGGCAAGGTCCCCTCTATACACATGAGCCCTTTCTTTCTTCTTTCATTTAACCAATGTTATTGTTAACTTATACAATTCACACTCTTTGGTTCTACCATGAATTATCTAGTAATCAGCCTTTCACAATGAGATCTGCCGACTTACGAAACAGGAGATAAATACAATCAATCAATAAAAGCAAGAAAGCCGTCACCAAGAAATCCCGTCGGCAAAAGCAAGGGATAACACCAATTGGCAAAAGCAAGAAAGCCCGTCACCAAGAAATCCCGTTGGCAAAAGCACTAAGGTGCAACCAAAACTCGTGAACTTTGTTTGAGAAAAGGAAAAAAGTTCAGTCCAACTAAAAGCAAAGAATTGCAAAGAATTCCTTTGTTTGGTTGACAAAGGTCCGGCTAAAAAGCTAAACCTTCTTGAGAAAGAAAAAGAGACTAGAATAAGAAAACCAATCTTAAAAAAAAAAAAAAACCACGAGATTGTTAGGCTTTTGATATTATGAAAAGACTGTAAAAACATTCTCCTATTTTCATTAATGGGAATAAATTTTTTAATTAAACTCATACAAGAGAAAAATGACTTACATTGTTACAAAAATCAAAACCTTACATTTATAAAATGAAAGACCTAATCTATTTAAGAAAAATAACATATATACAATAACTATAATATATTAAGTCTTATTCTAAGGCCCAATATGGTAACATGGTAGGTGTGATTCCTATCTTCAACAATTAAGCATCATTTCCTTGGTTTCCAAAAAGATGGAGAGAAAAAAGAGAGAGAGAGAGAGAGATGGAGGTGGAAAAATGGCCTAAATTCATTCTTATCAACCAAGAACTGGATATTCTTGAGTTTGAGTTGAATCATGCATAAGAAGATAGCTTCAATATCTTATTAAAGGTCTAGTTTTAACTCTCTTTAAAAAACTTCATTTAAGGGTGAAAACTATCCAAATTTATAAAATATATTACAAATATTTTTATTTTTGATGTAAAATTTTGTCATCTAATAGAATATATAGATTTGAAAGTTTTCATATTGATGAGTGGATTTTGAATCTCAGCTTTTTTGTGCTTACAAAATTTCGTCATATGAACAAAGTGCCACTGAAAAAAAGCTTCTTAGAGGTTAAGCTTCCTCCAAAATGCTTAAGATTTACATTACAAATATTTATAAGAAAAAAAAAGAACACGCCGGTTTTACCAACAATTCAAGGGATGCAGGCAAGGCCCAAGAGCTTCTTACAGAAAAGAGAGAGAGAGGCAAAAAAAAAAAAAAAAAGAACTGAAAAAATGATGTGACAATCATAGCTCCTCTACATGGGAGTTAACTCCCGAGAAGCCAAGGACTTATAAATCTCGATAATCAGCCTATTCTCAATTTCTTCAAATGAATACTTGAGGGGAACTTGCCGAGACTTAGGAATGCGTTTTCCACCGAAAACGTTGTTGGTATTCAAGTACCCCACGTTGCCAGCCAAGCTAAGCATGGCGTTCATGTAAGCATTCTTCATCTTGGTCCAGAGCTTCAAAGGCGAAATAATCTTCAACCGCAGCTTTGGAGCTGCTCTGATCCTCCAAACTTTACGAGACCCGTCTCCGAACCTCGTTACCTTTACGATCTTTCGAACTGGTTTTGAACCATGGAGTCGTTCGTATCGTCGCTTCCGCCAGTATCTCCTCAGGCTCCTTTGTACTTTGGGAATTAACTCCATCAAATGGAGAGATAGACAGACACAGAAAAGCTTGAATGAAGATAAGGGCTGAGGGGGCTCTTTTCTAAGAAAGGGAAGATACAGGAAGTGTTGTGTGTGAATAACGATGTGACTTCAATTTATAGGAGAATGCAAACATCGATGCAAGTTGCAATTCAATAGATCACGCTTTTTTTTAATCAAGTATGAAAATTCGGAGCCAGGTCAACAAAGCCGGTTTGACGAGTAGTTGCCTTTTGGGACGAGTGCTTCATTAAGAGAAACTTGACAGGAAATTTCCCAGAATCCCTTTTTGAGCCGTAAATAAAAAGAAAAATAAAAAATATTGACCAAGAATTAGTGTTTTTTTCTAATAAAAATATCACCAGAACAAACAAAAAATAAAGTTAATCATTAATCCAATATGGTAATAATATACTTGAGATGACGGCTTCAACAATGACTTATCAACCAAATGTTTGACCACATAGCGGCACAAAGTCCAAATGTTTAACATCAGATTGTTAGGTGGGGATTCTTCAAATCCTTTGCAAGGTGGCTGATTCTGAAATGTACCCTTTCTAGCCTATTAAATTGTCAATAAAAACCATCTTTTCCTTGACTTATGTGACCTTACAATGGCGAGAAGCGTGTTCTGCATTTGTTCTGCGGGCTTGTGGTGAACTCCAGAAGGTCAAGGGGATTGCCGCTTCGCTTAAAAGAGGGGCGATAACCAATTAGTCTATGCCACCGGATCCTTCTTCCTCTGACCTACCTGTTGAGGGCCCTGACTTTCACGTTCGAGAAGAGGTCCCCGACGTTGGTTTTCAAAACCTCCTTCGCTTTCCTTACAAGTAGATGTACGTGAAAGTCGTTGAAAATGTCGACCTTCTGCTTGAAAGCCCCACCGTCGATCTGGCTAGTGATTTTTCCTTTTTGGCAGCGGAAAGATTTTCGTTGAAGTAATAATGATCATTTGAATTTGAGTGCACATCAGTCTTACACTCAATTAAGATCTTAGAAGAAAAGTTTACATAAAAGAAAGACTTTTTAATTCATAAATTAAACTTTCTGACCTTTTGATGGGATATCAAAACTCGGGTTCAGTATATTCATTGTAGTTTTCCATGTGTAACGTGAGGTCTTACATAAAAGATTAAGATTAACTAAAGTAAAATTTAGATGAAATGACCCTCTAATTTCTAGCTACTTTGTATTAGACTTTGGACTTATAAAAAATTTCTCCGTTTCCAACTTCAGGACCATGTGACATTGACCGCTCAAGGCTTAGTGACATGAAAGATTTACAGTAAAAGAGGTTGGAAACGACGTCTTGAGACAGTCATAAAGATTACTACTGCGAATATATGCTTGAATACAAGTTGGGTGCTAAGAGCCAAGAAGTGGGAGGTCACGCAACACGTTTGCACGACGGTAACGGATAAGGATTCATTCAAACAATTGGGCAACATACACTTTCCTATCATCTTTGCCCACTGTTTGACTCGCACCATGAGACCAAGCCCCAAATACATGGATACTGATTCTGACTCCTTGTGGAAGTGGAAGGGAAGCATCAGCCACAGGCAAAAGAATGAGAAGAAGCAGTTCCCGGTGGCCAAATTTCTCCAGAACGACCGCAAGGATGAGGAAGTAGTGTTGGGGCCCGGAGTCGGTGCCGGAGTTGGATGTGGTGTGGGAATGGGCTTTGGGTTGGTTGGCGGGATGGGTTACGGTGGCTGGCCGTGGAACCACCTGCAGCTGGTTTTTGGGGTTGGAATAGGTTGCGGCGTTGGTGTGGGGTTTGGATACGGCCAAGGCATAGGATATGGTTCTAGTTTGGATACCTTAAAATCACATCTGTCTTAGCAGAATTCTCCACAAGGGATTTGTAATTGAGATATGAAGAGCAATTTATCGTCTACCAGTTCAATTTTCTTTCTTTAGCTTCCATGGGTGTTGAAATTATTGTTCTGGTTAATTAATCCCAGCAATGTCGTAGATGGTTAATTTTCCCTTTCTTTTTTCGGTTTCGCCAAGTGATGGTTTATCTTTGTCTACATCGTTTATTAATAAACAGAATGTTGAATTCAAAACCTAAGAACAAAACAACTAAAATCTTCTGTAGACTCACCTTAAAGAACATTATAATCTCACGGTCTGCTCAAGTACCAGGTCTACGAATTCATTTGGGCAAGTCTAATACTGTCCACGCCTTTTCCTAGAAGCTTAGGATCGACAGGTTGCAAACACCAAGACTATTTCAGTATTATATTTAGGCTTCTTTTTGGACTGTTTATGAATCAAAAGATTGACTAACTAAATGCTAAAAACGTGTCTCAAAATACCAGCCGTTGGTCAATATGAACAGGAACGCCGAACACATAATTAGAAATCTTCTTTGACATAGTCTTAAATCTTTTTTGGGTAGTATATGAAAAGTGGGTTTATCCCAGTCAAGTAAGGGATACTAGCGACTCTTCTACCATTTCTCTGGATACATGTTTGAAAGAAAAGTAAGTCAAAGAAAGAGAAATTGTAAGCATATTTTTCTTATTTAGCCCCTCCATATTTCATCTAAAAATACAAAAAAGAGACAAATACTGTCCTGACTTTTTTGTGATAATGAAGAGGATATTCAACACCAAAGTGATTTGTGGGAAGAAGATCGGAGTCACAAACATTAGAAGCATATCAAGTTAAGAGACTGAAGTCAGAAATAACTGAGAAACCAAACTAGCCTTGAAGATCCAAAGCAAGAACGTCCTTGTACTTCACATCAAATGCCTGTTCTTCACATCACGCTCGTAGATATCATATAAATCATTTGCCTGGAAGCCATGCATATGAGCAGAAATATCCGATACTGTCGGGCACTGCATAAGTTGTGGCGTGAACTGTCTGGTGAGGCCATAGTAGTTCAACGGAGCATTAGAATGGCTTAAGATTGTATTCGAAGGGAACCCAGACAGCATATTATAATCAGCCGGATTCATAGAGGGGGCATGATTATTGCTGGTCGACACGCTGCTGAATTTAGTCAAATCTTCACCATACAGCAGTTGCATGAAAGAATTGTCCATCAGAGTAGGATCGAACGGAAGCATTTGTGGTACCTGATCAGTTTGGGATTGAGAGAACCACTGAGTATCAAATGGCTCCAGGGGATAGTCAAAAAGTTGGTCTTGGCACAAGGCCTGCATGCTGCTAAATTGGTTTTCGATTAATTCAGGCTGAGGACCAAGGCCTGCTGCAACCATCGTCTGTGGTTTTCCGATCATTGCTTCTTCCAGCATTTGCTGATTTCCTTTAATCTTGTTAATTCTTATCCCCGCAGCTTCAACTTTGGCGTCCAGAACATCAAGAAGCGTCCTTAGTTGATCCTCAGCTAACATTTCAATACGGTCATCCCATGTTGGGTACTTGGCCTCGAATATCTGCTTCTGCAACCTTGAAGTCTGATCATTGGCCTTCTTCTTCCTATCTATGAAGAAATCCAACAAATCGGAACATACCCTACTAGGTTTAAGCACTGTATCAGTCCTATACCGCTTAATGACGCGCTCGACTTCTTCACGTTCTGGCGGCCAAGTGAAAAGCTTGAGTGGCCGGCCATTTATATTAGGTCCATAGATGATCACGCAGGTATCAACGGCACAAAGGATGGAGAACTCCTCTGCCTTCTTCAGCAGACCATTCTTTCTCTTTTTAAAAGTCAACTCACGACATTTCTCCTTCTTTATGAGCTCCATGGTAAGCTTTCCACGACCCATTTTCTGAAATAAGAAAACATATTTAGTCAGCTTTGACAAAAAAATATGATAAAATGCTCCAGTATTTGATTCCATGGCAGCATTCCTGCTCCATCTCAGAAGCCTCAACACCGTGGCAAACAAATTCAGAGAAGAACACGCAAGGTTCTCACAAACACCAACCCCACCACTGCACCTCTTTTTCTTCCTCTTCCCTGTCGGCGCACAACACAAACACCTTCCATACTCCTCATATCATCCATACAGTTCAAATACACGGATGAGTATAGTAGATGCAAGTCTTATTCATATCGCAGGCCAAGACAAGAGATCAACAGCCTTTACAAAGTCCTAAAGCAAAACGCTTTTAACCCCTTGGAGCGACTTAACTCTAACTAAAGGGAACGGAAGCTGATGCAATGAAAATTGATGGCAAACAGAATGAAAAGTATAGGCTGTACGACATAGAAAAGAGAATAATAAAAGAAGAATGTACCTTAACTTCAATGGCTTCTCACTGCTCTTTCTGATACGTAACCGATGCAGAAACAATAATGGAGTTCTCCACGAACTTCATATATAAAAAGATGAATCAGCTCTCAGGCTAAATTGAAATCATGAATCTTTATTGTCTGAGATCTTCTGTAATAATAGCAAATCTTAAAGATTCACCATTTCGTTGATACGTCCAATTCCGGAGCCGCTTACGTAAGATCTCGTCCATAAGATTATCGTAAAATAATTCTCCCAATCTTATCGTATGGTTTCTCTACTCTAGTAGAATATACAAAAAATCAATAGCTTCAAAATAAATATGTTTAATGGACTATAATCACACGTAAATAAACCGTAGGGCATAGTTTAGATCTATTTATGGAAGTTCAAGCAAGGACACTGATTTCAATCGTCTAATTGCACCTCCACTTTGCTGCATCAATGTCTTCGAGTGATTAAAGCACAAATTTTAATCGTCATTAATGTCGTATCATTGACTGCGGCCTTCCAGTGGATTGCATGTCACCGTCAACTTGATGGTGGTTCTCCAAAGAAACAAGCCACCAAGCACCACCAACAACGAACCCTCGTCACCAAACACAAGAGGTTGAATTGCAAAGCCAAGAACGAGAGTTGCCAAACTGCGACCCACCAACCACCATAGCCACCAAATCCCGGAGGATGCCGAGTGATCTAATCTATCAATCTGGTTAATCTGCATTATTCATCAGTGCCATTTTCTCATTTAATGTCAATATATTACTGGTGTTAATATGTATTAGCGTGAATAAGTAGACATTTGTTCGATAAAGTAGGTCACATTGTGTCAATTGAATGGATTCAAACAATGAAGGGTGTAAGAGAAATCTAGAATCAGGAAATCAAGCCTTGAAGATAGCTTTCTGTTGTTTTGAAGCTGTGTTTCGCTTTCTGGTGTGAATAGAGCAAATGTCGAAATTGCTAAAGCTAGAAACTTTCTTCGAAAAGGAAAAACAGGCAACATGGGGAAGAGTCCACACATTGGATATACAACTGCCTGATGTAGATAAAAGAAAACAGGAGAGATTGAAGTGTCTAGCACGAAATGTACAGAATTATTTCCTCCCAGATTCGACGTCGTCGACTGTTGTACTAGAGTTACAAGCTAGTGATATACCCGCACACCCGTGCATGCTTCTTTCATCTTGGTTGTTGTTAGCCTGCGCCTCCATGGCCTGCGCACTGCTCGCATCTGCAGCACCGACTGCTTGCCCACTTGGCCCAGACTCCGCAATCGCATGGAAGTAAGCATAAGGCCCCCAACCTACAATAGTATGTGGAGGAGATCAAATGCGTAATAGAATTTCTTGGGTCTTGCGAAGAGACCAAAAAAAAGGGGACCACAAGCGTGCTTCCGCTTCCAAATTTTATATCAGATCATTTTGAAGACAATGGTGCAGGAGAGTGCAATCAACTTTCGAATGCCATGCTGACAATCATATTGTTTAAGAGCTTCAGCTTGAATCGCTAAGTAATGTGATTGAGCGCAATAATTAAATAAAACAGTAGCAGATTTCCAATATCATGTTAGGGACTTAACATTCCCAGAAACCAAAACGCAGTATAGAGATTAGATCAGTATAAAACCATACCTTCAGGATGATATGGGGGTGCAAAGAACTGCAAATAGCAAAACATAGCTACTGTGAACCCTGCGAAAAAGCTCGTCCAATGGTCAGTGAAGCCAAGCATCCCATAGATTGCTTTAGTACTTACTACAATAATACTAATTGAGACATTATATTAGCACAAACCTAGAAGACCTCCTGCAAACACATCTTGCCAGTGGTGCCAGTAGTCATCCACCCGTGAAATGCCAACAAGTGATGCAGCGAGTAGAGGAAGAAAAACGATGCAGAGTTTTGCAACATGGCCTTTGCGGTCAAATACCCTTATTTTTCCACATGCGTACAGAGACAGAAAACCCAGACCAGCAAAGGACCCTGCAAATTGAATCAAAATTTCCTCAAACCTAAGAATTCTTCTGAATGACCCCGGTATATATATACTCTGCTATAATGTGCTCAACTTCCTCTTATCATGCATTTTCTCCAATTATGCCCTCACCCGTTAAAGATTCACTTCCGAGTAGATTACATGAACCACCCAGAAAAGATACCCTCTTTCTGTTGTCCACACTGGACAATCAATTTCCTGACTGACAATCCAATTCAAAAAAATCGTAATGGTTTGTGTCCCTCCATACTCGATGAAATATGAAACGTGTGGTACCATGTGGCAAACATGTGTACTCTGGACTCATACTGCAGCTGAAACTTAATTCCAACCTTCTAAAATTTCTGAATTGCCCCTTATTTGTCACTTGCATTGATGCTAATTAAACAAAACGTTATGGCCAAACATACCATCAACTGAAACAAACCCAAACGAATCATCCGAGTCACCTGCTGACCAACACACTTTTGGCCAACCCAATACACACAAAACTAACATTCATCAGCTACCAGGCAATGACCTAGTCAAAGAACATCACGTATCAAAACCAAATGCTCACAGATGCATTCTCATTCTCTCACACATTACCCCACCACCACAAGTCATCCAATAATCCCTAAAACATCTAAATGAAGATACCCCCCTGCACAACACTGAAAGCTAGGCAACAAAACCCGGAAGACTCATTCTTACAAAACACCAAACCCAACCTCAAAGGCACCAGAATAGACACAAGGGCCTACATAGACACCTACAACACCAGGCAAAGACCATCGCTTTATGGCCACAAGCAACCAAAAAGCCCAGTGTCCAGAAATTCTTTCCCTATCTGCATCGCCCTAAGCCCTAGACAACATATCCTGGCGACCAAACCTTGTAGTTCTCCACCAGTGAATGCCCACAACAAAAAATACCACCAGTGTCTGCACTGAATCTCTCGAATCCCAAAAACCACAACCATACCAACGAAGATGCACACATATATGAGAATCATCTGGTCAAAAGCAACAGAAGTTCACACCTCCATTAAGACCAATTCATTGCACTACATGCCAAGGAGGTTGGGGTCTCCTCTTGCAAACATTTAGGGATAATTTGGGCAGTTCTGAAGTCTAAAAATGAGAACTAACTGCCTCGTATGCTAAAAAGTGAAGGTCCTGGAAAGATGTAGCAACCCTATCACACTTAACAAGTGACTTAATTGTGAAGGCATACTGCAACCACTCTTTCCAATTTGGATGTGGACCAATTACACTGAAATTTGCCAATGAAATTGCAGCAAGAAAACTGCTTTGGATTGGTTGCATGTAATTTATCCTTCAAATAATTTCTACTGTTTAGCATAAATTGTAGTATAAAAGCAGAGATGTAGCATAGCGCAGCTTACATGAGGTATGACCACTTGGAAAACTCTTATGTCCTTCCTTTATGATATTTTTGTAGCCATGGCATACAACATTTCCCAATGTATCATAAACCTGAGGAGTTGTTAGTGATCAAGTACCATTATCAAATACATGATTTAAACTGACTGAAAGAGACTATATTCTTCTTGAAGCAAGTACAAAGCACATGCAATTCTAGACATACATCCTTTCCATCAGGAAAACAACGCCAAAAGAAGTCTGGCCGAGGTCGACCAACTGCATCTTTTATGGCATCTGTAATAACAGCCGTGACAAGAACAGAGTATAGGAGACCTGCACCAAAAAAGCAATTTCCAATGGTGAAACAATCCCAATCAAGACACAAAAACTATGACATCTTTAGCTATTGCACACAGGAAATGTTTTCACAATGAAACAATGTAGGAAGAAAAGATTTCACCACCCTACCGAGTATGGCATGATGAAGGTCATAGACATCTCTCCTACGGAAGTAGACAATGACAAAAATTGCACAAGGCAACAGGACTGAATAAACCTAACCATTCAAAAATCAGAACATAGAGCATCAGTGCTGCCACTCTAATACTGCATATACAATACTACAGTGTCATCCAGATTCTAATCACATACGGAAACTTACAGGAACTGCCCAAGCAGGCACTGTATTACTTTTGAAGGGATATTTGAGGTCAGTCATCATATCCTTCCCAACAAAGCGATAAAATGGAGGGATTATTAGTAAGATGACCTCAATCAGCACCAGAAGCATGAGTATCAACCAGTCATGCATATGTGTCCTTGCAACTGTGACTCCATGAGACCTTACAGTGTGTGAACCAAGCTGGATTTCCCTCATTCTTTCCTGTTGTATAAAAAGCACAATGAGATTTTAGAGTAATCTGGTATCACAACTGTTACTTCTCTCTGATATGACACCTGTAACGATATGTTTGGCTTGTTGTAAGAAAAAGAAGGAGATGAAGAAGAAGAACAGAAAAATCCCAAGCAAGAGGTCATCGTTTCTTCATGGTCGTAACAATCACTTGAAGCAATGGAAATAACAAAATGGATTTGACCTAAAGTTTCAGCGTATGTCCGACCAAAAATTTATCCACCCAATGGTGAAATCTACAAACAATGAAAAAAGGGCTCCCATGGAGATACAAAATAGAATGTGCAACCGCATAATAAGCATCATATAGAGCAATGTCTAACCCAGAATTTGCTAGGACTAGTCCAGTGAGTCCTCCCATGTTAAACAAAAAGATGAAGCCTACGGAAAATAACTTCTCCTCCTCCTTTCTCAAAAACATGGTTGCAATTCAACTAAACTTTTAGATTCCAGTAGGCACAGCTATGGTCATGATTGCTGCGGTGAAAGAAAATATAGTATTGCAGCCATACAAGTTAGATGCTTCCTCATTGTTTTCACCCTACTTTTGTTCGCATCAATTAGTTTACCATTACTCACTGCTACCAAACTGAAACCCTGGATCCATCTACAGAAAACTTGGCACACTTTTGCACAATACATAAACATTGTTGCACCAGCAATCTTTCAATTTCTATGAAAAGTTCCCTTTTAGTTGCATATATCATTACTAGTATATAAGTCTTGCATGGATGATGAAGTTTTACACTAAAAAGGATTAAGAAAAGGAGAAGAGTCTTACAAATACCAGAATCAAAGTACTTAAGAAAGATATATAGGGTAAAACGCACAAACATCTCTTGTGATTTTACAATGTTCGACTGATCTCCCTTAGCTTCTAATTTGTTGATCACACTATACAATTCCTTCCCGCCTCTTTTCATTGAAATCCCCTAACAGTAGTTAGTCAAATAAGGAGCTTACATAAGGTTTTGGGTGGTCATTGCGGATTAGAGGTAGAGGCTAGAGAGCGGAGGAGCTTTAGAGTATGGAGGAGGACTGAATGTGTAGCACTGAGGTGTTTGGACAGAAATCAAGAAGCTTTTTCTTTTCTTTTCTTTTCTTTTTTGTGCTCACTTTAATTTCATATTTCAAATGCTAGCAGAAATAATGAGATGCTTTTACAAAATTACGAAATTCACTTTACATCCATGAATCTCACAGGGAAAGAAGCTAAGACTTTGGCAACATTCCAAGGCAAAAACACATTATCCTCTGCCAATCCCTTTGCTTTGGTCATTAAATCTCAATCTCTTCAGACCAACAAAAACAAAGACCGGCAATGGAGATCTACAAGTTCTTGATTGCCTTTTATCATGTTGTTGCCTCTCAATTCTTTCATCCAAAGGAGAGGGGGGGAAAAAAATACAAGACTACAGATGCCACTACAGCAAGGTCCTCCATAAAGAATCGATCTTCTTTAAACAACTCATACTCATAATTTGCAAGATTAAACTGAAGAATGCATATATTTGGAAAAGGTTTTGGTGGTTTTGATGGGTGGAAAAGAGAAAGTGATCAGTCCATATTGGGAGAAAGAGAAGAAAGGGAAAGAAAAAAGCAAAGGAACAATAGGGGATAGCTGGTTGATGGGGTTCAGTCAAACAGCTGGATGGGAAATTGACGTTCATTTTCTATTTGGCCTTCTAATTCACTCATTTAGGAGGTTCTTTCCTCTTCTAGTAGTATCAAAATATCTATTACATACAAAAATTTTGCAAGCATATTCATAAAATCTGCTGCCCGCATGACAGAAGAGTACTCAAAAAAATCATGTGTACCTCGAGGGACTTTCCATCAGTGATTAAAACTGAAACTGGATAAAATGAAAATTTTCAAACAACTAGGATGTCTTTGGAGATTGAAAAACCTAGTCAGTCCAAATAGAACACCATCAAACCACAAAGGAAGTATGTGCATTGTGCACTTAATGAACTACTATTTCCATCATTCCACTTCATCCACCCAAAGGCAGACCAAAATCTGGATATTTTCCATGTGCCACAATGAGTCATGTTTGGACTAACCCAATTATCTAAAGATGTAACAGAAGTTTTCTGAAATGTATATGTTAGTATGGTTATGTATACAATCATTAATATCAACATTACACACCAAAAATATTTATTAAAAAAAAAACCGTATTTGACCAAGAAGGAATATTTTTTTGATCCAGGTCATTTAGAACTTTTATCAGAAATTGGAAACACCTCAGAAAATTTGTCATTTTCTTGCAGCTTTAGCACCATTACTAGAAAATTTCTTAATAAGCTTCCTATATGAACACAAATCAGGAGCACAACAAACAGTCTCAAGTATCCAACACAAAAGATAGGGCTATTTACCCAGTCATAATTTTACCAATGTAGTCATTGAATAAGAAGATGACTCACCTGGGAAGGCTACAATTAGCAAGGGAACTATAAACAGTCCGTGTATGCAGGTCTAAATATAAAAGCAAAAGAGAAGAAGAGGAAGAAAAGGACGGAATAAGAATGCTTCCTCTACCTTATCTATATTTCAAAATACATACAGAAAATGAAGAATCCTATGTCACTTTAGCAATTGTGAGTACCAAAGTTTCTCCTCCATTTGTACCAGTAACACATTAAAGCATAAGGTGTGCAGATTGCAATTCTGTAAGCCCAAGGAACTATTTATCTCACTTAAATACATTATTTGGGAAAGATAATACATACCTCTTGATTCCTGTGCTCTATCAATGGAAAATCACTGGAAGAAAAAAAATCACTAGCAACCACAGAAATCTCTGACTTCTTGCTCGATACATCCTAGATAACCCCAACAAGTCAACCTTCAGAATACATATCAAGATAACTCCAAGACTAATGTAGTTTGGTCTTGAAAAGCGAACTTTAAATTTAAGACATCAGATCACATCTTACACGGATGACTTTATACTTATTCTAGGAGATCCTGACCATGTAACACTCGTAAAGGGCAGTTAAGAAAGTTCCATATCTGTTCTAACTACAAGTATCGCTGGAAAGATAAGTGTCCCAACTAGAAACCAATCTGACATGTAAAACTTACCACAAAGCTAATTTCCTTTGTGTCTGGCAATTTAAAAGTGCAAACACTGATACTAAATCTAAACATACCTATGAATCAGTCCTATGAGTCATAATTGCTTCTACAAGGATTTTGGAGAGCCCTATTGAAAGAATAAATCTCAAAGTTAGCCTCAAAAAGGCATGAAACCAGCAGAAACAATGTTGAAACAGAAGAAAGATATCAAATTCGGTTTCAATTTGACAGGAAATATCTGGAGAGGAAGCAGCTATGTTTGAAAGGTTTAAAGACAAAAATGGCACATTTCAATCTGGATCAACTGATTTTCATCTCACAAATTTATTAGAACACCAATGCACAGTCACACAAGAAGATCTGCTTTTTCTTTTTCTTTCTTTTCTTTCTTTTTGCCTCATCAGAATTTTCCGAGGAAATAATAATACAAGGACAAATAAGGATTGTGCTTACATAAAATATATTGAAGTAATCCAGCTCCAAAATATCTCTTATACACTAACCATGCAGAGGTGACCATCCCCAAAATTGGCTAAGCTAATCCAACAAGCTAAAAGTTTATACCGTAAATGATAACTCTGCACTATCAACAGCCAAGTTATGAATTAGATACGCCAGAAACCAAAGAAAGGCCTAACGATTCTAGATAACACTGAATGGTGGAAAGAGGTTCCAACGGACCAACCAAAAGTAGCTGGGAGTAGGTTATGATGAGTTCAATATCAAATCCCCATTAATCATGAGAATACGCGGTGTAAAGCCTCAATAGTTGTAAAAATATTAGACAGTCTAATTTAAAAAGCAATGCTTGGATGTTCATGGATATGAATGTCGTGTGGAAAGTACATCACATCCAACCAACTCTCGAAACAATTCATTCCTAAAATTTCTCGCCTGCCTAGCAAATTTGGCCCCAAATACATAAAGCCAACAGTCAGCCATGGATTCGCCCCCGCGGCCAACCGAACCCAAACGGACAGGAAAGGAAGAGTGAATGGCTTGACATAAACTTCCATCACTGCTATTACTCTTAATGCACACAAATCGCCCATTGCCACAACAAGAGCAACGCCGAGCACATTAGAAACGGCGAAAGGCCAAAAATCCTCAACTTACATAACCTCAGTAAAATGAATTCAACACCAGTGTTAAGAGCTAGAACTTTGACAAACATAAAACCCACTAACCCGAGAAATCCAGGAACGAGAAAGAGATCTCAGATCCCACCAAGGCATCGTGTGAACAAACCAGAGCCATACAACAAAGCAGAGGTTATGGAGGGTCCAGTTGCACCAAAGAAAGGCAGAAATAACCACAGGAAGCTTCCTGGTAGCCGATGGGAAAACTCAAGACGAATACATACAAAAAGTCTCATCCACAATGAAGAGAATCAGGATAAACAAGTTGCGCGCCGCCAACAGACAAAGAAGACAAGAGTGAACTCACAGAATCCCATGCAAGAAGCAAGGAGCTCCGTAACCTGAAAGCTCAGACCTTGACAGTGAAATTGAAAACCAAAGAGGGTAAAAAGAAGGTGGATGTTTGACTGTTGAGAGAGTCAATTACTGCGAGTAGACTCGGAGGGCGCCGCGTGCGACGGACGAAGATCTTGACCCTTTTGGGAGGAAAAGAAGTGTTAAGAAATTGTATATAGGAAGAAGTCCTTGAATATTTAATTATATAAATTTATTTAAGTTTTGAGATTATGTAAAAAATTAAATATGTTAAACTCTTAAAAAAATAAACTCAGACAACAAAAATATCTTTACTTGGAAAAAAATAAACAAATAAAGATATGGTCAAGCCTCTTACAACCAGATGTAAGGCATCAAGACGCCGAGTCGCCTGTCTTAGAATAGTTACTTTGCCATTTTCAGATGTCATTCCCAATAAAAAATAGAGTTTTCTAATTTGAAAAGTAAACGAGGAATGCAATATTTCAAACTCTAATTTAAGTTAATTGTGCTGTTAGATTTATCATTTTCTTTTCTTTTAACTAATCCGTCATCATTGAAAGAAGTCATTTTCATCAAGCATATTCATTTCAGAAATCATTTTACCATGTATATGTGTCTCCCTTTCTTTCCTAGTCTAAGGGAACCGTCTACAATGTTGAAAAAATCAACTCATCGAACTGATGCCAGAAAAGTAAGCCTCTTCAACAGGTTGGAAAGGTCCCCCACATTTGGAAGAAGTATTATCCTTTCTATTCTACCTACGAACAATTACTGAAGAACACGGATCCTTATAGCAAAGTTGCACCTCTTCCAGGGGCTTAAACTCATTTTGCCGAAAACGCAGTTTTCAGTTGCACCATTTGCTTGTACTACCAGTGTTTCTTATCATGCCATCCCTGTTAGTATTCCACTATTGTTTTTCACCATAGTTATTGACAAATTCTGAACACATTCGCTTATGGTAAACAACATTTCTGACTTCTTAGATTCCAAAACTTTGATTCATCTTACTTTGGTGCAGACTTACCCCAGAAGAGGACCCAGAAAAAGAAAATTGTGGGGAAAGGAAAAGGGACAATGCCAACTGAGAACCGTTTTTAAATCACACTCTGTGGTCCCTAGTTTACTCAGACTCAGTCACTAAGAGAAGGACAATGCGAATTGTCCCTGGCCGGCTGTCTAATACTCGTCACCATTTTGCGCCAAGGTCAAGTCGTTCACACTCACTAATTTTTTGTCCTCCAGAAAAGTCGAAGTAATTGCACAAAGGTCTCCTTCCGTCTATTTGACTCATTCTACAGTCATCAAGCAAGTAATGCATTCTGAAGCTCCAAGAATAGTACGTTCAGGCCGATGGTGTTAAAGATCCGAAGAAAGCAGGTTAAGGGAGGAGGTGTTAAAGCCTAGGCCAGGCCAAAGCAGCAGATCACAGGTTGCTGGGGTTTCCAACACAATCCGCCTCCTATTACCTCGGGTCCACAAAAGAATAGGTACAGTGCAAACTGTGCCTGTTAGGACATAGGCTAATTGTCAAAAACTTTCTGCTAAGGTCGAGCCATTAATTGTGTTCGAGAGACGTTTAACAGGGCCACCCCTCTTCAATAGAAATTCATGTTTTACTATAAAGAACAATTGAATAACATATACGGAATGCCTCCTAATGTCACATTTATTAGACTAAACGACTGGAATAAAAGATAATTAAATGTTGGCGCCATATTTTAAACCTTGATTTATATTTTATTGCAAACAAGAGAATTGAATGTTGTATGTAGCTACCTAACGCCACAGTTCTTTATTTTTTTTATTTTCTGATGGCCTCTAATCTAACGCTATATTCAATGAACGAAAAATCAAAGCTCACCATACAAAAGAATAGAGACTACAGCGAAGAGGTCTTGAGTCTTCGTATTCCACTTCTTTATTTAGCTTTTTTCGACTTTCTACTTGTTTTTGGCTTGTTCTGACAGTGTACAATTAAGTCTTTCACTGTCTTGCTTCAGCGAGACACGGAGATAGTCCAGTACTTGTCCGTCGACCATTCTATTTAATTGAATTAGCTGCATCGTATCCAGATTTTCCTCTATTTGATCATCAGGTTTCCTTCTTTGCTTGTCCCAACAACCCGTGACTCCTATTCACTGGGTAGACTTGACTCATTTCTGTACCAAGTATTATAAGAAATGTTGTAACAATCAGCAGAAGAGTTAGGCATACATTTCTCGATGGAAAGGCCTGCAGTGAGGTACTTTTTGTGGGGTTTCATAGTGGCGGTTCAAATTCATGGGCTTGGAGGTTGCTTTGATGAAGAGAGGATGACTCTACTCCAATTCAAAGAGTTCGTCAGATACAGCGGTGCTGATGCAGACCGTCTTCTTCCTTCGTGGGTTGATGATTCGGGGAGTGACTGTTGTCGATGGGAACGAGTCACGTGCAACTCCGCCACTGGTTACGTGATTGGGCTCTCCCTCCATAATATCAAGCAACTGCAAAATTACACAAGTTTTTACACGCCTTCGAATAAAAGAGAATGTTTTGGTTACTGGGATGACGAGATGTGGTTCCTGAATGTCTCTATATTCCGTCCTTTCAAGGAGCTAACAAGTTTGAATTTATCTTTAAATGAGATTGGTGGTTGTGTTGACAATAAAGGTATGCTCCCCGCCTGTTTCATTCTTATTCCTGGAAAGTCCCTAACATGTTCATCATAATTATTTTTTGTAGAAATTAATTTCTTTCGTTATTGTTATATACTTCTCTTAACAAAATAACAGGCTCTTAACTCATGTTTGCTGCTGCTGTTGGAAACTTTTAAGGGTTGTCGATATTGGTGATGATTTTTTTCTTTTGGGATATTATTATCATTATTTTCGAGCCGAGGATAAGTTTATCCCTTTTCCTGCAATCTTGTCGTAGGTTTCGAAAGTTTGTCAATATTGAAAAGGCTGGAGACGTTGGATCTTGGTTTCAACAAAGTCAACATGAGCATCATGCAATCATTGAGCGCAATAACGTCCCTTAGAAATCTGATTCTTAACAACAATCACCTGGAGGGATCATTACCCGCGCAAGGCATGCTTATTCAAAGTACTTCTATAATCTTTGGAATGGATCCTATTTCTTCACATCTTATTGTCATTCATGTGCAGAGTTATCGGCTTTGGAAAACTTGGAGATGCTGAACTTAGCCTGTAATTGGCTGAATGGTTCCCTAAGTCTGCAAGGTACACAAAGAGAGAGATAGATTTTTCCTAGTAAGCGGTTAGTAGTTGTTTCGGCTAGAAATATGTTCCCGTTACTAAGTTGCCTCTGCATGACCACTTTGTCTATGTGCTAGCGAGCTAGATGGAAAACAGGTTGGTGGGTTAGGGATGATTTAGGTTTATGCCTGGAAAAAAGAAAAGAAAAGGCAATTAATAATAACCATCATTCTTTTATTTAGCAGAAAATATTGTAAAATTTTGTATCCATTTTTTCGAAGAAAAATGAATAGATATATGGCTTCTTGGTCTTCTACCGAGGTAAATCCATCCATAAAATATTTTCACTTGTCTTTGAAAGACAAGATCCCAAGACCTACTTTACCGTGTGGTCGGACACTTTAAGCTTTTCACTAGTTACATTCTTAATTTTTGACCATTTAATGTTAGCAGTATGCATCTGCATATGGCTTTATTGTTTGAGCCATCATGTTTAAAACTGATGGGGGCCTTCATCCCTGAGAAATGAAGAAATGTGGGCCATTATGCTTGGAAATTGAAGAGATATAAGTTGTTATGCTTGAAAATTGAATTTACATGAGCCTTGATGCCTTATAACTAAAATGGATTTAATAAGTTTCAAATGGGCCTTTGGTCCACTGAGATTTATTTTGCAAGCTTGATTTTTCATTTTTACAAAATCAATATGAAGGTGGGTGTTGAAGATACAAGATATGGTATACTATGGTCCATACACGTAAGTTAACTAAAGGGGGACCAATTGCTAGAAGATTTGAACATGAACTTATAAATTTGTTAACAACAATTTAAGAGTTTGAGTTTATAATTTCGTTATAAATAGAGCTAGAATATAAGTTATTTTTCATCCCAAATTTGTGAAGAATTCTCAATTACATTGTTCATAAATACAATTCTATTTTCCATTGTCTTTGGAAAAATACCTTCAACTTGAGATTTCAATAGATTTTTATTAAGATATGGTGTGTAGCTTTGAGTAAGGTAAAAAGAAAATTGAGAACATGAGATGTAATTATTGATAGGGTTGGAAGGATGTATGGAATTCATAACGACTATTAGAAAATGAAAGATGTTACTTAAATGCTATTTCATTTTGTAAAATTCACATGAATCTAGTATTCCAACATACAAGACTATATTCTTCCTTAATACACTCGTCCTTCTTGGCACTTACCCAATACCTTGATCTTGCTAATCTAAGAAGCCTAAAGATCATAATTTTCCAATAAAATAACCTTGATGGCATCTTGCCAATTCAAGGTAATGAAATTGTTTCACCAATTGTACTAGGTTAATTGGTTTCCATGTTATCACAATCAATCAATTTTCCATTCATTTTGTTCTACTTAATCAACCACATTTGTGTCATCCTTATTACATCCTTGCCAATTTTTTTTCTTTTTTTATAGGTTTGGAAGCTTTTAGATTTGAGTAGTAACAATTTGGAAGGAAGCATTCATCCTAATATAGGGATGTTGACTTCTCTCAAGGCCTTATCCTTGTCTACAAATAACCTCAATGGCTCTTTACCAAGTGAAGGTAACTACTATACTATAGAAAATTAGAGTTGACAATTTATAACTATTTATTGTAGTAATGTTCTCATGCTTGTAAATTTGAAACTAAATGAAAGAGATTAATATGATGAAGGACACTTCCCTACATATCATGATGATAAGACACTTCCTTACTTAATTTATTGTGTTCATTAGGTTTGTGCAAACTTGAAAGACTTGAAGAGTTTGATATTAGCAAGAATCAACTTGAAGGGACCCTTCCTTCATGCCTAAAAAATTTAACGTCTTTTCAGCTACTAGATCTTTCAGAGAACAAATTAGAGGGGAACATTTCCTTATCTTGGATATCTAGCCTAACATCCCTTAAGTACATTGATCTTGGTTATAATCAATTTCAAGGTTTATTCCCATTTAATTCATTTGCTAATCACTCCCAACTTGAAATGGTTCGATTTACATGTGATGAAGGGAAATTCCAAATAACAGAAACTTCAGGTTGGACACCTATGTTTCAATTACAAGTGCTTATACTACAAAACTGTTTAAGAAAGCTCTCCATTGAGATCCCAATATTTCTCTTTTACCAACACAAGTTGAGAGTAGTTGATCTTTCTTACAACAAATTGAAAGGAAAGTTCCCTATTTGGTTGGTTGAGAACAATACACGGCTAGAATATCTTAGTCTTAGAGATAACTCTTTTTTGAGTCTACTTCATCTACCACTCCACAGTAACCTAAACATTTATTAGATGGATGTATCGGGAAATCAATTGCACGGGTGTCTTCAAGAAAATATTGGGAATCTCTTGCCAAACGTAAAAGGCCTTAACTTATCTAAAAATGCATTTGAAGGTAGTCTACCATCATCAATTGGGAATATAAGTAGCATGGAAAAATTGGATGTGTCCTTCAATGCCTTCTCAGGAGTAGTACCTAAAGAATTGATAGGAGGTTTGTCAAATCTCTTATATCTAAGATTATCTACCAATTATTTCCAAGGCAATTTATTTTTGACCCCATTTAACTTGACGAAGCTATATTTTCTAGATTTTAGTGACAATCAATTCAATGGAACTTTGTCAAAGGAATTGTTTATATTTGCCCTGGTATTCATTGATGGCAGTAGTAACTACTTGTTTGGTAAGCTTCCAAATTGGTTATGTAACCGAACGCTAGGAGTAATAGTCTTGCATCATAACTTGTTCAAAAGTCATTTTCCATGCAAATCACCAAGGTTTATGGGAGGGATTTTAGACCTTTCTCATAATTTTTTTTAGGGATCTTTACCTTCTTTGTCACATGCGAATTCTGTGAGCATACATTTGGGAGAAAACAATTTTTCAGGATCAATACCAAAAGGTTTTATCAGTAACACATCAAACTTATTGACATTGGATATCAGCAACAACAACTTGTCAGGTAGCACCAAGTTCACTTGGAACAATTTTAAGTTTAGAAGTTTTGTTGCTGAAAGGGAACTCCTTAAGTGGTGTTATCCCATCTCAATTATGTTGTTTGATCAATCTACGCATAATGGATCTTTCAAGCAACTTCTTTTATGGGTCAATACCTAGTTGCTTTCACAACATTACCTTTAAGGCAAATGTTTATGGGGCTTTTACAAATGACTATTATATGTTTTCTAAGTCTTGAAATTACATTTCTGTAAGTCTCTTGATGAAGACTTTTGAAATGTTCAACAGACTCGACGTGGAAAAAGAAGATGAAATTAATTTCATTACAAAATATAGAATTTCCACTTACAAGGGTGTCATTCTTGATTGCATGTCTGGATTGGATTTCTCATCAAACAACCTAACAGGTTCAATCCCATTTCAGTTAGGAATGATTTCTTTAATCCATACACTAAATTTGTCTCACAATCAGCTAGTAGGTTCCATTCCAAAGACATTCTCCAATCTTACTCAAATAGAAAGTTTAGACCTCTCTCATAACAATTTGAGTGGAGAAATTCCTTCTGAATTGAATGATTTATATTTTTTAGAGGTTTTTGTAGTTGCTTACAATAACTTATCAGGCAAAACTCCTGAAATGAAAGGACAATTCATAACATTTGATGAGAAAAGCTACGAAGGAAATCCACTACTTTGTGGACCAGAATTGAAGAATAAGTGCATTGACATAAATGAGCATTCTCCACCGATAAGCAAACCGTCAAATGTAGGCGAAAGGAAATGGTACGAAGTTGATCGAGTGATCCTATTTGCAAGCTTTTTTGGATCTTACTTCATCTTCTTCATTGGAGTTGTTACTTTTCTTTATATTCATCCTCATTGGCTAAGGCGATGCTTCAATTTAAGCAAGGAGGGTACATATTCATGTTACTATTTTGTTGCCGACACTCTACGTAGGTTACCAAATCGTTTATATAATTAGCTTTGCTTTGCTTTGCTTTATGTGTACGAAAATTCAGCTGACTATTTTGTTCTAAAATTACAACTATTCTAGCTGAAGAAGGTATTGAAATTTAACTTAGAATTTTAAGTCCTACGAGATCATGATAGTCAAAGCACAAGCTTCTATTTGTTTTAATATTATTAATAGCATTGATTTTGTAATAACAAGAATAAGCTCCTAAATGCGCTTAAGATTTTGAAACGGTTCCTGCAATGTGATGTGCAACCAATCCGCATTGATTTGCCTGGCTAAAATATAAAGCTATCTTTTCATAGAATATGCTTATTTTGATTATTTAAACTTCAATCAAGTAATACAGAGGGATTCTCTACGACTATTGTGAGAGAAGTAATCTGGTATAAGCAGCAAGAATGAATGGAAATTTTGGATTCTTATTGCAAGAAGGAGAAAATACAATAACAAAGAAAATGTAGGAATTTTTTATGATTTGCTTTAAAGCAAAAGGGAAATTCCTGAAATACTTTGGTATGGCAATACAAACAAAAGTCGCAAAGTTCCACGGTGGGAAACCAGATTAGACATAAAGAAATGGAAATACTTCCATCAAATTTGTACGGACCTGATTCTTTTAAACCAACTAAATTGGGAAACATATGTACATTGAAATTCGTACTGGTACAGGCTACAAGCCCCATTTTGGGCAAAGCAACCTTGCTCATGAATTCTGGGCCTGCTTTCAGATCTCATTACAAATATTCGTATTCGAATATTGCTGATCTTTTTGGTGATATTAACCTAGTATTGACCATTTTCTTGCCATCTAGGAATAATTTTATCAAATCGCGTTGAATCTTTCTTGCGTTATTTTTTCTCCTGCGATCTCCTTGATTTGATGCCCATAGAATAATAATAATAATAAAGAAATAGGCTGGAACTACCTTATTTAACTGCTTTAAATCCTAACAAATGGAAAAATCAAATTTAATTTTTTTTTCCCTCTTTTCTGAAGTCTAAGTTAAAAGTTCCCACTGAAGTAGAACTATAATTTGAAAAGGCTCACTAATAGAATTTCAATCTTTCTCCTTCACTATTATAGCTCAAGTAAAGTTGATCTTTGTTATGATGAGTTGAAGAGAATATCTTAATAATGGTATTAGTTATTTTATATTACTTAAGTCTTACTCAAAAGTTTTTTTTTGACAATAAAATTAATAGGTCAATTTCAAGAAAGAATTAAATATTATCATAAATGGTCATTGACCATTGTTTAATGACAGTATAAGGGCGGTATTTCTCAATCATGGAAATATCACTCTAATGCATAAATGCCTTTTTAGAGACCTCTTCTCCAAAATTTTCCTTGAATAGGTGATATAGTGACGATCATCCTAACTACCACCTAAGAATAAAAATGAATTAGAATCTTCTTCGATTGTTGTTTTTTTGATGGTGAAGACCAACTGCATTGCGAGTTAACTGAAGTGGCAAACATTCTACCGATTCTAAAGTCGTGTGATCAAGATAGTTTCAACCAGCAATAAATATATGTTTGTTATGGCCTTTTTTTAGTATTAATCACCATTGCGAATCAAGTTATAGCTTGGTTTTCCAGTCATAATAACAAACTAAAGACCATATTGCAGTGGCTGCTGGAATTGCCAACAAAGGTTTTTCTGGAAGTGACAATGTTAATTAGTTGTATTCACAGCCGAGTTAGGATATCTATTTAAAAACTTTATAGATAGTTTATTCATGATTAAACCTATTGAAAGTACAAAATAGTTTTAATCATGACGAAAAAGGTTCAAATTCAATGAACAAGTACACAGAAAAATAAATCTATTTAAATTAAAAGATCCATTTTACTGATCTAAAAACACACAACCATGAAAGTTTTATTAATCTCAACGTACATAGTTACATAAAAAATAATACAAAATTAACCGCTCATATATTCCACAAAAGGCATTCGAGACTAATGAATATTCCCAAAATCGCAAAAACCACTCAACAATGCCCCCTCCACGTTTTAGATCTTTATGAATAAATTTTCAAGCTAACTTAAGGATAATACACTGGTAGGCTGTAAGAATTTAGATTATTTAGGCATCTGACCATCGATCAGAGGGTTTTTGGGTCGATGGGCTATTATCGGAAGTTTACTTCAGAGGGGGGCAGATTGCTTCCCACTTAACGAATCTTCTTAAAGAAAAATTATTTCACAGGAGGAGATGCAGTGGATGAGGCCTTTTAAGAACGCGCAGCCGTTGTTTATCGTATGGTTTCTCTACTCTAGTATAATATACAAAAAATCAATAGCTTCAAAATAAATATGTTTAATGGACTATAATCACACGTAAATAAACCGTAGGGCATAGTTTAGAGCTATTTATGGAAGTTCAAGCAAGCACACTGATTTTGGGTCGTCTAATTGCACCTCCACTTTGCTGCACCAATGACTTCGAGTGATTAAAGCACAATTTTTAATTATCATTAATGTCGTATCATTGACTGCGGCCTTCCAATGGATTGCATATCACCGTCAACTTGATGGTGGTTCTCAAAAGAAACAAGCCACCAAGCACCACCGACAACGAACCCTCGTCACCAACCACAAGAGGTTGAATCGCAAAGCCAAGAAACGAGAGTTGCCAAACTGCGACCCACCAACCACCATAGCCACCAAATCCCGGAGGATGCCGAGTGATCTAATCTATCAATCTGGTTAATCTGCATTATTCATCAGTGCCATTTTCTCATTTAATGTTAATATATTACCGGTGTTAATATGTATTAGCGTGAATAAGTAGACATTTGTTCGATAAAGTTGGTCACATTGTGTCAACAGAATGGATTCAAACAAAGAAGGGTGTACGAGAAATCCAGAATCAGAAAATCAAGCCTTGAAGATAGCTTTCTGTTATTTTGAAGCTGTGTTTCGCTTTCTGGTGTGAATAGAGCAAATGTCGAAATTGCTAAAGCTAGAAACTTTCTTCAAAAAGGAAAAACAGGCAACATGGGGAAAAGTTCACACATTGGATATATAATTGCTTGATGTAGATAAAGTAAACGGGAGAGACTGAAGTGTCTAGCAGGAAATGTACAGAATTATTTCCTCCCAGATTCGACGTCGTCGACTGTTGTACTAGAGTTACAAGCTAGTGATATACCCGCAAATCCGTGCATGCTTCTTTCATCTTGGTTGTTGTTAGCCTGCGCCTCCATGGCCTGCCCACTGCTCGCATCTGCAGCACCGACTGCCTGCCTACTTGTCCCAGACTCCGCTATCGCATGGAAGTAAGCATAAGGCCCCCAACCTACAATAGTATGAGGACGAGATCAAATGAGTAATAGAATTTCCAATCAATAAGGAAAAATTCCAAACGCATTTACATAAGCAAGACTATCTTTCAACTGGCTATGAATTCCAACCACCACCAATCATCTGCGGAAAGACATATG
This sequence comes from Casuarina equisetifolia, assembly GCA_028551475.1. NCBI lineage: Eukaryota > Viridiplantae > Streptophyta > Magnoliopsida > Fagales > Casuarinaceae > Casuarina > Casuarina equisetifolia. The sequence continues at coordinate 6,543,872 of CM052361.1, forward strand.
GATGCCTTGCGTAGCTTAAAACACTTCAAAATTTACACCCTGCTAGCCAAGTCAGGATCACGGCAAGGAGCTTCTTTTAAGTAGCTTTTTCAATTCTGGCAGGAATACATCCTTTTTAAGATCTGATACTAAAAATGCCCTTGTACATCAAACTGGAACTACCAAGAACTAATCATCTCCCTCTCCCCTTTTAATATGTATCACTGATACGAAGGGACGCCGCATTTGATAAATATGGTATATTTGTGCGGGATAAAAAGATATTAGAAAAATTGGGATATGACTGGCATTGTTTTCTTGTCCTCTTCGTCCTTGTTTTCTGGTGTCATACTTAATGTCTGTCACGCATCCTCATCCATGAATAGTTGAGCAATGCTTTCTTGGGTCTTGCGAAGAGACCAGAAAAAAAAGCACCACAAGCATGCTTCTCCTTCCAAATTTTATATCAGATCATTTTGAAGACAATGGTGCAGGAGAAATGCAATCAACGTTTAAGAGCTTCAACTTGAATCGCTTAAGTAATGTTATTGAGCACAATAATTAAATAAAGCAGCGACAGACTTCCAATATCATGTTAGGGACTTAACACTCCCAGAAACCAAAACCCAGAATAGAGATTAGATCAGGATAAAAACATACCTTCAGGATGATACGGGGGTGCAAAGAACTGCAAATAGCAAAACATAGCTACTGTGAGTCCTGCAAAAAAGCTCTCCCAATGGTCAGTGAAGTCAAGCATCCCATAGATTGCTTTAGTACTTACTACAATAATACTAATTCAGATATTATATTAGCACAAACCTAGAAGAGCTCCTGCAAACACATCTTGCCAATGGTGCCAGTAGTCATCCACCCGTGAAATGCCAACAAGTGATGCAGCGAGTAGAGGAAGAAAAACGATGCAGAGTTTTGCAACATGGCCTTTGCGGTCAAATACCCTTATTTTTCCACATGCGTACAGAGACAGAAAACCCAGACCAGCAAAGGACCCTGCAAATTGAATCAAAATTTCCTCAAACCTAAGAATTCTTCTGAATGACCCGGTATATATATACTCTGCTATAATGTGCTCAACTTCCTTTTATCATGCATTTTCTCCAATTATGCCCTTACCTGTTAAAGATTCACTTCCGAGTAGATTACATGAACCACCCAGAAAAGATACCCTCTTTCTGTTGTCCACACTGGACAATCAATTTCCTGACTGACAATCCAATTCAAAAAAATTGTAATGGTTTGTGTCCCTCCATACTCGATAAAATATGAAACGTGTGGTACCATGTGGCAAACATGTGTACACTGGACTCATACTGCAGCTGAAACTTAATTCCAACCTTCTAAAATTTCTGAATTGCCCCTTATTTGTCACTTGCATTGATGCTAATTAAACAAAACGTTATGGCCAAACATACCATCAACTGACACGAACCCAAACCAATCACCCGAGTCACCTGCTGACCAACACACTTTTGGCCAATCCAATACCCACAAAACCAACATTCATCAGCCACCAGGCAATGCCCTAGTCAAAGAACATCACGTATCAAAACGAAAAGCTCATAGATGCATTCTCATTCTCTCACACATTACCTCACCACCCCAAGTCACCCCTTTGCACAACCCTCAAAGCTACGCAGCAAATCCCGAAAGACCCATTCTTAGAAAACACCAACCCCAACCTCAAAGGCACCAGAATAAACACAAAGGGCCCACACAGACACCTACCACACCAGGCAAACACCATTGCTTTTATGGCCATAAGCAACCCAAAAGCCCAGTGTCCACAAATCCTTTCACCGTCTGCATCACCCTAAGACCTAGACAACATCTCATGGCGACCAAACCTTGTAGTTCCACCAATGAATGCCCACAACAAAACATACCACCAGTTTCTGCACTGAATCTCTCGAATCCCAAAAACCACAACCATACCGACAAAAGTGCACACATTTATGAGAATCATCTGGTCAAAAGTTGCAGAAGTTCACCCCTCTGTTAAGACCAACTTCATTGCACTACTTTGGAGTCGTTGCATGTAATTCATCCTTCAAATTATTTCAACTGTTTTGCATAAATTGTAGTATAAAAGCAGAGAAGTAGTATAGCGCAGCTTACCTGAAGTATGACCACTTGGAAAACTCTTATGCCCTTCCTTTATGATATTTTTGACGCCATGGCATACAACATTTCCTAATGTATCATAAACCTGAGGAGTTGTTAGTGATTAAGTACCATTAACAAATGCATGATTTAAACTGACTGAAAGAGACTATACTCCTTGAAGCAGGAATAAAGCACATGCAACTCTAGACATACATCCTTTCCATCAGGAAAACAACGCCAAAAGAAGTCTGGCCGAGGTCGACCAACTGCATCTTTTATGACATCTGTAATAACAGCCGTGACAAGAACAGAGTATAGGACACCTGCACCAAAAAAGAATTTCCAATGGCGAAACAATCCCAATCAAAACACAAAAACTATGACATCTTTAGCTATTGCACACCAGAAATGTTTTTATAATGAAACAATGTAGGAAGAAAAGATTTCATCACCCTACCTAGTATGGCATGATGAAGGTCATAGACATCTCTCCTGCGGAAGTAGACAATGACAAAAATTGCACAAGGCAACAGGACTGAATAGACCTAGCCATTCAAAGATCAGAACATAGAGCATCAGTGCTGCCACTCTAATACTGTATATACGATACCACAGTGTCACCCAGATTCTAATCACATACGGAAACTTACAGGAACTGCCCAACCAGGCACTGTATTACTTTTGAGGGGATATTTGAGGTCAGTCATCATATCTTTCCCAACAAAGCGATAAAATGGAGGAATTTTTACTAGTAAGATGACCTCAATCAACAGAAGAAGCATGAGTATCAACCAGTCATGCATATGTGTCCTTGCAACTGTGACTCCATGAGACCTTACAGTGTGTGAACCAGGCTGGATTTCCCTCATTCTTTCCTGTTGTATAAAAAGCACAATGAGATTTTAGAGTAATTTGGTATCACAAAAGTTAGTTCTGTCTGATATACACCTGTAATAATATGTTTGGCTTGTTGTAAGAAAAAAGAAGAAGAAGAAGAAGAGAAAAATTCCAAGCAAGAGGTCATTATTTCTTCATGGTCGTAACAATCACTTGAAGCAATGGAAATAACAAAATGGATTGTCCTAAAGTTTCAGGGTATGTCCGACCGAAAATTTTATCCACCCAATGGTGACATCTGCAAACAAAGAAAAAATGGCTTCCATGGAGATACATAATGGAATGTGCAACCGCATAATAAGCACCATGTAGAGCAATGTCTAGCCCAGAATTTTCCAGGACTAGTCCAGTGAGTCTTTCTATGCTAAACAAAAAGATGGAGCCTACGGAAAATAACTCCCCCCTCTCCTTTCTCAAAAACAAGGTTGCATTTCAACTAAAGTTTTAGATTCCAGTAGGCACAGCTATGATCATGGTTGCTGCGGTGAAAGAAAATATAGTATTGCAGCCATACAAGTTAGATGATTCCTCATTTTTTTCACCCTACTTTCGTGCACACCAATAAGTTTACCATTATTCACTGCTACCAAACTGACACCCTGGATCCATCTACAGAAAATCTGGCACACTTTTGTACAATACATAGGCGTTGTTGCACCAGAAATCTTTCAATTTCTATGAAAAGTTCCCTTTTAGGTGTATATATCATAACTAGAATACAAGGCTTGCATGAATCATGAAGTTTTATACAAAATAAGGAGAAGAGTCTTACAAATACCAGAATCGAAGCACTTAAGAAAGATATATAGGGTAAAACGCACAAACATCTCTTGTGATTTTACAATGTTCATCTGATCTCCCTCAACTTCTCCTTTGTTGGTCACACTATACAATTCCTTCCCGCCTGTTTTCATTGAAAGCCCCTAATTGTAGTAAGTCAAATAAGGAGCTTACTTTGGATGGTTATTGTGGATTAGAGGTAAAGGCTAGAGTGCGGAGGAGCTTTAGAGTATGGAGGAGGATTGAATGTGTAGCACTGAGGTGTTTGCACAGAAATCAAGAAGCCTTTTCTTTTCTTTTCTTATGCTCAGTTTAATTTAATATTTTCAAATGCTAGTAGACATAATGAGATGCTTTTACAAAATTATGAAATTCACTTGACATGCATGAATATCTCATAGGAAAAGAAGCTAAGACTTTGGCAACACACCATGGCAAAAACATATTATCCTCTGCCAACCCCTTTGCTTTGATCATTAAAGCTCAATCTCTTCAGACCAACAAAAACAAAGACAGGCAATGGAGATCTACAAGTTTTTTATTGCTTTTTATCATGTTGTTTCCTCTCAATTCTTTCACCCAAAGAGAAAATAAAAAGGAAAAAAAAAAGCATACAAGGCTACAGATGCCACCACAGCAAGGTCCTCCATAACGAATCCATCTTCTTTAAACAACTCATACTCATAATTTGCAAGATTAAACTGAAGAATTCGTATACTTGGAAAAGGTTTTAGTGGCTTTGATGGGTGGGAAAAAGAAAAAAAAAAGAAGTGATCAGTCCAGATTGAAAGAAAGAGAAGAAAGGGAAAGAAAGAAGCAAAGGAACAATAGGGGATAGCTGGTTAGTGGGGGTTCAGTCAAACAGTTGGATGGGAAAATTGACGTTCATTTTCTATTTGGCCTTCTAATTCACACATTTAGGGGGTTCTTCCTCTTCTAATGGTATCAAAATATCTATTACTTGAAAAAATTTCGCAAGCATATACATATAATCTGCTGGCCGCATGACATAACAGTACTCTAACAAATCATGAGCTCCTCGTGGGACTTTCCATCAGTGATTAAAACAGAAACTGAATAAAATGAAATATTTCAAACAACTAGGATGTCTCTTGAGATTGAGAAACCTAATAGGTCCAAATAGAACACCATCAAACCTCAAAGGATGTGTGTATTGTGCACTTAATGAACTCCTACTTCCATCATTCCACTTCATCCACCCAAGGCAGACCAAAATCTGGATATTTTCCAGGTGCCACAATGAGTCATGTTTGGACTAACCCAATTATCTAAAGATGTAACAGAAGTTTTCTGAAATGTATATTTTAGTACGGTTATGTATACAATCATCAATATCAACATTGCACCTCAAAAATATTATTAAAAAAAAAAAAAAAACCATATTGGATCAAGAAGGAATATATATATTTTTTTTTGATGCAGGCCATTGAGAACTTTTATCAGAAATTGACAACACCTCAGAAGATTTGTCATTTTCTTGCAGCTTTAGCACCATTATTAGAAAATTCTTAATAAGCTTCCTATGTGAACACAAATCAGCAGCATAACAAACATAGTCTCAAGTATCTGACATAAAAGAAAGGGCTATTTACCCAGTCATAATTTTACTAATTTAGTCATTGGATAAGAAGACGACTCCCCTAGGAAGGCTACAATTAGCAAGGGAACTATAAACAGTCAGTATGTGCAGGTCTAAATATAAAAAGCAAAAGAGAAGAAGAGGAAGAAAAGGACGGAATAAGAATGCTTCCTTCCTCTACCTTCACAGATGTGGTGAAACGTCTATATTTCAAAATGTATACAGAAAATGAAGAACGCTATGTCACTTTAGCAATTGTGAGTACCAAAGTTCCTCCTCCATTTGTACCAGTAACACATTAAAGCAAAAGGTGTGCAGATTGCAATTCTGTGAGCCCACGGAACTATTTATCTCACTTAAATGCATTATTTGGGAAAGATAACACATACCTCTTGATTCCTGTGTTCTATCAATGGAAAATCACTGGAAGAAAAAAAATCACTAGCAACCACAGAAACCTCTGACTGCTTGCTCGATACATCCTAGATAACCCCAACAAGTCAACCTTCAGAATACGTATCAAGATAACTCTGAAACTCATGTAGTTTAGTCTTGAAAAGAAAACTTTAAATTTAATACATCAGATCACATCTTACACGGATGACTTTATACTTATTCTAGGAGATCCTGACCATGTAACACTCGTAAAGGCAGTTAAGAAAGTTCCAAATCCATTCTAACTACAAGTATCGCTGGAAAGATAATTGTCCCAACTAGAAACTAAATCTGACATGTAAAACTTACCACAAAGCTAATTTCCTTTGTGTCTGGCAATTTAAAAGTGCAAACACTGGTACTAAATCTAAACATACCTATGAATAAGTCCTATGAGTCATAATTGCTTCTACAAGGATTTTGGAGAGCCCTATTGAAAGAATAAATCTCAAAGTTAGCCTCAACAAGGCATGAAACCGGCAGGAACAATGTTGAAACAGAAGAAAGATATCAAATTCGGTTTCAATTTGACAGGAAATATCTGGAGAGCAAGCAGCTATGTTTGAAAGGTTTAAAGACAAAATGGCACATTTCAATCTGGATCAACTGTTTTCCATCTCACAAATTTATTAGAACACCAATGCACAGTCACACGCAAGAAAGGTCTGCTTTTTCTTTTTCTTTCTTTTTGTCTCATCAGAATTTTCCGAGGAAGTAATAATATAAGGACGAATAAGGATTGTGCTTACATAAAATATATGAAAGTAATCAAGCTCGAAAATATCTCATATACACTAACCATGCAGAGGTGGCCATCCCCAAAATTGGCTAAACTAATCCAACAAGCTAAAAGTCTATACCGTAAATGATAACTCTACACTAACAACAGCCCAAGTTATGAATGGTGGAAAGAGGTTCCAACGGACCAACCAAAAGTAGCTGGGAGTAGGTTATGATGAGTTCAATATCAAAACCCCATTAATCATGAGAATACGCGTGTAAAGCCTCAATAGTTGTAAAAAAATTAGACAGTCTAATTTAAAAAGCAACGCATGCATGTTCATGGATATGAATGTCGTGTGGAAAGTACATCACATCGAAACAACGCTCGAAACAATTCATTCCTAAAATTTCTCGCCTGCCTAGCAAATTTGGCCTCAAATACATAAAGCCAACAATCAGCCATGGATTCGCCGCCACGGCGCAACCGAACCCAAACGGACAGGAGAGGAAGAGTGAATGGCTTGATATAAATTTCTATCACTGCTATTACACTTAATGCACACAAATCGCCCATTGCCACAACAAGAGCAACGCCGAGCACATTAAAAACGGCCAAAGGCCAAAAATCCTCAACTTACATTACCTCAGTAAAATGAATTCAAACACCAGTGTTAAGAGCTAGAAATTTGACAAACATAAAACCCACTAACCCGAGAAATCCCACCAAGGCGTCGTGTTAACAAACCAGAGCCATATAACAAAACAGAGGTTATGGAGAGTCCAGTAGTACTAAAGAAAGGTAGAAATAACCACAGGAAGCTTCCTGGTAGCCAATGGGAAAACTTTAGACGAATGCATACAAAAAGTCTCATCCACAATGAAGAGAATTAGGATACGCAAGTTGCGCGCCGCCGGCAGACAAAAAAGACGAGAGAACTCATAAAATCCCATGCAAGAACGAAGGGGCTTCTTTACCTGAAAACTACAGACTTTGACAGTGAAATTGAAAACCAAAGAGGGAATAAAAAAAAGTGGATGCTTTTTGACTGTTGAGAGTCTCCTACTGCGAGTAGACTCGGAGGCTGCCGCGTGCGAGGACGAAAATCTTGACTCTTTTGGGAGGGAAAGAAATTGTATGTAGGAAGAAGTCCTTCAATAATTAATTATATAAATTTATTCAAGTTTTGAGATTATGTTAAAAATTAAATATGTTAAACTCTGAAAAAATGAAACTCAGACGAAAAAAAAAAATCTTTACTTGGGAAAAATAAACAAATAAATATATGTTCAAGCATCTTACAACCAGATGTAAGGCATCAAGACGCCGAGTCCATAGCCAACCTCAGGCCTGCCTTAGAATAGTTACTTTGCCATTTGCGCTCAGAAAACGAAGGTCATGACTTTGGGTTTTGACGCACTTAAAGCGAAAACTAGACCAGTGGGCTCTTGCTGGAGCAAAAAGTGGATCCCCATTTCTAAAATATACGTTATAATTTCACTTTTCAGGGGAAAAAAAATCTTTTAATCATTTAGTAGAAATTTCAACTATGAAGTTTGAAATTCAATAACCAATGCACATGAATTAAGTAAGTCATTGTAATATTAAAAAGTTAAAAAAAAAAAATCTTCTTTTCCCTTTAAGTTACTCCATACGAGTTTTTTAGTGTCACAATTTTTTGTAATATGCCACAGCCAAATTAGCGATAGACCAATCATAGTAGCATTTCAATTCTTCTCTCCTGCGGCTTGTAAAGCCTTTCTTTACCGTAAATTTAAGGTTGCCTTGACGGCCACAAAGATACAGTTGAATATAAAGTCCAATGTTGCACAAAAGGAGTGTTGATTATACCTCACCCCATACACATGCCGTAACCAAATAAATGATAACCTCATCAAAAGAGCATCTCTATCCTCCATTCTTATGGCTTGTTAAACCTTTATTCATAGTAGATTTACGGTCAACTTAATGATGACAATAATATAGTTGAATTAAGGTCTTTGCAAATAATGAATTTTTAATATACCTCTCACCATTCAAATCTTTATCATATATTTTTCTAATTGGTTTGCAAAGACCAAGACTCTTGAAAAGTAGTCTCAAACATATGCTGTCAATTTCACTTCACAACTTCACTTGATGAACTATTGGGAAAGAATTTTGATTAGTTTCCTAAATTTGGTTGCAAGTAATTTTATATTAACAATTTTTTATCATATGTGACGTCCAAATAAATGACAGACTATTTACAACAGCATTTCAATCCTTCTTTTCTATGGCAAATAATTTTTTCTTCTTCTCACATTACATTTAAAGCTACCATAAGGACAATTGAAGTGTAGTAGAATTTAAGTCTGGTATTGCATTAACATTTCTTTATTTTTTCCCCCAATAAATCTCATACTAGTTAAATCTTTATTATGTTTCTTGAATTGATTTGCTATGATCTAGACTCTTGAAATGCGGACTAAAAGGTATATTGTCAACTCGTGTAACAAGGCCTAAAGGTCAATCTTTTCTAATTTTGTGAGCTATTCGGCAAGAGTTATGAAGAGTCTCCTCAATTTGCTCCAATGTAATTGTATTAGTAACTTTTTGTCAAATGTCATACCCCAATAAAAAATATACTTATCTATTTTGAAAAGTAAATGAGAAATGTAACATTTTACACTCTAATTTAAGTTAATTGTACTGTTAGATGTATCATTTTCTTTTCTTTTAACTAATCTGTCATCATTAAAAGAAGTCACTTTCATCAAGCATATTCATTTCGGAAATCATTTTACCATGTATATGAGTCTCCCTTTCTTTCCAAGTCTAAGTGAACCGTCCACAATGTTAAAAGAAAAAATCGACTTATCGAACTGATGCCAGAAAAGTAAGCCTCTTCAACAGGTTGGAAAGGTCCCCCACATTTGGAAGAAGTATATCCTTTCTATTCCACCTACGAACAATTACTGAAGATGAAACTTGCACCTCTTCCGGGGCTTAAACTCATTTTGCCGAAAACGCAGTTTTCAGTTGCACCATTTGCTTGTACTACCAGTGTTTCTTATTATGCCATCCCTGTTAGTATTCCACTATTGTTTTGCACCATAGTTATTGACAGATTCTGAACACCTTCGCTTATGGTAAACAGCATTTCTGACATCTTAGATTCCAAAACTTTGATTCATCTTACTTTGGTGCAGACTTACCCCAGAAGAGTACCCAGGAAAAGAAAATTGTGGGGAAAGGAAAATGGACAACGCCAACTGAGAACCGTTAAATCACACTCTGTGGTCCCTCTTTTACTCAGACTTAGTCACTAAGAGAAGGATAATGCGAATTGTCCTTGGCCGGCTGTCTAATACTCGTCAACATTTTGCACCAAGGTCAAGTCGTTCACACTCAATAATTTTTTGTCCTCCAGAAAAGTCGAAGTAATTGCTCAAAGGTCTTCTTCCGTCTATTTGACTCATTCTACAGTCATCAAGCAAGTAATGCATTCTGAAGCTCCAAGAATAGTACGTTCAGGCCGATGGTGTTAAAGATCCGAAGAAAGCAGGTTAAGGGAGGAGGTGTTAAAGCCTAGGCCAGGCCAAAGCAGCAGATCACAGGTTGCTGGGGTTTCCAACACAATCCGACTCCTATTACCTCGGGTCCACAAAAGAACAGGTACAATGCAAACTGTGCCTGTTAGGACATAGGCTAATTGTCAAAAACTTTCTGCTAAGGTCGAGCCATTAATTGTGTTCGAGAGACGTTTAACAGGGCCAGCCCTCTTCAATAGAAATTCATATTTTACTATAAAAAACAATTGAATAACATATTCGGAATGCCCCCTATTGTCACATTTATTAGACTAAACGATTGGAATAAAAGATAATTAAATGTTGGCGCCATATTTTAAACCTTGATTTATATTTTATTGCAAACAAGAGAATTGAATGTTGTATGTAGCTACCTAACGCTACATTTCTTTATTTTTTTTTTATTTTCTGATGGCCTCTAATCTAACGCTATATTCAATGAACAAAAAATCAAAGCTAACCATACAAAAGAATAGAGACTACAGCGAAGAGGTCTTGAGTCTTCGTATTCCACTTCTTTATTTAGCTTTTTTGGACTTTCTACTTTTTTTTTTTTTGGTGAAAGGTCAAATTATATATCACCCGTAAAAAATTTACAAGATTGTTCGATTACAAAATATCATCATCTAAGCTCAAATATTGCACTCGACAAATTCCAAAGCTCTTGTAAAAATTTATTACAATTTGTAAGCTTGACTCCTCTAGTAGATGAAATCTTGCCTCTCACGTCCTTCTTGATTTTAGCAATAACGGTTGAGTTTTCTAGACTTGTATTGTTGAATCTTCTTCTATTCCTTTTGCTCCAAATGTGATACAATACGGCCTTGAAAGATATACTAAGCAAAGTAGCTGCAAAGCTCTTCCTCTTAACAGTGTTGATCATCCAACATATTTCAGCTCTCCAATGTTTAATTCTTCGAGTTAATCCATTCATGCCTAACAAAGCCTTCCAGATGTAGTTTGGACTTTCTACTTGTTTTTGGCTTGTTTTGACAGTGTACAATTAAGTCTTTCACTGTCTTGCTTCAGCAAGACACGGAGATAGTCCAGTACTTATCCCTCGACCATTCTATTTAATTGAATTAGCTGCATCATATCCAGATTTTCCTCTATTTGATCATCAGGTTTCCTTCTTTGCTTGTCCCAACAACCCGTGACCCCTATTCACTGGGTAGACTTGACTCATTTCTGTACCAAGTATTATAAGAAATGTTGTAACAATCAGCAGAAGAGTTAGGCATACATTTCTCGATGGAAAGGCCTGCAGTGAGGTACTTTTTGTGGGGTTTCATAGTGGCGGTTCAAATTCTTGGGCTTCGAGGTTGCTTTGATGAAGAGAGGATGGCTCTACTCCAATTCAAAGAGTTCGTCAGATCCAGCGGTGCTGATGCAGACCGTCTTCTTCCTTCGTGGGTTGATGATTCGGGGAGTGACTGTTGTGGATGGGAACGAGTCGCGTGCAACTCTGCCACTGGTTAGGTGATTGGGCTCTCCCTCCAAAATATCAGGCAAATTCAAAAAAATTACACTGATTATTACGACTGTGGTTTTCTTGAAAAAGAAACTTCAGATTACTTGGATGACGAGATGTGGTTCCTGAATGTCTCTATATTCCGTCCTTTCAAGGAGCTAACAAGTTTAAATTTATCTTTAAATGAGATTGGTGGTTGGGTTGACAATTATCAAAATAGAGAGAACGCGAGTGGGAGAATTTCTGTATATTGGTAATGCAGTGACTAATTACATAGACTTAACCTGTATATATACAGGATTGGACCTACCTATACATGGAAAATCTAATAATTGCATATATTTACATTAAAACCAAATATTCTCTATAGTTGGCAATATTGGTATTTGGCAACGTAATATTCTCATTAACACTCTCCCTCAAGCCGGAGATTTGAACAAATTAAATACTCCAAGCTTGGAGAGAATATGCCAATGTTGCTTGCTGCATAGTGCCTTTGTGAATATATTCGTCGGTTGTTCTCTAGTGGAAACATGACTTGTGGCAATGATTCCTTGCTATAATTTTTCTCTAACATAATGACAATCGACCTCAATATGCTTCGTTCTTTCATGAAAAATTGGATTGGCCACAATCTTCTCTGCTGCTTTGTTATCACAAAATAAAAGTGCTGGTCGTCGAAGATAAAAACCAAAATCTTTTAGTAATCCCATGATCCATACTATTTCACAAGTCGTTACCTGTATAGCTTGATATTCTGCTTCGGAAGATGACAAAGAAACAGTGGGTTGCTTCTTTGATCATTAAGATATCAATGAGTCTCCAAGCATTATGCAGAAACCTGTAGTGGATCGTCGTGTCATGGGGCAAGTGCTATAGTCTGAGTCACAGAAAGCTTTAAGCTCCAATTTGGATGATGTAGGAAACATGAGGCCAAGACCTGGACAACTCTTCAAATATCTAATCACTCTCATGGCTGCTTCCATGTGGGATTGCTTAGGTGCATGCATGAACTGGCTGAGTAATTGTACTGGGAATGTGATGTCAGGTCAAGTAAGGGTCAAATATATTAATCTACCATAAGTCTTTGATAAACCGATGGGTCATTAAGTGGTGGATCATGACTATCTTCTGGTGAGCTAGCATCATATTCAACACTCGTGAATTTCTTGTTTTGCTCCATGGGAATCAGCGAAGGTTTTGAGCCCGCTAATCCGGCTTTAGAAATGAGCTCCAAGGTGTATTTGCGTTGATTGAGGAAAATCCCATCTAGTGAGCGAGCAATCTCGATACCAAGGAAGAACATGGAGTGTCCAAGATCTTTCATGGAAAAAATTGAGTTGAGATAGTTTTTCAAGTCGGAGGTAGTTGCTTGATTATTTCCTGTAATTAGGATATCATCAACATAAATAAGTAAGGCAGTGAAAGAATTACCCTGAAATCGGACGAAGAGAGAATAGTCATGCTAGGATTGTCGAAAACCATAGGTGGTAAGGGGAGTAGTGAATTTAGCATTCCACTGGCGGGATGCTTGCTTTAACCTATATAAGGATTTTCGCAATCGACAAGCCAGACACTCCCCCTGATTGCGAAATTCAAGGGGGAAGAGCCATATATACTTCCTCATGAAGGTCTCCATGAAAGAATGCATTCTGAACATCCATCTGAAATAAGGGCCAATGATGGACAACATCAATAGTGATGAGAAGCTAAACAGTGACATGTTTGGCAGTGGGAGAGAAAGTATTCTGGTAATCAAATTCTTCCTGTTGGCTATACCCTTTGGCCACAAGACAGACCTTGTACTGCTCAACAGAACTATCAGTATGATACTTCACCTTGTACACCCATTTATAGCCAACTGTACGTCGACCAGGAGGAAGAGTGACCACATCCCAAGTATGATTTGCCTTAAGAGCAGCGATCTCATGATCCATGGCAGCAACCCAATTAGGGTCCTTAACAGCCTCATGAAAAAAATAGGGTTCAAGAATGGCAGAAATAGAGGCAATGAAATGTTGGTGATTAGGGTTGCAATGGTGAAGAGAAATGTAATTGGAGATAGGATATAAGGAAGTAGAGTTAGAGGAAGGTAAGGTGGGATAGAGATAATCAGTGGTCCAAATGGGAGGTTTGGTGGGGTGGGTGGAGCGGTAAGGAATAGAAGAAGAGGAAGGGGGAGAGTCCGAGGCCGGAGGTAGTGAGGGGTCAGGGGTAGGTGGATTGGCAGCCACCGGTGTATCGGGAGGAGAAAGTGGTATGGTGGAGATAGTGAGAGGAAGAGGCTCAGGGGAAATGGGGTCTGGAAAAACAGGTGCATCTACAGGGAGAGAGGAAGGAGAGTAGGATTCCACAGGCGGGACAATAGGAGCAGACAAACGAGCAAGGCAGTCAAGGGACGAAGGTTCCTGCAAAGCAAAAGGAAAAACATCTTCGCGAAAAATGACATCGCGACTGACAAAAATTTTTCTAGTGGAGGGATTGTAGAGCTTGTCGCCTTTTTGATAAGATGGATAACCGAGGAAAACAGCAAGGAAGTGCACGAGGACTAAATTTGTCACGACCACCAAGAGTAGTGGCGAAACATTGACAACCAAAGACACAGAGGTGGTTGAGGAGTGGAGGTTTGCCAAAAAGACGTTCATAAGGAATGATCCCACCAAGAGGAGAAGAAGGAAGACGGTTGATGAGGTAAGTGGCAGTAATGATACATTCACCCCAAAAACGAGGAGGGAGATGAGACTAAAAAAGTAAAGCACGTGCAATGTCTAAGAGATGACGATGCTTGCGCTCAACGACACCATTTTGTTGAGGAGTATAGACACACGAGCTTTCGTGAAGAATGCCATGAGAATAAAGAAAGAAGGAGCACTTAGAGGAAAAAAATTTGGTGCCATTGTCAGAGCGGATGCGTTTGATAGTGGAACCAAATTGAGTGTGAACCATAGAAATAAAAATTTGAATTTTTGAAAATACTTGGCTTTTAAATTGGAGAAGGAAAGTCCAAGTAGCACGGGAGAAATCATCCACAATAGTTAAAAAATAGCGAGCACCATCATGGGTCGGGTGTTTATGAGGACCCTACACATTCATGTGAATGAGTTCAAAAATAGTATGTGTGGCAGAAGTGCTTAAAGGAAAAGGCGCACGGGTTTGTTTTGCTAGCGGACAAACGTCACAAGAGAAAAAATTCAAACAAGAAATAACATGACCATTGGTAAGATATGATTTTAAAGAGGAATGGCCAAGTCATTTGTGCCAAAGTGAATAATTGTTATTGGAAGAAATAAAATTGCAAGCAGGAGTCTACTATTTGTTACAAGAAACAAAAGATAAATAATGAAAAAAAAGGAATGAAATGATTGCGGGATAACATGGCATAAAAAATAAAGTCCCCCTTTAACCTTGCCGAGCCCCATCAGCGCCCCGGTCATACGATCTTGGAAAACACAAAAATTGTCAAAAAAAAATGGTAACACAATTATTATCACAGGTTAGTTTGCGGATGGATAAAAGGTTATGCCAAAAACGAGGGGCAAAAAGGACATTTTTAAAATGCAAATGAGGGTTGGGTTGAAAATTCCTAATATAGGTAATGGGACTACGGGTTTGATTAGGCAAACGAATAAATATGGGAGATGCACATGGATGAGAATTATGTAAAATATGCAAATCACAAGTGATGTGGTCGCTAGCTCCCGAATCGATAATCCAATTAGATAAAAAAGAGTGAAGTGAAGAAATGTTACCGGTGAAGTTGGCACTAGCATCGGAGTGGCCTGGTTGATTGAGAAGGGCCATTAATTTTTGTTGCTAATCAGAGGTTAAATTAAGCCCAATAGATCCTCCAATAATGCTCCCAGGAGTAGGAGAAGTGGGGCCCAATAGGCCCATACTAGGGTAGGGAGGTGGGGATGGGCCGCTATAAAAAGATGGCCCACTATAAGCATAGAGGGCGTTCGGGTGTTGCGGCTTAAAACCCAGTGGGTGGGAAGATTCATCAACGGCAGAGTGATGGGCCATAGGATTGGGTCCATTGGGCTTGCGGCAAGGCCCAGGGTGCTGTTTGGGCTTCCAGCCCGGTGGGTACCCAACAAGGAGGAAGCATGACTCACGAACGTGGCCAGGCTTCTTACAATGGGTGCAGTGAACTTTTGAGCCTAGGTTGGAGTCGGACCCAGAAGAGCATCCAGGCCCGTGAGACCAGGCGGCCCGCCTGGCTCACCTAGCCTGCGCGAGGCAGCAGAGAGCCCTAGCAGAGAGGGCGATCCCCAGCCCGAAGATGCGCCATCACCACCACCAGAGAGATTGTTGGCGTTGTAGCGGAGGCCAGCGAAACCAGAAGCATCGCTGGAGTGGCCGCTGGAGTCGAGACGCTGCTGGAGCTCCTGCTTTGACATCGTGTAGGTGTGCTCTAGAGATGGCAGGGAGTCTTGAGAGAGGATATTCGTGCGAAGGTTCACGAATTTGTCCAATAGGCCACGGAGAAATTTCATCGAGCAATTTTCTTCGTTGTGTTCATGAAGCCGATCATTGATCTTACACGTACAACCCCCGCAAGAACACCAAACAAGAGGCTGTTGTGCATCGAGATCGCCCCACAGATCGCGGAGACGGATGTAGAAGTGCGTTAGATCGTCACTGGTGCAGCCACCAGTGAGCTTGAGATCGGCGATGGCCTATTGAAGACCAAAAAGTTGAGTGCTGGAGATCTTTTCAAAAGAATCACGCAACAGGGACTAGGCTTTCGCGACCATCAGCTGATGAAGAATCATGCTCTCCAGGGACGAATCGACGGAATTGATGAGCCAGGTTTTGACGCCAGCGTGACATTGTTCCCAACGTTGCACCTCGGCGCTGTCGCCGTTCGATCGAGATAGAGAACTAGTGAGGAAGCCCAGTTTATTCTGGGCGAGAAAGACGGTGCGGATTTGATCCGCGCATAGGTGATAATTGCTTTCGCCGACCAAACGATGAGAAACGACACTGCCGGTTTGCAAGTCAGTAGCGGAAAGGAGGTAGGGGTCGAAAGAAAGGGTGGAAAAAGCATTTCCAGTGGCGGAAGAGGTGTTTGCAGCAACCGGATTGGACATGGTGCGGCGGCTAGGGTTCGAGGGTAATTTTGTGAATTCAGAGAGGGGAAAGGGCAAAAGGGGAAAAACAAGGGAAACGGGTTGGTGCGAAGTCGGGTAGGGTAAAGGTAAGTACGGGTCAGCGGTGTGGGTAAGAGAGAGATAAAAGAACGGGTGGGCGGGTAGGGTTTATGTGAGAAAAAAGACTGCAACAGAACTGACCACTTGGGGAGGAAAAAATACGGAAGCTAGAAAAAAAAAAGCACATAATCGTTAGGCTCTTGATACCATATCAAAATAGAGAGAACTTGAGTGGGAGAATTTTCGTATATTGATAATGCAGTGACTAATTACATAGACTCTGCCTGTATATATACAGGATTGGACCTACCTATACATGGAAAATCTAATAATTGCATATATTCAGAATATATTTACATTAAAACCAAATATTCTCTAGCAATATTGGTATTTGGCAACGTAATATTCTCATTAACAACAATAAAGGTATGCTACCCGCCTATTTCATTCTTATTCCTGGAAAGTCCCTAACATGTTCATCATAATTATTTTTTGTAGAAATTAATTTCTTTCGTTATTGTTATATACTTCTCTTAACAAAATAACAGGCTCTTAACTCATGTTTGCTGCTGCTGTTGGAAACTTTTAGGGTTGTCGATATTGATGATGATTTTTTTATTTCTGGATATTATTATCATTATTTTCGAGCCGAGGATAAGTTTATCCCTTTTCCTGCAATCTTGTCGTAGGTTTTGAAAGTTTGTCAATATTGAAAAGGCTGGAGACGTTGGATCTTGGTTTCAACAAAGTCAACATGAGCATCATGCAATCATTGAGCGCAATAACGTCCCTTAGAAATCTGATTCTTAACAACAATCACCTGGAGGGATCATTACCTGCGCAAGGCATGCTTATTCAAAGTAGTTCTATAATCTTTGGAATGGATCCTATTTCTTCACATCTTCTTGTCATTCATGTGCAGAGTTATCGGCTTTGGAAAACTTGGAGATGCTGAACTTAGCCTGTAATTGGCTGAATGGTTCCCTAAGTCTGCAAGGTACGCAAAGAGAGACATAGATTTTTCCTAGTAAGCGGTTAGTAGTTGTTTCGGCGAGAAATAAGTTCCCGTTACTAAGTTGCCTCTGCATGACCACTTTGTCTATGTGCTAGCGAGCTAGATGGAAAACAGGTTGGTGGGTTAGGGATGATTTAGGTTTATGCCTGGAAAAAAGAAAAGACAAGGCAATTAATAATAACCATCATTCTTTTATTTAGCAGAAAATATTGTAAAATTTTGTATCCATTTTTCCGAAGAAAATGAATAGATATATGGCTTCTTGATCTTCTACCGAGGTAAATCCATCCATCAAATATTTTCACACGTCTTTGAAAGACAAGAACCCAAGACCTACTTTACCGTGTGGTCGTACACTTTAAGCTTTTCACTAGTTACAATCTTAATTTTTGACCATTTAATTTTAGCAGTATGCATCTGCATATGGCTTTATTGTTTGAGCCGTCATGTTTAAAACTGATGGGGGCCTTCATCCCTGAAAAATGAAGAAATGTGGGCCATTATGCTTGGAAATTGAAGAGATATAAATTGTTATGCTTGAAAATTGAACTTACATGAGCCTTGATGCCTTATAACTAAAATGGATTTACTAAGTTTCAAATGGGCCTTTGGTCCACTGAGATTTATTTTGCAAGCTTGATTTTTCATTTTTACAAAATCAATATGAAGGTGGGTGTTGAAGATATAAGATATGGTATACTATGGTCCATACAAGTAAGCTAACTAAAAGGGGACCAATTGCTGGAAGATTTGAACACGAACTTATAAATTTGTTAACAACAATTTAAGAGTTTGAGTTTATAATTTCGTTATAAATAGAGCTAGAACATAAGTTATTTTTCATTCCAAACTTGTGAAGAATTCTCAATTACATTGTTCATAAATACAATTCTATTTTCCATTTTCTTTGGAAAAATACCTTCAACTTGAGATTTCAATAGATTTTTATTAAGATATGGTGTGTAGCTTTGAGTAAGGTAAAAAAAAAAAAGAAAATTGAGAACATGAGGTGGAATTGTTGATAGGGTTGGAAGGATGTATGGAATTCATAACAACTATTAAAAAATGAAAGATATTACTTAAAGGCTATTTCATTTTGTGAAATTCACATGAATCCAATATTCCAACATACAAGACTATATTCTTCCTTAATACACTCATCCCTCTTGGCACTTACCTAGTACCTTGATCTTGCTGATCTAAGAAGCTTAAAGATCTTAATTTATGAAAAAATAACTTCGATGGCATCTTGCCATTTCAAGCTAATGAAATTGTTTCACCAATTGTATTAGGTTAATTGGTTTCCATATCATCACAATCAATCAATTTTCCATTCATTTTGTTCTATCAATCAACCACATTTGTGTCATCCTTATTACATCCTTGTCAATTTTTTTTCCCTTTTTTATAGGTTTGGAAGCTTTTAGTAGTTTGGAGATTTTAGATTTGAGCAGTAACAAATTGGAAGGAAGCATTCATCCTAATATTGGGATGTTGACTTCTCTCAAGGCCTTATCCTTGTCTACAAATAACCTCAATGGCTCTTTACCAAGTGAAGGTAACTACTATACTATAGAAAATTAGAGTTGACAATTTATAATTGTTTATTGTAATAACGTTCTTATACTTGTAAATTTGAAACTGAATGAAAGAGATTAATATGATGACGGGCATTTCCTTACATATCATGATGATAAGACACTTCCTTACTTAATTTATTATGTTTGTTAGGTTTGTGCAAACTTGACAGACTTGAAGAGTTTGACATTAGCGAAAATCAGCGTGAAGGGACCCTTCCTTCATGTCTAAAAAATTTGACATCTTTTCGACTGTTAGATCTTTCAGAAAACAAATTAGAGGGGAACATTTCCTCATCTTGGATATCTAGCCTAACATCCCTTAAGTACATCAATCTTGGTTATAACCAATTTCAAGGTTTATTCCCATCTAGTTCATTTACTAATCACTCCCAACTTGAAATGGTTCGATTTACATGTTATGAAGGGAAATTCCAAATAATAGAAACTTCAGGTTGGACACCTATGTTTCAATTACAATTCCTTATACTACAAAACTGTTTCAAAAAGCTCTTTATTGAGATCCCAATATTTCTCTTTTACCAACACAAGTTGAGAGTAATTGATCTTTCTTACAACAAATTGAAAGGAAAGTTCCCTATTTGGTTGGTTGAGAACAATACACTGCTAGAATATCTTAGTCTTAGAGATAACTCTTTTTCGAGTCCACTTCATCTACCACTCCACAATAACCTAAACATTTATTGGATGGATGTATCAGGAAATCAATTGCATGGGTGTCTTCAAGAAAATATTGAAAATCTCTTGCAAAGCATAAAAGGCCTTAACTTATCTAAAAATGCATTTGAAGGTAGTCTACCATCATCAATTGGGAATATAAGTAGCATGGTGAAATTGGATGTGTCTTTCAATGGCTTTTCAGGAGTAGTACCAAAAGAATTGATAGGAGGTTTGTCAAATCTCCTATATCTAAGATTATCTACCAATTATTTCCATGGTAATTTATTTTTGACCCCATTTAACTTGACACAGCTATATTTTCTAGATTTTAGTGACAATCAATTCAATGGAACTTTGTCAAAGAAATTGTTTATATTTGCCCTGGTATTCATTGATGGCAGTAGTAATTACTTGTCTGGTAAGCTTCCAAATTGGTTATGTAACTGAACACTAGGAGTAACACTCATCTTGCATCATAACTTGTTCAAAGGTCATTTTCCATGCGAATCACCAAGGTTTATGGGAAGGATTTTGGACCTTTCTCATAATGTTTTTGGGGATCTTTACCTTCTTTATCATATGCGAGTTCCATGAGCATACATTTGGGAGGGAACAACTTTTCAGGATCAATACCAAAAGGTTTTATCAGCAACACATCAAACCTCTTGATATTGGATATCAACAACAACAATTTGTCAGGTAGCATTCCAAGTTCACTCGGAACAATTTTGAGTTTAGAAGTTTTATTGTTGGAAGGGAACTCCTTGTGTGGTGTTATCCCATCTCAATTGTGTTGTTTGATCAATCTACACATAATGGATCTTTCAAGCAACTTCTTTTATGGGTCAATACCTAGTTGCTTTCACAACATTACCTTTGAGGTGAATGTTTATGGGGCTTTTACAAATGATTATTATATGTTTTTTAAGTCTTGGAATTACAATTCTATGAGTCTCTTGATGAAGACTTTTGAAATGTTCAATAGATTCGACGTGGAAAAAGAGGATGAAATTGATTTCATTACAAAATATAGAATTTCCACTTACAAAGTTGTCACTCTTGATTACATGTCTGGATTGGATTTCTCATCAAACAACCTAACAGGTTCAATCCCATTTCAGTTAGGAATGATTTCTTTGATCCATACACTAAATTTGTCTTATAATATGCTAGCAGGTTCCATTCCAAAGACATTCTCCAATCTTACTCAAATAGAAAGCTTAGACCTCTCTCATAACAATTTGAGTGGAGAAATTCCTTCTAAATTGAATAATTTATATTTTTTGGAGGTTTTTACAGTTGCTTACAACAACTTATCAGGAAAAACTCCTAAAATGAAAGGACAATTCATAACATTTGATGAGAGAAGCTATGTTGGAAATTCACTACTTTGTGGACCAGAACTGAAGAATAAGTGCTTTGACATAAATGAGCATTCTCCACCGATAAGCAAACCGTCAAATGTAGGTGAAAGGAAATGGTACGAAGTTGATCAAGTGATCCTATTTGCAAGCTTTTTTGGATCTTACTTCATCTTCCTCATTGGAGTTGTTACTTTTCTTTATATTCATCCTCATTGGCTAAGGCGATGCTTCAATTTAAGCAAGGATGGTATATATTCATGTTACTATTTTGTTGCCGACACTCTACGTAGGTTACCAAATCGTTTATATAATTAGCTTTGCTTTGCTTTATGTGTACGAAAATCCAGCTAACTATTTTGTTCTAAAGCTTACAACTATTCTATCTGAAGAAGGTATTGAAATTTAACTTAGAATTTCAAGTCCTAAGAGATCATGATAGTCAAAGCACAAGCTTCTATTTGTTTTAATTTTATTAATAGCATTGACTTTGTAATAACAAGAATAAGCTCCTAAATGCGCTTAAGATTTTGAAAGGGTTCCTGCAATGTGATGTGCAACCAATCCGCATTGATTTGCCTGGCTAAAATATAAAGCAGTCTTTTCATAGAATATGATTATTTTGATTATTCAAACTTCAATCAAATAATACAGAGGAATTCTCTACGACTATTATGAGAGAAGTAATCTGGTATAAGCAACAAGAATGAATGGAAATTTTGGATTCTTATTGCGAGAAGGAGAAAATACAATAACAAAGAAAATGTAGGAATTTTTTATGATTTGCTTTAAAGCAAAAGGGAAATTCCTGAAATACTTTGGTATGGCAATACAAACAAAAGTCGGAAAGTTCCACGGCGGGAAACCAGATTAGACATAAAGAAATGGAAATACTTCCATCAAAATTTTA
The DNA here is from genome assembly GCA_028551475.1 of Casuarina equisetifolia. Lineage (NCBI taxonomy): Eukaryota > Viridiplantae > Streptophyta > Magnoliopsida > Fagales > Casuarinaceae > Casuarina > Casuarina equisetifolia. The sequence continues at coordinate 6,566,148 of CM052361.1, forward strand.
TGGACCTGATTCTTTTAGACCAACTAAATTGGGAAGCATATGTACATTGAAATTCGTACTGGTACAGGCTACAAGCCCCATTTTGGGCTAAGCAACCTTGCTCATGAATTCTGGGCCTGGTTTCAGATCTCATTACATGGAAATTCGTATTCGAATATTGCTGATATTTTTGGTGATATTAACCTAGTATTGACCATTTTCTTGCCATCTAGGAATAATTTTATCAAATCGCGTCGAATCTTTCTGGCGTTATTTTTTTCCCTAATTTTTGTACCTACGATCTCCTTGATTTGATGCCCATAGAATGTCCAGATCAAGTGCTTCCTTCTTAAAAATAATAATAATAATACTAAAGAAATAGGCTGGAACTACTTTATTTAACTGCTTTAAATCCTAACAAATGGAAAAATCAAATTTAGTGTTTTTTTTTTCTCTTTTCTGAAGTCTAAGTTAAAAGGTCTCAATGAAGTAGAACTATAATTTGAAAAGGCTCACTAATAGAATTTCAATCTTTCTCCTTCACTACTATAGCTCAATTAAAGTTGATATATGTTATGATAAGTTGAAGAGAATATCTTAATAATGGTATGAGTTATTTTATATTACTTAAGTCTTGCTCAAAAGTTTTTTTTTTTTTGACAATAAAATTAATAGGTCAATTTTAAGAAAGAATTAAATTTTATCATAAGTTGGTATTGACCATTGTTTAATGATAGTATAAGGACGGTATTTCTCAATCATGGGAATATCACTCTAATGCATAAATGTCTTTTTAGAGACCTCTTCTCCAGACTTTTCCTCGAATATGTGATATAGTGACGATCATCCTAACTACCACCTAAGAATAAAAATGAATTACAATCTTCTTCGATTGTTATTCTTTTGGATGGTGAAGACCAACTGCATTGCGAGTTAACTGAAGTGGCCAAAATTCTACCGATTCTAAAGTCGTGTGATCAAGATAGTTTTAACCGGCAATAAATATATGTTTGTTATGGCCTTTTTATAGTATTAATCACCATTGCGAGTCAAGTTATATCTTGGTTTTTCAGTCATAATAACAAGCTAAAGACTATATTGCAGTGGCAGCTGGAATTGCCAACAAAGATTTTTCTTGAAGTGACAATGTTAATTAGTTGTATTCACAGTCGAGTTAGGATATCTATTTAAAAACTTTATAGATAGTTTATTCATGATTAAACCTATTGAAAGTACAAAATAGTTTTAATCATGACGAAAAAGGTTCAAATTCAATCAACAAGTACACGAAGAAAAGTAAATCTATTTAAATTAAAAGATCCATTTGTTAATCCAACGTACATAGTTACATAAAAATAAAACAAAATTAACCGCTCATATGTTCCAAAAAAGGCATTCGGGACTTATGAATATTCCCAAAATCGCAAAAAGCACTCAACAATGCCCCCTCCACGTTTTAGACCTTCATGAATAAATTTTCAAGCTAATTTAAGGATAAGACACTGGTAGGCTGTAAGAATTTAGATTATTTAGGCATCTAACCATCCATCAGAGGGTTTTTGGTTCGATGGGCTATTATCGGAAGTTTACTTCATAGTGGGGCAGATTGTTTCCCACTTAACGACTCTTCTTAAAGAAGAATTATTTCAGAGGGAGAGATGCAGTCGATGAGGCCTTTCAAGAACGCGGAGCCGTTGTCAATCAAGCATTGAAGTGGGAGAAATAGTAATGCAAGATGTTGAGTGCGTCGCTTACCTCAATCATGTCTTAACAAAATAAGCTTTTACAACTATCTATGCATGAGGAATAAGTTACATATTTTCATATTTGCATTCAGAAAAAGGAGGTCCTACATCTCAGGTGGCCCTTTAAAGTGAGAATAGACCTAGAACAAAAAGTGGATACCCCGTGATCTAAGGAAGTGGGTGTCCAAGTTATCAGGGTTTGCTTTTGAATTTAAGAAGGGTATAAGGAGAACAAAGTGACAAATGAATTTTCCTTGCAGTTTGAAGACTTAGAAAATCCTATATTATCAGATTTCATTATTCCTACCCCAGCTTGACTTAAGGGACTTAAATACAATCATCGAACCGGTGCCAGATCAGAAAACTTCTTTAACAAATTGGACAGGTTACCAGCAACAAAGAAAATTCATTTCTCCGTGGACGAGTCACCAGCTTCACCACCCGAATTTTCCATTGTAAGTTCCGGAAAAGGATTTGGAGTTTATTTTTGGTCTTTTTATGAGGTTTTCGTTATCTTGCATCGTGTTCTTTGAACTAGTCACTCTTCTTTACATTAATTCATACTGGCAACAAAGGTGGTTTTCATAAAGGACTGTATATAGTTTCGTACTCAACTTTTACGCTTCCAATGGTTGATTTCATTTCATACTTCTTGCATCTTGTTCTCCATCTGTTTGCTTATATTTCTTCGTCATTTCTACTTTTTGTTGTTCATTTTCATGGTAATTGGTTTTATAGTCTTGTAGTAGTAGCCTCAAAGAATGTCTGTAATATTCTTTTTCCTCACAGATTTCTCCATGTGCAAGAATTGTAACTAACAAAATGGACGTGTAACTTCTAAATTCCCCGTCACATATTTTATTCTAAGAATTTATAGAATTTTTTTTTTCATACTTCTAAAGCATTGGCGATAAATATCATTATTCAACCAGTTTACTCGTTTCTCGTCACAATTCTGTTGCTTCCCATGGATTTTCAGGTCTCCTCTCACTTTTTTAGCAGAAATATTTATTGTTTACCCCTTCTGTTTTGAAACCAATCCAAACAATAAGCAGCTCTTGCTTGAAGATAGATTCAGGGTTCCCGCTAAACGTAAAATCTGTCCCCAATACTTCGTTGTTGCTCCTCCAATGTCATCCTTTGCATTTGTGTAGTACCCATCCGGTTATTTAAAGCAATTAAGGAATATAACTCAACTAACAAAGCAGAAGCACTTCACTTTTAAAAGGGAAACTTTAGCCACCAGTCCGCATCAAAGTGGAAATTGAGGTGCTGATCTGAGATGCATGAAATTTTTCCAAAAAGCATTGGCAAGAGTGTATATGTAATTAGCGCAGGCCTCAGTGGAAAAGGAATAGTGGGTTTGTAAAATCCAGGTCTTCCACTATGAAAGTATTTTACAAGAACTTTCTTTTTGTTTACGGGCATGCAGCAATAAAGTTTGAAAAGTAATGTGATTTCGGTGAGTTGTTGGGGGAGTCAAAAAGTAAAGGTTACCTACTCCGGCTTGACTCTCTGTTTAATCTAGACGAATCAAACTCATTGCATATGGAAGAGGATGAAATATCAACCAAAGCTTGAGCCTTAATAGTTCAATAGTATATGGGGGCTCTGTCACATGGGAGGTGAAGGTTCGAGCCTCTCCTCTTCTAATCCCTGATCAAGAAATAAATAAATAAACATCAACTAGATAAAAAAAAAAAAGTACACTTGATGAAAATGGTTTTCCTCATTTATTGAAAATGATAAGAAAGAAATTGTGCAGTCTTAAGATCAGCATCGTGAAGTATAATGGAATATCTTTTGAAACAGAGCTGCATGTCCTTATATGTGGGAATTACTTAAGAAAAAACCCAACCAGAAATGTTAAAATACCTAAGATATCTAAATATCTAAATATCTTATGTCCCGTCATATATATATGGTTTTTTTCCTCATTCATTCGTTTACAAAATTTTGCTTTCAGAAAGGGTTCGGGGTACATTAAGTACGTGCGGATCAGCGTTCTTGAACAATCAGGGAAAAAAATCCATTAATCTAGGCCAATGCCAATATTGAAGGCACTCGCCAATCGATCTTGCTTAAAGTTTTCCTTCAAGGGAATGAAAAAGACGCATGCCTAGATTCTTCATCAATGCACACAATTAAGGCATCTAAGACTTCTCAATGATTGATCATTAAAAGTTTAGTTTTATTTTATTTTTTGTTAGGTAAAGGAGGGTGTAAGGATTAAGGAGGTGTTGAATGCAAGACCACTAGTCCTGAGCATTGTCAACTCTAATTGAGTCAGGTATTTGTTAATTATTAAAAGTTTAATATCTAGTTTTTTCACTCATGATATAATCATTAAGCCTTCTTTTCTTTATGATTAGAAAAATTATTTTTTGTTCTAATATGCTTTTTAACTTGCAAATTAAAAATCAAGGCCTTGTAGATTAGATCTCAACTATCCGATGCAAACCCCCTCAAAACAATATACAGCCAAATCCTTCAAGTTTTAAGCGGGAGTAGTCACAACTAGGACGTTGCGCAGTGTACGAAAAAATAATTTGTGAAACAAAGGCTTCTTTGTGCTTGATGAGACTCCACAAGTCTTGGTGAGGGTTATGAGACTCCCTAGTTATATATTTCTTGTATTTCGTGACGAATGGTGGAGTTGCATCTATAGGTAAGTGCTAAGAATACATTAGAGTCTTCTGTTTTTACCTTCTTCTTTTTTCTTCCGAATTTCAGAATTAAAATGAACTCCACATCTTCATTTCCAACATAACTAACTTTCACAACAATATATGACTGATGCTACCTTTGTGAAGATAATACTTTTTTTTTCACGTCATCTTGGTCTGTATATCTTTGTCTTAACTTCAAGAAATCATGATTTCGTTTTCAAATACAAAACTAAATTCAAGGTTTGTTTGATCCTAAGTTCTTTAGTATTCCTCCTCATCTTTGTTTGGTAAGCATTTAGTCTTTCTTCTTCTTTGTTAAGTTTAAAGTTGTGACCTATACTAGATACCTTTGATTACTTATATATTAGTCTTTCTTTTCATTATCATCTTTATCTGATAGGCATGTAGTCTTCTTCTTCTTTGTTAAGTTTAAAGTTTTGACCTCTTATCTCTTGTCTTAATTTTTTTTTGGACACCTTTGATTACTTATATATCAGTCTTTCTTTTCATTTAGGTGTAGAACTTATTTTATGTAGCATTGCTTTATAGCTTTTTGGTTCTTCTTTTTTAACCTTCTATTTGTAATCTTGTAAGAACCCTAAACTATTCAAACCCTAAACTTCTTTGGTTCATCTACAATGACCAAGACTCTTGGAAGTATTCTAGGATGTATGTTGTAAACTTTATCTTTCAAAGTTTAGAGATCAACCTTCTCCATCCTTTTAACTACACAATAAATTTTTTGGAAACTCTCCTAAATTTGCATGGAATGCCATGTGTTAGTAACCTTTCTTACTTTCATAACCAAAAACAATAGATGATTATAATAATCTTTGAATCTTTTTTCCCTTAGGCTTGCAAATCTCCTTTCAAGTATATTAAGATGTCTACTTTTCTTTTTATGTACTCCATTATCCTTTCCCACAATATCCTATAATATTCTTTGTAATCTTGAAACAGTGTTCCAGAAAAATACCAATTATAAGGAATTGAGAAATCTGAAATGAGACTTTCCTACTTTCACCTTCTTTAACTCTTTATAATAACTTAGCTCCAATATCACTTTGTTAGCAATCAAGATTATAAAAAATATTTATATGCTAAATGAAGATAGACAGAGAGGATGATCAAAAGCACCATAACACTTTTCTGATATATATATGAACAATCAATTGACTACTTTAATATTTTTAAGTTATAGATGAATCATATCTTCTTATAATGTTAAGGTATGCTTTTGTGCTTTTGTACTCTATCTTTTATCAATGTAAACTTATATTTCTACTAAAAAAAAGATGAATCATATCTAGGACTACTACCTTTTGTATCCATTAACTATTGACAACTCAATTTTAAGTGCCTTCATTTACCACTTATGATATTTTAGTTTGATGCATACTTGGTTATACCATATCAGTTGTCTTTCATGATACTTACCAAAGAAGAGAAGGGCCAAGGAAGAAAGGAGTAAAAGGAAGGGGACTAATGTCCAGTGTCCCTGGCAAGATATATACTAACGGTCAAAAATTTGGGTTGAGGTGTAGTTCAAACCCTTTGATTTTTTAAACAGATTCCGCCAACTTTAATAGTAATTTTCACTGACCTGCCTACATTCACTCGACTCGTTCCTGTACCAACTGCCCTCAACCAATAGCACTCGCGTGTTCCTCTCTAACACCAACTAATATAAAAGCTGGTCTAGTAAAGAACAAAAGAGTACAACTCGTATTTCTCAATGGAGCAGCCACTAGTGAAGGGCCTTTTGCTGGGTTTAGATACTCACAGCTCAAATTCACAGACTGGGAGGTTGCTTTGAAGAAGAGAGGATAGGTCTCCTCCGATTCAAGGAGTTCGTCAGATACAGCGACGCTTCTGCAGACCGTCTTCTTCCTTCGTGGGTTGACAACCTAGAGAGTGACTGCTGCGGATGGGAACGAGTAGTGTGCAACTCCGCCACTGGTCACGTGACTGAGCTCTCACTCCACAGTATCAGCAACTTTGAAAATGGACTTGGTTATTCTGATTACGGGAACCACACGATTTGGTGCCTGAATATCACCATATTTTGGGCTTTCAAGGAGCTAACAAGTTTAAATTTATCATTAAATGATTGGCGGTTCGACTGAGGATGAAGGTAAGTAAGCCTCCTACTTCATTAATATTCTAGGCAAGTATATAATATGTTCATTATGATTACTTTTACTAGAAACTAATTGGTTTTGTGATGATTATTTACATTTATTTACAGAATTAGAAGCTCTAGCTCGTGTTCATTGTCGTTACTGGAAATTTTTAATCATTTTCGATCATTTTTCATGTCAATAATGATGTTGATTTTTAGTTATCCTTATTAGTGTTGAGCCAAGGTATAACCTTTTCTATTTCTTGCAATCTTATCATAGGTTTTGAAAGTTTGTCGAGGTTAAAAAGATTGGAGACATTGGACCTTGGCTTTAACCAGTTCAACAGGAGCATCATGCAATCATTGGGTGCAATCACACCGCTCAAAAATTAACAATCACCTGGAGGAATCCTTTCCTACAGAAGGAATGCTTATTTCCGAAGTACTTCTATAATATTCAAGTATTCCTGTTTGTTGACATCTTCTTTTCATTTATGTACAGAATTATCAACTTTGGAACGTTTGGAGACGTTGAATTTAGGATTTAACCAACTGAATGGTTCCCTAAGTTTGCAAGGTACACAAAGAGAGAGTCAGCTCTCCTAATAAGCTTTCGTAGCATACTTCAACTAAAGCTCGAGGATGAATTAAGCTGTATGAGACTTATGATCCCATCACTGTTCATACATCTGCATAGGCACCACATTGGATTTATGTGTTAACTAGCTTAGGTGGGAAACAGGTTGATGCGCTGGGTGTGTCTTAGTTTGACGCTTACCCGGGAAAGGAAAAGAAAAGAGAAATTGCTTATAACCATCACTGCGTTACTTTCTGCAGACAGTATCGGAAACATTGGATTCATTCTATGGGAAGAAAATGGATACATGCATTTGGCCTTCAATTCTATCTGCACGCTATAGCTTAGGCGGAACAAGAATAGAACACCCACTTTAACTGATGGTGATATAATCTTAGGCTAAATGGGGTTTGCGAAATAAGATGCAGCTGTAAGTGAGGGAAAAATTAATCGAAAACAAAAGATAAAGGAGTTGTTAATAGGACTTCCCAGATGTATGGGGTTTATAGAGATAATGATAAATAAAAGGTGTTACTTAAAGACTTCCATATCACAAAACACTTTTTTTTGTCAGGTATCACAAAACAAAATAGTTTGCGTATAGTTTGAGCATAGCAGACTATACTCTGCTTGATTAACAAGCAGTGTGCCCTTCTGTGTTGGCACTGACCAATTTACAATTCTCTTGTACTCTTTCTGGCAACTTCTCAAAAACTGAGCACAGAAGCATTGGCTCACCCTTGTTGCACAGCATGTTGTTCCATTTGTGGCCAACATTTTGTGTTCACTTTGCTGCAGATTTGACTAATCCAAGAAGCTTAAAAGTTTTGCTTTTGCAACAAAATTACCTCACTGATGTCCTAACAGTTCGAGGTAAGGAAATTTTTTCATGTAATACAGTAAGTTGATTGCTTTCATATTCCATTGTTTTCATTTTCTCCATGGTATGAACCATCAGCCCCATCTTATGTTTTCCTCAAAACTAACCATCCTTGTCATTTTTCTTCATAGGTTTGGCAAATTCTGGTAGTTTGGAGATCTTAGATTTAAGTCAAAATATGTTTGGTACCACCATTCCTTCTGAAATAGGGATGCTAACCTCCCTTATGGCTTTATCCTTGTCTCGAAATGAGTTTTATGGCTCTTTAACAAGTCAAGGTAACTACTATTATACATCAGATTTGGGTTTACTGTTTGTAACACTTCATTGTAATCATGTTTTCATGCCTAAAAATGCTAAACTAAGTGAAAGAGTTTTATATGATACATGATTATGCCTTCAAAACAATTTGACATCGCTTGAAGGGAAACTTGAAGAGTTTGCTTAATTTATTGTGACACCGTGCTGAGATTTATCCATTCATTATATTTTGCAGGTTTGTATAAACTAGAGAAACTTGAAGAGTTTGATGTTAGCTGGAATCTTCTTGAAGGGACCCTTCCTTCATGCCTAAAGAATTTGGCTTCTCTTCGTTTGCTAGATCTCTCAAGCAACAATTTCACTGGACATATTTCCTTATCGTTGATAGCAAGCCTAACATCCCTCAAGTATATTGATCTCGGTCATAATCAGTTTAAGGGTTTATTCTCATTCCACTCATTTGCTAATCACTCACGGCTTGAAGTGGTTCAGATCACGTGCGATGACAACGATTTCCAGATAACTGAAGTTTCAGATTGGATACATTCGTTTCAATTAAAATTACTTGTGCTTCAGAATTGTCTGAAAGATTACTCTGGCAGAATTCTAGCATTCCTCTTTTAGCAGCGTAACTGGAGAGTCGTCGATCTCTCTCATAACTATTTGAAAGGACGGTTTCCTAGTTGGTTGCTTGAAAACAATACAAAGCTGGAATATATTGATTTAAGCAATAACTTCTTCTGGGGCCAGTTTTATCTGCCACTCGATCTTAATTTCAGCCTTTCTGGAATGGATGTATTAGCCAATCTGTTGGAAGGGCAGCTTCAAGACAACCTAGGGAATCTCTTGTCAAACATACGCATCCTGGATTTATCCAACAATACTTTTGAAGGTTGTCTCCCATCGTCACTTGGGAACATGACTTGCATGCAAAAATTGGATGTATCCTTCAATAACTTCTCAGGTGTGGTACCAAAAGAATTAATTACAGGATGTTCCAAACTCGAGGTTCTAAAATTATCTGCCAGTCATTTTCATGGTGATTTATTTTTGACCCAGTTTAACTTAACCCAACTGTCGTTCCTAGATTTTAGTGACAATCAAATCTCTGGGACTCTGTCAAAAAAGTTGTTTGAGCAAGCACCAGCCGTCTTGGACGGTAGCCATAACAAGCGGTCTGGTACGATTCCTCACTAGATATGTAACCAAACGAACATAGCAATACTCAACTTGCGTCATAATTTGTTCAAAGGTCACTTTCAATGTAAAAGCTCTTCATTTGTTTTGTTGGACCTTTCCTATAACTTTCTTTGGGAATCTTTACCTTCTAGGTCTGAAGCCAATTCATTGAAGAACATAAATTTTTAAGGGAACAATTTTTCAGGGTCAATACCAAAAACTTTTGTCAGTGCTCTTATCAATGGGTCGGTGTTTTTGACACTGGATATCAGTGACAACAAGTTGTCAGGCAGCATTCCCAACATACTCGGAACAGTTTAAAATTTGAGAGTTCTGTTGCTGAATGGAAACCATCTGGGTGGTGTTATCCCAACTCACTTGTGCCAACTGATCAACCTAACCATGATGGATCTTTCCAACAACTTCTTTTCTGGGTCAATACCTAGCTGCTTTCACAACATTAACTTTGGGAAGGGTCTTCGTTACTCCTCTCTTGTGGATGTATTTGATAAGATAATTTTGCTTCTACGCTACAGTCAAGTAAGTCTCCTAAAGAAGATTTTTGAATTCCAGAAAGATATGCTTACGGATGAAGAAGAGGAAGTTCATTTTATTACAAAATATAGGACTACCTCTTACAAGGGTGGCTTCATCGGTCTTATGTCTGGATTGGATTTGTCAGCAAACAAGCTAACAGGCCTAAACCCCCTCGAATTAGGAATGCTTACCTGGATCCATTCACTAAATCTTTCCTATAATCAACTGACAGGTTCTATTCCAGAAACATTCTCCAATTTGACTCAAATGGAAAGCTTGGACCTCTCTCACAACAATTTGAGTGGAGAAATTCCTTCTATATTGAATAATTTACATTTTTTGGAACTCTTCACAGTTGCTTATAATAATCTATCAGGAAGAATTCCAGAAAGGAAAGGACAATTTATAACATTTGATGAGAGAAGCTACGAAGGAAATCCATTCCTCTGTGCACTATCACTTGACGAAAGCTGTTTCGGCCTTGATAATCCACCACCAAGCGCAGAGGATTCTTCAAATACAGTTGCCAGAAAATGGTACGAACTTTATCGTGTGGTTTTCAATGCAAGCTTTTTGGTATCCTACTTCATGTTCTTCGCAGGAGTTGTTACTCTTCTCTTGTTAATCCTCGCTGGGAAAGGCGATGCTTCAATTTCATAGAGGGTTGTAGTGTTCATGTTACTGCGTTATTGTTGATACTATACGTAGGTTATCAAATAATTTGTATAATTAGCTTTGGTTGGCATACCAAAGGACCTACTGCTGGAACTTGCCTTGTAGCTAGCTATGGTTTTGATCTAATGAATAATGGACTGTAAGTTCAAATATCAAACAAGATATTCATTTACGCTTTGTTCTTTTCTTATCTCTTTGTAGGCTAATTGTTACTGGCACTCTACTATGCGAGATTCAGAAATATTAGTCCTCCTCACAGCACTTTCTGTTATAATGACAAATTCAATATATGAAAAGCATGAAGTTAGAAATCATTTTCTTAGCTTGGTTTTATGTGTACGCATATCTAGATATGCTGCTTTTATTCTGTCTAAGAAGAAAATTGACGTCAAAAACTGGATTTCAAGTTCTAGATTTGATGCTCATTAACCAAAATCAGCATTTTAGAATAAACAAACGAAGTGTTGACGGTCTTGTATCATGCAAAGTTAGGGCATATTAGATGAAAAGCTTTAAACCTTGTACCTCGATGATATAAACGTTTTAAGACCTGAACTAGTTAAAATATATTCGTAAATTCCCTAAAATTTAGATATCAGCAAGAATCCGAGAAAGTCACAATATTAAAAATAAAATAAGAGAGAGTAAGAGAGTGAGAATTTTATATGCTAGTTCTGATTTTGCGCACCCGACAAGTAAATGTGGTGAAGGAAAAATGGTACATTGAAGACCTTAAGATAAACGTCAATAACCTTGTTACTCAGTTATTAACCTTGGTTTAATTTGAGTCTATATTAAACAAAGGATAAAACAGTCATCATAGTCAAAACATAAACATACGCTCTGTTTTTTTAGTATTAATGCTGAAAGGAGGTGTTTCTTCCAAAATGGTTTTTTATACATGACTAAAAACATTAAGCCTATATTTTCTTTTAATATGCTCCCTTAAACTTATATTAAAGTCCCAAAAGGGCCTAGAGAATGAGCAAATTAAGTTAGATGACTCAAAAAAGTGAACAAATTGTAGACGTTGGAGACAAGAATCTTTAATTCTCTTGGCCTTTAGTTTATTCTCTTTTTCTTAGCTTCTAAGTATGAAACCAATTTAAAACATTAGATAGTACAAAGGTTGTAGATGTCCAAGATACGACAAACGAGTACATATAATGTGGATGTTAGAGATGTGATCCCCTGTTACTTCGGTCATTTGGTTTGGGCCTTCATTTCCTGAATTTCAAAGTCATAGATCTTTGCTACTTCGAGCCTTTAGTTTGAAGTTGTTGCCACTTCTGGCCTCTAGTGTGAACTTTTGCTACTTTGTGCTTGAGTTTTGAGATTATGTTAAAAATGAAACAAATGAAACTCAGAGATTAAAGTATCTTTACTTGGGCAAAATAAAAATATAAAGATATCTTCAAGCATCTTACAACCAGATGCAAAGCATCAAGTAATGAAGTAGCATCAAGACGCCGAGTCCGTAGTCAACCTCGGGCCTGCCTTAGAAAGAGAAGGTCGTCCGCCCATCCATCTGTTGGAAATAGTTACTTGGTCATTTGCGCTCAGAAAATGAGGGTCTTAACTTTGGGTTGGGTCATTTAAAGCGAAAGAAGACCAGCGGACTCTTGCTGGAGCAAAAAGTGGATCTTCCATGTCTAAAATATATATGTTATCAATTTCACTTTGCGGAGTTTAGAGATAAATCTTCTTTGCTCTTTGAACTACTCCATAAGAGTTTTCTAGTCCCTAAAATTTACTCAGAAATAGTTGTATTAACAATTTTTTGTGACACGCCACAACCAAATTAACAATAGATCAATCATAACAGCATCTCGATCCTTCCTTGCTGCGGCTTGTAAAGTCTTTCTTCACGTTAGATTCAAGGTTGCCTTGACAGGACATTGATACACTTGAATATAAAGTCCAATATGGCACAAAAGGATTGTTTATTATACCCCATACCATGCCCATGTCATAACCAAATAAATAATAACCTCATCAAAAGAGCATTTCCAACCTTCATATGGCTTGTAAAACCTTTATTCACAATAGATTTAAGGTCAAAATAACAATGATAATAATATAGTTAAATTTAAGGTCTTTACAAATAATGGCTTTTTTTAATAGAGCTCTCATCATTCAAATCTTTATCATATATTTTTCTAGTTGGTTTGCACTGACCAAGGCTCTTGAAAAATAGTCTCAAACATGTGTTGCCAATTTCACTTTACAAAGTTAAAGGTCAAACTTCTTCACGTTATGAACAATTAGGTAAGAATTTCGATTAGTCTGATTGCAAGTAATTTTATATTAACAATTTTTTTGTCTAATGTGACATCCAAGTAAACTGTTTATGAAGTCAATCCTTTCTTTCCCATGACATGTGAAACCTTTTTTCCCGTTACATTTAAAGCTACCATAAGGACAATAATGGTGTAGTAGGATTTAAGGTCCAGTATTGCACTAAAAGGTTTTTTTCTTTTTCTTTTTTTTTTTTCCAGTAAACCTCATACCATTCAAAACTTTATTATACTCCTTAAGTTGATTTGCAATAATCAAGATTCTTAAGAAGTCATCGAAACTGTGTATTGTCAACTTCATGTTACAAGGTGTAAAGGCCAATTTTTTTTTCTTCATAATTTTTTGAACAACTCGGGAAGAGTTTTGAAGAGTTTCCTTAATTTGTTCGGATGTAATTGTATTATTAACTTTTTGTCACATGCCATGGTCCAATAACAAAGATTTATCTAATTTGAAAAGCAAATGAGGAATATAATATTCACATTTTAATTTGAAGTTAATTGTGCTGTTAGATGTATCATTTTTTTTAACTAATATGCCATCATTAAAATAGTCCAAAATTGAATTATTATATAGATATGGTAGATGGAAAGATGTCATTTTTATCAAGCATATTAAATAATTTTAACCCTGTATACGTGTCTCCCTTTCTTTTCAAGTCTAAGTGCACCGTCTACTTCCTTATTAAAAAGTCTCAGTCTGGTTCCAAAACAATGGCACATGTCAAAAGATAGTTACCTCACCTAATACATTACCATATTAATACATGTGATTAGATACAATATCATTGTAATTATTGTAAATATTTGATTTACCTTTGTTAGGCTAAATTATGTCTTTATAAATGTATAATAAGCATTGTAAAGATTATTACAGCAATAGAGAAATCCTTCATGTTTTCTCACAGTTTCTTATTTTCTTTTATGGTATCAATAGCCAAACGATCCTAGCTTATGCCCTTTTTCTCTTCCGACGAGTTGTGAGCCTCTTGTTGTTTTTTTTCTTCCTTCATTGTTTCTCTCTCCCGTCAATTCTCGTTAATTACCCACCTTTTCTTTTCTCCACTTTAATCTTGTCGTCCTTTCTCTCTCCTTTGGTCCTTTCTCTTCCTTTTTCTCTTTCCTCCTTTTTCTTCCAACTACTCGTAAACCAAGTCTTTTCTCTCTCTTTGTCCTTTCTCTTCTTCCTTCATAATACCCTTTCTCTTTCCTCCTTTTTTTCCACCTACCCTAGACCAAGTCTTTTCTCTCTCTTTGTCCTTTCTCTTTTTCCTTTCATAATTCCCTTTATCTTTCCTCTTATTTCCACCCACCCGTAACCAAGGTGTTTTTCTCTCTCTCTCTTATTCCTTTTTCCCTTCACATTAGTCACGCCGTTCTCTCATCTTTTTCACCTTTGTCTTTTTCCTCCTTAAACACACAAACCTAGTTGTCTTTTCCTTCTTTATTTTTTCTTCCATTTTCTTTTCACATCAACCCTAGCCATTTTCTATATTGTTTTTCTTTTCTCGTCAATCCTAGCCATTTTTTCTATTCCTTTCTTCATTTACCAAATTACCCTTATCCTTAATTCCCTCCTCTAAAACCCTAGCTGTTTTTGTTCACCTTCCTTATGGCCACTACCAATAGCTCTACTATCTCTCCTCTCCGCGACCTATACCATCTCACTGTTGTCGATCTTTAACTGGTATGCATTGTGTCCCAGAAGCTTACTGGCAAGGCCAACTAGCATGTTTGGAATGAGCAAATCTAAATAGTGTTCCCTGCTCGGAATAAGATGGATTTTCTAACTAGCAAGCTCCCACGACCCACTGGCAATAGTGACATTGCCAACCATTGGGACCAGTGTCATGTAGTTGTGAAGACTTGGTTAACCCACTCCGTCGATTCCTCACTCGAGCCTATGGTTTCCACTGCTCCCAATGTCGCCGATGTTTGGCAATTGCTTTGAGATAACTTTGATCAAATTAGCGGGACCTAGAAATTTTCCCTTAAACAGGCCATTGGCACTCTCCGCTTGTCTCTTGGTGCCTTTAGTGCTAAGTTCACATCCTTTTACCTCCATTTGAAGAAGCTTTGGGGTGCTTTGGACGCCCAACAACCTCTTTTTCACTATTGTTGTGGCGGTACTTGTGACACCAGTAAGCAATTTCGGCGCTGTGAGGTAAAGGATCAATCCCTGCAACTTCTTTTAGCCTTGCAGAATGAATTCTCTACCCTTCACTCTAACATCATGCCACGTGATGAGCTATCGAGTGTGGAGAAGCTTTACTCGCTGGCGAAGCAAGACTTGCTCCAAGGCGTTGTTACTGATGGCCATTCCTCTCCCGGCAACGATGTCAGTGCGTTTTAAACGCAACATTCCAGTCGCGCCCCAATCTGGTTAGGTGTATCTCTTGCCCAAATGAGTTGGACCCATGATCCGCAATCTAGGGCCCTATCCTTGGGTGGGCCCAACGAGCCTAACCCACCACATGCCCAACAAGCACCTCTCACATCTGGGCCCATTTATAGTCATTGCAAGTGGCCTAGACACCTACTTGAGTCCTGCTACCAATTAGTGGGCTACCCCTCTGGCAGCAAGCCCAAGTAGTGTGGTAATAATAGGCGTAAGCCTACTGGCCAAGGGCCCTTAGCCCATAATGTTGCCGCATATGATTTTCGGCCTTCACCTAGCTATGGCCTAACTTATCCCCTAGCTATGGACTTCATTAAGGGATCTTCTTTTCAGGGCTTTTTAAGCTATCCACCCACACCCAATCCAGGTATCTTGGGCCATCATCCACCTAGCCCAAGTAGCATATATGGCGGATCCACTAGGCTCACTCTCACTACCAATTAACAACACAAGCTTTTGAATTTCATCAACCAAATGGGTTCCTCGGACCCATTCTCAGGTACGGTTTCTTCCCTTTCTCCCATTTCATCCTTATGGATAATCAATTCAGGGGCTAGTGACTATATCACTTATAATTTATCTTTTATTTATTCATTTTCCCCATGCGTTGCACTCATTAAGATTACATTGCATGATAGCTCACTTAGTCCTATCACCCACATTGGTTGCTGTCAACCTTATCCATAATTGCATCTCACCAATATTTTATATGCCCCTCGTTTTAAACACAATTTGTTATGTATTCAAATATTAATCCATGATAACAATTGTGTAGCCATTTTTTTTATGCTTTTTGTGTATTTCAAGACTGTACAACTGGGAATCTGATCGTGCTTAGCAAGGCTGATCAAGGACTGTACTTTCTATGCTATGCTTTTCTAAAAAAATTTAGTTCTATTTTCTCTAAATATTTAAATTCCCTAAAGTACATTGTTTGTACTTCTAAATAACGCTCTCTTTGTACTCCAATTTTTATTAATAATATTAGTTATGATCTTTTGTATCAATGTCTTGGTTATTCTTCCTTAAAATAATTTTCTTCTTCTGGTGTTTCTGTTTCTTGTCCTTCTTCTTTTTCTTGCCCTATTTGCCCTTAGCTAAACAAACCTGCCAACCTTTTCCCATTAGTCACACTCTGACTCACTCTAATTTTAAGCTTGTCCACATGGATGTTTGGGGTCTTCATCAAACTCCCACCCATGATGGTGCATGCTATTTTCTTACCATTGTGGATGACTTTTCCCTTGCCACTTGGACTTTCCTCCTTCAATTTAAAAGCCAAATATTTTCCAAAATCCAATATTTCATCTCCCTGATTCATACCCAATTCAATGCCATTGACGTTGCCTTCATTCTGATAATAACTCTGAATTCTTTTCTTTTGAATGTCGTTCCTTCCTTTCCATGAAGGGCATTTCCTATGAGACCTTATGCGTTCACACTCTCAATAAAATGGAGTTGTTGAACGTAAATATTAGCACTTATTAGACATGACCCGTGCTTTAATGATTCAAGCTCACATCCCTCTGCCATTATAGGGGGAATGCCTTCTCACTGCCACCTACCTTGTCAACCGACTTCCCTCTTCCTCTCTTTATGGTTTCAATCCTTTTGAAAAATTGTTTGGTAGACCTCCTATCCTTGACCATCTTTGTGTTTTTGGTTGTCGTTGTTACGCCACCACCTTGGGCCCTCAAGATAAGTTTAGTTCTCGCGCCCTTCCATGCATTTTTATGGGTTATCCTTTTTCTCAAAAAGGTTTATGACCATCAATCCCATAAATTTTTCGTTAGTCGTGATATTGTTTTTCAAAAAACTATTTTTCCTTCTTCTTCTTCTTCTTCTTCTTCTTTGGATAGCCTGGCTCTCTCGTCACCTCCAATTGTATCGGATCCTGACACGTACACTTCCTATGGATCTTCTTGAACCAACTCCTTTCAGGTACGATTCCCATTGCCCTACCTCTCCCCTCCAACCTTTCGTTGGACACCCCTGATCTTGCATCACCATCATCCCCTACCTCACCTCCCCAACCTACTGATATTACTATTGCTCCTTCTACTAAGCCTCCCAATCCTTCATTGCGTCGATCTAGCCGTCTCACTCACCCTTTTATTTGGACTTCTGACTACATATATCCCATCCCTACCTCCCTCTTTCCAAACCTCCCTTTATCGATATCTAACTATGTCTCCCTTCACCACTGTAACCCCCTTACCAACACTTCATAGCCTCTATTTCTGCCATCATTGAACCTACCATGTACCATGAGGCCACCCAAAACCCCAATTGGATTGTAGCCATGAATGCTGAACTTACTGCCTTTCAGGGTAATCACACTTGGGATATTGTTCCTTTGTTCCCTGGTCGTCGTCCTATTGGATGTAAAAGGATTTATAAGGTGAAGTATCATGTTGATGGCTCCATTGAACGTTAAAAAGCCCGTTTAGTTGCTAAGGGCCATAATCAATGTGAGGACATTGATTACCAGGATACTTTTTCTCCCACAGCCAAGCATGTCATTGTTGGGCACATCATTACCATTGCCACCGTCCATCATTGGCTCCTTTATCATATGGATGTCCAAAACACCTTTCTTCATGGTGATCTTTTGGAAGAGGTCTATATGAAGCTTCCCCTCAAATTTCGTAATTAGGGAGAGTATCTTGTCTGTTGATTGTGGAAATTCCTTTATGAGCTGAAGCAAGCTTCTAGGCAATGGAAGGCCAAGTTCATTGGTACCTTAATTGCACATGGCTTTAGCCAGTCTTAACATGATTACTCCTTGTTCACCAAGAGGAAAGGTAGCTCTTTTATGGCTTTACTCATTTATGCTGACGATATCTTAATTATAGAAAACAGTCAAACAACCATTTTAGACCTTAAAAAATATTTGCATGGTACATTCTTCATGAAGGATCCTGGTCCCTCAAATTTTTTCTTAGGACTTGAAATTGTTGGATCTCTAGATAGTATTTCGTTAAGTCAGCAAAAGTATACATTGGAACTTATTTTTGAAGCAGGCTTAGCTAGTTCGAAGCCATCAATGATTCTGATGGAGTAGAACAAAAAAATTCATAAGCTTTAAGTATGATGCTAGATCCAAAGAACAAATGAATGATCCTCCTCTTAATGATCCTTCAATTTATTAGCGACTAGTTGGATAACTGATTTATCTCACACTCACAAGGCCTGACATCACATTTCCAGTCCAACTTCTTAGCCAGTGCATGCATGATCCAAAACAATCTCACATGGAAGCTGCTCTAAAAGTGATCAGATATCTTAAAAGCTGCCCAGGCCTTGGTCTCATGTTCCTATCATCTTTACCATTTAAGTTGTGAGCATATTGCAACTCTTATTACAACACATGACCCATGACAATAAGATCCACCACAAGCTTTTGTATAATGTTGGGAAACTCTTTGATTTCATGGCGCTCCAAAAAACAACCATTGTGTCTTTATCATCATGTCGGCATGGAAATTTAGACATTCACTTTCAATATTTATTGGTGAGATGTTTCCAACAATCACTTGAACAGTGTATGTTTAATCAATCATGTAAATGTAGAAATTAGTGCTTCTAAATTTAAATTATGCGCATTGGAAAGGGTAGGGGGTGGTAAGATTGATAGATAAATGCATTCCAACCTATAGTATATAAAGAATGCTACCTACACATATGTGAGAGTGAACTAGAGTTAAGCAACCAAACTTTAAATTTGTTGATGCTAGTTTTGCTACTGAGGATCTTGAGTCTGAGTCTGAAACATTTGAAAAAGCATATAGTCAAGAAAAGTGGTGAAAAGCAATGGAGGAAAAGTTCATGGCTTTGAAAGAGAATCAAACATGGGAGTTAGTTCCAAAACCAAATGATGTGAAGCCTATCTCATGCCGTTGGGTTTTTAAGTTAAAAAGGAGAAATGATGGTTCTATCGAAAGATACAAGGCACGCTTGGTAGCTCGAGGTTTTTCTCAAAAGTATGGGTTGGATTATGAAGATACATTTAGTCATGTTGCAAAACAAGCATACGGACACTATTGGCGATTGCTGCGAACAAAGGATGGAAATTATGGCAAATGGATGTTAAAAATGCTTTTCTATATGGAGAGTTAGATAGAGAAATATTCATGGAGCAACCAAAAGGGTTTGAAGAAGATGGAGGAGAGAATTATGTTTGTAAATTAAAGAAAGCCTTGTATGGCTTGAAACAAGCCCTTAGAGGTTGGTATGGAAAGATATCAGAGTTTCTTTTATAGATTGGATATTCAGTCACATATGCAGATTCAAGTCTCTTTGTGAGAGTTCAAGGTAATAGAATTTCTATCATTCTAGTTTATGTTTATGATCTTATAATAACTGGGAATGATGATTCGGGAAATCAACAAGCCAAAGAAAATTTGCTTACTCGTTCTCAAATTAAGGAGCTTGGAGAGTTGAACTATTTTTTGGGACTAGAGCTTGTACGAACTATGGATGGCCTTTTCTTGAGTCAGCAAAAATATGCAAAAGATTTGTTGGAGAAGTATGGAATGAAAGATTGTGTTCCAATTGATATACCAGTTGAGCCTAAAATTAAGTTGTTGGATGAAGGTGAAAGATTACAAAAGCCCACCATGTAAAGGCAACTAATTGGTAGCTTGAATTACTTAATGTTGACAAGACTAGATATTGCATTTGCGGTTGGACTATTAAGTCATTTTATGCACAATCCAAGGAGACCTCACTTGCAAGCTGCGAGAAGAGTATTACAATACGTTAAAGGAACGGTTGATCTCAGGCTATTATATAAAAAGGGTGAATGTAATTTAGTTGGCTATTGTGATGTTGATTATGCTGGAGATGAAGACAATCGAAGATCAACAATTGGATATTCATTTAATTTTGTTTCAATCGCTATTTCATGGTGCAGTAAAAGACAACCAACTATTTCTTTATCCACAACAGAAACTTAATACAAGTCAATAGCTATGGCAGCACAAGAAGGTACATGGTTAGTGCAATTGTTGGAAGATATTGGTGTACTTGAAAGTGAAACAATACAAATATTTTGTGACAATTTATCTACTATTAAGATAGCTGAAAATCCAAAGTTTCATGCAAGAACAAAACATATAGAAGTTCATTATCACTTTATTCGAGAGAAGGTTCTTCAAAGGGAAGTTGATTTGTATCCAATAAGAACAAGGGAGCAAGTTGTTGATATCTTCACTAAGGGGTTAAGTCCTCCTACATTCAGAAAGCATAGAAGTATACTTGGATAGGTAAGCAAAAGCTCATTCACTAGAGTTGATGTTAAGGGGGAGAATTGAAGAGTCCAACATCAATACCAAGGCCATTACTCTTTATTTATGTTAGCCCAGGCCCACTTTATGTTAGTATTTCTCATTTAAGAGGTGTATTAGGATTTGTTCGTTGTGTGTGTGTGTGTGTGTGCTGCCGTCAATGTGCAGAACTCAGTCCGTGCATATGTATGTTGTTTGTGTGTGAGAGAATTTTTTTGTATTTGTGAATAGATCTTCTCCTTTAATGGCACTTGAGGTTAGTCACTACTACTCATTTCTTGTTTGATTTCGTGATACTATATTTATGGTTGAATGTGTGGAAACAAATACAATTTAGGTTACATATGTATGCATAGCATGATCCCCATGCTTTGTATGTTTCTTACTTAATTTATTGTGTTTGTTACGTTTGTGTAAACTTAAGAGACTTGAAGAGTTTGACATTAGCAAGAATCAGGTTGAAGGGACCCTTCTTTCATGCCTAAAAAATTTGGCATCTCTTCAACTGTTGGATCTTTCAAACAACAAATTAGAGGGGAACATTTCCTTGTCTTGGATAGCTAGCCTAATTTCCCTAAAGTACATTGATCTTGCTCATAATTAGTTTCAAGGTTTATTCACATTCAACTCATTTGCTAATCACTCCTAGCTTGAAATGGTTCGATTTACATGTGATGAAGAAAAGTGTAGATAATAGAGACTTTAGGTTGGATACCTACGTTTCAATTACAATTATTTATACTACAAAACTATTTCAGAAAGCTATTGTTAATTTTATCTCAGAAGTTTACTTCATGGGGGGCAGATTTTCTTTCTTTAAAATGTATTTATACATGCATTCAAATTTACCTATTTGGTATTGAACCTAGGACCAAAGTCTCAAGGATTACTAGCTGACTACTAAACAAACAGGTAGTAGAATGAGGCAGAGTGCTTCCCACTTAATGACTTTTCTTAATAAGAGTTATTTCAAAGGGAGAGATGCAGTCGATGAGGGCTTTTCAGAACTCGGAGCTGTTGTCAATCAAGTATTGAAGCGGGAGAAATACTAAGCAAGATGCTGAGTGCATAGTTTACCTCAATCATGTCTTAAAAGATAAGCTTTTACAACTGTCTGTGTATGAGAAATAAGTTAATTTCAAATTTGCATTCAGAAAAAAGAGGTCCTACATCTTGGGTGGCCCTTTACAGTAAGAATAGAGCAGCAGGTTCTTCAGCTTCCGCTAGAACAAAAAGTGGATACCCCGTGATCCAAGGAAGTGGGCGTCCAAGTTATCAGGGTTTGTGTAAGGAGAACAAAATGGCAAATGAATTTTCCTTGGCAGTTTGAAGACTTCGAAAATCCGACACTATCAGCTTTCATTATTCCTACCCCAGTTTGACTTAAGGAACTTAAATACAATTATCGAAGTGGTGCTTGATCAGAAAACCTCTTTAACAAATTGGACAGGTTACCATCAACAAAGAAAATTCCTTTCTCCGTGGACGAGTCACCAGCTGCACCACCCGAATTTTCCATTGTAAGTGCCGGAAAAGGATTTGGGGTTTGTTTTTGGTCTTCTCATGAGGCTTTCTTTGTATTGCATCCTGCCCTCCTTTGGACGAGTCACTCTTCTTTACATCGATTCATACTGGCAACAAAGGAAGTTTTCATAAAGGACTGTATATATTTTCGTACTCAACTTTTACGCTTCCAATGTTTGATTTCCTTTCAGACTTCTTGCATCGTGTTCTCCATCTGTTTGCGTATAATTCTTCGTCACTTCTACTTTATGTTGTTCATTTTCGTTGTTATTGGTTTTATAGTCTTGTAATACGTAGAGGTAGCTAGACTCGAAGAATCTCTGTAATATTCTTTTTCCTGACACATTTTTGCTTGTCCGGCACCATGTTTCGCTTGTGTTTTTCTGGGTACTGAGAACACTTCGCCTAGAGTAGCTCTCAAAAAAGCTACCAAGTTAGGAGAAATATGATACAACGGCTCTAAATGATCGTGTAAGAAACTTTTGAAGGGTCAGTGGCAATATGCCAAGAAAGCCAATCTAAATTGGGTATAAGGAAATAAGATACTGAGTTAGAAGAAAAGGAGGTACTACAGGTAGACTTTGATGACACGGCGTGACTACTGAATTGACTCGAGAAATGAAGTGGGATAATGCAAGATCTTAAGTCCAAACTCACCTCTGTCACGCCTTAGAAAATAAGGTCCTACACCTATCAGTCTACGAGAAACTGTTTCTGACTTTGATGCTTGCGTAAAGAAACACCGAGGTCCTCCTTTTTTGTTTTGGGCTTCAAAGTGAAAATAGACCGGTAGACTGAAACAAAAGGGGCTTACCCTACTCTCAAGCAGAGTAATGGTTGAATTTAAGAAGGGTAAAGAGAAGAAAGTGGGAGATGCATTTTCTTTTTCCAGGAAATTTTTGGACTTAACAAAAATCCTACCTTATCAGTTTTCTATTCCTACCCCGGTTTTGGCTTGGTGAACATACATCCACTTATCGAGCTGATGCCAGAAAAGAAAGCCTTTTCAAGAAGAGGTTGGAGAGGTGCCCCACATTTGCGAGAAGTATATCCTTTCTATTCTACGAATATTTATGAAGAACACGATTCCTTTTGTGAAACTTACACTCAACCCGGGGCCTAAACTCATTCTGCCAAAAACGCAGTTTTCAGTTGCACCATTTGCTTGTACTACCAGTGTTTCTTATTAGGCCATCCCTGTTAGTATTATTCTATTGATTTGCACCATTAGTACTGACGGATTCTGAGCACTAGTGGTAAACAACATTTCTGACATCTTAGATTCCAAAACTTTGATTCCTCTAACTTTGGAGCAGACTTACCCAATAAAAGGACCCAAAAAAAAAAAAGGAAATTGAGGGGAAAGGAAAAGTGAAAATGCCAACTGAGAACCATTTTCAAATCACACACTGTTGTCCCTGGTTTACACAAAGGATAACGCGGATTGTCCCCGGCCAGCTATCTACTAATTGTCAATTCGTGCTACGGTCAAGTCGTTCACGCTCAATAATTTTGCCCTCCACCACCTTTGCCGCGTCAAAGTAATTGCCCAAAGTCTTCTTGCGTTGATTTGACTCATTCTACAACCATCACGCAAGTAATGCTTTCTCAAGCTCCGACAATGGTAGGTCCGGGGCGGGAGGTGCAAAAGCCTAGGGCAGGTCACAGGTTGCAGGATTTCCAACTGAATGCGTGACTCCTACGCACCGGCGTCCTCAAAAGAAGAGGGACAGTGCTAACTGTGCCTGTCAGGACATCGGCTATTGTCTAAAAGTTTCTGGTAAGATCGAGCCATTAATCGCGGTCCAGAGACGTTTAACAGGGCCCACCCCTCTTCAATAGAAGTTGCTCCCAGGTCTCCCTGCGTTGACTTGACTCATTCCTGTACCTAGTAGTATAAGAAATGTTGTAAAAGTGAGCAAAAGAGTTGTGCATGTATTTCTCGATGGAGAGGCATTCAGTGAGGTACTTTTTGTGCGGTTTCATAGTGGCGCTTCAGATTCATGGGCTTGGGGGTTGCTTTGAAGAAGAGAGGATGGCTCTACTTCAATTCAAAGAGTTCGTCAGATACAGCGGTGCTGATGCAGACCGTCTTCTTCCTTCGTGGGTTGATGATTCGGGGAGTGATTGTTGTGGATGGGAACGAGTCAAGTGCAACTCCGCCACTGGTTATGTGATTGGGCTCTCCCTCCATAATATCAAGCAACTCCAAAGTTACACCCATTATTACGACCACTTCTATGAAAGAGAACTTTTTTATTACTTGGATGATGAGATATGGTTCCTGAATGTCTCTATATTTCGTCCTTTCAAGGAGCTAACAAGTTTGAATTTATCTTTAAATGAGATTGGCGGTTGGGTTGAGAATGAAGGTATGCTAGCCACCTACTTCATTCCTATTCCTGGAAAATCTCTAACATGTTCATCATAATTATTTTTTGCAGAAACTAATTTCTTTCACTAGCGTTATATACTTCTAATTACAAAATAAGAGGCTCTTAACTCATGTTTACTGGTGCTGTCAGAA
This sequence comes from Casuarina equisetifolia, assembly GCA_028551475.1. Lineage (NCBI taxonomy): Eukaryota > Viridiplantae > Streptophyta > Magnoliopsida > Fagales > Casuarinaceae > Casuarina > Casuarina equisetifolia. The sequence goes on from CM052361.1 coordinate 6,590,806, forward strand.
ACTTTTAAAGGTTTTCGATATTCATGATGATTTTTTTTTCCGATATTATTATCGTTATTGTGGAGCTGAGGAAAAGTTTTTCCTTTTTCCTGCAATGTTTTCGTAGGTTTTGAAAGTTTGTCAGCATTAAAAAGGCTGGAGACACTGGATCTTGCTTTCAACAAGGTCCAAATGAGCATAATGCAGCCATTGAGCGCAATTACGTCCCTTAGAAATCTGATTCTTAACAACAATTACCTGGAGGGGTCATTTCCTGCAAAAGGCATGCCTATCCAAAGTACTTCTATAATCTTTGGAATGGATCCTATTTCTTCACATCTTATTGTCATTTATGTGCAGAGTTATCGGCTTTGGAAAACTTGGAGATGCTGAACTTAGGCTGTAATCGGCTAAGAGGTTCCCTCAGTCTGCAAGGTATACAAAAAGAGACAGATTTTTTCTAACAAGCGTTAGTAGATTTTTTCGGCGAGAAATATGTTACTGTTGATAAGGTGTATATGCAAGACCACCGCCTTTAATCTGTGTGCTAGCAGGCTAGGGGGAAAACAGGTTGGTGGGTTAGGTATGACTTAGGTTTCTGCCAGGAAAAAGAAAAAAGAAAAAAGAAATAATTATAACCACCATTGTTTTATTTAGCAGAAAATATTTTAAAATTTGTTTCCATTTTGTGCGAATAAAAATGAACACATATGTGGATTGTTAGCCTTCTACCTATGTAAGTCCATCCCTAAAAAATTTTCACTTGTCTTTGAATGACAAGAAACCGAGACCCACTTCACCATGCGATCGACACTGTCAGCTTTCCATGGTTACATTCTTAATTTTTTACCATTTAATTTTAGCAATCTGCAACCACATATGACTTTATTGTTTGTATATAGATCTGTACTTATATTCTGTCACAAAACAATTGAAATGGGAGACGTTTGTTAAGCATAAGGTCTAATAAAGTTTTTCTATTAACAGCTTCAAACCCAGGCTTAAACCTTTTCATTCATGTTATTAGATATTGTAATCTTGTGAAATGTACTTTCGAAGCTATCTTTCGCAAGTTGCTCCTTACAACCATCGTCCATTCTTATTATTTCATGTTTTCTTGAACCTACTAGTATTACTTCGCGGCTGCTGCAGCAACTAATACAAATTATAATGCTGAGAACAACATTGTTGTTATCTTTTACAGCAACTATTATTTCTTCTTATGTCTTCATTCTTTATTCTTCAGTAGCTTTTGCACATTGATCTCAAGCTCATGTGAAAAAGAAATGCAGATAACATGTGTTTTACAGTGGTTAGGTTTTGTTTGTAGTATGAGGCAAAAGTCGGGTTCTGTTTGCAACAAAGCTTCCGGAAGGGCACGATTAGACCTACAGGCACATCAGATGATCCTATTGATTATTAGTAAATGCTTTGAAAATTGCTACGACCGACATTGAGCTCATTCTTTGCTAATGAAACGTCCAATAAAATGTGGAACGTAATTACAACAATCGACCATCATTTTTTGTTGTGTTCTGTGGCTGCTAACATGCTACCTCGGCTTCACTCGCAGATTCTAAAAGTTTATCCAAGCTGAGTAAGCTAAAGCAGCTGAATCTAAGCCAGAACAGTCTCGACAAAGAGATCATAAGGCATTTGGGTGCACTTCCAGTCCTTAATTCGCTGGACTTACTTCATAATAACATGCAGGGTCGACTGGAAAATGCAGGTATGTGCAAACGCAATTTTTCGTTTTTTTCCTGCAATCAAATCAACACGTATACTATTAATTCATGACGGATTTTGTTGAAAATATAACAGGCAATAAAAAATGGTCATACAAGTTGATTGGCAAAAGGATGAGCAATAGGTGGAAGGTTTGGTTTAGAATTGAATTTATAAATTTGTTAATAACGATCTAGGAGTTTGAACTTGTAATTCTGTTGTAAATAAAAGTAGGAGAAGACTTATTTTATACCGTAGACTAGTGAAGACTTTTTAGTGGTATTTTTCATAAATGTAGTCCCATGTTTTATTATCTTTGCAATTTTGCCTTCAATTGGAGATTTTAACATGGTATCATGGCAAATAAATGACGAGGATAAAGAAGATCCGGATCATTTTTTTTGTTTAATTGCTTAATTTTTCATCTAACCCCTCCTTTTTTAAGTTTTATTTTAATTGTTTGTTATAAAAAAGAAAATTGGCTTATCCCAATATTTATTCTATAAAAAATAATTATTTTACTCCTAAATATAGAATTTGTTCACTTATCTTTTTCATTCTATTTGAGAAGAACTTTTTTTCCTTTCATCATTTTTTTGGGCCAAAAGTTAAAGAAGTTGAGTCCTTTCCTCATTTTTTTTAAAAAAAACAATTGAGCCTTCATGTTCAAGTGAATTGTTTTTTTTTTTTTTCCATGTGCCTGAGCCGTCACGTTAAAACTGATGTGGGGCTTATTATGTATTAATTTAACAATTGATTGTCACATTATTTGTACATCTGAGGATTTATTAAGATTGACAATACAAACCATTTAACGTGGAAAATGTCTTAAAATTTTAAAAATATTTTTTACACTCCAAATTGTGTTAATTTTATTATAAAGCTTGTTCTCCACCTTAAAGTCAATTTGTAAAAGAGGGAAATGATTTCATATGTAAAGTGTATAATATGCTAGTATATTCATCATTTCAATTATGGATAAATATGTACCACAAGAACTACATCCTTAATTAGAGCTTTTACTAGACCAAAAACTTAACCTGTTAGTTAATTAGGGTACATACCATAATCCTTGAGGACCATGCCCCACCTGCGTCTATTATCTTATTAACATATGTCTCACTTAGCTCACCTGGCCTTCAAGCACTTGGGCCAACAACTGTCCCCCTCTACATTAGGCCTTCCACCCTGGGCCCCCGTCTAAAACCCTCTGCAATTGTTAGGTTGGGCCCCACCTATGCCCATTTCGGGTCACTCAGGCTATGCCCCATAAGGGGCTTCTGTCCACAACCACATTCAACAACATTCTTAGAAATGAGTTATTTTCTTTAAGATCTGAACATTAATATTACAATATATACAATATATATATATATATATATATATATATATTATTGAGGTATTTTCATCACATACTCAAATAACATGTTTTTAAAATGTAAGAATGCAACATTGGTAGATGGCAAAAAAGTGATCCCTCCCATCTTGAGTCGCCAAGGGCCGTCTCTGTGTTGTCCATGGAACCACATCATTAGTCAACAAAGGTGTCCTGAAATAATTATCGTCAATCTATAAAAGGCCCACTAAGATCATGTTTTTTCTTTTGCTTTGGTTACGAAATTTCATGGAAGGAACTTCATCATAATTGCATTAAGAGCATTTTTTTTTCTTCATGTGATGAGGGAGATCTCAACGAGGTGAATCAAGCCTTAACTAGTGTATGCCATTTATGAGTTTGTAGTATGCTTGATGGTCATCATGATAAATTATTTCATGTTAAATGGTGTGATTCTCCAAATCTTAGCTAACCAACCCAAAAGAGAAAAAGAAAAAGAAAAAGAAAAAGAAAAAGAAAACAGATTGCTAGATCTAGCTAAGTCCACTAAGTACTATAGATCTATCTTCTTGAGTTAATGGATTATGTTAATTATAAAAGATGGGATAAAATACCAAATTCTGAACAATGGCCATGATGAATGACAAGGTAAAATCACAAAGCTTAATTTATGAGTGACAAGTATTGTAATTAAATTTAGCTTTTATTTCTATATAAGAAATGACTATTATTTTCAAGGTTCACTCTTCACTTTACTTGTCCAAATATGACATACTTTTCAAGATAATCTAGTGCTAAGTATGCAAAGTCTTCAAGTCTTTCGTCATGGCTTTTCATAGCAGGAAAAGGTATTACAGATGAAACTTACAAGGAAAATAGGATAGTTATTTTTCAAGTTTAAAAGACAAGTACAAACAAATATTAAGTTATTCTAGTAATTTATGTGACATACATAGTGTACTTAAGACCTCAAAGAGAATACCAAATGATAAAAATAATTAAATTAAAAAATCAATTTCAAAGAGAATCTCCTTTAAAACATTAAACATACATTCTATTGAAAAACTCATTATTTGATCTAAAAATTAATAATACATTACTTTAAATAAATGAAAGCTAATAGATAATATTCATGTGAAGACTTCTTAATTATATTATTCATAAATAATATTCTATTTTCTATTGTCTTTGTAATTCTACCTTCAACTTGGGATTTCAATAGATTTTAATTAAGATATGGTGTGTAGCTCCAAGTAAGGGGGAAAAAAGTGAGAACATGAGATGAAATTGTTGATAGGATCTAAAGGATGAATGGAATTCATAACTATCGAAGATGTAAATGTCCCACATTAAGAGAATAGGATCTTGAGCTTATAAATCATGAGTTTTCCTAACACTCTAATATGTTATTGGAGTAAGAGGATGCATCTCTGCTTTGTTATCCTCCATGCAAATCTTAGTTGTGGGATTATTTGTGCATGTGTAATGCTTTTGTTAGCTTGCAAATGAGGGGGAGCATTGAAGATGTGGATGTTCCACATTGATTGTAAAAGGATAAATCTTTGAGTTTATAAAAAAAAAAAAAAAAGAAGTTTTCCTATTTAATGTCTTAAGATTTTAAGATGGGTTCTCACACTCTAATAATAATAATGACTATCAAAAAATGAAAGATATTACTTAAAGCCTATTTCTAATATTCTAGCATACATGACTATATTCTTTATACACTCATATCTCTGGGCACTTATCCAATATCTTTGTTTTCCACTCTTTCTACAACTTCCTAAAAATTGAATAGAGAAGCATTGACTCATCCACATCACAAAGCATATTTCTGCATTAATTCCCTGCATGTTTTATGTACTTGCTGCAGATCTTGCTAATCTAAAAAGCTTGAAGATCTTAATTTTGCGACAAAATAACCTACATGGTGTCCTACCAGTTCAAGGTAATGACATTGTTTCATTAATCGCACTAGGTTAATTGGTTTTCATACTATCACAATTTATATGTTTTCCTTTCATTTTGTTCCATCATAACAACCACATTTTGTGTCATCCCTATTATATCCTTATCAATTTCTTTTATAGGTTTGGCAGCATCTAGTGGTTTGGAGATTTTAGATTTGAGTCACAATGTATTAGGTTCCAGCATTCCTCCTGACATAGGAATGCTAACTTCTCTCAAGGCTTTATCCTTGTCTACAAATCGCTTTAATGGTTCTTTACCAAATGAAGGTAACCACTATTCCATAAGAAATTAGGGTTAAGAATTTATAATTGTTCAATGTAATAATGTTCCCATGCCTACAAAATGTGAAACTAATTGAAAAAGATCAATATGACATAGGACACTTCCTTACATAATAGATAATAAGACATAATAATCTTATGGAGATTACTTAATTTATTGTGTTCCTCAGGTTTGTGTAAACTTGAGAGACTTGAAGAGTTTGATGTTAGCAAGAATGAGCTAAAAGGGACCCTTCCTTCATGCCTAAAAAATTTGACATCTCTTCGGCTATTAGATCTGTCAGACAACGAATTGGAAGGGGATATTTCCTCATCTTGGGTCACTAGCCTCACATCCCTTGAATACATTGATCTTGGTGATAATCAGTTTCAAGGGTTATTCCCATTCAACTCATTTGCTAATCACTCCAAACTTGAAATGGTTCGATTCACATGTGATGAAGGCAAACTCCAAATAATAGAAACTTTAGGTTGGATACCTATGTTTCAATTGCAATTCCTTATGCTACCAAATTGTTTCAAAATGCTCTCCATTGAAATTCCAACGTTTCTCTTTTACCAACACAAGTTGAAAGTGGTTGATCTCTCTAACAATAACTTGAAAGGAAAGTTCCCTGATTGGTTGATTGAGAACAATACAAGGCTAGAATATCTTATTCTCAAAGATAACTCTTTTTCGGGTCCACTTCATTTGCCACTCCATGGTAACCCAAACATTTCTTGGATAGATGTATCAAGAAATCAATTGCATGGGCATCTTCAAGAAAATATTGGGAATCTCCTACCAAATCTAATAGGTCTAGACTTGTCTGAAAATGCTTTTGAAGGTAGTCTACCATCATCAATTGGGAATATAAGTAGCATGGAGAATCTGGTTCTGTCCTTTAATGGCTTTTCAGGTGTAATACCAAAAGAGTTAATAGGAGGTCTCTCAAAACTTTGTGTTCTAAAGTTATCTACCAATCATTTTCATGGTGATTTATACTCAAGCGAATTTAACTTAACAAAGCTAGAAGTTCTAGATTTTAGTGACAATCAATTCAATGGGACTTTGTCAAAAAAATTGTTAAAATTTGCCCCAGAGTTCTTTGATGGTAGTAGCAACTACTTGTTTGGTAAGATTCCAAACTGGATATGTGAAGGAACATCTATAGGAACACTCATCTTGCATCATAATTTGTTTAGAGGTGATTTTCTATGTAAATCACTAAAGACTACACTTGAGTTTTTAGACCTTTCTTATAATTCTCTTTCGGGATCTTTACCTTCTTGGTCATATGTGGATCAATTAAAGAGCATACATTTGAAAGGGAACAACTTTTCAGGATCAATACCAAAAGCTTTTATTTATCCTTTCATCAACGAGCCAAAGCTTTTGACATTGGATATCAGTGACAACAACTTGTCAAGTAGCATTCCTAGTTTACTCGGAACAATTTTGAGCTTAAAAGTTTTACAGCTAAATGGGAACTCTTTGAGTGGTGTTATCCCACCTCAATTGTGTTATTTGATCAATCTAAGCATAATAGATCTCTCAAACAACTTCTTTTTTGGGTCAATACCTAGTTGTTTTCACAATGTTACCTTTGCGGAGGATGATTTTGGTGCTTATAATAATTATGGTGTGACGTTTTGGGATACTTATTACACTCATGTAAGTCTCTTGGTGAAGATTTTTCAAGTGCACAACTTTGATAAGATGAATAAAAAAGATGAGGTTGAGTTTGCTACAAAATATAATACATACTCTTTCAAGGGTGAAATTCTTGATTATATGTCTGGATTGGATTTCTCATCAAACAACTTAACAGGTTCAATCCCACCTGAGTTAGGAATGATTTCTTTGGTTCGTGCACTAAATTTGTCTCATAATCGGTTAATAGGTTCCATTCCAAAGACATTCTCCAATCTTACTCAAATAGAAAGTTTGGACCTCTCATAACAATTTGAGTGGAGAAATCCCTTCTGAACTGAATGATTTACATTCTTTGGCAGTCTTTACAGTTGCTTACAACAACTTATCAGGTAGAACTCCTGAAATAAAGGGACAATTCATAACATTTGATGAGAGAAGCTATGAAGGAAATCCATTACTTCATGGACCAGACTTTAACATAAATAAGCATTTTCCACCAGCAAGCAAACCTTCAAATGTGGGTGAAAGGAAATGGTATGGAGTTGATCAAGTGATCCTCATTGCAAGCTTTTTCGGATCTTACTTCATCTTCTTCATTGGAGTTGTTACTTTTCTCTATATTCATCCTCATTGGCTAAGGCGATGCTTCAACTTAAGCAAGGATGGTATGTATTCATGTTACTATTTTGTTGTTGATACTCTACGTAGGTTATCGAATCGTTTGTATAATTAGCTTTGCTCTATGTGTACGTAAATCCAGCTGACTATCTTGTTTTAAAGTTTATAAGTGTTCTATTTGAATAAATTCTTGACATTTAACTTAGGATTTCATAGTCAAAACACAAGCATCTACTTGTTTTAATTTTAATAATAGTTTTTGTTATATCCTTTGATCTTTCACCCTTTTCTAGAAGAGAAATAACAAGAATAAGTTGTTAAATGCACTTAAGATTTTGAGACGGTTCCTGCATTGTGACGTGCAACCAATCCACATAGATTTGCATGGCTAAAATGTAAAGCTATCGTTTCATAGAATTTGCTTATTTTGATTATTCAAACCTGAATCGAATAGTATGGAATAAGTCTCTGTGAGTGTTGTGGGAGAAGTAATCTGGTATAAGCAACAAGCATTAAAGGAAATTATTGGATTCTTATGGCAAGGAGGAGAAAATACAATAACAAAGAAAATTTAAGATTATTTTATTATTTGTTTGAAAGCAAAAGGGAAATTCCCGGAGTACTTTGGTGATGTAAATGCAAATAGAATCGCAAAGTTCCATGGCGGGAGATCGGATTAGACGTAAAGATTACACAGCCTATTTCTTGGGTGGCCCATTAAAGTGAGAATAGACCAGCAGGTTCCTCAGCTTCCTCTATAACAAATAGTGGATACTCCGTGGTTTAAGGAAGTGGGTGTACAAGTTATCAGGGTTTGCTTTGAATGTAAGGAGTGTAAGGGGAACAAAGTGGCAAATGAATTTTCCTTGGCAGTTTGAAGACTTGGAAAATCCTACACTATCAGATTTCATTATTCCTACCCCAGTTTGACCTAAGGAACATAGATTCAATTATCGAACCGGGTACCAGATCAGAAAACCTCTTTTTAACAAATTGGACAGGTTACCAGCAACAAAGAAAATTCATTTCTCCGTGGACGAGTCACCAGCTTCACCACCCGAATTTTCCATTGTAAGTGCCGGAAAAGGTTCATTTTTGGTCTTCTCATGAGGCTTTCGTGATGCTGCTTCCTGTTCTCATTTGGACTAGTCACTCTTCTTTACATCAATTCATACTGGCAACAAAGGTGGTTTTCATAAAGGACTGTATATAGTTTCGTACTTAACTTTTACGGTTCCAATGGCTGAATTCCTTTCAGACTACTTGCATCTTGTTCTCCATCTGTTTGCTTAAAATTTTCGTCACTTTTACTTTATGTTTTTCATTTTCGTGTACATTGGTTTTATAGCCTTGTAACACGTAGTAGTTGTTAGCCTCAAAGAGTGTCTTTAATATTTTTTTTCTCCACATATTTTTGTTTGTTTGGCACCATGTTTCGCTTGTGTTTTTCTGGGTACTGAGAACATTTCGCCTAGTGTAGCTTTCCAAAAAAAAAAAAATACAAGTAATTGGAACTAACGAAATGGTAGTATAATTTTGAAATTCCAAGTCACGTATTTTATTCGGAAAATTTATAGAAATTTTTGCACATTTCTAAGGCATTGGCGATAAATATCATTATTCAGCCAGTTTACTCGTCTCTCGTTACACATGCTGTTGCTTCCCATGGCTTATGGTTCTTCCCCAACCTGCTAACCTCCTTAATCTTTCTTGTATGCTAATTGGATTTTTCTGGTCGCCTCTCTTTTTATAGCAGAAATCATTTATTGTATGCCCCTTTTGTGTTGAAACCAATCCAAACAGAAAGTAGCTCTTGCTTGAAAATCTGTCCCTAGTACTTTGTTGAAACCAATCCAAAGTCATTCTTCGCATTTGTGTAGTACCCAGCAGGTTTTTCTAGGGAATATAACTCAACTAACAAAGTGGAAGCACATCACTTTCAAAATGGAAACTGAAGCCACCAATTCGCGTCAAAGTGGAAATTGAGGTCTCAGTGGAAAAGAAATAGTGGGTGTGTAAAATCCAAGTCTTCCATTATGCAATTAATTTACAGGAACTTTCTTTTTGTTTACGGTCGTAAGAGGAGTCAAAAAGTAAAGGTTACCTACTCTGCTTGACCTTGTGTTTCATCCAGATGAATCAAGCTCATATCAACAAGACTCTGCGTTATACGAATTTGTTTAAAAAACTTGCTTTCCTTTTATTTTTCTTCTTTTTCGGTCTCATACTGAGAAGCATAGAGAAGAGGATGAAATATCAACTAGAACGAAAGAAAAATAAAAATAATAGAAGTAGACTTGATTAAAAAAAATTCCGCATTTACTGAAAATGATAAGAAGGCAATTATACACTGTCATAAAATCAGCATAGTCAAGAATAATAGAATATTTTTTGAAATTGTGAGTTGCATGTCCTTATACTTGAGAATTACTGAAGAAAAAAAATCCAACCGGAAATGTTACAATACCTAAGATAACTAAATATCTTATGTCCCATCATATATGTATATATGAGATTGGTATGAGCTATTGGATAAATATCTTCAATACCAATTTGGATAAAGTTGCATAATGTCCCACATGCTTTATGGGATGAGATTGGTATGAGCTATGTAGCTAGTGCTGTTGGAAAGCCACTATACATGGATAAAGCTACCAAACATAGACAAAGGATATCATATGCAAAAGTATGTGTTGAAATAGATACAAAGTGTTCTCTACCAACTTCATTTGAAATTGACATGGGAAATGGTGCTATTTTTGAGGTAGGAGTGGAGTATTGTTGGTTACCTGAAATATGCAAGAAATGTGATTGCTTTGGACATAAGGAGTGTGTTATAAAGAAAAAGGAAATATGGGTTCCAATTCAAAAGCCATTAAGTCAGACGGAGAAATATGATGAAGGATGTGAGGATAAAGAAAATTTGGATAAAGGTAATGAAGATCAAGTTCATGACGAGCAAGGATATGAAGATATAAGGGATAAGATTGTAAATTCAATAACACATGAAGTTGAATCCACCATAAGTCCAAAAGCCAAATTAGAACAAAGCAATAAAGCAAGTGTGAATGGAAGGAGAAACAAAAGGAGCCCCAAAAGGAATACATGTGAGAAGGACAATACTAGTAATAGATTTAGTGTGCTGATAAGTAATCATCAAGAACCAAATGAAGCAAGATGCAATGATATTGTAGGTCTTGAAGGTGTTGAAAGAGAAAACACTATACCTCCAGACAAATGATCATATTCTCATGGAATGTCAGGGGCTTGAATAAAAGCCCTAAACAAAAGGAGGTACGAGAAGTTATCAAGAATGCTAAAGCTGACATTGTCATTCTATTAGAACACAAAATAAAAGAAGATAAAGCACAATGGGTGATAGATTATCTTTTTCCCCAATGGGGTTTTATCCATAATTATAGAGATAATGAAAATGGTAGGATTTGGATTGTATGGAAAAAGCCACAGCTTAACATCACAGTGTTTAGTAGTTCTAAACAGGTAGTGAATTGTAAAGTGGAAGAGGGACATGAAGTATGGTACTTATTTGCCATCTATGCAGCAAATGCAGCAAATGAACGAAAGGATCTTTGGAGTAACCTCACACAATGTTATAACAGTTATGGAAAGAACACTCAATGGCTACTAGTAGGGGATTTTAATACAGTGAGGAATCTAAATGAGAGGGTTAGTGTAGCTAGTAGATGGATAGAAGGAATAGAAGATTTCAACAAGTTCATAAGTGATGCAGAACTTATAGAACCAAACTTTGTAGGACCGCTCCTATCATGGACGAACAAAGGTAAAGGAATAGGGTTCAAAGGCAATAAATTAGATAGATGTTTGGTAAACCCTAAATGGCTGCAAAGTAATATGGATTTCTTCATTGAATTTAGTACTCCTGGATTGTCAGATCACAGTCTTTGCATTATCAAGGTGGGCAATAATAGACCAAGTCAGAAAAGGACTTTTAGATTTTTCAACTTTTGGCCAGACAACCCCCAATTTATGACAATAGTGAAGAATATTTGGCAACAAAGGGTTGATGGCACTATAATGTATAGAATAATGATAAAGTTGAAGGAAATGAAAAAAGAGTTGAGAAAGCTAAATAGAGAGGAATTTGGAGAACTACTAAGGAAAACAGAGGTAGCAAGGAAGCAGCTACAAATAGCATAAGCAAAGCTCTTTGATGATCCTTCAAATACCCAATTGCGCAATGAAGAAAAGGAGTGGTTAGAAAAGTTACTAATATATAGCAAGCATGAAGAAATACTTCTGAAGCAAAAATCAAGGAATAATTGGTTGAAAGAGGGAGATTGTAATAGTAAAGTCTTTTTTGGAAGCATGATGAAGAGGAGAGCAAAAAATCACATTGTCAAGCTGGAATTAGATGATGGGCAACTTACTGAAGATCCTGAAATGATAAAGAACAAAATTCTAAATTATTATCAAAACTTGCTAGGGAGGGCAAACCAACCTCAACCATCAAAAACAAGATTAAGAGAGTTATTTCCTATGGAAATTCCAGAAGAGATAAAGAGAAGCCTTATAACAGACGTTCAAAGAAAAGATATACAAAAGGTCCTTAATACTTTTGGTGATTACAAAGCTCCAAGTCCTGATGGATATAATAGCTTCTTCTTCAGGAAAGCATGGAGTATTATAGGGAGTGACATAGAAGATGCAGTAATAGTTTTCTTTCAAAGGAGACAGCTACTGCGAAGCATAAATTCAACAGTAATCTCTCTTGTCCCTAAGAAAATTAATGCCACCAATATGAAAGATTTTAGACCAATAGCTTGTTGCAATGTGTTGTACAAGATCATATCTAAAATTGTGGTAGGAAGACTAAGTTTAGCTTTGCCTCATTTCATACATCCGTGTCAGACAGTTTTTGTGCCAGGAAGGAACATTAAGGAAAATATTTTGTTGTGTCAAGAGTTAATGCACAATTATCACAAAGATATTCATGGGAAAAGGGTGGCAATTAAGGTTGATATTATGAAAGCATATGATTCAATAGACTGGAATGCAATCCTAAATACACTGGAAGTTTTGAAGTTCCCAGACAAATTTAGATTGCTGATTGAAGGCTGCATCACTACTGTAGGATATTCTGTGAACATCAATGGCTCTCATACAGGTTTTTTTAAGGGGGCAAAGGGACTTAGACAAGGAGACCCTCTCTCTCCTTTTCTCTTTGTTATTGTGATGGAGATTCTTAACAGAATTATACAAAATAAAGTATCTTTTGGAATGTTTAAATTTCACTGGAAATGCGCCAAAGAAAAGATCACTCATTTATGCTTTGCTGATGATCTCTTTTTGTTTGCTCATGGAGATATTGAGTCCATATTATGTTTACTAGATGCTATGCAAGAGTTTGAAGATATAACAGGTTTGAAGATGCATCCAGAGAAGTGTCAAATTTTCTTTTCAGGCTTGTCAGAACAGGAAAAGGCTCTAATACTTGATCATATTCCTGTCCAATAAGGCCAACTTCCCATAAAATACTTAGGAGTACCATTGATTACTAAAAGACTCTCCAACCTAGATTGTACTATCTTGATAGAAAAGATATTGAGAAGAATTGAAGGTTGGGAGTCTAAGCATATTAGTTATGGGGGGAGACTGCAGCTAGCCAAAAGTGTTCTGTTCTCATTGCAAACATATTGGATGCAAATTTTTCTACTGCCAAAACAGACCCTTTATGAAATTGAAAAAAGGATTAGAACTTTCCTTTGGACAGGTAAATCTAATGGACGATGTGTAGCGAAAGTGGCATGGAAAGAAGTTTGCTAGCCTAAAGTTTCTGGAGGACTAGGTTTGATAGACATTCACACTTGGAATAAAGCAGCAATTGGAAAACTCTTATGGTTTCTTGTGCATCCCAATTCAAACTCCTTATGGGTTAAATGGATGATACCAGAAAATTTGAAGGAAAGGAATGTATTAGAAGTTGAGATGAAAGGATCATTAGCTTGGAGTTTCAAGAATATTTTACAAGTAAGAAGTGAACTAACACAACTAGTGACAGACTCATAATACAATATTGCCAAGAGTTATGTAGCACTAAGAGAGAACAGAGAAGATTCCAAATGGGCAACACTTGTTTGGAAAGAAGGAGTACCGAAGCATAATTTTATATGTTGGATCATTTTAAGAGACAAACTATCCACAGCAGATCGGGTGGCAAAATGGAATAGTTCAGTGGATCTACGATACAACCTTTGCCAACAAGAAGAAGAATCACATGAACATTTATTTTTTAAGTGTAGGTTCACAAACTACATCTGGAAGGCTTTGTTAGGCATGAATGGATTAACTCGAAGAATTAAACATTGGAGAGCTGAAATATGTTGGATGATCAACACTGTTAAGAGGAAGAGCTTTGCAGCTACTTTGCTTAGTATATCTTTCAAGGCCGTATTGTATCACATTTGGAGCGAAAGGAATAGAAGAAGATTCAGCAATACAAGTCTAGAAAACTCAACCGTTATTGCTAAAATCAAAAAGGACGTGAGAGGCAAGATTTCATCTACTAGAGGAGTCAAGCTTACAAATTGTAACAAATTTTTACAAGAGCTTTGGAATTTACCAAGTGCAATATTTAAGCTTAGATGATGATATTTGTAATCGAACAATCTTGTAAATTTTTTACGGGTGATATATAATTTGACCTTTCACCAAAAAAAAAATATATGTATATATATATTGTCTCGTTCCTTCGTTTACAAGATTTTGCTGTTCAGGCAGGTTAATTTCCTTTACTTTGTTGCGTGGATTTGAAAGAAGTTTTGAGGTACATTAAGTAGATAAGGATCAGTGATCTTGAGTAATCAGGGCTACATATCCATTAATCAAGGTTAATGCCAACATTGATGGCACTTGCCAATCGATCTTGCTTAAAGATTTTCTTTAGAGGAATGAAAACGACATATGCCTAGATTCTTCATCAATGCATAAGTTAAGGCATCTGAGACTTCTCAATGGGTGACCATTAAAAGTTAAGTTTTATTTTGTTTTTATTTTTATTTTTATTTTGGTTAGGTAAAGGAGGGTGTAGGGGTGAGGTGGTGTTGAATGTGGGACCCACTGGTCCCAACCGTTGCTACTCCAACTAAGCTGAGGTACTTGTTGACCATTAAAAGTTTAGTCTTCAATTTTTTTTTAATAGTTCTTTCCCTTGTGATATAATCATTAAGTCTTTTTTTTCTATGATTAGAAAAGAAAATTCATTTTTAATATGCTTTTCAACTTGCAAATTAAAAATCAAGGCCTCGTAGATTAGATCTCAATATCCGATGCAAACCCCTCAAAACAATATCTAGCCAAATCCGTTAAGTTTTAAGCGGGAGTAGTCACAACTACGACGTTCCGCAGTGGACAAAAATATAATTTGTGAAACAAGGGCTTCTTTGTGCTTGGTGAGACTCCACAAGTCTTGGTGAGGATTGTGAGACTCCCTAGTTATAGATTATTTCTTACTGGTGTGCTGCATCTATAGGTGAGTGCTAAGAACAAATTAGAGTCTTCTGTTTTTACCTTTTTTAAAAAAAATTCAAAATTAAAATTAACTCTAGATCTTCATTTCCAATATAACTAACTTTCGCAACAATATATGACTGGTACTGACTTTGTGAAGATAATAATTTCTTTTGTTTTTAACATAATGTACCTCTCTATATCTTTGTCTTAACTTCAAGGAATCAAGATTTCGTTTTCAACTACAACACTAAAGTCAAGGTTTGTTTGATCTTAAACTTTTTAGTTTTCCTCATCAGCTTTGTTTGGTAAGCATTTAGTTTTCTTTCTTATTTGTTAAGTATGAAGTTGTGAACTATATTAGATACCTTTGACTACTTATCTATCAGTCTTTCTTTTCATTATCATCTTTGTTTGGTAGACATTTAGTCTTCTTTCTTCTTTCTTCTTTTTTAAGTTCAAATTTTTGACCTCTTATTGTTTTTCACAATTTTGTTAGACACCTTTGATTACTTATATATCAATCTTTCTTTTCATTTGGTTATAGAACTTATTTTAAGTAGCACTTGCTTTATAGCTTTTTGGTTATTCTTTTTTGAACCTTCTCTTTGTAATCTTCTAACAACCCCTAAAATATTGAAACCTAAACTTCTTTATGGTTCATTTACAATGACCAAGACTCTTGGAAGTATGTTGAGATGTCTGTTGTCAACCTTTTCTATTAAAGTTTAGAGAGTCTCTAAACTTTAATAGAAAAGGTTGACAACAGACATCTCAACATACTTCCAAGAGTCTTGGTCATTTACAATGAACCATAAAGAAGTTTGACTCTCTAAACTTTAATAGAAAAGGTTGACAACAGACATCTCAACATACTTCCAAGAGTCTTGGTCATTTACAATGAACCATAAAGAAGTTTAGGTTTGAATATTTTAGGGGTAGCGAAAGTGGCATGGAAAGAAGTTTGTTGGCCTAAAGTTTCTGGAGGACTAGGTTTGATAAACATTCACACTTGGAATAAAGCAGCAATTGGAAAACTCTTATGGTCTCTTGTGCATCCCAATTCAAACTCCTTATGAGTTAAATGGATGATACCAGAAAATTTGAAGGAAAGGAATGTATTAGAAGTTGAGATGAAAGGATCACTAGCTTGGAGTTTTAAGAATATTTTACAAGTAAGAAGTGAACTAACACAACTAGTGACAGACTCATAATATAATATTGCCAAGAGTTATGTAGCACTAAGAGAGAACAGAGAAGATTCCAAATGGGCAACACTTGTTTGGAAAGAAGGAGTACCGAAGCATAATTTTATATGTTGGATCATTTTAAGAGACAAACTATCCACAGCAGATCGGGTGGCAAAATGGAATAGTTCAGTGGATCTACGATACAACCTTTGCCAACAAGAAGAAAAATCACATGAACATTTATTTTTTAAGTGTAGGTTCACAAACTACATCTGGAAGGCTTTGTTAGGCATGAATGGATTAACTCAAAGAATTAAACATTGGAGAGCTGAAATATGTTGGATGATCAACACTGTTAAGAGGAAGAGCTTTGCAGTTACTTTGCTTAGTATATCTTTCAAGGCCGTATTGTATCACATTTGGAGCGAAAGGAATAGAAGAAGATTCAGCAATACAAGTCTAGAAAACTCAACCGTTATTGCTAAAATCAAGAAGGACGTGAGAGGCAAGATTTCATCTACCAGAGGAGTCAAGCTTACAAATTGTAACAAATTTTTACAAGAGCTTTGGAATTTGCCAAGTGCAATATTTAAGCTTAAATGATAATATTTGTATTCGAACAATCTTGTAAATTTTTTACGGGTGATATATAATTTGACCTTTCACCAAAAAAAAAAAAGTTTAGAGACCAACCACTTTTGTCCTTTGTACTATACAGTAAAAACTTTGGAAAGTCTCCTAAATTTGCTTCTAATTAATTTTATTAGTAACCCTTTCTCACATTCATAACCAAAAACAATAGATGATCATAACAATCTTTGAATCCTTTTTCCCCCTTGGCTTGAAAAACCTTCTTTTGAGTATATTAAGATGTCTATTTTTCTTTTTATATACTCCATTATCCTTTCCCACAATTTCCTATAATATTCCTTGCAATCCTAAAATGGTGTTCCAGAAAAATACCAATTATAAAGAACTGAGAAATTTGAAATGGGACTATTCTAATTTCACTTCCTTTAACTCCTTACAATAGCTTAGCCCCAATATCACTTTGTTACAATCAAGATTGTAAATGTAAAAAAACAAAAAACAAAACAAAAAACAAATATATACATATGCTAAAGGAAGATTAGGTGGAAAGGATGATCAAAAGCACCATAAAAATATTCTGATGAATATACGACCAATCAATTAAGTACATTAATATTTTTAAGTTATAGATGAGTCGTATCTAGGACTCCCTTTGTGTATCCATCTATCCAAGGGATGGAAGGGCAAAGGCCTTTGGTTTTTTCCTGTTGTGAAAGAGTTGAACAATGAATCAGGTCCTGTAGGAACAAGGTTTAAGTCTACTGGTCTGTTAGGATGCCTTAGCTGTGTACATCACTGCACTTCCACTTGACACCTATCGTAATGATAAACCATTACTATTCATAACTCTAACTCTAAGTGCCTTCATTTTTGGTAAAACACACTTATGATATTTTAGTTTGATACATACTTGGTTATAGCATATCAGTTGTCTTTCATGATACTTACTGAAGAACAGAAGGGCAAGGAAGAAAGAAGAAGGATAATGTAAATTGTCACTTTTTTTTTTTTTATGTCGCACTCTGGTGTCCGTCATTCATGCAGACTTACCCGAGAACAAAGTGAACTAGAAGGGGAAAAAAAAAGGTAAAGGGAAGATGGCTAATGTCCATTGTCCCTGGCAAGATATCTACCAACGGTCAAAAAGTTGGGCCAGAGGTATAGTTCAACCCTTCGATATTCTAAACAGGTTCCACAACCTTTAATAGTAAATTACCACTAAACTTCCTACATTCCATTAACTCTTTCCTGTACCAACTGCCCTCGACCCCACAGCACTCGCATCTTCCTCTCCAACATTTACTAGTATAAAAACTGGTCTAGTAATGAACAAAAGAGTCCAAATCGTATTTCTCTATGGAGCGGCCTCTAGTGAAGTGCCTTTTGCTGGGTTTGGTAGTCACAATTCAAATTCACGGACTCGGAGGTTGCTTTGAAGAAGAGAGGATGGGTCTCCTCCAATTCAAGAAGTTCGTCAGATACAGCGGCGCTTCCGCAGACCGTCTTCTTCCTTCGTGGGTAGATAATTCAGAGAGTGATTGCTGTGGATGGGAACGAGTAGTGTGCAATTCCGCCACTGGTCACGTGGCTGAGCTCTCCCTCCACGGTATCAACTACTTTGAAAATGCACTTGGTTATTCTGATTACGGGAACCGTACAATTTGGCGCCTGAATGTCACCATCTTTTGGGCTTTCAAGGAGCTAACAAGTTTGAATTTATCATTAAATGAAATTTGCGGTTCGACTGAGGATGAAGGTATGTAAAGCCTCCCACTTCATTAATAGTATAGGCACCTTTGTAATATGTTCATTATGAATACTTTTACTAGAAACTAATTGGTTTTGTGGTGGTTATGTACATTTATTTACAAAATAGGAGGCTCTAGCTCATGTTCGTTGTTGATATTGGAAATTTTTAATCATGTTGATGTTGATAATGATGTTCATTTTTAGTTATCGTTATTACTGTTGAGCCAAAGTATAACTGTTTCTATTTCTTGCAATCTTATCATAGGTTTTGAAAGTTTGTCGAGGTTAAAAAGATTGGAGACATTGGATCTTGGTTTTAACCAGTTCAACGGGAGCATCATGCAATCATTGAGTGCAATCACATCCCTTAAGAATCTTATTCTTAATAACAATTACCTGGAGGGATCCTTTCCTAGAGAAGGAATGCTTATTTCCGAAGTACTCTTATAACATTGAAATATTCATATTTCTTGACACCTTTTCATTTATGTACAGAATTATCAGCTTTGGAACATTTGGAGACGTTGGATTTACGCTTCAACCAACTGAATGGTTCTCTAAGTTTGCAAGGTACACAAAGAGAGAGTCAGCTCTCCTAATTAGCCTTAGTAGCATGCTTCAATAAATGCTCTAGGATGAATTGATTTATGAAAATTACGATTCCATCACTGTTCATACATCTGCATGACCATCACCTTGTATTTATGCGTTAACTAGCTTAGGTGGGAAGCAGATTGATGCGCTGTGTATGCCTTAGGTTTGATACTTGTTATTTTGCAGACAATATTAGAAACTTTGGATTCATTTTACGGAAAGAAAATGGATACAGTCGTTTGGCCTTCAATTCTATCTAAAAGAAGAGCTTAGGCGGAAAATTTTCTTGATTTTTTCACAATTTAATTATGTCTTCTGATAGAGATGTTTGGAGTGTATAAGCTGTAATAACAGTTTTATGATTATGGTTTCCTACTTAGGCTTCAAACCTTTTCATTGTTTGAGTAGGTCTTGTAACCTTGTAAAATGTACTTTCAAAGCTATAAGCTGCATAATGCTTGTTGTAGCTATCCTCCAATCTATTCATTTTCTGTTTTTTTCCCGAGACTAATAGAATTACTTCTCTACCCGCCGCTTTTGTTACAAATCATGTTGTTCAGTACACCACTGTTGTTATCTCCTACGGCAACTACAACTTTGATTGTGTTTATCCTAGGTAGCATTTTCACACATGTCTGAAGCTCATGTAAAAGGGAAGTGCAGATGACGTTGGCGTTTTGCAATAGTTAAGTTGGGTTTGTAGTGTAAAAGCTTGCAATTTGGCTTTGTTTGTGACAGAAAACTTCTACAAAGGTGCCATTCAACCTAGAGGCCTATCGGGGATTGCTATTGATTGCTATACGCTTACAAAATGCTTCCACCAACATTGACCTTATTCTTTGCTTATGAAACGTTCTTGGAAGAAGAGTCCCACATCGGGGCACAAAGAAGAAAACAAAGCACTATATATGGGAGAGAAAACCCTCCTCTTATAAGCTGGCTTTTAAGTGGGTGGGCCTCTCTTATATATTAAAACCCAACAGTGGTATCAGAGCCAGGTTTCGGTCTAACTGGGCGTGGTGACTGTGGGTACCGGGCTGAAGAACTTAAAAATGCCTGGGCCAACACTAATATGGACAGACATGGGCTGTCAACAAAACACTAAAATGGGTCAGACATGGGTTGATCCAGGCCCGTTGTGTGACAGGGGGACTCTTGGAGCGCAATCACGATACCATTGTTTTTTATTGGATGTCGTAACTACAAATATGCCACCATGGCTTCACGCTCTTTCAGATTTCTAAAAGGTTTATCTATGCTGAGAAGGTCGAAACACCAAAACCCCGAAGCCAGAACCAGATCGACAAAGAATCAGGAAGCGCTTGGGTGCACAGCCACTCCTTAATCCCTGGACTTACATCGAAACAGGAGGGACGATTGAAAATCTAGATATGTGTGCAACAAAAATTCTTCTTGGTCTTGCAATTACGTCATAAGGACTTATAACTTTCTCCTTTACTCAGCCTTCCCTTTATTTTCTCCTTTCATAAATAGGGCTTACGAACATGGAATCTTAGGCTATATGGGGTTTACGAAATAAGATGCAGCCGTAAGTGAGGGAAAAATAAATTGAAAACCAAAAATAAAGGAGTTGTTAATAAGACTTCCGAGATGTATGGGATTTATAAAGATGATCATAAACGAAACACTTTTTTTTTATTTTTTGTTAAAGTAATAAAAAACACACTAGTTCGCTTATCGTTTGAGCATAGCAGACTATATTCTCCTTGACTGACGAGCAATATGCCCTTTTATGTTGGCACTTTCTAATTTACCATTCTTTTGTTCTGTTTCTGGCAACTTCACAAAAACTGACCACAGAAGCATTAGCTCACCCTTGTTGCACGGCATATTGTTCCATTTACGGCCAACATGTTGTGTTCACTTTGCTGCAGATTTGACTAATCTGAAAAGCTTAAAAGTTTTGCTTTTGCAACAAAATCTCCTCAATGGTGTCCTACCAGTTCAAGGTAAGGAAACTTTTCATCTAATACAGAAAGTTGATTGCCTTCCATATTCTTTTTGTTTTCATTTTCTCTGTGGTATCAACCATCAGCCTCTCTTATGCTTTCCCCAAAACTAATCATCCTTGTCATTTTTCTTCGTAGGTTTGGGAAATTCTGGTGGTCTGGAGATTTTAGATTTAAGTCAAAACATGTTTGGTCCCACTATTCCTTTTGAAATAAGGACGCTAACTTCTCTCAAGGCTTTATCCTTATCTCGAAATGGGTTTAATTCCTCTTTGTCAAGTGAAGGTAACTACTATTATACATCAGATTTG
The DNA here is from genome assembly GCA_028551475.1 of Casuarina equisetifolia. Lineage (NCBI taxonomy): Eukaryota > Viridiplantae > Streptophyta > Magnoliopsida > Fagales > Casuarinaceae > Casuarina > Casuarina equisetifolia. The sequence continues at coordinate 6,612,245 of CM052361.1, forward strand.
GGTTTACTGTTTGCAACACTTCATTGTAATAATGTTCTCATGCCTAAAAATGTTAAACTAAGTGAAAGAGATCTATATCATACATGATTATGCCTTGGAAACAATTTGACATCTCTTGAAGGGAAACTTGAAGAGTTTGCTTAATTTATTGTGATACCGTGCTGGGATTTATCAATTCATTATATTTTGCAGGTTTGTGTAAACTAGAGAAACTTGAAGAGCTTGATGTTAGCGGGAATCATCTTGAAGGGACGCTTCCTACATGCCTAAAGAATTTTTCATCTCTTCGTTTGCTAGATTTGTCACGGAACAATTTCACTGGACACATTTCCTTGTCGTTGATTGCAAGCCTAACATCCCTCAACTACATTGATCTCGGTCATAATCGGTTTAAGGGTTTATTCTCATTCCGCTCATTTGCTAATCACTCACAGCTTGAAATGGTTCAGTTCACGTGCGATGACAACGATTTCCAGATAACAGACATTTCAGATTGGATACCTTCATTTCAATTAAAATTCCTTGTGCTTCGGAATTGTCTGAAAGATTTCTCTGGTAAAATTCCAACATTCCTCTTTCACCAGCGTAACTTGAGAGTAGTCGATCTCTCTCATAACTATTTGAAAGGACGGTTTCCCATTTGGTTGCTTGAAAACAATACAAGGCTGGAATATATTGATTTAAGCAATAACTTCTTCTGGGGCCAGTTTTATCTGCCACTCCATCTGAACTTCAGCCTTTCCGGAATGGATGTATCAGCCAATATGTTGGAAGGGCAGCTTCAAGAAAATATAGGGAATCTCTTGTCAAACGTGCGCCTCCTGGACTTATCCAACAATACTTTTGAAGGTTGTCTCCCATCGTCATTTGGGAACATGAGTAGCATGGAAAAATTGGATGTGTCCTTCAATAACTTCTCAGGTGTGGTACCAGAAGAATTAATTGCAGGATGTTCCAAACTCGAGGTTCTAAAATTATCTGCCAATCATTTTCATGGTGATTTATTTTCGACCCAGTTTAACTTAACCCAACTATCGTTCCTAGATTTTAGTGACAATAAAATCTCTGGGGCTCTGTCACGGAAGTTATTTGAACAAGCACCAGCCGTCTTGGATGGTAGCAACAACAAGTTGTCTGGTATGATTCCTCGCTGGATATGTAACCAAACGGACATAGCAATACTCAACTTGCGTCATAATTTGTTCAAAGGTCACCTTCAATGCAAAAGCTCTTCATTTGTTTTGTTAGACCTTTCCTATAACTTTCTTTCGGGATCTCTACCTTCTTGGTCTGAGGCAAATTCATTAGAGAACATACATTTTGAAGGGAACTATTTTTCAGGTTCAATACCAAAAACTTTTGTCAGGGCTCTTATCAATGGGTCGGAGTTTTTGACACTGGATATTAGTGACAACAAGTTGTCAGGCAGCATTCCGAACGTACTCGGAGAAGTTTACAACTTGAGAGTTCTATTGCTGAATGGAAACTATCTGGGTGGCGTTATCCCAGCTCACTTGTGCCAACTGACCAACCTAAGCATGATGGATCTTTCCAACAACTTCCTTTCTGGGTCAATACCTAGCTGCTTTCACAACATTAACTTTGGGAAGGGTCTACGTTACTCCTCTTTTGTGGTTGACTTTGATGAGATAATTTGGCTTCTATCCTACAGTCAAGTAAGTCTCTTAAAGAAGATTTTTGAATTTCAGAACGATATGCTTGCGGATGAAGAAGAGGAAGTTCATTTCATTACAAAATATAGGACCAGCTCTTACAAGGGTGGCTTTGTTGGTCTTATGTCTGGATTAGATTTGTCAGCAAACAAGCTAACAGGCCTAATCCCACCCGAATTAGGAATGCTTTCTTGCATCCATTCACTAAATCTTTCCTATAATCAACTGACAGGTTTTATCCCAGAAACATTCTCCAATTTGACTCAAATGGAAAGCTTGGACCTCTCTCACAACAATTTGAGTGGAGAAATCCCTTATACATTGAATAATTTACATTTTTTGGAGGTCTTCACAGTTGCTTATAACAATCTATCAGGAAGAATTCCAGAAAGGAAAGGACAATTTATAACATTTGATGAGAGAAGCTATGAGGGAAATCCATTTCTTTGTGGACTATCACTCGATGAAAGCTGCTCCAGCTTTGATAAACCACCACCATGGGCAAACGATTCTTCAAATACAGATGCTGGAAAATGGTATGAACTTTATTGTGTGGTTTTTAATGCAAGCTTTTTGGTATCATACTTCATGTTCTTCGTAGGAGTTGTTGCTCTTCTCTATCTTAATCCTCATTGGGAACGACGATGCCTTAATTTAATAGAGGGTTGTTTGCATTCATGTTACTGTGTTATTGTTGATACTCTACGTAGGTTATCAAATAATTTGTATAATTAGCTTTGGTTGGCTTACCAAAGGACCTACTACTAGAAGTTGCCTTGTAGCTATGGTTTTGATCTAATGAATAATGGACTTTAAGTTGAAATACCAAACAAGATATTCATTTATGCTTTGTTCTTTTCTTACCTCTTTATAGGCCAATTATTACTGTCACTATATTATGCGAGATTCAGAAATATTATTCCTTGTGACAACACTTTCTGTTATAATGATAAAATCAGTATCTGAAAAGCATGAAGCCATAAATCTCTTTCTTAGCTTGGTATGTGTACGCATATCCAGATAGGCTGCTCTTATTCTATCAAAGAAGAACATTGACGTCAAATATGGGTTTTCAAGTTCTAGATTTGATGCTCATTAACTAAAATCAACATTTTAAGAATATATCAACAAAGCGCTAACTGTCTTGTATCATGCAAAGTTAGGGCATATTAGATGAAAAGCTCTAAACCTTGTACCACGATGATATAAAAGTTTTAAAACCTAAACTAGTTAAAATATATTCGAGAATTCCCTGAAATTTAGATAGCAGGAAGAATTCAAGAAAGTCACGATATTAAAAATAAAATAAGAAACAGTAAGAGAGTGAGCATTTTATATGCTAGTTTTGATTTTGCATTCCTCAGAAGTAAATGTGGAGGAAGGAAAATGGTACATTGGAAACCTCAAGATAAAAGCCAATAAATCTGTTACTCAGTTATGAACCTTGGTTTAATTTGAGTCTACGTTGATTAAAGGATAAAATAGTCATTATAGTAAAAAAAATGAACATACGCTCCTTTTCTTTAGTAATAATGTTGAAAGGTGGTGTTTCTGTCCAAAATAGGAGTCAATGTGTCCTCTATTTTCCCATCCTTTACCATGAGAGAAATAACAACAATGGATTATTGAATACACTTGAGAGATTGAAATAAATCGTGCATTGTAACGAGCAAACAAACAGAATTTACTTGTATGGCTCAAATGTACAGTTATCCTTTTACAGAATTAGCTCGTTGACCATCTTAATCCAATTCTAACAAGGAATCCTTTGTGAATTGTGAAAGGATGAGAATTAGGTTATTAGCCCAACTTACAATGACAAGTATGTTGTACAAAGCAAGAAGCATAAACCATCAAGATGCCTACCACTAGAGATAGGCCAAGGTGGCTTGTGATCTCTTAGTTTCAAGTTCAACATTAAGTAAGCATGTGTGAATATTAAAAAAAACATAAATAAAAATCATTCAATTTCTAAGGCAAAGAGCAAGAAAGAAAATAACATAAATAAAAATAAATAAATTTAGAAATTCTTAGAGCAACTAAATGAAAGAATTTGGCTGCAAAGTTTCTTAAAATATTCTTTTTAACTTGCATTTATTATTAAAAGACAAAACAAAATATAACACGATTTCAAAATAGAATAGTTGACATTCCCATCATATTAGCTAAAGTAAAAAAAACTATATAAAGGAGAGCTTTTTTGTTTCAAAATGTAAAATTTTCACAAACAAATGTCATTTTGTATGAAATTTGAAGGCGTACAACCTCTATCTTTTTATAGTTGTCGAAATTTTATATTGTTAAGGTATGTAGCTTTACTTTTATACACTACTTTTTATTAATGTAAACTTACCTTTCAACAAAATAAATAAATAAATTTAAAAATTTCTATTATTTGGGATGTAGCATTTTCCCTTTTTATCAATAAAAATTGTTTGTTGCATCAATCAAAACCAAACAAGATTGCAAAATATCTTATATCACATAAAAGTTTCTTCTATCTTTGTTAATTCAACTACTCAAAAAAAAAATCACTTGGTTAGAAAATTTTGATTTACTTGGTCATATGGATTTGAGAGGAGGCTAGAAGGAACCTAAAGTAAATGTTGATGGCTAATCTTGTTCGATTGGCCATTAATTCTTATTGACACCAACATTGGAGGAACTCACCATTCGGTCTTGTTTAAGATTTTCTTCTCAAGGGAAGGAAAATGATATGGGCCTAAACTTTGCATCCATGCAGACAGTTGTTATCACTTCCACTTGATCACATTATTTCCTAGCTCTCTTGTTTAGTCATTTAATTATTGTTTTTTGTTTATAAATCGACAAACCATGAGCGCTAAGTCACATGAGGGGTCTTGTGTGGCGTTATGCAAGGGTTCTGTGGGCAGAAAAGAGTAGTTTGTGAAACAAGGGCTCCTTGTGCTTGGTGAGGCTTCCAAGGTTGTGACTAGGACTATGACACTCGATCCACCGATCCCTAGCTTTCTTGCATTTCTCACAAATTTGTTGCATCAGCAGGTAAATGTTGAAAACGCATCAGAGTCTTCTAATCTTTACTTTCTTCTTCTAATCTATTGTTTCCGAGTCCAGAGTTTTGGTTATAATCTGTGCTACGTTTGGGAACATCGCCTCATTTGGTTCCTTGTGTAGAAGGTGCTAATCCCTTTTCTCGACTTCAAAGTAGAGTTAGAGACTCCTCCAAAACCAGAGTTTCTTCCACTGTGCAAAGCGTGCTGAGTAGCATAAGCGGTCACATCATTCAAGACATGCAAAGGGCCTTGTGTTCGTTCCTCTACGAACGTTATGATGTCTTGCAGCGAGGCGAGTGGATCTTGGCCTTGATGGACAGCATTTGGGTTAAGGAAAATAATGGGCAGGAATAAAACGGTTTGGATATGGGTTCATAGGAGGCATGAACCCTGAGGAGCCAGAGGCTTCATGGGAGGAGGAAGGGATACAGGGAAACCTGAAAACAAACTTTCAATTTTCATTCATTAGATACCTCCTGTTTGCACGCTGTTTACAATATAACGAACCATGCAGACCTAAGCCTAAAAGTAACTTGAGCTTAGGCCTAACCTAAACTTAGGCCCGTAACACTCAAAAACCGAGCTTCAAAAGCTTAGAGTCGCAACCCCACACATCAACATGAAAAGGCATGATGGATCGAAGCATTGCAATTCTAGAACTCTCGTAGTCACGAGGCAGGCCCTCTAGCAGCACGAAGGCGCGTATCACCCATTGGAGCTTAGTTGATTAACAAGCTCCCTAAATTCAGACAATTAGATCGAGACAAGCTTCCTCTCCTTCTTGAGATGGTGGAGTTGAGAAAACAAATCATATTCTCTCGTATCTATCTTCTGGGCATATTGGTTGGCTAATGCATCCCAGATTTAAGCTAAAAGACATAGCCCAAAGCTTCCTTAGACAAAGTCCTAATTGCCCAGACTTTCCCAACTATCGATTTGTTTTCAAGAATCAAGATCAAGATTCAGTTCCTCCGATGCATCATCATGAGTTTGCAATCTTTCACGTTGTAGAAGGTGGTTGTGTCTCACCGGTCAAAAACCATTAGACCTTTTGAGTTTGAGCTAACAATTCACTTGGGTTACCTAAGGGAAATAATTTCCTTCGGCTAGTTTAATGGCAACAGAGTTCACTATGTTCACTATTAAGGGAAAGGGATATGGGAGCACAACCTTCCTCGCTCCGATCCCAAGAAGAAACCTTGGGACAGACGTTGAACACAGGTTCATAGTAGTGCAAGATGGAGTTTGATTACCAGGGAAAAGTACTACAACTATTTTTGTACATGAATTGTTGAGTATGAATTTATCCAAGCATTTAATTTTCAGCATCCCTGAAATGATTTGATTCACCACGCTGGAGAGTTCTATGCTTCGTCTCCTCAAGCTTGTGCTCTGATCTCCTTACCATCTCTGACTCTCTATTCTGCCAAGCATCATTCACCCTGTCACTTTCACTTTCTCACAAAAAAGAAAAATACTTAGCAATTAACTATGGGGGCGTGGTTTCCGAAGAGCTGTTGCCGCTCAAACAGCGGAACGCCCACCTGTTGACGAATTAAGCCGCCCGAGCCATATGACTGGAAGCAGAGCGCCGACCAATGCGCATTATTGACAAACCTCCCCTGTTTTGGAAGACGACACTTCGTGGGCCTTCGCTTTCGTCGCCGGCCTGTTCCTGTGTGTGTTAAAGTGGAGGTCCTGCATACCGTGGGGCTTCTCTTATTTTATTTCTTTTTATCTGCGAGTACCCGAGGTTTTCTGACTGCTGGATCAAGTTGTGATGACGTGTTCCTTTCACAGCCGTTTATAGAAGAAAAACGGTGGGAACTGCTGCCTCTATCTCGGGCCGTTGTCGGACTTTTACGTGAGGGTCCCGCTTCAGAAGTCCATTCCTTTGTAGATGCTGTCGAGATCTATCGACGACGCCGTGGCTTGCCCCCCGTCCCCTGTTCTAGCCACCTGTTATTCCCGGACAACGCCAACCTATACGATCCCCACATAGTTCGATGCCGCTAATGGTCCTTAAAGTTCTTTCCTTTTGCTGCTTCTCCGGCCTCCATCTAGCCTAGAGCTTAGGGTGTACGCTTCCCCCTAGATCCCTTCTACCAGCTCAGATGGACAGCACACCAACTACCCCAACCAAACTCCGGCTGATGTGCAGCTACGGCGGGCACATAGTCCCACGGCCGAGCACCAACTCACTCTGCTACACAGGGGGCGACACCAAGATCGTGTCCCTCAACCCCTTGACCACCACTACGCTCGCCTCACTCACCGCTCTCCTTTCCTCTACTCTCTCCGTGCCTCAACCTTTCACCCTCAAGTACCTTCTACCTCCCCACCACGACCTCTCCTCCCTCATCCCTCTCACTTCCGACTCCGAGCTTCTCTTATTCCTCCACCATCTCCTCCGTCGCTCCTCTTCTTCCTCTTCCCTTACCTCTTCCCCTACTCCGTCGCGCATCAGGTTGTTCCTTTTCCCGCCCTCCGTCATTCGGCACCCCAAGACCGAGGCCTGGTTCTCTGACGCGCTGAAGGGCGCTAAGATTATGCAGAAGGAGGTGCTGGGTGAGAGTCTGAGTTGTGGGGAATCGAGTAATGGTGCCGCTTCCAATGCCGAGTCAATGTTTTTGGAGACAAGTTCGTCTTTTGGGTCCACATCGTCCTCGGCTTCTTCAGGCAATTTGTCTTCTGTTAAGTCTCAGCCTGAGGACGGCGCTGGCGCGGGTTATTTACAGGATGCTAAGATTGCATTGCCGGCTTCGGACTTGCTTGTTAGGTAACCTACAATTTCTGATGCTTGTACTGGGTTTTGCTGTGCCGTGTCTTATTATCCTTTTTCATATTTGTTAGTGTTTGTTTGCTGCGAAAATGTGAGATAGAGGAGAGGCAATGGTTTTTCAGTCTTATCCCATCTTTTAAATTAGTTCAGGTCATTGAAATTATTAGGAAATGGCTTTAACTAGGCTAAAATATTGTAGTAGACTCACTTGTAGGGTGGTTTTAACATCCTTGTTGAAAATATTCGACATTTTTTCTTCTATTATTTTTCTTTTATTTTCCTTCTTTGCCACAAACATGAATTTAAGAGATTCAATGCTTGAATTCAGGTATAAATAATTAGTATAGTTCCTAATTGGGTGAATTATGCAATTTTACAGAGATAATAATGTTTCAAGTGCCATCTCCCACCCACAGACTGCAACTTGCCAGGATCCGTTTCTTCATGTTTCTTACTTGGAGTACAGTGCATCCTCTAAACACTCCGAGCTTTCCTCTGTTATACAAGAATGTAAATCAAATCCGGCTTCTGGGTTTCCATTATCTTTACAATTGAATCAGTTGCAGCAACAACAAGTGCAATTTGTACCAGTGGGTACTAATTACAAACCCCATAACCCAGCTGGTTTATCGCCAATTTCATCTTATTACACAATGTATCCGGGACAGCCGCTACAGCAGTTTCATTATCAGCCCAATCAGCTTTGCCCAGTTTATTTTGTACCTGTTGAGCAGATGGCACCTTACAATTTGCCTGTGCAATGTGGTTTGGTAAACAACGTTTCAACTGCTCCCAATCAGCCCCCGATGATGCATCCAAGTGCTTCCTTGATCGCTTCCCAAGTAACTTATAAGGAGGCTGCAGTAGCTCCTGCCGGTCGTGATTTAGCCTCACAAGTTAACAAAACTGGCCATGCGCAAGTCACAACGCAAGTTACTCCCAATGAAAGTCAGCAACAGCCCGTGGGCATTCCTCAGACGCCTCACCAACCCCAGTCTACTCCCAATACTTTCAGGGAATCTAGTAATTTCAGGAACGAGCTTGAAGATGACCTTGCACGTGTCCAAATATACAAATCTCAGCCTCCACCACCATCAGTCCTCCTTAGTACAAGACATTGACTAAAGCTGTAACAAGACTGCTTCCTGAAGAGCAAGAGATGAGACCAACCAGACTGGGATAATTCTGTGAGCAGAACAAATTTTGGTAGAAGTAGTTTTTGAACTTCGAAAAACTTTCCTTTTTGGATTCTTGTTTTGGCATTGGAAAAATAGCAATTTGTTTGCTTATGTATGCTGCTTTTTCTGTATGTATGCTCTTTTATCTTTACTTTTTCTTTGCCAGTGTATGCTGCTCTTGCCATAAATGATAGACAATATTTAAAATTATGTACAATTTCTAGAATTTGTTTTGTGCTTGAAGGTTCATTTACAGTTAAATTTATCAAAGGGCTTCCATTTTCCCTGTTCTAGTGTTTGTAGTTTATCATTCGTGAATGGGGTGATCATGGTCCCCATCAACAGAATTTTGCAACGTCCAATATGGAATTACTTAAAGCTGTTAAGGTCCTCTGAAATGAACCATTACTGAGTTCTGCTCGCGGTTCCATTTAAGGCAAGGTGATTTATGCATTTAGCGGTTAGAGAATTTTCTGGCTGCTCAATGTCCAATTCAGTTTTGGCGATTATCATTTCATAACATTATATTGATATGCTTGCTTCTGTCTTATTCAAACTTTGACGAAATTATGTACATGAGTTCCTCTTTAATGGGGACCAAAGCTTAATGGAAGTGATGGAAACTTCATCTCCCTCTTTTTCTCCTTACTTGAGGTCACCACTTTGCTTTTGATTGTTATCCTTGTTCTTATTTTATTTCCCCCATTTACCAGGGTGTAACAAACCTAATTTGAGTTGTTTGGATAGAAGCTCTCTATTTGGCTATTTTATTTGGCCCAAATAGAACCAGACTTGACGAAGTGTTTATTGAACAAATTCTTTGATAAGGCAGGGCACTGGTGGGTTCATTAGTGTGAGCATATGACTAGTTTCCTTATTTTTCCTGGTTGTTCCTTTCAGGACAGGTATTGGCGGCAGCCTATAGTTCATTCGATGTACACCTTTGTCAGTTTTGCCATAGAAAAGAGGGCATACTTGTTTATTTACTTTAGGTCTTGTTGATAGTTGTGAGCTTTGTGTGTCAATGGAGAGCAAGTTCAGCATTTTTAAAAGCTATTTTGTCGGGTTGCAAATATAGTGGCTCTTTCTATATCCAGCTTTTTCGCCTTTCCCAGCATTCTCAATTCCCGGTTTGAACTTTACAGGAAATTGATCTTTAGTCTCGTCTTCTGCAAGTGTGATAATTAAATCATGTCGTCCTTTGAGTATTAGGTTACTACCTTACTGGCTACTGGCTTTTAGCTTGTTACTGAATTATTAGGTGGGTATCCTAGGGAATAACCTCAGTATAGACCGATGTCTGTACAAAAGACTTCAACGGTAGTGGCTTGATTGATATGGACCTTTCGTAATGTAGAAATATTTGAACACCATCATACAGAGGGCAGCTCAGATTCTCTCTTTCAACCAGGCTTTGTGTTGGATTTCTGAGAGCCACTCCAACACCAAACTGTACCGTGGCCTAAGATGTACCTTCCTTATCAGGTTTTACACTCTCCTAGCTGAACATGCCACCTTTTGCATAGGTTATGTCTTCAGCTTTTCCCGCGTACTGGAAATCTATATTCGTTTATCAAGATGATTAGACGCACGTTTGAGAATCTCTATTCCCAAAGCATGAAAAAGACATTTTCCATTTATGAAATTTTGGCCCTCGTTGAAGCGTCAAGAGCATCTGAACTCCACCGAGGTCAAAAGATGAATCATTTTATTATTTACTGGAACCTGGTTTTCACTTTTTGAGTCTTGTCCTGAACTTTTGCATCCTAGACTGCGACTCGTTGCAATGCATTTCCCAGCAAATCTGCCTAATTCAAGGTTCTTGCATTTCTTTGCATGTCCTAAGTTTTCTTGATGTTATTTGCCATAATTAGGTGTTCTATTCTCGTCTATTTTGGAATTCCAGGACTCATTAGAAAAAGACGTTGCTCAAATTCATGCTGTAATATCTCGAACAATTTTGTTAGTACAATCTCAAACCAGTTGAAGCTGCCCTTACCTCTAAGACAGCCTGTCTATGTTTCTTGAATGTTTTCTTTTGAAGGACTAGATTGACATTAGCATAATTCATGTCTCTGACTCTAGTTTATGGCAAGGAGAACAAGTGATACATCATAAAAAAAAAGTTGGGAACAATCTGCTGATTAATTAATTGAAGGAGGTAGAAGCAGTACATCTTCACAAATAGCCAACAAACTTATGAAGAAACATAAAAAGAAATTCAGTCGTGGAGAAATATTAACCTTACGATCTGCTAAATGTGCCAGAGATTTTATGATCTTAAGCACTGGTTCTCTGAGTGGGAACAGGGGAGTGTGTTTGATAGGTGGATGCTTTCATATGGGTATCCATAATTAGTTCTTAGTAAGAGGATGAAGCTAGTCTCTCTAAATTGTCACAAACGTACCTCATAGAAGGTCTCTTTTCAGGGCTCTTCTGAACGCAGGCTAGAGCAATTTGAATTACTTCGACTATCTCCTCCTCCTTGTCTAAGTCATGAGCCATGAAAGGGTCTATGACACAGGATAGCGGCTTCTTTTCCTCAACGCTAATCTGAATCCACTGAACTAGATTAACTTCCAGAAGTCCTATCTTTATGACTGGAAATTTTCCAGAAATCATCTCCAGTAAAATTACTCCAAATGAATATACATCCCACTTCTGCGATGGCCTTGTTACTTTCAACGCTTCAGGAGCTTGATAACTAGATCCTGCCGTTACTGATGGACTTGATGGGAGGAATTCGTATGGAGAACTGCTTTGTGGTGTTCCATTAGTCACCTGTTCCAAATCACATGTTTGGGATTCTCGATCTGTATTAAACAGATGGCGAAGTCCGAAATCAGAGATATGGGGTTCCATGTTCTGCCCTAGGAGTACGTTGCTCGGCTTTAGATTTCCATGGACATACCTTTTGCTACTGAATTCGTGTAGATAGGCCAAACCTTTTGCTATTCCTTTCATGATTCTTAAACGTAAAGGCCATGAAAGTGGTTTGAAGGGCACTATTCCAGCTTTCCCTGGTCAGACCAAAACACCAATAATAATGTGAACAAATTGATCTATATGGAAATGCCAACTCTAATTTCAAAATGATGAAAACAGGATAATAGGGAAAACCATGCAGAAGCCGCCTTGAAGCTAGAATAGTAAATGTGTAGGTAAAGAAAGAGTGTCTCCACAACCGTTGATATATTTGTGTTTCGTTTACTAATGCTGGTTACCCAAGCGTACCTATATGCAGCTTTCTTGATATGCATCCTTTGAATAAACAGTGAGTGAAAAGGTAATAGTGGAGGAGGGAGAGCAGAAAACAACTCAAGTCCTTGTGACACGAGTTTGGCAAGGTAGAGTGAGAAGTTTACCATGAATTGCAGTGGCGAGGTCACCGTTGGGTATATAATCATAGATGATCAGCTTCTCCTCCACAGACCAGCAATAAGCTCGAAGAGCCACGATATTGGGATGTCTAATTTTTCCAATGGCTTCTACCTCAGCCTGGAACTCCTTAAACCTTTGAGATCCTCCATCTTGTCCCAATCTTCTTACCGCTAAGACAGGCCCACCTTCAAGAACAACTTTATAGACAATCCCAGCTCCACTCTTACCCAGAAGAAAAGCTGATGCTTTCAGAAGTTGGTCTAGATCAAAATTTGGCTGGTGTTCCAATTGCACAAAAATGTACCGTTCAATATTTTCTGGTAGGGTATCTGGATTATCTTTTGAAAAGCAGAAGAACTCTTTTCGAACCATCAATGCTCTTTCAAAACTACAGCCCCCAACATGTGCGCCACAGTTAGAAGTAGAAATCTTTCTGCACCGATAGGAGACCAGCCACGAGACAAGGACTATTCCTACCATGAAGCTCGCGACAACTGTGATAACAATACCAAAACTCAGGTCGCTGCCTTTCCTGTTCTTCCTAGGACTGCCACCTGAACTTTGACGTGGTAACTGAAATAATGTTTGAGAATCAGAGCAAGAAACCTTTAATGGAGCTCCACATAACAAAGGATTGCCGATGAAAGCTGTCGGTCCTAGATTAGACAGAACACCGTTTTGTGGAATAGGTCCACTGAGATTGTTATAGCTGAGATCAATATATACTGTCTCAGGAAGGCCTTTTAGGCTTTCTGGGACAGGTCCACTAAGGAAGTTGTGCGATAGATCGAGAGTTCCTTCTAAGCTTGACAAATTTCCAATGCTGTGGGGAATCGGGCCGCCGATCCTGTTAAAGGAAAGATTGACTTTCTGAAGGACTACTAAACTAGTTCCAAATCCGTCCAGAAGCGGACCGGTTAAATTGTTTTGACTAAGGACAAGCACCTTTAATCTCTTGCAGTGAAAAATAGATGAAAGTATGGAGCCATTGAATGAGTTCACGGAAAGATCTAAGGTTTGCAGGTTCTTAAGCTTACCTATCTCAGAAGGAATAGGCCCAGAAAATGAATTTCCTGAAAGGACCAAGACTTTTAGCTCTCTTGCATCAAACAACTCGGCCGGCAAACTTCCGAAGAACTTGTTGTTCCGAAGATTAACATGGCGAAGTGAAGACAGATTTCCAAGAGCGGTGGGGAGAAACCCCACAAGATTATTATTTGGAATGCTGAGAGAGACGACTTTGTCTTCTCTGCATGTAACGCCGATCCAAGAACACGGGCTTGTGTCTGAAGAGTTCCAGTTATTCAGACGGCCATCGGAGCTGTTTCCAACGGCCTGTTTTAAGGACAAAAGAGCGAAACCTTCATCGTTTAGTGAATCAACAACTGCAAGACAACTGTATATGAGAAAACACAAGCTAATTATTCGGAACTTCATCTTCCGGAAAAGAGAACCTCGAAGAGGACACGATAGAGAATGGTGCTTCCCGGGGATCGCCTTATTTACGAGGGATCCTGAAAGAGCCTAGGATTCCAATGCAAGGACTCCAAGAGGTTATGCAAAATGTCTCAAATGCTGGCTTCTGCAAACAGATATCATAAACTAGGAGGTGGTAGTCACTCGTGAAATTTACTGGAAAATAAGTTCTGGAGCATGAAATTTCTTGGCATATAAAGTGGACAAAACTATGCTTTCTGCCTCTCTTGCATGGTAGTTACCTTCTCTTTGGGTCTGAGGACAAAAAGTTTGTCATTTGTCAGATTTGCCAGGACTACCTTCCTGCAGACGCAACCAACATGATAAATGCCTTATCAAGTCAAAGTTCTGGTGCTCAATAATAAATTTCCACCTTTTGTGATCACATTTTCTCTTTCATTCTCATTTCAGGCTCCATCAGCGATCGAGTTGATGAAACTTAAAAGGAGAAAATCTACGAGTCCTGAAATGTCCTCTTTGCTTTTTCAGGCAAAGAAAGTCGTCTTGCGGTCGTTTAAAGTCGAAAGAATTCCAGCCTACATCGGCGTGATTGGAGGCGACGTTTGGTGCGTACAACCGGAGATGACTGCGGCAAGACCAGTTTGGTGTGATTGGCTTCTCTTTCTTCCTTCTTTCTACGACGACGAGCCAATGGACTCCAAGGACTCAAACATTATGTTGACTTACTTTCTCGTCCCATGAGTGGCGCCACCGATAATGGTAGAGTCCTTGCGGCATGGAAAATCATAATCAATGGTCAGTAAGTCCTTGCTAAAGTCTAAGGCACCAATAAGATACCATGCAATTCTACATTTTACGGTTTTGATTAAAATTTTTAAATAATATTTAAGTATAGAATTATTCTTTTTTATGCTTCTGTGTTAAATTTTAAGCTTACTTTCATGGTATCAAGATTAAGTTAATCTACTTTAGTTTTTGTTTGACTTTGATTTATTTATATCTACTTAGTATGTAAGAGAGTATTAAGAACAAAATTCTCAAACTAAAAATATAAGCTTGTTGAGTAAGTTTAAATGCGAAATTATTATTTCATATTTACGAGTTAACTTTTATATTAAATTTTAAACCTAATTACCATTTGTATAAATAATTTTAATCACTGTTCCATGGTCTTGGCTTCTTTAATAGATAGGGTTCTATCATTCTAGACAAAGAAAATTAGCTGCGTAAAATATTAACTTGCTCCTTGACTTTTGTCCCTATGAGAAGAATAAAAGAAAAGAAAATGAAAAGGTAGGAGATGCTTCTACAACAAATCAGAAAATTAGTTCCCACTAACAGAGGATGTCAATAAAAAACTTACAAGTGGCCACTATCTTTAGTTTTTTTCTTAGGATGGTTAACCTTTGTTGAAAGTGTTTAAACTAACTGATTTGAGTGATTAACCACTTCCATTAACATGTCACCTCCTGCATTGGCTTTGGATTCCTAATCACCTCCAAAAGCAATCTGTGCATAATCAACTATTCACTTTCATGATCACCTTTTTAGCAATTTTTTTTTTTATATCAGATATGGATGACATTACCAAAATATTTAAAGCTGCAAGGCCCTGCAATACCCTCTGAAAGTCTGTTCGCTACCATGTCAACTGTTGTTTGCTCATAACTACAGAGAGTCATCGATTTGAAATTGATGAATTCCAAAACTAGAAGTTAAAAGTAGAGCTTTTATTTTCTACTAAGTTAGTACTACCATGATCCTATATTCAGCGTCCAGTAAAGACCTATAACTGCATCTTTGGTTCAATGTGCACCTAAAATTTGGATATTTCCATAAAATAACATCAGGAGACAGATTTTTTTCTATTTTTTATAGGTTTTTCTTGTCATGGTGGAAGAACATCTTACGATATATTTCAAGTAATATAAAGGAGTCTAAGGAGACGACTCAATCACATAACTTCATAATGTTAACGAGGCTGCCCCACTATCACTGAGAGGAAATGATGAACTGTCTTGCACACACTGCCACTCTCAGCTCTGCGTCATCCATTGCTATACACTCACGGCCAAACCAGCCACGATGTCGTGCCGAGTCACATGAATGTAGCCACCAACTCTCACAACTAGCCTTCACCAAATACCTACATGGCAGTGAAAAGAAATGCAGCAACAGCAGTAGGAGGAGGCAAGCACAGTCTCCACTGTAGAGACCTATGCAGCTCCATGGCCGGACCCTGACCTACCCTCAGAGACTTCGGCATAGCGTTGATGAATCTTTACTCAGGAAAATATGAGGGACAGGTGTCGAAGAAGATGAAAGACCTCGCCGACCCTCTGAAGATTTACCGTTTACAATCTCACTGACTCTCTGGATGTTTTACCAAGCACGAATAGCTTTTCTTTTGTGTAGCCGTAAAAGCTATAAATATTAAGATATTATGCATGAGGACTCATGGTGTGTTAAGTGAGCCTTTTGTATATGAACTTTTTACGTTTATGAGAAAATATATATCGGTTTTTGTGTATACGTTTCTCATAACACCTTTGTTGCTCGAGCCAACGACATAAACATTACTTTAGTGTGGTCAATGTAGAGCCTGCAGAAGTAAACGTGACCTTCGAGAACTTCGCCTCGCACTTGCCTCGGTTGACATTGTTTAAAGTGTTGATCCAGAATAAAGGGTTGCCCTTAAGAGCCATCACTTCCAAGGGAGCTTAATGAGAAACTTAGTCGAGACCAGCATACCTTGCTGGAACGATAAACAGCAGCCTCAGATAGAGAAAAAAATAGGTGGTAAATTATTAACTCTTCACTGTATGAAGTATACTGGAACTAAGCAGCAGCGCCGTAGTACATCCACTAATTTATTGGGGGGGAAAAAAAATTGTAATGCTTATCAAAACTCATCAACCTCAGATCATATCAGAAACTAAAATTGGGAGGGTAATTTTATCAGGGAGTATAGGCACAGGAGTCCTCCCTCATACCCAACATCATATAGATCTGTAAGCGTTACAGTTCGATGCCTTGTACTACGCGGGGAGTTTCATTTCTTTGAAGGAAAGCAAAATGAAACCTTGATGGGGAGCACTTTCTGGGAACACGCAATTTCGTGTTATCTCCTACAACTAAAAAAAGTGTCACGGCTACTTTCTCCTCTGAATTCAAGATTGGAGGCGCAAATGGATCTACCGAATTTCAAGCAACTTACAGATCCCTGTCAATTCTCTTGCCGCTAAACAACTTGGCCAGATTTGGCACTACTTTGGTTCTCTTCTTAAGCGTGAAAGAATTAATATGTCGACCTCCTGGTGAGGCTACCTTTCGTACTCTTGGTGAGGCTGACTTTTGAAACTTAGCTCGCCTGGATGGAGTCACATTTCCATTATCTTTAGTAGATTTTGGTAGCAGTGCTGGTGACAGGTTTTCAGCTTCCGCATTTCCCAGATTCTTCTCATGTTTCTGCCGCCGGTCATGTAATCCGTCCTCAATGATTCGCTTTACAGACGGTGATTTCTCTGTTCCGTAAGCCTTTGTTTTTTCCTCCAACCTCATCTCTCTGTTCTTTATCTCAGTTAATTCTGCTTTCATCAATATTTCCTTCTCACTGGCCTTTAGAGCTTCAATCCAAGCATGAGCTGCTGCAACCTTCTTATCAGCAATTTCTTCTGCCACACCGGCACGCCCAGTTAAATACTCATATTCGAACTTTGAAATGGTGATCTTAGAACTATGCTGAGATGCTGAAGCCCTGGCCCTCATGGTGCTCTCAGAAAGAGTTCTCAATTTCTCAAGAGCTAAAGCTTCTGATGATTTGACGACCTCAAGCTCTTGCATGGCAATCTGCAATCTTTCCTCAGTTACGTCCAACTCAGACTCAGTTTTTAGAATCTCTGCCTTAATGATTGCGGTTTCTGCTACAATAGCCTCCCTTTCTTTCTCTGCTGTCCCTACCTCTGTTTTAAGCTGGTCAAGAGTAAGGGATAGATTGGATAAAATTGCTTGAGTTTTTTCCTCGGCTGCAGATACTGATTTTAACTTGTTATTGGCTCTTAGAAGCTTTGAATGGATGTTTTGAACGGCTAAATCTGCCTTCTCCTCTCTTTTCTTCGACCGAAAAGCCTCTTCTGTGATATGCTTTAACTCCGTTCTTATAATATCCATCGAGCTCATTAACTGAAAACTTTCTTCTCTTACCAAAGCCAATTCATTTTTCGCTGCCTCTAGCTCTTCTCTAATTGACTGTAACAATGGCGGAGCTTCCAAGTCTTCCCCTTCTTGAAAACTCTCTCTTTTCAAGCTATCGTTTTTCTGGACCTTATTCTCCATTTCTCTCAGTAGCTTTAGTTCACTTTCTAACACATCAATATCAGAGAGTGTGGTTGCCAATTTTGTTTCAAGCTCTTTTGATTGGTCAATCTCTTCAATCATTTCCTTCATCTTCTCCCTGGTTTTCTCGATTGCAGCTGAGAATTCAGTGGCTTCCTTTACTCTCTGAGCTTCTATCTCTCTGAATTCCTTCAAGGCCTCAATCCTAGCCAACTCAACAAGCACTTGTTCTTCGTCGGCTTTCTCAATCTCCTTCCTAAGGGCTTGAACAGAGCTCGAACAAGACATAATTTTAGAACTTGAGGCTTGAACTTCCTTCTCCATTCGAGATTTCTCTTCCGAAACACAACCCAAATCTAGCTTAAGCTTACTCAACTCCTGTTTCATAAATTCCAGTTCCCTCATTACTTCTGCATACTGGTAACTCTTGATATTCCTTACAGCCAATTCCTGTTCTTCACGACTCCCTCGATTCCTTTAGCATCTCAATGTCTCTCATCTGTGCCTTTGTCTTCGAGTTAGACTTCTCAATTAACAAAGTTAAATCTTGCACTGTCTTCTTTTCATTCGAGAGCTCAGATTCTGCTTGAGCTTTTACGGACTCTGCAGACTTTTGGCTCTCCTCGTATCGACCAATGTCCCTCCGTGCTATGTGCAGTTCCTGTGCTCTTGAAGAGGTCTTGTTAAGAATCAAAACACAGTTATATCAGAGGAACACCAATGGCAGGTAGTGTATGAAAAAAAGGAATGAAGATGGTGAAATGGATTTAGACAGTTCTTTTGGAATATACCTCCGAGAAATCCATCTGGGCTTTCTTGAGTGGACCACTTTCAGGAATCCTATCTCGATACAGATTAATGGCTGCTTTAACAGACCCAATTCTTCTTCTGTTACCAAATTCTGCTCTATCCATTTTTGCCTGTTGGGAACGAAAATAAGGAAAATAGCATATATTTATCAGTCTAGAATTCTTCCCATAAAGTTGGACATTGCAGCCAACTTCTTGACAATCAAAACCCGGATATGCTGAGAACTAACATAAGTACAGTAGAGCCCTATTTTCTCCAAACCAAGTTACAAGTCTTACCATGAAAAACATTTCCTTTTTCAAACCACAGAAGCATATTCACTTACAAATATTAATCGACAAAAAGTATGAGATTGATAACAGATACACAAACGCTTACCTGTGGATTCTTTTGGATATAGTGTGATACTCCTGTTTCTAAGACGAAGGCTGAGTTGAAGCCACAGAGAAGCATTTAATTTTCAGTGGGCAATACCGAGAAGAAGGAACAGAGAGATAAAACGGCAAAGAAGACTGAATCCTGATGATTGGCTGATGTTGGTTGCAAGTACCACCGCCAGCCATAATTATGCCTTTTCCTTGCCTTAAAATAATTGCTTCGAAATGTCTTTCTTTTCTTTTTTTTTTCTTTTTGTCTTTTTTTAAAAGGGGACCCCATTTTGGCCTATATTGTTTAGGACCCCAAGTACTTTAGCAGAAAAAAAAAAAAAAGGAATAAAAAAAAATTTTACCCCAGCCAGCATTATGTTCTAATTTTTACACTGAGATGTTGATTAGTTCTTCGAAAATATCGTGTATAATCACTATAGTGCAAGTAATTAAGTGTAACTAGGTTGCATTTGGATTAAAAACCAAAAAACAAAAGCAAAAAGACTACAAGCAACGGTCAGCTGAGTCGTTTTTCTGATGATGTGTTATCACAATGGCCGTCAACAGAAGAAAACGGGTGGAAAATGGATGGAAGGAAGCCGCTTCCCCCCTTCTCAGCCATCGGACTCTTTCTCCGTGGGGCCGCTGAGAACTCCATTTTGTCACCATGCTTGTCGATATTTACTTCCAAGAAAACTATTCACAGCCACCCAGCAAGCGATGGGGCTTGGACGTTCATAAATGTTAATCCATTCATTCAAAGTCCAAAAGCCACCTCTAAAATGAAGCTAATTTTTGGGTATTTTTACATTATTTTCATGCGTGGATCTTCCACCACTACAACCAATAGTACCATCTTACATCTAGTTTATCCTAATTAATAGCTTAGAAGTCTCTTCCATTAAAATAAATCCAAAGATTATACTCTCTACACACTTTATACAATTAATTTTTCTATACCTAGAAAAACTACAATCATATTGGACACTCAACACAACATAGACATGCAATTTTAGTGTACTCGCACTACCCTTAATGCTTTCACACTAGAATATAAAAGCCCTAAGCGAACCTAAAACTTGGATTTTTCCTCAAGGAACTCTAATTCCTATTTTCTTAAATATGAGTTATAATCAAGCTATAAAGCATATAATCTAGGATAAATAAGTGGTCTCCATTAATTAGAGATAATAATCATCACTTTAATGAGTTGTCTATCTATAGCAGAACTTATTTCTATACTTTTTCAAATTTTTGTGTAGGGAAATATACTTGATTTAAGTCATTAGAAGTTAAGCTCTTTTTGAAAAGTTAGCAATGCTATTTATCATTTTTCATGTTGTCAAATCGCGCGCCGAAAGCTTAGTAAAAATTTTGCATACAAAAGTCCATTTAAAACTTTAGGCATAAAGCCCATTCAAAACTTTGGACGTTAAGTCCATTTCAATTTTCGGGCATGATGGCCTTATTTCAAGTTTCAGGCCGACAACCCATTTAAGTTTTGATGCATAACGATCACACTTCAGTTTTCGGGCACGACGGTCTTTTTATGTTCAAATTTCCATATCAGGAATAACGCACATGTTTCCTTGTTAGGAGCTATTTGAATTTCATTCCTTAACACATGCCTTTAGTTGTAGTCGTTTATACAACTTGAATAGCTGTAGTCGTTTATGCTTCAAGTAAGATGAAAATTTCAGCTTGGACACTATTGTCATCTTTCTTTCCTTCCTTTTTTTTTTTTTTTTTTCAAATAGTGTTAAGCCCCATATTAGAGTTGCTACCATGAGATTGTGATACTTTCAGAGTTGCTAGCGTTAATTGTGGCTTTTGGTAGAATTTTCAAATTTGGGCTTTTTCCAACAAAGAATGATCTTTAACAAAATGCAAATAACTAAGATGTCAATTAAATAATAAAATTATCTACATTATCATAAGATAATAGTTTGAAAAAAATTACTTAAAATCAATCAATCTTGTTGTAAATGACAAAAACTTGAAAGACAATCACACATTTTAGTGATAATTACTTACCTTATAGTTGGACTCAATTCTCGTCTTACGAATTGAACAAAATGGATATTATAAAACGAAATTAAGGAAAGGATTTTGAAATTTTTATTTTTCATTGATGAACTTAGGAATTTATGCTTATGATTAAAGACTAAGGTTTGCTATTGATCCCTTGTTGTTTTCGGTAAAATTATATTGGTAATTTTTTAATTTATGAATCATTTTTCAATTATTCGAATCATTTTATATATCAAGTCAATTTGAATATTTTTAAATTAGTCATACACAAATCCCAGTGCATATTTTTCCCACGCTAAACAAATGAAATTAGCCCATGAGCTCAGCCATTTACTATCCTAATTGCGTGAAAAATAGGTTAGGGTTTCTCAGGTTGCGATACTTGAATTGGATGCCCTAAAAATTTCTCTGATAATTCTCTTTGCATATTTTATATTTTAAATTCTTTTGTTGTATGGGTGTTAACATATCTATTTAAGGTTAGCCAAAAGAAAAAAGAAAAAAGAAAAGAAAAAGAATAAAATTTTAGGTATATTAAATATATTTCTGTGTCTAACATATGTAAGGAAAAAAAATTATATAACAAAATTTGTACATAGTGATTCATGGGGAAATTCTTTGACTTAGTGTAGGCCAACCCTTGACCAGACTCAGTCAAAATTCAATTCCCCATCTCCTCAACATATATTAAAATAGTACTCATAAAGTTTAAAAGATCCTCTTTTGGTAGACTTAGCTAGCACATTAGAAATTGTTTAAAAGAACGAGTAGGAATATCAATCTGAATTCGCATTAAAATGGTTTAAAATAAAGAGTTTGCATTAAAATATCAGTCCCCAACACATATTAAATAGTGCACATATTAAAATAGTTTAAAAGATCCTCTTTTGGTTGACTTAGCTACCACGTTAAAAATAGTTTAAAAGAACAAGTAGGAACATCAATCTGGGTTCGCATTAAAATGGTTTAAAATAAAGAGTTTGCATTAAAATAAAGTTTTCAGGTATGGAAGAGTTTGCATTAAAATACTCACTTCAGGATAAAACTTCCGGTGAAGATCGAGCTTGTTTGCTGCGCCATTGTCCACATCCAGACAGCCCCTCGACGACGGCCGATTCGCCTGAAAGAAATCCTTATCGGTGCCCCTCCGACCAATTCTCTCGCTTTAACCTCCCAAAAGGTTCTCTCTCTATCTCTCTCTATCTCTCTCTCCTCCCCTCTCCCCCCTCACTCACAATGAGGTAATAGGGTCACGGAGGAACGGATGTTCTCTTAGGTGGATTACAATAGTTTTGGATAAAATGGAGCTTCGGGACACCAATTCATTCTTAGAATTGTGTGTGGAGGGTTGGAAGAAGGCCGTTTCCTACCAATTCATTGTTAGAAGATTATTGGGCTTGGGCTTGGGCTTGGCTAGGGAGATCCGTTTAGTTTCTCTCAATTGAAACGAGGAAAAATTTGGGTTCGGTCATGATTTTATCATACTTTCTCAGCCTGCTTGACTTTATTGTGATAAAGAAATTTACGGGAGGACTATTAAGGTGAGATACGTATCTAGTGATGTCTATTACTGCCTGAGGGTTTTCGGGTATTCAACGTTGTTTTTCTGTTGATAGGCACGCTATAATCGACAATGAAAGTGAGAAAAAGATAAAAACTTTTTTATTGGATCTCTAACATGTCCTCACTGTATTATGAATGTGTCTTTGGGTCCTTTTGGTTGCATTAGAAATCCACAATTTTTGGCTGCCAGTCCATATTATGCATGTCTACACAGTGTATATATGTAAATATACGTGTATGTATACAGATTTTAAGAGGTTGCCTATTGAAGTAGGGCTTATCGATCCATTTCGTAAGACCTGGCTAAGTCACTATTGGAAAGCAATTAAATTGTGTCTTTGTGATTGCAAAATATCAATTCAATGCCACCTAGATATGGTTATTTACTCGCAAACGATGACTCAGATGGCTCGTGCTGTTTCCTTTTTGGTCAGAGTGAACAATGATTCAATACTGAAGCACTGTTTTTTCATGTATTTTTCATGCTTGATTTTAGATTACTTCAGCACGTAAATAATAGTCTCTTCAGTGACATTAGGCTTAGAGAAGTTAATTTTCAGTGGGCAATCCCAAGAAAAAGTAATAGAAAAGATAAAACAACATAGGAGACTGAATTCTGACGATTGGCTGATATTGGTTCGAAGAACCACCACCAACCATTATTGAGCCTTTTCTTGCCTTAAAATAATTGCTTTGAAGGGTTTCTTTTTATCCTTAGGGCCCCAAGAATTTTAGAAGCAAAAAACTTTTACCCCAATCAGCATTGTCTTCTCATTTTCTTACCGAAATACCGTGTGTGGATCACTATAATGCAAGTCATTAAGCATAATTAAGTTGCATTTTGGATTACAACAAGCAAAAAGAAAAAAAAAAAAAAAGTGGCTACAAGCAATCCCGGCTGGATCATGGTTCTGATGGTGTGTACTCACCATGGCCGTCAAAAGAAGAAAACGGGTGGAAAAGGGTTGGAATCAAGCCCCTCCCTCCGTCTTCAACCATCGGACTTTTTCTAGTGGGTCCGCTGAGAACTCCGTTTTAGTCAACATAGTGGTCGATATTATGTCCAAGAGACTAATCACAATCCTTACGGGCTTAAACGCTCATCCACCTCTAAAATGAAACTAATTTTTGGGTATTTTGACATTATTTTCATGTGTATCTTCCACCTCCACAACCACAAAGTACAAAATATGCTTAGCAACAGCAAGTTCTAATGATTTTTTTTTCTAATACTTTTCTTACTTTTCTACTGGTTGTAATAGAATTGTTGTAAATGAAAACCCAAGAAATGGGGGCTTGAATTGAGGTGGCTCTCTTTTTCAGCCTACGATAAACTAAACAATGTAGCTGTTTGTGTTTATTTGTTTTGCAAAAGCTTAAAGCATCAAATATAAACCATATATGGGTAGAAAGAACTGCAATTTAAGCTTTATTTTGACACTTACATATTCTTTATCCTAAGCAACAAATTAGGAAGTCTCTTCCACTTAAATAAATCCAAAGATTCCCCACTCTCTCCACTTTTACACAACCAAGTTTCCATACTTGAAAATTTTACAATTTATATTTTACATTCAGCACAACACAAATATACAGTTTTAATGTAGATAATTCACACTAGAATAAAAGGCCCTAAGCTTGTCCCAAATTTGGATTTTTTGACAAAAAACTCCAATTTATCTTTTCTTAAACATGAGTTACAATTAAGCTATAAAAGTAGATAACATTATGTTAATTACATAATGAATGTATAGTAGTACCAATTCATAAGATTCTAATGGCAACAAAATCAAATGATTTTATGGTTTGGTTGTCTTCAAAAAACTCTCTTACTTTGATCTTCACCAAATATGCATTTAGTTCAAGTTTTTTAGATTACCTTTTTTTCTTTTTGAGAAAAAAAAAATATAAGAATAGGGAGAGAGAATAGTTTTTCAATATTGTATATATTAAAAAATTATTATTTATCTCAAAAGCCAGGTAGTAAGGCTTATTATCTTATAAACACATTTTTAATAATTTTTTTAGTAATCTAAGACTTATTACTTATATCTTAACATGTTTTCTAAGTCTAGAGCTATAAGGGTGTTAAGAAAAATTCTAACTCTAATATTATACTAAGAGACTTATTATTCAACCCAAAAGTAGATTCAAGAGGATGGAATTTGATATTTTTTAAAAAAAATTCAATAATAGGGGACTTATTATTTATATCTTAATAATGTCTATTAATTGAACTCGACTAAACTATTAGCTTCCCTTGCATGGCAAGCCAGAACTAGCCTTCTCGTGTGCCACACAGAACCCATGTTGGTGCAAACGTGTAACTAGCCGTTGTGGAAGCCTTATGATCGATCCTTCGTGTGCATCAACTGGTCATCTTCCTCATGTGCACAAGTATAGTAGTTAAGGCTCCTCTAATTTTCATGTCCTTTATTTGGGAAGGGGGAAGGGGAGAAGAAGGGGGGTGTCTCGAACTATTTTTAATCTGGGTTTGCTTGTGAATAAACAAGATTTACCCAATCTGTTTTGCCTTGAGCTAAGCACCAAGCTCTCGTTTTCAAAAGTACCAAGGACTATGGAGGAGGCTCACTAATGTATTTGATCTTTGTGAAGATATTTTCTTTAAACTTTTCAACCTAGCTTCTGATGCTTCAGTTGAATCGTAAGAGCTTAATCAGAATGCTGCTGGTAAACTAAGAACATGACAGGCTGAAAATGTCTGAGGACTCAAATTCTAGTCACAAATCGATGCTCTACAAGATGATCACAAGGCCTTCCTCATAATTACAAATACAATAGAAACCGACATGTTTCTCTTGTTTAAATTGAATTATAGTTTTCTAGCTCAAAAAAATTAATAATTACAAGAAATGTTACGAATCATTATTGCTTGTCTTTGTCATTTAGTATAATACATTTAAAGATGGGCGGAAAAACCTATAATTAACATGAACGAAAGGAAATATTATTTACCATTTTCATAACAAGCTCATGTGAAGGATAAGCAAAGGTTCAAGCAGATGAAATCTAAATTCAGAAGAAAAGTTACTAGAGATTATGCTTTCACATTAAAAATATGTTTGGCCAGGGCCCTCTTAATCTCTAACCAAATCTGTTAAGAAAGAAGTTAAATGTTCGAGCTATCTTGCTCAAAGACAAACGGGAGAAATTCTTTGATCTGGGTGTTGTAGCCAGAATAGAGGCTTCAACTCACAATATTTGAAATCAAAGGGATCCATCAAGAACACAGAGACGAAATAAATAGCGGAAGCTTAAATTTGATTTAAAATTTCCAATCGTTCGATCCAAGGAAATCACCATTACATATGGACTATTTAAAGATAACGGAAATACAAGATACCCAGCTTAATCCAAATCTACTCTCCATCTGCTCACATTATTAGCTCGTCACCCTTCTGCATTAAAAGAGCCCAAGTGCTTTCTCGATCAGAGGAGTTGCAGGGAAAGAAAAGGAAACTGCAGGCGCGGCTCATAAAAAGGGGTTTTTGGGCTACATTATTTCCCCCTACTTTCTTCCAGTCACAACTAAAAACCTATCTCATATGTGGACAAGATACTCACTGGTGGCACAGTCAACAACCTTATTTCAACACTCCAGGTTATTGACAGAGACGCCAAGTTTCTCTCTTAATTCTTCATATACTTAAGTTTAGAAGGTACCTTCGTGAAAATATCGGCCACTTGTTCATCAGTCCCCCAGTGCTTCAGCCGAATAGCACCATTGCTAAGAGCTTCTCTGACAAAATGATTATTGATAGCAATGTGTTTACTTCTGGAATGCTGCGTTGGGTTCTTTGCCATGCAGACGGCCGACTTTGCTATCACAGAAAATCTCTGTTTCCCTTGCTACGGAAGCCTCATCTCAGCCAGGGAAGATTCTCCTCAACCAGATTGCTTGACTTGCGGTTGATGCCACTACGGAAGAAAGAGCTACTGTTTCTTGCATCTTGGACATCTAGGAGAACATGGTTGATCCTATGGAAAAGGCATATCCAGTTGTACTCCTTCAACCATCAATACAGCCTCCCAAATCGCCATCACAGTATCCATACGGCCTTGTTTCTTCAGATGCAATAAATAACGACCAAGCTCCTTAGTTCCCTCTAGATATATGAGTATTCTCTTGGCTTCCCTAAGTGGATCTCACTTGGCCCTTGAAGAACCGTGATAAGAGGCTGACAGAGAATAGAATATCAGCCCTTGTAGCCATGATGTACAGCAGGCTTCCATCTAGGCTTCGGAAGGCCAGTGGATTCACCCTGCTGCTTGCTATCGTCTAGCTTCAATTTCTCATTCGGGCTAGAGGTGTTGACACACATTTACACCCCAACATATTTTTGCCTTGGGACACGAAAATGCCTCTTTATTTTGAAAAAAAAATCCAGTCCAAGAAAATAAGTCATAAGGTCCAAGTCACTCATTTCAAAGGCCCTTAACAATTCATTCTAGAATACAGCTAAAATTACCCCATCATCTCCTCATCATTTCTATTAAAAAAAAAAATCATATTATCAACATATAAAGAGATAACAAGCAGAGTAGTACCTTTGGTAGACTCACTTGGACTCCCCCGGAAGCTACTCTTCAAAGTAGAGGCTGATTTTATTGTGCTATGCCCAAGGGGCTTGTTGTAGCCTGTGTAGGGCTTTCTTCAACGTTAGAACTTTTTGATCCTCTCCTTCGATTACAAATCCAGCCGGTTGTTCAATAAATATTTCTTCCCTGATTTTGCTAGTTAGGGAAGCAGATTTACCATGAAGTTGATAAACTCTCCAAGGATTCTGAGATGCTATAGCAAGGATGGTTCCCATTCTTGCATCTGGAGTGTACGTTTCATTGTAATTGGTTCCTGAATTTGAGAGTAGTCCTTGGCTACTAATCTGGCTTTGTATTTAAGCACACTCCCATCAGGACTCAACTTCATAAACCCATTTTAACTTCCGCAGGAATTTTGTTTTCTATGACAAGAGACACCTAATCATTCTCCTCAATGGCATTCAGTTTCATTGATTCAACCCAAACTTTTGGAGTGACTGCTGCTTCAAAGTTCTCAGGTTCAAGGGATATGAAATTGCAGGACTCGCAGATATCTTCTGGAGACCTCATCTTTTAAAGAAGTGTATGGGACAGCATCATCTTCAGCTTCTGAAATGACTTGAGTTGCAGGACTTCTCTGAGAGGTGGATGCTCCATATCAATCCCCTCCAACTGCTGCTTGTATAGACCTCGAAAGAGCAGGAAGAGTACCAATGACACTGCTTCTTCTGTTTCTTCGGTGCTCTCCTTTGGAGAAGTAACTGTATTTCTGCTTACTATGTTTTCATTCCAATCCCAGCAGGCAATTTCATCGAAGATCATGTCTCTGTTTACAAACATTTTTTTCTTTTTTTTTTGGGCTCCAAGCTATACAGTCTGTAACCTTTGGATTGCCCATAATACACTTCTCAGACTTCTCCAGCTTGCGTCTCCTTACACAAGGAGTATTGATGTAGTAGATGCTTCCAAATACTTTCAAGTGGCCTAGCAACAGCTTTCTTCAACTCCAAGCTTCAAAAGGTATCATACCAGCCACAGATTTTGTAGGACTTCTGTTGTTAAGTAGACCACTATGTTTACTGCCTCCCCCAAAAACATCCTAGGAATACTCTTTGCATCCATCATACTTTGGACTATCTCCATCACTATTCTGCTCTTCCTTTCCAGATCCCATTCTGTTGTGTTAAGCAGCAGAGGGACGGCTGATGATGAATCCCTTCTTCCTCAAGATATTTTGTCAAATTCTTCGGATGTGAATTCCCTTTCTTGATCACTCCTTAGATTCTTTACGCTCCTCCTCGTTTGGTTCTCAACCAGGTTCTTAAACATCTTAAAGCTGGAATAGACCTCACCTTTCTCTTTCATTATGTACACCCACGTCATATGGGTGTGATCGTCAAGAGGACCAACTCAAGAGGACCAGAATGAAAAGCCTTCTTCCCCCACATATAGGTGTTCTCATGATCCACGCGTATCCGCGAGGACCAGCTCAAGAGGTTCTGCTGTCATGAAGGAAAATTGTTTCTGTGTTGTTCACCCAGTTGGCAGCTTTCACACACATGGTTAGGAAAAAACAGCGGGGAGATCATCAACCAACTTCCTATCATGGAGAGATTTTAATGCCTGAAAATAAGTAGCCTAATCTCCAGTGTCACAACCAGGAACTATCTAAATTAGCCTTCATGACATTTTTAATAGCATGCTGGAACTGAAGAGGAAAATTCCTTTGGTTTTGCATCCTAATCCGTGCCTCCTCAACTGTTTTATCCTCACCATCCAAATGGAACAGATACCGTCCTCAAACACCAGCTTATTCCCCTTTTCAATCATCTGACCCACATTCAACAGATTCATCTTAACTATAGGGGCAAACAAAACATCGGAGATCAACTTGAAACCCTTTTTGGTTTGAAGTAAGACTGATCCCTTCCCCTCGACTTGAACAAGTTCTTGAATCCCTAACCTAAAATATGATTTGCAATTCATGTCAAGATCTTAAAACTTCCCTATCTTATAACCCTTTCCGTCTTCACCCTTGGCTTCCCTAGAATCTTTCGTAGCTTTTGTTGATTCTAAAGCCGGTCTAGTTTGTTT
Organism: Casuarina equisetifolia; assembly: GCA_028551475.1. Classification (NCBI taxonomy): domain Eukaryota; kingdom Viridiplantae; phylum Streptophyta; class Magnoliopsida; order Fagales; family Casuarinaceae; genus Casuarina; species Casuarina equisetifolia. The sequence continues at coordinate 6,641,492 of CM052361.1, forward strand.
TTCATGAGCCTCTAGGGATCCTACAAGTTCAGTTACAGACAGATTGTCAATATCCCTTGCTTCTTCTAATGCTACAAGGGGATCAAATTTACGTTTCACGCTGATTAGCATTTTTTATATCCTATTGTCTCTGGAACCATCTGACCTAAACCTCTCATCTGACTTATAATCCCATTCGCACAGGTCTAATACTGAACAACCATTTCATCATCATCCTCAAATTCTGAATGTCTTTTCTAAGAGATGGAAGTTCACAGCTTTTACCTTGGGGTTGCCTTGAAATTCATTTCTTCGCAAGTTCCCTGCCTCTTTGCACTCAAGTCATTTGCAATCCGTGGAAAGACTTTCGTGCGCGACAGATATTTGGAGGACAAAAAGCACTTTGAACTCCTTCTCTGGGTCCTCCTCCATCCTCTCTTTCGGAAGCTAACAAAGCAGCTTGGCCTTTCGTAGACTCGGGAACCTTCTCCAAGCCTTTTTCAACTAGCTCCCAAAGACCCTGGGAATAAAAATAAGTTCTCATTTTAATTGCCCAGAACGGATAGTTTTCCCCATTGAAAAGGGGTAGAGAAATTTGGGTAAGAGAACTAGAAGAGGCTGACATAATGAAAGAACAGAACACACAACTCGGAGAAAACAACAAACACCGAGTCAGAAGCGAAACCCCGCTCTGACACTACAGTTAAAATATAGGCTGTATATTTGAGCTGTCTTGCTCTCAGACTTACGGGAGAAATTCTTTGATCTGGGTATTGTAGCCAGAACAGGAGCTTCAACTCACAATATCTGAAATCCAACGGGATCCATCAAGAACACAGAGAGAAGATAAATAGTAGAAGCTTAAATTTCATCACAAAGCTCCAACTCTTCGATCCAAAGAAATCAGCATTACACATGAACTACTTAAATACAACGGAAATAAAAGAGACTTAGCTTACTCCAGATGATGAAAACACCGCTGCCCATCTGCAGTTCTGCACAGAAATCTATTATCCATCGATCACGCCGTCAGCTCGTCCTTCTGCATTAACAGAGCTGGGGGGTATACAAGAAGGAGAGGAAATTAGAGACCCGGCTCACGGAAAAGGGGTCTTAAGGCGACCATCCCCATTTCAGCTTTTCTTCCTGTGACGTGTCGAGTAAACCATCTCCCTTATTAAATTCTCGCTTGTCGACAGCCCACATCAGCCCACTTCGAGCCAGAACCTCTCCTTCCATTTGCTAGTCTAGAAACCAAAGCGAGGCGGGAATATTAAATTCTAGTACTTTTGTCGCTAACAGGAGTGCGTGGGGAAAATCAGATTCCTGTACCTTCTCTTCATCATCAGGTTCTCATACTTGTCAACTAAAACTTCTCCTTTCAAAACCGGAATGCTTAGGGATTATTGTATGGCCCACTTGACCAAAAACCTCTCCCCCAACCCAATAAAGACCTCTCCTTCCATTGCTTCCTGAAACCAGAGCGCGTGGGGAATATCTGGTTCTCATATTTCTCTCGCTGACAACCGACTTCAACAAAAACCTCTTTCTATTACCAGGGTCGAAACCACATTCTCGTACTTTCTCTTACAGACAACCCTTTTCCAACAAAACCTTCTCGGAACCAGGGCATGGAAAATATCGGATTCTTCTACCTTCTATTCCTTCTCTTCCTTCTCTTTCTCTCAGCCTTCGCTGGTATTTCTTTTCCTTTCTCTGTATATCTCTTGAGTACAACCGTTGCGTGGTTATGTCATTTTATTTATGTTCTTTGGTTGCAGAGGGAGGTTCGATCGGAATAAACTATGGCCACATCGCGAACGACCTACCAGCACCGTCGGAAGTTGTGAAGCTATTGAAAGCACAGGGATTGAACCGCGTCAAGCTCTACGACACCGACTCGGAGATGCTCACGGCACTGGCCAACTCGGGTATAATCGTCACCGTCGCACTCCCCAACGGGCTTCTCGCCTCAACCGCCGCCGACCAATCGTTCGCTGACCGATGGGTCCAGTCCAACATCTCTCTGTACTACCCCGCCACCAAAATCGAAGCCATTGCGGTGGGTAACGAGGTCTTCGCTGACCCCAACAACACCACCAACTTCCTTGTACCCGCCATGAAAAACATCCATGCTTCTCTTGTCAAGTTCAACCTTAACTCTGTCATCAAAATCTCGTTCCCAATAGCTCTCAGTGCTCTCCAGTCCTCGTACCCATCATCCGCCGGCGCTTTCAAAGCCGAACTGGTTGAACCCTTCATTAAGCCAATGCTGGAGCTTGTACGTCAAACCAAATCATATCTCATGGTCAACGTGCGCCCATTTTTCGCATACTCTGCGACCAGGAATAAGTTCTCCTTAAACTACGCTTTGTTTAAGGAAAACCCCGGCATGAAAGATTCGGGAAATGGATTACGTTACAACAGCTTGTTCGAAGCCCAACTCGACGCTGTGTTCGCCGCTCTTGCAGCTCTCCAATACGACGACGTGAAAGTGGTGGTAGCAGAGACTGGCTGGCCGTCACTGGGCGATCCCCACGAAATCGGTGCAGGCCAGGCCAATGCGGCAGCGTATAACGGAAACCTGGTGCGCAGAGTCCTTACCGGTAGAGGCACTCCTCTGAGACCTCGGGAGCCACTCAACGTTTTTCTGTTTGCTTTGTTCAACGAGAACCTTAAACCGTGTCCGACCTCAGAGAGGAATTACGGGCTGTTCTATCCGAACCAGAAGAAGGTCTACGATATACCTTTGACAAAAGCGGAGCTTGGGCGGGGCCAATCAACGCCGGTCAGCGGAAGCAAGAGCCAGCAGGCTCCGGCAAAAACCGACATGTCGGAGATGTCGGGCGGTTCGTGTGGCTTTGGGGATGCGGCCAATGGGATCACCCATCCTTCAGGTGAGTTCTCCATCGCTGCTTGGTTCCAGTTAAATATTAAGTAGTTATTGACAGTTTTTATAGATAACCATGAAAGATATGATCTTGATTTGAAAAATATCCTTGGATAGTATTCTATTTCAAAAGTGAAAAGGCATACTTGTTCTTTCTCTTGATATATGATTCAAATCTGTGATGATCTTGGTTGGAGAAAAGAGCATTTGGATTCTATCTATCTACAACTTCGCCTAGTAAATGAAATTTTGCAGAACGAGCTTGTTGTTTCAGAGATTGAAATTTGGCAGTAATTGTCAGGAAGAATTGATGTGAAATTTTCCCATCTTTTCTCGACATTGGAGGGTGTCAGAAGGTGAATTCTTCAACATAGAATTCCTATGGATTAACCTAAGCAAATAAATCCACATCACATATCCGATTAAAGAAGCACTTCCAGTTCTTGAACTTGCACTTCATCTGTAGTAAAATTTTCGCAAATGATCTATCAAGAAGCAGATTTGCTTCAATTGTTATTTAAAAAGGCAATGAGACTCAGACTTTCACATAGATTTTGTTTCTGCAGATTCTTCGGTGGTATGCAATTTCTCGGAGCTCCTTTCATGCGTAGGGGCCATGAACTCCTCCCCAGCTCCGACTAAAACTTGTTGCCAGCGATTGAAGGCCCAAGGACAATCATGCTTGTGCTCCTACCTCAGGGACCCAAAGCTCAGAAAGTACCTAAAATCTCCTGGTGCGATGAGGTTTGCCAGCGCTTGTCAGGTTGTCATCCCTAATTGTTAGCTCGCCGGAAGTTGAAGGACAGAAGACTCTAGTCTGTCTCTGATGCACTCATATATAGGTACAAAAGTGAAGTCAGATGTTACTTTCAAATCATATTTGTCATGATCAAATATGGCAACTACCTTTGTGCTTATGCTACTCTTACCAGTGCAATAAATTACAAATACTGCCTGCAACAGAGCCCTCTTGATTTGCAATGTTAATAGAGAATCTTAATTTCTGTCTGACTTGAAGCAATATCGAGTCATTGGACTTCAATTAACCAAGTTCTGCACAAACCTGAACACGCTTACCGTGCTCGTCTTCTTCTTACTTCCTCTTTTTCTTCACCCTCTTTCCCGTTTCACTAGTGGACCGAACCTATAGGAAGCATTTTTATCATCATCGTCCACAGAAGGACAAGTGTGGAGGAAGGGGTCTACGTGATACTTTTCTAATACTTCAACTGACAACACCCCCACCAAATCCTCCTTCTCGGCCCCACTACAGCCGGCTTTTCCCCTCGTACCCTACTTATTCTCCCTACAGAGAGAATGGAGGCTGCTGACATACCTTTTTCTAAAAGATGTTGATAGATCTTCCCCCTTTTTATAGGATTATTCTAGTCAAGTGACTGACCTAATCAGCGTTCTTCTGTTGATGAAGATAAATGGGTCCCTCAGATTGTTGCCTTGGGTTTGGAACAGGGAGCAACACTGACGCCTAACCTTACATGGATGAATTCTTTGTTCCTAGCTGTGAAAAATTCCAACCCCCACCCCCACCCCCACCGCCGCCAACACCACCACCACCACACCCCTCCCCGCGCCGGCCTGGGAATTGAGCAAAAATAAGTGTAAAATTGATCTCATGATTTTAGGAAGTTCAGGTACCCAAGGGGACATGACAAAAAAAAGGTGTAACGTGCTGAGCATTTGGCTCTTACCGAAAACCGACTCGGGATCAGTTTTTGAATATTATATTTGACAGTTACCATTTTGGTGCTTGATGGCATTACTGGCGAATATAATACCAAAATGTGTGAATCCAACGGACAAACCGCCCTATTCCTGATAGACGACGTTGATGGGAAGTACCATGCCTGGCCCCAATCAGTCCTTTTCTGGGCCTCAAGATAATTGCTTTCAGATGCATTTTTCTTTTGTGGTCTACGACTCTTGCGTGCCGATGGGTACCTCTGGTGTCATTACATACATGCCATCTTGACTTTAACATGAAAAGCAACTAAACGTGGGAAGTACTGAGTTTACCTTTTCTTTTCCGACCCGTCGGTGTCATTCTTCTTTTCGTCTCTCTTTTTCAAGTCCTCAAAGTGTTCTTTCTTCTGGCCGTGGGGATGAACCTCAGAACATGGAAAATATGTTTACACGTAAATTTTCACAACACATATACTAAATTTTTAATACACTTTTTTTTTCATTTTAAGCACATATAAAAAAGATAAAAATTAGTTTATTATTTACCTTATTTTTCTTTTTACTTATGTAGATCCATACGAAAAGGTTCACAAAGTAAACAATAATGTAGTGTAATGACTAACTACAATCAAGAATTATCTCAAACCGATTCTGGCTGTTTATTGACCATCTCATTTGATAGTTACACGGAATGTAGAAGGTTCAAGAATATGAAAAGTGGCAGGTAAAAAAAATAATGAGTTGGATGTCGACGTTGAAAGGATGGACTAAAAAAGTAATCTGATTAATTCCCACTTTTAGTTGCTTTCATGTTCAAGTCAGGATGGTATGTAGAAAACTACACAAGAACTGCCAATCGGCACGCAAGAGTCGTAGACCACGAAAGAAAAGCTGACGGCCAAAAAATCAACCACCGAATCATGATAAACCCCAAACAACATAGCGACTCAACATCCCCGTGAAAGATAATGGGATGGAGGGATAACAAGAACAAACAGGATATGCCAAGCACAAACCCCGAATAAGCATGTCCCAGAAAAAATAAAAAACCAAACACGTAGTGAATGACGCCTGGAAAGAGTCACGTCGATTCAAACTTGGTCACCAAGTGAGAGCACACAGAGAAGGAAACTAATTAAAGTCGAGAGACATATAGCACGGAAAACCTGATCGACATGTCTCTCTTTGTCCTTTCCCCACTCTCGGTCGTTGAAGTTGCACTGTGGCTTGTGAAAAGGTTGGCATTGGGATCTGAAATGGGACCAGCTTTGAAAAAAAATGCAAGATACAGGAGCATCTACTTTTGGTTTCAAAGTGATGCCTATTGTTAGGTGTCACTGTTGTCTCACACAGAAAGAGTTAAAAGATGATTTTTGGCATTATAAATAATAAGATTTTATTTAATATTTTAATATTTTAATATTTTAGGATGAGCACTCATATTCTTATACATATATATATATTTGTCTAAATTTCACATGGTCATTATTATTCGAAGCTAACTTTTTCTTTTCACTTCCGTTGAACCCAGGCATCAATATCCCATACTGGGTATGTAGTTTTTCTTCTAAAACTGAAAGGATTCCAGCAATCGCGCTGTGGAAAAAGTATACAATCACGAGGAAAGTTAATACAAGTGAAGAGTTTTGATTACGCGATGGGGGATTATAGCCACTGCAAGTCTTTCGGAGTGGCTATTGACTATGGGCATAGGAATTAGTAGCCCTTGGAACTTGGATAGCCAACAATTCAGCGATCCAATTAGAAGTCCAATTGTATATTGGAAGCACCCTGCTTTTCAACCTCATAGGTAAAAGAAAGTTGGGTTGGGCTTCAATACAGTAATGGTCAAGACGGGCCCTCTTTCAATTAGGGATTGAGCTTGAATCCAACCTGACACCATCAAGACGGATACTTAAGTCTGACCGACTATTCCCACAGAAAAAGTTCATTACGGGACAGAAGGTAAGAGTATTCCAGTTCTGCATTAGAGTATTGGTTAACGTTGATATCAAGAAGAATCTAAGTTTCGTAAGCTTTTTTAGAAATCCTTTCTGTTTTGCGTGAGCATTTAATCTGACAAGCATTCGGTTAAATCTTTTCATATTAAAAGATAAGTAAAATAATTTGATTATATAAGAGGTTTAGTTAAGATAAGTAAAATAATTTGATTATATAAGAGGTTTAGTTATCTTTCCTGACTTTTTGAAATGAAATGTATATATATACATACCTTTTCTATTTAAGTGTCGTAACTCGTCATCGTGGCACGTTCCCCGAAATGGATCTAAAACCTGGCAAAAAATGTAAAATTATTATATTAACAGCCATTGCGTGGAAAACTACGACGTTGACCTTCTTCGGACCACAGTAAAATTCACGGCTCTGTCACGTGCTAAACAGAAGTTCCCCTTTCCCAAGGCGGGTTGTTGAATCGGGAAGTCGATCCAGTCCAATCCGACGGCCAATATTGTGTGAAACCAGTCGGCAGCGACCACTGACCATGAAGTCTTATGCCCATGCGTAGCACCGCAACAACACCATTCCTCGTTCTCCGATTACGCGACAAAATCACAAAAGTCCTGGGGACATTTTGTCTTGCTCTCTTACGGAGAGCTTGCCCACGAGCTTCGTCAATTCTTCAATGGCGATTCCGAGATAAATAGGTTCGAGTTTCGATCTGGAAGTCTGATTATAGTTATATGAAGAAAGAGAGATGGACGTGGAGAGGTCGTCGCTGTGCAATTGCGTTGTGAACTTTCTGTTGGAGGAGAAGTACTTGTTGACGGCATTTGAGCTGCTCCACGAGCTTCTTGAAGATGGCCGAGATGCCCATGCGATTCGCCTCAAGGAGTTCTTCTCTGATCCCTCTCAGTTTCCTGCTGACCAGATCTCTCGCCTCAACTCTCTTCGAGGTTCTCCCTCTCTCTCTCTCTCTCTCTCTCTCTCTCTCTCTCTCTCTCTCTCTCTACATCAATCCCTCTCTCGAAAGTGAAGGATTCTTTTAGTTGGTATTAGAATTTGGAGGTTGGGGAGGATTTGATTCTAATTGTAGTTCAATACGTGTGATATTGGTTCCTGGCCTACCGAGTTACTTCTAGGTTTTTCACTTCTATCTAAGATTTTGAAAGGCAACTTGAAGTTCCTAAGGAGTAGATTTTGCCTAATCAAATGGATTTAAAATGTATGATTCAAAAAAATTTCCAGTTCCTGATATCCTAATTTATATGTACCGTTTAGAAAAATAATCAATCAAGAAGCAGATTTTGCTTCACTTCCGTCGTTGAAAAATGCAATGAGACGCAGACCTTGGATCACAGTTATCCGTTTGATTGCAACCACGTAAAACATTGGATCCGATGATGTTAAAAGTATGATTCTTCCTTCAACCCCCCCAACCCCCAACCTGCGACCCCGCCTACCACCCGCTCCCCCCCTTCTTTCTTCTTCCTCCAGTGTTGTCCACATGAAGCAAAGAGGGTATGGCTGGTGTAATATATTAGCATGTGTCCCACCTTTGAACTATTTGCTTCTCAGTGGTTGTTGCTGGTACCATTAATTCTTTGGTTGTGGTATGTGATTTTGCTTTTCATGTCTTTTATTTTTCATTCCCGGTTTGAACCACAAATTACAATTCCAGATTTGATATCACATTTCTTCGTTGACTTCAGAACATAACTGATTCTCTCCTTATCCTCTGACATTCTTGAAACTCAGTTGCTGACCCTCAGAGTTTGCTAGAAGAAAAATAAGCACTAGAAGAAAAACTAGCTATCAGTGAGTATGAACTTCGGTTAGCCGGGAGGACATTTTGAAATTGAAGGCTGAATTACAGAAGAAAACAGAGATTACCTCTGGATGAATTGAGTGGTAATCTGATGTCTACTTGACTTTTATAAATGAGATCCTTTTATATGTTTCTGGCAGACCTTTCTATATTCTGTCAAATTATATGTTTCTTCATGATAATTCCAACCTATACTCTGCTGTTCAAGGGAGTCCCTGCTTTTAGTTCTTTAATCAATGAAGCCATATGTCAATAATGAGATACCAAAACCTTCTAGTTCATGGGTAAAAGAGTAAGCCCATCTCTTTCTTAGTTCTTCTTACAATTTCTTCGAAAGATTGACAACTATGCTTGTGTTTATATGGTGAACTGTGCTGGAGACCTGACACCCCTGTTTCTGCTCTTGTTATCATTCATTGACTGTTGCTTTCATTTGAAAGCAATACATAAATATTAAATAGTGACATATTTAAGATATACTGGATGAATGTGATCCTCCTAAATATTCGATTGGCAGTACATATTTAAGATCTCCTGGATGAATGTAATCCTCCTAAATATTCGATTGATAACCACTGCCATTTTTAACATTTCTTTCTATCTTGGATGCTTTTACAGAGTCAAATACAGGTTTTTGAGTGAATAATGGACCAGAAGTTCAACGGCAAACAAAAAATTCTTCCTTCTCTGAGTTGGGCCCTTTGAAGGACAATGAGCGTCAAGATCTTAACTGTGCTGTAAAGGAATATTTGCTTATAGCAGGGTATCGTCTCCTCCAACCTCATCTCTCTGTTCTTTCTCTGAGTTAATTCTGCTTTCATCAATATTTCCTTCTCACTGGCCTTTAGAGCTTCAATCCATGCATGAGCTGCTGCAACCTTCTTATCAGCAATTTCTTCAGTCACACCGGCACGCCCAGTTAAATACTCATATTCGAACTTTGAAATGGTGATCTTAGAACTATGCTGAGATGCTGAAGCCCTGGCCCTCATGGTGCTCTCAGAAAGAGTTCTCAGATTCTCAAGAGCTAAAGCTTCTGATGATTTGACGACCTCAAGCTCTTGCATGGCGATCTGCAATCTTTCCTCAGTTACGTCCAACGCAGACTCAGTTTTTAGAATCTCTGCCTTAGTGGTTGCGGTTTCTGGTACAATAGCCTCCCTTTCTTTCTCTGCTGTCTCTACTTCTGTTTTAAGCTGGTCAAGAGTAAGGGATAGATTGGATAAAATTGCATGAGCTTTTTCCTCGGCTACAGATACGGCTTTTAACTTGTTATTGGCTCTGAGAAGCTTTGAATGGATGTTTTGAACGGCTAAATCTGCCTTCTTCTCTCTTTTCTTCAATCGAAAAGCCTCTTCTGCAACATGCTTTAACTCAGTCCTTACAATATCCATCGAGCTCATTAACTGAAAACTTTCTTCTCTTACCAAAGCCAATTCATTTTTTGCTGCCTCTAGCTCTTCTCTAATTGATTGTAACAATGGCGAAGCTTCCAAGTCTTCCCCTTCTTGAAAACTGTCTCTTTTCGAGCTATCGTTTCTCTGGACCTTCTTGTCCATTTCTCTCACTAGCTTCAGTTCACTTTGTAACACATCAATATCAGAGAGTGTGGTTGCCAATTTGATTTCAAGCTCTTTTGATTGGTCATTCTCCTCAATCATTTCCTTCATCTTCCGCTTGGTTTTCTCCATTGCAGCTGAGAATTCAGTGGCTTCCTTTACTCTCTGAGCTTCTATCTCTCTGAATTCCTTCAAGGCCTCAATCCTAGCCAACTCAACAAGCACTTGTTCTTCGTCGGCTTTCTCAATCTCCTTCCTAAGGGCTTGAACAGAGCTCGAACAAGACATAATTTTAGAATTTGAGGCTTGAACTTCCTTCTCCATTCGAGATTTCTCTTCCGAAACACAAGCCAAATCTAGCTTAAGCTTACTCAACTCCTGTTTCATAAATTCCAGTTCTCTTATCACTTCTGCATACTGGTAACTCTTGATATTCCTACAGCCAATTCCTGTTCTTCACGCCTCCTTGATTCCTTTAGCATCTCAATGTCTCTCATCTGTGCCTTTGTGTTCGAGTTAGACTTCTCAATTAACGAAGTTAAATCTTCCACTGTCTTCTTTACATTCGAGAGCTCAGATTCTGCTTGAGTTTTTACGGACTCTGCAGACTTTTGGCTCTCCTCGTATCGACCAATGTCCTTCCGTGCTATGTGCAGTTCCTGTGCTCTTGAAGAGGTCTTCTTAAGAATCAAAACACTGTTATGTCAGAGGAACACCAATGGCAGGTAATGTATGAAAAAAAAAGAAGAATGAAGATGGTGAAATGGATTTAGACAGTTCTTTTGGAATATACCTCCGAGAAATCCATCTGGGCTTTCTTGAGTGGACCACCTTCAGGAATCCTATCTCGATACAGATTAATGGCTGCTTTAACAGACCCAATTCTTCTTCTGTTACCAAATTCTGCTCTATCCATTTTTGCCTGTTGGGAACGAAATAAGCAAAATAGCACATATTTATCAGTCTAGAATTCTTCCCATGAAGTTGGACATTGCAGCCAACTTCTTTACAATCAAAACCTGGGTTTGCTGCGAACTAACATAAGTACAGTGGAGCTCTATTTTCTCCAAACCAAGTTACAAGTCTTAGCATGAAAAACATTTCCTTTTTCAAACCACAGAAGCATATTCACTCACAAATATTAATCGACAAAAAGTATGAGATTGATAACAGATACACAAACGCTTACCTGTGGATTCTTTTGGATATAGTGTGATACTCTTGTTTCTAAGACGAAGGTTGAGTTGAAGCCACAGAGAAGCAGTTAATTTTCAGTGGGCAATACCGAGAAGAAGGAAAAGAAGAGATAAAACGGCAAGGAAGACCGAATCCTGACGATTGGTTGATGTTGGTTGCAAGTACCACTGCCAGCCATAATTACGCCTTTTCCTCGCCTTAAAATAATTGCTTCGAAATGTCTTTCTTTTTTTTTTTTCTTTTCTTTTTGTCTTTTTTTAAAAGGGGTCCCCATTTTGGCCGATATTGTTAGGACCCCAAGTACTTTAGCAGAAAAAAAAAATAATAAACAAAAAATTTTACCCCAGCCAGCATTATGTTCTAATTTTCACACTGAGATGTTTATTAGTTCTTCGAAAATATCGTGTATAATCACTGTAGTGCAAGTAATTAAGCATAACTAGGTTGCATTTGGATTAAAAACCGAAAAACAAAAACAACGGTCGGCTGAGTCATTTTTCTGATGATGTGTAATCACAATGGCCGTCAAATGGATGGAAGGAAGCCGCTTCCTCCCTTTTCAGCCATCGGACTCTTTCTCCGTGGGTCTGCCGAGAACTCCGTTTTGTCATCATGCTTGTCGATATTACTTCCAAGAAAACTTGATGCGAAGCAACTATGCCAACCTAGTCAATGGCTCAACCCATATGTTAAGTGTCCTAACAATTATATGTTTGGACCCAAGAAGCCTAAACTTTTAAAGATCATCCCAAAGATTCTTTAAGAATTTTGATATATTTAATACTCCTTAACTGTGTTGATTTAAGATTCTTAGATTGTCAAGATTCTTAATTATTTAGGATTTCCTTATTTGTTGAGATCCTTAATTTGTTAGAATGCTATCCCTAATTTGTTAGAATTCTATCCTCAATTTGTTGGGATCTAATCTCTGATTTGTTGGGATCTTATCTTAATTTGGTTAGTTTGATTTTTCCTTAAATTTAGGGATGAATTCTACCCAACTTTGGTTTTATGAATTCTAGATTCTTTTATAACTAGGCTTAGTCGTCTATTTAAAGACATTGTTCCTTCAGTTGTAATCAGAACGATGTTCGTGAAGATTAAAAAGTTATTAAATTTTGTTTTTCCTTAGGCTTTGTCCTTAAATTTCATGCCTTATTTTTCAATCGTTTATTTTTTAGTTTTTACCTTTCTAGCATTTATATTTCGGAATTGCCTTGTTATTATTCCTTTCCAATTTCTTCATAGTCAAAAGCTCACTTTATTGCCCATAATCGAAAGCTCACTCTATTGCCCATCGCTATCCGCATCAAAACTATTCACAGCCACTCACCCAGCAAGTGATCCTAAGGGGCTTCGACGCTCATCAATGTATATTCATTCAAAATCCAAAAGCCAACTCTAAAATGAAGTTAATTTTTGGGTATTTTGATATTATTTTCATAGGTCGATCTTTTACTACCACAACCAATAGTACCATCTTACATCTAATTTATCCTAATTAATAGTTAAAAAGTCTCTTCCATTAAAATAAATCCAAAGATTACACCCTTTCCACACTTTACACAATCAATTTTTCCATATCTGGAAAAACTACAATCATATTGGATACTCAACACAACATAGACATGCAATTTCAGTGCACTCACACTACCCTTGATGCTTTAACTCACACTAGAATATAAAAGCCCTAAGCGAACCTGAAACTAGGATTTTTCCTCAAGGAACTTTGATTCCTATTTTCTTAAATATAAGTTATAATCAAGTTATAAAGTAGATAATCTAGGATAAATAAGTGGTCTTCATTAATTAGGGATAATAATCATCACTTTAATGAGTTGTCTATCTTTAGGAGAACTTATTTCTATACTTTTTCAAATTTTTGTGTAGGGCAATATACTTGATTTAAGTCATTAGAAGTTAAGCTCTTTTTGAAAAGTTAGCAATGCTATTAGGAGTTAAATTGATTTCTCTTTATGTTAACTAAAGGTGAGAAGAAAACCCCAGAATTAACTTGTAGAGAAAAGAAAAGAAAAGAAAAGGGTTATTTATCATTTTTATAACAAGCTAATGCGAAGGATAAACAAAGTTTTAAGCTGATGAAATTTGAATGCAGGAAAAACGCAATTGAAGATTATGCTCTGTTACCAAATTTATCCAACAAATAATCTCAAATTTTTCAAAATTTTTATATTACATCTTGGTTGTTTAATTTTATAGAGAAAAAAAAAATCTTGTCAACTATTGATGTCTTTTTCCAGATTTATTTTTGACTTGCTAATTAATTAAAAATTAACCTTTATAAGAATAACTTATATCACATCTTCAACTCTTTTTTTTCTTTTGCATTCGGGTTTTCAAATCAAGAACAAAAGTTTTGTTTCTTTCCTTGAACATCGTATAAAAAGTTCAGAATTTTCTTTTATCTTAACATTTCCAAATCAAGAGCAATGTGCTTATTTTATTTTATGAAACTGGTATGACGTATAAAAAGTTCAGAATTTTCTTTTATCTTAACATTTCCAAATCAAGAGCAATGTGTTTATTTTATTTTATGAAACTGGTATGAATTTCATTCCTTAACATCCGTTTTCAATACGGTGATTCACATGTGTCCAATACATCAAGCTTGCAAAATAGATATTCATGCTCTCATTTGCATATCACAAGCTTTAGTTAAAAAAAAAAAGAAGAAAATGGTAGAAGCCCATTTAAAACTTCAAGCATTAAGCCCATGCAAAACTTTAGACATTAAGTCCATTTCAGCTTCCATACAGGATGCCTTATTTCAATTTTCGGATGACGGCCCCAATTTTTTAGCCATTTACTATCAACTTAGCTTTCCATCAATCTTAGCCATGCAATGTTGATAATGTATTAGGTGGAAAAGTACACGCTAAACACCACAATGATAATTTACTAGATGGAATCATCTAAAGACTTTTCGTAATGATGAATTTCAAGGAGCATAAAGCAAATTAATGAGGAGGTTAATCGTCAAACGTTGCGTTTCGAATTTTGGATGTGGTTTGTGAGGTTATAGCAGGTATAGTGCTACACTGAGATTGTAACACTTTTAGAGTTGCTAGCGTTAATCGTGGCTTTTGGTAGAATTTTCAGTTTTGGGCTTTTCCAACAAAGTATGATCTTTAACAAAATGCAAATAACTAATATCTCAATCAAATAATAAAGTTATTTACTTTACCAGAAAATAATAGTTTTGGAAAAAAATTACTTTAAATCAATCATATTATAAATAACAAAACCTGAAAGACGATCACACATTTTAGTGGTAATTACTCATCTTACGGATAGGCCCAATTATCGTCCTGCGAGTTGAACAAAATGGATCTAAAAGCTGGCAGTTATTTTTTTGACAAATTATGAGCTGATTTTTTTTATAATCGCGTTAAAGGAGAGGAATCTCAAGATGCAATAGTAGGTAATAAGACATTGTAGGAATTATAATACTATACTTGGATAAATCATAGTTTTTTATTTTTATTTTATTAAGTAGCACACCTACACCTATGCATATCCTAGCTTACCACTAAATTTATAGGCTTGCAAACTAAATTTTAATGTTTTATATTGGCAATTAGGGGAGAAAGCGTTTGTAATTAAATTGATAATTTTTACACATATGTAGTGGCCAAAATTTTTTATTTAAAAAAAAATGTAATAACTTACAAATGCAGTAAAAAGCTTCACAGAATCATGATAACTTTAAATTATTTATCCTTTTGATTTAGCTAGGATACCCACTTTCTCCTGAAAGTCTTTGTATATTGAATATATTCCTGTTTCTAACATATGTAAGAAAACCATTCATACAGATTTTGCATGAATCTGAAATTTAGAGAAATCGTAATGATAAAATTTTATGCAACCAAAAAATTTGTATAGAAATACATATACATGACGAGATTTTCAAATTTTTATATAAGGAAGACATTATGTAGTGATTCATAATAATAAAATGGTCAAACACACTTATACGTCCGACCAGATTCGGGCAAATCTAACAGAGACAGCTGACGCATTTAGCTCTGACACGTGACAAGGCTAGCTGCTTCGGCTGACTTAACGGCAACGTCACCATGACGAACGCCGTTAAGGTGATGAAGGGTTTCATGGACGTGGAAAGGTTCGAATTTCTGCTAGGATCGCAAAGAGCTCCCCAGGGACGGCCGAGATTCCGGGGCGATTCTCCAGAAGAAATCCTTATCCGATCACTCTCAGATCCCCTCCGACCAGATTTCTCGCTTCAACTCTCAACGAGGTTCGTTCTCACTCTCTCTCTTTCTCTCCCTCCCTCTCACTTTTTTACATCTCTCCCTCTCTCGAAATAAGCGCAGAAGGAACGAAGGTCCCGTACGATAATCGGTTCCCTTTCTTATTGAGTTACTGGTAGGTTATTAAGTTCTAACTGAGATCTCCCAATGCAATTTTGTGGGGAACGGGATCTGTGTGTGGAGGGTGCAAGAAGTCCGCTTCGTCTGATAAAACCGGACAACAGGTGTATATTCCTGTGCCGCTTCTTGTTGGTCCCGAGGGACGGAGGAGGTTAGGTTGGCCGAAAAAGGTTATTGTTCATATTGTTGTTGACAAGGCAATGAAACTCAGACCAAATCAATGAGTTATTTGGTTCATCGGGATGGCGGCGACGCAATATATTTATTCATACTGAGAAGATTATTTGGCTTGGCTAATGGGATCCGTTTAGTTTCTCTCAATTGAAATGAAGAAAAAATTGTATTCGGTCATGATTTTATCTTACTTTCTCAGCCTGCTTGCTTGGCTTTTAGTGTGATAAAGAAATTTTCGGGTGCTTTTTTTGCTTGGGATTCGCAAAGAAATCCCCAGGTCAATCTCTGGGAAGACTAATAATGTGAGATACGTATCTAATGATGTGTATTATTGCCTGATGGTTTTTGAATATTCAACATTGTTTTTTCTATTAATGAGACCCATTCAAATTTAGGTCAGATATTGGCAAAGCTATAACCGAGAAGAAATCAGAAAAGAGATAAACTTTTTCCATTAGATACCTAATATGTGCTTACACTAGATTCTGCGTTTATCTTTGGGTCCCTTTGGTTGCATTAGAAGTCCACTATTTTTGGCTGCCGGTCCATGTTATGCATGTCGACATAGTGTATATGTATATGTACACGCCTGCATATATACTTTAAGAGGTTGCCTGTTGGAGTAGGGATTGTTTCGTAAGACCTGGCTAGCTCACTCCTTACTTGGAAAACATTTAATTTTTATCTTTGTGATTGCAGAATATCAATTCAATGCCACTTAGATATGATTATTGATTAGCAAACAATGACCTTGATGGTTGGTGTTGCTTCCTATTGGTCCCGTGAACAATGATTCAATAATGAGACACCGTATTTTCATGTGTTTTTCATTCTTGAAAAATAATAGTCTCTTCAGTGCCAATAGGCGTAGAGGTTTGATAATATTGCATTACGGTGACTGTGCTTTTTCTCCCTGTTATCTATGGCTGCGTGCATATGCAATTAGATAAAGAAAATCGATTGTCATACTCAGCAAAGAAGATATTCCTGATTGTACATGTAATTCTTGCTCTCAACACATTACAGGTCTGAAGTTGGTGCTGTTGTGTGTTTCCAGAATCATATTCCATAAGTAACTTTGCTAATATATATATTTGTTTGCCTTTTTTCCTTCTATGTTATTGCACTGTCCTACAAAAGGATTTCTCTCTCTGATTATTTTTCCAAGTTGAGAGAAGAATTAACTCCTCATCCGGAATCTTGCAGCCACACTGGTCTTCCAGCTTGCAGTTTTGCTGCGGTTTCTGTTGGTGGTCGCTGTTCTGATCTATCCCTCTTAATTCTCCCCTCCTAAAGCCGGCTGCTTAGATTTCAGTGCTTATGGGAAAGGTATTGTATTCTTCATTTTGCACTTTGGTGGTGATAGCTGCGGTTCTATGCGTAGTGCAAGTTTCTGTTGATTCTGCGGAGATATGCAATTCCTTAGAGCTGCTACCATGCATAAATGCCATGAACTCCTCAACAGCGCCATCTAAAACTTGTTGCCAGCGGTTGAAGGCGCAAGGGCAGTCATGCTTGTGCGCGTACCTTAGGGACAAAAAGTTGAGACCGTACTTTAAATCTCCTGGTGCGAAGAAGTTTGCTAGTGCGTGCAATGTTCTCATCCCTAATTGCTAGCTCAAAACTCTCCATCAACAGGTTGCCGGAAGTTTAAGGAACAGAAGCCATTATTCCCTCTCCCCCTCTCCCTCATACGTATATATGTACATATATGTAGGAGAGAAAATTCAGGTTTTACTTTCTAATCATATTTCTCATGATCAAATTTGGCACCTACCTATGTGCTTTGGGTTATATACTATAAAATTAATATAGTATTAAAGTCAAGTTTTCCTTTAGTATTCCAATGAGCTCTTATTGATTTGAACCCATGATTGTCCAGTTGTGTTAACCATCATGGTGAGGAGGCGTATTGAATTGTGTGGCATCATAATATTCTAATAGTTTGACTATCATATAATGGAATTTGTTAATATGTGGCCAATAAGTCCTATATTTACTAAAGAAGATATTAAACATTTTAGTTATAAATAATTGTGTTCTATAATTTAATATCTTAGAGTTTTAAGTCAAAACATGAGTCCTACTTAATAAAATTTAACAATCTTCCTATGAGACTAGAAGAGTTCCATTAATTTTTAGTCACATGGCTGACCTAAACAGCGTTATTCTGTGGATGAAGGTAAAGGCGTCCCTTAGCATATGGCCAACCTTCTCAACTTCGTAACCACTCTTGTCCCGTTGTCAGTGCAAGTAGTGCGTTGACAATCACCTTCCTTAGTGCAACAGTTTGTCTATTTGATGAGCCATTTCAACACTACAGTTTTGTTTGGAATCATGAAACAAAGTTACCGTATGAATAAAACAAGAAACTCGAGACAAAATGTAATGTGTCAGAGGCTGTGAAATCTTAGCATGTGTTATCATTGAAGGTCTGTATTAATACTTTTGAGATTTTGAGATTCTTATGTCTAATAAAAGATCACCCTACAATGGTATGACATGAGAAAAATCTATATAACCTCTTTGTTATACTTTTCTGACTCTAAATTCATTTGGGTAACTACTTTAATTTGTTAACAAGAAAATGTTTGAAAAGAGTTAGAATACCTAAAACTCAATATAAAAGCTAACTCAAGGGTTAAATGGACCCTTGTACTACATACACACTCAAATAGATTCAATTTAGATTATGATACATACTTAGAAGGTCCAAAGCCTAACTTAAAGTTAACTAAAGAGTTGAATGGGTAATTTTTTTATTTAAACTTTGCATCTTATCTTTGGTGTGGTATGGTAAAACTTGGTGGGTTTGCTTTATTTGATGGTAAAATTGTAGTACTATTAGCGTTTCATAAGTTGAGGATTGGCCTCAGATATTAGCCTTTGGCTTACTATGTGTGTAAAAGTTCTAACTCATTATTACTAGTTTGAAATAGGGCACCGAATCCTACTCCATCACGACCGGAACCGCTGGCGGACCTTTGCATTTTCCAGTATTCCCTACTTATTTAATATTTGTACTTTATCTTTCCAGTACGCTATAGACAAATAGAATTAGTTCGACACGAAGAAATGAATTTTAACAGTCACTCTGAGAGTTTTAAGATGAAAAGTATACCCCTTTAAGGCAGGCTCCGACTTTGGGTAAACTCCTCCTGCCAAAACAGCCACGAGAAGGTATAGTTCCTCTCTATCCCTGTACTAGTAAGAGTGAAAGACTCTCAAGGTAACACTTATGGTTGCTAGTAGAATAAAATAAGTAATAGGTAATAGGAAATTGGTGTCTTTATAGAATGCTTTTTGGTTAGTCGAAGGTCCATAGTTAACCAAGTTGGAAAGCAAGTGACTCTCAGCTTTGGAATACCAAGAAATGCAAAGGTAACAACGATACAAAGCATTCTGCATATTCTGGACTGATATGTTTATTGCTTTCTCGATTCTCTAGATCAATGTGTTCATTGCTGGTTCAATTAATTCCCACTCTGAACAGAGTCGTTTACAAGTTTAGATGTTAAGAAACACCGTAATAACTCTCGGTTCAACATTATTCGTTCACTGTTACAGCTCTACTTTAATCGGTTTGAATATCAATTGATATATATTTGCTCAAATCAACATATGGACTATTTGGTTAGTTTTGCTGGCAGAAAATTAAAGAGAAAAAGACTCAATTCAACTTTCCGTTCTTGGGCCATTAGGTTGCAATTAAACTTACAAAATTTCTCATTACTAATAAGGGAAGGAGAAACACTAATATAATTTCCATTTTAAGGGGTGAATAAAGGTTCAATTCTTTTAGATTAGCTATCTTTGTATCATATTAGGACAACTTGACCATACATAACAAAACAGCAAACTTTTGATGATTATCTGCGGGCCATGTCTGAGCGTACGGGATTAAAGGAGGGTTGTGGTGGTTCAAGATGGCAGACGCAGCGTCAATCCACAGCCTTCTTTCTGCCACGAGGTCTGTACGACCTTAACCCTTTCAAATATGCAATACAGGAGCCTGATGTCAGCTTTTGGTGAGAAAACACAAAATGAAGTTAATCATTTTCATGTTCCTTTTTTGAGTCCAGACTATCATCCATTATCAAACTCATCCCTATAAAGCCAAGGCTAGATTTAAATATTTATGCTTCAAGTAAAAGATGAGAAGTTTGGCTTCACACAATTGATGAACACTCTTTTTCCATTGAATAATGCAATATTCAATGGAAATAAGAGTCCTTGCAACATTCCTCTTGTAGATGAGAGTTCTTCTTTTTTTTTTTTCTTAGGAAATAATACTGGGAGTATTTTAGAAGATTTATTTAAGAAGAAAGGTGTCTCAAACCGCCATTATTCAAGTAGTGATTCCTCCGAATGCTAAATGTAAAATGTTAGATATATAAGTCACTTTGTTGAATCATCTTTTGGAAGGGATAAATGTTTCTCTCCAATATTTCGGGGCTTATTATATCTGACCAACTATTCCCACAGTAAAAAGTCCATGACGGGGCAGAAGGTAGAATATTCCAGTTTTGCATTAGGGCATTGGTTAGTGTCGTAACTAGTCATTGGAGCACGTTCCCCGAAATGGATCTAAAACCTCGCGAAAAACGTAAAATTATTCTATTAACAGCAGTTACATGTGTCCCGTCACGTGGAAAACTATGACGTTTACCTTCTTCGGAGTCACAGTGAAATGCACGGCTCTGTCACGTGCTAAACAGGAGTTACCTTTTCCCGAGGCGGGGGTGGTTGAATCGGGAAGTCGATCCAGTCCAATCCGACGGCCAATATTGTGTGAGACCGGTCGGCAGCGGCCACTGACCATGAAGTCTTATGCCCATGCGTAGCACCGCAACACCATTCCTCGTTCTCCGATTACGCGATAAAATCACAAAAGTCCTGTGGACATTTTGTCTCTGCTCTCTTGCAGAGAGCTTGCCCACGAGCCTCGTCAATTCTTCAATGGCGATTCTGAGATAAATAGGTTCGAGTTTGGATCTGGAAGCCTGATTATATTTATATGAAGAAAGAGAGATGGACGTGGAGAGGTCGTCGCTGTGCAATTGCGTTGTGAACTTTCTGTTGGAGGAGAAGTACTTGTTGACGGCATTTGAGCTGCTCCACGAGCTTCTTGAAGATGGCCGAGATGCCCATGCGATACGCCTCAAGGAGTTCTTCTCTGATCCCTCTCAGTTTCCTGCTGACCAGATCTCTCGCCTCAACTCTCTTAGAGGTTCTTTCTCTCTCTCTCTCTCTCTCTCTCTACATCAATCCCTCTCTCGAAAGTGAAGGATTCTTTTAGTTGGTATTAGAATTTGGAGGTTGGGGAGAATTTGATTCTAATTGTAGCTCAATATGTGTGATATTGGTTCCCGTCCTACCGAGTTACTTCTAGGTTTTTCACCTCTATCTAAATTTTGAAAGGCAATTTCAAGTTCATAAGGAGTAGATTTTGCGAAATCAAATGCATTTAAAATGTATGATTCAAAAAAATTTCCAGTTCCTGATATCCTAATTTATATGTACCGTTTAGAAAAATTATCAATCAAGAAGCAGATTTTGCTTCACTTCCGCCGTTGAAAAATGCAATGAGACGCAGACACAGTTATCCGTTTGATTGCAACCACGTAAGACATTGGATCCGATCATGTTAAAAGTATGGTTATTCCTTCAACCCCCCCAAACCCCAACCTGCGACCACGCCTACCACCCCCTCCCCCCCTTCTTTCTTCTTCCTCCAGTGTTGTCCACATGAAGCAAAGAGGGTATGGCTGGTGTAATATATTAGTATGTGTCCCGCCTTTGAACTATTTGCTTCTCAGTGGTTGTTGCTGGTACCATTAGTTCTTTGGTTGTGGTATGTGATTTTTCTTTTCATGTCTTTTCTTTTTCATTCCCGTCTTGAACCACAAATTACAATTCCAGATTTGATATCACATTTCTTCATTGACTTCAGAACATAACTGATTCTCTCCTCGTTCTCTGACATTCTTGAAACTCAGTTGCTGACCCTCAGAGTTTGCTAGAAGAAAAAGAAGCACTAGAAGAAAAACTAGCTATCAGTGAGTATGAACTTCGGTTAGCCCGGGAGGACATTTTGAAATTGAAGGCTGAATTACAGAAGAAAACAGAGATGCCTCTGGATGAATTGAGTGGTAATCTGATGTCTACTCGACTTCTATAAATGAGATCCTTTTATATGTTTCTGGAAGACCTTTCTATATTCTGTCAAATTTTATGTTTCTTCGTGATAATTCCAACCTATACTCTGCCTGTTCAAGGGAGTCCCTGCTTTTAGTTCTTTAATCAATGAAGCCATATGTCAATAATGAGATACCAAAACCTTCTAGTGCATGGGTAAAAGAGTAAGCCCATCTCTTTCTTAGTTCTTCTTACACATTTCTTCGAAAGATTGACAACTATGCTTGTGTTTATATGGTGAACTGTGCTGGAGACTGACACCCCTGTTTCTGCTCTTGTTATCATTAATTGACTGTTGCTTTCATTTGAACGCAACACATAACTATTAAATAGTGACATGTTTAAGATCTACTGGATGAATGTAATCCTCCTAAATATTCGATTGGCAGTACATATTTAAGATCTCCTGGATGAATGTAATCCTCCTAAATATTCGATTGATAACCACTGCCATTTTTAACATTTCTTTCTATCTTGGCTGCTTTTACAGAGTCAAATACAGGCGTTTCAGTGAATAATGGACCAGAAGTTCAACGGCAAACAAAAAATTCTTCCTTCTCTGAGTTGGGCCCTTTGAAGGACAACGAGCGTCAAGATCTTAATTGTGCTGTAAAGGAATACTTGCTTATAGCAGGGTATCGTCTCACTGCAATGACATTTTATGAAGAGGTATGCAAGTTTACTAACGTTGATATCTCTGATCTCTTTGCTTTTGATCTCTCTCTGTGTTTCTGTCTCTCTCTTTCTCTCTGTTCATGTTTTTTCCTTCTGATTTCTGTAACTTATTCTGTAAATCTATTTCAACCATCATTGGAAGATTGAAAACAATCAGCTGTAATGTACTTGCAATCTTGCTAGCTGATTGGAGGATACACATGCATTACCTATGTGATGCACATCATCATGATATGGGTAAAGGGATGTGGCATGCTCGTGTACTTGGCATGAGGCTAGGCTTATAAGGCCCACTATTTTGGGCTTTGGCCCATATTGCAATGTTTCATTGGTTATTTTGGTAATGATATGCATGCCACCCACCCACACACACGCACATATGGTGTAAGTGAAAGTAATGTTTACCCCCTCCTGCGTTTAGAGTTGGAACATGATATAGTGGTGCCCTTATAAGATTGTATCTTATCTTCTTGTTGATTGGCATTGACGTCATTCAAAAGAGAGAGAATTTGGGTGACAGTTTATGTGTTACATTGGTGGAATGTCCCAACCAATTGTTGTACGTTATCTTGATTTGGTATCAGAAATTTTCAAGCATTGTGTTGATTGTTAGTCTTTGCATGTTTTAATACAAAGAAATTAGAAGTTTCATTATACATAGTTCATATGAGGCGGATATGCAACTGCTGATTACATTAGAGATGTCAGTGGAAACTATATACTTCATTGATTTCTGACTGGTTTGTTGCTACATTGCAGATACAAAACCTCTAATCATGTTATATATGCATGTCACTTAATTGTGTATCTAATCTTTGAAGTATTATCATAATCTGTCAAGATTTTTACTTCAGGTTGCAGATCAGAACCTAGAGGTTTGGCAGAATAGATCTGCATGTGTACCAGATGCCTTACGCCATTATTATTATCAGTATCTTTCATCCACTACTGAGGCTGCTGAGGTATCTCCTGAGATATTTAGGTGGCTTATGTATTTCCAAAGAGATCATAAATTTTCATTTCCATCTTTCCTTATGACTTTTGCTACCCACTTTTTTGCCTTCCTACAGGAAAGCTCCAGTGTGCTTCATACATATTTTGTTTCTAGCTGGCATCTAGATAGGTTAGCCTTCAAAATTGGTGACGGAAATTTTGTTCAATAAAACACTGTTACATTGAACAAAGACATTTTCTGTACTCTTCACTTGTTGAGCCATAGGAAGGGAACGGCTGACCTGAAGGTGTACAGATACATCAATGATAAATTGGCATTTATCGTTATGGTTTGGTCAAGAGTTATATATTTATTACATGGCCAAAACTCAAGTTTTCCATTGTGAAATTTTGAAACTAAAATCTATCTCAGGATATATGTACTCTGTTAAATCATTGTTCCTAAAATTGTCTTTCTTTCACTAGATTGGTCACCTAAATATGCAAATTGTGATCTATGGGCTTTGTCTCATGGCGTTTATAGCCTTAAGAATTACTGTTTCTTCATTGCTATTTAAACTTTTCCAATTTCCATTGTGAAGGGTAGTTTTTCCATCAATTCTTGTTTTTCCTTTGATTGAGATGTTATTGTGATAAATGCTCAATTGCTATGTTCTAAGTTTGGAATTTGCAGTGTCTGATGTAGCTTGTAGCTCTTTCCATTTTTTGGCTTTCTCTGACCTTTGGAGAATGACATTGGACCTTGTGCTACAGGAGAAAATAGCAATGCTTCGAGAAAATGAGAGGCTTAATCATGAAAACAAGGGCTTATTAAAGAAGAAAGACTTGGCTGATGGTCAAATAAGTGCATTAACTAAATCTTTAGAAGCTTTTCAAAAGGATCTTAAGGAAAAAGAGAACCTGGTATTTCTCCCTCACCACATTAATTTTTTCAGTCAGCTAGGAAGAAAACTATAGAAGTTGATTGTTTCCTACTTTCAGGTACATGATTTGAAGCAGTCCTTGGAGTGTCAACGGCAGGAGCTGAATGATTGTAGAGCTGAGATCACTGCACTGAAAGTGCACATAGAAGGATCCCGCTCAGGTCGGAATTTTATAGCTGGTGATATTGATGACATCCAGTCCCTGCCTGTAGAAAAATACAAGGAAGAAATAATATCACTGCAGTTGGAAATTGAAAGTTTGAAAACTAGAAGCATGAGTGTTCCTGATTCTGTGAATTCCATCGATTCTGAGAAAGGATCTGCACGGATAGAAGAGAAAGTTGTTGAGATACTTGAAGATAAAAGTGTAATATCTCAACCAGTTAATGCATTATCTGGAGTTGTGGACAATTTAGTTTCTCAGCTCCAGGATCCTCAGACTTTGGATGAGCATATTGTTAGATCTGCGGAAGCTTCACAAGAGACAACGAGTCCTTCAAATGATAATAATGCTGTGGAAAACATTGAAAATGTTTCCAAACAAAATGGTGTGCAACTATCAGAAGAAAGTAGGCTACTTCCAAAATCAGATGATTTATCTGGTGAAGCTGTTCATGAAAATATGGCAAGTTCATTTTACCTTGCCTAAGGGCATCATAGGTGCCATCTTAATTATCTTGTTGGGGCCCTTCATTTAGACAAAACTTCTGCAAAGCAATTTCAAAACTTTGAATCCACATTACTTCCGCATTCCCTCAAAGAGCAAATGAAGAATTTAATATGCTTGTATGGTGGAATATATGGTACGTAATATCTGACTTATGTTAGGTCTTGGACAGGGCTTGGGAACTATACAGATCTTGGCAGATTCCTTACCTAAGATTGTACCTTATGTCTTGATCAACCATCGGGAGGTTGGTTTTTAAGAAATTTATTTTAACTTTGTCGTTTATCTTGGTATTTTCCAGTGAAGTTTTCTGTATATAACGTTTTGGTGTTACATACAAGCAGGAGCTTCTTCCACTGATAATGTGTGCTATTGACCGTCATCCTGATAGTAGGACAAGAGATTCCTTGACCCACACACTGTTTAATTTAATCAAACGCCCTGATGAGCAACAGAGGCGAATTATAATGGATGTAGGTTATTGCTTGTACAACTAAATTTGTAACATAAGTCAATATGTGCTTCAAAGCATGATGTAAATCTTTTCTATTTGCTTCAGGCGTGTGTTAACCTTGCTAGGAATGTTGGAGAGATGAGAACAGAATCAGAATTGCTTCCCCAGTGTTGGGAACAAGTAAGTTTTGATTCTTGGAAAGTGGACCTTATTTTACTAGTCTGCTGCTTTTACCTTGAGAAATATTTATTCATTCTTTTCTTTTACTCATTACAGATAAATCACATGTATGAGGAGCGTAGGCTGCTTGTTGCTCAATCATGTGGCGAGCTTGCAGAATTTGTCCGTCCTGAAATTCGTGATTCTCTTATCTTGTCTATTGTGCAACAACTGATCGAAGATTCTGCAACTGTTGTCCGGGAGGCCGCGGCTCATAATCTTGCGTTGCTGCTTCCACTCTTTCCAAATGTGGATAAATATTTCAAGGTCAGCCTCACTAAATATGCTTCGAGGCAGTCTTGGAGAAGAATTCTGACTTGACAGAATTGGCTGCAATGTAAGCTCTAGAACAGGTTGATGACACATGGTGTAGGGAATGGAGCCTTTTCCCCTTAACATAATATGATGACTTACAGAATAAAAGAAGCTATTAAATGTCTGAGATAAAAAGGGTGTCTCCAATACTTTCTTGTCTTTCTTTTGATAGGTGGAGGAGCTCATGTTCCAACTGGTCTGTGATCCTTCTGGAGTAGTGGTGGAAACTACACTCAAAGAACTAATTCCTGCAGTAATTAATTGGGGAAACAAACTAGACCATATTTTAAGAGTTTTACTTTCTCATATTGTAAGCGCAGCTCAGGTATATGCTTCTTTCTTACTGCATCTTGCTTGTTAGAGAGGAGTCTGATATTCATGCTGTATAATGCCTTCGCCCTTGTATTTTCCCTTATTGCAGCGCTGTCCACCCCTCTCAGGGGTTGAAGGGTCTGTCGAGTCACATCTTCGGGTTTTAGGAGAACGAGAACGCTGGAATATTGATGTTTTATTGAGAGTGCTGATAGTATTGCTTCCCTTTATGCACCAAAAAGCGCTTCAGACTTGCCCGTTTCCGTCTGCTCCTCAAACAACGGGAACAGAAATTTCAACCTCGTTGCTTGAATTGTATGCTGAGTAAGCTCACCTTCCCCTTTCCCCCCCTTTTTGTTGTTACATAATCCCTTCTCTTGATAAAATATCAGTGTTTAATCTTGTAGTCTTACCCTGTTCATACTTGGTGCTGATTTATTTCAACATATTACCAGGGGACATGTTGAATGGCCTGCTTTTGAATGGCTGCACGTTGATTGCTTTCCTGATTTGATTAAGCTAGCATGCTTGTTACCTCAGAAAGAAGATAGTTTAAGGAATCAAACCACAAAGGTATCAATTTGTAGCTTTCATGGTTATGCATCTTTACAATTTGTCTGAATGAGGGGGCGCTCTTCCATTTTGTTATTAATCTATGTAATGGTAATGCAGTTTTTGTTGGCTGTATCTCAACAATTTGGGGATTCTTATCTCACGCACATAATGCTCCCTGTGTTTCTGGTGGCGGTTGGGGATAATGCTGATTTGAAATTTTTTCCTCCCAGCATCCAACCAAGAATAAAAGGTAATTGATCTCAAAATATCTGTTCTTTCATTTCACTGTGAGATCTTTGACCGTTGCTTGATTACAGGATTGAAACCAAGAACTGCTGTGGCGGAGAAACTTGCTACTATGTGTATCCTACCACTACTCTTGGCAGGTGTTTTTGCTGCTCCTAGCAAGCATGGTCGACTAGCAGAGTACTTAAGAAAGTTGTTGGTTGAAGGTTGCACAGATGAAAGTATGCCAACAAAGTGCAGCGAGATTGTCAATGCTGTCCGTTTCCTTTGGTTCGTATATTAGAATTATTTCAAAACTACTTAATTTCTGATTCATTGTTTGACTGATGGGTCTTTTCCGTAATGCAGTACATTTGAGGAACATCACAGTATGATATTTAATATTCTGTGGGAAATGGTAGTCAGCTCCAATGTGAATATGAAAATCAATGCTGCCAATCTGTTGAAAGTTATTGTAAGCAAGCCCACTGGAAATTACAGTATAAAGTTGCATCTAGCATTAAGATAAGCCTTCTAAAATTCAAGATGTTTAATAGGTTCCATATGTTGATGCTAAAGTGGCTTCTGCTCATATTTTGCCTGCCCTAATTACCCTGGGCTCTGACCAAAACCTAAGTGTGAAATATGCAAGCATCAATGCTTTTGGAGCTGTAGCCCAGCATTTTAAAAATGATATGGTATGATTCTTGTTTCACTCTTCAATTGATGTTGTCCTTGTTAATGGAGCTGTTTTCATGCATTTGGCTGACCGAACTTCAATACTTCCTAGATTGTTGATAAGATACGTGTGCAAATGGATGCTTTTCTCGAGGATGGATCTCATGAAGCTACTGTTGCTGTGGTTCGTGCACTGGTAATTGCTGTACCACATACGACAGAAAGATTACGAGATTATATCCTTAACCTTCTTCCACTGGAAGATTATTCTTTAGCCTTCTTATGTCATGTTTTCAGTTAGGTGCATTTTTTTCTTTGTTTTTCACCAGATTACACTGTGTCTTTCTTTAATATGAAATACATCTTCTATCCAAGATTTTCCAACTCTCAGCCATTGCGACTTCTGCAAGTGATGTGATGCGTCGCCGTGAGAAAGCCAATGCATTTTGCGAGGCAATCCGTGCTCTGGATGCCACAGGTTCACTTTTTATTTTTTCTGGAGGGAAGATTGATATTTGTGCTCTTCTTTTTTGTTTTACCTTCAGGCCTTTGAAATATGTTGCCAATCATGAACATCAACCTATGTTTAATTGTACAAGGTATTGAGGAAAAATATAACCACATGGTTTTTATTTAAGATACAGAAGTGACTGGTTCATCTAAAATATTGGGGCAGATGCTTTGTTTATAGTGTAGTAAATCGCCTTCTTATGAGTTCCTCAGATATTTGCTTTAATTGTTTACAATCTGAGTGATTGTCAATTTGTTTTGGTGGACTATCTGTTTGAGATTATGTGATTAAAACAGAGAAATGTGGATTCAAGTATGAGAACCATGTTTGAGTTATGTCAAACGTTTGATGTCCTTTTCTTTCTTTTTGTCAATTGTACCCTAATCATGTTTTTTGTTACTACACTGGTTTGGCGGAAATCTCTGTAGGGTATCATATTTTTGGTTAATTTATGAACTGATACTTGAGTGTTTATGTAATGAAGACACAGTTGAGGACAGATATAAGCGAACATGCAGCAAATAGGATTTATCATTCTATTATTCGCTTTCCTGACTTCCCAACCAAATAGAATCTATTTTTTAGTATGGCCTTGAAAGACACTATTGCGTACCCAGCTGTACCCTTATATTGGCTCTGGCGCATTATGAATTTTCATTTATCACTTCCTTGTTTGGAAACGTTGCTTATATATATAGAAGACAACTATAAAGCATACTAATTTTCGTTCTTGCCATGGAAACTCAACACCAAAATATAAGTGTTGGAATTCAGATCTTTTTCTTTCGTCTTTTGTAATGAAGAATGCCCCAAGACTAAGAAAAGCACTAGTTTTTAGTCTCAGTTTAGATATTGTTCTCAAGACTTGAATTATAAAATTAGAATGATACGTTTAGATTCTCTAGTATTTTACTTTTTGACTTTGTATAAGCAACTAATCCAGATGCACCTTCCAAAGGAGCAAATGTAGCCACCGCTGTAACCACTTGTCTTAGAGTACATAACCAAAATATGTTTGTTTGTTTTCAAATGTTCTTGTCAGTGGTAGTGTATGGAATCTCAACTATTTTGCAGTCTTTGAACGAGTCATGTCCGACTGCTGAGTTCATCTTTTCTTGTTGCCAGATCTCCCAGCAACCAGTGTTAGGGATTTCCTCCTTCCTGCAGTCCAGAACCTGCTAAAAGACTCAGATACGCTGGATCCAGTGCACAAGGAAGCCCTTGAAATCATAATGAGGGAAAGATCAGGTGGGACTTTGGAGACGATCAGTAAGGTGATGAATGCTCACCTTGGGCTTGCCTCGTCTGTCACCAGTTTCTTTGGTGAAAGCGGGCTGTTGAGCAAGAAAGAAAATGCAGAGCCACTGCCACAAGAACCAATTGAGTCCCCAACGCCAGTGCCGCCTTCACCTGTAGAAGATACTAGATTTAGGCGTATCATGAGGGGTAATTTCACAGAGATGCTTAGAGGCAAAGGGAAGGGCCAAGAGGAAACTCAGAACCAATGAAGTTTAGATTCCCCCGTCAGTGGTCAAGGGAGAGATTTTTTATTTTTTATTTTTTATTTTTATTTTTAATCAAAATTCTTGTAGTACATCAGGTGAAGTTTTCTGCACAGCTTAGGATGTCGTTACAGACTAAAGAAAGGAACTTTCTTTCATTTTTTTATTCTTTTATTGTTTTTTTAGGGAAAGAAAAGTGGGGGGACACCAGTAGATTATATACGTGCAATTTGATGTTTTGGTTGCGTGTAGGACAAATTTATATGAACTTGTCCAGTCTTCAGAACGTCATGTAGCCTTGGTTTTTAACTTGTTGGCAGTAGAACAAAGTTAATACTCAGGCGTTCAGTTTTATACCAGCAGATTTCTTTCATCTCCAACTTAAGCTCTTTTTCCGGTTTGGTTGTTCTTTTTATTTCTTTCTTGAGATTGACAATATTCCTTGCATTGAAGCTCTTGTTTCGGTTTATTTGGGACTGAAATTTGTCATGCAAAATTATTTCGTGAGAAAGGTAAAACTTTGGTTGTTAATACAGAGAGTTTGCTAGTCATCATCAGTGCAGGTTTTACTATTGTTTAACATCAATCTGGACAGCTGCCTCTCAAACACTTCCTAAACGTTATCACGCCTTTTTCTTTTACAGGGTCTGAATCTATTGAATGATCGATATGGACTTTAAATCCTTGATGTTGCAATCTAAGGTCCCTCGTATTAATGCTTTTGTTCCATTATCTTTGACTCGTTGATTTACTTCACCAAATTTATCGGCATTTATTTTACCGGGTAAACTTAAGTCTATTGGATAGTTATGGGTCTAAAAGAAAATCCTCTTCTCATTATCTTGAAAGGTATAGCTAACAAACTCTCGTTTTCATTAACTGGTGCCTCAAGACATTTGAAATAGTCTAATTCAAAATTATTCAGTTTGCAATATTTACTGGAATAGTGAAGATACATCATGTACTAAATAAATTTACTAATCACATCTCCTAAATTGCAATAAATGCATCTCATTATAGAAAATGTGTGAAAACAAAACATAAGGATTTGGTGGAAAAAAAATTTAAAGATGTCAAGAATGGGATTCGAACCCATGCCCTTTCGGACCAGTACCTGAAACTGGCGCCTTAGACCAACTCGGCCATCTTGACTGGATGACATTCGGGAAGTTCCTTTTAATATTTAACCAATTTTCCTCTACTTTTTCGTTTTCCTGACTCCAATTTTTAGCTAATTTATTCTAGACTAAGACTATTCACGCTATGAAAGGGATTGGTTTGAATTATAGGTCGGCATCGTAGCAACATATGATTTTCCTTTTATTTCTGCGGCAAAATGATACATGTATCAAACTGACATGAGGAATTCTTTTTCAATTTAGTGGTGGGAGGTAGAATAGAATCAAATTCGAACTGAAGACTACTTAGCAAGAAATAAATCTGATGAGAAATTATGAATTTAGATGATCGAGAAATAAATCTAAAACTGGAAATCACAAGCAGCAAATGCATTGTCATTTTGCCTTTTTCTTTTTCTTTTTCTTAGGAGGAGCAAAATATTACAGGAATATGGAGTGCAGCTTTGATTCATCGACATTTATTGCTCTTCTCAAACAAAATTGCATGTAGTTTTTCTTTAAAGAAAACTGTGAAATATATAAATCTACTCATGAAAAATGCTTGTATATTAACTTTTTTTTTTGTTTTTTCTTCTTTCTATTTGGGAAATCATTGAAGTTTTACCTGTATGATTGCTTGAATCACCAGGGAGACAAGAAAATATTTATTCAACCACTCCTTTGATTTGACTAGTGATTAGTAAAGACTAACCCAGATGGTGCTGTTTACCTCTATCACACTCAACAATGACTCAAAAATGGGCGAAATGCTTAGGTGATATTTGTTGTCATTATTCAATTTTAGTTGACTAACACAAATATCAGACTTTTCATTGCCAAGAGAGGTTTATGGTCTTAATGATATTAGATTAAGACGGTCGCTTGTACGTACAATTGATACAGAGAAATCTCACATTGTAGGTGTAATTCTTAATTCCACAAATCGTAGGTATAATGGTGGGTGCAGCTGTGTGTTTCTAGAAACATATTCCAAAAACCAACTTCCTAAACAGGCGTCTTTTGTTCCTTTACAAAATTGCACTATCCTGCTAAACATTTTCTTTCCTTCATTTTGCAGTTACAACTCTCTGAATAAACAATGAGACGAAAAAGTTGAAGCAATCAAATGTGTGACTTGTAGCATATAGTTGAAGAGAGATGGCAATCAGTTTAACTAGTTAATCGCCTCTCTTGAAGTTGCTAAATACTTGTTGATTACGCAACCATAAGAGTGGACTAATGTGAAGTTTGGAGCCTGCATCGGATGCTTTTTATATGGAAGAAATCATGGGAAGGCAAGTGAACCAAAACTTCGATTAATCACAGTATGGGAGGGAGGGTACACTCTACCATACAGCCTGTAAACCAATACGGAGGAAGGTGGCCGTCAATTCAACCAATAAAGAGGCTTCGCTATCAAGTAGATTTCAATGAATGTAAGTGACGATGAAACGTGGTAATGTGTGATTTAAGACCCGCATCCCTTTGTTTGCAAATTGATGACAATGAGGACAGGTCGAAAGGTAATTTTGGTCAATCTCCCCTCATAATCAGACCACCGCGCATCTCATAAGTAAAGAATAAGACTAATGTGGAGTTTCAACTATAAGCTGTCCTTTGGTTATAAACTTTTTTATAAAGATATAAAAGTCTCATACAAAGTATATAATTTCTTATGGTAAAACTTCAATAAAAAAGTCTCTTCACAACCTTTGCTTTCTAATTGCAGCCTTGAGTACTTTTCACAACCTTTGCCTTTTGTATGTAAGACAAAAGTTTCATATAAATATGTAATCCTTTATAATAAATCTTAAATAAAGAGAATATTTATCTGAATAACATTTGGCACAAGTTTTTAGACCTTATAATTAGATTTACTGCAGGTGAGAGACTTAATAAGCATCGAAATCCTATGAGATGTTTTGTCCATTGACACAAGAGTGCTCAAGAAAAATACCCTTTTAGATGCATCACCCCTAGTATCATAAAATCGGCCTGTTTGGGAAGAAACATTATGTTTGTCTCAGTTTTAGGGTAATTTTTGTTTATTCTTCGCATGCAAGATTGGATGTTAGTTTAGAGTGTGAAGGAAGGAGTTTCAGTAAAAATCAGTGTTCATTCATTTTTTTTCCTCTTCCTTCCACTTCGACAAAAGTTTATAGTTGTATAGACCACAAACAGGCAAATATAAGACACACAAGAAAGGGATACGTTAAATTAATCTGAAAAAAAAAAATTGAGGCTGTAAAAGTTTGAATCTTTGTATGACGTGTTCCCGTATGGACGCCGGTCCTTCCTCTAAAGCAGTTATCTTTCGGAGTGGAGTGTTCAACTCCCATTTCTGTCACTATCATTCCACTCTTTCTCCTATTGAGGCGTCGAACACGCGGAACTTTTTGTCAAAACCATGCCCACGATGCCCGTCGAAATATGCAAGGAAGAAGAAAAGGAGAAGCATACGTAGCCAACCGAGGACAGCTCGTACAAGGGGTAGATTGTGAGGTTGGGTATCGTGGGGGATAAAATGGAGATGAGTGAGTGAGTGGGTTGAAAATGTCAACAAATTCGACATATTCTTGTGCCAACTGGTGAGTTAAAAACGTGAACTAATTTGACATGTTGATTAAAATCTAGGGTAGGTGATCAAGAGGTTGGGTGTCAAGGAGGAGAAAACGAAGGTGAGTGAGTTGAACATATTAAAAAAATAGATATGTTGATTAAAATCTAGGGTAAGTGATTGAGAGATTGGGTGCCGTGCAGGAGAAAACGAAGGTGAGTGATTTGAACATACTACCCAATTTGATGTGTTGACTAAAATTATTTGACCTGCTTGTTTCAAGAGTAGTAATTGAGAAGTTGGGTGTCATGGAGGAGAAAATGATGGTCGGTGAGTAGAAAATATTAACAAATTTGACATGTTGATTAAAATTATCCTACCTACTTGTGCCAGGGGTAGTGATTGAGGGAAGAAAGCGAATGTGAGTGAGTGAATGAATTAAAACTATTAACAAATTTGACATGTTGATTAGAATTGCCCAACCTACTTGTGCAAAAGGTATTAATTGAGAAGTTGAGTGTCGTGGGGGAGAAAACAGAGGTGACTGAGTTAGTGAGTTGAAAATGTCAACAAATTTAACATATTGATTAAGATCATCCGACTTGATTGAGAGCTTGGTGTCGTAGGAAGAAATGGAGGTGAGTGAGTGAGAGAATTGAAAATATGAACAAGTTCGACATGTTAATTAATATTATGTGACTTGTTTGTACTAGGCGTAGTGATTGAGAGGTTGGGTGGCGTGGAGATAAAATGGAAGTGAATGAGCGAGTTGAAAATATTAACAAGTTTGACATGTTGATTAAAATTGCGCTTGTCACAGGGATAGCGGTTGAGAGGTTGATTGTCACTAGGGAGAAAATGAAGGTGAGTGATTTAAAAATATGAACAAATTTAACATGTTAATTAAAATCATGTGGAGCCAACACAAATCTCTTTGAATATCTCAAAATTATTATCAAAGTCTCCTAAAGTTAGGCCACAATCAACTAGCTAGTCGAGTGAAAATTTTCTTTTAACTGAATTCTTCTTACTAGAACTTGTTTATGACAAATATATTAGTAAGCCTCAGGTTGATGAATTTGATCCACTTAGTTGATTAGTTCAATCTACTATACCTATTGTACTTGGGTATGTGTATTTTTATGATTGTGTGTTTAATTTATATGGAATTGATGCACCTTCGTTGAATTCTCCCAACAGTATATTTGTCTCAAATTCAATCCAATATGTTTGTTTCAAAAACACAATCTATGGAAATCGAGGGTGGTGGGATGTCTGGAGCACTTGGGATTCCTTTTGATGTAGTTGGGACTTTTAGTAGAATCTGTTTTCTTGAGAAAATTGTCTGCTTCAGCTTAAAGCTTTCCCTTTTACGAAATACACACAACGACCTTACAAAATATCCAATAATTTCGAGGATATAAGCATATCTTGACCACTTTACGTAGAGCATGTTTGCTTTCAAGTAGAGATTACTAAATATTTTGCTAAGCAGAATAGATTTATGACGTAGTCCTGACTACAAGAAGGAAGGTTAACGAAAGAAATCGAAGAGCAACTAGGGGACCTTAACTAAGCTTGCTAACAACATGCCATGATCAAACAGTTCATAACCATTTCTTCTGTGGAAGATAGAAGTTGTTTCAAGAATATGGAAGAGAAAGACAATCTTGTTAGTGTCGATTGAAAAAATGCAACAGCTGGTAATCTAGGTTGTGTAATTATTTGCAACCTTCCCGAAAATCTTGAATCCATCCAATAATCCTGATTTGTTAGCATTCAGTAGCGCAGACCAGGGATTGCGTTTCGTTCGTTGCACGGAAGACATGAAGGGTCAAAGACTCATTCGGAGAAGGTGGGACCCACCAAATATTCTAATCGTTGGGCTACCACTGAAGACTCCTATATATTAGTTGCATCGGAAGCCTTGGGACAAAACACCATTGCTCTCTTTTGCAGGGAAGAAAAATCGACAATGAAGAAGGTATCGTGCGCTGCACTTTCCATTTTGTTGGTGGTAGCTGTGCTTCTATGTGAAGCACCACTGACGGCAAAAGCAGTGACGTGCAATGTCTCGGAGTTGAGCTCATGCTCGGCGGCCATCAGTTCCAACTCCCCGCCTTCAAGCATTTGTTGCTCCAAGTTGAAGGAACAGAAGCCATGCATCTGCGGTTACCTCAAGAATCCAAGCCTCAAGCAGTACCTCAATTCTCCTGGGGCTAAAAAGGTTGCTACCACTTGCGGCATCCCCGCTCCCAAATGTTAGTTCTAAAGCTTCAGCTGCCTTTGAAGTCATTGTACTAAGAATATCAATAATTACTGGAAAGTGAACTATGTAGTTCACGACAACTGGAAAAATAAATGATAAATGATCTTGTATGATCCTATCTATATTTGTAATAAATAATTTTCCAGAATGAGTGTTACTTTATTGGACATGTGTGATCCTCTCTCTCTCTATCTCTCTGTCTCTGTCTCTGTCTCTGTCTGTCTCTCTCTCTCTCTCTCTCTCTCTCTCTCTCTCTATACTGTTGTACCTGTAAGGAATTTGAATTTTTAGTAGGTGTTACAGACTCCCAATCAGTGCTGTTCATTAGGGGAAAATACAGTTAGGGGAGAGCCATGATTGGGGGTTTGAGATCATTAATCGGATTCAGTACACTTGGAGAAAGAAGGTCATCGTCAGCAGGTGATCCATCGTGTTCTGTGCAGCTCCATTGACTACGATCAATGTTTCAATTCATTTTGACAAAAAAGGTTCCTTGAAAACTATATGCCTTGGATTTATGAGGATTTTCAGCTTAGTTAATCCACCTAGTTAGAAGACTTAAAAGACCCAAAGGTTATTTTTGAAGTTAAAGGCCTTACTTTTTATTTAAACTTTATTTTAAACATATTATTTTTAACTTAAGACTCTTATTCTATATATATTCTACAATATGTTGAGCATTATAAGGCTTGAGATCATGTAAATTAGATCATATTTAATTAAAGCTCTAATATCAAGTTAAATTTTATTAAAAAATAATCTATTTTCAATTTAATATTTTAAGATATCAAATAAAGAAATCAATCCCTTTATAAATTATCTTTTAATTTTCTATTTTTCAATATAAAACTTAACACATCTCATGCCAAAGAGTATCTCACATGGGAGAGTATGAGGGGAGAAAAGAAGGGAGGAAAAGTTAGAGCTTGAAGGTGGTAGTTGGGAGAGGTGTAAAACAAAGGCGGTTGGGATAGCAGGAGGAAAAAGAATATTAAGTTTTATATGAAAAAAAATATATAATTAAAAAATAATTTATAAAGAAATAAATTCTTTCATTTCATATCTTAAAGTTTTAAGTTAGATATAGATCATTATTTATAAAACCTAACAAAGTATAATCTTAAAAAGAAATTAGTTTAGTTTTTCTAATATATAAAAATATGATAAGTTATGTAAAAATTATAATTTAAAACCTTAAGACATTAAAGAAAAGAACTTATCTTTTTATAAAATATTTTTTACATTATTTTTTTTATATGGGACTCCACATGTTCCTTTTTCTCAAGTGTAAAAAAATATTTTTTACAAAAATCCTTGTCCCCAAGCAAAATAGTGTTACACTTAACCGAAGTTCTGATATTATGAAAAGAGATCTATATTTAACTTTAAATCTTAAAGTATTAAATAAAAATTCTATTTTTTATAATTCATTTACATTTCTATGAGGAACTAGACATGTCTTGAAAATCTTTTTAATGGGAAAGTTGTCTTGACAAGTTCTTATTTATTTCTCCATTTCCACCTCTCATGCCTCACGAATCTCGTCAAGTTTATCGTCCGTGATGTGAGGGCAAGTGGTCGACGTAATGGGAAAACTTGAACCTAAATTTGTTTGGTCTTGTTTATGAATCTCTGAAAGTTTTGTCTTTTTCTTTTTAATTGATACTTTCGTGTCAAATGGTAGAAACTTCTTATTTACGTCCATGACAGAGACTTACGAGTTGAACATTTTGTTTCGGGCTCAACAGATTTGAATCACTCAGGCAGGTCAATACAGTTCAAGGATCAGCATTAAATGCTACTATCTACAGGTGAACCACCTTTGGGATATAGAGTAGCGCCGACACACATAAAACGATGTCGTCTGTTGGGAATAAGGTTTTCATGAGCATGTTTTTCTTCGATGGGTTGTTGTTATTAGTGATAGTTCTTAATTGCAAGATGATTATGCCTAGTGGTGGTCACTAATCTATATGACATTGTAATTGATACTCGTTTGAAACAATTTCTTGATGGTTTTGACTATGTTGATTGAAGCATAGTTATATATCATACAAGAGAAGTTGCAAAGAAGACGTAAGCATTACATAACAATATATGTCGGTAAATTGAAAAGATTTATATCAAAATAATTAGTTCGTAATTTGTTTAACATGCTTTCAAAAAACAAGGGTTGGCTATGTTGCGATTTTTGACCCCCAACTACCTTAAAAGCTAGTTTATAAGGTGGTCAAATTTCCATACATGTAAGCTCTATTTTTTCTTCATATGCTCCTAGGCTCCTTCTCAACAATCTTTATTGTCCCACGTCAGCCCATTTTTTTCACACTTAGTTTACTCGGCCCAATCTCCGAACACTAGGCCTTGACCTGTTTTTGTTGTGTTCAACTCCACAGGTAAACCCTTGCTCTTGGTTCTCTCATTTCTTTTGTGTGATTCTTCTTACGTGTAGTTAAAAAAAATTTAATTTTTTATAATAAAATAATATTGGGATTATGTTAGCACATATGATTAAGGTTTCACAAATGCGAAGCCAATCTTATCAGAAAGTTGGTGGAAAATGCGGTGAAAGGATATGATTGAAAATAGGTATGAACCCAAGACTTTTTATTGCTGACCTTGAAACAATGCAACTTTTTTAAGGTCTAAAGCACGAAGGGACATATTGCTGTGTTTCTTCTCACTTCTTTTTCTCTTTTTCCCTTTCCTTATCCTGTTGACTCGTAAGTGGAAGAGTTGCAAAAATTGACGCGATTTTTAAAGATCCCCTCACACTACCAAACATGGAGACATTTCTAGAAATGAAATTTCTGGAATCAAATGCTAAAGATATGATATTTGGAAAGTTAAGTCTCAAGTCATGCGGAATATTTTTTTTATGAATTACATGAGTTATTTATATGATTTTATGGAACTCTAATTATTACTACTGCTATAAAGGTAATAGCATAAATTTAAATAATTATTTTTCTTGTATCATGATATATAATCTCAAATAACGCAATAACATCATATGATGACGTTAAATTTCACATTAAGTTGAATAATTGCTGAGGTAACATGTTAATTATGTAACAAGACTAATTCAAAAGATTCCTTCTCGGTAATCTATGACTTAGCGAAAGAGCTTAAACATTTGGTATTTTAATTAAGTTGGTGATAAATTTATCCATAAAAACTGTACAATACTTACCCCAAAATTTTAGTCTTTCAAGATATAACACTTATCTAAAGTGTCTCATGTCTTCGTAATTCTTTAGACTAATTATTCTTATTCTACTTAATTGGAAACTAACTAAAGAAAGATATGATTCTCCTTGTGTATATAAATATATACCTGACTAAAAAGTCCTTTCTATTTTCTTAGCAAAGCCTATTTCTAAGATGTACGTTTTGTGCCCTATGCTTCATAACGACATAGTTAAAATTTGACCTTTTCTTCCAATAATATTCATTTTGGTTGTTGTGTTGAGTCTAAAAGGCAACTTAAGAAAGGAAGGCATTTGAATTAGAAATGTGTTGTCACTATTTTTCTTTTTGCAATTTCTAGAGAGTAGCATTACTAATTTTAAAATGAATGTTGAAATAGTTCTAAGCAGAAGGCCGAATAAAGGGTCCAATATTGACTAGATTTCTAGATTTGAAAGAAAGTATCTATTTTTTCTTCATACTTTGGTTCTCTTTGAAAAATATTTGGAATCACTCATGCCTCTATCTTTTGGACATTTCTAGAGAGATCTGCTACAAGGCAGTCGATCAGCATCTAAACCCCTCGAGAAACTTTGCCTCTTTTGAGGTATAGGTAGCTACATCCCCTACTTCCATCAAATTTGACTGTTGTAGAAAGAAGGCACAATTTTTCTCTAGCATTCAATTTGCTCTTGATAGCTCAATTTTGTTAAAACTTTGGCATTCAAATGTAATAAAATCTCTCAATTTTTATTTCTTTTTCTCACAATTGATAGAAGAATCCCGAACCCAATCAAAAAAACATTTCATATGTGAGCACTATTAAATATACACGACCCATAAGTCGGCTTACCGATTCCCAACAAACAATTTAAGGGACGCTACTGTCAACTTCACTGTCACCATTAATATTCAGACTACCGGGTCACACCGCTGAAGACTAGAGCCGCCTCAATATTTATCGCACCTCCCCTCCCAGTAAGGCCTTCACCTAAAGCATTAAATACCAGACGGTGAGAAGCTGCGAACTGCACCATTCGCTGAAGCATGCGCCGGCAATCCTCACCTAATTCGCAAGAAGCAAGACGCCCACTATCTTCACACTTCACAAATCATTCCACTTTCTCTCCCTAAGCTTATTCATTTAACATTTTGTCACATTGACTTGTGACCATTAAAAATAGCTTGTGGAACACACTTGTTGCTTAACTAGTTGAATATAATTCGCATCAATTCAGTTTAACTCAACCTCGTCTCACCTAAACTTCATAACTTCAGATTAGAATTTTAATCTACACCTTTTATTGAGAACGTTCAGCTAAATTTTGAGTTGAATGACTTAAACAGCATCAAGTACCCACAAAAGGAAGAGATAAACCATTCATTTGGTTTCCCACATATACTGAAAACTTCAAAACTGAAACAAATTTCAAGTGGGTGTCCCGTACAACATAGTAGAAAATTTAAATGGTGGACAAAGCATGACTGTTCAAGATCAATGAGATGATGAATCTACTAGCTTCGCTTTACTCATTTTAGGGTTGTGTTAGTTCTGTTCTTCTTATGCAATACTGGAAACCGGTTTTTACGGTGTGAAATTATGGGTATCTAATCAAATAAGAATTCATTTGTCAATCTGCTATTCTCTTCCCTTTATCAAAAGCCGATGATGGTATCGAACACAGGCAATATAAAGCGAAAAAGAAAGGGGCATACTTTTGCACATAAAGTAAAAATAGTTATCAAAAAGCAAGCTTTCACTTTCTTCTACGGATGTTTAAAGCTAAAAAAAACCCATAACTTCCAGCCAAAACCTTGGCCACCTGCCCCTCGAACTAAGCAAGAAAAGAGGAAAGGAAACAAGATGTCGACAGCCAATGCCAACTTGCACCGGGAATAGGGATTGAGAGGTTGGTTGTGGAGGGGTAGAAAGAGGAAGTGAGTGAGTCTAACGCAATTAGTTGAAAATATGAAAGTTTAGTCACACGTGTCCTTTTGCGAATGGCGATTAAAGCTGCCAGACTTGGCAAAATATACACTGTAAATGAAAAGAAATGGGAGCAAGCTCAATCTCTTTAAATATCTTAAGAATGTTACCAATCTCTCCATTTCTTGTCCATATATCAATAAACCTCAAGCCAATAAAGTTGATTTGGTTAATTGATCAAAATAAATCCTCAACATAGGCACTTAAAGTTTAGGGGGTTCCTTGTAATGGAATCGGAGTTTTTGATAAAAATAGATCACCCAGGGATAATAATCTAGCTTCTCTTTAAATTTTCCCTTTTACGAGGTCCGCAGAATGGTCTTATAAAAAATCCTTTGTTTTTATGGCTGTGCATAACTTGCCAAGAACATGCCATAATCAAACAGCTCTCAAGCAGATCTTTTGTGGGAGATCGACTTTGCTTCATGTATTGGGGAAGAGAGAGACGAAATTGTCAATGTCGATTGTGAAAATTCAGCTGCTAATGGTCCAGAATATGTAATTTAAGATTTTCCCTCAAACTGTTCCAAGTCAAGGTGGTCTTGATTTATTAGAGTTGAATGCAGCTGATCGGTGATAAAGAGCAATTTATTGCGCGAAAGACGGGTAACCGTGATGATGAACACCCTTCAACAATTTTGGACCTACCTTGAAAGTTCTAAGCGGTGGACCACCACCGAACGCTCCTATATATTAGTAGCTTCGGAAGCCTTGGGAAGATGCACCATAGCTCTGTTTTGCAGGCAAGAAAAATTAAGAATGAAGAAGATATCGTGCGCTGCTCTTTCCGTTTTGTTGGTGGTAGCTGTGCTTCTCTGTGAAGCGCCACTGACTGCAAAAGCAGCGACGTGCAATGTCTCGGAGTTGAGCTCATGCTTGCCGGCCATCAGGTCCTCCGCCCCGCCGTCAAGCACTTGCTGCGCGAAGTTGAAGGAACAGAAGCCATGCTTCTGCGGTTACCTCAAGAATCCGAACCTCAAGCCGTACATCAACTCTCCTGGGGCCAAAAAGGTTGCTAGCACTTGTGGCGTCACCGCTCCAAAATGTTAGCTCTAGAGCTTATGCTGCCTTTTGGAGTCACTTCTAAAAATACTGTGTCGGCAGTGAACATGTAGTTCACGAGAACTAGTACAATAAATGGTGGGTCATCTTGTATCGCAGTGTATCCTGTCGTTCGCGAGAACTACTACAATAAATGGTGAATAAACTTTTATGATCTTTTCTATACGTTTATAATTGCTAAGACCAAGAGTTACTTTACTGAACAAGGGTTCTTCTCTCTCTCTAGAAACTTATATACCTCTGGCGAATTGCAATATTGCAATATTGCAATATATGAATAGGTCGTATCAACTCCATATCGTACTACTGTCATTTTTTTTTTTC
This sequence comes from Casuarina equisetifolia, assembly GCA_028551475.1. Classification (NCBI taxonomy): domain Eukaryota; kingdom Viridiplantae; phylum Streptophyta; class Magnoliopsida; order Fagales; family Casuarinaceae; genus Casuarina; species Casuarina equisetifolia. The sequence goes on from CM052361.1 coordinate 6,683,888, forward strand.
CGGGCAAATACCGGAGAGACAGATGATGGTGGTTTGAGATCACCGATTGGATTCCGTAAAAATGGAGGAAGACTGGAAGTAGAAGTGCTTCCGGTCCTCGTCAAGGCATGATCTATCTAGTTCCGTGCAGAGACATAGACACAAGACCTTTTTCTTAGGGGGCTTCATACCGGGGGAGCACGGGGGACAGTAAAGGAGGGAGGACATGTGAGAGCTTGGGGAGATGGGATGGGAGAAAGGAAGACAGTTGGGCCAGGGGCAGGGGACAAGAGCTTCAGGCACAGGTAGGAGGAAATTAAGAGACCTAACCACATTAAATGAACTTTGACTATTCTTTTGCTAATAAGTTTCTCTAAGGGTTCTGAGAGGATAGAATCTGAAAAGATCCCTCGAATTTTTTCTCTGATGAAGTTCTAATTTTCGAGCCTAACAGTAGAAACATCTATTTCACATCCATGACATAGACTTATGACTCGAATAGTTTGTTCCATTCTCAGGGAGTTACAACACGTGTCAATGATCAAGAAAAACGATACAGGTAAACAGTGGACCAACTCTTGCGTGTCTCGGTTCAAGTGATAGATTGGCGCCGGCGAAGTCGTCTTCCGGAAACAAGGTTCCACATGGGTCATGAGCATCCTCGGCTTTGATGGGTTGTTGTATTACCGATAGTTACATCAGACCGAGCATTAGGCTGAACTGGTTGGACAGAGGATGGTTTTGAATAGTCAGGGGGCATCTTTTCCTTAAGTTGAAGGATTGTGAAGAAGTCGTATTAATACTAAGTTCAACAGTATTCTTTTCAGGTTCAACTAGACTTTTAAAAAAAGTCCTTCTAGATAATCTAAGATTCAACTAAGGAGAAAAGTGAAAATTGAATTTCTAATCAAATTCGCTCGAAATCAAGATATGGCACCATCCTTTGTGCCACTTGATTATTGTCCACATTCCAGAAAACAACCGACACCGAACCTTACCAGTTAGGTCAATCTCAATTATTGTCCAACTTGAAGCATATTGACCCATCGGGCTTCACTTAATCAAGTCCTGGGTCGAGAAGCCTGAACACAATTGCCAAGAAGTAACAAGGAAAGAAAAAGAAAAGACTTGGGACAGAGAGTTCAATTGAGATATGGACCGCGTAGTCTAAGGTTTGAACCCAAAGTTTCACAAGCAGAATTTTTTTGACCAAGTAAACGGAATTTAGGATTATATTCATTAGTGGAGATCCATTTCTTCTTCAATCCTATGATTTGCCGTAAGACTTTTACACCAAATTGATGGCCCCTTTTGAAATGCCGGTTTGACCCGCCAAGCCCACCACCTATGGAAGTCAATAATTACGGGCCGAGTGCGCGGAAGGCTTCCTCCTCTCTGTAATTGTCTCTCTCCATGCGTGTGGGGTTGCAGAGTTTCAAGATGAAGACGGTGTCTTTTGCTGCCCTGAATGCCGTGGTGGTGGTGGTGATTTTGAGCGCAGCACAGCCGGCAAAGGCGGTGATATGCAGTCCTATAGAGCTGAACGCATGCATACCCTCGATCACGCTGTCAACCCCGCCCACCAGCGTCTGCTGTCGCAAGGTAACGGAGCAGAGGCCATGCCTTTGTGTTTATCTCAAAGATCCAAACCTGAGGCAGTATCTCAACTCTCCCAACGCCAGAAAGACGACCACTTCCTGCGGTATTCACTTCCCCGATTGTTAGCTCCAATTAATTAGGCTTCTACTTGCTACAAGTTAAACGTCGAACAGATATCAATAACCAGTGAAGGATTATGCTGTTGCATGACTTACTTTGTCCTTACGAATATTGCTCCTCTCTTTGTTCCCCATTTGCTAACTCTTGTGGTTTGTAAAATGAAATAAAGGGAAAAGGAAAGAGACTTTGCTTGCAGTACTGATCATCGAATGCTTTAATGTTTCATTGACATGTATGAGTTCATATGAGATCGTTTGGGACGGTGGAGTAATTTTGTGTAGCTACCGTGCACTTAGATCTCAACAAACAAGTTTTGTCTAAGCTTCCACAAAGAACCATACTTCTATCCTCAGTACTATATTATGAGAAAACAAAGGAATGTGTATTTTCCTTAAGCCTCCGGAGAAATTCACTTTGCTGTTAAGGAAGATCTTGGCCTGTGAGAATTCATGTTAAATGCAGTATGGGGAAGCAAGCGGGCTTCAGACTCCAATTACTCGGCCTAAAAGGCCCACTTGGCTTGGGGAGGTAGAGAAGGCTGGGGCTAAGATTGCATCAAATACTGCATAAAATAAAATCTGGTCGATATTGACTTCTGACTTTGTACTCAGAAACCTAAAATCGACTTGGCACTTTAAATCCTCCTGTGACCATCCCGTGAACTTCTCTTCCTAGTTGTTATAATTTGCAAATTATTGACGTGAAGTCCAACAGTTGGTGCTTAAGTACCTTGAGTAGGTTCTGGTGATATATTCGGCAGTGCTTGGCCAACAAATGTCTTGAAGGCCCATGTCTGCTTCTCTCCAAAAAGTTTCATTTAATGAACATCTGTTCAAGACTTATAAAATATTTTACAAGTATTAATCTTTTCAATATGAAACTGAGTATTAATATCCCACACTGTTCAAGTTTAAAAAAAAGGCCTTTTGTAAATGCTAATCTAATCTCATAATTATACGAATTATTTGCTAATAAGAATAAGATTGAACTCGAATAGGAATAGTAAATACTCAGTTTTAATATATTTCAAACGATGTTCTAGTGAAATAAGATAACTTCCACGAGTAATAATATTAGAGTTGAAACCTTTAAAAAGTGCGTGTCCATTTGTTTAATTTCGTTTTTGGTACTTGTTTTTTTCTAATGAAAACCCTTTCTATCAAATTATAAAATTTATATGCCAACGCAACCTCATGTGTGCTTTTGCACACATATCATGCATGTTCCTACAAGTTGGACAAGATAGGAATAATCAACCGCTTATGCGAAGGATTAGCCTAATCTAATGCTAACCTTCAAATGAGAGTTGGATTAAAATAAGACTTGAAAGTTTCACGTGTAGTATTCTGTTATAATATGGGAAAAACCTATGTTAAACGATTTTCACTAACACTGCATTCGGTAGTCTGATTTGTTAGGCGACTAATATATAAAATAACTAGAACACTTTTGTTGAAAACAGTTTATCAAAAGGAAAAATATTTGAACATGTAGAAATAAAGTATTCTCATTCACTGTTGGACCTTGAGCGCATAAGCTGTCATCCAACCTGAGCAACTCTTGTAAACCCAATAAATTTATTGTATAAATTAAGAGATAATAGTCAAACTAAACTGATAATTAATAAGACTAACAATATATAATCCCAGATCTCTCGGCACCATTTAAAGATATGGAGATCTTTGTATTGTGATAGAAAAAGTCTAATCGACACTTTATCTAAAGAGTGTTTAGGATTTCGATAGATTTTGGAAGACTACTTATATCAATCATGTATTGCATTCTCTTGCTACAAACCATATACACTATAAATCTTAAAGTTTGATATGAATTGCGTAGAAGAATGAGAAGTTATAACACAAATCAAGATACTATGTATTTCAATAATTACAAGATAAAATTAAAAAGTCATCAAGTTTTATCTTGATAGCCCCAAAAGACATTTGAATATGGGATTCCTAAGTACATTAGCAAAAAATTTAAATTGATCAATATAGTAGTATATTTTTATCTTGATAGCTTTAGAAGCTATCTGTTTTATTTCATATTTTCACTATAGCTCAATATAGTAGTATATTTTTAAAACATATTTTAGCTTTCTTTTCAACTGGATTATTTCCATTGAATCCAACAAACTTTTATACCTTTGTTCTTGCCATTCTAAGTTAATAAAAAGATCCAAGAAAAAATGGTTTAATCGGTTAATCCATATGTGAATCCATAAATGTAAGCTTATCTTTCTCTCTTGAAAGGCTTAATTTTCTCACACGATTCTTACATCAGCAGGTATTAGAAAAAAATTCAATCTTGAATTACCTATATGATCGAAAAATGTGCTCAAGGGACTAATCCAAAGGATGCTGATCTTTCCTAGTTTACATTAATTGCTTATATATCCAAGAAAAAAATTCTAGATATTAATTGCTTGTATATTTTTTATGGATGGATCTTCCCAGAAAAAAGAGTTCTTGCGGTGCACTCCACATCCAGGAAAATTACTTTTCCTTTTCTAAATTCGTGCATCTGCTCGATCCAGTGGGTAAGGGTTGAACGTCCGGAAGACAGAAGGTATACTCATTAATTTAACATGTTACTTTCAGTAGGCCTTGATGGAACCAAAGCAAGATAACCATTGGCAAACACGGAAGACCGGAGAGATCTGCAAATATCTTTCAGCCAATTTCTATTGATAAAAACCGTACTACTGCAATCAAGAACAAAAACGACAACACAATCAACGGCTCCAATTCGACATGGGCGGAGGTCAACAAAAAGAAATTCAAAATCGCTCTTCCGGTACGTTCTAAAATTGGAGTTATAAGCAACTTTGTTACTTAACAACCCACTGATGGAATAATGCGGGAGTATTATCCAACTTTAGTATTAAAAGATTGACTCCCTCTCTAACTCTAGTCTCTCACTAGAAGACTCGGGCAACTGGACAAGTGTACCACCAGATATCTTTATATTTATAACACCGTTACTTCCACCACATCATGTATTGATCCATTCCACCTACTCCAGGTCAGCTTCGCCTCAGTTTTGACCCGGCCTATGTGCACCTCCCCCGGATAAGCATAGGCCAATTGTCTACTTTTTCCATCTGCCGAACTATGCTTGGAACCTAGAAACAGCTGCTCACGATCTTTAATGCTATCTATACTCCAATTCTGTAAATCTCGTTTTTCTGTAATGAATTGCTTTTACTTTTGCCATACGAAGAATTATCCGATTTCATCGGTTGTTATCATAAACACTTTTAATAGCTCTAATACATAGTTTTGATTACGCTAAGTCATATAGTTTTGATTACGCTAAGTCATAGTTAGACTAGTAATCTGTTTAATTTAATGTCATTAGCAAATTATTAATTCCCACCACCCCGACAAACTGGGAATTTTCTATGTTTGTAGAGATAAGTACCACATGCAATTCACGTGAATCGTGTCTCGGCGCCAGGACTTTATGTACACTCAGTTTCTGACTCGCCTTCTCCGTCGAAAACCAATAGGTAGGCCAAGCACTACTTGTCTTTTGCTTCCCCGGTTCCATATATATGCCAGGAGAGCCTTAGTACAAATAACCTGTGAGAGCTTCACATAGTGCATCTCCAATCTTGAAAGCTGTTCTGTATTCACAACCGTCATGGCTTCCGATCTATCTGGGATTCTCCCTCGCGTTCTCATCGTCTCTAGACGTACCGTTCGCAAGAACAAGTTCGTAGATTTTGTGGGTACGTCTCTCTAACGTCAAAGATTTTGTATCATAATGGAGTCTCATGGATATTTCTTGATTTTTTTTTTTTTTTGCCTTTTTCCTTCTGTTTTTCTGTTTAAGAATAGACCCAAATTTGAAAATCTATGTATGTGATTCGCAGGTGAATATCATCTTGATCTTATAGTAGGGTACGGCGCAGTACCTGTCATTGTTCCCCGTGTTAACGGGGTTCATATGTTACTAGAAAGCTTTGAGCCCATCCATGGTGTTCTTCTTTGTGAAGGAGAGGACATCGATCCGTCTCTATATGAAGAGGAAGCCTCTGGTCTTTCGCCGGAAGAACAGGAAGAAATAAGGAGGCTTCATTCAAGTGATACCGCTATCGACAAAGAAAAGGATACGATCGAGTTGAGGCTTGCAAAGCTTTGCCTTGAAAGGAACATCCCATACCTGGGAATCTGCAGGGGTTCACAGGTATTGAATGTTGCATGTGGGGGTGCCCTTTACCAAGACATAGAGAAAGAAGTATCAAAGAAGTGCCCAGAAGGGCAGAGAGTGAAACACATTAATTATGATAATTATGATGGGCACAGGCATGTAGTTAAGGTGGTGGAGAACACCCCCTTGCATCATTGGTTCAAGGATTCTTTGGAGGAAGGGAAAATGGAGATTTCGATAAATAGCTATCATCACCAAGGGGTTAAGAGATTGGCCCAGCGCTTTGTACCAATGGCATTTGCACCTGATGGTCTAACTGAAGGGTTCTATGATCCAGATGCTTATAATCCCGATGAGGGTAAATTTATTATGGGACTCCAATTTCATCCTGAACGCATGAGGCGGCCGGATTCTGATGAATTTGACTATCCAGGATGCCCATTTGCTTACCAGGTTTTTGATTGTGAATTCATATGTTCTCTAGTCTAAGATATAAGGTACATATTTTATGAGATTAATATTTCTTTTTAAATTACCATGAAAACTGCGCAGGAATTTGTGAAGGCCGTTCGTGCTTATCAGAAAAGGCTTAACAGCACAACATCCGTGTTAAGGCCCCTAAAGCTCAATCAGGAGCTGGAGAAGAAAAGGAAAGTTATTGTTCGGAGTTTCTCACTTGCTAGAAATATATATGAAACTGGTCGTGGGATGGATCGTTGGAAAGAGTCTGAACTGGAAGCTGGGGCAGAATTTCTTGAGGTATTGTAAAGACAAAAAGATCAAAGCGTTTGATTTCTTCTTATTTCTTTTTTGGAACTTTTTTTGGGCGTTTCCTTTAGAATGTTGTTCCTAATTGTTTTATTTAATTGGAGTTGTAGTCAAACACAGCGCTAAGTTTGCAACAAGAGAATAGGTTGAAGCAGATGGGTGCAACAGTAAGGAATGCAGGGTCCTACAAAGAAAAACTGAAGCTGAATGAGGAGAAAGAAAAATTGGCCAGGAGTGTGATGGGGAAAATGTCGGTAGAACAGTTGTCTGATCTCTTGGCTTTCTACCGCATGATGGGGCAGATATGTTCGGAAGTGTTGGAAAGGAAGCTTAGTGGCATTGTTAATGATCTTGGCTCTTGACCTTTTCCCTATCCCTCTTGCTTGGAGTCTTTCATTATTAAACGGGATCCTCGCTTTCCGGCACTCGTGAATCTCGTTTGGTACAGTGACTTGTAATTGCCTTTCTCGCTTTTCTTTCCATCAGAGAAAAAGATTGTTGATTCCCAGTTCCTCCATTAATTAAGGTCCATCCCAAGAACATAGTTTCTCGACGTGTGATTACTTACTGTCTGTTTTATTGCTTTTCCTCTCCCTTGTTGCTTTATATAGAAGCTGAGTTAGGTGTGGACGCATCCTTCCAACGCTGATTTCTATTTTTCGTGACTGATGGCCTAAAAAGGGGTCAACAAAGTTAATGTGATAAATGGACACTTCTAGAGCCACGGGAGTTGCCCCCATGGCATTAACAAGACTGGTTAAACGTTTTCCTAACTTTTGAAAACTGAAATTCAAAAGTATCACCTAATGTTTAATTTTTAATATTTGAAAAATAATTAAATTTCACAGGAATCTCATAAAAATGATTACTTTAGATAAAATGATCAATAAGGGAATTCAAAAATAAGAAACGGCTATAATTTCTTTTCACGTGTAAATTTTCTTTTTTCCTGAAAGAGCCATGGAGGTTGCTCCCATGGACTATGTGATTATTTACCTGAAATTGTGATAAGCTTGGGACGTGTCAGGAAAAAATTTCCTGACTTTATACCTAACCCTTCCCTTCCTTTAAACGTGTTTCTTCCCTTCCCTTCTCTTCCCTTTCCTTCCTTTAAACGTGCTTATCATGGTGAGCTTAAGAGAAAGGGTCTGCACTACCAAATAACGATTTATTTTAACAGGAGGCGCTCATCACTTTGTCGTTGGCTTCGTACTTCTTGTCATTCTTATCCGATGCCCTTCCTGCGTAGTTGATGTAAACATTTTACAACTCATCATCTGACTGGAACTTTGTGGCTTATCTTGTGGGCAGCTGCATGGTTTTGGGACATTTTTATTTGTAATATATATTCCGGCACTACTTTGATCACTTTATGCAAAACGAGATAGTTGCTACATAAGTTCTTGTCAAACTTATGCATATTCTATATTTTGTGAAAAGTCTAAGTCCAGCCATTTTTTATCAGAAGTTTTCATTGAGAATATAAGTTATTCAAGCTTATAAAACACATTACAAGTAATTTTTTTCTCTAATCTCAAACTTTATTGTTCAGTATTTCCCTTTAACCAAGTTCAATTTTTTTACTAACAAAGGATTCGACTATTTTTGAGATTGAGTTCAATCACATGAAAACTAACTCTAACATCATGTGAAATGCTTAAATTCACCTCACCTCAAAAGACAACATCTATATATATATTCAAACTTACAAGACATATTACAATTTCTCTTCTCTATAATATGAAACTCTATTATCTAATATATTCATGAGTGCTACCACTTGAACCTTCAGTAGCCAGAAATACTTTTGTGTGTGGATTCTAAAGAGTGGTCATGATTTCGAGGCTTTACATGTCCTATAAAAGATATTTTATTTGATCCGAATTCAATCTAAGAAAATAAACGGGAGTTTTCCTTGTCCTATTTTTTTTTTCTTTCAACTGATATCTTCAAAATTTCTACCTTTGGTTATATATCATGATGTACAGAGTAGGATTTTAAATTGTTATATATATATAGGACATCATTTATTTAATTTTAAATAAGGAAATTGGGAACGAACCATTAATATTTCTTATTTTATTGTCTGCTTGTCTTCTTGTCTAAGCCGATCCTTTGTTTCCGGCAACCTTCAAATCTCTTTCTCCATAGTATTTATTAAGCATACACAAACGGATATTATCGTAATCCAGTCAGTCGAAGAACTTATGCGGCTGGTCAAAAGGTCAATAAGCGGTGCCTAATGCTGCTTGCAAATCAAACAACTCAAGTTTCCAAGGAATCAACGTCGCTAGCTTACACCCCCGCGGTCAAGTTTTCAACACGCAAGGACAAAGTTTAAAGCCTAGGAATGTATTTATTGCCTTTGTCCTTTTCCTTTCATTTGCTTTGTTCTTGTCATCTTTATTAGAGTTCGTTCTCTACAAACCAGCCGTTCTGTGTCTCTGGCTGTGTCTCATCTTTCTCTACTCGTGATACAAGTTTAGCCTTAGAGCCAGTGTCCTTTCTTTTTACTTTTCCATGGAATCCAAGCCACTTGTCTCCAAAACTGAAAACACTTCTCACCTGCCTCACACACCCGATTTTAGTCATTGTGTTAACAAATATATGCCCATTATGATACGATTTTAGTCATGGTGTTATACATTTCATCATTGTATTGCTTTTATTTATGGTTACCATATTTAATAGTTTGGTATAAATAGGAGCAATATTGTCAAGTACATACATTACAATAGAATCCATACAATTGAATTTATTCATCTCACTGGTTTTCTCTTTTTCTTTTTTTTTTAATAATCATTTTAAAAGTGAAGTTTTTTTCATAAATTTAACATTTTCTTTTCATGGTCCATAGTAAATTTAGATCTAGTGTGAAGTGTTATTGTTACACATAAAGTAACTAATTTTTTTTCTTCTAAGTGTACATCATTTCTCTTTAAAAGATGAATAATTCATAAAAGGCTCTTATGTTCATGTTCTATAACAAAATAAAATTGTTGAATGCAAGCACTACCACCTGTTGAACATGGCGCATGGTTTGATATTTCAAGCCTATATTCTCCTACACTTTTAGGTAGAATACATTCTTACTACAACGTATTTTGTCAATCACTCACCTTTGTTCTCCTTACGTGTTGTGAGTCTGTATGAAAAACTATTTGATAGACCCTTCGTCATTGAACATTTATGTGCCTTTGAGTATCAATGTTGCACCACTAACTTAGGTGTATGTAACACTACCATTATGATCTTTTCTTTGCAAAACAATTTGTGCGTGGAGTTGTCATTTTTCATGAGGACTTTTTTCTTTCTCCATGTAATCTTATATGTCATCCCTATGATAGCCAACCTATCCCATTAGCCCTAGTCATATGATCTGAGGATATACATATCCTATCCTCACTTCTAGTTGATGAATTGGTTTTCCTTAATAACATTGACACTATGCTTATCTTAGAGATTACACCCAATACCTCACCAACTCCCCTAGCTTCACTAGTTAACCCCTTTGATCAACAACTTAATCAACAACCTAACCCATCATTATAGCGATCTAGCCGTGTCACTTGACCACCTAAATGGAGCTCAAATTATTCATGCACTCCCTTACCTTCAACTTGTTGCACCTCACTATATCTTATCCCCTAGTATCTTTCTCTCAATCAATGCAACATTTCATTTCTTCTATTTTTGTCATATGAGAACCCTATATATTTCATAAATCCATTATAAACTATCATCGATTGATTTCATAAATAGTGAACTTACAACCCTTGAAGCTAATCATGCCTAAAACATAATTCTTTTGCTTCCTAGTTGTCATTTATTAGTTGTAAATGGGTCTATATGGTCAAATATAAGTTGATGATACCGTCAAGAGATATGGAGCCTAGTTAGTGGCATATGGTTAGAATATCATAAAACATTTTCTCCTATGGCAAAGTTATTTGCTTCATCATCACCATTGATGTTGTGCAACACTAGCCTTTCTGTTAAATGGATGTTTAAAATATGTTTCTCTATGGTAATACATTTTAGGAATTATAAATGGACCTACCATTTAGATTTTATATTTAGAGGGAGCATCTAGTGTTTCAATTGCAAAAATTCTTGTATAGGTTGAAACAAGCTTCTCACTAGTAAAATTCAAAGTTTATGAAGGTGCTCACTACAAGTACTATGGCAACTTAAGAAGGGAAATTGAATTAGGTTGTGGTTTATTTATTATCTATTTGGTCCTTTGAAAACTTAGCTATGTTTATGTAATATTCACAATACAATTTTATGTGAATAAATGACTTCAATTTCAATCAAATGAAAAATAATCAATATGTAGATATAAAAAGAGGGAGAGAAAGAGAAGAGACAATTGCACATGGTTTGTTTAAGAATGATATGATTCCTTTAAAGTCTATGTCTCTTCTTTTCTTAATCAAATGTGATTAAAAGAAATGCTACTCATACAAAGTACTATACAAGTGTATGCTATGTAATCTAGATTTTCTATAACCCAAGAAACCTAACGTCACAATGTTTATGCATCTCATGTCAACAAGTCTACATGATCTAATAGAAACATGTGTCAACCACACCAAGTTCAAATGAGTTTTTCCCTTCATAAGAGAAAAAAAAATTTTATAGAGATATTATTAATATATGAATTCATGTTTATCCCTATTCTAAGCTAGACTAAAGATATATCAAATACAATTTGATCTAGTTATCCAATGATATAGAAGATTTTACAATTTCTTCAAGTATTGCTTCTCCCTTAATTCTTGGATAACTATGAAGATTCAATCAAAGATATATGGCTGCACCAACAATCACCCAATCAAGTATATTTGATAAATGACAAGATTAAGTCACACAAATATACAAGATCTAACTTGCTAACCATGAGTATATTAGATTTTAGCTCTAAGCTATGATTTCAACCCAACTCACAACATACATGGAAAGATAAAGGTATATGTATTTAGCATACAATCCATACAATAGCAACAATCAAACTTGTATACTGTGAGCTTTAAATGATGGTAAATGATGTTCAACAATAGCTTTTTGCTCGCAACCTTCTACTATCATATTATAAGAATTTCAGCAAACAAATGATTCTACTAAAGCAAGGTGCAAAAATTTTTGTAATCATTATGAAGCACCAGCTAGCCAAAAAATTTGGAAATATTTCAATCATTATAAAGCACCTGCTAGCAAAACAATTTGAAATATTTCTTTAAAGCTATGAGTGTTTTTTTTTTACACAAGTATTTCCCAAATTTTTGTAATCAACTCACAAATATCATGGCACAAATTCAAGTATATATAAGCTTGGTTTACAATGAAAAAAATCATTTATTTAGCACATAAACCAACTCAAACAAATATATTGTAGAACTATATGAATAACACCTATAAATAGTAATTGTATGAATCAAACACAAGATACAAAATCAAATCTATAATAAGATTAGGGAAAATAGGACAGATCAAATCATGATTCTCCTGATAATATTTTAAGTATAAAGATGTGAACTTTTGAGCTTGTTCTTGTGAGAGGTTTGATTAGGAGATTGCTATGTCTCTCAACAGCAAGATTAGATTTGTTAAACTTGGTGACAATGCTCTCAATGTGCATTTAAAGTCCTATTCAAGTCCAATTCACTAAGCAGAAATGTGTTCTAAGTTATGTTCAAGTGACTATTGATTATGGTTTGTTGTTTAAGTGCAATGACAACTTCATTAGTTGGCCTTGTTGATAGTGATTGAGCTAGAAACGCCAAAGACTCTTGCAGTACATCAAGCTATCTCTTTTCCATAGGGTCTAGAGCTCTCTCTTGGATGTCAAAGAAGCAAAGCTCAACTGCATTGTCAACAACGAAGGCAGAATAAGTTGCTGCCTTTGCTTTGCTGATGTAAATTGGAGTTGAGTAAAGAGAACCATAGGTATTCAATGACAACAAGTCTACCATCTTGGGCACCAATCCAAGCCACCACTCATGACCAAGCACATTGCAATTAAGGTGCATCACATAGGTGAAGTTATTGAAGCAAGAGAACGAATTACTACACTGCAGCAATGCGAACCAGCTTGCAAACATCATATAACAAAGACCTTGTCCAAGGATTAGCGTGAAAAGATTTGGAAGAATATTGGTGTAACCATAAACCCCATTAAGGAAGGGTGTTGAAGGTAATGGAGTTAACTAGGTATCTAGCTCACACATCTAGTTGGAAGCTAACCCATTGCAATTGTAGTGTAAGACACAGCAATGGGTACTTGACTCCAGGCAGTTGCTCAACCTCTCCGAAACTACTCTTTTGATAAGAAGACTTGTTAACTAAAGGGTAAACTTTTGTACTTTTTGTCATAGGGGTGTAATAAGTGTGTAACACCCCATACTTCTCACTGTCGTAAGATGAAGGTGGCGTATAATTTCTATATGCTCTGTTATATGAATTTAAGCAGTGTGGTGGTCATCATCTAACTTTTGAACAATCTAAAGTCAGACTTTCCACAAGCTTTTGTTGCTGAAAAGCTCTATGCAATTTAAGAACCATTAGGTTCAACGTTTCGCTTGCTGTTTTTGTTCGGTTTACAGCAACTTAGTTCTATTTTTCACTACCCCTTTCCTGCTTGTTACAGTGTCTAGTTTATAACAAATTCTCGTTTCTATATCACCAATTCTGGGAATGATTTCTTCAATGCTTATTTCGTTTCCAGTCACACTTTTCTCTTATTTCCCGCGAAACATTTTTGTTCCCTTGTTTTGTATAATAATTTATGGAAATGCGAAAAAACCTAGTGTTAAATTACATGTACACGACAAGACCAATCCAAGCTCATTAATAAGCCTGAACCACTCGTGGCCCCTCAAAGCAGATTCAACAACTCGAACGAGACGGTGTAAACGCGTTCCCTTTTTGGCCTCTTCTTTTTTTTACCCTTTCTTTTTCCTTAGTTTTGCTATAGCATTGTGCATCTCGATTGTTGGGATATTACTGAGGAAGTGACTCGAATGTGCAATGAGTGTCACATTATCCCTTGGATTTAAGAGAGACAAAAAAAAAAAAAATCTTACGGAGTTCTGCGGACAAAGCAGGCAGGGTTCATGTGACTTCAGAACGTAGAACCTGTTTCTTAGTCATGTCTAATAATAGTTGAAGAGGGGAAATGGGAGCCCAAAAACTTGTAGTCAAAGTTCTGGAGCTTAAACTTCTGACATTTTTTTAACTCTCAGGTACCATTATTCGTGAATTCTCTTTACTGGGAAAAAGTATGGAAATTTGAAATATATCCTGTGATATAAGAGGTCGGTTCTCCACTCACAAGAGCTACACGTTCGCAAGTGTTGATTATGAGGCTTGACTCCTAATTCCTACCCGCATTAATACAAGTGGTGTAATGAATGCAGAACCTGCCAACGAATGCCGCTACTCCCTCAATGCTTGTTGATGTAAGAGGATAATCTCGGGATTGGCTGAGTGCATTTCGGTCACAGTTATAATATTCGGTGGAAAGGAGGAGAAGGGAGAAACGGCAAACTTCACGACCTCGTGCTTTCATAGTCAGCATTGAATACTACTGCAATACGTAATATGTGGTGCTTCGTACTAAAACCTTTACACTACAGCCTCATGCTTTCATGGTATCGTTTTTCCTTTTCTTCAATTTTTGGGATTATATTTCTGACGACTTTACGACGTCGGAGTAGCCCGAGCAACAGGTAGTATATAAGTTGGTGGGTGTGATTTTTTAAAAATATGCATCTGGCGTTTGCTGGCACTGAGTCTGATTTCGCCATCACAGGCAGAACAGTTCCCTGTGGCATTTACCCTTACGGCAAAATTAGTTGGGCGTTATAATCAATGGCGTCCTGATGAAGTCAACTACACGTCCAAAGCCTATCACTTTTCCAAGCTGTCATTAGCACGAGTGGTTGATGGTTACTCTCTGCTGTTTCCCTGTATTTCCCTGTGTTTCCCTTAATACTGAACATTACCCATCACTCCTACCAACCTTTTCCTCTCAGGAAATGGATTCTCGGCTTCTTTCTCCGCCCCCTTTTCTTATTTCTCTATACTTCTTATTCTTTGTAGGCTTTGTCGAGATCCCTATATCTCTATGCGACGATGATTTATACCCAGTCTGTAGGAGTTCTTTCGACTGCGGACAGATGAAACTTGGTTTTCCGTTCTGGGGAGGTGTCCGAGCCAGTGGTTGCGGCTATCCTGGTTTGAAGCTCAACTGCAACGAAGGTGTTGCTACAATAGAGATTATGGATGTGGTGTATCGCGTGCTGGGTGTCAGTCCCCAGACTAGCACACTCAAAATTGCAAGAGAGGACTACTGGACAGGCGTTTGTTCTCCAAAATTTCTGAATACCACCCTCGATCCCATACTTTTCGAATTGGGTTCTGGTTACCAGAATCTCACATTATACTACGGTTGTCCTACTTTTTCTTCTTTGTTACCGAATATCCCTACACTCTTCACTTGCCCCTCAAGTGGGGATGTGCACATTGAGTTGGGAGCACATGGGCCTAGCTCTTGTAAAGCAAGCGTGGTTATCCCTGTCCCGTCCCGTCACGTGGTAGACGCTTCCATTTTCTCAAATTTGGAGCAAGACATCAAAGAAGGATTTGATGTGCAATGGAAGATAGATACTGCAGCATGTAATAACTGCACGGCATACAAAGGAGTTTGTGGATGTGACCCGGAGTTGAATCGATCAACATGCTATTTCTCACCAGCAAAACCAGGTACGTTCACTGACTCATCACTTATCTTCCCGGCAAAAACCATTGGAGAACTGAAGAGGAAATATAATTTGCATCTAATAACCAGTGACCTGAAATTAGTGTTTACTTTCGGCAAAGGAAAACCAGTTTAAGCCAAGAACAATAAAGCTCTACACCTGAATACACTTAGCTTTTAAGAGGAGAATAAACTAGTGAACCTTGCCTTGGTACTTCTCTTGACTATTGGCGTTCCATGGGGCCCAGGAACGTATAGGTAGAAAATGGAATTAAGCCTGCCTCTAATCTAGTTTGGTTCGTATGTACAGTTCTAATTTTACCGTAAAAACAGTTTTAGAGAACAATAGTTTATGAAATGTTATATAGATTTGAAGTTAATACATGATCTAACTTAGAATAAATTAACATTTAAAATTGCATGCAAAGTCAAAATCTTGCTTGACACTCATTAATTGGTTCCAAGTATTAAACGAACAAGTTTTCTTATTCATTTAATAAAATAATGGAAAAACCTTTTGTTGTACCACTTAAGTAATGTTAGGTGATGTAAGTCCAAGCTTCCCATCTTATCACCCATATATATGTATGAAAAATAAAATAAATAAATAAATAAAAAGATATAACATAAAGGAACTCAAATCTTATCATCAGTTCTGCTAGACGTAATCGTTAATATTATATTATCTTCTCTTAAGTCAATTGTTAATCATCTGCTAGCTTTAATTTCTTTCTCTAATTTACTTGACCATGTTACGTATAATTTGAGAATAATTACTAGAATAAACATGTCTTCTTTTACAGTGGATTTAGGATTATGGTTGATAGGCTGTTACTAATAACAAAACCAGAACGTCCAAAGAGCTGCCGCTATTAATCACGCACAACAAGCCGAAGAGTCAAAAATGTGAAGTGATGCTAGTCAACCAAGCTATAACTTTTCTCCTAAGGCCAACCAATTTCCGAAGCTATCCTTGGGTATGGCCTGAAGGAAACCCGAAAGGTGCTTTTGATTTATTGTTTAAAAACCTCTCCACAGTAGCTAAACTCCAAACTGTCTGATCACAGAGCCCGTAGCTTCCAGTACACTACCTTTCTTTGGCCTATTAACCATCACAGAAAACGTAAAATTATAAAGATTTAGTCGATTTTCTTTTACCAGTCGCGTGAAAGCATTAGTCGCGTATAGTTCGTGTGATTAGATTCGAGTAGAAAATGAAGAGACATAATTCACTTTTGGAAGCATCTCAAAAGGGTGAAAAGATCGAAAACCCCGAGATTGGATAAAACTTAAGCAACCTCTTTGAACAGTATATATGGAAACAGATCATGATGTTTTGCAGTGAAAACTACTACGTTTAGGGTCATTAGAGTCCTAACCGCAGGAGTCAACTCATTCATTGAGCAGGGTTTGCATTCATTGGGCCACATATCCTAGTTTTCAAAGCTACAAAGATAGAATACCTAATTGACATATTAGTACTATAAAATATACTGAAAGGAAAAAGAAGTGAATTTGAACTTGTGGAAACAACCTTGCGGGTAATTAGAAGAAGTCAAAATTTAGGAAACTGCCTCTTCACGATAAAGGGACCCTTGAGCGAATAAAAGTGATGTCGTAAAGCGTCTTTCGCTGGACCTGTTAAAAAGGGTAAGTTTCCAAAAATCTTCGGTCCTTTTAGGGTAGATCGTAAGTGTTTTAGTCTTTTCTCAATTCTGTAGTCAGATTTCAATTCCTGGAGCGTTTTTCAAGCCAGTTGATTCTAAATAGCACCATCCCTCAAGGGAGCTGCAGTTGTTACTCTCAGAAAGTCCCTGACCTTTTCATTTCACGGAACGATCCCAATTCTAAGATATTGAATAAAGCTACCTTGACTGGAAAATGTCCAATTCCAAATACAGGTCTTTGCCAAGGCTTAGCGAATTGGCAAACAGTATCTTAGTTCACGTATTTTATCCGACTCGAGGACACTTGGCACTTTCGAAGGGTCACGGCCTTTCACCGGCTTCGAAGGAACTCTAGGATTTCAAATCCATCTGAACCGCAGATCATTATCAAAACATATAGCTGTGCTTCAATCGTTGTTGACAAGAGCGGCAGAGTTATTGTTGATAGTCATGCGTCGATGTGGAGGGCTTGAAGTGTCGGCAGGTTATTCCTTCCCGTTCCACGCGGCAATTACCGTAGCGCATTCCGCGTATTGGGCACGTCGAGTTGAATAGAATTTCAGATTCTTTCAAAGAGTGATAAACAAAAGGTCATCCACTCATGGAACTCTCCCCCAAGGCTTCCAGTGGTAGAGCATTGATTTTTCTTAGCCTTCGTCGACGGAGCATAAAGTTTCCGTCCAAGGTATAAACGGGGATATTTACCTTAGTCCTCACCGGGGGACAAAAACGCCATTGCGTAAGGGATGAGCTATCGTGTTCTTGAAGGAAGTTTGTGATATTAAATTGCAGTCCCTGTGATTAGGTAGGTGGAATTGGACTGACGGAGACCATTGATTATATGGAAGATGGATAGCACGTTATGTGTCGACATTGTTGCTTTCGCCCGGAAGAGTGTTAAATGTTTCACAAATCAAGGCCACGTTTTCCTGTTGACTGTTTCCGATAATACCTGGTTATTCTGCAAGCAAAATATGATGACTTGAATTTCCTAAGCATTTTGATTCGTGAAAGCCGGTGATCTAGTTCTTGTTGAGATATGAATATGCGTTCTGTCCATATTTGAAGTGGAAGGATTCCTTTGCTGGCTCACAGAATAACTTATCCGTCTGAAGTGAAGCGTCGTACATGGAGGGAAATGCGTTTCACCATTTAGCTTGGAAGTCAATACATTCAAAGTTTGAAGTCTTCGTCTTCATTACTCCGTAATTATTATTTTTTCTATCAAGTGACGTCGCTTATCACTATTTCCCATATTCTCTTTCCAACATCCGGTGTCAAATAGCTCGCCAGTAGTTCATTCCAGCCATTACTTCTAGCCACGGATGGATTCCTGGGTTTCCTCACAGTCTGCTTTTCTTGTTCCTTTCTTCATCATATTATTGGTCTCCGTCGAGGTTCCGGGGTCCTTTTGCGGCTATGATTTTTATCGGAGTTGTAGCAATCAGTTTAACTGCGGGAACATCACTGACGTGGGTTATCCATTCTGGGGTGATGGCCGACCGGATGGCTGTGGCAATCCAAAGTTAAAGCTCAACTGTCCGGGACGTATGCGTATCACTACCATAGAAGTGATGCAGGTGAATTACCGCGTTTTAAGTTTCAACAAGAGCACCCAAATGCTTAGAATTGCTAGGGAGGACTACTTTTCTGGAATATGTTCTCCTGAGTTTGTGGATAGCACCCTGGATTCTGAGCTTTTTGATTATGGCCCCGGCTACACTAACATCACGCTATCCTATGGTTGCCCTTCAGCCATCCCAGCACTACTCCCTTGCACCATTAAAGGGCTCACCTCTACAGGTGTGATCATACAACCTGGAGTTAAAGGCGCACCCTTATGTGCGAAAAGTGTGGTTGTTCCTGTTCTTCAAACTCATATTTTAGATATTACAAATTGGTCAATAATTGAAGACGCCATCAAAGAAGGTTTCGAGGTGAAGTGGAAGGAGGATACCGCAGCTTGTGGTGCGTGCACCGAGTCAAAGGGAGTTTGTGGATATGACCTGTCTACGAATGAAACTACTTGCTACTGCCCAAATCAACCAATGGGGTCTACATGTTCTCCCTCAACAAACGCGCCTCCGAAAAAATCAGGTATGTTCCTAGTTTTCTGGTTCTGGCAGGCAAGCGTCGAGCAGTCATTACTAACCATGTTGAACCTTGATACCTTATTCTGAACATGAGAAAGTAGACCACCCGTCATATGAAACAGCATTCCAATGGAGATATGGAATGAATTTGGGTGTTAGCATTAGTATTTCTCAGTAAGTTCATGAATAGTTAACTTTGGCCAAGAACGGAGATATTTTATTTTTATTTCACTAAGCTTTCACCATAGATCACGTATATTCTCCAAATCAGGCCAGCTAGCTGATTGTAGCCCATAGCATGCTTTCTGGATTGCGCCAATGGGTGGTTAAAACCCTTCTTTAAACCTTGACCAGTTAAATCTTGGGATAATTTCTAACGATGATGTTGCCCATCTTGACCATTTCTTTGTTCCTTTCTGCGAGAGAAGCACATTATTATATTACCATAATTGTCGAAGAGATTTTAGACAATAAAAAAATTTCAACTATACTAGGTTATTTTCCCCTCATTACCTTATCCTATTTCTTATGTAAACCACAGACAACATTAAGATAGAGAATAATCCTCGAGAATCAATTTCTCGTTCTTGGCTGTGAAATAAGATGGGTCAAATATAAGCTGGAGTAGCCTTTCGTTCTTGCAGGGCTTGTGGTTGATTACCTTTCTTCCGGAGTCTTGTCTTTGGTTAAATGTTTTTAGTTTGGTGTTCCGTCTATGCTTCTGTAGCTATACTGCTGTTAAGACCTTAATTTTATACGTTTTTCTCTGAATTACGTGAGTTTTCTTTGAGCTTTAGGTCGTTTAGCCTTCCTAAGTTGACCACCCCAGCTTTTATAGGCTAAGATGCAAACATGGCTCCAGAGATGCTTCCTATGAAAATGGCCGGCTTTTTGTCCCAGGATTGACGCCTTGCATATGTGGCAAAATGAGCATATACAACACCTCCAATAAAATAGAAAAAACTAGGATTATATGCTGCCAGTTACAGCGACATTGGACTTCACGGGAAAGGAAGGTGCTCGTGACTAAAAAAGCCACCACTAGTTTGAATTGCTAGGCCTGAATTTAAAGTCAATTGAGGCAGGACCAGACAATTAAGAGAACCTTTCACGAAGACGTCTTAGTTAGCAAAAGAATTCTTCTTTTTCAGCCGCCTCATAGGTCATGGTGTCTTTCTCAAATAAGAGGATGTTTTGGCCCTAACCTTGTTGGCTTTGATCTCTTTCTAAATTTCTTGTGACGTGGTTGTGATATCTTAGTTAGAAGTATAAGAATGCAGTTTAGGTGAGTTTTTTGTTTTCAAAGCGGTGGCTTTTTCTGACTTTGCAAAGCTTTACACTGATTACAAACCTCCGAGTTTTTCTTCTTTTCCGGTTTTCTCCTACAACTTGCTAGGAGATCAGGATTCCGTGCAGAGAACACGTAGAAAACTAGAGAGCTGTCGTTATATTGGGTTAGTCACACAATTGCAAATTGACTGGCTGCGGTGGCGTTCCAATAGAAGCATCTGTTTGAAGGTGCTCAGTCCGCCCTACTTTGTCAAAGACCACCAGCTCCATTATGATGCTTGGTCAGAAGTTTAAGCTATTTCATCTTCAGCTTCTTCTTTTCCTAATCTGATCACTTTCATCTCACCCTGTGTCTTTCAAGATGCATCCTCATCTCTTCCCGACCATCAGTCTCTCCTTTTTGGTAATCACCATAACCTTAATCCACTTTCCTTTTTCTTCCTACGCAACCGAGCAATACCAGGAATGCAGCGCACCATTTCAATGTGCGGGGATTAAGAACCTCAGTTATCCTTTCTGGGGGCCGGGTAGGCCAAGCTATTGTGGTCATCCGGCTTTTGAGTTGAACTGCAGCGGTGAAGACCCTCTGATGAAAATCAAGGACATGAATTACCGAGTCCTTGAGGTCAATAACGCTTCGCGGACTCTCAAAGTTGCTAGAGAGGATTACTGGAACAAGTTTTGTCCGCTACGATCGTCAATACCACCATAGATTTCACCATCTTTTCTTATGGTTCTGTTAACACGAACCTGACGATCTACTATGGTTGCCCCCTTCCGGGTCAGCCCGGTTCTCTAACTTGCTCTATAAACGGTACCGAGTTTGCGACTTACACAAGTGGCGAGAGCATCTTGAACTCGTTTGCTACCACATTGGGGGGTTGCCTGTACAACGTTAAAATTCCAGTTCTCCAATCTGCGGCGGGAACTGGGCTTAATTTAACTGAAGATGCACTGATCAAAGCTATTGATGGCGGCTTCGTGTTGGGGTGGAATGCCGAGAATAGTTTGTGTAGTGCATGTCAAGCGTACGGTGGCTTGTGTGGGTACGACACAAGCAGGAGCGCTTTCGCTTGTTATTGTGCAAATGGAGTCACATGTGTATCGACACCATCAGGAGGTAAGTGTTTCGCTGTCAGTTTTTCTTCATTCTTGCATATATGTTTGGATGCTGGGCTACTAGCATGTAGATTGGCATCTCCTTCTGCTTTCTTTCTTTTCCCTTAAGCGTGGCTATTTTAATGGAGAAAAAACATGGTTATAGAGACGCTTCCAATGAATATGGCTGGCCTTTTGTCCCAGGATTGACACCTTGCATATGTGGCAAAATGAGCATATTCAGCACCTCCAATAAAATAGAAAAATCTAGGATTATGTGCTGCCAGTTACAGCGACATTGGAGTTCACGGGAATAGGAAGGTGCTCATGACTAAAAAAGCCACCACTAGTTTGAATTGCTAGGCCTGAATTTAAAGTCAATTGAGGCAGGACAGACAATTAAGAGAACCTTTCACGAAGATGTCTCGGTTAGCACAAGAGTACTTCTTTTTCAGCCGCCCCATAGGTCATGGTGTCCTTCTCAAATGAGAGGATGTTTTGACTCTTAACCTTGTTGGTCTTGATCTCTTTCTATTTTTATCATGACGTGATTGTGATGTTTTAGGTAGACGTATAAGACTGCAGTTTAGGTGAGTTTTTTGTTTTCAAAACAGTGGCTTTTTCTGACTTTGCGAGGGTTTAGACTGATTACAAATCTCCCAAGTTTTCCTTATTTTCCGGTCTTCTCCTACAATTTACCTAGGAGATCAGGATTTCGTGAAAGAACGCGTAGAAAAATGGCAAGCTGTCGTTATACTGGCTGCGGTAGCGTTCCAATAGAAGCATCTGTTTGAAGGTGCTCAGTCCGCCCCAGTTTGTCAAAGATCACCAGCTCCATTATGATGCTTGATAAGAACTTAAAGCTATTTCATCTTCAGCTTCTCCTTTTCCGAATCTGATCACTTTCGTCTCACCCTCTGTGTCTTTCAAGATGCATCACCATCTCTTCCCAACCGTCAGTCTCTCTTTTGTGGTAATCACCATAATCTTAATCCACTTTCCATCTTCTTCGTACGCCAATTCCGAGCAATACCAGGAATGCAGCGCACCATTTGAATGTGCGGGGATGAACCTCAGTTATCCTTTCTGGGGGCTGGATAGGCCAAGCTATTGTGGTCATCCGGCTTTTGCGTTGAACTGCAGTGGTGAAGACCCTCTGATGAGAATCAAGGACATGAATTACCGAGTCCTTGAGGTCAATAACGTTTCGCGGACTCTCAAAGTTGCTAGAGAGGATTACTGGAACAAAGTTTGCCCGGCTACGATCGTCAATACCACCATAGATTTCACCATCTTTTCTTATGTTTCTGGTAACACGAACCTGACGATCTACTATGGTTGCCCCCTTCCGGGTCAGCCCGGTTCTCTAATTTGCTCTGTAAACGGTACCGAGTTTGCGACTTACGCAAGTGGCGATAGCATGGTAAACGCGATTGCTAACGCAATAGGGACGTGCCGGTACAACGTTAAAGTTCCAGTTCTCCAGTCAGCGGCGGGACCCGGGCTTAATTTTACTGCAGTTGATGCACTGATCCGCGCTATTGATGGAGGCTTCATGTTGGGGTGGAATGCCTATAATGATCTGTGTATTGCATGTCAAGTATATGGTGGCCTTTGTGGGTACAACACAAGCGCGAGTGCATTCGCTTGTCATTGTACAAATGGAACTTGCCCAATCACACTTGAATCGACACCACCATCAAGAGGTAAGTGCTTCGCTGCCATTTGTCCTTCATTCCTGCATATATGTTTAGATGCTGAGTTACTAGCATATAGACTGGCATCTCCTGCTTTCTTTCTATTTCCCTTAAGCGTGGATTCTTGAATGGAGAAAAATTCTCCTCCACGTCTAAAGTGCAGTCGACATAGATTTCTGAGACTCGGGATTATGATGAAGCATTTGGGAAGAACATCGTAAATATATATTAGAAACCTGCAGATATCGAGTAGTTTTTCGTTGACTATGTTGTTTGTGGGGAGGATCAGCCGGAGGCATAACTTCACTAGTCCTTGAGGCTTGGCATCATAAAATTTCTACAATTTAAGAGAGAATATTTATTCTGGTCAGTTATGGACTAATTCTTGGAAATGGACGGGGGATTAGGATTTCGATCTAGCTTCTTAGGTAGGATCAAAAACCATGGAACCAATCCAGAGCTGATTCCTCTCATCTTGTGCAACAAACAAAGAACCTAAATGTCAAACAGCAAGCAGATGTATCAATCATGCATCACCTCAAGCAAAATATAGGGTAACCTTTACCAAGCTCTTCACGTTAGAGACATGCTGTAAGTGAGCCATTAAGTCCTGTTGGGTTAGCCCGGGAATTAGCTGACTGATTCAAGGAGTCCGATTTTCCGATTTTGCAAACAGACCTGCCCTTCTTGACCGAAACTAGCTTTGTCCATTAGGGTATCCTCAATAAGAATTCGACACAAGGTGCTCACTTTTCTCCCGTTAATATTGGTGTTCACTTCCATCCAAGTTGTTTGCTGCTCCGATGACAATCAAAACTCCTATTTGTGCTTTCACACCTCTTTTTGGGCTTTTTCTTCCATCTCATGTTTGCAAAAACTCATCCTTTCAGACGAATCTGTGGCCAAACAAAAGCCTCCCCGAAAAGGACTCGAAAAGAAAGGGGCGAGTTTCCAGCATCGCGTGTATACTTTCCTATTTACGTAGCAGAATAGAAGGGGGTTGTTGAACTCTGCTGACCTACCGACTTAGACCATTTTAATATCTTAACGCATATTAACAATATCCATGAGTTGAAAGATATTAGCATCTTTGACTTCATATATAAGAATATTAGTTACTTAAATATAACACATCCTAATCCTTTTGTTGGCTTGCGAGGTGAAGTATTTTATATGTTAAGTGTTGCAATTAAAAAAAAAAAACTTTAGGAAGGCTTCCTACCGTCCTTGAATACAACCTAGCCAAGCACTAACCAAATCAAGAACTTATGGTACAAAATTTCTAGAAGGTGAAGTGTGTAGGAAGGAAATCTCTAGGCTGAGAAAACAAAAGAAAGAAACAAAGTCTAGGAGGAATAGTTCAGACGAAGAATGGTAAACGGAGAACACGTTGTCGTGAAGATAAGATAATGCTTTTCTAGAAGGAAGTTGCACTACGGTTGTCAAATCGTCTATAGAAAATAAATGACAAAGAATCGGTCCAAAAGGTAATAGTATACGTGCTTTGATACAATGGCTGAATCGTCATCCCAAGTTCTCTTTTCTCTACTTTACTGCCACATATGTCAGCCGGTTGGTAGCTTCTGTATCATGAAACTGAGCATAACCCAGACTTTGAGTGGCTTTAGCTCGTTGGTGCCTTCTTTCTTTCTTTTTTTTCTTCTCTTCTTTTTGGTTTCTAGACACCTGCTTTATGTCCATACTAATTGGTCTTAAGTCTTCCCAATTGACCAACCAAAGGCTGTAGGAGAGGATTTCCCTGCCATCTAAGCCACGGCGATGGTGTTACCAAGTCCGGCAGAGTTTCAACCAACTCCCAGCTACTACTCACAACTACTTAGATGCACTAAGTCGACTTTTGAGATCCTTTATCGCCCATCAACTTTAACAATGGCCTTTTGGAAAGATTTCTAAAGCCATCCCTTTCAATCACCCACTTCGTCGTTTCTTTAGCTACCGCTTTTTCTTTCTCATTTTCGTAAGGACCAATCGAGAAGACTCGTACAAGATTATTTTTTCAGTTATTTTGTAGGTACGTAAGAAAATAGTTTATTACAGGCATGTAGAAATGGGGAGAGGTGCTAGCTGGTTTCCCATAAGCAGGGCTGGGTTTCCCGGCGGCCTTCATTTTCAAAAGCTGGTTCACACAGAGTCCAAGTCAACCAAAGCCAGCCTTTGGTCGGAGCAGTCAACACAATCCTTACCCACTCTAGCGACCACCCACCCTATTACCTCATGCTTCTTGTCTCCCTTCTCCAACCTCTCCCTTCCACTCCTCCCCTGCTTGGCCATGTCCCCCATCGCCTTTTCCCCGGCGATCCTTATTTGGGTCCTGTTCTTCCTCTCCCTCTCCGGGATGACGATGTCATTCCCACCTGCATGCATCCAGACCTTCGACTGTGGACCTCTGAAGAACCTCCCCTACCCCTTCACCATCCTGCCCAACTGTAGCCCGCCGGAGTTTCGACTCACATGTGACGACGACTCGGCCCAGTTGACTATCTCGTCGGTTACTTACCGGGTTCTCCACGTAAACCAGACCTCCAAAACCATGACTCTCGCCCGCTCTGACCTCTGGGACACCGCGTGCCCTGTGAAATTCACCAATTCCACTATGAATTCCTCAGTCGTTGCGTACGCTTCGGATAATGAAGACCTTACCATCTTCTACGGTTGCCCCTCTGGTTTCGAAGACAAGGCTTATAATCAATTCTATTGTAGCTTCTACGGGATTGAAAATCTCAGCTACGCTTATTATCTGACGGGCCCGGTTCCGACAGACCCGATTCTGAGTCTCATTCACTGTAGCGTCGGTGTCCCTGCCAAAATCCAGAAGACCGCCGCGTCTGAGCTCAAGGCTAATCAGTCGACGCTTCAGGAAGTGTTGATGAAAGGTTTTGATGTGAAGTACATCGATCTTCTCGGAGAAACGTGTCTCAAGTGTCCGGATAGGGGTAAGGAATGTGGGTTTGATCCGAAGTCTGGCCAACCCACTTGCCTCTGTGGAAATCAAACGTGTGACTCAACAGGTATCCGACCTTTCTTCCTTTTGAAAATTACGGTCTTGATTGCGAATGCTCGCAGCTTTGGTTAGGCTAAGTACTTTTCTAGTGGAAGTGATCAAAACACTTCGGCAGCGTAGAGAATTAAGCTAGTGCACAATCCATCCAATCTATCTACCAATTAGAGACGCTTGGAAGGCTGCTTTATCTGAAAAGTATAGTTCGGTTTTTCTCTTGAAGGCTAAAATAGCTTTCAAAGAGGTGATCAAAAGTTCTGGTTGTTACATCATAATTGTGTTATCCGTAAACACTTGAAGAGAAACAAGGATGTTGCTTATGCAAACGTTTCTGCAGCACTTCTATATAGGATCGGTTATAGGTTAATCGTTATATGGAGATGCATTCACCCACATATCAATATAGGAAACTTTCTGAGAGTTTTCATCCATAAGAGGTCAACAGAAATTTTACAGAAAACATCGAATTCTTTCATGGTTCATTTTAAAAGCTTAAAAGACCTGGTGAAGGGACAAACCTATCTAGTTGAGATATGTTCTGGTCAATAAGCATTACTATCTAAGGCTTGGACAAAAATCTGCAGTATCATCATGGTACAACAAGCTCACATCATTTTCTTTAATCTATACAACATATTCCTGAAAACATCATGAGCATCTCTGTAAAGAGTATTTGCCAGCTTGCTTATAATCAGTGGTGTTTACTTCCGAATTTGTCACCATCTCTTTTGGCGCATTTGTAGCTGTTTGTTCCATAGCCTCATTGAGTTCGAAACTAAGGAAAAGATTGAGTTTCAACCGTCAGTAAATGGGATTAGTTGTGGAGCTTTTATTAGGTCTTGACTATGTGTATGATGACATTGATTTTAGATGTTTCTCTAGATTCTATCTTCGCCCATTTTGACTGACATTTCTGCATCTTTTGGCTCTTTGCAGGGAATTCTAAAGAAGTACCACTTGGAGTAGGTAATGTTTCGTGGTGTGAAAACTATGATGTATCTTTTCATTAAGTCCCGTATTTTTATGGAGAAGAAAATTAATCCAACTCCGGTGTCGTCTTCAGGGATCGGCATAGGAGGCGCAGGCATTGTGGGTATGATTCTAGGCTGGTGGATCTTTTCCATCAGGCAGCGGAGGAAAAAACGTGCCCAGGAATCTAAAAGCAAAGAGCTGCTTGCACCTCCTCCAGGCAAAGGCACCTCCATTACTTCTTCTAATTTCTCTCGAAGCACACCATCTTATCCCTCCTCGAAGGTGGATCTTGAAAAGGGAAGCACCTATTTTGGAGCTCATATCTTCAGCTACGAAGAACTGGAAGAAGCCACCAATAACTTTGATCGTTCTAAACAACTTGGAGACGGAGGCTTTGGCTCTGTCTACTATGGTAGGAAACATGGCTTCTTGTCTATCCTGTTACTCAGTCATACAACTCACCGTATATATGAACTGCTTTTTCCTGAAGTATCCCATAATCATCTGCAGGCCTGCTGCGCGATGGGCGTGAAGTTGCAGTGAAGCGCCTCTATGAAAACAACGTAAAACGTGTCGAGCAGTTCATGAATGAAGTTGAGATCCTAAGTGGCTTACGCCACCAAAACCTGGTGACATTGTATGGATGCACCACAAAACGTAGCCAAGAACTTATCCTTGTCTACGAATACATTTGCAATGGAACTGTGGCTGATCATCTCAATGGCACCCGCTCGAGCTCTAGTTTAATGACTTGGCCCATTCGGTTGAGCATAGCTCTAGAATCAGCTGACGCACTGGCCTACCTCCATGCATCGAAATGCATCCACCGTGATGTCAAAACCAACAACATTCTCTTAGATGAGCATTTCAGAGTGAAAGTCGCTGATTTTGGTTTGTCAAGGCTGTTCCCTACAGATGTCACTCATGTTTCAACAGCTCCTCAAGGGACTCCTGGCTATGTCGACCCAGAGTATTACCAGTGCTACCAATTAACAGACAAGAGTGATGTTTATAGCTTTGGAGTGGTCATGATTGAGCTTATATCCTCCCTACCAGCTGTGGACACCAACAGACACCGGCATGATATAAACTTGGCCAATATGGCAATCAACAAGATTCAGAATCATGCACTACATGAGTTGGTCGATCCATCTCTTGGGTTTGAAAGTGATCAATATACAAAGAGGACGGTAACTTCGGTGGCAGAATTGGCTTTTCGTTGCTTGCAGCAGGAGAGGGACATGAGGCCCCGAATGGGAGAAGTAGTAGAAGTTTTGAGAGGTATCGTGAATGAAGAGATAGGTGCACAGAAGGCGGAAGTGGTGGACATTGCAGCGGATGATATCGGGCTCTTGAAGAACATTCCTCCACCGCTTTCACCGGATTCTGTGGCCAATGAAAAATGGGTTAGCAGCTCTACTACACCCAGCTCTTCTAGCGCTTGAGATTTTCCTCATCTTTTCTTGCCTGAACTCTTAAGTAGATGGTAAAAAATGGACGTTAACAAGTGGGTGATATAGAGAATCTATTGATACTTCTTGTGCCATGTACATCGTAAATACAGCTCTCAAAATATGCTTGGATAGCCTACTTCAATCTTTCACTACTTTGTAAGAATATGTAGTCTTTCATGTCTGCCTAATAGTGGAAGGATAAATGTTGAATAAAAAGATGACAAGAGTATAATGACACTGCTAAAGTTACCTTTCTATTAATTTGTTTTCTTCTTCTGTTCCTTTTTTGTGTTTTTCATGACAGCCGGAGGTGCTACGAAGGACAGCATGACCAAGTGATGAAGGGGAAGTACATGGAATCAGATGCCGGCCTGGGTTGCAGGTCCAGCTCGCTTGATGTAGATATACATATTTTTGGCATTATAGCGAGTACACTTTTAGACATTAATACAAATAAAGGCTACTCCTTAGTTCCAAATATTGTATTACAAGGCACCAAGACATGCTCTGCCCCTGTGACTTAACAATGGGAATGTAGAAGCAAGGTGCAATAGTGTGTAATTTAGGAAATCAATCTCATCTTGTAAGGGTGATTAGTTGAGATGGACCTTCCTCCATTATGTTGTTGACTTCGTGCACTCTCGACGCCAACCCCTTAAAAGCCCGGAAATCGTCCCTACAAATATTAAATTCTCATATTAAAAGACGGTTGAGAGTCGGAGTGGAAGGTGAGGTCGCCATGTCAACTCCTGCCCTTAAAAGAAATGGGTAGCAGTTGGTACACACTTTTATGACATTCAAGCTCTTGACGACGACAATCTAAGGCCACCTAAGGCCACCTACGTACTGGCAAAACCATTAATCAAAAATGGCAACGGTGCCATTTGCAATGCAGTTTCCTAACTCCCTTAGTCTGCCATTAATGGACCGGACCATAATGCTTTCGTGTTAGACGGAAAGGGTCAATTCAGTTTCCAAACGTTAAATTTCTAGCCAGCAGGGATGGTCTAGTGGTAGGACTGACACGTGTCGGAAGGCCGTAAACGGTAGGCCAACGTAATTGACCCGCACCGGCACTAGGCCGTTTCATATTCCATCAAAGCCAAAATAAAAAAGGAGCCTCAGTTTTGTTCCTTTTTCTAGTATTTTAACCCCACACAGCATTTTCTCTCTCTCTCTCTCTCTCTCTCTCTCTCTCTCTCTCGCTCAAAAATGCAATCCGCAGCTCAGTACTCCGAGTCCAAGGAGTAAAGCACAGGGAATAGAATCCAAAACCAAATCCAACCCAGTCATAATGCCCTCAGATCTCACTTTCTCCCCCTAACAAGCAACGCCGAATTCCGCGCTCTCAACCAAACCAAGGATTCACACACACAGACAACAGACCACAGGCAACAGGGAATTTTGTATGTATAAAAAGGAAATGGCTACCTTGCAGAAATTCAAGGTCCTGGCGACCCAGTGTGCCGTGGTGGCCGCCAGTCCGACGCGGAGCCCGTCGGCGAGCCCTGTCATCCACCTCCGCCGCCGGAAGACACTCCGGATGCTCCTCAACCGCACCGACCGTCGAGGCCGATTCTCCCGCCGGGACGACTCGCAGGATCTCCGCGACATGGAGTCCGATCCCAATCGCTCGCAGCAGGAGAAGACGAAAAAGAAAGAGAAGAACGGGGAAGCCAGGGTCCGGCACAAACTGAAGGACCTCTTCGTGTCGTCGCCGCCAGCTGAAGATAGGGTCGCAGATAAGAGAATCCAAGAAGAAGAAAAACACGAGGCCAGGTTATTACCGAATACAGGCAGCACCAGTGATGTCGGCTTAGCGGCTCGACGTGGCGGACCAGGAAGATCCACCTCTTTCAGGCCCCTATCGGCAACATTCCGGTATAGATTGCTGAGAAGAGCTTGGCGACCAATGCTCGTAACCATCCCAGAGTAGAAACAAAAAACCCGTACGGATAATTCGGAATCTTCCCAAATTTGATTAATTTTAGTTTCTTTTTCTTTGTATTTGTCGTTTTAAAACTTCTGTGGTATTCTTGGAGAGAGAATGTAAAGCTTGGGTTTGTAACGTGCGTGTCTGGAAGAAGAAGAAGACATAACGGTCTGTGCCGGAAAAGTGAGCCAGAGAACGTGGGGGTGTTCCGGCGCATTTTAGCAGTGGGAATTAAAAATACGAAAATGTACATGATGGTGCCATGCGTTGAGAGGACAAGGCTAGACAGCGATATGAGCAGGTTGATAATTTACAATAAAATCCGTGTCTCTATTCATCTTCCGCGTTGTCCCCCTCTTAATTGATATTTCTACAGCAAATACGCTGTCCTTGGTTTTGTCCCTTAGAGAGAGAACGTTCAACGTTTCCTTTAACGCCATATGGATACCTTGGTATCTAAGCCTCCGATCATATGTAGGACCAAAATTGAAATTTTGGGCTCTATTAATATTGCAGTGGGTGTACTACTTTTTAATCATCAGTAGAAGCACAATGCTGCATCGTAATCATGCCTTTTTTAGATCTTGAGAAGCTCCTTGCGTAAGTACCTAATTCAGATTTGGGCAGGCGTGGCAAGTATGACAATAAGGTACATGGGCGAACGATTATGATACAAGGGCATGTGTATTTAGTGCTTCAAAGTTATGAATAGGCTAAATTTTCCGGCGTCATAAAGAGAGGAATATATCTTACATTTGCATGGTTGGAGCCTTGGAAGGATGCTTCAACCAAACAAGGTA
The DNA here is from genome assembly GCA_028551475.1 of Casuarina equisetifolia. Classification (NCBI taxonomy): domain Eukaryota; kingdom Viridiplantae; phylum Streptophyta; class Magnoliopsida; order Fagales; family Casuarinaceae; genus Casuarina; species Casuarina equisetifolia. The sequence continues at coordinate 6,715,293 of CM052361.1, forward strand.
AGAGGAATCCTTCTTTCCTTCTCCCCCAATAAAATGTAAAAGCAAAAGGACGCGAGGAATGGTTATGCTTTTGAGCTGTAATGCATCAATATATTTGACCACACCAAGAATCTAGTTTCACAAGTGAAAAAGAAGTGCTTTGTTCTTCTTCCTCCTCCTCTTTTTCTCTGTTATGAGGTAAAAGGTAATACCAATAATGAGATAAAGGTTTTGCATCGTCTTTTAGGATTTATGATAGTTATTGTTATTATGATATATGGCCTTTCTTAGGTTGTTGTCTCTCAGACGCGATTGAAGCAAAAGTTTTACCAGTGTACGGAGTTCGGCATTTGGCTTCAATCGGTACAGGAACACCTTGACTATTTGTGCTCTTTTTTCTTCTATCCTCCCATATTTTCCCATGGTTTGTCTTAATTGACAACATTCTTCAAACTTTAACCGCAATGTCAAGGTCAGAGTCATGTAATGGCGGCATTCCTCAAGTAGACTCACAAAGCCTTCGTGCCTAGACACTTACAGGGTCTTTTTCCATCATATGCCCGAAGAATTCCTCCGCTCGCAGCCGCACCAAAATGGCTCAAATGTCTGAACATGTGGGCTGAATCAGGTAATACACTGCCGCCGGATTTGATTCCGCTCACGACTTAACAGGCACACGCTCCCCGCATGAACAGCATCGTCTGCGCATCAGCAAGATGCGTGACCAAGCGTCAGCGTCGGTCACAGTGTCCAACATGACATCTTGGCTGCGGGTGTTTCCTTGACCGAATCCACCCGCTTTTGATCAGTTTTGCATAATCATTGTTCGGCCCATCCACCTTCCCCCACTCCATTCAGCCTAGCCCACCACCTCTAGTTCTTCCCCAAGAAGAGAGATTCTCCTTTTAAAAAAAATAAAAAAAAAATCATGTTAAAATGTTCTTATAATTGTTTCTTTAAAAAAAAAAAAGAATACGTTTGAAATTAAAATTTGGATATTATATAGAAGAAAAACCCCAAAAAGTAATTGATAGGGTTCTATTCAGTCAATAAAATGACTATTAAGTTAATATTACTTTATATTAAAAAGTAATTATCTTCAATCAATTCATAAGTTAAAAGGGTTTCTTTGAACCTAAACAAAAAGATATCTCGTATAAAGTATTATTGCCTACTACCCCTTATGTAATAAAAAGTTTAATGTCAATTAAGATTAAAATTCTTATGGAATGGCCAAAAAGTTTGACAATAAAATTTGAGGTTTTATATCTTGTATAAGTTAATTAAGTGTGTACATTTGTAATAAAAACATATTATTTTAAAAAAAGTAGTATTCTAATAATAACTGAAAAATAGAATTCAAGTTGATCACGTTATCTCACTTATGAAATAAACTTGGAAGACAAACTTGGGACATAAAAAGAGGGGAAAAAGAAAGGTAAATTGGCCCGGTTCAGCTTGATCTCTGATTTCGCCTCACATGGTTCGTGCCTTTATTCTGACCAAAGCATTATTTTTGGCAATGAACAGGCTCCTTGTTCCTTGCTCAATGTTGCCACTATGACAAACAAAGGGAAGCTTTTCCGCGCCTCAGGAAACTCTGGGGAGCCCAAATTTATGAACCTTGTCTCCGGAACCTGATGATACTGATTCCAATACGTGATCTTCTGAGCATTTGAGCTTTTCCAACTTTAATTTTCTTAATTCTTCAATGATTTCTTCGCAGGCCAGCTCGGTCTGCACTGGCATCTCTCGAGTTTCCAAAAATATATCCAGTTCATCGATGATCAAGTGTCCGTCCATGGCTAAAATCCTGGAACACGAGAAAATCCATGCAAGTTTAAGATAATTCAGACGAGAAACATCGATAATACTTTTTTCTTAAAATGTCTTATATTGTGGTTAAGAACTGAGATATATAGATTTATAACTTGATCCTGTGATCTATATTAAATGTATAATACATGATCCGATCTGCACGGTCAATATAAATTATGAGATTTGAACCGACCCACTAAAAAATATGCCACAGCACAAGAAATTGGCTGGTTGAGTCTCACGCCAAAAGTGATTTCAAAAGACGATCCCTTGATTAGTTTATTTGAAAAAAAAATCCATTTTAGTTGAAAGTGTTCTTTGAATAATTTTATTACAAATCTACTTTTGAAAAAGGTGGGCTCTTGATTCAAATTTGTAGCATAGTTGGACTGACCATTCCCCAATTCCCCATTCCCACCTCACATTGACTCAGTTTCCTTGTTCCTTTCGACTCAGTTGTAGCCTTAGACACAGAAACAAGGAAAAAGAGGAATGGCCTGTCGATCATTTTGTGGACCTTCCTTGAATCCGGCATACTTTGAGACTAGAAAGCCGTGAAGTGGGTTAGGTTTTTAAAGTGAATTAGGTTCCATGTTCCCCATTTATTTGTATTATATATCAGAAATTTAGTGGTCCGAACAATGCTTACCCATTGAGTTTGCAAGCAATATTTGACTCTACGAACTGGTCAGTGCTTCTTAGACCCAGAGTTTCACACAGTCTGTATTGTTTCTGCAGATAATACTTCTGATGTTGGTTTTCCGCCAAGAAGAAATCTGTGTCAGAGGGTATGATTTTGGTGACAATCCTCTTGTTGAGCTTCATCTGCTTCCTGATTTTTGATTCCAGTGCTTGCTTCCTCTCTTTCTCGTTGCTGTAAAAGATTGCTGATCTTTGGTGTGTACTTAGTCCAAAGTTCTGACTTATATCCTCTCGGATTAGACCAACTAAAGAAAGCGATAGGAAAATGGACAAGCATGAATTTCTAAGGAAAAGAAATTACCAGGTAGTCTTTATTGGTGGGATCATGGCTTTCCCAGAAAATGTCACAGAGAAACTTGTATGCGACTCTCCTTTTATCATATATGATTTTGACGCCTTCGGTGTGGCCTGTTCCTCCTTCACAGACCTGAGAGTGGATATTGAAGGGAGCTCAACATCTGTAACGAAAACAACACGAACAATCATGGACATGTTTTCTTTCACCTCTCTGTATGAAGGCTTTCTCAGGGTTCCTCCATAATAGCCTGTAGCAGTTTTCACAACTCCTTCTACACGCCCAAACGCAGCTTCAAGTTTCCAGAAACTACCTGCGGTTCCGTGTATTAATCAATCACAAGTTTTCAAGAAACTCAAATATCAACGCGAGAGAGACACACAGAGTATAAGAGAAGTACCTCCTGCAAACACTGCTTCGGTGAGAAACTCCTGCGGAATGGTATCTTTGGATGTGGTCTCGGAGATGGGGAAGTCGGAAACTTTTGGAAGCAATTTGTACATGGTTTTTGCAGCTCAAAGCTGGGTCACCACTTTGCAAACGATGGAGGGAAAAGATTGACTTTTGGCTATCTGGTTTCTCGTGTAATGATCTTATCTAGCTTTCCATGGCCACTTCAATATATGTATATAATAAAGCCAGTGGTTTTTCAAAAACCTGAAACCAGATAATGATGCAAAAGTGAAGCTGTTTTTGTCTTTCCTGTTCTGCGTCTCTGTTTGAATAGAAGACCAAGGTATGAACATCTTCCGGCTTTTTCAATAGCCATCTTGAACAGCAAATAACGAGTATGAATAGGCTGGACACGGATAGAAAAATCAATTCTATGACATAAAAAGCATGCCGACAGCAATGGGTACAATATAAAGGGAAGAAAAATAATCCTTCTGGTCGAACATTTTATTAAATAGCTCCTTAGGCTTTAAAATAAGTTCGATTTATTTTTTCATATAGAGTCATCATCAAATCATTTATTCTGTATACGAATCAATAAGAATCTTAATATACATTATAACATGGATACACAAATATGAGTTCGTCAAACCTAATAAATTAATTTTACGTGTATAAAAATATTATCTCAACGTGATTAATAACAGAAATAAAAAATGGAGGAGAAGGGAGGTTTCTGGGATTAAAAACTTGTTTGATTACGCATTGAATTTTGTATATTAAAATTTTCATACACTATCTTTATGTGGACATTTTTATGAATACTGGACATTAGTAGATAATGAAGCAAGGATTAGACTTAACCGGTGCAACCCGCAAGTCAGCAAGTTCAGTCCACAAATGAAAGATTAAAAGCCAATGTGCAGCCCAAGAGAAAGCTTAGCCCAGTTCAATGCCCAGCCTAGTGCAGCCCGCACTCTTATACCTAAGGAAAGGAAGCACAAGACCCATTTTGTGCAAAAAGGAATGAGGTAGCACTACTTGTTTGTGAAGAGAAGAGAAGAGAAGAGAAGAGAAGAGAAGAGAAGAGATTTTGCCGCATGACGTTGCTTCGCCTAGAATGAAGAAATCACGTGAATGATTGAGGGCATCACATTTTATGGGCTAATGTGTCAGCCAAGCCCGAGGGTTGGTATAAATAGGGGAGGAGGGAAATTAGGAAGAAGCCTTTCCTTGTTAATCATATTGGAGGGTTTTCTTAGTGCTAGTGTCCCATATGATGCTAAATTGGTGATGGTCTCCCATAAAAGTTGTTATATATAGTGGTAGTCTTCCATAGAAGCTGTATTTTATTTTAATGAAAAAAAAATCAATCATTTTGGTCAAGTGGATTTGATCTTTACTAGTTTAAGAAAAGCTTGTATGATCTTATTGAACTAATAGTCAAGAAGCTATAGCCCCTCTACAACATCTCACAATATGGATTATGCACAAAAAAGAATATTGAAGTCTTTCTTCTTTGACTAACATTTGGGGGTTAATTAGGTTTTTCAAAATTTTGTTCTTATTTAGTCATTTTGTGATCAAACACTAAGTAATGATACAAGAAGATATATTCTTTTTGGGACCCCTCATAGGTGGGTAACCATCCTCCACAAGGGAAGGGTGCATTGTCTCAACCACTTACTACTAATGGCATGTGAGGGTGGGGCAAGCAACTTAATCCTCAATATTCTTACCCCTACATAGGGTTTAAGGGGGTTATGGTCTAATATTCTTCCCCCCTTAACAAGCTAGACGATGAGATAACTCCTCCAACCCAAGTTTCACGCAAAAGATCTAGGTCAAGAAATGAAGGAGGACTTGGGTCAAGTCACCATCCATAGCTTTCCATTGATGGAGGAAAATGGTGTGACCCATTCCTTTATTAACAAACAAAACAAACTACTAACCTACAGAAGGCACCAGTGCTTACTAGTAGAAAGCATGGGTTATGAGTTATGGGAGACCATGAATGATGAACAATCATTCCATATCCTTTTCTTTTAATCTTTTTATTTTTATTTAATGTTTTTTTATCATGAAAACCCTAGATTTCTCTTCCACCTTCCTTTTCTTTTTCTCTTTCCCCTTAAAGGAAACAATGACCTATATTGTCACATATTTTGGAGAAAAGATGTATAGTCATGAGATTTACTAGATTTCCTTCTATGATAGTATTGAAGAGAATTGTCGTTAAGCCACTTTGTTAAGCTCTTATATCCTTCAGCTATACTTTCTCGCACCTTATCAATTAATATGTTTATACATCAACAAATATGCATAAGAATATATTTTGTATATTGGTACGTTACATAAAAAGTATATAAGATGGTATGGAGAAATTAAAAAAATTACATGTACGACTTATAAGAGAAACGAAAAAAAAAAGTATTTGAAAATTTTGGCATAAGCATGGTCAAGTAATTAAAGAAGATAACTAGTGTTGTGATATTACAATAAACTTTAGAGCTTATTTTTACCCAACTTCTAGAAAGAATACATACGATATTATTTGTAGAGTTTTATACGTTTATCTGACTATGCTTACACTTAACAAAAGATTTTCTATGACTATTTTCTATGCCATGAAATTGATGCTTCTATTTAGTTTAATAAAGCTAAACGCTAATTCAATCCATTAGGGAAGTATTTTTAGTAAGTAAAAAAGTATTTTTGATACTTTTGAAACTTTCAAATTGAAATACGTAATCCATGATTATCTATGTAGGTTCTTTTATTATGATCTTTGAATTTTTAGGCAACTTACAGGACAAATTGAAAAGTATAATATGATATGATGATAATTTTTTATTATTTTAAATATGATGCTTTCTAACAATGGATAAAGGAGTTTTATAAAGGCAGTGCTAACAACTTTTGTAAAAGGTAGCAATATATTAAATGAGTCGAAACTCAATGCCAAAACTATACATAATGTTCATACTAAAAACCTTTCATCGTGGTTTAAAGGAGCATAATTTATATGATTAACTCTTCTAGACAATAGTTAAAGCATCATAATCTGTCGTATGAAACTTGTCTTATTACTCTCATGGAGTCGATCCCAAAAGAGAAAGTCCAAAAGGAAGAAACACTTATCCAGTGGAAGCAAAAGTGCAAAAGCTTCTTTACAAAAGAACGATAGTCTAAGCCTGCTTTCTACACTTTTGTTGACCGATTACCAAAGCGTAATGGATTACATACCCCTAGACATGATTTTAGCTTGATAGGGCCAACATTTTCTTCATCGTGGGGCCCCTTCTATTGGACTTACCCGGATGTTGAAATCAATATGTAAACGTAGAGAGTGACGTTGATTGTTATCGACATTTCTATTCTTTTTTCTTTTTTTGAAAGGACTTTCTTGTAGCACTTCTGTTGAATTCTTGGCTTCCCCAAGGTGAAGAATATGTAAAATTGTTGCAAAATTATTGTGTATACACTATATGTTGAAGAGTAAACAAAAGATTAGTTCTTGTAATTTAAACGTTCTCTCAAAATTAATCCATATGTTTGGGTTCTATGGAATAAAATCTTATGTTTTTTTTTTCTTTGTAACATTTTTGTTAATATTCATAACACAAGCTAATATCATGTGGTTATTTAGACACACCCATAACAAGTATATGCAACATAAATTCAAATTTTTTCTAAAAGAATTAAAATTTATTTTGTTATTGAAAAAAAGTTAGTCAATCATTTTTCTACTCGTCCTCATCTATAAGGACAATTACGCTTGTCTATCTTGATAATAATTGTTAGTTTTTGTATAATTTACTTCATTCTTGAATTATTTAGTATACAAAATCATGAGAATTGATAGTTGATCACTTTTTTTTTTATCCGGAATAAAATTATAGTTTAGGTTATGTTACATATAATTAGTGCTAATGTGTCAAACATCAATTCTTTCATGGACTTTAATTAAAAGTATTGATAAAAGGACTTCAACTAGAAATAAAATAATAAGCATCTATTTTATAAAGTTCTAACAATAAAAAATGATTTCATAAAATTCAAACAATCTTGATAATTTTTATTTATTTTCTATTGGGATCGGATGTGGAGAGATTTTAAGAGATTTATTTAAGAATGTAAGTGCTCAAACCCTTACTACTTAAATAGTAATTTCCTCAAGTATCACTTGAGCTACATGAGCTCATATACAATGCAGGTAATTAATATGTTAAACATTACCCTTGTTGATGTTTGATAACCAAACATCCTTTTCACCTACTGTACTATAAAAACTTTTGGATCAAATTGGGAACAGAATCCATCTTGTCTTGTTCAATATTTTTACACAGTTACCATTTCATCTGTGAAAGAGTCAGTACCTCCAGTGTCTTACATTTGGTAGGGCCTACATTATCAGATGGAATCATCCGTCTGATCCCATCTTGCAGTCCTCCAGTCATTTAGGCGCGTCGGCCACCCCGGCCACCCTGTCACGTGGGTTGGCAATGAATAAAACCGAACATACCACTATCAATGAACAACATGCTTTTGCCCCCACACTTTCACGCTATCACATCCGTCCATTACCTAACTCCTCCGGTTGATCTTTCTTTTTAATAGCCATCAAAACGGTCGTGTTCTGTCTTTGGTAAATTTATGTAAGTTTAAAAGCATAGTTATTATGTTTAATTTTATTATTATTATTTTTAAAAGTATTAAAAGGAAGTAATCAACGGTAGGCGTCTTTTCACGGTCGCCGGTTTCCCTCCGGGTCCCACTTTCTCTTCCTCCCCATCACTGAGATCGTTTTAGTCATTTGCGCACTGATTATATGTCGCTGGTTTTCCTTGTCGGAGTGAAGGTGTTGGAGATTTTGTTATTGTGGATTTCTTAAGATCCACGAAAGTACTTGTATTTGGTATTTTTTCCTTTTGGATACGCAGTTTCAGTCGGAGTAGATATACAGCAATCATATTAAGTCGCCGTCCGTCTCTCTCACACATAAAATCTGAACTCTTTAACGTCTGAGTTAGGGGATTCATCGGCAAAGTTTGACACGGTCCTTTGAGTTGAACTCACGCGCCGCCCTTACTGATACGCGCCTCCGTTCCAGTTGGCAGCTCCCAGCTTTTGTCCTTTTTCGCGTCCGTTTCCTGTCTTTTCTGCTTCATCTCTGTATCTATTTCTCTGGCTCTGGCTCTTTTGCAGCTTGTGATCTGAGGGGTTTTGGGGCTGTATGAGTCTGTGGCCGTCGATGATATCAGAATGGGGGGAGTCACGTCGTCGATCGCGGCCAAGTTCGCCTTCTTTCCGCCCAGTCCACCGTCGTACACTCTGATGGCGGACGACACGCGCGGCGGCCAACTCTATATCCCCGAGGCTCCAAGGAGGGACAACGTCAACGTGGACGTGCTCAAGCTCCGCAACCGCAGAGGTAACGACGTCGTGGCCGTCCACGTTAAGCATCCCAAGGCCTCCGCTACCATGCTTTATTCCCACGGAAATGCTGCTGATTTGGGTCAGATGTTCGAGCTCTTCGTCGAGCTCAGCATTCGGCTTCGCATCAATATCATGGGGTACTTTTTGCTTCCACTATTTTAAGTTTCCGCTCAGGAGATTTAGCTTTCTGTATGCGAGTTTCTTGGTTTTTTGGGTTATATATTTGCGCTGATTTCTATTTTACAGATGCTGGGTTGATTGAGAGTCTAAATTTGATGGCTGTTGCTTGTTTTGTTGACTTCTTCATCGAAGGGAAAATAGGCTTTTGTCTCTTAACTTTTGTTTTTGAAGTGCTGTGGTTGTGGACAAGATTAGTTGGGAGATTGAAAATGGTACTTGCGTATATGTCGAAAATGATTGGTCTTTGTCTCTATTTTTTGTATAGGATCTTACGGACTTTGATGAGGAGACATGATCTAATGGTTTTTCTTTGATAGTACAAGAAGTTTAAGAGGTTCTTGAAATTTTTAGATAAATGAGTGCGACAGACAGATGTAAAGCTCTGAAGGGAACCGAGTTTTAGAAGCAAGTGGGTGATTTTTGTGGCAGCTTGGGTTCTAGGACAGGGTCTGGAAATCTCGCTTGGCAGGGTTGGTGTTATAATACGAGTTGAGGCCGTCTAGGCATACTGATAGTTTGGTGAGATCATCAAATGCTCTTCCTCATACCACATCTTGTCCCTTCTGTTTAGTTTTTGGTTCGCCAAAAATAAGGTAGACAATAATACCAGTTAAACATTTAGTCTAGAGATGCCCAACCTGAACAGACGCTTTTGTAACTGCTTTAAGGATCGTTACAAAACAGTTGGTTCAAGAAGGACAACTGGATGAACTAACGGATTGAAAAATATTGACAATGGGACCTGAAGAAGGTCATTTTCTATATCTACCTTATTTTCCAGACTGTAGAGAGTTCTTTTTTAATTTTTAATTTTTAATTTTAATATTATTTTTAATTTTTGGTTTTAAGAAAAGCTCCACAGACAAGAACTCAACTATAACGAAATACATCATCCTTATTTTTTTAAGAACTCCTGGAGTGAATCTTGTGTACCATTTTCTCATCACGTTCTGATGTCCTGAAATTCTATTGTATATGGGTCTTTCTGGAAGTCGAAGTTATCTGCTACTGGTAAGAATTGTAAAAGGCAGTATCTATCTTGGATCGCTGAAGCATGTCTCATTATTGTTCTTTGTTGTTTATTTGCAGTTCATATTCTGGACTCTCCTGCATTTCATAAGTTCCGGTCTGTCTTAAATCTTTGGGCATTTTCCATCTCCATGTACCGTGTTGCTTTTGTTATCATGTAGTCCAATCTAGTTGCTTTTGTAGATTTCTACTTTAGACTGTTAGCAAACATGTCAATTCAAAGTATTTCTTTATTAAGTCGCTTCATTTCGGTTGAGTGAGAGGCTTATTGAAGACATTTTATGACAGCTTGAAAAAGATGATTACTAGACATGAATTTAACATCATTTCATGTGCTTGTGCTCATATTGAACTGCTTGATAGTTGGCCAAAAGCTTTCATACCAAGCTAATGTAGGACAGCTGGTATATGAGGGAATTATAATTGTTCGGGCTTGGATTTTGGTGAAGAAAAAGTTGTGGGGTTTCTAATGCTGTAAACAAATGGTAGAACGTGGAGATATTAAAAAGAAAATCAAGAAGAGACATGGGTACTGGGTGGCCATTCTTGGGCTGGGATCAGTATCTTGAGAATAGAAATCTGGGCTTCTGACGAAATTTTTGTGGGGATGGTAGTTTCTAGGAATTTAAGATTGCTGAATATAAGACAGATGTAGGAATCACAAGTGGTTTTCCTAAGCATCAAGCCTAGGCTTCTAGCACCATACCTTGGAGAATGATCATATCACAAAATCCTTTTAGAGCACAATTGGTGCATATTTTCTATGAATTTGTTCTCTATCTAAGTGAAAGCATTATTTTAAGAGGTAGAGTAAACTAAGCCGACCCAAATTAGACTCACACTGTAAACAACGTTATGAAACCCACAACATGAAACGTAATGATGCAAGGAAACTGTTCTGTCTGGTTCGATGAGCATATAGTCAGATATAACATTTGAAATAGATATGTCTGGAATTTCTTCAAATGCCAAGGACAAAACTTCTATTTGGGTTATAAGAGTTATGAAAGTGTGAAGATAAAGATAAAAGATCTCTTTTATTAGTTAAAGACGCTGAAGGAAAAATCGACGCAAACTGTTTTTTGACACAACTGTTTCTTTCTTGAACTCTGATATATAAATCATCATTTGGGTTACTTTATTGACTCTTGCTTTTATGGCTTCTTCAGGTATGATTACTCTGGATATGGACAATCAACTGGAAAGGTTGGATGCCTGGCTTCTTTAATCCTGTTGATGGAAATAGGAGACAGATTTGTGAACCGCTTTTATCAACTCTAGCAATTCTATATGTTCATCTAGGAATTAATTCTTTAGAATACTTAAATATCCTGATTTTCTATAAAATAAGACTCAAAGAAGTTGGTTTTAATGACTTCTATCTTTTATTTGTTACTGGACTTCATCTACTATTGATATGTTTGTGCCTCTCTTTTCAATAAACTGAAATAGAACTCTAATGTTGAGTAGCCAGAAGGTCATGGGTCATGTGACAAGCATTGCTTGCTTGATAACCCTTGTTGATTATAGATTAATAGACATGCAGCAATATATAATATGTAACAAGTCTGTTGATATGTAATATGTAAGAGGTGTATGTATCGTGTATAAAGAATATGATTGACGTTGGTTTAAGTACTGCATGTGCATTGGATCTATTAAAGCCCACCCCACTCTTTTGCCTCTGCAACCAAGCCCTAGTGGCGTGTAAGAACAATATTTGTTGAAACTGCTAAGTGCACATTTTAAGATATGCTAACTAATTATACCTTAAATTGGCTTCTTTGGGTCAATTGCTAATGACTGGCGATATATACTTCATAGATTGAATTGTCTCTCTTTCTTTTTCTATTGGATTTCCTTCTTTTCACCTTCTCTTTCATTGTTATTAGGGAACACATTGCTAGGTAACACTTACCCTCCCAAAATTTTCCTCCCATGGGTTGCAACCCAGGACCACCCCCTAGTTAGTCAACGAGAGGTACCAAATACACTACTAGGGCTCCAATTAGAAGCTTTTCCTATGTACATGCTAAAATTTCTACTTTGTCCCGTTTCCTTTTCTTTCTGGTCCATGTCTAAATCTACTGATATGCCAATCATTGGCCTTTGAAACGCTCTGCATATGCATCTAATATGCGATTTTTGGGTGTTTTAAGCATAAATGGGGGTATGAAAAATAGGAAATTTCGATTGTTTGAGAAAGGATGTAGTTTGTAGTCGTGATGCATTTTGTATTAAAATTGTAGTTCATACACACAAAGGATTATGTTTCTCTTAAAAAGGCTTGCTTCATGTCTTGTTGGAGATTGATGGAGAAGAATCTGATGGATCGGTATCTTATAGTTTTAAATAGAAAGCACTTTAGCATGTTAATATGGTTTCTTAGAATTAAGGCACGCAATAACATGCCAATGTTTTGATCGCCTTAGTCTGTTGAATCATATGATCGTACTATCATTTTTGTGCTTATTGTGTTCAGTACTTCAACTTTTGATGAACAATGGTGAATTAAAATTTTCAGAACTAACTGGGGTCGGCACCTAGGCAATATCTTGCGCTTTTTGTTGCTGATGAGAAAGGCAAGCTATAGTTTGATATGTCTAAGCATATTTGTTATTCCATGAGGTCTCAAGTTGGAAGCCAGAAACTGAATTATAGCATATATGGTTATTGAAATTTGCTGGTTGTCAGAATACTGTTCTTAAATGTCTTCCAATCATTTTTCAGATTAGTTAAATAACTATTACTTTTTTGTATTGAAACAGGCATCCGAATGTAATACGTATGCTGACATTGATGCAGCCTATAAATGCCTCAAGGAGCAGTATGGTGTCAAAGATGAACAATTAATATTATATGGTCAGTCTGTTGGTAGTGGCCCCACTCTTGATCTTGCTTCAAGAATAGCAAACTTGAGAGGTGTGGTTTTACACAGCCCGATTTTGTCTGGGCTGAGAGTGTTATACCCAGTCAAGCGGACGTACTGGTTCGATATTTATAAGGTAGTTTCATACTCTTCATTCTACTGCACATTCCAGTTTCTTTTGTTAGGTGATCTCTGATTTTTTATTTTTATTTTTCCATTTTCCCTTCCAGAATATTGACAAAATTGGTATGGTGACTTGTCCTGTTCTTGTTATACATGTAAGTAATATTTACTCAGACACCATTTTCTCTCATCTGGCTGTTTGTCATAACTACCTTCATCACCTTTTCTCTCTTTCACTGAGTTTGTGTGCATAAGTTTATGGACCATGCAGGTGTTCATACCTTAACAGTGATAAGTGATTTTTTTTCCAAGCAAGTGATTCCTTATTTAGGGAAGGAATTTAGAGATGGAATGGCAGAAATTTCATTTGCTTAGTTTTTCAAGAGATGGAGTATAAAGGAACTTTAGGAGATATTTGGCACAGGATGGAAGACTTGCTCCTGAATTGCAATGAACCTTACGATAACAGCCTTCTTTTGCCACAACAATTGTGATTCATATTCAAGTGGATCTATCAGTTGTTATGACAGATGTGTTAAGTATATTTGGTGGGGATTGTTGTTTGATTTATACAGAGTATGAAGGATTTTGATTTTATTTAGCCTTAAATCTTTTATCACTTTGATGTTGGTTTGGGTCGGGTTGGGGCAGGTCAGGGTAGCTGTTTTAATGTGATTTTACTTCCCCAAAGATTACGTTGCATTCATGTTCTTGGCCATTCCATTAAAACAATTTGAAATGTTTCTTTTTATCTCACAATTTTTGTATTGGAGCTGATTGACACGCACCCAGCTTATTGGTGAGCATGCACTCTTTGGGACAAGAGGTCTCAAGTTGACATGCTAAGGGTGTGTGAGTTATTTTTTTAAAAAAAAAAAATAGTAGACCTGAGAATGAACATCTTGTGTTCCATATTCAGGGGACGGCTGATGAAGTTGTGGATTGCTCCCATGGAAGGCAGCTTTGGGAGCTTTCGAAGGAAAAGTTCGAGCCCTTGTGGGTAAGTGGAGGTGGACATTGCAACCTTGAGCTTTACCCAGAATTCATTAAACATCTAAAGAAATTTGTACACGCTATAGGCAAATCAAAAGCAACTACAAATGGTTCTGAAAAGAGTACTGTAGAATCTGATAATCAGAGTAAACCATCCGAAGTTGGACCCTCAGATAAATTTGAAATGGGTTCGGAGCTTCCAGAAGTTTCTAGGAACAGTTTAGATAGCCGACTTGAGAAGTCTAGAAAGTCAAACAAGCCTGAAAAGTCTCGCATGAGCACTGACCGTGTTGACAGATTTAGGAGAAGAAAGGGCCTAGTTTGGTGATTAATTTACACGCACAGCAACCAAATAAGTTATCTTCTTGAGAAGGTAATCTATTTTGACTCCTGATTATGTATTGATATGTCAAGTCTAGATGGAATATATCTTTATTTTAGTGTGATCCTTCCCCTACTTTTTTGATTTTTTGGGTTTTAATCTGTATGTATGCTCAAAAGATTGAGAGGAATATTCATTTTTATTTCTTTTTCATCTTTTGTAAAATCAACAGACTCCTTTGAACACGAAATCATGAAGTTTTAGCTGTTTTCTTTTAGCCTCATGAGTTACACTTCTACATGCGTGTGGCATTATATTGGGTCGTGGGAACTGGAAACCAACCGATGTCATATATGAACTGAGCTAGTTGTGAGTTTCTAATTGGATTTTGTCGTGGGATTCAGTTTGCAAATGGGCAGCAGTTTCATCTTAGTATTAGAAGGGATGGGAAACGAAACCCAAATTACAAAACCTACAGCTAGTTCTCAGTTTCCAACTGGATTTAATCGGTATGTATTTGTTTTACCTTTCCGAGGGAAACAAAACGAGGGTATTGAGGAGGCGGATACTGCCCCAAATTACAAAACAGGAGAGACGGAAGAAAAAAAGGGGAGAGGAATGTTGCCCAACGGGTTAGGCAATGGACGAAGCTTATTGGCGTTCCGGGGCACATTATGCACTAAACAGTTCCGGCGTTGAAGCATAAGGGCACGTGCGTCGAGACCACTCTGGGTGGTCTTCCGAATACTGGGGCGCTACACAAGCAAGGCATCCCTTTCAAATCGGGCTTGGCAAATTTTAACCGATTCTCCAGCTTTCCAATACCTCTTTGGTTTCGTACTTTGGCTCTGGTACTTTGTTTATCATTGAAATCGACAGACAGATTCGAGGTGTTGAACACCTGATTTTCCCTAGAGAGAGACTTGAACGCGGTGCAATTGTAGCCGGACGAATTTGAAAGGTCGTGGGTTGCCAAAGGACCCCGCACCCAATAATTGTACTGGAAAAGCATCTTAACAGCGGTTTGACTGGGGTACAGACTTGACTTTGGCTTCCTTCACGAGCAAAACAAGAAGAAGGCGAGGCCTTCGTCTTTCCTCTGTTTTTCAGTCAGTTGACGCGCTTTCCTTGCTTTGCTTTTACACTCAAACTTACAGGTTTTTGCCTTGTTGCTTCGACCGCCTTTCCCCTCATTATCACCAGTATCCGGTGGCATTCCCTACTTCCCTCGGTTTCACACCAGTTCTGTAGCATGCATTCGGGCAGACTATCTTCCCCTTTCTTCTTCATATTCACCTCGTTCATCTTGATTTCAGTACCACCTTCATTTTGTAGCAGCAACGAGTACAATGTAAACGGAAAGAAACCCTCCCAGTTCCTCAACATCCAAGGCCTTCATCGACTATTGGAGTCCACAGTGCTACTACCACCACCACCACCACCATATGAGTATTGTAGATCAGGTTTGAACTTCAGCCCTCTTTTTTCTCTTGTTTTGTCTTTCTGGTCGCTGAATGATGGTGATGTGGGGATCTGTTGTTCATTGATAATACGCTTGGCCTTTTTACTAAATTGTAGGCGTATTTGCATCGCATTACGATTAATTGCCACCCAAGAACTGACCAAACTTCTAAATTAGGGCTCAAAAATCACCTAACTTCAAGGGCAGGAACAAACCATTATTTAAAAAAAAAAAAAAAAAAAAAGGTTCTGGAAGCATGGAGGAGTTATGGGATAGTCCTAATTAAACTAATATTTATTTTATTTCTTTTTAATATTAAATCTTTCCCTTTTAAACCGATTTATTGAAGAACATGTTGGATCTACACGAAAGAGAACTAAGATGTCCAATTAAATTATTAGTAGTGTGATTACTTATTTTTCTATATTTACATAGCTCCTAAAAATTGATATAGGTTTGCTTTCTTCCTCCCAAGAATGTGAAAGATTATGATTTCGTCGCCAAGTGATTTTTACCCTTCCCCTGTATCGGAATTATATCATCGAAACTGCTGACCTGACAGGATAGGTTATGTCATGTTGAAGGTTATTTCTAATTAATAATACTTGTTCTTTAACTCCCATTAGGAAATAACAAGAAAAGTTGGTACATACAAGCCATAATATTCCCTTAATATATATATATTTTTAAATAAGTGTATTGTTATCCCAGCAATGTGGTATGAGCTTATGAAGTACTTTTTGTACGTAGTAAATGTTCTTTTTCATGAGTTAATTTTTGTGAAGGAATTAAATTTTGGCATTAGAATTCTAATTAATTCTCATATTTTTGTTGCAGGATTATGTGACCGTAACGAAAGCGTCAATGGTTTGGGTCTTTCTTTATTTCCCCCCTAAAATTGTGGACAACTTTTAACAACAAATACAATTCCTTATTATATGTGATGTGAAGATCAATTATTAATATATTATCATAGTTATATATAGAATATTAATGGCTCCATTCTTTCCTTTCTTTTTAATTTAATTTATTTTTATTTTCTTGATTTCTACCACCAAATTCAATCTTTTCTGAGCGCTTGAATATATAAAGCATTTATAGTGTTCTTATGTATGCACAACAATAATAAAAATTAGTACAATGACATTTTTTTTTTCTGGATTCTTTCTTTTTGTTACAGGTACCCCAAAAGCAAGTCCATCACAACCAAACACGGGTACAGATTTTTCACTTCATAATTTTGAAGATTCTTTTCTTGAGTTTTCTTTCCTGTTTTCTATACGCTTGATTATATGAAAAACTTAATAGTTTTCTTATTTATGCATAATAACAACACTATTTTCACAATGACTTTTTTCTTTGCCTTTTATGACTTTATTCTTTTTGTCTCCGCTGACTCCCAAACCCCAACTTCACCACCATTTTTTGGTTTCATAATTTCGAATTTTCCTTTCTTGAGCTTTCTTTTCCATCTTTTGTATGCTTGATTATGTGAAAAATTTATAGTTTTTTTAATCTATGCATAACAAATAACAGATTTTTCATAGTTAATTTTTTCTTTGCTTTTTTTGATTTATTCTTCTTTGTTTCAGTTGTTGCGGCACCGCAACCAAATCCTTCACGACCAATATATGGTACGGATTTCTAACCTCATAATTTTGAATATTTCTTTCTTGAGTTTTTTTTCCCGGTTTTCTGTATGCTTAATTATATGAAATTTTTATAGTTTTTCTTATATATGCATAACAACAACACTATTTTCACAATGGTCTTTTTCTTTGTTTTTCTAGATTTATTCTTTTTGTCTTAGTTGACTCCCCAACCCCAAGTTCACCACCATTTCTGACTTCATAATTTTAATCTTCTTTTCGTGAGTTTTCTTTTCTATCTTTTGTATGCATGATAATGCTTGATAGCTTTTCTTTTACATAATGAATTTTTTCTTTACTTTTCCGGATTTTTTCTTTTTGTTTCAGTTTTCGGAGAACCACAACCAAGTCCACCACAACCAAAAACAGGTAACTGATTCCTAATTTCCTAATTTTGATTATTTCTTTCTTGAGTTTCTTTTCATGTTTTTTGTATACTTGATTATATGAAAAAATTAATAGTTTTCTTATGCATGCATAACAATAACAGTAACTCACAGTGACTTTTTTCTTTTTCTTTTCTGAATTTATCTTTTTGTCTTAGACTCCCCAACGCCAAGTTTAACACCACCATCTATCTCGCCGCCACCAAAATCAGGTACAGATTTTTGACTTCCTAATTGTGAATTTTCCTTTCTTGAGTTTTCTTTTTGTTTTTTGTATGCTTGATTATGTGCAAAATTTATAATTTTCTTATCCATACATAACAAATAACACAATTTTCATACGAAAGAACAAATTAACCTTGATCAATGGCTTCAAAAAAGAATCACGATCAGCTACTGTTTCTCTTTATAGGTCTTAAAATACCTCCCTTAAGTTGCTTGTGTTCTTGCTTTCGTTATTTGCCTTTCGTTATTCTCTTTCACGCCGATTGTGAGCCATGTCCACTTGATCGTCTTTAGCGAGTGGTTCTCTATTCCCAAACTGATGGAAGAAGTTGTTCTCTCTCCGATTATTTACTAGGTTTTCTAGAATATCACATGCAGATGCGATGAACACCTGTCTTGGAGGATTTACAATTTTTTTTTTCTTTTTCAAGTTTTTAAAAATTTGGCTTCTATACCTTCCCTTCTCGTCCACATTGATTTTTTTGTTATGACATTGTCATTATCCAACTAAAAGAAATAATTTGTTCAAATAAAGAAGTCTAACTTTGCCTTGTTATTGCAGATTCACGTTCGAAGCGCAAGCTTCTAATGGAAATTGGTAAGACGATCGAAATCATACAAAAGCTATTTAAGTTTCTTTGTTTATTGCCCTAACATAAAACCGAAAAGTCACTTTCTTCTTGCATGTCTCTAGTGAGTGTGCCATTTTTGCAGTATATTATCTATTTCTTTCTTTTTTACATGCTCTAACGAGTACATAACTTAAAACTATTCTTCGCATGCAGCCATTGCTTCAGCTGTCCTCGGGATTGTACTAATCTCTTCTGTGATTATCTACACCATTAAGAGAGGGCACTTGTCAACAAACAAAATGGTTTGCTGGGAAAGAGGTACAAGGAATTATCCATTTGATGATGAGGAAATGATGAAAAATTTCGGATCAATGGTTCCAAAGCGATATACTTACTCAGAAGTGAAAAAAATAACTAATTCATTTAAAAATAAACTAGGAAAAGGAGGATATGGTACTGTGTACAAAGGAAAATTACCTGATGCTCATTTAGTGGCAGTGAAAGTCTTGAACGAGTCTAAAGGTAATGGAGAAGAGTTCATTAATGAGGTAGCCAGCATTAGTAGAACATCACATATTAATATAGTGAATCTTGTGGGGTTTTGCTATGAGAGGAGTAAGAGAGCTCTAATTTATGAGTTTATGCCGAATGGATCTCTTGATCAATTTATATATAATAGAAGATCTTCACTCACAACTTATCACTTGGATAAGAAGACCATGTTTCGAATTTCAGTTGGCATTGCTCGAGGACTAGAGTACTTACATAGTGGTTGTAGGATAAGGATTCTACATTTTGACATAAAACCTCACAATATACTATTGGATGAAGATTTGTGTCCAAAAATATCTGATTTTGGTCTTGCTAAACTATGCAAAAAAAAAGAAAGTATTGTGTCAATGATGGATATGAGAGGAACAATAGGATACATTGCACCAGAGGTATTTAGTCGGAATTTCGGTGCAATCTCTCATAAGTCTGATGTTTATAGTTATGGAATGTTAATTCTTGAAATGATTGGTGGAAGAAAAAATTTTGATTGTGGAGTGTCTAAATCTAGTGAAAGAGATTTTTCACATTGGATTTATATAAAGCTTGAAGAAGGCAAAATTTTTGATACATGTGAAGAAGTAATAGAAGAAGAAGAAGAAGAAGAAGAAGAAGAAGATATGGTAAAGAAGATGATATTGGTTGGTCTTTGGTGTATTCAAACTAATCCTTCCCATAGACCATCAATTAGGAAGGTGATAGAGATGTTGGAAGGGACCCTTCAATCGATACAGTTTCCTCCAAAGCCTTTCTTGGACTCACCTCCTCGGTCACCTCTTGAGTCTTCTGGAACTTCATACTCATAAAGTGCAACACTTAAAAATGGAAGCAATTGCATGATAGGATTTGAAAATTATGAATAACCTAGTTGTTCTTGCTTATCTATGCGAGGGTGACATAGGAGAAATTTGTAACATTTCGGGCACAAAATGGTTTGGGATCCATTTCTACTTGCAGGCAAGAAAAAAAAAAAAATGAAGCCGGAAGTTCTGCCAAAAGAGGTGATGTTGCTTGTTACCTCATGTTGCAAGAAAAAGGTTTTGCATGATACCATTTTGCCTTATGACTCGTAGTGACACTTTGGGCAGCATTAAATTTTATGGATTTTGATGTGGCCAGTTATAATGAATGCCATTATGATAAACACATGGATTGTGACTTAATAACCAAACCAATGAGACTCTGCCTCTTTCGTTTGTTTATTTGCGAACAGGAAAGTATGTGAAGAGCAACAAGATTTCCTTGAAGTTACCGAATAATTTGGATTCATTACGAGAACCAGTGGTGGTCTTGGTCTAGGGCTGTGACTCCTGTTTTACATGAACAACGCGCTTTCGTTCGGACTCCTGTTCCTACCATACACACAAAAGGCCTACCGCAGGCTTCAAGTTATTTTTCGCTTTAACTGCTTTTCCAACGTCCTGTCATGATCTTCATCCGCGTAACTATCCAGTGGCATTTTCCCTTGCTTTCTTTGCCTTTCTCAATTTTGTAGTATACGTTCAGGCATACCATCGTTCGCTCACTTCCTCATGTACGCGTTTTTCCTCTTGTTTTCCGTACCAACTTCTTCCAACTCTGGCAACGAGGAAGATTCGCAGCTCTGGCCAGTTGATTTCGGCACCAACTTCTTCCAACTCTTTTTTCTACTTCCCTTTTTCGTATGTGCATTTCTTTAGCGATTAATTACCCTTTATGACTTAGTTGATGGACAAGGAGACCATATTCTTCTTCTCTCAAAAGGGAGGAAGTGCATAGAGATGATTTGGTGGTAAACAAATAGCAGATGAAGAAAGCTGTCCTACTGAAATCTATTTTTCACGATAGATTTAAACGAAGCTTGAAGGGGGTAAAATTTTTTATACTTATGGAGAAATAAAAGAAAAGGAGGAAGAAGATATTGTGGAAAAGATGATAATAGTTAGTGTTTCGTGTATTAAAACCAGTCCTTCAGATCGGCCATCAATTGCAAGGGTGATAGAGATGCAGAATGGACCCTTCAATCCTTGCAGTTGCGTCCAAAGGCTTTTAGTGGATTCACCAGGCTGATCACCTTCAAATTCTTTTGACTTCATGTAATAGAAATCCATTATTTCTGAAAAAGATGAAATTGTATTGACGAGAGCTTATTTCGCGAAGAAATCCATTCATAATAGCATTTTAAATGCAACAAGGCTGAAGGAGTATATGGCCCTTTCAACAAAGCTCAAAGGATCCAAGTCGGTGTACTTGTTTTATATAGTAGCATTTCAAACGCACGCGAAATTCTACATCTCTATGACATTCAATCACCTCTATCCGTTGAATTTTCACCCTGTATAACATAGAATGATTTAATGTGTTTAAGAAACAACTTAAACACAAGTTCATTGATTAATCCGACGGAAGCGCCCATTCAAGTAAGAGTACCTGCATAACTTCTAGGATGTATTTTCGACCTTACTACTTAAAAATCGTCATCTAAAGTCAACAGCTATATGTATTCAGGACTAACTATACAGAAGTGATGCATGCCGAGTCCTTTTAACATCCTAGCAGTAGCGGAGGCCTTAATGGTTACATCATAAATTGCAATATTTGTTCAAAAGACTGGGGACATATCAAATTCAACACCATACAACAACGGTAATTGAAGACCACCGCAGACCTTTAGCAGCAGAATGATCTGAAGGCCTAATCGGAACTGGTCCTTGCAACTCCTGAACGTCCAGCTCTTTATCATCTTCCTCAAGTACACAACAAAACGGTAAACTAACAACTTCTCTGTTTCAGTGAAACAGCAAAATGACTGAAGAGCAACTTCAATTGTAGATAAGTTTGAAGTGTGTATTCAAGCAAATATTGGTGGACGAAAAAAATATAAAGCAATAACTAGAAATAGCAGATTAAGAAAATGACAAATGGAAGTAACAGCACATGTAATGGCTGAAACCTAATCACACTCTCCACTCTACTTTTTCTCAACAGTGACATGCATAAAAAAGTGTATAATTGAGAAATAACTTATCTAGTTTAGGTATAACAATAGTAACAATACTAATAATGAGAAATTCTAACTACAATTATAAAATGTATACATAATTCAAAAAAATTGCTAATGTATAATTGTAATGAGAATTTCTCATTATTAGTATTGTTACTATGTTATACTTAAACTACAATACATGTAAACAAATTGTTTGTTTACTTAACTCCCATTACATAAAATAATAGATCATTAGGATCAAGGACATGTGATAGGTGACTTGGTGATGGTTCCCACGCAATAATTCATGTCAAGCTTGATTAAGGGCAAAAGGGAAAGGGAGTAATATCAAGGTTCAGGTTTCGACAAGGATTTCAATTCTCATAAAAATAGATCATTTAGCAAGGACAACACCCTATCTAGGATGGGAAGCTAAATACACCAGAGTTGCCCCTTGTTTAGTGTTGCAGAACCAAACTTTTGGAATTTACATGTTACATAAGTTCTTATGTCATAAGGGTATCAAGTAATTGACTAAGAGACGTCTCTAAAGAAATAATTGAATTTAGGCTAATGTCTTACAAAGTCATTTGGTGGTTGGCAGACGAAGTGTTTATGTCCAATAAATTCAAAGAGGAGGTTTATTCATCTAATATATTTACTTGCAAGGACGTGCTAACTAAATATATCTTGAATTGGCTTCTTTGTGCCAATGCTTAACAATTGAAGATATATACTCACAACTTGATTTCTTCCTTTCTCTCTCTCATTTTATTAAATTTTATTCTTTTCATTTTTTTTAATTCTTTTTAGGGAACTATGTGATAGGTAACACTTAACCTTCCAAATTTTCCCTCCCATGGGTTGCAACCCAGGCCCTCCCCCTAGTTAGTCAAGAGAAGTATCAATACATTACCAGGGCTCCAACTAGAAGCTTTTCCTTAGTACATATTAAAATTTCTACTTTCTCTTGTTTTCTCTTCTTTTTGGTCAATGCCTAGATCAACTGATACCCCAACCATGAGCTTATGAAACTTTGGATATGCATATAATATTTGAGTATTGGATGTATGAAAATATAAACTTCCAATTGTTTGAGAAAAGATGTGGCTTCTGAACGTGATGCGTTTTGTATTTATATTCTGGTTCATACACACAGAGGGTTACGTTTATCTGAAAAATGATTGCTTCATGTTGCAAATTGACGCTGAAGAATCTGATGGACCAATATTTCATAGTTTCAAGTAGAAAGCACTTTAGAATGTGATTATCGTTATCTTAGAATCAAGGTACACAATCGCATACCATTCTCATAATCACTTTAGCCTGCTGAATCATATGATTGCACCATCATTTTTGTGCTTATTGTATTCAATAATTACAACTTTTAATGAGCAACAGAGTATTAAAATTTTCAAAACTAACTAGGGTCGGCACCTAGGCAATCTCTTGCATTTTTTATTCCTGGTGAGAAAGGTATGCTATAGCTTGATTTGTCTAAGCATGTTTGTTGTTCCATGAGGTCTCAATTTGGAAGCTCGAAACCGAATTATAGCATGTATTGTTATTGACATTTACAGGTTGTCAGAATTCTGTTCTCGAATGTCTTTCAATCATTTTTCAGAGTACTTAAATAACTATTACTTTTTTTGTATTGAAACAACCATCTGAATGTAACACATATGCCGGCATTGTGCAGGCTATAAATTTTCTCAACGAGCAATATGTTTTCAAGGATGAACAATTAATATAATATTGTCACTCTGTTGGCAGTGGCCCACTCTTGATCTTGCTTCGAGAATGCCAAACTTGAGAGGTGTGATTTTTCATAGCTCGATTTTGCCTGTGCTGAGAGTGTTATACCTAGTCTAGCGGACGTACAGGTTTGATACTGTTAAGTTAATTTCATAATCTTGATTCTACTGCACATCCTAGGTGGTCTCTGATCTTGTTTATCTTATTTTCCTTTAACCTTCCAAAATATTGACAAAATTGGCATGGTGACTTGTTCTTTTATTGTTATACATACAAGTAATATATTGTCTCTTCACCATTTTCTCTCTCTTTTTCTCTGTTTGTGTGCTGAAGTTTCTAGACCATGCATGTGTTCCTACCTTAACTGTGATAGCTAATTTTTTTCTTGGCAAAATGATTCCTTCTTCAGACAAGGAATTTACAGATAGAATTGCAAAAATTTCATCTGTTAATGTTTCGGGAGATGGAGTATAAAGGAACTTTAGGAGACATTTGACAAAGAATGGAAGACTTTCCTCTTAAATTGCAGGTGAACCTTACGAGAACGGTCTTCCTTTTCCAAAACAATTGTGATTGAAATTCAAGTTGATCTGCCAAATTTTTTCACAGATGTATTAAATACATTGGGCAGGCATCGATGTTTAAGTTATACAAAATATGAAGGATTATTATTTTATTTAGGCTTAAATCTTTCATCACTTTGATGTTCGGTTGGGTTGGGTCAGGTCAATACTTCTTGGTCTGCACCTTTGCCATGGCACTTAATTGATCATTCAAAATTTATAGATCTTCCGCATTTTCTCATAGTGTTGAACACCTGATTTGCCCTCTCGCAGAACTAGACAGACTTGAAGGCGGTGCAATTAGAGCCGGTCAGAGAAATGGATCGATGGACGAAATTGAAAGATCGTGGGCCTTGTACTGCAGAATCAGGGGTGAGATAGTCCCCGCACGAGATAATTCCAGTTGTTTGGGACTGGAAAAGCAAGTAAACAGCGCCTTGATTGGAGCAAAGACTTTGACTTTGGCTTCATGACCAAAACAACGCATGGCCTTCGTGGGAGACCAGTGAATCCTTTTTCAGTCAGTCGACGCGCTTTCCTTGCTTGCTTCTACATCAAAAAGTGGTAGGAGAAACTTACAGGCTTCAGTTCTTTGTTGTTTCGACTGCCTTTTCCCTGATCATCATCATTAATTCTCTCAAAATGAGCATTACGAGATGCTTAGCATCGGTACCCAGTGGCATTCCCGACTTCTCTCGGTCTTACTCCAGTTCTGAAGCCAGCGGACTATCTTCCTGTTACTTGTTCATATTCACGTCGTTCATCTTGATTTCCATACCTCCTACATTTTGTGCCGGCAGCGGACACTACGTAAACCAAAACAAACCCTCCCAGTTCCTCAACGTCCAAGCCCTCCATACACTATCGCGGCTCAGTGCACCACCTCCACAGAATGAGACGCGATCATCATACGCTTGGATATGTCCGGCATCAGCTTCTTCAGGTTTGAAATTTCTGCTCTCTTTTCTCTTGTTATGTTTCTGTGGTTGCTGAATAATGGTGAAGTCGGGATCTGTTGTTCGGTCATAATACGCTTGGCTTTGGTCGGATTCTCTTCAAGAGAAGAGAAAACATGAGGAATGGTTGGTTTCACGGCAGTAAGAACTTACCATATGTTCGTCGTCTTCTCAAGCTCCCATTTAGGAGGCAACTAGAAAAATTGGTACATACAAAGTCGTAATATTCTCTTAATATAAAGACTTCTAATCAATTCTCGTATCCTTGTTGCAGCTTGCGCTTCAAAATTGGCGGTGCCGTCGGAAGCCCCAGGTTTGGGTCTGTTTTTATTTTTCTTTTAGAATTGTGGACAACTTTTTACAACAAAGATAGTCCACTAGTATATGTGCCGTGAGCACGAATTATTAATGCACCATTACATTTGTATAAAAAATTTCAATGGCTTAATTCTTTCCTCTCTTTTTTATTTCTTGGTATTTTCTTTCTATTTCAAGTGACTCCCAAACCCCCAATTTATCACCACCGTTTATTATTCTTTTACGAGTGCGTTATTGTGTGAAGCATTTATAGTTTTCTCATGTGTGCATAACAATAATAAAAATTAGTATAATGATATTTCTTTCTTTGCTTTTCTGAATTTATTCTTTCTATTTCAGTTGACTCCCCAACCCCAAGTTCACAGCCATCATTTATCCCGCCACCACCAAATGTAGGTACAGACTTCAAACTTCACAATTCTGAATATTCCTTTCTTGAGTTTTCTTTTCTGTTTTTTTATGCTTGATTATGTGAAAATTTATAGTTTTCTTATATATGCATAACAAATAAAACAATTTACATAATGGATTTATTATTTTTGTCTTAGCGGACTCCCCGATCACTAATTCATTACCACCTTTTACTCCGAGATCATTGAATAGAGGTGCGGATTTCTTACTTTATAATTTTCCATAGAACTTCCAAATATTTTTCTTCTTTTTTGGTGCTTGACTTGCCAGTGTGTTACGGCCTAGTTTCTTATGCACGTAACTAGACTCATAATAGCAAATGGCTCTCAAAAATCGGGAAATTTGAACAAATGTAACGCTGTCGTTGGTAAATAAGAGAGGACAAACAAAGATGCGGGTTTCATTTGAGGGAAAGAAGACTTCCGATATTTCATTAGAAGGGAACAAACCCCTTTGACAAACTTGAATTTTACAAAGGCTGTCTCTACATTTCGCTCTTCCCCCTGTTGATCCTGAGGCTACCCACTGTTCAACACAAGCTTAACCTCATGTTTTCTCTCACCTGTACAAAAGCCATCCCTATTAATGGAAACCTGTACCCGTCTTGGATGATCTACATTTCTATTTTTCGTTATTTGGCTTCTATACCCCCTTCTCTTCCACATTGATTTTTTGGTAATCGCGCAAGTGGGAAAAAAAAATGATTCCTTCAAATAAAGAAGTCTAAGTTGATGTTCTTACTGCAGAAGGACTTGCAGAACGACCTTGGAAGATAAAGGCAATTGGTAAGACGATCAAAATCATATAAAAGCTATTTAAGTTTCTTTTTTTTTTTCCCGCTAACATAAAAATGAAAAGCCACTATCTTCGTTTATGTCTTCAGTAAGTTTGCTATTTTTGTAGTATATTATCTATTGCTTTCATTTTTAAATGCTCTAACGTATACTTAAACTATCCTTTGCATGCAGCCATTCCTTCAGCCGTCCTCGGGCTTCTAGTACTCTGTTTTGTGATTATCTACACCGTTAAGAAAGGGCACTTGTCAAGAAACAAAATGGTTTGCTGGGAAAGACGTACAAGGAATTCTCCATTCAATGACGAGGAAATCATGAAAAATTTCGGGTCAATGGTTCCAAAGCAATATACTTATTCAGAAGTGAAGAGATTGACCAATTCATTCAAAAATAAAATAGGAAAAGGAGGATATGGTATTGTGTACAAAGGGACGTTACCTAATGAGCGTTTAGTGGCAGTGAAAGTCTTAACTGATTCTAAAGGTAACGGTGAAGAGTTTATCAATGAAGTGACCAGCATTAGTAGGACATCACATGTTAATATAGTTAATCTTGTGGGTTTTTGTTATGAGAGGAGTAGTAGAGCCCTAATCTATGAGTTTATGCCTAATGGATCTCTTGATCAATTTATATACAATAGAAGATTTTTAGACACAACCTGTCACTTAGATAGGAAGACCATGTTTCAAATTGCAATCGGCATTGCTCGAGGACTAGAGTATTTACATAGTGGTTGTAGGACAAGGATTCTACATCTTGACATAAAACCTCACAATATACTATTGGATGAAGATTTGTGCCCAAAAATATCAGATTTTGACCTTGCTAAACTATGTAAAAGAAAAGAGAGTATTGTGTCAATGATAGATATGAGAGGAACTATAGGCTATATTGCACCAGAGATATTTAGTCGGAATTTTGGTGCAGTTTCTCATAAGTCTGATGTCTATAGTTATGGAATGTTAATTCTAGAAATGATTGGGGGAAGAAAAAATTTTGATAGTAGGATTTCTCATTCTAGTGCAAGAGATTTTTCATATTGGATTTATACGAAACTTAAAGAGGGCAAAATTCTTGATACATTTGAAGAAGGGATAAAAGAAGAAGAAGAAGATGAAGATATAGGAAAGAAGATGATATTAGTTGGTCTTTGGTGTATTCAAACTAATCCTTTTGATCGACCATCAATTGGGAAGGTGATAGAGATGTTGGAAGGGACACTTCAGTCCATACAATTTGCTCCAAGGCCTTTCTTGTTTTCAGCTCCTCAATCACCTCAAGATTCTTTTGCAACTTGATCATAAAAGTGCAACACTCAAAATGGAAGGAATTGCATGATAGGATTTGAAAATTGTGAATAACTTAATTGTGCTTGCTTATCTATTATAAGGAGATGTCCGAGAAATTTGTTAGAAATAGATAGACTCTTATTGAGGTAGGGCTAAAGCTTTGTAAAAACCAAGATGTTTCCATGTCAATTGGATTTAACGTTTCTGGAACAAAATGGTTGGGGATCTATTTCTGGTTGCAGGCCAAAAATAAAAAATAAAAAAAATGAAGGCAGCAGTTCAGACATATACTGCTATCCGCCTCATGCTTCAAGAAGAAGGTCTTGCATGATATCATTTTGCCTTATGACTCGCGATAATACTTTGGCCAGCATTAAAATTATTGATTTTGACGTGACAAGTCATAATGAATGCCATTGTGGTAAACACGTGGCGTGTGACTCAATAACCAAACCAATGAGACTCTGCCTCTTTTTCTTTTTTTGTTTATATGGGAATAGGAAAGTATGTGAAAGGCAACAAGATTTCCTCAAGTTACCGAGTGGTGGTCTTTGTCTGCGCCAGTGACTCCAGATTTTCTGGAACAACGTACTTTCTTTCATAAACCTTTTCCTACCGGGCACTCAAAAGGTCTGTGCAGGCTTCAAGTTACTTTTTGCTTTAATTGCGTTTCCACCGTCCTCTCATGATCTTCATCCACTTTCTCAAAACTTGCCTACGTAATGCACCATAGCCATCCAGTGGCATTTTCCCTTGCTTTCTTCGTCTTTCTCCAATTTTGTTCTGGCAACGAGAAAGATGCAAACTGCAACAAATCGTTCCAGTACGTCAACCTACCAAACCTACATCAGCCATGGCGGCTCAGTGCGTCACCACTGCTATTTGTGGTGCCGCACGACTGTTGCCTGGGTGACAGGGTTTGAATTCTCTGCTCTGTTTTCTACTTCCCTTTATGTTACGTTTTCCCGGTTGCAGAGTATGGCGAAGTCATGATTTGCATGCTGCGTTTGGCTTTGTTATGGGATCGTTCGCGTATGTGCATTTCTTTAGCGCTTAATTGCCATTTGTGACTTAGTTGATCGACAAGAAGACCATGTTCTTCTTCTCTCGAAAAGGCGAAAGTGCATAGAGCTGATTTGGTGCTCAAAAATTACCAGATGAAGAGAGCTATCCCACTGAAATATATTTTCTACAATGGATTTAAATGAAGCTTGAACGGGGTAAAAGAAGAGGAGGAAGAAGATATTGTGAAATAGATGATAAAAGTCAGTCTTTCGTGTATTAAAACCAGTCCTTCAGATCGGCCACCAATTGGAAGGGTGATAGAGATGCAGAAGGGACCTTTAATCGTTGCCGTTACGTCCAAAGCCTTCCTTGGATTCACCAAGCTGATCACCTTCAAATTCATCTGACTTCATGGTAATGGAAATCCATTATTTCTTGAAAAGATGCAATTGTCTTGATGAAAGCTTTCTAGAAAGGACAAGAAGAGTAATCACCAATTTTCCTTTTTCAATAACAACAGATGTCCTTGCAACACAGCAAAAATTTCGTGGAAAAAACTGATTTGATTGCTAATAAAGTGGTAAGGTTTCATAATAGCGAGGACTCTTCCTCGGAAGAAAGAGTAAGGCCTTTCACCAAAGCTGAGAAAATCTCTGTCCATTTACTTGTTTTATATAAAAAGCATTTTAAACGCATATGAAATTCTAGATCTCTAAAACATTCAATCACCTCTATCCATTGAATTTGCACCCTTTATAGAATAGATTGATTTTATGTGTTCAAGAAACAACTTAATACACAAGTTCATTGATTAATCCGACGGAAGTGCTCATTCAAGTAAGAATACATGCACAATTTCTAGAACGTATTTTCGACCTTTCTATTTAAAAATACTCATCTAAAGTCAACAGCTATATGTATTCAGGATTAACCATACAGAGTTGATACATACTGAATCCTTTTCACATCCTAGTAGTAGCAGAGGCCTGAATGGTTACATCCATAAATTGCAATATTTGTTCAAAAGACGGTAACATATCAAATTCAACACCATACAAACAATAAAAATTGATGACCATCGCAAAGTGAGCATCATGTAGACAGTTGGCAGCAACATGATCTGAAGACCCATGAGGAACTGGTCCTTGCATCTCCTGAAGATTCACCTCTTTATCATCTTCCTCAAGTATACAGCAAAACGGTAAACTAACAGCTTCTCTGTTTCAGTGAAACAGTAAAATTACTACAGAGCAACTTCAAGATTCACTCCCACAGAGCAACTTCAAGATTTTAGAGATAAATAAGTTCAAAAGTGTGTACAGAAGCATGTATTCGTGGATGAATAAACATAAAGGCGATAACTGGAAATAGCAGATTAAGAAAACGACAAATGCAAGGAACCGCACATGGAATTGCTGAAACCTAATCACGAGTTTCAAAGCCTTTATTGAGGAACACCAGAGGTGGTTTTTTCTTTCTTTTCTAATTATCTTTCCCTCACAATTTCAGTCCCGTATACTTCACAGCATCATAGTTGAAGTCTAAGACCGACAGAAAGGTAACTACGTTATGAAAGACTCATTTTCTTAGCTAACCATCACTAGGTTTAATCTTCCTGGGCAATTGAAACTTGGGATGGTAGCATACTTCATTAAAAAGTTATACATAGGTTCCCGGGCAGCAGTTCATGCCAAACTTGATTAAGGGCAAAAGGGAAAGGGTTACTGTCAAGGTTCAGGTTTCGACAAGGATTTCAGTCGTTAATAAAATAAATCATTTAGCAAGGACAAGACCCTATTGAAGATGGGGAACTAAATATACCAAAATTGCTGCTTGTGCAGTGTTGTAGAGTCAAACTTCCGGAATTTACATGTTACATAAGTTCTTATGTCATAAGGATATCAAATAACAAACTAAGAGACATCTCTACAAAAATAATTGAATTTAGGCTGAGTTCTTACTTGCAAAGTAATTTGGTGACCGGCAGATGAAGAGTTTCCATACAATGGAAAATTCAAAGGGGAGGTTTATTTGTCCAAGATGTTTACATGCGAGGATATACTAACCAAATATATCTTGAATTGGCTTCCTTGGGCTAATGCATAATGGCTGAATTTATTACTCACAACTAGATTTTTTTTTTTTTTTGTGAAATGGTAAGTTATATTAATAAAAATTAAAATATAGAAGCATATGAGTATATCCTAACATTATAAAAGTTATCACATGTATAAAAAAATAAAAGTTGAAAAGCTTCAAATCTTATTTAAAATAACATTACTTTGAAAGAGTTTTATATTTCTAAACAAAAAAATTCTTTCTCATATTACTTTCTTTAGTTTGGCCAAAAGAACTAAAGAAGAAGAATATTAGTTATTTTCCTTGAAAGCATTTTCTATTTCACTCAACTCATATAATAAATACAAGTTAAAAAAGTTATCTTTAAAAGTTTAGGATCCTTGAGAATCCTCAAAGCTTAGTAATAAGCTAGCCCTTGATTGGTGAGTCTAACTACTCAAGGCTTTGATACTCCCCTCCCCCTCCCCATGTGAGTGTGAAAAAACAAAAAATAGGAACCAAATCTCTTTCTTTAATTACTTTGATTATCAATTATAGTTTTTTGTTCTATCTTATAATATTATATTGAATCCTATTATGGGCAAGAATACTTCTCAAAATCATTCTTATTCATGCATATTCAAAAAAGAGATGGTTCCTATTTTCTATGTGGAACAAATAGATATCATAATATATGTTGACTAAAGAGAGCCATCGTATAAAATTTTATTGTTGTAAAAAGTTTATTCCTATAAACAAGCCATCCAATGAAATTGAGTTTCTTAATATTACTAGTCCAAGTTAAATCATACCAATCCACCATTATCAACTTGCCAAAGATCGTTATAAATCTTTTGCCAACAATATGTAGAAGTAGAAAGAATTGAGAAGACCTCTATAACTCCAAGCTATGATACCTTTTATGTCAAGTTACATCATTGAAATTTTTTTACATTTTATACCATGAATCTATTTACTTTATAATGAAAATTTTAAGAGATTTATGAGATTCTAAAGCACACATCTTAAAAGGATTTTCTTCCAAATTTTGAAATTCAATAAACTTATTCTCTTTCTTCTTTGGTAAGCAAATAGTTTGTCAAGTTATTTTGTCAGAATAATGTGTATTTATATTCCCAACCCATAATAATTTCCTTTTTTTTTCTTAACCTTATAGATTATTTGCTTTGACAATAGGAACACTTGCATATGGAAGGTACATATGGAAATAATGATAGAGCTCACCAATTATAATCTTCCTATATAGTTGAGATGTTTCATTTCTTGACTTTTTATTCTTCTCAATATTTTATTCATAAGACCTTTACAATTAGCTTGAGTTAGTCTTTTCATGGTAAAAGGAACTTCAAGATATCTAATTGAGAGTAAACCAATATGGAAAGGAATATGATCAAGGGTAACAAGTTGTTTATGCTCTAATAACCCTAAAAAGAATATTTGATATTTGCTTAGGTTATATTGTAAATTTATAAGGTCAACAAATTTTTTTAAAGCTTCTATAAAACTAAGCATTAAGTTCACATCACCATTGAGAGAAGAGAAATAAATTATTAGCATAACATACATGAGTGATTTTTTTTCTCAGATTTGTAATGCCAATGAAATTTAAATACCATCGTGAAGGTCCTTGCAATAATGATTCTATTGATTATTTACATGACCAAAAGTAAATATAAAGATAAAATATGACCTTGTCTCAATCTATTAGTGCCTTCAAAGTATCTTACATGTTCTCTGTTGAAACTTATTGAAAATCTTGTTCTAATAATACACTCACCTATAAGATCAACCAAGATTGGAGAGTATTAATGGCTTTTAGGACTTTAATATTCCTTCCTTTGACACTATCATATATTTTTATGAGATTAATTTTTATAACCACATGTTTGTCTTTGTCTCCTTAGTGATAGTTGTGTAAAATTTTTTGGTAAAGTATAATATTTTCCAAAATTTCGCATCCTTTAATGAAAGTTGTTTGATTATTGTTAACTACTAAAGGAAGAATGAGACTTATCCTTTCAATTAACATCCTAAAGATGATTTTGTATAGAATATTGCAACATGCTATTAGCCAATAGTCCATATCGTAACTTGGATTGAAATTCTTGGTTACTAAAAAAAGTACTATAGAATTAGTAGCTTTCTTAGAAAAGAAGAACTCTAATACAACATCTTTCTTTATCTTTCTTATTTTATTAGACTTTATTCTTTTCAATTTTTTTTTTCATTCTTTTTAGGGAACAAAGGGAGTAGATAACACTTAATCTCCTGAATTTTCCCTCCCGTGCGTTGCAACCCAAAACCTCCCTTTGATTAGTCAAGAGAGGTGCCAATACATTATTGGTGCTCCAACTAGAAGCCTTTCCTCTATACATATTAAACTCTATAATTTGTCTTGTTTCCTATTCTATCTAATTCATGTCTACATCAACTAATATGCCAATCACGAGTTTATAAAACTCTATGGATATGCATCCAATATATGAGTATTGGGTGTTCTAAGCATTGTTAGGTGTATGACAATAGGAATTTCCAAGTGTTTGAAAAAGGATGTAGCTCATAAACATGATGCATTTTGTATTTATATTCTAGTTCATACGCACGAAGGGTTATGTTTCTCTAGAAAATGATTGATTCATGTTTTGTTGCAAATTGATGTTGAAGCATCTGATGGACCGATATTTCATAGTTGTAAGTAGAAAGTACTTTAGCGTGTGAATGGGGTTATCTTAGAATCAAGGCACACAATGGCATGCCAATATCATGATCACTTTAGCTAGTTGAATCATATGAGTGTACTATCATTTTTGTGCTTATTGTGTTTAGTACTTGCAACTTGTGATGAACAATGGTGAATTAAAATTTTCAAAACGAACTGGGATCGGCACCTAGGCATCTTGCATTTTTTATTCCTGATGAGAAAGGCAAGCTATAGTTTGATTTGTCTGAGCAAATTTGTTATTCCATGAGGTCTAACGTTGGAAGCCAGAATCTGATTTATAGCATCTATGATTATTGACATTTGTTAGCTGTCAGAATACTGTCCTTGAATGTCCTCCAATCATTTTTCGGAGTACTTACAATAACTACTGCTTTTTAGTATTGAAACAGCCATCCGCATATAATACATATGCCGACATTGAGGCAGCCTACAAGTGCCTTAAGGAGAAGTAGGGTGTCAACGGTGAACAATTAATATTATATGGTCAGTCGATTGGTGGTGGACCCGCTCTTAATCTTGCTTCAAGAATACCAAACTTGAGAGGTGTTGGTTTTACATAGCCCGATTTTGTCTAGGCTGAGAGTGCATACCCAGTTAAGCGGACGTACTGGTTTGATACTTTTAAGGTAGTTTCATATTCTTAATTCTAGTGCACATTTTTTTTCTTTTGTTAGGTGGTCTCTGAATTTTTTTTTCCTATTTTTACTTTTCATAATATTGACAAAATTAGAATGGTGAGCTGTCTGTTCTTGTTATACATGTAAGTAATATTTACTTAGACACCATTATCTCTCATCTGGCTTTTTTTCTTAACCATCTTGATTACCTTTTTCCTTTTTCTGTGTGTTTCTGCGCTTAAGTTAATGGAACATGCAATTGTTCGTATTGTGATAAGTGAATTTTTTTTTTTTTTTACTTGGCAAAACGACTCCTTATTCAGATAAGGAATTTAGAGATAGAATAGCAAAAAATTTATTTGCTTAGTGTTTCAAGAGATGGAGAATAAAAGAACTTTAGGAGATGTTTGACATAGGATGGAAGACTTTCCTCTTGAATTGCAGAGGAACCTTATGAGAATAGCTTTCTTCTGCTGCAACAATTGTGATTCAAATTTAAGTGTATCTGCCGAATGTTTTCGTAGATGCATCAAGCATATTTGGTGGAATCGTTGTTTAACTTATACAAAGTATGAAGGATTTTTACTTTATTTAGTCTTCAATATTTTATTAGTTTGACATTGGGTTGGGTTGGGTAGGTCTAGCTGTTTTAGTTTGGTTTTGCTTCCCCAAAAGATCACGTTGCACTCGCGTTATTGGCCATTCCGTCCATTAAAACAATCTGAAATGCTACTTCTTAATTCACAATTTCCATACAGGACCTGACAATGAACATTTTGTGTCCTATGTTCAGGGGACTGCTGATGAAGTTGTGGTTTCGTTCCATGGGAAGCAGCCTTGAGATCTTTCCAAGGAAAGGCTCGAGCTTTGTGGCTAAGTGGAGGTGGATATTGCAACCTTGAGCTTTACCCAGAATTCATTAAACATCTAAAGAAATTTGTACACGCTATTATGCAACCACAAATGGTTCTAAAAAAAACTACTGTAGACTCTGATAAGAGTAAACCATCAAAGTTCGACCCTCGGAAAAATTTGAAATGGGTTTGGAACTTCCAGAAATATCTAGGAACAGATTAGATGGCCGACTTGAGAAGTCTAGAAAGTTAGACAAGCCTGAAAAGTCTTGCATGAGCACTGACCGTGTTGACAGATTTAGGAGAAGAAAGTGTTGGAAAATTTAGCCTCAAACGAGGCTTTTACGGGATCAAAAACATCAATTATGGAGAGATAAGAGTGGGTTGAGAACGTACCGTATTCATCCATCTTTTCGGCTGCAACAAGACTAAATCTTCTTTCCTATTTTCTCCTATACTGGCTTCAATGAGGCTGCCAAAACGTTGCTTACATCTATGAAGAAGGCAATAGGGGGAGTTCTGCTCTTACTCTCGTATATCCAACAGCTCATGCAGTCGGTTAAATGATGAGCAAGCACTTGTCTTGAACGGTGAGAAAAGAGTCACCAGGTAACGTGGCAAAATGCCTGTGAGGGATTTTCCAGTTCATGCAGTCGGTTAAATGATGAGCAAGCACTTGTCTTGAACTGTGAGAAAAGAGTCACCAGGTAACGTGGCAAAATGCCCTATGGGGGATTTTCCGTGTTAAACTTAGTAAAAGGTAATACATAACCTTATTTCTAGTTTCTTCCTATAATAAGAGTTACTGTATATAATGGAGAGCTAGAGAGAGAACTTAACTAATTAGTAAAGATGTCCATACAAATAATTTTACTTATCAAAATCTATAAGATAGACAAAAGCTCACATTAACTAGTACTATATACAATAAGGTGAATTTATATATAACATGTGTATTATTAAAACAAACCATAAGAATCATATTGGCTTGCCACAATAAAAAATATTAATTTATGTATCATCAATATACCTACACCATATGGACTCATATAATGAGCCAACAGAAAGGGGCCCAATTTGATGATTAATTTACACGCAAATCAATCAAATAACTTATTAATATCTTCTTGAAAAGGTAATCTATTTACACTCCTTATTATGTATTGATATGTCTAGCCTAAATGGAATCCGTCACTTTTTTGGTTTGTTTGGGTTTTAATCTGTATGTTTTAGCAGGCGTTATTGGAGTCAAAATGTGGCCCTGCCACGATAGCTTTGGGAGTACTACACACGCAAGGCATCCCCTTTCTAATCGTTGCTTGGAAAATGATGGCGCCCGAGCTTGTCCTATCGGCGCTGTTACAGAATCTAAATTATGAATGTGATACACAACACCGGAATTGTCTCTGGTGGAAACAACAGGATTAGCAAGCGCTTCCAGATCAGGTGAAAAGAATAGGCAGGCTGGAGGAGTAGAAAAAGTTAATGAAAATGATAGATACCGTTGAATTTTGCTTTCGTGGTAGTTCCTTCTTCCTTGCTGCTCTTGAAGTTTCAACCCAAGATTTCGATTTTTTGGAAAGGCCGATTTTTAACCGAGGGTTCCCATTGCAGTAGCTCAAAACTTGATGGAGCCTCATAATGGTGTTAAGATCAAGTTCCTTCTTTCTCAAATCATACACCAACAGCAAGCATCACAAGAACCAAACCTCCATTGATAAACTCGAAGTTATATAAACTGCATTACACATCACTACAGCCCTATACTACTGTTCTCCGATATCTACCCCTACACTAGCTAAGGATTACACTAGCAAACTATGAACTACCTTCCTAATCATGCCACATACGGCACCTCTAAGGAACTGGGGTTTCTGCACTTCAAGGGTGTTCTCGCGCTTTCCATATTTCTACTCTTTTCCTTTGAGTGGGCTATTCCTTATAGAGGCTTTTGGGCCCTGAGTCATGGGTCATTATAATCCACACTCCTTCACCAAATCCTTTCGAAACTCATTAAAAAGAGGAGAGAGAAGCGGTTCCATCTGAGGGCATTTTCGTCCCCACAAAAAATCCCTCTGCTATTGCTCTTTGGCACCACTTGTTAGGATCAAGTTCCTTTTTGATCAAATATACACCAATGACAAACATCCTTCATTGATAAACTAGAAGTTACATAAACTACATTACACATCACTATAGCCCTACACTTCTATTCTACGAGATCTACCACTACACTAGCTAAATATTATGTTAGCAAATTACAAACTACCTTCCTAATCATGCCACATACGGCACCTCTAAGGAACTAGGGTTTTTGCTCTTCAAAAGTGTTCTCCTCCTCGCACTTTCCCTATTTCCCTAGATGGGCTACTCTTAAGTGAATTGGGCCTAGAGTCATGGGTCATGATAAATAGACTCTAAATGTTCCCAAAAACGAGATTTATTCCAGCTTTCCAATAATTCTTATGTCAGCACTTTGGCCGCGGCACTTTCTTTGTCATTGAAATCGACAGATCTTCCGTGTTTCCTTGAGGGGTTGAACACCTGATTGGCCCTCCCGAAAAACTAAACAGCGATTTTCCTTGGGCACAGACTTGATTTTGGCTTCCTAACCAGAACAACGCGTGATCTTCGTGTAGGAACAGTGACTCAATGGATTGATGGACGAATTTGAAAGATCGTAGGCCTCGGACGGTGACTCAATGGATTAAAGTATTGCCATAGGACCCCACACGACGTAACTCGAGTTGTTGGGGAGCGGAAAAACATGCAAACAGCCCTTGAATGGGGCAAAGACTTGATTTTGGCCTCGTGACCAAGAACTAAGCGTGGCCTAAGTGCGGGATTAGCGGATCCCTCTTCACACGGCTGCCGCGCTTTCCTTGCTTTCTTTCGGAGTCAAAAAATGGTAGGAAAAACATACGGGCTTCAGTTCTTTGTTCCTTCGACCGCCTTTCCCCTCATGGTCATTATTAACTCTCTCAAAGTGCGTATTAAGAGGTGCATAGCATCAGCATTCAGTGGCATTCCTGACTTCTCTGTGTGTCTTACTCTAGTTCTGAAGCATGCATTCGAGTAGACTTTATTCCTGTTACTTCTTCATATTCACATCTTCCATCTTGATTTCCATACCACCTTCTTTTTGTGCCGGCAACGAGCACTATACAAACGAAAACAAACCCTCCCAGTTACTCAACATCCAAGCCCAACATCCGCTATTGCTGTTCAGAGTGCTACTTCCACAGTATGAGGTGCGATCATCCCGGCTCCTGTGTGAGAACCATGCCACTAGGTGTGCGGAGGCAAAATCATCTGCGACGTGTAAGTCAGGTTTGAAATTTCTGCTCTCTTTTTTCACTCGATATGTTTTTCTGGTAAGTCGGGATCTGTTGCATACGCTTGGCATTGTTACTAAATTGTGGGCATATTTGCATGCTTTGTTATTTGATTAATTACCAACAAGAACTGACCCAACTTCTAAATTAGGGCTCAAAAATCACCAAACTTCAACAGCAGGAACAAACCATTAAAAAGAAAAGAAAAAAAAAAAGAATGTTTCTTGAAGCATGGAGGGGTATGAGGAGTACATGATGACATTGGATATTTCTCATGTATTTTTTCTTTTTTTTTTTAGACACACAGTTATACATGTATTTACTTATAATTAAGTCAAACACTTAGTATGAGATAGTCCTAATTAAATCTATATTTTTAATTTCTTTTTAAATTTAAATATTTCACTTTTAAATCAATTTATTCAAAAACATGTTAGATCCACACAAAAAAGAACTAAGATGTCCGATTAAATAAATAGTAGTGTGATTGCTTATTTTTCTATAGATACAAAAAAAAAAAAAAACTTATATGGGTTTGGATTTCTTCCTCCCAAGTATATGAAAGATTAGGATTTCATTTCTAAGTAATCTTTACCACTTCCCCTACATTGGAATTATATCATCAGGATTGTTGACCTGACTGCACATGTCATGCCATAAGGAAGCTTATGCCTTATCCTTTTTTGTTTGTACTCAGTAATAGGAGTCCCATTATATCCACTTTAATCTATTAGTAAAATACTATCATTTAAATTTTTTTGAGGACAATATTCAAAATTTTCATATTTAGAGATGAAATTTAAGTGGCATCCAACTTTATGTTCGTGATCGTTTCAAGAGAAAGCAAAACAGGAGTGAGAAATTACTATAGCAATGAAAATTTCCAAAAAAAAAAAGATAAAATAAAATAAAGTCTTCGGTAAATCTTTTGTCTTAATAACTCCTTTTGTTTTTTTCTCCCCCTTGTTAATATTAGATTTGTGAGTAAGTTGTTAGCTATTCACGTGCTGACAATTAATAATACCTGTTGGTAAATAATAGTCGTAATATTCCCTTAATACATATATTTTTTAAAACAAGTATATTGTTGCTCCACATTATTAAAATATAAACTTGTAAAATAGTTTCTGTATAGTAAATGTGTTTTCTCCTTAAATTAATTTTGCTGAAAGTATTAAATTTTTTTGTTGAACTTCTAATTAATTCTCCTTTTCTTCTTGCAGGATCATGTTCCGCCTCCTCGTCTGCCCGTGTGATAGAGTCAACAGTAGTCCCAGGTTTGGGTCTTACCTAATTTTCCCCCCAAAATTGTGGACAACTGTTAACAACAAAAATAATTTACTATTATATCTAATGTTAACATGAATTTTTAATACATCATTACAATTATATATAAAATTTTAATGTCTCCACTCTTTCCTCTCTTTTTTTATTTTCATTTCTCTTGAATTTTTCTTTCTATTTCACCAAACTCATTCTTTTCTGAGTGCTTGATTATATGAAGCATTTATAATTTTCTACTATACAAAAAAAAATAATAAAATTAAGTACAATAACATGTTTCTTTTCTGCATTTATTCTTTTTGTTTCAGCTAAATCCCCACCCGCAAGTATACCACCACCATCTATCGCGCCTCAACCAAAAATAGGTACAAATTCCTAACTTCATAATTTTGAATATTCCTTTCTTGAGCTGTCTTTTTTGTTTACTTTATGCTTAATTATGTGAAAAATTTATAGTTATCTTATCCATGCATAACAAATAACACAATTTTTATAATAAATTTTTTCTTTGCTTTTCTGGATTTATTCTTTTGTCTCAGCGGACCCCCCAACCCCAAATTCACCACCACCTTCCACTCCGAGATTACCGAATATAGGTGTGTATTTCTAACTTTATAATTTTCGAATATAAATTTCTCTAGTCTTCTTATGTATGGACAACAATAATAAAAAATAGTGTAATGACATTTCTTTCTTTGCTTTTTTGGATTTATTCTTTCTATTTCAGCGAAGATCCCAATCCCAAGTTCAACACCAAAACCAGGTACAAATTTCTAAGTTCAGAATTTTAAATCTTCCTCTCTTGAGATTTCTTTGTAGTCTTTGTATGCTTAGTTAGGTGAAACTTTTTTAGTTTCTTATGTATGCGTAACAACAACACTATATTCACAATGGCTTTTTTTCTTTACTTTTCTGAATTTATCTTTATTTATTACCAAGCTCATCACAATCTTTTACTCTAAGATCGCCAAATAGATGTGTGGACTTTGAACATTATACTTTTCAATATATAACTTTTATAGTTTTCTTTCTTCCCTTTTTGTGCTTGACTTTTTTTTCCTTATTTGTTAAATAAAATAATTTATATATAAGAAATCAATGCAACATATTTAGGGGCATCTCCTATGATGGGATTATACTCAACCTTACGTTACATCAAAGATGGACTCTTCTAAATAAACAAGTCTTCAACAATTTTAGAGATTTTTGGTACACAATAAAATCTATTTCTTTTAAATTTTTTGATAACGTCAAGAGTTATACTTTCATAACTAACATTATTTTTAAAATTCTTATTATTTATTTTATTTCAAATAGCATAAACAAAATATGTAAATCCAAATTTAACAAAACATGGCTTGAAACACTTCCTTTTTATATGGTGAAGGAATCATCCAATTCTTGAATGTCATGATAAATGTGATGGTAATATATTAAGTACATACAATTTTCAATTGTGTTTAAACTATAGTTCAAAATAGATATTTCAAAAAGATATAATCTTCATATTCAAGAAAAATATTACATGAACAACAACTTTTATCTCTCTTATCCCTATATTCATTTCATGACTTGCTAGTATGGTTGTTCAATAAGGATGATGTTAGGGTTTGCTATTCCCATATGACATAGTAGGTGCATGTAAAAATGAGGTGTAATATAAGTATCCCTCTTAAAGGGTTAGGTAATCTTGGTAAAGTAGGCTTTTGCAACTTGTGGTCAAGGTAGCAATTCTTGTGGTGGTGGTTCTCGTATTGAATTGTGAAAGATGTAGTTGAACCTCAAAGAAGTTTGGTAATGAAGAAATGGACAAGATGACAGCGATTGATTAGGTAAATGCGGGCTTCGCTTATATATGAGACGATTGCTTTAATGTTGCTCTTACACTTAATAGAGATGTGCTAAGGATAGTGTCTTTTTGAAAAATCAATGATGTGGTAATAGTTGTGTTAACGTTCGTATGAAAGATCCAAGGAACCTCAACTAATGGGTTTAGAAAAGAATCACGATCAGTTATTATCTCTCTTTATGGGCCATACAATGCCTCCCTCAAGTTGCTCGTCTTCTTGCTTTCGTTAGTCACCTTCTGTATTCTCTCTTGCATCGAACGCGAGCCATGTCCACTTGATCAAACTGGCATGCACCACCGTAAGCTGTGATCTTCTTTACTGAGTGGCTCTCTGTTCTTGGACATATGGGATAGGCTATTGTCTCTCTAATTATTTACCAAGTTTTCTAGAATATCACATGTACATGCAGCGAACACCTGTCTTGGAGGATCTACATTTTAATTTTTTTTATTTTTTTATTTGGCTTCTATACCCTCCTTTGTAACTTTAATTTGTGTCTAATGAGATAGAAAACTCAAGATTTACGTAATCAAATCAAGAACATCAAGAACAAGGGATGAAAATTTATAAGCAAAAGAACATACCATTTTTAGAATCCATAGCAAAGGTTAGAATTCGGAATCTGACCTTCTAGGCTAAATACTTTTCCTCTATTCTCATTATAAGTACACTAGCTTGATGAAGCTACCAAATAAAAAATTCTGAGAGAGTTTCTTTATGGGAAGGATATAAGTTATTCTTATCATCTCTTATCTTTTTGTTTGTCTCTCTCTACCTCTCTCTCTTCCCTCCATCAAAATTGGGCTAACACCCTTTTCTTCCACATTTGATTTTTCCTTTATGTAACATTATCATCATTCATGTGGAAAAAAAAAAAGGATTCCTTCAAATAAAGAAGTCTAACTGTATGTTCTTGTTGCAGAACCGAGTTCTAAGGGCAAGCTTCTAATGGCAATCGGTAAGACGATCAAAATTAGATAAAAGCTATTTAAATTTCTTCATTGCCCTGGCATAAAAATGAAAAGCCCCCATCTTCTCGTATGTCTTTGGTGACTGTGCCTTTTTGGCAGTATCATTTTACATGCTCTAACAAATAAATGACAAGCTATTTTCCACGTGCAGCCATTGCTTCAGCTATCCTCGGGATTGTAGTAATTTCTTTTGTAATTATTTACACCGTTAAGAGAGGCCACCTGTCAAGAAACAAAATAGTGTGCTGGGAAAGAGGTACAAGAAACTATCCATTCAATGAGGAGGAAATGATGAAAAATTTCGAAACAGTTGTTCCAAAGCGATATGCTTATTTAGAAGTAAAGAAATTGACCAATTCATTCAAAAATAAATTAGGACAAGGAGGATATGGTACCGTGTATAAAGGAAAGTTACTTGATGGGCGTTTAGTGGCGGTGAAAGTCTTAAGTGAGTCTAAAGGAGATGGAGAAGAGTTTATCAATGAAGTGATTAGCATTAGTAGAACATCTCATGTTAATATAGTCACTCTTGTAGGTTTTTGTTATGAAAGGAATAAGAGAGCTCTAATCTATGAGTTTATGCCTAATGGATCTCTTGATCAATTTATATACAATAAAAGATCTTCACACACAACTTCTCACTTGGATAAGAAGATCATGTTTCGAATTGCAATTGGCATTGCTCGAGGACTAGAATACTTACATACTGGTTGTAGGACCAAGATTTTACATTTTGACATAAAACCTCACAATATACTATTGGATGAAGATTTGTGTCCAAAAATATCTGACTTTGGTCTTGCCAAACTATGCAAAAGAAAAGAGAGTATTGTATCAGTGATAGATATGAGAGGAACTATCGGATATATTGCACCTGAGGTCTTTAGTCGGAATTTTGGTGTAGTATCTCATAAGTCTGATGTCT
Source organism: Casuarina equisetifolia (assembly GCA_028551475.1). Lineage (NCBI taxonomy): Eukaryota > Viridiplantae > Streptophyta > Magnoliopsida > Fagales > Casuarinaceae > Casuarina > Casuarina equisetifolia. Next base: position 6,758,971 of record CM052361.1, read on the forward strand.
ATAGTTATGGAATGTTAATTCTTGAAATGATTGGAGGAAGAAAAAATTTTGATGGTGAAATCTCCCATTCTAGTGAAAGAGATTTTTCACATTGGATTTATGCAAAATTTGAAAAAGGCAAAATTCTTAATACATTTGAAGAAGGGATTGAAGAAGAAGAAGAAGAAGATTTAGGAAAGAAAATGATATTAGTTGGTCTTTGGTGTATTCAAACTAATCCTTCCGATCGACCATCAATTGGGAAGGTGATAGAGATGTTGGAAGGGACCCTTCATTCCTTACAACTTCCTCCGAAGCCTATCTTGTTTTCACCTCCTCGATCACCTCAAGGTCCTTCTGCAACTTCATGATCATAGAAGTGAAACTAGTGAATAACCTAGTCGTGCTTGCTTATCTATTCGAAGACAATGTAGGAAATATTTGTTAGAAATGTATGGACTCTTATTGAGGTAGGGCTAAAGCTTTGTAAAAGCCAAAACATTTCAGTGTGCCATCACTGCAATTTGTAGTGCTAGCACGACTGTTGGCTGGGTTGCGGGGTTCGAATTTCTGCTCTGTTTTCTGCTTCCCTCTCTGTTATGCTTTCCTGGTTGCAGAATAATGGCGAAATCATGATTTACTTGTTACGCTTGGCTTTGTTATGAGATCTTTGGCACAAATGAATTGCTTTTGTGATTAATTACCATTTGTGACTTAGTTGATTGCCAAAAGGCCAATATCTTCTTCTCTCAGAAATCGCTATTTTCGTTCAAAAAAGTCGGGACATATCAAATTCAACACCATACAAATAAAGGAAATTGAAGACCTTCGCAAAGTGAGCATCATGTAGACCGTTGGCAACAGAATGATCTGAAGACCTAAGCGGAACTGGTCCTTGAAACTCCTGAAGATCCACCTCTTTATCATCATCTTCCTCAAGTATACAGCAAAACAGTAAACCAACAACTTATCCGTTTTAGTGAAACAGCAAAATGACTACAGAGCAACTTCAAGATTTACTCCCACAGATCAACTTCAGGATTTTAGGGATAAATGAGTTCAAAAGTGTGTATACAAGCATGTAGTCCTGGATGAATAAATATAAAGCAATAACGAAAAAATAGCAGAGTAAGCAAACGACAATTGCTAGGAATCGCACATGGAATGGCTGAAACATAAACACAAATTCAAAGCCTTTATTGAGGACCACCAAAGGTAGTTTTTTGTTTCTTTTCTATTATCTTTCCATCACAGTTTCGTCCGGTACAAGTATTTTCTGATGAAATAAAAACTCAAAAATTAGAACAGGTAATGTAAGAAAATGACATAAAAATGCAAGTTTGGAGAATATTATACTTTACCAAAAAATTTTAGACAAATATCACAAATGAGACAAAGGCAAACATGTGGCTATAAAAATTGATCTCATGAAAGGATATGGTTATGGCTAACTACTAAAGGTAGAATGAGATTTATCCTTTCAATTAGCATCCTAGAGGTGATTTTGTATAGAATATTGCAACATGCTATTAGCCAATAGTCCATATTGCAACTTGGATTGAAATTCTTGGGGACTAAAGAAAGTAATATAGAATTTGTAGCTTTTCTAGAAAAGAAGAACTCTAGTACAACATCTTTCTTTATCTCTTATTTTATTAGATTTTATTATTTTCTATTTTGTTTTCATTCTTTTTAGGGAACAAAGGAGTAGGTAACACTTGATCTCCCGAATTTTCCCTCCCACAGGTTGCAACCCAAAACCTCCCCTTGGTTAGTCGAGAGAGGTACCAATACTTTACTAGGGCTCCAACTAGAAGCTTTTCCTTTATACATATTAAACTTTATACTTTGTCTCGATTCCTATTCTATCTAATTCATGTCTACATCAACTAATATGCCAATCATGAGCTTATAAACTCTATGGATATGCATCTAATATATAAGTATTGGGTGCTCTAAGCATTCTTGGGTGTCTAACAATAGGAATTTCCAATTATTTGAAAAAGGATGTAGCTCATAAACATGATGCATTTTGTATTTATATTCTATTTCATACGCACGAAGGGTTATGTTTCTCTGAAAAATGATTGCTTAATGTTTTGTTGCAAATTGATGTTGAAGCATCTGATGGACCGATCTTTCATAGTTTTAAGTAGAAAGCACTTTAGCATGTGAATGGGGTTATCTTAGAATCAAGCCACACAATAGCATGCCAATATCATGATCACTTTAGCTAGTTGAATCGTATGAGTGTACTATCATTTTTGTGCTTATTGTGTTTAGTACTTACAACTTGTGATCAACAATGGTGAATTAAAAATTTTCAAAACTAACTGGGATCGGTGCCTAGGCATCTTGCATTTTTTATTCCTGATGAGAAAGGCAAGCTATGGTTTGATGTGTCTGAGCTAATTTGTTATTAAGGAGCAGTATGGTGTCAACGGTGAACAATTAATATTATATGGTCAGTCGATTGGTGGTGGACCCGCTCTTAATCTTGCTTCAAGAATACCAAACTCGAGAGGTGTTGGTTTTACATAGCCCGATTTTGTCTAGGCTGAGAGTGCATACCCAGTTAAGCGGACGTACTGGTTTGATACTTTTAAGGTAGTTTCATATTCTTAATTCTAGTGCACATTTTTTCTTTTGTTAGGTGGTCTCTGAATTTTTTTTTTCCATTTTTCCTTTTCATAATATTGACAAAATTGGAATGGTGAGCTGTCTGTTCTTGTTATACATGTAAGTAATATTTACTTAGACACCATTATCTCTGATCTGGCTTTTTGTCTTAACCATCTTGATCACCTTTTCTCTTTCTCTGTGTGTTTGTGCGCTTAAGTTAATGGAACATGCAGTTGTTCATATTGTGATAAGTGAACCTTTTTTTTTTTTTTTAATACTTGGCAAAACGACTCCTTATTCAGATAAGGAATTTAGAGATAGAATAGAAAAAATTTTATTTGCTTAGTGTTTCAAGAGATGGAGAATAAAAGAACTTTAGGAGATGTTTGACATAGGATGGAAGACTTTGCTCTTGAATTGCAGAGGAACCTTATGAGAATAGCTTTCTTCTGCTGCAACAATTGTGATTCAAATTCAAGTGCATCTGCCGAATGTTTTCACAGATGCATCAATTGTATTTGGTGGAATCGTTGTTTAACTTATAAAAAGTATGAAGGATTTTAATTTTTAGTCTTCAATCTTTTATCACTTTGACATTGGTTTGGATTTGGTAGGTCATGGTAGCTGTTTTAATTTGGTTTTGCTTCCCCAAAGATCACATTGCATTTGCGTTCTTGGCCATTCCATCCATTAAAACAATCTGAAATGCTACTTCTTATTTCACAATTTCATACAGGACCTGACAATGAACATTTTTTGTTCTATGTTCAGGGGACTGCTGATGAAGTTGTGGACTCGTTCCATGGGAAGCAGCCATGGGATCTTTCCAAGGAAAGGCTCAAGACTTGTGGGTAAGTGGAGGTGGATATTGCAACCTTGAGCTTTACCCAGAATTCATTAAACATCTAAAGAAATTTGTACACGCTATTGGCAAATCAAATACATCCACAAATGGTTCTAAAAAAATTACCGTAGAATCTGATAAGAGTAAACCACTAAAGTTGGACCCTCACAATCCCCACTTCTTTGCCAAAACTTACCCTCAAGCATAATTCAAAACTCATGCAAAGTAGGAGAGAAGCAGTTCCATCTGAGGGCATTTGCGTTCCCCCAAAAAATCCCCCTGCCATTGCTCTCTAACACCACTTGCTAAGATCAAGTTCCTTCTTTCTCAAATATAGACCAACAGCAAACATCACAAGAACCAAACCTTCATTGATAAATTAGAAGTTACATAAATTGCATTAAACATCACTACTGTTCTACGAGATCTACCACTACACTAGTTAAAGATTATGCTAGCCAACTACGAACTACCTTCCTAATCATGCCACATACGGCACCTCTAAAGAACTAGGGTTTTTGCACTTCAAAAGTCTTCTCCTCCTCGCGCTTTCCCTATTTCTCCTCTTTTCCTTTCCGTGGTCTTTTCCGTAGATGGGCTTCTCTTAAGTGAATTGGGCCTTGAGTCATGGGTCGTGACAAATGGACTCTGAATGTTCCCAAAAATGAGATTTATTCCGGCTTTCCAATAATTTTTATGTCAGCACTTCGGCCGCGGCATTTTCCTTGTCATTGAAATCGACAAATCTTCCGTGTTTCCTTGAGGGTTGAACACCTGATTTGTCCTCCCGTAAAACTAAACAACGATTGACTTGGGCAAAGACTTGATTTTGGCTCCCCGACCAGAACAACGCGTGATATTCGTGTAGGAACAGTGACTCACTGGATTGATGGACGAATTTGAAAGATCGCAGGCCTCGGACAGCAGAATCTTGGGTGGGATTAAAGTATTGCCATAGGACCCCGCACGACGTAATTCCAGTTGTTGGGGAGCGGAAAAACATGCAAACAGCCCTTGACTTGGGCAAAGACTTGAATTTGGCCTCGTGACCAAGAACTACGCGTGGCCTACGTGTGTGATCAGCGGATCCCTCTTCACACGGCTGCCGCGTTTTCCTTGCTTTCTTTTAGACTCAAAAAATGGTAGGAAAAACTTACAGGCTTCAGTTCTTTGTTCCCTCTACCGCCTTTCCCCTCACGGTCATCATTAACTCTCTCAAAGTGCGTATTAAGAGGTGCATAGCATCAGCATTCAGTGGCATTTCCGACTTCTCTGTGTCTTACTCCAGTTCTGAAGCATGCATTCGAGCAGACTATCTTCCTGTTACTTCTTCATATTCACATCTTTCATCTTGATTTCCATACCTCCTTCTTCTTGCGCCGGCAACGAGCACTATTCAAACGAAAACAAACCCTCCCAGTTCCTCAATATCCAAGCCCGACATCCACTATTGCGGTTCAGAGTGCTACCTCCCCAGTATGAGGTGCGATCATCCCGGCTATTGTGTGAGAATGATACCCACGGCTGTACGGTGGCAAAATCATCTGCGACGTGTAACTCAGGTTTGAAATTTCTGCCCTCTTTTTTCTCTCGTTATGTTTTTCTGGTAAGTCGGGATCCGTTGCATACGCTTGGCTTTGTTACTAAATTGTAGGCGTATTTGCATCGCGTTGATATTCGATTAATTACCACCCAAGAACTGACCCAACTTCTAAATTAGGGCTCAGAAATCACCAAACTTCAACAGCAGGAACAAACCATTAAAAAAATAAAATGTTTCTAGAAGCATTGAGGGGTGTGGGGAATACATGATGACATTCATATTTCTCATACATTTTTTCTATTTTTTAGACCCACATATATATATGTATTTGATGTTCAAGTTGTTGCAAACAGCACTTATTCTTAATTAAGTCAAACACTTAGTATGAGATAGTCCTAATTAAATTTAATTTTTTAAATTTATTTTTAAATTTAAATATTTCACTTTTAAATCAATTTATTGAAAAACATGCTAGATCCACGCAAGAGAGAACTAAGATGTCCCATTAAATAATTAGTAGTGTGATTGCTTATTTTTCTATAGATATTTACATTGCCGCAAAAAATTGATATGGGTTTGGGTTTCTTCCTCCCAACTATATGAAAGATTATGATTTCATTTCTAAGTAATTTTTACCACTTCTCCTGCATTGGAATTATATCATCAAAACTGTTGACCTGACAGCACATGTCATGCCATAAGGACGGTTATACCTTATGGCCTTTTTTATTTGTACTTGGTAATACGAGTCCAATATATCCATTTTAATCTATTACTAAAATACTATCATTTAATTTTTTTTGGGAATAATATTATAATTTTTCATATTTAGAGATGAAATTTAAGTGGCATCCAACTTTATGTTCGTGATCGTTTCAAGAGAAAGCAAAACAGGAGGAATAGCTGGTTTCACGGCAGTGAGAAATTACCACAGCAATGAAAATTTCCAAAAAAAAAAGATAAAATAAAATAAAGTCTTCGGTAAATCTTTTGTCTTCATAACTCCTTTTTTTTCTCCCCTTTGTTAATATTAGATTTGTGAATAAGTTGTTAGCTATTCACGTGCTGACAATTAATAATACTTGTTGGTAAATAAGAGTCGTAATATTCCCTTAATATATATTTTTTTAAACAAGTATATTGTTGTTCCACACCATTAAAATATGAACTTGTAAAATAGTTTCTGTATAGTAAATTTGTTTTCTCCTTGAATTAATTTTTGTGAAAGTATTAAATTTTATTGTTGGACTTCTAATTAATTCTCCTTTCCTTGTTGCAGTATCATGTTCCGCCTCCTCGTATGCCAGTGTGAACCAGTCAACAGGAGTCCCAGGTTTGGGTCTTACTTTATTTTCCCCCAAAAATTGTGGACAACTGTTAACAACAAAAATAATTCACTATTATATCTAATGTTAACATGAATTATTAATACATCATTACAATTATATATAAAGTTTTAATGCTTTCGCTCTTTTCTCTCTTTTTTCTATTTTCATTTTTCCTCTTGAATTTTTCTTTCTATTTCACCAAATTCACTTTTTTCTGAGTGCTTGATTATACGAAGCATTTATAATTCTCTTCTATATACACAACAGTAATAAAATTAAGTATAATAACATGTTTCTTTTCTGCATTTATTTTTTTTGTTTCAGCAAACCCCCCACCCGCAAGTTTACCACCACCATCTATCGCACCTCAACCAAAAATAGGTACAAATTCCTGACTTCATAATTTTTAATATTCCTTTCTTGAGTTTTCTTTTTTTGTCTTTCGTGTGCTTGATTATGTGAAAAATTATAATTTTCTTATCTATGCATAACAAATAACACAATTTTATAATAAATTTTTTCTTTGCTTTTCTGAACTTATTCTTTTGTCTCAGCGGAACCCCCACCCCCAAGTTCATCATCACCTTCTACTCCGACATTACCGAATATAGGTGCGGACATCTAACTTTTCTGAATTATTCCTTTTTTTATTAGCAAGCTCATCACAATCTTCTACTCTAAGATCGCTAAATAGATGTGTGGAATTCTAACATTATACTTTTCAATATAACTTTTTTATAGTTTTCTTTCTTTCTTTTTTGTGCTAGACTTTGTTTCTCTCTCTTTGTTAAGTAAAAGAATTTATAGATAAGACATCAATCTATGATGAGATTATACTCAACCTTACATTACATCAAAGATGGACCCTTCTAAATAAACAAGTTTTCAACAATTTTAGGGATCTTTTGTACACAACGAAATCTATTTCTTTTAAATCTTTTGATAATTTCAAGAGTTATACTTTAATAACTCACATTATTTCTAAAAATTCTATCGTTTGAAATAACATAAAAAAAAGGTAAATCCAAATTTAACAAAACATGGCTTAAAACACTTCCTTTTTATATGGTGAAAAAATCATCCAATTCTTGAATATCATGATAGATATGATGGTGTTATATTAAGTACAATTTTCAGTTGTATCTAAACTATAGTTCAAAATATATATTTCAAAAAGATGTAATCTTGAGATTCACTAAAAATATTACACAAACTACAACTTTTATCTCTTTTCTTTCTATATCCATTTCACGACTTGCTAGTATGGTTGTTCAATAAGGGTGATGTTAGGGTTTGCCATTCCCATAGGACATAGTAGGTGCATGTAAAAATGAGGTGTAATATGAGTATGTCCTCTTAAAGGGTTAGGTAATCTGGTAAAGTAGGCTTTTGCAACTTGTGGTAAAGGTAGAAAATCTTGTGGTGGTGGTTCTCGTCTTGTATTGTGAAAGATGTAGTTGAACCTCAAAGAAGTTTGGTAATGAAGAAATGGACAAGATGATAGTGATGGATTAGGTAAAGGGGTCCTTCGCTTATATACGAGACGATTGCTTTGATGTTGCTCTTACACCTAACAGGGATGTGCTAAGGATAGTGCGTCTTTCTGAAAAACCAATGATGTGGCAATAGTTGTGTTAACGTTCTTATGAAAGATAGAAGGGACCTCAACTAATGGGTTTAGAAAAGAATCACGATCAGTTATTATTTCTCTTTACGGAGCATATAATGCCTCCCTCAAGTTGCTCGTCTTCTTGCGAGCCATGCCCACTTGATCAAACTGGCATGCACCGCCGTAAGCTGTGATCTTCTTTACTGAGTGGTTCTCTATTCCAAGGCTTATGGGATAGGCTATTGTCTCTCTAATTATTTACTAGGTTTTGTAGAATGTCACACGCACATGCAATGAACACCTGTCTCGGAGGATATATATATTTTTTTATTTTAAGTTTTTTGTTATTTGGCTTCTATACCCTCCTTTGTGAGCTTTAATTTGTCTCCAACGAAATAGAAAACTTAAGATCTACGTAGTTAAATCAAGAACACCAAGAACAAGGGATGAGAATTTATAAGCAAAAGAACATACCATTTTTAGAATCCATAGCAAAGGTTAGAATTCGGAATCTGACCTTCTAAACTAAATACTTTTCCTCTATTCTCATTATACGTACACTAGCTTGATGAAGCCACCAAATAAAAAATTCTGAGAGAGTTTCTTTATGGGAAGGGTACGAGTTATTCTTACCATCTCTATCTTTGTGTCTGTCTCTCTCCCCCCGCCCCTATTCAAGACAAAAATCAAAATTAGGCTAACACCCTTCTCTTCCACATTTGATATTTTTTATTATATGACATTGTCATCTTGCAAGTGGGGGAAAAAAAATATTCCTTCAAATAAGGAAGTCTAACTTTATTTTTTGTTACAGGACGGACTCCTAAGAGCAAGCAGCTAATGGCAATCGGTAAGACGATCAAAATTAGAGAAAAGCTATTTAAGTTTCTTCATTGCCCTGGCATAAAAATGAAAAGCCCCTATCTTCTCGTATGTCTTTAGTAACTGTTCCATTTTTGCAGTATCATTTTTACATGCTCTAACAAATAAATGACTTGAACAATTTTCCACGTGCAGCCATTGCTTCAGCTATCCTTGGGATTGTAGTAATTTCTTTTGTAATTATCTACACCGTTAAGAGAGCCCACATGTCAAGAAACAAAATAGTGTGCTGGGAACGAGGTACAAGAAATTATCCATTCAATGATGAGCAAATGATGAAAAATTTCGGAACAATGGTTCTAAAGCAATATACTTACTCAGAAGTTGAGAAACTGACCAATTCATTCAAAAATAAACTAGGACAAGGAGGATATGGTACCGTGTATAAAGGAAAGTTACCTAATGGGTGTTTAGTGGCAGTGAAAGTCTTAAATGAGTCTAAAGGTGATGGAAAAGAGTTTATCAATGAAGTAGCCAGCATTAGTAGAACATCACATGTTAATATAGTCACTCTTGTAGGTTTTTGTTATGAAAGGAATAATAGAGCTCTAATCTATGAGTTTATGCCTAATGGATCTCTTGATCAATTTATATACAATAGAAGATCTTCACTTACAACTTGTTACTTAGATAAGAAGACCATGTTTCAAATTGCAGTTGGCATTGCTCGAGGACTAGAGTATTTACACAGTGGTTGTAGGACAAGGATTCTACATCTTGACATAAAACCTCACAATATATTATTGGATGAAGATTTGCATCCAAAAATATCTGATTTTGGCCTTGCTAAACTATGTAAAAGAAAAGGGAGTATTGTGTCAATAACAAATATGAGAGGAACTATAGGCTATATTGCACCAGAGGTATTTAGTCGGATTGGTGTTGTTTCTCATAAATCTGATGTTTATAGTTATGGAATGTTAATTCTAGAAATGATTGGGGGAAGAAAAAATTTTGATAATGGAATTTCCCATTCTAGTGAAAGAGATTTTTCACATTGGATTTATACGAAACTTGAAGAGGGCAAAATTCTTGATACATTTGAAGAAGGGATAAAAGAAGAAGAAGAAGATATAGGAAAGAAGATGATAATGGTTGGTCTTTGGTGTATTCAAACTAATCCTTCTAATCGACCATCAATTGGGAAGGTGATAGAGATGTTGGAAGGTACCCTTCAATCCATACAATTGCCACCGAGGCCTTTCTTGTATTCACCTCCTCGGTCACCTCAAGATTCTTCTGCAAGTTCATGATCATAAAAGTGAAACATTCAAAATGGAAGGAATTGCATGATAGGATTTGAAAATTGTGAATAACCTAGTTGTGCTTGCTTATCTTTTCGAAGGCGATGTAGGAGATATTTGTTAGAAATAGATGGACTCTTACTGAGGTAGGGCTAAAGCTTTGTAAAAACCAAAACGTTTCAGTGTGCCACCACTGCGATTTGTAGTGCTAGCACGACTATTGGCTGGGTTGCCGGTTTTGAATTCTCTGCTCTGTTTTCTGCTTCTCTTTCTGTTATGCTTTCCTGGCTGTAGAATATTGGCGAAGTCTTGATTTACATGTTACGCTTGGCTTTCTTATGAGATCTTTGGCGCAAATGCATTTCTTTTACGATTAATTACCATTTGTGACTTAGTTGATCGACAAGAAGATGATATCTTCCTCTCTCAGAAAGGAGGAAGTACACACAACTGATTTGGTGGTCAAAAATACCAGATGAAGAAAAATATCCTACTGAAATATATTTTCCACAGTGAATTTAAAGCCTTAAGGGGGTAAAACGTTTTGTACTTTTGGAGAAATAAAAGAAGAGGAGGAAGCAGATATTGTGAAAAATATGGTTAGAGTCAATCTTTGGTGCATTCAAATCAGTCCTTCAGGTAGGCCATCAATTGGTAGGGAGATAGAGATGTTAGAAGGGACCTTCAATCTTTCCAATTTCGTCCAAAGCCTTTCTTGCATTCGCCCAGAAGATCGCCTTCAAATTCTTCTATGACTGCGTTGTAATAGAAATCCCTTATTTCTAAAAAGATGCAAATGCATTAGTGGATTCAGAAGCTGAAAATATCCTTGTCCATGTACTGCTTTTATATAATGGCCTCTTAAACGCATATGACATTCTATATCCCTACAACATTTAATCAACTCCCCATTGAATTTGCACTCATTTATGAAACAACTTAAACACAAGTTCATTGTTTAATCCTACAGAACTGACCATTCAAGTAAGAATAACTGCAAACTTTCCAGGTTGTATTTTCGACCTTACAATTTAAAATTCCTCATCTAAAGTCAAAAGCTACATGTATTCAAGACTAACTAAACAGAGGTGATACATTCTGATTCCTTCTCACATCCTAGCGGTAGCAGAGGCCTGAATCGTTACATCCATAAATTGCTATTCGTTCAAAAAAGTCGGGACATATCAAATTCAACACCATACAAATAACCGAAATTGAAGACCTTCGCAAAGAGGGCATCATGTAGACCGTTGGCAGCAGAATGATCTGGAGACCTAAGCGGAACTGGTCCTTGCAACTCCTGAAGATCCACCTCTTTATCATCATCTTCCTCGAGTATACAGCAAAACATTAAACTAACAACTTATCCGTTTTCGTGAAACAGCAAAATGACTACAGAGCAACTGCAAGATTTGCTCCCACAGATCAACTTCAGGATTTTAGAGATAAATTAGTTCAAAAGTGTGTATACAAGCATGTATGTATTCCTGGATGACTAAATATAAAGCGATAACAAAAAATAGCAGAGCAAGAAAACGACAAATGCAAGGAACCGCATCTGGAATGGCTGAAACCTAATCACAAATTCAAAGCCTTTATTGAGGAACACCATAGGTAGTTTTTTCTTTCTTTTCTGTTATCTTTCCATCACTGTTTCGTCCCGTACAAGTATTTTCTGGTCAAATAAAAACACAAAAATTAGAACTGGCAATGTAAGAAAATGACATAAAAATGCAAGGAAACACACATGACAAGATTGAAACCTAATCACAAAATTCAAAGCCCTGATTGGGAAACACCAGAGCTGGTTGCTTCCTTTCAAATTGACTAACTTCAATTTCAGTCCCATAATAAAAATATTTACTTAGAAATTGAATATGGATCACTTCTTTCAACTGATACAAGTTTCGAACCATCTCATATTTATGTAAATTCATGCCTTTATTTGAGACATTTGAAACATTAATATCATCGCATTAAATATGATGAATAATCATAAGTATTTACTTATAGTAGTAATAATTAGGAAAGGTAGAAAATAAAGCCTATTGAACAATTTGGACTTACATATTTGATGTAGCAGTAGATTTTCGATTTGATGAAGTACTGTTCATTCTTAAATTTATTATTTGGATCCCATTATTTAAATTATACCTTGAAGCTTGGATGAAAAAAAAAATCATTGAATGTTGGACCATACTCTATACAAATAGGACGTTTTCTGTCTTATTGGCATCATTTGACCAATACTCTCATATAGGCCAAGTTTTACATGGTATGATGGAACTAAGAGGAAAAGGGCATAGAATCGACGAATTTAGTAAAAAATTTGGGATATCAACCATGTTTTTTAAATATATTTAAAGTTTTCTACATTGGTCCCCTAGGATTATTTGAAATTGGATATGTACTTTTATCCATGTGGTTGAAGTCTAAGACCAATAGAAAGGTAACTATGTTAAGAGAGACTTGTTTTCTTAGCTAACCATCACTAGGTTTGATCTTGCTAACCTATTGAAAATTGGGATGGTAGCCTACTTCACTGGTGTTATATATAGGTTCCCATGCAGAAATTCATGGCAAACTTGATTAAGGGCTGAAGCGGAAAGGATTACTATCAAGGTTTAGGTTTCAACAAGGATTTCAATCCTTATAAAAATAGACTATTTAGGAAGGATAACACAATATCTAGAATGGGGAACTAAATACACCAATGTTGCCCCTTGTGCAGTGCTACAAAGCCAAACTTCCAGAATTTACATGTTACATAAATTCTTATGTCATAAGGATAGAAAGTAACAAACAAAGAGACATATGTAAAGAAATAATTGAATTTTGGCTGATGTTTTACTTGCAAAGTAATTTAGTGGCTGGCAAATGGAGAGTTCCCATACAATGGCAAATTCAAGGGGAGGTTTATTTTTCCAATATATTTACTTGCAAAGATATGCTAACTAAATATATCTTGAATTAGCTTCTTGGACCAATGCATAACAATTGAAGATATATACTCACCACTTGATCTTCCATCATTTATCTTATTGTATCAAATTTTCTTCTTTTCACTTTTTTGTCATTCTTTTTAGTGAATAAAGTGGTAGGTAGCACTTAACCTCCCAAATTTCCATACATGGGTTGCAAACCAAGACCTCCCCTTGGTTAGTCAAGAGAGGCACCAATACATTACCAAGGGTCCAACTAGAAGAGAGGTACCAATACATTACTAGGGCTCCAACTAGAAGCCTTTTTTTTTTTTTTCTGTACATGTAAAATTTCTACTTTGTCTTGTTTCCTATTCTCTCTTGTCCATCTCTATCTCAACTAATGCACCCACCATAAGCTTATGAAATTCTTTCAATATGCAAATAATATCTGAGTATTGGTTGTTTTAATCATTATGAGGTGTATGACAACAGGAATTTTCAATTGTTTGAGAAAGCATATTGTTTTTAATCGTGATGCATTTTGTATTTACATTCTAGTTCATGGTTATTTTTCTCTAGGGAATGATTGCTTCATGTTTTATTGGAGACTAATGTTGAAGAAACTGATGGACCGATATTTCATAGTTTTAAGTACAAAGCAGTTTAGCATGTGAATATGGTTATCTTGGAATCAAGGCACGCAATTGCATGTCAATGTCATGATCACTTTAGCCTGTTGAATCATATGATTGTACTATCATTTTTGTGCTTATTGTGTTCAGTACTTAACTTTTGATATACAATGGTGAATTAAAATTTTCAGAACTAACTCGGATCGGCACGGAGGCAATATCTTGTTACTCCATGAGGGCTCAAGTTGGAAGCCATAAACTGAATTATAATCTGTATGTTGATATTTACTGGCTGTCAGAATACTGTCCCTGAATGTCTTCCAGTCATTTTTCAGATTCCTTAAAAAACTTTCGCCTTTTTTTTGTGTTGAAACAGCTATTCAAAGCGAGACACGTATGCCGACATTGATGCAGCCTGTAAATGCCTCGAGCAGTATGATGTCTGAGATGAACAATTAGTACTATATGGTCAGTCTGTTGGCAGTGGCCCCCACTCTTGATCTTGCCTCGAGAATTCCAAACTCGACAGGTATAGTTTTACATAGCCCGATTTTGCTCTGGGTTGAGAGTGTTATACACACTGAAGCGGACATACTGGTTTTTGCTCTGGGTTGAGAGTGTTATACACACTGAAGCGGACATACTGGTTTCATATTTTTAAGGTAGTTTCATGTTCTTAGTTCTACTGCACATTGTAGTCTCTTTTGTTAGGTGGTCCCTGATTTATTTTATTTTATTTTATTTTCTATCTTTCCTTTTCAGAATATTGACAAAGTTGATACGGTGATTTCCCCTCTCTGATTATACATATAAGTAATATTTACTTAGAGATGGAGTACAAAGGAACTTAGATAAGGAACATCTGAATAAGCAAAATGATTCCTTCTTCAGATAAGGAATTTAGAGATAGAATTGCGAAAATTTCATCTGCTTAGCAGTTTTAGAGACGAAATAGAAAGGAACTTTAGGAGATATTTGACAAAGGACGTTGTAGATGAACCTTACAAGGACAGTCTTCTTCTGCCGTAAAATTATGGATCTGACAGAATCTAAATTATGAATCTGACACAACACCGGAATTGTCTTCGGTGGAAACAACAGGGTTAGCAAGCGCTTCCAGATCAGGTGAAAAGAATGGTCGGGTTGGAGGAACAGAAACAGTTCTGTAGTGCCAAAAACAGATTACGTTTTTTTGGGAGGCAAATTTTAACCGAGGGTTCCCGTTGCAGTAGCTCAAAACTTGCTGGAGCCTCCGAATAGACTCTTGATGTTGCCAAAAATGAAATCTATTCCAGCTTCCCAATTCCTCCGTGGTCTGTACTTTGGCCGCGGCACTTTGTTTATCATTGAAATCGACATATCTTCCGTGTTTTCTCGTGGTGTTGAACACCTGATTTGTCCTGTGCTGTTTGTAAAAGTAGGCAGCCTTGGACGCGGTGCAATTGTAGCTGGTAAGGGAAATGGATGAATTGGAAGGACCGTGGACCATGTACAGCAGAATACTGAGTGGGATTAAAGTGTTGCCATAGGACCCCGCACGACATAATTCCGGTTTTTGGGACGGGAAAAGCAAGTAAACAGCGATTGACTTGGGCAAAGACTTCATTTTGGCTCTCCGGCCAGAACAACACGTTATCTTCGCGTAGGCCCAGTGACTCAATGTACTGATGGATGAATTTGAAAGATCTTAGGAGTTGGACAGCAGAATCTTGGGTTGGATTAAAGTGTTGCCATAGGACCCCGCACGACGTAATTCCAGTTGCTGGGGAGCGGAAAAGCAAGTGAACAGCGATTGACTTGGGCAAAAGACTTGATTTTGGCTTCATTACCAAAACAACGCGTGGCCTTTGTGGGCGGCATCTGTGGATCCTTTTTCACTGGGTGCCCGCGCTTTCCTTGCTTGCTTTTACAGTCAAAAAAGTGGTAGGGGAAAATGTGGGTTCTTTGTCGCTTCGATCACCTTTCCCCTCATGAACATCATTAACTCTCTCAAAATGTGCATTAAGAGATGCATAGCATCATTATCCGGTGGCATTCCCTTATTCTCTCGGTCTTACCACAGCTCCGAAGCATTTATTCGAGCAGACTATCTTCCTCTTACTTCATATTCGCGTCGTTCATCTTGATTTCCATACCACCTTATTGTGCCGGCAACGAGTACCACGTAAACGGCAACAAACCCTCGCAGTTCCTCAACGTCCAAACCCTGCGTCGACTATTGCAGACCGCCGGCAGCGCTACGAAAGCTGTGCCGGCGTGTGGATTATCAGGTATGAAATTTCTGCTCTCTTTTTCCTTTTGTTATGTTTCTCTGGTTGCTGACAAATGGTGAAGTCAGGATTTATTGTTCAGTCATAGTGCGCTTCGCTTTGTTACCAAATTGTTTGAATCGCCTTGCTATTAATTAGCACCCACGACTAACCTGACTACCAAGTTAGGCCTAAAAATCAAATGAGTTCAACGGCCTGAACAAACATTAAAAACTTGACCGGCACATCAAAAAATAAAAAATAAAAAGACAAAACAAAACAAAAGAAATAATTAGCACCTTGTTCTGAAAGTCCCGTTATGAGGCAAATATAATTTTTTTCTTTTTCTTTTTTGTTAAGTAGGCAACTAGAAAATTTGGTACATACAAGTCGTAATATTCTCTTCTTATAAAGACTTCTAATCAACTTTCATATTCTTGCTGCAGGACTTCCGTATGATCGTTCTTGTGGTCCTCCAAACGGTACGGGGCAATCAAATACCACAGGCTAGGGTCTTACGTTATTTTGCCCCTAAAATTGTGGACAACAAAGATAATTCACTATTCTATGAGATGTGAACATGAATTATTAATGTATAATTACAGTTATATATAAATTTTTAATGGCTCCGTTCTTTCCTCCCTTTTATTCTTTCTTCTTTTCGATTTATTATTGTTTTTTGAGTGCGTGATCGTATGAAGCATTTGTAGTTTTCTTATGAATGCACAATAATAATAAAAATTAGTACAATTGACATTTTTTTTTTGGTTTTTCCTGGATTAATTCTTTCTATTTCAGTATACTCCGGTGCCCCAAGCCCTCAAACATCACTTATCTCACCACCACCAGGTATAGGTACAGCTTTCTAACTTCACAATTCTAAATATTCCGTTCTTGAGTTTTCTTTTCTGTTTTTTTGTATGCTTGATTATGTGAAAAATTAAAATTTATGGTTTTTTTTTTATCTATGCATAACAAATAACACCATTTCATAATGAATTTTTTTCTTTTTTTTTTCTTTGGATTTATTCCTTCTGTTTCAGCTGATACCCCACCCCCAAGTTCACCTCCATCATCTATTGCGCCACAACCGAAAAACGGTACAGATTTCTAACTTCATAATTTTGAATGTCCCTTTCTTTTCTTTTCTGTTTTTTGTATGCTTGATTTGAAAATTTTATATTATTGTTATCAATGCATAACAGATAGTATACATGATTTTCATAATGAATATTTTCTTTGCTTTTCTGGCTTTATTATTTTTTTCTCAGCAGACATCCCAACCCGAAATTTTCCTCTACCTTTTACTCCGGGATCACCAAATGGAGGTGCGGATTTCTAACTTTATAATTTCCGATGTAACTTTCTATAGTTTTCTTTCTTCCTTTTTCGTGCTGGACTTGCCAGTATGGTTGTTGAATAAAGGGTGATCTTAGGTTCACCGTTCCCATAATGAGCTTGAAGTTTATACGACATAGTAGGTGCATGTAAAATTGAGGCGTAATGTGAGTATGTCCTCTCAAAGGGATAGGTATTCTGGTAAATTAGACTTCTGTAACTAATGGTCATCGTCGCAGTTCTTGTGGAGGTGGTTCTCGTCTTGGATTGTGGAAGACGAAGTTGAAATTCAAGGAAGTTTGGTGATGAAGAAATGGACGAGACGATAGTGATAAATTAGGCAAAAAGGAACTGCGTTTATATATGAAACGGTAGCTTTGATGTTTCTTTTACTTTCACTAGAGTTGTGTTAATGATTGTGTGTCTTTCCGAAGAGTGGATGATATGGTTATACTTCTGCTAATGGTCATATGAAAGAACAAATGAACCTGGACCAAGGTTCCCTATTCTTATACTTGTTGAATAAGCTATTCTCTCTCTGATTATTTACTAGGTTTTTTAGAATATCACATGCACATGAAATAAACACCCATCTTGGAGGATCTAGATCTTCTTCTTCTTCTTTTTTACGTTATTTGGCTTCCATAATCCCTTCTCTTCCAATTGATTTTTTTGATACGACATTGTCACCATGCAAGTGGGGAAAAAAAAGATTCCCTCAAATAAAGAAGTAAATAACTTTATGTTCTTGTTGCAGGACGACATTCAAAGCGCAAGCATCTGGCAATCGGTAAGACAATCAAAATCATATAAAAGCTATTTAAGTTTCTTTCTTTATTGCCCTAACATAAAAATGAAAAGCCCCTATTTTCATGTATGTCTTTAGTGAATGTGTCATTCTTGCAGTATATTATCTATTTCTTTCGTTTCTACATGCTCTAACGAATACCTGACTTAAACTATCCTTTCTACATGCTCTAACGAATACCTGACTTAAACTATCCTTCGCATGCAGCCATTGCCTCAGCTGTCCTCGGGATTGTCCTAATCTCTTTTGTGATTATCTACACCATTAAAAAAGGGAACTTGTCAAGAAACAAAATGGTTTGTTGGGAAAGAGGTACAAGGAATTATCCATTCAATGATGAGGAAATCATGAAAAATTTTGGATCAATGGTTCCAAAGCGATATACTTATTCAGAAGTGAAAAAATTAACCAATTCATTCAAAAATAAACTAGGACAAGGAGGATATGGTATTGTGTACAAAGGAAAGTTACTTGATGGGCATTTAGTGGCAGTGAAAGTCTTGAACGAGTCTAAAGGTAATGGAGAAGATTTTATCAATGAAGTGGCTAGCATTAGTAGAACATCACATGTTAATATAGTTAATCTTGTGGGTTTTTGCTATGAGAGAAATAGTAGAGCTCTAATCTATGAGTTTATGCCTAATGGATCTCTTGATCAATTTATATATAATAAAAGCTCTTCACTTGCAACTTGTCACTTGGATGAGAAGACCATGTTTCAAATTGCAATTGGCATTGCTCGAGGACTAGAGTATTTACACCGTGGTTGTAGGACAAGGATTCTACATTTCGATATAAAACCTCATAATATATTATTGGATGAAGATATGTGTCCAAAAATATCTGATTTTGGCCTTGCTAAACTATGCCCAAAAAAAGAGAGTATTGTGTCAATGACAAATATGAGAGGTACTATAGGATATATTGCACCAGAGGTATTTAGTCGAAATTTTGGTGTAGTTTCTCATAAGTCTGATGTCTATAGTTATGGAATGTTGATTCTTGAAATGATTGGGAGAAGAAAAAATTTTGATAATGAAGTCTCATGTTCTAGTGAAAGAGATTTTTCACATTGGATCTATACAAAGCTTGAAAATGGAAAAATTCTTGATACATTTGGAGAAGGGATAGAAGAAGAAGAAAATGTAATAAAGAAGTTGATATTGGTTGGTCTTTGGTGTATTCAAACTAATCCTTATGATCGACCATCAATTGGGAAGGTGATAGAGATGTTGGAAGGGACACTTCAATCCTTACAATTTCCTCCGAAGCCTTTCTTGTATTCGCCTCCTCGGTCACCTCAAGATTCTTCTGCAACTTCATAATCATAAAAGCGCCAGAGTCAAAATGAAGCAATCGTATGATAG
Organism: Casuarina equisetifolia; assembly: GCA_028551475.1. Classification (NCBI taxonomy): domain Eukaryota; kingdom Viridiplantae; phylum Streptophyta; class Magnoliopsida; order Fagales; family Casuarinaceae; genus Casuarina; species Casuarina equisetifolia. The sequence continues at coordinate 6,778,340 of CM052361.1, forward strand.
GATTTGAAAATTGTTACTAACCTAGTTGTGCTTGCTTATCTATTCGAAGGAGATGTAGGAGAAATTTGTTAGAAATAGATGGACTCTTATTGAGGTTTGGTTAAAGCTTTGTTAAACCAGATGTTTCATGACAATTAGATTTATCATTTCTGGAACAAAATGGTTTGGGGATCAACTTCTGTTTAAAATAAAGTCAGCAATTCTGCAAAAGACATATGTTGCTTCCTGCCTCATGCTTCAAGAATAAGGTCTCGCACGATACCTTTTTGCCTTATGACTGGCAATAATACTTTGGCCAGCATTAAAGTTATGGATTTTGATGTGGCAAGTTATAATGAATGCCATTGTGATAAAACATGGAATGTGACTTAATTCCAAAACCAATTATGCTCTGCCTCTCTTTCGTTTGTTTGTTTGGGAATAGGAAAGTATGTGAAGGGCAACAAAATTTCCTCTTAGTTACCGGGTGTTGGTCTTACTCTAGGTCAGTGACTCCTGATTTTCATGAACAGCGCGCTTTCCTTTGAACTCTTTTTCCTACCCCGCACTCAAAACGTCTATGCAGGCTTCAAGTTCCTTTTTGCTTTAACTGCGTTTCCACCGTACTCTCATGATCTTCATCCGCTTTCTTCAAATTTGCCAACGGAGTGCTGCATAACTATCCAATGGCATTTTCCATTGCTTTCTTGGTCTTCTCCAATTGTGTACTATACGTTAAGGCAGACCATCGTCTGCTTTCTTTATCCTCGCAACATTCATCTTGAGTTCCGTACCAACCTCTTCCTGCGCTAGCAACGAGGAAGATGAAAACTGCAACAAATCGTTCCAGTGCGTCAACCTACCAAACCCACGTCGGCCATTGCGGTTCAGTGTGTCACCACTGCATTTTGTGGTGCCATCCCGACTGTTGACTGAGTGACTGGGTTTGAATTCTCTGCTCTGTTTTCTGCTTCCTACCTGTAATGTTTTCCTGGTCGCGGAATAATGGCGAAGCATGATTTGCATGTTGCGTTTGGCTTTGTTATGAGATTGTAAGACATATGTGCATTTCTTTTGCACCCTGTATAACATAGACTGATTTTCTGTTTAAGATACAACTTAAACACAAGTTCATTGATTAATCCGACGGAGGTGCCCATACAAGTAAGAATACCTGCATAGTTTCCAGGATGTATTTTCTATCTTACAATTTAAAAATCCTTATCTAAAGTCAACAGCTGTATGTATTCAAGAGTAACTATACAGAGGTGATACATGTTGAGTCCTTTTCACATCCTAGCGGCTACAGAAGCCTGAATGGTTACATCCATAAATTGCAATATTTTGTTCAAAAGACTGGGGACATATCAAATTCAACACCCTACAAACAACGGAAATTGAAGACCATCGCAAGGTGAGCATCAAGGAGACCATTGGCAGCAGAATGATCTGAAGACCTAAGCGGAAATGGTCCTTGCAACTCCTGAAGACCACCTGTTTATCATCTTCCTCAAGTACGCAGCAAAACAGTAAACGAACTTCTCCGTTTCAGTGAAACAGCAAAATGACGACAGAGTAACTTTGAGATTTACTTTCACAGAGCAACTTCAAGATTTTAGAGATATATAAGTTCAAAAATGTGTACACAAGCATGTATTTGTGTACCAACAAATATAAAGCAATAACCAGAAATAGCAGAGTAAGAAAAAGACAATAGCAAAGAACCGCATATGTAATGGCTGAAACCTAATCGCAAGTTCCAAGCCTTTATTGAGGAACACCAGAGGTGGTTTCTTCTTTCTTTTCTAGTTATCTTTTCCTTACAATTTCAGTCCCATACAAGTATTTTCTGATGAATAAAAACACAAAGATTGAAAATGGCAATCCAAAGAAAATGACATTAAAATGAAAGGAAGCACCCGTGACAAGATTGAAACCTAATTACGAAATTCAAAGCCTTGATTGGGAAACACAACAGGTGGTTGCTTCTTTTCTAATTGATTTTCACTTCAATTTGAATCCCATAATAGAAATGTTTACTTTGAAACTAAATATGGATCTCTTTTTTCAACCGATAGAAGTCATGAAGGCCTTCAAAAAATCTCATACTGATAAAGCTTCATGCCTTTATTTGATATATTTGAAACATTAATATCATTACATTAACTATGACAAGAAATCAAATATTTTTACATATAAAATTAATAATTAGGAAATGCAAAAAAACAAGCCTATAGACCTGAATGGCTCAGGTTGGTTAGACAAAACCCAGATCAAGTTTCATAAATCAGTTCTGTTAATCAAGAATCAAATTCTAGAACAAAATCATAACGCCAAAATAACACTAGAAAAGCATGACATAAGTTGAAGACAGAAGAAGAGTAAACCTAAATTCTGATGGAAGAGGTTCAAGCCACAAAAAATTTTGAACTTCCCAAAGAGACAGCAAATTACCGTGTCCACTTTTTGCGAAGAACCAAAATTGCCTGGGAGACAGAACAGCCTCCACTGTCACAGAAGACAAAAATAATTAAGTAATGTACTGAAGTACTCAACAGCAGAGTATAGAGAAAACATAAGCGAAAGAAAGTTCACTCGTTTTGGCAATTTCTTGAACAGGACACATGAATATCAACACCAAAACATAAACCAACCATCTCCTAAAAAGTATTTGTAATGGAGTGCAAATCATAAACCGACTGGCTCCTAAAATGGATTTGTAATGGAGTGCAAAATCACTCTTTTAGCCACTGTCAGTGGCAACAAAGACAGGCAGCAAAGCCCAGGTGATATTCCACGGCCCCAGGACAGATACAGAAAGCAAGAACAAAAACCCCACACATCACTTTGTCTCGGCAGTGACATTCGAAACATATTTCCTCATCTCCTTCCTCTTTGCCTCAGTATACACTTATGGCTGAATGGAGGGAGGAAGGATGGAGATAGATACATGAAATCAAACGAGAAGTTAAAGGAGGATGTTCTCAGAGATAAGAGACATGAAACTGAATGAGAAGGTGCAGGAGTTGGGAAAGTTCATAGTAGAGGAGTACAACTAGAGCCTGAAAGACCAGACCGATGGCAACAACAGCTGAGAGCCAAGGGTCGTGGAAGTGCAAAGAGGGCAAGGGAGGTACTCTCAGGAATCAAGTGCTACCTGAAAATTCCAGCCATGCTGAAGGATCGAGCCTACAGTAGTGTGTAGCAATGGTTGGAGGTCTCTAGAAAGAAAGAAGAAAGTGGCTGTACAAAGCAAATGAGAATGCACGGACAAGAAGCTTTATCACTTTTAGGACTATGGGCAAAAGACACATGTCATTGATCATAATGATCTATTAGTTTATGTAATGGTAGTTAAGTAAAACAATTTGTTCATATGTATAGTTGATTATGTATAACATGGCAATAATACTAAACAAAGAGAAATTTCAGTTACAATGGTATACTGGAAATTTTTTTGAATCATGTACACAAATGCAATTTCATCTCAAAAATCACTTACACTTGAAGTTTATTAAAGATGATTGTGTAAAAAAATAACAGGAAATAACTCTTAAGTCTGACAAAACACTATGATTAAACTTTATAACATATAATTCTCAAAAAATTTAAAGAATTTTCAAAATCACTAGTATCATATTGCAGTAAAATGATTTCTATGTACAAATACCTAGATATTCTCCTTAAAATTAAGAAATTCCACTTTTGTTTGCTAGAGTTGCTCAGAAAGATAAGTCTATTGCAACTGAATAACTCTATCCAAATAGGACATTTTCTCTTGACTTATTGGCATCATTTGATCAATACTCTCGTATAGGCCAGGTTTTAGAGGTAAAAATGTGAAGGAACTAAAAGGAAGAAGGTCACAGAGACAAGAATTTTGGTAAAATATTTGGGGTATCAAATATGTTTTTTAGAGATAAATTAAAGTTTTTACATTGGTCCCCTTGGATGTTTCAAATTTAGATATGTACTTTTATCCATCATAGTTGAAGTCTAAGACCAATAGAAAGGTAACCATGTTAAAAGAGACTTATTTTCTTAACAGACCATCACTAGGTTTACTCTTGCTGGCCAATTGAAACTTGGGATGGTAGCCATATGTTTCCACGCAGTAATTCATGCCAAACTTGATTTAGGGCAGAAGGGAAAGGAAGTACTGTCAAGGTTCGCAGTATAACAAAGTTATCCCTTGTTATTCAGCATAACAAAGTTATGCCAAACTTGATTATTCAGCAAGGACAGCACCCTATCCAGGATGGGAAACTAAGTATAACAAAGCTATCCCTTTGCACAACCAAACTTCCGGAATTCACATGTTTCATAAATTCTTATGTCATAAGGACATCAAGTAGCAGACTGAGAGATATCTCTGAAGAAATAATTGAGTTCAGGCTGAGGTCTTACTTGCAAAGTAATTTGGTCGCTGGCAGATAGAGAGCTTCCGTCCAATGGCAAAGCTTCATCCATCCTCTCTCAAAAATGCTGAACGTGTAAGAGGAAATATGGCATGCTAAATCTCACCCGTGGTTTGTGAAAATTCACGTTTGCTCTCCCCCAGATCTGCCTGCAAAGTCATTAGCTAAAAAGTGATCCCATGATTCTCGCTGTAGTGTTCGCCAATTCAACAGTCAATGAACAAATGTTGTATGTTGTAGTAAATAACAAAAGTTGTAAATCCATTGATATTAATGCATTGGAAAAAAAAATAAAAAAGAATAGAAGGCTTGCATCATTTTTGATGTTGCAAAGCTCATTATATACTTTTGTTAGATAAAAGTATAGGATTAACTATCAAGTTTACCAATTTGCGTTTCAAATCTGTGATTGCCTGCTGTCTCTGGTAAGCGAAAAACCGCAATGACTGAGACCACCCCCACCAAAGAAAAAATGAAAAAAGAAAGAATAAAAAAGTAGTCTGAATCAGTCATTAACCACATGACAAACAAAAAAGAATCAGCAAAGACACTCAAAAGAATAAGGAGACGGAGAAGTAGTGACAAAACAAAGAACTCCACTTACTCCAACTCTTTGCATTTCAACGGATCTATGTAACGCTTCCCTCTTACTTAGAAGATTATCAGGTACTAGTTTTAAAGGTCGTCTGTAGTTCTTCCCCCGGTAAATAATTATAGCATGACCATCTTTTAGCTTGTTCACTGAAACTAGGATACCACCACTTTCTGCTTCAAGCATTTTAGCAGTATAAATGACCTGATGAAGCAATCTCTGCTTCGTGATCACCTTGACAACTTCTCTATACTTCCATTGTTGATGCAGGCCTTCTATTACACCATCAAAGACACCACGCCTACCTGAAGCCAACGTTAAATGGAAAAAAAAAAAAAAAGGAGTGAGTGGAAAAACAACTTTAACTACAGTTGGGAACAACTAAAACTGCCCTTTCTTCCTACTCCACACAGGATTCTTTTGGCCGTTTGTTACTTCAAGAAAAAAATGGCCTTGAAGCTACTCAATGGCAGTTAAGTAGTACTTTTCATCTCAATTTTCTTTGTTAAAATGTCAAACTGAGTGAATAGCTTAAATTTGTCAACAAGCACTAGCATATGCAAGATTGGACCAAATCCTAGTGCAAGAAAAATATAGTAAAAGATCATCAAAGAGGCTAAACAGCTTCTAGATTTTGATATTTTTTTATTCTTTTAACAAAATGATTCCCCTAGCTGATTTTGAAGAAATGCCGTTATGATAACAGTATCTACCTTACTTCAAACCTAGAAAATGTTAACTCTAAAACAACAGGCTCGTCCTCATATTTATTCTATGACAGAGACAACTCAAAGGTAAAGGAACTTGCACCTAAGAAGTCAGTGGAGAATTAAAGGGCTTTGCCATGTGTGTTGCACTGTCCCAACCTTCTGTGACAACCATCTGCAGATAGTCAAAATATCTCTTTTTGAAGTAGAAGGTCCCTAGAAGAGAGGACCACGTGACCAGTAGTACACTATCTATAGCAGTGATTACTGGGTTTGGAATCATGGCTCCAGTTCTTACAAGGTGACTATTTTATGCATCAGTAACAACATGCAGGAAGAGCTCAAGGATTTACTCATCAATATGTAAACACAGTCTGGAACACGTTTCTGTCATCTAACACTATAACTGAGCATACAAACAAAAGAAGAGGATGCAGCATGCTTAGGCAGAGACAAAAGAAAGTTGAATTATTTTTAGTTATGAGAACAAAGTTTCTAGACAATTCATTATCACGTAATGTCGTATCATCATGCAATAAGCAACTCTAATCATAATAAGAAAACCAATTTCCAATATCGATGCTGGACCAATCAGTAGTTTAGAAGTCAAAGTACTTTACGAGAATACTAACTTCAATGTAGAACAAAGAATAGAGGATGCAGCAATTATGAAGCTAGACAAGCAAGTCTTAGATTACCAAGCACTAAAAAACTATCCATCTTCAGCCCCGTCTTCAGGAAACATCTTCGCTCCTCTTCAGTTATCATTTCCCTGTCTGCCTCTTGCTCAGCAGGTGCCCATGCTCCATTCAACTTTGATAACTCCTTCATTGACTTCTCTATCTTTGAATTAAGCTGCCAAATCCACAATGTATCTTTCACAAGCAGAGTGGAAGGAATTAAGATGGTAGGGAAACAAAACCCACAATTTACACTTACAATAAAAAGCTTGCGTTCTTGCTGTCTTAGCTCCCTCTCTAATCTTTTCTTTTCAGCTTCCAATTTGATATCACTCTCTGTATTTTTCCTTTTTAGATCCCTGAACTCTGATTCGATGTACTGGGATTCTATTAAAGTTCCAGATGTGATAGTGCTTTCCACCAATCCATTATCCGCACAAATAGCTTCAGCTGCTTTCAGCCGTGCAGCTTCCTCATGAAGTTGGCATCTTTTGAGTTCAGTTTCCCTTTCCGCTACTAAATTTGCAATTCTGCCAGGAAGAAAGTCCTTACCTCTATAAAATATTATGAGGAACTTATTACGTAGCAGAAGAACTCCTCCTGTAAGATTCTGCAATATATTCAATGTTCAAATTCATATTGTCCATGGACAGATATATAGGCAGGCATAGAGAGTTAAGATCACAAAACATAGATTATGGATCTGGGTGCGTAGGTAAGCATGGTTTCTTTTTTTAACTTTCAAAGGATAACATCTTAAACCATGATCCTTTAGAATCCAAATTTCCAAATTCATATCTAACAGCCTATCTATAAAAGGTGTTCGTGTGCTTGGATCACTCTAGAATAATTCTAGGAGTGTCACATCATGTTTGCAGCAAAACTGTGGTGATTTAAGCACCAAAATAATGAATCAGTAGTAATGGTGTCTGGAAGGATATGTTATTCATAAAATGGAGATCATTAGGTAGGCCAGCTTGTTTCAAATGGTGACATTAATATGCTCCCACTGCCACTTGAAGCCAACATTTATGGAAGCCTGCCAAAGACTAAGACAGGCAGACTTTGCCTTTTATACTAGAGACAGGAAAAAATCTACATATCATAGACTTAACCAATACACAGTCTAGGAGTCTGTTACAAATAACTTGCCTTAAGCTCGTATGCCATTTGCTCATTGTTTGTATTTGGGATTCCCCACTTCACAGCAATCTTCACGATTAGGCTTTTCTCCCAGAGTTTTAAGATGGCTGCAGCTAAGCCTTGAAGTTTTCTGTTTCTCCCTTTACAAATCAAAGTAATACCAGAATTAAACTCTAAATTAGACAGAGAAGAACATGCACAACTTAACATGGCCCAGAATCATAGTAAGAATTCAAAATTCTGTGCCTCAAATAGACCCAACATGATCGTTCTCTTAGTTCTTCAAGACATTATTATGTCACTATTATTTGTGAAGACAAAATTTTCCAGCGATGGTTGTTGCAATTAATATATCATATAATAATTACAAAAGAGTCAAGTTGTTTATGGCATGAACAGGTAAAACCGCTCACTTGGTCTGCAAGTATGACATGAATGTTCCAGTGTGCACTTCTGGAATGACAACAACAAAGTCCGAGGAATCTTAAGAGGTAAAGATGAATCCAAGCATCTCATTAAATGGCACTCACATGCCGGTTGGCTGTTGTACCCATATTACATTCTTAGCCCTGAATCTGGACTCCTCAATAGCACGAAGTTTAAGGGTGAACAGATTGAATAGCATGGACACCTACATCGCTCATGCTCAAAATTTAGCCTCACACTAGTCAAGATGTTTTCATCTCTAATGCACAAATGAGAGATTACTGAACTCATTTGATACACTGAATACCAAACATGACAATGGGTACCCTAGGAAGGTTCATGATGGTAAATAAAAATCTACCACTCAGAAACAGTTGAAATATTCAGAAGGCATCTAAACCAAATCAGTGACTTAATAGGATCTCACAAGACTTCCAAAGGAACCCGTTATATCAAAAGGTTTTTGAAGAAAAACCCACATATACGTATAATTAAAAAATATTTTACAAGGATCGGGCATCAAGTGTTCTAGATAAACCTGTAGGTTGTTCTTATCACTTGACACATTTGATCCGTACAGCTGACTCTTAAAAGTACTATATTGACTTACTTTACCAGACATAAAAAAAATAATTTGAACTTCATGTGAAGGGCAAATTCAATATTATTGCTGTTTCTTCAAATGCAGTAAGATACCAGCCCACTTTAGATCTTATATCACAAAGGAGGAATGCCCAATGATCTTTAGTGTTTCCAAAACTTTAATGCTCATAACAGTTCTGAGATTGTAACAGTATTAGTAGTCACCATACAGAAACACAACAAAACAAGAAAAATAATTGCAAAAACTGTTTTCTCTTACGAAGTAATAGTTGTATCCTCAATCAAATTTTCATCCTAAAGGAATGATGATAAGATTAATTGATAAATAATAAAATTGTATTCACTAAATGGTAAACCATATGAAACATGGTGCTTGATGATTAATCTCATGCAATGTTTTCAAGGACTTACTGAAAGGTATATTTTCCCTACTTTGTTCTTTATTTTTTCGTTCTTCTTTTTTCCCTTATCCAATGAGTGCATTATCACTTCCCCTTCTGCTAGTTTCTTCACTAGCTAGATACCATATCATAGAATGATATGTTCCATGAATATAATATGCTTGGAGCAGAAATGAATATGACAGTACGCAAGGTAATACCAACGACAAAATGAGTAGGTAAAGATTGAGCAAGCTTCCTCAAGTATGTAAATTCATTATCTGTCAGCTTTGCTCTAGTATGTGGTGGGCAAAGTCTGAAAGGAGATGTAAATCCTGGAACCACTTCAGGAAGTAAGTCCGCATCTACGGGCAAAGGCTTGTGCATCCACCAGTCAATGTAACGGGGTCCCAAGCCGTCCAATAATCTTTCCATTTCCCTGTCATAAAGAGATCCACTTACGGGTTGGCTATTTAAATCCTTTTGTAAAAAGATTCCACTTGGTAAAGGCTTCCCCTCACTCTCCTTTCTGCAGGTCCTTTCATCTAAACCATTTCCAGTGGAACTAACTCGGAAAATCTCCGAGTCTTTTTCATGTTTCAGGAGACCAATCTCGTAATAAGGGACTTCTTGACTGCCAGCAAACCCTGCTGGCGTCTTTAAAAATTCATTCAGAGAGGACTGATGCTTGCTTCCTCGATAGACTACAAGTGCATTTTTCTTACTCCAGACAACCAGGCCACCAGTCTTGATCTGTTTTTGAGAAAAGAATTACAAGAGAAACCATCAGAAACAGTGAAAAAGAATCAAAAACTATACAATGATGAAACCTAAATGAGGTGGGAGCATGACAAAAGAAGCTATGAATTTCAACCTACCTTGAAACTGTTTTAAGCAGTATCTAAATTTATTTGAAATAAAAAACTTCATCCAAAACTTTGACATCTTAACACAGAAAAACTGAAAAATATATCAATCTCAATAGTCAAAACCTACAACAAGAATAAGTATCAGAAATCCAACTGAGTCTAATTATTTGCCTACTCATGAAAAGCACATCATCAATCTACTAATATAAGCATATGTTTTAACAAAAGAGATAAGATTACACAATAATAATAAAATTAATATGTTTGTGTGTGCGCGTGTAAATATCTAAATAAACAAAGCACATGTTCGTGTTGTACACAACCAAGGAGGGTAATTCATCGAAATCAAAGAATTTTGGGCAACTTCAGCAGTTCAATTCCAGCTTGTGTTCAAGCTCCAAAGACCATTCCAAATCATCATAGATTTTTTTTCTTTAATTCTTACGTTAGCCGTTATACAATATATCAGAAATCTCCAATTACCGGATTCGGTAACCAATTTTATAAAGCCATTTTAATCAGTCTCTTCTTTTCACAGAGGCCCCCATAAGCATTCTATTCAAGAAAATGATAAATACATCGTACTGTTTTCCTTCATGAAAGAAAAATAAAAAAAATAATTAGACAAGAGAGACAGCACCTCTACAATTTCTCGAGCTCTATCCATATTTCGGCACAAAGGAACATCAAATTTCAACATGACAAGCTCATCCCTCCTCCAAACCATTCTAATCTCATCAACTACACCTTGAGTCACCCCAGCTTTCTTAACCTTCACCCATTTCCTCATCCTAGCGGCTTCACCCCTCAACCTCTCAAGCAACGCCGAGTCAAGCCTCAACTCCGCTTCGGTAAACGCCTTTACCTTCTTCGTCCGCCGTAAAATGAATTCCTCATCCCTTTCCCACGGCATTTTGCGGCCATTTCTCGAATCCTCACCTTCCCCAAGCTGTTCCAAGCAATCCCCAAATCCAAATTCCCCAGAATCCTTCTGGAATTCATCCGAACTTTCCGTATCTGCGAGCTTTTCGACGCTTCTGACGATCTTGTCCACCGCCCTCCTCCCCCTCAGGCCCACTTTCTCGGTCAGCGCCGTATCGGCCTTCTCGACTTGGGCATTGTTTGAGCTCTTCTTGTTGTCGAGCTTAGAGAGGTCAACAACTTCATGGGGTTGGAGAAGCAGAGGGCCCTTCATCCATGGAGCTGTGGGCATCTTAATGGCGGCATTAGATTGCAAAAGGGGTTGCTTTTTGGATACTGAGAATTCATGCTTTGAAGGGGTTGGGGTGCTCTGAGGGGTTATGGGAGGTTTTGGGTTTAAGGAGGATGAGATGTTGAGAATAGAGGGTGACCCAGAAAGAAAGAAAACTGCAGGCATGGGTGGGGAAGAGTAGTGGTGAAGGTTTTGCAGTTCTGAGATTCTCCACTCAGTTTATCATCTGTGAATCAGTGGAGAACACTGCAAAATATCTGTATGAGCTTTGTGGCAACCCCCGGCATGGGACATGAAGGAGAGGTCCCTGACGTGGACGTCTCAAAGCCTTTTACGAATTACATATAATTTTGCACATTAATTACGCACATATGCAAACCAAAAAATAATAAAAGATAATACATCACTATGACCAAAGCAGGCTAAATGTAAAGGCCGTTTAATATCTAATATTAACATATGTATTCATCTTATTCCCTCTTAAGTTCAAAATCTACACTATTTAAGTATTTCATGGTGGGTAGATTCCCTTATCTCTGAAGGTCCATTGTTAACGTTTATTTTTTCTAAAAGTGAATTGTGTTAAAAAGTTCAACTTAAAAATTTATTTAAGAATTTTAAAAAAAAATTATTTGTGTTCTGCAATTTTTCACTTTTAGTGAAGCCCATTTGAAAAGTATGACTACATTTCCTATACTTGACATGATGTAGGTATATAATTGTTTATAGAAATGTGTTTCCCCTTTGAAATAATGGATACACCGCAGTGGCTCCCAAGGTTTCATACGTTCATCGCTTACATGATTTGTTTTTAAATTATGTCTACAATAGTGGAATGTTAGTCTTGGATGATTGGAAAAATAAAAAAGTTTGATGATGGAGTTTTTCATACAAGTGAAAACACTTTCCACATTGGATTATTCGAAAAGCTTGAAGAGGACAAATTTTCAGGTACTTTTGAAGAAATCACAGAAGAGGAAGAAGAGAAGGTAAGAAGATGACTATTGCCGGTCTTTGGCGCATTCAGACCAATCCTTCGGGTCGACTACCAGTTGGTGAAGTAGAAGAGATGTTAGAAGAAGCCCTTCAATCTCTACAATTTCCTCTGCGGACTCACTTAGAGTCGCCTAGCGAATCCCCACAAGTTTTTTCTACAACTTCAGAATCATAAAAGATCTAATATTTGTTGTGGTGGCAATTGTATTGAAGGATTCACTTAAATCCAGGAATGCTTTTCATCATTGAAGAATGTCTAGAGCTTACTGGTAAAAGTAGACTAGAATTAGAAGTAACAGAGACAAAACATCACGCCAGAAAAGTTTCATTGATATGGATTCCACATCACTAGATTTTTCCTTCTAGTCATCGACATGAAAGAATGTAATAACCAACATGATTTACTTACAGGCAGTGGACCGACCAACATGATCATCCAGCTAACACATTAAAGTTCAAATGGCGAAGGACCAAGCAGGAGCAATGACAGCAGCATCACATGACCTTCTTGGATCCATCATCCAAGGGGTCTCGAAGAGTGCCGAAGAACCAATCCATCCATATTGTATAGTGCCCATAGTTATGTCTGTAGGTAGTATGATGGATAGTGTGGTAACCAGCACCCATTATGGGCCATAGGTTGCCATGGATGCAGTCATGTATGTTTGCTGTCCATATACCCTCCAAGAATAAGAGCAAAACGTGTGTCATGAAATGGGTTGGCACAAGAAGTAGCGAGATCACATGTGGTACCGCCTGCAATATCCCATCAACCGGGTGAAAAGCCAAACCTGAAATAAAAGATAAATCAGTCATTACTTCATTCAGCTAGACAACAGGATAACTATCCACAGAAATGAGCGCTATACATCACTTGAAAATTAGAGCCAATAAACGCAAAGATCAGCACAGTTGCTCTAAATGCTGAAATTAACACGATCCAGTTCTCATTTAAATTCAGATGCTGCATGAAGATAAGTGTTTCAAGCATGGGAACCTAAGAAAACTGGAAAGCAAGCTACTCTTAACCCAGATTGATCATATATTAGAATTTACAAGAATAAAGGTAATTCCCATCAAGGCCAGGATATATTAACCATCTTTGAACAAGAAAATTATGTACCATTAGATCCTAACTCAAAACAGTTGTCTTATTGGATGATAAGAAAATCCCATATACAATTACCAAACTGCAAAATGAAGACAATTGTATGTATGACATCCTTTTTCTACGTTGAACAGAGGATGCCTAGAAATAGGACAAAAATCAATTTTGTATCTTCTATTCCTTTTTGGAATCTTCATGTGAAAGAAAATTATCCACCGTAAATATCATTCGCCACTCAAACTAACCAAGAATTAGTAACTGCAAATGCATATTAAATGACCCAACTGCTTAAGAGCATGCTGCACATTTCTTTAACCATTACAAATTGTCCTTTATGAGTCCAAGATCAGTATGAAAAAAGAATCGGCCACGGTCAGCTATGGATTTTCTTATCCATGCTTCCCTAACTTGACATCATTTTTGAGAAAATAATTCAGAGGGGTGGCTTCAATTTAATTACAGAATGTTTGTCCTTTCCTTCCACAACAAGGAATATTAATTCCTTCCTAAAACTTGAGAGCATCTTTTTCTTCTATGACTAAAAGCAAGAATGGAGACTAGCCTGAAGAGGGATTTCCATGGAAAAGCAAGTGCAACTGTACTGAACAAAGCTTAACTTGAGCTTTGACCTAAGCTGGAAAAGGATAAAACTTGAACGAGTCAAGCTGAGATGGCTTACCTGGCTTGGCTCAACTTAGTTTAGCTTGCCTAGAGGCCTAGACTGGAATGCAACAAATCAAAAATCATGTCGAACCAAATGATGAATTGTCCTTAGTTAAAAAAGAAACTTGTCCTTCACCCAAATCTTGCTCATACGGAAAACATAAGGATCATGAAGCTAATCTAACGTATACCAACAAAAATTTAAAGTTTTAAGGGAAAGCCTCTCCTGCTTCCTCCACATTTAGCTACACTTACCCTCTAGATTCCAGAAGAAACATGGACAACAGGAAGCCAATGTAATGTCTCATGTCTAAACCAAAGAATAAAAGTTTTTTACACCATTGAGAAACTAGCATGAGAACTAACATAGAAGCTTTTAAAGCCAATGCCAGACAAATTCTGTTGAATGAATCATATAATCATCAGATCAAAAAAATAAAAAAATTCAGGAGGTAAAAAAGTTATTCAATTGTTCCTTTTCGCCATTGCTTTGTTTCCGATGATCTCAAAATTATGGTTCGAAAATGAGCACATCCTCCTCATGTGTTATAAATTTAAAATGTTATTTAAAAAACTGGCCATCTAATTGCAAAAAAGTGGCTGTTCAAACCACCAAAAATAGTGATTGGGACAGCAATCAGGTTGTAGCATGTTTATGCTTACATATGTAAACTAAAGTCTAGCAACACAACTAAAAAGTTCAACAAAATAAACATGAAACCAGGGCCAAGAAGAAAACAGATTTGCAAATTAGATGGCAGAAGTTTGATGTCGATTGAACAGCTTAAGTGCAGTCCACTCTCATCCCAGTGCCCTATAAGCTTGTGCTGGAAATCCACTAGAGAAATATATACTGAGCAAAAGATGATTTATTACATTTTTGGCAGGATGGAAAATTTATAGCAGAAAGGCTTTTTGCTGATGAGTGGTTGAGGGAATAGTTGAATCAAACAAAGGAGGCCAATAAAAATTTCATTTAGTGAATTTAGAGAAAACGTTTGACGTGGCATCAATATGCAAGTAGTGCCACAACCCAAGATCTAATTCTTCTTCCCATGCAAGCACCATTTTCTTTACTATGATCGTGCCCTTGCGATAAGGACTGTCTTTCCACAAAAGCCAGAGTTGGCAATATTATTCTTCCTGCTAAGCTAGTCATTGGAAATTTTTTCATATTTTCGTCCAAAGAGATAATTATGTACACATAGGGCATACTTAAACTCTTTCACCCTAGAAAATATTGCATTTTATTTTTCTTATGAAGGAAGAAATAGAGCCAAAGACTCGCTGTAAACATTATTCTGAAGTCAACAGTTCTAGCACCACCTCATTCTGAACCTTCACCTCGTTCTTTTAGACATTTCAGACATGATACTTCTTTTTAAAAAACTGCAACATCTAAGTCAGCTTACGAATCTGAAAAGGCAGAGTTTATGCACACAAGAATCTAAAACTTCAACTTCTGATGAGAACTTACCAGCAAATGGAGAAAGAGTATTCTGTTTGTTGTAGATGTGATGAGTAGCATGAAGATACTTATACAGAGGTTTGATGTCGTGCAACTCTCTATGAACCCAATAGATCCCAAATTCCACAATTACAAGATAAATGGCCAGATATGCAAGGTAGGCAAACCAGCCTACATCACTTATTCTCGGATAACATTTTGTCCAGCCATTTTCAACCATGTACTCAGAAAGTGATGGAAGAGCACAGTACCATGGCATGGCCTTCATGGTAACAACAATTTGCATGAGCATGGCTTTGTTAGATGGAATGGCATCTGCAATGAATATACAACATTCCCAGCAAAATGGTTATCATGGACTCAGATATATATTTCTTATTGATATATTGATATAAAATAGTAAGTCAAGGTGAAGTGAAGTTATGCAGCCAAGTAGTCTAATGATAAACTGACAAATATAGATTGAAGTCAAGGCTGTTTCACTATTCCAATTCAATGTCTCAACAAGTATCTACAGTTCCTCAAGTTTGGACAAGTTATTCAACCAAATAAAATGAAAATAAAAAATAGGATAAGAAGTTAATTATCTGCTGCTACCTATATTTAAGCTGAGATGTAGTTATCTGTTTCCATGGGGAGAGAAGAGATGAAATGATAGGGGAAAGAAATTAAGTCCCATAACCCTTTTGCAAGTCTAGATTTTCATGGGGTAGAGGAGTACCATGCACCTTAAAGTGTCTTTTTCCAACTCCCTCGAATTAGGAAGCTTGAAGAGAGGATATTTACTTCTATATATCTTCTGGTAACTCTCCTTTTATTCTTAACAATTCACTACAGCTATCAATGGTGGGCAGAAGTTCTTTCTCTTTATAATTATACATATAGATGATCTCTTACCTTTCCTTTCCAGGGAAGGTTTTTTTTTTGGGGTAAAGTGGTGTAATAAGTTCGTTTCACCTCCTACCTTTTGGTACTAGATCCAAACAAAAGAAAAGGATGATCGTTCCTCCTACTCTCCACATCCTCCTCTCCCTATCTCCTCCTCGTCCGCCTCCCCTCTTCTTTAACCGGAACATAACAGTTGAGACAGTATTATCTCACACCATATGGCTATTAACTCAATTCATGATTGCAGGATAGATAAAAAAAAAATCCACATAAATAATGCAACCACGTGAAAGATATTCAGCACATCACATTCTAGCAAAACCTCAAACTTCAATCATAGAATGTGAAACTGTTCTACATAGAGTAACAACAACTACAAATGTTCGACATGCTTCCAAGACTTGAATGTCCACAGGTCTTCATAGTATCAAGAGAGATAAAAATCTCATTTCCTAGCTTTCAACTGACAATTGTCCTATTCATCCTTTAGCCATTTAATTTGGGACGTTGGAAAGAGAAAATCTATGGATGAGAAAGCTGAAAATCTGATGGCACCAGAACAACACCTGTACATTCAACCCCACGCATATGTACCAGCATATTGCTCCCAAATACATGTCGCATAGAAAAGCAACAAATAGGCACTCAGTATCATGAAATTCTACACTTGATAGATCAAACAGAAAAGCATCATCCCTAGCAATATCCTTAACAGATGAAACTATATCTTAATAGTGGCTCCCACTCTCTCTCCTGGCTGGTCAAACTCTAGCTATGATAACTGCTACAAGATCCAAAAACAATAGACACTAAGAATATCTCTGTATTTTTGATAAGTCAAGGATGTTTAGAAGGAAGTTATACAACATTATTAAGCACACATTAAGATAATCAACGGCTAAATAATTTGATGCCATTCCACTTATACATTTTCAAAGGATAGTGACAAGAATGGTGAGCCATTCAAACAGTTAATTCCCTTTCTTATCATTAGAAACTATTGATATTGAAAGAGAAGGAACAAATGTTGGTACGGAAATGCACAATACATCCATCATTTTCTAGCACACAATTCAATTGCTAAAAGAAACTCAGCAAAACAACAGAAGGGAAAGTTTACGTCCCATGATCCAATCATCTTTGTTTCTTAAGAAATGAGA
Source organism: Casuarina equisetifolia (assembly GCA_028551475.1). Lineage (NCBI taxonomy): Eukaryota > Viridiplantae > Streptophyta > Magnoliopsida > Fagales > Casuarinaceae > Casuarina > Casuarina equisetifolia. The sequence continues at coordinate 6,795,633 of CM052361.1, forward strand.
AGCTCGCCCCATGCAACTTGCGAAATATTAATTACAGTTAGTGGTGGTTTCAATATTAAACTGTTCTATAAGAGATGCACGCTGCATCTAGAAGGTTAAACAGAAGTAACAACTTTCTCCTTTTTATTTGGGTTCACTGCCATAACAACAAAACCAGATCCGTTTCATGTGAAAGAATCAACTACCAGAAATGATAAATCCTTCGATCAATCTTCAAAAGTTCTAAACAAAGACCGAAGTCATAACCATACAAGATGCAGCTGATCCCAAGGAAAAGAGAAAAAAAAAAATGGACGCAGAGAGGAAATCAATTATGTTTTACCCATGAATTAACAGAGGAGATTTTTTCACCATGAGATCAAAGACTTCCAATCAAAAGGCAATGCATCTGACAAAAGATAGAAAGTAAAACGACAAGGCAAACAGTGATTATAGATCACACCTTCAATAATATATCTCAAAACAATTTGAACTATCCAGGCTGGGAGATAATTAAGCAGTAATTATAACGACAGCAATCGATTAAGTAGAAGAAAGAAGATCATTATTTTTCTCCAAAAAAAAAAAAAAAAACCCAGATTCAGATTAACCAAAACTCGACTGATGTCAAGCATAAAACTCTAGATAGTAAGTATTAGAATGAAATTAACGCCCAAGAACAACCACCTGGGGAAGAAAACAATGAAAAAACAACAAACTGAAGGAAATAGCGTTCATAACCTTATAAGAGTCATAGTTACGAAAACAAAAACATATGACGAATAAACAACAACGCATAACGTTTGTCATACAGGAGGGAACGAATCCAGACCAAACAACCAAAGGTGGAAAATCCAACACAAACAAACAACATTGTGGCTGGGCGAATACTGAACCCAACTTAATACAAAATCAAACCCGGAATAAAACCGATCACAAAAGGCACATACCTTTGGGAACATAGACGTTGCGCTTCAAGTAGTAAATATAGAAGCACCAGAGGAAGCCGGAGACGAAGTAGAGTAGAACACCGCCAATGTAGTTGCGCAACCACGTCTGGAAAAAGTGAGGCAGTGGATTCCACAACCCGCTCGGCAGGAGGCTCCCCAGCACAATGTGATTGTAAAAGGTAGTCTCATTCACGAACTGTCCCAGATAATCGCTCCCATTGCCTTCCATGATCGCTGGATGGTCCGGTGATACTACCGCTCAGACTCAGGCGACGACGACTAGGAACAGAGAGAGAGAGAGAGAGAGAGAGAGAGAGAGAGAGAGGGAGATGCGAGTCCAAGATGCAATCAAAGTATTATATGAAACACAAGACGACACACCAGTCTGCCTTGGGGTCACGAAGTTTTGTATTTCCATCAGAGCTTTGATACGCTGTTCATGCGACCATCCAGTACACTGAACCCTTCATTTCTACATAATTGAAAATTAATTGAGATTTACTATCAATAACTCAATTACCAAATAGTGATCAAAATGCATCGACGGTGGAGCCGGTTGCACTACAGTAGGGAAGTACAAAAGAAGAGCCAAAATTGGGACAATGGATGGCTGACAATTACTTGGCTGTATTTTCGCAACCGCATGATGACGTGTCCAAAGCACACGGATTGGACACGCCACCATGTTCCCCGTCATCTTTCTGTCGTGATTTTATCTTTTTAGTCTCTTTTAAACTTTTATGTAAGTGGACTCTGCTTTTTCACTAAAAAGTAAAATAAATTTTTTAATAAAAAATAATAAAATATCTTGATAAATTTTATTAATATCAAAATGTGATAACTATACGGATAAATATAATAAAATGATATAATCCTAATTTTAAAAAAAAATACATTAAAAAAAATGCACGATGGTCAGTGTCTTGTAGCTTACCTGGATAGGTGCTACAAAACCTGAGGCACATGGAAGCCTAGTTGATGCCTGCAGGTCAGATTCTATCGTCCTGGGGACAGCCTGATTTGACTGCCTTCCTCGTGTTTTAAATGTTTAGCTTTACAACAAGGTTTTTTTCTGTGATTCATGGCAGTAGTCGGAGAAGAAGCCCCCTGCCCCCTGCCCCCTGCCCCCTCTCAATCAATATCAATCAATATCAATCAACTACTGCTATATTAGTAGGTTCTAAGGAAGGACAGCCGTAGAGCAGCAGTAAGTAGTTACCATGTTTTAGGCTTTAAGGTTAATTATGTAGTGTAATTTTTCAGCTAATCTATGCGTGTACCAAAAGGCTAGATCATCTGCTATCACGTCTCTTCATCGTGCGGCAGATAATGCCTGTGGATGAGATATAGCCCGACATGAATTTATGGCGTTGAGGTATAGAAATGGAAGCTTCTACTCGTTGTACAATTGGAGTCATTATTCTGTATTTTTCGTGTGATTCAACCTTCTAATACCTTGAATTTAATATGGAGCATCCAAGGTATGACGCTGCTCCAGCCGCAGATCTAGTTCCGGCGTTCCCATGGTGTGCCTACGATGAGAAAAGGCTCGACTAGGACCAAGGAGGGGCATCTTTTCGGCGGGGCATTGGACAAGACATTGAACCGACAACTTAACACAGGATAATTGTGTACTGCATTTGAGTTTTAGAGTAATTGCCGTTCTCCAATGCGGCGGTCGGAAGCAATGTCAGAAGCACACCTTGGTGGCGTGAGAAACTGTGGGCAAGACTCATTGGTTTAGGCATTGAGAGATGTAGCTTTGATAGAATATTGAACGTGTGTTCAATACCTACCAAGGTTCTGAATATATTTATCTAATAGCGTTTCCAGTTGACATGATCACAAATAATATTTTTTAACACGATATGTTAAAAAAGTACTTTTTACAGTTCAAAAACTACAATAGTCTTTAAAGTAATTCCTAAACAATATACTATTTTGATTGAGGTTGGATAAATGTACGGAGATATCATTTTTAAGTAGAATTTTAAAACAACAACAGGTGTATTGTATTTAGGACAAAAGTTCTATATTTAACATGTGATTTTTTAATAATAAAATTTAATTAAAAATATTTATTTAATTTTTAATATAGTATCAACATCTAAATTAAACTTATTTTATCTTATATAATCTTGAGTCTTATGTCACTTGATGTGTAAAAATACGTGGATAAGATAAAAGTTTTATGACCAAATGTGATTTCTTGTGATAAAATAAAAAATATGTTTTCTAACTTTTAATGAGTTCAATAAAAAAATATCATGCTCAATTTCAGAGGCGTGGTAAGAGGGCTAACATAGTAAAAAAAAAACAATGGACTACGTGTATCCAACAACCGTAGCTCAACAGACCTCACCATTAAATTTTGTCGCCGGCACCCTCTTTTGCCCTTTTCTTGTGCACCACAAAATGTTGATTAGGACTTCTCACAATCTTGTGGTTCCGATGTCGAAAGTGAGTCATGGGGGTCCAATGTCAAATCCTTTATTATGCTAAAAGAGAAGAATGATTCAATTTTGACGTGACGCATTGGGCAACCATAGCGACTCGCATCAGATGGCTTTTCTATGGACCTTGGTTCAGGGGCGAGGGACTTGATGCATCTTGTCAACTCGTATTCAGGGCTGCGAGGAACCTGACTCACATGACCAGATTTCGAAGCCTTTTCAACCAGAGGATATCATCATCCTCTGATATTTGTAAAATGATTATCTACGACAATGTCCTCGAGTTTATTATGTTAACGAAGCTCGGTCATCTTTAAATAGTCATTGTAACAGCTCACTAATGACAAGATTGTGGCTTTAATCAAAGATACGTGGCTGATCTTGGACTTCCTTGTAAAATGCACTATACTTTTACAAATTTGCAGCATGTATATGTATGGACATATTTCAATGTATAGAAAATATTGTTTAGCACTTGATTGGACTTCACCTAGGACCATTTGAAATCTTGTTCACCAACACAACTGTCAAGGGTAAGGATGAAGCATGGCATACAAATTTTTCGCTATTAATATTGATATGAAAGGCTTAAATATGACCATATCTATGCTAATCTATAGTTGGTTAAGAGAAAGTCTTAAATGCATGGTTTTTTCCCATTGTTATTCTAATGTTTTTAGAGTAATGTAAGAAAATAAAACACTGGTACAACAAGACTGCCTGAGAATAATTCTATACTTTGTAGTTGTGAATATATAATGGTAAAGCATAAACTTATAGACTTTTTCCTATTCTAAATAGAGAACACAATTAATTATATTGAAGAATAGGAAATAATGATAGGAATATTACAGAGAATATCACAAATTATAATAGTAATATATTGTAAAATCTTTATATTTATTAATAATCTCTCTCAAACTAGACATTTGAACAAATCAAATACTCCAAGTTTGGGAAAAAAAATGTCAATGTTGCTAGTTGTTCAATGTCTTCATCAACAAGTCAGTTAGCCATTTCCTAGTGGATACATAATATGTTGTAATGATGTTTTACTGAAGCTTTTTTCTTACATACTAGTAATCAAACTTGATTTGTTTAGAATCCAAGATTTGACTTGCCATTACTCTCTTTGTAGCCTCATTGTCACAATGAAGTATTACTGGTTGTCATATGTAGAATCCAAAGTCCCTTAAAAGTCCTATGATCCACATTATTTCACTAGTAGTAACATACACATCTCAGTATTATGTTTTTGCTATAGTGGGTTACTTCTTTGAATGCCAAGAAATTAGGAAATTGACAAGCATAATACAAAAGCGAGTGGTGGATCACTTTGGCATAGGACATGTACTATAGTCTAAATCACAAAAGGCTCACAATTCAAACTTTGAAGTAGATGGAATTAAAAAGCCTAGACCTAAACATCTTGTTGGATCCTATAATAAACTAAGAGGGTGGGGGGGTGGTGAATTAGGTTTCTCAGAAATTCTTTTATCTTTTTCATTTTTCCTATATGAAGCAATTAGCAATTCTATGACAACAAATAGAATATTCGTACAAAAACAAGTGATTTTTAGTAGGTAGCTCGGACTAAGCCACCTTAGCACTTACTCCACCCTATTCTAGCAACCCTCTAAGTCATTCTTCCAATTAATTCAACAATTAATTACAAGGGATATTCAATCACTTACAAGGGATAACCAATCTTTTAAACCCAATTATAAGTTTCTTACCCCAATACCACAAATTTGGAACTAGGCTTCTATAGGATATACAAAATTCAATTCAAAAGTCTTTAATAAATGCTACAAAGGTATTACAAAATGAATTAGACAAAACCTCAAATTTCATTCAAGTCCTAACATTGTTCACTTGCAAAAAATCAACTCAATAACAATTTATATTGAAGCACAAAGTGATTTTCTAATAGAAATATCAAAGCAATAATGAGCTCAAATTAGAATTACCAAAATGAAAAACAATTTCGTGAGTTTGACGAATTTGAAAAGAGTGTGAGTTTCTTGAATAAAGCTTGCTTTCTCAAATTTTTATCCACCCACTACCAGTTACTATTCTAATCTTAAATAGCACAAAAAAGACTAACATTTCACTTCCAAAGAGTCATTTTAACATCTTTGAACAAGATCACATCTTCTTTCCATTGAAGCTCTCTCTTTCTTCATTTTCTACTTGATTTTGAGCTTGAATGAGAGAAAGGAAAAGGGACTAGCTTTCTATCTCAATCATGTTCAAAATCACACTCCAAAATGCTACCATTTTGTCCAAATTTTTAAGTTAATCATTTGGAGCTTCGCAAAGCCAATTTGAGTTAACGGATCAAACTTGGGTTTCACTTGAATCTTCCATAATCATTTTCAATCTTGAAGCAAATATTTATGGATACTTCATAGATTAATAAATTAACTTCTTGCTTAACAAAACCCCATGATTTTGACTTCAAAGCCACTCTAATTTTCTTCCAATTGCTCTTTCTATCAATTAGGTCATAGGTTGTAAAGAACACCTTAATCTCTTCAATTTGATCATTTCTGAGTAATGGGTCACTAATTTTTTTTTCATAGAAATGTTCCCCACTTTTATGGCTTTCAAATAATGCCTTTTGTACTATCATTTGAGTAGTTGTTAGTGCTAATTTTAATAGCAAGTCGCAACAATGTTGAGTAGGCATTTTTTAGGTTGCTCAGGTCTAGTTCAGTTGATGGGTCATAATGGTGGGTCAAATTTGCTTATGGGTCATATAGGTAGGGTGTGCTCTTGCGAGTCAAGAAACAAGGTCGTGATGCCTAGGTTTGGGTCACACCTAACATATGTTAGGTTTGGATCGCTTGAGCTAATATGGGTTGCAAGACATAGTCATGCTAGGCTCATGTTGCATCTAGGCAAAATGCTTTCCTTTTAGACCTAGGTCACATGAACTTACTTAGGCTTCGCACATTGACTTACCCATTTTCCTACAAAAGCATTGCAGTCTCATTTTTTTTATTTAAACCTATAAGTAAGCAATGATTTTAATTATAATATTTTCATACTATGATTCTTATTTGTCATCATCAAAATCTTAATATATTCTAATACATCCCTTAAGATACTTAGTCACCTCTAAGGCTACCTTTATGTGAGAACATTTAGGATTATGCATAAATTGGGTAAGGATTTGGATTAGAAATGTGATATTAGTTATAATGAGAGTCAAATATATCAGCCAACCAACTAGTCTTTGATAAATTAAAGGGTTTTCAAGAGGTGGATTATCTATTTTCTCCTTGGACTTAACATTGTACTCTATACTCGATAACTTTTTATTTTGCTTCATAGAAGTCACTGAAGTTTTAGAACTAGATAATCTAACTTTAGAAATAAACTATAATGTGTATTTATGTTGACTTAAATATATGCCTTTTGGAGATTGAGTAATTTCCAACCCAAGAAAAAATTTTGACTAACTAATATCTTTTATAAAGAAAATTATATTGGGAAAGCACTTGAGATATGCAATTCCAACCTAATTGTTTCATGTAATCAGTATATCATCAATATAAATGAGTAATACCACAAAAAAGTTATATTAAGTCTTGGTAAATAAGAAATAATCAAGGCAAGATTGATGAAAGCCATGTTGAATTAGGGCACTGGTGAATTTAGTGTTCTATTGTCAAGATGTTTGCTTCAACCCATATAATAATTTTAGCAATTGATATACTAAGCATTCCGCTGAAGTGTAAAATCTAGGTGGAAGCTTCATAAACACCTTTTCAAAGAAATCATCTTGAAGAAATGCATGATAGACATCTATTTGAAAGAAATGCTAGTCATGGACAATAACAATGGTAATGATAAAATGAACAGTGATATGTTTAGCTATAAGAGAAAGTGTATATTGATAGTCAATGCCTTCCTTCTAATTAAAGCCTTTAGCCACCGAACATACTTTATATCTTTCAAGAATGCCATCAGCATGATACTTTGTTTTAAAAACCTATTTGCACTTAATTGGATGATGCTTAGGAAGTAAAGGAATCACATTCCAAGAATGTTATGTTTGAAGAGCATTAAATTCATTCTCCATGGTAATAACCCAATTGGATTGGAATTGATAGGCTAAACCCCAATTCATCGGCAGCTATGGGCTTTAGGCAAGCGTTGGGTGTTCTGTTGGCAGTGTCCTCTAGGCGTTCTAGAAAAGAGAATCGATGGGTCAAGCGGGTGTCTGGGTTGTTGGTGGTGCCAATAAACATTTAGCTTACTGTTCGGTGAAATCTAAATGCAAGTGAACATGTCGAACAAGTAATATAATGATAAGAAAAATATCGTCCCACAGAGATTGGTGATTACTAAACCAATTAATTATTAACAGTAAACAACTCCTAAATTTATCTAGCAAATCAAATTGATAGATGATAGATTAACTAACTAAATCTAAAAAAAAAACTAAATACAAGAAATTTGTTAGAGCATATGATTTTACCATAATTACTAGGTATTAATATTGATTATTTATGCTTGTAAGAGGGATAATATCTATGTGATGGCTGAATCTCTTAATTTATTTACTATCCTATGTCTAGGTATAGCAAACCTACTTAGTTTATTAACTCACTATATCTCTATATGTGAATTGAAACAAACCAAATGCATTAGGATCTATGAACATTCCCAGTTTACACCGAAAGCCACACAAACAATATGGTTTATGTCTATCCATATTTAATTTATGATTACACATTACAAGAAACAATTGCATATCATCTCTTGTCGGTCTCAAACATGCAAATCAGATCATTCAAGTGGTAGCTAATCACTTAAAAGTATTAAACATAGTAATATATAACTTCACATAAACAAAATATCTTGCAAAATATAATAATCATAAGATTCATACCATCATAATTAGGTTACATCGTAGCTCTAATAAAAATAAACTAAAATATAAAGAAATAATGAGGAAGAATAGTAATAAGAAATAAAGAATGCATCTTGAATCCAAGAACAAAAAGTTTGTCACCCTTTTTGTCTTCTCTTCAAGAAAATCTTGAATTCTTGGCCTCTTTCTTGAGTTATGCTCAATTTCCTCCTCTCCCTTTCTTTTGCCTCTTCTCTTCTCTTAAATAAGGTTTAGGTTTAGACCTACTCTTATCCTAGTATAATTGGATTTTAGAGATCTAAAACAATTGGATTTTGAACTCTTAATTTAATTAGGTTTTGAACTCCTAATTTAATTAGACTTCGAACTCCTAATATGATTAGGTTTTCTAATTATTTAAAAAACCCAATAACAATAAAATCTAATAACAATCATTCAAAGTCCAAGCCCATCTTAACTCTCTTGATCTTGATATTACAATTTTGCCACACAATAAGCATCAGGCTCTTCATTTTTATCCCTTTTCTCCTTGCCTCCTTGTGCTACATAAACAAGATAAATTTAAATAAATAAAGAGGAGTTAAAATGTTTTCTCACAATTATTAAAGTTATTTATTGTCTAAAATAGGTAAAATAATTCTATAAAAATAGAGTTATCACTTACTGATCGGACCGCCGACCGCCGACCATCGACCGTCGGCAGCCATTGTCTAGCCATAAATTGGTTTTTGTTGCCCTTAGAAATCCATTAATAGACTTCTAAAACAATCAACATGTGACATCGGAGAGAAGATGTACGACATCTCAACCTCACGTGGGAATGTGCTTACCAAAGGGTGAAAAAGCAAGCGGGACAGTAGGAAAGGTCTGGGGAAATTGCCAAACACCCTCTAATCGGCGAATCTAGAATGGGGATCTAAATGGGTAAGGTCCAAAATGGGGATCTAAAGTCTTGGGTTACCTAGACAGAATCCAAAACTCTTGTGTTGTTGCCATTTAGGAATTTCAGTGTCCTGAATTTACGGGTAAGATTTGATTTGACATTGCTAGTTTTCTAGTGTTCTCCATTATCAAGATTACTCGATTGGTAGGATTGATTGTTGTGGGTGTTGTTCTTGAGGTGGGTTAAGTTATATTCCCTGCAGGCAGTCCAATTTTGTATTGCTGTAGCTTATTTGTTGTTAAAGCTGTTTTGGAAGACGGGCATTGTGGGTTTTGTTATTGGGGGTTACTAGTGGATTATGCAATTGTGGTTGAGGTGTTAAAGAGCAAGGAACCATAAGTCTGTGGTGTCCAAGACAATGCCAGCGAGTGGTTTAGACAAGCAAGGAGGGGGACCGAAGTTGGTGTATCTCAAACAACATTGGTCAGAAAGGAGGAGTTATTTAACTATTTTGATCCTTTGATTGGAATGACATTAAGACAAAAAAGGGCGAGCGAGATGAACGGCAATAGAAGGTGATAAGGGATCATGTCAAACCAATTGATAATGGCCGAAACTGCTTATACTACTCAGCTAACTAGGGCTCCCCATTTCACCAATCCTCCAGAACTTCATTTTGGGACCTTCTTTCCTACAAACAAACAAAATGTGTGATTTAGGGCTTCCTTAAACCCCAAAGGTCATGGTTTTAATCATTGGTAGTCGGTTATGCATCTGAAAAGACTACCATTAGCCTTTGAATCATTCACGGCTATGGCAACAACTTTGTTTTGGAATAAGGCTGAAAAAGACAACAAACAACATCATACTACTATACCATGGCTACCTCCAACATATAATCATAGAGGAGACAATGACAGCATTAAAGGCACTCCTTGCAAAATGTTTGATCGATCAAAGAAGATTGAGATGGTGGCTATGAGCCCAGGACTAGAACCATAAAGTAGGCCATTGTGTGCTTTCAATAAGCATAATGGCAAAGGACCTATATGGGGCAAACCAAAGACACACCAAAGTGGACAAGTAGGACCCTATGCTGCACACGATAAGCTCATTCTACCCTTTTTGCAAACCAAGGTGGATGGGCATACACCCCAAATAGTTCTTAACGGCTTGAGTTATGAGATTACTCATCACAAAACTATAGACGACCTTAAGAATCTTGGAAGGAGGAAATTTTCATCCCCACACATTTCGGTATCCCAATTGCCGGATATTCCTCCAATCTTGTATACCCCAAAGTTTGAATTAAGAAGTGGAACTCATCCACGAGTAGCCATTTCAAGTCATGAATTTTTACAGGCAGCTCAATATCACATACTCACTTTAGTGGCCACCTTTGACAAAGTGCAACCATCGGTGAATTTGTTTGAGTATTTTGTTAACATTAAATGGGGACTTAGAAACTCTGCAGTTGTTGGTTTGCTGGATAGTCAAAGTTTGAGCATCCATTTACAATCTAGGGAGGACTTTCAATTGGCCTAGTCCCGGGATGGGAGGTCCTTTGATAAATATAGGTACACACTACCTAAATGGGAAAATACATATAGTACAACCAAAGAAAATAAGATGGTGGCAGTATGGCTTATCCTTCCTTAACTTCCACTTCCATGTCAAAATCCCTTAATACTAGTTGCTATTGGAAACGCCCTTGGAAAGTATTTATGTTCTGATAAAAGAACTAAGAAGCTAAAACATCCTATCGCACCTAGGATTTGTGTGGAGATGGACTCTTCCAAACCATTTCCTGAAAAGCTTTTGATTGAGATTGAAAATGGAGAACAAGTGGAAGGTAGTATTTGGCAAAAGATTTTTTATGAATCGAAATATGGAAAATGCACATTTTGCAACATAAAAGGTCATGGTCTAACTAGCTGCCGATAGTGGGCCTTAGCTAAAAGAAAAGGAAACAAGGCTAACATGAATACAAGTAATATCTATAGGAACTCAAAACATGTCGACCAACCAAAAAAGGAAAAAGGCAATAATGGTAAGGAAGCAATTTTTGAAGAACCAATACAAGTGGTGTCAACCATTAATATTGCTATAGATGCAAAAGATGGGACATTGGCCAACAACATTAAAGATATTGAGGTTGGGAACCTAACTAGTCAGAGAGTTGCTACCAAGAAAAAGGAACCAAACAAATTGAGGTATGTTAGAAAAGAGCCCATCTTCAAAACTCAAGAAGTACAAGTAATAAAGGAAAAGAAGGATACAATGGAACAAAGGCAAAACATAACAGAGTTGCATGGAACATATCACAATACAATGGTTGTTTTTCAACCTACTAAAATTACAAACTTTGTTGTTATACTTGATCACATAGAAGACGACAAATTAGATATTATCTCTGTAGAAGAAATACAAGACTCAAATTTAAAGAGCCCTTCTACTACACAACAACCTATACAATACACAGTTGAATCACCAAGATCACTTGATAGAGAGTTAATTGTACTTACAAAAAATAGGATAAAGCCTGACAAGAGATTAACTTTACCTATAAAGAGTTTTGTGGTGATTATGGATGAGTATGGACAAAATGTCATATTAATACAAGATGATGAGCAAGCCCCTAAGAAATTTGGTGTGGAAGTGGGTAAACATTTACTAAAAGAAGGCATGACACAAGGTGATAGGAACATTGTAGTTCAAAATCTAGCAAGTATGTTCAGGAAATTATTTGTGACACCTTTTACACCTACTGAACAAATTGCTAATGCAAGGAATAAGCACAATCCACTTAGTTCTACAGTTGTCAAATCTAATAGTGCAGTAGGATATGTTCATACCTTGCCAAAATGTGTCCCCCCTGTGCCATTTAATTATGAAGACCTTAATATGGAACATTAGAGGGACCGGTGGCATCCAAAAAATAGACTACTTAAAGCGGATAGTTCAAGAAAATAAAGTTGAATTTCTAGCTTTGTTAGAACCAAAGAAGAAAACCAACCATTTAAGGAATATAGCAGTCAAACTCCAATTTCCTCATTTTAAGCACTTTAGGCCAGAAAACAAGCACATATGGATTTTATGAAAGAATCAAGTAACAGTTGAGGTGATTGCAATACATACTCAACACATCACTTTGAATATCAAGACAACAGATTTTTCATTCATTTTCACTATGATTTATGCGAGTTATGAGTGTAATATACGATTGTCACTATGGAATTCATTATTAGAGTTGGACATTGGAAAGAAACCATGGATAATTGGGGGTGATTTCAATACAATTATAGATTAATCAGAAAAAAAAAAAAGGGTAGACCCTACTCTAGAAAGGCAATGGAAGAGTTCTAAGAATTTATCTCAAAAGCTGGGTTGTTGGATGCAGGATATGAAGGAGAACCATACACATGGTGTAGTAATGAAGTGAGCCAACGACACACTTGGATACGACTTGATAGGGTTCTCAATAATTTGGAAGCACTCTCATACTTTCTGCAAATACGGGTGTGTCACCTTCCACGGATACAATTTGATCACTGTCCTTTGGTTTTATCATTGTCTGAAGTAAGAAAGTATTATGGAAGCTTCAAGTTTCAAAGATAGTGGATTAAAGAATAATTTTTTAAGGAGACTATGGAGAAAGAATGGCACATATTTCAAGCAGATACCCCATGGCACTAAGTTGTATGGTCGCTTAAAACATATGAAAAAGAAATTAAAAGAGTGAAGCAAGGAAACAAGGAAGGAAAAAAAATAACAAAGAATCAATTTAGAATAGAGCATCTGTCGACTGGATAAAGAAATTCAGAATGATTGGTCAAAGGTGAAACATGCAGAATACAAAAGGGTTTAGGAACAATTGAATGATTTAATCACAAAGGAGGAAGGAATCCTAAGGGATAAGGCAAGAGTAAAATGGTTAAAAAAAGGGGATAGAAACACTACATACTTTCATGCTTGCATTAAAGAAAGAAACTATCAAACAAAATGAAACTTTAAGTTACATGATGGTACTTATTCTTTGAATCTTGATATATTGGGTCCACTTGTAGTTGACTATTATTCTCATATCCTCACTGCAGATAATAACACACCTTTCATTCATCCACTTAGATTTCCCCTGGAGGAAAGAATACAAAGTGATCTACTTGAACACATTTCACTGCTAATAACTGTTGAACATAATGATGAGTTATGTAAAGAGCCACAATGGGAAGAGATTTTGGTGGCCATTAAAGGATTAGATCCTGATAGTGCTCCAAGACCAAATGATTTCAATGGACATTTTTATCAAGCAAATGCTGAGATTATGAAAGAGGATATAGTAGCAATGGTACATGATTTCTTTGGTGGCAATCCCATGCCTAAATGCATTACTTCCACGCTAATCGTTTTAATACCAAAAAAGAAAAACCCTCAGAGTTTCAAAGATCTCAAGCCTATCAGTTTGTGTAATTTTACTTATAAGATAATTACCAAGATTTTGAATGATAGGTTGGTACGCTTACTACCTTTGGTAATATCTAAGGAATAATCCAGTTTTGTACAATGGCGAGCTATTCATGAAAATGTTGCAATAGCACAAGAAATGGTGAATGAATTGGATCGCAAGGCAATAGTCAACATGATGATCAAAGTGGATATGGAAAAAGCTTATGATCGTATGGAGTGGGGATTCATACTTAAGGTATTGGAGAGGTTTGGATTTTCTAACCTATGGAGTGACATGATATTTAGGTGTATGTCCAACAATTGATTTACACTTTTGGTACAAGGAGCAACGCATGGCTTCTTCAAGTCCACACAAGGTCTTTGTCAAGGGGATCCCTTATCACCTAGCATTTTTATCTTGGCTCAAGATGCCTTCAGTAGAAAACTCAATCATTTGATAAATATGACACCATTCATTGGAAGATTTAAAGAAGATAATAATTTTAGAGGAGTTTCTCATTTATTATATGCCGATGATATGCTAATTTTTATGGAAGGAAACCAACGATCTCTTGAATATCTTAAGAATTTGTTACAAGAATATGAAGCATATAGTGGACAAAAGGTTAATGTAGAGAAGACCAAGGTTATAGTTTCAAATAAGTTAAAACCATTAAAGAAAGAACTAATCAAGCAAATAACAAGATTTTCTTTTGCAAACCTGCCAGTTAAATACTTAGGTACTCCATTATTTAAAGGACGGAGTCGCATTCATTACTTTGATGAGATGGTGGATGCTATAGCTAATAAAGTGCAAAATTGGAAAATAAAATTCTTGTCACAGGGAGGCAAATTGACACTAATTAAAAGTGTCCTCTCCTCTATGCTGATACACACTATTTCCATGACAAAAGTGCCTAAGATAGTCATACAAAGGATTAACATACTAGCCAAATTCATGTGGAGTAAAGGAGATGGTCATGGAAGTCATTGGGTTAAATGGCAGAATATATGCATGCCTTTGGAAAAAGGTGGTCTAGGAGTTTGGAATTTAAAGCAAACAATGCAGGCCCTTCAAACAAAATTTGCATAGCGATTCATTCAGGGACAATCATTGTGGGCTTCAATTATGCGAGCCAAGTATGGACACCCGATGAAAGCACTTAGACGAGGTAAACATAATGCACATTCTCATGCATGGAAGATGATCTTACCTTGGGTGGAGCAATCAAGCATGGTAAATGGATTATTGGGGAGGGTAAATGTTACTTTTGAAGGATAATTGGCTTGGACAACTTCTTTGGTATCCTTCATGCCCACAACAAAATATAACGGTTAAAGAAGCCCTTCAAAATCAAGATTTTATTCAGGAACATTTGTCTAGTGAGCAACAAGAGCAAGCCAATAGAATCGTTTGTAATCAGGAGACAGATAGACTTGTTTGTGATTTGAGTGCTTCTGGTGAATTTTTAGCTTCATTGATGTATTATGATCGGAGAGTTAAAAAAGAAAAAGTGCTTTAGGCAAAGTTTTTGTGGAACAAAGTAGTCTCTCCCAATATTAGATTGTTTATATGAAAATTAATTCATTATGGCATTCATGTGGAATGTAATATACAAAAAAAAAATCTAATTGGCATCTAAGTGTTATTGTTGTAACAAGGGCGAACAAGATACTGTAGATCATGTCTTTATGCATAGCAAATTGGCATAACAACTTTGGAGGAGATTTGGTGACGCACTTCAAATACCTGTTTGTTTTACTTCTATATCTAATTTGTTTCTTCTTGGTACTCAGAGGCATCATGGCATAATTAGAGAAGAACGATAATAGCCATTTTAGAAGGTGTTATTGCACGAGAAATTTGGCTGGCTAGGAATTCAACAAAACATAATGGTGAGTGTATGTCGCTATTCAAAATTAACAAACAAGTAACACATTAGATGCTCCAACTATCAACTCTAATCCAAGTCAAGGTTCAAGTAAGTTTTCTCGATCAAATATCACTAATTGTGCTAAAAATTCCTATAATTTATATTCCATTGCAGCGAAGAATTTGGGTTCATTGGCAACCTCCTCCTACAAGATAATACAAGTTGAATATAGATGGATCAAGCATAAGGGGAAATAATGCTAGAGGGGGAATCCTAAGAAATCATAAGGGGGATCTCATCATGGCCTTTTCCACTAAGTTATGTCCTGGCAGTAGTGCAGAGGCAGAATCATATACAATGTTAGAGGGCCTTAAAATATGTCATGCACGAAATCAAGTACCTCATGTTATTGAATCTGATTCTTTCTATTTAATTCAATGCCTACTCAACAAATGTAGAACTCCATGGAAATTGGAATATGTCATACGTCAATGTTTAACTATGATTCCTTTACATGCACTTATATGTCATGTGCATCGTCAGGGAAATATGGTAGCAGACCGTCTTGCCAATCATGGTTACGCCATTCAGAATGTGACAATTTTTTATCAACTCGGTTCATTGCCTCATTCATGCTTAGATGTTTATGTCAAAGATCAATTAAGCCTAGGCAATTATAGACCACCATAGGGTTAAGCGAATATGTTGCCCAATGTATTTTGTGTTTATTTTAATTATGTGTGGTGATTTGTTGTTTTCTGAGGATTAGGAATATACCCTACCTTCTGTACTTATCCAAGGTATGGTTATTATGCCCAACCTTGTTGGTATTAATAAAATTTGTCAGGGTACCATCCTTATTTTATTTAAAAAAAAAAAGACCCAATTGGATTGAAGACAACTTCTTAGAAGATGGTAGGTTCTTAAATGATGGACGTGGGTGCGATAAAATGTTAGCAATAAGGACATTAGTTAAGAGAAATGTAATCAAAGATAGGATAGAGTGAGGCGCAAGATGTGAAAGGTAAAGTAATACAAACGTAATCAAAACTCCATATGGGAGGTTAGGAATCATGACTAGATATGTCCAAAATGGTTTCAAATGTAGCTGGATTGGTATCTATTGTGGCTTGTACAAGTGCTTTTAAAAGAGCATCAAATAGGATATTGAATGTCAATTGTGTTGTAATGGGATTAGTAGAGGTATTTGATGAATTAGGAAAGTCTGGTTAGTCCACCAAGAGTGAAGATGAAGTATAAGTCTCATTGAACTATATTGCTAAGGATGGCAAAGCAAGCCAAATATCAAGGGACAATGCAAAAGATGAAAAAGGAAAAATATTTTCCTGAAAAATCATATCATGACTAACAAATTTTTTTTCCAAAGATAAGGTCATAGAGTCGATAACCTTCTATGAAGAATGATAACACATGAAACTGCAAAGAATTACATATGGATTGAATTTGTCATGTGCACCCAATGTAGTGGTATAACAACGATAGCCAAATACCTTAAGATGATCAATGGTAGATGTTTTTACAAATAATTTTTCAAAAGGACTAATCCTATTGAGAGATGATAAGGGCAAACAATTAACTAAGTATGTGACTGTGAGGATGAGTTTACCCCAAAAACAAAGAGGAATATGGACTTGAAACATTAATGCTTGTGCACATCTAACAAATGATAAAACTTACATTTAACAACTCCATTTTATTGAGTGTGAACTCAATAAGGCTCATGAAGGAGCATTTGTTAACAATAAATGAATGACATTCTTTTGAAAAGAATTCAAAATCATTGTAAAAATGTACATGTTTGATAAGTGATCCAAATTGAGCTGCAACCATGAAAATAGAATATTAAATGGTGGAAAAAAATGATTTTTGAAAAGTAAAAGAAATGTTCATGTTGCACAAGAAAAATCATCTATAATTATAAAAAAAAATATCATATACCATCATGGATAAAGGTCTAGTGAGGGCCTTATACATCCATACATACTAATTGAAAATTAGCAACAATAGCAATATGGCGGGTAGGAAAAGAATTATGGGTTTGTTTGACCAAAGGATAGATGAGACATAAAAAAGATGCAAAACAAGAAATTGATCATCCATGTGCATAATAAGATTTTAAAAAAGAATGATTGAGTTTTCGATACCAAACATCATGATTAATATCATTGCAAAAAACTAAATTACAAACTCTAGAATGTTTTGGAATACAAAAGGTATTCTTTATGGAAAATAAATACTTGTGAAAGACAAATAAATTTTTTTATGAAATTGAAAAACAAAGAAAATTCAATGTCTAGTCAACCTTGCCTAACTTGATCAAAGCCCCAATTATACGATCCTAAAATACACAAATAGTCACAAAAAAAATGGCCACACATATTATTGTGGAACGCTAGAAGAGGCGTTCGAGGGAAATCGAAACATCGGCAGAGTCATGCAAAGTGGCCACCGTGGTCAGTGACGGCGAGGGTATTTTCAAAATTAGGGAAAAAAAAACGATCTGCTAGGGTTTACAAGGATGAGGGTGAGGGTAGACCAGTAATTTCGAGATGTGTGGGCAAAAGGGTAATTTTGGACTAAGAAAAGACGAAAAAAATATAAAAAAACAATAGGGAAAGAATGACCAAAATATGTGTCATTGAGTGAGACAAGTTTTTGAAAAAAAATTGTACAAAAAAAAAACCACACAACTAAACTCGTTTATGATGGCTAAGAAAATTAAAATTGCGGAAGCGGTAAAAGGAAATAGAATATTGGGAATAATTCTATACTATAGTTGCGAATGTACAATGGTAAAGTTTGAGCTTATAGACTTTTATCATATTTTAAGTAATGAATACAATTAATTACATTGAATGACAAGGAATAATGATAGAAATATTAGAGGGAATATCATAAACTATAATGGCAATATATTGAAAAATCTTCATATTCATTAACAAGTAATGAAAAAGTCAAGAACTAAGTTTCCCTCAAAGCAAACTCTTAAAGTTGATAATGTGAAACCGAAACTTTAATGGAATTACAGATGAGTTAGCTGTATTCTGAATCTAGTTACAAAGTGACATTGTTGAATAAACTCTTCGGAGCAGAACCGAGCAACGGAGGAGAAATCCGTAGTAAAGGCTCCAACGCGTTGGGTAAGAACTTCCTGGCAAACAAGAAACACGTTGATGTTGTATTTCCATTATAATCACATGTTGATCCAAATCGAACTCGATTAAGAAACTCATCCGTGATATCTCCCCATCCAAACTTCCCAGGATGAGCACCGCCCCTCGACCAATCAACCCACGAAGTAGTCCTATTCGAATTCAACTCGGGGTACAACATGTGCACAAGCGTCGGAATGTAATGTTCATCCATGTAACAAGGCGGCCGACAGTGTTCTGCGAAAACGGGGTAGTATTTGTTGTCAGACACAACGTGGATGGCAAGCTCACGGTGCAATTCAAACCACTGAGAGCCTTTTCGCCAATCTGTGATGTTTATTAGGGGCCACATTCGGGGGTTGTATCGGCCACGACCTGGCTTCCTTGGGTCGTCGAAGCAGCTTAGGAAGCTATGTTTTGAGTCCATAAGATACCTGTAAATGATTTTGAAGTTGAACAATGGAATGCATGATTCGGAGAGCAGTACAAATCTTTGATTGGAGAAGTCCAGCAGGGCGTTTGCTAGTAGACGCCGTTCGGCGTCAACCATTGAGGACGTTCCCCAATAGACTGGCTGCAATAGAAAACCATGCACTTCAGAAAAACAGTAACACTTAGGATTGACATGCTTTTTTTTTTTTTGTCACTTTAGACGCTTTCTTTTGGTTTCTTGCTGAACGAGGTAATATGTAAGACCAGTAAAGAAGGAACGCTGCATTGACAATTTAATTTTTGAAGAAACAGTACCTGGCTTGGGATTCTTCTACCATGGAAGACAGAATCTTCAGGCATCGAATCATTGAAAGCAGGATCCGGATGCAAATATATGGAGTACAAGCCTTGGTGCCCTTTGAAAAACTGCTCCCACAAGGCAGCCAATGGCAAAGGCCCTTTTGTCAAGAACATGAATGCTACCTTGGGGGCTGACTGCAATTTAGGAAGTTCTTCTGGTCGTGGAACCATTGATGCTCTCCTAAGCAAGTCCTTGTCACTCATATTATGATTGAGGAGATCCTGCTCTCTCAGTGGCACATTCGATGGTAGTGGAGGAGGCGAAGGTAACGGTGGTGGAGGTGGAGATGGTGAAGGGGGTGGAGGTGGAGATGGTGATGGGGGTGGAGGAGGAGATGGTGAAGGTGGCGGAGGAGGTGACAGTGAAGGAGGCGGAGGAGGAGATGGTAAAGGTGGTGGAGGAGGTGAAAGTGAAGGAGGCGGAGGAGGCGCTAATGATGGTGTAGGTTGTGTAATTGGTGCTTGCTCCAACGTCGATGACAGTTGAGAACGGGAAAACGACCAGTCTTGTACAGTAAATGGGAAGGAATTAAGGTACCAACAGGTTATGAAACCGCACGGAAAACCGATAAGAAAGAGGAAGAAAGACAAGACATGGCTAGAACGTAATTGGAAAAGGAGGGGCCTGGAAATGGCTTTCGCTTGATGTTGATCGTTCCCCATTGCTATACACAGACAGAAAGAACAAGATTTTTGGAAATTTATATCTCTGGAAAGCAAATTTAAAACACTTAGAACTTAAGTAATGGTAGACTTCCTCCTTATTTGGTTTATACGATATTGTTTTGCAGTTCTGTTAGCAGGTGGGTGCTAATCAAAGTCCATCAAATTAAGAATGCTTTGCTTGATTCTAAGTCAAATTCTTGTATATTTTCATCACTAAAACCCAAAAAATAAAGAAAAATACAAGTACCTGGTTGTACCACTTCAAATAACAATGGGACAGGTCAAAATGCTGAACTTGCTATTGGGTCGTTGGTCTACGCCTAATACTATATTATCCACGTGCCGTGTAAACCGTACGGGAAAGAGTTCATAATAGGTTGCCAAGATTTAGGTACGTGACTTAATTTGCACTCCTTCGACTGCGTGGCTCTGGGTTTTCGTTTTCTTTCTTGCTTAATCAGTTGTACACCACCCAGGTTTAGCTGAGAAAGGTTCTTACTCCCCAGATGTTGCAAAGTCTAGCCTTTTTCCATTGATCGCTCTAAAACAAGCTTGTTTTTTGCTTCTTCTGCATAGAAACGGATTTCCAGGTCTGTAAAGATTAAGAAAAACCCGTGGGACATATTTTCCAGGATGAGTTCAACATAATAAACTGACCCATAAATCCCGTCAATCAACATCATTTTGCCTCGAGTCCAACAAGAAAAAATCAAGTTTCCAAAGACTTCAAGCGAGCGAAGGAAGGGCGTTGCTTTGCTCTCACCCCATCACAGCTGGTGAAAGGGAAAGAAGACCGTGATTACAGGGTCTAACTACACAATCAATCCCTTCCTTAAGTTTCTAGTTGTTTAATATACCTTCTTCTGTTCTCTCTTTTCTACTTCCTTCGCGTGTACTCGTATCCGCTAACGAAGAAGGAAGAAAGAAGAAAATTCTGTAACCTGAAAGTTTGTAGGTTACAGAAAGACAACCAAGAAATTGGAAAACCCAGTTGGAGAAGAGCATAGAAAAAGTATGGGTCATTGACTATTAAGTTAGGATTTGACACCATATATTTGTATGTATACATTAATAATAATAATGAAGATCGTGCTTAATTCCTTTTGTACGAATTGGGTTAGAATTGAATTTATTAGATTAGGCCTATAAATATTTGATCGATTTCACAAAAAATCATCAAGAAATTTAAAGCAACTTTATCTTTTTTGCATTCATGTCTATGGATTTGGTTTTTCAGGTTAGCACAGACAGGAAATCGTCTTCGATCTCTTGGTTTTACAGCCTCAATCTGGCCTGCTATGTTTACCAGCTAATCCGAAGGCCAAATTTCATGCTTCTCTTCCCTGCATCAAACAATTGGGTAAATGTAGCAAAAATCTACTTTGAAATGTTATATTTGACTAAATTAAGAACATAAATACGAAAATATACCATGGACACATGTTTAACACAAACCTTTATGAGCCTTAAACAAATAACAGCAATTTGTCTGATCCTATTTTCCTACTTTTGATCTTTTGCTTTCCTTTTTTTAAAAAAAAAAAATTATCAAATTATTTTTAGTTTTAATTTTGATTAAAAAAGAACCCACAACACGGAAGCGGGTGGGTCAAATCGGGCCCCGAAAAAAAGGGTCCGAGTTGGTCAAGAACTCGCTCTGAAAATAACCATCTTTCTACGGGAAAACTGAAACGAAAAAAGAAGAGCAGGGAAGGCATGGAGAAGAAGAAAGAAGGGCGCGAAGAGGACGAAAGAAGGGAAGCAGTAATAGCTTCGACGCCATCTTTGCAACCAAATTTCAAGCCCAAGGGAGGCATCACCGAAGCTCAGCTTTCCAAGTTCCAGGTATTCTCATTGCCTCTTCTCCTTTCTATGCTCTCTCTCTGATAAGATTTATGCGCAATTTTATATGTTCAGATGCCTTTCAGTTGGTGAAAATTGGAGGCAATTTATTATCACAACTAACTGTGATTTTAAGTAACTTTGTGCCTTGGAGTTTCGGAATTTCAATTTTTGTTTTTGGGTGTGTGAGTTGAGAAGGTACATTAATGGCATTGCTTCAGTCCTCAACGAATTTGATACATTTCGAGTGTTATACATTTGTTATACCTGCGTAGTGCCTCCCCTTTTTTTAGTTTTTTTTTTCCTGTTTTACCCGTGACTTATTTTTAAAGATTTTAAGCTCATTTACTTTCAATCAGTATTGTAGTACTAGGATTACAGTAATTATTTTCGTCAAGTTTGATAGGTCGGTAAACTCCTTGGGCATATTTTTGTCAACAACTGTTGGAGAATTCACCTTAGTGGATTTGATAATTCCTGTTCCCTTCTGAATTCTGTCGACCAATGGAGCTAACAGAAACTGGTTCTCTTTAATGGTGGCTTTTCAAGCGACAAGTAGCAGCTCATTGTTATATGCCAATGCTTTCTTGAGACCTTGCATCAGTTGATGAAAATGGGATTGGCTTGTTGGTTGAGGGATGCGTTACTAGAACTAAATCCTAATGAGATCGTGAAATTAGAGTGAGTGCAAGGTCAAAAAAGATTATAAGAGATAACATATTTTTGGAATTTCTCGGAAGTGGAGTTCTATCTGTTTAATAGCTCATTCGTACGTGCGTTGCTAAATTGGCCTTTCATTTACCAACTTGAAGCCATGAGGAACAAAATGGTGCAGGACATCTATATCACATTCTTTTCTTGCTGAGTTTTTAATGATTTTGTGGTTTTTAGACAACATCGGAATTAATGTTTAAAGTATGGGTAAATACAAATCTTAAATCTTAGAGAAGTGGGATTTCGTGCCAATGGTTTCCTGGAAATATAAGTTATCATCTCTACTGATATAGCATGATCACTTACTCTTTCTGTGTCTCCCTGATAAGAAGTCCAAGAATTTCCTGGCTCAATGCCTTATGTGCCATCATTCCTGCAGAATCTGAGAGGTTTTGGTCGAGGGAGGATTCTGTGCGTTGGTGTTTTACAAGTAGTTAGACGTTTGATTTTAAATTCTTAGTCTTTGATGCATAGTCAGGGAGGGCATGTTGAATTTCCTGAGGAGGGAGATGGGCAGAAGGGCACCTCGTAGTTTGGTTATTCTTTTGTCCAATCACTAGACAGCTTTGAATTTATTTATTTTTTCTTTGTCGGTTTGTTTTAGGTTCAAATCTTCATGTGATTTGGTTTACTGAGAGGGTGGAACTTGAGTTTTAGAGAACTAGATAAATGCATTGACTGGAAAGCAGCATCCTTGGCCCTAATGTTGACTGGGTTATTGACACTTTCGATTTAGTTGAAGCAGCGTTTTTCAGAGCGCTTTATATACCCTGTACTATCTTTTATCATTTGTGTTTGTTTGCAAAATTTATTAATTATCAATGGGAAAAAAAATTTGATAATTTGTTACCTCTAAAATTACTTTTTGGCTAACAAAAAAGGTCTGGCAAATATAGGGTCCAAATAAACCCTGTGTTGATATGGAAATCTATATTGCGAGAGCTACTGTCTGCCGAGACATTTGGACTTTTTTTTTTTTTCCTCTCCTTCAGTTCTATGGATTATTGTCAAATATGAGCATAATGTTATCTGATGTTCTTGGATATCACTTCCAACCCAGTAATAACATATAGATACTTGAATTCTCTTGTATGACAGGAACTGCATAGGAGGCGTTTACAGATAAAGTCTAAATCAAAGATTAAGAAAAAATCAAAAGGTTACTTTCTAGCTTCATTAATAAGCCATTTACTTTTTCTGTTTTCCATGTGGGAGGTCTCTATAATCTGTCCTAAATCTTTGTAGAGATTGCAGGTTGGAATAGAAATTCTCACTGCAAAGACCACAGCGTCGAAGATTCTGTATATGAAGTCTCTACTGTATCAGTTGAAGATTCAAGTGTTTCCAACTCTGGAACCCACAATGACAAAGATAGTTCCTCTTTAAAGCCGAACATTCTAGCAACTCCTCTTGCCTTGAAGAAGCGCCAGAAGTTGCACTGGGGGTATGATATAAAATTGTTTGTGTTTGTTGATGTTTATGCACTGGAAAGCCCCAGATTTATAATATTTGCTGCATGATTCTATTAGTCTTCCATTTTTTTTTTCTTTTTTTAAATTCTTGTTCTCTTTAATTTTTTTGTTGGCAGGCTTGACACCAAGGAAAGGTGGGAAAGGAAAGCTAACATGTAGAAATCGCTGTGAAGGTGAGGTACAGCCTCTCCAGGTGTTGTCAAAATGCTCTGAAGCTGGTCTTCAGCAAAGATACAGATAAATGTCTTCATACGTTTGGGGACTATGTTTGCTGACGCATTGTATGTTTCACCTGGCAAGCACATGCCCACATCTTGAGATAACATCAACCTGGCTTAATTGCTAATGTAATCAGGAGCATCTCCTTCTCTATCAGCTGCTGTATTTCATTTGCTCCTGTATATATGGTATTGAGGGTGAAATGTGATCAATATTGGAAAAGAGAAAGAAGGAAGAATTGATAGTTTTTTGAAATAAAGAAGAGTGATTGCACTGTTTTCCAATGGAGAAATTTTGTCATGATCATTTGGATTAGCACTTACTTTCATTCAAATGCTGTAAAAGTCAAGTGCTTGAATATGACACAAATGAAATGTGTGAGATGCGATCAATATCGGAAAAGAGGGAGAAGTAAGAATTGATAGATATTAGAAAGAAAGAATTGTGATGTTTCCAGTGGAAAAATTTTGTCATGATCAATTTGTTATAGGTCTGACTTCTATCAAAATGCTGATAAAGACAAGTGCTTGGGAGTAACAATCATTGAGCTTTCTGAGTTGATAAATGAGAAACTTGTGTTTTGCTATAGAATGTGGCGTGTACGGATAATATGTGGTGTGTAAGGATAATCTGCAAGGATAACACACTTCTTTGGACATTTTCTTCTCTTCTGCGGTGAAAATGTGAAAATACTTTCTTTGCAAAACGAGTCTGCTGTCTATGTGCGGCTTTTTATCTTCTTTTCTCGAGTGTTTTGGGTGGCACTTCTGTATATCGTAACTTGGACACCTTGTCAACTGATAAATTTGCAAATTCAGAATTGTGACTTTCTTTTGTTTTGATGAAATATCGAGTTAGATACAAAACTTGGCAGTGTAGGTAGGCTACTCCCGATAAGGCAGCTCTTAAAGCCTATCTTAGGGATGAGATCAAGTTAGTTAAAACGTTCAACTAGTGAAAACCAAGTTAGGAAGACTTGTAGACTGCTTGTTTTTGCCTTGTTTAACTTAGAAGGTGCGTAAATTGCTTTCTGTGTCTTCGAAGGTCTGCAAGATGTTAGATTGGTCCTTTAAAAACCCATCCAGAAGCAAAGCTGAAATGGGGTAACTCATATATTGGTCCTTTAACAACACAAGGAAAGCACCCACTTTTGGAGTCAAAAGTCAAAAAAAATAAAAAAAAATAAAGAGATGTTGATTTAGCATGTCTAAGGTTTTGTTTGGAATCCACTTAATCCTTCTGACCTGTTTTTGATAACCCAATAGTTTCACATGTAAATCAAGCAATCGAATAACATAATCACAAATAACTTCTTTAGAGAGGGCCCTCTAAATGGGTGACACTTACGCTACAATGTCAAAGATTTGTTCTCAGAATCAACTCTTTCTTTTGACAGCGCCATAGCGTTACAATGTAAAGAAACCAATTGTTTTATGAAGAAAAGAGAAAGAAGGCTCCTTTGTGAGCCTAATGCTTTCTTTCTTTATACATAATGCAGTTTTCGAGAAGTTTACTTTCTCTAAGTCCTGATACATAGTAAAAGGTTCCCCACAGTCCTTTTCTGAATTTCATGTCTTTCTTTTTCTATAGATAAAATCTGCATATTCTATAAACATATTCTCTACGCTTATCTAGTTGATCTAAATGAACCAAATGTTTTGAGTTCCCATTGCTTCCATACACAACAAAACATTATCCTTAGGTATTTGTCATGTTACAGTGTTAGTTTGTAGCTTAACAAGGAGATCAATAAGATCAAATTATTCAATCCTATAGTTCAAGAGTGTCAATGACAAAATTATTTCTTATTTATACCACAAAACCTCAGCCACCTGATAGTGCCACAACAAGGAACTCAATGGACACTGCTGTTCACAATCAGGTTTCAACATTTAAACTTAAGATCGCCAAATGTGGACTCTTAAACAAGTTAGTTTGAATTTCACAGAAGCAGATAATACTATCCTGAAAAAAGGAGAAGCAGAGCAACTCTAAGGTCTGAAATCCACAAGCTGCAGTGAGAAGGAAACCGCATGCACTTAAAATGATATTCCCATTAAGTGGCGGAGCTAAGAGCACGCTCTATTTCCTCCAATGATCGGCCCTTCGTTTCCACAACATTACTAGCTATGTACAGAACAGCAAGCAGACAAACAGTCGAGAATCCTAAATACACCGAGCTGATTCCAAACTTGTTCACAACGCTCAGGAAATAGAGGCCAATCACGAAGTTGGAAATCTGATAGGATTGACAAGCCATACATAATCAGCAGAGAGGAGAAGAGTAAATCGAAAGTAAACGAAACATAAAACGGTGTATTGTTGGAAGAGTACAATATACAATAAGCTCAGCCAATCCACCAATTTTACCACAATTTCAATCTTTTTTTTCTCTTTTCCCTTCATTTTGTTGTAATAAACACATGAGGGCCACATGATGTAAAGAACCATTTTGATCTAGCACACATATGAACGCATAAACACAGAGCTGTGGGCAAAAAGTAAAAACTAAAAAGAAAAGCACACGTGCATACAATTGTTGTATGAGATATGATGATCATTATATACAATCAGTATATAATGGTTTATAGTAGATTGGTCAGCCAACCAAGTTTCAGTGGTTATTTCTACAATAGAAGCAGTAATTAGGGGCAAAATCGAATGTGTCAATAAGCTTGGACTTACCCAATGCATGCCTAATGACAAAGCAACTGCTTTTGCTCTGATTCTAGAGGCAAATATCTCTGGCAGAAGAAGAGCAGGTACAGGACCGGCACCAAGTGAAAAGGATAATACATAACTGCACAAGTAGGAGATGAAACAAACATCATGAAACCTCAGTAGCAGACACAAGAGAGCCTTTCCAAAGCTCTCTCATCGAACACATCCAAAAACAAAATAAAATGAGAGACAGACAGAGAGACTGTGAGACAGAGAGTAGGAAACAACGGAGGGAGGCAGGAAAGAATGTAGAGGAGCAGGAAAGCTTCATGATTCACAAAGGAAAGTTCTGACTTACAGAACAGTCCCAACAACAGCAAGGGGGCCTGAGTATGGTGCAAGGGCCTTCCAAGTAAACGACAGAGATAGAAGCAACATTGACGCAGCCTTCACAAAAAGAGAGAAATATCAGTGACAAAATAATCCACAAACTTGGATGACTTTAATTTGCATGGCATTAATAACATAATGACTTCAAGTTACAGCCTATGTAACTTTCTGCTAACGTGACAACTCAAAAACTTCTATTTAATCAATATTTTGTGAATACGCCATTCAAACTACATGATCTCCCTAAACATATCATCCTCACCACATATGAAGATAATCAAAGATTAAGAACAATCTAAAACTATGAATGAGTTATATTATAAGAACTATTTTTTTATTTCTTATTTTCTAAGAACTATGAGCTTATGAATCTGAATTCAGTATTAAATACCAACGCGAATTTTGAATTCAATATTAGATGACATCCAATCAATAAGAAATTTTTTATTTGCATGGTAAACATGTTGAGGACATATAATCTAACTTAATCAATTCTAGCAAAAAAGGAGCAATTAATAGTATACATATCCATACAATGTACATATTAAATTGGTCTAACAATTGTATGGAATTTCGTGATACAAGCATTTAAAGACAAATTAGAACCAATTTGCAGTAAGACCCAAAAAGCAACTACAGGGATCAGATTCTGAGATATACAACACATTTTTTATGGCAATAGGAACATATCATGTAATTAGTGATCATCTACTTGGGATAAATGGCACATCCATACTGAAGTAACACTACCATTCCACCAAAGCTTGTGAGTAGAAGACTTTTCCTTCCTTGCTTGTCCATCAAGGAGGATGCAACAGCTGTGCCTGCAAGACCAAAAGTTCTCGTCATAAAAATCATCATATGCACAACATAAGATCAAAATTTTCCTGGCTCCATAAAGAAAGTTTCAGAAAACTTACCAAAGACATTAGCTGCCCCAACAAGAGCGCTTGCTGCAACATCTGAGGCAATTCCAGCACTCCGAAACACAGAAGTCGAATAATATACCACAGCATTTATTCCAGCCAACTGTTGGAACAAGAAAAGTGCGGCACCAACACTAACAACTGCAGCAACAGAAATGTCAAGGATGTAAGTGCTTTACCATAGTGCATCAGAGAGCTATATAGTATCGTAGTGAAAATGTGAACAAGCAATAGTAAAGTACAGACTTCATGACATGGTGTTGTCTTAATATATCTCCTAGCAAAATTGCTCATTGAAAGGGAAAGAACTAGCCAGAAATGAAGCAAAGTAAAATGAAATTTTTTTAATATTCTTCAAGATAAACTTTCCGTAAGAAGTAAGCTGGAAAGAAACTACAGTTAAGAAGTTGCCTGAGCTAAACCTTTCCAATAGCGGCCACTAAACAGATCAAACCACCCAGCTTCAGGTTCAGCAGAACCTTGACTGGCAGTTGTTAAGTCAAGCATAACCTCTGGAACTCTTTCTTTTCCAAATAGATTTCTTACGGATTTTTCAGCCTCAGAGATTTTCCCTTGCTGCAAAATAGTAGTATCTTGCTAAGCATGTTCACAAGTATTTGATAATCTTTGTATGGCACTAACAGCTGAATGAGAACACATCAAAATGCATAGAGAGACATTTCAGCTAATGGCTCCATAGTCATGAAAAGAAACCTGAAAAAGCCAGCGAGGACTTTCTGGAGAAAATGCCATTCCTAATGCCAATAGAACAGAGGGTATAATTGCAATGCCAAACATTGTCCTCCACCTGATAAAATGTTAAAAAGGATAGTATCAGAGAGATGGGAAGAGATCTTGAGAACAGACGCATAACTCTTTTTCATCAACACGGGGGAAAACAGTGCTCCAACTGTTAATAATTGCAGAAGAATTCTTTCAAAAAGTGAACTAAAATATGAGCAATAAATACTCTTCCAAGCAGAAAACGAACATGAGAAGCATAAAACCAGTACTTCCACTACTAAGATTGAGAGCATTCACAACAGTTTGGATTAAAGCTAAATGGATTTGAGTTAATTATTTTAATAAGATACTCATCTGGGGGAAAATTTATTCATAATTTGCTTATCTGGGAGAAAATCAACAGATATAGCAGACACGAGCTTAATCCCAAGTCCTTAATGAGCCCCAATAAGTGAGTTCTAGGATTGCAGACAAGATATAGATTTAATATTTAGAACTCTTTCTTCTAAAAGAAAAAACAGTGCAAGTGTCTGTATATAAGTCATAGGGCCTGAAATCATAAAGTCTGGCGACATCGACAAATTTTGGATTTATTCATATGTAGTATGTCATGCTTTAAGTTAAAATCTAGAGCTTCCACACAAATATTTCCCACTTAAATCTGCTCTTGAATGCAGTACAATATCTTTTTGTGATCCTGGACTTATATGATAATGTTGGGCAACTATCTAAAAGCTTTTAGGTTTGACATCGCATAGGGAATCAAAACTGAGATCCCTATTACGATCATTTTTTTTTATTTATCCTGTTCCAGTTTTATTGGTCAGCAGATGCATGATCATAAAATACAAAAGAGATGCATAGAAATGAGATCCGAATATCTTTCCCTTCTATGTATTGAAATAATTAGGACCTGAAAATAAGTCTTCAAGAAGGTTCTTCACCCTTTATTTCCTTCTCAAGATTATAAGAGAACAGAACTGATGAGCATTCAACCTAACTCCTACAAAAGCTCAACATAAAAAGATCCAAGTTCAATACAATCTCGATGACTATAGTGGCAAAATATAGAAACTGTATGATTTAAAACAGAAACCAAGATCGTTTGGGGCTGCAAAAAAGCAAGAAAAGACAGGCTCAAGCTTCCAGGACTATACTGAGAATCTGAAAACAATGTGATTTTTGTTAGAATCTGGCCGCTGAAACACAAGCTTGAGGCTCAACATAGGTGCAAGATAAAAGGAAACATCAGAGGATGATGATGGTGCAGAAGACTGCATTAGGTTACATTCCCTAGATGTCAAATTTATGGATCTTACACATCTCAACTGAGCAAGGATGCATGACCATCATCAATAAACAGGTATGATGGTGTTATACAAAAGGAGATTAAAAAACTCACTGTTACATTTCTTGTTATTTTAGTTCCAATAAACTAAGACATCATTGATGAGACTAACTACGCCTGGAAACTAAACAAACCTGGAGGCCCAGGAAGCTTCACAAGAAAGTCTATATTCTACTACTCAAGACTGAGTTTGACTTAAAGCTATGATGACACATACTAAACAAAAACAAAACTCAAACCACCAGCCATAGAAATCTCCAGTGGAAGGAGAAAAAACAGCTTTGCCATGCAATATCATTCTACAAACAAATGAAACGGACTCTGTCAGTTACCAAAGAGAGATGCTGATGATCCCAGTCATCTCTGAATTACACTACCTCACATGTTTTCACATTGAGTTGTCCATATGCAGCCAAAATATACACCAACTGGAATTAGATAGGGCTACATTTTTTATAAAATTCAGGGATTACTACTGCAACAAGAAATCTACTTCAATGAACTTTTCCCCTATTTCTTTATTGCCATAGGTAATATCATTCCACAAACAAATGACACTGAATCTGTCAGTTACCAAAGATAGATGCTGATGATCCCAGTCATCTCTGAATTACACTACCTCACATGTTTTCACATTGAGTCGTCCATATGCAGCCAAAATATACACCAACTTGAATTAGATAGGGCTACATTTTTTATAAAATTCAGGGATTACTACTGCAACAAGAAATCTACTTCAATGAACTTTTCTCCTATTTCTTTATTGCCATAGGTAATATCATTCCACAAACAAATGACATTGAATCTGTCAGTTACCAAAGATAGATGCTGATGATCCCAATCATCTCTGAATTACACTACCTCACATGTTTTCCTATTGAATTGTCCATTCGCAGCCAAAATATACACCAACTTGGAATTAGATAGGACCATATTTTTTATAAAATTCATGGATTATTACTGCCACAAGAAATCTACTTCAATGAACTTTTCCCCTATTTCTTTATTGCCATAGGTACCCTGTTGGAAAACTCAATTTGATAATAATCTGTCCACTACTATTTAGCCATTTAGGTAAATTGCTTATTCCTGTATTTCTTCAGGATATTTATAGGTAGCAAGGAAGTAAAATTTTGACAACATCAACAAAGAAAAAAACAAAAGTTATATAAAAACAATACCATAGAGGATTTCCTGCTAAAGGTAATCCAGCTACCAAAGCAGCAAGAATCCCAACACATATAAATAGCTGGTTCACAGATCCAAGTGCACCACGAATTTCAGTTGGTGAGATCTGCAATTTAGAAGAGTGTTGTAGGAATCATATCGACAATTTTATCTACCAATATACAACGGTTATGAGACTCCACAAGGATAGTACCTCAGATATGTAAAGTGGTACAATAGCAGACGTGACACCAATTCCAATGCCAGCAAGTACGCGTCCAATTATCATAGTTTGTACACTCTGGGCAGTGGTACTGAAAATAATCAGTACAAAGCATTAGTTTCCAGCAGATTATCAAATATCACAACCCTGTGTTTCATGTTAGATGACACACCAAAGAAATGCTCCAATTACAAGTGGTATGGCATCTAATTGAAATGTCCTTGTTCTGCCAAACTTGTCAGCCAATGATCCTCCCGTAAATGCACCAACAGTGGCACCAGCAAGAAGGGAACTAACAATCCATCCTACTCAATGTATTACATTGTTTAAGAGAATCAGCAGGAGTTGAATAACAAATTATAGTTCAGACAATCTGAAATTTTACAAAGAACAACCTATGGAAAATATATTCTACCTCACGTAGTTTCTAAACATATGCTTTCTTGCACAGCAAGAGATACTAACTAAGGAAAAATAAAATAAAATAAAATAAAATAAAGAAAAGAGAGAGAACAGACCAATGAAGGGATATCATTATTCCTTCCATTTTCTGCAAATAATTAATGAAACAAACTAGTGCACTTACCTTGCAGTACAGTGTTCTCAGTAATCCCAAGATCCTTGGCAAGGTACTCAAGAGCACCATTAACCACCCTGCACAATCAAAGCAGAGTATGAAGCAGTCATAGCCTTCAAATGAGACTTTCAGCCAAATGTCAAACTAACACAGAACTTCCAAAATATTCTATGATCAATTACATATAAGATTCGAGTACCTTATACGGCACATTTCAATAAACACAGAGTAGGAAATCAACGTGGAAGTAAGAAATCATCATATTCTAGTAAAGGCATGCAATATGCAAAACAAGCAAAGCCATACCCGAGATGGTAACCAAACAAAATAGCTCCCAAACAAGCAACACCAACATATGGCAAAACTGTTCCAGAAGATCTGCCCTGAGGCACACTGGAAGCAACATTCTCAAGATCATCTGCAACTCAGATTTCAAACAGGCACTATTAGAAGACAGACATCAATTGAAAATCTAGAGTAACATTGTCCATGGCTAAATGTTTAAACTTCTGGATATACTTTCAGCACTTCCACGTTCCAACAATATTTTCTTGGTAACAAGTACGACATGCTGTGAGGTAAAAATAACATATTGAGCAAAGAGATGGACCTAATAATGGGAACATTATTAAGAGTGGACTTAGAAGTGGTTCTACCATCCCCAAAACGGGAATGTAATCGAATTTATTGGCCGTGCAGGCATGGACTCAGAAGTGGGTCTTCATTGTCCCTTTCAAGTCCCCATTTCATGCGAATATATAGATACCCTAGTGGCAGTGCTTTCACCATGCACAGCGGAAACAGGTGTATGAGGTTTGAATTTGTAAGAGGAATTACCGTCGTCGTCAACCACAAACACGCACACATACAACAAATGACAAAACGTTAAGTCAAGAAAAACGAAGCAAGTAACAACACCCGAGAACCCAAAACGTACTAACGTCAAACAGAAAATTGTACTTATTCGCCAACCTTGAAGAAGAAAACTAGAACCTAGGAAAACTATGCGATTATTGTAATTGAAAAGAAAGATAATCAGTCAAGGCAGCGGAGAACAGACCCGAAGCCTGAGCTTTGAGATATCTGGGTTTGGCGGATGATCCGAAAATGCCAGTGGCGCCGAGTCTGGCACGGGTAAGCTCCGCCTCCATAGGGATCGAACCGAGGCGCAGACCGCAGCAAGCAGTCCTATCTGTCATTCCAAGTCCCAGACTTGCTTTCCCAAAATCACGAAAATCCTTCGAAATCCTTGTGCGGTTTTGAACCCCAAAACCTATACCGCCTCCTTTGACAACATATGATGACGCCTGCATTTTTTTTTACCCCTGATTGGAAGTCATGCGCCCATATAGTCAAACAGAGTGAAAACTAAGTAAACTCATAATTTAGCAACAAAGAGAATGTACTAACTCAGTAGCAACATTAACAATGAAGAATATCATCATAATGACACTACAGGGTACGTGAAACAGAGCATAAGAATCGCAATCAAGATCAAAGCGAGACACTGAAAATGAATTGCCAACAAAGCTCCAAATTTGAAGATCTACCACAGCAACTTAGTTCAAAACAAAGAGTTCCCAGAAAAAAAAGAGAAGATTAAAAGGAATAATTCTCGTTAACAGAAAGAGAACCAACCCCGAAAGATAATACTCTTCTTTCGCTCAGCTTGCTCTGTTTTCAGTTGCAGGTCTTCGTTATATGGGTTCTGAGTAGAAGAGTGCGGAAGACAGACTTGGGAAAGTCCGCAGGTAGAGAGTGCAAAAGCGTGAAAGCTACAGCGACGAATTTGATGGAGAATACAATTCCTCCTCCCTCCTCCAATTTCTTTCCTTTTCGATCAAACTCTCGAACAACAAAAAGGAGAAATTGCAAAAACAATTACTGTTACCGCTTCCATGGAGGGACATACACGTCAGATTTCGGATTAGATTCCGCGGCTGCACGTGGGGGAACACCCGCTTTGCGCTGCTCATTTGGTTCCTTCTGTTCTGTACGACGATTATCTCACTGCTCTTTTACACCAAAGATAGAAACTTTTACCATGTAAGAAAAAATGCAATATTTTTCCATATTTTGTATAACAAATTCTGGCCCACAATATTTACCATATACCGAATATTCAGGAACTTGTATGGATAAAATTTAAATTACACGCTTGGTTTTATTCATCAATTTTAGTATATATAGACATTTAGATATAGTCAAAACACTTGTACTTCAGTGGTACTTAAGGGCTATGCTACCGATTTACAGACTTATAGTCTATTTTTTGACAAAGTGATTATAAAAGTGTAACAAATTACCACATACTATTTTCAGTGAAATAATACTATAAAAAGAAAAATTGGTGCAAGTTTCCCCACTCTCCGCCTGAAAAAGGTTTAGAAAAAAAAAAAAAAAAAAAAGAAGACATTTGGATATTAAAAAAATTAGCATATGCCATTTTCAGTGAAAGGATCCACAAAAACAATCCCAAGAGAGTGGCCGGACTGTCTCCGGCTGGCCCATGCAACATGGGTTACATCGAACAAGGTGTTGGACCGTTCTGTTTGTATTGTTCTTATCATAAGAGGACACCTGACTTATCATTTTTCCAACAACAAATTTGTCCTTCATGATATTACGTGAGTTGGAAATTTCGAACTTTTTTATTTAAGTTTTATTTTTATTTTTTATTATTGTGGATGTAGGTTTGGTTGATGGTGATGGAGATTTAGCCCATAATATGTTAAGGTAGGCTTGTTCACGGTGCTCGGCCCGTAATGAAAGGAACAAGTTGGGCCACATTTGTGTGCTCCCTATGAGCAGACCTTGCAATCGAACAATGTAAAAATTTATGAGTTTCAAACTGTATCAAAGCTAAACTCTCATGGTAGTGAACTTTTTGAACTGTAGAACGAACAATGAGTCAAAGGGCATCTTCCTTTAGAAGTATGAACAACCTAACTCTAGGTTAATGGTGAGATTTGGATTTGCAATCATACGTACATTAACTCTTCTAGAAGTTTTGTTAGGAAGGCATAGAATTAGAATTGCAATGAAAGACTCGTATCCAATTCAAAGCTCTAACACATTAAATAGAAGAATGTACTTTTTTTTTATAAATTACTTTGTATGCTTCTATATTTCACATATAAGACTCAACATGCTCCATTGTTCCAAGGGAGATAACACTTTCCTTGATAATCTTTGTCTATGAGTATAAAGGGGGAAGATAAAACTTGAATTACTAATAGAATGATGTGGGACAACAATTTTATACTAAATATTTAGCTAATCCCTTCACTATAATAGTTCAACTCAAACCATTTTATAACGTCATTTCCTGCATGGACTCTAAGTTTACCTATATTCAAAAGGTTTTTACCAAAAAAATATGAATTTTGATGTCATATTAGAAATCATAAAGAAGTGCCTACATTCACATCAAAACTATAAAATATTAAGTAGATGAATTCATCTCTTTATAAATTATTTTTTAACTTTTATATTTTCCATCTAAAACTTGGTAGCTGTGGAAAGCTTTTTGAAAATATAGTGAGAGTGATAATACAAGTTATGATTAAGATCATTTAGAATTTTAAGAGTATTTTGTTAACTATATACTTTTCTCATATTCTAATAATTACTTTAAAGCTAAAAAATATTTATTTTTATCATCTCTGTATTCTAATTTTAATAATAAAAAACAAAAAAACAAAAATCCTAAAGTGATAAATATTGAGTTGTAAAAGCAAAGCCATTTAACTTAAAGCTATGAAATTTGTGAAATGTCCTAAGAACTCTAGAGAATCTTCATTCATAGTTTTCATCAGCACATCAAGTCGTTAAAACTTCTTACCGATGCTTCAAAGGGTAAAATCTTAGTTTTCTTGTTTAAACAACTTGTATTGTGATCACTAAGACCAATGCATATTAAATTATCCAAAGCCGAGTACCTCTGAATTTGAAGCCAGTTCATCTAAGATTCTTCGCTAGGCTTTATACATAAATGTACTCTTTCCACAGTCTCGGCAAAAGAATTTAAGAAACCTTTTAAAATATAGTAATGATACTTTGATCCGGATCAAATAAACTAATAAATCAAGTTCAAATGAACTTTCTAAATTGATTTCCACGATGTCAAACTAAACTACAATCATGCGCATAGATCGCAAATCCATCTTCATGTACTCGTCTGATAGCGTATTCAATGCCGTCCCTTCGGTTCCAACGTACTAAATCTGCTGTCGAGAATTGACCAATTCTATCCAACTTAACTGGAGTTCTTTAATGGTTTTATGCTAAAAAAGCCAGACAATTCTAGAATGTACGTAGACTGTGCTTTGTGCCATTAATATAATATTTAAGAAAACTTTCATGCGTCAACAACTTGGTGTTTAGGTACATTTCTTGGCGGTTTTGTCTTGCGAATTAGTCTAGTTTAATTCCACACCAAGCTGTTGACCAATCGAGATCATAAGTTCCCAACAAAATGATCAAATCTTTTACAGCAATCATTAACCAAATCGCCAAGAGAGAAAAGATAGGTTCTGAGAATGTTGACTGGAGGAAGGAACAGCTAAAAGGTAGTCCTACGGCCTTTACAGAATCAAGGAGTACTTGCCGACACGATTGCAGAAGGTAGGCCAAAAGGGTGCTTGATCAAAACATGCTTGATTGGGTAAAGTAGAGAGAGGGAGAGAGTAAGGTTTTAGTTCTCCTCTAGTCCAGCCAACCTTACCAGTTGATTGAAGGAGGTTAAAGCCATTAGGACTACAAGATATTTTCCAATGAACTACCCACAATTTTTTTTTTTTTTTTATCTCAGAACTGCAGGAATTCATCTCATCCACACAAGTGATGGTGACTCCAACCTTTAGTTTATAATTTTCAAATCTAAATCATTGCAGCGGCAAGTACGACAATTAGTCTTTTTATTGTTGCAGTGTAATTCTGGATAGACATAATCTTGGGTTATAATCTAATATTGTGTCTTGCTTGACAAAATACATTTATTTTCATATGCTTGCATTCCTTAGATTTTCCTAAGAAAGCTCAAACTAGTGGGCCATGTTGAGAGATTCGGCAATCTTTCAATGGAGATTGGGCCATCTAACATCCGCACCATTTCAATCATCTGCATGAAATAGTATGAAGAACGAGTCTTGATGCTTTTTTCTTACTAAAGTGGGAAACAGACAATTTCAAAGGAAGATCATTGTCAAGGAAAAAGTTGTTGATGAACTAACACAGAAAAAGGAAGAGAGAGGGAGAGATTATTGGATTCATTCCACTTGTATGTGTTTTCATTCATAGAGGGGATTCCTCCATGTGCTTCATTTTTTTTCCCAAAAATCTACTGTCATCTACCTAATGTCCTACTTACACTCCTCCTCTCCCATGAGTGTCAAACAACTGATCTAAACTGGGTCCTACAGCCTATCAACGTTGTGGTTCGAGGTTCATTGAAATTGGGATAAAGTCTAGCGCAAGGAAATGACAAAAAAATCAAAACATGTTCGGCTGATGGGTCCTTGAGTCTCTATCCTTGTCTGTTTGGATAAAGGAAGCTTCAAACTCCACTAAAGAGCGGGATTTTCTGAACCTAACCGCTTGTCCGCCCTAGATAGAGTAGGACTCTTGACAAAAGACCCACAGCTTCCATTTGAGCATCATTATCAATCACTTTAAGCTTTGCCCACTTCCTGTTTTGTGGAAACTGATTTGGGTTCGTAGAAACAGGAGAAAAAAATGAATCGCCTCTCCCAGAAAAGGCATATGGCAAAGAAGCTATAGTGTTTGTATTTGAATCCAGAGGAAAAGACAGACTTACACAAAATGAAGCTGTCAGATGTGTGTAGACATACTTGAACTCAAATGAAACGTGGAGGAAATATGAAAGCCACTAACTTTTATATAAATCAATCACAATTGATCCGTAGGCGTCGCCTGTGACTAGGCATGTGAAGCTTGTTCAAAGGAAAGACTTTAAACCGAAATCATGGTAGTTAGTAAGATTCGAAGAGATTTTCTGTGAATAAACAAGTAAGACCTCAACGTCAATCACGCAAACATGCTTAAGATAATCCAGCCAGCAATATACGTCACAGTGGACCCACGTACCACCTGATCACTTCAAAGCAATCACACTCTTCCTCTTGTGCAGTTTGACAAGCTCTGATAAAACGAGTTTTCAATGGAATTAACAAATGTTTGGTTCAGTTTTTCTGAACTACCCCTGCCGGCGATGTGATCTAAAGACGGATAGGTGATACACATAGTGAAAATGACATTTTAGTGTCGGGGAGTAAGATGTGGAAGGGAGATAGGTTCGATCTAGGAAGTTTCTGGCATGTGCAACACAGTTCCATGGATACCTAATCATATCGTAGGTATAGGTTGCTAGTATACGACTTGAAGGAAAATGATATACAAGTCAACAGTTAGCCTTGGAAAAACATCCTTAGCCGTTCCCTCATAGAAATTATAGGTCTCTGTCTGCACTTATGGATGATACTTTGAAATACATGTTCCCGTATAATCTATAATCCAAGGGATTCCTCCTTCTGTCGGTAATGGAATGGTGCTTATATATAAGTAAACTCCGACACCCCACTATAGTTTTCTTGTTGTGGGTTCTTCCTGATATTAGGTGCTTTCTTCTCCTTGTTATCTTCGCAACTACCGCACTCTTTTCTTGTTCTTCTTGTTCCATGTATCCCTCTCATGATTAGTCTTGTGTGGAGTGTGTGTCCGTACTTGTTATGGTATATAACTAGCTCCATATGCAGCCACTACTAAGTCACTCCAAAGAATAGCCTTTTATCTGTCTCTGATCTCTGAACTAATCTCCCCTAGCTCTCACTCATGTCGGAGATTGATTATCCTACAAAGGCAAATACCATTACCACCACACCTGTAAAGCTGTTCGGCTTCAACATCCAGAATGTTTCAGAAGAAAACGACTCAGATTTAAGCAAATCCCCAACTGGGTCACAGGAATCCGAAAATTTCCAATCCAATGATGGCCGGAAATATGAGTGCCAATACTGTTGCCGCGAGTTTGCCAACTCACAAGCATTGGGTGGCCATCAAAACGCCCACAAGAAAGAACGGCAGCTACTGAAGCGCGCACAAATGCAAGCTAGTCGAAACCAGCTCGCTGCAGCTTCTCACATCGGGCATAACCAATTGATATCAGCGTTCACGCCACAGCCACACCTCCTTGCTCCGGGGGCTGCGCCGCCTCAGAACCCTTCATGGTTTTTCATGCCTCATGCAGGTTCAGCCACTTCTTTTGCCCTTCCCAATGGTGGCATGTATCATCATTTTGGGCCAGCCCAGGTGCCTCCTGGAAGGCGTATCTTTGCTGCGGGGTCCGCTGGAGAGCCTATGATGGCGGTTTTGTCTCATGGAGATGGACACCATGCCGGAATCCTGCCGGGGCTTAGTGGGTTCGCAAGAGATAGTGCAGGAGGGTCTCACCTTGACAAAGGCTTAGGTCTAGATTTGCAACTCGGTCTTGGGCATAACTGAGCCAAGATTTGGCTTTCGTTTAGCCCAAGT
Source organism: Casuarina equisetifolia (assembly GCA_028551475.1). Lineage (NCBI taxonomy): Eukaryota > Viridiplantae > Streptophyta > Magnoliopsida > Fagales > Casuarinaceae > Casuarina > Casuarina equisetifolia. The sequence goes on from CM052361.1 coordinate 6,835,568, forward strand.
ATGTTCTTCAGGGAAATTTGTTGAATTTGAAGTTTGGGGCACGTAAATGTCCACTTTTCTAACTTTAACGAGTGATAAGGAATTTCATGTACATTCTGCGCAGCAAAGTTCATTTTTGTTTTCCCGAAATAGACTTCTGTCTTCTGCCATCGTTTGTCAATTTACCTCTAAGTTACTTGTTTCTTTCTCTTAACAAGTTAATCACAATAAAAGAGAAGTTCCGGCCGTTTAACTTGTGGAGTTGGAAGCTTGGGGCATTTAATCTCCAACTTCCTCACTTTAACGGATGAAGCAACATTAATGCAGCAAATCTCATCATTTTCCACTGAAACTCTGTGCCCACGTTATGTCATCCAGTTTCTTGTTCATGTTTTCTTAGAAAATTATTGGCGATTGAAAAGAAATCATGGCGATTAAGAAAGTTTCAATCAGTTGAAGCAGCTGGAGTGTCAAACTGAGGTTGTATGGGCAAGCTAATTCAAACTTTTGACAATGCTCTCATGCTGTCACGGCTTTTCTGGAGTTGGACAAACTTCCCCGTCCTCATTTTGGACTTCATTTACGGAGTTTAGGTGAGACTTTGACTAGCTTTTTCTTATTTGGCTCAGTTCCTTTTGCCCTCAACAACAAATGCTGAGACTTGGCAATCAGACATAAGGCCTCTCTCTAGTTTTTTCATGGTGATAGAGATCTTCCTATGAGAAATAGAACTGCTTGATGACCATTTCTTCTTTCTTTTGGCTTACTTTGACAAGTTCATCTTTCTTTCTTTGATACATATCCGGAGCTTGTCAATCCAGGTCCCATTCAGTGAGCAAAACAAGCAGATAAATAAGTGCTCTGATAATACTTGTACATACAAGTTGCTTTTCTTAGAAGCCACGAACCCTATGAAACGGAAGATGTCATCCAAGATAGAACCTGCAAGGACCCATCACGTCATTGAAGCTGCCGACTTCTCTGTTTTTGTTCAACAAGAACTGGAGGATGTTTAATGTCCTCCAATGCCATCTAAATTCAACAAACAAAAACAAAAGGCCGAAGTTCAATACACTTCACTTGTACAAGAAAACGTCAAAATCATAGAGAAAACAACTGTAAAATTCCCGCAGAAGAGTTTGAAAATGTGCATAAGATGATTAAATAATCGGAGCTTATCCTGTGCATTTTAATATAGTTGAACTTCCTAATATTCCTGGGATTTTAATTTTTTTAAAGGAGAGCTTTTTATTTAATTTTTCTGTAAAATTGAACGGGCCCAAGTTCTCGCCCTTGCACAAATGGATCAACCTAGAGACTGTTTGGAAGCCCAGATTAAAAGAAAGAGGAAAAAAATCTGCTTCGAGAAATCCTAATCCATGAGTTTTCAAGCACTCTGTGAAATCCAACGCGGAGCTCAAACAGGTTTCAAACAACGTCCGAAGCCTCGAACTAGACCGAGCACACTCTCCGACTGTTTTCAGTCTCTATAACTTCCTCCCTTGTCTTCTTGGATAAAAGGGAACAGGTTAGCTTGCTTTGTCTCTGTCGAAGGTTTTTGGTTTTATCTTTTGCGCTTCAATTTTCCAAGACTTGAAGTATTTCAATAGCTTTGGCGTGTTTTCGTTCTGCTTTTCTCTCGGTGATTCGGGCTGCTAGAATTACTTGTGGTTTTGATTGCTCACCTGAAACCGTGACTTTTATGTATGTTTAGCCTCTTGGCTCAATTTGGTCGCCGAGAAAATGTTGGAAAAGAAATGCACAAGCAAACTTATTCGGGAGTTTAACTACTGAAGCTTGATGGACAGAATAATTCGGCTTTCCATACGAATACCCAAAAAACATCAAACGTAGACTTCGCTTTCTTCAACTCAGAAAGCCGAAACCCGCAAAAGAATACGAAAATAACAAGACTTTTCTTTTTTTGGGTGTCTTCTAAGTTTCAAATGAACTGTCAGAGCTTTATAATTCAAAGATGGATACCAACCATGTCGATGATGCATTAATTTTTGGTTTATAGGTCAATGTTGTATGCGGTTTCGGGAACCAGCTGTTTGATATCCTATCCGAAAAGCCCCAATTCTACTAATTTCCTTGGAAAGCATTCAGTTCCAAGGAGGGTTCGCGTACATGCTTCCCTGCCGGAAAATAACAATGTTGCTAAAGTGGAGTATACTCCTTGGTTAATTGTTGGATTGGGTAACCCGGGAAATAAGTACCACGGTACAAGGCACAATGTAATACAGAACTTATTGAAGGTTACTTCAATTGTAAGGCTTTTTTGCCTTCTTCCGTTATGCTAATCAGGATTCTTTCTATCAGGTTGGTTTTGAAATGATTAATAGCATTTCAAAAGCTGAAGGCATTGTAATGAACACAATACAGTCAAAGGCCTTAATTGGAATAGGTGTGTTCTTAACCGCTCATTGCTTTAGTCCTCTTCTTTTCCACCTAAACAATTTTCATTGTGATAATGATTTTTTTCCTGTCTTCTTTGCTTGACCGGTATAGGTTCCATTGGTGAGGTACCAGTTTTATTGGCAAAGCCTCAAGCATACATGAATTACAGCGGGGAAGCGGTTTGTTCTTAATCTTATGATTAGTTTTTGTTATGGTTCCTTGTTGTAGTCTGTTCACATTCTATGTAGGGGTGCAAAAAGGTGTTATAGTGTTATTTCCGTGCAGACTCAGTAACTGAGTAACTCAAATTCATGTGGCAATTAATTATTTATTATGCTTTAATTCATGAATCTTAAACGCAAGGCAATTTGTTCTATAGTTGTTTTCACCATTGTATCATCCCTGCTTGGTAGAAAGGCTGTCACCATGAGGATGATAGAGCTCATCCTACAGCTTCAACCAGCATATAGTAGTGTAAATCTTATTTTAGATATATGGACGCTGATTCTCCTCTGTTTGAGAAATTATACCTTGCTGTGGTGGCTAGTAACTCTATCAAAGATATCTGATGTTGATTCAACAGTTTTCGTCATATGGTGATAGAAATACTTCAGAAATGATGATTATGTTGATTAAGCATATAAATATCAACTTTTATACTCGTTTCATTAGATAATTCTGCATTATCATTGTGCTCTGAAACCAAATTTCTTTGCTTTTTGCTTGTGAAATAATTGGATAGGCACATGTTTTCATCATATGCACCTTAAGATGTTGTCTTATATCCCTGACGTTTTCCTTTCTTTTGATTGTTGTTAAGGTTGGACCACTTGCTGCACATTATAAAGTACCATTACGTCATATTCTTTTGGTATGCATTCTAAGACCTTCATGCGTATTGCCAAGTTAATAGATGACTTTAGACAACAAGTAATTTGTATTGCAATCACGTTAGTTTGTCCTGACTTGCCCTGTAGGTTTATGATGATATGAGCTTACCGAATGGTGTTCTTAGACTTCAACCTAAAGGAGGACATGGCCATCACAATGGGTACGTTTGTTAGATATGACTTGTGAAAGAATTTGTGACTTCTATGTTGTTTTCTTGTGAGGATAACTGACAGCCTACCCGAAGAGTTGACTAGTCTGTCACCATGTTGCTTGTTATTGTACAAAAATGTTGAGAGTTGCCAGGTATCTTAAATCAATGATTATTTATATTCCTACATAACTCAAGTGATCTCTTGTGCTTTCTGCAATATGAAGTCCACAATCTCCTCCTCCTCCTCCAGTTACTTGGTAAATCTTATTCATACACCCATGTGGACTCAAGCCGTCAACTCTCACCTACCGCACCATATTTTTGGGGTTAGAAGTGCCATGTTGTCCCATGGAATTGGCATGCAATGTGAACCATTTTCTTTTTCCTTTTATCACCCTAATCTAATTGCCTTTGGGGAAAGGGACTTTGTCTGCATGTGTCTGTACATGTTGTGCTTTCCAATTGGCAAAGAGTATGTTTGATCTAAAGATTGAAGTGAATAACAAACTCTCTTTTAGCAATATAATTGCATTCCCTGAGGGATTGCTTGATTTCTGTGTTTGCCTTGGTCCTTTCAAAACCAAAACTCTGTTGTTTCTTCCTCAAAGGGAAAGAATCTAATGGCCGTTAGTGGTTTTATGTTTCAAATTCAACAACGTAAATAAATCCCTTCTATTAAATGTGGGAAAAAAAAAGAAGGAAAAAAACTAGGATCATGAAATTTTGTGTTTTATGGCTTGTCTTAGTTGAATATGGTTATGATATGGATGTCAGAGTGATGGTATGGACAGCTCCAATACATCAGGTAGATCTGTGTAATTCAACTTAAAAGGCTAAACTACTTGTTAGTTCGGTTTCTAACAAGCTGGCAAGTCCATCCAGGTCTGGCACTTGTTTTCTGATTTGGGGTAAAATATTCTCTTATTTTACGCTGATTTTTGTATCTACTTTAATCAATGGCCTCATAGAGTCTTCATTCTAAAGAATTGATAAATATCTCACCACCATTTTCCACTTTTTGATAAATAATAAAGCCAAATCTGTGTACACTCTCTGTTTGTTGACCTGCTCTCTCTCTCTCTCTCCTTATGTTGATTGTTTTCTCTTTGTTCTTTGTTTATTTTATTTTATTTTGGGAGAGGGAAGGGGGTGGGAGAGATAAAATTTTCTGTACTTAGTGGATCTCTTCTTACAGGGTGAGGAGTGTAATGGGCCATTTGGATGGTTGCCGTGGATTTCCTCGACTCTGTATAGGTTGGACTATAAGTACTTTACAGGCACACGTTAATAGTGTTTCCTTTATTTGAAGAGCCGTGAATCCCCTACCCGAAAAATTCAAGATTTAAATGTTTGCAGGCATTGGTAATCCCCCTGGAACCATGGACTTGAAAGCATTTCTTCTTCAAAAGTTCAGTCCAGTAGAACGAGAACAGGTATATGATCATGGAAATCGTTGTGTCCAGTGTTATTGTCTGCCTTAATCAGAAGTTCGGATACAAAAATGATATAACTAACATCTAGTTCTTATATTGTTATATTGTCCAAAATTCACGTTTGACAGGAAACAATCCCCGACAATATACTCGAATCTGATCTTGTTAGTTGGATATCTATTCTTAATTGACCTTAGATTATTCCTATATAACCCGTGTGATTATAATATTGAAATTTAGAAGAACTGGGTGGAGGGCGTCGTGTTCAAGACCCTTCTGAACAGTTGTTCTGAATTCAACTAGTTTGAATTCATGTTACTATGTCGAATGTGGCTGCAACGATGGTTGCTTCTGATCACTGCATCAGTCCCTTTACAATTGTTTGCTCAACAGGGAGCTCCAACATGCAACAGTGTATGTCTAGGTGTTGTCCGCGTTATCACCTACAATTTTTCTCCAGTACCGGCAAAGAATGTTAACTGGGAGTTTTCATGTTCTCTGAACAGATTGATGCAGCACTGGTACAAGGTGTTCAGGGCGTCCGGAATCTGGTGCTGCGTGGATTTAACGACAGTATCAAGAGATTTAATTTGGGGCAGAAATACAAGTATCACAAGGTTGACATTAACATCTGAAGGAGATTGAAGAAGAAGATCCAAAGCCATCTATGAGATTTAATCATTGCAATGCTTGTTCTGTCGGGATCTTATCTTTGACTTGCTCCTCTATTCATGAAAAGATATACTTTTGTATTCATTCATTGGACACTCGTAATCTACCATTCAGGTTCTAGTGCATTTATATTCATATTCTTTTCTGGGCGTTTTCTATTTGACTTGAATAAGCCAGCTTTTTTGTAAAGGCACTGGAACCCTATGTTTTTGTAGTATTTAGTCACAATGGGGGCTAATTTGCTTCCATATAGAAGACCTTTAGATGGCCGACCTGTTGGTAACTTTTTGTGGAAGGAGGCCATGGACAAGAAGATTCCATCCCCACAAGACCCTAAAAAGCTAGAGGGATCATGGAAATCCATCATGGGAGTCAACCTAAATCAGACGGTGGTGAAGGAATCCAAGGTGATTTGGACCTCTTTTGGTTTGAAAATGGACCCACCAAATTGGAACGTTGAGTCCTATCAAAAAGGGGCAGAATGGGTGAAAACGGGGCACTGACTCTCTCTCTCTCTTGTTGGGTCTATTAGACCGTTGCGAAATCAAATTTTTAATTGCGGAAATTACATATATCCCGAGGAGGAACTGCAAAAGCTATTCATCGATCGATGCTCTGTCCCGAAAAGGATACAGAGCAAAGCAACATAGCAAAGCCTCAGAATCCTTCTAAAATGGCGGAGACGAACGGCCCTCTGCAACAAACCCAGCAGCCAAATCCTGCTTTGCAATCTCTCTTCTACGCCCTTGATCCTATATCTCTGATCCTTTCTCAGAATTCAAATCCCAGTAAACCCGTTCCTCTCAGACTCACCACGGAGAGCTTTGTCATGGAGAGAGGCCCCAGATATGGAGCGTATGCTGAGCTGCGAGAATCGACGCTGAGAAGGAAGCAAATGAGGTCTCAAGAACCGGAAGAATGTGAACCAAAAATGACTCCTCCAAAGAAACAGGTCAAATTTCAGGGGAATTTGGTGTCGAGGCCGAGAGCGTCCTCTGTTCTTGCGCAGTCGGTGCCAGATTTCTCGGCGGCGCTGCGGAAAGAGAACCGGAAGCCAGTGTCAACGCTTCCTTCGTTGCTTGAAATGACACCGCCATCGAAGAACTGGTCAAAAGCTAATGGTGGTCTGTCGAATTCTAGAGGGAGCAAGTCGGCAAATGCAGGGGAAAAGAGGAGTGGTGGTGGTGTTCGAGGTGGATTGATGGCAAGAAAGAGCTATGCCAGCCTTGAGGAATTGAAGGGGCTCTCTTCCGCTGCAGCAAATGCGATTAAGGGTGAAAACAGGGGAGGGAAGAGTACCAGAGGAGTGGGGAAGACAGTCTTGGGTTCCAGACAGTTTTGAGCGTCACGGTGGAGGTGGGGTTGCTGATTTGATATCGAATTCGTTAATGGCGTACGTTCTTTGATTGAAATTGGATTTTTCACGAGCTTTTCTAGTAACTGCTGTATTGCAGGCTTTGTTTTCTAATTCTTTTTCCTCTATTGCTTCTCTGTACGTAGAGAGATATGATTGTAATATACTGGAGTTTCTTCAATGGATTTCTAGTCCTTCATCATGGGATTTGAGATTTGGGTACTTGCTCGGTTATACTCATAAGTTTCTAAGGATTTTGATCCTACCAAGTTTTCCCTTCTGATCTACACGTCCTGCAATTCTAGGTCTAGTCTTTGATCATTCAAAACGATGGCAATAGTCAGGAAAGAGATCCTAAACTTGATGCTGCGTAGAAACTGCACTGAAAAATGAAAACAAGAAGAAAAAAGCAGCTATTTAGGCTAGGAAAACTCTTTTAATTACGGTCTTGAGGATGGACATATCCTTTCTTTTCTAAGCTTACCTGACGACCTTATTTTCAATATAAGGTTGAATGAAAGAACAATAAAACCTCAGTTGGCTATCATTCACAAAAAGAACCACTAAAAGCTGTTGGGCTGTTTCAAGTTAGGTTACATCCAAGAAGGCATGACCTTAATATCAATACACTCACAACGTACTTCATCAATCAATTTGTACAAAATCAGTCGTCTTCCTCCTGTTAACGGGCAAGTTCTGGTAAGTCACATTACCGACAAAAAGAACTCAAAAACAGCAGGCTTATTTGAAATTCACATGGAACCAGAGCTGCATTCCATAAGGTCCAATACAATTTCCTCGACTAGAGTCTCAACTATGTCTTCATCAATATCAGTGCCAGTTTCAAATGCTTCAATATCAAAGTCTGTCCATTTTCCCAAGGAATGACTCATCTCCCAATCTATTCTCTCATCCGGGGCCATCACAGCCAGATCTCTCCACCTTCTAACCTCCTCTGCAACATCAGGAATCAACCTCTTTGCATTCATGCATAGTGGCAATCTTGACCATGACCTGAATCCTGAGTTACAGTAACGAACATACTTCGAGTCTAAACATTCGATGACAATGTCAAACAGAAATCTTCTAAGTTGATTTCCCTCTTTGGTGTCCTCCAAACCAACCAAGTTATCCGAATTTGTCCACGCAGAACAAGCAAAAGACTCCAGTTCGTCAAGGAGACTGGAAGTAATAAGAAAACCCTTCGTTCCATGTAAATAATGTGATGCTGCAGTCCCAAACAACAGTTCAGCATTCAAGACCACTTCCCTTGCATGGTCGAGCTTATTTCCAGTCAATCTGGCACCAGTAACACCAGTAATGTCTAATGTTTTAGACACTTTTCCAACAAAATCAGTCAACACATCGGCAACTGTTTTCCCTTTATTTAATGACGTTGCAGAATCCAAAAGATCAGCATCAGGTCTTAATGGTTGTAACTGATCGTAGGAGTAATCCATGGACTCGTGGCACAACCTATGTCCTGGCACTGAAAGCAAGGATTGGGGACAGAAAGAAAAACATTAAAACAGACATAAATTTGCAATTGTTTTCATTAGAATGGAAAAAGAAAGTTTTAAACAGTTGTTTCAGAAATTGGTACACTTGAAGCAGATTTTCAGAAACTAGTATGCATAGCAATCTGTAGAACCAACTCAAGCTTTTTACCTGGGCTTTCATCCAGACTACTGGAAGAGAATGAAGCTTCAAGAACAGATCCAGGGCTAAGATGATGACCTTCACGGGCACTTCCGATTAACCTTTCCATCTCAGTTTTGGTCTGACAACAGTAAGACAAGAAGCTACATTTGTTAGGAATTAATGAATACTGATACACAACTCACTTAACAATAGGACAAATTTCAAGATCACAAAAGATTCAACAGTAGTCATATTTGAATACCAGTTGCTAAAGAATCATAAACGAGATATATACGTCTCCCCCACCACAAAGATGCTGCAGTACCAGTCAAAATATTAACTATACAAGTATTCTTTTAAAAATTATCACCTACAAAAAAAAAATGATATAATTTTCTAATTGGCTAAATGAATCTTCTATCCCAGATGCAATCTTACAAGATATTTCAGAAGGATTTTCAAGCAAGAAAGTTTTTTTTTTATAGGCATACAAGCAACGAAGTGTTCTTATAATATCTCCACATGGATTGACCTTAATAGTCGAACATGTAGCAATACTACTAGCAGAGTAACATTTAATTTTTTCTTTGCTTGGCATGTGGATAGAATAACCAAAACTGAAGAGGCTAGAGAGAAGAAGAATAAAAAGAAGAGATAACTTACCGTTGAAGCTATTTCCTTGTTGAACATATTACCATTCTGAGAGAAATGCTGCTCTGCAGTTAGGGCAGATATTAACTCTTGGAGAATAATAGCAGTGGATCTCTTGGCTGGAGCACCCGTTGTGAACTCATCATCTTCTTGACAAGTCAATTCTCTCAATTTTTGTTCCAGAATGGCCCCTAGCGCATCTCTTCTCAATGGTAAAGGCCTTTGAGAAGACATCTTTCCATCTCCAGCTCCCCTTCTTCCCTCCATCTCAGTGGGATTTCTAGTCTTCTGCCTTATAGGGGAATTAAAGGTGAAAGAAATCACATCGGTTTCCTTCTTTCCATCAGCTCTTCTTCCATCTCCTCGATTGGCTAATCTGCTTTTCACAGAATTACCATTCATGGAGTAAGTATTAAGCTGCGTACTTTTTCCAGTCGAAGCATCGGACAGAATATTTCTTTGCTTTGTAAAAGTCAAACTCTCCGAACCTATTCTTTCAGCTTGCGCACTTGCATTTATCGTCCTCCTTTTTCTAACCGAAGTCCTTAAATGTGGTAAGGAATCATCTCGTCCATTACAAGCCTTCCTCTCCAGGTCAAACTTGGAACGGTCTGCCTTGGTAGGCGACCTCTGCCTAGTTCGACCACTTACATTTCGATTCAAAGCAACAAAGTCTTTGTTCCCATTGGCAGCATTTCCAGCTGATGAGATTCTTTGGCTCTGCGGATTACTTTGTTTAGACCTAGGTGGGATTCTATCCCTGCCTAACAAAGTATGATCCTGAGTTTGCGTCCTGTGCTTGGAAGAAATGTGAGAAGATTCATCCTTTTGAGGCTTACGCGTTTGGCTCAACAAATGCGATTGTCCTTGACCTTCTGTAATTGATTCATTACGGGTTCGCGTGTTGTCCTTTTCTTTAGCAACAAAAGAAACATCCTGATCCTTACTTGTCTGGCAAACCGCCTCTCTGTCTTGCTCATGTGAGGATGCTGGTGGCCTTGATTTACTCCATCCTAAATCCTGGGAAGAGGCATTGACAAAATTCGATGCTAAGAAAGCAGGTGGTTGTTCCTCAGCATTTTTCCTGAAGCCCACCACATTGCCACAATTTTTACAAGAAGCCTGCCCCATCAAAGGCTCTGCTAGACTCACATTATAAATGCATTCTTTCCGCATATCCGATGATATGCACCGGGTTTCCCCTTTCGTGATCTCATCCTTGGGTGGATAATGCCTAGAACTTGGATGAGTAAGAGTACATTTAGCTCTGCTTGTAGCTTGGAACCCTGGTTCCAAAATCCGAGTGGCAGCACCAATTAATCGGGAGCTGCAAGTCACATTCTTCAGGGAGGAAATCCTTGGACTCTTCACAGGAGAAACAAACTTCGAGTGATGATGATGGTACTTTCTAGACCGTGACAAAACACTCTTAATCTGCAGTGCTTCAGCTCCAAACCTACTCACTGCCCGTCTTTCGGACGGACCTGTCTTTTGCAGCTTCTGGGGCCTCGATTCTTGCTTTGTACTCCCTTTCTCCAAATGCACCTCCTCCTTATCATACCCAATATGAGTACCCACAAACTTCTCATTCCCATTATCAAAGTTGCCTGAGGATGAAGGTTTCTTAGACTTATCTCGAAGCGCGGATGGCATGGACTCGAGACCCATCAGCCTAGCAACCAAACCCGGGGCCCGCATTTCGTGCTTCTTCTCCAAATCTACCCAACGATTCCCATTTTTCTTCACACTGGGAAAACCCCCACTGTTTTCATCAGCAATCTGTGATCACGGGTAACCAGAAAACTTAATCACCAAAAATGAAAAGCAATAATAAGAAGATGAACAGCAAGAACTCAGGTTTCCAGAAAGCAAAAAGCATACCAAATGAAGCTTGGAAATGGGCATCTTCTCATCCCCTTTGAACTTCTTACAGACGTGTTTGGCACGAACTAGTACATCCAAATCACAAAAACAAAAGAGAAAGAGAAAAAAACATACTTTTACTTCTGAGCAGCGAGAGAAAGAGAGAGAAAGAAGCTGAGAAAGAGAAGCATGTAGATTTACTGACTTGGAGGGAGCAACTTCCTGGAGAAAAGCTTCTTCTTGGCGAACTTCCGGTTCCAGTCGAAAAGCTGAAAGAAAATGCCAACACAACCACCAGGCCTATGCGCTCGCTTCTCCGTAGTAATCGCCAAACACGACGAGTCCTTTCCCGTATTCTCGTTCATTTCTGCGACAACTAACAAACCCTGAAGAACACTCACCTGAAACCCTGTCACCCTCTCATAAACACACAAAGTTCCCCAGATTTCTCAATCCCACCTCTGCATTGCCGGGAAAGATAAAATATTTACATCAAGCCCTTATCCATAGCCGTTCCGCACCAACGGACCGCGTTCACTTTCCAAATAAGACTCCCAATACCTGAGCCTTATCGCGCGATAGACAAATCCAGAAATAGGAAATCCGCAACAACAATGCCGAACATATACGTAAGGCTGGAGCCTTAAAGTAAGAGTTGGTAGCCACCAAAACGACGACGAGCACGAGAGAGAACGAAAATGGAAGTATATACGCTCTGTTGAAATCTGTTCCTACATCTCTGCACTCAAGAACCACCCGAGCAAGGCGCGACGGGCCACCATAGCCGAGAGAGCGAGGGAAGTGCGTAGGAGAGAGGGCATCCCACGCGCAGGGGACCAGCGGTCAAACGCAAGCAGCGAGACAATAATACAAAGCTAGCTAACGCACACACAAAATAAGACGGTCCCTGTATTTTAATCGACGAGCGATCGGGACAGGAGCGGAGGGAACACAAATCCGAGCTCTCGTTCTCGGTCTTGTCGCTTTGCCGTGGAGTCTACGACTTGTCTGCTGTATCCCTCCCTCCCTATTCGTAGACTTTTCAAGCTACGAGGCACACTCGCGGTTTGCAAATACGTGATTCCACTTGCCACATCTGCTCTGGCTTCATAAGGTCAAATCCAAACATAGCAGGAAGCTAAGACAAGGATGTTGTTTATATAAGGTTCAAAATCACCGAAACCGACCAAACCTTCTCCTCCTTATAAATGCCAGACCATTCAACTTAGCTGCCACCGACAACTCGGAAGCTACCGAAATTGACGCTCTTTCCCATTAAATGGTGTGGGTGCCGTCTTAGTTTATTCAATTACACCAAATAATCCAAACAACAAGTTAACCTAGTCGACTATGAAAATTATGTTAGAAGTTGAAGGTTTTATTTTTATTTAAACTTAACCTCTTGTCCTTCCTGAGACTTTCCTCCTGTCTTTGATTTTCATGTTTAATTAATGTTCGTCAGCAACTGACCCATCATCTTCCTCTGAAAACCGTCTTCCCAATCGGTGACAAGGCAGTGCTGTGAACGCGATTTGTCGTGGACGCTGGTGCTTGACAAACTAAAGAAGGTAACTGTTAACTAAGGGACACACGTGAGTTTAGATTGCCAGCCGGAGCTGAGAAACCGAGGCAAAGGGCTGTCGTTATTAGGGAAAAAGATGACTTTTTTTCACATGATTATTAAGGCGTGCACCTAAAGGGTGCTTTATTGGTTGGGGAAGGACATTGGAGACAAAGAATTTTGACCTACTCTCAACGATAAACCAAAACATTAATACTCTTTGGCGGCATACCGGACCTGCTTAGCCTTTATACGTCTACGGAACAGGCGTAGGTTAATACAACCTACAAAAGATTACAAGAAAATTGTTGTCTATTCTGTGATCTTCCTTAAACTCTACTCATAAGCACGTGATCCCTAACAAGCTAAGGCCATGAAGACATTATCTGTGTCGAAGAGCAGCTTCCGGGAAACAAAGTGCTCAGTTGGCCAGTTCCTTGTAAGGTCTTTTCGACGAAGATAAGTCGTGGGTGGGGGCTACGCCAACGGCTCCCCGGGCCGGGAAAGCGTTGGCTGCTTCCATTTCAAGAAACCATGTGATGGTGACAAACAAAAAAAAATAATGCAGAAGCTATGTACAGCCATGGAGCTACAGCTTTGAGATCTGCCAGGACCATGCTCATGAATCGTAGACTAGGAAGCGAGTTCCCACCTATTTCGTACTGTGTCAGAGGGATCAGCCATGTGTTGAATGTCCGAAAACAGAGTTCCGCCTGTCTCATCTGTCACCTCCCAAAAAGTTGAAACGATGGCTTTCCCAGCTGGTAAAGGTCGCCTTTCTCGTTTCTACCATAGCTATTCTGCTAGATTCTTCTCTTCTTTTCATTTTTTGGGGGAAAACTGCTAATGACAACGATAAAGGAGGATGCTTTTCCGATTCGTGAATTCACAGAACTCTTTCTTCTAAAACAGTGCATGCTGCAGCACCGTCAGCTACTATTTCTTTTTTCCAGGTATAACAACTAAAGTGCTTTCTTGAAGAACGTGCACCAAACTCTATGAGTAATTTAGTATACTTCTCTAGGCCTAATTAAAAAGTGTTTTTAAGTTTCTTTCCCCAATTTTCCTTCGATTCTCCCATTTTCTAATGGTCACCAAAATCTATTAAATACCATGTTACGCAGAAAACCAAGTTATAAAAGCATTCCCAAGTCATTTAGTTAAAGAATTTCCAATATGTGATGCTTGATCGATGATTTTTAACTTCTAAGGTTTGAACTAAAGAAAAACATTTTAGTGCACCACCATTTTGTTTCCCGGAAAGGTACTTCTTGGGTTTGCCACTGCAGATGCCAACAAGAAGAGCATGCGGGCATCAAATCCACAAAGACAATAGGGTGAGACAACTTTATGACTCATGTACAAACCTTAGCGAAATTGGCATGCTATATAGTGATGGCCATGTCCTTCCAACAACCGAAAGAGCATGAAGGTAATTATACTACTTTGTTTTTGCATCCCCACCAAGTGGAACCACCGGGTCCTCGAGTGTAGATTCCATTATCTTTAGATTTACCACCAACTTAAGAGATTTGTGGTGGCCACTTCGAACAGGGGCGAGGTTAAGCAAGATAAGGAAGAAACTGCAGTCGTTGTCACAATGGAGGTGGTTCAAAAGGGCTCAAATTAGAGCCTCTGACGCGACTAGCCCTTAAATTAGGATAGGCAAGGGCTGGATTTTGGTGAGATATAAGCCTTTTAGTCCATGGGTCGAAAAGTGAAATCATGTCCATATAAGAACAATCCAACCCAGCAGGTCTCGCAAATTTTGCTCAGGGACTTTGAAAAGCTCAAGAGAAGAAAAAATAAACACCAGACACCGCACTCCATCATGCGTGGAACTCCTCCATTATTAAGAGATAACATACCAATCAGGGGCGACTCGTAAGAACGATTAGAACAATGATAGGTAGAGACGAATAAAAACTGCATTCCTCACCCATAAACCGAATTGGGTTTCAAGTGTGCAAGGAGGTCCTTTTGCACTGCCGAAGTAATCACCTGGGTTGAGGATTTTTTATTGGTTTGCAACGTGTGGAATGGACAAATCGTTTACTGTTCCAATAGGATATAATATCGAACAAGGACTTTGGAGATTTTACAACCATTTATTGCATAACAAGAGTGGTCTTCTTATGTAATGGAGGAAGTAAGTGAGTTGAATTATTGGAACCATAAAAAACAAAAGTTTTGCAACACCTTTGTTGAAGGAATTAGATTGAAGGAATGAAAGATGATTTAATATTCAAAATCTAGAAAGTACTATCATTGTTGTCAAGATTAGAAAGAATACAAAGTGTAAAATTTTATTAGTTAGGAGGTAAGGCTTATAAGTTGAAATAAATATTTATTGAAACTTTGAAGTTTATTAGATAACATTTTAAACCTATGTCATGAACAATTAATTAAATTATTTTATACTATAAATTTTGAGATATAAAATATATGAAAAAAGAGTGGTCTTCTTATGGTATTGGTTTAGTTTAATAGATCTTTAGCCACATACCATTAAATGGAGACAAATAAGTTTTCCGTGGTGCGCTACATTTGTGTTATTGTGCATAGATTTCTTACTATTACACACCAATTTTAATTAGTTAGGATTTAAGTGTTTATCTCTATGCTTATTTAGGAATTAGCTAAATTAGTTAGATTTTAAATCATTTAGTTAGATCTTAAGTGTAGGGTTGATGTGGGCATAGCGTAGGTAGTGATGTCATCCGATTCGTGGTTGGCATGAAAACAGACAGCTAATGAGATCCAACTAATTTGCTTAATTGGATCCCCCTTTCCCAGGTACCCTTTGGCTTCCTAAGGATTATGGTTCCCACAAATCCAAATTTAGTCCAAAACATCCAAAATCCGTCCACATTTGATCCAAACACCGCCCACGACAGCCAAAACAGCACACCTCGTTGCAAGATCCAGTTTCCTCTGCCAAGGAACGTAACAATTGTCCTTCCTATATAAATGTCGAAGACTTTCGATTGACACTCCCTTTGCCCAAACTCAGTGTCAAGCCAAAAGCACAAGCTTTTAGGTGAACACCAAAATGTTTTCTCCAAACATATTTTGGCAGCTTTATCACGGGATTAAGTGTCACGGAAGAAAAGATTCTAAGAATGCAGAGAACAACCACAAGCGTACATGCAAGTAGCACAGGCATGAAGTACATTCACGATGTGAGCAAACCCAGAGAAGAAATAACCAAGCGAAGTCAGGTCCTATATGCTCTTTACACATAAGGTCTAATCCATGAAGTGTGTCGTGGCAAAATTTTGTTCTCAAGAAAACTGCAGAAAGATGCATGTGCTTCATAATTCCTGAAACGATTCTCTTACTTTTGTTTTCACTTAGAAATTCCACCAACTATTCCCACTAATATTACAAGTGGCCAAGTTGGGTGCTGTCAAAGTTTAGAAACCAAATGCAAGAAGAAAATGTGAAAGTCAGTCTTCTCTCGGCAATCCAAGCAGGTTTGTATAACAACGAGCTCCGGAAGCTTGCAGCTTACATTGAAAGAGAGAGAATCTTATATCGCTTCCTTTTGCTTTCATATTTTCCACTTAAAAGAGATTCAACCCAATCAAGGCGATTGCTAGCTGAACATTAAGAACTGAGACCGATTCCAAGACCACTACCCGTCTTCATCTCAGGCTTTTGATCATCCATCGATGTCGGAGATCGTGTAGGCTTTATTGTGGATGTGGGACCAATGGACTGTTCTGCCCATCCCGCTTATAATAGTAACCCTTTTGGCTGCCGGCTTAGCATTAGTTGATGTATTTGACATGAACCCAGAACTGCGTTTCAAACTAAAAAACTTTTCTTGAACCACCACTGATGTTGATATCTTTGGGGCCATCTTCCTTCAGACTGTCACTATTATTGGTTGAATGATCGTGAGTGCAAGCAGTTGGTGGAACAGAATGATTCCTTTTCTTTTTCTTTTCTTTTTTCTGGGGAAACGTCCTTTTTCTTGATTTTGGTAGGAAGACAATTTCCGTCCAAGAGAATCTCATCTGCTGAAGATGACTCGTGTTGGAAGTTCCCATAAAAGAAAAATAAAAATCAATGTGCGACTCCAATATCCTCATGAATGCGATGGGAAGAGGGAGGGTCTTGGGGTAAGATATTACTGACATTTGGGGAAGACAGTTCAACGGGACCGGTCAAAGCCTTTGATCTTATGGTCGTCAAGAGGCGGCAAGCCCGAACCTAACCAGCAGGGCCTTCATAAGAGCTGTTAAGATTGACACGAAAATTGTACCAAAAGTTTCAATTATTGGCAAAGAAAGCAGTTGTTGAACAAAAGTGGAACACTGTTTCCTTTATTGCATGACTAGCAAAGCTCTTTTGTGAAGCTGTTACATCACTTCTCTTCCACTTGGCTCTAACTCTGTTACATCTGCACTGTCATGTAATTGTAGATCCTTCGATTTTATCAGCAGTATGTTAAGAGAACGTGTATTTTGAGTTGAATGCCTGGTCATCTGCAGAATAGTCTTCTGCAAGAAGCAAACTAATAACCGACTCTACGTGGTCATTGACAATTGATTCAAGTCAGATATAGAACAAATGCGAAGCGTAAAGCTACTAATATTCTTCGATGACAGTGTGGTAGAACCAGGAATTTTCCCTCTCCGAAACACAGGCAACGGATTGGGAAAGGGCAAAAGATATGTGCTCATCGTGTGTCTGTGGGCGCGCCGTTGAAACGATGTGGGACACATCGAAACAACTAGATTGGCCCGAGTTGGCGAGACTGAGAGGAGCACAACCTGGTTAGAGATGAGTAAGCAGGAAGCGCAACTGGAATCAATCATCCACAGACAACAAAGTTTGTAAAGAAGTAGAGAAGAAATACAAGACGGGACATCCACGAAGCAAGGGACCTCCTGTCTTAAAGCAGTTCACGTGACTCTCGCACTACCCCCCATCCTTTCATGTTCTCCTTGTAGATCATAAAGCATAACGATGAAGTTTTTGCATTTACCCGCAATAAATCTGCCCAATTTAACAGTGATAATAAATTTTTGGGGGATTTATCTTGAAATAGTGGTGGGTCTAACTTGATGCAGAGACAAAGATAAATCAACTCATAATTCAGACAGTTTGAAACTCTCCATACATACAACCGACTACCTAATTTTTGGCTTTTTCGCTCTTTCTGTAAAGAGTAACAGATAAGGGTTACAGAATAAAAAGTTGTTTGCACCATGTGTGAGCAAAGACCAAAAGCTTATAAAGAAGAAGGGTATGGGACAGCCATGAAAGCAATGGCACCTGTCATTTTGTGCCCCAAACCATGTGCTCCCGAATTATGCCATTCCTTGTCACTTCCATCATGCACCTCTTTATCCCTTCCTTCTTGATACATCTTCACACTCTAGATATATTTTATTATTTCGATCACATGGAACATCAGGAAACAAAGGGTAAAAAAAAAAAAAAAAAAAAAAAAAAATCAATCCACAATATTTGCGAAGTTAGAAAGGAATTTATCGAGTCATTTTAAAAAAAGTCAATCACTTCTTCTTGTTCTTCTCTTTACCATTGGAGAAGATCGAACCAAAGCCAAAGAAGTTCGCTGAATGAATATTTAGCACAGGACTAATCCGAGCACCATTCCCATGGGATCCATTACCCTTCTTCAATGGAGGCTTCCCGTAACTCGAGGATACCGAAGATTGGGATGCTTTTATCGATGCATGTTTCTGGTAACCCTGCCTAGAACTTTGACCATCATTTGAAAATGGGGATCGCTTAACAGACGACGTAGACCCAGTTGAGTTGCTTCTCGATAAAAGCGGTAGTATAGGGCACAAGCTCGTTCCGTATCCAGAGCCACAACTGCTACTCCGCTTGAACCGCCAAAAGGACTTGGAACTTTGCTTCTCATCCGCATCATTGATCTCAACCTTGCTTTGTCTGGAATTCTCTTGCTTTAACCCTTTACCACAAGTTGTCCCACTATCACGGATTCCACGTGCTGGTGGCAATGGTGGATGAGGGCCGCAATGATCGGTTGGCCTTGTCGGAGGGACCTTTTTCTTGATTTGAGTAGGTAGAATTTTCCCATCAGAGAAAAGCTCTTCTGCTGTCGAAGATTCTTCATCCAAACACTCGCTAACACAGAAGTCGAAGTCGATGCTTGAACTCAAACCCGAGGAGCTTGATCGAAGAGGGTGGCGTTCGACAGGGATGATATCGGAATGGCCGAAATCATGAGAAAATGAGATTCGTGGACTCGTACCCATGCTCGAACCCTCCGAGTAGACGTCAACAACCATCTCCTGAACCTTAAGAGGGCAAAATGATTGAAACCCTGAGCTATGACTCTAAGAAGGAATCAGACAACACAGGCACTGATAACTTCAATGTTTTCTCTGCCACAAAGGAACACTAAAGATTGAAACCTAACAAAGCCAACAAATTTGAAGCCTCAACTTCAACTATCAAAATAAGACTACCATAAAGAACTTTGAATTGTAGAAAGCTTGAAAAACATTCGATCTTGGAAAACATGGTCCAGGAAAAAAGAAAGAGAAAAACGTGAAACGGGTGACTTGAAAAGCAGGAGCTTTTTAAACTAATGACAGGAAACTAACTTGGAGGAGATTCAGAGACCGATTCCTGCCTGTAAGTGAGGAAGATAAAACGTGCAGAGCGTTTTAAGCACCGAAAGGAGGCCTCCAGCGAGGACCTGAGACATGAGGTTACGGGAAAGGTTAATGTGCCGCTGCCCTAGAGGTAAACATGCCTGCCGTGACGTGGAAAGCAATGCATGACAACGACAGGTTTTTAATAAAAAATAAATATTTTTTCTTTTCCTCTATTGGTCTAAGCCATGAAAATTAAAATCAGAATATTAACCCATTGACAAAATCAGTAATTCTGCTTCATATGCCTGCTTCCTGAATGTTTGCCGCCCTCCACTTTTAGAGTTCTTGAGATGTTTAATAAGTCAGGCCAAATAGAGTTTGGCCGGCAAAAACTGATACATGTATAACCACACAAATGATATATGCCAAACCTGAAACCATTTTTTATATGTAAAACCAGACGTTGACTAATTTATTTAACATATCCAAAATAAATCTTAATATATGTCCCTGAGCATCTTTACAATGTTTTAAGTATTACTCAGTGAATATTCGATAAGTCCACTCAATATAAGATTTCAAATTGCAGAAAGTAGTATTATGCCTCGTGTTAAGACAGCTTGTATTTAATTTAATAGTTTGAGAGTGTTCTAGCTATCAATGATTACTCTTGGATTACATAGTATATTATATGATTAGCACTTTCTTTATGTATACAACTAAATTTGTCATTTATTTTAAAGATATGATAATAGATTTTTATTTATTAAATAATTATTTTAGAGATCTGTATGACATCACAATGGAATCCATCTATACCTTGAGCCTCTCACTTCTCCAGTTCTTTCAAAATTGGTTTCGATCATCCACATTTTTCAAACTAGGATAAAAGCCAAATGAGTGGTCAAGATCTGTGGGAGTCAAAGCTTTGTGTCACTTGACCATTGGCGTCTAGGCATGCTTAATTACATAGAACTAACATATTTTCAAGACGATGGAAGTATAGATACAAAGCTTCAACATTTTCAGAAAGGTTAAAGTTAATGCAAAAACTTGCAAAATGATGGTCAAGGCAGACTTTTCTGAAGATTAGAGTAAACTCTACCACACCCTTTCTTGAGCCAAGAATCATTTACGTGGCTAAAAGAATCACAATCTTCCAAAGAAGCAGCATTTTCAGGATCCGAAAAAGAGAAAAAGAAAAAGAAAGATGAAGTCTCTTTCAAGTTTCAACAATCTGAACTCTCCAATAATTTGACCACTTGAACAATACAATACTCAAGATGCCAAGTTTTTGCTTCCAGTCGATAAGGGGTAGGTAGAAGCATTATTTTACACGCTATTGCCAGAAGCGATGCAGCGTAGTCCTTCCTCATCTTAACCTGGTGTTGAGTGCACGACGCACATTTGTGATTGGGGTCATTGAGGGTAAGTAAGCAACCTTCGGTTTCTTCTTCTTCTATTCTTGTTGAAAAGATGTAATCCTAATAACCAAAATAAGGTTTTTTGGAGACTTGTCAACGTAACGTGTAAGAGATGGTATGCAATTCTTCTGGTGAAAGAATTGTGGATAGTTTTTTAAGCCAAAATCACTCGTCAGAACGGAAGTTGAGTTGGAATTTGACCACGGTAATTCATGAAATGGAGCAATGACTCCAAAGTGTCTTAAAAATTAGCACGCACGTAGAGATATGGTGTGCCCATCTTTTGTCATCTTTGCCTTTGAATAGGCTTTTATTTTAGCCTCTTAGGAGGCTATATATATATGGTACCGATATGATACATGGTTTTGTCTTTAATTTATGTGCTTAGTACAGTTGTATGAAACAGGTGCTGACTGAAATAAACGATACGCGGATCACTCTTAGTCATAGGAAAGACAGGAAGAAGCTCTAATGAAAAGGTAGGCCGACTATTAGTTAATAATTTGCTATATATGGTGATTTTATCTGGTGAAATACGTCTTTAGGCATGCGTCTAAAGATGGTTCAATGAAATCAGTAAATAAGATTATTGTTCTTGATAGGCAAATTAGAGTAGATTGCATCTGAAAAAGAACTTTGTATTTAATAAATAAAGAGATTACACGTTAATGCAAGATATCACTTTTTGTTTCGGAGTTAGTGAGAATGAAGCAGTATAAAGGACCGGTTTGTGTAAAAAATCAGTTTGACCAAAGAACTACAAGGGCTTCTAATGCATATAGCAACTTGAGTTGTTGCATCTGCTGTTCGTCTTTGTTAAATCAAACAAGACTGGGAATCTAGACTTTAAGAAGGAGGGTTAACTAGACCTATTATAACGTATAATAAGTACATAAACCATAATGATCAAAGTATAAAAAGTATTCAAGCTGAATAACGCAAAGATTTGTGGTATCAATCTATGCCCTAGGAATATTTAGCCGTACCTTTACGATCAATGAATCTTTGATTCACCGTCTTGAAAATTATCCCTGCTCAATCATTTTAAAATGCAGTTTGCAGTCTGATGTTAATGGTTGGATCAACTGCAAAGTTGGTAAATCAACCAAACCTAGGTTTCATTGATATTTCTAATTTCCCAAGCCCAAAACCCTATACATTTATGACAATGAATATCCTTATATGGCTATTGGAATAATTATCCATTTCACTTACTACCTTAAGTAAGTTTGAAGTTCTGAAAAACCACCTCCTTGTTAAATGAAACCTGTCATTGTTGAGCTCCATGTTGATACGTCTCGCTTGTCTAGACACCTAACAATGTTAAGACGAAAGGAATACAAAAAAAAAAAAAACATTTTATTAGGTGAATCTTTGTCCATGATGAAGACAACTACTAAAGCAAATATCCTTTATTATGACTATATCCCTTCTTACTCTCGTTCTCTCCCAACTTTGGTTAAAAGAAGTCCCCATAGTTGTCCTTAACCTTGGGAACTTAATAAAAGTTATCAATTTTCTCTTAAGGCAATGGTTAAATGTAATTTTGGATGAGATTTAGAGGCTTCCAACCTCCATCTTTTTATAACTTTTATAAGTATTGTAATGTTGAAATATGCCTTTATATTTTTTTATATTTATTTTTATTAATGCAAACTTATCTTTCTACCAAAAAATTTTTAAACAAAAAAAGAGACAAGTTTAAATTATTCAATTATGACATAATAAACCATTTGCTTAAGATGGTTTGATATTCATAAATACAAATGTTCTCTCGTGTACTATTTTCTTGAATATGGCCAATAAGATTGGTATTTTAATAACCTAATTTTGAAAACATTTATAACTTCATTTAAACTATATATAATAGATATATGACAAGCAAAAAGAATTAGGAAGTTTTGTAATTAAGTCCTTTGTTTTAATTACTTTAATCATTTGTTGTAATTGAAAATGTCAATCATTAACAATCCTATGAAAACCTTATTATGTAAGGACATTTTGCCAAAATTTATCCAATCAAAGTACATTGAAAAAACAAGTGTGATATGCTTTCAAATTGAAACCTACAATACAATGCATATTAATTGAAAGGAACCATCAAGATAACACTTTTGTTGTAAGAAGTCTATTCTTACATTTGAGCTAAGCCATTTAATAAAAGTGTAATTGTTGATTCTACTTGACCATATCAAGTTATACCATTTAACCTTAATATTTACTTGGTACAATTCTTTGTATGTCTCTTTATAACAATAAGAAGGTTTGAAAAGGGTAAATATAAGAATCTATCATAACTTGAGAAGACATCTCCAACTCTATACCACATTTTCTTTGATATTAAGATGCATAATTAAAGTTCTCCTATATTTAATATTATGCATCCATCTACTTTACAAGGATGAACTTGGATGATTGATAAGATTTCAGATTGATTGCTTCAACAAAACCTTATTTCATACTTTAATTATAGCCTAGGTCTTGCTTTTCTTTTAGGTAAACAAACAACTTGTTTAACAACTTTATGAATTTTATGATTTTTCAATTTATTTACTTATAGAAAGTTCTTAATCTTCTTCTCAATCTTATAAATGATTTTCTTCAAAAGAATAAATATTTGCATCCAAAATGTGTGTATAGAAGTAAGAACTAATTTGATCAATTATAACCTTTCTATATAATTAAGATGTCTTATTTCCCCTTTATCAATTTTTTACAAGAAAAATGAGTCAAATTGAAAAGGACAACACAATAGGTGAGTCTAATCCATGATTTTCTTTGTTAAAAATTTACAATCATTGTATGTAAGCTTTTTTGTAATAAGGAGAACACCAAAATATCTAATGGGTAGAATTTCTTTATACAATGGAGTGTGATCCAATATGAGAAGCCTTTCTTGATCAGTGAATTCTAAAAAAATTATCTAACATTTGTTAGGATTTAAATGTAAACTTGTGGGTATTGCAAAATCTTCTAAAATATCAATGAGATATAACATTGAATTAATATTTCCATTTACAAAATAAAATTAATCATATGCAAAGTTACGTTCTTTATCTTCCTTTGACAAAGAAAAATGGAAAGAAAGATAATGAAAATTTGAAAAAATGGTCAATGTGATGAATAATGAAAGGAAGGTCCATCACGCCCGTGGCCCCAAAACGCACTACGTGATGTCTGCTTGATTGGTGAAGAAAGGAGACTTGCATATAAGATCTTGTTTTTTATTTTTTATTTCCTGTTAGTCACAAAGAGAAAATCATTCCAGGAGGTTCTTGAGAGAAAATTCTTAAGAAAAGTAAGGCCATAAAACAGAAGCCGGATCGAAATTTCAAACTTCGATTTATTTTCACAGAAAAAACTGGTCCGAAGAACGGTTCCAGACATAGTCCACGTCAACTTTTCCTCTTCCTTTTACTTTCTTTCAGTCCCACTTTTTACTTCTTTCCCATCTTGAGCCTGCCCGGTTATGTTTTAAGCTGGAAGGGCCACTTGCAAAGTGTACAGACTCTAAAAGAAGCCATCAATGGGACCAAAGACGTCCCATACTCTTTACACTTTAATCCGCGAATCGATAATCACCTGTACGTCCCACCTAGAGATCTTGTCACCGTCCAACTCCCCTTTCTCGCCACGAATTAATAGAATTGAGGGCCGATTAACTAACTGACAGCTACACATTGAAAAGGAGGACAAATGGTGTGCAATCAAGATTGTCTAGCACCAAAAGGATCCAGATTTACGGGATTAAAGGTTGGTCCAATTATTTAAATCTAATCACTCTGTTGCTTATATTGCCAACTGAACAGCCTAATTGCCTCATCAAGGATCAAAGCAAATCAAGGGCTTGACGAGGACACTATTATGTTGTAAAATTTAGAAATCCAGTGCCTCTCCCTCATTCTATTCGTACACGTTGATAAATCTTGGTTTTAGTATGATTATTGTTTACTATGAAGAAATGAAGAATATCACTATGATATAATTTATTTACCCTTTGACGAAGAAGCTTGGTAGGACGATCCCTTTAAAAAAGGACAGTCTAATCATTCTGAAGTGATGAAATTCGAATTATCTAAATTAAACTAATTATTGGAGCTTAAGGAATCCATACTTTTTTTTGCATCCTAACGTGCATTGGTGCGAGAGTCAGACTTCAAGTTGTAAAAGATAAAAGAAAAGTAAAGAAAAGAAAAGAAAAAAGAAATGTCTTTTCTATAAAGTAGAGACTCAATAATCCAATCTGTTGATAGGCAAAAGTCGGCAACCATAAGAGTAAGAGTTTTGCAGTAACTTTGTTTAGTATATCTTTTAATACTGTATTATACTACATTTAGAGGGAAAGAAATAAAAAAAAATTCTAATAATAAAAGTCTAGATAGTTTGATTGTTATTACTAAAATAAAAAAAGAGGTGAGAGAAAAGATTTCATTTATTAGAGGAGTAAAATTTATAAATTATAATAAATTATTACAAAAACTTTGAAATTTGTCAAATATAGTGTTTGAGTTTAAATGATGATATTGAAACTAAACAATCTTGTAATTTTTTATAGTGATATATAATTTTTAACCTTTCCTTAAGAAAAAAAAAGGTTGACAGCCACGATGCGTGACTTGTGTAATATTGAGGATTTGGATTCAACTTGACGACTCTATAACATATAGCTCTTTCCGGTTTTCCTTCGGACAAAGGATAACGCCAATCAAAGAGACACTGGTCGGTTTTGATCCAGTGAAAAAAGGAGGAAGTAGGGAAAATGACCCTCTTCTAAACTGGGGTTTACGGGAACTTCGTATTGTATGATAACAAGTCCTAGATACTCTTTTCTTTTTTTTTCTTTTTCAAATTGATATTTTTTCTCAGTTAACAATATTAGAAATGATGTAAGTCTCACATAAAATATATTGTACTTTGATATTTTCTTTATATGTAAGAGTGTCTCTCTTTTTAATAATTGATCTTAAAAGATGATTGTATTATGTAACATGTCAAAATTAGGGCTAAGTGTAACAACTCTTCACTTGTGAAAATAGATTTCACATGAGTCCCACATGTTTGAACTAAAAGAATATTGGAAATGGTATGAGTGTCACATTGCTTATATGTTGATTTGATGTTCTTATTATGTGTTATTTTTTCTAGTGAAAAAATAAGTTTATGTTAATGAAAATTAGTGTACAAAAGTACATGGGTATATTCCATTATTGTTAGAATTATGAAAGTTATGAAAAGATCAAAGTTGAAAACATCTAAATTTTACTCAAAATGACATTTTTTCTTAAAGATTTTGTATTTTAAAATATGTTCATAAGAAAAACAAAATTTTTAGCCCCTTAATCATTTTAAAAAAATAATTTAGGGAATGTATACTCAAATTTGTGTATGCATATTTGTTTATACGATTTGGAATAATAGAAATAGTATGATTTTTAAGAAGACTACTAGCTTTGAATGTGTAACTTTTGAAGCTATTAAAAATTATAATAAATCAATTTTTTGTATAAAAAAATCCAAAGTAGTTGAAAACTTGTAAATGGTTACAAGTAACGATATATGTCCATAACTATCATACTAATAGTTGTTATATAATTAATCTACTTAGCCAAAAAAAAGTAAAAGTCAAATAGCTAATACAAGTTATTTTTCACTTTTTCTTTGTTCCTTTCTTTTTTTTTCTTCGTCTATTGAATAAAAACTCCCCATTGTAATCAAATACAATTCATTTGGACATGACTTGAGAAAAAATGCTTGCTGCATTCCTGTTTGTCGGGGAATTTAGCAAATGTCAAGTGTGGTTAACTACTTAGAAGGTCCTTGGTATCGAGAAAAATATTTTAGTTTTTTGTCACATGACATGACTTCGAGCATATCTTTTCAACTTCAAACAAATAGAATCCATGTGTTTATCCCTTGAGAAAGTTGATTTGTCTGGTTTGGAACATTCGTACTGTTAATTTATTTTAGGGATATCAAACAAATTATTTATCATAAATGTCGAAATAATTGTCGTGGGAAATTAGCAAGATCAGCAAAGTGAAGAAGACGAGAAGAAGTTTATCAGGAGGGGTTCATCATGTGTAACATATACATGCACTGCATAGATAAATGAGGTTGATGACAAAGGCAATGATAGGTAAAGAAAATGTTAAGATTATATTATGGCTTTTGTATTTATTTGAAGTATGGTTATTACATCCAATATTAATAATATTAATAAATTTTGTCAAGGTACTATCTCTAAAAAAAAAAGAAAAGAAAAGAAAAGGTGAGGTATTGTTTTGAGGTCAAAAACCTAAAAATTGGTAGAAATATTGTTCTTTTTTTTTTTTTTTTAATTTATTAGAATTTTCACGTGTCCATTTCACTATAAGCATCTCAACTAGATTTATTATGATTTTAATGAGGCTAAACTATTGTTGCCTTGATAAGGCAATTGTATCCTCCAATGGTTCTCCAATGAAAATGTTTTCTTTCTTAGAGAGCTACGGAACCTCTTTTTTTTTTTTTCATTGTTTGTTGTAAAATATAATACCTCATCTTTAATTTTTTTTTACTCATTTAGAAATATTTAGCCATTAAACATCAAATTATCCTTTTTATGCATAGGGAAATGTTTAAAAACTAAAAGGTATATAATATGTAAGTGTTTACAATTTTCTTTTCTTTTTGTACAAATAGTCGATCAAAACACAACCAAACAACATATAATAAAGTAAAGATAAAGAATCAAAAGAGAGAGAAAAAAGAGTAGAAGGACAAAGGTCATTACACGTAATTACAAATCATGGAAATAAATGGAAGTACTTTCGATAGAGAAAGAAAATGTAATCCATATAATAAGATTATACAAAGACTTGACAATGCTAAAAGTCCATGAAGCTCAACAAATTAATAACAATCCTTTTGCTTTTTCTTCATTTTATTTTGTTTGTTCAAGTCAAATTATTAAAATTTTAAATCTTACAATTCAATTGAAGGCATTTGAAATGTAGGATTTTATAACAATGAAGTTGTAGAAGAATCTTCAGGTGACCTATTAGGCGAACCAAAGGAAGGTTTTGGTGGAACTTGTAAAGATTGTAAGCTACCTTTTAACATTTCTATCACCTTACCATTGATGGCCCATTTGAAGGACTGATTTGAATGCACCATAAACTCACTATTATCATCTTTTTTATTATGTCTTCTTCCTCTCCAACTACATTGTCAAAAACACAAAAGCTTTCACCTTGTTCAAGCTTATTATAAATCCCATTTGGAAAGTAGACTTCAGTGCTATGAGAGTCTCTTGTATCAATTTTTTTTCTTGCCCCATTCATTTCAAGAACCAACATTCCATAACTGTAGACAACAGACTTGTGAGAGACTCTACCATAATATTTATTAAATACCTTTGGAGCAATATATCCTACTGTCCCTCTCATGCATGTCATTGATATAATACTCTCTTTTGGTTTGCATAATTTAACAAAACCAAAATCAGAAATTTTTGGGCACAAATCTTCATCCAATAATATATTATGTGGTTTTATGTCAAAATGTAGGATTCTTGCATTACAACCACGATGCAAGTATTCAAGCCCTCGAGCAATACCAATTACAATTTGAAACATTGTCTTGTTGTCCAAGCAACTATTTGGTATGGAAGTTCCTTTATCATATATCAACTTGTCAAGAGATCCATTCAACATGAATTCATAAATTAGTGCTCTTCTAGTCCTCTCATAACAAAAGCCTAGAAGGGTAACTATATTAACATGTGATGTTCTACTAGTGTTAGCCACTTTGTTGATAAATTCTTTTCCATTACCTTTAGATTCATTTAAAATTTTCACTGCCACAATACGTCCATCAAATAATTTCCCTTTGTAAACAGAACCATATCCTCCTTGTCCTACTTTATCTTTGAATGAGTTGGTCAATTTTTTCACATCTGAATAAGTATATCGTTGTGGACCCATTGATCCAAAGTTCTTCATCATTCCTTCAATATTAAAGTGATTATTCCTAATATCTCTCTTCCACATCATCAAATTACTGAGTTGACATCGTTTCTTCATGCCGATAATCACAAAAAAGCATACCACAACTGTACTCGCAGCAACTGCAGCAATCACGAATTTCTGTGTGCAAAAAATAGTTCAATTTATGTATTTCTTCATATCTCAATATATGTATATATGCGTTATTAATATTAAGTGGTCTCATGAATGTCCCGAAAAGGTGCTTTAGATGTGGGACAAATCCAATTCTCAACATGTCCTCTTTGCATAATGATTGAAGCATCATTGGCAAACAATATTGAGGATGGTGAATTGCACATTAAGAAGGGGGTCTCACTACTTTGATATTATATTAAGTGATCTCATGATCATCCTAAAAAGGTGCCTAGGAGGGAGGGAAAAGACACCACATATAAGGCCCAGATTCACGTTCTCCCTTTCCAATTTGGGAGGAATCTAGTTTTCAACAAGTAGTAACAACATATGCAAGAGTAACAAAAAATTGCTTTCCAATTGTCATGTCATAGAATAAAAAAAATGCGTAACTTTTACTCAATATAGATTGTCGTACCACTTTCCAGTTGATGCTCCGTGTATCGGATGCTGCAAAGATAGATTTTGACATCGTCGGATGAGAGCAAACTTATTCGAGAAGCAAGCGATAGAAGCAAAAGAGAAGAATCTAAAATCCTCGACGATATTCATATGCATGTTAATAGAATACTTAAAAATAAAAACAAGACAAAAACTGTGTCATTGATACTGCAAATAGAACAATCCATTATTTATATATAAATTAATTATTACCTTTTTAAGCATGCTGAACCTACCTTTGTATTCCTTTATATCAGTTTTGGCTGTAATAATTTATTAAAAAATTAAAGTTCAACTTAAAAACTAGTTTAAGAATTATATGATATTTTTATATTTAAATGTTATCTAATAATCACTCCTTAGAAGTATATGACACAGTGCTTCTTAACATCTTTTATATTTACATCAATTGATAATCTAAGAATCAGTCGATGCCTGCTAAACTAATATTGTTTGGATGCACGAAGCATTACTAGAAGTACATGGAAGGTGGAACTCTAGATCCGACGTGTTGTCAAAATTACATCCCCTATTCATTTAGAGCTCGATCGGAGGTGTCAAACAACGGGAGGTGATAAAATGACTGTTTTAGCTGTGCCTCTTCGCACTATAAAATCCTGTTTTCTAAAAGAACAAAAATCTAGCTGACCTAGACAAGTTGAAGGGATTATAAACTAAATTGATCCTGGAGTTGCCATACCCTCAGCCAAGTAAACGGAATGAAGCTGGTACGCTGGTCTAGTGAAATTAATCTCAACCCCTAAATCTTTAGGCAGCTGAAGTGTTTGGTCACTTCCACTACAAAAGCAACGTCCTGCTTAGCCTACGAAAGCAGCGACCGTTCCCTATCAAACATTGAATATTGTGCAGAAAAGAAAGGTCAAATGCCTGTTGGGTGACATGTCTGAATGATGAATGCATGGGTGATTTAAGGTTTTTATTTTTATTTTTATTTTTATTTTTTTGATTTATCCAGATGAGGGGATAGGAAGGCCAAACCGAATGATTTAAGGGGTTTGGCTTCAAGAATCTTTCAAGCCATTTATTAAATTTGCAACAGTGACATAATAGGGTCCCAAAAGTCCATCTAGAGAATCTCGGGGTGGACCTACTTACATCAACAAGGTGACTTTTATGGCACAGTAACTTTCCTTTGAATTGGACAACTCAGAACACCTTTACCATTGATTATGAATGATTAAATAATTATTTCATTGATTAACTGTTAAACGATATTTTTCTTAGTTGTTATTTTATAATTATATCCTGCTCCTACACAAATATCCTACTTCTGTCGTTGATTCTATTATTGTGATGTTATGCTTCCTATCGATCCTCGCCCAATCAACATGGTCGACAAAAATTACCTAATATTTGTATATTTCTAGTATATTTTTATGATGCTCACGAGCAGGATGGATTCGATATATACTCAAAAGGAGTTTAGGGTTTTCTTCCTAAATGCTTCATCTCAATCCGAAGTTTGAGAAATCTATGTTAACTGCACATGAGAAAGAAGGAAAAGAGGAAAAAGAAGCTACCAATAATACATATCTGAGCATATATGCAAAACTGAAGGAGGGGAAACATCAAGCATACTTACCGTCACACGTGCTTAGGAAAGTTCGGCCCGCACAAAAGCAAGTGAAGTCGCTCGTGCTTGTATCATATCCACACTGCCCGCCGGACCTTCGGCACCGATCACACAAAGTATTACTCGCATCCCACCCCAACATGAAGCCGCCATCAATAGCGTCGATTAGTGCAGCTTCAGTTAAATTAACCCTAGTTCCCACTGCTGATTGGAGAACTGGAACTTTAACGTTGTACGGGCACATCCCCAACATGTCAGCATCCGAGTTTGTTAAGTTATCGAGTGATGTGTAAATGGCAAACTCGGTACCGTTTACGGGACAAACAAGAGGACCCGGCTGACTGGAAAAAGGGCAACCATGGTAGATCGTGAGGTTCATAGTACCTGAACCATAAGAAAAGACGGTGAAATCTATGGTGGTGATAAGGATCGTAGCCGGACAAATCTTTTTCTAGTAATCCTCTCTGGCAACTCTGAGAGTCCGGGACACGTTGACTTGAAGGATTCGGTAATTCATGTCCGTGATTCTGATCAGTGGGTCTTCACCCTTGCAGTTCAACTCAAAAGCAGGATGACCACAATAGTTTGGCCTATTCGACCCCCAGAAAGGATAACTGAGGTTCTTCAACCCCCCACATTCAAATGGTGTAATGCAGTTTTGGTATTCCTCGTATTGGCGTAAGAAGAAAATGGAAAGTGGATTAAGGTTATGGTGATTACCACAAAAGGGAGACTGACGGTTAGGAAGAGATGGGGCTTCATTTTCAGAGAGAGAAACAAAGATTGGAAGTGATCAGATGAAAACAAGGAGAGGGTGAACACGAATCTTTTTAAATTCCAGCCAAGCTTCTTAGTGCTGAAAACTGGTGGGCATTAAGCCGGTGTTGGATTTTATATAAGAGAGGCCCACCCACTTAAAAACCGGCTTATAAAAGGGGTTTTTTTTTTCACTCCTATATACGTTTCTTTCCTTTTGTCTTTGTGCTCGATGTGGGACTTCTTCCAACAGTCCCCTTGTCACACATCGGACCTGGATCAGCCCATGTCTAACCCATTTTAGTGTTATATTTGACAGCCTATGTTTGTCAATTTTAGTTGTTGGCCCATACATTTTTTAAGTTTTTTGGCCCAATACCCACATTCACTACGCCCAGTTAGATCGAAACGTGACTCCGATACTACTGTTGGATTTTATATAAGAGAGGCCCACCCACTTAAAAACTGGCTTATAAGAGGGGTTTTTTTTTTCTCTTTTATATATGTTGCTTTCCTTTTGTCTTTGAGCCTGATGTGGGACTTCTTCCAACAGTCCCCCTGTCACACATTGGGCCTGGATCAGCCCATGTCTGATCCATTTTAGTGTTATATTTGATAGTCCATGTCTGTCGATTTTAGTTGTTAGTCCAGGCATTTTTTAATTTTCTGGCCCAGTACCCATATTCACCACACCTAGTTAGATCGAAACGTGGCTCCGATACCACTGTTTGATTTTATATAAGAGAGGCCCACCCACTTAAAAACTGACTTATAAGAGGGGTTTTTTCCTTCCTATATATGTTGTTTTCCTTTTGTCTTTGTGCCCGATGTGAGACTTCTTCCAACAGTCCCTCTGTCACACATCGGGCCTAGATCAGCCTATGTCTAACCCATTTTAGTATTATATTTAACAGCCCATGTCTGTCAATTTTAGTTGTTGGCCTATGCATTTTTTAAGTTTTCTAGCTTAGTACCCACATTCACCATGCCTAGTTAGATTGAAACGTGGCTTTGATACCACTGTTGGATTTTATATAAGAGAGGCCCACCCACTTAAAAACTGGCTTATAAGAGGGGGTTTTTTTTTCTCTTATATATGTTGCTTTCCTTTTGTCTTTGTGTCTGATGTGGGACTTCTTCCAACAGTCCCCCTGTTACACATTGGGCCTGGATCAGCGCATGTCTGACCCATTTTAGTGTTATATTTGACAGCCTATGTCTGTCGATTTTAGTTGTTAGCCTAGACATTTTTTAAGTTTTCTGGCCCAGTACCCACATTCACCACGCCTAATTAGACCAAAATGTGGCTCTGATACCACTGTTGGATTTTGTATAAAAGAGGCCCACCCACTTAAAAACTGGCTTATAAGAGGGGGTTTTTTCTCTCCTATATATGTTACTTTCCTTTTGTCTTTGTGCCCGATGTGAGACTTCTTCCAACAGCTAGTGACTTGTAGGGACAAAACTTCGAAGCGATCAGTTCATGTTGGCGGGTCAAACTTGTCGCCTTAGATTGAAAAAGGAAAGGGTGGGCATGAATATTTTTAAACCCTAGTCAAACATCCAAAGTATGGGAACCCACGGGCTTTGTCGAAATTGCTTCGCAATCTGGGGACCAACTCTAGTACAATGACACAACTTATAAGTCTGATCAGTTCAAACTCTTGAAAAGTCAAACTTAGCGCTTGTTATCCAAAAAAACTAATCTAAACTCTAATTTTTTACCTTTATTTGACTTATACAATGACGTCATTGCACAAATACTTATCTAAGTGCTTTTATTAACTAAATTTCTCAAAGAAATATTACGAGAAGAACTTAATTGTTACATATTAGATATGGTCAGCGAAATTGTATCATACTCATCAATCTTATTTTATTTGGCATTTGGAATGAAAATTAATAAGGCTAGATTGCTTATTTGTTGTGATGAAGTGAGTGCAAATATGTAAACTAATTATCATATTTCTCATATGGGTAGTAGTTGATATACCTTATCTTAGATACATATTAGATAAATTCCAAATACATTATAGGTATATTCTAAATGTTATTCTCCTTTGTATTAGTTTATATTGAAGTGGTTATGCCATTTTAAGGGTAGTAGCCTACATGACCCATTGTGAGGGTGGTGGCGGCCCGAAGGTTTGTGTTGTAACCACTAGCCAAGAGAGAAATGAGTATGAAAGTATTGTAAATACAACCTAATGAGGGAGTTGTTATGAGTATTAAGGACAACCATGTGTGAGTTGCGTATGAATCTTGTAAACAACATATTTGTATTCTTTTGGAGAAATTTATTAAGAGGACAAGGAGCTATTAATTGTGGTATTAATAGTGGATGTACGATAGATTTGTTTAAACCACTTTAAATCTTGTATCTATTATGTGTTTATGGCTTAAACTATGCATTTATGTATTCATGCTATGGTCCTTTCTACAACATATTTTACCCATTGAGTTAGAAGTATTTAGGGAAATATAAAGAAATATTGATCATATAAAAGAAATTTTCAAGTTTGGCAATCCATAACACATTTTTTTAAAACTCATCTTTAACCTAGTTTTCTTTATGCATCTAGGGATTCTTTTTCTATATTCAAGGACTTCAAATTTTGGAGTTGCAGTGGCATACGGCTTTCAACAAGTCATTAAGTCAATGACACGGTG
Source organism: Casuarina equisetifolia (assembly GCA_028551475.1). Taxonomy (NCBI): domain Eukaryota; kingdom Viridiplantae; phylum Streptophyta; class Magnoliopsida; order Fagales; family Casuarinaceae; genus Casuarina; species Casuarina equisetifolia. The sequence continues at coordinate 6,869,813 of CM052361.1, forward strand.
TGATTGAATTGCCCATGTTGGCTTAAAATACAACTTACATGATTAGGAGACAATGGAACAAAACTATTTCTAAGTTGACGTTAGGACCATTGCTTATAATATATATGGTACAATTGAGCTTTTACTCTGATTGTATTAGCCATCTTGTTGGCCATACACTCAAAATGGATAACCAAAGTAAGTGTAGTCTTGCAATTAAACTAACTATTACAATTTGAACATCAACCACAAGACCATAAAGATTCCGGAACCTTAATGGAGACTATTGTAAATCTTGGAAACATCCATTTAAGTGCAAAGAAATATTGAAGCAATTACACGAAATGAAGATTTATGGGAGCATGTAGGCTTGAACAGGAAAAGTGTATTGATAATTGTTTAACAAATACAAAGAGGAATTTTGTTCTTTATACAAGAATGAATGTAAATAAGTGGGTTGTGCTTAAACCCATGATAGGACTAGGGCCCAATGACTAACTTCAACACTCCCCCTTAAGTTAGCTTGGATAATAGATATTGATGTTTGTTGTTAGAGATAGCTTTTGATGAATTTGTTGATTGTTCTTTCATATTTACATATTGAGTTCAAATGTACCTTGTTGTAGTTTTTGTCCCAAAAAAATGGTAATTTACTTTAATGTGCTTCATCTTTTGATAAAAGTGAATTTGTAGTTCTATGCTAAGTTGTCTCATTGTCACAATACAAGGATGTTAGGTGAGGCATATAGATATCAAGATCCTTCAACAAGCCAAGGAACCATATGATCTTACAGATTGTATGTGCCATAGTTCTAAATTATGATTCTATTGAAGATTGGAAACTATAGGTTGTTTCTTTGTTAACCAAGAAATAAGTGAGTTACCTAGCTTAATATAATATTATGTTAGACAACAGTACAATATGGGATAAGTCAAGTAATCAAAGTCATAATGCGCAGAAAAATCCAAGCTAGATGATGCTAACATAAATAATCCATGGGTAAACAAATCCTTGATATACCTTAGACTTGCATGGCTACATCTATATGTGAGTATTTTGATGCATGGCCAAATTGACTGAGATGCTAGGCAACAATGCTGAGGTTAAGTCTTATGTTGATCAAATAGTTCAACCTCCAAATTAAATTTTGGAAGGATGCACCATCTTCTAAAAGTAGATCATGTTTTCAATCAAGGTCTCTCACATCATATTCAAGAGGAGTTAACTTCAAATTTTGTTCCATTAGAGTAATAATAGGTTTTGAGCCTATGAGATTCACTTTAGAGGGAAATTTCAATGCATATTTGCATTGATTGAGTTAGATACCTCCCAATGAATGAATGCACAATCTCAATGCCAAGGTAGTATTTACATTGACTAAGATCTTTCATACAAAATTTCAAATGCAAATATTGCTTCAAATAAAAAATGGCATATGAATTATTCTTAGTAATGAGAATGTCATTGATCTAAATAAAAAGAATGATCAACACACCATTCTATCGATAATTAAATTGAGAATAATCATGTTGGGAAGAATGAAAACCAATAAAAATTGGTGCTTTTTTGAACTTAGTATACCATTACCTTGAATTTTGTTTCAAATCATATAGTAATTTTCACAAACAATAGACAAAGTGCTCCTTTTAACTACTAAAACCTAGTGACATGTGCATGTAAACCTTTTTTAATAAGACATCATGCAAAAAACATTCTTATCAGCTAGTTAGTGAAGACACCATTGCTATATAGCTCAATACTAATGAACATATTTGATAGTCATCATTTGGCTATAGTTAAGAAAGTCTCTTGATAGTCAATACCCTCCCTTTATGTTACCTTTTAGCCACCAATTAGGTTATATATCTCTCCACTATCCCATTAGTAAGGTACTTTTCCTTATATACCCATTTATGCTCTATAACCTTATGTCTAGGTGGAAGTAGAGTCACCTCCCATGTGTGATTGGTCTTGAAGGCCATTAACTTTTTATCCATTACCTCTAGCTAATGTATATGTTTAAGAGCTTGATGATATGTCTTAAGGTTTGAGATGGCTAATATAAAGGTTATGAAGTATTTATGGTGTGTGGCAAAAGCGTTAACAGAAACGTGATGGAACATGGAATATAGGTTGGTGCTATGGAATAAATATAATGAATTGCATAAGTAGTCGATGGTCCAAATGAGAGGTTGAGTGGGCTGTGGGGATCATTGAATATGAGGGTTAGCTATAATTGCATGTGATGTGTCTACTAGTAAATGGTCAACCATAGGTGGTAGACCAACCAATGAAGAATCAATCACTAGTAGTATATCAAATGATGGTAGAAGTGAGGAACCCTCAATTGAAACTTAAGGTAGAACACCTACAAATGTTGTAGGTGCATCTAAGGTTTGAGGCGGCATGTCCACAAATGCCATGGTTGTGGCTATGACTGTAAGAAAAGGTTCTTGAGGGTATCCCAAAGGAGATGACAATACATAACCATCCAACTGAGCTAGTTTTGTGCCTAGCATGAGTTAATTTGAGGAAGGTTTCAACATCTAACTCAAAGAAAATAGAAACTTATACTCATAAAAGACAACATCTTGACTAACAAACAATTGGCATGTATTAGTATCATACACATGATAGCTCTTTAGTAATGAAGGGTATTGCTTGAACCCTAAGTAATCATACAAGATGTAAACTTGTCCCTTAAGCATAGAACAGTCGCATAACATCTACAACTAAAAATCCTAAGATGATCGAAAGAGGATGTTTTATTCTAAAACACCTCATAGAGTGATCGGTGTCCAACTAGTTTACAAGATATCTAATAGTTAGAATGCATTTTGCCCAAAAACATAGGGGAATTTATGCTTGAAACATAAGTACTTGAGCAATATAGTGTAACTGATAGTGTTTGTATTTTGCTACATTTTGTTAGGATGTATAAACACAAGAAGATTTATGAAGAATCCCTTGAAAAGATGAAAAATTAGTATATATAGTAGAAAAAAAACTTAGTGTCATTATTAGAGAGAATACATTTTACTCTAGCATTAAAATATGTGCTCCCCATGGGGAGAAAAGTTTAATACTAAAAAATACTTAATCTTTGAAACATAATAAAAAGGTTTAGGTGGCATGGAATAAATCATCAACAATGGTTAAAAAATAGCATGACCCATCACGATTGGGATGCCAATGAGGTCCCCATAAATCCATGTGCATAAGGTTAAAAGGTGTTGCATTACTAGTGTGATGCTATGAAAAAATATGTGTTTGTTTCGCCATTCAATAAATAAGATATGTGAAAATTTTGGAACAATGAGTATGTTTCCCATGCATAGAAAAACATTTTTGTGAACTATGGTCGAGACAATAATTTTAGAAAATATAACTATGATTAATATCAATATTGTTGTTACAAAAATTGTTTATGCTTAAATTAGACAAAAGAAAGTGGATGGACATCGAAATATGCCTAATTCAATTGGAAAAATCATTAAGAGTCAATTGAAGGAAATATAATTCTTGTAGAGTTCTACCAATGCAATCACCCACCCAGTGATACTATCTTGAAATATGAAAAAATCATTGAAGAATATAATCATGCAGTTATGTTGAGCAATAATTGTTTTGATAGATAATAGGTTATATCTAATATGGGTAACAAATAGCACATTAACAAGTTCTAGCAATGGTGTGGGTTCAGCGTTTCCAATGTGGGTGGTATGTATGTGTATTGCATTAGGCAAAGTCATTGACAAACATTGTAAAGTTTATGAATAAAGAAATTGTATGTCACACTTGACATGGTCACTTGCACTCAAATTTATAATCCAAGAATTGTAATGTTGAAAGGGTTGGAGAGTAGGTGTCATATGTGTAAAAATGTTAGGAGTCTCTAAAGGCAGTACCACATTCAACTAAACGAGCATCCCTTGGAGTTGATCCAAGGTTAGTGTAGGTGCCAAAGGAGTCATAGGCTGTTAACCTAGTGAAAGGACTTCCTGAACTCATATTCTTTTGATCCAAGAACCTTTGTTGGCCTTCTTGTTGAGCAAGAAGAGGTTATGGATAGGAGGAGCCCGTGTAAAGGGACACAAGTTGAGGGATCATGGGCTGTTTGAAGGGATTAACCCAAAAGAGTTAGCTCCATAAGGCTTCTGAGGGTTTAGTGACCTATAGCAAGAGTTATTGCTAAAAGGGTTGGTTGATCTTGTCACTACAAAGGTTAACCTAGGTTGATGAGCAATTTTTGACAACTTGCCAATGGTGGTTTGGAGGACATGTGGCTGGGCAAAGTTTGAACTTATCTTCCCTTTCCCTTTTGGTGAACATCACGATGGAAATCTGTATAACTTGAAGCACTTATCCTTTGAATGACTTGACTTATGTTAATATGGCTTTTCTCTCCTTGTTTGGTTAGTTTCTAAGAAGATTAGGTAAGCTCAATGCCATCCATGGGAAGAAAAGGCGAGTTCCAAACCTTTGATGCTTATTGTTGAATGCCAACTTGAAGGCTATATCAATGGATGGCCGAGGATCATGAGAAAGGATATGTGAGCAATAATTTCAAAATGTTTTTGGCAAGGCATGGAGAAAATTTATGAGACAATGCTCGACAGTTCTAGTTTCAAGCTGTTCATTGACACAACAAGTGCATTTCCCACATTTGCTGGTGATTGGGCTTTTTCAGTGTCAATCTCTATCCAACGATTGGTGATAAGAGCAAAAAATTCATTCATAGAACCAAAAGTGAGCTTAATCCCAGTTTGTTTGGTTTGTAGATTATATTTCTAGGTATTACTTTTCAAACCATAGCCTTGAGAAATGCATCCTAGACTTACTTGACGTTACTAATGCGGTTAACATAAAGAGTCAAATAAGGATAATGATTCTTATCCCATGAGCAACCTTTCTCCAGATCATCCTTGGGGTGAGTCAGAGTGCCATTAGGCCAACGAAATTTGTTCTTTTGAATCAATTGATTTGCACCTACGGGCTCCACAATTTATAATTGGAGCCGTTAAATAGGAGAGTAGCCAGGCATATCGACCATGGAGAGGTAATATGGATCATGGTAGTGATTTGGGATAAGGTTGGTTGCAGATGGGATAGGGGTTGTGGGGTTCATGGAGGAACTAGCGGCCATTAGAATTCAGTCGTGCAAAGAGGAAATTGGGGTATGCAACAGTAAATTCCACGAAGGTATAGGGATAAAATGGACTAAGTGGGAAAAAATGTCACACAAGGGAAAAAAGGAAGGGCTAAATAATGTAGTTTTGGTCTTTAGTTACTTGTGTTGTTTAACACCAAAGGAAGCTTTCCAAGATCAAAACCTTGATGGGAAAAAATGACGTATAAAGTTTTCCATTTTGATTGAACCTGTGAGGATATACTAAAACATCAACGATGTATTTAAATCACAAGTAAAACAAGCAAATCAGAATCAACACAAAAGAATTTCTACGTGGAAAACTCTTCCAATGTGAAGGATAAAAACCACGGGACCGATTATAGAGTCCACCTAAATCTCCACTATATAAATCATTAGGTTACAACCCAATCAAGTCCTTAACAATAGCAACAGGACTAAGATCTACTGATTCAGCAATAATAGAATTACCAATTAATAGTAAAGAACAAGTTTTAAACAACAATTTAACCAAAAAAAGTTGGAGAAATATCACCTAGATTTTTGACCAAGATCTGCTGACTTCAAGAGCTCCAAATGACGATTCAACCATCCATAATGAAGAACACCCAATCCCGAACCTACTGACAAAAAATTAACTCAATCGGACCACGGATTGACCTTGATCAAATGTTTGATCAATTGCTACGCAAAGCCCATAATTCCTGTGAAAATTCTACTATTTTCTTTTCTCTCTCTCTTTTCTATTTGACGGCCACTCACCTCTTAAAGAAAAAACCTTATATTTTTCCTTTTAAACCTTAGGGCCACATTACCCTAATTGGACTAAATAATAAGTCCCTGAATATGGGGTAGACTAACCCAACAATTCTCCCTCTCCAGTCCAAATGAGAGAGATTTCATATATCCATTTCTCAAGCATAATTCAAATCGGCCTTATGCCGACAAAACTCAAAATTTTCTCGCCATAGAGCCTTCGTCATCATATCAAAACCATTATCCTCAATATGTACCTTTTCAAGTGCAATCTCTTTGATTTTCATGATATCTCGTATCTAATGATACCTTACATCAATATGCTTTGACTTTTAATAAAAAGTAGAGTTCTTAGCAAGATGTATAACACTTTGACTATCACAAAATAACACATATTTTTCTTGCATAAAACCAAGTTCTTTTATGAATTCCTTCATCCAAAGCAACTCTTTACATGCTTTCGTTGTTATAATAAATTTTGCTTCTGTTATAGATAGAATAATACATTTTTGTAATCTTGATTGCCATGCCACAGCTTCCCCTGAAAACTTAATCAAGTAGCTTGAAGTAGATCTTCTATTATCAATATCCTCTGCCATATCAGAATCTGTATATCTCACAAGAATAGGCTTATCACTCCCAAATGAAAGTTTCAAACTAAAAGTTCCTCGAAGATACCTTAGAATCCACTTCACTGCATTCTAATGTTCTTTTCCAAGATTAGAAGTAAATCTGCTAACTACTTCAACTGCATGAGCTATGTCTGGCCTTGTACAAATCATTGCATACATTAAACAATCAACAGCTAAAGCGTAAGGATCTCTTTTCATATCTTTTCTATCTTTTTCATCTACAAGACATTGTTTCTTACTAAGTTTAAAGTGTGTAGCAAGAGGTGTGCTCACCACTTTAGCTTTATCCATACAAAACCTTTGAAGCACTTTCTTGATGTACTCCTCTTGAGACAACCATAACTTCTTGGCTTTTCTATCATAGCTAACTCTCATACCAAGAATTTGCTTCACTGACCCTAAGTCTTTCATTGAGAATGACATACTTAACTCCTGCTTCAACTTTTTAATTCTTGCAGCATTCTTACCAACTATAAGCATGTCATCTATATAAAGCAGTAGAATGATAAAGTCATCATCTGAGAACTTTTGCACAAACATACAATGTTCAAAATTTGTCTTCTTATAGGCTTACTCTCCCATAAAGGACTCAAATTTTTGATACCATTGTCTTGGTGCCTGTTTTAAGCCATATAAACTTTTTTTTAGTTTACAAACATAGTTCTTTTTACCTTTTTCTTTAAAATCCTTTGGTTGCTCCATATAAATTTCTTCATTTAGGTCACCATGAAGAAAAACAGTCTTTACATCTATTTGCTTAATTTCAAGATCAAGACTGGTAGCCAATCCCAAAACCACTCAAATTAAAGACATTTTCACAACAGGTGAGAAAATCTCATCATAATCAATTCCCTTTTTCTAACTGAAACCTTTAACAACTAGTATGGCTTTGTATCGGGGTTGTGAGAAATTTTCATCATGCTTCAATCTATAAATCCAACGATTCTTCAAAGCTTTCTTGCCCTCAGGCAATGTCATCAACTCAAATGTTTGATTATCATGCAAAGATTTCAACTCATCTTACATTGCATCAATCCAATTTTTTTTTATCCATATCCTCTACTACTTCTTCAAAGCTCTCAAGCTCACCTGCATCAGTCAACAATACATACTCCTCAGTAAAGTATCTAGAGGTTGGATGGCGATCTCTAGTAGACCTTCTCAATAGTGGAATTGAAGATGGATTCTACTAAACATCAACAACATTATCTGTCTGAGTATCATTATTATCTGTACCCTATTGGTCATTTTGAACCTGATCCTGAACATCATGCTGAATATCACTTTCAATTTGTTCTGGCAATTGTCGCTGTAACTCGTTTGAAGGAATTAGATCAATATCAATACCAATCTCAGAGCCTTGTGACATATTCTTCTCACTCTGGCCAATATCTGTCATATTTTGATTCTCAAAAAATACAACATCACGACTCCTCGCAATTTTCTTCATAGTTGGATCATAACACATGTAACTAAATTCATTAGAACCATAATAAAAAAATATACATTCTCGTGTCTTGACATCTAACTTAGACCTCTCATCCTTTGGAATATGAACAAATGCTTTGCAACTAAATACTCATAGATAGTTATAGGAAACATCCTTACCAAACCAAACTCTATTTGGCACATCACCATTTAAAGCAACAGTTGGAGATAAATTGATAACATAAGCTGTTGTAAATAATGCCTCACCCCCAAAATGTCTTTGGCAGGTTAGCATTTGAAATTATGCATCTAACTCTCTCAACTAATGTCTTGTTCATTCTTTCCACTATACCATTCAACTGAGACGTTTTTTGAGGTGTCTTCTGATGTCGAATATCATGTTGCCTACAATACTCATCAAATAATCCAATGTACTCACCACCATTGTCTGATCGAATGCATTTCAACTTCTTTCCAATTTACCGTTTTATTAAAACTTGAAACTGCTTGAACACATCTAACACTTGATCTCTTGACATTAAAACATAAACCAAAATCTTTCTTGAGTAGTCATCAATAAAGGTCACAAAGTAGGATGCTCCACCAAGCATCCTCGGGTTAACTGGGCCACAAACATCTGAGTGTACTAACTCCAAGAAATATGATTTTCTTGAAGAAGGGTGACTATAGAATGAAATTCTTTTCTGTTTTCTAGATAAACAATGTGCACACTTCTTAAGTTTTGCACTCTTAATCCCAGATAGCAAGTTCTTCTTTGCCAACACATTCATGCCCTTCTCACGCATGTGACTTAACCTTTTGTGCCATAAAGCACTTACATTTCCATCTTCCATTACATTACAAATGTTCTTGGAAATCTTGACCTGAAACAAATACAAAGAAGACTCTTTCTTGCCTCTAGCTATAACTAATGAACTTTTAGTAAGTTTCCATTGTTCATTATTAAAGATATTGCAAAAACCTTCATCATCAAGTTGTCCGGTAGAAATCAAATTCAAACGAATTTTTGGTACATGTCTAACATTCTTGAAACTTGGATCCATTACGAGTCTCCAAGCATACATCTCCCATACCTGCAATTTTAGCCAAACAATCATTACCCATCTTCAATGTGCCAAAGTTTTCAGGAGTATAAGAAGTAAAAAACTCCATCTTGAAAGTCATATGAAGAGAAGCACCATTATCAATTACCTAACTTGTCTCATTACTTGTAAAATTCACATTATCATCATAGCACACAATAATAAGTTTATTAGTAGCTGCTACAACTCGATTATCATCATTGTTGTCCTTCTTCTCCTCACTTTCATTATCTTTCTTCTTTTCATTTCTACCTTTACCATTCTTCTTTTCATTTTTCAGCTGGAAGCAATTTTTCTTGATATGACCCATCTTGCCACAATGATGGCACTCTACATTTTTATGCCATGATCTAGACTTACTTCGACTTTTGTTATAACCTTTTGGACCTCTACTATAACTTCTCCCCCTATTTTCAACAACCAAAGCTTCAGAATGAGACAAAGAATCCTAACTCTTTCTTCTTATCTCTTCATTCAAAATACTAATCTTGGCAAAATCCATAGTGACAATACCATCGAGAGTAGAGTTACTCACTACCATACAAAATGTTTTCCAAGATTCTAGTAAAGTACCAAGTAACCAAAGTCCTTGTACTCCATCTTCAAACTTCATATTCATGCCTAAAAGTTGATCTAACATTCCCTAAAACTCATTCAAATGATCAAATATGGACTGCCTATCTTTGTATTTCGGGCTAATAAGTTGGTTTATCAAATACATCTTATTATTTTCAATCTTTCGAGCATACAAAGATTCAAGTTTGTTCTATAGAGTCTGAGTATGTGTTTCTTTACTAATGTGATTTAAAACATTCTCATCTACAAATTGTCGAATGAACCCATATACAATTTTATGCTCAAAAGTCCAATCGACCTCACTCACATTGTCTGGTTTTGTTTCACTAAACACCGATAAGTGTCAACACTTCACATAAAGCAAATCTTCCATCTTACCTTTCCAAACATGATAATTTTGTCCATTCAAACTAATAAGCAAATTGTAATTAACATAAAAGAATTTTTACATGAAACGCTCCTCCAATGTGAAGGATAAAAATCACGGAACCGATCACAGAGTCCACCCAAATCTCCACTATATAAATCGTTAGGTTACAACCCAATCAAGTCCTTAATAATAGCAACAGAATTAAGATTTACTGATTTAACAATAATAGAATCACTAATTAATAGTGAATAACAGGTTGTAAACAACAACTTAACTAAGAAAAGTTGGAGAAATATCATCCAGATTTTCGACCTAGATCTGCTGACTTCAAGAGCTCCAAACAACGATCCAACCATTCACAATGAAAAACACCTAATCTCAAACCTTGATAAAAAATCAGCTCTAATTGGACAAAAAATCTAACTTAGACCTTTTGGTTAAGTTGACAAAAAATCAACTTAACCAAGAAAAATTGGAGAAATATCATCCAGATTGACAACCATAACTAAGAAAAGTTGGAGAAATATCACCCAGATTGATAAAAAAAATCAGCTCAATCGGACCACGGATCGACCTTGATCAAATGTTTGATCAACTGCTACGTAGGACCTTTAATTCCTGCGAAAATTCTGCTCTTTTCTTTTCTCTCTTTCTTTTCTCTTTGACGGCGACTCACCACTTAAAGAAAAAACCCTATATTTTTTTCTTTTAAACCTTAGAGCCACATTACCCTAATTGGACTCAATAATAAGTCTCCGAATATGGGCTAGACTAACCCAACAAACTTTCCAAGTTAAAAGGATAAAGATTGGAGCGCAAAAAAAATACCTCAAACCCAAAGCCGACGATTTACGGAAACCAATGGGAGAGAGGAGGAAAACAAGCAAGTATGGACGTCGTGCCACTTGCTTGAACAGATAAGAAATATGAAGAAACCTCAAACCCAAAGCCGAAGATGGACGATAGACGAAAACCAGCAGGAGAGAGGAGAAAGAAAGAAAAAAAAAACACTTTAGTCAAGCAAGTACGAGTGTTGTGCCACTTGCTTGAACAGGGAATAAATCTGAATGTACCAGCGGAAGCAAGAAAAACAAACTCTGATCTCCAGAGGAAGGGTCTAACCTCTTGGAAACCATGTTATAAATCTTGGAAACATCCATTTGAGTGCAAAGAAATAATGAAGAAATCACATGAAATGCAAAGAGGAATTTTTTTCTTTATACAAGAATGAATGTAAATAAGCAGGTTGGGTTTAAACGCATGATAGGACTAAGGTACAATGACTAACTCCAACAGAAACGAAGAATACAATGAAGAAAGAACAAGAGAAGCATATTGTAAGGAAAGCAGTGAATGCATTTGTGGCAAAGAGAAGCAATGGATGAAACGAACCATTGAAAATAGCGGTAATCTTGATGGAAAAATAATATACTGGATATGATAAGAAGATTGTACTTCTCTGCAGGCACGTCAATTATTTCGGGTATGAACTGGTTGCATTTTCGTCCTCCAACGAGAATCCATTCATCTAATTCAACCAATTAAAAAAAAAAGAGTATTTTTTGAACTCACTACCGTATTTTTTTTTTCATTTTTTACTCTATTGTTTACAACACTTCCAGTGAAGCTTATATCGACAAAGCATTAAAAAAAAGGGGGAGGAAAAAAGAAATGCATGCACCATATTACTTGTGATTCCAAGCGCATTCGAAGAAGTTGATACTCACATACCTGTAGGAAGCCTACTGTGAGAGTTCCATCCCGGTAAAACCCCATTTGTTGATTCTGCTTTGAAAAGCAGGAGGAAATCTCCCGACGACGCATCCTTGAAGGTTACCGTGTCAACCTATGACTACCATCCGCAGTACGTACACTGTTATCAACCCCGATTGAAGCATTGGTCGATACATGTAAAAGGGCCAATCACAGGAATGACAGGCTGATTTGCAATTCAGCCTGGTTTTAAATTTCAAATTGCTAGCCTTAAAATTCAATCACATTGATGACCCCGTCGATGATTTATTATTGTTGAAACACGTAAACTTAGGTGTTTGAAAAGTCAATCAATAAGGCTTGAATTTGCAGCGGTGAGCAAAGATTTTTAGAAGCAATGTGTCAAACTTCAAGTGACAGAACTTTTGAAACTAAAACATGTTCATGAGCTGTACTTTCACCATCGCACTCCTGCACGGCCATACTCCCCGTCGCACCCTGTCACGGTTACGCTCCTCGAAGCTAAACTATCGAGAAAGCACTGAGTCTGTCTTGCTATAAAAGGACGTATAACCCTCCTTGTTTTGTCCTCTCCGGTAGAAAAATAGAGCTATTGCAATAGCTCAGTATGAGAGAAACTTTCTTTTTTGTTTTTTTACTTTGTTGCATATTTGTTCGTACTTTGTTGTCTAAATTTTTGTTCCTTTTTCGTTATTTTTTTTTAAAAAATAAAAGTAAGTGTCCTTCAGTTTTTCCCTTCTCTGGTTCCAACAAACTCTAGCCAATTCGTTAACGTCTGGTAAGACTAGTGTTTGGATTTGGACTGTTTCAGACAACCTAATTTCATCTAATATCTTAGAATTCAGAAGTTGCACGGCAGGCGTTTGAGAAATCCAACACTCTTGAACCACTAGATAATTACCTTTAAACGTCACTTTTCGTTCGGGCAAGGGTCTCCTTTATTCGCCATATTCCACTCCTCATCATGCTCCGGAATTTCCAGTGCTCTTCTTTCCGGAGGCTTTGGGAGTGTTACGGGAGTGAAATCCTGAAATGACGCGAGAATGACCGGGGACACCATCCTTAGATCCATGCGCTTTCAAAGAAATAGCAGCACCGTGAAACTAAGGTGAGCTAGGCATTCCAGGTTTGACTCTCTTTGAATTTCTTCAAAGAGACTCCAATTTCAATATTTTCTTCTCGCCCCAATCCTGAGCCAGCTCTTGACAAGCTTTTTAGATTGAAACCATTTCCATAACTGTCCTATTTGGTTCAAGTTAAAAAGTTACTCGACATACTTGTAGATATAATAATTCACTACAAGCATTTCAATTAGGATTATTATGTTATTTAGCAACAAGACAAAGGCAATTGTATCCCCAAATGGTTCTCCAATGAGTACGAGAGAAGTAGTGTCCCCCCCCCCCCCCAACCCCCTTCTCTTATAGAACTGTAAAACTTTTTTTTTTCTTGTCTGTGGGAAAATATAATATCCCATTATTTTTTTTCCTCATTCAGAAGTAATTATCAATTAAACATCAAATCATCCCTTTTGTGCACAGGCAAATGTTCAAAAACACTAAGTTTTTACATTTTTTTTTCTTTCTTTTTGGATAAATAGATGAGAAAAACCCATCCAACAACATAGAATAAAAAGTAGAGAAAGAACCAAAAGAGAGAAAACAAAGCAGAAAAAAAGCTAAAGATCCATTTAGGAAGATTATACAAAATTCAATTGACAACGCTAAAAAGTCTAGGGAGCTCAATAACTTAATAATTCCCCTTTTGTCTATCCTTCCTTCAATTCCATTGGATCAAAAGTAAAACTTTGAATATGTTGACAACCACCTTATTAAAATTTTGAATCCTACAATTCACTTGGAGGCATTTGAAATGTTAGATTTTGTGACAATGAAGTTGTAGAAGAATCTTGAGGTGGCCTATTAGGCAAATCAAATGAAGGCTTTGGTGGAACTTGTAAAGGTTGAAAGCTACCTTCTAACATTTCTATCACCTTATGCATTGATGGCTGATCTAAAGGATTGATTTGAATGCACCATAAGCTCACCATTATCATTTCTTTTTATCATGTCTTCTTCCTTTTCATTTGTATCGTCAAAAACACTAAAGCTTTCTCCTTGTTCAAGTTTGTCATAAATGCCATTTGGAAAATAGACTTCATCCCTACAAGAGTCTCTAGTATCATTTATTTTTCTTGTCCCATTAATTTCAAGAACCAACACTCCATAACTATAAACATTAGACTTATGAGAGACTCTACCAAAGTAACGATTAAATACCTTTAGAGCAATATATCTTGCAATCCCTCTCATGCTCGCCATCGATACAATACTTTCTTTTGGTTTGCATAGTTTAGCAAGGCCAAAATCAGATATTTTTGGGCATAAATCTTTATCCAGTAATATATTGTGTGGTTTGATGTCAAAATGCAAGATTCTTGTGTTACAACCCTTATGCAAATATTCAAGCCCTCGAGCAATACCAATTGCAATTTGAAACATTGTCTTGCTGTCCAAGTGACTATTTGGAATTGAAGATCCTTTGTCATATATCAACATATCAAGAAATCCGTTCAACATGAATTCATAAATCAAAGCTCTTTTTGTCCTCTCATAACAAAGAGTCACTACATTAACATGCGATGTTTTGCTAATGCTAACCACTTTATTGATAAATTCTTCTCCACTGCCTTTGGATTTATTCAAGATTTTCACTGCCATGACACGCCCATCAAATAACTTTCCTTAGTATACAATACCATATCCTCCTTGTCCAACCTTTTCTTTGAATGAGTTCATCAATTTCTTCACATCTAAATAAGTATATTGCTTAGGACCAATTGATCCAAAATTCTTCATAATTTCCTCAGTATTCAAGTGATCATGCTTTGTATCCCTATCCATATCATCAAACCAATTGGAGAGTGTAGCCTCTTCATGTATATAATAACAAAAGAGATAACCACTACAAAGATTGAAATTGGCTGCAAAGAAGAGTTTAATTGATGTATTTTAATTAGAAAGCAAGACATATATTTGTATGTGTTTGTACATATATAAGTGTACAAGAGAAATTAAATTGGCATTCCATACAATATATATGAAGAAATTAAAGGAAGGCGGTAGCTTTTATTCAAGATTGATTGTCATACCAATAGCACCTTGGTTAGCATAATTTGCTTCCATGATCGTTCTGCAACAAAGAAGATAGAGTTGGACATTTTTAGGCGATGACAAATCTATAAGAAAGGCAAATATGGAAGATATTACCAAAAAAAAAAAAAAAAGGAAGGTCTAAACTTCTCAATGAAGTCCTTATGCATTTTACTAAACTATTAGAAAAGAAAAGAAAAAGCAAGATAAGAAGATCTGTCAATGATTTGCTGACATACTACGTTCTGTTTATATTGAATTACTATTTGCTTGTGGTATGTGAGAAGTTCAATCAAAACAATAGTACGTGTGGCATGCCAAAAAAGTAAGAAAATGCTAAGTTGTAACGTAAGTAGAAAAGGAATTTCCCATTTTACTATCTTTTCAAGCTCCAGAGTTGGGAAGAGATTTTGGTTGGAATTTTCTTTAAGGAAGTTAATTGGTGGATAGTATTAGTAAAACTAGAGGGGCTTAACCCATTGCTAACAAAGCAAGTTGACTCGCTGTTAACTAGCAAGCCGACTCAGCTAGGTGACCTTAAGGTTGGCTTGGTTGTTTTGGCACGTCGAAGGACCGGCAGCCGTTAATGGCAAATAGTTAACCGATAGTTGATGATGGCCACAAATAGCTTAATAGACGAGTTGGATGGTCGTACATATAATCTTAACATGATTTCTCAACAGTGTGGAGTATGAATATTTCACGCGAACTAACTCAACCGGCTAAGTTTTACCCCTCTCACTACAAATGCATCGTCTTACTTGAGCCTACCAAAGCCGCAATAATTCTCAATCAGTAATGCAGTTTTACACGTGAATTAACACGATTTTGAAGTCACGACCAGAACTTTTGATGACGTATGTGGAGGCTATTTTAGCCTGGGAAAACCAAACTATACTATTCAGATAGAATAGCTTTCCGAGCACCCCTAATCGGTAGATAGAATGGATGGATTTCAAGACGTTCTTCAAACCAATCATACACTTTGCACCCTGGCTTAAGTCTCTATGCAGCCGAAGTGTTTGATAATTTCTACTAGAAAAGTACTAAGCCTAACTAAACTAGCGAGCATTCGCAATCAAAACCGCAATTTTGAAAAGAAAGGTCGGATACCGGTTGGGTCACACGTTCGATTGCCACAAAGGCAAGCGAGTTGGTTCGACTTCGGATCAAACACACATTCCCCACCCTGAGCGGGACACTTGAGACACGTTTCTGCAAAGAGATCGATGTACTTCACAAGGAAACACTCTGTTTTCTCAAGAGTGATCTCCCAAAGATCAGAACGTGTAAGAGTCATGGTTTTGGCGGCCTGGTCGACCTGACTACTCGGTAAGTAATCGACGCGATAGTCAACTGGGCCGAGTCGTTGTCACATGTGAGTTGGAACTCCGGCGGGCTACAGTTGGGCTGGCTGGTGAAGCTGGCTGATGAAGGGGTAGGAGAGATTCTTCAGCGGTCCACAGTCCAAGGTCCGGACGCATTCAGGCGTGAACGACATCATCATCACCGAGAGGGTGAGGACGAGTACGATGCAAATGAGGATCGGCGGGTAAAAGGCGATGGGGGACAAGGCAAAGCAGTGGGAGGATTGGAAGGGAGGGATTAGCGAAGTGGAGGACATGAGGTAGTAGGGTATTGCTGGTCGCTGGAGGGGATAGGGATTGGGTTGACTGATCCGACTGAAGTTTGGTTGCAGTTAACTTTTGCAAAATTTGGTTAATGACCCCATCAAATAATGGAGCCGCCATCCTTATGCAATAGGGTTAGGCATCCATCTAACCCTTCATATATTGGTTGACTTGGACTCTCAGAACCAGGTTTTGAAATTGGAGGCCCCAGGAAACCCAGTTCTGCTTATGGATTGCTATGTCTCCAGATTTTTACAAATAACTAAAAATAACTTTGTATTAGTCTTCGCCGTTGGTCCTTACAAGGATGAGAAAGAAAAGGTTGTAACTAAAGAAATGACGAAATGATTGGTTTGATGGAAAGGGAAGGCTTTAGAAATCTTTTCCAAAAGCCATTGTTAATGTTGATGGACAATGAAGGTCTCAAAATTCTATGTAGTGCATTTCAGATTGGTACACAAAAATAGTCTGCAGGTGCAGTTGTGCGTAGTAGCTGGGAGACGAATTGAAACTCCGCCGGACTCGGTAACAATGTTGCCGTGGCTTAGATGGCAGGGATCCTCGCCAGCAGCCTTTAGCTTGGACAATTCGGAAGACTTACACCGATTAGTCTAGACATAAACGTGTCTACAAACAAAAAAAGAAGAGAAGAAGAAACAGGAGTAGCCCCACAGATTTAAAGCTACTAAAAGTCTTCAATACAACGTGTTTTCCGTTTCCTATTTTTCGTTTGAAATATCACAAGATTTTGTTTCCTTCTCTTTTTCTCAGCTTAGAGATTTCCTTCTGACCCAGTCTAACTTCTACATATTTGTCCCATTAAGTTCAAGTCACTTAGCGGTGGACTAGGTTGTATTTAGGGACGGTACCAAGGCGAGCGTTCCTAAAGGATTTCTTTTTTCTTAAATTATGACACTAAACATATAAATACTCGCATCCCACGAGGAAAGTTCAACAAATTTTCTAACTTCTTAGAACTTCATCTACTAGCCAACAAAAGGATAAGAATAAGTGTTATAATTAGGTAACGAATATTATTTCTACTTATTCATTCTGACATTTGAGGTCGAAGTTACTAATATTGTTTCAACTTAATGAGGGAAACTTTATTGGTTGTTGATATGGGCTGGGATACTGGTTGTTAACGACAGGCTATTTTTCTTTTTTCCCTTTCGAAGCTCAAGGAGTAGTGACTTTGATAACTGGGGAAGGACAGCGGCTTCAAACAACCCCATCTATTCCACTACGTAACGAATAAGAAAAGAATACACGCGATGCAGGAAACTCGCTCCTTTTCTTTGCTAGTCCAATGCCTTACAACAGCCCAAAGGAGGATTTACTATGGGTCATGAATCGCATCTCAGAATTGAACTTTTGGGGGAGGCTTTTGTTTGGCTCCAATGTCATCTAAAAGCAGCCGGTTCGTCTGGAAGGATAAGTTTTTGCAAACACAAGACGAAGGGAAAACCCACAGAAAAAGAGGTTGAAAAGCAGAACTAGGAGTTTTTACTGGAACCTGGTGATTGTCATCGGAGCAGAAAAACAACTTGGAAGTGTTTTTAACAGAACTGAACACCAATGAAGAAATATTAGTTGTGATTGTCGAAATGAACAGGAGAAAAGTCAGCGCCCTGCGTCGAATTACTATCGAAGACACCAAATGGACAAAGCCAGTCTGTGGTCAAGGAGGGCAAGGTCCGTTTGCTAAGACAGAAGAATGGACTCCTTGAATCAGTTTTGCCAAATCCCAATTTAAGGCTAGACGTAAGACCCAACAGAACTTAAGGGCTCCTACAGCACGTCTCTAATGTGAAGACCTTTACCCCCATAGTTTGCTAGAGGTGATGCAGGATTGATTCCTGGGCTTGCTGTTTGATGTTTAGGTTCTTTGTTTGTACCAAAAGATAAGAGGGATCAGCTCTGGTTTGGTTCCATAGGTTTTGGTCCCACCTAAGAAGCTAGATTGAAATCCTAATCCTCCATCCATTTCCAAGAATTAGTCCATCACTGACCAGAATAAATATTTGCCCTTGAATTGAGGAGACGTCAATCTACATGCTAGTAGCCCAGCATCCAAACAAATATGCAAGAGTGAAGAAAAAATGACAGTGAAACAATTACCTCCTGATGGTGTCGATCCACATGTGACACCATTTGCACAATAACAAGCGAATGAACTCATGCTTGTGTTGTACCCACACACGCCACCGCGCGCTTGACATGCACTACACAAACTATTATTGGCATCCCACCCCAACATGAAGCCGCCATCAATAGCGGTGGTCAGCGCATGTTTGGTTAAATTAAGCCCAGTTCCCGCCGCTTCTTGGTGAACTGGAACTTTAACGTTGGAATGGCACCCCCCCCCCCCCCCCCCCCCCCCCATTGCGGTAGCAAACGAGTTCAAGATGTTATCGCCACTTGTGTAAGTCGCAAACTCGGTACCGTTTATAGAGCAAGTTAGAGAACCGGGCTGACCCGGAAGGGGACAACCATAGTAGACGGTCAGGTTCGTGGTACCCGAACTATAAGAAAAGATGGTGAAATCTATGGTGGTATTGACGAATGCAGCCGGGAAAAATTTGTTCTGATAATCCTCTCTGGCAACTCTGAGAGTCCACGAATCGTTATGGATATCAAGGACTATGTAATTCATGTCCTTGATTTTCATCACAGGGTCTCCACCGCTGCAGTTCAACTCAAAAGCCGGATGACCACAATAGCTTGGCCTGTCCGGGCCCCAGAAAGGATAATTGAGGTTCATAGCCCACGCACATTCAAACGGTGCGCTGCATTCCCGGAATTGGTCGGTTGCGTACGAAGAAAATGGAAAGTGGATCAAGTTTATGGAGATTACCACAAATTAGAGACTGATGGTTGGGAAGAGATGGGGATGCATCTTGAAGATACAGGGTGAGATGAAAGTGATCAGATTAGGAAAAAGAGTAAGTGAAGATGATATAGCCTTAATTGCTTAACAAGTATCATAATGGAGCTTGTGGTCTCTGACAGAGTAGGGAGCGGAGTACTGAGAGTTTTCAAATAGATGCTTATTTTGGAACGCTGCTACAGATGATCAATTTACAATTGGGTGACTGGCCCAATATAATGACAGATCTCCTTTTTTCTTTTTTTCACGTGTTCCCTGCACGAAATCTTGATCTTCTGGGAAAATTTTAATAAAAAACAGGAAAAGAAGGAAAACCTGGATGGTTTGTAATCAGTTTGTACTCTAGCAAAGTCAGAAAAAGCCAGGGCCTTGAAAACCAAAGAGTCGCCTGAGCTGCAATTTTATACTCCTACCTGAAATATCACAACCGCGTCATACTTGATGCGTTACTGTATAGATAATTCCAGTGGAAACCTTGATGGGTTATACTTTTATACGTGTAACCAGTTCTAGGCAAAAATATGGCCGTCTGTGGTCCTCGGCATTTGGTGTGTGGATCTGGCGATAATGAAACCGTGTTGAGGACACATGACCTATTTGGTGGCGAAGAAAGAAAAACTATTCCGCTTAGTGAGATATTTTGAAGGACAACCAAGGACTTCCAATCCACAATACTTTGAAATTCGGAGGCTGTTAGGTAAAATATGAAAGAAGTCTACGGCGAGCTCGTTCGTTTCTCCTTTTCATGGAAGGTTCTCTTAATTGTGATCCATGCCTCGATTGATTTTAGATTCAGGCCTGGCAATTCAAACTTATGGAGGCTTTTCTAATCAACCACCATCTTCTTATACCCAAGATGTCCAATATGACTATTTTATCTAGGGAATTGAAATATTCACTCAACCACGTATGGAAAGAGTCAATCTTGTAATAAAAAGCCAGTCATATTCATTTGAATCATCTTGGGAACCAAATTTGCTTTGCAGGTATTAGGTCAATGTCACTATTTTAGTTAGGGAGTTGAGCCACATATGAAAGGAATCAATCTTATGATAAAAGGCCGGCCATTTTCATTTGAATCATCTCAAGAATTATATTTGTTTTCTAGGTATAAGTCCAATATCACTATTTTATTTAGGGAGTTGAATATATTTATTCAGCCACGTATGGAAGGAGTGAATCTTGTGATAAAAGGCTGATCATATTCATTTGAATCATCATAAGAACCATATTTGCTTTCTAGGTATTAGTCCAATATAACTACTTTATTTAAGGAGTTAAATATATTCACTCAACCACACATAAAAGGAGTCAATCTTGTGATAAAAGGCTGGCCATAGTCATTTGAATCATCTCAGGAACCATATATGCTTTCTAGGTATAAGTCTAATATCACTATTTTATTTAGGGAGCTGAATCTATTTTCTCAACCACCCATTGAAAAAGTCAATCTTGTGATAAAAGGCCGGCCATATTCATTTGAATCATCTTGGGAACCATATTTGCTTTCTAAGTATAAGTCCAATATCACTAGTTTATTTAGGGAGTTAAATATATTTGCTCAACCACATATGGAAGGAGTCAATCTTGTGATAAAAGGCCGGCCATATTCATTTGAATCATCTTAAGAATATTTAAACGACCTGAAGTTCCAAGAAAATTCACGTTTGTCAGAACAAAAAAAGTAAAAAATTATGGTCTCGACCACAGTGTAGCTAGACAAGCTTAAAAAGGGACACCAAACTGAAAGAAATTAACAAAAGACAGGACATGACTGTCAGACTCCATATGTAAGGTAATCAACCTGCAAGAAGGAAAGGCTCCTCCAGCTTATACTGATCCATCTCATTTCCTGGCCAAGAACGAGAAATTGCTTCTCGAGAATTATTCTCTGTCTTGATGTTGTCTAGGGTTTACAGAAGAAATAGGACTAACTTGATCACAATCTACTGCTAGATACAAGTCACTCTCAAGGTGAGTGTAGTTTGATGATTGATCTGAGTATAATTAATACCTTAAATTTTGAGTCTGGAAAGAAAGACAATTGTTTTGCCCCTACTGACAAGAAAAAATAACGTAATAAAATTCATAATTTTTTATGTTCTAATATCTCCTTCTACAATGGTGTTAATATAATAATGAAGAAATGGTCAAGATGGGCAACATCTTGGTTGGAAAATATCACCAAATTTTATTGGTCAAGGTTTAAAGAAAGGCTTTAATCAATCATGGATAAAATATCAACCTGACATATGGGTCTCCCAGAAGAGAAAAGAGGGAGAAGTGAAATGGCTTTTTTACACACCAAACTCGAAAGTGTGGAGAAAGATCTTCACGCACCGACTTTCAAAGTCCGTAAATTCGCCTAAAAATAGAAGGGGGAGAAAAAGGCCGGATGAAAAAAGACAGAGATTGGAAGTGGTCAGATGAAAAAGGAAGAGGGTGGACATGAATCTTTTTGAACCCTAGTCAAGTGTCCAAAGTATGAGAATACACAGGCTTCGCCGAAGTTGCTCCGAAATTTGGGGACCGTCTTCAGTACAATGACACAACTCGTAAGTCTAATCAGTTCAAATCCCTGACGAGCCAAATTTGGCACCTGTTATCCAAAACATCTAATCTAAACTCTAATTTTTTACTTCTATCTAACCCATACGATGATGCCATTGCACAAATACTTATTTAAGTGCTTTTATTAACTAAATTTCTAAGAGAAATATTACGAGAAGAACTTTATTGTGACATATTAGTTATGGTTAGTGAAATTGTCATTAATTTTATTTTGTTAGACATTTCGAATGAAAATTAATAGGACTAGATTATTTCTTTTTTATGAGAAAGTGAAGGTAAATATATAAACTAACTACCATATTTCTCATGTGATAAGTTAGTAAATATACTATCTCTTAGATATATATTAGATATATTTCAAATATATCATGGAAATATCTTAAAGTTTATTTTTCTTTATATTAATTTTAAAATAGAAGATCGTTGAAAAATTTAGAAGAGGATTATGCTATTGTGAGGGTGATAGCCTGCATGGAATGTTGTGGGGGCGGTAGCCAAAGGGCTTCTGTTGCAACCACTAGCCAAGAGAGAAATTGGTATAAGGGTACTATAGATGTAACTTGATGAGGGGAGAGTTATTAATGTTGAGAACAACCATGTGTGAGCAATGTCAAGAACTTGTAAATAATATAATTATATTCTCTTGGAAAAACTTAACAAGAGGATAAGGAATTCATAGTTGTACCCTTAACAATGGATATAAGATGGATTTATTCAAACCACTTTAATTGTTGCATCTCTAATATGTTACGACTTCATCTATATATTTATGTGTTCATGTAATAGTTGTTTTTTAAATATGTTTTACCCATTGAGTTTCAAGTATTTAGGGAAATATAGAGAAATATTGATCTTGTAAATGAAATTTTCTAGTTTGGCAAGCCATAACCCAATTTTCTTTTAACTCATCTTCAATCTAGTTTTATTTGGGTGTCTTGGGATTCCTCTTCTATCTTCAACGCCTTCAGCTACGATTGAAGCATTAGTAGATACATGTAGAAGGGCCAATCACAGGAATGGCGGGATGACTTGCAATTCAGCCTGGTTTTAAATTTTAAATTGCTAGCTTTAATTTATACCCGGACATTGATGACTCTGTGAATGGTTTAGTATACTGTGAACTAACATACTCTAGCCATTTCGCTAAGGTCTGGTAAGACTTGTGTTTGGATTTGTACAATTTCAGTCAACCTAATTTTATTTAGTATCTTAGAATTAAGAAGTTGCAGGGCTGGCGTTTGAGAAATCCAACCCTTTTGAACCACCAATTAAGTACCTTAAAACATCAGTTTTATACCGGCAAGCTTCCCCTTAGGGCCAAACTTCACTTCCGAGCATGCTTCGCAATTTCCTTCCTTAGATACGTGCGGTACCAGCGTGAAACTTGCAAAGCCTAATTGCGGCATCTTCTTGCGCTCGGTGACCTGGGCGTTCCAGGTTTGTCTCTCTTTGAGTTTCGTCAAGGAGACTCCACTTCTAACCTTTTCTTCTCGCCCCAGTCCTAAGCCAGCTCTTTGCAATATTTATTGACTGAAAAGTGTTTCCATAACCATCTAATTTGGTTCAATTTAAAAGGTTATTCGACATACTTGTAAACGTAATATTTCACTAAAATAATTTCAATTAATTTATTATGTTATTTGGTACGAAGATAAAGGCTATAAGTTCATTTTCTTTTTCCCAAACAAAAGTGATGTGCCCTCAAAATAACATTAACAATAAATGGGCAAGGCCCTTAAAAAACATAAGGCCACCACGACTTATTAGTACAATGCCCAAAATGAGTTTAGGGCTTATCCAAAGGCCACTTAAGGCAAAACACCATGGGCCAAATGGCCTAACTGCATGGCCTTAAATAGACCAAACTACGTATAGGCCCACTAGGAGCTATCCTACCAAAGAGCTCATATGGCTTAGACAAAAAAGAAAGAAGAAAAAAGGGCCTGAGGCCCTTGGAGGCATTGTGGCCACCATTGAGGGATGTGTGTGATGGAGGAGGCAACCAAAGAGGATTAGTGGGAGCATGCAGCAAGCAACACCAAAGCAAGTTGAGCCTAGAAGCCTAAGATTCTTGGTGAGATTTGGGCAGCTGTTGTCCTATGGTGGAGAAAGACATAGATGTAAAGGAAAACCTCCCTTAAAGCACATAGTGCATCGGTCGTTAGTCCACCCGTAGGTGATTAGCCATGGTGTGGAGCACTCACAATGCAGAACTTGTGCAGGAATTGCATTGCCTTGCACCAACCTTAAGCTCCATTGAAACCTATCTAGGCTTGTCTTTTGAATAAGATACTACCCCATCTTCCCTTCACCCCCCCCCCCCCCCCCCCCCCCTTTTCCTCCGTTTAGAGCTAGTTAACAATTAAATATCAAATCATCTTTTTTGTGTGGAGAGAAATGTCCAAAAACTCAATGGTATATAATATCTAAGTGTTCACATTTTTTACTTTGAACAAATAAATGTGCAAAAAAACCAAACAATATAGAATAAGTAAAAGATAAAGAACCAAACATTCACTTGAAAGTAGTAGTGAGAGAGCATCTTTATTTAGGAACATTAAATTTATTTAGATAAGTATTTTTTGTATCATAGCTAAAGGATTTTTAGACATAATTTTTTCTTAAATAAATTATAATATTAAAATATATCCTTAAAATTTTGTATTATCTTATTTTTTAATAAATAAACTCAAATATTTATAAAAAAAATAATAAAGGAAAGAAAGATAAAGATCATTAAAGGTAATTACAAATCATGAAAATAAGAAACAGAAGTGCTCTGGAGACGCAAAAAAAAACAAATGCAATCCATTTGGTAAGATTAAACAAAGACCAATTTGTAATGCTAAAGTTTAGCAAGCTTCATAAATTAAAAATGTTTCCTTTTGCCTTTCCTTCCTTTTATTCCATTCATTCAAAAGTATATTTGTTTTATACCACTCTTTGAATTTATAGATCAACACAACTAGTTTAAGTTTTGAAACTTATCATTCAATTGAGCACATTTCAAATGCCAAATTTTGTGACATTGAAGATGTGGAAGAATCTTGAAAACGCCTTGTAGGTGGATCAAAGGAAGGTTTCGGTGGAACTTGTAGAGATTGTAATGTACCTTCTAAGATTTCTATCACCTTACCCATTGATGGCCGATCTGACGGATTAATCTGAATACACCATAAGCCCACTATTATCATCTTTTTGATTATGTCTTCTTCTGCTTCAGCTATATCTTCAAAAATACCAAAGCTTTCACCTTGATCAAGTGTTTTATAAATTCCATGCGGAAAATAAACTTCACTACTATGAGAGTTTCTAGTATCAGCTCCTTTTCTTGCTCCATTCATTTCAATAACCAACATTCCATAACTATAGACATCAGACTTGTGAGAGACATTACCAATGTAACGATTAAATACTTCTGGAGCAATGTATCCTATAGTTCCTCTCATGTCTGTCATTGACACAATACTTTCTTTTGGTTTGCATAGTTTAGCAAGGCCAAAATCAGAGATTTTTGGACACAAATCTTCATCCAATAATATATTGTGTGGTTTTATGTCAAAATGCAAGATCCTTGTATTACAACCTCGATGCAAGTATTCAAGCCCTCGAGCAATACCAATTGCAATTTGAAACATTGTTTTGCTATCCAAATGACAATTTGGAGTTGAAGTTCCTTTACCATATATCAACTTATCAAGAGATCCATTCACCATGAATTCATAAATCAAAGCTCTTCTAGTCCTCTCATAGCAGAAACCAAGAAGAGTCACTATATTAATATGTGATGTTCTACAAATGCTAGCCATTTCATTGGTAAAATCTTTTCTATTGCCTTTGGAGTCATTCAAGATTTTCACTGCCACAACACGCCCATTAGATAATTTTCCTTTGTATACAATACCATATCCCCCTTGTCCAATTTTTTCTTTGAATGAGTTGGTCAATTTCTTTATATCTGAATATGAATATCGCTTAGGAGCTATTGATCCAAAGTTCTTCATGATTTCCTCATTATTCAAGTCATCATACTTTCTATCTCTTTCCCATATCTTCAAGTTAATTGGAAAGTGTAGTCTCTTCATGTATATAATAATAAAAGAGATAACAACAACCATAGAAATCGAAATTGGCTGCAAAGAAGAGTTAATTGATGTATTTTAATTAGAATGCTAGATATATATTTGTATGTGTTTGTCCATCTATAAGAGTACAACAAAAATTAAATTGGCATTCTGTATAATCTATATGATGTAATTAAAGGAAGTAGGTAACTTTTATTCAAGATTGATTGCCATACCAGTAGCACCTTGGCTAGCAAAGTCAGATTCCACGATTCTGCATCAAAGGAGATAGAGTTGGACATTTTTCATACGACTTATTAGAGAGGCAAGTAGGAAAGCTAAAAGGAAAAAAGAAAAAAAAAAGAGTCTAAATTTATCGATGGTGTCCGGATGCATTGTATTAAACTATTAGAATATGAAAAGAGAAAAGAAGAAAACAAGACAAGAAAATTTGTAAATGATTTACGAGACTTATTACATTTTGTTTATATTGAATTACTACACGCGTATGATATTTTTGCAGTTCATAGAAAACAATAGTATGTGTGGCATGCCAAAGAAGGTAAGAAAATTCAAAGTCCTAGTAGCGTCAAACGTAAGTGGAAGAGGAATTTCCCATATTTGTACCGTCTTTTCAAGCTCAAGAGTTGGGAGGAGACTGTATTTTAACTGGACTGGCTTAACAAATTTATCACTTGACAGTTGACTCGCGCTGTTGACTACAAAGCCGACTCAGCCATGTGACCGTAATGGAGACTTGCCTACTGGCGTCAGTTGGCAGGTCATAGGGCCGTTAATGGCAAACAGTTAACGGGTAGTTGATGATGGCCACATGTATCTTAATAGACAAATTGGATGGTTCTTAATGTAAATAAATCTCTATGGCAAATAGTTCTGCATAAATCCGACAACAAATGCATCGTCCTACTTGAGCCTACCAAAGCAGCAATCATTACCAAGTCAAAAACGCAATCATACACGTGAATTAACACAAATTAAGATGCCACGACCAGAACTTTTGATGACCTAGGTGAAAGGTATTTTAGCCTTCAAGGGGAAAACCGAGCTATACTTTTCAGATCGAGCAGCCTTCCGAGCGCCCTAATCGGAAGATAGATTGGATCGACTATACACTGGCTTAATTCTCTAGGCTGCCGAAGTGTTCGATCACTTCCACTAGAAAAAGAACTTAGCCTAATCAAAACAACCAGCATTCGCGATCCAAATCGCAATTTTGAAAAGAAAGAAAGGTCGGATACCTGTTGGGTCACACGTTCGATTGCCACAAAGGCAAGCTTGTTGGCCCGACTTCGGATCAAACCCACATTCCCCACCCTGAGCCGGACACTTGAGACACGTTTCTGCGAAGAGATCGACGTACTTCACATGGAAACCCTCCTTCAAAACTTCCTCAAGCGTGGACCGATA
Source organism: Casuarina equisetifolia (assembly GCA_028551475.1). Taxonomy (NCBI): domain Eukaryota; kingdom Viridiplantae; phylum Streptophyta; class Magnoliopsida; order Fagales; family Casuarinaceae; genus Casuarina; species Casuarina equisetifolia. The sequence goes on from CM052361.1 coordinate 6,897,277, forward strand.
AGCCGTGAGGTCCGACGCGGCGGTTTTCAGGATTTTGGTGCTGACGTGAGTCCCAGGATCGGGTCGGTCGGAACTGGGCCAGTCAGATAATAAGCGTATCTCTGATCCACAATCCCGTAGAAGTCACAATCGAATAGATTATGAGCCTTGTCTTCGTAACCAGTGAAGCAACCATAGAAGATGGCAAGGTTCTCATTATCCGAATCGTACTCAACAAGTGAGGAATTCATAGTGGAATTTGTAAATTTCTGAAGGCACGGGCTCTCCCAAAGGTCAGAGCGGGCGAGAGTCATGGTTTTTGCGGCCTGGTCGACGTGGAGTACTCGGTAAGTAACCGACGCGATAGTCAACTGGGCCGAGTCGTTGTCACATGTGAGTAGGAACTCCGGCGGGCTACAGTTGGGCAGGCTGGCGAAGGGGTAGGAGAGGTTCTTCAGAGGTCCACAGTCCAAGGTCGGGACGCATCCAGGAGGGAACGACATCGTCGTCCCGGAGAGGGAGAGGACGAGTAGGACGCAAATGAGGATCGCCGGGGAAAAGGCGATGGGGGACATGGCGAAGCAGTGGGAGGAGTGGGAGGGAGGGAATGGAGAGGGGAGGGGGGTTTTGTGGGGACTTGGCTGGTCGCTGAAGGGGGTAAAGACTACGTTGACTGCTGCGACCGAATTCTTGCTTTGGTTGACTTGGACTCCGTGTGAACCAGCTTTTGAAATTAGAAGCTGCCGGGAAACCCAGCTCTGCTTATGGATTGTGGTATCTCCTGATTTCTACAAATAATTTTTTTTTTTTAAAAAATAACTTTATACGAGTCTTCGCCGTTGGCTTTAGAAATCTTTTCCAAAAGCCATTGTTAATGTTGATGGATAATCAAGGGTCTCAAAAGTCGATTAAGTGCATTCCAGCTTGGTACCCAAAAATAGTCTGCAGGTAAGCAGTTGTAAGCAGTAGCTGGGAGATGGATTGAAACTCTGCCGGACTTGGTAACACCATTGCCGTGGGTTAGATGCCAGGGATCCTTTCCAAAAGCCTTTGCTTTGGACAATTCGGAAAACTTAACACCAATTGGTCTAGACATGAAATGTTAAAGTCACTAAAAGCGTGGCTAATGGCCAATTTTGGGGTGGGAGCCCTGGCTTAAAAAAAAAAAAAAAAAAGGGCCAATTTCATGATACATCAGCTACCAACCGAGTAACACGTGGGGTGATAAGTTAGAAAAACAGGCAGTTGGGATGATGATTCAGCAATTATCTCGAAGAACGTAGAATATAACCTTTTGGACCAATTCTTTATCATTTATTTTCTACAGACGATTTGAAAACCACCGGGCAACTTCCTTCTAGGAAAACATTAGTGCTTGTAATAAAACATGCATAACGACGCGTTTGTTTCTTTAGAAATATCAACAGATTTTGTTTCTTTCTCTTTTTCTCAACCTATAGATTTTCTTCTGACCCAGTCTACCTTCTGCAGATTTTGTACTATTAGGTTCAATTTAATTAGCAATTAATTAGGTTGTATTCAGGGACGGCACCAAGTCGAGCCTTCCTAAAAGGGTTTTCTTTTTTCTTAAATTATGACGCTAAACATATGAATAATCGCGTCCCGCAAAGGAAGTTCAACAAATTGTCTAACATCTAAGAACTTCATCTCGTATCAACAAAAGGATTAGAATAATATTATAAATAGGTAACTAATATTATTTCTTCTTATTCATTCTTACATTTGGAGTCAAAGTTACTAATACCTTTTCAACTTAAGGTAGGAAATTTTATTGGTTGTTGATATGGGTTGGGATATTGGTTGTTAACAGCGATCTATTTTTCCTTTTTCTTTTTTAAAGCTCAAGCAGCAGTACTTTGATAATTGGGAAGGACAGCGGCATAAAAAAAAACCCCTCTATTCCGCTACGTAACGAATAAGAAAAGAAGCTAAGAAGCTAGATTGGAATCCTAATCCTCCATCCATTTCCAAGAATTATTCCATCACTGACCAGAATAAGTTTGTGCCGTTGAATTGAAGAAAATTTTCCGATGCCAAGCCTCAAGGACAAGTGAAGTTATGCCTCCTACTGGTCTCCCTCTACAAAACATAATCAATGACCACGATCCGACATCTACAGGTTTCTAATTTATATTTATGGTGTTCAAGTATTGATGGATGCGATTCACACCCGAAAGCAAGTTTGGAGCTTTTCCTATATGCTTCATCTCAACCAAGTCTATGAGAAATCTATGTTGACTGCACTTTAGATGTGAAGGATAGTTTTTCTCCATTAAATTGGCCACGCTTTAAGGGAAAAAGAAAGAAAGCAGAAGAGGATGCCAATCTATATGCGAGTAACCCAACATCTAAACATATATGCAGGAATGAAGGAAAAATGACAGCGAAACACTTACCTCCTGATGGTGGTGTCGATTCAAGTGTGATTGGGCAAGTTCCATTTGTACAATGACAAGCGAATGCACTCGCGCTTGTGTTGTGCCCACAAAGGCCACCATATACTTGACATGCAATACACAGATCATTATAGGCATTCCACCCCAACATGAAGCCTCCATCAATAGCGCGGATCAGTGCATCAACTGCAGTAAAATTAAGCCCAGGTCCCGCCGCTGACTGGAGAACTGGAACTTTAACGTTGTACCGGCACGTCCCTATTGCGTTAGCAATCGCGTTTACCATGCTATCGCCACTTGCGTAAGTCGCAAACTCGGTACCGTTTACAGAGCAAATTAGAGAACCGGGCTGACTCGGAAGGGGGCAACCATAGTAGATCGTCAGGTTCGTGTTACCAGAAACATAAGAAAAGATGGTGAAATCTATGGTGGTATTGACGATCGTAGCCGGGCAAACTTTGTTCCAGTAATCCTCTCTAGCTACTTTGAGAGTCCGCGAAACGTTATTGACCTCAAGGACTCGGTAACTCATGTCCTTGATATCCATCAGAGGGGCTTCACCGCTGCAGTTCAACTGAAAAGCCGGATGACCACAATAGCTTGGCCTATCCGGCCCCCAGAAGGGATAACTGAGGTTCATCCCCGCACATTCAAATGGTGCGCTGCATTCCAGGTATTGCTCGGAAATGGCGTACGAAGAAGATGGAAAGTGGATTAAGATTATGGTGATTACCACAAAAGAGAGACTGACAGTTGGGAAGAGATGGGGATGCATCTTGAAAGACAGAGAGGGTGAGATGAAAGTGATCAGATTAGGAAAAGGAGAAGCTGAAGATGAAATAGCTTTAAGTTCTTATCAAGCATCATAATGGAGCTGGTGGTCTTTGACAAAGTAGGGAAGCCTGAGCTCTTTCAAATAGATGCTGCTATTGTAACGCTGCCACAGATGATCAATTTACAATTGGGTGACTGGCCCATTATAACGACAGATCTTCTTTTTTCCTACGCGTTCCCTGCACGAAATCTTGATCTTCTTCTAGGAAAATTTTAATAAAAAATAAGAAAAGAAGGAAAACTTGGATGGTTTGTGATCAGTTTAAACCGTAGCAAAGTCAGAAAAAGCCAGCGCCTTGAAAACAAAAAAGTCGCCTGAACTGCAGTTTTATGCTCCCACCTAAATTGTCACAAACACGTTATAATAAATATAGAAAGAGATCAAGGCCAACAAAGTTAAGAGTCAAAACATCCTCTTATTTGAGAAGGACACCATGACCTATGGGGCGGCTGAAAAAAAAGAACTCTTGTGCTAACTGAGATATCTTCGTGAAAGGTTCTCTTAATTGTGTGGTCCATGCCTCAATTGACCTTAAATTCAGGCCTAGCAATCAAACTTGTGGAGGGTTTTCTAATCACCAGCACCTTTTTATACCCAAGAAGTTCAATATCGCTATTTTATTTAGGGAGTTGAATATATTCACTCTACCACATACGAAAGGAGTTAATCTTGTGATAAAAGGCTGGTCATATTCATTTGAATCATCTCGGGAACCATATTTGCTTTCTAGTGCATAAAAACTGTCGTGCTCACTTATGAAGATTTTAACAACTTGAAGCTCCAAGAAATTCACGTTTTTTGTCAGAGGAAAATGTACAAAATTAAGGTCTCGACAACATGTGGCTAGAGAAGCTCAGAATGGACATCAAACTCAAGAGAAATTAACCAAAAGATAAGACTTGACTATCAGACTCCATACGTAAGGTAACCAAACAAAAGCCCTGCAAGAAGGAAAGGCAGCTCCAGTTTATATTGACCCATCCTATTTGCTGGCAAAGAACGAGAAATTGCTTCTCGAGAATTATTCTCTATCTTGATGTTGCCTATGGTTTACAGAAGAAATAGGACTATCATGATCACAATGTTCTTCTCACACGGAAAGCAACGAAGAAATGGTCAAGACGGGCAACATAATGGTTAGAGAATGTCCCAAGATTTAATTGGTTAAGGTTTAAAGAAAGGTTTTAGTCAATCATGAAGAAAGTATCAACCTGACATGTGGGCCTCTCAAAAGAGAAAAGGAGGAGAAGTGAAGAGACCTTTTTACACACCTAACACGAAGTTGTGGAGAAAGATCTTCACGCACAGACATTGAATGAGGAGAGATTTTTCCAGAAGAAAATCTCCTTTTGACACACCGACGGGGAAGAAATGGGCCAGATGAAAAGAGACAGTGATCGGGGCTGACCAGATTGAAAAAGGGAGAAGGTGGGCACGAATCTTTTTAAACCCCAGTCAAGCGTCCAAAGTATGAGAACCCATGGGCTTCGCTGAAGTTGCTCCGCAATTTGGGCACCAACTCCAGTTCAACGACACAACCTCTAAGTCTGATCAGTTCAAACTCTTGACGAGTCAAACTTGGTACCCGTTATCCAAAACAGCTAATCTAAACTCTAATTTTTTACAATGACATCATTGCACAAATACTTACTTAAGTGCTTTATTAACTAAATTTCTAAAAGAAATATTACGAGAAGAACTTCATTGTTACATATTTGGTATGGTTAGTGAATTGTGTCACACTCATTAATTTTATTTTGATAGGCATTTGGAATGAAAATTAATAAGGTTAAATTGCTTCTCTTTTGTGAGGAAGTGAGGACAAATATGTAAACTACCCACCATATTTTTCATAGAGGTAGTTAGTAAGAATACTCTCTTAGATATATATTAGGTATATTTTAAGTATATCATAGATATATTCTAAAGATTATTTTCTTTATTATTAATTTAAAAATAGAAAACCATAGGAAAATTTTAAAAAGGGTTGTGCCATTGTGAGGGTGATGGACTGCATAGCATATTGTGAGGGCAGTAGCCAAAGGACTCGTGTTACAACTATTAGCCAAAAGAGATCTCAGTACATAGGTAGTGTAGATATAGCCTAACAAGGAAACAATATTAGTGTTGAGAACAACAATGTGTGAGTAGTGTCAAGAACTTGTAAATAATAAATTTAAATTTAAATTCTTTTGAAAAAAACTTTGATTGCCTCAGCCATCCGGTGGGCCATACCCACAGAATATATAACACAAGCCAGTGATGTCCTGCTGTTGAAACAAGAGAAGCAGATTGTAAGGAAAGCCAGGAATGCATGTGTGGCAAAGAGAAGCAATGGATGAAAACAACCGGTTAGAATGGGGGTAATTGATACCAGTTGATGGGAAAATAATATACTGGATGTGATAAAAAGATTGTATTTCTCTGCAGGCACGTCATCCACTTCAAGTATGAACAGATTGCGTTGTCGTCATCCACTTCAAGTTGAAAGAAATGCATGCACCATATTAATTGCAATTACAAGCGCCGTGGAAAATGTTGATACTCCTATACCCGCAGGGAGCATATGGTCAGAGTTCTGTTACGGTAAACTCCATTTGCTGATTATGCTTATTTGTAAGCCTATTCAACATTGACGCAATACGCCCAACCAGCTGTCATTACGGCGTGAAACAGGAGGAGATCTCCCGTTGACACATCCTAGAAGGTTGCCGCGTTAACCCATGATCCCCATCCCCAGTGCTGCCATTGTTGTCAACTACGATTGACGCATTGGTCCATACATGTAGAAGGGCCAATCACCGCAATGGCAGGATGATTTGCAATTCAGCCTGATTTTAAATTTTAGCTTGCTAGACCTACTTTTTCTGTTATCCCTACAGTGGTGACTTCGTCAATGGTTTAGTGCACTGTGAGCTAACATACTCTAGCTAATTCTTATTCTTCTTCTTCTTCTAAAGAAAGTAAAAGCATTTCCATAACTATTTTGTTAGATTCTAACAAAATACAGTTTATTAGATTCTAAGCAACATGTATTGTAACAGGAGGTGTTCATGACCTATACTTGCATGTAATGTAAATTATATACCAAAGCCTAATGGTATATGAGAAAATAAGATTATATGAGTAGCATCTACAAATAGAAATTTTTCAACAGGCTTTGCATAAAAAACTATCACTCATCAAGGTCTTATAATCAATTCGTATAAAATTGTATGGTTTAAGTATTTATTCTCCTGACAGTTAATGATAGTGTCACTAGTAATTCAGAACTAACTCACTACAAGATATAGACTTTACTTTCTTCAAGATTATAGAGATAAAAATTGTTACTTATGTAATAATTATGATGAATCTCAAGACCATATTTTCTTAACTGCAATATTGGCACAACTAGAGACTATCTTAAATGTCACACCATTATACCTATCTTGGCATTCAAGAATTAATTGGATCCTTAATCATGCAAAAATAAAAAAGATCTAAGGAATGCATAATCAAATCTATGTAAGAATATTTTGTTTATAGTATTTGGAATAAAAGAAATAATATAATCTTTAGGAATAATACAAGTTTTAAATGCATAGCTCTTGAAGCTATTAAAAGACCAATAAGAGATAGATCTTTTTCTTTGTATAGAAAAGATATCCAAAATGGTCAAAAGGTTGTAAATAATTTCAAATAAGGATATGCCCCTAACTAACGTGTTTTGATAATCATTATATAATTAAATCTACTTATTAGCCAAAAAAATTAAAAATCAAATAGCTGATATGGGTTACTTTTCACTTTTTTCTCCGTTTCTTTTTTTTTTTCTTCATCTATTGAATAAAATTCCCCATTGTAATCAAATAGAACTCATTTGGATATGACTTGAGAAATGTCGTTTGGTGCGTTCTTTTCTGTTGGGGAAATTAGCTAATTAAGTCAGCAAATGTTAAGTGTGGTTAACTACTTGGAAGCTCCTTGGTATCAAGAAAAATATTATAGTTTTCGGTCACATGACATGACTTCAAGCAGATCTTATCAACTTCAAACCAAATAGAATCCATGTGGTTATTACTTGAGAAAGTTGATTTTTCCAGTCTAGAACATTCTTACTGTTCACTCATTATAGGGGTATCAAACTAATTATTTATCATTAATGTTGAAAAAAGTGTTGTGCGAAATTAGCAGAATGAGCAAAGTGGAGAAGACGAGAAGAAGTTTATCAGGAGGGTTTCATCATGTGTAACCGGTACATGTGCTGCTTAGCTAAATGAGGCTGTTGGCAAAGGCAATGCTAGGGTAAGGGAAAGGTGAGATATTGCTTTGAGGTTCAAAACTTAGAAATTGGTAGAAATATTGTTCATCAATATCACTTTATTAGAAATTTCATATGATCTAATCGTGTCTATTTCACTACAAGCATTTCAATTAGATTTATTATGATTTTATTGTTGACCAAACTATTGTCACCTTCATAAGGCAATCGTATCCTCTAGTGGTTCACCAATGAGTACAAGACAAACAATGTTTTTTTTTTCTTAGAGAGTTGCAAAACTTTTTTTTTAAATTGTGTGCTAAAAATATAATACCCCCGCTTTAATTTTTTTCTCATTAAGAACTAATTAGAAATTAAATATCAAATCATCCTTTTTGTGCACAAAGAAGTGTTCAAAAACTAAATGACATATAATATCTAAATGTTTTCTTTCTTTCTTTTTCTTTTTTTTTTTTTTGGTTGTGTGTGTGTTGGGGTGTGTGGGGTGGGGGGGTTGGCGGGCGGCGCCAGCAAATAGATGACCAAGACACAACCAAACAACGTATAATAAAAAGCAGGTAAAGAATCAAAAGAGAGAAAACAAAGGGAAGAAAGAGACAAATCATTATAGGTAATTACAAATCACGGAAATACGAAATTGAAGTTATTTCAAAAAACGAAGAAAATGTAATTTATATTATTACACAAAGATTACCCATATTCTTTTTTTTTTGGCTTATTCTAAATGTTATATTTTGATCAATATTTACATTATTTAAATTTTAATACTTAATTTTTTTTCCAAGGACATTTTACAAAATCGTATTGTGGTCTACGATCTACGATGACCATCGATTGGCAATGCTAAAAGTTTAGGAAGCTTGACAAATTAATAATGCCATTTTTGCCTTTCCTTACCTTTATTCCATTCATTCAAGACTAGATTTGTTTTATGCCACTCTTTGAATATATGGTTCAATAGACATCTTATTAAAATTTTGAATCTTACAACTCAATTGAAGACATTTGAAATTTTAGCTATTGTGATAATGAAGTTGTAGAAGAATCTTGAGATGGGCTATTAGGCAAATCAAAGAAAGGCTTTGGTGGAACTTGTAAAGATTGTAAGGTACCTTTTAACATTTTTATCACCTTATCATTGATGACCAATCTAAAGGATTGATTTGAATGCATCATAAACTCACACTTGTTGCATCATAAACTCACACTTGTGATCTTTGTTATTGTGTCTTCTTCCTCTCCATCTACATCATCAAAAACACCAAAGCTTAGACATTGTTCAAGTTTGTTACAAACCTCATATGGAAAATAAACTTCATTGCTATGAGAGTCTTTGGTTCAATTCTTCCATTCATTTCAAGAACTATAAACATCAAACTTGTGGCAAACTCTACCATGGTATTGATTAAGTACCTATGGGGCAATATATCTTGTAGTCCCTCTCATGCTGATCATTGATACAATATTCTCTTTTAGTTTGCATAGTTTAGCAATGTCAAAATTAGAGATTTTTGTGCACAAATTTTCATCCAATAATATGTTGTTTTGTTTTATGTCAAAATGTTGAATCCTTGTGTGACAACCTAATGCAAGTATTCAAGCTCTCAAGCAATATCAATTGCAATTTGAAACTTTGTCTTGCTATCCAAGTGACAATTTGGAGTTGAAGTTCCTTTATCATATATCAACTTATCAAGAGATCCATTCACCACGAATCCATAAATCAAAGCTCTTCTAGTCCTTTAGTTTCATTTAAGATTTTCACTGCCACAATATGTCGATCAGATAATTTCCCTTTTCACACATAACCATAGCCTCCTTGTTCTACTTTATCTTTGAATCAGTTGGTCAATTTCTTCACCTTTGAATAATTATATCGTTTTGAACCCATTGATCCAAAGTTGCTCATCATTTCTTCAGTATTAAAGTGATTATTCCTAATAGCTCTCTTCCACATCATCAAATTACTGAGCTGGTGTCGTTTCTTGGCGCATATAATTAGAACAAAAGCTTACCGCAATCCTACCCGCAACCGCAACGACACCGATCACGGGTTCTTGCGTGCAAAGAATAGTTCAATTTATTTATTTATTCATATCTCGATATATGTATATATGCACTAGTAATTCCAACATACGCAAGAGAAAAAAAAAATGGTTTTCCATATTGTCATGTAACAGAACGAATAGAAAGTATTAACTTTTACTCAATATAGATTGTCATATAGTTCGCAAAATGACGTTGGAAGCATTCTGCTTGCTGCAAAGATAGAGTTTGATATCATCATATGAGAAGCAAAAAAGAAGAATCTAAAATCCTCAACGATATTCATATGCAATTTGTTGAAATACTAAAAAGCATAAACAAGACAAAAAATGTGTCATTGATACTGCAAATAGAACAATCCATCGTTTATATATAAATTAACTATTACTGTGTTACAACTGTAAAGTTTAACGAATACAAGGTAAGCTCAGCATGCTTAAAAAGTTAAAAAATTCAAAGTCAAATCTGAGAGTCCGCGCCGTGTTATTGACTTCAAGAACTCGGTAACTCATGTACTTGATTTTCAACAGAGGTTCTTCACCGCTGCGGTTCAACTCAAAAGCCAAATGACCACAATAGCTTGGCCTAGCTGGCCCTCTGAAAGGATTAACTGAGATTCTTAATCCCCGCACATTCAAATGGTGCGCTGCAATCCCCGAATTGCTTGGGAATTTCATTAGGGCCCATTCCCGCACATTCATAAATTCTTGATTGGAATGTGTAAATCAAGGTGAACTTGGAAAACTTATCTATAAAGGTAATATAATATTTATTTCCTGAATCAAATAATAAATAAATAGATCTCCAAACACCAAAATGAATAAGATAAAGTGGGGCTCATGATTTAGTATTCGTACGAGGATGGGTGTTTTGTGCACTTTTACTCACCTTACGGGCATTGTAAATATTCAAAGGATTGTCATGAAATGGAATTTATTAAATGGAGCAATTTCAATACAGTAGGCTATGCAGCGTGCCTTAATTGAAAATGTCATTGTTCAAGCATATCTAAAGAAGTATTAAGTGCCATGGGTTGTTGCTTCATTTTATTAGAGTGAAGGCAATAAAGTACGCAATCAAGTGGTCCTTGAAGTAAAGTTTGACTCATAAGTAGAGGTTGGACAACACAAAAATTAAGTAAAAACAAAGACATAATTATTATTTCTAGTAAATTGATAAATTGATAATAAAATTTTTAAAATAAAAAAAATAAAAGCACAATTATTTTTTTTAGCCATTTGAGAGACTAATAATAAATTAGATATTTTGAAATTAAGTGGGTTGGGAAGATATCTGTGTAGGTGGTGCAGAGGCATATTTCATCACTAATAGTTATTTGATTTTTGCCTTGGTATGGCATTAAATGGTCAAGGCCCATGGGATAAGATGGTTAATGGTACTAGAATCAAGAAACTAGCCCAAAAAAGATTAGGCTAAAGGAGGTTTAGGGGCTTACGCATTGGAGTGCCTGATGGTTCGGGCCTACGGGGTTGGGTTGAGTAAACCAGGGCCGACAGTGAGTTGCCCAGTGGCCTATACAGCGACAGATCTGGCATCACGAAAGGCAGCACCGGTTACCACTGTCCCGAGCAAATCAGCCACACCCAGAGGTGGGAAGGCAGGAGACGTCCAATGCTAAGTGCAGTAACGAGTGTGGGTCCTAACGACAATCATCGGATGTGGCTGCGGTGGGAGTGATGCCAGAGGTGTGCACCTGAACGGCTATTGGAGTCGGAGACACAGGCTTAAGGCTCGGACAGCCAACAACACAACAAGGGCGCACCAGACATTACCAGTGGTTTCACATTCCGTTAGTGCGCCGACGATGGTGTCTGAGCAAAGTGTTCAGGAGCAGACCAAGGGGATTGGTAACCCAAATGATGGCAGGCTTACAGCCGCCTGAAGTGTGAACCACAACGTGAACAAGGATAGCGAGAAAGACCAAACCCAACTCTCCCAACATTGGGCTAGAATCATCTGTTCTGATACTATGTAAGAAATCACTGAAGTCCTTAAAATCCAGAAATTGAGTAATAAGGGTTATTCAATTGAGCCTTGTAAGACACACAACAATCAACTACGGTTCCGATGTGGGACAACAAACTAACACATCTCAATGGCAAGGTATAAAGCTGTCAAGTATGAAAGGAGCTTGGTTGCTCAAAGATAAGTCAGCATCGTAGCTTTCCAGACTAGGTCGTTCGAACCTTCGACGCGTACGCTTGTCACTGGAATAGAAATGTTGCCAGAGGCATCAAGGATAGTGGGATGGAAATCGATATGTGATTGAGCCATGGGTGAAAAAATCTCAAGAAGGCTTTTGCCGACTGGCTTCTGGATAACAAGAAAGAAAAGTGACTGTTCGAGAAATTGAAGAATTTCTCAGAGAACAACTATGAACTTCAAGAATCCTAGGAAGTGTTTGAAAAGGGGAAATCTCGAGTTGAATACTTTTGTACAATTTGAAGCTTAAATTTATAGTCAATACTAGTCTATACAAGAAAGGTACAAGAAATCCTAACAAATCACCTATAACTACAAATCAATGGAGAACAATTTTGATTCTGACAAAACTAGGGAAGGAGATGAAATCGTCGAGCAATCAATCGTTGATGTGGTTGATGTGTTTGAAAGTTTGCGTTGTTCGGATTGCTCAGAGAAGATGCATGAATCTATTAGGAAAGGAAAGGAAAGGATTTTCGATGCCCATTTTCCAGCCAGCTACGTGTAGGGGTGGCCATTATTTCGTGGAGAGAGATGGCACCCGCATGATGCGATGCGCAGGGACTGACATAGCCTGTGTTGTTCACATGTAGTGCCATGTGGTTTAACAAGGCAAAGCTGTCAACATGTGGTGTTACCATGTGAGGGCTGACATGACAAATAGATTTCGGTTTTAATATCCTCTAATGGCTCTCCAATAGGTACATGAGAAATAGTGTTTTCTTTCTTTGAGTGCTGCAAAACTTCTTCTTTCTCTTTCTTTTTTTTTCTTTTTTTTATTATTTGTCAAAAAATATAATACCCCTCTTTAATTTTTTTTTTCTCATTTAGAACTAATTAACAATTAAATATCAAGTCAACCTTTTGTGCACAAAGAAACGTTCAAAAACTAAATGATATAAACAGATGAGAAAAACACAACCAAACAACATAGAATAAAAGGTGATAAAGAATAAAAAGAGAGAAATCAAAGGGAAGAAAGATAAAAATCATGATAGGTAATTACAAATCATGGAGGTAGGAAATTGAGGTTCTTTTAATAAACGAAGATCATACACAGAACAATTGACAATACAAAAAGTCTAGGAAGGAAGCTTAACAAATTATTAACGGCCCTTTTGCATTTCCTTTATTTTATTCCATTCATTCAAGAGTAAATTCGTTTTATGCCACTCTTTGAATGTATAGTTCAACAACTGCCTCATTAAAATTCTGAATCTTACAATTTAGTTGAAGAAATTTGAAAGGTTAGATATTGTGACATTGAAGTTGTAGAAGAATCTTGAGGTGGTGTATTAGGCAAATCAATGGAAGGCTTTGGTGGAACTTGTAAAGATTGTAAGGTACCTTCTAACATTTCAATCACTTTATCCATTGATGGCCGGTCTAAAGGATTGATTTGAATGCACCATAAACTCACAATTATCATCTTTTTTATCATGTCTTCTTCCTCTCTATCTACATCTTCAAAAACACCAAAGCTTTCACCTTGTTCAAGTCTATTATAAATCCCATCTGGAAAATAGACTTCATTACTATAAGAGTCTCTTGTACCAATTCTTTTTCTTGCTCCATTCATTTCAAGAACTAACATTCCATAACTGTAGACATCAGACTTGTGAGAGACTTTACCATAGTATCGATTAAATACCTCTGGGGCAATATATCCTATAGTCCCTCTCATGCCCGTCATTGACACAATACTTTCTTTTGGTTTGCATAGTTTAGCAAGGCCAAAATCAGATATTTTTGGGCACAAATCTTCATCCAATAATATATTGTGTGGTTTGATGTCAAAATGCAAGATCCTTGTGTTACAACCCCGATGCAAATATTCAAGCCCTCAAGCAATACCAATTGCAATTTGAAACATTGTCTTGTTGTCCAAGTGACTATTTGGAATTGAAGATCCTTCGTCATATATCAACTTATCAAGAGATCCATTCACCACGAATTCATAAATCAAAGCTCTTTTAGTTCTTTCATAACAGAAACCTAAAAGGGTCACTACGTTAACATGTGATGTTCTACTAATGCTAGCCACTTCATTGATAAATTCTTCTCCATTACCTTTGGATTCATTCAAGATTTTCACTGCCACAATATGTCCATTAGATAATTTTCCTTTGTACACACAACCATATCCTCCTTGTCCAACTTTATCTTTGAATGAATTGGTCAATTTCTTCACTTCTGAATAAGTATATCGTTTTGGACCCATTGATCCAAAGTTCTTCATCATTTCTTCAGTACTAAAGTGATTATTCCTTATATCTCTTTTCCACATCATCAAATTACTGAGCTGGTGTCGTTTCTTCCAACATATAATCACTACAAAGATTACCGCAATTGTACCCGTAACCACAAACACACTGATCACGAGTCCCTGCGTGCAAAGAATAGTTCAATTTACGTATATATTCATATCTCGATATACGTATATATGCAAGAGAAAAAAAAGTGGTTTTTCCATATTGTCATGTAATAGAATCAAAAGAAAGTATTAACTTTTACTCAATATAGATTGTCGTACCGTTGGAAAAGTGAGTTTCTCAGGCATGTAGTCTGCAAAGATAGAGTTGGATATTGTCATATGAGAAACAAATGATAGAAGCGGAAAGGAAGAATCTAAAATCCTCAGCGATATTCATATGCATGTTGTTGAAATATTAAAAAGCAAAAACAAGACAAAAAAACGTGTCATTGATACTGCAAACAGAACAATCCACTGTTTATATAGAAATTAACTATTACTGTGTTACAATTGTAAAGTTCATGAATACAATGGTAAGTTCAGCAGGTCTTATATAAAACTGCTACAGAAATAGGAAGTGTAAGGGAGTCTCCAAATTCTCGAAGAGGAAGTCCCACAAGACTATGGAGAGAAAGCTTCTCAAGTTAGAAAGCCTATATTTTAAGTTGTGTATTTTGAAATAGAACCAAAAGTATGTATAATATTAGTAACCAAGTGGTAGGTTATTTAAAGAGTGTTATGAAAATAAGGTTATGGGGATCTAACAATCTTTCTTTCAAGTGTAAGATTATAGTTCTAATTTTTGGAGTAATAAATGATAAATTAATCTTGTGGATGTAGGCAAGTGGTGGAGGCCGAACCACGTAATATTATTGTATTAAGTGTGTCTACGTGTTTCTATTTGATCCTTTTTATATTTGAAACTATGTTACTTCCTAATAAACGGTGTCAACGTGAGTTATGTACAAATGTGTAGGTGAAAGGAGGATTCTGCCACATCACTGCGCAATTAGTATAAGGAGGACTATGCTTCATCAATGCATAGTCAAGAGTTTGATAACACCACATTATCAAGTGGCACGTAAGTTGACACATTATCAAGTCAAGAATTTTTCTAATGCTTTTCTTATTTTTTTCTAAACTTATTTTGTGGAGTAGCGATCTAATCTAAGTGCAAGTATTATGCATATATAAGTATGTTGCTCCTTTATTTGCTACAAAGAATGGTTTTATGTTGTAGCAAGTTAGTAGAAGTTAGTACAACAAGCTCTTAATAATGCTTTGGAGGAGAATATGTCAAAAGGAATGAATTCTAATAAGTAAATAGAGATGCAAAAGAAAGTTTTGAGCACAACAAAATAAGGTTTGCTCTAAATATCAAGCAAAAGGTGTTGAAAGAGCTAACAACTATAACTTTGTGGAAGACGTTGGGGAGTATTTATACATCACAATTTTTGACAAACAAATTGTGTCTCAAGATGAAGATTTATTATTTAAAGACGGATGAGAGTATGAATCTCCCCAATCACATAAATAATTTTGAAAAGGTAGATGCAAAATTATCTCACTTGTTAAGTAATAGAGAAAAACTAAAGTTAAAGGAGAAGGCTTTACTTTTACTATCATCATTTTCAGAATCTTACAAATCATTTGTTCAATCTTTCTAGTGGGAAATTCAATATTAACATTGGATGATGTGGTTTGAATGTTATGTCATAATGAGAGATTAATAGGAAAAAAGAATGAAAATCATGTTGAGAAAGAATTGGTTGTAGTAAGTTTGTTTCAATGGAGGACACAATAGAGTAATGACAATTTGAGAGAAAGACCCAAGTCTAGGAGTAGAAATTGTAAACAATTGGAGGATTTGGTAGACTTCTAGAAATCTAAAGAAGAATCTTAGGTAATTTTGTCTTTATCAATGAATTTTGTCCATTGACTTAGGAGGAAAAGAATTCACTTGAATAAAGTGATAAATAGATGTTGGATTCTATTGTTGATGTTATGTATGTAAAGAATAGGTTTGTTTTGATATCTTTAACAAGAGAGGTGATCTTAGTTGCGTTACCATATGAAACAATGAAAAGATAAAAGATTGAAGGCATTAAGAGTGTTAGCTTCATGTTTTATAATGAAAGTGTCAAGAAATTATGAAATATAAGGTATGTGCCTACATGTTGTTTCACTTGGTACCCATCTAAGGGTGAAGGTGATTACTCAAAATATATAAACAAGACAAAGTGATACTTCAAGGCAAGTGGAAAAAAGTGAAGAATGTTAACTTACTAGATGGTCAAACTATTCAAAGGAAACATGAAGGTAAGGTAGCAAAGAGACTAAAGAGAATCCTATCCAACCATAAGAAGACTGAAGAGAAAATCACATTAAGTTTTCTAAAGAAGTGGAAGTGTTCAAGAATTTTTCATTGAAGAAGGAATTTCTTGTAGAGTATTCAAATTCCTAAAGAAGTCCCACATGGCTTGGAAAAGAAAGCCTTTCAAGTTGGAAGGCCTATAAATAGGCCTTTAAGTTTTGTATTTGAAACAAAATAAAAAAACTCATGTAAGATGAATGAGTAAGTGATAGGTTATTTAAAAAAGTGTTACAAAGCCAAAATTGTGAGGATTTTGTAGTCTTACTTTCGTTCAAATTACCATAGTTGTAAATTTCTTGATTAATTAGTGAAGAATTAATCCCTTGGACGTAGGCAGGTTATGGGAGTCAAATCACATAAAATTATTATGTACATGCATGTGCATGTTTCTTTTTATTCTACTATTGTTAAAAAAATGTATGAATTCCTAATTGCAACACATGAACTTAAGTTATGAGCATTTTTTCTTCTATTCTATTAGAAAGCTTATATTTAAATTTAAAAGTTAGTTTATAAGTTAATAGAAGCAAACTTATTTAAAAACAAAGTTAAGTTATGAGCATTTTTTCTTCTATTCTATTAGAAAGCTTATATTTAAATTTAAAAGTTAGTTTATAAGTTGATAGAAGCAAACTTATTTAAAAACAATATCAAAGAATCTTATCCATCTAGTGTGAGATTGCATTTCTCTAAATATCATGCAACCAAGAGAATTTAAGTTTAATAGTGTTAGGCATGTCATATTTGACTTTGATGTTATAAAAAAATTTAAAGTTCAATCTAAAAACTAATTTAAGAATTATTAGATACTTTTACATTTAAGCTTTACCTAATAATCACTACTTGGAAGTATATAACACACGCTACTTAATATTTTTAATATTTACATCAAATGATAATCTAAGAAAAAGTCGATTTCTTCTAAACTATTATTGTTTGGATGCACGAAGCAATACTAGAAGCAAATGGAAGGTGGAACACCAGATTCGACTTATAGTCTAAATTACATCCCCTAATTCTATTGGAGCACGATTAGAGGTATCAAACAACAGGAGGGGATAAAATGACTATGTTTTAGCAACGCTTCTTCTCACTATTAGCAAGGATAGATTTTATAAAATCCTGTGTTCTAAAAGAACAAAAGTCTAGCCGACCCCTACACTAAATTGATCCTGAAGTTGCCATATCCCAAGCCAAGTGAATTTAACCTCAACCCCTAAATCTCTACGCTGCCGAAGTGCTTGGCCACTTCCATTACAAAAGCAACGTTCTACTTAGCCAGCTAAAGCAGCGACCATTCCCAATCAAACATCGGATATCGTGCAGAAAGAAAGGTTGAATAATTGTTGGGTGACATGTCTGAATATTGAATGCATGGGTGATTTAAAGTGTTGGCTTCAGGAATCTTTCAACCCATCAAAATAGGGTTTGACAAAATAGGGTCTCAAAAGTCCATCTAGATTACCTGGCGACATCAACAAGGTGACTGTTATGGCACGGAAACCCTTCCCAACAACCTTTGATTTGGACAACTCAGAACACCTTTACCCATGAATATTGGCGGTTAAATAATTATTTCATGGGTTAACCGTAAAACAATATCTTTCTTAGCTGTTATTTTATAATTATATGCAGCTCCTGTGCAAATATCCCAGTTTTATCCTCGATTCTATTGTTTTCCGTGTAATTGGTTCCATATTAGCTAGCTTCTCTGAATATAGAGAGAATTATCGAGAGTAAAATTCTTAGGGGAAGCATCTGTTTGCCTAATCAGTCATAGACTTGTGATGTTATGCTTTCTACCAATCCTCGCCTAACCAAAATAATTAACAAAAATTACCTAATATTTGCATGTTTCAAATATATTTTTGTGATCTTCAAGAATTGGATGGATGAGATATATACTAAAAACAAGTTTGGGGTTTTCTTCCTAAATGCTTCGTCTCAATCCGAAGTCTAAGAGATCTATTTTTACTGCACATAAGAAAGAAAGAAACAAAGAAAGAGGAAAAAGGGGTAGCAGTAACACATGTCTGAACATATATGCAAGAATGAAGGAAGAGAAACATCAAAGATACTTACCTTGCGTACTACACGTGAATGAGAAAGCTCCTTCCGCACAAAGGCAGGTGAAGTCGTTCGTACTTGTATTATACCCACACTGCCCGCCGGACGTTCGGCACGTATCGCACAAATTCGCACGGGTATTCCACCCCAAAATGAAGCCACCATCAATAGCGTCGATCAGCGCAGCTTCAGTTAAATTAAGCCCAGTTCCCACCGCTGATTGGAGAACTGGAACTTTAACGTTGTACAGGCACCCTGCGGTATCAAGCGAGTTCAAGCTGCCATTGACAATTATGTAAGTCGCAAACTCGGTACCGTTTATAGAGCAAGTTAGAGAACCGGCCTGATCCGTAAGGGGGCAACCATAGTAGAACGTCAGGTTCGTGGTACCTGAACTATAAGAAAAGATGGTGAAATCTATGGTGGTATTAACGAACGTAGCCGGGCAGAACTTGTGCCAGTAATCCTCTCTAGCAACTCTGAGAGTCCGCGCAGTGTTATTGACGTCAAGAACTCGGTAATTCATGTCCATGATTTTCATCAGAGGGTCTTCACCGCTGCAGTTCAGCTCAAAAGCCGGATGACCACAATAGCTTGGCCTACCCGGCCCCCAGAAAGGATCACTGAGGTTCCTAATCCCCGCACAATCAAATGGTGCGCTGCAGTTTTGGTAGTACTCAGTATTGGCGTACGAAGAAAATGGAAAGTGGATCAAGGTTATGGTGATTACCACAAAAGGGAGACTGACGGTTCGGAAGAGACGGGAATTCATTTTCAGAGAGAGACAGAGATTGTTAGTGATCAGATGAAAAAAGGAGAGGGTGAACAAGGATCTTTTTAAATTCCGGCCAAGAGTCCTAGTACGGAAAACTGATGGACTTCCATGAAGTTGCGCTGCTGCAATCAAGCCAACGACTTG
Organism: Casuarina equisetifolia; assembly: GCA_028551475.1. Classification (NCBI taxonomy): domain Eukaryota; kingdom Viridiplantae; phylum Streptophyta; class Magnoliopsida; order Fagales; family Casuarinaceae; genus Casuarina; species Casuarina equisetifolia. The sequence goes on from CM052361.1 coordinate 6,916,655, forward strand.
TAAGGATAAAACTTCGAAGCGGTCAGTTCATGTTGGCTGGTCAAACTCAACGCGTCAGATTAGAAAAGGGAGAGGATGGGCATGAATCTTTTTAAAACCCAGTCAAGCGTCCAGAGTATGAGAACCCATGGCGAAGTTGCCCCACAATTTGGGCACCGACTCCAGTACAATGACACAACTCGTAAGTCTGATCAGTTCAAACTCTTGACGAGTCAAACTTGGCACCTGTTATCCAAAACAGCTAATCTAAACTCCAATTTTTCACTTCTATCTAACGCATACAATGAAGTCGTTGCACAATCCTTTTTTTTTTGTTTTTCAAAAAAACTCATCTTTAATCTAGTTTTCTTTGGATGTCTTGGGATTCTCCTTCTAACTTCAACGCCTTCAAATTTTAGAGTTGCAGTGGCATACGGTTCTCAACTAGTCAATGACACGGTGTGATCGGTTATCGCTAAGTGTTGGTTTAAAATTCAACCCCAATGATTGGGAGACAATGGAACAAATCTAATTCTAAGTTGAGGTTAGATCCATCGCTCATAATCTATATGGTAAAATTAAGCTTTTACTTTGGATTGCCTCAGATATCCAGTGGGCCATAATCCCAAAATGGATAACCCAAGCCAATAATGTTCTACAAATGCTAGCCACCTTATTGATAAATTCTTCTCCATTTGTTTTGGATTCATTCAAGATTTCCACTGCCACAATAGGTTCACCAGATAATTTCCCTTTGTACACAAAACCATAACCTCTTTGTCTTACTTTATCTTTGAATGAGTTGATCAATTTCTTCACTTCTGAATAAGTATATCATTTTGGACCCATTGATCCAAAGTTCATCATTTCTTCAGTATTAAAGTCATTATTCCTTATAGCTCTCTTCCACATCATCAAATTACTGAGATGGTGTCGTTTCTTCGCGCATTTAATCACAACAAAGCTTACCGCAATTGTACCCGCAACTACACCCACACCGATCACGAGTTCCTGCGTGCAAAGAATAGTTCAATTTATGTGTTTATTCATATCTCAATATGCGTATATATGCAATAGTAATTCCAATATATGCAAGGGGAAAAAAAAAAGTGGTTTTTTCATATTGTCATGTAATAGAACCAAAAGAAAATATTAACTTTTACTCAATATAGATTGTCGTACAGTTGACAAAATGACGTTGGAAGCATTCTGCTTGCTGCAAAGATAGAGTTTGATATCATCATATGAGAAGCAAAAAAGAAGAATCTAAAATCCTCAACGAGATTCATATGCAAGTTGTTGAAATACTAAAAAGCATAAACAAGACAAAAAAATGTGTCATTGATGCTGCAAACAGAACAATCCATTGTTTATATATAAATTAACTATTACTATGTTACAACTGTAAAGTTCAACGAATACAATGCTAAGTTCAGCATGCTTAAAAAAGTTAAGGAATTCGAAGTCAAATCTGAGAGTCCGCGCCGTGTTATTGACTTCAAGAACTCGGTAACTCATGTACTTGGTTTTCATCAGAGGTTCTTCACCGCTGCGGTTCAACTCAAAAGCCAGATGAGGGAAACCTTGATTGGTTATGATTTTACACTTGTGGCCACGCAAAAAATATGGCCGCCTGTGGTCCTCAGCGTTTGGAGTATGCATTCTGGCGACAATGAAAGGTGTTGAGGGCACATGGCCTATATGGCGGCGGAAAAAGAAAAGCTGTTGTCCTTAGTGAGATATTTTGAGGGCACATGGCCTATGTGGGGGGTCCAAGGTGAATAAAGAAGTTTGTATTGTTTTAAGTAGGAAGTTTTTTGGGGAGCATAGAGTTGTTGTATCGTCTTATTGTTTTGACCTTGTAAAATCATTTGTTTATTAATGATAATAATTGTCTTTTTGTTTTTCTCAAATCATTGATTGGGTCTGCTTGGGCTTTTGTAAGTGGTATGAGCCAATATATAAAGGTTGATATTTTGTAGAATTAACGCTGAGTGACAAGAATAATATTATTATTTTGCCGAAGAAAAGTTAAGACCATCCATTATGAGCAACAAAATACTGTCAACTAGATTCGTCTAGGATTTAGCTTCTTGGTATGAGAGATTCAAAAATACTACACTAATCATAATGGAAAATTTTTGGAACGCAATAAGAGGATTGAAAAGCTCAATAATTACAATATGACCATTGGAGCACCCATGTAAAGCCATATTTACAAGGTCAAGATGTTTGAGAAATTACAAATGGGAGTGAAGCTCTATGCCTTAATTATTATTGATAAAAAGAATTTTTAGAGCGCATAATAAAATGCTAAAACTCCAAAAGAAGTTTAAGATATTTTTTCAAAGCTACTTTTCAAAACAAATAAAGGGAGGTTTCAAATGTTGGAAAATGAGTTTGCATCTATCAGTCAAGGAGTTGTGATAATTAGTCAATATTTTACTGAATTGAAGAGTATTTGCAATGAGATATCTCAACTTGATGAATAATTAATAATTAGCAAAGCAAAACAAGGACTTACAATGGTCATTAGATAATGATCAACTCAACCATCATTTATAGAATCGGAAAATTTGTTAGCTAATTGAAAGGAACTAACAAAATGCATTGAACAAGTCAATTGCATCCCTCATAAGGTGATTGTACGAAGACAAAGGCTGTAAGTTTATCTCTTTATGAACATAGAGGCTATAAGTTATCTTGTTTATGATTTTAATTTTGGCCAAACTATTGTCGCCTCCAAAAGGCACTTGTACCCTCCAATGGTTCTCCAATGAGTAAAAGATAAATAGTGTTTTCTCTTTTAGAGAGTTGCAAAACTCCTTTTTCTCTCTTTTTTCTTGTATGTTAAAAATAAATACCATTTTCGGATTCTTTTTCCTCATTCAAAAATAATAAACAATGAATCACCAAATCATAGAGAAATGTTTAACAAAACTAATGGTGTATAATATCTGAGTGTTTACAATTCTTTTTATTTTATTTTGGACAACTAGATGAGCAAAACATAACCAAACAGCATAGGAACAAAAAAAGTTACAATCTACTTAGTAGATTAAACAAAGACCAATTGACAATGCTATAAGTCTAGCATGCTCAACAAATTGATAATGTTCCTTTTGCCTTTCCTTCCTTCTATTCCATTTATTCATAAGTAGATTTTTTTTTATAATGCTCTTTGAATTTATAAATCAACATAACTAGTTTATTGAAATTTTGAAACTAATAATTCAATTCGACACATTTAAAATGTCAGATTTTATGACAATGAAGCTATAGTAGAATCCTGAAGGGGCCTCAAAGGCAAATCAAAGGAAGGCCTTGGTGGAATTTGTAAAGATTGTAAAGTACCCTCTAACATTCTTATCAATTTACCCATTGATGACCGATCTGAAGTTGCTCTAAACACACTATAGACTCAATATTATCATCTTCTTTATTATGTCCTTTTCCTCTTTAGTCATATCTTCAAAAACACCAAAGCTTTCACCTTGATCAAGTTTGTTATAAATCCCATGTGGAAAATATGATTCATCGCTATATGAATCTCTAGTGTTAGCTAGTTTTCTTGCTCAATTCATTTCAAGAACTAACATTCCATAACTATAGACATAAGACTTGTGAAAGACTCTATCAAAGTATCGATTAAATACCTCTGGGGCAATATATCATATTGTCCCTCTCATGCCTGTCATTGACACAATACTCTAGTTTGGTTTACATAGCTTAGCAAGACCAAAATTAGAGATTTTTTAGGACAAATATTCATCCAATAATATATTATGTGGTTTTATGTCAAAATGCAAGATTCTTGTATTACAACCTTGATGCAAGTATTCAAGCCCTTCAGCAATACCAATTGCAATTTGAAACATTGTTTTGTTATCTTGGTAAATATTTGGAGTTGAAGAACTTTTATCATTTATCAACTCATCAAGAGATCAATTTTGCATGAATTCATAAATGAAAGCTCTTTTAGTCCTCTCATAGCAAAAATTAAAAGGGGTGACTTTATCAGCATGTGATGTTCTACTAATGCTAACCACTTCATTGATAAATTCTTTTCCATTGCCTTTGTATTCTTTTAAGATTTTCACTACCACAACATGCCCATCAGATAATTTTCATTTGTATACAATTCCATATCCTCCTTGTCCAACTTTTTCTTTGAATGAGTTTGTTAATTTCTTCACATCTAAATAAGTATATTGCTTAGGACCTATTGATTCATAATTCTTCATGATTTCCTCAGTATTTAAGTGATCATGCTTTATATCTCTTTCCCATATCATCAAGCTAATTGGAAAGTGTAGTCTTTTCATGTATATAACAATGAAAGAGACAATCACAACCAAAAAGATTGAAATTGGCTGCAAAGAAAGTTTAAATTGATGCATTTAATTTAGAAAGCAAGACATTTGATGCATTTTAATTAGAAAGCAAGACATGCATTTTGTGTGTTTGTGCATATGTATGTGCATAAGAGAAATTAAATTGGCATTGCATAAAATATATATGATGAAATTAATGGAAGAAGGTCACTTTTATTCAATGAAGATTGTCATACCAATAGCACCTTGGTCAGCATAGTCTGCTTCCACAATTCTGCGACAAAGAAGATAGAGTTGGACATTTTCATATGATGACAAACTTATTAGAGAGGCGAGTATGGAAGTTTAAAAAAAAAAATCTAAACACATCGGTGGTGTCCGTTTACATTTTATTTAGCTATTAGAATAGGAAAACAGAAAATTAAAAAAAAGAAAAAGAACAAAGAGAAAAAAATCTGTAAATGATCTACGAGATTAATTACATTTTGTTTATATTGATCACTCTATAAGTATGATATTTTTGTCAACAAGTACCGAACTCAATTTAGAATAGTTACTGCTTAAGAGAAGTCTTAAGTTTGACATCCTAGAATGCGTGAGTTTAAATAAAAAATAATAGTACATGTGGCAATACCAGAAAAGGTAAGAAAATTCCAAGTCCTAGTAGAATCAACGTAAGTAGGAAACGAATTTCCCAAACTTTTACCATCTATTCAAGCTCAAGAGATGGGATGGGATTTTGATTGTAATTTTCTTTAAGGAATTGAGACTGGCTTGGCATCTAATAGGTTGGGGTTCAATTTCCCCTTCGCATCTACCTCCTCCTGATAAATTAAAAATACCAAAAATAAACTTTTTCAATGCATTGCTAACTAGACAAGTTAACTCGGTATTAACTAGCGAGCCAACTCAGCTAGGTGAACTAAAGGTTGACTTGTCTGTTGCAGTGAGTTGGAAGGTGACAGGGCTGGAAACCAGTAATAGCAAACAGTTAGCTGGTAGGTGATAATGACCACCTCTATCTTAACACACAAATTGAATGGGGAATGATATATTATTCGTTCATTTGGTCATACAAATAAAAATAAAAATAAAACATAGGAATGATGAATGAATAAGTGATGTAAAAGGTTGGGTTTAAAAATCTTTAGGCCTTTAGTAAAATTGTGGGACAACATTGGGTCTCAGAAGTCCACTTAGAGCGTCTTGGTATGAACTTGGTGACATAAATGAGGTACTTTTATGGCAGGGAAACAAACAAGGAGAGGCATCAACTTCATGAAATAAAAACTAACGACAGGATAAAACTTGAGGATAAAGTAGATAAATTATCAGTTATAATGGCAATTCGGACAAAAAAGAAAAGAAAAGAAGAGATGTAAAAGAGATCAGAAGAAAAAAGAAAACTAAAAGTTCCTGATAATGAGTGATAAATTACTTTTGGTAACAATTGAGATCAACTGCAATTTGAAATTTAATATTGAAAATAAAATTATGCGTCAAACTTCTATAGATTTCAAAAGTATGTTAATTCACATAAGATCACCGTGGCTCATAAATGATAATAATTAGTTTATGCATTTTGAGAGCTAAGTTTAAGGGTAAAAATAAATATTTATTAGAAAATAGCCTTTTGGGTGAGCAGTTCTGGTATTGCACATTGTTGGCATAAGAAGATGATAGAAAGAAAATTAAGGTGATAAGATCAAAAAAAGAAGGCTGGAGATGAATGGTCTCAAAATTCCTCTCAAGTGTCCAAACTGTGAAACCTAATGGATTTGACGAAGTTTGGGTTACCATTACACGACTAACTCCAGTATATTGACAAAACTTTGACGTCCAAGATCATATTAAATTCTTGACGGGTCAAAGAGCACCTCAGGCACAAAACAACCATCTAAACTCTAGTTTTTCACTTGTATCTAACACATTCAACGACGTTATTGGGCAGATATCTCCACTATAATCGTTTTATTCGCAAAATTTCTAAAAAAAATATACAGCTTTAGGTAAATTGCGACTAATAACTCTTATTCAAAGATTTGTTACTTTTCAGTTAGAATAACCAATGGTCTCAGAAAGAAATAATAATCTTATAAAAGAAATTTAAATTTGGTAATTCGTAGTCTACGCTTTAAACTCATTCTTAATCCTTTTTGCTTTTTTATGGCCTGAGATTCCTCTCCAAGGCCATCCAATTTTGAAGATGGAGTTGCTTAGGACTCTCAACCAGTTAGCAACAGGGTACAGCTTAAAAATCCACCCTCATGCCTGGGAGAAAATAGCCGAAGTCTAGTGGCAAGTCGAGGCTCTCGCTGGACCAGTAGTGGAAAATTAGGGACATACCTGGACCCGGAGTGGCTTCTAGGACTTGGGCGGTTGTTGAGGGAGTACATGTATACCCGGTTGATTGATCTGGGCAGAAGCAAGTAGTTTGATTCGTAAACAGGTCATATCCACAAACTACAAGCTGCAGTATCCTCCTTCCACTTCACGTAGAAACCTTCTTTGATGGCGTCTCCAATTACTGACAAATTTGTTGTAACGTCTCCATTAGGGGTTTGAAGAACAGGAACAACCACACTTTTCGCACATAAACCATAGGATAGCGTGATGTTCATGCAGTCACCGCCACAGTAAAAAAGCTCGGAATCCAGGGTGGTAGTCACGAACTCCGGAGCACAAATTCCAGACTAGTCGATTCTGGCGAATCTAAGCATTTCGGTGCCTTTGTTGAAACGCAAAACGCGATAATTCATCAGCATCGTTTCTATGGTAGGGATATTTCTCTTACAATTGAGTTTTAACTTTGGAGTGTCACAACTATCCCTTCAGCCATCAACCCCGAATGGATAACCCACGTCAGTGATGTCCCCGCAGTTAAACTTATATCTACAATTCTCATACAAAATTATAGGTGCAAACAGACAACCTCGATTGAAACCAAGACTAGGATGAGTATGAAAGAGTCTCTCCTAGAACAATTTGCTTCTTGAGCAGTTCAGGTCAGTGAAGTCGAAGCACTGGAACTCAACTTGCGGAGGAACTTGAACGTACCCTGCCTCCTCTGTCTCTCTGTTGTGAAAAACACAGAGCAATTCAATCCTGACATCTCAGCATTGGAATGGTCTGGTCAGCTTTTGAAAGATATCAATGTGTAATTAATGCGTAGGTTAGTCTGCTAACTCGTCAACTTGTAAGTCAAAGTCTCCCCAACGTAACTCACGTAGCCCCGGTAGTTGCTCTTCGCACCTTGCGTATCACGCTGGAAATGATGCTCAGAAGACTAAATGAAGCATGAAGATCACCGAATTACTAACTACTTGTTCAACAAAGTCTCAATGTAAATTTCCTGGAAGTTTAGTAGAAAATATAGGGACTGAACCTCTTATATAGAGGTAGCTTGCTCATAGTGTAAAGAAGTAATCTTATTATTAAAAATAAGTGTTGTCTCATAATAGGCCTATAGTATTATAAGTGATGAAACTTTTTTACTTGATGTTTTAAAATTGACCCTTACACTCTAATACTTACCTACTTCCACAATTTACAATGTTCAAAATTTCTCCGACTAGGAAGGGAGCCAAAAAAGCAGTTATTTGAAACTGGAATGGAAAATATGGAAAACGGAGAAAAGTAAAACCAGTTGATGGGAAAATAATAAATAAAACAATTGATGAAGAAGAAGACTTCACACCTGGGAATATACGACCTCAAAGCTACATGGTGAAATGCATTTTGTTCCATGTAAGACTTTTTACCTGGATGGGATAAGCTGTTCTTAGAGTCAAATAAATGGATCCTTACGCTTCAAGGAACGACGGAATACACTTTCATTCCAAGCAAAACCTGCTAATCAACTTTAGAGAATTAAAATTCTTAGGAAATCAAGTCACCAGGAAAAGAAACTAGGTATTATCAAAGCAGTTGTTGGATTCAGCCTGCCGGGGAAGTGGACTTAAATTTGGAACATGAGATTCGTTTGAGAAAAGGCAATCTCCACATAAGGTGCTACCCATCTTCCCCACGATCAACTAGTGTCCGTCAGTCCAATCCACCTGCATAGTCACTGGACTGCCCTTTAATTTCATTAACCCCCACCAAAATAATGACCAGATCATCCACCATAAAATGCAAGTTTTGTCCCACTCTGTGAGAAGAGGGGGATGCGTGGTTTCAGATATGGTAGTGATGCGCAAAGAAAAACCAATGCTACAGTTGGCCTTAGGTGAAGGGTATGTCCCGATGTAACCTTTTGTTTGTCGTGCTGTCTAAGAAATCTGAAAAGAAATTCTATCCGACTAAAGGTGCCTAATACACGAAGTACATAAGGCAATTACAACACGGACTTTCCGCGTGAACAGATGACTATCAATGTTAACAGCTACACTTGTCAACTACGATTGAAGCATCAGTCTTACAGTTAGACGATGCTTTATAATTCAGCATGATCTCAAATTACCCAAAGTGTCTCCTACAATCACGAATCTATCAAAGTGTCCCCGACAACATGCTCTTCCCAATTTGCTAAGACGTGCAAGACCTACATTAAGATTGTGACATGATTGATCAATGAATTGAAGGGGTGAGAGATTTTTATTTTTATTTTGAGAAGTTGCGCTGCATCTTCTTTGTGATGCGATCCTTCCAATAATCAACTAGCTTCAAAATCTACAATCACAACTAGAGTGAAAAAAAAAAAAAGATTTATTTTTGGATAATCCATCACAACTATCCACAGTAGATCATATGATTGTATGGAATAGGACAATAAACTTACAATGCAACCTTTGCAAACAAAGAGAAGAATCACAAGAATGTTTATTTTTTAAATGTAGGTCTACAAATTACATATGAAAATTCTGTTAAGTATAAATGGATTAACTTGAAGAATTGAACTCTAAAGAACTTAAATATGTTAGATGTCAAAGTTGTCTAGAGTAAAAGTCTTATAGCAACCTTGCTTAGTATATCTTTCAATGATATACTGTATCACATTTAAAGGGAAAAAAAAATAGAAGAAGATTCAATGATAAAAGTCAAGATAATTAGACCATTATTGCAAAATCAAAAAAGACATGAGAAGAAAATTTTCATCTACTAAAAGAGTAAAATCTATAAATTGTAATAAATTTTAGCAAAAGTTTTGAAATTTGACAAATATAGTGTTTGAGCCTAAATGATGATGTTGTAATAGAAAAATCTTGTAATTTTTTATAGTGATATATAATTCTTGACCTTTCACCCAAAAAAAAAAGTAAAATTAAAAAAAAAAAAAAAAAACAACGGGAGCTCTTTGCGTCTTGGAAGAAAGTCGTTTATGATGACTATTAAAAAAGTTCGTTTATTTATTGTAAACTAACAGTTACACAATGGCAATGCGTCACCGTAAACAACATTTGTTGATTCTGCTTTGAAAATTTGTAGGCCTATTGGACATTGACTTGTGTTGGGATTTCGTTTTATACCGGAAGTGCTTAGCCTTCTTAATGGCTAATATTTACAACCTCTTACTTGTGTGTTTTAGAATGGGTCTCTTCGTCTTTAACGTGGTATCAAAATATTGCCCTAAGCCTTATTAGCCGATAGCCTAAGAGGCCTTGTAGGTTGGTAGAATATCACTTCCGGGCATGGAGGAGGCGTTTTGGGATTTCATCCACACTATAAGTGTTTGGCCTTATTAATGCTAGGGTTTACCACCTCTTGTCTATCGGTTTTAGGATGAGCCTCCCAATCTTTAATAAGGTATCAGATTATTATTATTATCTTAAGTCTTTTTGGCCGATAGTTGAAGAGGCCTTCTAAATTAGTTGAATAGGTTTTAGGACAGACCTCTCAGCCTTTAACAACTTGTGTCATACGCTCACTACGTCGTATAGTCAGTACCGTGTGAAACAGGAGGAAATTTCTCGGCGACCGGACCTCGAAGGTTATCGCGTTAACCCATGACTAGCATCCACAATTCAGCCGCTGCTGTCAACAACAATAGAAGCATTAGTCGATACAGGAATGGAAGGATGATGTGCAATTCAGCCTTCCCTTAAACCCTGCCGTTGATGACTCCGTCAAAGCTTCAGTATAATGTGAACTAACATAATCTAGCCAAGTTGATAAGCATTTCATAACCCTACTTTTTAACTCATTTTTAATCCAATTTTCTTTGTGTGGCTTGGGATTCCTCTCCTATCTGCAAGGCCTTCAAATTGTATAGTTGCAGTGACTTACGACTCTCGACCAGTCAATGGTAAGGTGTGATGAATTGCCTGTTTGTCTTAAAATTCAACTCACCGGCTTGGAAACAATGGACCAAAGCCAGTAATAAGTTGAGGTTGGAACTACCGCTCATAATTATGGTAAAAATACTTTTCACACCACTGAGCCTTTACTTTGGATTGCCACAGCTATCGTGTCGGCCATACCCCGAAAATGGATAGACCCGCGTCAGCGATGTCCTGCAGTTAACTGATTGCTACAACTCGAATACTTGTCATAGGAGCAAAAAGACCAAGGAACCTCAAAAGAGACCAACAATATAATCAAGAAAAGAACAAAAAAAGCCAACTGTGAGGAAAGTTGAAAAAGTTGATACACATACCTACCGTGGGAGTTCCATCACGGTAAACCCCATTTGTTGATTTTGCGTTCAAATTTGTAAGCCTATTCAACATTGATTTGTCTCATATGCGCAATACGTCGCACGGTCCATCGAGAACAAGAGAACAGTATTTTTTTCTCAACAAATATAACACCCCATCTTGAATTTTTGTTCTCATTCAGAAGAATTAACAATTGAACATCGAATCATCCTTTTTGTGCACAGAGAAATGTTCAAAAACTAAATGGTAATATCACATCTAGGTTTTCACTTCTTTTTTCTTTTTCATGGGAGACAAATAAATGAGCAAAACACAACCAAACAACATAGAATAAAAAGCAGGTAAAAACCAAAAGAGAGAAAACAAAGGAAAGAAAGAAAAAAAATCATTACAGATAATTAAAAATCAAGGAAAAAAGAAATGAAAGTACTTTGGACAGACAAAGAAAATGAAATTCGTTTAATAAGATTAAAAAAAGACCAGTTGACAATGCGAAAGGTCTAGGAATTTGAGAAATTAATAATGCCCTTGTTGCCTTTCCTTTCTATTCCATTCATTCAAAAGTCAATTTGTTTTTACTATATTTTGAATGTATAGATGGACAACCACCTTATTAACATTTTGAATATTATTGTTCAATTGAAGGCACATGAAATGGCAAATTTTGTGACTAATGGAATGGCAAAAGAATCTTAAGGTGGACTATTAGGCAAAACAAAGGAATGTTTTGGTGGAACTTGTAAAGATTGTAAGGTACCTTCTAACATTTCTATCACCTTAGACATTGATGGTCGATCCAAAGGATTGATTTGAACACACCATAAACTCACTATTATCATCTTTTTTATTATGTCTTCTTCCTCTTCAGCTATATCTTCAAAAATACCAAAGCTTTCACCTTGTTCCAGTTTGTCACGAATTCCATGTGGAAAATTGACTTCATTGTTACAAGAGTCTCTGGTACCAAATCTTTTTCTTGCTCCATTCATTTCAAGAACTAACATTCCATAACTATAGACATCAGACTTGTTAGAGACTTTACCAAAGTATCGATTAAATACCTCTGGGGCAATATATCCTGCAGTCCCTCTCATGCCTGTCATGGACACAATACTCTCTTTTGGTTTGCATAGTTTAGCAAGGCCAAAATCAGATATTTTTGGGCATAAATCTTCATCCAATAATATATTGTGTGGTTTTATGTCAAAATGCAAGATTCTTGTGTTACAACCCTTATGCAAGTATTCAAGTCCTCGAGCAATCCCAATTGCAATTTGAAACATTGTCTTGCTATCCAGGTGACTATTTGGAGTTAAAGATCCCTTATCATATATCAACTTATCAAGAGATCCATTTGACATGAATTCATAAATCAAAGCTCTTCTAGTCCTCTCATAACAAAAACCTAAAAGGTTAACTATATTAACATGTGATGTTCTGCTAATGCTAACCACTTCATTGATAAATTCTTCTCCATTGCCTTTAGATTCATTCAAGATCTTCACTGCCACAACACGCCCATCAAATAATTTTCCTTTGTATACAGTCCCATATCCTCCTTGCCCAACTTTTTCTTTGAATGAATTGGTCAATTTCTTCACATTTGAGTAAGTATATCGCTTACAACTTATAGATCCAACATATATTGATCCAAAATTCTTCATGATTTCCTTAGCATTCAACTGGTCATGCTTTATATTTCTTTCCCATATCATCAAACCAATTGGAAAGTGTAGTCTCTTCCTGTATATAATAATGAAAGAGATAACCACGACCAAAAAGATCGAAATTGGCTGCAAAGAAGAGTTTAAATTGACGTATTTTAATTAGAAAGCAAGACATATATTTGTATGTATTTGCATAAGAGAAATTAAATTGGCATTGTATAAAATATATACGATGAAATTAATGGAAGGAGGTAGCTTTTATTCAATGACGATTATCATACCAATAGCACCCTAGTTAGCAAAGTCGGCTTCCACAATCCTTCTGCAACAAGAAGATAAGAGTTGGACATTTTCAGACGGAGACAAACTTATAAGGGAAGGCAAGTATAAAATCTAAAATAAAAAATAAAAAATCTAAAATTCTCAATGTTGTCCATATGCGTTTTATTAAACTATTAGAATATAAAAACACACAAGAAAAAGAAAAAAAAGAAAATCTATCAATGATTTGCGAGACTTACTACATTCTGTTAATATTGAAGTACTATACACTTACGATATTTTTGAAGTTTATATAGAACTACAATATATGTGGCAGGCCAAGGAAGGCAAACAAAATTCTAAGTCCTAGTAGAGTCAAACATAAGTGGAAAAGGAATTTTCTAAATTTTACCATCTTTTCAGGCTGAAGAGTTGGGGAGAGATTTTGGTTGGAAATTTCTTTAAAGAATTGAGTTATTTGGTGGATAGGATTAGTAAAACTAGCTAGCCCACTCAACCAGGTGAACTAAAGGTCGACTTGGGTGTACAGTTCTGATATTGCGCACATTAAATTCCCGACGGGTCAAATAGAGCAAATCAGACACAAAACAACCATCTAAACTCTGGTTTTCGCACTTTATTTAACACATTCAACGGGCAGATACCTTCATTATAGTCCTTTTACTTGTTAAATTTCTAAAATAAATATTGAGAAAAGAACTTGATTCCTTCTATGACATATGGTTAGCGAAATTGTGACTCTCATTCAAAGATTTGTTACTTTTCAGTTGGAATAAGTAATAGTCTCAGAAAGAAAATAATAATCTGATAAAAGAAATTTAAATTTGATAATTCGTTATCCACGCTCTTAACTCATCCTTAATTTGGGAAAACCAGCTTGGCTAGTTGTAACCTAAAGGGAGCCCCTTTTTTGCTATATATTTTTTATTTTTTATTTTTTATTTTTGCATGCATATATATGGGTGATAAGATGGGAAGACAGCGACTTACAGTACCTAAAATTACTCAAGTAGTATAACAAAAGGTTTTTCATTATTTTATTAAATATATAAAGAAACTTGTTTGTTTCATGATTGGAACTAATTAATGAGTGCCTAGTAAGATCTTGAATCTTTGACTTTTAGGTGCAATTTTAAATATTAATTTATTCTTAGTTAAATCATGTGTTAATGTCAAATCAATATAGCATCTCATAATCTATGGTTTCTCTAAAACTGTTTTTGGGGTGAAATTAGAACAGTATGTACGAACCAAACTAGATTAGAGGCTACCTTAATTTCACTTTCAACCTTATACGTTCTTGGGCCCCTTGGAACGCCTATAGTCATTAGAAGTCAGCAAGGCAAGGCTTACTAGTTTATTCCTCCCTTAAAAGCCGCTTGTGCTCATGGGCAGAGCTTTGTTATTTCTCAGCTTAAACTGGTTTTACTCTGTCGAGAGTAAACACCAATTTCAGGTTCCTGGTTATTTGATGCAAATTATGTTTCCTTTTCAGTTCTCGAATGGTTTTTGCCGGGAATATAAGTGATGAGTCTGTGAAAGTACCTGGTTTCGCTGGTGGGAAATAGCATGTTGGTTGATTCAACTCCGGGTCATATCCACAAACTCCTTTGTGTGCCGTGCAGTTTCTACAAGCTGCAGTATCTATCTTCCATTGCACATCAAATCCTTCTTTGATGTCTTGCTCCAAATTTGGCAAAAAGAAAGCATCTAGCGTATCACTGTCAAGGATAGGGATAACCACGCTAATTTTACATGAGTTAGGCCCATGTGCTCCCCAATCAATGTACACATAGCCACTTGAGGGGCAAGAGAGAGGTGTAGGGAGATCCGGTGACAAAGGAGAACAGCCGTAGGATAATGTGAGATTCTGGTAACCAAAACCCAAATCGAAAAGTGTGGGATCAAAGGTGGTATTCACAAATTTTGGCGAACAAATTCCTGTCCAGTAGTCCTCTCTTGCAATTTTGAGTGTGCGAGTCTTGGGACTGACATCCAGCACACGATACACCACTTCCATAATCTCCATGGTAGCAACGCCTTCGTTGCAGTTGAGCTTCAAAACAGGATGGCCGCAACCACTGTCTCGGACACCTCCCCAGAACGGAAAACCAAGTTTCATCTCTCCGCAGTCGAACGAACTGCTACAGATTGAGTATAAATCATCATCGCATAGAGATATTATAGGGATCTCGACGAAACCTACCAAGAATAAGAAATATAAAGAAATAAGAAAAGGGGGCGGTGAAAGAAGCCTGGTATCCATGTCCTGAGAGGAAAAAATTGGTAGGAGTGATGGGTAATGTTCAGTATCATGGGAAACACACGGAAGCTGCAGAGAGTAACTATCGATCGGTTGGAAGAGTGAAAGACTTTGGAAGTTTAGTTGACTTCATCAGAACGCCATTGATTATAAGGCCCGAGTAATTTTGTTGTAAAAGTAGATGCTACGGGGAACTGTGATGGCAAAATCAGACTCACTACCAGCAAACACCAAATGCATATTTTGAAAAATTACACACACCAGACCGGCTCATCGACTTTCGAGAACTAAAATGCCCAGGAAAAACAAGTCACTAGGAAAAGAAACCTGGTATTATCAAAGCAGTTGTTGGATATAGTCCGCTGGGAAAGTGGACATAATTTAGGTACGTGAGATTCGTTTGGGAAGAAGAAATCACCATATAAGGTGCTATCCATCTTACCCATAATCAACTAGTGTCCAC
Organism: Casuarina equisetifolia; assembly: GCA_028551475.1. Lineage (NCBI taxonomy): Eukaryota > Viridiplantae > Streptophyta > Magnoliopsida > Fagales > Casuarinaceae > Casuarina > Casuarina equisetifolia. The sequence continues at coordinate 6,932,239 of CM052361.1, forward strand.
GTGCCTAGATTTTAAATTAGGATTCTTTTTTAATTAGTAATTTATGTAGTAAGAAATATAGCTAATGAATTCAATACAAATCTAAATTGCCTTCAAGATACTGAATTGATAACGATCTCATCCGTTCCTAGAGAGATTTGCAGATGCCAAATAGGAAGTGATTTTGTTACTACGTGAAAAGATTTGTATTGATGATTAATTTGTATGTATAAGAATATCTCATAGTTAGAAATAGCAAAGATATAAACGTTTAGGAACATGATCATCTTTCCCTTCTTGTTATTTTCCTTTTCGTGCTTTTTTTTATTTGTTCTGATTATGTTTCCTTTTCACATTTTATAAAACCTATTAAAAGGTTATAGTTTTTAATGAAAGGAAGAGAAGAAATTATTCAAATATTTTTCGTTATATTTTTGTTTTTTTGTTCTCTCGATGGAACAAGAATTTATGGCGATTACATAAGCAGGTTGGCAACAGTCCGTCACTCTTATTCCACCTACATAGTCACAAGGACTCCATTTTAATTCATTAACTCCCAATAAAATAATGAGAGATCGTTCACTATACAATGCCATTTTTAGTTCCATTCTGTGAGACGGGGGGGTGTGGTTTCGGATATGGTGGTGCTGGACAAAGATAAGTCAATGATTTACAACTAACATTTGAAGGCTTGGGTGAAAGTTATATGAGGGTGTAACCTTTTGTTCGTCATATTGTCTTAAGAAATCTGAAAAATCTATTCAACAGAAAAGGCCTAATACGCGGAATACATAAGATAATGACAATGAAAACTTTCCGCCTCAACGAATGACTATTGATGATGACAGCAACTCTTATCAACTACGATTGATGCTCTATAATTCAGCATGATCTCAAATTATTCAAGTGTCCTTCAAACCCCACAAAAGGCTGGAGCCCTTCGAGTGTGCCAATTGCCTCCATACCTGTCCTTCAAAGTCCGGTAAATTTAATGTTACAACATACTCTTGGCAATTTGCTAAGGCGTGCAAGAACTGCATTAAGATTATGTCACGTGCCTAGAATTTAAATTACGATTTCCACCTCACGTGCCTGAAAATATGCCATGAATTCAATGCAAATCTAAGGCTGAATTGATGAAGATCTCATTTACTTTTGAATGGATTACAAATGTTAAATAGAAGATAATCTCATTATTAAATAGAAAGATTAAAAGTACTTAATAACTCAATGATTGATTTATGTGTTTAGCCAACTAACTTAGTAATAAATTAGTATGAATTCTAACTATAGGATTTTGGGTTACCATGTCAATCTTTCATTTATTGCTATTTCCCTTTTCGTGTTATTTCCTTTATATTTTTATTTCTCTATTGTCTCAGTAGAATAAAACTTTACGGTGATTACAGTAGGTCCATAAAATTGAGCAACACATTTTTCTCGTTTTTATTACATTTCTTAAATTTATGAAGAACTTGTTACAATGTGTAATTTAATTCATTCAGTGCTAACGGGTGTAACAGTCCTGCCAGTCAGACATCGCCACCGCTGATGGAAAAATAATGTGAACTAACGTTCTCTAGCCAATTCGCCAAGGCCTGTGACTTGTGTTTGGATTTGGACAGTTTCAGTCAACCTAATTTCATTTAGTATCTTAGAATTGACAAGTTGCACGGCAGGGGTTTGAGAAATCCAACACTTTTGAACCACCAAATAATTACCTTAAAACGTCACTTTTTTATTCGGGCAAGGGTCTCTTTTATTCGCCAAACTCTCTCCTCATGAAGCCTCACCATTTCCAATTTTGTTTTTCTCTACGGCGGCTTTGGAAGTGTTACCGGAGTGAAATCCTGAAATGATGTGAGAATGACCGGGGACGCGTTCCTTGGATTCGCGCACCTTTTAAAGAAAATAGCACCACCGCGAGACTTCCAAAGCCCAACTACGGCATCTTTTTGTGCTAGGTGAGCTGGGCGTTCCAGGTTTGGCTTTCTTTGAATTTCTTCAACGAGACTACAATTTCATTCTTTTCTTCTTGCCCCAAGTATTTCCATAACCATCTTATTTGGTTCAAGTTAAAGAGTTACTCGACACATTTTTACATGTATTGTTTCTCTACAAGCATTTCAATTAGGTTTTTTTTATGTTATTCGGTATGGAGACAGAGGCTATAAGTTCATCCAGTTTATGATTTTAATGTTGGCCAAACTATCGTTGCATCCATTAGACAACTCCATTGAGCATAAGAGAAACAGTTTTTTCTCCCTTACATAAGCTGCAAAACTTGTTTTTTTTATTTTCCCTCGTCTGAAAAATATAATACATCATCTTTAAAAAACAATTTCTCATGTACAATTAATTAACAATTAAACATCAAATCATCCTTTTAAACATCAAATCATCCTTTTTGAGTTCAAATACTAAATGGTATATAATTTCTAAGTGCTAACATTTTTCTTTTGGGGGGGGGGGGGGGGTTAGGGAGGGGGAGAGAGAGAGAGAGGAACCAAACAAATGAGCAAAACACAACACCACTGAACAACATGAAATAAAAATCAGATAAAAAACAAAAAGAGAGAAAAGCAAAGGAAAGAAAGATAAAGATTGTTATAGGTAATTATAAATCATGGAAATAAGAAATGGAAGTGCTTTTTATAGGTAAAGAAAATGTAATCTATTTAATAAGATTATACAAAGACTAGCTAGTAGTGCTAAAACTCTAGGGAGCTCAACATTAATAACACTCCTTTTTGCCTTTCCTTCTTTCTATTCCATTTGTTCAAAAGTAGACTTGTTTTATACCACCCTTTCAATGTATAGATCGACAACCACCTTATTAAATTTTGAATCTTACAATTCAGGTGAAGGCATTTGAAATGTCACAAAATGTCACAAAGAAGTCATTGAAGAATCTTAAGGTGGCCTTTCAGGTGAATCAAAGGAAGGCTTTGCTAGAACTTGTAAAGATTGTGAAGGGCCTTGTAACATTTCTATCACCTTACCTATTGATGGTCAATCTAAAGGTTTGATTTGAATACACCATAAACTTACTATTATCATTTTTTTTATTGTGTCTTCTTCCTCTTTATCTTCATCTTCAAAAATGCCAAAGGTTTAACCTTGTTCAAGTTTGTCATAAATTCCATTTGGAAAATAGACTTCACTATTATGAGAGTCTCTAGTATCAATTTTTTTTCTTGCACCATTCATTTTGAGAACTAACATTCCATAACTATAAACATCAAACTTGTGAGAAACTCTACCAAAATAATGATTAAATACCTCTGGGGCAATATACCATGTTGTCCCTCTCATGCCTATCATTGATACAATACTTTCTTTTGATTGCATACTTTAGCAAGGCCAAAATCAGAGATTTTTGGACACAAATCTTCATTCAATAATATATTGTGTAGTTTGATGTCAAAATGCAAGATCCTTGTGTTACAACCTTGATGCAAGTATTCAAGCCCTCAAGCAATACCAATTGCAATTTGAAACATTGTCATGCTGTCCAAGTGATCATTTGGGGTTGAAAATCCATTATCATATATCAACTTATCAAGAGATCCCTTCTGCATGAATTCATAGATTAAAGTGCTTTTGGTCCCTTCATAACAAAAACCTAAAAGGTTCACTATATTAACATGCGATGTTCTACTAATGCTAGCCACTTCATTGATAAATTCTTCTCCCTTACCTTTGGATTCATTTAGGATTTTCACCGCCACAATACACCCATCATATAATTTTCCTTTATACACAATACCATATCCTCCTTGTCCAACTTTTTCATTGAATGAGTTGGTAAATTTCTTCACATTTGCATAAGTATATCGCTTAGGACCTAACCTAAAATTCTTCATGATTTCCTCAATATTCAAATTATCATGCTTTATATCTCTTTGAAAGAAATTAGCTGAAGAAATAGGGGTGCCTCTGCCTGAAAGAGGTGAAAGCAGCTCTTTGCTTTTAGATTCCTGGCACGTTTTTTCCTCCGCTGCCTGATGGAAAAGATCCAACAGCCTAGAAAAGTACCCACAATGCATGCACCTCCTATGCCGATCGCTGAAAAGAACAGAGTTGGATTAATTTTCTTCTTTATAAAATATGGAAGATGCACTGTGGTTTTCACACCACAAACTATTACCTACTCCAAGTGGTACTTCTTTAGGATTCCCTGCAAAGAGCCAAAAGATACAGAAAATGTCAGCCAAAATGGACGAAGATAGAATCTAGAAAAATATCTCGAATAAACATCATCATGAACATGGTCAAGACCTAATATAAGCTCAATAATAGTTTCACACAATCAAATACATCTACCCAAATTTGAACTCAGGATGTGGGATTTGGTTATGATACCAAATGTAATAAACTCAATCAATGAATCAAAAGGCTTAAACCTATCAATATTACAAGTTTAATTATTTTTAGGACCGTAGCAAAGCAAGTAACAAATTTGTACATAAACACAACTGATTAGAAGCAAGCTAGCAAATACTCTTTACAAAGATGCTCAGATGTTTTCAGGATTATGTTGCATAGATAAAAGAAAATGATGTGAGCTTGTCATATCATGAAGATAAAGCAGATTTTTGTCCAAGCTTGAGATAGTAATGCTTATTGACTAGAACATATCCCAACTAGATAGGCTTGTCCCTTCATCAGGTTTTTTAAGTTTTTAAAATGAGCCATGAAAGAATTCTAGGTCTTCTATAAATTTTCTATTGACCTCTATGGATGAAAACTCTTAAAAAGTTTCCTATCACTGGTCCTATATAGAAGTGCTGCTGAAATATAAGCACAAAAAACATCCTTTGTTCTTCTTTGAAGTGTATAGGGATAACGCAATTATGATGTAACGACTAGAACCTTTGATCACATCTGAAAGTTATTTGTCTTCAAGGGGAAAACCAAACTATGCTATTCAGATAGGATTGTCCGCTGGCTTAATTCTCTAAGTTGCGTAAGTGTTTGATCACTTCCACTTGAAAAAGTACCTATATGCTATCCAAAGCAGCGAGCTTTCGCAATCCAAACCGCAATTTTGAAAAGACGGAAACGGTTGGCTCGACTTTTTTTTCTTTGAAGGAGTTGGTCAACATCTTCACTTCCGAATAAGTATATTGCCACTCCTTCCAAATAAATCCCCAACCCCTATTCCCGATATTCAAAGAAAAAAAAAAAGCAAGTATTGCCTCTTCTTGTATATAATAACGAAAGAGATAATCACAACCAAAAAGATTGGCTGCAAAGAAAGAGTTTAAACAAATGTTTTTTAATATTGAAAATAAAATTATGCATCAGAATACTATATATTTCTAAAATATGTTAATTCACATAAAATAAATAGTTTATGCATTTTGAGACCTAGTTATAAGAGTAAAAATAAATATTTATCAAAAAGTAACATTTTGAGCGTGCAGTTCCGGCATTGCTCATTATTGGCATAACGAAGACGATGGAAAGCAGATTAAGGTGATAAGATTAAAAAAGGAAGGGTGGAGATGAATGGTCTCAAAATTCCTCTCAAGCGTCCGAACTGTTAAAACTAATGGATTTGACGAGGCTTGGGCGACAATTACGCGACCGACTCCAACATAATGACAAAACTTTGTAGTCCCAAGCATATAAAATTCCCGGCCGCTCAAAGAGAGCACCCCAGACACAAAACAACCATCTAAACTCTAGTTTTTCAGTTCTATCCAATACATTCAATGAAGTAATCGGGCAAAAGAATAAATTTTTCAGTTCTAGTTCTTCATTATAATCGTGTTTTATTTGTTAATTTTTTCAAAAAATATGGTTAGCGAAATTTTGACTCTCATTGAAAGATTTGTTATTTTTAAGTTGAATGACTAATAGTCTTAAGAAAGAAATAATAATCTTGTAAAATAAATTCAAATTTGATACTTCGTAATCCATGCTTTTAACTCATCTTTAATCCTCTTTTCTTTTGCATGGCCTGAGATTTCTCTTCAAGGCCTTCCAATTTTGGAGATGGGTTGCTTAGGACTCTCAACCAGTCAACAACAGGGTATAGCTTAAAAATACACCCACATGCTTGAGAGACAATAGCCAAATGCTAGAAGCAAGTTGAGGCGCTCGCTGGACTAGAGGTAGAAAAATAGCGACATACCTGATTTCCACAAACTCCATTAGATGCGGTGCACTCACCACAAGCTGCAGTAGCCTCCTTCCACTTCACATAGAAACCTTCTTTGATGACTTCTTCAATTATTGACCCGTTTGTTGTAAAGTCTCCATTAGGAGTTTGAAGAACAGGAACAACCACACCTTTCGCGCATAACCCAGGGCCTTGAACGCTATCTTGTATCAATACACCTGTAGCGGTAAGCCCTTTAACAGTGCAAGAGAGTTGTGTTGGGATGGCTGAAGAGCATCCATAGGATAGCGTGATGTCATTGTAGCCACCGCCATAATCAAAAATCTCGAAATCCAGAGTGGTATTCACGAACTCTAGAGAACAGATTCCAGAAAAGTAGTCAGCCTGGCTATTCTAAGCATTAGGCTGCTTTTGTTGAGACCAAAAACGCGATAATTCACCTGCATCACTTATATGGTAGTGATATCTGTTACGCTGTCACGTAACTCCCCGGGTAACTGGGCGGTTAACGGTTTGATCACCCAGTAAGCAGTCGACGTACTTCTTGCCTGATCGCCCTATGGTGATCAGTTAAGAGAGAGAGAGAGAGAGAGAGTCGGGTTTGCTCGAGGAAACCAACCTCCACACAGAACTTGGGAATTCAAACTTACGGATGTATTCTTGTTTAAATACAACAACGGTGCCTCTTTTCCCATGCAAAGGTTTGAGTGCACGTAACAAAAAGACAGGGCATGCCTCTGTCTAATACATCATTACAGTAGGATCAAGCCAGGTTAGTCTCACGAAATAGCCCGTTATCCTTACTGCTACAAGTCTCATATTAGTTATATGTGCAAAAAGACACCGGAACTTCGACAGAAACCAAGATTAGGATGAAGAAAGGAATAAGAAAAGCAGACTGTGAAGAAAACCAGGAATCCATTCATGGCTAGAAGTGATGGCTGGAATGAATTACTGGTAAGCTATTTAAGAATAATAATTACTTTCACTTTATGCTAAGTTTTAATGAGAGTAATATTTTATTTTCATTAATGACTATGCATTCATACTAGTCGATTATGTTTTTATTTTAATAAAGTTTTATACTCATTCATCAAGTTTATGTAGTAAAAGATTAGGTATTATACCATATTCTATATATTTTTCTAACATGTGTAACATCTCACTCTATATGTGTTACAATTTCCCTTTTTTTGAAAAAAAAAAAAAAAGTAAGCTATTTGAGACCGGATGTTGGAAGGAGAATATGGGAAATAGAGATAAGTGATGAACTTTATAAAAAAAATAATTATTGAGGAGAGTAATGAAGACGAAGACTTCAAAGCTAAATGGTGAAATGCATATCTGTCCATGTAAGACGCTTCACTTCAATCGGATGACTTATTCTGTGACCCAACAAAAGAATCCTTTCACTTCATTATCTCAACAGGAACCAGGTCACTGGCTTTCACGAATCAAAATTCTTAGGAAATTCAAGTCACCATATTTCCCTTATCACGCTTTGAAAGATTAAATCTATTCAACTCGATGTGCCCTATATTTATCACGCACGCTTTGAAAAAATCTGAAATTTTATTCAACTTAAGGTGCCCAATACGCGGAACACATGATTATCAATAATTACCCGTTCGTAAGAGAGTGGTTTGCCTCAATATATATGGAGCTCTTTTTTAATTTCTGCTCGACGTGGGACTGCTTCCAACAGAAATGCATCTTGAAAGACACACAGGGTGAGATGAAAGTGATCAGATTAAGAAAAGGAGAAGCTGAAGATGAAATAGCTTAAACTTCTGATCAAGCATCGTAATGGAGCTGGTGATCTTTGACAAAGTAGGGCGGACTGAGCGGATGCTTCTATTGGAACACTACCGCAGCCGGTCAATTTACAATTGTGTGACTGGCCCAATATAAAGACAGCTCTCTATTTTTCTACGCGTTCTCTGCACGAAATCCTGATCTCCTAGACAAATTGTAGGAGAACTAAAAAAAAAAGAAAAACTTGGAAGATTTGTAACCAGTTTAAACTCTCGCAAAGTCAGAAAAAGCCACCGTTTTGAAGACAAACGACTCACCTAAACTGCAGTCTTATACTTCTACCTAAAATATCACAACCTCGTCATAAGAAAAATAGAAAGAGATCAAAGCCAACAAGGTTAGAACCAAAACACCCTCTTATTTGAGGACACCATGACCTATGAGGCGGCTGAAAAAGAAGAACTCTTGTGCTAAATGAGATATTTTCGTGAAAGGTTCTCTCAATTGTCTGGTCCATGCCTCGATTGACTTTAAATTCAGGTCTAGCAACTCAAACTTGTGGAGCCCTTTTTATTCACCAGCACCTTCCTATATCCGTGAAGTCCAATTCGCTGTAATTGGTAGCACATAATCCTAGTTTTTTCTATTGTATTGGAGGTGTTGAAAATGCTCATTTTGTCACGTATGCAAGGCGTCAATCCTGGGACAAGAGGCTGGCCACATATTCATTGGAAGCATCTCTGGAACCATCTTTGCAACTTAGCCTATAAAAGCTGGGTTGGCCAACTTAGGAAGGCTAAACGACCTAAAGCTCGAAGAAAATTCACGTAATTCAGAAAAAGACGTATAAAATTAAGGTCTCAACAAAAGTATAGCTACAAAAGCATAGAAGGAGCACCAAACTGAAAAAATTTAACCAAAGACAGGACTCCGGAAGAAAGGTAATCAGCCACAAGCCCTGCAAGAACGAAAGGCTACCCCAGCTTGTATTGGACCCATCTTATTTCCCAGCCAAGAACGAGAAATTGCTTCTCGAGTACTATTCTCTATCTTTATGTTGTTTATGGTTTACAGAAGAAATAGAACAAGGTAATGAGGGAAAAATAACCTAGTATAGTTCAAAAAAATTTATTGTCTAAAATTTTCTTCGACGATTATGGTAATAGAATAATGTGCTTCTCTTGCAGAAAGTAACAAAGAAATGGTCAAGATGGGCAACATCATTGTTAGAAAATATCCCAGGATTTAATTGTTCAAGGTTTAAAGAGAGGTTTTAACCACTCATGGGTGCAATCCAGAGAGTATGCCGTGTGCTACAAGGTGCTAGCTGGCCTAATTTGGTGAATATACGTGATCTATGGTGAAAGATTAGTGAAATAAAAATATCTCCGTTCTTGGCCAAAGTTAAGTATTCACGAACTCACTGAGATATACTAATGCTGACACCCAATTCATTCCATATCTCCATTGAAATGATGTTTCATATGACGGGTGGTCTACGTTCTCATGTTCAGAATAAGGTGTCAAGATTCAACATGGTTAGTAATGACTGCTCGACGCTTGCCTGACCAGAACCAGAAAACTAGGGACATACCTGATTTTTTTGAAGGTGCATTTGTTGAGGGAGAACTGTTAGGATGGTTCCAAGGATCATTCACAACGCGCACACACACACTTGCAAGAATATGTAGAGTGGTTCGGGCCTAAAAAGGTACCCTACTTCCACTTTGGGGGCAGCTCTTTCTTCTCCGGTGAGGTTACAATGAAGCCAAGCTTCTGTTGTTACAACCACAACTCACGGTAGCAGCTCACTCTCTCTACACACATTTTTTCTCACCCACGCTTCGTACCTTAATACACAACACTTGGTGTCATGGTCATTCACTTAACAAATGGTGAAATGACCAACAAGTCCCAGCACAATATATATTACAATATATAACAATTCTCCCCCTTGGAATATATATAGTGCAACATCCCTGCACCATAGGTACAAATAGCTACTAACAATGTAAAGAGACTGCCCCCGCCTGAGCTCTAGCTCCTGAGCCCAGCACAAGTTGAGCTTATGCTCAACTTGTCTCTGTCGACCACCTTAGTTAACATGTCCGCCAAATTTTCTAAGGTGTGGATCTTCTTCAGCTTCACACGTCCATCCTCCACCACTTGTCTGATGAAGTGATATCTTCTCTCAATATGCTTTGACTTGGAGTGGAACGTTGCATTCTTAGCAAGGTGAATGGCATTCTGACTGTTTGTCCACAATGCACTATCCTCAAGCTTCAGGCCAAGCTCTTCCGAGAAACCTTGCAACCAAATGAACTCTTTTGCCCCTTCAGTTGTTGCTATATACTCTGCTTCCGTAGAAGACAATGCTACCACTGACTGTAACTTGGACATCTAACTGACAGTTGTTCCTCTAACTGTAAAGATGTAACCTGTGGTACTCCTACCACCATCAAGATCTCCTAATAAGTCAGCATCTACATAACCCTGAAGACTGAGTTTTGAACCTCCAAAATGAAGACAATAAGAAGAAGTTCCCTGCAAATATCTGAAAATCCATTTAACTGCATCCCAATGCAACTTTCCAAGTTTGTTCATAAATCTACTCACCACACCAACTGCCTGCGCAATATCTGGCCTTGTACTAACCATGGAATACATCAAACTGCCCACCGCTGAAGCATAAGGGACATTCTTCATGAATTTTTGTTCCTCATCCGTCTGTGGACAATCTTTTAACGATAGTCTGAAATGTCTTGCAAGAGGTTGAGCCACTGGCTTTGCATCTTTCAAATTGAACCTCGTGACCAATCTCTCAACATAGTCCTGTTGAGAAAGCTTCAACACCCGCTTCTTTCTATCACGAGTGATCTTCATACCAAGAATTTGCTTTGCCGCTCCAAGATCTTTCATTGAGAAGCGACTCTTGAGTTGATTCTTCAAACCAACTATATCCTGCATATTTGCTCCACAAACAAGCATGTCATCAACATACAGGATTAGGATAAGAAAATTACCTGATGGTGTTTTCTTGAAATACACACAATGGTCACTTGAGCATCTGTCAAACTTCTGCTCCCTCATGAAATTATCAAATTTCAGATACCATTGTCTAGGGGCCTGTTTCAGACCATACAAACTCTTCTTGAGTTTACAAACCAACTTTTCTTTTCCTCTAACCTCAAGTCCCTCGGGCTGATTCATGTAAAGCTCTTCCTCCAAATCCCCATGAAGAAAGGCTGTCTTCACATCTAACTACTCTAGATAAAGATCTAAAACAGCTACCATACTCAACATCACCCGTACTGAAGTCATCTTAACCACTGGAGCAAATATCTCCTCAAAGTCTATTCCCTTTTTCTGCGCATATCCCTTGACAACAAGTCTAGCCTTATAGCGCTTACTTCCATCTGCCTCATTCTTGATCCTGTATATCCATCTTGAATGCAACGCCCGCTTACCCTTAGGCAACTGAACCAAATCCCAAGTTTGGTTAGACAATAAAGAGTCATACTCTTTATTCATGGCTTGTTCCCACTTAGCTTTTACAACGCAATCCAAAGCCTTCTGCCTATTCTCGGGCTCACCTGCATCAGTATACAAAATGTAATTCAAAGATGGAGAATACCTAGAAGGAGCACGCCTCTCTCTAGTGGATCTCCTCACTAATGGAGTAAAAGGTGGAGTGTAAGATTGATCCTCTGGTGTACTCTCTGAAGAAGAAGCTGGGGAAGAGGGCTCTTGAGAACTATCTCTAACTGATTCCTCTGGAGCATCCAAGTCTGTATCAATCACGTCAGACTTATTATGCAATTCTTGCTCTTTCATGTCCTTATACAACTTATCCTCATTAAACACAATATCTCGGAACTTGTACATCCTCTTTCCACCATCCCATAGTCTGTAACCATACTCATCTCCACCATATCCAAGGAAATAGTACTTCTGAGCTTTGGGGTCCAACTTACCCCTATTTTGATCCTTGACAAGTGCATACGCCTCACACCCAAATACCTTGAGGTATGAGTAATCAACTTGCTTTTCCGTCCATCTCTCTTCAGGAACATCAAAATTTAACATTATAGAAGGGCTTCTATTCAACAAGAATATCACTGTATTAAAAGCATCGTCCCAACAGTACTGTGGAAGTCCTGCATGATGAATCATAGCTCTCCCTCTCTCTAGAATAGTGCGGTTCAACCGCTCTGCAACTCCATTTTCTTGAGGAGTTCCTGGGGTAACCTTAATCCTCTTGATTCCCTTTCTCGAACAGAAATCATCAAATTCTTTGCTACAATATTCACCCCCATTATCATATTTAAGAGCCTTAATCCTCATACTCGTTTGATTCTCAATCAAAGTCTTCTATTTCTTGAACACCTCAAACACATCAGATTTGTTCTTCATCATATAGATCCAGGACTTTCTTGTGCAATCATTAATGAAAGTCACAAAGTACCTCGAACCTCCAAGCGAAGCAACCTAGGCTGGCCCCCATACATCCGTGTGATCCAACTCCAATTTCCTTTTTCTCCTCTCAGGCCCATCTCGAAGAAATCTAACTCTTTTCATCTTTCCCAATGTGCAACCCTCACAGAATTTCAAATCAAGATCCTTCAAGCCTTTAAACTTTCCCTTTGATTGCAATACCTCGAGACCCTTCTCACTCATGTGTCCAAGCCTCAAGTGCCAAAGTCTTGAATCATTACAAGTTGCAACATTAATAGAGTTATACCGCACATTCTTCAGTAAACACAATGTGCCATATCTCTTACCCTTTATCACTAACAATGCACCTTTAGTGATCTTGTAGCCACCTTCACCCAGATGGGTACAAAACCCTTCATTGTCAAGGGTAGTAGTCGAGATCAAGTTCCTCCTGAGCTCTGGAATATGCCTCACATTGTTTAAAGTAAGTAAACAACCATTTGACAAAGTCAAAACAATTTTGCCAATACCTGCAATCTTGCATAAATGGTCATCTCCTAGTAATACTACTCTATAATCGCCTGAAGTGTAGCTCGTGAAGAGCTCTTTGCATGAAGTAGCATGATAGGAGGCACCTAAATCTATCACCCATGAATCATCTGTTGTAGCTGGAGCAGATAGTACCATCAGCTCTACAAAGTTTGCTGAATTATCATCCGATGTATCCTTTGAAGCCTGATTAATCTGTCGCTAATTACTCTGTCCCCTAGGAGCACGACAATCTTTCTTGAAATGTCCAGTCTTACCACAATTCCAACATTCTGCCTTGGTTGACTCTCTGCTCTGTGATCTCCCCCTAGGCCTTGACCTACCACGATTTCTACCTCTTTGTCCCCCATTTCTATCTTGTCTCCTCCCATCTCTACCCTTGTTACTACTACTGGCTGAGTAAGCTGCGGAAGTCTTAGAACTGGAAGCTTCTCCTGAAGATCTCCATCTCAAATCTTCTGACATGACTGTTCCAACAACATCATTAAAATTCAACTTGCCCTTAGTTGATCCAGTAATGGACATAACCAACGGATCCCAGCTATTCAGTAGAGTGGTCAAGAAATTCGTTGCATTAACATCATCATCATATTCAACACTAATTGCTTTCAATTGATGAAGTAATGAATTAAATTCATTTACATGCTCTTGCATAGGACGACTATCATTATGTTCCATCTTATGGAGCCTCTTAATGAGAAATACCTTGTTCGTGGAGGAAGATGTCTGATACATTCTTTCCAGAGCCTCCATACAACCCTTTGTTGTGGTTTCTTGACTGACATTCACTATAATTGAGGGATCCAAAGCCAACCTAATTGCACCAAAGGTCTTCTTGTCTAACAAATCCCATTGTTTATCCGTCATACTTGTCGGCTTACTCTCTTTACCTTCAAGGGTCATTATCATATTATCCTTTTGATATAGATAATCTATGAACTGAGTCTTCCACAGTCCAAAATTATTGCCTTTAAACTTCTCAATTCGGAATGCCTCCATTTCAATAAGCTCCCCTTGAAAAAAAAAAAACCTTTTTAATATGCAAAATGATCAAAATGCCCTTCTGTACTTGCCCCAAAAATTCTAAAATAACCTCTAGAAGGTCAACGGTCAAACTCAGACCGGTTCGGGTCTTGGGTCAAGTCGGGTTGGTTAGATTCAGACTTGGGTCAAGTCAGATCTCTGAGTCAAACTCGGTCAAACTCGGTCAAACAGTCAGCGTTGACTGGTCAATAGTTGACTAGTCAACGATCAACGTTTGACCCGTTGACTAGTCGGGTCTTCTTCACAGAAACGGGTCAAAACAGACCCGGTTCTCTCTCTAGCGGGTTTTCACCGATTTCAGCCGCTCCACGACCATTTCCAGTGGCACAAAAGCTACCAAAAATGTAGATCATGCCACCACAAGTCCAAAAACACTGGATTTTCCACCAAAATCCGTCCAACAAGAGAGAAAAATCAATTTCTCTCTTCGGCCAAGTGGGTGAACAGTAACCCGTGAGCTTCAAGTGAATTTTTCGGCGATCTCTAGTCACCAATGGCCACTATCAAGCTGAAAAACACTTAGACTAGTTTAAGATAAGAAGATACACACCTTAAACGCCCCATTTAGCTCCAAAATGCTCCGGTTGAAAAAATCTCTCCTTGGAAGCAAAAACTCGAACCTAAGCTCCTGATACCAATTGTTAGGATGGTTCCAAGGATCATTCACAACGCACACACACTTGCAAGAGTATGTAGAGTGGTTCGGGCCTAAAAAGGTACCCTACTTCCACTTTGGGGGCAGCTCTTTCTTCTCCGGTGAGGTTACAATGAAGCCAAGCTTCTATTGTTATAACCACAACTCACAGTAGCAGCTCACTCTCTCTACACACCTTTTTTCTCACCCATGCTTCGTACCTTAATACACAACACTTGGTGTCATGGTCATTCACTTAACAAATGGTGAAATGACCAACAAGTCCCAGCATAATATATATTACAATATATAACAAGAACATGTGGACCCCATTGATTGATTTGGGCAGTAGCAAGTAGTTTCATTCGTAGATAGGTCATATCCACAAACTCCCTCTGACTCGGTGCACGCACCATAAGCTGCGGCATCCTCCTTCCACTTCACCTCAAAACCTTCTTTGATGGCATCTTCAAATATTGACCAATTTGCAATATCTGAAATATGAGTTTGAAGAACAGGAACAACCACACTTTTCGCACATAACCCAGGACCTTCAACTCCAGGTTGTATCATCACACCTGTAGAGGTGAGCCCTTTAATGGTGCAAGGGGGTTGTGCTGGGGTGGCTGAAGGGCAACCATAGGATAGCGTGATGTTAGTGTAGCCAGGGCCATACTCAAAAACCTCGGAATCCAGGGTCGTATTCACGAACTCTGGAGAACAGATTCCAGAAAAATAGTCCTCTCTGGCAATGCTAAGCGTTTGGCTGTTTTTGTTGAAGCCCAAAACGTGATACTCCATCTGCATCATTTCTATGGTAGTGATATTTCCCTCACAGTTGAGCCTTAACTTTGGATTGCCACAGCCATCCTGTCGGGCATCACCCCAGAATGGATAACCCACACGGGCAATGTACCCGCAGTTAAACTGATTGCTACAACTCGCATAAAAATTATAGCCGCAAAAAGACCCCGGAACCTCGACGGAGACCAAGAATATGATGAAGAAAGGAACTAGGAAAGAAGACTGAGAGGAAAGCCAGGAATCCATCTGGACCTAGAAGAAGTGATGGCTAGAACGAACGATAGGTGAGCTACATGAGCTTGGATGTGAAAATATGGAAAGTAGAGAAAAGTGACATAACTTGATGTAAAAATAATAATTAAGGCAATTGACGACGAGGAAGACTTCACGCTTGGAATGTACGACTTAAGAGCTGAACGGTGAAATGCATTTTGGTCCATGTTCGACGTTTTACTTTAATGGGATATACTATTCTGTGTCAAATAAATGAATCCTTTCGCTTCTAGAATGGAAAAACGCATTTTCTTTTCTTTGTTTTTTTTAAAAAAAAAAGGAATAGTGAACTTATCATTTATACGGATAACAAAGATGGATTGTAATGTCAAACTTGCTATAAAAAAAAATACATATAAAAGGTGTAACACCTAATCTCTTGTAAACCTGATAAATGAGTGAAAAACATCAAAAACATAAAACCACAATCAACTAGCATAGATACTAGTCAGTAGTAAAAAATAAAAAATTATATTGATTAAAACTTAACATAAAACAAAATTAACTTTGTTCAAAGAGGTTTATAATGTTCAAGGCATAGTTGCTCTTCCCATAAAAAAAAATTTTGCATTGGCTTGGCAAAAAGTTGAGAATTGAAAAAACTTGCAATCTCATTGTTGAATATCCAAACTTGTGAATCCACTTGATCAGGGGTTTAAGTCTCCTTCTCTATGTGTAAGTAAAAAGAAAAAAAAAAGAAATTTGTTTCTCAAAACATCATGAAATGAACATTTGGAGAAGTATAACTAGAACATTAGGTAACTCATAAGCTACCTTCCAAGGAATAGAAAAAATTCTTTTTATGCAATAAATCATAAATTGGGAATTTACTTCTATCTTTAATAACACGATATCCTTCTAATGACATATTTTCAAATTAACTAAAGACACCAAGAGCGCACTTTCCTTCCAATCCTGCACCACTCTCCCTCTTGCCTATGCACTCTTAATACCAAATCCATTTATGTTCAACTTCAAAGAGTCTAAAGAAGGGCAATTTCCAACTAACCAAAACGCATTTTCATTCCAACCAAAACCGCTCATCGACTTTCGGGAAGTAAAATGCTCAGGAAAATCGAAGTCATCAGGAAAAGAAACCAGGTATTATCAAAGCGGTTGTTGGATTTAGTCCACTGGGAAAATTGGACATAACTTAGGAACATAAGATTCGTTTAGGAAGAAGCCATCATCACATAAGGTGCTATCCATCTTCCTCATAATCAACTAGTGTCCGTCGGTCTTATTCCACCTACATAGTCACAAGGACTACATTTAAATTAATTAACTCCCACCAAAATTATGATAGATCGTCCACTATACAATGCCAATTTTTTATCCCATTCTGTAAGAAGAGAGGAGGCATGGTTTCAGATGTGGTGGTGCTGGGCAAAAGATAAAGCAATGCTAAAGCAATGCGGACAAGTTGACATACATCCGTCATTGGAAGCCTTGGGTGAAACTTATTTCACGGTGTAACCTTTTGTTTGTCATGCTGCCTAAGAAATCTGATAAATGTTAAATAAATAAATAATCTATTCGACACAACAGGCCTGATACGCGGAATATATAAGGCAATTACAACGTAAACTTTCCGCGTTAACGGATGACTATCGATGATGACAGCTACTCCTGTCAACTCCGTTGAAGCATCGGTCATATATATTTAGACGACCTCAAATTTCCCAAGTGTCCTTCAAACGCCCTAAAAGGCTCGAGCCCTTGCAGAGTGCCAATTGTCGCCTACAATCATTAATCAACATAATCTTTCCAATTCGCAAAGGGGTGCAAGACCTGCATTAAGATTGCCACAATTTTAGTCAACAATTGGGATTGATCAATGAATTGAAAAGATGAGAGGTTTTTATTTCTTTTTTTTCTTTAATTTTTCTTTTGAGAAGTTGCGGTGCAGCTCCTGTGTGATGTGATCCTCCCAAGAATCAACGAGAACTAGAGTGGAAAAGATCAACGGAAGCTTCTTCTTTTTTCCTTGGACGAAAGTGGTTTATGATGACTGTTAAAAGAGTTCATTTGTTTCTTGTAAGCTAACTGTGGGCTGATCACCGGATACATGGTGTCTTTAAAGAAAGAACACCACCCTGAAACTTCCAGGCCCGATCGCCATCTTCATTTCTTGCTTAGGCGGAGTAAGTTATGTTCTCTTTGGATTTCTTCACGGTTGGGCTCTATCCAGTAACGCAACAGCCAACGGGACATCGTCTCCCTCTGTTTTATAGTGAAACCATAGCCAACTAGTTCGATGAGCCAGTTTTACAATGGCGTGCTGGTAATGCTATTCTCCCACAAGTGTGTTAAACTTCGTTGGTCCGTCCCACCATCCCTTTCATGCGTAGATAATACAGCTTATTAGAGTTTAAAACGGGTTTAGTTATTTTGTAACCGTCCCTTACACGTCTGAAAAATTGTTCCTGCAAGTTGCAGGAGTTTTTGCATGTCACATCCGAATTTAGGCCATTATGTGTTAGCTTATGGGGCTTGTATCAAGTTTGAGCTTATAAAAGACTAGTAATAAATAATACTCAAATGAAATGTAAGAAGACTTGTCTTTAGATCTGAGTTTTATGACAAAATGATTGAGGCACATTAAAATTGGTATCAAAATCAACCTTATGTAATTCAAACCACAAGAGTGACTTGACACATAAATGTCATAGTAGGTCATCTTGGCATCAACTGCAAAGTATGATAGTTTCTTATGGGCTTATAAGGCCTATAGTTAGTTTAAACTTATAGAAACCTAAATTAAGGATGATATTCAAATGAAATCTGTTAAAATTAGTCTTATTAAGATTATTCAAACAAATACAAAGAAATTGTTTACAAAACATACACACAATTTGCTCATGGTTATTCTCAACACTTGCAACAACCCATTCATGCATCTACACCACCTACATATTGGACTTTATCTTATTTGATGGTTGTAACACCAAACAATGTAGGGCACAAGTTGTTGGCCTTCCAAATGCATAACCCTTTCTTCTCTCTCTTAGGTTTTCTTATAGTTTTTTCTTGATATATTTAGAATATACCACAAATAAGTCTATGATATATTACAAATATATAAAATAAGATATACCCAATAACTACCCACAAGATAAATGTGATAATTAATTTACATATTTACAATCACTTCTACACCTCAAAGTACCAATCTAACCTTACTAATATTCTCTCTAGACTCCTACTACTTCTAGAGCAAGCTACATTCATCGTTATTGATTTAAAAAAAAATAAACTTCTTCATAAAGTTATATTTATTTATTAGGATTTTTCAGATGACTTAGTCGCTTTAAAAACTGTTTTGTCACCAAAGTATTAAATGAAAGACTTTCATGTCAAAGTTTAACTTATGGAAGTTTCATCTTCTTAATAAATAAATATCTGTAGAGTATCTATAACTAAAATACTTTGAAACACTTGTAACTGAAAATTTAGGATCGGCCTTAAAACTTAGGTCAAATTTTGAGTTTATTATGGAAGTGCTCTTATCTCTTATTTCAAACATGGTAATTTTCTAATCTTCATGTTTCTTTTTGTTCGGGAAGATGAAGAGGTGAAGGACTCTTTGCTAATCAATGACGTGTTGAGTTTGAATTGGTCGGTGTAGGTTCAAAAAGACAGAGTCTCGTTGAAGAAATCGGCCCACCAAGAACGAAAGAAGGGGAAGAAAAAAAAAAAAAAGGAGCCACCAGCTGTAAAGGCAAAGACAGAAGTCCTCCATGGCAAATTGGCCAATCATGACTGAGTCTCACCGTGTGACGGCCTTAAGCCAGAGAAGCTTACTGGGTCATGTCATTCCCAGAACATTCTGACGAAGAAGCTAAGTCCAACTAAAGGGGAGCCACTTTCTGGGCAGTTTCCTTGGTGTTCTCCACGTTCTCTAAGTTTTTCACCTTTCCAATTATCCCCGCTTCGAAAAAGGTCCTTTTTTTATTTCTAGCTGTATCTAACCCGGAGATCGCTTTCTTGGCTTAGTTGAAGCAGAGGGATAAGGGGGATAAGAGGGATAGATAATGCCGAACTGGGAGCTCAAGGACTGCTGCAAGCACGACCAGACCGCGTTCTTAATCACTGTCGCGGTCTTCACCGTTGTAATCCTCGCGGTATGCTTTGTTTTGGTCTTGCTCTTCTTTTTCATGGTTTTTTTGGTCCTCATGAAAGCAAAAGAGAAACCCAAATCGGGTTGTTATGTTTGGGTTGTTTCTATGTTTATTTTGGAAGAACAAACAGCTTTGGTCAACGGAGCCAAAATTTACATTTGGGCTCGACTGAGGAAAAGTTTTGAGGATCGAGATACTGATTTTCTTGCACATTTTGTGGGTGATCAAACAGAACATGTGGGATTGTCTTCATTTTTTTCTGTATTTTTCCTTGGTGGATTTCGAATAGAATTTCCTTCAACAAAGTGGTTTGACTAATGAAAATAAAGTACTTATTTCTGGGAAAATAAGAATAAAAATTTTGGTTGGTTTTCCTGCTTGTTGGCGAATTTGCATATTAACTTGAAAACGATGTGACCGAGGTTAAAATATTCAGAAGATTAGTAGAAACAAATAACTGCTTATTAGGTGAATAACATAGTAGCATTCAACCTCGTATAGGCTTTTATCACATGATCACTAGCATCCAAGCGGATGTTACTTGGGAAAGTTGATTTTTCTGGTCCGGAAAATTGGAAAAATTGATAGGTACTTTTTTAAGTTAATATAGAGATAACGAACTGGTATAATTTGTTGCTAATCATAACTGGAAAGCGTTTGACTGAATCTCAAAATGAGCATTGTTAGAAGCTAGCAAGATGAGTAAAAAGGACAACTGAGAAGGTGTAACGGACACTTCTGCTTCGAAGCTGTATGAGACTGATAACAAAGGCAATCTCATTGTGAGAGAAAGGTTACATATTGCTTTCTGTTGAAGAGATATGATACACTATTCCCCAATATAGGTGCAGGCCAAGGAATAAATAGAAAAAGGTGAATATGGTGGATTGATTCAACCTTCCCTGGGTTTAGAAGTGCATTCATTTAGATGGCTTGAGTTTTCAAATTTCAAACAAGTTTTGCACTGAACTTGATTTTTTATATCGGTGAAGCTTATTGTTTATAATCTATTGGTATCTGAATAAGATTTGTCCTGCAGGAAGAATTGAGAAACTTTTTTTCATCCTCATGAGTTTGAATAAGAAGTTGATTGTTTTCTCAACTAACCTTTTGATCTAGAAGTTTTGCTTCCATTCTTATAGCTATGGAGGACAGTACTGTTGACACCTTTTAAGCTCATCACCGTGTTTCTGCATGAAGCAAGTCATGCAATCGCTTGCATACTCACGTGTGGCAAGGTAAAATGCTCTTTTCTAAAACTTTTGTGCTTTGATGACATGGCATGGTAGCTTGAAGAAACTATTTCGACATTTTACATAAGAAATTATCTGTTCTTTCAAATTCCAGCGAGCATTGTATTATAAATGATAGGGATTATACTCTTCTGCTTATCATAGAATATCTTTCATGGTACTTTTTGAGTTTGAATGAGATTTGATTTAGAAATATATTTCCGATAAAGGTTTTTGTTAGTTGACAACCGAAGCTTTGGCTTTGAAGTGATTCCAAGAGTATATTTTATCAGTATCTTCTGAATTCCGCTATAATATCCTGAAATGTTTTTGTAGCTAAATGTTTTAGGTAACCAATGTAATCTCTACTTGGTTTGGTCTAAGCGTAATTCAAATGGTGAAATTAGTTCGTTTTATAGGGATGAAGCTTCCTATAATAACTAGTAAGAAGTAAAAAGGAAGTGCTCATGCGTTTCTCGCTTGCAAACATGCTTGTATACCCAAATTTCAGACAGTCCTTATGACGCTGGATTAGAACATAACCCCTCACTGGCCTTAGGAATGCTCTTTTTTTTCTTGGTAATGTGTAAACACTGGAGAGCTCTTATAGAAGAGTCAGGCTATACAGAAGTTGCAAAAACAGAATCTCCCTTATTGAGTTTTGGGTGACCTGTGGAAAGCTTCCTATGTCCTTTTCACACCAACACACCCTTAGGAAGTGGAGATTACCTACCTCCTACATGGCCCTCTTTGCAACCGGAACCTAGCTTTTCAGTGTCCTTCTATGGAAAAGTTTCCTTACGAGTCAGTATACTTAAATTCTAGCATTCAGAATGTTTCATCCAACGTTGTACCTGTTCTCAATTTCCAATTTTCTTTTTTCTGCGGATGGCCTATGTAATTATTGAATTATAGAAGTCACTTCTCTCCTGCCTTTATCTAGAATCTCAATCCTCCATAGTCCTCTCTTCTTTCATTGTGTCTAAAACCCATAGGTGTATAAAAACTTGCCCGTGGAGGCAACGTTTCAACATTTGTGTCAACTCCCTGCAGAATGCTCGTAACTAAGATCATCAAGGATCTCATGAAGGAAAGACTATGGCATTGTTATGTATAACAATGCAGATTGCAGATTTAAGTTCTCCGGAATTCATTGTGTAGCTACCTGGAGTGTGAAGTTATTAGCTGCTGTGTCTTACAGATAATGACCATACTACCTAGAGATATTGAACATAACTTTCACAATACTTTTTTCTTCAGTTAGCAATCTCACGCAACTGTTTCTGCCATGAAGATGGGCTCAAGATATTATTGTTCTCATCTATACTATCTCATCTTTGCTTTTTAAGTTTTGTAACAACATAGTTTCACCATTTGACGTGTTATCTTGGATTGAATCTTGAATATCTTCATCCATGAAGTTCATACTGTCCAGTTATGAAAACTTTGACTTTGGACTCTGACTATCGATCTTTAAATTTCAGACCAATTAGTGGCTGCCAGTTCAGGCTGAGATACAAATGACTGATTTTAAGGCCAAGAAATATTATTAGTCCCTATGATGTTACATTGCATAACTCCTTATTTTCTGCACTGCTTACTTATATGTCATATGATTTAATCTAATGTACAGGTGGAGGGGATCCAGGTTCATGGAAACGAGGGTGGGGTGACACAAACCCGTGGAGGGGTCTATTGCATAATCTTGCCTGCAGGATGTACTTTTCTTTTCTCCCTGAAAACTTTATTTCTCATGGCAAGCATCTTTATTGCTCATTCAATGTTGCACGGACAATTATATGAGGCAATTAAAGAACAAGAAACAGAGTTTGGAGTGAGTCTCTCCTTTAACGCAATAAGTACACATTTGTGTCTCGTCCTTCAAACCTGCTTCACTAATGGAAAACCTCACTTTGTCCAGTTTATACTCAAATGTGGATTTTTTTACATGTTTGAATTGTGCTTGTCATGTCTAATTGTGTTTTGACCCGTTTTACATAACTTAAAGGGCTATCATTGCTTTAGAGAAAGAAATAGCAAGAGAAGGAACAGAGCTGTCAACCCAACACCTGGGGCTAAGGAAGAAAAAGTTCACTGGAAAGAAAAGAAGATAGGACTGGAGAAACAGCGGAAACAAGCTCAGAAGGAAAAAAAAAAAAAACCATTTAATGCAAATCACAACCTTCCTTTGACACAACAATATACTTTGAGGCCCAATTTTTGTGAAACCCATGGTTACAAGGAATGCCCCAAAATTGCAAGTAGGATTGGATTCCAAACCCTAGTGGAAAACTTCAAACAAGGTCTCATTAAACAAACATATTCCCTGTATATGTACTCCTTTCCCGACTTCTGAGTTGTTCTTCTCCAAAAGTTCTTTCTACCTTTAGTCAAGAAGAGATGGGGTGCTACACTAAAGTACTGTAACAGTGACTTCACATTAAACCACCCTTCACAAATATCGACATCTAACATGGCAGATGACAAGGAAACATCATCTATTTATGGAAGTGCCTGCAGTGCTGATTTTTCATGACCAGAAGTTGTTAAAGAAATGACATAAATACTCAAGCATTAGATTCTAGCATTAACCTAATGCACCCATTCTGCCTTTGAGTTAATGTGATATCCTCTTTCAATTACACTCAAGCACTAGATCTACCATTAACCTAGTGCAACCCATTCTACCTTTGAATTAATGTTATACTCTCTTTCAATTCTGTGATCTTCAATCTGATGTGCATGGCTTCGTAGTGACAGTCATTATCTGAATATTTCTGTCATGCAGATCTTGGTTCATCATTTTGGGGAATGGCCTTGATACTGGCATCTACAAATATCCTAAGTGCAAGAGTTGCCGCTGCTTGCCTTGGAGTTGCTCTGTTAGTAGTGCTCTTTATTGCTAAAAATGTAAGATCTAGAGATACAGATATTATCTTCAGCTATATTTGCTATTTCATAGAAAAATTTTATTTTTTGTTTGGTTATTTCTTCTCCTTTCTTTTCTGTTCTTTGAAAAGATATCCGTGGATTTTTATTTCTGTATTCTTACTTGCTGATGGTGTTGTTTATCAGTGGACACTTCGTGGCCTTTGCATTGGTGAGTTCTTTCATGATCTTGCTAAGAAATTTATAATTGAATGATATCCACTGGGGCACATTTCTGATATTGACGTTTACCAACTGAATCTCTCAGGTTTTATCGTTTTCCTTGCTATAGTATGGCTGCTGCAAGAAACAACGAAAGTCCGTATTCTTCGCTACGTGATTCTCTTTATTGGTATACTCTTAAACTGTCATATGTCTACTTTCTAAGAAATAAATTTTCTTCTATTACCACATCAATATTTAATCTCGTGTGAAGGATAATATTGACTTACATCTAATTTGGCTAACTGCAGGTGTAATGAATAGCTTGTTTTCAGTTTACGGTATCATCATCGACTCTTTTTGCTACTCAAATGCTATTAATTAATTTCAAATTCCTAATGTCATCTAATGTACATATGGTTTACCCAGACATTTATGATGACCTAATATCTCGAAGAGTCCACTCCAGTGATGCTGAAAAGTTTGCAGAAGTTTGTCCCTGCCCTTGTAATGGTGTTGCGTGGGGTGTAATTTGGTAAGCTTCATAGGATATAAAAGCATGAATAACCCCAAGTATAAAAGGGGGATACAGTATGAATCGTAATCTGCTAGGGATCATTGTCTAGGTTGTAAATGTATTTATGGTTAGTTGTTAATATTTTGTTCTCTGTTTCTTAGTTCTGTGAATTCTTCTTGCAGGGGAATGATTTCATTTATATTTCTCTGTGCATCGTTGTATCTTGGACTCGTTATCTTATCTTGAGGTACAACCAACCTTTACTTGAAATTTCATTTTCAAACATATATCTTTGTGTATACGAGTGTCGAACTAATTTACTAAATGTGCTTGCATTGCATTAAGGGTACAAAACTATCATTTAGAATGTAGTCGACAGATACCTCTTCAGTCATGAATGACACTAAAAAGATACAAGTGATTTCCATCTCTTGAACTTGAATATCAACATAGAAAAGCTTTAAAATGCCTCAAAATCAAGTAAACTGCATTTGAACTACGATGCAGGGATTATTTTCATGGAAGTTCTAAAAGCTACTCATTATGTCTCTTCTTAATCGAACAAGTTTACCTAAGCTAATTTTAGTAATGGTTTGTTTGGGAAACATCATGTGTTATTGAAACCTATAATATACTTTTAAGCAAGATTATGTCAGATCTAGAAAAGCTTAATGCTGAAAGAAAAGCATCTTGAAACTAGTTCAACAGTACTCTCCAGGTTCAAAAGCACAGGGAGAGAGAGAGATTAGCTCACCCTCTCCTCTACAAGTCTGGTGGAGGATGAGATGGTGGATCTAAGACCCATTTGACGTGTCAGTTAACAATCAAATGTCGAGATGTTGAACTGTATAAAGCATCTCTAGAAGGGGAAAAGTTAACATTGCATGCATCATTCTTGTGCGTGGCAGCTCCCATATTATCGCTTCTTTTTCAGCACCAGTTTTAGAAAATGAAATTTATTCTTGAAGGATTCAACCAAAATAATACCATTTGGCCTCTCATATTTTGAAATAATTATTCCCTTGTCAATTATTTATATTGTATATCCTGCTCGAGCATGTCAATGTGTTTTCAATCATAAAATTTAATATTTATACCTTAAATAGCATCTATTCAAATGACTTTTACTTCCTGCAATGAAAAAGGTGTAGAGGTTATGGTTCCAGTCCCAGTCAGTACTTCTCTAAATTCCTAATAGAGTTTCAAAAAAATAGACTCCATGTGGTGAAGTAAAAGTAATAGATTACCATGCAGCACACCCGTCACGGGATGTTTTGCTTAGCCATTTATTTACGTTATCATAGATGTTTGGCTTACTGACTGATGTAGCGGAGGTAATCTGTTTTTCCTTTTTCCTTTTCTGTTTCCTATACGTTCTTTCATATGGCAGTGGCTTTTGCTAATGATTTCTGATATGAAGTGCTTTGCAAACCTTATTTGTCTTCCTTTGTGCCTAAATGAGATGTTCTTAAAGTGATATGGAAGCAAATTATAGCATAATTAAATTTAATCCCATTTTTATTTGCTTATTCTTTTTTCTTCTTCTTCAGGTTTAGAAATCTCGGCTCATACTGATCCTGATATTGCAGAGAAGACCGGTGCTCACTTATTTTTTGTAATTCTTGAATGATTTCTTCATGCTGTTCATAGATATTACTTGTTGATTCATTTGATAGTGAGAGCTTCCCTATGCCACTCCTGCTTCCGTGGGTTCATTCTTTTGGCCCTTTACCATTAAGGGTTATATCATACATGTATTACAATTTCTTATAGGAAAACTTTTGCTTGCCTTTTTGTGCACTCGATTGAGGTCAAAAAGTAATGGTTAATTTTCCATTTTGGTGCTAACATCAAAGATAATTGACTCATGATTTGAATAAGCTAACTATTGGACGCTGATCTAAATGGACTGAAGTCATGGTTTCTGGCAGTGCAAAGATTTGAAATGTCATGCTTAAGACGCAATGAACAAGTAGCTCCAGCACCTCTTCAATGGAAGCCTGACTGCACTTCAGAATGTGAAACTTTAACTTGTGCTGCAAACTAATCTTTCACCACGTCCCTGTGAAAGCTGAGTATTTCACCTTAGGTTGGACATACTCCAAGAATTGGACTTTCAAAGTAATTATTATGTGCCTTATAGTAAATTAGTACTTAATTTAGTGACAAAGAAGCGTTGTTTGGGACATCTTGGTTCCAGTTTGATACTTCCAAGAGTATTGAGTTATTAAAAAAATTTAAAAAAAAAAATTGGTGGAACAAAAAGAATCAAAAGCTGTTTGACAATTAGGTATACCAGCTCTCTTTATAAAAATAAAAATAAAAAAAATAAAAAAAAAAGGGATCCATGGAAGTCTGTAGGACAATAATTATTTACAATTTAATTATGTCCACTTAAGTTTGCCTTGGGCATCCTTCTCCTTAGGGTTAAAGTAACGGAATATAAATACAGTGGGCTCATGCCAATTCCGGTAAGAACAAGTATCTTTTATCTTTTTCAATTTTTTAATTGAAAAGGAAAACCGTTTCTTTCTATACCAATATATTTTTTGCAATAAAGGTTCTTGTGTTTTTCACAACTATTCACTGTACCAGCTCGGATAGATGGACAAACAATATAAAATATAAAATTTTATATTTATTGTATAAGGTGATATCAGAATCCAATCACACAATGATCAAAGATTTATCACTATTTAGGGATTTTTAAACCTCACATAATACACAAATAATAATTACTTTCATTGGACTACACATAAACAAGTCGCAGTTATATCAAGCATTAGAATACAATTATGTAACTTCCAAGTCCAAACAATAGAAATCTTTTATCTTGTTTCACTTTTATTAACAACTCTTTTAAGTCCAAACCCACGTCAACATGTTAGTATGCCTGTTCCTCAAAGCCAATGACTAGATTTCGTAGCAACATAAGTTAAGAAAGACGATATAAGAAGACCAACAGATTATTAAAATTTTAGCAGGAATTTGACTGCAACTTTGGGTTATTACTGAGGAGTCATGTCATGCAAATAATTCCATTTTCGGCTGATAGATAGATACCTGAGAAAATGTAGTAAAGGCTATATTCTACCTAACATTGCTCATTTTCGTTTTAACTTATACGAATTCTCCTTCTAGACACTCCAACCAGAAACGAAGATTGAAGATTAAACTTTCCCACGAATCGGATAACATATAAACAAAGATAGATGTTCTGACTTTCCGAAGAATCTGAACAGATTTGACCTTTTCAGACATATACCATCTTATCTTTACACTTCCACCCGAAGAAATTAGTGAGGAAGGAATCTGTAGGAGATTGGTATATGCCCCACTTGGCAAGTCAAATAGGGTGACATTGTAGCCTCGGGAAAGCTTGAATGGGTTCCTTTAGTTGCCCACTTTTAACTTCAACTGGTCACTAAATGAGTGTGATGGGAGTAGGGTATTCCTGTTGGCAAAAGGATCCTTACCCTTCCAAGATTGTAAGACAGCTGGAGGGTTTCTCTTCTTTTTCCTGCTTTTGCCGTTCCCAGGTGACATTGTTCTTCCTGGATTCATGAACTTTATTTTTGCACAATGGAATATATCTCTGTACGGACTATTAAGATATGGGCAAAAGTGAATAAATGAAAAGGAGAGTTTTAGAAACAGTCTGGATTGTCTTTCAGGACAAATTAAACGTTAAAGTGTGATAGATTCCACTGACTCTTGGTATGGGGAATAAGCCGGCTATAACATAGACATAAAAGAACTAATAACCTCGTTATGGTAAACTGAACAGTATTTACGTTCAATAAGATTGTAATGTGGGCCTCAAAATGAGTATTTAATTGAGGGGGATACTAAACTTGGAAATATCCCAGCAGCTTTATCAAGCAGACAGAGGTAACCGCTCCTATATAAACCCCATGGAGCTTCTCACTTTCGTATGGCAAAGAGATGCAGTTGATCAAGGTTTTGAAGACTGATGGAGAAGTTCTCCAACTTCCCTCAAAGGCTTCCAGTATTCCATGCTAAGATCTACTTCTAGTATGGTTTTGCTGGGGGCGTTGAGGGAACTTGAAGGCTTACTCCTTGTGGCTTGGTCTAAAACACGGTGTTTGTGAGAGAAAGAATTCACCTTTCTTTCTCGTTCATGGCACCATGAAAGAAGCATTTTCATGACATTCATGGCAAACTAAGTCGGGATCAACAGGAAACATTCTCACACCATGCAGATAGAAAACCATGAAAGCGTTCTGTAGGGTTTAACTTGAATGATAAAAAACTATCTGCGTTTCCTCGAAATTTTGTTGCATCTTCTAACTCTTCTGCTAGCAAATGAAGTGATGGGTTACCGGGTTGGTGTACTCATGAGTCACTTCGAGGGTTTCTGGAAGACAGGTGAAGGCCACATAAAGCTGATAATGGTATGAAGACTCCAATCCCTTGAGTTTTCAGTTTGTGATACTTCTTACTAAGAGTTATGTAAATTTGGTTCAAAGATGTTAACGTACAGCTTTTGTAGTCATGGGCGATATGGAGATTTCCTTCCTTACAGATCTCTAACCTTTATACAGCAACTTATTTGCTGTTTCTTTCATTTTATGCACTTCTAAACAACATGTTAGTCTTATTGTATGATGATTCTGGAGTTCCCTATCTATGATCTTCGCCGCTATCATCACCCATGGTAAGAGGGTTTCTTAATACTTCTTACTAAACTGTTTAGGTCTTTTATTTAATCTAGTTATCTTTCGCACGAAGGACTCGATAAAACAGAAGTCCAAAGAGTTGCAAAGGAGCTTCCACCATTTAAGATAAGATTCACCCCATGGTTAAGAGGGTTTCTTAATCTCGAAGCATGTAACTGTTTTAGGTTTTTTATTTAATCTAGTTATCTTTCGCATGATGGACTCGAAAATACAGAAGTACAAAGAGCAGCAACGGAGCTTCCACCATTTAAGATAAGATTCACCCATGGTTAAGAGGGTTTCTTAATCTCGAATCATGTAACTGTTTAGGGTTTTTATTTAATGTAGTTATCTTTCGCATGATGGACTCAATAAAACAGAAGTCCAAAGAGCAGCAAAGGAGCTTCCACCATTTAAGACAAGACCCAGAAAAAGCGGCTGGTGAAGTGTTCCACTCTACACCTCCACCTGCCTCCCAGTTCCATCCAAGAAGGTGTTCACTTGCCCCTCAATTTAAGCAGTGATCTCTTCTGGGCAGAAGTTCTGGCTAGCAACCGAGCAAGGGTGAGTGAAACGAACACACTATGTCATGGTGCTTGCAGAAGTACTACAGAAGATTATTGATAGATTTTCCATTCTTTTCTTCAAGAAGAATCTATAAGAATTGATTAGTTAAACATGAAATCATGTTACAGTTGTATTTATCAGAATGTAAACAAAGTAAACAATTATGTTCATCAAAATTTAAGAAAAATGAGAAACAAACGACATGTTCTGTCTTCTTATTGACATGTGATAAGAAAATTACCACATCGAACCATAAACTTTTTATTATTTTGGTAGGAAAAGATGAAATACATTTAAACATGGTCATAGAGTTAGCCATATTAAACCTTCTAGCTTCAATAAACTAGAAAGAAAATCCTCTCCAGATGCTTCTTTTTTTTTTTTTATTCAGATCGAAGGGGGCGCCAAAGTTGTGTGCTAAAAGAAAATCCATATTTTCTTCTTCAGATTTGGAAGGATTTTTAGATCTTTTTCATATTATTTTGGGCAGCAATGCTACTTATTTTCTGAGTTTTATGGGGGAGTCGAGAGGTGTTTTCAGATTCTTAAAAGGGCAATGAGAGCAACCTTGTCTTTCTCTTTTTCTTTTTCTTGCTTCAGTTGGAGGAGAAAAGGGAGCTCTGCAAAATAAATTGGGGCTAAGTCCCCCTTGCCCGATTCTCATAAGGCCTTCCAAATGCTCCAACCCCTACGATTTGTCTCCCTATCCTCCCTATCAATCTCAAAAAATAAATAAATAAATGGTAGATATAATCCATTATGCATAATATATTTTTCAATAAAAATTTGGAAGTTCAATTTATTTATTTATTTATTTATTTATTTATTTTAATGTAAACGGGGTCGAATCTTTCCACAAGCCATTCTACTGAATATGACTTTGTTATCTCCAAATTTAAGTTCGAAATTTGATTTTTCCATCTTTTTATTTTAAGAATCCAAGATTAGAGTAAGTATTAGTGTAAAGCCCTTCTCTACATTTTCATCAACTAAGTTCCTCGACTACAATTATGTCTCCATCAAATTAGAAGAGAATAACTTCCTTGAATACTGCATTTTATTTCTTTTTCTTCCATTTTTCCTCCTTTTTTTTTTTTTTGGTCTCTAGAAATTTTGGTCATCCTATTTAGCCTTCTTTTCTTCGTTTTTCAATTTAAATATTTCGGTACCATTTGCAGCTACATTCGTCCTGCTTATTCTTTTTCATTTACTTCCTTAATTTTTCCCATCTTAATGGTACAATCCCAGTATCACCGTATTCATGCCATAATTTAATAGAAAAAAAAAAGTGAATTGATCATTTAAAGCTGGAATTAAACTTAAAAATCTAGTCCTAAAATTAGAATTTTAACTAAATTAATAATATGAAAATGGAGAATCAAATGCCTAGGGCATAGCCACCTAAATATTGGCGTTATGCGATTACTCTATCTTGCACGTAACGGTCACCATGTCACCCACTCCTCGCCCAAAGCAATTTTCGGGTAACCATGAATCCTTCTTTTTTGTCGATGAAGAACGAAGGAGATGCCAGGCAAAATTTAATTCCACATTCCTTATCATTAGTATATAATAAGAAAGCTAGGCTTCAAATTTATACATAAAATCTACCCACTGGCTCTAAATGCAAGGAGATTAAACTGCTATCCGAGCCTCAGCCAAAAAACATCATTTCGTTAGTAACTTTGCTGGAATGTTGCCAAGGATAAAAGAAACAAGAAGGTAAATTAACCAACATCTGTCACTCTGGCACCCCCAAAATCACGATTTGACAAACAAAATTATATATCCAAATCATCATCCGGGTCCTCATCAGAATCTGGTCTCTCATCATCTGAATCACGCAAATATACTATCTCACCCTTGCTAGAGTTCTCATTTGTTTGCAATATTCCGGTGGCAAAAGGTGCTGCTTCATTCTTGCTATCCGTAAGAGATCTGCGGCCATCATAAATTTGGATGGGTTCACCATTTCCTAAAGGAAGCAAAAGTCAAGCATTTATAAACATCCAACGTATGATCTGTAAGTGTAAGGTAATATTTCATTTTGTAAGAACACAAACATGCTCATAAATATATATGTGTGTGTCTGTTGCTGATAGAGACGTATATGCACATGTCTCTGCGTGCAGGTGGCTAGGTGAACAGATTAACTCTACATTCCTGGCTACATACCTTGATGTTCAAAAGGAAGTACAACCTTAGCCCTATCAATTTGCTCCTTCTCTGACAGCTGTAGGTTGAACTGCACCTATTGCAAGAAGCGTCAGGCACTCCTTCAAACAAGGAATCAGGGAAAGAGGGGAGAGAGGGGGGAGACCTTTTCTTTTGAGAACAAGAACAACATGATAAACCTGAAGTTTGTGAGAACTTAAGAAACATAAAATTTGTGTCACTTGAAAAACTACTCAAGATCAACTTCACGATAGCATTTAGTTACTTGAATCCCCCAGCTTCAATCTCAACGAACCATCAAAATCCTTCTCCAAACCAAAGCAAGTAATGATGAATATGACATCACCATCCACCGGCATTCCAGGTCCCAGGGCCTTCTATTGGTCTTTTCTCCCTCCTCTTTCACCAGTGAGTACTGAGTTTCCTATTTTTTCCAAGAAAGGTAAGTCTTGACACATCCAAGAGATGTAATTCTCTACGTACCTTTTCCCTCAGGAAGGAAAACGAGGTCTTGCTAACTTTTATATTTTTAACGATATTTCCCAACAATGAACAAAAATTGAGGGGCACAAACTAGGAGAGTGGAGATCACCAAAAGTGAGAGAGAGAAGGAGAGAGAGATTCTGGATTGGAAACTCATCAAGTTAAAGCTACACAACTGACCTTTGGCAAGAGGCTTCTGTTGACTATTTCATCTTCAGATGAAATGGATTTGAAACTGATGACTGACTGCTCAACTTGAAATTCTTCGGACTGGAAGGTTTTAAGTAAGATCAAGTCAGTGACTTCATAAAAAAATAGAGAAGATCCCAAAGAGAGAGAGAAAGAGTAAGAAGGATGGAGAGATCACCATTACTCGAACACGTCCATTTCTGCGCTTCAAGCGGGCAAGAAACTTTCCTCTCCAACAATTGCATTCAGGTAAAGACAGGTTCACCCAATTGCCTCTCTCTCCATTTGCAGATTGACTTAATGCTTCTAAACTGGCTGACATCGAGGAAATATAGCCAAGAACAGTGCTGACCCTTTCTTCATGAAGGTCAGAATGTGACAGCCAAAAGATGCTTGAAACTTGATCTGAAACCACAAGTAATAGCGAAAAAGCTATTATTAAGCATAGACTTTGTGCATCCAATAAAAACACTTTCTTTTCTTTCAATAGGAGTGACCCCCATGCCAGTATTATCAAATACAGCCACGATAATCCCCAGGGATTTCTAAAACTTCTGGTAAAAGTGATCAACGTTTCTTTATTCATTCTAAGCAATAAAATTATATACATAGTAGTCCAAGAAGAACTTTAAGCTGTACAATTTGGCAGCCAACATGATGGTAGCAACTTAAAATCTAAAAATAAAAGATTTGAATTGCAGGATTGAAGAGTACAATGAAAAGCACAAAATTATTCCAGCATGTGTAATATTATTACTGCTACCAAAAATCACTAAATTTTACAAAGTGGAAACTTTAACAACCATGACAGACAGAAACATGATATAAAGTGGAAACTTTACCGTTGCTACGAAGGTTGCTTAGAAGCCCTGCAACCAATGGTATAGATGCATGTCTTAGAATTTCGCTTACCTGGTAAAATCAAGAAGGATTCATTACAAAACACTTATGCAGAGCAAGAACATAGAAGAAGCCGAACATTAGTAGTGTCAACCCATTCACATTGCAATTTTTCCAGAATACAATTTGAAACGAAAGAATTGGTTTAGACATGAAAGTACTCCTTGTCAATATCTCAACCCTAAAGTTAAGACATATTGCTATATTGCCAGTTAATTTTGAATACTACAAATCTATTAGAAAAAAAAATGGATAATTTGGAGGGCTTCAATTACTGGAAGTAATATGATTAATGCAGTTTCCAATAAAAGAATTAAATATATCCAGAAGGAACTTTTGTTAAATAGTCATGGCTGTAAATTGTGTTGTACCCTCACCTAATTCCTAATAAGTGATTGCTAAAACTTTGGATTTAAAATCAATCATATCTATTGAACTTGAAGTGGCAACATCAGATAATAAAAATGAATTTTAATTAGAAAAAACTACTGAAGTTATGAGAATATTTAGGGTTAATACACAGTTTTACTAGCAATTTTGCACATGTGAAACACTTGAAAGTGATTCGCCCCCAGTTACATTTACCATATATCTTCCAAACACGTGTTTCAAAAACTCTGACAGCTTAAGTTAAAAAAAATAAAAATAAAAAAATCATTTAGCAGTTAAAAACAACCTAACTTTCTTCCATGTCCTATAACTCTGTTATGCACAATGCCATTTGCCACTAGGGCAAGAAATCCTAAGCTCAAGAAGGATAGCTAATGATATTAAACAAAGGAGTTTCAGGGATTTCATAAGCCAGAATTCACAACCTTCTTCAAAATGAGGGGCCAATGTACCATAGTAATTATATTTTGTAACTTCTACGGGGGTTAAAATAAGTCAAAATTGATAGCAGCAAATCTAGAAAATGCACTGGAAACACACCTGCCAGTCATTTCTGCCTCTACAACAAAGTGTACAAATCCAACAAGTACTTGCATAACACGACATACTAGGCCTGAAATGCATTTACTTTCCTAAGCAAAGCCTATGCCTCGTGATGTTTGATGGCAGATGACTAGCAGTAAAGAGGAAGTTTCCAAGAACCAACGCAGAAAAGGACAGGATTCATCTTGGACTCCATATTTCTTTTTTTGGTACATGTTTTGTACCCAACACGAAGTTTCCGCAGATCACCAAGATAGACTTCTCAGTCAGTACTTATACTACAATCCAAAATTACAGGCATATAAACATGTACAAGAACGTAGAAAATGGACAAAGTTACGCACATTATAACCAGCAGGCTGGCTGGAACTTCACCTAGCTCACTGTAATTGCATCAGCCAAATTAATTTGCATGTGCTACATATTTACAAATGTGGGATCCAAAAATTACCGAATCTATGGCAACACAAAAACGAGCTTTTCCTTGTCCAACTAATCCTGCAACCACAAAAACTAGCCATTAATCGTTTGGCTTTCTGCTAATTCCCAACACCCACAAACCAATATTAGAAAGAAAGAAAGAAAGAACAATAACCAAACATTGAGAAAAAAGACAATTTAAACTGGTATCACTCTGACCTATGGCCTACCCCAACACAATCCCCACCTTTACCACACAGCCAAGGGGCCAACATAAAACACACTGAATTCCAATAAACAGCCCCAGAAAGAAACAGACATATCAAATGAAAAGACAAACCGGTAGAAACTATAATGCACATTCACAGGGGCACTCCAATAGTAAAGATTACTACCACACCTTTCCCCAGCTCAATAATTGAAGACAGCAACTTATCCATGTCCTTTACATTCTTATACAAACTAGCTCCGGCAGAAGCTTCGTTGAAACGACGCGCGATGTTTCCAGACTCCACAAGCCTATCCTTCCAACCAAGAGGATCCGTATAACAATCCAAAATCTGAATCCTGTACCAATATTTCGGTTCAATATCACACTTTCAGCAGCTATGCTCAGTAACAATAACCTCGTACAAGTAACAATAATAATCAGTAACTGAAAATTCTTTCAATAACTACAGTAACAATAATCAGTAATATTATCGCAATGAACATGTAAACACAATTCACCATTTTTGTGACGAGGCGACATCTATCCCACTCCTCTTCAGCAAATCCAGATAGAACGACGGGCTCCGAGAGAGAGCGACAAGCACTAGACCGCTGCAATAAATTGATAACTAACAAATTTATGGAAGCGGAATTCAACAACTAAGGACGAGGACACAAGAGTTATAAACCCAACTGACCGTGACTGGGATTTTCCCGCCAAAATGTGGGAGGAGAGCTGGGTGAGTACATGGGTGAAGAAGTGGAAACCGAAAGGAGAGGCTATGGAGTCCTTGATTGTGAGAGCCGGCGCGTGCTCTCCCTCCAGCGCACCGTCTCGGAGTGCTCTGCAAATGGATTCCGCCATTGCCGCTGAGAATTTGGAGCTTCGACTCCAAGTCTGCAGAGGGTGGCCAAAACCCTTCGGTGGGGAAGATTGGGTTTTTTGCAAAGAAGTCCCTTAACTTTGCCCTCTTTTCTACATTAATTAACCTTGCCCTTTAGGAGTAAAAATTTACCTGAAAGACTCGATCTTCGTTAAATATGCTCCTTTTTACCGCCGGTCAGCATCATTAAAAAAACAAAATGTTCTTGGTAAATACGAGAAACTTATGGGGCTTTATCAAATACAACCAACTTTTTTTTTATTCCTGTCAAAATATTTTATGGTCATTAAATAATGTTTCACAAAACATTGTGTAATAAGGTAGGTTTTAAATTTTTTTAATCTTATGTAAGTGATACTTGCATTTCTTAAAATTATAAATTTATGATAATTCAATTTTTGTCTCAAGTTTGAAGTCTTGCATTCATATAAATATACTCAATTGAGTATAATTATATTTTTTTATCACTTGTAACTAATAAGTAGGACTCATCCATCAGGAAATGACTTACCACTGAGCCAAAGGGATTCCCCTTATAATCACTAGCCTACCCTAACTAGATCAATAACATGTTCCTTTCGACAACGCTACCTAATCCATCATCTAGATTACCTTAATGATATTCATTAAAGCTTTATGGCTTCATATCACTAAAGCTAGATTATATACCAAATGGGCCAGCTCCCTAATCAACAAAGCATAATAGTACTCCATTTTCTAATTCTATATTGATATGCACGTGTATTTCGTGACATTAACAATGATGATAGTTTTTTAATTCCAAACATGCTATAAGACAACTTAACGACCATTGAATATAGATAAACTTTGAAGGTGATCGATGACATCGAAATTGTCCACGAGAATGATTAATTGCTGATATCAATTGTTTTGGATGACTTAAATATCAATGAGTAGACAAATCTAAGTCATGGGTTACAATAAAAAAAAATATGTCCATTTATAGTGGACAACCTAGGCATGAAAACATAATGGCCTTCAACCAGGTGACGTTGTGAAGGTTTTATGCGTTGCATGCGTGGTTTCTAACTCTACTCTTACATTTTTTGTTAAGCTTTTTGTGTGCATGCCGTGGTCTATCAAAAAATATAGTTCTTCAATTAATAAATACAACTCCTTTTTATGTGTGCATGCCGTAGTCTATTAATAAACACAATTCCTTTTATGCGTGCATGCCTGACGTGTTAATAACTAGTCTTTATGCATGCCTGGTTCTATTACAAATATTTTGTCACCAAGTAGGTTCAAATATGGTGTGATATGACCCGTATGATAGTAAGGTATTTGTATTATTAAAAATCATAAAATTTGTCGTAATATTGATTTCTCTATTTTCTTTCATTGGGTTTTTACTCAAAGAAAGCCACACAACAAATAGATCTAGAAAATGATAAGGATCAAAGTTACCTAACCATCAAGGGATGGGTTTATGCAAATCCGTTTGTAATTGCAAGTTTTGGGACTATATAAGATAAAAATAGTAAATATCACTAGTAGATACATAACATAGTCTAGGCTTATTTACTCTATACTTATTAGAACCTTTATGGCTTTATCATTAAGCTAAATCCAGAACTCCCCCCACCCACTACACCTATAGAAAAAGGTGTCAATTTTATAACTTGAGTATTGGATAATTTTACAAATTTCTAGGATTCGAATCAATATCATTCGCATCTGTAGGCAAGAACCTAGAACCCTAAAAAATACAAAACTAAGCCATTTCCATGCTGACACTGGCTTGGATTTATGCGTGCTTCAGATTCTATTAGGACAATTCCCATTTGATTGAATGCTTCTTCACCTTCATCATTCAGTCAACGATTGGTTATCAATCAAAATCAGAGGTTTAAGAGGCAATTTGTAATTAACAACCCCCATTTTTCTTTGTTTTGTGTTATTCTACAATTTGGACCATCACGTCTGATTTGATGCGTTA
Organism: Casuarina equisetifolia; assembly: GCA_028551475.1. Taxonomy (NCBI): domain Eukaryota; kingdom Viridiplantae; phylum Streptophyta; class Magnoliopsida; order Fagales; family Casuarinaceae; genus Casuarina; species Casuarina equisetifolia. The sequence goes on from CM052361.1 coordinate 6,970,201, forward strand.
ACCAGCATGAATTTGAAACAACAATTTAATTTTTGGATTTTACGTTGGGGAAAACGACGGTCTAGATTTTCCAAGGATTTGACCAATCGTCACAAAATACAAAACCATGTGACGATCCGCAGTTGGGGCCCATGGATCTAGAAAAAAAAAAAAAAAAAAGATTTGACTACGGAACTTGCTGCACACGATCATGCCAGCGAGGCATAAACGGAAAAGATTCTCCACCGACCCATTCCGAGTCCTCCTTTTCCCTGTAATGGCGGAACCCGTGGATTCGTCGTCTCGGTGATTCGACGCAATAAATTCTCCCCATAACTCCCAACGGTCCAAGGGTCGTTTTGTCGGCATGCCTCGTGGCCGGCTCCACGCCGCTTCTCCACCTCCCCCAAAATTGAACGTCTGTTGCAGTTTATTCCGGGAAGAATTTATCTCGCGGGAAAGTGGAAATCCGGGGGGAATTCCGGAGGAAAAGGATAAGAATAGGGTGTCACGAGGGACCCCACTCCCCCTGAATCGCATCGTCAAAAACTTGGTCCTTACTCAGAAGTCGTTGTCTTTCTCTCTGCCAAGCTATTTCCCTCTCTCGTGGTGCTTCAAAAAGAGGTAACAGGGCCAAAATCTTTCCACAATGCAGAGCATATACCACCAATTCCCGCACCTCCGGTACCGCTAGTTGTCTATAAATATACCCTTCTACGCGTTTCCTTCCACCAATGGATTCGCAGAGGGAGCTCCGAAAGCTAAGATGCTCCGTCCAGTGCTATGACTGGGGCCGCCTCGGTCGCCACTCCCGGGTCGCCGACTTGTTTGGTCGGAACTCCGGGTCTGAGATCCAGCTGGATAGGCCCTATGCCGAGTTGTGGATGGGCACCCACGATTCCGGGCCCTCCTTCATCGCCCCGGCTAGCGTCGACGGTGGCGTGTCGGTTGGGTCAAAGGATGTGAAGTTTAAGTCCTGGCTCGCGCAGAATCCTGATGTGATTGGTGATAAGGTCTTCGACAAGTGGGGTTGTGATCTCCCGTTTCTGTTCAAGGTACCATTTTACACGTTCTTGGATGTGAAGTTTGTGTTCAATGCATTTTCATCGTGTTGGTGATTTCTGGTTGGTCTTTCTGTCTGATTCTGCTGGAATTTGAGATTTATTTCACATATTCATGGCTTCTTTTTGAGTTTATGCTCTTCTGTGAAAAGTTGTGTATGATGCGGGATTTTGACTCTTTGGAATGACGTAGGTACTTTCAGTGGCGAAAGCCTTGTCGATACAGGCTCATCCCGATAAGGAGTTGGCGAGGGTGTTGCATAAGGTACGGCCGGACTTGTATAAGGACGACAATCACAAGCCTGAGATGGCTCTGGCGATAACAGAGTTTGAGGCCCTTTGTGGATTTACAAGTCTTCAGGTATTTTTGAAATTGGTGTGGCTCACCATTTGATTGCCATAAAGGCATCGTGATAGTTATGGGTTACTTTCAAAATGAATTAGACCGTTTCTTTCTGATTCATCTATAAATCCTGAGTGGCATCTAGGCTTATTATGTTACTCATTATTATCTTCCTTGCTCATTTCACTTATTTTACTTCCACTAAGTAGATGACTAATTCGCAAGCATGTTATGCCCATCTAATCCCTAATGAGAAGTTTTATAGTTCGAAGGACATTGTTACTAGTACTACTACAAAATTCACAAGTTTCTCTATTGAATTTGTGGGAAATTGTTGAACTATTTTATAGTTCCCTTGGGTTTCTTGCGCAGCATTTTAGCTTGCCAGATGACTCCCTAATATTGACAGTCTTTTGTCTGATCTGACCTCATATCATCGCCAGATTTTGATTTCCCATTATTTTCTTATGTGGGGAGAGAAAGAGTCTTTCTGTCCTTGCCGAGGACTGCCTGGAGATTGTTAATGGGTGCGTGTTCATTAGCAGGATTGTCATTTGGTATGGGCAGAAAGCCCTGGTCTGATATGGCCAGGGGGCTTATGTTCATCTTTTTTTTTTTTCCTGTTGATTAGGTTTCCCAGTTCCCCTTTGATGTAGCCGGATCTAGTTTCATATTTATATGTATCATCCTAGTGATAGTTTCTTGCATTTCAACTGTATGTAGGGTCTGTGCGGCAGATCTGATGAACTTTTATTCACTTCAATATTGAACAATAGAATTCTCTGCTGCTGGGTCTGCAATTTTCCTGCCATTTTTGGGTTCTATGATTGCAAACATGTTGATGATTCCTGAGTTCATTATAGTTTACTTAAAGTAACTTAATTTTGTCTTTGCAGGAACTCAAGGGTGTGTTTCTTAATGTTCCCGAGATTGTGGAACTGGTTGGCAGTGCAAATGCGAACCAGATCTTAAACCTTGATGAGCAGAAGGGGGAGGAAAAAGCAAAGTCTGTACTGCAATCAACTTTCACCCAACTGATGTTGGCAAATAAAGAGACAGTAGCAGAAGTGATCTCCAAGATAAAAAGTCGCCTACAGTCAGAAAGTCAGGTAGGTTGGAAAACTTCACTAATAACCAACTTCCAACTCTTTTTTGTCTATAAGTAGGATGTTTCCTGGAGTGCTTTATCCTCTTGTCTTATAGCGTTGTTGGCCCATTACACTTGGTCTCTGAGAAGATACTCTTCTCCTATTGCATATGACAAGAAAACTACCATGCATTGAAAACCTGTCAAATTTGATGTCTTACAAAATATGGCCATCCAATAGTGTTGGAAGAGGTATTCTCCATGATGGAAATAATAATTGTGGGTACTGGTGGCCCATGAAGCAGATGCCGGTAATAGACAATTGATTAAATTTCAAATCGCAAGTTATGAAGCTTGCTATATGTAAAGGTAGAGAGAAAGAGAGTTTGTGCCCTCTTTAAGTAAAGGTATATGCTCACAAAGCATTCCATGTTCTATAGTTATACATTTTTGTAACCTCTCTGATCAATCTACTAAACTCTATTTACCCCACCCATTTGTGCCAAAAAGTCAATTCTTAAATTGATCTGTTGTTAGTAGCTTGTTACTTTTCAAACTGTCATTGCTTTATATGAAGAAACTTCAATTCTCAACAATCTAGATCTGATGGCATTTGGTCTCCGATCAAATTGGTATTTGTGAGGGAGACAGGCACCAAGAGACCACAAACTTTTATGGTGGAATCAAAAATATGGTTTCTACAAAAAGTTAATAGTTAGTACAGTAAACTAGCTGTATTTTATGGTTTCGTGAAACTTATGTATTTGGCCAACCCCCTCCCATGTTCTTGTCGACTGGAAAAATTGAGTTGCAAACCTTTTTTTTTTCCCTTTGCATCAGGTGAGGCAGTTAACGGACAAGGAACTGCTGGTGTTGCGGTTAGAAAAGCAATATCCTGGCGACATTGGTGTCATATCAGCGTTCTTTTTTAATCATTTGAAGCTTAATCCTGGTGAAGCATTATATCTTGGTGCAAATGAACCCCATGCGTATATACTTGGTGAGTGCATTGAATGCATGGCAACTTCAGACAATGTTGTGCGGGCTGGCCTCACTCCCAAGCACAAAGATGTCGAAACTCTTTGTTCTATGCTCACATACAAGCAGGTAACAATCTCTTGCAAGTGCGATCAAGTTTGGATTGGATATTGTATTTGATCTATTGGGACTAGATATTTCTTTGGAACAACTTGTATATGGAGGTCTTTATCCACAACCATTTTGAGGTCCCTGCTTTTGGATTCATTTCAGTCTAGCCATCAGGAATCTTGTTCCTTGTACGGTATGGAACCAATCAATGTTTTGACAGACCTGCAGCATTCTCACATGCACTCACTTATGTATTTGTACGTATATGTTGGTCCCACTTTTAAAGGGAGTGAAATTGACGTTGCACCAGTTAGACCTTCACTGTTGTTACCACAAGGAAAGACGTGACGTTACTGTAATTTTTTCCAGCTCACCAGAGGGGACACTAGACCTTATCAGAAAAGCATACATGACTGCATGGTAGGACCAATTCATGGATAAACAACGATATCTTCTTTGGTGCAGGGCTTGCCAGAAATCCTTCAAGGAGTTCCAGTGAATGAATATGTAAGAAGATACCTGCCACCTTTGGATGAATTTGAGGTTGACAGTTGCATCCTTCCCCAGGGGGCATCAACAGTTTTTCCTGCTGTCCCAGGCCCTTCCATTTTCGTGATCATGGAAGGGGAGGGAGTGATGCAGGCAGCATCTGCTAAAGGTGATGTAGTTACTAAAGGAGATGTTGTTTTTGCACCTGCTAATACGGATATTACCATTACAAGCACAACAGAACTGCAGCTGTACAGGGCTGGAGTGAGCAGCAGGTTTTTTGAAGAGTAGTGAATTCTTTACAGGATGTGCCTTTTTTTCCTTTATATAAAAGCGAATAACTAATTCACTTGCGTGCTTAATGCAGCATGCTACCCCTGTTTATAGGAAAGCGTCAATAATGTGTGCTTAAATGAAAGTAATAGAAATAAGAATCGCCTCATTTTGGTAGCGAGACGCTACAGGTTTTCTTCATTTCAATAGAAACCCATGTGTCTACTTCTGGCAAATGTATACCAATTCTTTCTTTGTCTTCTCATCATGCTCTGAAAATTCTTACTTACACTCCACGAAATTCATGTATTCTCAGTTCGTACTTCCATAACGTTTCCTTATAGGACCACACGTATTAAGGAGTAGTTTCCCTTCTCTTTGCTGTCACCAAGTGGGTTATTCTAGGTTCGTGATTAAAAGAAAGAAACCCATGACCATGTAACTTAAAGCTAATTGGGTACTGCCCTTTCATCGGCCCACCAGAGAGGATCAAGCTCCCCAAGCCAACCATCCAATCCAGATGGTCTCGAAGTCGAAAACACAAAACTTCCCAGTCAAGCAACTGAGTAAATACAAACTGTAGAATGCTAGGTCGCAATACAAAACATATCGAGCTGATACCAATGAAGAGGAAGTCCCCCATTTAATGAGAGGTTGACAAAATCATAACAAAACAAGCTTTTAACCAATATATCTATTAAGTTCGACATGCTTGGGTTGTAGAAATTTCGCGCATTGTTAAAGGAAAATTCACCGCCAGTGACATTGGTCTTTTATGAAGGACAACAAACCAAATATTAAGGTGTCAAAATTTTTAGACAGAATCCTACTCCATGCAATTGTAGAGACTCTAAAACGAAACAACAATGCCAAAACACATGCTGATGATAGCAGCCCTTTCAAGCCTCGGTAATCGGATATTCAAAAACTACATCTTTGCCTGTAAGCTTCTTGTAGACACCAGAAAAGGTTTCCAGCTTATATTCTGTGTTGTTCCTCTCCTTGGGGTCCAAGAAAACCTACAAAATGAACACAGACAAATAATTAGAAAACGAAAAAATAAAATCAGTTTTCCTCCATTATCACATTCAATCACAGGACCACTGATTTTCGCCATCACCTTCATGATTTTGGACCCATCATCTCGGTATCTTGTCCGTTTGCCAACAATCTCAGCAGGATGCACTACGTCCTCTAGCATAGCATCATGGACAGCTGTTAGTGTGCGGGATCGTGGTCGCTGACCTGCAGAGCCTTTCTTTGGTGGTCGAAGGATCCTACGGGTAGCAACAACAACAACGTCCTGCCGAACAGTAGCAAATGATCAACTGATGCATCAAAACATCCAAACACAACACATCCCATAACTAATTGCCGGACAAAGATATGGGACACCAAGCCACGTTTAACATGAACGTGGTGTTCATAACTTCAAGACAATTATAAAGTGTAAAGGTTACTAGAAAAAACGCATTATACCATTGCACCATCCACTTGCTAACAGGTCCAAACATCAACAACAAATTACATTGCCATTGGATTGAATAGAAATAAAAAGGAACCAAGTTCCTACCTTTCCGCTGAATTTCTTTTCCAGCTCCCTAACAAGGCGAAGATGAATCTTACGGAAGGACTTCCGCAGTCTGTATGGAACATAAATCACCACAGCCTTGCGGTTTCCAGAAATATCCATCTGACTGTGCAAAGAAAGTGGGTGTCCTCAAAAACTTGTAAAAACAGAATTCAACATTAGGAGATAAACAAAACTAATCTGAATGCGTACGTTGCTGAATTGATGTAGAGATCTTTCAAGTCACTTTTTAGTTCCTGATTGGTATTCTCCAAATCGAATAGGTACTGCACATTTTTAAAGCATTGAAAAAGTCAGGATATTATGCTGTTGCAGAGCACAAAGCACAGACAATAAAGTGGCACAGAATCCCACCTGTGCAACTGTATCCTCGAATTCAGTGGGTTCAACATCATTGTCTTTGTGGATTTTCTTCCTTGAAGAGAACATGTTGATGATCTGATAAACGGGCAAGATTTGTAAGTTTAAACTAATCATGGGTCGGAACCATTAACATATGAAGAGAGAAAAAACAGTCAAAGGGTTATTTATCAAGTTAATCACATCTTTACTAACATGATAACTTCATTCAAGAGCTTGCAGATGGGTTATGGGTTGTTGGTTGAAGGCTTGTTGAGACATATGTTAGATTATTATTCACAATAACAAAAATTGTCTGCAGTTTCTTATTCCCATTAACGAGCAAAAACTATACTATTATAACATGGCAAATGATCTTGAAAGATGCCCAAGAAAAGAAAAGGTTTTACTTAGGCCTCACGGATAAGGTGACCTAAAATTTCCAAGGAACGCATTGGATTGCTTGATAACTAAGGTAGCAGGAACAAGAAACAAACTAGATAAACTACATTTTCAGTTCCTCAATATATGCAGCAACCAAATATGAAAAGTTGGCTTAAAAATAGATGAAAACTGCCTCATTAACTGCGGACCCAAAATAAAGAGTCCATTTTCGCAACTAATTGCTTATATTTACTCAAGAATCCATGCTATTTTAAGTTTGATGTAAGTCTGATTATAAAAATACTCACTCATAGAGAAACCTTTCTAACTCATTTCCTAAACCAAACTACGTAGCACTATCTAAAGCAAATTACGTAGAGTCACAATCCATTCTTTGAGTACAGAAAATCAAATAACAACCACAAAATGAGCAGAATGCTTACGTTGCCAACATTGTTCATATTCAACTCCAATAGCGGAAATAAAATCTAATCTTACGAAAATCTATACAGAACGACAACGGGACCAAATTACTAAAACAAGCAAACATTATGCTATATATCATCTATTTTCACGGTAAAAAGTTTCAATTTTTTCTCCTCTAAGAAAAAAATTAACATGGTTACACTCAGGCCGGCCTTAGAAAAGAAAAAATCGTTTATTTATCAGATCCTCATGCAAAAAATACTATCAAGACGTCTATAAAGTGACATGACTATTACCCATTTTCTAGTTCTTCTTCCAAACACTTCCCAGAGAATCAAACAAAAATTCACAGCCGTTTTCACGTGTAAAAGGCGAAGAACTTGAATCTCAGACTCACAACAGAAACACGAGAATTTAATTGAGACCCAGTTGAGGACAATGGAAAACAAGCCAACCGTTTTGTTATTTTGTGTACGTACCCTGAAGTGCAGCCTAGACCGCTTAAGCTCAGCCCCGCTCGGAGGAAAAACCCTAGGCTTCGGCTTGGCGGACAGAGAGGACGAGTTGGTCGATGCTAGGGTTTTATAAGGAGAAGCTAAAACGCATTGCCCTAGCAGCGGACGGCTGCGATTGATTATTAGAGTAGAAGATGTTTGAGAACGTTGATGTTTTCACGGGCCCTGTTTGGTTAAACGGATCTTTGGGCCCGAAACCCAACTGAAAAGGGGCTTTCTTTTGTATGCAAAATTTCCTTTGAATAATTTTTTTGGGCTTTATTTTTTAATAGAAATATGCGTTTATCTCTTGATTTTCTCCCAACGAAGAAAAAAATTACACTTCTTTTTTCTTTAATTTTAAAATTTTCAAGACCACCTTATCTTTTTGGACCTTCATTCATGTACTGTCAAGCCCGGCATCATTGACTTATAACTTTTCTTATTTTCAAGATAACTTTTTCTTTAGAGTTGTTATTTGCTTTTACACCAATACACTCAGGGAAAGAAATTTTATCTTATTTTCAGTATTTATGGACTTACCACATACTTAATCAAGTTTTGATTCACAATTATTATTTGTAAGTGGAGTCTCCATGCTAAAAAGAGGTTCAAATTTTAGCTTTATTCTTTCGAATTTTTGTACTTTGTTAGTTCAATCTCATCCAATTCGGAAGTAAATATCCTAAAAAATTTCATTAGTTTTCAAAATCATAAAATTAGAGAACCTGGTTCTGATTTAATTATTTATTTACTTTTAGTTAGATATAGAATGTGTTGAGAGATGAAGTGTCTCAAATTTCTACTATTTAAGAAAAATCTCTTAATAACTCCACTTGATATACTAGATTACTTTGATTTTATGTTCCAAACACTTATTGACTTGAAATCAAAGAAATACCTAAAACAAAGGATATAGAAAGTGTGGAATTTTTATCCACTTCAAAGTGCAGCCAAAAATTTGAAAGTAATGAATTATTTTACATTGATACAAAAGGAGCCTAAGTTTGCTGAACCCTCTCATGATGGTACAGTACAGTAACAAAAGGAACAAATGCCTTGAAAAACACACACACAAAATGTTGTTAAATCCTACACTTGCGTTGCCATTGACATTGGCTACCCGAGTGAGCAAGCCAGATATCACAGTTTGGGAAAATCTGTGGTTAAAGCTTAGAGAATTTTGTTCCCGGTCCTATTGGTCCTATTTCTCAAGGTAGTTAACCATGACAAGAGAACTTCTGCACCTTTCTCCCATGAACAATCCAACATCATGTCATGAGCAACCCCTTCAACAGTGACTGGTGACACACCATAAAATCGGGCTGTTTCATTGAGACCTTCAGCATCCTACAAAAGTATTTCAACTTGTTCAAAGCAGATCCAAGCAAATGAACAAAAAGGGAAAATCTAAGTGGAAGTGTTATAAACAGGTATTACTGAGGGCAGTGGATTAGAGGGTGTTCAGTAAAACTAGCAATAGCAGACCTCCCACAGCATGTGTGTGTGTGTGTGTGTGTGTGTGTGAGAGAGAGAGAGAGAGAGAGAGATTGTGGAAAAATAACAGCAGTAAATGTCTTTCAGTGTTGAAACTTTTGTTTACCACGATGAAGTCATCTTTTGCACCCAACACAAGGACCTTAATAGAATCTTTAGGCACTGAAGGGACTGGAAGTGATGCATTCAGCTTCCTCAGATCAAACAATGGCATCCTTGAACTTTCTCTCATTAGCTGCTGGTAACTACCAAAAACAAAACAAGTAGGAGATTAAGTTCAGCCACTCAGTAAACCGTATAAGGATCCGCAATAAATGCAAAAAGTATTAGGCTTAAAAGGCAACACATGGACTAGTACTGCAACCTTTCTCCATGAGACCCAGGCTTCAAAAAAGATATTATCAATAATGGACTCCCCAGGGCTAGCTTTTGCCACCCAAACCAACAATCTAATGTACACAGATGTAGGCGTCATGCATGATGCTAATGCACAAACCAATGACTAGCCATATCACGATACAACCAAATTTCAAAATATGTTTCTAATCTTACCTTACTAGTGAGGTTCTTTGTAAAGACATTATCTTTTAGAAAATTGCTAGCAAGGTTCACAAATTACCAATCGCAACATGAATTTAGTAGATGTTGACTTGAGGTACAAGCCATCATTCAACTTTCCAAAGCAAAGAGAGCTTAAAGAGCAATATATGCATGTCAACACCAAAACTAAGGTTCAAAGTTAAAGGATATAAAGAATCTTGTTTAAAGTAATTGTAAACCAACTGGCCATGGCTTGAAGAGAAGGGTTCAAAAACAAACCGTAGAACAAGATGATCCTCCATTGTTGCAGAGAAAAAAGTCTCCTTACAAAGAGGAAGAGAAGTTTGGAAAGCTTTGGCTGCCAAGCTGCGTGTCACCTGCTCAAAATCATATAGGTTGACTCTAAGAAAACTGATTTCCAGTTTTAAGTTGAAGATATTGATGAGAAGTTCCCATATTTTCTGAATTGTCAAGCCAGCTATCAGAAGAATTTAATGATTTTACAAATAGAATATAAGCAATGCAAGTTTTCCTTGGAACACTCGGCACCTAGTTGGACCACCATCCTTTAAGACAACCAATGAAGACATGCAAGTCTATGAAATCCCAAGTAATGTGCAACCGCCGGTGTGTTCTAAATGCATAGCTAAGACGCTTAAAGGTTCATTTTCCTTTGAAAGAGTGAAAGTAGATACCTTAAATGCTGCAATAGGCTTGGAAAAAAAATACCTCCACACTAACCCACTGAAGAAAATAATTGAAGAATTCAGTCCTAGCTAAGTTCAACAAAAAGAAATGTACTAGCTTTAAGTAAAAGGGAATTAGAATATCATAAGCATGAGACAGTGAAAAATCACCTATTCCCTGAAGGAGGCACAGAGCAGACAAGAGCAGCTCCCGTAAGCTCAGGGTAGAAAGTCTCCATTCCTAGAATATAGACTAGTCAGCATAAAGAGTGGGGGAAAGTGAGAATTCTAAATCAATAGATCAGCCAGGAGTATTTTGAGGAAATAAGGAAGAACCCATTCTAACCACATGTCTACAATTAGGGTTAGCCCCAGGGAAATTAAACCATGGTTTGGACTTTAGATTAGGATGCGGTGAGAGCCAGGAGTTGGCTGGGTTTTTTAGACTGTTTACCGTGGAAAAAAGGGACTGGATTCACAGTATAGAATCTAAGAATCACTCTTGGTTTTTGAATGTTTCACATACTTAGAAACAACCTCGTGAAATTAAGAAATTTCCATGAGAGGGCCACATCTGTTTCTAGGATAATGTTACTACAAAACTTTTTCAAAATGCTCAAATATCTCGTTTCTAAAGTGAAAGAAACTAATGTAAGACACGTAAAATGTAAATCGCAACAATCAAACTAGCTCAATGGACTGGCCTGACTAAGGCCTGCAACATCATCAAAGTCCCAACTAAAATCTGTCTTTAAATTTTAGATTCCCGCTTCTTGTAAATCTTCCCAAATTGTCTATAGATTTGTCCCCATCAGTCATCTAATTCTTTGAAGGTGTTCATGGCTCACAACACAGCCTGTGTCGGGGAAGGGAATTACAAAAATCCTACACACAACTTAGCCTACAGATTATAATGGTAATCATAACTCAGAATCTAAAGTCCATCTTAGGCACAAGCACTTCGTCTTCAGTCTCACATTTCATCTTTGGTGCATCCTTTACTGAAGTGCACCATATCTTTGACCTAGTTTTACTCCACAGGGAGTCTCTTGAGATTGCAAAGTACATAAATATCTTTTAAAGCTGGCTTCTTGACAATGTTCTCGAAAGCTTTCCCAAACTCCTCATGATGCTAGATTCTCCCTGTCACGGGCAGATTAATTCTCATTTACCTGGATTACCAGGCAATATTCAATCTTTGTCCTGGCATATATCAATGACATTGTTGATAATAGTAATGACCCCTCACAATTCAGCAACTGAAGCACTTTCTTCCACACAGTTTCTTCATCAAAGATCTAGGGTGACTGAAGTAGTACCTTGCTACTGAGGTTTTCTCTTCCCAATGAGATTTCTTTTTTCCAACTCAATTATATGCAGGCAATCCTTAAAGATTGGGGATTATTTAGTGCTAAGGTACTTATCTTCACCCTTACATGGACATAAATTGACCTCCTTAAAGATATGAGAGTGCTTGGTGCTAAGTCCTCTCTTTTCCTAGGAAACAGCAGTATGTATCATCTACCTCACAGATACTAGACCTCATGCGAATATTTGGTTCATATTTTGAGTCAATCCATGCAAGATCCTCACACTACTACACAGATACAGCCACTCATATTGGTTAATGTTTGCTGTAACAGACACACATATATATATACAGATTGAATCATAGTTCTCTTCAAAGAGGTGAGAGACCCAGATAAAAAATGATTGTTTCTTGGTACCTTTTCTTCAAAAATAATAATAACTGACGCTACACCTATAACTATCATTGTATTTGTAAAAAGAAAAATAACTTGATCTTAATTATATACTTTAGAGCAGACTTCAATTGAGTTAGATCTAAAGGCACTTTCTGATTCTACAACTTCTTGTTTCTTGCCTAATCCATCCAGAGTATGGCTTTACGTTCCTCAAATAAATAATAAACAGTTAACAGGATTACCTGAAGCCGGATTATTCTTCACATTTGCAATGTAATACTGAAGTATAAGCCCCCCAAACGAATGTCCAAACAACACTGGTGGTGAGGACACTCTGCTCCTGATGAACTCAGCAACATCACCTGCATGCGTCTACTGCAGAATATGCAGTAAAAAAAAAAGGAAGAAAAATAAGAACATAATATCCACTAGCAACTAAGGAACATACAAAACAAAGAATGATCACCATCACACTGTTGTTTTGAAGGAGCAATATTTCATGAGAGCTCAAATACCTGAAGAGTGCCAGCAACTGAAACAGCAGGTGTATCACTTTCACCCTGACCATAATGAATAACCACTACAAGATCAGTCTGTTTGCAGTTATGCAGCATATGATAGTTGCAGTAAATTACACAAAACAATTCCACAAAAGGACCATAATTTATGAGTACTTCAATTTGAGTTAGGTTTATAGGAAGGTGATCACGATGAAGTACAAAATTATGGCAAAAAGAAAATCATCCAAAACTAGAAAAGCCGAATACACTCGACCTCACTCTCACACAAGACCAAAAGAATTTCTTTTCCGACAATTTTAAAGTTCTAACACATGGAAGAGAATATGAGAAAAGAAGAAAAGTTGGCAGCTTAAATCAAAATATCTTAATATGAAGTAGCTCGAACTCTCTCTTTGATGAGCCAAAAAACTAAAAAAGCTGAATACACTCGACCTCACTCTTACACGAGACCAAAAGAATTTCTTTTCCGACAATTTTAAAGCTCTAACACATGGAAGAGAATATGGGAAAAGAAAAAAAGTTTGCAGCTTAAATCAAAATATCTTAATATGAAGTAGCTCAAAATCTCTCTTTGATGAGCAAAAAATGCTCTTCCCTTTCTCTCGTGTGGTACATCAAATGAGAATATTTTACAATCGATACTAAACGGATACATAAAGAACCAGCACATTTATCCTTGGAAACACATATGTTCAGAAAGTTTACAAGTTCACTGGCTAAGACGATCTCATACCAGCGGCACATACCCTTCAAAGATATACAGGTTAAGAAGGTTCGAACTATACTTGCTAAGACTAATGATGAAACTTCTAAAATTCCAAATCGCAGTTCCTTTCTCTTTGAGACATTTTCTTAAGAGTGGAGAAAGGAAAAATTAAATATGGATCATCGAATTCATTAAAAGATAGAGATTGTGGTTAAGTTTCAAAAGACCGATTGAGTGATGAACCACTGCCAACTTACGGCCTAGCGCTGCAGAAACTCAAACCAATTTCACAAAAAAAAGGAAGATAGAGATTACAATATCATCTATAGTGCCAGAATTAGTACTAGAACTCCAGGAATGGACAAATAGGTAGAAAGAGAGAGGGGGAGAGAGAACTCACCTGACCCAGCAAGCTTATAGCATAGCAATCAAACCCGCAACTAGAAAAGAAGGGAAGCCAGTGTTCAGCCCAGCACCAAGCGGCATGGTAGCTTCCATGAACAAATATCAAAGGAAGGTTTTCGATGTTTCTCACTATTCTCTCAACTGAGCCCTTGCCTGTGAGGCCCTTTTGCACAATAACCTCCATATTCAGGCCAGAAGGAAGCTGATGAAAGATACGGGTCTGCCCCTGCTTCAGCTCGTAGGGTACCCGCATTTTCTGAGCCCTGTCGAGGGTAGCTAGAGGCTTAATGTTCATTTTTCGGAAGCAAAACTTTGGTTCAGGTAATGATTTGGTGTTGAGTGAGAGAAGAACAGCCATTTCTGTGAATTGAGCTATTACAGCCAACTCCCACTCAGAGTCACCTCTGCTTCAGCTTTATCTGTGTTTCTTGGAAACTACCGCCGCAGTAAGTGAGCAAGCTCAGTCCTTCGTAAGCTTTAACCATCGGTTGCTCTACCCTCAAATTCACTTCCAGACAAATTATTCCAACTTAAAAAGTGATTCCTTTTCTCCTCTCCATGTAATCATAGTTTGTAACGAATTGGAAAATTAGATGAGCTGTTATTATCTTAGAAAATAGAACACCAATCTGCTTTGAAAAAAGTAAAGCATGAACCTTTAAGAGTAATGAACATTTTCTATTAAGAGTAGGGTAGTTAGGAAGCATAAGTAATTGATGAGTATTTTGAAAGTACCATTCTTTCCTGTTGTAATTGTTCTCATAAGTGCAGTGACGAACTGCATTTTATTTATGGCTAGAAATGACCACGTATGTGTAAGTCAAGGCAGAACTGCAGTCGAAATACCCTACACCAGGGAATGGGCACATTATTATTGACAACTCCTTGGTGGCCATCCCTAAGTTCCTTCCATTAGTAGGTAACCCAACGCTGTCAAAATACACAGTATGCACCAACCAAACCAGAAACATTCTCATGGAGTAGAGTAGTCCCCTCCCTTTGTCTTGAGCCCTCTCCCCTTCTCTCATCCTCCTGATTATCTTTCCTTGCTCCTTTTTGTCAACGAAGGAGAGAATAAATATGCGTTGTGCTAGACAATGATAAAGTTACTCAGAGATGACAGCAAACGGCAGCCTGAACTTATGGAAGGATGAATTTCTTATGATTGAGTTGTTGTTCATAATCTTGCTTTCTTGCTTTCTTCCTTTCTTGTAAGCTACATTTGTCACAGGCGAGATGGTATTACTGCTCAAAGTAGATTATCATGGATCCCTTTATGGGACACACAAGGTTGAATTCATTTTTTGGGAGATTCATCCATTTAAATCAAGACAGAACTATCACGAAATTGAGAACAAGATTTGGTTTGTCATTCATGCTAAAGGAACAAATTCGATATAGTACTTGCCAGCCATGCCCTTCTGTCTCACGAGTTCCAACTGTTGCGTGGCTGCTTACAAAATCTAGTGCTGCGCAACATCTCAATCTTTACAACTGCCTTGGTCTTAGCAACAGCATCATATACATACATGTGAGCTGTATTTGCGTCATAGATATGGTTAGATTCGTTTCTCCCAGGTCTTATTCAACCGAATTTCCTTATGTAAGTTCACCATGATTCCAAAACATGGGGCTTTCCGGGGTACAGGAATGATTAAAAACTTCTGAAATTGAGAGAAAGTGACTGAGAACGCACTGAAAACGCCAAATTCTTACATGAAAATGTCAAACCAAATAGTTATCGTGCTCGGATAGAAAGGAAAAAAGGACAAAATATATGGTCATCTCAATAGGCATCCATGTTTATAGACACGGTTTTCATGTTGACTTACTTCAACAAGGTGTCCTGATCTATCAAAATGCAGTATTGTACAAGCTGCTGAGTTCTCTGTTTACTTTCTAAAAAGTGCTAGTCGTCAATCCGTGGGGCCGAAGATCAGTCGGTGTCATGCCTTCTTAGCAGATAGACATTTCGCCACTCACCTATTTGAAATACCCAGCAGTGGCAATCATGAGCAGAAGGAAGATAGGGGAAAGAAAAAAAAAAAATCCCAAAACAACTCGATTTTTTTTCTTTTTCTTCAAATTTACGAACAGTACTTTGTTCCAAGTGACCAACATGCCCCAGGTTATGTATTTTGACTTCTGATTAAGGTAGCCTAGCTAGATGGGGATTAGTCCAAACCACCCATCCTGACCAGAAAAAGGTTTAAAAAAAAGGAAAGATAGATAAGATGACCAAAAGGACGTGATAAATCCTTATCTTCCTCCTTACTTTTCCAAACTTTATCATTTTCTTTCACAAAAGGGTTGGAAAATAAAAAGAGGCAATAAAACTTTACCCAATATTCAAACATATCAAAGCAATTCTCAAACTTATATTGGTTCTTATTACAGAGTGAATTGATGTATATCCCCGGCAGGGGCCTACCAGAGGATATGAACCCCAGAAACTGAAGCTGCCACTTTAGCTCCATGTGCTTTTTTCCCTTACTTCCTTAAGTGTAAAGGAAAACATTATTACACTGGTACCCACATGAAAATAAGCCAGACCAGAAATACACGTCAACACAATGATGAACCTTTATCTATAAAATGCACGTTGGGATCCTCCACCATCTATGCACCTTAGAGTTCTCTCAGTTTGAGCAGTCATGGCTGAGTCTGAACAAGATCTGCAACGTTTTGAATTCTCAATACCTTACTCAGATACAGATTTCGATCTCGAAATGATAAGCCAGTTCACGGGGCCAAATTCAAGCATGATAGGCAACTTCAGTGATCCAAGCTTCGCGGTGGATAACTTCTTGCGCTACCAACAACCTGAATATCAGGCAGTCTTTACACACAATCTTGCAGGTACTTTGCAGTCCAACTGCCTAAATAAATTGCCCATTCTCCATACTATTACTTCAACAAGACATGCTTTCTGCGAGAGCAATAAGAGAAAAGCAACGGAGCTACCAACAAGCAGCTCCGAGAGCAGTCCCTCAACAGCTTCCAGAGAGTTGAAAGACAATAACAATTCTGCCAGAAAGAATGTGCGTTTCATCTTTGATTTGATTTACTATCTAATGAACTTTGTCATTCTGTGGAAAGGTTGAGTTCTCAAGTTATGGTTTTATATCTGCAGAGCTTAGCGAAAGGAAAGAAAAGAGACTACGATAAAGAACGAGACAAACAAGTTGGGGTCATTCATGTTAGAGCAAAAAGAGGCCAAGCTACTGACAATCACAGTTTAGCAGAAAGGGTATTTTTTTTTTTGCATATTATTAGTCAAGATCATTCAATATTTATCTTCTTGCGTATCAACGATAAAAGCATACGAGGATGTTTTCTGACTGTACAACACCTGAACTGAGAATCTAAAGAAAAAAGCAATTCCTTGATCAGGTGAGAAGGCAAAAAATCAATTACAAGTTGAGATGCCTGCAAGACCTTGTTCCTGGATGCAACAAGGTTGAATTGTTTTTGTTATTTTTTCTTGTGTGTTTTTTGGCCAAGGCAAACATCAGTTCTTTGAGCCCCCTGAATGTTTTTAATGAAATAGCCTGTAAATTCACAGACAAAGGGAATGGCAGTGATGCTGGATGAAATTATCAATTATGTGCTTTCACTCAAGAATCAGGTTGAGGTAAGTCCGATAGAAAGAAAGCGAAGTGTGATTGTATGAACTCGGCGATGCTGTAATCTGAAAAACTAACGCAAAGGTTCCTTTTTCTCTTTATTCCTAAAATTTCAGTTTCTTTCCACGGAGATTGCAGCCGCATGCTCTTCCCATTCAACCGTAAAGGCAAAGGTACTTTCACTCGTCCAACTTACTGGGGGCTGCAATAAGGATGGGGAGCTTCATTTATTTCATGAAAAATAAATTAGGAGTTTGATGTCGAAAGATCCATCCAAAAGTGGAGTCGAGAACAAAGTGGAGTTTGATGTATAGAGTTCTGTTCTGTTCTGTACATATTTGAAGGCCTGTTAATGTTGAAGTAGATATGATTGTAGTTGTGCCTTTAAGACGAGTGATGCTTGGTGTTTAACCCTGCAGGGGACGAGCTCACACCAGGCTTACGCTATGGAGAGCTGGGAGAGGGAACAAAATGGAGAACAAACTCGTTTACAGGCAGCATGCCCAGTTTGACTAAGATCTGCAGGCCACATGAATCTGCTCCCTATCCCATAAAACAAGTCTCTTTCCAATTACTAGCCAAACGTGCTGTTGATATCATTTACTTCACCTAGGACCTTCCACATTCTAAAAGATCATTGTAGTTTCTAGCGTCCCATATGTAACTGTGGCCATGTGAGGAAAAGCAACTAAGCACAAATCGGTTTTGAGGGACCTGATATATTGCTGTGAATCGTCTGAGCTTGTCAGCAAAACTATGTAGTTACTCTATGATTTTCGATTAGTCAGATTTTCCAAGTAGCTACTAGTGAACCAAATGCCTACTTAATCTGTTCATAATTTTTCTTGATGAACAAGGGAGAAAAGAACTCCCAGGTATTTACAATATCTCATAACCATAACATTTGACACTTTGAATCAGTAGGGGACAGATAAAAGCATAGCAAAACATAAACAGGTTCGTCTATGCCTGCATGCATTCAGCAGTATTTTGTGAGCCCTTTATCTAAAATTTATGGCCAGTCAGTATATCACAACCAGCCAACAGAAATCGACTTCACTTAGTCTGTCTGATACACACTGTTTTCTATCCAATTTTTCCTTTTCGTTCTGTGGCTGGGTGTGAATGGGCTTTTAAACATCTTAAGAAAAAATGAACTTAATCAGGAAGGGGTGAACACATTCATGTCAGTAAAAACATCCAGAATGTAACTGGTTTTCTCTTTTGAAAGTCTTAAGAAAAAATGTGGTTGTCAAGTAATTGTTGGGCCCCTTCTCTGCTATTTTGGTTGAGCAATGTCTTCCCACCAGATGCATCCGAGAGACAACCAAACATTCAACAACGATGCCAAATGAATACGAACAAGAATAGGATTAACAAGGCAGTGCCCCACCAATACATGGACTGATAAAATTTTATAGATTGATTGAAAAGAAGTAATATAATGCAACTTTTGGGATGATATTAAAGCAGATGCATTGCATCCAAAGATATTATTTCCAGAGGACAGCCTGAATGGGCCATGTCATGCTCACAAGAGGATGGGATAGTGTGGGTTCCGAGATTCTACATGAAAAGGCTAATCAACCTTTAAATCTTCTGCAATCTTAACTTGGATCCTTCTGATGACTTTATTTTTTAATTTCTGTGACTCTTTTCATATCAATCAAACCTAAATCTTGTACTTATAGATTAAACCCTACGCACAACACATGCACTTTGGGAAAGAGAACAGGAAGTGTGCTAAGGACATTTCCTGGAAAGCATAGATCATCAGGCAGTGGGAATGGCAACCTGCCATGTCAAATCTGCATTGTAGGACGAAAAAGGCAAGCTGAAAGTGAAAGGAAAAGAAAGGGTCTGCTTTGAGAAGGCAGTATCAAAGACTCAAGATCTTCTTTGACTAGTTCTTCACCTGAATTAATTGCACAACTTTAGGATAGTTGAACATTCATTTTCTGAGTCCATATGTCTCTCATTTCACACTTGTCTACCAAAACGAAAAACAATGAACACAGAAGTGACATCCTCTACATGCTTCTTTTGTCCCTAAGTAATTTTTTTTTCCATTTATAGGCTTAATGACTTGACTTCAAATTTACTATTCCACTATTGTGCTATGAAATAATTGTACTTTATATATGTCTTTTTAATAAAATTGTTTTATTTTATTATAAAGCTATAATAGATCAAACAATATTTGATTAATAGGTCAAAAAACAAAAAAGTTACATTATCGATAGACATATAACTTAATTAACAACTCTGTATAAAATAATTGTACTTTATATATATCTTTATAACAAAGTTATTTTATTTTATTATAAAATTAAAGTATCAAACAATTTTTTATTTATATGTCCAAAAAAAAAATTACATTGTCCACATGCATGCAACTCAAATAGTAGTTATGTATGAAATAATTGTACTTTATATATGCCTTTTTAACAAAGTTATTTTATTTCATTATAAAGTTATAATATCAAACAATGTTTGATTAATAAGTCCAAAAAAAAAAATTATGTTGTCTATAGGCATGTAACTCAGTTAACAGCTCTGTTACCCAAGAACCAAAGTACCAGATTTGACATCCCACATCTCCATACTTTTTATTTATTTAACTGAAAAAAGAAAATGTTAGGCTCAGCCTGGAGATCGAGGCTTCTGTGTTTGGGCCTGGTATGAACGACTGAGGTCCGGCCTGAATGGAAATAAAATTTCTGACAGATCGTCAAAAAAGAAAAAAGAAAAGAGAAAAAGAAAAAGAAAAGGCTTGGGGAGAGATCTTGTTCCCTCCGATGCTAGTTAGAGATTCAGCTTGGTTCTGGAAGCACTTGATTAATCAGTGATTGCGCTAGTCCAATTTTTCGAAGCACCTAAGGGAGATCCATTCTTTTGCATTACATTTGGTCCCTGAAAAATGATGTCCCCAGGGCAAGTCTCACAAGATCGGGGATCTGCCCATTTCAGGTAACGCACAAAACCCTAAACCCTTTGTTTTATTCCTTTGGAACCTCAAGAAATGAGAATTTTGAAGGGCTGTCAACTCAGTCGCTTCTAGACGTGGACGTTGATTGAACTTCCGTTGTTTTCTTGCACTCTACAGACTCACGAGGTCCGAAAATAGCTACTTTTTGAATTATGTTTTGTTCTTTTGGGTTAATGAAACGTGGGCATAATTCTTTTGTTGTTAATGTACTTGTGCGAAATGAGAATGTTTTAGCACTTCGTTTAATTCTTAAGAAACAAGAATACACAAAATGGTGAGGCTTTGAATCTTGTATTGTTGTTTTCTATTTTGCAACATAAGCAACAGTTGTCTTAACGAATAACAAAGTAGACAAAGTTCATGATGAATAAAACCATCATGTTGGGCTATCTTGAGTAGAGTCTTCTCATTCCTGTTTCGTTGGCAACAAACTGCCTTACTGGTGTCAACGTGGGAGCCGGTTTTCTGTTGGAGGTTCGGGTGTACTAATAAGTACTTCAGCTTTAGCTAAGGCCTATGCTCTTTAGTTACTCCTCTTCTGCATTGCCGGCCTGGCAGTTTGTTCGCTGGTTTCTTTGTATCTTTATTATGGCTGAGGTGCTGATGGACTTGATACTATGCTTTGCAAATGTTTTTAAATTGTTCATCTTTTATTTTACCTGAGAGATTGCGCGGTCTCATGTTAAATGCAAGCCCCATGAATATCCTTGACCAATTACTGTTGGGTGATGAAATGGCATGGAATAATTCGACTCCGATCTTTAATATTGAGAAAAGGAAAGCATAAGGTTACTCCTTTTATAATCTTTTTGAAGGAAGTTTTTTGTTGATATCCTAATATGTTTCCTGTGGCTTCTTGATGGTCAAAACTTCTTATACCAGTGATTTTGTGTTCCTATAGGCATACCCCTTTGCAGATAATCCATATAATTGGCAACTTCATGAGAATATGGTCAGTTTACTCCATGTACCGCTATTTGACTCAGACAGGAGCTCCAGTGATACTTTTTTTCTTCTGCTGTCTCGTGCCAGCGTCCATCATTTTTTTAGTGCTGCAGAAGCCTTGGAAGGGCAGGGCACTCTCAAACCAACAGGTAAAGTAAAACAGCGAATTTCCGTTATTAAATGATAAAGGCATCAAAGAAATCTACTTATATTATTAGTATATTGCTTATGTAGTGCAATTTACTGTTCAGGTAGTGCCTTGTATAATAAATGGTGGCATAACTGCTTTGTACTTCATTATGTGGGGAAAGGGCCTCAAATCCTGTGGACCAGTCAGGTAGGTTTCCTAATGATTGATGAAGATTTCAGCTTACCCCCGGCTGTTTCTAGTGCCTACCCTTTGGGTCAAGTACATGTTTAACTCTCTTTTCTTCTCATGGGTTTTTCTTTTATTTTTTATTTTTTTATTTTATATGAAGAGTTATGTTACAAGTTATTGGAGAATACAAGATTACCTTGGATTATTATAAGATTGAGGTGAAATAAAGATCATATCTTCCTTCAACAGCTACATTTTTCCCTGCATTATTCTCCTCAACTAAACCAGCCAATAATAATTAACAAGGTAGTCATGAATCTTGTTATAGTGTACATACCCATAACCATGCCTCATATGTTGACTTATACATGTACTTGACCCAAAGGTTAGGTGCTTTTGGGTTTAATCTAAGTGCTTTTTTCTCTTTGGGCAATCTATTAGTCTTCTCCAGTTACATGCCTTTGTAATTTTAGGCTTAAGAGTGTTGATAGGTAATTAAGTTCAGTTAGTCACTACCTTATTCCATTGAAGATGGTTGGAATATCCCAAATAGGCAAGTATTTGCAAAAACATTGATTTTTCTTTTTTCTTTTTAAAATGCTTTCGCTGTTGAGAAGAGAATTAAGTTGCTTTCAACTTATATATAGATCATAAAAATGCTATTATTTTTATGAGCTGCGATCTCTCTATTTAAAGAGTTTGTTCAGAACTCAAGAAAATTGGGTGGCTTTTGCAAATCATTTTGTATGCTAAAGACCCTAGTGGATTGAATTTAACATTACAAGCTTATAATGTCTACTCTGTTCCTTTTCACCCTCTGGATAAAGTGAGGTCGCCGTTCCTATCTATTTGTTGTGGGCTGTTTAAGTACAGCTGATGTTCACATTGCTTGATGAGTAATACTGTTAATAGTTCCTTCTTTTCACTTGATTGTTGATAATTTATGTTCTTTCCATTCATGATCTCTTTTTGTTAGTTGTTACAATTGGTTTTGTTGTGTATCTGCTAGAGCTATATTGGCGGAGTATTCTGGTGCTGTTCTAGGAGTATTATCTGCAGTATTATATGGACGGAGGGGCCATGTTTGGAAGAAGGTAGGTTTCTGTAATATGCTTGTTATCATGGTTTTAGGTTTTTGCCACTGATGTGTTGCATATCAGCTAAAATTTAGTAACTCAGAGTGTACATTTCTCCTTTGATCGAATCCAAACTGATAATATTAGTCTGTTTTAGATTCATTTGTAATTTCTGACTCTAGATCTTTTATCCAATGCTTAACATGGATACGGAAGTTTTTCCTTAATGGTCATACATAATTTTAGTCAAATGAGTTACACTGTATAATGTTGGATTTCTTTTATAATTCTAGGTTTGAGTAAAGTTTTTAGATAAGGATGTTGATAAGTTCGCCATCAATTGTCATCACTGAATGATTTGATTGAAGTGTAATAGGCATCTTTTCTTTAGATACTCAGATGATTGTTTCCTCATTTTTTGCCAGGCAGGTGGTCTTATTGCAATGTTGGCATCCTTCTACTTACTTGCTCGGGGTTGGGCCATGGCAACATATTCCCCAATCTATATCCTCTTGTTCTTTTTTTTCTTTTTTTTCTTTTTTTTTTTTCTTTTAAAGCTGAAATTATATCTAGCACCCACCCACCCACACACACATACATATTTCTTTTTTCTTGTTTTGTGTTCTTGTATTCTTTTGCTTGCGTTACTCATTTATTTCAATCCTCTCAATGCTACTGTGAATATTGTTTATTTTGTACTTTGTTATTATTGTAAGCTTAACGTGGAATTACCATTAAAAGATACCTCTGATGGTGAGGTTGGGACAGAACAAGTGTTGGGTATGACCGAAATGGCAGTTCCCATTTTTGCTGGAATCTTATCAGCATTGAGAAGGGTGATTGCACGGCGTGTGTCTCTCAAGGTGTTCGTTTTCATCTAAATGCAGTTATCTTTCCATTTCCTGTTGGCCCATTTAATTTGAGTACAGTTGTTTCCCCGTTTCTAGTTAACGTAAGCTCCATAATATCCATCTCAATGGCAGACTCTAACCATTTCTGCTTTCAGAATCAACTCAAAAGACGGCTTCATGCTATAACCATTGCTTCGGCAACATGTTTTCTATTTCCTGTGGCCATGTGGGACATGATCATAGTAAGTCTGAAAGCACTCTATTTTAGTGATAGGTTTCTTGAGTGGCAACTTGTTGCTTCTTTCTGTGTTTTCTTTTCTTAATTTCTTTTTCATCTGACCCCCCTATCCTACTCTTTTCTGTTGGAGCACTTAGGGATCACCTTCTGCTAGTGGTGTCAAGTTGCCATTCTCTACTTGGGCCTTTTCTAGCACTATTCTGTTTGGAATAATCACGATCTTCTATGTTGACAGTATTGCAGAAGAAAGGTACCTAATTGATAATTTTCTCAATGCTGCTATGTCTTCTATAGTTTGGGTTTGCTAATTCATTGAGAAACTCCAGTATGGAAGAATAATTATATTAATTTGGAAATTACAAAAACATCAAAAGATTTCTCACCCAAGAATTAGGACATGGTTGTTAAAGGCATAAATTGCGCGTGGCCTCAGATTGAGTCCAGTACTGTAAAACGATCCTTGTAGCTGGGACCAGCTGGTTGGGACTAAGGATTGGTGTTGTGGCCTGGAAAGGAATATGCTACATACTTGCTTGAAAATGTAATTACTCAAGCTTCTGGATGATAGATTTGATGATCTCACCCTCAAACAGGCTATTTTGTAAATATGAAACAATTATTTCCATTTTGCTCGTTTTGATGATAAAAGTTTAAAGGTTATCTAGCTCTGAAGAAACAGTAGAACCAGCATCATCATACTCTTACATGCTTGACCTTGTTGGTATACTGTCAAGTGATGGGATTCTAAGTCACAGTATTAATTGCAGTTATAATGATTAACTTTCCCTTGGTTTTCCTTTTCATCTATCATTCAAAGACTGAGATATGATTTTCTCTCATGAAAAAGCAATCCAAATACATAGAGGAGAAATATGCTTATGCAAAATTGATAATGATACTCTTTTGACTATATCATTTCTTATTTCTTCTCATCTTGCATAAGTTTTATATCATTTGTCTTCTCAGTTGCTTTTATTTCTGTGATGCTTATGTAGTATGATCAGGAGTGTGAAACTAAGGAATGGTAGTGGTGGATTCCAGTAGAATTTTTCAGATTTTAACTTCTGATCTATATAATATGTTGCAATGACACTCCTACTCAGAAACATTCGCTCTCCTATTTGGCTTACAACCAGCCTCTTATGCTGTGTCCTCTGGCACACAACATTCTTACACATGCAGCTACATGGGTGATATTCTTATTTTCTAGATAAACTGAATATTAGGCGTCCTTACGGCAGAAGAGTAGTATTTCCAAAATCTCATTTTCATTTCTACAAGCTTTTTTAATTTGACTGTGTATTCCTAGTTTCTCATGAAAATTATACTCGGCAACCAGTAAGTTAAAATTGATACCACTTGTTTTCCTCAGTAATGTTTTCCCTAGCTAGAGTATCACCTCGAAGTTTCAGTTCTATGAAGCTCACCAATTTGGGGTTTTAGAGGTGGTATAAAAGGTATAATCACCCAATGATCTAACTAAGTTACACTTTCCTATTGGCAGATTGCTATATGTTTTGTCTCCTTCCACTTTCAAAATTATTTTTTGTCAGTAAAGCAAAAGGAATCCATACAAAGCTTCTTTGCTGGGAAAAACTCCTAAGATGATCATGATTTCTTGATGTTGTTTGAAAGAAAAAGCATGTCAAAGTTTGTCAACTGTTGCATCAGCCTTTGTCATGGTTGATTTGCTTGAAATAATATGATGGCATGATTGAAGAGCACCAATATATTTCAGAGAATCAATTACGAGTTCACATTGAAATATGGTTCTGTTATTTGTGAACTCTAAGCAATTATACTGGGCATGCCTGGTGACTGATTTCTGTCTTCCTCTTGGGTCTTTTCTTTTAATTTGTATTTCATGTTCGATTCTATCTCTCTCAATCTCTTTTCTCAATATAAGTGTATCCTGATGTTGTATTTGTAGATTACACATGGTTTTCTCTTCTCCAAGGCATTTAATGGTAGCTGGAGGATGCATCATTGTCATGGAGGTTGTGTACAACAGGGATTTCTCTTTACCAGGGTTCCTAATCTGCTGCTTAATTTTAGGCTTTGGTATGTATTGAAAGTTAATCTTTTAGATTCCGTTCCATTTTTGCTAACTGAACAATTCATGGTGCAGAAAGATGTATTTTTTTCTTTTTCACCTCAGGTCAGAATGGTAGTGACCTTTAAAATTGGCAACTGTTGGAATAATCTTTATGATATGTGGTCCAGTAGCTAGCAGTTGTACAACAACTTGACACACTTTTTACTGGTTTTATAATGTATTCATTTGCATTTTCAAACCAAAATTTTCCATTAAAGATATACGATATTATGCAATTCACAGAGATGTATTATAGAGACGTCAACTCAGAAATTCCTGTCCTGGTCGGTTAGAAAAATCCATTGCAGTGCGAATGTGGCTGCGCATAATCTTGCTTGATGGTTCACCTCCACTTGTCCGAGACCCTTTTATTTTCGTTCCTCCTTTTTATTCGCCCAGGAAAAAGAACTGGTCTGAGGTCTCAGTACCTTACATGAATTTGTTAATCATTTAGCCAGCTTCTATGATATAGTGTTTTCACCTACATTTCTTTGTTTCTCGTTCTCTTTTTGATAGTCAACTGTACGCAGCTCACTTTGGAATTTGGCTAAATCTGTAGGGATATATGAGGCAACTTCTTTGGAACGTACAAGGAAAGATTCTGTTCAAAATCTTGATCCACCGAATGGGCTGTTAGACGACCAAATCCAAATGTCTCCACTTCCAACTTGATGTAAGTTCTTTTATTCATGTAGAGATCTTTTATGGGTATGCTGTAATTAATGTTGATTGTAATTTAGTCTGCAATAGAGAAACACTACTCAAGTGTTTACCTGGGGGCAAGGATTATCAGCAGTGTCCATTTAGCTATGTATAGACAAGAAATTTAATTGTGTTTTCACTAGTAATGACACATATAAATGGATTCAAGGAGGGCTTGAAAATAGTTACATCAAACAGAATTCTAATGCAACGAGGATTAACACAACCTCACATTCTCAGTAAAACGAGTTTAAACCGAATTGAATCAAAAGTCACCATGCACTGGGAGCTCAATACCAACAATCTGCATTAGACTTTTGAAGTGTGGGATACCTGGGTGCATTTTCAAATAGACTGCAGAATATGTTATGAGTTTCTCATCTCTGACCACCTTATAATTTGTTCTGTTGCAGATGTATTGGTTCTTTACATCTAGATTGTGCTTAGCAGGACTGGGAATTGTCGAGCAAATACTTTATTTTTTGGGAATGCTCTCACAAGCATACAATCAGTTGTTCAGATTTTATGTGGCATTCAGGAGATTGGGGAGTGTTATTACATTGGTCCATACAGCATAAGTAGTAAAAAATACACTTTCCTGCTGAAGGAATAGGCCTATACAATCCGTGACGGGTGTGAGAGAGTACTCTCTCTAACAATTAGTCGTGACTGATCAAGTACTCCAAACTGTTGGACGTTGGCCTTCTGCTCTAACCCATGCAACTTTCTTGTTAGCTAATGGACTCCCATTGTAAAGGATCCGTTTATGTGTACAGCAGTGTAGAATTATTCACGTTGTGTAACTTTTCAATCATCTTCAGGCTTAATCATTTTTTTCAAATACGAAGAGGTCGTATCTCCTTCTAATGTACCTTTGATGTACCCTTTTTAACTCCATATTTTGGAAGCTGACTTTGTTGTATTATATTCATGGTACCTGAGATGGAACAGGGAGAGCATGGAAAAGATTATTAAGCTTAAAAGATTACGTTTTAAATAAATCTGAAGACTGATTTGGTATAGGCCTAGGTCCAATACATATCTACTTTTCCCTCCAAATGCGCGGACTTTTGTCCCCAGCGTCTTGAAACATCAGCTGCTCCTTTACGAAGTTGCTCCCTCATCCTTATGTTTCAAGAATATTACGGAAATCTCCACATCTGTCTTCCTTCCATTATTGGAGGACAGAGAAAGAAAGCAGAGACATTTGAAGCCATTGTCGAGCTTAAAGTCTCAAAACTTTCATCCTTCTCATAAACTTAACGCTTTCTGCAGTTACGAGATCTCGCACGCAGGCAAGAGTACCAGAAGAAACAATGGTTTTTATGATGTTGGTGGAATGAAAGGCAGCTTCAACATGTCCATCCTTCACTTACCTCTCGTTTCCTCTTCAAACTTTCACGATTGTCATCTGCCGCTACGTTCTCCAAGGAATTCGCTATCCTTTGTAGGGGACCCGAGCAACAGCCTCAGCAAGCAGGAACCTCCCCGGAAGTGGGATGGTTTGACGATCATTCATGGCACGAAGCTCTTGAAGGACCTGAGCACCTGGGGCATTGGTGGCCCTTGTAATTATTTTGTTGAAGTTCGTAGTCAAACGCAGCTTGTTTCTGCTGTCAAGTACGTTCTTTTGTTTCTGGTTGTGGGTCTGAACCACTCTGTTTCCTCTCAAATGAGAGAGAGAGAGAGAGAGAGAGAGAGAGAGAGATGTTTACCAATGTAGAATGGAGAAATACTAATGGTTCCCCATTTTTAAACTAATGCAGATTCTGTAACGAGCATTGCATACGGTTCCTTGTCATCGGCAAAGGCTCAAATTGTCTCTTTGACGACTTGGGTTTTGATGGTTGTGTTATCCTGAATCGGATTGAGTTCTTGGAGACGAAGGAACCCGGTGTTTACAGAGTTGGAAGCGGTTTCCGATTTAATAAACTGGGAATACAGTGCTCTAATGAAGGATTCTCGGGCCTTGAATTTGCCGGAGGGATTCCTGGGACTGTAGGGGGAGCAACCTATATGAATGCCGGAGCAAATGGACAGGTAAAACACTACAAATTGTTAAGGAAAATTTGTTTCTGACAGCGTGAGGATTGGATGACTATATGTGTTGAGCATTGGATGACTATATGTGTTACCATGTTTGTTGTGTTTGAAGGATACGGCTGATGTTGTTGACAGCATTGATATTATTACTACTGATGGAAGGTTTCAGACGCTTAGGAACGTCGACCTTAACTTTGGCTACCGATCATCCTCCTTGCAATATATGGAAGGTCTGGCATCGATTGTTGCAGTCACATTCCGGCTCCAGCCTTGTGGATCGTCGAGAAGAAGGCTACAAGAGTATCTTGCAAGGTGATCTTTAAAACAATACCAGTCAAATAATGATAAGTAGTTCTTTGAAGATTGTCATGATTTAATATCTTTAAACTCTAATATTTTTGCCAGGGATTTAATAAGTTTTTCACAAGAATTTCTTTTTGTTAGAAGTTGCTGAAGGATGTGATCTGATTTACAGAAGGAGAGCATCTCAACCGATAAGGGAAAGGAATGCAGGTTCTGTGTTCCAAAATCCATCCACTACGGAAGCTGCAGCGGCTGAGTTGATTGAGAAAGCTGGATTAAAAGGTTTTCGAGTGGGAGGAGCCATGGTATCCAACATCCATGCCAACTTCTTCATAAATTCTGGTGGCTCAACTTCTCAAGACATGCTTGACCTTATTGCTACCGTCAAGGAGAAGGTTGATCAGAAGTTTGGGATACGACTTAAGGAAGAAGTATTGTATGTAAATCCTTACAGTGACTATTTGAACCCAAACAGAGAAAAATTAACAGTCATGTAATGTTTGACAAAAGGAAACAAGAAAGCTCGTGATTCATTTATTCTTATCATGTTTGAAGCAAATCCAGGCTTGAACTTTTTCAAATTCCATGGATCCATTACTTGAATGTTTCTGCAAAGTGAATCATGAACATGCCGAATCAGGAACTTCTGGAACTTTGGCTCAACACTGCTTTGGTGATGACATGAGTAAGGATTCCAACGGGACAAAAAAGCAGGCAAAGAGAAACTGAATGCCTAGTCTCAACTTGGTTTTCTAGTCCATCATTAAAAACCTGCCTGTTTTCAACGAAGACTTAGAACTACAACCAGAGAGAGAGAGAGAGAGAGAGAGAGAGAGAGAGAAAGAGAGAGGGAAAGAGAGAGACCTTGCAGCAAAGAGATCTACAACCAACAAGTGAATCCATGCAGATGCTAAAGTCAACTCACTGGAGAACATCTTTGCTATGCTAGACAGCTGCACATGGTAGAAAGAAAAATAAAATATAAGAATCATTCAATCGCTATCAGTAAAATATGTTCAACGCAAATGTGTAGAATTCTAACCTCTGGCAGCAAGTATTTACTTGCAAAAATCAGCCGAATTGTTTCAGGGGTCCAAGAGATGTATAGTAGATATGCATATAGAAGTCCAAGAACAACATACGGTATGCTGCTTGCGACAGATTTTTTGGTCTGGATTATCCATCACCAAAATAAATTAGAACTACCCCATTGTTATTAAGCACTAGCAAGTGAAATAGACTCTACAAACTAGAGGGACATGAGATTTTAGCAAAAAGAAGTACAGAACCAGAATCCAAGATCAGTAATACTCAAGTAAGGTCCGAATGAAGGCAATGTAGCGAGACCATGCGATCTATGCAAGGCAAAATTGACCAGTTCAACCACAATGACTTCAACAGTATTTCTGAATAATTCATAGATCTAAATATCAGGAACTAAGCATTAGTTGAATTATATGGGAGATTCATGCAGAAACATACCAGTTCAGATTTAGGAGCAAGAACCATGAGGGTATAAAAAGGAAGAACGGCTACTGTCCCCAAAGAGAAAACACTACTAGCGAGTTGAGAATTTGACGGCCCTGCAAAATAATAGGCAGAGAACACAGCATAGGAACAAGAAAGTCATGCTTATGCAAAGAAGGATGGCTCAAGCTCACAATAATAGCATGTAAAACGCTATTTGAATATTTGAGGCATTACAGTTCATCTCTGGCTTAAGATGATTATGAATTCCAGATGAATTCCAAGTTAAATGTATTCAGAAGACAGAGAAAGCAAAAGAAAATTGGATAGATTCTTTGTTCATTTAGAAGTTTACAGATGAAACAACCAACACAAGAAAGCTGCAAACTGGAGATAACCTCTCAAGAAGGCTGAAGAAACCTTACAGGACCTAATCTTCCAGGCAGAAGTACAGGTCTGCAGCGAGAATACTAAATCAATAGGTCAACAAAAATGAAGACTTCACGAAAGTGATGCATTCCATTAATTTCACAGGCTAGATGTAGTAATATATTATTCAACAAAAATGGAGACTTTCATCAATATTAATGCATAGTGAGGTCAGATATCCCATTGAGAGCTATAATGGCAGAAGCCCATTCGGAGTACTTTCAGCTTCACCTAACCAATCTTTAGAAGCTCTAGAGGCTTAATCTTTGATATTCAGCATAAATCCAGTTTGAAGCACGATGTCTTGGATATAGCTTCGAAGGCCTAAATTCCTTTACTCTGTAAGACCCACAAAGCCTGATGTTGGAGGCTATTATGTCATAGAATAACTAATGGTAAATCTATCTTTCCTATCGAGGGACATATTCCAATTGGAATTTGCAATGGAATATGAATTACAAGCTTATAGTAATGTTTCGAAATGCTGTTACAACAGTATAAAATTGAAATCTATAATGCATATACTTCTAAATGACATCATTTCTCTTATGGAACTTTAAACAGTTCCAAATCTCATTTACAGCTTTCTTAGTCATTGCTCATTGGTTCTCCAGTATTACGTGAACTGCATCTCATATTTTATACATACAAATAAGTTTTTACCTCGATCACATTGCATTTTTTTAAAAAAAAAAACCTATAAAGGTGAGATGATGTATTAAAATCAGTTATGCAACTTGGAAAATAGCAACTGCAGTAGCAACTATTAAGTAGCAGACATGGGGAAAATGGATTACATGAAGCATATACTGCAGAGCCTTTTTGATATAGGACATGTCTTTCAGGTTTTGGTCTAACAATAACTCTTGATCCTCCCATGAAACTCCATTCTCTATGTAAGTTGCCTCCCACTCTTGCAGCCCATTGGCCACAAAGTTCAGAGCCATTACTTCTTCGAGAAAACCCTGTTTTCACATCACGCCAAGGTCCAATAGACTGTCCCAAGAGGTCGATCTGCAAAAAAAAAAAAAAAAAAAAGTATCAAAACCTTTAAAGTGGGAAAAACAAGAAAATTTCTGGTAAGATACGCATTTTTTTATGCTTAACTCTTTAGAAGCTAACGATAAGACTCAACAAAGAATATATACAGATGGGAAGATCTCATGCTTGACTCCTTAAAAGCTACTTCAGAACTTCAAAAAAGGACCTTAAATGTACTTCTCCTACTGATATTCAAAACGCCCCATTTAGCTTCTATTCACATAGTATATAATATGTGCAAATAATAGTTCACTCACAAAAAGCCTAGAAAGAGAGATTGTCACGATATTTGACAGCAAAATGATATTATTAAACACTAGGCAAAGGTAAAATGCCACATAATGTAATGAAAGAGTAACAAGCACATGCACGGCCATTTAGTTAACAATACCAATCACCAACACAACATCACACACTATCTTAAAGAAATCAAAGGAACAATTATATAATGCACATTGGAAATGATCATGAAAATGATTATGGCATAAAGATGATGTGTCTAAGGAAGCCAAAAAACTTACTTCTGTATTGAAAACCAGTTTTGCACCACTTATTGAAATGGAATCACTCTGTTTCTAGTTTTCCTAGTATATCAAACAAACTTATCACCTTAACTAGAGCCATACAAAACCTTGAGTCTTCATCATAGTCAAGGGGGTGCCATTGATTTAAAATATTTGTAAAATGACCCCGTTTCAGATATCGTACGTCCAATTTTAACCAGGGCCGATTTGTCCTCTTTCAATTATGAACTTGCTCAAAGAATTGCAAGCAGGACTCAATGAAACAATTCAACCTTCAAAAGATGTCCCAAGTCGGCCCTGGGTAGTCGCAATAAATTCTATGAGGTTCTAATTGAAGTCAAGCAAAGGGGTAAAAAATATAGAATCCTAGAGGCCTACAAGAAGCAAAAGCGTATGTAAAACACTTAAGATACCTCCAATGGTACAGTGGCTGACTATAATGTTCGTAATCCCATTGGCCATTACAAATAGAAGCCAAAACTATATGCCCAATCCGTCACATGATGAATAATTATATGGAAGAATATCCATCCCAGATCTAGCAGCAAAGTCGTCGAGAAGGATGTATAAGTAGCACAATAAAGCACCTTTGGACAGACTATAACTACACCATTCTAAGCTAAATGCCCATTTCAATCAATCAGAATTCATACAGAACGACGATAACACCTTAAACCGAAAGAGAAAAAAAATCCCAGATGGATGGAATGAACTCAAAAGAACGCAAAGCAAACAGCAGCGACTTGGTCATTAGCCACAAAATTTTAGCTGGCAAAGGCAGAGGGAAAAAGAAAATACTTGAAAAGCGGAAAGAAGAAACCTTCAGTGAGATTGAGGAGTGGCAAAGGCAACGAGAGAAGCCCATCTTTTTATGACCCAGAGAACTGATCCCGAAGACAACACCAAGAGCTTCTTCATGAGCCAATATACTTAAGCGTATAGAAAATGCACAATCAAGCTGTAAAGGTGACAGCTTTTCAATATTGGGAAGCAACGCGAGAAAGGCTGAGAAGGCACTATAAGTCTTTGATATTGCGCCCCAGCTGACACTATAAGTCTGGTAAGATACAGCTCTACAAGCAGCACTAGCATTTGTCTCTTTCTTAGTCCTTGCGAACACAAAAAATTAAAAATGAAGAATAAGAAGGAGAAGAAAACCCTCCCTCTTGTTGATCAGTAACTATTGATGCTGTGCAGTAGGTCTAACAACAGTTCGTTTTTAATTAACATTTACATTTTGAATTCATGGTCTAAATTATTCTTTCTTTTTTTTTTCTTGTGATTTTCATAACATAAAAGGTATTCAACCAAATTCGCCAAATTCCTTATTTTCAATATAATCATGCATGTTTCATGTAAAACTTACAAATTTTTCTATTTTTCCTGCTTTCACAAACTCCTTTTTTCTTTTTCTTTTTTCCAGTCAACAAAAAGAAAAAACACTTTCAACTCTATCTTTATTCCTACGACACATCTTTTCAAAGTTATGCTTTTACTTTCAAAAGTAGTACCTGAAAAAACTTCATCACAGACTAAAAGCGAAAGAAAAAAAGAGGGAAAATGCAACGTATCTAATGGAAAGACAGGTATAGTAGCACTAGCAATCAAGCAACAATCGGATGATGTTTCTTATCTCATTTGCACTACATTGTTTGTATTTTTCTGTTTTTTGGCGACTACTATTCCTTGGTTGTGCTGCTCCTTGCGTCTTCGACGAATTCCTTGTCATCAGGTCCCATGAACCCTATTTTTAATGGAACCCTATTTTTAATGGAACTTGTACCAAAGCCTCAACTCCTACTCCTAAAGAGATTTAAGCTACTTGGGTTCAGCTCGTAAGATTGATTACTTCTTTAGTAGAGATATTATAGAAAATTCAAACACTTATCATAAAAGGTGATAGGTGTCATGATTCTTCCGTATATGATTAAAACATGTTGTTTATATATAAAAACAAAGAAAGACTTCATGTAGCCTGCAGCCTCTAAATATAAATAATAAAAAAAAAACCAAGCAAGAGAAGAAAAAAAGGTAAGAAACATTCTTCTTTTCTAAGTATCTGTGCTGAATAATAAGATTTTTTGTATAAACAAGAAAGTTCACTTCTTTTAAACACTATCAAACTTAAGTAGCCATTTAATTTTCTCACATCATTGAACTTTAGTGCCCATTAAACTTTTTCTTACATTCTTCAACATCGTAACCTTCCTTCTGAATTACCTTTGGGATGGAAAGCTTGAAAGTAAGAAGTCAAAATAGAGTTGTCCATCACATGGTGCTTCATTATTTAAAACTATAATGATTTTAGGAAAGTACTACATCTGTTCTCTTTTTAATCTAAGCTCGAGAAAGGAGCAACCACTAATACGTCTCATGATCTTGGATGTTTAGCAACAAGAAAAAAAAATCTGTTGCACTCGATTATTCCAACCAACTGATTGGAAGGAATAGGTGAAAATATTTCTTTCAATTTGGTTTACTTTATTCTGCTTCAACTACTTAAATTTATCTCTAGTTCATCCAGTAATCTAACTCCATAAACTATGCATAATAAAACAATAAGACAATAAGATAATAAGATCTCCCATTACTGTTCCTATTTTTTTCCTTCACTTTCCAGGACAGTTCATACTATAGGCTTAGTGGCAGATGCAGAAACCCGAATAATCAGCCTGTGAAAATACTTGCCAATATGATAACAAGAGAAATTTTGAAGCAATTTGCTATAAATATTTCTGAGTTGTCTGATTGATACAATTATTAACAATCGGAATGCAATGCGCTAGAAAGTTTTGAACATTGAATCACAGCAAAGCATTTTTAAATTGAAATTAAAAAAGAAGAAGCTATTTATAAGCGAAAAATAGGGAGGTGGACGATCAGCTTGAAGTCTTTTTTGTACTGTGCTCCTCAAGCCAAGAAATTATGTCATTGAACACCCGAATTATCAATTCATCTGGCTCACCCTCGAGCAGAGAATGATAGGCATCCTTGTAAAGGTTAAGCTTCTTGTCTGAATGTCTTGCTTTCTCATACAAGGCCTTGCTCACGGAAGGGTCAGTTACAATATCAGCCTCTCCATGCAAGATCAGCAACGGCAGAGAGACCTGTAATTACAGTAATTTCCATGTCACCCAATACAGTTCATATACCAAATGCTCTTTTCAGAATATTATTCTGATGTTGACTGAATCTTCCAGGTAAAACAAAATTTTCATCAAAGAAACAAGAAGCTATATTGTCCAACAGGTAATCTAGAAAGTTTCTAGTTTCCTATGATTCAGGCATATCAAATACGGAAGATCTTGAGGGGGAAAAATAAAAAGCATATCAAATCTCTTAATCTCATTAGCAATCAATAAATTAACCATGCTATATAGTTATATCCTGTAGCAACACTTGACAGATTTAGTAACTCACCCTTTTCAACGGTCCCTGATTCTTAAAGAGGGTTTCAATCAGTTTCATATGACCTAGAACTTTTTGGTTTTCTCCTAACCTTTCAAGTTAGAGTGCAGATATCTTGGAGAACTTGAAAGTGGATGCATTGACGAGTCCTTTGAGACAACAGAGGAGTAGAAAAGGTATGATGGTTTTTGGAAGTCCAGATAAATCATCCAGGATCCAATTCTCGGAAGCAGGATGAAACAGAGGTTTCCCTTCATTCATATATCTTGTAAACATGACAAAAGAGAAATCAAGAATACTAGCTTACCTCTCCCAATCGACGCTCTATCTCTTCAGTGGTTTTGAGCATCTCCAGCGCAGTCTTTAAGCGTGGTTTATCCTTGTAAGCAATTACATTGTAAGCTGTCTGCATTTAGAGAAAAACATTCCAAGAATTTTAGCTAAAAAGGACAATTTCACAATGTCAAAAACCAACTGATCACACATAAATACAGATGGAATCGTAGAAACGCAGCAGTTAAAGCCAGAGAGAACAGGTACCAATATTATTCAAAACTGAATCCTCCTACATCTGTAGTCAACAAGACTAATGGCATCCTATCTTTCTAATTCTTAGAATCATATATTTATGTAAAGAGACAAACCAATTCTCTCTTTTCTCTAAATGCTGCCTCAGCCAAATCCTTTTGCGGAACTAACTTCTGCTTTGGAAGAATATTAGCTATTCCAATCAGGAATTGCCTAAGTAACCATGGGGGGACCATGTTATCTGCAATCTTCACAAGACATATCAGTTAATAGCAGGTCAACCAAATCAGAGTTTTTTAAAGTAGGTTGAGAGGGAGTACTTTGCACATGGGTGCAACAAGAACGGCACCATCCCATGCATTAGGTTGTTTTAAGTGCACCTTCAGAGCTACAGCTCCACCCATTGACTGACCAAAGAGGAAGCTCGGGAGACCACTGAACTCAGGGTTCTCTGCCATTTAAGTAAATCAGAAACAATCAGTTTGAGCAAAATAGTATAACCAACGGTAAGAATAACATGGTAGCCCGTATACAGATCATTTAGTTAGACTTTCATACTACATACGCAACTAAGAATTAAGTGAAAATGGAAAAGACCTTCACCCAGAAAACAGAAGCGCAGGAACAGGAATCAAAGAATACAACGAGAGAAGTACTCTCCTACGGACAACATACAAATGTTGAAGCTCCTCTCTCAGCCAAAACGTCATGATTATCGGATCTACGTCACTCAAATAATGAGATATTAGTACAAGATGCGAAGTCATCATTATCATGATTCCAATGACTGAATGAGATGATAACTCCACTTTCTGATGAGCCAAATCAATTCCCTGCATATTTTCTGTAGAGGATGCTTTCAATTCAAGATTTAATTGCTTCCATACCACATTAAACAAATGACACCCAACATTCTAGATCCCAAGACCTCTATATCCTGAAGAAAGGTGAAACTCATATGCAAAGAAAGCTATCAAGGCTAAGCCCAGCTTGCTCCCCCTTGTCATTCGATATAAAGGAAGCAAATTCACAACAAAGCAGATTCTACAAACATGCAAAAGAAATATTTTGAATACTTCCAGTCAGAGACATATTTCCATCATAAACCCATTACTAGTCAAGAACTAAGGTTCTTGCAAGAGCCTTTAATCTAAGGAACACTGGAGGAGCAAAGCTATTTACAGAACATAAATACTTTTGGAATGCCTACATAATTTGAGCAACTAGCATCAAAAAGATAAAACATAAGAGTGAGCCACTGGGATGGAAGTTAAAATGCCCAAAATTATTCCCAAAAAATATCTGAACATTCACAAACTTCAATAGTTTGAGCAGATGAAAACGTTTCAATTATGAATATTTCTTAGGAGAAAGCAACTCTATAAAGTTTGAAATAGACTTTTGATTCCTGAAATCAGGCTAGGTTTGATCGTCATCCCACAAATTTAACAAAATTTCACTCTGTCCCGTACAATGTTGTCAATCCATTCAACAATTACGAATCACAAGTTGATATACAAAAGTGATCAAGAGAAGACTAATGTCGTAATGTTATTACTTGAAATGACATTAAAACCTGCTATAACGAATGTACAACATTGCTTCCTTTAAAATTTTTCAGGGATGCAACTGAAACTTCTAAAATTTTAGGCTTAAAAATGAGATCTACACTTTATCCAATAAACCAAAAATGTATTTCAGACTTCTTCAAGGAGCAAAGGAAGTAATAGCAGCCAAGAGAGAACATTAAAGTAAACTCTGATTATCTTCAGTCACAGACAGCTTGATTAGATTCCGCATTTGTTATATTTGACTCTTCAATCGCTGTAGGAATTTGAGCATCACTTCTAATCACAAACAGCTTGGCATTAGCTATATAAGCTTCAATTTCAAATCCCAACACTCTATTTCAGTAAGGCCACATAACTAACCCATAGCCTACCAAAGCTTATAGATCAAATAATTGTTCGGTCCAAGAGAATGTAAGCTGAAGGTCTGATTTTACAGAGTTATGATTTGGAGATCACCTAGGTTAAAAAAAAATGCTTGAAAGCACAATACTTTTGCCACCCAAGTCTAATACTTACAAAAAAAAAATTAATAAAGGAAATGGCCATCATTAACATCATCAGAGCATGGAAGATCACAAAGGCACTTTGCATTTTTGTCAAGAAAGTTATACACACTTTAGTGACTGTTTTACTATCAATGTTTCTTCTAGAAACTAACAAACAAGAACAGGTTGTGAGCATTTGTTTCTATATTACTGATTTCCATCTGCAGTATCATTAACAATGCCACATTCATGCAGCGATGATCCTATCTCTATGGTACAGAGAGTTGAAAAGCCACACATTGTGTCTGCAATGAAGGATGACACTGGTTTCCACAGAGTGTAGATAAAGCCAGAAAGGAAAGAATGTACTATCCATATCTCAACCTTCAAAAATATCTCAGAACTAAGAAATTCTCCATCTCTCAACCAAATCCCAAAATGCAATTGACTGCTCATATGAAACTTGACTCACTGAACAGACAAATGTTAACCAGGTCTCCATATGGTGGAACCTGGTCACATCTTACCCTCCAAGGTAAATAAAATGAATAAGAAACGCCATTGCTTTAAAAAGATTCACCAAAAAGACATGCAATTGTATAGCTTACTTTTGACTTTTGAGAAGTGCTCAATGACATCATCAACCAGTCGGTCAAAGCTGGGAATATAGCAGTGGAGACCTTCTGAAAGACCAAATCCTGGATAATCCATAGCAAAAACTCCAAATCCGGATAATGCCAACTTCCTAGCAATTCCTGCCAATGATGATGTGACCAAGTCAATAACTAGGTTCCATTACCACAAATTTGCTATGACCAGTGCTAGACATTATCTTACATTGGTCACGGATTCAACAAAAAAAAAAAAAAAGAAAAGGAATCCAGAAAAAAAAGAGCTCCATGCCTTCAAAGAAAAATGTGCAAGTATCTCCATAACCATGACAATAGCACACCACCGCTTTTGGGCGAGCGGTATCTGGAAGCCAGCTTTTTGAGAAAATTTCCAATCCTCTAGAGTTCTTTTCGTAGGACTGTATAGAGAAATATCAAATGCTTGATCTTCATTAGGAAAAAAAAAATGGTGGTAGTAGTCACTTCCACCCAAGTAACATTAAATGCCTAAGCTGGAAAAATGCAATGGCAAGAGACAGATAAGGTAGTCAATTTCTAATTGCCCTTTTTTTTAGCTAAATCAAGGTTGCCTGTGTCATTCTTTGTCTTGTAGTTGCTAAAAAACATTCATTAACAAAATTCATGATATCCTCTTGACTTACAATTTTAAAACAATCAATGAGACAGTGTGGAATTAGATTGAGAGTCTTAGATTTGAACTCCAATTCTAAAGTTTAATCGTAATTTAAATTTGAAAAGATCCACATATTACCAACTTAAACTTCTGGAATAATTCACAATTCTATAATCGCTACTTTGCATCGTTTTCAACAAGCTTTAAAAAAAAAATTAAGCTACGCAAGCAAAGCAGTTTTCCACGTATGTAATAACCCTCCTTCAGCCGCAAAACAAGGTTTTCCACAAGTGGTTCTGGTGTCTTTAACATTGAGTAACCATTTCATGATCATCTTACCCTTTTCTTAACAAGCAATAAACTTCAACCCCACAGACATCAACATGATGCATATTTAAAGCAAATTCTAGCAACAAATGATTGCAGCTGAGGACATGCATTTCTGGGTTGCAGTGACCTTGGCGATGCACTTCAGAGATCATAAGTTAAACAAAAAAATTCCTATTTTATGAAGCCTAAAGCAACTCCGTTTAATCCATACGAAGCCACCCCAAGAATTAGAAATATCTGGAATTGCATAGAAAAACATACACAAGTCCAAGAATTCTTACCTCCTTGATTTTTAGTCCATCACTTGGTGTCTGCAACACAGTAAAATATGAAGAAATAAGCACCACTGAGTAAACATTTAACCGAGAGTTAACATTGCACTAAATGTAATTTTATCACCCTATACCAAATTTACTTCTGATCTTGAAGGTAGAATGGCCTCTCACAACAAGTTGTTTGAGTAAATTGACCCGTTTTAAAGTCTTTTACAGAGAAAGTTTATGTGCAGAGTTAGTCTGTGCATTCATACAGAATAAAGAGTGAAGCAATAAGAAAAATGATAAAGTAAATTTAATTAACAAATGATTACGAACTCCAACCGTTGCCACTAAAAAGCAATCTCTTAAGTATTCTTTGCGTTAAATTCCCTTTTAGCTATCATCCCCATGTTGTCATCAAGTTTAATAAAGATAACCAATTTCATGAATAAAACCCAATTGTCATCGAGGTCAATAAAGTTAATCAATTTGACCATGAATAAACCCAATTTCGAAATGATCAACTTCTGATTTAAATCAACCTCCTCAGAACAAGAAACAAATCAATCAATGCAAACCAAACCAATCTTTCCAGCTCCACATACACGGCCATTAAGATTTGATACGTTACGCACCTCCATTATACTTGTCCAAAAAGAAAAGACAACTACCAAAATACTATACAGACACCATAAAATATATGCATAGAAACTCATACAGAAATTTGGCTCACTTATGCAAGAAACCCAAAGCAAATCAGTAGTCGTTAAAAAACATAAGATCCTAAGTCGCTGGACCATACGTAGACTTAGGTTGCAGGTGATACAAAACTCTTAATGCACTAACATGTCAACCGAGAATAAAAAAAAGTCGAAGTTATGCATGGTATAGTAATGCATCCAAAAAAGGCTTAATTTATAGCTGCCGTATACTCGAAAGGACTAGTCAAAAGTTACAATTGAAGCTCTATAAAACCCAATCAATCCCATCCATACACGACCAACGTCAATCTTCAAAATCCATCAATCCAAACATGTAAGCCAAATTTCACAATCCAGATAAAACAAAAAAGAGCAACTTTTGCAAGCTTGAACTGTTCGACTCATGGCGTGATAAGCACTTACACGGATGACAAACTATTCTCAAAGTTTGATTCATCCATGCAGTAAATCAAAGCAGCAGAAAACAGAAAATTAAACAGTAAAAGGGAGTACCTTGAACAATATGTGATCAATCCCGAGTTGCGTTTCCTTGAAAGCCTCACGTGCGCGCCTTCTGGCGGGCACTTCGTCCATATTAGCACTCAGAATCCTTTGCAACTCATCATCCTGAACCCCTGGGAAGCTAGTCGCAACCGGCGCCATCACCTGCCTGCTCCTTCTCTTCCCCAACGGAAAGCAAACCCTAGGCCTAAATTCTACACCATTCCAGAATCACGTTTTATAAACATCAAAAAACAAAACCCAGAAACAGGGAGACCATCAAAAACACGAAAGATTCCACGCAGACGCACGACAATGCGTTTTTAAGTGCTTGTGAATATGTACTACCATCCACGAGAAAGCGCCAGTTGAGCTTTACGGACTTCAAAACCATGTGGAGTTTTAAATGATTTTTGCTTTTCTGAAGCTATGAAATAAAAGATGAGATCTGACACGTCCAACGATGCTATTCCGGTGGGGAGCCCCCCTCCACTTCCCTAAATTAAAAGGCAATAAAGATTGTAGTGCCAGAGTTTTATACCCTCGCGAAGCTGGCGGTTGGGGAGGTCATCTTGCCACGTTAAAAGGGTTTTACTGGCCACAAAAGTACAAGACAGCGTGGTCCAGATGAATAGACCTGTCTCTCCGTTGCATCGATGGGGTAGCTGAGATTCTGGAGACCTCCGGTGACTGTTCTCGCCGCACACTCTTCCCGTGCGGTTGAGATGAGTGACCATACATGGATCAATTTTTCCATTTTTCTTTTCCCGTTGTGGCCCGACTTGGCCGACCAAATCCGATTGGTAATTAAAAGATTCATAAATAAATGGTTTCGTTTGCGTGGACTCCTCGGAAACCGGGGCTCCATTCGTTGACGGAGACTTTGCTTAAGAGAATTTGCTTTCTACGTTTTCAAATGGCGGCCGGCGGAAGGCACCCAGTCAACTCCTTTCATGGTTTCTGTTCAGAATCAATTTCCCAATACCATCGTTTTCACGTTGGCATCTAGAATCAAGTTTCGAAAACGATGTTCGGAGAATTAATCACCTTTGCCAGAATCAAACCACAGTTTAATGCGATTTAGCCTATACTCGACGCGGAAAACGTCTGCCAATTGCATTGGATGCCAATTGGGTCCCATTCAAGCTTGTTTGCTAATGCAGAATCGTTGTCGATAACACATATTCCAACCTTATCTCCAGAGCCATCAAACTGAGAACTTGGGGATCAATTCTTTGGGTTTGAACTGGCTAACCTTGACAATTACGCTTCGAATTTACATCCCAACTTTTGGGTATCGTGAATTGATCACTTCGCACAGTTTTTCGAGTCATTTCAACTGATTGACTAGTTGTTGTTGATTTGACCCAAATGGCAATTACGATGATTTCTGAGACCCGGATTGGTGAGTTGATAAGCAATGGCAGAATCACGAGGTGCATTGAATGTTAGAGCATATGAATAGAACAAGCCCAATTTAAGGCCTCTTTCCATGCAAACAAAGACCAGGTTAAGCAACAGAGCAAAGCCCAATAGAGAAGAAGACTTGGCCCAAATGCCAAGCCCTAGGATGCCTTCAGGAGGAGTTGCGATTAAAAAGAAAATGAACGACCAAGACTATTGGGAAAAAAAAAATTCAACTAATGTTTTGGTAGCAATTCAGACAAATAGAAGAGTCCAAATCGAAAAATACTCCAATAATTTAATGGTGCCAACGTAGTTTAATGAATAAGGCCCATTTTTCAACTCCTATCTACGCCATTTACTGTGAATAGTCTACATTTACTTGCGTAAGTAATAAAATACCACATATTTAAGAAATGGTTGACCATCTAAGAATATGATTAATTTCTCTGGCTAGTAGGAGTTGTTTGGGATCTTTTGATTCCAAGTTGTGTACATGAATGTGTGATTTTTTTTTTTTAACATATCTTGATTACCCCTTCTCGCCTAAAAAACAATCAACCACATATTTAAGAAGTGATTAAGCGAACTTGACCACCCTTTCACTCTTTAAGGTGATGATTAGTCATTTTCAAGGTGCTTAAGAATAGTCCAAACAACCTTAAAAATACATGATAGGTTAAAGTGGTATGGTCACCCCTTGACAGATAAAATAATGGACAATCATTTTTTCAATATTTTGAATATTTTAAAAACCTAACATTAGTTGGTTCTATATGATTACTGATTTACTATAAGTAAGAACTGTGAAGTGGCTTTAAAGGGAAAAATAGACAAAAAAAATAATAATGATAATGTAGTTGTACTACTAAGAAACTGATTTTTCTTTTGAACATTTAGTTGATAAATAAAGTTTTCTTCTGTGGTTGTCTTTCTAAAATGTCTTGACAAATGAAATAAATGATAATGACTATACAAATGTTCAGAGCATATTTTTACTTTTAAAAAGCATGGTAATTAATATATCAGTCTTTTGATTTCATGAATTATCACAAATCTAACACTTCAAATATTTCAATTTGAACTTTACTTTGTAAGAAAAGAAATTGTCAAACCATCAAACTAATGGTAACTACGAAAAAAATTCTTACTAAATAAAAATATCAATCCATCAATCCATCAATCCATTATTATTACATTATGGACCATATAAACACAATAACGATATCCTTGTTGCAGGGCATAATAATTCATCATATACAAAAGCTTGGTAACACTTCAATGATTTAAGTATGGATTGACACTGGTAATATTTTGAGTTCATCATTTTGATCTATTTAGGAAAATAAATTTTGTCAAAATGTGAATACTTTGAAGACGATATAACAGCAAATATGTTCTTACAATTGGTTTAAAAAAATTAACGTCAACTATTTGATGGGTTAGTGCAGTGTCCACTATGTAAGTATACCAATACATTATGTCTATTATGAAAGGAACCTGTTTGTTAGTGCTAGTAAATAAAATGGCAAAATTCCACTCTAGATTTTAAACTTAAAGCAAACCAGGTCCAGGTTTTCTTCACTCTAGAACTTTATACTGCATGGCCTCCTAATAAAGCCACACCAAACAATCATAGATTATTGACAAAGACAATTGAAGGTACTTTTTAAAGCCAAGATAAAAAATGATAATAAAAAAAAGCCAACGTAGAAATTACAACGTGAAATGGAAAGAGCTCAACATTCCTTTTTTTTTTTTTCTTTTTCAAAGTTACGTTTTGTTTTTATTTTAGTTTCATTATTTCTTGTATTATTTA
Source organism: Casuarina equisetifolia (assembly GCA_028551475.1). Classification (NCBI taxonomy): domain Eukaryota; kingdom Viridiplantae; phylum Streptophyta; class Magnoliopsida; order Fagales; family Casuarinaceae; genus Casuarina; species Casuarina equisetifolia. The sequence continues at coordinate 7,014,714 of CM052361.1, forward strand.
TTTATTTTTTTGTTGTGCTTTCAATTTGGCCAATAAAGGGCTACAACACTCTAATATGATATTAGAATTAAAAGATAGACATTCCTTTTGCTATAACCCATATAAATCTTGGTTATGAGATTGTCTGTTCAAATGAAATGCTTGTGTCAACATATACACAATAAGAAATGCTAAATGTAGGTATTATCTCATATATAGTGGTATGAAAATAAATCTTTAAACTTATGTATCGTAAGTTAGGACTTTCTATTAAATTAAGTTTTTGGAAAATAAAAGCCCGTGATATTTGGTATTAAGAGGGAGTGTTGTAAGATGATAGACTTTTAAGCTTAATAAACTAACTTTTTTGGAATATAAGGGTTCACAACACTTTTAAGATGGTATTAGGATCAAAGGATGACCTTCACTTTTTTATCCACAATGCAAAATTTGGCTATGAGATTGTTTGTCTAAATATAAGACTTGTGTCAATCTATACATTAAAGAGAGTATTAAAGATGAATGTTGTCTCCCATCAATTACGTGAAGATGGGTTATTAAGCTGGTAAGTCTTGTGGATAAAGACCCTTAATGAACTAGCATTTTGGAGATATTGAAGCCCATAACACTTTAACACAACCGTTTAAATAGTTCCCGTTCTTAAATAGTTGGTTAGATGCTGTGACAGGCAGTTCTTGGTTCATTAAAATGAGAATAAATAAGTTTTAACATGATCGGTTTCAATACCCCTGGAATTATCTAAATAATTCTTAAATAGTTGGCTAAACGTTGTGCTTGGTAGTTCTTGGTGCATTAAAATGAGAATAAATAAGTTTTAACATCATGGGTTTCAATATCCGTGGCATTGTCTGTAGTAAATTAGTAGAAACTCTAACCTCAAATGTTTGAGTTGAGTTATATTGTAATGTTTAAAAAGAAAAAAGAAAAATACACATGGCATTAGGAAAATCTCGTTGTCTAGGAACCTTAGTCCGGAGAAATGGTAACACTTGATTGGTTCTCCGAAAGTGTACAAAGATTCAGCAGATAGCGGCACCTTAAGCACTTCAACAGGTGGTCCTGAACATGATCCACGTGCCAACTTTTTGGCGGTGAAGCAAGTGGATTCTGAGACCCTTTTGAGGAGGGACGCGTCGTGATCTTACTTCGAGATCTGCGCACGACAAGAAGATACCTCCGTGGTGGGACCTACTCCGTGGGTTCTTCCCAGCTAGATCCGTAAATGGCGCGCGTGGAATTAAGTCCCGGAAAATACTCATTTCTCTACTCGGTAATATTATTATTTAGTCCATGGAAAAGTCAAAGTGACAGGGGACGGTGAGAAGGCGGTCGTGGAAGCCAGCTTGCTCACGAGCTTCGTGTCTGGTCGGGCTTTTTTTGGTCAAAGTCAATTAATTATTTCTTTTTTCTGCGCCAATTGTTTCACTTCCCGCTGTTTTTTCTTTTCATTTTTTTTTTCTGGAAACTTTAATTGATATGTATTATATAAACATAATAATAAACATGTATTCATTTATAAGTTGACTGAATTTCTAAGAACAACAATCAATTTTATTATTCAAGTGAAAATTTTCTTTTTCACTATATATTATGTTCAGATTTCTTATTTAATCTCTTGAATTTCATTAATTTAATTAAGGATATAAAATTTCTAAAGAAATGTTATGTGGATTATTTTTAACAACTTTCTGGATATAATTATTTCTAACTAAATTTGGAACGAAATCCCTATATTTTATAATATACAATATTAGTTTAGTCTAAAAATGAATAAGAAATTAAGAGAATGTTCTTCATTGCTCGTATCAAGTAACAATTTGCCAAAATTTTCTTTAATTGTTCTTTCCGCATAGTTAGGTTTCAGATGAAAAGAGTAAAAATGATAAAGTTATTCATTTTGTGTACTTATTTACTTTCTTTTCCTTAATTACATTTAGTTGAAACAAAAATAATTCCTAAAAATGACTCAATTGAAAAAAAAAACATTATTCTATTGAAGGGTAGACTAGGTAGAGTTTAAGATAAGTATGTAATTTAGGTCAACATCCTTTCAATCATGCAGGATTGAATAGAACTTGACAATGATTTGCATGAGGCAAATAGAGCATTAGAAACAAAACCTTTGCAATAAACACGTGCAACTTTGTTATTATTGTGATATCCTTGTACAACCACAACTTGATTATAGTTACATGGTCATATAAATTCGGAAAACCAAAGTTGCTTTTAGAGTTGAGTGCTTATTTGACACTCTAGGCCCTTATCATGAATCGTTTCTTTGCAAATTCACATAAAATTTACTTGCAAAGCAATTCAAAGGCTTGTTCTTATCATTGTCAAAAATGTCTGAAATCAAAGCTGAGCGAATTAGGGTTAAACAAATATGTTGCTTAATATATTTTATACTTTCGTTTTAAGTTTTTATATGATAATTTAATATGTAAGACATTTTATATTTTTTAAAGATTAAATTTATATGTTATTTTATATTTATTTAAGATATGATTATTATGTCTAACTTTATTGTTATTAATAAAATTTTTATACATATTTTTTTTTTAAAAACCTAAGCTGCAAAATAGAATAGAAGGTAAGCCACATATGTGTTACACTCATGGAGCAAATTGGTTAGGAAAATAAGAACAGGATGCGTTCTTTTTCATTAATTTTGTAGTCTAGGTTGTGGTTGGGGACGTGGTTGAAAAGTAAGTCCGGGTTGGATTTCCCAAACCGTCTCTATCAGTAGGAGTCTTTATTTTTGGGGGAAAACCTAAAAACTTCCAGGCCAGCGCAAAGAAAAGTCCAATTCCACTACCTAACATCGTTTCCGCTCCTATAAATAATCCCCATTCGCTGCTACCCTCTTCTCCCTCGTGGCTCCGACCTCCTGCACTTTGCTAGCTCCTTGTATTTCCTTGAGGTATTTTTTTCTCTCTCTCTCTCTCTCTCTCTCCCTACCTCCCTCTCTCTGTCTACCCCTCTCCCCCTCATATTCTGTCTCTCCCTCCTCCTCGGTCTCTCTCTCTCTCTCTCTCTCTCTCTCTGTCTTGTTTCGTTAAAACTTTTGGACAATTTTTCACAAACCGTATCTCCTGTTTTCGGAAGGGATCTAATGGATCATTACGTTTTTTTCTTTGCTTTTTGAAATTTCCTGTTATTCGTTTGCTTCTTGTCTTTGGTCAAATTTTCATTTTAAATCTGATTTTCTATGCTAGTTGATTGCTCTGCAAATCAGTTTTAAGCAGAGCTGAGAGAGCACGTTAAAAAACTCCTTAGATTAAGGAACTTCTATCTAGGTTTTGCACAAATCGGAGGTATTTTCCAGGTCGGGATCTCAGATCTGCAATAAAAATATGTGAATCTTGTATCTTTCTGTTTTCTTTCTGAGAAGATGGGAAAAAATCGAAGAAAAACGGAAGCAAAACGTGAATTTTTGGTTTCATGCGTTGTTGCTGTTTTTGTTGACAAAAATAAAAGTTTTAGTGGCTCGGTTAACCCTTAACTACTGAGATATGTATATCTTGTAATTTATATGCTCTGGTGGGTCGATATCCAGGTCAATTTTGATATAAATGATTAAAGTTTTCCCTTTTACTGAGATATGAAGATATTGAGTGAATGATTGTCTGTATTTTTTTGTTTTATATTGCTTAATATAGGCGTTCTGCTGTGATCTTCGGATCGGTTTTGGAAGATGAATCACTATAGTCTTCAGCAGAACGCCTTCATGGCTAGCGGCGAAGAGATGAGGAGCTCCGTCTCGATCTGTGATCTGAAGGGTCCTGTTGTTTGTCCAAAGCCTCGCCGCGTGGGTTTGTTGTCAAACTCTCAACTGAGGCCCCTGAGGTGGCACATGAGGTGAGTTGTTGTCAAACTCTGAATTGATTTTCTAACTTGATTTAGTTTTTAGTGTTGAGTATCAAAAATAGAAGATCCTAACTTGATGCTTTGTGATTTGGCTAACAGTCATCACACAGAGGTTTCTGATTCGAAGGCTGGGGCAGAGCTTCTGGATATTATTCTCATGAAGGTTATCTCAGAACTTTCTTTATGTTATCACATTTTTTGGGTTTTGGTTTTGATTGAGATGCATAAAAGTTAAATGTATCAAGAAAGGTTATGATTTTTATGCATAAACAATTTGTGGTTTTTAAATGAAGCGGACTAGCACATTCCTTTTCTGTAAAGGATGATCTGGATTCCAACCGATGTATGCATATCTGATGGAAACTTGATTCTAGTTATTTGTTTTCCAAGAAGACTTGTGGGATAAACTTGCGAAGTTGATTTTAAGGCTTCTATGTCTTGGTTGGATTCTGGTTGGTTTGGAAAATAATTTGTTAAAAATCTGGCGAATATTGAAAAGGTTGAGTTTGGTTGTGGATACTCTTACTGTTATCAATGTTATGTGCTATGAATCCTTTTTTCTTCTGAGAAATTTCATCTTTAGCTGTCAATGATTTGGTCTGGTGCTTGTTCAGTTGCTACTCACCCGCAACTCAATCGTTTTTTGGATGGGGCTGTTTAGATTATTTTTCTAATATCTAGCATTGGCTCTGATCTGGTCTTTTGATTGAGACTGATATCTTTGTTCCTACAGGAAGGTCATGGGGGAGAACAATCCGCAAGCCAATTTACCTCGTCACCACCATATTTTTGTGGATCTCCTCCAAGTAGATCCGCCAACCCTTTAATACAAGATGCTCGATTTGGAGATGAAAAACTCGCTCCTGTTTCGCCATTGTCAATACCATCTCCTTCGGGAGTCTCATCTCCATCATCATCTTCACGCAAAGGAGCATGCATTAGAATGAAGTTTGGGCTTAAGCCAGCTGCAGTTAGAGTAGAAGGTTTTGACTGCCTCAATAGGGATCGCCAAAATTCAAGCATCCCTGCTGTCGCATAGAATTGCATCACAGGAAGTGTACATAGAAGGGAGCTAAATGCCAGAATTCATACAAAGCCGACGTTAACAAGAAGAGGGAATTTTGAATATTTTTGGAGGGGGATTAAGTCCTTCTCTTAGTAGTGTATATATCATATCATATCTTTTGTCGGTGGTCATCTCATTGCTAATATCCTTGTAAGTAGCTTGGTTAAGAAATGTTTAAATATTATTGGAGAGTATCAGCATTTTGTAATATAAGATGGGCTAGTGTTCCGAGTGTCTGGGTTTTTCGGGTGATCACTATGGAGGATTTCTGTATAGAGGTGGATGGTGGTTTAGTTTTGGTAATTTACCCTGTAAATGTGTTCTGATTATTGCTAATGGTCTGGTCTGGATGATGTTATGTATTATCTACCATTTATCTAATTGCCTTCTCATTTCAAATCGTGCCTCTTGTTCCCTCTCTGTTACATAGCTTTCTGCAATAACATGGCTCCCCTCTCTATTATATTGCTTCTCCGGTTGTCAAGGCATCTTCAACCAAAAATGTTTGCGTAAGAAAATATGCTGCCTAAAAATAGTCTTGGTGTTACATACTGACACACGCTCTGCCTTCTGTTTGTTTCTTGGGCGAGTCGTGGTTGCTTTTAGATTACAGCCTGGAAGACAACCTAGGGAGATGGTAACCACTCAACGCAGCCTTAGAGACAATCTAGACAACCTGGGGAGATGGTAACCACTCAACGCAGTCTTAAAGACAATCTAGCAACTTCACGGAAGGTGCAAGGGGAACTGTAATGAAAACAGGGTGTTGCTCTTATCTGTTATTTTCAGTCAGTTTGGCTTCTTAGGATGGCTAAAATTGAAGGAGAGTTGTATGTTACGCAATTACAGGATTAGGAAAGAAGAAAGAAAGGACGTGGAGACTTTAACCCGATAGATCTTTCATGTAGGTTCGTGGTGAAAAGCCGAAAGCGAAAATCTACCCAAGGAATGCTACAAACATGGTGGTTTCTCGTACGATCTTTTCTTTGCTGAAGTTGCAGGCAATCTAAGAAGATGGGTTCGTTACCACTAACTAAATACGCAACAATAAGGTAGTTGGTAGACATGACAAGGCAAGGACGGGGGTTTCTTGTGGGTTTGTTCCATAATTCTGAATTGTTCAAAATCATTAAACAAGTGTGTCCAACTATGAGCGGTTTGTTGGAAACCTGAATGTCTTCAACGTGACTATCTGTTACACATTTGAAAACCAAACGAATGAATTATGGAAAACGACATCATCGATAGTCAAGCCACCCACGATACCGTAGGAAAATTTCGGACAATCCAAAAATGCACGCGGAGAGAAAATGTGAATTGACTGTTTCTCCTACTTGTTTACCAACATAGTTTCAAACTTAGAAGCTAAGAATTCTTTGTTTAATCATTCTTACTTGGTCGTTTGCGTGTGCAAAACATGCTTTCTCGAAGATCATAAATGGGCTCCCCCATCTTTCAGAAGAACTCGATGGAGAAGTAACTTAAAAAAGGCACGCAAGTTTCCTACAAATAGGAGTAGGATATAACTGAAGAAGTGCAAAACGGCTAGTCTGAGTCCTCTGGGAAAAAGCTGAGTGGTTTGACCAAGTTTGTACCCATCCGAACACTCTTTAAAGAGGACCAGGATCCGTGCTTCAAACCTGCAAAAGAAGCTGAAAACATACCCAACATACTTCCAAGGGCGTTTCAACTGAAGTTCCTCGGTCGGTCCGTAGGTCCCACGCTTTTATGTTTCACCTGTTTTCGTGGCTCACTTGCATGGCCACGTATGATACTTGTACCAGAAACGCTCACGTCCCCACTTTTCTCGCGATACTTATAATGCCCGGGGATCTCGTAGTCCTACGTACGTTCTTGAGGTCGGGAACTGTATGCTTCTACGTTACCATGTCTCAGCGTTTTCTCGCTATAACTCTGTAGGAATCCAGGAAACTGAGGAACTAAACTTTCCCTTTGATGACAGGCGAGAAACGGTTCTGTATAATAGCCCTACGCTTGGATCCTCTCTACTCTGCAACTCTCTTTCACCATGAGGACGCCTAGAGTGAGATATTCGGTTGACGCCAGGGGACGAAGGAGAGGCATAGGAGGAGTGGAGAGCTCTAGAGTGGCGAGACTCTGCGCTAAGGCTCGAATGTATGGTTACAGAGTGAATCCCGTACGTATTCCCTCGGCTTTAATGGACAGGGTGATGACGAGGAGGATGATGAGGGAAGCTGTGCTTCGGGAGGAAAGGAGGGTGCAAGAGAAGTTGATGGAGCAGGAAGTGAGGAGACTAGAGATGTTGATGATGGAAGAGGAACCGTTGGATGAGATGGGAGAAATGGAAGTGATTGTGGTCGAGGATGATGATGATGATGATAACGAGAACCCAAAGAAGGTTGAAGAGAAGGGGAAGGAATCAACGGAAAATATGATTGAGGAAGAGGGGGAGGAGGAGGAGGAAGAGGAGGGGCAGATGAAGGAAGCAACTGAAACTATGGTTGAGGAAGAGGGGAGGGAGGAGGAGGAGGAGGAGGAGGAGGAAAAGAAAGAGTCTGGAGCCATAGGAAAGGCTGTTGCTGGAATAGTTACGGTGGGGAGAGAGGAAAAGGTAGATGAAGAGGCTGCCGGAGGAGTGTCGGAGAAGCAGAAAGAGAGTGGGGTGATGGAGTGGGACGACACGGAGTGGGCTTGGATTTGTGAGGAGAAACAAAAATGGTGGGAGACCGTGTGCTGTCAATACTGGGAGACAATGTGGTTTGATTCGTTGCCTCACGTTGATGATGAGCTTCACTGGGAAGATGATATTTGGAATTTGATGGACATGAAGGAGGTTCCAAAGCTGTGAAGAGATTATGTATGATAGGTTAACAAATTGTATTTATGTTTGTATATGTATGAGTCTGCAGTTTGTGTCTGTAAGAGCGAGAGAAGATAGTTTTTCTTTTAGTGGAAAGGTTCGGAATGCCAATATGTATCCTGTGTATGTTGTAGATTGTATATATGCCAAGGAGCAGTGCATGTATGCGTATATAAGAGTGTAAAGACTTATCCTGGTCTTGCAACAACTGCCAAGATCCAAACGATTAGAACCTATCTCATTATACTTCTATTTTCTTGAAGGTGGAAGGAGCTCAGACTTTGTTGCTAATTGAGTTATCAAAGGGCTTAACAATCAATTATGCCAGAACGAAATTAACTGTGTTATCATAGTTGAATGATAGCGACGATATCATGGCTCTTCTTAGCATTGTCGTGCTGCTAATTTACATCATTTCTGTAGAAAAGAAGGGTAGAGATCGAGAAGGTAGCCCACACACACACAGAAAGAAGAATAAAATGACATAGAACACAGTAATAGTATTAAGTTTACAAGTTTAAATGAAGAACCTTGTTATTTAATAATGAAATTGAAAAATAAAATAACAATCAATCTTTTGTAATTTTAGTAACTTTTGTAATGTTGTGATACATTCTTATGTTTTTGTATACTAAATTTTATTAATACAAATTTACATTTTCACAAAAAAAAAATACAAAGATAGTATAGATATACAATGCTCTCACAAAATAGTTTGGGAAACATTTTGCTTACCAAAGAAAGAAGGAAGATTGAGGTTATCGAATTTTAAACTTTGGAATAAAATTATTTTGAGATGTATGCTTTGAAATCTTATTAATCTTTTAGATACTTCTTTATGAAATAACTAGACTCATATTGTAAAATATAAAAGAATTTCAGTAATGCAACTTATATAAAATGTTCCATGGTTTAGAGTTGGAGAGGTTTTCTCAAACTAAGGTCTACTCTTACTTCAGTTCTTTATAGGTCTGCCTAATGTTGTAAAGTACTTTATTAAAACCTTCGACCAGTTAATAAAAAAGTGAATTGGTGTGATTTAATTTAGATTTGTGACATCAACAAATATAATTTTATTAGATGGTTAGTTTTTCACTTTCTATAGTAGAAGAAATGGTATGATAGTTCCTTTTAATTAACTTATGTTGTGATTTTTTGTCATTCTTAGGTTAAAAATAGGAGTCATCTTTTTTTTTTTTAATGTACATGGAGAAGATTAATTTGGAAAACTATCCTTGCTTAGAATGAAATTCGATATCATATTGAAGGATAAAATGAAAAACTACAATAGATAATCAGAACATTAAAAGAAATGATTTAGCTATAAAGTTTCTTAAGATATCTTTTTTAGCTTGCATTTATTGTATATGGGCAGAACAATATAGAAGAGAATTTTAGAACATAATAGTTGATATTATAATCTTGTTGGCTAAAATAAAGAAAATTATATAAATAAAAAATTTCTTTGTTTCAAAATATAAAATCATCATAGGACAATATTATTTTAAGTGAGATTTAAAGGCTTTCAAATTTCATCATTTTATAGTTTTTGTAATTGTTATAATATTAAGATATGCCTTTATACTTTTGTACATTACTTTTTATTAATGTAAATTTATATTTTTACACAAAAAAAAGCAGTCAAGCTTTCTTTTTGGAATATCCTCAAAGCCATAAAATGTGCCTTTTTCAAACTTAAGATTAGGCTTTGCCACTTCCATGCGTTTCCCACTAGATCAATTTTTGTGACGTAATGGATTTCTCCAACTCTTTACATGGTGGTAATGAGAAGTGCAAAGACATGATGCCACTAGATAGGATACTCAAGTGTTGGAACTACAGCAAATGAGATGATAACCATTCCTTTGATAAATCATGTGTTGCAAGATGTCTTTTGGTCGAGTCTAGAACCACTTTTGTCAGTTTTTCCCCTTACGTATTTATCACTCAAAAGTTTATTTTTCAGTAAAAGTAGAACTTTTTAAAGGTTTTTATGATACTACAAAGGGTAGGTTATACTTGGGAGCAGATATTCTTCAACCAATTAATTTTTCATAGCAAATCCATAAACTAAAGGCCACTATGATGCCAATAATCATAGCACTCAAAGCACTTCTTTTTTAACACGTTTATGGAAAAATGGAGAATTTTTCCCAAAACCTTGTGTTAAATATTTAGAATATATAAATATCCAACAAAAGTGAAAATCATTTTTTGATAGATGTTATGACTAGCAATCACTTTTATATTTGGCTTGTTTATGACAGAGTTTATTGCATGTACAGAATATGATTGGGAAGAAGGCAATGTGTGGATTTTAAGAGGTTAATGTTTTATGTTTTAGTGCCACCTCCATCACTTTTGGAAGGAAAAAGATATTGAGAAATCTTGACTACTACTTTGACAATAACTTATCGTGATATGTGAGATTGCCTATATAAAAAAAGTGAAATTTTTATTAATAAATTAAGTTTCTCGTTCATAGTACATGTTGCCAATAAAGTTAATTTGATCTTATTTTGGGATGCAAATCTAGCATCTTTACTTCAATAAATGGCCACACACACACGCGCGCGCACACACACACACACACACACACACACACACACACACATGCACGCACACACACACACACACACGCATACACACACACATACTTGCTTGATCTTTTTGCTTAGTTTGTTTTGGATGAGCAAAGTTTGCTGAATAAAATTGACTTACATAGAAAGGAGTTCTTTTTGGCCTTTTAAAAAACTATCTAATTGTGTATTCAATACAACCAAGAAAAAAAAATCATATTATCTAGAGAAAAAGTGGTAATTGTCATAGATTTTTCAATATCGATAGATCTTTAATTACTCAATTTGTTGAGAATGCAATTATGAAATTATAAAACTTAATTTTATGTAGACCTAATTGTAATTGTTATGTTTAAGAAAATAGTATGACTATATCTAGGTTTTTCTCCAAACTATTAGATACTTCTTTCCTTTAAAAATAATGAACTTAACAATAAAAATTTATTTATTTATTTATTTTTTGGAAAAAGGGATAAGACCCTTGTTATTGATATTAATCACATAAGATGAGCAAAAGCTTAAAACTTGTGTAAAAGATTACATAGGGGAAGGCAACAAACCTTGCCCCTTAATACATCATCCAAAATTGTGAGTTGAAAAATTGCTAAACAAAACATTAAAATGCTTGAGGGAAACTATAGAATATATAATAATAAAAAACAAAAGGTTTAAAAAATAGTAACATTAAGGAGGCTTGTAATATTCCAAACCTAATTGATCCTCCTAGGCTATTTTCTTACAATTTCTTGGTAATGATCCCAATATGGATAAGACATGTAGCCTTGTAATCAAATGTCCTAGGTTAGTCAAACTATCTACAAGAAAATTGGTTTCATGAAATATATGAAATAAGCATTAGTGTAATTCATATTCTAATTTTCATGGAACAAAGCAAACCCTGTAATGCATTGAACCATGAATTGTGAATTAGCTTCGATTTTTGATATATTTAGACCTTGTTGATTGCATAGTATAAGACCTTATAGTAGAGCTAAGACCTCCGCTCTTGTACTATTTCCTTATCTTAAGTTTACTGCATAAGCCATAATAAAGCTTCCTCTCCAATCTCTCACCACTCCTTTTCCTGCACAAGCTCCATCCTTATATGATCCATCCATGTTCAACTTTAGAAAACTTGGAAAAAGGTACAACCAATGCACCATACAACTTTTATGAAATGGCAAAATAGTTACAAGAATATTTAGCTCTTGTTGTCTTTTGCAATCTTTTAGTAAGGGAAATGTGTTACTTGGAAAAGAAGTCATGAAATGATGAATCTCCAAGAGCATTTCCCTTATCATCATTGGTAGGAAATATTTTTGATTAAAGAAAATGACATTGTTCCTTACTTGCCAAATTTGTCACAAAATTAAGCAACCAATTAAGGCTAACTAAATTCCTCCCTGTGTAGAGGTACTGGCCTCATGAAACCAATCCTCAACCAAATTCAATACCATATCATGTCTTACTAACTTTTTCAAAATATGACACAAGTAATTCCATAATTATATTGCCAACTCTCATTGACAAAATAGATGATCTAGGGTCTTGTAATTCGATGTAGAATAGCAAACACATTGTGAAGCAAATGAGAAGCCTCTTCCTTGTACTTTATCGTTAGTTGGAAATCTTTTATGCATCATCTGCCATATGAAAAAATCAATATTCGGTAGTAGATATTTAGTCCATATAAACTTACTCCATATTTTCTTCTCACCATGCGATCTTCTACTTTCATACACTAATGATGTAGACAATAATCCATTAGAATTTAATTCAAATGTTATTTTATTTGGATTATTTGTGAGTGTTATGTGGTAAGCTTACTCCAATTGCTCTAGGGACAATTTGTATTCTAGGAATTATGGATCCTTCAGTGCTTCACGAATACTTCTTTGGTTGTCATTGCATGATAAATACTATATAATCTCATTTTCTCATTTGTTTGTCCAGAAAGTTCAAACTCCAGTTCGAATCACCCATATGCTATGTTGCAAAACAAAAGGAATATGAGTTTTAATAGCTCTCTAGAAATGTAAGGGTTTAGCATTTCTTGGTTGATAACAAACTTTTATTGAATTTTCATACTTCCTCCAAATTAATTTTGCCCATAAGGAATCTTTTTTTACATAATTCCATGCCATTTTCACCAAAAAGCTTTCCATGATCATTGTCATATCTCTTATTCCCAACCCACCTTCATTTATAGGACAACATGCTTTTGCCCACCCCAACCAATGTGTTTTATGATCTCCTATATGACTCCATAAAAATTTAGATATATGCTCGTTTATCTCTTGCAACACTACTTTTGAAGCCTTGGTGATGGACCAACAATGGATAGAGATGGAGGACAAAACACTCTTTATTAGCACTAGCTTCTCTCCATGTGAAAGAAAATGATTCTTCTAATTAGCAATTCATCTTCTAATCTTTCCCACAATCTCATCAAAATAACTTCTTTTTGCTCTCCCTTTAAAAAGTAGAATGACTAGGTATTTCATAGGGAAGTTTGTTAGAGAAAACCTTGTCCAACTCTGAATATGTTGTTTTTTTATAAAAAGATGCCTTCTTTGACAATACAAAATTATATATTTAGTCACATTTACTTTTTACCCACTATGACATTCATATTTCCTTAATAATTCCATAAACTTCATAATTGACCTTTTCTGCCCATTTATAAATACTATCATATTGTTTGCATGTAATAAATGGGATATATACCTAAAATCATTTGTGCCTTTATAGCCTTCAATCTCCCCAACTTGCATTAGATGTTTCAACCATTGAGAAAAGGCTTTTTATGATAGAATGAACATTATTTAGGGAGAGTAGAAAGATTATATCATTAAAGTTAGAAATTATCGATTAAATAGGTCCCCTTCACTTCTAATTTTCTAAGGATAGTTACATTTGTTACAAAGAAAACTTCTAATATTCACCTCCCCTTCCCCCCCCCCCCACCCAAAAAAAAAAAAAAAAAGGTGAGGCAAAAAAGAAGAAGGAAAAAGATAATCATAACTCTCATCCTTATTTCCATAAAGAATGCATATGCCTTTTATGAAGAATTATAAAGGATAATGCATCCTAGAAGAATATTCTATTTTGTAGATTATATCAATTAGTAGTTATTGTATCACCTAGTCCAATTCTTATCAATACCTCACTATCTTAATTGAGAAAGTTAATAAAATTATGTTGAAAATTAGATTATAAGTATAAATGTTAGAAATTATAATGAAAGTGGGTATTATCCATTGAAAGAGGCTAGCTTAGAACATTTAAAGCTGTGAATGATAAATAGAGAACAAATGAATTGGAGTAAATATAATTGCATAAGGATTAATCTCATATGTGTCTCTTACACTTTTAAGTTTAGAGATTAATTTTTAATGCAATAAAAATTTTAATTGAGGTGGGTGATCATACATTTCATTTTGTAAGAATTTTACATCTTGGGCATTCTTTTATTCTTCTTTTATGATTGATTTTTATTCTTAATGATGTAGCGACAAACAATAGATCATTTATTTTGTTTTTTGTTCTTAGGTAAAAGTTTGATTCTTTGTAATAAGAAACTATGGCCATGCAAAATTTCCTTTGTATAAAGCATATTTGTGCATTTTTTTTACCACTTTGCTCATTTCACACGAGAATTTTTGAATAACATCATTATACAAGTTAAGGATTTTTTCTTTGAATTTTTACCGCCTTTTTCTATTTTAACACAAAAATAACCTTGTGAAAACCAATTGATAGTTTGAATATGATAGATGAGTTTATAGATTGGGTTAGTAGTTTCTAATGTATGTATCAAAGATTTTGTTACTAACATATGATTTTTATTTAAAATTTTATATTCTTTTTGATTAATTCTATGGACACATGTTCCCCTAGATCCTCTAAATCATTCTTAAAAAGCAAAAGGGTGGAGAAATGCTCGTTTGCTTACAAATGTACTCAATTAAAAACTTGCATTTGTCTCTAATCATACTAGTCCACATAATTACTTTCTAATGTATTATAACTAGAGCTAACACTTTTGATAATATATCTAAATTTATTCCTTGTTGATTCAAAGGAATTCCTATACTAAGAAGTTCCATAATAACATGCAACTAACAAGTTGTGCCATTATGTAGTTCAACCCTCTAGCCTTGCCTAAAAAGTTTCTTCAATTTCACTATATGTTGTTTGGTTGTCATACTTTTATACTTCTTTGAAGATGTTACGAATAATCATCTTTTATTAGCAAACATAAAAGGTTTTTCTTTTTGGTCTTTAATCTTATTTGCCTTATTGGATAGTATGAGAAGCCTTTTTGCCTAATAATTAGTATTTTCCAATCTTTTGGCCTCATCTAACGTGTTGTGTAGAGAATGTTCTTCAAATTCTTCTTTTTTGGTAACTTTTATTTCCCAAATTTGATAATGTTAGAATAATTTTTCTCTAACTCTCCATCTTACTGAACTTGTTATCCAAAATTTTTCTCATGGAAGATTTTAAACTACACAATAAACAATAGTTTTCTTTATAGCATGGAAATATTTTAGTAAATTTGCTGATAATCTTTGGAAAATTACTCAGTTAGCAATTCCCCATTTCATATCTTCCATGAACAAAATTTTATGATTGATCATGACTATGAGTTTCGGGATTCAATAATTAAGGTTAATATCATGATGACTCCTTAAAAGTAGTTTATCAAATTCGATCAATTAAACTATTACAAATACCATTAAGACCAACACTAATACCTAGATTATTTTTAGATTTTTCATTTATATGCAATATGTGCTTATAATTACAATTGCTTGCAAAAGTTCTTACCCAATCTATTTCCTTATTACTATATGATGCCTATAGACCAATGTTGGTACTTAAGACCTTCTATATACTCTTTTGTACCTAAAACTAAAGTTTACTAAATGCCAAACATGCCACACATAAGCTTTAAGGCTAATAGAAAAATGTAGGCTTTGAAGCAAACACAAAGATATGAGTTTCACAATAGTTAGAAATTAAACAACATAAAGTAATAACATATAGAAAATAAAGAACTTTGAAACGATTTGATATATTATAAATTTATCTTAATTACGATAAATTTAAAGCTTCTACTCCTTGACCAATTATAACTATAAGCATTGTTAGAAAAATGATATTGATGAAATATATATATATATATATATATATATATATAGATAGATAGATTAAGTGTTTTTGATATAAATTAAATGAAGGCTTATAGTTCCTTTTGCTGGGTCCCTATGGAGTATCAAAATTTCATCTCTATCAATATATGTCTACCGTGGAGCCTGGAGAAAAGGTATAAAATGAAGGTTGGGAGCACTTGCAGTGTGACCTTGGGAGCACATGAAATCTCTATGAAGATTCAAAGGCCTCGACGTGGAAGCTCACAAGCTCACAAGTCTTAACACGATTACATGAAGAAAAAAACAAAAGAGGTTGGGCTGTCACCGTTGGCTAAGAGGCAAAAGAAATAAAGAGGCCTGCAATACGCGTCTTCAACCGCACCGTTTCAGTCAGAAAGAAAAATCGTGAAGGCAAATCTGTAACAGAGCTCAGCACATCCCGGCACCGTATGAGGCTTAAACACGGCTTAGCACAACACCGTTTGGAGAACCTTCAAAGAGGCCAAATTCGTGTCTTGTAAAGGCAGAGTTGTAGAGAGAATCATTGAACTAGAGCTCAAACAGAAGTAGAAACTAAAAAGCAAATTCTGTGCCACATTCCAGAAGAAGAAAAGCAACGGTAAGATTTTAAAACACAATTTGAATTCTTGCAAAGAGAATTTGTAATTGGATGTGACGAATTGATTATTTTATGCAAATAATTAAAAATTGATTGAAAGAGTGACTCTAAATAATTGTTAGAGTGGGTGAACATAGGTGTCAAAATGGGTTGGATTGAACCACCTTCTAAAATCACTGTGTTTGTTGTGTGTGCATGTTTTCTTCTTGCTACTTGATTTATTTTGGTTGCCGTGAAGCACCCATGGGCCATAGTTCCATAAGAAACCTAAGTTGCCCCCTCATCATTTTTGTAAGGTTCTAGACATTCTCTTTGCGAAAACCCATAATCCTATGGGAATATGCCATGTCGGTAAAAGGAAAAATTACGATTTTCTAAGCTTGGAATCACTGGGACTGTAACATTCGAAAGTGGTCCTGTCGGCAAGGTTTCTTTCAAAGAAACGGCCGGGAGCATGGACAATTTGACTCGCAGGCCAAGGAGATCGTTACAGCTTTGTTTCTATCATGAAAGACGATTTTCAGGCCTGCAATTTCTTCCAGAGATTTGAGAGTTTGGTGTCATTATCTGTTGCTCTGCCCGTCTCCGACGTCTTGTGACTGGTTGTTCCTGAATTTGTTTGGTGGCCCTTTGCTTTCCTTGGCATCTGCCTTTCCTCCCTTTGTGAATGTGAACGTTATAAAGCTTACTCACCTAACCTAACCCCCATGAAAAGTAAAATGAAAAGCACCGGGAAGATTATTCTTGAAATCAAGCTTTGTTCAGTTCTGTAGGAACAAGTAAACATAGACATAAATGAAAAAAAAATTCTTGTTTTGGTATTTCTATTTTGGAGCGTTATAAGAGAAAGTAAATATAATATACGGTAGATAATCTGCTGCTCAACCTTTCATCTTGAAGGAACACTTATTAACAATTATCACAAGTTGTTTCCAACTGCGGAAGACAGAGACCAAGCATTAGCATTTAGCAAGACAACTATCAAGTGTGCGGTGATGGTGACCTGATTAGGTGCACAGAATTAATGAACTCTTTTTTTTTTTTTTTGGAAAAATTTGAGAGAATTATTAGTGGCTGAAACTGCATATATTTCACACAAACTTTTTGAAAAAGAAATATCCTTAAGAGAAAAGAAAAAGTCTTAGTCTCAAAAGGAGCCATCCGAATGAAGCAATTCAACCAAAATGTTTTATTGAAGTCGGGCCAAAAATTTTCCTTATACTGGATTTCGAAAAGTAGGATTAAATATTTTCACAAAATCAAATGGATAGAAAACGACTGCAGCCTTTGATTTTTTTTTTCTATGTTAATTTCTCATTTGAAATGTGGCGTGGAAAAAATTGATAAGGGCCACTTTCGTGGACCCCACGGGCTTATTCGAATTTGCACTGCTATGAAGAAAGAACGCTTCTTATCTTTAGCATTATCCAATTCAAGGCATGTCCACAGGCATAGCTCTCAAGGGGCCCATATGGGGCACTTTATTTTATGTGGTTGAACAATTTAATCAAATTAGTTGGGGCTGTGCTATGATAGATTGCCAAGACGGGCTCAGTTATGGCCTCTACACTGGGTTTCTTTATCTAAACAAACTAAGCTCAAGTTTCAGTGGCATCATTGAACGCTTCTCAAGCTGGGATTACCTTAAACTGCTGAAAAAATTGACAGATCCTCCAAAGGCTTAAGTGGGCAGAAGCCAGTAAGAACTTTTCCCATGAACTTAATCATGGTTCTGTTTCATATAGGATCCCCGATACATGACGTGATATGCAGGAAAACGGTAGCTTAGGCAGAACCAAATTAGAGAAAAAGGGGGTTGAAGCTGATTAATCAAGCAGGAGATGCTGCCAAATTTAAGGATTGGTGTTTCAAAAAAGTTGAAAAGATTATGCTTCTTTTCCCCTTTAAGTTCACCTGATGTTTTAAGGAAGGCTTAGCAGAAAGTGGAATAAGACTGCATTTCCGGGATGGCTTTAAATTTCCGATAAGAGTAAATAAAAAAGGCTGCTAGAGTTGATTTTACAAAAACTGGAAGTCATTGTTGCTTCAAGCTGCTTACAAACTAAAAGATTTAGGTATTCAACTTAACTTTAATGCTGATTTTCCGCTAAAGGATTGATTTGCTGATTGTATTCGCTATGAAAGTTTGAAGTGAACGCTTATAGAAGTGGATGGTGCATTAACAGGAGCTGAAACTGTCCGTGCAAGACTGAACACTGTGTAATGCGGTTGGCTCACTAACAGTAGGAAGTCATTGTGCTAAGTGAATCTTCATGGTAATTCTTAAAGGAACAGGCAAGAGAGTATCCATTTATTCATCAGTTCTCATCCATTCCATCGAACATCCAAAAAACAGAAATAAAAAACAACACAAATTGTCTCGACATGAAAGAGAAAAAACAAAAGGGTCTCCAGAAGTCGAAAGTACAGTTTAAGCAAACCGACCCTCCTGAAGGGTGCATTCAGAGATTAGCTCTTTAGAAGTTGGCGGGCTTGTAGGCAATGAAACTGATGCACTGCACTTGACGCCTGTTGTCGAATCCGATGATTCGGATAAAGGCGCTGGGGTAAGCCTTCTTGCATTCCTCAAGCTCCTTCAAGACCTGCGAGGAGTCGGTGCAACCAAACATGGGGAGCTTCCACATGGTCCAGTAGCGTCCATCATAGTATCCAGGGGACCTGTGGTACTCACGGTAGACAAAGCCGTGCTGCATCCACAGAAATTACCAACCATCGGTACTAACTTCTTCCAATAAAATTAGAAACACAAAGTCAGAAAAATAAGTTAACGCTAAAGAAGCTAAAAGGACCTCCAACTCGAATTCCAAGCAAGGAATCCAGCCCTTGCGAAGAAGGTAATCTACTTCCTTAGCCAATGACTCGGGGCTAAGGGGTGGAAGGTAGGAAAGAGTCTCGAACTTCTTCTTTCCAAGGGGAGGCCACACCTGCAGTGACAAAATATGGTCCAAGTAAAAATTGCAAGCTACACGTAATTAGAATTTTTGAGGTACATTCACTATTTTATTCAAAATAGATTCCAGAGGAATTATAGTCTTGGAAGAAGTAAGAGAGCTTTAAAATGTTAAAAGCACAAAATGCAACATAAGTCTTTAACAAGCATAAACATAAAAGCAAACTTCGATGTTGTTTTCCTATTCACATGCATTACGGCTTCATCATACCTGCATGCATCTCACTCTTCCACCGTTGCTTGCCAGAGAGGTAATGTCGGTGTTGTTCTTTTGGGTGACTGGCAGTGCCGAGGTAGACTTGAGGCCGACGAATGGTGCAACCATGCTGGCTTGAGCCGGGGAGGCACGGTTGACGCTGGCGACGGTGGCTGAGGAAATGATTGAGGAAGCCATTTTTCTCTCCTTATCACTCTACTCTGAATGCCTTGCTGGGGATGCGAACCTTCACCTCTTCCTTCCAATATATAGTGGTACAACCGGGGATTCATATCCAATGCTCAAAGATTGATGGCCTTGATCGCAAAAGAAATTCGACCGTTGGATCGTATGAATGATGACTTTACTCCGTCTTGGCCACACAAGGGAAATTTTTGAAGAGAGCCTTATCGGAAGCCACCACAATGTCCGTGCCACGTGGATTCAAAATCTTATCTCATCCAAGTGGGTATGAACGAGTGATGATGGTTAAGGGTTATTGTTGGTCAGTCTTTTCCATACGTACTGTTTCACATTTTGCCCTCATCTTCTGCGCTGATCTTTTTGAGACCATTCCTCTTCGGACTTATTCTACATTTAAAGTTAAATATTATCTCTGCCCTGTAACCTTTGCCAATCAAGCCGCTTTTATCTTGGAGACTGCAAGTAAGGCTTATAAAACAAATTGAGAATACCAGCAAGAGATGAAGTAAAAACAACACGCTCAGAAGAGAGGTATCAGTGCTGGAGGAAGATTGGTTTATTTACAGTTACCAGAGAATACACCCGTTCAGCTTATATATATACATACAAAGATGACAAACAAAAAAAACATGCAAAACAAAATAATGGGTCTTGTGATGGGCCAAACCCTATAACTGTTATATTCTCCCTTAAGTTGAAAATTTGCTTAAATCAAAGTTGGAGGGTTAGTAATATTGTTGTTTGTTACTACGGACCTTGGTGAATATATACATACAAAGATGACAAACAAAAAAAACATGCAAAACAAGATAATGGGTCTTGTGATGGGCCAAACCCTATAACTGTTATATTCTCTCTTAAGTTGAAAATTGCTTAAATCAAAGTCGGAGGGTAAGTAATATTGTTGTTTGTTACTAAGGACCTTGGTGAATATATCAGTTGTCTATTCAAATAAACAAATAATATGAGGATAAATAACTCCTTCAATTTCTCATGAACAAGAGGACAATTAGTTCCAATGCGTTTTGTTGTAGCGTGAACATAGGATTCGTTACAATATGCTTCACTATATTAGTATCACAAAATAAAATTAACGGCAAACAAACATTGATGCCCAAGTCCTTAAGAAGTTCAATGATCCAAGTCAATTGACAAGTTGTAAATGACAATGCACAATACTTACACCCTCGTAAATGAGAGTGACATTATGTGCTACTTCTTAGTTCTCAAAGAAGTTAAACAATTTCCAAGCTTAATGTAATAGTTAAAGTTAAGCAAGATGAAAAAATAAAGAAAAGTTCCATCCTTGTAGCACTTTTAATATACTTTAAAACTTAATGAGCAGCTTTCATATGAAAGCACTTTGGCACATATGAAACTAAATTGTTGAATCGCAAAATTAATGTCAAAGTCATAATAAGATAATTTAACTTACCAATTATCCTTTGATAAGAAGAAAGATCCTTCAAGTGTGGATTAGGTGGTCTCCCCTCAACATATTCATCAAATAGCAATGATGGCCATGGAGAGCTATCCTCCATAGGAGTAAGAGCTGGTCATTCCTTCACTAGGCTAGCTTTAAAAATAAACTCAAGTGCATATATGCACTAATTAATATAAATGTCATCTCTTGAACAAACTATTTAAATTCCAAAGAAATATTTCAATTACCCCAAGTTTTTTGTGCAAAAAATAAAATTCATATAAGACTTTAATTCAAAATAGCTTCATCATTATTACCTATAATGAGAATATTGTCCTTGTAGATAAATAGGATGACAATAATATTCCCACATCTACTTGTAAAAAGAGAATAATCACAATGAGACTTTGAATACCTTATTGCTACCAAGGCCTTAGTAAATTTAGCATTTCATGGATGGAAAGCTTGTTTTAAACCATATAAGGCTTTACCTAATTAATAAACATTCTTCTCCTTGTGATTGCAAGGACCAAACAAGACCTCCATATATACCTTTTCCAACAAATCTCCGTGTACAAACATATTTTAAACCTAATAAATCTTGGGCTATGAATTAAGATTAGAGGAACTTTCAAACTAGGCCGAACCTAATAAATTTTATAGCTCAAAAAGAGTTTACAACTAACTTAAAGTGTCTTATGACCCAACTTGTTGTTATGCCCTGCTTTATTGTTGCAATTCGAAACCATCATGTGACCCAACATTTTTGACTCCTTTAATGCCAATCTAATTTACCTACTCATTTTTGCTGTTGCATTGCAATCCTTTTATGCCTTAAGTGTTTTACCTTAGTGGATACAACCAACTAGTAGCATTGCTTTCGCATATGGCTAGATTTATGTCAATGGCCATAAATGGGTTAGTTACTTAAAGGTCAACTTTGTTGTTGCCTTCCAAATAAGTCATTATTAATGGCAAAAAGAGAAATTGATAAAGATTTAAGCAAATTTGTAGACAAAGCTAGCACATCTGTGAATGAGGAAGCTTTTTCATTCTTTATAAGCTAGTGCTCATCCTCTTTGGTGAGGTTAGAAGTAACGTCAACTGAGGGATACAAGTCTTTGGCTAAGATGTTTGTAAATGGCCACCTTATAAGTTTTAGATAGACTAGAAAAATAATCTATAAGCAAGATCTTTTATTTTCTTAACGTTTATTCATCTTACAAATATATTTACCACATGAACAAAGCACCAATGGCTTGGCAATATTTATTTCTCATTAGTTTTCAAACAATTAACTTGCTTTAAGCTTAGTAGTCTTTCCCTTAAGTTATGTCTTTGTGACCTTGTGAGTTTTTCATAAAGAAGACAAAAGGTTCCCTAGATTTTTCTTATATCATTAACTTGTGAAAAAAATAGAATTAAGCTTGAATGCATTGAGCAATCAAGTCACCCAATTATATCATTATGTCATTAGTCCCATTGTTGTCCTTTTCTTCATTAGTTAGGAAAAATGAGTCATCAATGAAACTAAGTTTATTCTTTTGTATCAAATGAGCTTTTAAACTATTGACACTAGTGCAAGTCATAAAGAGGATGGTATGTAATAAACTTCATTCTCCTATATTAAAAAGGCAAATGATTTGATTATACAAGGGGACCTAGCTATTCTTATCATTGGATTGACCTTTTGGGATTGAACCTAAGCACCTAACAAATGGTACAAAAGTTAAATTGCAACCAATCTAGTAGGCTTATAATTGTTATCCCCTATTGTGTGGTGAGAAATAAGCCTACCCAATGTTGCTTGTGATTGTTATTTTCTAGTATAGGATAGGCTTAGGGACCTTGCCTATATCAAGAGCGATGTGAATTTAGTTGGAGAAGAATGTAACTGAACTTTATTCTCTCATATCAAAAAGGTAAACATGATGATTTTACCATATAGAGGGCTTAGCTATTCATCCTATTGGGTTGAATTTTTAGGATGGAACTCAAGCTCATGACGTATAAGTCATTAATAAGGTTTTGGGCATGTCATTTAATGATAGATAAAGTAGATCATTGGTTGTACTCAAAGTTTAACAAGGTGCTTTAAAGGTGTGTTAGACATGCAAGTTAGAGACATGTCAAAAGGAGCTTGTTGGGATTCAAACAAGAGTCTATAGTAGTTTGGTCAAGTACTTCAATTGAAATTTACTAGAGTTGAGCCTTTTCTAATTGCCTTTGATGAGCTAAGAAGAAACAACATTGGACTACTTAATTTAAAAAGGTAAACTTGAAAATGTGCAAATCTGAAAACATTTCTTTTTTCAACAACACCTCATTTTCACCAACTTCAATAAGGAGAATTAAACTAATTCTAAAATGTTCCCTTTTATTTATATTGCAAACAACATAAACACAACATAAAAGAACTATTCAAAGAGATAAAATATAAAAGTTGGATATAAAACCTTAAAAAGCTATTAACTACTTACACTTTTACAAAAATTACTTCAAGGACAAATCCATTGTGCGTAATAAACTCCAATGTCCTTCCTACTCTAATACCATGAAACAAATTAAGAATACCAATTAAAATACAGTGAAAACAACATATTCATAAGAAAGATAACATCTTCCTATGAAAAACACTTTCAAACTTTTTCATTTTCAAATGTTAAATTTTACACATCCTACCATCGACTTTAACTAGCCTTAGACCTTCACTAGTGGTTGGAAATGGCCTAAATCTATCATCTATGCATCCTTAGTTAAGCACAACATGAGTATTCCACAAGACCCCTTCCACTGATATATCATAAAGGAGCCATAAAATGATACCCCTAAGAAATGAGGGTTAGCTAGTGCATGATTTTGATTGTCACTAGGAAGCTACTAAAACGCAATGGGCTTAATGATTTTTATCTTGGAGTTAAAAATTTGTAACAAAAAATATGGGTTCTTTGGCAAAATAAACCTAGTGTGTTAAAGTAGTTTCCACCTCGCAACCTCAATGGTTCAAATGGGATACCAATTGTCACGTCTCTCAAAAGGCTTAATCCGACTCACCATTAAATGTACAACTTTTGAATACAAAATGTTATTGGAATGAAGCAACGGGTGGGATATGATAGTAATTGGCTACAAATGGCCCACTAATTGGCCCAAGAAGGTGAATTGTTGGTTGGGTTCTACTTTATCTTTTGGGTACCCAAATGATTAAAGCATAATATCAAACATAGATGACTTGAAAAAAAAATTGTGAAATTTTTAGCAATTCAAGGCCATTTATCCATCTTAAAACACTTCCATATATGTTAAAGACTATAATCAACCTTACTATAAGCATGATATCAAAGATGAATGACTTAATTTTTTTTTGTGAAATTCTTGGCAATTCAAGGTCATTTATCCATCTTAAAAAACTTCCATCTATGCCGAAAACTAGAATCAACCCTAGTATGATAGTAGGCGTAGATGGATGAATCATTATCCATAGTACAAAGGATAAGACAATAAAAAATCGATGAATTGTAATGATTCTTTATTATTGTCTTTTTTTTTTATTGGCCTTCAATAGATTTGTTTGATGTCCAAGTTAATGAGATATAAGGACTAGAAAATGTAACCACTATGGGGTTTTGGACCTTAAGCCATGTCCTAATTCAATTCTAATCAAAGACTAATTACATTAGGGTTTTGTCATATAAAACTCTACATTTTAGTACTACCTCTTCCATAATTTATCATTAGTCTTAGTCTTTTGACCTAACTAAAAAGCTTAAGAGAGTAATGGTTTAGGTTAACATTTATGGTCTTCCACATCAAGTTCATTGCCTAAAGGTTTTTTGTGCAATTAAAAGTATTATAGGAAAATTTGTTTATGTGGACTCTAAAATGGTTATCCAGAAACATTCGATTATGTCAAGATTGTGCATAATAGTTAACATAGTACAACCTCCAAAAAGTGCAAGGTTTGCCATCTTAAGTTTGGAAGAATATAAGCTTACGTTTAGTTATGATATGAATAACTAATGTAACAATAGGGGTATGTTAGGCACATGACATATGGATGTAGGGACCTCAGTTTCTCCTTTAATGGATTCATTAGGTCCTTAGATAATAATGATTTTGGAGGCTTAGGTTTAGAAGCTTAGAGATAAGTTCAAGGACACAAAAGTAGGCATATGTTAGAGAGACAAGGCAAAACCTTTTGGCAAGGTTTGGGTGTTGGCACTTCAAAGCCCTATAAGGAGTAACATCTAGTAAGGAAGAAGCAACCCATAGGAGAGCTAAGGAGGAGCCTAGGAATGCTTAGGAGGGTCCTTATGGAAACAATTGATTTTTGAAGCACCACATAGCTTAAATGCACCAAGAAAGGTGTTGATAATTAAAGAATTAAGGAATGGACACAATGGAAACAAGATGACATAATGATGTAGAGATGGTGAGAGAATAACAAATATAGGTGGATAGTGATACCTCATAAGAGAATGAACATTTCATACAAATATAAAGGTAGAAAAGGATAATACTAACTTAAGTGGGAAGGGTCTAAGTTTACAAGTTAATCTTTGAAGGTAGGCTCAACCTTTAACATCATTGTCCATTGTTGAGGATTCTCAAGACAATTAAGGAAAAGCCATTATAGAGGAGACATCTAAGGATGAAGGGGAAAATGTATAGATTGATTAGGGAGTAAGCCAATTCCAAGGACATCATCTAGGATTTCCTTAAGAGATAGAAGGTTAAACTTCTAGGATCAAAGAATCATCCAAGACTTTGTATTTCACCAAGATTGCATAAATTACATGAGGCTATTGACATCTTATTTGCTTGTAGGCAAACTCCCTTGGGATAAAACATGGCAAATCTAACAACACAAAGCCCTTCCACACTTTGAATGAAATCTTTTCAAAGGACCTGACTTTAGATCAACAATCAAGTAAGCTATAATGGAAATGAGTATTTGATGGAAGAAAAAGCTACCTTAAAAGCATTGGAAGAAAATCAACAAGAAAATAGTTAGTAAGAACAAAAGACAAGCGAATGAGACAATTAAGATAACAATTTGCCATAAACGACATAAAAACTCCCAACTTATGATCTAGATAGGCCAATTATAAAGGAAATAGATAGACCATACTCAGGCATCACCCCCAAGAGAATGCAAGATCAACTTGTAAATGTTATTCAACACCAGCCTAGCAAGGGAGGATTAAGTTCCTTTCAAATTTCAGGTGAAAGCAACTCCTATCCTGAAATGAAGGATGATGTGGAAGAAAACGATAGGTCATTCGAAAATTCTCCCACTAGGTTATTGGTAAGGATCACACATGTATAGCTAGTAAGATTTTATGATAAGGAGTTTGTTGGAGTAAAGGAGTAGAGATCAATATTTTGAAAGAAGGTTCGATTCCCTAAGGAGCTTGTGCCACCATTAAGGAGATTAGCCATAAAATCAACCCATAAAACTATGATGAAACACTAGAAATTGAAAAAAATAGTAATTGAATTATTTGAGTCCAATGATGAAGAGGAAAATGAGGAAGGATCCATTAATGAGGATTATATTCATGACGATGATGATAAAGATGTAGCGGAGGATATATGAAAATATTTTATATGGATAGTATGATTAATCAAAGATAGGTGTTGGCTTAGTTTTTTTTTATGTTGTGCATGTAATTAATTAAACGGAGTAAGGTTGCTTATCAATATGTATATTTTGTTTTTTTTTATCCCCATAAGGGGGGTTAGGTAGGGTTAGGTATGTCTAATGGGCTATTGTACGAGAACATGACAATCCACCAAATCCCTTTTTTTTATTATCTATTTGCGCATTAATGAAAATCTAAAGAGCCGCCCCCATTATATATAAAATAGAAAAAAGAAAAAAAGAAAGAGAAATAGCAATGCCGCGGAGGATTACTTTATTTGCAATTACCGAAAAAGTACACACTCATTTAGCTTATATACATAAAGAAGGACAAACAAAAGAAAAACAGGCTGTACAAAACAATGACCCTAAGATGGCCCAGGCCCTACGAATGTAATAGCTTAGGAAGGGGGACTTAACGATGAGGATTGGCTAAAAACAACCAGGAGGTGCCACTTTTTTCAAGTCTTTCTGAAGTTAAGATGATGAATATTCAGCAACTCACGAATTTATTTTGCATTTCACGAGGCATTCCACAAACTAACTTGGCACAAAAACTATTCTACATAAGACAACAGAAAACACAAGATGAAAGGGCCGAACCATGGAAGATGCACCCCTTCTTCCAAAGTTTGAGTAGAAAAACTGGAAATCACAGTACCACCCCTTTTTCGACAGATTTTTCCAAGGTTGTCAAATTTAACTACAGATAGCAAATCTCTATGTAGCTTAGACTAGAACAGGTACGGTTGCAAGAATGCAGATGATCTCATATCCCAAGTTCTTAGTTCTTGCGCTTGGTTGTGGCAACATGTTCCAATACAGTAACTCAAAATGAACTGATACTGCCGGGAGGCATTCTAGGCCTTTGTAATTGGAATTACCAATTTCCTTTAAGATGGAAACCCGATCAAAATAACCCTCTTGGTTTGGGTACACCACCCTCTGAAAACCTTTTGGAATCGGCAATGTTAAAAGCATTGTGTCGCATAATGTCCAAATTGCGAGCTACAACTGCAAATAAAATGGGGACAAAAAACCAATTCTGCTTGGAACCCAGTACGTGATATTATCAAGAGGCTAAAGGCCCAATATATTTTCAATTTTGGGAAATCATATCAAAATGATCTTTGGTTTTTGTCATATGAAGATATATTTATACCTCTTAAATATTTTTGTTTTATAATGATTTTTAAATAAATGTGTCGGTATCACAACCAACTAATGACCACAATTGATACAAAACTTAACTCTGATTAGATTGAAAACTTTCATTCTATCACAATCGATGTTGACATGATCCAACCATAATAATGGTTAAATTGTCATCTTATTACGATCGGATAATTTCCAGTCACAGAAGGTCATTACTCAATCACTTTTATTATTTGGATAAGTCTAATCATAAATAGTTGGATGGTAGAATCTAATATCAAAATTTTAATGAATTTTCCTATATGAAAATTATAATTAGACATACAAACATATATTTACTTTCTTTTTTACTTATTTAATAAAATGATATTTTTAATTTAAAAATATTTGAAACACAAGTCTCCGTCTAATTAATTTTAAGTGCAAAGGGATAAATATGGTCCAAACATAATCTCCCCTTCATTTCGTTAGCCGGTTGATGAACTTAGTCAACTATGGCATTACAAGAAATTTGTTCCGGCAATTGATTTTCCCCCCCATAATCTCCCCTCATTTCACGTACAGCTTACCTACTAAATTGATCCTTCACGTTCATCAATCAAAAGAGAGGATAACTATTTCCAAAGGAGTACAAAAGATTAGGAGTTCTATGCAACAACAGCATGTTATTTTTTCCGTCGAGGTTCTTTGAACAACGCAGTGTCTCTCTCTGCGATTAGTCTAGTTTCTTTTCAGAAATGTAGAGAAGCTTTTTTTTTATTTGACTAATTCATTGGGTGGTCACACAATTTCAATCTTGATTTTCTTTGTTATTGGTCTTTGGTTACATTCAGAAGGAGATGAACATATTGACTAAGTAAAATAAAATTTACCAGACAAGGATTTCAGGGCCACCCGAGAGACCGAATCTCGAATGGTATAGGAGAGTTATATTCACAGCTAACGCATGACCAAAGTAAATGGAAGCTTACAATTACACCAAATCACCTTTAGTAAATCATGTGTGATCTGAACAAATTCAGTACATAAGTTAGTGGGCAGTAAAGCTGTTGTCTGCACTAGTTTAGGCAAGCCTTTATTATTGCACCACCAAATCCCGATATTATATGGTAGGGCCTATGAATGAACTATTTAATGCCAAGTTCAATAATACAATTATGATTATGATACTCGTCAAAAGCATTAATTGAGGAAGAACTATATGTAGGAAGCTCGTTTGGTGCTTACCAACTTTAATAATGCGCCTAAGGCTTATTTTTGGAGCTAATGAAACTGTTTTTTTTTTTTTTTGTTAAAAAAGCAAGGATGGAGGTGGTGAGACGTTTCTGCAATATTTTGGGATACTTTAAAAAATTAAATCAAGTGTTTGCATCCTCCTGTATCAACCACAGAGACTTGTATTTATAATTTGAAGTTGAACTTAACCACTCGTGATCTTGGATATATAGTTGAGGACGTTTTGGTCATGAAAATAGTGAGATCGATGATGAAATTTGAAAATGAATTTGGTGTTGAAGGTAAGAGAAGGAGAAAGAAGTGGGAAATGATGCGAGGGGATATGCATTCAACTTCGTCAGCCATTAGGACAAAAGTTCCGGAAGGATGAATTGGTGGGAGGTAAAAGAAATAGAAAGGGGGCTGAACACATCTTTAGACGTCGACTTCAACCTCCAACTTGATGGGGTAAGAAACGGTGTTGAGGTGAACCAACAGCAACAAAACTGGCTTGTAAGTTCAAAGTGTCTGTATGTGACATTAGACCTACATTCACATGATGTCTAAACCCATCCCAACCTTAGGAATTATTCATTTCTTTTTCTTTTTCTTTTTCTTCTTGACCTTTTCTCCAATATGATTAATGAACACAAAAACACTACATTACCACAATCATGTCAACCTGGATTTCTTTTTTCCTTTCAGTCGAGAAGCTTTCTTGAATTCCCAACAACACCCTGTAATGAAATTGACATCCAAGTCAAGGATAATCTATAGATACTCCGAATTTACCCAATGATCACATGCACGATGAAAGGATAGATTATTCGAGTTAAATCACGAAAGAAAGAAAGATGTCTGCAAATTTGAAACCACATTTATCCCAACTTTGGGAGTCGGGAGTTTGCTGTCTATTAGAACTAGTGTAAGCCAGGTTTCACCAAAAGATCAAAATGATAAAAGCACGACAAACATTTGGAATCCGACAATGACAACGATGTCGCACTTACAAAAAGTGGCAAAAGCCCCAAATTTCAACGATACGGAAGAGGCAAAGTGCTTTCTATACAATCAATGTATAATCAAAAGGAAGGAGGGTGGGGGACTTTGCAAATCCAAATGATTCCATGGATCCAGTTTCTGGTGTCTTTATCGGCTACCCAAGTCATCAGTTCTAGAATCTATGTCAGTATCGGAATTAGAAGCATATGGAACGGGATGTAATGGTTGAAGTGGCCGATCAGGGTCGAGCCTGTTCAAAAGATTCTTCTTCTTCCTAGCTATGGTGAACACAACCGGAAAGAATCACAACATCTAAGGTACAACGAACCTGAAAGTTTCCTTCAAAAGAGATTACAACCAGTTTTCTGCCTTTTTCATCGGAGAGCCTCAATATTCCATGGGTTACAAAGTGTCGGAGAGTAGGCAATCATTCCTATCTACATAACAAAGCCTAATACATCGTCTTGGGCTGCTTCCATTTCATAGAAGAGTACTCTCTGCCATCACTTCCACATTTTATTCCCTAGATTGCACTCGTGATGTTGAACTAGATGCTTTGCAGCCCTCGTTCCTTCCAAAATCCTACATGCAAAAGATTCCAGCTCCTCAAAGATTGTCTATCTTTTAGCAAACGACTTTGAGTTGCGACGAGATAGAGAATCAAGGCCAAGATTTAGCGAAATAGGTTGCTTATTCTCAACTACGATGAGCTTTTAAAAGGGAAAGAACCCAGGAAGTTTACTCCTTGGTTGCTTTCTTTTCAAATTTGAGCATCATATGGAAGTAAAAAGTTTTCCAATTTTGTGTTAAAATAATTCTTGAATCATGAAAATTGTAACACAAAATAGCCTAAAATAGGAATTGGGAAGTAGCCGTCTCAAAGCATATCTAAGTTTAATAAAAAAATATAGTCAAAAGAATTTCAATTAGTCCTCGCTACCATTAAGGTGGGAGTTGAGCCATAAAATAAAATAATAACAAAATCATAACACAGCAATGATAAAGAAAAAGCAATTCCCAATAAAATTTGATTTTTATATTTCCATTCTTGACAAATACTTCCAAATATCGCACTTAAAATGAGTTAAGATGGAAGATGAAATACCTTTATTTTTCCGGTCCTAGTGATAAGAGTGAATGGTGTCCCATGCCTTAAAAACTCCCAAAGACTATCACAAATTTATTCCCATCATTCTTCTGGAATTCACCTGATATATGCTGGTCGAATGTGACGCTGTTCGTTGCTGTTGACGCTTTGCATACCTCTGTTGAATTTATTTTTGAAAATTAGCAAACTTCGATACTATGCTAGACCGTTCCATATTAAAGACAAAACTAAACAAATAAATGAAATTTCACATTGCTTCCACTTGGCCATATGCATACATCCAATACAAATCACCTAGCCCAACATTTTAATAAGTTTCTTATTGTCTTCACTATTAACAACCACATATAATAGTTGAAGCAGTTACCCTTATTCATAGCTTGTTAGCAACACAACAAAAGGAAACTAGTTATGATAATAATAATGATAATACTAACAATGATATTGACAACAATAAAACAAAAAAGATGGAAGAATATTGTTAAGAAGCCTATTTCCTCTTTAAGATCAGTTTATAAGAAAGGAACATATATTTTATTGCAAAAATATTTTTTAAATCAGACTTAGGTAATGTGAAATACTTTTCATGTAATTCTTAACAAAAAAAGATTGTTGAATAGATCTCCTTTGATCTCAATCACCCTAATATGCCTATTACAAATTTTTTCATTCTTTACTAACAACAAAAGTAATAAAGAATAAATGTAAATAGAAAAGTCAAACTATCCTAGAATGAACGAAAACTGAAAAAAGGATGAGAAAGAAATAAAAATAAATTTATCAACATATGTTTTGACAAACTATTTTATATGGTTATATTTCTTAGCAGTGCGTGGATCCCTGAATGATTTTTTTTTTTTCTTTTTGTAGCTGGCGCAGGAGCTTTTATGCTAAACTTTAAAACATTCAAAACATTTTTGTTTCAAGAATTATATTGGGAGAAGTAATTTTCTATATAAAAAAAAAATTTGGATTGTTTGAAGTGATAGCTTGGTTAAGCCATTTAAAAAGCTCATGATTTTAATTTTGGAGAGAGATTTTTTTTTTTTTCTTCTTGAAACCGGGGGGGAAGTCTCTAAGCCGGAGTTGCGAAGGGACATTTCCCTCTTTTGCTTTTTCTCCGCCATTGAGTACAATAGTTTCAATTCCAAGAAGTTCTTCAATTAACATATAGTGGTATTAATAATTAGGTACCAATGTGTACGATGGCTTCAATCATAAGAAGTTCATCAATTAACATGTGCTGCTATTAATAACTAGGCACCATAATCAATGCTAAATGTGCATATATTAGCATAAAAAACATATGGTGAACTCCAACAATGATTAAAGAATCTAATTTAGCGACAAAAAATATGTTTTCACGACTCTATTACGAATCAATTATGTTTCACCTAATGCCAGTTGTTGCATACATATTGTTTTGGATCAATGGTCAAGCACTAGGCACTGCAATTCTAAAATAATCATATCATACTCCCAAAAAAAAGTCTCAAACACTTTTTGACAAAAGCTTATATGTATCTGTTTTGTGGATATGTATTTTGGTAAGGAATATCTTAGCGTAAGGCAACTATTTTAATTCAAATGAAAATTGTAATTAAAGAATTTGATGGTGAAATTACTCCAAAAGATTTAAGGGCTAGAGATAAATTAAAAAGTAACTATCAACGTAGTTTTACCCATAAAATAATAAATATTTGATGTCCTTTACTTTCTACACTAATAAGGCAATAAAAAAATTAAGAAAAAGATGAAATTAACTTTGAACAAACATCATTTTCAAATGAGTATATTTTGTAATGGTCAAGTTTATGTTATATTTATGTATTCAAGTAAGGTATAATTGGTATGTTTAATTTTATTATTATTAAAAAATCATTTTCAAAGTCCAAAATTTTTACACTTCCGTATGAGCTCGCTATTCTTCGCAAGGAAGTGGATGATTTGCATCTAGAAGTGAGAAGAAAAGACTAATCAAGTTATGTGCCTTGAAGAACAAGGAACTCGATAAACAACGAGCCTACAAAGAGGCTTTAGTTGGATTAGGAGAGGACAAAGGAGAAGGAACATCGACCTCTGTACTGCTCACTTTGTGGCGCCCATGGAACCGAGCCAAATCCGGAACCGGTGACCGGCTGCCGTGCCAAGGCGGTATTGGGAGAGATTTCCCAAAAACCAGGAGCTGAAATGGAAAGGCGAGGTCATTTTGTTTTCCACGAAATGTGGCGATTGGGCCGCTACTTGACATGTGAAACCTGCCGCCACGCGCTGTCCTCTCATTCTTCGTGTTTTCTTGGACCTTCTTGCATGGACGGCGCGTCTTACACCTTTTATCATACGTCGTCCACGTGTCCTTTGTGTTCCAGAACTTGGAAGGACATTGTGCAAGATTAAAAAAAAAAAAAGAAAAAGGGATAAAAAATGAGTTAGGACGAAGATACAATGAAAGTGACAAAAGTTGAGATCACTTACCCTGTTTATCAGATTTGACCTTTGAGTAGAGTAGATTTGATTAATGGAGCAAACATGACCAAAACGGTTCACGATATTGGATAGTGATTGAACTGCTATTTATGGAATTTTTATTTTATTTTATTTTATTTTATTTTATATTCACGAAGGAAAGAGATTTTGAATCCTTAATCGAGTAGATTTGTCAATTAGAAATATGACCCAATTACCACTAGGTCAAAAAGGAAGAAAGAGACTTAAACTCTTAATCGGATGAATTCAAGGATCTAATTCACTTATCAGGAGATTAGAAGATTAGAGGAGTCATCCTCTTTTTAATTTTCATTTTCTTTTTCCCTTCTTTGTATTTGTTGAGCTCAAAACAATCTTCCATCAGGATCCGCCCACAATTTTCCAGATTATAGATAATAAATTCCAACAAATAGGTGGAGGTTTTATTAAACTATTTGAAGCCACGAGGCGTCGCTCACGGGTTTTGAGTCACAAGACAATAGGCCAAGCAACGAATCACGTGCCACATGGCCCTACTGTGCTGTGGCACTAGCTTGAAGTTAAACGCGTCCATCTTTGAAATTAATGACTATAAATATTACAGTATGCCCAGTTGGCCCACCCACGAAGTGCGACGGTAAAATCCACGAAAAAACTAACATACAAAGCACGCAACTTGACTTTATTTTAGGCGACATTTAAGCGTCAGCCCCCACGATATTAGTCAAAACAAATCTTAATGTTTTTTTTAGCTCAAACTAGGTCCATAAATTTTGGTTGAGGTGCCTACAAAATAGCATCGCCAGATGGGGGTACTGACGACTCATGCCCTATTAAATCCTGCGGCAACCTAAGCACAGTTCTTCCACTGTGGGTCAAGTCTTTAGACTATTCCCATTCCTCGATTAGATAACCTAATCTCGACCATCTAATCATTCGTCTACTTGAGAATTTATGCAACCACTGTTCCTTGTGGAGTAAGGATAAAATATCGCTAACTGGTCTTGGTCCAGGTTGACATAATCTAAGCAGCTCAAGACTTAGTCTCCGGTGCCTCGTGTATCGTACCCCTTGTGTTTAGTGTGTTTTGAATAAACCCACTTGTATGTTTTGTTATTTTCCCAATAGGAGTTCATTACATTTATTAAGACGGTATTAGTTTTTGTTCAATCATTGAGCAACCTAACGGAGGGTTTTTTTTTTTTTTTTTTTTACTTTCTATTTAATTCCACAGCACCTGGGTTCGACAGTTTGAAGGCATTAAGAAAAAAAGGAGCCAAAAAAAGAGTCAGAATAAGGTTATGGGTTGGTTTATTTTGTTCCACGTATAAGTAGACTCCCTAAACCATTGGCGCCGTGCTAGATAGATTCTTAGGCGGAACAATGTGGGCCAGTTAGGTCCAATTAGTCCTTTTATTAGCTCAAAAGCAATATCAAGGGGGAATGAACCTAAGACCAGAACTTATTTAAAGAGAAGTGTATTGGAAACAGCGAGCGAGAGAGAGAGAGAGAGAGAGAGAGAGAGAGAGAGAGATACAGAGACACACACATGCACAAAATAAAAGGCAGTCTTCCCTTAAACAATTGGTTCTGCAAGTCGGTCAACCAGAACCAGAACAAGGAGGAACAAAGTGAATTTTAAGAAACAGCTGGGCTGAGAGAGAGAGAGAGAGAGAGAGAGAGAGATTAGAGAGAGAATGGACCTACCCTGGTCCAAGTGGAGGTTTTTTTCTTGTCCTCAAATTGAATATTTTGGCCTGCACCTCCCACTAACAATCCCATATTAGTTTTTATGGATTTGAGGGTATGGGTATTAATTTATTTTCGTGTTTATGTGTGAGGGACAGAACATCCCTCGTATGAGTTTTTGACATAGTTTATCTCCATAATAAGTTGAATTTTACTTTTTTTTTTGTTTATTTGATTGGTAAAGGGTGGAGAATTTTGGTGCCTTCAATTTAGAATCTTTTTGATTTTAGGATGTCTTAATCCTATAACAAAATCATTATATGTTAGGCGAGGAAGTCTAGGTTAGGTCCTTCTGCACTAGTCTAAATGAAAAAAAATTCTTTCAATTTTTAAATTAACTTTTAGGTTAAGTATTTTTATCATAATTATCAAAATTTACCATTTCACATAACAAACAAAAAGACGTGAACGAGTATAGAAGGATTACTTTTTTTTATAATCCTCATGTTCAAGTTGAAGCTAGTTGACTTGAAAATGGCACAACTTGCACAACATTTGTGATTCAATGATTATATATTGTCCTAAAAAAATGACTTTGAACTATTCCTTAGAATATGTTACCAATAGTCTTTGTTTCCATCCCAAACATTAAATAATATCCAAAATTTTTGTATCCAAATTATACCATATTTAAATAATATTCAAATGTAAAAATTAATTTTTAAACCAATGAATAGATTTTTAAGTTAAATTTAATAAAGCATCAAAATTTAAATTGATCTATTCAAACTCTTATATAACTTTAAATCCTTTAAATATATTCAATATACGAGAAAGTGCTCATTTTGTTTTGTTTAGCTATAAACTAAAGATATGCTTAATGTATAGTATAGTGGTCCGAAAAAAAAAAAACATTAAAAAGTATAATTATTAAGTAATAGTAAAATATAAAACTTATCTTCTTCCACAGATAAATTGGCATACTGTATGGACGAAGCCTTTTAGTTTTATTTTTTCGATCGTGGGCGAGTCATTTCAAGATTAGACGGAATGGAACGTTAACGATCACAGGTCCTTACCAATCATACCTACGTGGAGCATAGTCAAATTTAGGATGCTGCGGCTTAATGTCTCATGCCTACCTTCTGAAAACCACCAAAAACGCCACTGGTTTTCCCAGATATGGCAGTATCCAGTGATACTTCCTAAAATTCTGGAGGCAGGAGCTCACTGGAAACATGGCCGTCTCCATCCATGCTTCCCTTGGGCCTTCTTGCATGGCTCCCACCAAGACTTTCTCCCCCATGTTAATCCACCAGTCCACGGGGTTTTCACAAAACCCAAATTTTCTTTCCGTCCAATACCGTCATTTGCCCCATCCAAAAAAGTTTTGTAAATATATAAACACACACTGGGTAGACTGAGAAATACAATACTTCAACCAGAAGTATACTTCTGTTCTTGCTATTTAAAATAGGACGAGGTGATAACGTGGTTAAACTTGTGCCGTGTGTTGGGTAAAGTGGACGCCTAAATTCAGCCAGGAATTCCACATTTTGGCTTACACACTATTTATTTATCTACCGAGACATGAAAGCCTAGGAACGAACGGATAAAAAGAATCAGAAGAATCCGGTTAGATTTTGCAAGTTGGCCACATGAGCAAACATTGTTTAATGTAGATGATGCAAGTGGAGCCAATGACAATTCGCACTATCGATAAAAGCACAAGCTCAATGAATCAGAGTCTACATTTTGATAGTACCAAAAATTATGCAA
The DNA here is from genome assembly GCA_028551475.1 of Casuarina equisetifolia. Taxonomy (NCBI): domain Eukaryota; kingdom Viridiplantae; phylum Streptophyta; class Magnoliopsida; order Fagales; family Casuarinaceae; genus Casuarina; species Casuarina equisetifolia. The sequence goes on from CM052361.1 coordinate 7,051,698, forward strand.
GTCACTGAGGAAGATGTGTCTTCTGCAAGCATCCGGCCACCGACTAGGTATTATTATACTGTTTAACCCATAAACATCGATTCCCTTCTGCATTGTTCCTCCCTCCCCATATATGGATCAGAAAAGTGAAAAGAACGGCAGACACCACTTTGCGAGTTAAAGGGGACAGAATTTCCAGTTTCCCTGGATTCATTCACGCTCTTTAATATTAAGAAAACCACATCTAGAAGCTTTCCATGATTGATTTTACACAAGTTGAAGTAAAATAAATTCTACTTATTAGGTATGCATCCTATCTAGCCAGCTAAAAGAAGCGTGAAGTATAATATCGAGATGGTGTTAGGTACGCCCTGTTCCATCACCAATTTATTAGGATAGGAAAAACGTGTAAAACTGGTGATCAAACGCTCTTATCACAACCCCACAAAAGGGGCTTTATCAACTTGCAGATCTTCTTTTGCTTTACAAGTATCAAATAATGCGAGATAATTCTATATTGAAGACAGAATTTGATACAGATTTAGTACAGAAGCGTAGTGTTAACTGCAGGAGCGAGTTAATCAGTGGGATTAAGAATATGGGTCGAGGTTACGGGGAAGAGATGGGGGTGGATGAGATGGTTGAATAGACAACATTTTTCAATGTTGGGGGCTAACATTCGTCTAGCTACGTAGTTGGTGGTTCACAAAATGACCTGGTTTTCTCCAAAAGCGGTTTTCAGAATACGACTTCCCAAAAACCAGGAGCTTTAGAAAGAGGTGGCGCTTCCGTGATATGTGGCGCTTGTATAATCAAATAGGGCTCTGACATCTCTGGACGTTGTTGACACGCGCTGCCCTGGCCACGTGCCTGACTTTTGTACTCTTCTGCATGGAACATCATCATCGCGCTTCTTCTCCTCATCCACTCCTGGAATCTGCTCCTTTTCCACGTTAACATCTTGTCATTTGCCAAAAGCCAAAATTAAAGGAGAAGGGAACAGATACAAGTATTGATTAATTAATAAATTTTTTAAATTGGTGTAGATTCTGATCATTTTTTCATCAATCATATTGGACCCAAGCTTCTTTCTTTTTGAAACTAGGGTCCCTTTGCTAATTCAGCATCATGATCCTTGGGGATTAAGGTTTACGTAGGTTCGAGAAATCCAGGTTGCCTAATTCCATGTCAACACGTAAAAAACATTGTGGGTCTCGGCACTGGAGCACTTATTTGGCTAACTCTTATCGGTCTTCATTTGAATAGTTATCTTAGTTCTTCAAAACCGTGGAGAAATTAGCACACGGTCTAGAAAAAGACATGGAATGCTTGAGAGCGACTGAAATCACATTTGATGCGACCATTGAACCACACCAAGGTCGACATGGTTCTCGAGCACACGCTTGTCTTCCACGTTAATAGCTGACCAGACCACTACTCTTTTTCCTTCACTTTTCTTTATTTGCTCGTTCGATTGGGAGATGTTTCTAGTCCACAACAGACCACTTAAAACGATTATGCCAAACTTGATTTGTACGTTGGAAACTGTAAGGAGGGCCACATCAAAGAAGATACGAACAAATATGAACAACAAAATCAAAGCCTAAGGATTCCTAGTACTAGGACTACGAGGTTTTACTTCAATCACAATATAAAAAACGAGACATGATATCAAAGAAGACATGGGAATCGTGTCCTTCAACCGAAGTTAGCGGCTCTCCACTTATCAAGCATTTGTGGGATCCATTGTTTTTGAAGCACGCTTGATTGGACAAATCGTTCATGAATATTTGGTTTTTTGTCCATCCTTCACGGAAGAGATTTTCGATGTGCTGTGTTTTTATTGTTAAGTCTTTTATCCAATAGTGAAACTTAGTAATAGTTGGTTTGATCTTATACCCTTTTAGTCCCCGTTTCTATCTTTGGGTGCTTTGAAAATACAATTGTTCAATCTTCTTTGGAGACTTCGGAAAATTCGACTGATTGACCTGATAAAGAACGAGTTTCTCCCTAGTTCTCAGTGCGTTCTAACGTCAACAATGTAGAAAAACAATATATTTCTGATTTTTTAATATGTTTATGGAAGAGAGGAGCGATTACTTGGAAATGGTCCATGAATCATGAACTCGTGCTTCACGTAATTTTAATGAAAAATCACGTTAAAAGGAATTTTCAATCAATTATAATAAGCCTAACTATCATGTTAAAAAGTTATGATATGAAAACAAGCAATTATTTAGTAATGGTTCGTGAATCATGAACTTGTGTTTCATGTAATTTTAGTGAAAAACTATATTAAAAGGAATTGTCAGTCAACTGTAATAAGCCTAACTATCATGTTAAAAGGTTATAATATGACAAACTCAATTATTTTTATATATTATCTCCAACTTGAACTCTCATAAACTTAAGCTTGCCATGGCTCCTCATAAGCTTGTAATATTGAAACTAAATATTCTACCCAAAATCCTTTTTTGGATACATTTTTATAAATATAAAAACAAAATAAACAATGAAAAATAAGCTTCTATATATAAGATTAAGATATTTTAGATAACATCTATATACTTACCAAACTAAAAGTGTATAACTTTGAAACAAGTGGTCAAGAACCTGGAGCCACCAGGAATCAAGTGGTGGAAAAAAACCTGGATTGCCCAGGCCGTCATTAATTTTTGACCTGCCGTGGCCGGAAACTGTTTTATTTGAAAAAGGTTATTTTTTTCACGTTGGTAATGCTTAGTTACACCTCACATCAGCAAAGCTTAATTTGACATCCAGCTTTTGAGATAAGCATGAAATTAGAGACAGAGAAGAGAGAGAGAGAGAAAGAGAGAGAGAGTGAGAGAGTAAGAGAGAGAGGGAAACCGTTGGCGAAGGGGTCTTGCAGTGCGCCCATAGTACCAATGAAAAACCGGAAACCGGTCACCGGTTTTCGTTAAAGCGGTTTTAGACGCAATACGACTTCCAGAAAACCAGGAGCCCTTTTCCAAGTTGCAATTATTATTTTAGTAAAATTCTTACAAAAACCGGGAGCTCCAGGTGGGGTAGCCTCCCACAATATGTGGCGATTCGACCGCACCCTGACACCTCTACGTGGCTGCCACGCGCCGCTCTTTTCCTTCCTCAATTTTTGTACCCATTTGCATGGCGTCCTCCACCACATCCTTCTATTTTCTGACTTACCTGCCCCATGTGGCTCGTCTCATTCGGAGTCCAGTTACCACCCTGCCCTTGCTTCTTTAATTTCTGTGCCACACGCAGGGGCTGTGATTTGGGAATCCGAACAAGGCCAATTTTGAGAAAAAGGAGGCCAGAAGTGGTCCGTACCCTGTTTTGTTGTCTAGCAAAATTGGGTACGCCCCAATAGCAAGACGGGGGAGGAGCGCATGATTGGGAGTTGGACACACGCGCTGATAGTGAGAGTGTTAGTAGGAGGAGTTTCTTTTGGTCTTTTTCTTCTTGTTTTGGGTTTTAAAGCTTTTTAGTCTTTCTAGCGGTACGGTGCCCAATCTCCTTGAATGTGGAAACCAGCGTTGTAGTAAAGTAAAAACAACTGCGTTCCCCTGTGTACTTGAAAACCCAGCGGCCAACCCAAAATATAAAACGTTCATTTCTCTGGCCAACCCCCAACCCCATCACTTAAATACCCACACAATCTGCTTCTGGTTCTTCCCCCAACTCCGAAAAACTATACCATCTTTCTCTCTTTTCTTTTCTCTCTTCCTTCTCTGCCTTGGTTTTGTGGTCTATTCAGTTCTTAGGAGAATGCGTATGAGCTGTAATGGCTGCCGGGTGCTACGCAAGGGGTGTAGTGAGAATTGCAGTATCCGGCCCTGTTTGCTGTGGATCAAGAGCCCTGAGTCTCAAGCCAACGCTACTGTTTTCCTTGCCAAGTTCTACGGCCGGGCTGGCCTCATGAACCTCATCAACGCTGGTCCTGAACACCTCCGCCCTGGTTAGTCTCCATAGCCTGTTTCCCATTTTCGCTTTGAAATTCGATTGGAAAATATAGGAAACTTGATCAAAAATGATTCAAACTTCATGCGTCATTGAGGCTTGTTGAGGGGAATCTGTTATCTTGTCTTTTTTCCCTTGCATGTCTTAAGAGGAATTTTTTCTGACCAGTGGTGATTAACGTTCCGTCTCTCCGATTATTTTTTTTTCTTGGTTACAGCGATCTTTAGGTCTTTGCTATACGAGGCATGCGGGAGGATAGTGAACCCGATTTATGGGTCGGTCGGGTTGTTGTGGTCCGGGAGCTGGCAGCTTTGCCAAGCGGCCGTGGAAGCAGTGCTAAAAGGTGCGCCGATCACACCGATCGCCTCTGAAGCTGCGGAGAGCGACCATGGGCTGCCCCTGAAGGCCTACGACATTCGTCACGTGTCCAAGGACGAAAACTCGGCTGCGTCCAACGATCCCCTCAGAGTCAAGACACGTTGCCGATTAAAGCGCTCCGTGATCAAGCCAAGACCGAGCAAGGCCGGCGCGGCCGTAGATAGCTCGTCGCGGGATGTGAAGCCCAACAAGTATGAGGGTGGGTGCTCAGCGGACGAGCAGAACCGATCAACCAGCCACGAGTCGTCTCTGAGCCACCAGTCGGAACTGGCGCCGAACGTCGAGGGCGAGAGCAAAGAGACGGAGAGCATGATCTCCGTGGAGACAGCTGAGGCTTCCGTTTTGTTTCGAGCCGAGCCTGAGTCGATGCCCAAGTCCGATGAGCATGCCAAAGACAGCGACATAGGTCTGGACCTAACCCTGGGATTCGAGCCGGTGTCACATGCCGATCACGTGGTTCCGGTGAAGAAGAGAAGAGTTGAGGGTTGTGTTGTTGGTGGCTCGACTGAGTTCAGCGCGTGTAAGATAGAGCTGGGACTTTAATTATCCGGCTTTAGAGTGAAGCCTAAGTAAGAAAAAACTGAAAAGAAGTCCAGTTTTGACGACTCAGAACGGCTCTGTCCATTTCCATAGAAGAGATCATGTCCCTTTAATTTTCTCATGGTTTTTCTTTTTCTTTTTCTTTTTCTTTTTTTTGGCTGTACTTTCCTTTTATCGTCAATCCTTCTTGACCCTTTGTGACGATGTGTACAAATGTGGTTGCAAATATAGAAAGTGGTAAAATTTAGAGAGGGAGTAAAAATCAATATCTGTGTTAAATCCGGCACCCGGGTTTCACTTCCCCTTGTTAAAACCAGAGTCTCCCGCGACAGATCTGTACGAAATGGTGGGCGCCGGGCCTTCGTACAGACAGGTCCTCTCGCGCATGCAAATATTTTGTTTGTGTATGGGGCGTAAAGAGAAGGTGACTATCACACGTTTCCTCCTTTCATTTTGGTGAGGAGCGACAGAAGATCCACGCGGCCGCGGCCACCTTGGAGGAACACCCAACTGGTCTCATCTCATTGCAGAACCTGAACTGTAATTTCCCCTTTTATAATTTTGCGTGTAAGAAGGTCTGCAGATGTCCAAAAATCCGGCGGAAAAGGGGAAGAGGATAAGATCCTGGATTAAACAAGATATACCTAATTACTTATCACACAAGAGAAGTCAAATTTATGGTAATTTTTAATTACTCTAGCACCAAAATCTGCGCGGCCTTTTCTTTGCCTTACTTTCCTTTGATGGCTTCAATGAGCAAGGAAACCCTTCTGGAAATCTTACTCTGACCCAACAAAAAAAAAAAAAAAAAAAGAACCACCATTATTCATCTTGTTTCATTTATTGGTTTTAATCATTAATTAATTAATTAATTTTTTAACATTTCCTTTTATCTTACATTAAAACTTAGATTAAGAGGTTTTAGGTATCATTTACTTTCTGCTAAACTGATCACTTTTCGACTCATGAAAAGTTCTAGTGCTACACCAAAAGATGCATCATTTCAACCATTTTCTACTCGTTTTAATCATTACTTGTTATCTGTTTTTTGGGATTTAGTTTGCATTATTCTTGGAACTGCTTATTTTTTGCTGTGAAGCTTCCACTACTGGCCCAGGAGGCCCGGAAAGGTTGGACAAACTTGGTCTTCTTTCACAACAGCCGTCTAATGGGGGAGAAGCCCATCCCTCTTTTCCACCAAGAAGAACAAACTTCAAAGCCGAGTGCCGAAAGCCCTATAACCCATCATCTCTGTGTCTGTACGCCACTCGACTCGGCAAGAACTGCACTGATTCTAACTCTCTTGCTAGCTCCTCTGTCGCAATCTTTCTCTCACTATACAACTACGTCTCTGTTTCTCTTGCTGGTGAGTACACTTCTCTCCCTCCTCGAAACCCTAGTTCATGTTCTTGCTAATTTGTTTCTTTAATGTGTCGCTTTCTTATGGCGGAAATGGAAATCCTTCCTCGAAAACCTAATTGTTCGCATTGTAAATCCATTTTCTTTCCAATTTTTTTTACCGTATTTGCCTCCGGAAAATTTGAAATGATTTAGCTCAATCGGGCTTCTAATATACTATGTAATGTCATTTGAGTCTTTGAAAGCTACTGTGCCTATGTGAAATTTTCTTATGAGAAAGGAATGGTTCCAGTTCCAACGAGGTTGGTAGCAAGTAATCACAAGCAATAAACTATGGTCATTCCTCACTTGCTACGTATTAAAAGCGCTGTTTTTGCCAGTGATTAAGTTTGCTATTAAGTTAGGAAGTTCTAATGCATGAATTAAGATTACGGCAGACTGTGTTCAGTGCTTGTTTGTTTCTATACTGAATTCGAATGCGTTTCCTGTTGCTTCTAATTAGGTTTCAGTTCTGAGACTAAACAAAACCTTAGAGGCGGCCGTCTAAGGTTTTGGAGAGTCTAACTATGGTTCGGGATTCGTAGCATTTGTAGCAGAAATTGAAGAAGGTACTTTTCTTTATACACACTTCTCTTTTCCGCCACTGTATTACTTTGGCTATTCTGATTGCAATTCATGAACTTTTCAACTTCTGTCGAACATTAATTGCTTTTGTGACATTTGTGACACATTTATTAAAACAAACTTTGTGAGGCTATGAGTAATGATTGAGATCTCTTTGTAAGGAAGTAGATAGAAAAATTATGCAAACAGAAGATTGCAAGTTCAAAAATTTCCACTGGAAATCTTGAACGTGTTTGATAATTTTTTTTTGAAACATTTCTTTGTTTTAAAAAAACCACAAATATTTAGCAAACAACTGATTTTTCAAAATACAAAATGGAGAATTTTTTTTTTTTTAAATTCAATAGCACTTTTAAGAAAACAAACATATCAGTATTTTGAGATTTTTCTTTTTGACGTCTTTTGAGAAGAATATTATGAAAGAACCATGTCCTTATTTTTATGAGGGAAGAAACTAAATTATTATTTAACCTTACCATATTCCAAGTCATACAAGCAATTGTTAGTCATTACTAAACTAAGAGACATAAAGAGATATAAAAGCCATGATGTCACAGGGTTTGGTTCTATCCCAAAAGGTCAACTCAATGGTAGGAGTAACTAGGCCCTCTTACATGGCTAGATCATGCTATGCCTTCCTAATGTGGGAATGAAGTTTGTTACAATGGGGCCACTAAGGAGAGGGATGACCCTTCAGCCATTTGGTACCCTTTTTTTATTGACATAAAGGGGCAGAGGTACGGCCATCTTAAGAGAGAAGGGAATTGGCATATAGTGCCTCAGGGTCCAAAGTAGCTCGATAGCCACCCAAAACAGGACACAGCTGTGTAGCTATCCCATCCTAACTGTTAGAGGTGCCAACAGGCATTGGAGTACATGTCGTCATGTGGCCACATCAATTTAGGAGAGGGTGGCTGTGCAACCTTCCCATTGTGTAAAATGAGAACATGCAGCTGCTGCTTCTCCAACTATGGATTGCTGTGGCACGTTGGCTATATTTTGTTTTTCTGAAATAAGTACTCCATGCTTCACAATTGGAGAGTGTGAGCCTGAATTTGTAAAACATGTGTTACGTATTTTATTCCTTAAAAATACACTTTCAAAAAGTGTAACAAAAATTCTTATTTTTTATTTTTATGGACCCTTATCAGAAATTCCTTTTAAATATGAGTGCACTCGAAGTACTTTTTGTTCAGCACATTTAAATTATAAAAAAAGAAAAAGGAAAGAGAAAAAGAGTTTGCAAAATTTTTGACAAACAACGCTGGGAGTCCTGATTTCATTTATTTGGTTGTTTAAGAACTAAAAACAGACTTCATGGAAGCTGGCTAGTTATTTAGACTTCAGTTTATGAGGTTGCAATCCTTTTCGTTTCCTTATTTCTTTTCTCATATTATTTTATGTGGCAGCTGTGGGTTTTGCAGCCGAATTAGGGAAAAAAGAGGAAGGTGAAACTAGCAAATTGGGAGTTCAAAAAGGTTGAAAGCATAAGGATTTGCAGCCAAATTAGAGGCTGTTCTGGTAATGTGAACAGCATTCTGATGTCCTTATGGTGATTGGTAAATGTGAACAGCATGTTGATGTTCCTATAGTGAGTGGTTGATTGGGTGGTATAGATGGGAGAAAGGGCTAGGTTTTTACTTTGTGAATTTTAGTGTTTAAGGTGGAAAATCTATTTTGGACTTTAGGCTTTAAATCTGGATAAGTTAGTGCAAGTCATAGAAAGCACACCTGTATAAGGATTTCATGCCAGATACCTCAGTGAGAGTTTCGTAGGTTTGATGTTTGGGAAAATATATTTCTCCATTGAATTCAACATAATACATCCATGTTAAATAGTTGATCAATGCCTAAAATCAGTAGATTTGGATATGATCTGATTATGGAAGGAGTTGGTTGAAGACACACAACAAACAAAGACTTCATAACATTACCCATTTCAAGATAACCTGTTGGATCAAATGTAGTTGTATGTCCTCAAATTTTAAATTCACAAATATACTCCATTCTGTTCATTCCCTTAGTCCAGTTTTAAAATAAATTTGGCTTCACATTACTTACATTATGGAGATTGGAGTCCTGATGCTAGTGGTAGATAAAATTGCTATTCATTGCCTTCGCTCATTTGGGTCATTATTTCTGAACCATCATGACAACTTTTTTGCGATCTTTTAGGTGTTGCTCTTGTTCAATCAAGTTTACATAAGTGTTCCATTCTGTTGGCAGTATGGATGGGAACAAGCGAAATTTGTTCAAGAAACATTCCAGCTCCCAATTTAAGAAGAAAGGAGTCAACAAGAAAGGGGGATGGAACAATTTTAGCATTGAACAGCATTCAGGGGATTCTCAACTTGTTGATATTGTCTATCGTATACTCTGTCCATCTAGGAAAATTGGTGGTGTCATTGGAAAAGGTGGTGGCATAGTCAAAGCCCTAAGAGAAGAGACACAGGCAAAGATTACAGTTGCCGATTCTGTTCCTGGCTCTGATGAGCGAGTCATTATTGTTTATAGTTCGCCTAACAAAATTGCAAGGAAACAAAATAATGATGAAGATTCGGCTGGGGAGAATGAAAAGGAGCCCATGGAGCTTCACTGTGCTGCCCAGGATGCTCTCTTAAGAGTCCATGATAGAATAATTGAGGAAGATCTCTTTGGTGGCATGACATTTGATGATGATAATGATAATAATGCTGTCACTGCACGACTTTTAGTTCCAAATTATATGGTAGGATGTCTTCTTGGTAAAGGTGGAGATGTCATTCAAAGATTGCGGAGTGAGACAGGAGCATTTATTCGTGTTCTTCCTGCAGATCATCTTCCTGCGTGTGCTATGAGAACAGATGAATTGGTGCAGGTAAGTTTCTATAGTCAGAGTAATTATTTTTTACACATTTTTTTGGTACTAAAACTATATAGTTTAATTATAAAACTAGATCCAGATCTTCTCCAAAGACTCCATTTTGGTGGGACTGGTAAGGGGTAATGGTTTTACTTTAAAGTTAGTTTGGTTGCCAAGTGAAAATGCCTTTTCCCTCTCCTTTGTTTTAGCTTGAACTTAGGTGGCTTGGCATGATGGTCCGAGCTAGTTCTGTTATAGGCTCTGCATTTATGGTTCTTGTCTTAATAGCCATATGTACTGCATTTAGTAACCTTTCTTACTTCAGTAAGTTTGACTAGTAAAACGATACTAATTTTATAAATGGATACGTGACATGCTGAATAAATTTGTTTGGAAAGAAAGTGAAAAATCTTTACTCTCAGTCTTCATATATGAGTGTGACTGACTTTCCGCATAGGGATTTATAGCAGTTAGGAGATACGTTGTGTTATCTACATGCTGATTCTGTCATCATTAGGAAATTGTTCCCTAATGGAGCCATTGCTTTAGGTTTTAGACTTCCATAATGTACTTTCAGTTAACATTTTGCTGCATCATCTTTGTTGGTTTGAGTGCTAGAATTTGTATGTGCTGGTAAGTCACACATCAGGCTCAGCAAGCTTGTGGGTGTGATTGGTTGTCAATGGGATTGGCTTAATGCTAATAGCTGATCATGAATTGGTTACTGGTTGGTTTCCCCACTTTTTCCAGGTCCAGCTGATGCATAAATTTGTTTTTTCCTTGTGTCTTGTGTCTGCTGACGCATAATATGGCTCTTGGGACCCCTTAATGTTTATTAGGAACGTCAAGTACACTAGCTTCTTCTTCTTCATCTAACTTTTCTGTGCTTGAATGTAATGGCGAATTGGGATGGCAACCATGGCCAGTGACCAATTCGATCTTCTGATTTGAATAATGGGACAAAAAGAAAAATGAAAGAGAAGATAGTTGCATGTTTATACTAATTTAAAAGAGTTTGTATCTGCATCATTATGAAGAGGAAGAACTGTATCTACCCACCAAAAGGGAATTTATACTTTCTGTGCTGGGTTGTCTACTGCCTTAGGCTTCTTGCTTGGCTGCTAACATTCATAGAGACAGTATATATACTTACATTAGGGCATGTGTGCTGCTTTGTATACGCTTGTGACATTGAAAAGTTCTGTTTAAACATTTTGTTTTTGGTGTGCGTTGTTTTGTTTTGTGTTGGTGGGGGGGTAGGGGGGGGGGGGGGGAGGTGGGGTGTGCCTGGGGAGTGGTTACCCTAACTGGAATCCTTGCAGATGCTGTAGATTGTATTTTCACTTGGTTTTGGGTCTGAACAATAAGGGGTCCGTTTTGGGTTGGAACTTAACCTCACCTAACTGTCTCGTGGGACTTGTTGAAACCTTCTGTCTTGAATATATCCATATGTATGGTTGTTTGTTGCTGTAAGCAACATAGATATTGATACCTTTCAATATAAACTAAGCTGGCTACTGGCAGCGCAGTAATGTCCCTTTTCCTACTGGCTGGTAGGAAAAATTGCTGCTAGGTCTGATAAATCCTGATTTAAGAAGTTTTCTTCTTTAACTGGAATCTCCTGCAGCTTACTACAGTGTATTTGCTTTAAGAGCTAAGTTATGCTTTGATCATTTGAGGGGAAACATGTGAGTATCCTTCAAAGATGTGTTAGCTCTATTTGTGCATAATAGTCACTTCCTAGATGTTGGACTACCTTAATAGCTCAGGCAAATATCTTATTAGCATTTTAGGTTTTTGTCAATTTTACTTTCAAGGCTAAACTACAAGTTGGTCCTTGTAAGTCTAGTTATATTTTCAATTTGCGAATTGAAATTTTAGATTGATGTCGATGTAGCCTTGCATCCAAATGTGTTAATGGCTGGTTCAATGTCAAGTGAGATTCTGATATTAAAATAAAATAAAATAAAATAAAATAAAATAAAATATGAAGAAATGAAATGAAAATAATTTTCAACCAAAAAGGTGAGCTGTTATTGCGTTTGTTGCCTTGTATTGGTGGACTGGTGGAGATATGACCAGAAATGGAGGTAAGTGGGAGGCGAATAGAATGATAGGTAGCGGGCCTTATAATGGTGGTGGAGTGGCAGAAATGATGGGTAGAAAGAACTTTGTTTATTTATTTATTGAGTTAGTAATATTGCCAAACTTGTGTGACATTGCCTTTTTCTATTTTGTTTTCTCCTGTGGAAATTTTCCCCAAAAATAAGTTGTTCTAGGCTCATGCACACGTTATGTAATATTCATTGCGAACATACTTGACAATTTTGACGGAAGGACAACATTGACAATGAACTAAAACTTCTTGGACCAAAGTGACTGAAAACTAGGTTAAGACCTAAATGCATTTTGGCTAGTATACAATATGCATGACCATGGACTTAATAGGATTCTTGTATCATGATGCAAGGCCAAGATTGGAAAAGCTGTGGATTGACTTGTATCAATGTTAGCCGAAAATGATTAGTTGAGTTTGACACAATCCTTTAGAAGCAGTTCGCTCAATGCTTATTGGCTATGGTGAACATGATTGGAATTTTATGGAGACCATTGGCTTTGACATTGTTTCGTTTTCTACCCATTTCAACATAAGTTGGATGTGTAACTTGAGCTCCACCCTATAAATCAGTGTGGTGGGATGCAGGTCCTCTTCTTGAAAGGTCATTCTCGAGCACTTGTGAGTAGCTGACTTGAAAATTTGTTAGCATCTTCAAAGATGCAAGATCCTGGAATCCATTTTCAGCTGGGTGATGTGCTGCATTAAATATTTATTTTCCCGGAGGATTGAATTTTTCAGCTGAGTTTTGAGTTTAAGGGATGCATCGTCAACTGTTTATGCAACTAAAAATTTTGACCATGCCTTCGTGAAACCATGGCACAGCAAAAGGCCATGCATGCAGAAAAGAGGTGGACCGAGTGACTTCTCACAACAGTGATGCTCACTGACGGTGAACAAGTGAAGTGGCGAACTTTAGAAATATGAAATGGTAGAAGTATTAGTGTCTGTTTTGATCCCTTCTCTCTATAGAGTTGACTCTTGTTTGCCTGTTTCCTTTTTGTTTTCTTATGCTGTCTCGTTAACAGACTTCAGGATATTACCGGTGTGTTAGAATACAAGACCTTGTCTTTTCATAATTTTTCATCCATTAAGAGTTTCTTTACCGCACATGGTTTCATTTGAATAGTCATTCCCCCTGGCCCCTACTATCAATAGGTAATATGCTTTTAGGTTTTGGCATCTAAAAAATGGTAGATAATATGTTATTTTCCAAAAGAGCTGTAAATCTTACAAATATTTCAGTCTTTATCCACTTATGTGCATGTGGTTCAACGTTGCTTTTTCATTTTGTATGTGTTAAGAGGGAGAGGGTGCTGAGTAGTTTGTAAATTTTGATTTTATCACTATTTCCTAAGTTTATTTTATTTTCTGTTGGTTGAACAGATTGCTTAACTAGAAATCATCTTGCACTAGTCAAATTAATGTGGTATCCTGCATGGAAAGTGGGTTTAAGATGGAGTGGTTATTGTTGATTGCATGACTTGGAAGAAGTGGTTTGGTGTGGGATAGCCTCGCCATTCTGCAGTTTGAGTGGTGTCTCTCATGAGAAGGTGTGAATTATGATTGAGGTTAGTGGAAGATATTTTAGGTCTTATTATGCAATAACCATGTGAGTAGGGTTTGGTGTGTATGGGATTGGGGTGTTAATTTTGTGTGGAAGGCTGGGTAACGCTGGGCTGTTGGGTTTGTAGTTTGAGTTGGGATGACATAAAGCTAGGAAAATAGCAATTGGGTACTGTAAGTGGGGGTTCTCAACGGTGACATGACCCGTAATATGGGCTTTTTTTGTGGGTTTGGCCTCTTCTCTGGATTGACTATGATAGGACTAGTATTGGGCTCAAGTAGTATGGTTTTTAGTGTAAAGGAGTGGGTTCCCATGACTCTTGTAGTTCAAAAACGACAAGGTGCAGAAAATAAAGAAAATTGGAGAAGAAATAAACAAAATCGTTATAAAAGTCTCTGTCCAATATGCATTAATCATGAGAAAGATCATCCAAGTTCTTTTAGAAAATCGCTGCTAATGGCAAGTGCATACCCCGTACTGTAACAATCTTGGCCCTGCTTGAAAAAACTACAGAACTCCAAATCTAACTGAAACAGGCTAAAGATATGGGTACTTAACACAGAATTAAAGGGAGCTCTTAACTCAATGTGGCCTCCTTGACTCAGTGACGCTTCACAGATTTAGTCCTGGGCATAAGGCTAGCCCTGAATCACTTGGCGATCTTTCCTTCATGGTGAGTATGGCCCGGGAAGCATGTGAATAGTGAGTTATTCATGTTTGATTTTTGGATGGCTATGTGCTGTCAATTCTAACTATAAGGAAATGTAGAAATCTGTTTATCAAAAAAAAAAAAAACCTTTCCTTCAAATATGGTGACAAAGATTCTCTCTATCTCTTCTGTATTTTTTGGTGACTAAACTGTTGGAAAAGGGGATATAGGTCCATTCCTTTGATTTTTGTGAAGATGGGTCTGTAGCCATTCTATGGCTGCTAATACCATTGTCTTATCCTGCTTGCAAAGATTTGAAGCTTTTAGTGAAGTCTGAGCTGGCTTTGTTGCTTGATTGGGTTGTTAATTTTTGAACGATTATTTCCTTTGGCTGAATATGTTGTGTGGTGATATTGAAGTCCGTTCATGTCATCTGTGTAATTTTGTCCATTTGGATGTGTTTGCTTGGTAATAAGTCTCGACTTCTATGTGTTGGGACCCAAAATTACTTGCAAAAAATATAAAGAACTGTATCTGGTGTGAGTTGAAGCAGGTTCCTGGTCAAGCCTGCAAGGGTTCAATGGCATTAATTGACTACCCTGAAAAAGTGAGGGTTGAGAAGTAAAGCATGTTCTCGGCATCTATAAGTTTTCCCTTTATTGGTTCAATCTATGATTTTGTTGTTGTAACCATTACTATTCTTTCTGAAATCATTTATCTGTTCATATACCTGAACATTGTGAGATGAACTTTGTTGCCATAAGATTTGTCTTCATGATGCAATATGCTGTTATTGGGATTGTCATCTATCTTTGCTAGTCTTGTTCTATTAACTAATTTGAAATGATTGATCTGTGCACATAGCCGGACATTGTGAGGTGAACTTTGTTGCCACAAATTTGTCTTCTTGAGGCAAAGATGCTGTCATTGGGATTTTCATCTATCTTTGCTGATCTTTTACTAATAGCTAATTTTGTGCTTTTCATTCTTGATGTCCTTGAAAGATATGTTTTGTGTCATTGTGGTTATGAGTTTCTTTAAGAATTTTTGAACATGTGCATATTTGGAGATTTGTTTTCGACATTTTTGTTTTTCTTAGAACTCCCTACTATTTGTAATTTTGGGGGAAGTGTATTGCAGATATCTGGAAAGCCAGATGTGGCAAAGAGAGCACTCTATGAAGTATCAACTCTGTTGTATCAGAATCCACGCAAGGACAAACCTCCAGTAACTTTTCCTATGCCTTTTGGAGGCCAGGGATTTCATCCTCCTGGAGCTCCCGTGCCTAGTATGCTTCCACCTGGCAATCCTTTGTGGTCCCATAGGAATTCTAGCCCTCACGGCTTGCCACCCATGCCATGGATGGAAGGGTATGAAGATCAGCATTCGGGATTTGTATCCGGGGTTTTTGATGGCGTTCCTCCTGGACCTGGTGCTAAACCTTCAGCTGAGTTCTCTATGAAAATTTTATGTTCAGCTGGGAAAATTGGTGGAGTGATTGGCAAGGGAGGTTTTAATGTAAAGCAGTTACAGCAAGAGACAGGAGCGAGTATACATGTGCAGGATGCATCTGCTGATTCAGACGAACGTGTGATTCGTGTATCTGCTTTGGAGGTCTGCCTTTAACACCGACGATCTCCCTCTTTTACATTCATTCATACAGTCCATGAGCATTACTTGTACGGAAATCCAGTTGTTAATCAACTGTTGGTGTCAACGTTATTGCTGATTTTCTGGTGTGGTTTGTTGTCCTTGCGTTGTTCCAGGCTCTCTGGAATCCAAGATCACAAACCATTGAAGCAATTCTTCAGCTTCAGAACAAAGTTAGGGAATTCTCTGACAAAGGTAATGTTATTACCAGGCTTCTAGTGCCATCAAGTAAGGTTGGTTGCATTCTTGGTCAAGGAGGTCATGTTATTAATGAGATGAGAAGGAGAACCCAGGCAGATATTCGTGTTTACTCCAAAGACGACAAACCTAAGTGTGCAGCTGATGATGAAGAGCTTGTGCAGGTGATGGGATTAGAACATGCAAATTTAACATGTTCTCTCTAATATGCTATTCTTATGAACTCCTGTGTGGTATTGTTGGAGTTTTCTAGGCATGCAATCATCCACTTACCCATGTTTTGGGTATTTCAGGTATCTGGAAACTTCAGTGTTGCTAAAGATGCATTGGCAGAGATTGCATCAAGACTCAGAATAAGAACTCTTCGAGATGCAAATGCTGCAGCAGAAGCCACTCCTGTTGGCCCAGTCCCGCGCCTTCCTGCAGGAGGCATGCCTGGGGAAGGGCTTCCACCATCTGGTGCAATGGGAGCTGGTAGTTCTGGTAGATATGATCCCCTTCAGGTGCCTTTTTATCCTTTTAATTGGTGCATGTGTCCATTTTGAATGTCACTTGTTTTATGTTTTTATTTTAAAGAAAGGCTTGTCTTAGTCATTTTATATTGAAATACAGCTCTTTAGATAGATATCATGACATAAAAGACCCTGATCTACCAAGATTTGGGATAATACTTAAAACTCATAATTTCTTATTTACTATCAAAAGGTAGGCCATTTCCTTTTTTCTTTATATTGCAAACAACTTTTTGCCCTTTACCACTGCGCCATTTTTCCAATACCATCACTGCTCCCTCTTCCACCATTTCTGCCTCCATGAATTCTTTAGCATGTCTTTACAGATATAATTGTCTCGACTGATAGTTAAATGTGTATATAGAGAATTGTGTATGAGTTTAATTGGTCGGACCAACGTGGAAAATTCTTAGTTTACTAGGGTATAATGGTTCATTCAGTTTGATTATACTACTTTTGGAGTTGATTTGACACCGTCTGCGGTAGAGTAAATCACATTAATGTTGTTAATGCCATGTAGAGATTTTATAAGTTATTTATTTGGTTCATAATACTAGCCTTCATGAGGTACATAGTTGCGGTAGTTGTTGTACTGGAGTAACATTAAAGTTGTTGTGTTCTACTGCATGTTCGCTATCTGAGGTGAGTTTCCCCTTTGTACTGGATTCTTTATTAAGGTACTCCTATGATAAATGCACTGCCATGATCACTAAATTCAAGTTTATGCTCTTGAAGGTTGATGGACATGATTATGAACCTCAGTGCTATCCAGTCACGGCAGCTGCTACTGGGTAGTATGCCATTCAAATCTTCATTTATGCATCTGTATGATCAATTATTCTGTTGAGTTGATGGTTTTTTTTTTTTTTTTTGTTCCAGATACCCTAATATGAATAGTGCTTTGGATGGTAAAGTTCCAAATACTGCAGTCAGTTCTATCGTTGGATCAGGAGGGAGGACAGTTTGCAATGTTGGTGAGGTACGTCACTACAACCTATGGTCTTCTAGGAGGGAAAAGAATTTGGTAAATGGTTACAACTTTCCATGGGGATTAAACTTGTGGATTGTATTTCAAAAGAGTGAAATTAAATTTAGATGGCCCTTGAACTGAGTCTGTAGAGGCTGGAAAATTGGGTTGAATATTTATTTACCGCACCTTTCTCCTCCTGGCACCTGCATCTTGTCTTAGTTTTTACATTTAATGTAGGAAGAAAGTAAAGGGAAAAAATTGACAATATTCATAACATATAGTGCCTTTGGGTCAACATTTTGTTGCATGTTTTGTAGATGTTATTTCATTTTAACTGCGTATATTGGTAAATGGTGCTCTGTTAAAAACTCAAAAAGCTCAAATTTGCTCACATGTACTCCTTGGGGCATCCTGGCCAATGACTTACAACTTAAGTGTGCAATTCTAGTCTGTGAAGTACCTCCAGGTTCCAGACACCAAAACACATACTTCTACTCTGTTTTACTTTATATTCAAATAGGTCCACTTTACTCTCATTCATTATATTGGCCTGCACTTGGCCATAATAATGCGGCCTTCATTAGATGTTTATTGTTTTGTGTTCCTCATATTTCACCTCTTGGAAGATAGATAAGATGATGAAACTCTAAAGTTGACAAAACAAACCCTCACCTAGTTCCCACTAATCTTAGCCGAGGTTCAAGCCTTTGTTTTGTACGTTGCGCATGGGCTCTTGAAGACCTTCTGCCTCAATGTCTCGTGCATTCCGTTTAGTAACTACAATGTGGGCTCCATCTTAACTAACTGTGTAGTGTTGTACTTTGAAATTGCTGTAGAAATGAGGTCTAAATACTTTATTTTGGTGGAATACTCGCATTTGCTTACATATGTAGGAATTTTTAAATGGTACGTCTTGCAATGCGTCTGTAATTTCAATTTTTTAAACATGAGACAGTATGAAACACAATCTGGTCAGGTTGGTGGAGCGAGAATGAACCTCCAAGACTCACAATCTATTGGCTCCGAGAGTTTTGTTGAGATCCGGGGTTCTTCTGAGCATCTTAATGCAACACGTAGTATGCTTCAATCCTTCACTTCTTCTGGACAAAACATGAATTCTCAGCCAAACACATACCATAACATGAATCCTCAGCAACGCTCCTACCAGAACGTGAATGCTCAGCAAAGCTACCAAGGTTCCTATCAGAACGTCAACGTGCAGCAAAGCCCCTACCAATTGGGTGGTCAGCAAGGATCCTACCCCAACATTGGTGTACCGCTAGGTGCCTACCACAACATCAGTACACAGCAAGGCTACCAGTACTAACCCTGATTTGCACAATTTTGTACCATAATTGTTTCTTCTCTTCAAATTTGTTAGTTCTATGGTTCGAATTAGCATCCTGACAAAAGTGCTTTAGGGTTTCAGTCATCACATAACAGTTCTGAGGTAGTTTAGGTGTGACCCAAAGCAAAAATTTGTTCTCTGCTGTGCTCGAGGGAATTGTAAGCAGCTTTGTGCGATAAACAAGTATTAACATGTTGTCTTATGCCGTCAGAATTCCTGTATAGACAAATTCAAATACTTTCGCCCGAATTTACATCTTAAATTTTTTTTTCTTGCTGCTGTGTTTATTGTAAAAGTAACTGTGCTTCAATTAGGATCCATCTGAAGCTCGAGCCCAAACCATAAACAAATCCCAGTACCGAGGAATCCAGTTTGCAGCTGAAAAATAATGCATTGAACAAATTAACCCAGTTCTGATTCTTAATTTCACATATGCTTTTGGAAGACCATTTCCAAGTTTCACAAAAGACTAATTCCAACTTCCAAAATCTAGCTTCAAGGTTACCAACGTGATTCTTCTTCAAATTATTGCAGGTTGTAAACGTTTACTGTGGTACCATTATTAATTTTCGGCCTAACTAAAAGGAAAATAAAAAATCGGGAACATGCATGGTTTCCACCTGGGAAAGCCACCCACAAAGGTGTTATCAGGCTACTCAAACACGGGTTATCGATCTTGTTGATGACTACTCTTGAAAACTTTCCGTCCATATATCGCTTTCAAATCTGAAACTTTGTCGTTTCCATCGACATCCTTTGGTCCAGGAGATTTTAGAGCAAATCCGTTAGAAGCCTATGCTCCTTAGACACTCGCATTTCCATTGTAGAGCAAACACGTTAGAGCGAATTAATGATATGGCTGGTGTGTGCGCCAAATGTGAAAAGCATGCCCTGGAGTGGTGCCTGCAATGCAACTTTGAAGAAGCATGGAAGAGATGGGAGAGCACTTTGCAGATCCGTGGTTGACCACTATTTGAGTAGTGTGCATTTGGCGTGTAGGAGCATGGTTTGTGTGATGTGCCGTGCCAAAGGCCTATTGATTCGGGACTGACACCATCTTAACCATGCAATACCCACACGGATAATCCTAGTACATAAAACCCACGACGCAGGGCAAAAGAGTTTCTCACAGATCGTGATGCCTCTTCTCATGCTCATAATGGAAAGTGCTCCTTCCACTTGGAAATGGTGGTGAGCCCTGTTGACGATTTTGTTGTTTGCCTTATCGTCCCCTGTGTGCATCCCGTTCCAATGGGCTTCTGGGAGAGCACTTCCCATTCTATCCACAAAAGGAATTGTAGTACGGCTCATCTCTGGTCACTTCGTTGACATATGTAGCTATTATATTGCCACAGGGAGGGGCACCCCTCTTGATTGACCCACTTGCAAAATTTGAGTGGTCCAACAACACCATGCAACCAAGATTGTCTAAGTATCTAATGAACAACCGGAGATATGCCCTGTTGTGGCTGTCTTCACCGGAAACACCAAAATGTCTTCCCAGAATATGCCCAAAAATCGAGTAATCTTAATCAAAGGTCTCGATCCATTCTTTTAGTGGGGGTTTAATACTCTTTCTTTCGTTTTCTTACCATATCACTACACGTAGTTTTCTACTACAACGTTTGTGACACACTAGTAGCAGATTCAGATAGGTTCTCACGCATTATGTTCGCGTGTTCATCGAACTGGGCTGCATGATCTGATCCCCAGCACTTTGTCGGCACGGCCACCCACCAACTCTGATCACCTTCGACAATCATACCTTGCTATGATGTTGGTCACCATCGCCGCCCACCGTTCATTTGGCTAAGCCAACCATCTTTATTGTTATTCGCCAGTTTTGCCGCTGTCATCGGCTGTTGGCATCATTGTCACTAGTGACCACCCCCACCAGAGGTACCATCATCGGTTGCCAAGTCAACTAGGTTTAACCACTTCATACTCAAACTCGTAAAAGGTCAACCGACTAGTGAGTCAATTTTACGAGTTAGCGGTGTGTGTGACACAAACTCCAGGTTTCCACAAGTCATCTATCAAGTCAACTCACTCATCTTGTAAACACCAATTTTTTAGGCGGACACCTTATTTGCTTAGACTTTCTGCAACCTACTCCCCCTACCCATCCACCTCCAATGGGAAAAAGGATGAAAATTAGGGACAAGCTCTGGTACTTCATAAAAAGAGGAGAGAAACATCAGATGCCCTACGTTGTCTTAGGATGCAAAAGAGCCTCCCGGATGCCCTACGATTCATATCTGAAGCTTGCTCTTTTTTTTCTTTCTTGGCATGTTTCACCTTACCTCTTTGGTTCCCCGAACGTTACAAGGTGAGGGTCACCATATTTCTTATGGCTTAACCTTTATTAAGATCGACAAGCTCAATCTTCATCAGATGTTAACGATTCTCCACCAACTCTCTTATTTAGAAAGGAAAAAAGAAAAAAAGAAGCCTTTTCTTTATACGTTGAGACGCTGTCTCATCACTGGCGATATTTTCGGACTAGAGATGGTTTTAGGGTCAAGCAATTAGTGCCTACAAGAGAATAAGGTCATGGAAGTTGAAATTTTCGATAAGGAATGCATGCGAATGCTCCTGAAGCCTTTGAAAACGGCCAAGACTTTTTGTGGAATGTCATTTGATCTAATGTCAAATGGAAACTGTACTAATTGCTATAAGAGGTCACCAAGCACTCAGCTCCGATGCAAATCAACTTTTACAGAACCATTTGACGATTAAGTTTGAGGCAGGAGCTCTGCAAAGGATCTAATTTTCTAAAATATAGGCAGTAATGCGTTTCAGCATCAGGCTGACATCTGCATTCCCTCTGGGGTGGTCCAATCAACAATCGAAACAGGCGGCCTTGGCTAGTAGGCACGCTTGATCATGCTAGGGTCATAGAGTTTCTATTTTGGCGAGTTTGTTGGTGTGGCTGCTTGTTCCCACGACCTTTGGTATTGCCGGAAACTTACATGCTAGCAAAAATAGAATGTCATGGTGGGATGTGCTGTATGGGACTGGATCAGATTTTAGATTTAATTTCTTGTAACCCTTGCAACATTGAAGCAAAATACTGTACCAGGGAGTCGGAAAAAAAATGAACTTTTGATGACTACCGTGAAACTTACTGCACACAAAAAAGTTGAGCTTTACGCCCATTCCTATTGCTTTCAAAACAGTTCACACTTTAGAGATGGGAATCGACAGACGACACCCATAAGTTTCCCCACTTCCACTCACTCCAGTTTATTTGTACCAAGGCTGATCTAAGTATCTGTAGAAAGCATGACCTAATCCAAGGTAATCATGACTTCTTCGAGATAGAATCTTGCAAGTGTTGGCGAGATTGGTCGGTGAGATATGGTAGGATCTTCGATGTCCTCTGTCAAAGAAGAGATCAATTATTTGGGCATAATCATAACTAGGTATCACACTCTATCTTTTAATGGACATTCGGAAGAGAGAAAATTTAGTTTTTTAGGAGTTTCTACTTTAACTGGATATAACTTGTAGCTTAATTGAGCCAATCGATCTCTCTAAAAAGATTACCGAAGATATTGTTCGCGATTTTAGTCTTCTTTGCGGATATAAAGGAATGGTGGGGAACTTCGTCGACATATCAATCAAAGCACACTTAAACTAGATAATTGCGAAGTTCGAATCTTGAAGATATGGCCTTGTTGTATGCCCAGCCACAAGAAATTTTTTTCTCATAATTTAGAAAAAGGGACAGTTTTGTAAGGACACAACTGCTACGTACAAGCTCCTTGATTGAATAACATGGACGTTGCACAGCACTGTATTTGGGGAAAGTTTCCTTGAAAGATACGGAGCAAAGGTATGAATCGTATGGAAAATACTTCGATTGCTAGATAGGGATCAGGTACATCTGACAATCAACTATAAGGTGGCAGACAAATACACTGTTGATCATGATTTTTCTCTTTTATTACAAGTAAATGGCTTCCACTTGTAACATTTACAGGCTCAATATAACGCTGCCACTCACGATGCAT
Source organism: Casuarina equisetifolia (assembly GCA_028551475.1). Lineage (NCBI taxonomy): Eukaryota > Viridiplantae > Streptophyta > Magnoliopsida > Fagales > Casuarinaceae > Casuarina > Casuarina equisetifolia. The sequence goes on from CM052361.1 coordinate 7,074,406, forward strand.
CTTCCAGGTTGATTGACTTAAATGGTGAAACAATCGACTTCAAGAGTAGATAGAATTGGTTGGAGACAATGTCTAATGAGTTTGAGGTCTCTGAATTGGAATCTCTTTTCTTTTCTTTGGGAGTAATCCCACTCATTACAAAAATGACAATATCAATTAAAAAGACTTGTTTCTTTTTGGTCTGTCAAATCTAATTTTTTGTACCTGTCATTAGCAGCTTATCAAGGACTCTGAATATGGCTACACACCCACCATTGGGATATACACGAATCCCTTCACCGCAAAGGTCAACCTAAACACTAGAACGATAAGCAGTTACATGATAAGCCTGTTCTCCTAGGTATTATATTAAGCATAGTTTAACTCATGATATAAATCAAATCACAAGTTGTTAAAAGTTTTGTGAGCGAGGGGCCAGGCTTCAGATTAATATAATATAAGGGTCACACGACCGTTTACATAAAGTTTGATAATGGTTTGTTAGTCAATTAAGTCCCCACCTAACAAAGGACAAATGGATCAATATGAAAACCGATCGACTTAGTCACCTTTTCATTAGAAAGAAACACTGGCTTTGGCCAAGGGCCTTTTTATTTTAAATAGGAAGCACTTCATGATTAGCTTAACAATAGGATATTAATTAAGTAGTTTTCACTTTGTACTACGAGGCGAAGAGAGTGGTGGAGAGTAGATGGTGGTGGAGGGGAGAGTAATGGTGGCGCATGATTTGATATACAAAGCAAATTTGCAGTTGATAAAAAATTAATGCATAGGATTTAGTAGCCAGGGCCTATTATATTATTTTGACCCTCTGAGCTCTTTAAGGAAGGTCCATCTTTTGAGTTTTGGGAGGCGGGGGAAGGTCCACTTTTTGGCCACCAAGACAACCACTCATGCGAGCAAAGGACGGAATAAGAAGGTTTACATCTAATCATTACCTTAGGATAATGTCTTTTATATGTTTGTGTGCGTGCGTGGGTGCGTGCGTGAAGCTTTGAACGTGACACAACATCTATACCAAGCCTGGTTTGATACACTATATTAAAATGTGGCAGTGGACTAGTACAATTAGAATATTCAAGGTTTCAATGGGAAAAAGACAATTCTGAGCGACTTTGGTTTTTTAATAAGTTTGTTCGCTTGCATCTATTATTAGTTTAGATGATGATTCTGATTAAAGTCCTTGCAGCTTTTGCGAGGAACAAAATGTAAAAGGAAGGGATTAATTGTGGGATTTTTATTTTATTTTATTTTATTTTATTTTATTTTATGGTTTATATCACATGAAAAATAAATGGGAAATGCTCAAATTACTGACGATGAGCTCCAGTTGAATCATTCCTCTAGCCAAAGGCTAATGCCTACCTCTTCTAGCCTCGGAAGAAGACTGACACAGCAATATAGGCTTCTTTTATACGGTTTTCAGAAGAGATGATTGACCGAGGTAGTGGCCACTTGAGTTGCGATCTTCTGAGATGTTTTATCTGCTGAATCTTTCTTTGCAGCATTTGAAGTAGTTTGCTTTTGTTTTCTTCAGCGGTACGTACACCCGCTGATAGTTGTTCCCCCCCACCCCAAAAAAAAAAAAAAAAAAATGAAAAGGAGAAGAGATATACAAGCATTAAAAATGCTGTTTAACAAAGCCGTCTAGAAATGTTAGAATATATAGGTGGAAGCGCAATACATAAATCACAGTATTATTACAACCAAAGTCCTCATGCTCTTCACACAACACTGCCCTTGCTGTGATAAGCTTGTCAAAAGGCAGAAATGCAAGAATCAGAAGTTGGTTACCTTGACTATATCCTGAGTTTCTCCGTTACTTTTGTAAACCCACAATTTTCCTTTGAAATCATGTTCGGCTAGCAGCAACTACTAATGCTTCCTTGTCTTGTCAATCAATATGACTAGAAAAGAAAAAAAAAAGGAAAAGAAATCTCACAAAGTCACTCACTTTTTATTAATCATTTTTATATTTCTCACGTTTAAAGCTTTTATGCTTACCAAAAAGGAAGTACCAACTATCTGCTGTCTAGCATAAAGCATATCACTAAGTATCCCAATAATGAAAATGGGAATAAAATAAAATGAAGGCCCCACCTTATCACTAGAACACGATGATTTCTCCATCGACGATTTCCGTTTTTTCTTTTTGGTTTTCTAAAACACATTGCATCCATTTTCACATTCTCATGAGGATTTGTATACAGTATGAAATTATGATAATTTCCAGATCCAAAAACTATATATTTCTATCTTTAGGTTAGTGAATATTGATGCCGCATATGAATGAACCGCGGGAGTCCACAGAATCAAGTATTCCGTATGACAAAAGGTGAAAGCATCTAAAGGCGTGAGTTTAATGCTAGTAAGTCTAATGTGTGTGTGCAAGAGTATTCTCGGTCCCCTCATCTTCTAGTGCTAAAGACATTAGGAACGGTATTTTGAAATAAGGCGAGAGTTCTGATACACGTTTGACTAGTGATGGGGGTGAAGTGGCTGTTGGGAAAAGACAGTTTAGTCATTCTTGGTCCATTTTATACTAAATTTTCCTCCTTCTAAGCATGTTCCTATAGAATATCCGCTACAAAAGGACAAATAATTCTTGATGATTGGATTTCTGATCATTTGTGTCAGGAGCGTTTGGACATTTAGGCACTACAAACTATATGAAAAGTTATAACCAATAGTTAGAGCATATAGTTTATTCTTTAACCACTTTAGTTGTAATGCCTACGAGCTTGTTAAATACTTGATTCAACATAGATATTGCTAAGCCTTAACAACCCCTCCTCTTTCCTAGCAACACGTCAACAACAAAGGTCAAACTTGCAACTCGCTCTAATACCAATTGTTAAGACCTTGAAGTACTACTACTAGATTATAAATTATAACTAATGTTCAAAGCATATATCCTATTAATTGGTTACCTCAATAGTAGTTCCTATGGGCTTGTTAGACACTTGGCACAATATACACATACACCACCAAATCCCAACAAATAAGATGGGTTTGTTACTGGTGTAGATTATCTTACATTGGTAAGACATGTACCTAAGGGTTTCTCTTAATTAAAGAAGTTTCCTCCAACCTAAAAGTTAGCTTTAGTGTTGGACAAACTTTTTTAATTTAGATAAACCTTGAGTGCATTCTTGACAATGTAGGATAATTTATACTGTTAACATGGTCCCTCATCATAAGAGGGGTGAGAAGGGAAAAAAAATGAGATATATATCGTGCCAAAGGAAAAACCTGACTTAAATATCATATTAAGAAATATCAAAACTTTAAGATTAGAAAATTTTATCTCAATCCAAAAGGTAGCTCAAAAGTTGGAGGAATTTTTTTTTAATAATTTAAACAAATCCTCAAACACATATCTTAACAATAGGATAATCAAATTGTTAACATGATTAAAATATAAAAGGAATAAAAAGAGATTAACTAATTACTTATATTAAAGAAAGTTCCATAAAGGGCTGATGATGCCTTAAAAAATAGGGTATCAGCTAATAGGTAGATGCATTCACAACTTAAAGCACTAAGGATTTCTCATTTCAACCATGCATAAGGATTTCTCATTTTGTTTCTTATTTCAACCATGCATTAGATGTTGAAAAAAACCTTCTAATTGTCTATTGACGTTCTAGATTTATCTTTGCCAATCCAATATTTAGCATTTTGGTAAATAAAGATCATATTGGTAGTGGAATAATGATTAGTTACTCATTTAAAGTTAACATGTTTATTATAATTTCTTTATTTTTATTTTTATATAAGGTAAGGTATTATATATCACCAAAGAAAATATAATTTTTCAGTTACAACATCCTCATTTAGGTTTAGAAATTACATTTGACAAATTCTAAAGCTATCACAAAAACTTATTATAAATTGTAGGCTTAACTTCTCTAATTAATGAAATCTTGCTTTTCATGTTCTTCTTGAGTTTAGTAATAATGGTCAATCTGTCTAGACTTTTGCTATTAAATCTTCTTCTATTTCTTTTTTCTAAATGTAATATAAAACAACTTTGAATGATACATTGAGTAAGAATGCCGTAAAACTTTTACATTAAACAATCTTGATCATTCTAAATACTTATATTCTCCATTGTTTAGTTTTTCAAGATAATTTATTCATATCTAGTAAATCTCTAATTAAAGAATAAATATTCATGTGATTCTTCTTCTTGTTGGCAAAGATTACATTGAAGGTTTATTGAGTTGTTCCATACTACCACTCGATTTGTGGTGGCTAAGTTGTCTTTCAAAATGATTAAACAAATAAAATTATGCTTTTGTACTCATTCTTTCTATACTAGTTTTGTCCATTTTGTTTCTTCTCTACTTTCTCTCAATGTTGTATAGTTTTGGCAATATTATACTTTGATCTACTCATTTGTTGTAAGAGTTCATTTCTAATTCATGCATGTCAAAATTTGCAAACATGGATTGCTTCAATTGAAAAATCCTTTATATTCTTGCACAAGAGATTTTCATTTAGGGATACCGAAAAAAGCTTTGAAAATTGAAAGGATACAAGTTTTTTTTTTCTTCTATGCCTATTGCTACTAACCTCAACATAAGAGATACTATATTTTGTTCATAAAGACATAAAAGGTTTATATATGCTTCTTTATAATAAGGCCAATAATTGGAAGCTTTTAAGATCTATCAAGCAAAGATATATAAATAAAAAGAAAGGAAATATAAATTATAAGATCTAATATGGGTTTAGAAGAAGAGGTTCACATGGCTCAACTAGAGGCTTTTGTATCTGTAAGGGCAATCATTAGTAGGAAGCTTCTTAGTATCTTTCTAAATCCTCCACCCCACCCAAAAAAAAAAAAAACCCAAAAAGAAAATGTCCTTTGCCTTTAAGCTTCTTATATAGTTATATAGGGATTTAGAAAGATAGATCACAAAGGATAGTAAGATTATCTTCAAACTACTAAACCCATTGAGTGAGAAAGATTTAAAGTAACGGATTTTACAGCTAAAGTAATACGATGGTGAAAAAAGATATGTTTAGGGAAAAAAATGCATTGAGGTAGAGAGAATAAGGAATACACCACATGTATATTCAATAGGTAGCCTAAGACAACCTTGTGCATACAAGCTTTACTTAAGCATGATAGAGTAGGAAGCACTTAACACACCTAGTTTGGGGTATTAGAAGTTGAAAAGAAATTGGACTGAAGCCGAAAAATATTATATTTCTAAATTATACAATACTTGTAGATTCAAGTGTATGTTACCAGAGACTATAAAAGATTCGTTTCACACGTTTAGACCGCAATACATAGTTTCCAATTTGCTTTATAAATAACGACGTATAAGAAATGATTAGGTTGCGCGTTAAAGGACAAAATTTTCCTTTTTGCAGTACAATCAAAGGTGTGATATGGTATCTACTTCAGTCAAATACTTGTGAGATTATATATAGCATTACTTGTGGACTCTATAATGGAAAGTTGTTCTCTCTGTCTCTCTCCCTCTAACTTACTAATTGAATTGGCTAATTTCTTTGTTGTATATTCTCTTTGAAAACATGTTGATAATTCCATGTTTTCTGCTTTGATTTTTTTTTCAATATCAATTTATGATTATTAATACACTTTTCGGGTTAAAGGGCTGCGCCACCTCTGCATATATGCCGTTTTCAGATCAAGAAACATAGACTTGTCTCCATTCTTAATGTTTACATGTTCTCTTTTGCTTCTGCCAATTATAAAAATCAGTTTGACTCGTCATAAGCCACTGATAAAATTTTGTAATGTTTGGACACATTTTACCTATTTAAAATCTAATGATTGATTTGTTTTTATAGGACAAGATATTTTGATATGACTTCTATTGTGGCATTGAGGGCCGTCCATTATGGTTATGATTATGTATATTAAGTGGTTTGTTTTGCGAATGGTTTAGGTCAAGCAAGCTACTCAATTGCCTACGTATGAGACCTAGCAGCCTTGGTTATTAACATTACAAACTTTAACTGCCTCAACTTGCCCAAATCAGTCGCAAAAGATGCACAATCAGTGTTACTTTTTGGTCTCTAAGTGGGAGGAAAAGTCTTTCCTTCGGTCAGACTGTGGCCATCTCAGAGAGCGATTGCCATATGGTGGTTGTCAATATTCTCTCTGGCATTTTTCAGTCTCACTATGGATTTCCTCATTTATACTGAAAAAAGTTATTTTCATGCGTCTGGATTTAAAACTCTAGCCTTTTGCTTTAGGGGCTTAGACTATATTGTCGTATCTAAATCTATATTCCTTCTTTTCATCGGTATTTAGCTTTAGGTAGAGACTTTTATTCAACGTTCATGTGTATGGAATGCAACTTTTGATATCATTTTTTTTTCCCTTTCTATTAACAAGAATTGTGGGGAAAAGAGACTGGAATCTATAAGTGATAGTGATTTTCCCTTTTCCTTCATAGGCTTTAGATCTAAATTTTTGACTTCTTTATTCGCATACAGACAACTAGTTTTCACGTGATACGTGTATCTACTTCTTTTTGTAGCTTTGCGGTCGATCTTTATAAAATTGACAACCTTTTCTCATATGTTTTTGGCACATTCCGTCTCGGACTAGGCAATTTTCCGTGTCCCTATTTTCATAGTTATGGTCAGAGATTGGACCGTGTAAACTTAGTGCAATACAGTTGGTACCGTTACAGACATTGTGTTTGCCCAACACCGTTGAATATGCCACAAATTCATGCAATTTACTTGTGATAAAGAAAGAAAAGAAGACTATTCAATCGGTTCCGCCGAGTCTCGATTCCCTCAAATGCTCCACCAGCTGAGCAGCTTGACTGGTACGAGCTGCAGTGTCTAACCATCAAGGTAGGCCACAGCATTAACATATCATAATCGTCACTAGGCAAGATGATAATTTGAAGGGCTTGGCTTTCTTCGACTTGTTAATGATTTTTTGTCCTTGCCTTGTCGCCATCGCTGCTTAATGGTCCATATCAACTATGGAAGACAATCATTTGTTTTTCCCCTTTCTTCCATTACCGCTCTGCTTATTCTAAGTCATATTTGAGACCTTCTCAGCTTTGCTTTAGATACTGCCAGTGAACTGTTGAACGTGAATCACCAACCTAAACAGCAAAGTCCTCAGATAAAAAATTATCATACACAACTGTTGCATAAAACATAGTGCCTGGTTACACCCCCCCCTCGAGAAGAGTTGAGTGGGAGTTTCTCGTACGCAACGAATTAGGCGGTTGCGGGTTGAAGAACCACTGGAAAGGAGGTAGGAATTAAAAAATATATTGAGAGAAATAGAGTAGTGGGAGGGGCAGAAACAGAGATGACTGGTATAAATTAAGTGGCTGAGAAAGCAACCTTCGAGACAATTTGAAAATATCCTGACCCTACCTTTGTCTACGACAAGTTGGCTATATTTCTGTGTAGAAAGCTGAGCACTTTCTTAAATCAATTGAATTGGGAAAGGAAGGAGGTGGAAGAATCACGACATCTTTTTAAGAATTTTGGAGCATCGAAGCAAAAGAAGAAGCCCTTTTTACCCAACACTCTGTTACGTTTCTTTATTTTGATTTTTTATTTTAAATCTGGGACTTTAGGCTTATCTAGACTGATCCTAAATATGCTTTACCCCCAACTGTTTAAGTGCTGGCTTTGACCCCTAAGTATGGCTCATTGATGTTAACCCCAAAAGCAGAATCATCTAGGTTCTTTCAACTTCTTTTAACTTCCTATTCTTTTGTGTGTAACTCTTACAAGCATGAAGTAGAAAGAATTACATTAATACTCGTTATCAAAACGCTCATGAACAGAGGCCTCACCAAAACACAAAACTCTAGCTTCAAAATTGAATATTTTATGCTTCTAAGGGCTTCAAAAATACTTGAACCCCATACTTCGGCTTGATTGTGAGGACAGTAACCGGAGCATGACGGTAATTCTCTGAAATGGTGAAGCTAAACCGCGAGATTAACATGGCTAATATGATCTTGGCTTCCATCATGGCAAAAGCTTGGCCGACACAGTTTCTGGGCCCAGCAGCAAAAGGAATGAATCGGCCAGGTGTGAACGACTTTGAGGCAAATCTTTCCGGGTTGAACTCGTTTGCATCGTCACCCCATAAAGCTTTGCTATGATGAATTGCCAGAACTGGGATCCATATTGATAGACCCTTTGGGACATGTAGGTCACCTAGTTTGATATCTTGCAAGGCCATTCGAGGGAGAACAGTAGCCGGAGGGTACAGTCTAAGAGTTTCGTTGATGACCATGTTTAACTGCAATGAAAAACCTCATTAGGTTCCTTATTATTAGCAACAAGAAATCTAGTACAACAATATGAGAAAATAGACTAAAGTTAGGACTTAGGTAAGTCAAGTGAATAAAGTAAACTTTCCACGACATTACGTTTGTGACTTTTAGACATCTGCCTACAAAGGCAAGGCCAAGACCTGTGATCATCCTTTGGCCATTTGACTCCATTTAATACCAGCTAAGCCACTAAAAGAATCATTTAGATTCTTCCATTATTATATAGAGGTCTTTTCTCTAAGAAGTTTGAACTCTAACGAAAAAATTGAAGTGGGTAGCCCTAAGACTGGAAGTGGACAAGGGTCCATACATTGTATATGTCTAGGCAAAGAATATCAGGGCTGGTACTTCAGAATACCTAGAGTTTGGTCTTAGCTAAAAGGTATTAAGTGAGTGATAAAACCACTATTATCACAAACAGCGGCACCCAAACTAATTAACGCACAGAAGACAAAGGAAGTCTTCATACGCCCATTGTTTCTATTTAATACCGTTTCTTTATATTTGGAATTAAGACCACTGTTTACGTCAGGTTTTAGCCTAGACAATGCCCGAGTTTATGAGTAAAGAAAATAGAAGTCGCGACAACTGCTAGAAGTAGGATCTGGTAGGTGTAGGTTCTTTCCAAACTTTTTTCTGGTTAAAATCATCGAAATCATTATATACAGGTGGCCGATGGCAGATGTGCCTACAGCCTGACCTTTTAGTACGCGGCCAGACCCCAACCCTTAAAAAGATGTAGTGATGGAAATAATAATGATGATAACGGCGATGATGCTAATAAAAAAATCAGGAACCGTTGTCCTGCTTACCAAGGTTAGCTTGGAGAGATGATCAGCAGATGGGGTTTCACCATTGCAGACCTGCTTCACCTCAGCACGAACCTTTTCTTGCCAGGAGGTGTTGCTAGCTAGCAGCATGATGGTCCATGTGAGTAACAGGGCTGTGGTTTCATGTCCAGCAAAAAAGAATGTTTTGCATTCATCCATGATTAGCTGTAAATTTAAGCTAAACCCACTCTCTCTCTTTTTCTGCATCTCGTTAAGTAGCACACCCAGCAAATCATTCCCATATGAAGAACTCCGGCCAATCTCTATACAGTCTTTTCGGCTTTGAATTATTTCAATCAGTAACCTCTCCACCTCCATCTTCAACACTTTTATTTCTCTGTTGTATTTACTGGGAAAAAACCTGAAAATAAAGAAGAGTAGCAAATTCAGCATGTGATGGTGAAGCGATTCGATTTCCATTAAAGGAAAAACAAGGAGAATTATTTAGTTTGAAGAGTACTAGAACCAGTTCGAAAGTGATGGACAAAAACAAAAGGCAACAGTAATGAAGCTTGAGAAAAACGATGGAATCTATTAAAGTAAAAACAAGAAAAACCGACCACGTAAAAGATATGTCGCCTTTATATGGACGATAGAACCGTCAAAAAAACTCAAGAGAAGAAAATGTGCACATGGCTAGTTAACTCACCGGCTGCCGGGAAGGTACAACTTGCGGGTTGCTTGGGCACAGAGATGTTGCAGAACTGTGAGGAGGTGGAATATCTTCTTTCCTTTCTCATAGTTAGTATCGAACTCGGTTCTGGAAATTATGCTCGCAGTGAGCCTGGTCATGTATTCCCCAATTTCGAACTCGGTCTGGCCTGAGTTTACCGCATTTTGCAGTGACTGGAGTATCTCCTTAGTGCATTCCACCATGTAGCCCACATAGCTCTTTAAAAATTCAAAATCTACCATTTATGAGATTCTAGTTTATAACATTGAGAAAAAAGACTTAAACAAACATGACGGGAAAGGGGGAGAGAGAGAGAGAGAGAGAGAGATGAAGTAAAAGTCAGATGACGTCAATATTCCCAATACTAGTGAAGAAATTATATCTTATCATACCTTGAGCCTATCCCCCATGAAGGCCGGAGCAACGATGTGACGCTGATGGTACCAATCTTTTCCGTTAGCCATTAATAAACCTCTGCCGATAAAATGTTTGGATCCTTGTTGTTGTTGCCATGATCTGCCGGACGTGGCGCTGTATTTGGACAAAAACTCTTTTATCAAGTCGGTCTCCGTCAAGCACATCCGGGGCTCCACCCCATTCCAAAATATGAACCTCTTGCCTATTACCATGGAAGAAGTAGAAGATACAAGTAAGTTTTAGGTGATTACGATCGACCATACATGTCAGTTTCGAGGGAAAGCTGGTACCAAAGTGAGATCTTGGCATACCATATTGCTTGGACCACGCGACGTAATGTGGTAGAAGGCGGCCAACGATGTCATGGTTGATTGAGTTCATGTCTTGGGAGGTAGTTTTGGAAACAAGGGACGCCATGTCCAAGATATTGCCTTTGAGAGGCCGGGGTTTGGGGCCACGCACTCCTTGCCTCTCCATGATTCTCTTGATGCGTCTTGGGTTAAGAAAGTAGCACCAGAGAGTATCATGAGCAATTTTAATTAACACAGCAAGGCATGCGATCAAGAGACTCGTGACTACCACCATGGCCATGACAGACATCGAAGACAAAGCCGAGAAAATTAAAACAGTCTCACACGCCTACTGAGAAGCCTTGAGAAACGGACAGTGCCTGACACCGACGAGAGTGAGAAGGAGAGAAAGGAGAGAAAGGTAGAGAGAGAGAGGGAGAGAGAGAAAGAGAGAGAGAGACTAATTTGAGGAGGGTTGGTGGCTTAGTGAACCGAAAACTCTCATTTATAATGGCAACGAACACCAGGTAAAACAAAAAGAGGCACACAGTTTTAACCTTTTCACGACTCTCACACTTGAGGCCCTACTAAACATGTTTCTTTTACTCTCACATGTGCAATAAACAAGAAGTTTAAGTATTCTCAATCTAACTAAATATGGAAGAAGCAAGCTAATTACATAATTACTCACTCTCCAGAATATATTCTTTAAGCGAACCTGACAACTACTGCTTTTCTGGATTAAACTTGCACTGCCCGTGCAGCAACTTGTCTACCCGTGAAGGAAGATGAATGCATCCCATGGTGGGATTTTAACCATCTTTACTTCAGTTTTTGGGAAATAGAATCCACTACATCTGGCAGCTAATTAAATAACCACTCATATCAAGCATTGAGCCACTTGTTATCGCCTTTAAGGGTGGTTCAATGTCCAGTCAGTGACTGTCGTCCGAAGTCGTTATAAATGAGATACCTTAACTATCCTCTTGTAATAATAACAATAATAAAAGAACATATAGTTGTGGAAGACCTTTTATTTCTTTTTTTTTTTCTCTCTCCACAATTACTCTTCCATTCTATCAATATCTTATCCTAACTATCCGTTCCATCCATAAAATTTCTCTTTTCACCACTATTATATTCTTTCTACATTCTCTTTGTATTTATTATAGAAAATATGATCTTCATATCCTGATGGTTTAAAAAATTGATGTCCTTACCATGTACGATGTTTTTGTAAGAGATTTGTTCCCAAAATAAAAACCCACAAATAAATACTAACAATCCAACTAAGTTATTACAAAACAGATTCTTTAAAACGATGAAATATCATTAATAATACAGATAGCATTTCCTTATATTTTTTGTTGATCATGTCAGAGGAAATAAATAGACTAACCATATTACATTAAAAAATAATTTGATTAGAAATTCTACTCTAGGTTGTCGATTCAAGGTTCAGAATATTAACTTGGCACGCTATATAAAGCCTACGCCTGAAAATACTCACCCTAGGACATTTATAGGTACCAAAAGTGCATGCTTAAGGACTTATTCCAGAATATTTATTCTACCCCAATTGTTGTTTTCATTTTCCAGTGCACTGGAGAATCTCAAACATGAGCTCTGAAATTCAAACTAACCGGCATTGTCGACCCGATGTTACGCAAATGCACACAAAGCAAACACACCACGAAGGATCTGCAAATCAAAACGACAAGGAATCTCAGCATTTAATCTAATCCTACAGTGTTTATATATTCTCTTTCCGACAAAGACTACTGTTTGAAGATGGATGGTGTTAGGGTTTTGCACACACGAACGTGTGAAGGGACGATGGGGCTGAAGGGACGATCGACTTCCCACCAAAAGTGGTTAGTCTTCTTTTTCCTATGATTATGACACTATAAAAAAGAGAGAAAAATGGAAATACCTCTAGGTAGAATAGGATTGTTTGAATTATGATATCTCTTTATTCTTAGGCAAAGGTGGCATTTATACGCAAAACAAATACCCTTCACACACCCGTTTGTTTTCACAATTTGCCTTTCACTCTAACAGTGAGGGATACAAAAGGAATTAGGGGTTACACCAAAAATAACAAATTGCAACAAAATAACCAACTAAAGCTTCTAGAGTTTTTTTTTTTTTTTAATACTCAAGGACACGAGGAGTGGACTTGCCGATCAAGGGTTTGACTTAGTTACCATTAGGCTAAGGGAGTCTTCCAAAAGATTTGGACCATTTCTCGATTTGTGTGTGTCATCATTGTGCAGGGGTCATGCTAATCTTCTCTATATCATTCCAACTTTATCGAATGTCCCTAAAGACAAGCTTCTAGAGCCTTGGGAGTATTATTTTGACTAACGTTCATCTACCAACAACTATTTCTGCCAATGCATCTGGGCTCCTTCTCGCACGTTATACTACATGCCCTTTAAAAGGGACCTTGTCCTCAAGGTCTAGCTTGGGAAAATGCAAACTCATCTCTTCACAGGACTCCCAAGTGGCGACAGTTGGAGAAAGTCCCGCCTAATGCACCAATACTTCAAGCTTTGTTTTACAGATCCGAGTCTCTAGGACAACTTGCGGAACGGTTAGCAACAAGTCATAAATTTCCATAAATACGGGCAACTCATGTTGAACCACGTGTGATGTATGTGGGAAGCGGTAGGCAAATAAGCAATAGGACCTACTTTTTGAATGATTTCATAAGGACCATAAACTCATGGGGCCAACTTAAGGTCATGTCGTAGCTTACCCGAGAGACTCTAGTATGGTTGTAGATGTAAGTAGATGAAGTCCCCCACTTCAGCTTGCATTTCCATCTTATGCTTATCGAAATTGAGCTTCATAGTTTGTTATGATTCATGGAAATGCTAATAGACCTTTGCAACCATCTTGTCATGCTCCATAAACTCATCCACCGTTGCCATTCTTGGAGAGCCTCAAATGGAAGAAAGAAAGGATGGTAGGGGTTTCCTATAACCTGATGAGCTACCAATCCCTTGTGTTCATAGAAAAGGCCCCCAAATTGTTCTAAAGTTCTCCCATTTTTTTGTCTGAATGAGTGTCATTTATAATTTCACCTTTATCTTGTTCCTCCCTTACATGAATATATAGCAGTAATGCTAGTATTGATTTCTCCTTAGGCTTTCCAATTCTTTTTTCTTTAAGGAATGGTGAGGTAGTCAATCAAACCCTTTGCAACTCCATTCTCCTTCCATTGATTTTAAAGGCCATAGAGAGCCTAGAGAAATCCCACGAGATTGCTCCTAAGGAGATTAACCATGCAACCCTAAGAACAACCTCAGTACTTGTCATGGTTAAAATAAATACATCAATAGCAAAGACAACTTTTTGGAATTTAATTTTGAGCTGCTTACAAAGAACCAAACTCTAAATTCTTTGTCCATTAGCCACCTCCACATCCAACTCATTGTTCGGTTGGATATCTAAACCCAATTTCTTAGCTATGGCAGTACTCACGAAGTTGTAGGTACTACTTGAATTGATCAAGAAGCAAATCCTTTCTTTATTCCCACCACATTCACTGATTATCTTCATGGTCTGTGGAATGGGTACCCCATAGAGAGCATTGATTGAGATTTGTGGAACATCTGAGACCTCTTCCACCTCTACATCCTATTTTCCTCATTTTCTTATGTAACCATGGTTTCTAAGAAAAAGAGCTTTTTGCAACAGTGACTAGGAACAAAATGGTCGTCATAATTAAAACAAAGAACAGGTGCCCGTTAATCCATGATCTCATTTTGTGATAGCTTGCAAATTTGCATTGTTGGTTTAGCCGAAGGTGTAGGAGTCCCATTTAAAGTTGGATACTGGTTAACATGCTCCATTGTTAAGCTCAATCTCTTATTCGTGGATGCTCCATGTTGAGCCTCAAACAATTTGGCCAAGCTTATGGTTGAAGATAATGTCTAGGGTTTATTAGCCTGCACATCCAGTTTTAGTGGATCTTTTAGCCCAATTATGAAACAACTAATTTGTTATGCGGGTGTTAGTTTGCTAGCTTTGACTAAGAGTATGGAGAAACGGTTAGGGTACTCTTCCACAATCCATTCTTGCTTTAGTTTAACTAATTCTCCAAAGCTATCTTGGTATGCTGATGGCCTATATCTTTCTATTAAAGCATTAGTTAAAGTATTCCAAGAAATTTTGTTACCTTCATTCTCCTCCTTAAGAAGTTGAAACCAAATCAGTGCATCTCCTACAAAGTTCTAGTAGGATATATGCACATTTTCTTCTTCCGGAGTTTGATTACACTCAAAAAATTGAATGGACTTGTAAATCCATCCTGTAGGATCTATTTCACCATCAAACTTAGGAAACTTTAGACGTGAGTGAGAGCAGCTTTCAAAAGCAACTCCCAAACTAACATTCCTGATCCCACCAATTCTGCCATCCGACACTTCATTCTCATTTCTACACATCCCACCCACCTTGTGGTTTAATCCTATAAACAAATTCTGGATATGTTGAACTTGATCCACCAGCAAAGCCAACTTCTGATTCACATCCTCCAAATTCTCATAGCATTGCTTAGCCATTGATCTTGGCTTTGATACCAAATGTTAGGGTTTTACGCACACGAACATGTGAAGGGACGATGGGGTTGAAAAGGACGATTGACTTCTCACCAAAAGTGGTTAGTCTTCTTTTTCCATATGATTACGACACTATGAGAAAGAAAGAAAAAATGGAAATACCTTTTAGTAGAATAGGATTGTTTGAATTATGATATCCCTTTATTCTTGGGTAATGGTGATATTTATATGCATAACAAATACCCTTTCACACCCCGCTCATTTTCACAATTTTCCT
This sequence comes from Casuarina equisetifolia, assembly GCA_028551475.1. Classification (NCBI taxonomy): domain Eukaryota; kingdom Viridiplantae; phylum Streptophyta; class Magnoliopsida; order Fagales; family Casuarinaceae; genus Casuarina; species Casuarina equisetifolia. The sequence continues at coordinate 7,089,770 of CM052361.1, forward strand.
TTCACTCTAACGGTGGGGGATAGAAAAGGAATTATAGTTTACAACAAAAATAACAAATTGCAACAAAATAACCAACTGAAGCTTCTAGAGCCTTGGGAGTACTATTATGACTGACATTCATCTACTGACGATAACTATTTCTCCCAATGCATCCAGGCTCCTTCTCATCCTTCTCACACGTTACAGATGACTTTCCTCATTAATTAAGTTAAACGTGATTTTTGGTAACATAACAATATAGTTTTGTTGTAGTTAACCCCACTCCCGGATTTTGTGTAAAATCTATCTTTCTACTGTCACCAATGCATGTAAAGATAGGCTAAATTTTCTCAATCTGGACTAGGTAATTTTCACTTATATTTATGTGTTTTGGGAAATTATTTGATTAGGTTATTATTTTTTTTCGAAGTTTGTAACATTTGTTGGCTATTGAGTATATAGTCATGTTTCCGTACTGACTTTTGTGGATAAGATAGTTTCTAAATATAGATTGAGAGGGAAGTTAATTTTATAATCGACTATAGGTTGATGCGTTTCTTTATGTTAATTCTTTGCCATCTTTATGCGGGAAGATGGATAAGGAAAATAAATCTACAGATGAGGTTCTTTAAACTCACTATTTAACCATATATGAAAGGTTTACCATTTGTGCAACTCAAGAATAATTTCTGCATTTTACCATCCTTGGCATATAAGACATCGTACACGCTTCTTTTCCTCCTGCAAAGTTCACTCCGCCAAAGTCATGTACGAAGTCATGTGACTTGATACAAATAAAAGTCAATTTTTCTTGATTCGGTAAATTTAAGGTTCTTGTTGACAAAATTATTAAATCTGAAATATTATCATAATTTTAAATAAATAAAAAGATTATATGAAGATGAAAGGGTGTGTAAAAAGAACAAGTAAATCAATAAAAAAAAGTGAATAAAGTTACTAGAGATCATCACCATGACCAAGATGACCATTGACTATGAGTTGAAAATTACAACCATGGCGCTTGGTAAGGAGGCCATAACCTCAAACAGCTATAATCTTTTGAGAATTGTAATTTAATGTGAAATTTTTTTTACATGCATGTTTCCAATATATTATCCTAAAGCAAAATAAAATAACATGTCAAAACGAAGAAAAAAGGACAAACAAAATGAGATAAAAGAGAGTATTATAAATAGTAATAAAAAGGATACAATATGTTTATAATGGCTGTCTTATCTATTTTTTTATTTGTGGTTTATGTATAAGAGGCTTGCATCTGTCTGAAGTTGTTCTTTTGAGTGTTGAATATATACATATTTATTGTCCCTGTATCTCATATATAGGGCAAAGATACGTTTTGTACTTTTTTTTTCTCTCTTGAATAAATAGTTTCCATCTCCCAATGCTTAAGCGATTCATCGCCAGAAACCAAGGGGGGCATTTGGTGAAATTGACCATTGTCAAGTTTTGGGAGATGGAAACTTATCCCATCGGTAAAAAGTGAAACACAAATCCACTAAAAAATGAAAAGCCTTTTCAATATAAAAAGGATAATCTTCTACTCTAAGATCTAGTGTTAATTTTCAAACATTAAAATCTCTCCCTCTCTCTCACAGACAGAAAGCCTCATCCTTGAATTCATCTGGCACGAGTTGTTCCCAGCCTGTTTATATAAAGTTAAGACGATCGTAGAAGGGACAGTCCATCCTTCACTAGTCCCTGTCGGATTATGGCCACTTTGATGACCAACCTTTGCATTTGATCCCACAAGGCTACAATGAGAAAGCAGCTTTCCATTTTTTAAGAGAACTTTAACAATCCTCGTTTCTCACGGGGTCATGCTTTTGGTTGTTATCACTACTTTCTTCCTCTCCTTCACTTTTTTGTTTTTTGATTGAGAAAGCAGTGTAGCAAATGCTGCACATTTTTGAAATCTAACTTTTACTTCTTTTGACTGCACTTTCTAAGTCTATGCCCTGTTTCCATAGACGTAGAAAGTGCGGTCTACGTCAAATCCTAAGTTCCTATCAAATCCTTCCTTTTTTTTTTTTTTTTTCTGTAGCTCATATCTTTATGAAAGCTATTCTATATTTCACTCTTTTATGGAAAAGTTTTGATTATATTTTCACATTTTTAATTTAAGTGGTGAATTCTTAACTTTTTTCATGTTTAGTATCAAATCTTTTAAAGTACTCATTTCCTCCCTTAAAGTTGACTTGTAAGAGAAGAAAATACTTCTATATGTAAGGAGCACATGTCAACATATTGGTAAGGTAGAACACCTTAGTTTTCATTAAACTCTTTCACCCATAAGGAAATACTTTTCATGGGGCAACCCAATCTATGAGCAAAACGGTGTCTCATTTAAAACCTACACTTTGATATTATGCTAGAAGAGTTATTTTCTCTCTTAAAGAAGCTTCAGAGAGAGGAGAACATCTCATCATATAAGAATAACAATAGGTCAATATATTGATAAAAAAAGGAAGACACAATATTTTGGGTATGGTAAATTAGATATTAGTTTTTTCAAAAATATACTCTACAAGTTGACAAGCGCCTAACTTACTTAAAAGTAGGTGTTGTTTGGGAATTCTTGGTCTCAAGTTCAACACTTGAGGGTGCTTGAGTTAAAAAGTAAATAAATAAGAATATACACCATAACATTGTGCATACTTGGGTGTTTATTTTCCTTATGTAATTAGTAGTTATGTCAGGAATTTTGGGGTCACTCCTATCTAATTAGTAGTAGTAATGAACATTATAAGACTTAACAAATTCAATACATTTAAATTCTTTTAACTTGGTTTTCTCTTTACTTTTACCTTATGGCATGGTATCAAAGTAAGTTGACAACCCATATATTTTAATGTAGACCTTAATCTAGTGGTCTAGTTTTCAAAAACTAATCAATGGGTCAAATTAAGGGCTATTGGTTGAGTAGATTCACACCATTCTCCTTTCCCAAAACAAGCTCAAATTTCTCGAAGGGAACCTTCATGGTCCAACCAATGATAGCAAGCTCTCTCACTAGTGGGTCCATTATCATGTTCCCTATGAAGACTTAGTTAACTAGTAACATCAACTTGAGCCTCAAATGGCTTGTTTCTTGAATCCTAAATGTAATTGAAAATTTTGGGAAGTTTTGCAAGAATCATGTGATGAGTTCATGGGAACTCAAATTTTCAATTAAAACAAGCCTTCAATGATCTCAAACTTGTAAATGGAGTAAGTCATCACGTCATTTGTGATTTGGCTCTCTTGCATTTTGATTATCCATGTATATGATATCTTTTTATCAAATTACGTGATGAGTCACACATCCAGGTCAAATGCATTAAAGCTTGTAAGCCCAATCCAAAAATCAATCTTAACAATGTTTTTTTATGTTCTTATTTAAATATAACCTTATATTTGTGCATTAACTTTGTGGAGACAATAATTGCATTGCATATTTTCTAGATGACTTTTGCATTTTTCAAGACAATTTAACTGAGAAACTAATCAAGCTAGACATGGCTAAAGAAAGGCTATATTATTTCTCTCTTTTTCCTTTTCCTAAGGATCTTTTGTCAAAGAAATTGAACTTTTCAACATCTTTTTTGTATTCCTAGGTGGGAAATTGTTTGTAATTTTAGTTTTAATAATGCTTATAATGTTTAGCACAAAGGCTTGGTCATCTTTCTTTGAAATCTTAGTTTGCAAATGAAAAAAATCATCTCATATTCATATTCCTTTACTTGTCCCATATGCCCATATGCCCATTTGCAAAAAAAAATGCGTACTAATTTTCCTATTAGTCATACTATTAGTACAACTATTTTTTACTTATTCCACATAGATGTTTAGAGTCCTCAACTTATGTATGTTAGAGAACGATATTTTTTTAACAATTATAGATGATTTATCTTATGGAACATGGGCTTTTTTTCTTCATTCTATAAGGCAATTTTTTTTTCAAAATTTAATTTTTTATTTCCATGATACAAACTTAGTTTAATAGCATCATAAAACATATTTTCTTATGTAATGGAATTGATTTTTTTTCTTCTTGATGTACATCATTTCTTTAAGTAAAGGTATACTTTATGAGAATTCATGTATTTATACTTTACAACAAAATAAAATAGTTTTATGCAAACAACACCATCTATTAGATGTGGCATGAGCTTTAAGATTTCAAACTTATATGCCTTCCCTTTATTGAAGCAAGTGTCTTTTCATAACCATTTACTTTATCAACCATGTACTTATTATGATTTTAAATGGTGTCACACCATTTGAAAGGTTGTTTGGCAAATCTTAAGTCATAAAGCATTTTTCAGTTTTTGGATGTTGCAGTTACACATCTACATTGGGTATTCATAACAAGTTTAGTTTCTGAGTCATTCCTTGTATTTTTCATTGGTTATTCTCCCTCGTAGAAGTGATATTATCTTCTTGATCCCACCATTAGAAATTTCATTATAAGCCAAGATGTCATCCTTCACGAGGATGATTTTGCTTTTTCTCAAGTTTCTTTGCCCATAAACTCGAGTAATTTGCCTACTCCATCCGCTTTAACTGTGGTGTTCAAAGACACATACACTCTTGGACCTTTTCTAATTGATATACCTGACTTTTTAAATGCCATAAACAACTCACTTTACCTAGTTACCATAGACAACTCACCTAACGTAAACACTATAGATGTCTCCCTGGCTAGCTCACCTAAGACCTTTAAGTCCCAACTTTCCACATAGCCTTTTCATTGTTTAAGTCATGCAACTTTCCCTTCTATACAAACCTTTGATCACATATGTTCCACCTTGCCCTAAACTTCCTTTCACCCTATCTCATAGTATATCTCCATTGACCAATGTAACTTTTATGATCCCCATTTTGTTGCATCCATTTTGGTGATTTCTAAACCATACACCTATAAGGAAGTACTTTTGAATTGCCATAAGATTAATAGTATGGACTAAGAACTTGCAACTAGAGAGATGAATCACACATGGGATGTGATTTTCTTACCTCCTAGCCAACATCTTGTTAATTGTAAATTGTTGTATAATGTGAAGTATCATGCTAATAATACCTTTAAGAGATACAAGGCTAAATTAGTGGCCAAAGGAATGTGGTCACTAAAAAGGCATTGATTATTATGATTCATTTTTTCCTATAGCAAAGTATGTTACTATTTGTTTGATTATTGTAGTTCCAGTTATTCATCATTGACATCTCTATCAAATGGAAGTTTGAAATGTCTTTTTACATGGCAAATTTTCCAAGGGGTGTATATAGTGCTTTCCTTGAATTTCACAATCAATGGGAGAATTTAGTATGTTAATTACAAAAATTTCTTTATGGTATGAAGTAACCCTTTCATCTATGGAATGTGAAGTTCAATAATGATTTCATTGCATATGGTTTATGACTGTCATTTCTTGATTGCTCACTTTTCATAAAGTATTACAAGGAGATCTTTTGTTTTTTGTTTTTTGTTTTTTGTTTTTATTTTTTAAGAAATAAGGACAATACCATGACAAATTTGTTAAAAACAATAAGGCTAGGTATAATAACATATCTTAGATAAGTATAAAGTGTGAGCCTAACCCTTAGTAATTTGGTTTATATCCAACATCCTAATAAGTAAAAACATACCAAAGAATAATATATACACTGGGCAATATATATGTTTGACTCTATGGTGGCTTATAATTATCTTTTGTTACTTTGATAATTTTTGTTGGTGACATTATGATTATAAAAAACAATGAAGTTGTCATTTTAAACTTAAAGCACTATAATCATTTCACTTTCTTATGAAGGATTTGGGATAATTAAAGTTATTTCTTGGTGTTGAGATTGAAGGTTTTCCATAAAGTTTTTTCCTTGGTTAGCAAAAATATCCTTTGGTGTAGAATCCTTTAGAGACATAATTATCAAGATCTAGGCCCACATTGATTAGTATGGAGTAAAAAAAATTAATTATCATGGAGTATGATAAGGAAGCAAAAGAGAAAATTAATGATATGTCATTTGAGGATATTTCAAAGTATCAAAGATTGGTTAAGAGGCTAATTTATCTCACATTGATGCAAACTTACATTTATTTTTTGTTATGACTCTTAAACCAATTCATGTATGCATTAAAGAAATCTCACACGAAAGTAGTCATGAAAGTTGTTAGATACCTCAAAAGCTACGTTATTTTCAACATGTTTTCATCCTCTTCCAAGTTAAGAGTTAATAGTTTATTGTGACTTTGATTATAGTATATGTCCTATGAAAATGAGGTCTACCATAAGTTTTTGCATAAAGCTTGGGGATTTTTTAATTTCTAGGAAAATAAAAAAGCAATCTATTATCCCATTATCGTTTGTGTAGTAAAAAAATAGAGCAATGGCCAACATAGTAGTACAGATAGTTTAAATTATGGGATTGTTAAAGTATATTGGCATAATTATTAAATGACCAATTCTTTTATTTTGTCATAATGATGCGGCAAAAAACCTAGTAGCCAATCCTACCAATTATGAGAGAACCAAGCATCTAAAGGTAGATTTTTATTTCATATGAGATAAGATACAAGAAGAAATCATTGAGACATTGCCACATTTCAACCACAAAAAAAAAAAAAAAGATTTATTGATGAAGACACTTTGTAGTAAGCAACTTTGGCATATTCTCTCTAAGCTTAAAGTATCTGACTTATTTAAATCTTTGGCTTAAGGGAGAATGTTAAAAGAAGATGCAATATTCTAGGCACAAGGGAGGTCAATTGCATGTCTATGCATGGCTATCCTTGACATGCTCTTATGTGTGTGAAGGTGAGGTCATTCTTGTAAAGATGTGGATTTGTGTGTGCATAAGGAAGGCAATGTTTATTGGAAGATGTGGTTGCTAGTTCGGACATGCTCATTAAGGTAAATGAGAAATGGTTATAGAGTTATCTAACAAGTTCAATGAAAACATGGAGATATAATGTAAGGATATGTAAAGTTAATGGAACTCATTACTTGGTGAAATCATATGAGTCCTATAATATCACTAGAATAACTACCTTTATCTATATGGTAATCTCTCCAATAAGGAAACCAAAATGTGATGGAATACTTCTAAATAGCTCATTTTGTAATGGATCAACTAATAAAAATGAATACGATGGTTTTTGAAACAAATTCTAGATATATCTCTTCTACAAATTAGGGGTAAAGTTCTAATCTTTAAGTATTGTCATCTTTGTCCAAGTTCAAACTAACTTACTCTCTTGAGAGTAACTATGCCGTAATTAGCACTACACTAAAGCTTAAGTGTTATCGTAAACTCACTTGTCAAAACTCTCATTGCCACCATTTCTAGTATGGGTGATGCATGGTTCCCAAATCAAGAGTGATGTATCACATAACAAACAAACCTATCAAAGCTAACCTTCGTTTACTCATTCTTGGCCTAGAACAAGTTATAGTATGTGATGAAAATATTTTTCCTATCACTACATCTTTACCTTATAAAAATTTAAAATTTCCAATTGTCTTAGTGTAACTTCAATCAATAGAAGTTTTTTGTTTGTTTCATAATTAACCAAAGACAATGATTGTAAATTCATATTTTATCTCACATACTTTTATTTAAAGTACTATTACTTAAACATGACTATACTCCATTGCAAGCTTAATTGTGGGCTTCATTGCCTTTTATCACTTGCCTTTCCAACACCACCTTTAGCATTCATCATCTCCAACATGAATCCACACTCTCTTTAGTATCAATAATTAGGTCATATCACTTATCTTATTGCCTTGAAAGTTTTTAATTCTAGAGTCATCCTATATCTAAACGCAAAGATTATGATAGTATATTCATTTTTTATCCCACCTACTATGAATAAAAAAGTTTCACCAACAACTAGGCCTTATTATAATGAGAACTTCTATCATGTTGTGAAACATGTCATTGCTTGCAACATTTGTCATTGTTTACTCTTGCAATTGGTTTCTATGCCAACTAGATTGCATAAAATGCATTCCTAGATGGCTAAGTCATTGAAGAAGTTTTCATAGAATAACTCTTAGGCTTTATAGATCCTAACCATCTTCAATTTGTATGTTATATTCGTTGCTCACTCAATGGACTCAAACAAGCTCCATAGTATTAATGACAACTTTTTCATCACATTGTTGGACTTTACTATCTCATGAGACATCTCATCCCTATTTGTATATTACATGAGTCAATTTAGCATTTTCTACTTATTTTTATTGATGAAATTGTTTTGATAACTCACTCTTGGCTTCTTTAACATCTTAATTGCCTTCAATATGTGTTTATTATAAAATACATTAAGTTTTTTTGTTACTTTCTTGGCATTGAAACTTAGTTCATGAAACAAGGATTAATTCTCTACTAGGTTAAATTCACGCTTGACATCTTGACTTACGCAAAAATGGAAGATAAATATTCTATCTTTGCTCCATGTCACTCCATCTCTCATCCTAATTTTAGTCATTAGTGTTGGTACATGGAATGTGGGCAGAAACGGCTAATGGATGGCTAATAAGCCCATGAGCATTGTTAGGTCATTGTTAAAGAATAAGATATTGCTTTGACTATTAATTTAAACTTGTTGGTTGAGATGGAAGGACGCTTGATTGGGTGTAGGCTTGGTCACAAATGGGAGGCTTGTGCAACAACTTGTGGAGGGAGGCACTCCTAAGTGAATGTGCTAACAAGCTTCAATTAGGTGTTCACTTTAAGAGATGATTGTGCCTTTAATTAGCTAGCTTAAGCTTTTGATTAAGTGACAGCATTTAAATGTCCTAACAATTGGTACCATAGTAGGTTATGAGTTTGACCCCTTCCACCAGCAAGTTTGTTAAAGGGCTGGGGGAGGATTGTTGGTGCATTCCATGTGGATGGGGGCCTAAGAGGTGATAAGCAAGCCTATAACTATTGCTAGATCATTGTTAGGGATATGGTAGGTGCTTTAACTATTAGCTTTAACTCATTGGTTAAGATAAAAGAGCACTTAACTAGACATAGGCTTGGTCATATGTGGTCATATGTTTGACTCCTAGGTAGGAGGATTACACTACAAATATGAGAGATAATTGCACCTCTAATTAGTTAGCTTAAGCTTTTGGCCCAATGATAGTACCAACGAGTTATAACAACAAGGACAATCCTCATTTAGACCTATCTTTGTCTTAAAGCATAGTGTGGGGGCCCTACAATACCTCTCACACACATTCAAACATTAACTATACTATATATACTATATGTTAGATTTCATGTGTATACCAACCACTATTCATTTAAACAAATCTTTGTATCTCACTAGCACTCTTAGGTATGACATCTTATTGCCATAAAGTTTAAACTTTCACCTTCATGCTTTTTTAATACTAATTAGGCAAATTATTGTTTCTTTTCCAATTACAATATTATCACAAGGTTCTTGCTGAATAACACATTGTTGCTTGTTCCAATGCAAAAGCTAAGTATAAAAGTCTTATAGACACCATAACTAAATTTAAGTAAATTAAGGCCCTACTCCATGACCTACACACTTTGATCTCTTGGTCTCCTACCTTGTGATGTGGCAACATATCCATTTTTCACTTAACTACTAATTTGATTTTTTATATTTACACAAAGTATGTAGGAGTTCATTTCCATTTCATTCAAAAATGACATGCCCATATGCAACTTTATCTTTAATCTCTTTGATTTGTAGATTAGTATGTTGTATTTTCATCAAGGTTTGTGTGTCCTACAGTTTGGGCTATTATAATTCAAGCTAACTATGTGCTTTGTCTTATCATCTTGCAAAAAGTTGCTAAACAACTCGATTGCCATTTACTTGTCCACCTCATCATGTGCATCCAAGTCAACAACCACGTCCTCCCATACCACAATCGTTGTGTTACTTGTGCACATGCAAACACATGTCTCCATAGGCATGGCCTCACTTCCGCAAAAAGCATGAAGAAGGAAAAGCCATATGTAGCAACTCTTTTTGTCCTTTAAACTGATATTTAAGAAGGCTTTCCTTCATTCCTTTCCATTCTTTCAATGTAAATCGTGCGTAAATGGACAATTTGATTGATGTAAAAGGTAGGTTCAAAATCAATAATAAAATTATATGTTTTTTTCAATTACTTTTGTTAAAAGTGGGTGTTGTCCCACATTGGAAATAAAAGTATAGGCCTATGGTTTTACAAGTGATAAGAATTTCCCACCTAATGTCTTAAGGTTTTGGGATGGACCCTCACACTCTAATATGGTATTAGAGCCAGGGATAGGCCTCCAATTCTTAATCCTTTATGCCTCGAAGTTAGGTTTCAGTCCACTGGTAATGTTTATATCAGCATGCAAGTGAGAGGGATTGTTGAAAGTAAGTGTTGTCCCACATTAGAAGTGAGAAGATAGGCTTATGGTCTTATAAGTGATGAGAATTCCTTATCTAATGCATTAAGATTTTAAGATGGACCCTTTCATTCTAATATTTCCAAAAGACAAATGATGAGAAGAGAGAAATTTAAGATCATACTACAGCCTAAGAGTAGGTTGTAGTACATTGATATTTTCTACTATGAATCTAACTTTGTACATATAATGTCGATTGGCTTTGTAGATGCTGGAGAAGAAAACATTGATGGCTAGTGTGTGTTTAATAGTCAAGGAACAACAAATCCTACTTCCCATATTTAGCAAGTTCCATTTACTAAAAGAGATACTATTTAAAAAATTTTATTAATAACAATAAGATTCAATATAATAACCATGCCTTGAATAAGTACAAATGATAAAATATAAATTTAATCCTTAGAAAAGGTAGATGCCTACAATTAACTAACATTAAATAAGGTATAAATTAGATAAGATAGAATTTAGTTTGAAAATCAAATCTAGCACCAAGAGTTTTGTGTTTCAACCAAACTATTATTTTGCTCCAGTGACTCATATATGAAAAAAAGGATAGAAGCATAATACAACTATCTAAATCACTTATTAAGCATGACTAGTATTGTAATACGTGGACGTATCATCTGAACTAAAAAATTAAAATTTATCTCAAAATCACAAAATGTGTGACGTATCCATTATAGTTCCAAGTGTGTTAAAACACCAGTTGTAACGTGATAAAGTGGAAAGCAAAACCTGCTATCAATTGGCACAACCTTTTGTTATCAATTAGCCTAATGGAGATGAAGTTGGCCATGCCGAATTGGACTTTGAGAGGACGAAGCTTCTCCAATGGTTGGTGAACCTCCTGCAAAACAAACTTTTTACAGGGAGAGAAGAAGAAGTTAGGAAACTGATATGGATTAGGGGGGCATGGCTAACTTCAAGGCCACCTAACGTGTATTAGTCATTGTCTTTTATTAAATCTGCTTGCAACCTTGACAATGATCTTAACGGAATAAGAGACTTTTACTGACAAGAAATAAGAATCACATAAGCAATTTTGATGAAAGTCATCTTTCAATATAGAGCTGATATTCTTGTATTGTCTACAAAATTTATTGTGGAATGAACTAAATTCCCATTATTGTTACTTTGGAAACTTTTTTGTTTTTTTAATTACTTTATGAAAAGATAAATTATATTAATAAATATTAAAATACAAAAACATAAAGGCATATCTTGACATTATAATACTTTAGAGACTTTTTTTTCACTAAATGTTATTTATCTTGGCTCGTGCAGCTAAATTTTGTAATACATGTAAGCCCCAAATATAAGATTGTTAATTCATCATAAAATGGAAATTTTTTTTAAAAGCTAGTTTCTCTCTCTCTCTCTCTTTTTTAAACTAAATTCAAACGAGGAAAATCGAATATATACACTAAGAAGAGACTAGGAACTAAAGTCCATTACTTCATAATATTTTTTGGAAGAACAGAAAAATGATAGAAGTCTTCATACAATGCATATTCAAATTAACGAGTTTTTTTTTTCACCTCATTGTTTCCTTCGCACTAGAGAATCAACAGTTTAATGTGCTCAGCCTGTACTTTCTAGAAGGTACTTGTCTCCGATCTTCACTGTGGATTGTCCATTAAGGTAGATGTTTTTACTTAGTTTTTTCGTTTTTTTTTCCCCTGCCATTTGGGAGAAGGGGAGAGGGAGCAAACTTTGAATTTGACAGGCCCCGCACTTGTACGGAAAATCTGTATGGATTTCATTTCCGATCCCAATAAAGAGCCACTTGCCAGGACTCAAAAGTCAATGGGTTCTAAAGAAAAGATATTCTTTTGACTTTTGTGTATGTGGAATTATGGTCTTCGTGGTGCCTTGATATGGAGTCCATGTTCTACAGCATAAGATCTTCGCAATATCCAATTATAATATTACCACTGCCTCCATCAGTGCCGTCTAGCTCCTTTTTAGCCTTAGCATGCACCACCCGACAGAAGGGGATTACCCTCAGCACGGTCTAAAGGCTTAGGTATGATATGATATTTGTTGAAGTGTTTGCATAATATCTACCATTTCATATTAAGGTTCCTTGAAGCTTTAGGATTATTCTACGAATAGATTGAAGTTCATAACTCTACCTCATTCCCATTTCGGGCGGAACAAATTTACTAATTCTTTGACTTTAAATTCTATTCTTTGTATCAAACATCGATTATGATAATACATTTTAGACATAAAATTGTTCAAGAGAGTGCATGGAACCAAGAAAGCTCAAAGCACATTGTCAAAAGAATCAAGAAAGTTCTAAATATCTTCGTTCCACAATAGAGTTTGGTCAATAGTAGAATTGCCCAAGTTCAAGGCACAAGCAAATCGATGACACTATGAACATAAGGCCAAAGACCATAGGTCAAAGTCTTCTATAGTTCTATATTCGCCCAAGTGGATCCAGAATCAAACGCAGAACCTAAAGCTAACGATACAATCGCTGCACTTAGAACTACCCTATAAACAGAAACTTGCTTTGAAATTTAATCTAAAATTGCTAATTATAAAAGGGGGCAGTTAGAATAAATCGTCTAGAATCTTAATCCTGTTAGCTTCAGATATGTTCCTCTGATGTGCTAATGGGTCCGTGGTGATTGGTGAGTCGGTGCATAAAAACTATCCATCTTTATAGTAAAAGATACAAAGTCGCTTTTCAAAAAGTATATGAATACGTGAATTTGAAGCAGATGAGCTGAGACAAAGATTAAAAATGTCATCTTTGGCAGAAAGTGTTTAGAGAATCATAATCTACTAATCATCAATAACCCATTTCTTTCCACATTTTCAGCTAGGAATTATTGACTGGGAGAGTCAAAAAGGATGGGAAAGGAACAAATGGGCCATGGCGAACTTTACTACAACCTTTAACGAAAGCAAGGAAGGAATATATTCCTATATTGACTGGCAGCCCTGAATTGGGGCGAGATGTTGCAAAGCTTATAAAATGGATAGCGTGCTAAGACAATTTCGGTCCTGCTCGTACATCATTTTGATAGGTTCGATGCTTGTACGGACTTGAGGTGTGATTAACAAGGGAAGACTCTGAGGACAAGTTGTAATGAGTGTGCCAACAAGTTGCTGGGTATATTAGCATTCAGCTTTTGAATTTTTCCGAAAAAATAATTTAGAAAACCATCAGCTGTTTCGTAGAAAGAAGAAAGAAAACCGTGGCTTAATCCATCCAATGGATATTAGAAGCGCCATTGAAGAAAAGAAGAAATTTAATATACCTAGATATGTCAAAAGAATTAAGTTTTCATCTAGTCTCTCAAATAGTGCTTTTTTTAAAGTTCAATTAGATTGATCCTTAACTAGTCAATAAGTCTAAGACCTATTGACATGAGAGTTAAGGATCATAATAATTTGGTATTAAAGATAGCTATCATCCCAAGTTTGAATCTCGGCATGAGCAAATCTTGGTGTACAGTCCGATTAGGTGTGTGACAAAATAAGATGATGAGTATTATGTTAAGAATGAAAGTTTCACTTAAAAAAATATACAACTTTTTGTGATGATTAAATATAAAAATTATCCATTTAACTTATAAACTAACTTTTAGATTAAAATTTAAACTTTTAACTTAGTATTAAAACTTAAGTTAATTCACTCCAAGTCCCATTATGTGATGTGATAATAGGCATGCTCTACAAAGCACTACACCAAGGCAAAGGGTCAAAGGAGCAAAACAAGGTGTGGAGGTGGCTCAAGGTGCGAGGCCTAGAGATGGCCTAGAGACGCAGTTTGGCCCAGAGGCGCTTATTCGTGAGAAGGTTTGGAGGCATGACAATGCCTAAAGGAGGCCTTGAAGTGCCTTGAGGCCCCAAGAGGTTTAGAGAGGTGAAGGCTGGCGGGGACATAAATCGTTAACTCCATCTTGAGTATTATATCTTCTTATGAATTCACCACTCTCCTATTTAATTATAAATTTGTTTTTCTTCAATTCTAGGATGGATTTGTAAATCTTTTATCCATATTGGATTTGTGGGTTTTCTATTTTACTAGGAATTTGTAAGCATTCTATTTCACCATTGATTTGTGAGCCTTTTATTTGTTATATATATTTGTAAGTCTCCTATTCCATTATATATTTATGTTTTATACTTCATTTTGGATCTCTAACCCTATCATCTGCCTTCTATTCTATCATGGATTGGCGAGCCTTTATTCCATCATAGATTTGTATGTTTTGTTCCATCCTAAATTTTTAACCTTACTATAAGTCTTCTATTTTATTATGGATTTGTGGGTTTTTTATTCTATCACAACCTTTAACCCTTTTATGGGCCTCATCCATCTTGTTATGAGCTTTAATTGGCCTTTCATTATTCTTTCTTTACTTATTATGGGTTTTGTTCGCCACAATGTGATAGCCATTATTTATCACCTCGCATTGAGCTTAATGTTTAATCCCCCTTTGGTGTTATGCTTAAATGTCTATTAGTCATGTTGTGTTAAGCTAGATCTTTAATTTTTCTTGTGTTGGGTTTCTTCATTATTCATCACTTGTGTTGGATTAATCTTTATTTGCCCAAGAAGCCTAGTGCCTAGTAGAAGCTAAGAGTGGTGGAGAAACTCAAACTGGTGTAGTAGTTTAGAATGACAACGCCTAGAGGTATAGAGGGCTGCGAAATCCAAGAGAGTGTAGGTATGCAAGATAAAGGTATATTCTATAAATCTCTCAAGAAGCCATGCAATTAAAGATAAGAATTAAGTGAAAGCATGTTATGAAAGAGGAAATGAACTCCTTAAAACAAGCGAGTCTTTAGAATAAATTTATCCCATGATGTAAGAATATTGCTCTAATTTATCTAAGTGGGAGTTATTATGGTTAAGAGCAATATTATAATGTTGTCAAGTAGAGTGTCTCCTTCTTTACTTATACATGTAAGATTTAAGAAACCATATATGCACTATGTTATTTGGTGAGCTGTCATAGTCACCAAAGGGAGAGGAGCCTTTAGAGAAGGGAAATTCTCTAGTGGATTTCATTTGTCTGAAATTTTTAGACGTAAGGGTTAGATTTTCATGTTCCCTATTAAATTTTCGTTGTTCTTGCATCTGTTCTATATGCTTTCGTTGCATGATCCAACTTTATCACCCATCTGAAACCTTTTCGTTGTAATACCTCAACCCGTGCTTATGACTTAGGTTCGATATTTTCTAAAGTATTTGCGTAATATCTTGCACGGCTTCTTTAAAGTTCTTAGGAACATTCTACGGAGCATCTTAACCTTAAATTCTATTCTTTGCATCAAAAAGCGATTTTGACGCTACATTTGAGATATAATATTGTTTAAGACGGTGTATGGAACCAAAAAAGCATATCAAAGTACCAATATTTACCTCTGCACATGTTCATTTCACATTAGAATTTGGTCAACAATAGTATTGTTTACATTCAAGGCACAAGCACATCTATGACTGTATGAACCAAAATCAAAAGTCTTCCACCGATCTACATTGGCGCAAGTGGAGCAAGAATCAAAAGCACAACCTAGCCGGATTAAAAAGCTAACGATGTTATGCGTTGCTTTGATATTTACCTCATAAACAGAAACTTTTTTGAAGACTTAATCTATAATTTCCAATTAGAATAAGAGGCAGTTAGAATAAATCGCTAAGAATCTTAATCGTGTTAGGTTCAGATATGTTCCACCGATGTGCTTATGGGATCATGGTGATTGGTGAGTCGGTGCATAAAACTAACCATCTTTTTAGTAAAATACTAAAAGTCACTTTTCAAAAATGTATATGAATACGTCAACTTAAAGCAGATGCAGCTAACAAATATTAAAGCTTCGTCTTAGGTAGAAAGGGTTTAGAGAATCGTGATCAGCTAATCATTTAATACCTTTTTTTTTTTCCACATTTTCAGCTAGGAATTGTTCACTTAATGAGTCAATAAAGATGGGAAAGGAGCAAATGGGAGGTAGGAACTTTACTCCAACCTTAAAAGGAAAGCGAAGAAAGAATATATTCCAATGGATTGGCTGCCCTTAATAGGGCAAGGTGTCGTAAAGCTTATAAAATGGAGAAGGTGCTAGAATAATTTCGATCCTTCTCGTACATTACGTTGTTAGGATCGATGCTTGTACCGACATGGGGTGTGATTTAACTCTTGAATTTTGCCAAACATGAATCCGAGGTTTTCTTCTTTCCTATTTTTATGAATCTCATGGGCTTGTGCTTACTAAACATGATCCGGCCCAACAGAATACAACATGTTCAAGCCTACGAAATAAGCCTGTAACATATACCTAGATATGCTAAAGGAGATTATGGAATTAATATCTTAAGTTTTCATCTAATTTCAAATATTTCTTTCCATTTGAAATTTTCTAACAAGTTCTGTACATTCTTCTAGGCCACAAGTAGGTAGATCTCCTTTTTTTTTTTTTTATCAATTTTTCTGAGTAAAATTAGCTTTATTTATTTAAACAAAGGAAAGAAAAAAAAAAAAAACGTAGTCTTTATCCCTTCCTTTTGTTAGAAAGGGAGATTTCGACGTGAAAGATTTCTTCAGATCTACCACTTGTCCAAGCTCAACTATGGAATGATGGTGAAAGAAGTAGACTTTAAAAAAATCTAGTGAGATGAAGGGTTGAAGAATCAAAGAAATACTTTTTTGTTATTTAATTTAATTTAATTTAAAGACGTGATTTTAACTTCGTACGATAAATTAACTAAAATATAGTTATCTTGAATATCTTGGGTTTGGAAAAAAAAATCATAATTATGATTAAAAATTGACAATGGAAAGAAACTATTTGGTATTTAACAAAAACTCAAGAACTAGGTTAGTTTTAGCCAAGATTTTGGAATGATCAAGTTAATGTTCTATCTTTTTTATTTATTTAAAAATAATTATTTTGTTCAATATTATTCTTATTAATAAAATTTATCAAAATATCTTTCATGTTTTGTAAAAATATTTATAAAAAGAAAAAAAAACTCAAGAACCCTAAAAACTGAAAAATTGAAACTTAATGATAATAACGGGTTCTAACGTAGACCCATAAGATTTCACGTCAAGCCCAGTTAGCCTGACGAAACCTCAATGGCCCATTGGCTCCACGCCCATTTCCTTTCGGTCCCCTTTCCTCTGCCATCGGTTCTAGCCCTTCCCCCTTCTTATTTTTCATTGTTGTTCCCATTGCAGGATGCTAACTGCAGAATCATATGGTCAAATATATATTACCTTTTTCTATTTCAGTGTTTTGAGATACCAACAAAAACTGGCCCCCAAAACTGGTCTTTTTTGTTAAAGTTGTGTAGTCTTTAATGAGTTGAGCTCTGTGCTTAAACAGATGGGGGCTTTAGAGCAGAAGACCCGTCAATCCCGCTCTCAACTGTAGGATAATCTCAACCTTGAAAGAACCTCATATTCTTCTTGTAAACTTAACAAGACGAAAGGAAGCATTAAGTCCAAATGAAATAAGAGAGTAAGAATTGCTTTTCTACCTATTAAAGCTTCTATTTTAAGTTGTTAAAATTTAATGTGTATCCTATATTATCAATATGTTGACTTGTTTTGTTCATTACAAGTAGAATTTTTTTTATTTATAAAAAATAATGTAAATGAATGAATTATATCAAGTTTCAAGTAAGTACTCATTCCCCTATGGATTAGATGAATCTTCATGGGAAGAATTTGTCTATGCTTGGGGTAAAACTTGTTGAAATTTGCATGTGCCCTTGGAATGTTTTATAATTGTCATGGATTATTTTATAGATTTTTAGGTTACTCATTTTTTAATTATTGGGATGTAATAAAAGTAATAGCATTGAGATTTTGTTGTTAGAGAAATTATCTCCAGGTTATTTAGTGGAATAAAAGTAATAATATTAAGATTGGGTTGTTGAATAAATTATTTGTAATTTAGTGAGTTTGTTAAGTGGGTTGCTAAATATTAGTTCTATTTAAAAATAAGTTTGAGCAATTGGAGAACAAGTTTATTTGAATCAAAGTCAGTATTAATTCCAAAAAAAATTAAATTCCGTTATCAAAAGGTGTAGATTTTAATTCTTATCACTTTTTTCTTTCATATTTTCCATTCGTAATATTATTAAAAAGAAGAAGAAATTCAATGGGATGACTTCGAGTGACATTTACAAACTGCTGAACCAATAACTTCTTTTATAACCCAAGCTTCCTGGAGTCAAAGTTAATCCACTATTGGATCTTGAATTGCCACATTATAGTCTCATATTGCTAAAAAATTGGTATGTTATATGCCTTATAAACCGACATATTCACTTATTTTACAAGTTGATTTAAATAAAAATAATATTTTTATATAATTAATTTTTTTAAAAAAATATTTGTTGAAAATGCACTTACTTTTTTTTTAAAAAAAAAAAAATAGTGTAGTATTGAAAGGCATAGAATTTTAAGTTACTTAGTAAATTGATATCCAAGCTAGAATTTATGTATTCCAAAATATTCATATATGATTCATTTCAGCCAGAGGAGTTCTTATTGATAGTTGTGACGTGAATGTTATCTATTTATTTATTTTCGTGCCATTTTGAGTGCTTCTTTTTTCTTTTTTCGGAAGAACTTAGAATTTCCCGTCCTGACAAGAACCCAACATGGCAGCAACAGCGGTCGCCGTAAAAGAGCTGCTAATTTAGGAATCTACTTGGCACGCAATGCCACGTGTATATTTTGATCCAAAAAGTTTTTGTTCGTAAGTGGTTCCCCACTGGAGCGGAAATCTAGGGCTTCCCAGTTCTAAGTAACATGTTCAAGTAACTGCCCCAGTTCCAGCAAACTAATCTTCAGCCAATCATATGGTGGGAACTATCAGAAAGTAAACTTTTATTCAGCGTGTCGATAGCCAATTGGTAGAGAACACTAGACCCGACGTCGTTGCTGGTACATGATCCGTTTCATCACCAGGTATATAAACTGAAAGCGGATGAGGCCCTTTGCTTCTTCCTGCGACTTGTGCTTTGGCCTTCCTTGTTTCATTTCCTCTCCCATCATGTTTGTGCCTTTGTAAGGTATCGGTGGAGTGACGTTGAAGTCTTGCCGCAGGACCGATACTGCACGGAAGGACTCCGTAGAGGAAGATGAAGATCTTTGTCAAGACCCTCAAGGGTTCTCAGTTCGAGATCGAAGTGAAATCCGAAGACACGGTACTGATACAGCTCTTAATCTCCCTATAATTGGATTTTATTTTCTGTTTTCTGATTACTAAACTGATAAGGACTTGATTATTGTGTGATAGGTTCTTATTTCTATTGCCTTTGGAATTTATTTTGGCTTAGGGTTTCTTTTCCTCTCGAATTATCTGTGCTGATTAATCTTAGCTTTTAATGCTTTCTTCAAATGGTTTCTTTTGTATAATTGTAGAGTTTGTTGAGGACTTTCTTGAATTATGCTTGGATTCTGCAACTCTTGTACTTGTCATGAAATGCAGGTTATTGTTATTGTTCAATTAAGTCAAGTTGGGATATGTTGTATGCAAAGAGTTTCAATTAGGGAGCTTTGTGTAAAGGAAATTCGTCTACTATTACGTTCGGGCGATTTTGTAGTGCTTTTCTTACAATCCCGTATCCGGTTTTACCTATTTCAAGTCTTTACATGATGCATGATTAGTTTCGTTCTTGTTCTTGTTCTTCTTCCCTTCTTTTTTCCTTTTTCCTTTTTCCTAGTTGATGGATAAGCTTGGTTGTAACTGAGAAGGAGTGAGTGTTGGCTTTGTTAGGATTTTTCATCTTTCTTTGTGTGGTGTGCACATTTAGATCACTAAAGTTTACTTTAGAATGGAATGTGTTGTACTGCTTTTGTTAGGCAAAGTGCAAGAACGTTTTATTAATGCTGGGGACCACCACTAAGCGGGGAATTCTGTGATCTTTGTGCTGTATCCTCTCAATTTAACAGCGCTTACTGACCTATTAGTGCGTGTTATACAAAGATATCCGTATTTTACTAGGTCTTAACCGTCCTTTTTGTTTTTCTTATAGTAATGTCTAATTGTCCTTGGCATTGCATGTTTCATGTGTGCTGGATATTTGAGTTGCCTCAAGGAAAGGGGCACTGCTTCCTTGATTTTTGGTGTTATTACTTTGTTTGTCTTGATCATCAACTCCTTGAAATTAACCATCCAGCAAGGGGATAACCAGAAGGCCAGTACTTTTCTTGTGTGATTAGTTGAGCTACAACCTTGATATGCAGAAGATCCTGCTGAAATAAGATCTTGAAATATATGACAGTTGTCTTTTCCTTCTCACTCGCTTTAGCTGGATGGAATTGTATAACCATTTATTTCTTCAGTCTAAGGCATTGTTGATCTCATTGTACACTTATTCAATTATAGTTTCGTTTTTTTACATTACATTTCACTGTTCAAAAGGTAATAAATATTGCTGACGCTTATAAAGGGATCAGTTGTTCGTATCTTCTTATGGAGTTCACAGCTCTGCTACTTCTGTTTTCTTCATGAGTTTGGGTTCACCATTCCTATTCATTTTTTTTTTTTTAATTTCCAATGGTATTTTCAGGTTGCTGATGTCAAAAAATATATAGAGACCCTGCAGGGTTCTGATGTTTACCCTGCTGCACAGCAGATGCTTATTTACCAGGGAAAAGTTCTTCAGGACTTAATGACACTGGAAGAAAATAAAGTTGCTGAGAATAGTTTTGTTGTCATCATGTTATCCAAGGTGAATTTGGTTTTCACTTCTGGAGTGTATTTTACTTATTTTAGAAATGAAAGGAAAGGCGTGTGGAGAGTTATGATTTAACTTATCGAGAAAGCATTTATCTTTAGCCTTTTGAGACTTTAAAGTTGGAAACTGAGCAAATTCTACTGGCTTCTGTGACGAATAAATATTTGTTAACTAGAAATTTTTCTTACCTACAGTCTCCGCACTCTTGTTGTGGAACTTCTTTCCCCCCCCCCCCCTTTCTTCAAATTATGTTCTGGGTTGAGAGAGATGGGAGGGAGGGTTTTGTGGTGTAGAAGTCTTATTAAACAATAGCGATAGAAAGGATAGAAAATGGAAGTATAAGAAACTTTTTGACTTAAAATGCAGTAGATTCAAATCTTTTCTCTTATTTGAATGTCAATTCATCAGCTAATGAACCTATTGATGAATTTTGCTTATATGCAGAAGCGGTATTTTCTAAGCAACCAGCTGATCTGATTCTATGCTGCATTATAGAACTTATCAACCAAATAGAATCTTGTAGGTTCAGACCAAACCTTAGGATATGATGAGGACAGCTCTTAGGTTCTAAATCTTGTATGAAAAGTACGAGAAAGAAAAATTTTATTTGAGTATTTCTACCTATGTTGTCTTTTCTGTGTATGGGTCTTAGCCAGCCTAATGGAACCTTCTCTTTCTCCTTGGGGCTGGCTTTATAACTGACGAGTCATTGTATCTATTCTAGGGAGAGCCTTCTTAATCAAGCATGCAGGTTTTGTACTTTTTTTTTTTGTTGTGCCTACCTCATTACAGCATATTTTTTCTACATTTGGGCCTGGGACTTGTTCTTCAAAAGATAACATCTCTAAATCCAATACTTGCTTAGTCTCTGTTTTTGGGTATATAAGTCCCTCCCTGTGACTCTTAAATTAAGAATTCTGATGACAAGGTATACCTGAAATGAATCAGGAGTCGATAAAGCTTTTCACAGGAATCCTTTCACCAGACTATCAATAACTATTTAATAGCTATTATGTTGAAAGCATTAGTCTATGTCCATAGATAAAGGGTAATACTTACCTTCTTTTACACATCAATATCTTTTAGCATGATGTGGTTGATGTCAGGATCCAAACCTCTTGATCTTGCACTTGAGAACCACTTGCACCTCTAGAGGGAAGAATCTTTAGTTTCTCAAACTGGAAACTTCATGGAAGAAATTATTTTATAACTTCTCTTTTTGATATTCTTACTGGTTTGAAATGGTGGTATTCTATATTGCAAGAGATGGTCATAAAGGATTGAGCAGGCCTCATAGAGGCTCTTAAAGCTTAGTTTTTAAAGTTATTTCCTTTTAGAGACATTAAATGTGCTAGTTAGTCTGATATGTGAACTAATTTATGCAATAATGAGATTGTTTTAGGCTAAAGTCTTGTCAAGTGGAGCATCAAGCACGACAGCTGCACCAACAAGTCAGGTAAGTGTGAATGGTATTTGCTTGGTTGCTATGGGCGGTTTTGGCATTTGAAGTTGATCTAATACATGTGTAGGCCAAACCTGCAAGTTCTTCACCTCCTACCTCAACACAACCAACACAAACATCTGAACCCCCTCCCTCAACTGCAGCAGTGTGAGTTCATAAACCCCTTTGCCCCACCCCACCTTTGCTTGCTTTGCCTCATTCAAGAGGCTTGTTATCAGTTTCAGTTCTTGTACCATAGACTATAGTTCTAACTGCTTAACTACTTTTGCTTCTCTGGTTTTGAATCATGCAGGCCCCAGTCTGCCCCTGAGCCTACTAATGTTGCGGTCCCTCCTTCGTGAGTACTGTGAAAATAAGTCCCATGTTGAAAGTTAAAGACCATGCATTTAAAACCTTCAGTTCTTTCTAGATTATATGCTTAAGAAATTGAATGTCACTTGTGTGTGTGTGTGTGTGTGTGTGTATTTATATTTATATTTATATTTTATGTAATTAAAGTGAGGTTGCATCATGTGATAGTTTTGACCATATTCTGCTAGTTAATTTTCACATTTTGAATATATGCAGCTCAGAACCGGATGTCTATGGCCAAGCAGCTTCAAATCTTGTCGCAGGAACTAATTTAGAGGCTACTGTTCAGCAGATCATAGATATGGGTGGGGGGAGCTGGGAGCGGGAGACTGTTGTCCGTGCCTTACGTGCTGCGTATAATAACCCTGAAAGGGCCGTGGAATATCTTTATTCTGTAAGTCTTTTTCCAGTCGTTGGCTTCATTATCCCCAAGTAATTCACCATGCGAGTGGATCTAGTTTTTCGGTATGAAATGAATTATTTTCTAGCTATACATGTTTTTTCATCTCTCTTAACTATTGATTTAACTACAGTCCACAGTTTTAACGTGTAATGGGCTTATGAAAATGCCTTTCTTTAGTTGTGAATCATGCTACCCTTACTAACACAGCAGAGCACCAATTAATCTTGACTGTTTTGCCCAGCATTTTGTGCGTCCCAAAATGAGGTTGAGAAGCGTGACAATTTTCTTGTATCTATTCTGTATCAATATAGGAATAAGTGTAAAATTTTGCATGTAAAAATTGTAGGTCAAGAAGATTCATCTGAAAACATCAAAGCCAAAAGTGATGTGAATTAAGAAAATACAAGCTCGAACTGTGGTTTATAGATGATATTTAGTGGCAGAGTTGGAAATCGTGAATAATAAGGGACTGTTAGGCTTCTGTGTGTCTATTTTTACATGTTTGATAGAAATCTTAATATCAAAGTATGCAGTTTAGGTAGTATAGAAGTATTTATACGTTGATCTAGAATGTCTTGTGTCATGATTCATCTGCATATATTTCGTTATCAAATTGTAGGAATCTATCTTGATGATTGTCATATTACATGGAGTCCAGTTTTATGTAATTGATTATAAAAACCTACGATCTTTGACCTCTTAGGCATATGAAGTATTTAGAGCCTTAAAGTATTCTACGTTTCTTTAAGCAAGTACAGAACAATTTTTTAGTGAAGAAAACTCTTAGGTGCTTTTGCAATGTTAAAATGAACTCAAAAAGATTGCATATTATACTAGCTTCAAGAATAACAACTAATACCACAAATCTAGTTAATCAGAAGAGATGAAGCTTGAAAACTGTTTGATAGTCAAATAATTCCATAAGGAATCGATTGGAAATAATTTACAAATTAGCAACTTAGAGCTTACATTATGGACTTAAATTGTATCACTTCAGGCCATAAAATCTCATGCACAAAACCATCAAATCCTGGCGATAATCGGGTCTCTCTCTCTCTCTCTCACACACACACACGTGCGCACGCACGTAAACACATGTTGGGTGTTTTACATGAGGCCGTAAAGGTTTTTCATTAAGAGGGTTTGGACTACACACACGCGAGCGCGTGCGCGGGTGCATAAACACATTTTGGGTGTTTTACATGAGGCCATAAAGGTTTTTCATTAAGAGGTTTTGGACTTTTAGGCCCATCATTAACTTAATGTTGAAAAGGCTTAAGCCACGAAGAGGCTGTTCAAAAACTTAGCAACTATTACCTTTGTTTGTTTGGACATAGCCCTCTTTTGAAGTTTCTCTTAATAACCTTAAGGTCTTAATCTATAGTTTTTATTCACTTACAGTACTTTCCTGCGTGAATCTCAAAACAAGGGTTCTAGATCATCACATCTATTTCATCATGCATGTATTTTACTCAATGCTTTTTTAGCAGTAAATACTGAATAGGTAGATTATTATATTCTCTATGTAATATTGTTGAGAGGCTGAGATTGCTTTAATGAATACTGATACGATCTTCAAAGCCTTTTCAGTTTGAATTTTGTGCCTCTTCATATCAAACCAGACTGGCAACTTGTCGTGTGAAGTTGTGCTGGTCCTAAATAAGAACCTTTGTTGGGTATATGAAGAATATGGTTTCTACAATGAGATAAGCTTGCTGATATGCAAACTAATTCTGTGTTTAGATAAAAATAGTGTTCGTTTTATTCTCTTTCGATGTGGCTATAAGTTGGCCACAAGTATGTCTCTGTAGGGTTATCAACATATTAAAGATTAAGATGAAAATTAATTCACTTCAGGGAATTCCTGAGCAAGTAGAAGCTCCTCCAGTTGCTCGAGTTCCTGCTAGTAGGCAGGCAGTAAATCCTCCAACCGAGTCTCCACTGCCAGCAGCACCAGCTGCTGGGCCCAACGCAAACCCCCTAGATATGTTCCCACAGGTAGATAGCCTTTTGTACCTAATATTGACCATTATTATAATTGTGTAATGGGTTTCGTTGATCATTTATAATTGTGTAATGGATTTCAAATATCCTGAATCAGGGCCTTCCTACAATGGGTTCAAATGTTGGTGCTGGCAATTTGGATTTCTTGCGTGACAGTCAACAGGTGTCTTTTTTATGATTTTCGTTTTCTAAACTTGATATCGGCTTTTTGAGCAGCTAACTTGCTTCATGTTTCTCAACCATTTGATTGTATATTGCAGTTTCAAGCTTTGCGAGCTATGGTGCAAGCGAACCCACAAATATTGCAGGTACCCCATATCCAAAGTCTACTTCTTTTTATTGTCTCATTCCAATAACTAGCCCATTGATTCCTTCTGACATCCTTTTCCATTAAAGCCTATGCTTCAGGAGCTAGGAAAGCAAAATCCACAACTAATGCGCCTGATTCAAGAGCATCAGGCTGATTTCTTACGCCTAATAAATGAACCTATTGAAGGGGAAGGGTGAGTTGAATATGATGCATTACCTCTTGCCATCTGTATAAATCTGTTGTTGAATGCGCAGACACTTATTTGCATATTGATGTACAACCAGGAACTTACTGGGTCAGGGGGCTTCAGCCATGCCACAGGCTATGACAGTGACCCCTGAGGAGCGTCAGGCCATTGAACGAGTAGGTTTCTCAGGACTTATTCTTATTTGTGCTTTTCAATTAATTGTCAGTTGTCTTTCACTTGAAAGAGTGGTGGGCTTCATGCCTAGAAACTCTACAAGTGATAGCTCACGTATTCCTTCTCTAATATAGGTGTTATATAATGATGCTAAAGCCTGTTTATTGTTCTGTCACACAATGAAATTATTGTTTATGTAGTTTGAGGGTTCCCATACACTAATTCGAATAAGGTAATCTTTACCGCTATCTCTGGATGAAGTAATATGGTTGATTTCCTTGGCACGTGTAGCCTTGAAATCTCAAGAAAATGTAACTAGATTATCTGTGAGAAAGTGGGACAAGTTCCACATGAATGTGTGGTCTCTAAATGTCTCCCGTGTATGATTGTCCTGTTGTTATCTATGATCGTGTTTCCGAAAATTTCTTTTTTGCTCTTGCTCATCTTTTTGGTCTGTACTGTTTTCTTTTTGGAGTAATCAATTTAGTTTAGTGAGGCCTGGGCTAAAAGTTGCAATTTTTTTTTTTTTTGGGCAGCTTGAAGCAATGGGCTTCGATCGAGCACTAGTGTTGGAGGTTTTCTTTGCATGCAACAAGAACGAGGAGCTGGCAGCTAACTATCTTTTAGATCACATGCATGAGTTTGAGGACTGACCCAAGTGGTTTTTTCTTTTCTTATTTCTCCTTATCGTTTATGTCAGACTTCTCTGTCTAGTTGATCGAAATTGTTGTCTTTCGATGTCCCATTCAACCAATTTGGCCTGTAGCCTTTGGAGCAGAGACGCTGTCGAAACGTTTATATTCCTCTTTTCATCCTCTGTATTTTATAGTATTTCCATTTATCCTTTTCATGTTTTCATTTCCACATCTCATAATTGTGTTGGAACATGGGAGTAATCCGTTTCTTATTTCCTATGCAGATTTGTGTATTTTTTTTATGCGGCGGTAAGACGCCTAGACCATCCCCGCATCTCCATACACAGTTTACCAGCGTTGTCGGAAGTAAATATAGCCGAGGATGTTAAGATAATTGGATCAGCACTCATTCACGATTTATCTATTAGATTAAGAGAAATCTTCTATCTAATCTATGCTTTGGCTTTGTTGGAATTTGAAGGAAAATAAAAAAAAATTTGAGGTGTCACTAAATATAGATCGAAGACCCACGCATAGAGGAAAAGTTAAGGATTTGTCACAAGATATCGATCGAATAACCACACGCTCCCATTGCTTGTAAAAGAAGAAAACATAGAAATCTATTTGCAAATTAAAATAGGGTTCAAACTAGATTAAGTGAAATTTATGGATAGAAATTTACTGAAATGAAAAGAAAGGAGCTGTTTGTAATAATGATGAAAAGGATCCTTGCAGTAGCTAACTCCAATTTGAAACACTATCTATTCATTACAATAAGAGAAGATGATACGAATGGGGTACGTGACTGAGTAGATGTTATGTTTAGATCCTTTGGAAAGCTATTTTGAGCTTATCAGCCACATGGGATGGGAGTCATGAGTATTATAGGCAGCTTGTTTTGGGGAAGTCTTGTTTGTTTGCTTTTCTTTACTTATAGTAAAAGGTATATAGTCAGTGTAGGTAAGGGATTAGGTGTCGTATGTGAAAGATTGTATTGGGAACCATTTTGTAGGTGGTTAGTAGAAGGTAATCCTTAATCCTTGCTTTGTAGCAAACATGCTTGTTAGGTGTTATATTTGCAGTAAGCATGCTTGACTTAGTGTTTTTGTGCACATTTCTCTTACATGGGAAACAAGCATGTTATGGTGTACTAATAAGGGAAGTATTGATGATAAAGTCAAGCAATTTGAACCCTAAAATTGTTCTAAAAGGTTAGCTCCCTTGAATTATGCCTTTTTATTCTTCCATTGGTCAACATAAGGTAGTCGGGGAAGCATTACATTGATTGCTTTTTGGGTGATCAAACCACTAATCATCTAGTTACCAAATCTATTACACTTAGGCATGACAAATTGGAATCAAAACTAGCAATCCTCATGAGTAATAACTGCTTAGACACATTAAGTAGCGACATGGACCTTCGTTTTAGAAAGTTGAATGAAGCTATGTAACAATTCATGTAACAAATCTTTGTTGCTTTGGATGCTAAGATTGAATGGGTTGGCAAGGGCCTTCAAGATGACTTAGGAGCATCCAACGATGGTGGAAGCAGGATGGGTGGTGAGGCTGATGCTGGAGTAGTTAGAGAGCCCAACCATGCCAAAGTTAAAATGGAATTTCCAAATGGTGAAGAAGACCTAACTAAGTGGATTTGTTGAGCTAAATACTTCTTTGAGTTTCATAACATTTCAAAGATAGATAGGGTACATATTACGTTTTGGAATATGCAAAGAGAGATATAAATTTGGTTTTAGGCTATTTAGAAAGTAAAAAGGAATAGATGCAATTATGTGAGATCTTATGGTGGAGGATCTCAATGGAGTGCAATGGTTTGAATGAGTTTACTAACTTTTTCAGGGATTTCACTAAGTTATAGCAAGTAGAAATGATGGACAGGTACATTCACTTGACTAGCTCTTAGATTTGAACGCATGTAAGAGTGACAACAATTAAGTTGTTTTCTCTTTAGACTAAGAAAGGGCATCCAAGTTAATATTAGTAGAGTTAAGCTACCAACACTTTTAACTGTTATCAGTATGGTTAAATATCATGGAGCAAAAATAAAAGGGTCACAAGCAATATAGTCCAAAGCTCAAGGAGGTTCTTAGTTAACAAATAGAAGAATCAACCTTCCACTAGCCATAACTCCTATCAATCATCCACCTGTTGTAGAACTTGCCACCCCTCTTAAGGGAATAACAAGGTTAATCAAAAGGTTGTCAACAACTAAGATGGTTGGGTGTAAATCTAAAAGCCTCTACATCAATTGTGATAATCGTTTCAACCTAGGCCACCATTGTAAAAAGCTATTTTTTGGGCTAATTTTGTGGCACTTTCCTTACCTCACTATGAAATTTGTGCATAAAGGGAAAAAGGTTCTTATGATTGTAGCTTGTTTGGTTAATAAATTGATTGGAAGTGGGGATATAGATAAAGAGCTAAGAAAACCAAGGCTAGGGATTGTTTTACAATTGGTGTCTTTAAATAAGACAAAAGCATAAGAAGAGCTCACCCCATAATCACCATTTCAGCAAGTTCATAAAAGCATTTGAAGATGTTTTTGCTAATTCGTAGGGGCTCCCTTTAGTACATAATTTGGAGCATTGCATTTCACTCGAGGATAAAGGAAAAATTATGGTGATGTAATCCTATTGGTACCCATACTTTTATAAGACTAAGGTTGAACACATCATCTACAAACTATTAGATGCAAGCGTAATAAGGCACCATAAAAGTGCTTTTTTGTCACCTATTATCTTGGTGAGGAAAAAAGATAGGTTCTTATGCATGTGTGTTGACTATAGGGCTTTTAATCAATAGATCATCAAGAATAGCTTTATGATTCCTAAAATTGATGAATTGCTCAACTAGTTGCATATTAGTAGTCTTTTTAAAGTTAAATCTTTATTTTAGCTACCATGAGATTTAGGTTGCTCCTACTAATTTCCATAAAATTGTATTTAAGACACATATAAATCTTTAAGAATGGCTAGTTATGCCATTTTGATTGTCTAACACCTTAAGTTATATTTCAATCACTTATGAACGAGGTGTTTAAGGATTTTCTATGCAAGTTTATCTTAGTCTTTTTTTTATGACATACTTGTTTCTAATAAAATTTTGGAAGAGCATAAGGTATGAGTTAAGCTAGTGTTGGAGATGAACTAGCTCTTTGCCAAAAAGAGAAATTGTGAATTCAAAATGAAAAGGCTCAACTTCCTAGGGCATGTTATCAATAAGGAAAGGGTTAATGTAGATCGTGAAAAGATTTAGTAGTGATCAATTGGCCCAGGTTGACAAATGCCAAGGCTCTTTAAGGCTTTTTAGGCCTAACATGGTACTATTATTATTTTGTTGGGAATTATTGGGCCATAGCACAACCCTTCACAAATAGCTTGAAAAGAGAAACATTCATATGGAGTACTGCCATGGAAGATGCTTTTAAAAGGCAAAAAAAGATCATGACGCAAACGCTAACATATGGTTTGCCAAATTTCTAGCAACCATTCTTGGTGAAGTGTAATGCATCGAATATAGGTGTTGGTGGGGTGTTATCTTAAAACAAAAAGACTATTGCATACTTCAATCATATACTAACTAGGATGAATGTCCATTTATCTACCCATAAGTGAGAAATAATGGCTCTCATTCTAACTGTCCAAAAATAACACCATTATCTATTAGGGAGAAAGTATATGGTGGGCATAGATTAGCAAGTTTTAAAGCACATGCAAGATCAATGCATAAGCACTCTAACCAACAATATTGACTATCAAAGTTAATTAGGTTTAACTTTTGCATAGAGTACAAGCCCAAGAAGAACAATAAGGTGGTAGATGCTTTATCAAATGGCTAGATGTTTCGGATTGGCAGTACATGCTAACGAGCTAGCTGAGTGAGTATGAGTTGGACTTTTGTGTACTAGACTGGCAGTATGAGCCAATGGACCAAGCTGGCAAGTATTAGTCCAACTTGCCTAGTTTCCTTGTTGTTAGGTCTTTCACTTGGGTGGTGCCTTTTGTATCTTTCCTTTTATGTTTTGTTGTATTTGAATTCATGAGAATGTAACCAATCTCTTTAATAGGAAAAACATTATTTATCTATTTAAAAGTGTAACGACTCTAATATTCAATAAAATTACTATTATAATTCATCATTTATAAGATTACTGTACTTCAATTTTCACAAGTACATTTTGGAAGGGGTTTTTTTGTTCGCATGAAACTAGCTTTAACTATAGCTCTACCTATCACACTTAGTTGAATACACAAATTGAAGTTGCTAGTAGGTCCAAAAAAATGTATCTTTGGTGCATGGTAGACAAAAAGCCAAAGGAATGGGTGCAATAGCTGCCTTGGGTAGAATTTTGCATAACACCAATATTAATAGTAGCTTTGGAATGTCCTTGTATAAAGTAATCTATAGCTAACCTCCACCAACTCTTATTCCAAATGTTTTGAGTACCACAATATTGATGTTGTTTGATATGAAGCCCAAGCATAAGTATGCAATTATCAAGTCCTTAAAGGAGCATTTGCATATGGCATAGTAGCACATGAGATAGGCCTATGAGTGAAAGCATAAGGAGGTCATCTTTTCCATTAGTTACTGTGTTACTCCACCTACAACCATATTGCCATGTGTTTATGCCAATGAGAAGATCACTAAAATTATCCCCTTGTTCCTATTGGCTATATGAGATTATGGACAAAGTCGAGGAGGTTGCATATCATTTAAAGTTACCCGCAAATGTGCGCATACACCTTGTGTTTCATATTTCCGGCTAAAGGAAATTTGTGGGTTAGATAGATGGGGTCTTAATTGAGTTACCCAGGAGCCTATATGATGATGGGTCGCCAACGGCTATGCCTACTAAGGTGTTAGGAAACCACCAACAGAAGCCTTTTGTAGAAATATTGGTTCAATGGCAAGGCTTACCAAAAGAAGAGACTACCTAGGAGGATTAGGAATAACTTTAGCAATGATTTCTAGAATTATACCCTGGGGACAAGGTCTAAGTCAAGGGAGAGCATCTGTTATGATCAAATCTTTTGGAAAGCTGTTTTGAGCTTATTAGCCACATGGGATTTGAGTCACGAGTATGGCAGGCAGCTTGTTTGGGGAAGTCTTGCTTGTTTGCTTTTGTTTACTTGTAGTAGAAGATATGCAATCAGTTTATGTAAAGGATTAGGCACCACATGTGAAGGGTTGTATTGGGAACCGTTTTGTAGCAAGTTAGTATAAGGTAATTCATGTCTTTGCTTTCTCTTGCATGGGAAACAAGCATGTTAGGGTG
Source organism: Casuarina equisetifolia (assembly GCA_028551475.1). Lineage (NCBI taxonomy): Eukaryota > Viridiplantae > Streptophyta > Magnoliopsida > Fagales > Casuarinaceae > Casuarina > Casuarina equisetifolia. The sequence goes on from CM052361.1 coordinate 7,121,707, forward strand.
TATTAAAAAAAGGAAGTATCTATGAATGATAAGCAGTTTGAACCCCAAAACTATTCTAGGAGGTTGGCTCCCTTGAATTGAGCCTTTTTCTTCTTTCATCGTCACTATAAGGCAATCAGGAAGCGTTACATTGATTGCTTTGGGTGAACAAACCCTTAATCGTCCAGTTACCAGATCTATTGCGCTTAGGTGTGATCCTTCGAGAAAGTAGAATGAACAGGGGCCTCCAAAAGCTTTTGCTTCAAAATGCACTAAACGATGAAAACTAGTTACTAAAGTTTTACCGTCATGAAAATTGAATGTTTTTGTTTCAACGTGGGATCTCAGTAGGCAAATTCATTGACATCAAACCCTTTTCTCTCCCTAAAGAACATTACTGTTGAAAAATTAACACGTTTTTTTTTTCCGGATAATATAGTTATTATTTCCCTTTTAGTTTTGAATCTCCTACTACATATTTCAAGTATTTTGTTAACGAATTCTATTAGATTTCACAAATTTTTGTTACCTATACAGTACAAAGATTATTAGAATTTGATTTAAAATAAATTTCGGACAATCTTTATGGTGGTATATTCAAACCTTAAATAAACGTGACTATATCATACCACCTAACGAATCAAAAGGTTTTCGTGCATTTGACAATTATATATTGGAATAGTAGGACGCCGGTGGTTTTACTTCCACCTCCTTGCACCTGGAAACATGCTCTTCGTTATAGCTGCAGTCACCATTGCCTGAGCAACGCGGGCAATATAGTACCTACAGGGGAGGCGCGTCAATTCGTGGGGCTCGAAACGGTTTATGTTCAGTAAAGCTAAAGCTGCTAACCCTCGTCAGCAGTCACTTTCTTTGCCTTCTTCTTGGTTTGTCGAATACCGTTTTTATATCTTCTGTTGTGAACTCAATAACAAGCAGACTTGTTATTACATTTTGACCATGAAAGCTTCAATCCAAATGGTAGACATCATGTAGAATACCATGTGGTCTACCTTCAAAGCTGGAGGCTGAGAAAAGGTCCCCTGTTGATTTAATAACGTCAAAATTTGCAGTCGGTCCCGAATTCATGATTTCACAATAATGCAATAAAAGATAAGGTTGAGATGATCTCTAGGGGCTAAAGTCTTTTATTATTGAGAATCTTGTTTATATAATAATAAGTTCTATGAATTCACATCTATACAGAAAATACGTAAAGGTTCGCCTTAGGTATTATTGTACCTTTCCTAGCCATGGACCTTTTCTCAGCCTCCAGACAGAGAAGAATACAGATTTTTGGCTTTCTTCTCGAAGATGAGGCTTGCAAGAGACAAAAGAACTGACCACGCTCGGAAAGTTCAAGAGAAACGACCAAGTCCGGGGCGGGGGTTTCAATTGCCAAGCAGTCAGCAGGGAAAGGTTAAATGCTATTTTTCTTATTCGTATGCAGCGGTAGCGGGCAGAATGGTCAGATTAACAAGTATATAAGCGGCTCCTTTCTTGAGGTTCCGACTGCAAGGGCTCTGTGTTGTCGAGCGCAGCGCAACAATAAGCAAGGGGCAAACATGGGTAGGAAACTGGACGCTTTGCTTGGGAGGAATTCCGAGATCTCTAAATTAAGGAGCCTTGCTAAACTTGCCATCTCCAGGATTGTCATCCTCAAGAACCAACGCCAAGTTCGGTGCTCCCATGCCAAGTCCGACGTCGTTGAACTCCTCAAACTTGGTCATCATGAAAAAGCTCTCCTTCGTGTAACTTGTTACCTCGCCGTCCAACCACTTCCGTTCCTTGTTTCTGTCTCTCCATGTGCATGATGAGTTTTGATGGATGTTTCAACAGGTTGAGCATGTGATAAGGGAGCAGAACATGTTGGATGCATTTGTCATTACAGAGAACTACTGTGATCTCTTAGTAGAAAGGGTTGAGCTCCTAAAAAATAAGTCAGTTTTCAAGTTCTTCGAAGTTCAAGTTTTCAATAGTATGATTATCGGGATCTGATTCTTCTCTTTATATTCTTCTTCATACTGATTTATGTGTCTATGCCTGCGTTTATACAGGGAATGTCACCATGAGCTCAAGGAGGAGATGGCAAGCCTGATCTTTGCAGCTTCAAGGTGCGGAGAAGTCCCAGAGCTGCAAAAGATCCGTCAGATTCTCCCTTCAAGTTTGGGGAAAGAATTTGCTGATCGTGCTGTTGAGTTACACAACAACTGCGGAGTGAATCCTAAGGTAAACAGTGGGATGGTTTTTAGATCTCTTACCGAAGAAATATTTTACTTACAGTACCTCTGACTTGGGATTCAATAGATCATACAAAAGCTTTCAACACGACAACCAAGCTTGGAAATCAGATTGAAAGTGCTAAAAGGTATTGCTTCTGAGGTTGGAGTCACTCTGTATTTAAAGGAAGATGCTCCAGTGATTGTCGAGGTACGAAATCTCGTTCGTTGAATAATGAACAAAGTTTTGCATTAGATGAAGTATTGATATTAATTTCGGGACGTGAAATACAGGTGAAAGGGGATGCCAAACAGAAGCAGGAGCAATGGGAACCCAACAGATCAGCAAGCTTAGAAGGTACACGGCTTAGAGGTGATCGTCACGAACTACCTGCTGAAGAGGAAATTCAGGATGAGGACTCTGAATCCGTAAAAGCAGGGAAGAAATATAGAAACGTAGCTGCTGCTGCTCTAGAGGCTTTTGAAGCGGCAGAGTATGCGGCAACGGCTGCAAGAGCAGCAGTTGAACTCTCCAGGTCAGACAATGATTAAGACAATCAAAGTGGCTCTGCCCATCGACATGGAACTATGTTTAAACTCCGATGGGTCAACGACCCCAAAATCCCAAACTGATGGATATGCAGCTTGAAGGGAGGTTAAGCCCGAATAGGAAGGGACCCCAGATTTCGCCGGCATCTTAATCACATGACGCTACTATAGATGAAGATCTTTCCGACGGGAACTGGCCTGCACTATCTCTTCTGATATCCAAAGTGGATTCAGCAAAAATCTGTGCATCCCATTTTTTGTCCAAAAGATATAGGTTAGCATGCAGCAGCTCGCAATCTTTTTGAGGATGGAATCGATGAGGACAAAATAAGTCTTCATCAAAAGCTTAGTCAGAGTACGTGAATAGTTTTGATTTCTTCATTTTATTATAGAAAATTACTGGAGTTGAGATACCGTACCAAGATATGGCATTGGAAAATACTGAATTCTTGGGCGTGCAAATCTTTGGTTAAAAAGCAATCAATTGACAGTAAATATTAAGAAAATTTAAATGCTTGATCTAACAGTGGTTCTTTTTTTAAAAAAAAAATTACAATAACCACTAGGCCATAAAATTTACTTTGCTCTTTCACCTTGTATCATGAGATATCAATCTTCTCTCTAATAAATTTAGCCAAAAATATAACACAAGTAGAGTTTTAAATATTCCATTCTTATGTCACTCACACCACTTATTTTTGCGCAAAGAAAACCATTGATCAACTATCTAAAAGGCCAAGCCATAATATTCTTGTACGGATCACTTGCTAGATCAGTCACAAGTTAATAGACTTACAAACTTTTGGTCTCAAGTGTGACACTTAAGTATATATATATAATTGAAAAAATTGATCTCTTTGTCAATAGACCCATGAAGCTACTTGGGCTAATTGAGATGAAAGTAAAATTATAGCTATTTGGACAATATATATATATATATATATATATATATATATATATATATATATATATATTATAATAATAATTATTATCATTATTATTTACATAATAAAAATCTTAGTAGTGATCCATTTTTGGAAACCTAAGTAGTAAATTTCAAACGAAATAAAAACAATGACCTAAATTTTTTTTTCTACTTTAAAGAATGTGTAATAGTGAATAGAGATAATTGGGAATTTGAGAGAAAAGACATAAAATCTTGTGAATTTCTTACTTAATAAGTGAATGCAAGTAATATTTATCTCCACTTATAGAAGTTTGTGTGATTGAAAGTTCTAACTAATTAAATGATTATAACTAAAATAATAAAATAAAAATTGTCTAAAAGTTAGCAGTTATAACTAAAAAAACCTACAAGCTTGTCTTTAGTTGATTTGCTTAGACCATGGTTTTGTAGGCTTCTATTAACATGCAAGCTCAAACCTAGGTTGGTAAGCTCTAGCATGACCTTGAAAGTTTTAAAGGGGATGGTCTAGTGAGAATATTAGTAATTTGAAGACATAAAGGAATATATTGAATGATGATTGAACCTTGAGCAATCCTTTCTCAAATGAAATGATCATTTATTTTCATATTTTCAATTCAACTGTGAAAATATATGGTTAATAATGAAGTGTATTGTAGACATGTTATCACACTATGTGAAAATAAACTTCATTTGAGGAACTCCTGAGTCCTTAGGCAAGGATTACATCCATATAGATTCAATTGCAGAAGCAACTAATGCCCAGTATTTTGCCTCTGCAAAGAAGTGTAATGTAGGTTGACACTTGGAACACCAGCATACACAATTGGCCCTAGGAAATAAACAAAAGCTAGTAGTAGACCTTGTGAAGGGGCACCATGCCCAATTTGAGTTAGTGAATCCAAAAAGGCCTAGAGAGCCATTAGAATGTATTTTGAGTCCTACGTCCATTATTCCTTGTATACCGTAGAAGCTGTTTGAGGTTGTGATAATCCCGAAATGATGGTGCATGCATCAATTAACACAACTTATTAACAACAAAGGATATTACTGGCCTAGTAAATATGAGGTATTGCAAAGCTCCAACCAGAGGTCTAAATTCAGAGGACTTGGTAAATGGCTTAAGGAGTTCATATAGATTTAGAGTTAGCCATTCATGCATGGTTTAGGAGATTCAAAATGTATTACTACTCCTGAGATAAGAATAAGCCACCCAAGAGATGATGTACCACTTCCCAAAAACAATGAAGATTTCTTAGACTCTTCATAGGAAATCTTTTGGTTATTGAGGCAACAAATAAACTTAACACAGTAGTGGAATTTCCAGGAATAACCAAGTCACCTAGGTATATAATTGCTCTCCAAAAGCTTGATATTAACAAAGTTTGGTACACTAATATGGATAGGGAACGTATAATTTGGTTTCTCCACCATTGGAATGAAAAACAGAGGTTTTGGCTGTGTAAAGTGGGAGAAGATAATTTGTTTAGTAGAAAATACAAATCTAGCTCTGACACCATGAGAATTTAAGAGAAAATATGAATGAAATCTTGTGTATTTCCTTAATAACTGGATGTACAAGTAATATTTTTCTCCACCTATAGGAGTTTGTACAATTAAAAGTCTTAACTAATTAACTGATTAAAACTGAAATACTTTAATGAAAATTGTCTAAGCATAGCAATTATAACTGGAAAATCAAGAAAGTGTTTATTTCTTGACTGGATGCCACTGCCTAGTTACAAGCTTGTTTTCAGTTGATTTGCTCGTACCGTCACTCCCATTCTGTAGGCTTCTGTTACAGTAACGTCAGAGGGAGGCAGATAGTAGGATTGGAGGATTAGGTGCTATTAAAGAAAAGAGCTTCAAGCAAGAAGACATAGGACTCCGGGCTGCAGAAATTGCAAGTTTGGAAGAAAAACTTGAGTGCAGCGTGGTACTGAAAAAGTGGAAGACATCTGTGACAAATTCTGAAGGTTGGAGAGGGTGGAGACTGACATGGTGGCATAAATGATGGAGGTTCTCGTTCTGATTTTTAAACCACAAAGATCCCTACAAGAACAATCTCTTTCCCAGCAAAAGCTTAGCTACGTAAATGAAACTAATGAAACTAACGATTGGGGTCTAAGTATGCCTAAGACTTCATCCAGTAAAGTGATTTCAAATAGATCACAAGACATATTGCACCATCAAGAAAACCCTGTCATGCGATCTCCCAGGCAAAAGTACTCTATGCAGCTCAAGAATTCCATACAAGTTTAAATGACTTAATGAAGCCCAATTCCATTGAGTTTAGCAAAAAAATAATTAGTTCCAAGATAACTCTAAAACATGTTACAACAACAGTAGCCTAACATTTAGGAATCAACCTATAAAACAAATAAGCCGAAGATTCACAAAATTCTTTACATTGAAAGCTTAAGTCAGATTGCCACCACTCTGCTGCCACAAATTGATGATATCCGTAGCTTGATTCAGAAGAATGATGACCTGCTTTTGAGATATCCAGGGCTTGCTTTCAAGTAACACCTTGAGCTCCTCCCAAGCATCTTTCCTCGGCCAAAAGTAGTAGGGACTCAGGGGGATGGTGCCATGTCCGGGGATCATCTGGTCAAGTCCAATTCCAATGTTCTTCTCCATCCAAATAAACTTCAAAACAAGCCGCGGTTTCTCCACTGGTTTCACAACCACACCAAGCTTCTACAAGTAACAAACAGGTAAAAAGAACTTCAACGACTGATTTTTCGAAAGGATATGGAGAAGCTGTGAGCGACAAGAGCATTAAGTTTTATCTCAATTGGATGCCAGCTTTTATCTCGTTGTATTACTGGGTATACCAGAAATGCTTTATCTTAGTTGTTCAAATACTTCCCATCAACTCGGAGATTTTCACTAAATTTCCTACTTGCTGTTGACATTCAGAGGACGAATGCAACTTTTGCTCATGTCATCTTACACTTCAGTTACCAAATAAAAGTGCCACCAAAAGTCATATAATTGCTATCAACAAAACAACAATTAGATGAAGATCAAAATTCCCTTCTCCAAACGAAAAGAAAAGGGAAAGAAATTTTTTTACCCTTTTTCTCCCCATTTTCTGGGGAACCAAACATAGCACCACAAAAAATTAATCACATCAGAGAGAGAGAGAGAGAGAGAGAGAGAGAGAGAGAGAGGTGGACCTCCTTCTCCGGAGGGGATTCGGCGGCCAAACCATCATCTGCGGGGGCTTCTTTGGCAACTGGTGCTGCTGCTTCAGGGGCTGCTGCTGCTGCTGCTGCTTCTGGGGCGGCTGCTGCTTCTGGAGCGGCTGCTGCTGATACTCTGAGGATTCTCGCGCATTGACTTTGATGGTGACGACTCAGAGGTTTGAACTGAGAGAAAGAGAGTGATTGTGGCCTTGCAAGGACTGAGGCCTTCTCATAGAAGCTGTGGCAACGGAACCCTATGGGCTTCGGAGAGGCATTGAGGTGTGGTCGAATCGCCACTGGCAACATCTTTCGGTCGTCGCTTCCCCCGCGCACACACAGGCATCCATTTTAAGCTGTTGTTTTTGCGCTGCTTGAGGATAAGGGGATGTCGGGCAACCGCATCCGGGTCAATTTGATACCGTTTACCTTTCGGATCGGTTTCGGGCACCGAGTTTGTTTTGGATTTACGCTTTACCTTCAAAATATTATACGAACCGATGTCTCATAAATTCAGATGAATTTGCACTTATAACCGTTAGATATTGCAGTTTAACGTTGAGCAAATTTGATCAGCTCCAAAATGTTGAAGCAAAGTTAAGGTTGTGCTGCCCATTATATTTTATACTTCTTCTTTTTTTTTTTTAATGTTTATATGCAATAGCTTGATATTTAGTTTTTTTTTTTTTTTAATCTTTTTCACTGTGTTTTTACCTTTTTTTTAAGGAGTTATACTTATACCTTACACTTCATAATTTTTTCAAGATATGTTACTATGTCTAACATTTTTATTACCTCTCATCATCAAGGAGAGCGTTAACTAACATCTTGTCAAACATAGCCAATGGTTACATTCTCTTTCCCAACCATTTTTTGTTTTGTTTTTATTTTTCTTTTCATTCTGCTTGGTTTCTGAGAACGATTTGTCATGGATTGCACCAGAAGAGAACCCAATTCCCAAGGAAAAAGCGCCGCTCCTAGTGCAAATCAAATCTGCGCATAAATCAAGCAAGGTTACATGACAAGCTAGCAACCAGTGAAGAACTCCACTCTTCCGTTTTTCTTCTTTATTGAAATTACAGAGACTTGACCAACGGCAAGCCATTGTCCAATATTCTACAACTGTTACGGATGCTTTGTCAAGCATCCAATTACCTGAACCTAAATAGCTTTCAGTGTAACCCTCAAGTGAAATTCAATCTGCAATATTCGACTGCAAAACTGGTGTAATATATTCTCTTAACATAAAAGAATAAAGCCGACATCAAGACCAAGCTTCAACATGATACCTGCCGGCCCTTTCCAGCGCTCTAAGCCACCTCACGGCAGATTCCTTAGGAAGGCCACCTTCCTTGGACACAATATCCTCCAAGGCAGACAATACGTCAGAAGGCATCTTGGTCGATGAACCTGCAACATAGATAGCAGCGCCATCGCTCAACAAATTCCATATCCTCTGACTGTTTTCCCTCATCTTGTGCTGCACATAGACCTTATGTGGCTGCTCCCTTGAGAAAGCCACATAGAAACCTCCACCATTGGTTTCCGAAAGTACTCCACCATTTCGCGAATGTGACAACCAGAAGTCTTTGTATAAGAAGTCATCAGTCTCACTTCGGCAACCAAAGAGGAATATAACTGGCGCAGTTGCACCAGATTCACTTTGTATGGCTCTTTCCTCCACAAAACCCCGAAAAGGTGCACAACCAGTTCCAGGTCCAATAAGAATGAGTGGAAGCGATGGTGGTGGGGGACTTAGGGTGCCTTTCTGAAACCATGCTGGAATATGAACGCCTGTTCATGACAGAATAAGTATTTGAGTATGTTGATGGGCAAAACCCATTATTGCTTAATGTATAATGTATCAAACTAGTCTCATTTGTGACCTACTTTGTTCAGGATCAAGCTTGGCTAGCCACATTGAGCAGAGACCACTTCGCTCTCTTTTAAAAGGTGTTGTCCACGACACTACATTGACAGTAAGGTGCACTTGATTGGGGTGAGCCGAAGGGGAAGAAGATATGGAGAAAGCTCTGGTTTTCAGTGGGGGAACCAACTGTACCAGCCATTCAAATGGCATTCGAACAGACGGAAAATCCTCCAATACCTATTTACATAGAAAGTCAATGTATTAAAGAGAGACACTTCTCACCTGAAAAATGTTAAGGAACAAAGAGAAATTTACGAGATTGTTTTGAGCAGTTAGATAATTCAACAAACCAATTTAAGTCTCAAAAGATTTCCTCTAATCCCCATGTAAAAGAATAAACGGAAAACCTAGCTAAGCTACAAGTTTCCTTTACAGGAAACAAAATAAGACTATACTACGAAAGCAAAGCAGCAGTTGTTTTGCATCTACATAAGAGTGCCTTTCCTCTTTTTCCAAAACCCTCCCACTCATAAAACATGCTTGACGGTTTTGGCACAAAAAACACCCCATGTTCTGGGACCTATTAACATCTCATGCAGAGTTCAGCTGACTCAATTAATTAACAGCAACAGAACACCAACACATGAAGCAGAAAAAAGTTAACAATGAATGGAAACATGCAATGCATTAATCATATTCACTTGACAGCACCTCAAGAACAGTTCTTCGTTCCTTCTGGTTGTATTGGTATAAATCATCTCTTCCTTCAGCCGAAGAAAAATATTGAAGTCTTTCTTTCTCATGTGGAGCTGTTGCAAAATAACTCATGACCTGCCAAACTGATTTATCAGTATGCAAGATCAACAGAAAAGACCACAAGCATCTCCAAGTAGAACAACCAGTAGAACTTTGGTCAGTATGAAGAAACCATTTTAGGATGAGATGTGATTCGCTTGATTTTCCCCCCCAAAAAACAGAAAGATCTTAAAGAAATATTAGTCAATGTCTGCATTTGTACCATTATTAACACTCCAATCCATTAGGGTGTTTTTGTAAATGCATTGTTTTTCCATTAAATTATTCCCTTGTTGTTCTCTTCTTTTCTTTTCCTTTTTATTTGGGTGGGAATACCAAGCTTTCTTATAAAGAAAACCAACAAAATTGAAGGTTAACATAACTTTTCATCTATATATTTATATACAAAATGTTACAATTATACGTCACAAAAAAAAAAAATTATATTTCCCTTTTCTCCCCCATTCTTTTTCTAAGAGCCTAAATCTAGAAGCTCATATGTAGACCAAGCACTAAAGATATATGCACACTTGATAGGCTGAAGAAGAAAAACCAGACATTATGCTTCACTACAAATGTTCTTACCTCAAAAAAATAGCGGCGAGGAGAAGCTGATGCAACATCCATTGTCAATGCCACAAAATTTTTCAATCTGACAGGGACCTTTGTAGTTGTACAAGTATGAAGAACATGGTCGTCCATCACTCTAGGATGAATCTGTGATGAAGTGAAATTTTCAGCATAGGAAGTTCAAATTATGGCCCACCTACTAAAAGGATAACTTGATTATAATGAATAAGACATGTCAGTTAAAGACAAAGGTGTAAGACAACTTAACAAAAAAGACATTGCATGTTAACAATCACAGTCTCAGCCCAAAATTTGGGATTGGCTCCAAGAATCCTGTTTTGTCTACCAGCTATAGATGAAGGCTACATTTATAAATTTCCATTTACTATAACATCAACTCTCTCCTCGCATGTCCCTTTAGGCTTCCAGATGTCTTAGGGGTGCCGTAAACTAGCACTGTCTTTAGCAAGCCACAAAATTCAGTAGTTGGACTTAATGCACATAGACAAATCATCTTATTACATTCAGTCAGTCACAAATACACACATAGACACCTTCTCAGACTAGGGTTCTATTGATGCCAAAAGCACAACTGTATTGCTTCAATTCTAAATGCAATTCACCCTTTCTGTATATCTCAATTATTTCATTCTTGGAAACATCATTTATTCTACCTGTTCATAAAGCACCAAAGTAATTCATGTAGGAAACCCAACTGTAATAAACACTTTGTATTCAGATGCTCCTTTTATTATATAATATATAGAAAATACTTGAAATATTTTTCCAGTTTCAGCTACTCCGATTCCCTGGCCAAAACATAAAATTCAAAATACCATGAAGAAACTGGTTGTTCATGGGTTGGGGAAATCCAGAGGTCTCTCACTTCTCCTGCTCTTAATCTAATTCTGGTTTAAGAGAAATCTAGGCAAAATTGCTACAAGCAATATTTTTCGTGCACCAGTTCAGTTCACAGCCTCAAATTACTAATCAGTTATCCAGAAGATGTAAGCAGCCAAAACGCAAACCATGAGAAGAAAGCCGATTACTAGGACATTGTAGTTGAACAAAGATTTTTCAACTGATCAATTCAAAGCATGTAATAATAGACCGCTTCTGATACTACAACGTATATGCATCAATACAAAATAACTCAGAACTCAAATTAGTAGTTAATGTCCAACACCCCTTGTGCAGACATCTAGTACTCTCACTCACTTGTATTATACAAATTCAACAAAGAAATTGTGTCATACAGCATTTCATGTCCTTGACTACTACATCCAATTCTTTTCTTTTCCCTTCTTCCTTCACCCTTCTGCATGGCAAAATAAACCCTCGATATCCTTTCTCAGCTGGAATACATGAGAAACTTTTACAAGTTTTGCACTACAGGCGCAATGCAAAAAGTAGGAAAATATAATCCCGGACAGAAGCACTAAAGGGAAACTTTACCACCTAAACTAAGAGGTATGCAGCCCCTAAAAAGATGTCCCATTTACGTACCTTAAAGGCAAATCCAAAGTTCATCACACAAATGCAATTGCAAACGTAAATGTCTTATAAATTATGCACACATGGCAGCAGGTCCATAAAAACAGCTTATTTGATCTCTAGCAAGGGTGTAATCATTGGCAATCAATGGGTTCAGAAAAATAAAAGCAACCAACCCCAATAAGCATATTTATGCAGCTTTAGAGGTAAATCCGAGAGAAAATGTCCATTGATTAATAAAAACATGCGAATAAAAGAACATATAGGGCAAAAAAATTTTAAGTAATGACAAACTTTGGTCAAGCTGATGACAGGAAGACAGATGAGCCCATAGGTTCAAGGGCCCAACTCAACAATGAATGAAGAAAGTACATAAACGCAGAAACTAAAAGTAGTAAGCACAAATTGAATGATTCAAGTGCAGTTAAGGGTAAATAATATGCATATAAATTGGCAGAAGGAAGAATATATCAACCCCACAATACTATGGGTCCAGGCTGCTTAATGATTAATATATATTTATGCAAACGTGCTCTTAGTTATGCTTCATAATCTACTTATGTGCGTGGAGCAGGCAAATCACAATCACTCCAGTTCAGCCAATAAACAAGAGATGCTTACAGTAATGAATGCATCAGGATCCAAATCACATCGCTCTATAAATGCGTCTACTGCAGTAGGATCCTGACTGGGGAGGACCTCAAGACTGTCACCAACTTCATATTCAATAGCCTGAAAATTCAAAGAATTGGAAATTAACGATATTTTATTTCAAAGTGATTAATAATTTAAACTCAAAGTGCTGGGTGGCTCCTGTCTGTTGTAATAGTAAATGTGACAAGTACTGGTCTCTGCATAAGAACAAACATTAAAAAACTTACAGATGAAACAAATTCAAACTCAAAGTGGCGCACATCCTTCCCACATCCGGAACTAGTCAGTGGTTGATTTTTAATCTGCATGAGTGAATTCCAAGAAATCAAGGAATTCAAAAAAATTACTCCATGCTGGTGCTCTAGAGAGAGAAAGAGAGAGAATACATTCCATAGAAAATACAAGAAATGCATGGCTAAATCCGGTTTTAAAAAAGTCCAAATCATCCACAACATAAATATCAATTAAGAAGTAATAATCAAAAATCATCAAGACCAACAAGATCTCTTGATTATCATTGTCAATTCAAGATGCAAAGATTAATTGTGTGTTGCAGTTGGAAAATGTACAAATATCAAAGATAATATAGATACCTCTGCAGAAGAACAACTTAGAGATAGAATTAGTTAAATTATTTATTGATAAGACACCCAAAAAAAAAAATTGTTCATCTGTTAATAAGGATGGCACCAGTACCATTTTGAGAAAGCATTCAGGCCTATGCTTCTCTTGAGTAAATTTTCCAGGAGACATTGAGCGAGCCCTCTCAATTTGCATCTCGATCCATCTCAAATCTGATGCAACCAGAAGGAATATCTGGATGTCAGTTAAACCCTAATTATGGACAAATTAATTGATGCCACTATAAATTTCAAAGCCAAAATGGACGTTTGGAACAAATCAAGCTGATTGGACAAAATAAATAACTAGGTAGCCTTGACCTCACGTCAACTGAACTTCTCTATTAGGTAATAAAATTGAACAAAATAAAGATCAATACTCTGCATGTTGTAGCATGCAAAAGTGACCACCACTTAAATATTCAAAATTTACTCTGCCCAATATTAGTGTTTCTTTCCTGATCGATAAATGGATAGCTGTTCTCAAATGCTCAAAATAGACATTTTAGAGTTCAACCTGAAATTCACAGCAACTAGTATAAATCTCATCATGAAATTGTTAGTCCCCAAAAAATAGACATGAGGAACAACAAGCTGTGTTAGCAATGGAATTTGGACAGAGGCATCCCTCACCTCAGTGGCATGCACAATTCTCGTATTTGCAAATGGATTTCTCTTTTCTTTTATTTCCTTTATTAAGTACGTTTCTTTTACCATCTCAACCCTTTCTTTTCTTCTGTATTTATCCCATCATAATTGAACAATTAAGGCAAAACAAAAGCGCTCATACCATGGGATCCCCGTTCAACCTATACATATCATACATGAGATTTCAATTTTCCATTTTTAATTTTTAATTTCCACTGGGAGGTAACATGCAATCAGAGGATGAACTTAAGTAACGTTTCCCCTCATTGCAGAGAAACAAATATAAAGAATACAGTCTGTAGGCTAACTAGTTTCAGCAATAGAGTATGATGGGATCAATCATTATGCTTCATAATATAACGTTTCCCCTCATTGCCGAGAAACAATTTGTGTGATCCAAATCATGAACACTTTATCATTTGCTGCATAATAACTTTCTCGCTTGATTATTCTTTAGGCTTTTGTTAGAATAAACTAATAAACAAAGGAATAGAAAACGTCTATCATTTTTCGTCCTATCTCAATACCAAATCAATCATTATTCATCCATTTGTGGAACTGGCCTGTAAAACTTTAAATTCCGAAAAATAAGCAATGGGGGTATTTGCTTTCAGATATTATCATAAATCAAAACTCTAAGGAAGACAAAGATATTAAATTTCTTAGCAACTGTTGTACACTCACAATGAAAAGAACTCTACCAATGTTACCTGAGTCTGAAGGAAATTGAGTATCCACCTTGTCACCGTGATGATAGGTGATCTGAACTTTTGGTTGATCAATCAATTTCATATCCGGAATCAAAAAATGGGGACCTTGTGGGAAAAAATTATGATTGATCTGGTATAACAAACTCCAAAGGGATGACATCCAGGGATCCAGTGCAGCCTCATACCTTTGAACAGAAAACTATCTTGAGCAAACTTAATGTGGGTATATATGTATATATCTTAATGCAAATCATGCTTAGGAGAATGCATCAGGTTCTCAGTCCAACAAATCAATGCAAGATGTGTTCTCCACAATGTTTATACATTCAATTGTGTTGGGTTATCCTGTATTAGCAGGTCTTAATGTGGTCTAAATAAATTTGATCCTGTTACATCTGAAGAGACCAAAAAGGAACATGAAAAATGAAAAATCAATAAAGCCATTAATCCTTTTGTAAGTTTAATACTTCAGTAGGAAACCATACCCTGAAGGATGCTGGTCATCTCCCAAACCCTTTTCAATGATAGATATTGCCCCAAGATCAGCGAGTCTTTTGTCAAGCTTCTTAGCAACAAACTGCAGCCATGAACATGCACAAACAGACAGTTTGTCAAGTGAAAACATTAGCAACTTAGGATTTACATAGCATTTTATAAGCATGCAACAGTGACATGATTTTTGGAACAAACTCATAAGGTATTTTCAAGGCAGATGCATCATCCACATGATGGGCGGCCAAATGAGTAGATTGAGATAGTTCCACAAAGATAATTAAAATGACTTTGGTTTTAACATAATCTGAAAAACGTACACCACTATTATATGGATAAACCATTGAGTTTAAAACACCAAGACTGAAAACGTATCTTTCTTGCAAAACACGATAAGAACATAAAGGCCCATATAGAGCCCCATGGGTAGCATGCTTAGATATGAAACTTCAAATCCTTCTTCTTATTGCTAAGATATTTTGGATAAAAAAATCATATTCTTCCATGTGACTTAGGCCCAGCATCAGGATTGAGATTTTAATTTGAGTGATCTAAATGCAAAACAGAAGAGGAAGAGGTAAATAATAGACATATGTTGTTCCGTTAAAACAGTAGAGAACCAAGTAGCTTCACAAACTTACTAATTTCTACCAAAAAGTGATTAATGACACAAACGCAATAAGAACCCAGCAGAAAAAAACATACAACTAGTTTCTAATAATAGTTTGGATGGTAGAATTGTTACATTATATTTCTGGTAACCAGAATCTCCCAAGCCAAACACAGCATAGCGAACACCTTCCAGCCAATGCTTAGCTAAATTTCTCTGCAGAAGAAACCTCCAAAAGACCTGCATACATTTGAGGCAGATTAATGATAAAAAGAAAAGCAAGTGATTGGCCCATATACAGACATCTGAACCTCTCCCAAAACATAAATGTAAGATTGATGGCAATTCCATTTACCTTCATGGAGTCTGGCGTATCTCCCTGGCCTGTGGTAGAAACAACAAAAATGACAGCTTCTTCATGAGGTAAGGAACTCTGAGGCAATGAGTAAGTAACATGCTGATAAGCAATGCTTTCAAGCATTATAGTGATTATGATGATGGTTTTAGCAATTTAAGTACTTGTAGCAGACAAGTACACAGAACTCTTACCCAATCAATACAGAGAAACAAGGAGACATAGAAGTGAATCCCAGATAGGGTAAACAAAGGCAAAATAAATAAATAAGATACTCCAATGAAACTCCAGCCCAAATGTCACTACACATGCACGAGGCACAAAAGCTCCCGATCCTTACTCAAAACTCCTTGCTCCTTACTCTGATGACCTCCTTTCAGCCCCAGTTATTTCCATCCATCTCCTATGTATCGGACAAAACTGCTTCTCTATAAAGGCGACATCCTTAGGGTTGAGCCCTCTGGAATTTTTCTACATCAGGTTTGAAACGAATTCTTGCGTATTTAGAGTACAGTTATCAGGGATCAGCTAACAGTATAGATCCATGAGTTCAAAGGGTCTCTACAACTATTATTTTTGGCAGTAAATCGTACTATCTTGTTTTTGCCAATGGGAGTTCGGTGGTGTAATTTGTGAAGTACCAGGTTCTGTACAGCTACATCCCCAATCAAGAAGAAGAACAAAAGATCACAGATTCAGAATTTACATAACCCCTGAGAGACCAAGCTATATCCCCTTACTCTGATAGACAATGTGCATGACAGTCCGAATGTGTGGCAAGGTAAATCCTCATTGCCCGGTCCATGAAGGTCCAATCTCAGAGAGTCAAACTCAAATGCTACATTATTAAAGCTTTTGAATTCTCAGATAACAGGTTGAAGCATTTTCATTTCTCAACGATTTTCACTGAATCCAGTCAGCTAAAACCAGAACTTGGGGCAGATAAGAACGACAATTATTTTGAGTCCAACAAATTCAACTATTTTTCTTCCTAAACACTGAAGAAACCAAAAATGGATGACTTACTGCGTCGTATTCGTCCATTGAAAGAAGATTGACGGGGCATCCTCGGCGCTCGGCTTCTCGAGCAACACGCTCCGCCGCGTCCAACGCGTTACCGGTCTGACTCGCGTACAGTATCAGTAGCTTGGCTGTGTCTTCCATGCCTCCAAGACGCACCTAAGGCCGTTTATGGAAACTCTTTTCTCAAAAAAGTTTACAATCGTTAAGACGACGATCAGCAAGGATAATTATAGAAAAACACCAGAGTCAATCGGCCCATAATAGAGTTTGCCCCCTCTGGGAAAGAATCCAGAACGAGGGTAAGCGAGAGGTTTCCTCTTTTTTGGGTCGAGCAAGGCCCAATTAGACGCAGATCTTTTCAAGTTCGGTTTGACATGGTAACCAATCGATCAAAAATTTTGAGATAACACATCAAAGTTTTCAAATATTTAACTCAAAAAGCTAGTTTAAGAATTAGAGAGAGATTTTTTCCATGTAAGCTTTATCATAAAAATTGCGTATGTAAGACTTTCATTCTAAACAGAAAATTAATTTCAATTTTTTTGTACTTAATAAGTATAATTCTTATGAATTTATTGTTTAATGTTGCTTATATATTAATATTAAAATTTTGATCTTCTTGAGCTCTTAGCCATACAATTTTTGACTGAATCCATTACTTGAAAAAAATACACGAGGATCTTTCAAAATGGCCTTAACTTGTTCTTTTAATTTGAGTCCTTGGAGCCCTTTTAAGACTTGCTCTTTAGCTTGAGGTTTTGTAGTGTTTAAGAGATACTTAGGAAATCTTTTAATAGTAAGAATAGTTGTGAGATGAAATTTAAGTTGTGGTTACCACTTGCCCTAATGCCTTAAAAGGATTCAATATCTCAAGCTTGTAAAGCACCCATTGGGAAACTCTCAAGATTCACTCAGACTATCACTAAATCTCCTTCCTTAAGCTCCGTGGCTTTAAAGTGACAATCAATTCGCTGCTTGTAACTTTATTGCTCAAGACTATCTTGGTTCTTACCATTTCAGAGTATCTTCCATATGATGAGCCAAATCTTCAACACTTTCTTTGGAAAAACCTGAACTAGGTAGTGGAATAAGATCAATATGTTGTTGCTGTTAGAATCAAGCAACCATTAAGCCAAAAGTTATAGCTATTAGCAAAAATGCAATCTTATTTTTGTAACCTACACCATGTCATGGAGGCACCCCCTCTGCAATACACTTTAGCAACAGAAGTAACAGTGCAAAATCCTATGCTAGATAGGTGGACGTGACGGTTTGCATCAGTCAAGCAATTTGTAAGAAGAAACAACCCTAGGATTGATTTGTTAATGATAAAGTGGTCAGAATAGCCGGAATACAATATTTAAACTGGTGTGGATTGTCCTGGCCGGGGGGGGGGGGGGGGGGGGGGGGGGCACTTGACTAATGGTATTTTTTGACTAGCAAGCTATTTTGATCAGGCAAGGAATTAGTGAAACATCGCGTTTGGTAGAAAGGGAAAGATAAAAGAGGAAACGAAGGAAAACAGACACTAACTTTTATCTTGTGGAGGCCCTGTAGCTTAGACTGCAATGGTAGGATTTTAATGCAACTGTTTATTTGATTTGTATCATGGGAAGGTCTGTTAATGAAATGTTATGCTGCCGAAATCTCCACAGATTTGTGTCTATGATGTCCGTTTGGGATTAGATCATTACATACTATATTTGAAACACTTGTAGCGTTTTTTTTTTTTTTTTATAAATCTTTTTTGTTATTCTTTTAGTTTCCAAACGTGGCAAAATTTCTGAGCATCTAATGGAGGTCAATCAAATGTCCAGACCATAGAACTTGGAAATATGGAAACTTGGGACCCATCAAGTCAACATGAAGATGACATTTTCAGCAAAAGTAGATACAACCAAGCAAATATAATGTGATCAGGCAGAATTAAATGAAGACTTCATTGATATATGATTAAAAGAACTCTATTTAGACTTGATCACGTAACTCACAAAAATAGTTGCCTTGTGCTTGGAGAAATAAAAAAGAGCACGCATAATTTAAGAATTTAATCATCACATACACCGAATGTGCAATCAATCTCACAGAGCGATCATGGTTTAGCACAATCTTCTCCACTTTTCGGCATTCACGAAGTCCCAACCATCTTTTACTAGTGATAACTGCTACTAATTTCGGCAATCATATTCTTTTGAGCGTCTTCATCAGCTTCGTGTGGTTCTCTCTGCAGCTCAGTACCCTTCTCAATGAGTCTACCATCAGAAAATTCTTCAAATAGTTGGGGTGGATCTTACAAAAACTAATTGGTTTTGTTATCTGGGTTCTCCTTTCTCCCCTCATGACCCTCTTCAACATTCACTTCGACTGATCCTTCTGCATCTTCCACAGGTCGAAGTTCACATGCTACTAGTTCATCCTCTTGGCTTAAAACTGCCACTCCTTCGCTGTTTTGAACCGCGTTTTCTTTTTCCCGACGTTTATCATCAAGGGTTTCATCACTCTGCAGTGACAACTGATAGCCAGAGGTATCAGAGATGATGCTTTTTACAACCTCTTGATGATCTGAATTGTTGATCTCCTCCGCATTGTCAAGAGGTTGAGAAGTAGAGATTTCTTGAAAGTTATCACTCCTAGCATTAGTTTCCAGCGCAGAAGGGTTCTCAACCCGGCCAGGTTCTTCCATAATACACTCTTCTTCTGATTCATTTACAGCTTTACTTGTAGATGCAGGAAAAGACTGAAAAGCTTCCCAGTCATCTTCATCCTCTCCATCCTCTCCATCCTCTCCATCCTCTCCAGCCTCTCCAGCTTCTCCAGCTCCTCCATTCTCTTCCCTGACATCGTTATCTGAGTGCATTGTGGGGGCCAGTTGCGAGGAATGTTTCTCTCCAATTGTGTTGGCTGGCACAGGTAATTTTAACTCTAATGATGGCGCTAATGGTCTCATTTGTGTTGCAAGATGATCTTGTGTTACTGAAGAACGAATAACACCCTGAAGGCAGTGATAGGTGGTCAAATAGAAATTCCTCAATAAGAATTGGCAAAACCGAAATCTATTAATGCTCATTTTAAAACTGTATCTCTGTCACAATATTCCAGGTGGTCTGTTTCTCAAAATGCTTTTTGGCTGTAATCTTATAGGAGGCTTTGAGATCATAATGAAGATCAACAAAATTGCTACAGCCTACCGCTAATTATGTCCAATTTTTATGTATAGGTATTGACTAGACACTTGTTCCAACACAACTGGGGATAACTACATAGAAAGAATATAAGGGTTTACCCCTTATCTCCAATTATACACTTCAATTCCAAATTGCATAGGCAAAAATCATATAATTTCCATAATTTCAAGAAAATCTGTCAGCTAGTCTCCACTAATTGATGAACCCAGTGGATTTCATGACGGTCATGTTAAACTAAAGAAAATGAATATAAAAACAAAATACCACCAAAAAAATAACACCCTCTATCACTTCCAAAGTCCTCCTTGCCGCACCATTGATTGATTTCCACCCTCTCCACCTGCCTTGCTTCTCCTCACCTTCATTCACATCCACCATATTTAATTTTACAATCCCACAAACTACCATTGTCATCATCCAGTGAATCAATAACCCATCATTAAATACACCCATCAATGCTACCATGTTTACTTATTGAATCACATTCTATGCCTGACGGCCTTATCTCCACCTACCTTGCTTCTCCTCTTTCTATCATTCACATGTACTTTCAACCGTATGTAACTTTACAATCCCACAAAACTAATCATCCAGTGAATCAACAACCCTGCCACCACTACCAAAACTAGAATTTGCTTCAGCCCCACCGTTAAACACACCCATCAGTGCTACCATGTTTTGCTTAATTGAATCACATTCTATGCCTGATGCCTTTATCCCCACCCTCGCCTCCTCTTTCCCACAAGATGATCACTACCGATGTGTATAGCAATTACTAGAAAACAAATGCCTCCCTATTACCAATCCAAGTCAGCTGGAGTTCAGGTACCTATATCAGGATAATGGGAAGAGGAAGGACATGGGCTCTTGGATGATAATTGGCAAATTGTATTTGCAACTTGTTAAGCCTCATCTTCTTCCCATTTTTACATACACACCTATGCCCACATATGTGTGGGGCAATGTGTAGGGGAATACCTATATATGCACCCAGACTTACCTTAAAAAGGCTTTTTTGGTTTTGGAATTTGAGTTATGGATGTTATTAGGTTTGTGAATCTTTGTGCAAACTAGCAGAATGGGAATGTGGGAATGGAATTTTAGTTTGTTTTGTGGGTGACTTTGGTGAAAGATTGGGACATAGAGGTGGGTATCACGGATATCTTGGCTTTCTACTAAGATTTGGTTATTGGGATGTTTTTCAATGGCTCTGTTGGACTGCTGTTGAGTAACGAAATGAGAGGCAGAAGAGGTGGGAAGGAGGGGACAACAGTTTTTTTTTTTCAAAAATTAGTTGGACCATTTGATAAATAGTCTTGAGTAGCAAGATTAACAAAGAGTTTGAAATTGAAAACAGGTCAGACCACGAAATCATTTTATGAAGTTATGTATCTCCAGGTTATCAAACACATATATCAAGAAAAGCACCTGGAGTTGCTGCCTGTGCTCTGGAGGCATCGACAACAATACATCCTTGAAATAAATTGCTGAGGAAGGGATTTGAGCTAGATGAGAAACAAGCTTTATGGTGATGCTTCTTATTTCTCTGCCTTCCTGTGATCATTAGACATATTTAGTGCATAAAAGTGATTAAAGTTTCAAAGGTCCCCAATGTTACCTGAGATAATTCATCTTCTGATGCCAAGAAAACCATGACAATGGCTTCAAAAAGAAGATTCATAAAATCTCTCTGAGCTTCGCTGCCTTTGGACAATGTCTGAAGAAGCACTAAGATTCTCAAGCACTCACCCACAATAGCTACTGACTCTTTGGTTAGAGGTTTCTGTCGTTGATACACAAGCACAAATCATTAAGAATGATAAAACACAGAGTTGAACAAGTAATAAAGTTACAGTATCTAATTCAGAGATTATCAAAAATAGAAAAACCAGGAAAGACCTTCAACATCTTGTGCATGATTGTGAAAATATCTCTAATATGCTCGCCAACCAAAAGTATTACTATAGTGTTATCCTCAACATTCATGCCTTTCTTTAGCACTTGCAACCCAATTGCTTGAACCTGTGCAGAAGAAATTTCCATTTGTTGCTGTTCTTATATACGTAATACTTATGACAACACAAAGATGTTTCATGGATTATGATCCATTTACCTGTATGTTTAAATCAGCAAGTAGCATTCGGATACAATCAGTGCAGTACTTGAACAAAGTAAAATTGACAGGATCATTGTCTTTGCTCTTTCCAAGACATTCGATCTCATAGACAAGCTTGGCAATTGTTATAGTTTGTTCAACACAGAAAACAAGTTTCATTTGCAGCAATTTGAGTAGGGCTGATCTCTTATTCTCCTGTAGATGGATGCCTCCAATGCAATACTTAGCCAAATTAGCATTCGTATTCAGACAAGTAACAAGGACTGCTCTCAGATGGAGAATACCAGCATCCCCAAGTTCACAATTTTCTGTAGGACAAATTCAATCAGCTTCAAAAAACCACTTGTAAGTCACACCACAACTAATCAGAATAGTTGGACGTGCAATATGCAGCACAAATATGCAACATGTATTACCACTAATCTAACTTTTGCATGCATCTACATGTTTGATTGGCACATTGGATCCTAGCTAAAAAAGATAAGTGGCATGCCCCACTGCTACGGACACAGGATTAACCGTGTCTGGCTGTTTGGAATAAAAAATAAGATAAAATCCAAACATTTGATTTAGAAATCTTTTCTTTGGAAATGAAAAAAGGTCGACAACTTTGGCCAAGCATTGAACATTTCTCAGCTATACAAGAGAAAGAGAATCATTGATAGACCTTAATTGCAATTTAAAATAATCCCAATCTAAGATCTTACTCAGATTATTATAGCAACTGCAAATCAACTAGCACTTATGCAATAACTGACGAATGGTTAACAGGTATGGATAAAACAAGCAACATTGATAATTATCAAAGAATATTATCTCCAATCCTTTGCAACTTCACAAAGCTTACCACTGACAAGTTTTTCCAATGACAAATTACTGCATCTGACAAAATCATTAACCGTTGTAAAGCAAAACTCAGTAGAGGCTTCTCTTATGCACTTGTAACCAATCAAAAGAAATGCCAATACCGCTGATTCCAACTGCTTCTGCAACTGAAGACATGCAACTAAATGAGAAGGAACTCAGCAGTTAAGAATTTAATATAACACATGAAAAGGCACATGCTAAATGTTAGAAAAGCATGAATCTTCAGTTCAGAGAAAAACTTAATGGATCAGAATTACCATCATCAGAGAAGCATAAAAAGGCATCTGACAATGGACACAATTAACACACCTTGGTTTCAACACGCTTCAACAGTGTCTTTGCAGTAAAAAATAATGTTGATATCAATCCTTCCCAGTTTGGTTGATCTGGTGAAGTTGCATCAGGACTGAAGCTCAAAACAGGTGAAACTAGTTATCCAAGGATAATTCTAAGAATAAACTTTTTTTTTTTTTTTAAACTGAAAAGAAACCAGATCTTCATGGTATGTTGGATACCTTCTAAATATTTTGAAGATGTAAGCCAAACAAAGTTCCATTGCCAAATAAGCAAAATTTTCCGTTTGAAGAAAACCTTCAGGACAGTTCTGCACAATCTGCGGTAAGAATTTGAAGCAAACTGTTCAGTTTTCTACTTGAAATTCAAGCTAGCATATATGTGAAAATAGCTCAAAGAGAAAGTGAATCTCAAATATGAGAGACAAATGCTATAGATTCTTGATAATAGATATGCAAGTAACTTTATTCTAGAGCTAATTACATTGTATCCACACAGACTTCATATGTTGCAAAGCAGCAGCTTAATATTCAGAGTATACGCCCATAAAAATATGACACAAAGAAAATGAATGTTAAACATTATATTCTCATGGTGCACTAGATTAACAAATTAAACTGGAAAGAGCTAAATTGCCATTTTGGAAAGCTAAATAATCGCAATTCAAAAAGAAAACATTCTGAACCAATAGGTCAAGCAGCTACAATGCGCATTATTTGCCAATGCTGTGGTATTATTGTAACCATGCAACAACAACGCTTTTTATTTGTTAACTTCAAAACAGTATCTCAGAGAACTTGCTGTTGTTTACCTGTGATAAAACAGATACGGCAAGACTGTTGAATGAATTATCCATGTCCGTGAAATATGTGAAGACCTGCATCCATTAAAAGCCTCTTAAAAACCCTTATGAATATACCCATAATTCAAACATCAACGAGGTGGTCAGTCTAGCATCACCTATACAGTAGCAGTCATTCAGCTTGGCCAAGTTTGAATCAAAGCATGGTTTAAAACCAAGACAACATAAATGAGAAATGTTAAAAACAGGCGACTTCACATTCCAAGGAAAGAATCAACAACATGATCACATCAGAATAGATTTTCGCCCCCATAACTTCTCCAAATTATAGCTCAGTAAATATAGCACCAAGTAACAATACAAGAGGCTTTGCACTTTATATGGAATAAACAGTGGGGAATGTCTGTGACATGCTCTGCATATGCAGAAAACTCCAAAAAGAAAAGGAAAAAAAAATTACAATGTCAGATATAATTTGATGTGAGACTGAGAGAAGTGGCTCTCATTCTTGATTTATACAATTTTGTCTGCAATGAGAATCATAAAGTGCAGTAATATTTGAGAAGTTCAGGTTCTACCAAACGCATTAATACCATGACACACCCTACTTTACACAAGTTATAAGAACGAAACAGAGAATAAACCATCACCTGTAACAATTCTCTGCAAATATCCATGGTAAGAAATCCAACACTAAAAAATCTTTTGCTAGAGAGACACTGGAAAACAGGTAGCACAATCTCATACAAGTTCAAGCCTGGGGAATCCAGTTCTTCAATTGGTGAGTCTTCGCCTAGTTTTGCTTTAGCAAAAGTCAATGGCAATTTTGATTCACCAAGATTTAGATTTTGTCCCTCAAAAAGAACAAGAAATGCAAAGCCCCATAGAAACCGAAACTCTGTTGAATCCAGTTCAGCCATGCTATATCCAGATACTAAGCTCTGTGCTAGATTTTCCAAAGGGGCTTTGGGATCTTCATTCACATTAAGAACTGGAGGAACTGCATCCAGCGCAAGTGCTTGCAAAATTACCGGCCAGGATTCTTCCAAACAAGGCTGTAACTTTGAAGAAACCAGAGGTGATTGGATTCCATCAAGAAACTGTTTCCACTGAAACAAGAACGCCATAAATACATTAGAAAGGTTTAATCTCGATGAGAATTTATATCTCCCTGAGGTAAAAGATGTTATGATAGAGGGAATAGGAAGCTTACATTATTCTTGAGATGCAAGTGAAGGCATATATAACTGTAATCCTTCAAAATCCGGATCCAGTACTGTCCCAGTATACTTGAATTCTTTGAAAACAAAGGTAACAGGGCTAGATACTCATCTGGAATCCCACTTTGGTGTCTCCTCAAGAATGCATACGTATAACACTTGAGAGAAGCATGAGCAGCAAGAAGTCTTATCTTGATCTAGTTTGTCATTAAGATATTAGTAAAAGAGTAATCTTAATGTCAGTAAAAAGTTACTAAGGCTTTACTTTGCACACAAAAAGTAGGAGACAAATGGTACAGCTATACCTTCCATGAGACCCATTCAGCAAATGAAGGATAATAAAGCTCCTCAAAATCATTCAATGGGCGTGAGATCAATGAAAATATTCGTTTAACAGCAACTTGATCAGCCTTAATTATTCCGCTTGTCAGTATCTGGAAAGTTTTTCATGTTTGTGTCATTGAATCTCATATATGTCAGTCAATTGGAAAGTAATGAAAGAAGGGACACGTGTCCAATCTGAACCTTTGTAGCCAGCTGCAATCCAGCCTCTAATAGAAAAGGGGCAGAAGATGTGTCCAAGGCAGTCCGGACTGCAGATACTAGTTGGGCCTACATAAAACCTCAAAAAATAAGAGATTCATGAAGCTCATAAATGAGAAAACTAAATATACAGTACAATATTGCCCTAAAATCTCTTGAAAAACTATGAATGACCTGTTTGATTTGGTGTTCACCACGGAATTGCATGTAAGAAGGGACAGATATAAGACAAATCTCCTCAATGTACCTGATATTGTTCCAGTAAAAGATGTCCGGGGAGCTCAGGATCAGGTATTGCTTCAAACTGTAAGCAAAATTCACAAGAATCAAACAATTTAATATTCGATTTACAGAAAAAGCCAGTGCAGATAAAAAATAGGAATTACACCCCAAGAAAAAGTTGGTTATTTCCTCAAAACAGAATGCCTAGGAAATCTAACAGACAAGGTAGCAAAGCATTTCTGTACGTGTACCACCTAGTTTCCTGGAAGCATATTAGTGCTTAACTTGCTTTTTATCTCATGAAATGAAGTGACAACAAAATACCACGTCAATCCTCAAGTATCTGAAACTACTACCTAAATGGAAAATTTTGAATTTATCATAGTATGGATGTCAAGAAGAAAGATAATACTCAATTTATATTGTCCCCAGAAAATTTCACGTCATTGGCTTTTCTTAGGTGAACTCCAAATAATGAAAAGATAGAAGAGACATCCGATACAGCACATTCTTCCCACAACCATGGTTAGCATCAACACCGCAGTCCTGTGTGACTATTAAGTTTGATTCTCTTAAGTTATTCCATTTACGTTTGCTGAAGAAATTGTTCTCTGATAACTGCTAGTCCCATATCTCTAATACTTCCACGTGCCATTGCTTAAGATTTATAGCTTTAAAAGCCCTAAGTTTTTTATGATACCCCAAGTTTAAGAGTCAAACTTATCTTTGTACAACCAAAAATCAAAATAAATCTTAAGTTTAACAATGTTACACTAGCCCAACTGTCATATTTTTTCAAATCATCATGAGAAGAAAGAACACCAACAGATGATAAAAATTTCCTCCAGTCAATGGAGTTAAAGAAGAAAAGAACAAGAAATTGCAGAACTAGCATTACCTTATCAATAATTGTACACAGAAGCCCCACTCCAAGTGGTCTCATGTTTTCAAACTGGATTGTACTTATCTGAGAACAAAAACATACCCAAAAAAAGTCAACTTTAACATGCATTTCAAGGCCTGAGGCTTTTTCAAACGAAGATATAGTATGGTAGCGAGTTCATATCAAGCACCTGATACGCAAGTGATATTAACTCTTGTACATGAAGTACTAGCCAATCACAGGAAACCTGTCCATTTGCAGGCCGTTTCCTTGCCAGAGAGAGGTCAAAATGAGCTGGATTCTTTCCTACAGCTCTGAGTAGATGACTTAAACACCTATGTAACAACAAATAATTAAAATTAGATAATCTCATCATATATGGATTCCGACACATACATACTCACAGATATGCGTTTGAACATACACATGCCAATACACCAGTTGAAACTAAGGTCAGAACTGATGCTACAAAAAGGGGGAGGGGCTTAACCCTTCAAGGAGTGTATCAAGTGCACAATAGGGGATTGTTTATCATTAAGACTTCCATACTTTAATCACTTTAAGACAACAATATCATATTGCTTTATGCTGGAAGTATGGTTTGAATTAAAATTTTAAACTCATTCTAGTTGACTTACACAAATGAATCTTATAACTGTAAATTATTTTCAAGTACAAGATTCAATTATCTTCAATACACTTTATTTTTCATTTGGCACATTAAATTATTCTCTACAACAGAATCTAGAACAGTTAGGTGCAGTATTTGGGGTGTGGTCATCTATGCTTCTACCGTTTCTCAGAAAGCAAAAGAAGAAAAAGGCAAATTAACTATCCCATTTTAAGCATTCAACAACAAATTACCCTAACCTCATACTGACAATTGAGGACATTCTGTCCATCTATAATTACAATTCAATCAACTATAATCTAATTAGGAAATATTAGCACTACTTGGACTAGTAT
Organism: Casuarina equisetifolia; assembly: GCA_028551475.1. Classification (NCBI taxonomy): domain Eukaryota; kingdom Viridiplantae; phylum Streptophyta; class Magnoliopsida; order Fagales; family Casuarinaceae; genus Casuarina; species Casuarina equisetifolia. The sequence goes on from CM052361.1 coordinate 7,149,506, forward strand.
ATGTTGAAAGAAAATGGGAGAAAATCAACTACTACGTAACAAAGAATTTGGATTAGGTGACATTGAGGCCAAGGAAGACCTGATGTGCACTCAAGCTCCAGAGATATCATCTTCCAATATGAATATTGAAGCCTTAAGAGATAATAAACAGAAAGTAAATGAAAATGCAAATATCAACCTAGTTGTACTCATTTCATTACATCCATCAAGAAACTGAAAGTACTGCGAATAAGCTAGAATATGCAAACGAAGATGTATTAGTGTGGAGTGCATGTAAGAGGAATTGAAATGCAGATTTCATGAAAAAAGAAAAAAGAAGTACAAGAAAGGTATCACATACTCAGCAGCAAAAACTCTGGTTCGATATCTGAGGTGCTTCTCTCTATTCTGGAATGTGCTAAAACCGTCAGGGCTAGAAACCATGTTTTCATCATCTTCTGCATAGTTTAGCCTCGTGTCACCATCTGGATTACTTGAGGGATCATTTACTACATTCTTATTACTTTCACTTATCCTCGTTGACACAGCAAGAACCTGGACAAAAGTTTAAACAGCTAATTTAACTGTCATCATATTTTGGCAGCAAAACTATATTTAGCATCCTAAAGACACCTCCCCTTTTATTTTGCCTCAATGAGTCAAAATATTTTGAAACATTTTTGGTAGACCACAACTATCATTCAATAAACAAGGTGCAGCATATGAGGTATGTAAAACCTAAAACCATGTAATCATACCATCACCAAATCCTTCACCTCAGTTTTGAAATAAAAATAAACATAAGATTATTTACAAGCTAACATGCATTAGAGTCAGTGTATGACTTCAAAAGTGAAGGCATCATTAAGCGCCTAAATCCCCAAATCAGGATTCTCACTATTTGTGAACGTAGTTGGAGATATTAAAATGAACAATCTAAGCCTCCATGTTCACCATATGGAAGATCATGTGGATCCATATATGAACTTAATGGCAAAATAAGTTTCACCCGAGAATTTGGATTTCATAAATGGATATACCTATGTGAGTTGTAGCATAAAGGAGTATGGTATGGAAGAGGAACTGAACTAAACCAAAGACATTACCAACCATGCTTCCCTTGAAAAAGATATTTTATGAAAGTGGGTGATCAATCAAATTTAAAATTTTCTAAATCATAAGAAAAGATATATTGACAGAAAACTTCAAGATGGAATAAAATATTTTGCACACTTCACCTCTAATTTCCGCTGTAAGTTCTGAAATCTCTGGCTTTTTCATTGAACACATTGAATCATATTATATGGTTTTACCATTTCAAAGCATTGAATAACAAATACAAGTAAAATCTCTGAATTTGGGGCAGGCAAAAAGCTTACCATGTTTCGACATATAGATATCCAATGAGATGGATGTGAAGGACATGATGCATACAGTAATCGCATAATTGTTGTACGTGCCAGGTTCCCAATCCTACAAGATGAGATGGAAAGAATTAAAACAGAAGATATTGACTACTCCTGTATAATGCAGTACTTTCCCGGAATTCATAGAAGCCCCATTTATCTCTTTCACAATGGATATGTTCAGAGATAATTTGGACCAAGTAATGAAACACTGACTGCAAGGGAAGAACTCAACAAGCATGGACGACAAGAAAGATAAATATAACAAGCAAGTCAAACCAAAGCAAGAAACACCAAAGAATAGATAAAAGAAAGATATATATCCTAGTTCCTAGCAAAGCATGTCTACATACAAAAACCACCGGTGGAAGATATTAATGGAGGTAGGCAAACTAAGTTTACAAGGAATTATTTATCCCACACTCCTTTTTGTTAAGAAAGCTAAGACTAGCTAGCATGACATAATATAACATAAATTATGTTGCCTATGAATGAATAATATAGGAATAACATAAGCTGGAGGATTGGTCAAGCAGAACTCCTGGGAATATCTTTTCATCTTTGAATTTTTTCTGTACGAAGTTCACTGAAAGGATGGCTAGAAACACTGGCAGATAATAACTTTTTATTCACACTCATTTATGTATATTTCCTCTGCTTCCTCATCTTTTCTTCTGCTTCTTCACAGTCAATTTTGTTGTCTTCTATTCCTTCATTTGTGAAGCGAGATATAATGTTTTCTGAATGCATCACCAGTTTTGTTTCTAATGTGTGCTCTTTCCCCTTTTAGTCCACAAACTCTTAATATCATATACATATAATTTCCCATGGTTTTGCTTTCCTTGATCCCACCACTGCATCCTTTCGAGTCAAATTTCTCTACCTGATCCGCTTCAAAACCTAACTTATGAAGGAATTAATTTTCCAGCTATGTGAATAACCAGACTACTTAATATTTAAAGGCATGATCCAAAAGGTGCAGCTGCTCTCAATGGTGTGACTAACAAGAAGCAACATGAACTTGTTTATACTATGCTAAAGCTCCCAGGTTACTCATAAAATAACAGCAACACATATTCACCATCCACAACCTTCCACGAAGGGTCAGCTTATTTATACCTGAACAACTACACAGCCTCACTGCTTTACTATCCCAACATGTTATAATTGTGATATCCTAAAGTTTATTACATGCTTGGTAATCACAATTTTCCTAATGCACCAATTGACCATCAAGCAAAATCAGTTGTTCAAGCCTTCACATCCAAAAGTGCTTGACAAATGCTAACCAAAAAGGGAACCAAGGAAAGGCAAAGAGAAAAGCAGAACATACACGTGTTACAAACGCTGGGTAAGAAATATTATATGAAAATGACAACAACTGGAACCATAGAGACAACAAAAAAACTATTACTACACCATAATATTTGTGTACTGGCTATTGACTAAAAGAACAGGCAAGAGCAACACTCGTGCTGGATCTGCTCAAGAACAAGAGTCCTGTCATTGAACCCATAGAGAAACCTCCAATCCTGGATTCACAAGCTCACAAAAATGCAGGATATTACACATTGAATAGGGTACTAAGTTCTCAAGCCTTTATCTATATACAGCACAGCCATTTCATTTTCACAACTGACCAGGACTTCAAAGCCTCTTTCCTAGCAAGATTGAGTTTAAATCATCCTAAGAAACAGAAATATGCTAAAAGGATAATGTAGATTGGAAAAGAACAACAAAGTATCTAAGAAGGATCACCGAACAGTTATAGTGGCAGTGAATTGACATACTCAGAATCAGTTTCTTCATCCAGCATGTGGAACAAATTATCTTCTATTTGCTCATTGATCATGGAAACCTGTAACAAATAGTATCATCTTAAAGGTCTGACACATTGGGATGAGGCTCAGTAGCTTGGATAGTAATGATCTGGGACTCACCGGATCCTTTTCTATGAGGTGTCGCAGTGTAGAGACAGCAAGATGCCTCAAAGTGGGCTGTTCAAAAATTTAAATAGCAATAACAAGGACAAATTATATCAGAGGAAAGAAACAAACGGATAGCAATCAAGATCTCATCTCATTATTGAAGGAACAAAACCTGTCTTGAGGTTAGTGTCGGCAAAAGAGATTGCACATGTGAATGTACGGAAACAGCTTGAGGTGCGAAAAGAACAAGTTGTTGTGTAAAGCGGACACTCCTGCAAGAATATAGGTGAGAGATTACAAACTCAAAACAAGAAAACAAAAAAACAATGATAAGGAATAGGTTTTCACTGAAATCATTCACAAGGATTGAAGAAAATAGTTGCTGAAAATAATATTAAAGAAAGAAAACAGAAGGAAATTTTTTTTAAGAACATACTCAATCATTGTTGCCGTTTCTTGGCAGGAGCTTATCTCTGCAACAACAGACTGCATACAAAATTCATTACTAGTCTTTAATCACAATCAGGAACTAAAACCATTAAATAGTGACAATAAAAACAACAAAAAGAAATGACAATGATGAGGGAGTTTCAGCTCATAAGAACTTAAAAAATAGCCGTGTGTTCCCACAAAGATCATTTCAAAAGGATTCAAGTAAAATAAGTCCTAAGATAGCTGAAAACACTGAAGAAAAATACCTTGCAGCGTGAAAAGAAAATGCTGCCTGGAGCAAGTTCAGGACCAATAATGGCAACAATGGCATTTATGAGGCGGCCAACCCCTTGCTGAAGCTCCACCCATCCACTTTCTTCAGACAAAAGAATGTCCATGGCAAGGCCAAGTGTTGCCTATGAGTGAAGAGAAAACAATAAATTTGTATGAATGAATAATTATCTATGCAAACAACAGGGGTGCAACCAATATGATGCGTCTATTTAACCAATCAATATATTTTAGGACCCAAGTAGAGAAACATTTCTTATGCCATCAGATTTCACTGGCTTTTATATCAACTTGATACAAAGATTGCCTTTCTATATGGAGAAATTTCTGAAAGAATATACGTGAAAACACCCTTGTAGGTATGTATGTAGGGAAGAAAAAAAAATGGAAAAGAAATAAAAGGGAAGAAGCAATTTATAAGTTGAAACAAGCACATAGAAAATGACTTGGAAATTCAGTGAGGAATCGCTCTGTGTTAGCACATTCAATTCTATATATGGATTCCTGAAGAATATATGCCTTGCCAGTAAAATAGGATGACGACTGACAATGACAATTGTGCAACTAAGAGTTTGAAGCATTTTCTTAAAACTGATTTCCAAATTGAGTATTTTGGCAAGCCTAGATATTTTCTGAGTGTAGATCCAGCTTGATCAGCTGGTGGCACTGGTCTTTCTCAAAGAAAGTATAGTTTTAATCCTCCAGAACATTCAGGTCCTAGGCTCCAAGCAGCTAGTACTCCAATGAATCCAAATCAAAAAATGAGAAACGGAATAAGGGAAATTTTCAGGAGATCAAGCCATTAGAGAAGACTCGTACAGAAATAGGATTACCTTACTGTTTCGAACGAACTTATCCTTTACAATAAGCATAGCCAGTCAATTTCTTGAAAAACCACAAATTTATATTTGGTTGTAGAGCAATGGATTCTAGAGTATTCAAAAGGATAACCAGAGCATGGACTTAAAATAAAGATCATGGTCAATTGTGGATTGAAGAATAGACGTACACAGGATAAAGATAAATTATATCATATTTTTACTATTTTATTCAGAAAAGAGGGTTAAGTTTACTTGTTAGCAAGACGTACTTCAAGTTAGTGTGTGACTCCCCCTTATGAACGAAAATAATGTGTGGAGGTCGATTAAGGAAATTCACCCTACTTTTTCTTTTATGGAAGAGAATCGGATTACCTGGACATGAGACACAAAGGATAAACCAGCAGCCTCAATAGTCAAAAGCAGTCCATGCAAGGACCATATCTGTAGACTAGCTATTGAACTTTTAGCAAGCAAAGTTATTGAGCTAACAGTTGCAGGAACTAAAGTTGACAAAGCCATTCCTCCTGCACTGCAGGGAAAATATGTGTGGAAACAAAAAATTCAAGAAACCATAATGTTTAGATACGGAATCCACAATCTACAAGCATCATGACACAAACAAAAAATTAAACAAAAAAAAAAAATCAAGTATAATTAGACAACATGAATTTTCCACAAAAATTTCATATCAAAAGGATCAGCAAGGTTCCCCGCCACTCAAGTACGAACTCTTAAGGACATGTGCCTTAAATTGTTGTATGATGTGCCAGACATGGAAGATCAATTATAAGCCAGAAGTTTCAGCACTTTGACTATCAAACAAAAAGACATCACGCAAATCTGAATACTATAATAGAATTCCAAAACACAATCCTCCTTTTCAGAAGAACTAGGGTTTTAGATAAGACAAATTCTGAAATACATCTCTACGTCATATTCAGATGTCCAAAATACCCATGAACAAATTACAAGCTTGTATTTTGTTCTTTTTCAAAATATCAGAATAAATTATTCCATGTTTGCAAATTTTGTCCTAGGTTAACAAATTTTTACTCCTGTTCATATTGTCAGTGATAAAATATTGGGGTTAGTATTTAGGCTTTAGGACAAATAAAATGCTTTGAGAATGTGCGCAACATAAACGAAAGTAGAGGGAGAAAAAGGAAACAAGCAATAGAGATTGAACTTATTCTTAAACTTCAAAAAGTACCTTCCATAGAACAGTAAAACATTAGAAAAACCAAAAAATCAAAAATCAAAAAAAATGACAAGAACAAAAAGATAAGGTATTCAATTGATTAATCTTCAAAGCATACAGAACTTGATGTGGAAGCAACTCAATCTAAGCAACAAACAATTCATATCGTGCACTGCATGTATTGCATTATTAGAAGTCCTTAGCTTCCATAAACCCTTATTTGAGAATTACAAGGTTCTTTCACCATGAAATAAGCCTCCAACTTTGCATGCCTTCAACTCAAACTTCCAAAATGAGTTTGGAACTAATAATAAAATGCTTAAGTAAATTACCATCCAGATGATGGAAAATCTTTCAGCAAGCTTTTACATTCATTCATCCACCCAAAACATACCACAAGCAACAGAAAAATTCAACATAAAGAGACCAGTTTTCTTTTAGCAGTATCAACAGTCATTACCAATAAGACAGAAAAGACAGACAAAGCATTTGCGGGATGGAAAGAACAGTTCAATAGTCACCTGCGATGGAGGCAGCCGAGTGCAATAGCAATTGATCCAGCATAGTTTGAATCTATTGCTGCTCCAGTTAGGTCACCAAGCAGTGATCTAGTCTGTTTTATCACCAAGTACAATGAGAATGTGACAGACAGACAGACAGATTCATTGAAAAGCGGGGGATTAGATTGGAGGACGGGGGACTCCACTTTGCATCAACAAAAACAGATTTAATAGTAACAGGATGAAATTGTTTCATGGTAGCAAACTTAGAACTGACCATTCTTGCTGTAAAGAAATCATTCCCCAGGCGAGCTAATAGACCAAGACCTTCTGATGATGCTCTACGTTGTGATGGACAAATGTCTCCCTCAGCCAGAATACTCTGTCAAGCATAAATGAAAATAAAACAGAAGAGATGAAAAGAACTATAACAATAGTAACAAAGCCAAAAACAAGAACAATAATCACTATCATCATCTTGATCAGTCACACAGTTATTACCTGAAAAATAGCTTGCGCAGAACTTAATACTTCTTGTCCTAGTGGTTGGGGACGTAAAGAAAGCAAGGCCTGAGCTAGAGAGTGAGGTCACGATTAAGGTCAGGCCAAACAGAATCGTTTGTGTAGATCAGAGAAGGATAAAAAAGGACCTTGAATCCAGCTAGCAACCCAACACATATATTGGTGACACTGGCTGCATGCCATGATTGCTTCTTTCCAGCTTTCAGGCAGTGTTCTATCATTCCAAGAATTGAGAGCATCCCACTACTATCCTGCGATATTTAGATCTTATGTTACATCAACAACATTCAGACATCTCTAGTCCTAAAAATTGAAGCTAAATATGCAAATATCACGCAGTAGCCACATTCCTCTACCTGAGAAGCAAAAATTACTCCAAAGCAGAGGAGCATCTGGTTCACCAATGTCTTGCTTATTGTCTCCGGCTTCATGGATAAATTAAAGCATCAGCACATTAAGTTTAACGATGCAAAGGAAAATCAAGCAACAAAATTTGAGAAATTTAAGAGTAGAATAATCAACAATACTAGTAAAATAAAAAAGTTCCGATGGGTATGAAATTAAACAAGAAAAATAATAATAATAATTAAATAAAATTAATCAGATAACAAAAATATTTCTAACATCAAAGATAGCATCTGCACATCCTAGCTGCTCCATAAGACACCATCAGCCAGAGTTACGTAATAAAATTCCACCTTTTGCATGCATTTGTATGCATATGCAGAGCTAGCTCATAGGTTTTGTCCATGCAGGTTCACCCGATGGCTAGTTATGTTTGTTACTTAAGCGGGATACTTCTGTGACTTCACAGGATAGACTTATCAGAAACAAACTAGCACCATTAGAGCCTAAACATTCTCCCTTTTTTTCCAACTTTTATTCCCTCTTTCGATCTTTTTCGTGATAGAGCACTTATAAAACTAAACATTGGTTTTTCTTCTTTTCATTAGCAAATGTCATAGAGCCAACTATGCTAATAAGAACGTTTGAAAATCACATCTTCCAATTTCTAACAGTGAAAATCAGAAACTACGAAAAAAAACTATTACCTGAGGAAAGTTAGAAGGCTCATCCTCCCATACACAAGGCATTAGGCCATCTTTTCCACCTTGAAATGCCCGAAGTTCATCCTCAAACCAATCCCTGAGAAAACATAATTCACAATGAATAAATCACTCTTAAAGTGAAAATACACAGAATAAATGAATCTGAGCTTACCAAAAAGGACCCAATAAATCATAGACTGTGCAACACTACCAAACTCGTAATGACATTAGTTGAGAAGCATAACCAACGGAATTACAGGGTTTAACAATCTTTAATCAAAGGACGATGAAGTGAAAATTAGAGAACCTTCCAGGAATCCAGGGACCCAACCATGCATCCCTCTTGTCTAACAGCAACCTCAAGCATGAGCTTTCCTCACATTCAGCAGGAACTCTTTTATTTTAACCAACAAGAAGTAATGGAGAAACAAATCAGTAACAAAATGACACAAATTTCAAAATGTGATTCAAAGGAATTGACATGAAGGAGTATTTATCCCCAGAAACAGATTAATAAAAATCCAGTAAAAGGATGAAGTAACACAAACTACTCTAGCAAATGATTACCTAAATGGAGTCATGCACAACTGAATAATTCGAGGGTGGTCACTCTTATATGAAGATGGATCAGGAAGGGATTGATAAGCAATTAACGTCCTGGTAATAAACACGTCTATTGCAGGCTTCAAATTTGGCATCTCTCTAGCTTTTGCCTCTGAGATATAGGATAAAGCACTTCTTTCCAAGATGTGTTAGCACATTAACTAATACATGAAAGCATAAGTTTTGGCCCAATATGTTCAAAGCATTTGCAGACATACCTACTAAGGTATACAAGCACTGGTTGAAGTAATATTCCACTGTTCGTACCCTTAGGAGAAACAAAGCACCTTATAAAAGTGCTGAGTGCATCAACTGCAGCAGACCACACACTACAAAAGGCAAAAGGAGAACTGAAGATTAATAAACAACCATATCTTACACTCAACCTCATTCAAGACAATCATTATGACAAAATATCAAAAATCACTTCAGGCAAAATCGTGACAATTCACTAGAAACCGTAAAAATTAAGGGACAACGAAAAAACAAAAAATAGAAAACAAGGGAAGTGAAAATCATAAAGAATCCTGCTATTTTGCCATATGTTAAAAAATGTAGATTAAATTAAAAGGAGAAAAATAGTAAAGGAAGAGAAGTAATGCAGACCAAGCAACTTCTACAAGAAGTTAAAATCTAAGCTTTACACAAAAATGGTAACACTTCAGGCTTCAAACCAAATAAGGACCTCATAGACAAAGAGTACCTGATTCAAATTTAACTCAACAACAGTAAAATGTTAGAGAATTTAAGAGTCATAAACCTTCTATCATAGAACTCCACAGCTAATATTTCTGTTACTTTGGAAATGTGCAACATTTAATGCATTTACCAGCTCCTTAGTTTAACTCATCAAGTAGAAGTATACAAGGACAAAATTACACAATAGTGAAAAGTCCAAACTGACGATAATATTGATAAAGACTACGTCACTGATGAATAAATCATTAAGCTTCAACAAAAAAGTTTATGGACACCATTTCTTTTGATTGGTCATACGAATTAGTGTTTTATTTCACTCGCTTTGCCAAAAACCAGGACATGCACAGTACCCACATCCACAAACATAAATCTGTACATTTAGACATAATTATCTAGGTTTTCCTTTCTTCTTTTATACATATGTATGCATATCTGAGGGGATTTGCAGGTCCGATTGGAGTATAAGCACACAACATAAATAATTCTCTTAAAAGGGTAACAACTATTGTAATGAACCGCTTAAAAAAAATAAGGTTACAAAAATAATTAATTCAAAATTATAAGAAGCAAGAACCAGGGGCTTTTGCTTCAATCTTGAGAAAATAGTTAAAGTAATTGGAAAACCAAGGGACAAAGTTCGGGCACAAGAGTCCTCCAACAGGAGAAAGAGTCTTGGATCATCATAAAATTGATAAGAGAGATCTCGAGAGCAGTATCTTGAGACTGCACATCACAATACACAACTCCCAAAGCTACTTAATTCCCTTGGGCCCTACATAAAACACATCAAACAAAAGGGGGATAAAATCTAAGCAGCGCAGAGCTTCTCTCCTCCAAAAATGCCATAGTTATAGGCTATCCTGTTGGTTTCTTAGCTTCAAGGAAACATCCAAAATGTAAACATTTTCTCTTTGACATTAATGATCCCAATACATTTCAAACATAACCCGAATAATGCCCAAAACATAGTAGAGATCTAACAAGCTTTTACAAGAAGCAAAAGATTGCAGCTTAAGATCAGGGAACATTTTTCTAATAAATCACATCCAGTATAGCAAAACGAATGTAGCACCTAAAATACTCAATATTCTGACTCACCGGATCCTAGATGTTAAATCTCCAGTTTGCTTCATTTCATGCACAGGATTTCCACTAAAATGAGTAGCCCATAAGGAAAGGATATCAAAAACCTGATCTTCAAGCTCCTGCTAGAAAAAGATTAGCATGACAGCATGCAAATAGTTCTTACACCACATAAAAAGGTAGAGTTGCCTAATACCTCCTTGGGCATGGAAGCCAACAGTGATGACAGAAGTAACCATCCAGCTTCTTTTTCAACCATTGCAGCCACAGGGTTCCGACTAGATTCTGTCAGCATCTTCCTCGAAAGCTCAAGCACTGATCTGGGCAATCTGCACAGAACAAGAAAATACAAGATTAAGATTGCAAGCATATAAAAGAACCCTTTTGCTCACCTACAACACTTTCAGTTTAACCTTTCCAACCCAAGTCACAAAGGATTAGCTAAATTGATTCTTTTCAGATGATAAGCTCCAAACCTCAAAAAAGAATGGAATTGCAACTTGACATGGCCATAGTGATACGCCAATTATGGCAGTATCATAACAAAGATACAAAAAAATGAGTTGTATCAAAATAAGTAAAGAGATATTCATTTGTACAATCGGCAACAGAATTTTTTGGAAGGCAGCTAACAGAAAAGTTAGGAAAGAAGGAAGGAAAGAAAAAAAAAATGACAAAACCACTCCTACCAAAGAATGGAAGATGAAAGGAAACATAAGAAACAATCACTTCAAACATCTTTATTTTAGGAATAAAATGATTATGATCAACCAATTCTAACATGTTAGGACCAAATGTTCATATGGTGTGTTTAGGATATCCCATTAACAGAGACTACGAAAGCTGGGTATAAGTCCAAAGTCTAAGTGACTTAAGTTGATGCACAATTATATGGAGGGACCATAATTATTGAATGCTTTATCTCAAATTTTTTAATAAATAGTAGATGACTAAGATATCTAGATGAATGAACGAAAGAGATTAATATGAATCACACATAACCCATGGTCATTCATAGTTCCATGTTTAACTATATTTTGAAGCTAAAAAGAGAGGACTTTAGATGCGCCAAAAATCTCAATCAAAGCTCAGACAAGGTGGATCTGCCTGTTGTCAAAGTTGGATCAGATGTGTTTGGGTTGTAGCACAGATTACTTCACTAAAAGTGCAGTCAAAGCACCAGTTATCTAATCTGTCTCTTGGATTAATTATACTATCAACAGTTGACCAACCAACCTGAGAATTCGTGTAGATTGAATCAGAAAAAGTCTTAGTGGATGGGCAGTCAACAGGAACAAGAATTGGGTCCAAGAGTTTGTGGCAGAAACTTTCAAGCAAAACTTTTAGCACATCTTCAACAGATCTTGTATATACATCCTTCTCTTAAAATACCAGAAACCTTTTCAAATCTTTGTGAGAAACTTCTTTGAGAGAAAAGAAGTGAAATTCCAGTGATCTTGAGAATCTCTTCCAAAGAGAAGTGAGACACCAAAACCTTGATGTGATACAAGCATTTTTAGTGTAAGAATCATGAAAACAAGAGAGATTTCTTATTCTTACTTAGCAAGTCTCTCAAACATAAAAAAAATAAAAATAAAAAAAGGTCCTAAGTTGACCACCAAAACAATCCATAGTTCAAAAACCAATTATTCTAAACAGTGGTAGTAGTCCAAAAAGCAGATTGTCAAAATGATTGGGTTATCATGTGTCAATGAAAAGCACGTCATAGATTCTATGCAAGATATCAATGACAAAAGCCAAGGATCATGTAACTTGATCAGTAAAAGAGTAAGAACATTACAGCACAAATCTTGGAGGGAGTGCTACTGCCAAATATCTGAGATCAATAACTCTAGTAATCATTGTCTTCTATTACTAGTGATACGAATTTTGAGTAGCTAGATCCCTGATTTTGTCCGATTATATTTTTTCTCATTAACAAAAAGCATGACGTGGTGATTATCATGCTTAACATATACTGTTTTCATTGATTAATTGTGGTAATCTAGTACCATCGTCCTATTAAACATCTAGAACTGACTTTATACATCACCTTCTTGTTAAATTACCTTTAAAAACCAACTTAGGATTTTCAAACGGTCATCCCTATTACACATCTAGAATTGATTTTGCATTTAAACATCAGTTACATTGCTACGTTAAATTGGAAATTAACTGCGGACTTTAAAGCAAAACAGAAATATTATGTGATTTCAGGTCCAAAAAGGTCAATGAGACGGAGTGAAATGAGTGAATGACATTAATGGCAAGTTCACTGTAAAGCATGCATGGGAAGGCATCCGGCCCAGAAGCTGGTGTTGGAATAGTACAAAATTGTCAAGCATGGTAAAGATGAGGATTCAACTCAACCCTATTAAACCAAATAATGACATCTCTAGTTGGTGGACCCTTGTACAGCTTCTCTTGAGGTAAGTAATCATATTTTATTCTAATTAACTGGCAAGCCTGATAATTTCAGTTGGACATATTCAACCTCCTCCAATATATCTAGTTATTTGGACTTCCCACACCAGAACCCAAAAATATATATATATATATTGAGTGAAGGAAACAATGAGTCAAAACAATTCATGGACTACTTTTTCAGAGCTTATATCTAGACATACCTATAAAATCAAGATCTTGTCCAATTTGGAATGTTACAGTGAATAATTACAGGTAAACACAAATCAGCAAGGTCATGCAGATATATCAAAATGATAATTGTTATTTTATTGCACAAAATAATTTATATCATCCAGTTCAACAATGTTTCACCAAGAAGTTGGCCCAAAAAAGGATTTAGCGGGAGTTCAAAAAAATTACATCAAACTATATGTTGTGTTCAAAATATAAAGATTTCTAGTCTGGAAAAGTTTGAAACCAATTCTTGGTCCTCCTCACTTCACCAACCTTCGAGATTATCTGAAATTACTAGTGACACCACAAAATAAATATGGACATTTAATGGCTCAAAGTGCTATGTCTCAAAAAGGCTACTAGAACTAAACAGTTTCAAGCAGTTATACCATACACACACTCAAACTCCAAACCAAGAGGAAGGATAAAAAGAGTGACCAGTACCTGGCTGGATAACCAAGAGGCAATTTTGGTGAAATAGAAACCAAAGCTGCCAACACAGTAGCTTGCCCATGCAAAGAATCAATCTCAAATTGCAAATTACTTCCCTACAGACAACACAAAAGAACCAGTTAACTAAACATGTGTTGTTTGCAAAAGAAGCATAGCAAAGAAACCTACCATCAAAAGAACCAAAAATCAACCAAAAGCTTTCAAGACAACATTGACACTACAATTAAGAGGGGAGAGTTGCACCTATCAAAGTATAGAATAGGGAGAATCTTAAGATAGCTCGGAAATATGCAATAAAGGCTACAGTACAAGCAAGATGAAGATTTTTATAAGAGACTACTCCACTCCGTAGGAACATAAAAGAAAAAGAACTGGAAACCTAGGTTCAATAACAATACTTTCATAAGATAAGCTATTTTTCTGTCCACAATTTATCTTTCACTCTGTTGGGCTATGGTTTTGGATTGGATCACAAGACACCTGATCAGGCTCAAGAGCACTCTATTTTCATAACACTCCATTCTCACAGATATTGTACTCTATTTCTGCATGTGATTGCATCTCCCAGCTAATCACTTGATAATGAAATTCCTCAATTCATAAACTGAGAAATCTGAGACCATATCTTCCCCTCCCCTGATTACATTGGCCACCAAGCCAAGACAAATACTATTCAAATAATACTTGCTCTACTCCTCTCTACAGAAAAGGCAAAAGGCATCATGCCTTGCAACTAAATTTAGCCACAAATAACGACAGATAGCAAGATGGCAGTACTAAAGTGCTATAGCAGAACCAAATGCTTCACAATTCATTCAAACACTACCCCTCATTTACCATTGCATCCCCTTTCCCACATTTTTGGTATATTATATACATACTCATTAAAAAAAAGAAGTTAAGGAATGAAATACTCTAGAGTATGCTGATGAAGCAGCAACCCATGAACGCCAACAAGGAAAAGCTACCAAGAGGAGTAACTAACACTTTTCAGCTCAGGAACAGATTAAAATACTTAGCGACTTTCAGGGAAACATTCAGTAAAAAAGCACTTGATATAAGAATAAAGCACCGGTAACTTCATCAAAGCAGATAAACTTGATAAGCAATAATGACTAGCGACTAAAAGTTCAGAAAGATAGAAAAATCAGAGCTAAAAGAAACTTGACACCTCCTTTTTGTGTGGTCTACATATTATAGAAGTCCACACATACAATCAGATCAAGGATAAACAAACAAATGGACAGTAAAATAGATAGAAGCCAGACAAAAAAGGTTTCCCATCTAATTTATCATTACCTTTTCAAAAGAAACATTCTCTCTTAAAGCATTTAGAGTGGTCACCCCAAAAGACATTAAACCTCCAACACAGGTGGGATCGACCTCAGCCAACGCACGCAATGTCAAAGCAGCCTCAATGCGTACCTAACCATAAATGTATTTAACAGTAAGCTCACTCAGATCAAAGAACAACCAGGAGTTTCCAACTACAGCATAAGCAAAGTATTACTAAGCTGTCATGCACCATAATTTCTGAACCTCAACCCCATTGGTAGGTAACTTTGGAAAAGGTAGATGGAAAATGACATTCTAACTCAAACTATAACCTATTACAAGTTGAAATTGAGGAAACAGTAACAGGATAAAAGAAGGTAAAGAAAGAAGAAAGTGGAAAAAGCCAAAAATTCAATCTCTATCGAATAAGTACACATAATCAAAAATTATGGGGAGTGGAAAACTTCAACCTCTTAATACTAAAATGTACATTTACAGACACTATGGAAGCGTCTAGACTTTTATAACTGATGTCTTGCAAGTCGGTTACTCATTCCGGTCACTCAGATGGCACAGATGAACTCCCAACCTCAAATATCTCTGGAGTTTGGATTGCTAAGTGAGAACTTGTTTTAGGGAGGTAACTGATGAATCCAGCCGAAGGATAAGAGCATGAAAAGAAAGCAGGAAGACAATATCGGAAATAGGAAAAAAATGGCCTAAAAACCCTCATTTGACAAAATGAATGGACTAAAAAGATATTGGCCATCAGTGAGGCCAACACAAAAGGGCCTTCAAAGGTGGCCCAACCAAACAAACGAGTCAGTGTTTTTTTTTTTTTTTCACGATGATATAGGCATCTGAAATAAAAATATTAACCTCCCTGAAAAGTTAAACCTAGCCTACCTTCGTTTCTTATAATTCCTTTTGTCAACATATGAACATAGAGAAAATCTCCAGCCCAGAACAACACTAAAAAGTACCATTACTTCACAAAGCCTTTACTGCGAAATGATTGTAACCAAAAAGTGATTGTTGGAAGGGATGGATGGATTCTGACTATAGCTGCCAAAAACCTATAAGTAGCCTAAAATTTACTAGCCACTACATGAATAATAAGTAAATCTGGTTAAAATAAAATGCAAATCTCTGAACTGGGCCAAAAGATTTTAAGCTTCACTTGCCAAAGAGAAAAACAAAATAAAGAGCTTACAAGTTGTGAAGGATGAGATACTGCTGCCATAACCGTATTATCCAGAACTTCCTTGAATTCAAATGGAACCTGAAATTGGACACATCAAGCACCACCTAATTAGAAGTAACATGGTAATGGAATTTCTTGTCATACTCTGTGAAGTTAAACCATGTACTTTATCCACATTTAATAACTACATCATATTCATCAATAATATACTAAAACTGCACATGGCTATTTTAATCATAGCTATAAATCATATATAAATCATATATAAATCAGTATGCCGAAACCAAATGTGCCGGTAGTTTCTACACAAGTTCTAATAGTTAGCACATATTGCTTTTCTTACAATTCAGGCTGCCTGCTACTCTATTACCTATTCAATCAACATAGCTATCATCCTCACTACTTTGTTGATTGGAATCTAACCAAGGATTACTCAATGAACACGTCAAGAACTAGATAGAAATAGGAAGATAAAGCAGCCGCAGTATCCATATTCTGCTTTCCGATATGTTGTACTGTAAATTGTCCAAAAAGTTAAAGTCAATATGAATATTCTACTATAATGCATGTTAATACAACTATTGCCTAATTAAACCTTTGAGCAGAAAAGACAACAATGCCAGTTTTTCTCTCTGCCATTATTAAGCTTCAAAGAAATGAGCTTTGAACAAACAGTATTACCTTCCACCGTGTTCTTATAGAGGGTTACAAGCACCATTAGACTTGAACGGTCATTTGCATGGCAAAAATATGTTGTTGAGTCTCTTCAGATTCAGGCCTCCCATAATGTGCTAGTGACGTCAATCATGACACTTACCTATCTAAATCAATGACATATGCAATTTCAGTCCCAACACCATCTTGCCGCAACAACCCCCCCTCCAAAAAAAAAACCCACCCATCCCCATTTTTGTTGGGGCAGGAGATGCCACAAGGATCCAGTAGAGGAAGAAGGCCTCTTACAGAGAGCAGCAGAAGTTTAGGATGAGACTGAACACGTTTCTCTTCATTTTCTTATTGTTATTGCTAGGAAGCCGAACTCAAATTTATATTTGTCCAGACCTAAATGCCATATGTTGGTTTGTCAGAGAACACAATTTAAGCAGACTCAGAGTGGTGTAATTTAGAATGCCATCCCCATACGCCTCATGCAATGCATTAAGACAAAAACAAATGCTCAAAACTCCATTGGTTAAGCTGTCAATGCCTAGAATTTAACACTAGATTCAGATTACTCCATGATTTGACACTAAATGGATATCTCTGCTCCTGTTGGAATTTTCAGATTAGTTAATTTTTAAAAAAATTTTCTTGTTAGGCATTTAATGATTCACCTGAAGGAAGATTATGCACTTAAACCTTGATGTTTGAATGCATTTGTTGCAAATCGTTCTCATCTTTCAATTTCAAGGTTGAAAAAAAAAAAAAAAAGTCATGAAAAAAATGCGTCATACATGGTGCACTTTGCAAGAACAGGAACTATGCTCGGGAGTTACCATCCATACAATAATATATAGCGGGAAAGGCATTAATAGCATATGCATAAGCAGATTAATGGTATTCAAATGTATATAAAGATAATGCATAATAAGAAGGACCAAAAAACCAAATATAACCAAAAAATGGTTACGTCTAACCTCTCCCAACGTTTTCAGTGTATATGACAGGGTACATAAAGCAGAAATTTTCATGGATGGACTGGCATCAGGAGACTCCAGCTGCAAATAATATCAATTAATTTTATTCATTACAGATACCCAAAGAATACAACTTTACAACTATTGAAGACCCAGATGATTCACTTCAACAAACCTGCTTTCCGAGGAAAACCAGAAAGCTCCTTTGAGTAGGTTCCGTCATCTGATCAGTTATGCCAACCCGCAGAATATATAGAACACATGCCTTCAGTAAACCATGAGATGAGTTGGTCATTAGCCCAATCCATAAAAGCATCTCTCGGGAACTTAACTATACCATAGCAACCAATAAGCCAATTATAATCACCTATACTGATCATTCCAGACTAATACTACAAAATTCATTATTGCACATTTATGATTAAAAGAATTAAGTTCAAACGCCATACAAAGATTATTACCATAGAACCCCACAGACTCTAATGCCTTATCCTTTTCAAACCTATCCTCGAAAGCTTCATAATGACATTTGAAGGAAAGAATGGCAAATAAATATAGCAAACAAAAATTTATGTCAAATGAGTCAGGTTTCATCATCAACTGCACTGCCGGTAATCTCCATTAAAATCCTTTCAAAAGAAGTTCAACTCTTAGGCCATGACTAATAGAACATTAGTCTTGATCTTATATAGGAAGGGGCAGCTATCTTGATCATCTTTTTCATGTATGTGCAGCACACTGCTTCATGGTTCTCCAAAACAAAAGGATCTTTCCTATGAAAGGTTTGCTGTAAGGAACCAGATGAGTCACAAGTGCATTAGGCAATGAAAAAGTTTCACCATTAATTGAACTAAAGATGAAAGGAGAAAAAGAAAGATTATAAGAAACAGGTTAGTTCATCCTATTCTACCTGTAATTAATTTTCCAATTTGCTTCTTTGCAACCATTAAACAATATGAACGCAGAACAAAGTTATAAAGTAATCTCTTTTTATATTTTTGGCCAAAGTTGATGCCATAGTCAATATCTCACATTCCTATCCAACTGGAAAGAGGAATATAATAAGAAAATAGTAAAAAGCTGCAAATTGTGTAAGAAATACCAACGCATGGGCATCAACAACGTTGTCAGCAGAAAGCATATCCATAACTAGCAAAGCAAAGTTTTGAAGTTCACTATCTGGACGGAGGTACTTTAGACGAATTGCCTGCAAAAAATATTTTAAAGAAGAAATAATCAGTATTAACCAAAAACATGGTAAACTTACAAATCAGTAAATCCACTCCTGAATTAATATGCTATAATAGACAGCAAATTCCGAGATGAGTACAGCTATGACAAACATTATGTTCTTCTTTTGAACAATTGAAAGGGAGAGGAGGGATTGATCATCAGAATGTACCTGTAAAAAGAATACCCAAGACAAGGTTAGGCCAACTCGTATATCCTTTGAGCGAGCTCCAGTGGCTGCAATTTAAACAATATGTGAGAAATAGTAGGATCCCATGGAGCTTGTACAAAACTCAACAAAGGAAACACCAAAGATACACTATTTGGCCATTTACAAGCAACACAAATCAGACACAAGCTCAGAGGAAACTTCCTTTCCCTTCTTTTCTTTTCTATTTTCTTGATAGGTTAAACAACTTACATACCTGTACAGCCTGGGATTGGGCCTGTTGGCCCACCCTTTTTAACATTTCTTTTATTTTCCCCCCTTTCTGTGTCAGTAGCAAATAAATTATTTTCACTAGATAAGGACACCAACAGCAAGATGTAGAAATATCACATAAAATCAAAACATTGAAGAAATGAGTCTCAGCAAATTCTTTCCAGACAAAATCAACACCCCTTGTGACATTCAACACGAAGGTGATCTCAAACAGAGAAATGTCGTAAATTCCAAAGAGCCACAGATCCGGTAAAAGGGAAACACCCTAAACTTTTCTATTCCTGTCCTCCCAAATGGCAAGAAGATTGCAAATGAACCTTCAACAAAGATGCAGGTCCTCTGGATAACCAAAATGATTAGGTCCCAGGCATTTGCTCTTTTTTTTTTTTTTTTTTTTTTTTATACGCACACACCCGGGGAGGGGAGAGGGGACTCAAACCCATGACCAGTGGGATTGTTGATCAGGGTTTGGCTTAGAAAGGCATTTGCTAATTGTCAAAGTAAGCAAGATATAACCCAATAGACCTAAAATCAACTGCATATTCTCCACCATTGCCCAAGACAAAAAACAACAAATTAAAAGGAATGACTGACCTAGAACAAGAAACAGATACCAGGGACCTCAAATGTCTATAAAAATCCCATCACTGCATCCAATCTTAAGTCTTAGATCTATCACAATATAAGAGGAGAAAGCAACTTCAGTTGCAGGATACCACAAATTCTATCACTTCTACATTAGAAAAAACATTACAAAGGCATTGGGATAATATGCAAACGTACACACAAGAGGAGAATCAGTGGCAAAAAGATACAAAACAAATAGAAAATAAAAAATAGAAATTAATGTTGTGGAGTCAATAAACTCGTAAAAAGGTATCTTTCTCATGGGATATGCGCCTTCCCTTGGACCATACATTGTGTAGAGAAATATGAATCCTCTGCTCCAACAAATGTATGACTATTACATGCAACTACAAGCTCCAGAATAAGCACAAAGGAGCAATTCTAAATTGAACAAGTCTCCAATTTATGAAACACCAGCACCAGGATCATCTGATTAACTAATTGTGGTGCAACTCAACCCACAGCCAATGAAGCCAAAAAAGAAAGGACACATAACTACCCTTGCATTGCTTGACCAAATACTTGGGGTAAACCCTGTCCAATGTTCTCTATTTATGTATAATACACCTCCTCCGGCCACCATCTCAAAAGAAATTGTTATTCCAAACATATTAAATCTCATGTGTTCTATTAGTATACATAATACTGAAAGGCTGCATTTATAGAAGTTAATCAAGATAAAACCAAACTCCTACGGGGGATATTATCTCGACAGGACTACACCTTTTGTAAAGGGCAAAGCCAAATGCCTCTGCAAACCACCTTCTAACTTCTTTGCTTGAGGAAATGGACCTTTTCCCCTCGGATGAACCTGGTAAGAGAAAGACCTGTTGAACTGCATAGTGGCTAGATAGAAACTGCAACCAAAAACACATATATAATACCTGTGCATTGGGATTCATTCCAAGAGCAAGTAAGGAGCCCAAAGCTTCAGCGAATGCATCCCGAACAGAGGAAACAGGATCCTCTAGTGCCTATTAACAGCAGTGGTAGCAAAGGTTGATTTATAGAACATGACAACAGAATCTCAAAGATCAAAACAATATGTTATGAAAAAAATGAGGAAAACATGACAAAGAAGAAAACCTGCCTTAACACAATATAAGGCTGAATTATCAAGTTCACCTACTCCTAAACCTGGCCATCCAATGTTGGCAAATGCCTTCAGACATCTTGCAGCAGCTATTCTAACAACAAATGACTTATCCCCAACAGCAAATCGCATGATAAGACGGAATGCTTCAGTATATGCTGAAGAAGCAGCATTACCACCAGACCCTTCCAAAGCATTTTGAAGCATATGTAGAGCCTCTTGTCTCACGAACTCCTAATTTCAACATAGATGAACAAGAATGTAATCAACAAGGGGAAAAGAAGCAACAAACAGCAATAATATGACACAGAATTAACCATAAATTCAGTTTTGGAACCCCATGCCTATGCGAGCACCAAAAGATTGCCAAAGTTCTTGAGTAGATGAAACCAGCAAGTATCACAGCCTATCTTGAGTTACCTAAAGACACCTAATCAGGGGAATTAAATGTAATCACTAGCAGTCCAAGACTTCTTTCGTGCTTTATCAATCATTCCCATGCTATTTCCCTTTTCTCTAATAGCATTTTCAATTTTTAGTCGAGAAGAAAAAGGAGAAAGAGAGAGAGAATATAAAATAGGGGTACAAAAAGGCCCAACAAAAATTAAGAAAAGAAACTACAAATCCAGAGAAATTTGAAAATTCTTGGAAGCAAACATCCTGAACTCTAGCTCTGCCCGAGGAGAAACAGATCCATCCTCCCACCATCCACGACTAGAAATCACTCTCATTAGGCACCACTTTAGCCTCCATTTCAAATTGCCATAAAAACCTGCAACCTAGCAACTCAATTAATTAACCAAGGTCCCAATACAAGATCTCTGCCCCGCTGAAAACTTAAGGCAAACAGAATGCTACAACCCCATAATAACAGTACTTGCAATTATTTGTTACAGCATGACCGGAATCCAGCAGTAAATCAAATCCCTTTCCTGCTGGTTCCCAGAACAAAAACATGCCATCTATTTCATTACTTACTTTATTAAAAAAGAAAAAAGGGCTTTTCCACATGCCCAGATTTCCCAGGCAGTCAAAGTTTAACTTTCAAAAGCCAACATGAGTATCCAGGAGAGTCATGACAGCCCAACAACTAAAGAGAAAACTGAGAGCAAATCTAACAAACTAACTCACCAATATTTCTTTCTACTGAACTAAGAGTGGTTTCAACTATACAAGTTCTAGCATCTCTCCTCAACAAAATAACCCAACCAGGGTTGGAATATAGTGAGCACAATACTATGCACTCTCACCCCCTTCTAAAGCTAGTAAAAAAGGTTTTCACCACAGAAAGGATTTTCATTGAATAATCGAAGTACCAAAGAAAAATTTACTGATTCTAAGAAGAGCCGATGTCAAGATAAATAACAATAAGAGACCAGAATAAGACCTTATAAAGCCTTGTAGCCAACAGACAACATACAAACATAACATAAAGGAAAGAGTGATACAATGCAAACATTCAATAGAAACAACATACAAATATCTCCACTAGACAATCTCCCAAAAGTGGCTATCCAAAAGTAAGGAGATCATATAATCATAAAACAAAAGGCGTGATATACAGCATGAATTAATCATACGGGATCATACAAAGATCACTAGGACATGGACTTGGAGAATGTAAGTGAGTAAAATGCTGCTGAAGTTAATTATTACGCAAATCTCTCCCTATGGTCAACATAAAGCATAATGAAACCACAAACCCACAGTTTAGGCTTGTGTTGTTAGCCCTCCCACGTATTCCACAGGAAAGGAGTTATTGCAGAAGTCCCTTAAAGCAGGCACAAGCCAAAGGTATTGTGGTATACCATATTTGCATTTTGAAGTTTCAATCAAAGATAAGATGAAAAACGAAAAGAGAAACCAAAGAAATCTATAATTTTACCGAAAAAAAAATATGACGTGTAACTTTCTTAAATGTTGTAGAAGTCATTCCAAGTAATATAATAAATTCAAGAAAGCAAACAACTAAATTTCTATTATATGTAATAGCATAAGCCTCAAAGAACAAGGTAAAGCCATTTTTGTATCATATTTTGTCTTCAATGAACATGTTTAGATATGCAATATACACAGGATGATCATCTTAATAAATTAGTTGTAACTCAGGCCAAAAATTGTTGACATTACAGATACTAACAAAATTATCACTAAGACAAAGAACTGTAAGACTTACATTAATAAGTTAACCATAACTTCCATCAAATAACATATAAGAAATGGAAAGTAAGAAAGAAAAAAATAACAAGAAACATTGTTGCTATATTGGAAGATATGAGAATGAGTAAGAAAGAGAGTTTAAAAAATTCGCAAAAGCATGTGTAAGATGAGTCAGGGTGAAACAAACATGCTGCAAAGCATATGCCTTCGAAGAATCACCCCCATTTTCTGAGCAAATGCATCACATACAGCAGGCCTTAAGAAAACTACTAATTATAGATCAACTCAGATAGATAAGTGGAAAAAAGGTCATGGCCCTCTACTACTACGAGAGAGAAGCTATCAAACACCAAGAGTAGCCCAGCCCCCAAAAACCCAAAACCCCCTATAATTATAAGATGAAAGTTTCACTCTTACCAAAACATATATAAGCAAGGTGATGTAGGTTGAATTGGTTTCACCCTTACCGAAACATATATATCTACATGTCTATAAAACACATATACATACACATATAAATAGAGATGTAGGTTGAATGAATTACCTCGTGAAACTTGAACAGTTTTGTTGCAATATTAGTTGTTTCAAGTAAACCTGAAGTAATTCTTCTCCCAAAATGCTTATATAATTCTCCTAGGCATTGTGCAGCACCTACAAAGATTGATATTTTCAGAAACAATAAATTAAAGACAGAATAGGTAAAAGCTTAAATAAACAATACACCAGGAGGTAGAGAGAAGTCTTGAATCCTGTTCTATAAGAAGATGAAAAATGCCAGAAGCCAAATTTTTATAATTTATACACACAAACAAAAAGGTATTGCAAAAAGAACACTTAATTGAGTGTATTAGATACTAGAAAAAACAGTGACAAGATTAATTAATAATTAGAAAGTACCATAATATATTCTAACCTTTTCTAACAACCATTAAAGTAACATAAAGTAACGTTGTAAAGCTGCTTGTAAATTTACGCCCCTCAAAAGAAGAACTTCCCAATCAAAAGCACAAGACAACTTATCTGCTAATAGTCTTAGTTACAACAATAAACTTAAGTTCCTCATTAAGAATATCCACACACATTAAAGTTTCAGACACTTCCTTCACTAGCAGATCTACTTCTACTCCCCAAACCAAGATGTGTGGCTATATAGGACAGAATTTCTTCTAATGGTAACCAAAGATGGAAAATGAGCACTACTATCTTTCTCCAAGACTATGTTCTCATTTCAAACAGCAAGTTATCAAACTAAAATCCATGTTCAACTCCTGCACAAATTCTTACACCCCTATGCATGAAGAGTGCAGCTTCTGGACACACAGTGACAATCTAAGTGACCTTGGTGTTGGGTTCCCTTCAATAACTTGGTTCAAACCGTTATTAATTCATTAAAGCAGCAGTAGAAATGATGTCACTAATGCTTCATGTGAAGAATTTGCACCTGTTAGCCCAGCAGCAGTCAACAACCAGAAACAGGCTGCAAGCTCATAGCCAATCCCTTGTCACTGAAAACAAAAAGCTGAATGGTTTTCATTTTCTCGGGCATAAAAACCATCCAACTATGGGTCCATGGACTCTTCAGAAATAAAAAAATGCCAACGAAGTCTCACTCCGCAGAATAGTAGAACACTTTCATCCATCTTAAATCAGCTAAAAGGGGAAGCACAACCCATTACGTCAGGGCATCCAATTAGACCACCTTTCGCCCCCCAACCAAACAGTCGACTGCCATCACTCTGCAGAATAGTAGAACACTTTCATCCATCTTAAATCAGCTAAAAGGGGAAGCACAACCCATTAGTTCAGGGCATCCAACTAGACCACTTTTAGCCCCCCAACCGAACAGTTGACTGTCATCACTCTGCAGAATAGTAAAACACTTTCATCCATCTTAAATCAGCTAAAATGGGAAGCACAACCCATTAGGTCAGGGCATCCAACTAGACCACCTTTAGCCCCCCAACCAAACAGTTGACTGTCATCCTATTCAATAAGTCAAGATGCTCCACTCTTATATATTCCTTGGAAATTGTAATGGCAACCCTTTAGCATCTTTTTCCATAAAAAAATTATTTCTTCCAAGAAATTTTAATAGCAACAGTACAAAGAGTATGAAGTTTGAGCTATAAAACCCAAATATAATCCTACCGAAGGCCAGGCAGCATAATACATTACACAAATGAGCCAAGCCTCCATATGCACAAACTAATTAATTCCAACAAACATCAGTGCATCATCATACTATTCAGTTTCTACACAACCATCAAAAAAGATGAGCACTTGGATAGGAGGCTATCATTATTTTGTAGTAATCAGAAACAAAAATATAAATTAAATTCCAAAGATACGCACCGCAAAATAAATCAAACCAGATGTGTGAATATGAACAACAGGTTTGTTTTCGAGTTCGTGACTAACCAGCAACTCTCTGAGGCTCGCTTTTCTTTCCATCAGAAAGAAATCCTTGGAGACTGCTCACCCTGGAGTATATTGAAATGGAGTCGCCCTTGGATATGATCTTTGTCATTGCCACCGACGCCAGATGACGCACAGGCCGTCGTGCACCAAGAATCAGCAAAGAATACAGCGCGTCCTCACATTTTCTTTGCCCCAATAAAATGGACTCCTGAAATCAATAATTCACAAATAGTTTGCTAGCCTCAAGAGCAAAAACTCAAGAAATCAATCATAATTTTACTACAAATACTCATAGAATAGACTGCTTCAGTATTGCATAGTGAAAACAAATTAAAATCATAAAACTCAAAAAAATGCGAATGGGTATCAGTGCTGTTGTTATCCACCAAGCAAATGCACGAAAGCCAAGGATGAGTTACTATATACGATTGAAACCACGTAAAATCAATGATATTTATGAAAAAATAATAAATTCAAGCACATTGAATCAAGAACTTGGAACAAGCATGCAACTGCTGTTCAATTCCGATGAAGAGCACAATGTGGGGAAGAAGCCGTCTAAGGGATCTGGAAAACAGTAAGAAAATGTCAAGAAAGAATAGAAAAGGCTTACCTTGGGCTCTTCTTCGATAGCATAAATGAGATCGGAGAGGAGATCGAAGCAGAGGACGGCCTCTGGAGGCTGCTGAACCGCGGAGGCCACGATGGACTCCAACTGCGCCACCAGCACCCCAAACCGCGAGAGCGGCACGCTCTCCCTCGCGTTCTTCCTCGCCATTCATCAACAACAACGACAACAACCGCCCCAACAAACCACGAGTCAGGAAGTAGCAGACTGAGAAAGACGAAAATGGAAGGAGAGTGCCAGACGAAGATGGAACTTAGTCCCGCGACCCGTCGGGGCATCGAGTTGTTGGCGGGTCTGGAAGTACAGGATGGATCCGGGTCTTGAAGTACGTTTTATTTTATTTTATTAATAATATCAAAGTTAAAAGAACTGTACCTTAATAAATTTTATTAATAATAACAAAATTAGACTTAATAACCATACCTTGAATAAATAAAAAAATTAGGATATAAATTTGACTCTTAAAACATATAATTGATAAGCCTACATAATAAAATCATAACATGTAAAAGTAGATACGTGAAGTGAAAAACAACAAAACTTTGGCAATACATAGGCTTAACCCAAGGGTTGGTCATAAATTCTTGTACTTAAGCAAAATCTTGGTAAGGAGCCTAATTTGTCATAAATTCTTGCACTTCAGTGTGTATGGTTATGATTGGCTAACAAATCCACTATTGAGTTCACCTTCAATATATGTGTCGTATAAATGCATATTATAGGATCAACATTTTGCACTTATATGAAATATATTCTAATTACTAAGGAGTTCTCTATCTATTAAGCAAGCACTAAACCAAATTGTAGGAGTATGATTATATTATTTGAGGTAATTGATTTCTTTCATGGCATATTATAAGGTCATCTATCTGGGTATATGCTTATGCATTTGCATTACTTTCCTTTCCCAATTTTGTTGCAAAGGCAATTAAAATACTTCTATTGTGGTCTTTAAGTACTCACCCTCAAGGATTGTATCTCATTATTCTTGAGCCATGTGTATTTAGGTTAAGGAACTTTGGGGGGAAGAGGTTATCATCTTACCAATATGCCTCTAATAATGGCAATTTGTATGATAAAAAGTTTTAGTACATGAATAAAAACCTAATCAAGGCAAATTGCCTAAATGTCAACTTTAAAAAGCATGGAAAGTTAGAACATCCAATGTATAATGTCATTGTTAATTTTGGAAAGGAACATGGGTATTGTATTGTGTCTCATTGAATTGTGTGCCAACCAAATTTGCCACATGATGACCTTAATATGGTTATTATGGCTTTCCTTTAGTTGTGACGCAATGCTTTTGAATACCATGAATTCAAGAGAGAGGAAATAGAATTAAATTGAACTTGTACTCTTAATATGTCTCTAAATTTTCTCTATATCTATTGCGCTAACTCATTATGCATGACTAAGTAATAAACTATTTCCCTTTGTGCCTTCAGACAATGTTGACACTTACATGACATATGTATTCCTCTTTTTTTCTTGTTATTTTCCACAATGACTCCATAATAAATGATTTTTCATAAAAATATTCTTATTTTGAGGAGTACTATTTTGTTCCATATAAATTTTTGCCCATGAGACTTCACATTTTTTTTAATGTAATTGTCACTACCTAGACAAATGAGCATTCATAAAGTCCTAGTTTTGCATAGCTTCTTTAACTATGATTTTTGGGTTTAGATATAGAGGATACCATAGCATCTAATCTAGTCAATTGTCCTTCTAAAAAGAGCACATGCTTTCCTTGATTATCCACCTCTTGTGCTTTATTATGTATTCAAATAATGAGAATATCATTTTCCAAGTGTGGGAATGTCTCTTATTCACTCCTCTTTCTAAAGCTTCAATAGGATGTTCATACTTAGTGTTCCCTATCAATGCCCACAATGATTGTCCTTGCACATAGTTCCAAGCTAATTTTGTTTGAAATGCTTGCATTGTTTGCTTGAGGTTGCAAACTCCCAAGCTCCTTTCTTCACACGAAGTGCATCCACTTAACCCAATAGCTTCCTAGTCCATCCCTTGAGCTCTATAACGTTTGCTACCATCCAATTTATCTCTTGTATCACACTTTTTGAAACCTCGATGATGGATAACTTGTGAATTGGCAATCTTAATCAGCATTAGCTTCTAACTTTGACTTCTAGATTTACACCTTGTTTGTGGTTGCTTCTAACATCTCATTAAAGTAATGGATTTTGCTCTTACCTTTGAACAATGTATTCCAACGTATTTGAGTATAAAAATTGTTAGTTGCTTAATAAGCACTTTTAGGCTTGTTCTAGTTTGTTCGAAACAATTATCCTAGTCATTTTTGCACTAACCTTCTGCCCACTATGTGCTTCATACCCATGCAAGATATTCATAAAGTGCAAAATGGATCTTTTATTACCTCCATGAAGATTAACATGCTGTCTACATAAACAAGGTGAGAAAGCCTTGTGATGATTGTCTCCTTTGTATTTCCCTATTTCTATCTTTTCCATACGATGGTTTAACTTCAGCCGAATGCATCTTGGGCAAGTATAAAAGGACTTGGTGACAAAGGATCCACTTGCTAAAGGCCTCGCGTAGATTTAAAGAATCCATGTCTTGTACCTTGGATCTAAATTTTTGATGGCATCAAATATCTCCTCCTCCTCCTTTGGTATCTGACATAACTTTTTATTATGTTCAGCCGTGACCTCCTGTGGTATATGATTCAACAGGCTACTCTTCTCTCTCCCCTAGGGGAAATCAAAATGGAAAAATAGTGGAGTTGCAATCAGCTATTAGGACTTTGAAGAAGTGTTGCCACAGAGAGGAACCCAAGATGTTGGGATCTAATGTGTATGTGCAATCTGGTAGCCTAAAATTTCACTTTGCTTGAGGGTCCTTTCCTTGATGCATTCGTGGAAACAAACTGTGTTTCTATCCCCTTCTTTTAGCCACTTAATTCTTACTTCATCCCGTAAAACTCCTTGTTAGGTGACCAAATCTCTGAATTGTTTCCACACTTCTTTATATTCTGTAAATTTTATCCCCAACCAGCCCTTCTGAAGTTCCTTGTCATTCTTCATGTGTCTTGATCTACCATACAATCTATGCCATGGAAAATGTGTTTGGAAAATTTGTCATTCTGCTTCCATGCCTTTGGTGAAAAACAGCTCTTAAAGCCACTGTATCTAAAATTGAAAACTTCCGTATTTCCTTATTTCATGGAAATGTATATGAGCGGTGGACTATGATATGAGTGTAGCATTGGAAGGTGTATAACTCGCATTTTAGGAAAGTATGTAAAGATTCCAAGTTGGCGAGCAATCCATCCGGCCTGATCCATGTTCTTTGCTAGTTCCTCACATAACTTACATCAAGTAGCTCTGATTGAAGTACAATCATATTCGGAAGTAATTTATAATGAAAAATTTAGAATATTTGGTTCAGTTCGATTAAGTAATATTTTCCAGTTATAGTAAAAAAAATTAAAGTGCTAACTTAAAATGATATATATATATAAACACACACAAAAATAACGTAGGCTTTAAGGAGGTTCAATTATTTCCTTAAGTTAAAGACAATAAATATACTATTATCCTTAACACTTTCATAAATACTGATAAGAGAAGTAGTAAACATTCAAAATGTAAATAACAACATAATAAAATCTATGCCATCTAACTCAAAAATAAATATTCAAAATTTCAATAACTGTAGCTAGAATTATAATCAAACCCGTGAAACTAATTCATTATCTTGAAATGAATTTGTCAAGCCTTAAAATCAGATCTAAAGCCATTACGATAGCATATTGTGTTGCAATAAATGAGTAGTGGGAAATCTTATCTTCCCTGTGCTTTCCTATCATGCGAAGTTATGGAATATTTAACTCGAGTAAGAAACTGTTCCCTACTTCATCCAGCAACAAGGAGTTGCCGGAACCCCGCTACTTAACTTCAACTTTTTCGCATAAAGCGTTTGAGAAAGTTGATGGCACCCACGGGTTTTGGCACGATAAGGGCCAAAGAAAAAGCACATGGTGCTATTTGATGCTGAACATTGGAAGATAAAAGCTCCCGGCGGCTCGCAAGGATATTATGTCACCTCAGAATAAACCCCAGAACGGAGGACACGATGGCTACCAGTAAAGATGCTTCGCATGGACCATGGACCACCATTTTTGTATATGGAAGCCAGAGGAACGGCTTGAGACGGGATACCTTACGGTCAAAAGGAAAGCTTGGACCATGCAGCATTCACCACCTTTTTGAAACTGGTGGTCATGTCTCACCCATCTCGGAGACATTCACAGGTGACCTGTGCATGGAAGGCACGAGGCGGCACGTTCCATGCACGAGGCAGCACTTTGTGCCGGAATGGAACATGTGCCTCCAAATGGCTACAGCTGCAGGTTCTAGGACCATGGTTTGAGTCAGCGTTTCCGCAGCTAGTGATTTGTCCAGAAGCTTAATTTTTGTTTAAATTTAAAGATGATTATCAATTAAGATTTAAGCAATGTATTATTTTTTCATACTATTCTTAATATGGTTTTTGGTTATCGAAATGGTCTACCAATTTTGTTATAGGATAATATACTTCCTTTTATACACGGATATGCTTCTTAAACTTAAGTTTAAATATTATGTTAAGAAAATATATTTCTCTTTTGAAATCATGAAGACGTTTACTTTCTTTTAAAAATATTTTCAGATTGAATTTAAGCAAGTAAGAATACTCTTCATTTTTAACACAATTCAGATTGTTTTCTACACCACCAGAAGCTAAAGCTACCCATAATCGAGTTAGGTTGTCCAAAATAATTAAAAAAAAAAAGCAGAGTATGAGATTCTATATAATCTTCCTCGCTTCTATAAAAGTGCTATGGTAGCACGCCAAGCAATATGGGTCAAGCTTATCGTCAGAGTTCTCAAAAGCTTTATCTCGATAAAAGGAAGTACTCCATTTAGCTTCTTTAGACCAAGCAATATCCAAAGACAAAGATGCTCTTCCTCTGGTGTTATCCATCCTTGGTCCAAACTTTTCTCTCATTTGCTAACAAGGGATGAGGAAAGGAGGATGCTTCATGGGTCAAGCTAGATAAAGGTGGTCGAACAGTATTTTACTCTCTTTCAAACAATCTCTTGTTTCAGTAAAGCCACCTAAGAGGTAGAAACTAGTGTTTCACATCAAGCCACCCCAGAGGCTACGCACTTGAGCTTACAATTTTTATGGACTTGGAGAAATGAATGGATACAGTTTCTTGGCCTCCCCATGTTCGTGACCATCAGAAAAAAAGAATAGCCTTTGAGAACATGAAATAATAAGTTTGGGAGGAAATA
This sequence comes from Casuarina equisetifolia, assembly GCA_028551475.1. Classification (NCBI taxonomy): domain Eukaryota; kingdom Viridiplantae; phylum Streptophyta; class Magnoliopsida; order Fagales; family Casuarinaceae; genus Casuarina; species Casuarina equisetifolia. The sequence goes on from CM052361.1 coordinate 7,181,148, forward strand.
AGTAAATGGAAAGCAAGAGCCTTATTCCAAGCTCTCGTTCATCCACCACACCGATTGAATTAGTGGCCTCAGCTCTTTCTTTTAACTTCGCCTTTTCTCCTTCTCAAATCCTTTTTGTGGTTCCCTGAACTCTACGATGCGTAGCTTCTAGTGGGGATCTAAGAATAACAAACGTAAAAAGTTCACCCCAAAACCTTGGGACACTATTTGGATGCGAAAGTGAGAGACTTGGAACTGAAGAGAGTGTAAAGTGTAGATCCCTCATTGCAAGCTCTCTTTTGGACGCAAACGTACGAAAAGGTAAATGGCAAAACAGATCATAGATCTAAGCCATGCATGGACAAGACTTGATTGAAAATCTCTTCTCAAGCTCATCCCATCAAAAACAACTCCATGTTCTACAAGTACAACTTAATATGAGAGACCCGATGAGCGGGGTCGTTGCCGGGGGGATGACCTAGGTTCTTTAGAAAATAGATCTTCCTTGTTTCAGTCTCAGTTCACCCTCAATCCAACATTCATTGGGTACTTTTTTAATAAAAAGCGCTCAAGAAGGCAACGAAACAATGATAAAATCGAGTATTCTTTCGACTTTGAAGTTGCGGATGACATCTTAAGCACAGGTCTCAAAGACTCTCAAATGATATTACTGTTTGGTGGCCAGATAGATAAAAGACTTTCTTCAAAGAAATTGGCCTACAAACTAGATTTTTCCGCAATATATAAAATTTCAACGCCCCGCTCACCCAAATGGGCTTCTTCTTCTCATAACTTGATTCGATCTTAGTTTTCGCTAGTTCCACCAACACTCTTTTGGATGACAATTGGAAAGAATAACCCACAACCAACATTAGGGTAATTGTTCCCAGCCCAAAAACTGAAATAATATTTTAAGTAAATTTTTATTTAAAGTACTAGCACAATCCATTTTAGACCACACAATCAATTCATACAGTACTAAAATATAAAAAACATAACGGGAAAAAATAAAGAAAGAAAAAAAGAAAGTTATTCGCTGATGAAAGCCTTAATATGAGACAGCATCTCGTGGAGTCGTGGTTGAGAGTGCTGAGAGTTATGTAGAATTTGGAATGCATGCCCAACACCTTTATACATCACTTTTTCCACCCTTTTCCCCACGCTAGTCAAGGCGGAGCAAAATTCCAAGTTTCGGTCCCTCAGAATATCCTTCTCTGATATGCACACCATGGTGGTCGGAAGTCTAGAATCACGCAATGTAGCCGTGCCATTTGCCAGAGGGTTGCACCATGGATGGTCCCGGTTAGCCCCCAGAGGAAGAGATAGACGCCAATATGCATCGGAAACCGATAGGGTTAGTGCTGAATTAGGTGGTTGATCGGCAAGCTTTTCGGAGTAAGTCCGCGCCTCTCCTCCAAAGAAAGGTTGGATCAAGATGGTACCCTTGAGACCCAAAGGCCTTATAATGGTGGATTCAGATGAGCCACTTGAACTTAGCCGAAGGGCCAAGTTGTAGGCTATGTTGGCTCCTGCACTGTCACCGGCTAGGTACACGCTGGAAAGATTGCACTGCTTCACCCACCATTTGTGTTCATTAGAGCCACTAAGAGCTTGCTGTTTCACCCACAGAAGGGTGTTGAAACCATCCTCATATGCAGCAGGAAGACGATTCTCAGGTGCTAAACGATAATTAACGGAGATAATCACACAATTTGCTTTGGAAGCAAGGTTGGACAAGAACTCATTGTAACAGCTCCAAGCAGCAGAGCCGACACAAAATCCACCTCCATGAAAATAAACAAGCAATGGAAGTTTACCGGAACAGCTCGGGAAATAAATGCGTGCCCATAAGCCTGTGCACCTTTCAATTACAACATCTTTTGCTGCAACACCACGCTCTAACGCCATGCTGCAGGGGACAATAGGCACAATTGAAGGCCTTTCGACGTGCCCATCTGCATAAACTCTGATGAGACCTCCAATCTCTTCAACAACTCCTCCATGTTGGTGATTGTTCTTGCCAACTTGGTGGTTAAACCTTGGATCAAAGGTAATAGCTGCCATTCTCTTAGTTCTCATAAAGTAACTAGACTACGTTGGCGTTTGTGGTATGGAAATTATTACCAAATGGGGTTTTTATAGAGGAAACAAGAAGGTCAGGCCGAAGAAAAGGCATCAAGTTGAAAAGAAGCTTCCCCTTTTTATCTTATCAGTCGGCAGTCCAGCTCACCATGTGTCTCCATGCGGATTCTCATGGGAGGCCATAGTTTTCATTATTCACACCCTTTCTGGGCATGAAAAGCTACAGCCGACACTGGTCTGTATCAGCCATTTCACAAACAAGATCTCCATATGGACTTAACGGTAACGTTGGAGTAGCTTGACTGCATTTGTTCGAATCTTATCTCCAAATGTGAACAAAGAAGCGATAACCAGGCATCTTTTTCAAGTGTAACTTAGAGTAAGTATTCCCACATGAAGAACGCCATTAAAAGAACGAGGACAAGAAACTTAATGCGGGACTGCTTATTCATTCGGAATGTTCTTGTCATGTTTCTCTTTGAGGAAGAAGCACAATCTCTCCAATATCTATCTTCAGAATATACTTTGCAATCGTACCGACTCCGCTTTTTATTTGAAGAAGCCACCGCCTTCTCACAAAGTTTACCACGTGACTTTAAATCACTCTATAGAAATGTTTCTTGATCAAGTAGAGTGAGTGATCAGCTAACTGCGGAGGCCCTACGGGGTGGAAAATCTCGGTTCAGGAGGCGTTTTTGGTTGGGGGAGGGGTGGAGATGAGCCGTGGTAAAAGCAACTGATTTGAAGTTTGATATAGTGCAGTGAATCGTTTGCAAAAGGTTGCTTCTTATCCACAATCTAAACAATTGACTTGCGGTCTTGAGTGGAACGTCAATTGAAGAAAATGCATATTCTTCAAATTCTACGTACATGCAAATGGACAGTCAACTTTATTCTCCAGATATCCCACTTTCTTCTCCATTGCCTTTTTGACTGCTTATTTTTTGATATTCCTTCTCCTTTTCCAGGGCGGCCTTCGAGTAGTCTACACTCTGAAATTAAAATTAATAAATAAAATTGTAGAATAAACAGTGTAAAGTTATTTCATATTACTAAGGAGCGTATTAACAAATCTAAGTTTTTTCTTTCACTCTTTTGGTTGTGAAAAAAGATTCCTGTAGTAAATGTTGACACACATTTAAGGTGAGAATATGTGTCAAGTCCCACATAAAAAACATAAAATCTTAAAAAGTAACTCATAAAGAGATAAGTTCATCACTTTAATATCTTAGGATTTTAAACTAGATATAGACAATTCTCCATAAATTTAACATGCTATTATAAATCAACTTCTCTCTTAGCACCTTTGTAGATATGAGTAAAGCCTAGAATCTATATGAAAAGTAGCACTAGGAGATGGTTTGGGTTGAACTTTTGTGATGAAAGAGTGTATTAAATAAATAATATAAAATTTTCTTATATTGTTAGTGCATTTGTTGCAAATCATAGTTCAATCTTTTGTCCCTTTGCCTGTAAATAAAAATCATAGGAAGTATTGCCCCATACTTAAGCCAAAAGGGTGTATTAAGTCCCACATGAGAAACACAAAAACTTTAAAATGTTTATAAGGAGATGAATTTTTCTATTAAATGTTTTAGGAGTTTAAGTTTTAAACAAGTCATTCTTTATCAAATTTAACAAATATACGTGTGGAAGATGAAAAACCAGCCGTCAATACCGCTAACAAAATTTCCTCACACAACTAGATCGTTTAATGGTGCAGAAGCAAATCTTCCACGCATAATACTAAGTACTTGAGTCGTAAACTACTTGTGGCACACGGAAAATCTTCCAGAGATCGACCAAATCTAGCATAGACCTGCGGGAATCCACCTCATTAAGCGAAAAGAAATTTCAGGACTAGACGACAAATGATGGAAAAAAAAAAAAAAAAAGGCCACGGAGCTATTGAAGAGAACCTTTGCCTTCAGCATTTCTACATGCGGTGATTCTTTTTAGACCTGTGCAGTTACAGTTGTTCCTAGGATTTCTTTCAACTTCTATACTTATAAAGTGAATATGAGTTTACTATTGTCTAATGAGAATTAATGTCATACACAGGCCATAAGTTATCAAATGTGGAAGGAATTGATGCAATGATGCTATATGCTTTCCCCATGATGTCAGTAATGCAAAAGATTAATTTAATTAACCAAAAACAACGTCACTTATAAAGAAGCTAAACGAAAGGGGGAGGGTGAGAGTCTGTCAAAGATCAAATATTTCCTTTCCAAATGATACCACCTTTTGCTAATTAAAAATGGTATCTCCTTATTATGGTGATGTATTCTCAATCTGAGCATAAGTCTTTGTCGGGGAAAAAAAAAATTAAATGAAGCTGACAATTCAAGGAACCACACGAATTTGAGGTAAAAACAGCTCTTGCTAGTCTTTTGTTGTAAGCATCTTAGAATTATGCAAAGTCGGGAGAATTATTAACTGAATTATACACAAAAGCTTTACTAAATGATCTTGTACGACCTTGTCTTTTTCGAGTTTACGAACTAAACCCATTATTCTAACAAACTCACCAAAGACTCATTTACATTTTCAAGTGCTTCTTACATGCCTTTTCTGCAAGAGAGATCTAGAATGAGCTTACCATTAAAAGAAGAGATAGGCAAAACGTGACATGTCTATGGGAATTAGTGCAGTAACTTAAGAGATGATACATGGTGGATCTACTTTCAAATGGCCATAAACGTTATATACTATTACTGTACCTTTGGGAGCAGTAAAAAGGGTTTACAAGGTGGACAGCTGAATTCTGTCTGATGACGGCCTATTGATTCCTTATGTGGTAAACCTATAGTGGAACGTGATTCCTGTTTTGTGAGCTCTTTTGAGATTGTGTTTACTTGAAGTTCCCAAATGTTGTTGGCCCTTTCTACGTACTAGACAGACCTGCCTTAAGAACTGGAGAACATGATACTCGAGCTTAGTTTTTAGTTTCAACAAGGAAAGCATCTGCAAGTAGACAAACCCTCCCTCTCTTCGGCTTTGTTAAACCATTTTCTCCACAGCTAAAGGAAGCAATATTGACCATTATGCTGGGTCGAATTCGATACTTTACTTTGATCAGAAAACTCCCAAGTTAAAGCACGCGTACAAAAGAAAAAAGAAATGCCTCTAGAAAGATCCAAATCCTTGTTGCCATACCCACTCCCGGCCAAAAGTAGTGTCTAGAAGGGCTTCTGTTTTCCAAACTGATTGACATGAGCGAAACATTTTTAACCAAGACTTAGTTGTTTTCCTCTGAGTTAATGATGTACTAGATACTTATTTTTCAATAATTTAACCATCACAATGAGAGAATATGCTATGATAAAAATAATAAGTTCTACATTATTAAAAAAATATATTAAGAATCAGATTAATATAATAATGAGTTTTACTAATTTTTTAATTAGATTTTGAATTGAATAATAAGTTTCTTTATAATTTAATTTATGATATGTATAGTGAATAATGATATGTATATGTAATGATAAGTTTCTTTCGGGAATCTAGCTCTATCATATGTAGAATATAGCCATTGTAAGTCTCGTGATATTTCAGGGGGCCAAACAAAGGGGCTAAGAAAGAAAACCACAGTAAAGTTTGCAGTGAAAGATTGCAATTTCGACGTAGGTCCCGCGTGGAAGATTTTATACCAAGGATCTAATCTGATAGGGAATCGGTTGAACCCCAAGGTCTCTAAGACATCAAAATACCTCAGACCTTCCAAATCCTTGAGATCTTTCAGTGGCCCCTCACAACAGGTCACTTTCCACTTACATTAACACCCATGGCGGTGAAAGCTTATATTCTTGTCATCCACATAGCCCCCCACCAGAGGTCTGTCTTCAAGCACAGTGGTTGTGTCCAGGATGTTGCAATCTTTATTTTTTAAAATATTCCCTTCTTTTTCTCCTCCTTTTTTGACCAACTCATCCATACATTGAGATAGAGGGAGAGTAACCGCATAAAAAAAGAGAGGGGGTACTGGATTCTGAAATGCAAGATGTTGAGTTCTCATTGGACAGAACGGGTACCAAATGGCATTTCTTTTCTCATAAGTTTAGTGACCTTCTACCAATTGTTTTACTAGACGCTGAAGGGCTACCAGAAGAGCGGTACCCCGCAAACTCCTCACAGAATTTCCAAAGAAAGGAACACTATGCCCGGTGAAGAGAGTGGATCGAGAATATTGAAAATGAACGAAGTCACGTATAATTTAATGAATAAATAAAGAGAAGTACTTAGTACATGAATGAACTCAATTGAACAACTAATACCAGTTTTCAAACTAAAAGTCAATTTTCAACTGTAGTTTGTATTAGACCAAGATGTTAAGATGATGTCAAATATATCACAAGAAAAGCCCATGGCACATCGACACTCGTCATCAACCTTGCCATCAATCTCTATGGCTATATTCTATTTAGACAATCACTCAAGTTTTCATTTAAGAATATTTGGGTGTCTTGTACCCATGCTAAGGACCTTTTAACAAAAGCAAATTACAACAAAGGTCTACTCCATATGTCTTTCTTGAGTATCCAAAAATTACACAAGGGCATCATTATCTCTATTTTAAAACAAAAAAAAAATCTACATCATTTTAAATGCCACCTTTGATGAACATCAATATTCATACCATCAATTGGCAAAAAAAAATTCCATAAGTGTCAAAATCATAAAGTCTTTTATTTCATTACCAAACTTTTTGACACCTATATTAGAAATTACAAATACAAATCAACCATTACATTCTTTTGATGAACCCTCATCACCACAAACTATACTTGAACAAGTTACTAATGACAATATTACTACATTAAATACTTCATTAAGGACTCATTCTTAACACTTAGTGATCACTAGACTTGAAGGTGGTGTTATTTCCAAAAAAACAATAACATGGAAAGACACTTATACATTAATTGCATTTGCACACTCCTACAATGAACCATCAAATTTTATTGAAGCTTCAAAAGATCCAAAGTGGAGAAATGCAATGATATAAGAATATACTATCCTAGCAAAAAAATAAAACTTGAGATCTTGTACCTCCTTTAACAAATATTACACTCATTAATTTCAAATTGGCATATAAAATAAAATTGAAATTTGATGGCTCCCTAGAATGCTATAAAGCAAGACTAATAGCTAAGAGATTTCATCATTAATCATGGATTGATTGTAATAAAACTTTTAGTTTAGTTGCTAAACTTGTTACAATACCCACAATTATTAGCCTTGCATATACAAACAATTGGATCATCAAATAATTAGACATAAAAATTATGTTTCTACATAGATATCTCAAAGAAGAAATATATATAAATTAACCATAAAGATTCACACACTATCAACCCACACTTCATGTTTCGTCTGAAATGATCTTTTTGGTGGGCTTAATTAAGCTTTAAGAGCATGAAATTTCTGACTAAGCCAATTTCTTAAGAAATTTGGCTTTTAAAATTCTAAAGCTAGTTCTTCATTTTTTTTCCTTGCATACACACACATACCAAGCTTTTGTTTTGATTTATGTGGATGATATAATCTAAATAGGCAACACAATTGGTCCTATCAATAAAATTCTTATACAACTTCAAACTAAGTTTGATGTTAAAGACTTAGAACATCTATGTTATTTTTGTTTGGAATTGAAGCCATTAATTTACCTAATGGACTTTTTTTACACCAAGTAAAATTTGCACTCGAAATAATTCATTATGTCTAAATGAAAAACACCAGTGGTGTATCAACTCTTTGTACAACAACACATCCTTCCTTTATTACTTATGGATCACCAACAACATAATACCAAAACATTGTTGATTTTCTCCCGTATCTTACCATTATAAGGCTTGATATTGTTTATACCAGTTAATATTGCATGTCAACACATGCATGATCCAATCACAATATATTGGACTTTCGTCAAATGTATATTAAGATTCATAGTTAACACTCCAAAATATGACATACAATTTACAAAAAACCTCCTTACCACCATCAATGCATATTTTGATGCTAGATGGGTGGACAATCAAGATGATCGCAAGTCAACAAGTGGTTTTTTGTATCTTTCTTGGAAATAATCTCATATCATTGTTTAATCTAGTAAAAGTAAAATTCAAAAGGCTTATGGATATAACAACTAAAACCATTTGGATTCAAGCACTTGTGAAAGGAATTCGGTTGCAAATATAATGATGACTAAAACTTTGGTGTGACAATCTCTTTGCACTTATCTCTCCATCAATCTAGCTTTCCATTTTAGAACAAAATGCATTGAGATAGACTTCAATTTTATTCATGAAAGAATCAAGGCCAAACACACATTCACTTCATCTCTTAAGTTAATCATAGGGTAGATATCATTATGTAGGGTTTATTCTAAATTAGATTCCTATTACAAGACAAGCTTACTATCCATACTGATCCATCAACTTATAGAGGGCATTACACTAAGACATTAAAATGATGCCACATGTATCACAAGAGAAGCCCATGACACATCACTATGCATGTACCACACACGTGTCGTCACCAACCTTACAACCAATAGAAATCAAATATGTATCATAGAATTCAATTCACCATCACCAATAAAGGAAATGAGAAAGGAAAGCATCAATACATAATGATCTAGACGAGCAAGGATTTCCTAAAAGCAAACCAAATCATCTTAAAATTGATTTAAATTATTCAAATTTAAAGTACTTCCATATTTCATTCATTGATTGGAATCTAATAAGCATAAAGACAAATACTTTTCATTTTACTAGATTAATTATGCCATGTCTTTTCTTTATAAAACTATATTGAAAATATATTGAATATTATGCTAAATCAAAGCAATTTAATATTTCTCTCTTGAGTTTACTCTATCCTTATTCTTTAACTATTTGTATAATTTAGTTGTTTTGCTTGTAAATTGTAGTTGTTCTTCTTGTTGCTCTGTTTCAATTGAAGTGTTGCTAATTGACAACCTAAGACTTATTGATTGCTTAAGTAATAAAGTTAGTAAGAAGAAATTGCCTTAAACTGAACTACAAAATAGAAACAATTGATTGTGAAATGAGATTCTTATTTGATGATTATGTAATATGTATGGCAACCTACTTATAGGATTTGTAATAATTTTTTACATTGATTATACAATTAATTTATTATGCTTATAATTTAAAAAACTCTAAATTTCTTCTAAAAACTATTGATAAAGTTATGCTTGTTTCCCTTCTTTTTCCTCTTGATGAATGTAGACTAGGTTTGTTGGAAGGTTTTGAAAATCATTCTATTTGGTCAAGATGCTATGTATTTGTTAATGGTCATCAATATTAATAACAAGTTATGAAATGGAAAGATAGAGAGAGATTTTTGAGTCAATTGCTGATAACTTAAGCAAAGGTGATTAATAATTTCTCTCTCTGTCAAGTAGGTAATGGCCACCAATTGTCTTTTAGTTCAATAAAAGTAGTAGTAGATCTGTAAGCAACTATGTTCATGGTGACGATGACATAGCCCTAGGATTGACTTGGCTTTAGGTGGTGTCCACGAAAGGGCTAACTAAGATGTTGCTAACATGGCAAAGGTTTTGTTTATACTAATACTTCTTACAAGTTAATAAGGCGACACAAATTGTGAGCTTCAACTAAAAAGCCTTAAATCTAGCAAAGGAGAAAATCTTAGTAAATCTATTGATAAGTTGGTCCTTAGAGAAAATGAAATGGATGAAAAGTTATTTGTGAGCCATTCATTCTTAAATAAAATGAAAGTCAATTTTAACTTGTTTAATGCAAATAAAAAAAAAAGGTTAGCCATAAGATGAAGAGCAAAAAGAGTATTGCATCAAAAGGTTGGAAATCATGGGGGAAAGTCATGAAGATTAGTGAAGAGTGCTTCAATCTAAATTAGCTTTATCACAATGTCATTGAGACATTTAAATTTGGTTTTGATGCTTGAGTGAGCAACGAGTCATTGTTTGTGAGAGCATTAAGATATGAGATTTTTGCTAAAAAATACATAAAAGCTTTTTATGAAACTATGATCATTATGATCTCTAGCTCAAACTAAATCTAAAAAGGCATGAATATTTGTATTAGAGTTATAGTTGAAGAATATGGCATGGCATGACATGCCAATGAAGAATTTAAGAATTCTTTTGATTGCTTGTCTATAAAGTGTTGTTAGAAAATGCATAACTTAACAAGCTGTATTGACAAAGTATGCAATATTTCTATGTGTGAGAATTAAGTATTATAAAGCACCAACAATGCTATAATAAAAGATTGGTCTAAGAGAAGGTTGCTAAAAGTCTTTGAAAGAACATAGCTAACTACACAAGGAATGCATATAGCTCTACTAATAGTCATGTTGGCCATGTTGATGATGATCTAAGGCAATTTCACCTTGGTAGGGGAAAACATCATAATGTAATGTTGAACTTTAACCTAAGAAAAATAGTTGAGATCATTGAAATCCTTTATGGAAAATATAGGTTGAAGGACATGTAAAAGATTTAATAATGGAGCTAAGGTGAGTATGGCGTGTGCTTTTTAATGTAGGATCACTAAAATATTTTTGGGTTGAAGTTGTTAACATAACTTGATTTTGGTGAGCCAATCTCCATCAATTGCTATCAAGTGTCAAACTCTTAAATAAAAAAAGTCAAATACCCATATTAGTTTATTTGGTTGTCTTATTTATGCTCATACATATGATGGTATACTTGAGCTTAGCAAATAAGTGCATATTTATAGAATATGTAGATAAGCTAGAAGGATATAGATTGTGGTGCCTTGATGAAACAAGGATGTGATATTTGATAAGTTTGATATGTTAAAGAAAAAGGAGAATATAAATGATACAAAAGAGAATCAAGAAGTTAGAAAGCAAATGGAGGTGGAAATTAAAGTCATTGGAGTAGTAAAGTTTACAAGATTGCAAATTGACAAGATTTAGATTTGATTATGTAAATATAGTTACTCATGCAATAAGCACAACTTAAGATATTGAGATTCAAAAGCCTCATAGCATGGAACCATTAATGGGTCTAAATCTATGTAGTGGTTTATTGCAATGAATGATAAGATATAGTTTCTAGTATAATTAACATATCACAAGATTATTATTATTATTTAAAGCACTAAAGGGTTTATCAATGTCACATTTTTTTTTATTATTTTGAACTGATCATTGAAATTCATGACCTTGGGATGAGAATGAAGTAGTATCGTTTTTGTTTTCTCTCTTTTTGCTACATGAGTGACTATTACAACCTATTTTGGTGTAAAAAGTGATTGCCTCAATGGGAGAAGTTCAATATTGAGGTAAAAAAAGCTGAAATTTTCAAAGTTAGGCAATAATATAAACAAAAAATAAAATGTGAAAAGTTTATGACTCCAATAAAACATTATGCAAATCAAATTAATTGTACTAAGGAGTAAAACATTCTTACAAAGAGATAAAGAATACCAAAACAAAGACTACAACCTTAAAAAATTTTAGTTGCTAAAAATTCACAAACAATGAAGAATTTTTAGTTCTTATAGATATAGACAACATCATAATAACAATAAAATATCCCTTATGTAGTAACTAATTAGCCATTGATCATGTAGCTATTGATGGGGTAATGAAAGTCATGCTACCCTCTCCACATGCTGTCTATCCTAGAAGCTTCAAAAACATTGTTTTACCTTGCCAAGTTATATAATCAACTAGACTATCTCTATAGAAGAAAGAATAGCTAGCTTCAATGTCAACTCTAATAGTCCTCAATACTTCCCCTCAAACTTGGAATTGGTAAAAATTTAAAATATCAAGCTTGCTAAGGAGATGATAATGCTAGTTTGTTCCAAGAACTTTAGTGAAAACATTTCAAGGTTAATTATTACTTTTAATACATATAGTATTTATAAAAACACAACAGTTTTTTCTTGAATTAAGTGATAAGAAACATCAATATGTTTAGTCTTTTAGTGAAAGATTAGATTTATTACCAATTTTAGTGTTGTTTCATTCTCACAATACAAAAGAACCAATTGTGGCAACTTGCATATCCTTTACTAATCCAACCACTTAAAAAATCTCATAGGTAATAGTTACAATTATTCGATATTCACTTTGATAGAGGAGATAGTGACAACTAGTTGTCTTTTGCTCTTTTAATAGATTATGGAATTGCTAAGAGTTAAAAAAAAAAAAACACAATAGCTAGTTAAAGTATATAAAACATTTAACATAATTAGCATCATCACAATAAGCCTATAAAAGAAAACCACCATTTGAAAGGAAAAACTAACCAAAGTCTATTATTCCTTTTAAGTACTTGACTATGTAAAAGAGCTACATCTCAATGTGATCTCTTTGAGTTATGCATAAACTAACTCAGCAAAAGAGATATCAAGTCGTGTCATGTCAAGATAGTTTAACTTTTCAATTAGTTATTGATAACTAAAAATGTTCTCCAATAATGGATCACCAAACTATGGACAGACTAGTTTATTATATTTAAGGCTAGTAAAAAGTACATTTCTCTCCATGGGTTGCCTACTAGCTTTGCTCTAAAAAGCCCCATTTCAAATACCAATTTCAAGATGCACTCTCTTTGACTTAAATGCATTCCACTTGTATCTCAAAGCATTTTAACTACAAAAAAATACTTAAACTTTTTTAAATTTGCAATATGAAAAGTGCTAGATAAGGCTATAAAGCATTGATCCCTTGTACATTATCTCCAGTGATTAAGGTATCAACCACATAAAAATGCATCATAATCATACTATCATTCTAAACATTAGTAAAAAGTGAATAATCATATAATGACTACTTATAACTAGTAGATGCTAAGGCTTCAATGAATTTTCATTTCGTTGTTGTAAGACTTGTTTTAATTAATACAATAATTTATTTAGCCTATATACTTAGTCCACCCCTCACATGAACTCCCAAATGGTGCTTTCATATAAATTTCTTCTTCTAAATCATCTTATAAAAAAATGTTATGAATATTCACTTAACAAATCATCTATCCTCACTGGAAAGCAATAGACAGAGCACTCCTAACAATTATTGACTTCATCATAGAAGAAAAAGTTTCATGATAATCTATCCTTTCTTTTTAACTTTATCCTTTAATTACAAAACAAGTCTTATAATGTTCAATACTACCATTAACATGATATTTTATCTTATGTACCTATTTATATCTTATGAATTTCCTTCTCAATAGAAAATCCACCAATTCTCATGTATTGCTTGACTCTCAAGCACTCATTTTCCAATCCATGGCCATCTAAAATCTTTAATTATCTCATGGTAATAAATAGATACAATATCATAAAAGATGGCTACTACAAAATGTTGATGTGAGCAGGTAAATAAGTATAAGAAACATAATCAAATATTAGATATTGTATAGATAGAATAACATAATTTACAACATTACTACAAATAAAGTTTTATGTCCAAATAAATAGATTAGATATCATAATGGATCATTTGGGAAATGGATGTTTAGTGTGAACAATAGGCTCATGCATGGATTGTGAAGGAATTTGATATTCATCAAACTTATCATAAGAAAAAACTTATGGGAAGTAAAGGGAGGATTAGGGATTTATAAGGTAACCTTAATGTTACGGTAGTCTTGTAATGGAGAAATGGTGATATCTATAAAAATGTTTGGTTTAGTATGAATGGTCATATGAGTGTTTAGTGTAGTGATAACTTTGTTAATCTATTATACAAGTTCCTCATGGAAAGATATCAATGCAACGATGTCAAAAGAATGAGGCACCATCTCATACGTGTGAATGGAAAAATATTTTCATGAAAATGGACATTATGATTAACAACAACAAAAAAGTTTCATTTTATATCATAAAGTTTATATCCCTTTTGCTCATATACATATCCCATGAAAATGCTATAAATAACTCAAGAGACAAATTTGTTTTTATATTCAACTATTATAACATAACAAGACAACCAAATACTCAAAGTTAAGAAACATCAGGAACCTTCTCATAAAGCTTCACATATGGAGTTTTTTCATTTAAAATAAATAAGTTATACAATTAATAATATATGTGGCAATAAGTATACACTTAACCCAAAACCATATAAGCATTTTAGTTTGAAATTTTAATATATATACCTCATCTAATATGTAGTGATGTTTACATTCTACCACAACATTTTGTTATAAGGTGCATGTACACAAATTCTAATGTATAATACTCTGTGAAGAAAAGATTTTTCATATGATGAATTGAAAAAGTTGTCAAATTATTAGAATTAATGCACTTGACTTTACTACTAAATTTATTTTTGACCATATTAAAAAATAATTCCAAATTTAGTATAGTTTCAATCTTAATTTTCATGAATTTTATTTTTCATGAAGAACATCCAAGTTTTCATAGAAAAATTATCAAAATAAGTCAAAATATTTTGAACCATTACAATTTGGAACATTATAAAGTTTTTAAATATCCACATAAATAATGTCACATAATTTTTCTATAAATTCATTTTGTGTGAGAGAAAGGTCACAAGTTTGTTTCACAATAAGACAAACTAAACAATATAAATCAAATGATGCTAATATTTAAAATCATACAAATACTTGGATTTAGAAACTGACATATGTCCAAACCTTAAATGTCATAAATGAAAATCATAGCCATTCATTTTGAATTAATTAAAGAGCCAATAAAATACCAAAAAATTTGATAACACTTTCTAGGATCAAAAAAGAAATAAAGACCATGTCACATTCTTTCAATCTCCTTGACTTCACTTGTCAAAAGATACATCACATGAATCGGCAAACAAAATCACCAAATTATTGTTCTCAGTGGTAAATTTAGCAACTAAAATCAAATTAAACTTGAAATAGTAAGAATATAGAACAATTTTTAATTCCAAGTTTTGGGCTAAAGTCATGGAATTAGTATAGGTTACTCAATGATGTCACCATTTGGTAGTTTGATACATCTAGACTTAAATTTCACAATAAATTCTAAGCTATTAATAAATTTGTAATAATATAGTCATTGGCACCCTTTTTATAATCCAACATTTTTTATAAGACTCTAAAATATTTGTTATGTTGATTTGAGAAGTCATTCCAAAGTTATCCTT
Organism: Casuarina equisetifolia; assembly: GCA_028551475.1. Taxonomy (NCBI): domain Eukaryota; kingdom Viridiplantae; phylum Streptophyta; class Magnoliopsida; order Fagales; family Casuarinaceae; genus Casuarina; species Casuarina equisetifolia. The sequence goes on from CM052361.1 coordinate 7,196,352, forward strand.
AATCATGTTAATGATGCAATCATATTGCTTTGATGTAAAATGATAAAGATTTGGACCAATTATTGTCAAATTAGCATTGGAATTCCTCATGTAATTCTTGTGGCCCAATTAATATTCATTTAACTTATAACATTCTTCCTTTTTGTGTTTGTAATGCTTGCAATGCTCACATTGAGTACCCTGAAGCCTCAAGCGGTCTTATTTCTATGCCTTTTATTTTTTTACCACAATGCTCACATCTAATTTTTCCAAACCCTTTAAATAATGCATACTTTTGCCCAGCTTTTAGGAAAAATATGTTATTTTCACCTATAGTAGTTCTAGTCTCAATTGTCATATTAATTCTACTTATTGAAATAAGTAAAGCATATACATTCCAACTTGTTATGTCAAATTGAGGAATTAATACAAAAATTAAAAAGTCTTCAATTGTCTTCTTCAATCCACCATCCTGGTATTCAACATTGTTAGCGATAAATTATGACTATAAAATATCTAGTAAGGGCTTCATCAACAAGATCTAGTCCCTCGTATGCGAATATCAATCGCTCAAGCTTTTTAGAAATTGATAAAACTTCATCCTCTCTTAACAAAGCTTCCAACCCCACTTTTGACATTGTCCATGAATCTAATGCCATTAAAGCTACATATTCATCTTATAAAGTAGGCAAATGGTGAAAAAAAAGAAAGGCAACTAAGCCTTCAAATTACTTTATGTTACTCATCTTGTTCCACATATCATAGATTCGAGTCAAGTCAACCTAATTGTAATGGTTAAGAGCTCATGCCAAAGATTTGCATCACTGAAGGTGTGAATCAAACCTTTATAAAGCTGAGGTGAGAGTGAAATTAAGAATTGAAAACAAGTAAATGACATTACACCTCTCCCAAATTGGCAAAATATGAAGAATCTTCAACCAATGGCAAGGTATTTTTCATTAACAAAGATTAACTTGTTCTTGAATAGTAAAGGTAATTTCATGGCTTCACGCCAAAAAATATAATTACTAATGCCATTAATTTGAAAACCAATCCAAGAAGCACCACTTATATCGCCCATTGATAGATAAAATGGATCATTAGTTCATAAGCAATTCATTTGATTTAGAAGTATGAACTAAAGTACTGGAATTCTTTACACATAATATAAACCCTTTTGTTTAGAATTTTTTTTTTATAAATTTAAGTAAACATAAGGAGTTTGCAGTAATGATAACAAATGATGAATCAATCAAGAAAATTGGAATTAAGCACACCAAATGTTTGACAAAAATCATGTGAAATTATTTTAAAAAAAAAAGAAGATTAAAAGTATATAAAGAACTCTAAACAATAGCTTACTAAACATTTAATAAAATTTCTAAACAAAAAATCAAAAGCCAAACTACTCTAATCTTTAAAGGAAACCTAAACGATAAAAAACAACTTAACTTGAATACAAACAAGAGAACAAGAGTCACCATGTAACAAACTAGAAGAAAAAAACCTCCAAGGATGATTGTAGTGCAAAAACACATCAAATAACACAAAAATAAATTAATCAAAATATGTCCACCAATTATTTTCTAAAATGCCTAATCCAAATAACAAGTAGAATAAAATAAATAAATGTGATTGCATTAAAGGATAAAACATTCTTACAAAGAGATAATTAGAGGATAATCTTACCCTTGTTATGCCTCTTTTTTGGGTTTGAGATTTCTCCCATGTCAGCACATCGTTATTGTTTTCAATATGTTCGTGTTGTTTATCTATAATAGTTTGTTGAATTTGTTCTTGGTCGTTGTTGAACTATAATTGACAAAGGAAGAAATTGAAAAGTTGAAAGTGGATGCATAGGCTATCATGGATCATATGCAATAAGTGCTTATTTTACTCTTTAAAGTGTTAGTTCTTTTGATTCATAGTCAAGTAATTGACTAATTACATCTTAGTTTGCAATTAAAAATATTGTTGAGGTGAATAAAGATGCATAAAAACCAATGGAATGTACTGACAAAACCTTAAAAATTGAGGTACTTTTGTGTTATGTAAATTTTGATCCATTAGTCTTTAGCTTTATTTTCTTTATTGTTTATTTTACTTTAGTAAATATTTGCAAGCATACAAACTAAAGAAATCATTGGAATCTAAGCTTCTTTCACTTAAAGGGGTTTTTTTTTAACTTAATACAAATCAAGTTTAAAATATGAAAAAGTCACTTCTACAAGGAAATATTAGGGTTACATAAAGTAATGAATGCACTCAAGGGTAACAATGTATGTTTTTAATCCTATACCAAAAAAAAATTCCAATGCTTTCTTATATTGGTTAATTGGTTAATTGGCATCTAGATATCTAGATGCTACTTTTTTATCTTAATATAGAATTCCTCACTTCTCATAGTTCCTTTTTGTTTGAAACAGTGTTATTGTTGATTGCATTGCTCATTATAATGCTCATTCTACTATTTTATGCATGTTGGATTAATGTCTATTTTGAAGGTCCATGCATGTAGTATAGAAATATCCTTAGTATTGTTGTTTTAAAGTAGGTCCATGACATATTGAAGTTATTAATTATTATATCAACCTTAGAAACATGCATGAGTTAAAAATGGAGTATCAAGAATATGAATTATAATAATTTTTTGTAGTCCTTGTACAAAATTACATGAATTGGTTTGCCTTTAGTACATAGTTTTTAGCATGTTGAACATGTGTCTATAAGCTTTATGTGTTAGAATAGTAAATTGTTGCACTTCTCTAAAGGATTAACCTAACAAGATGCTACTACCGAACTAAAAATGGAGTAAAATAACATTAAGACGTAATTTCATGTTTATTTGTGCATGTTACAATACCAATTTTGTGAACTTGGTATTTAGTTAATGTCATGAATAAAATATTGTCCATTTTTAATTTTTTGACTCTTTATTTGGTTTTGTCTTAGCTACTAAGTTGATATGAATGTTTTGGATTTGAATTGTTCAACAAAATTGAAGGCTAAGTGGGAAGTAGAAAGGGTAATGCTCATGAAATTAAAGAATGAAGCTGAGAAGAATTATGAAGAATCAATGAATAGGTCTGTACTTTATGATGTACAATATATTTTACATGGTGTGAGATTATATTAATCAACTTTATAATAGTACTTTTATTGTGGACCTTGACAAGCAAAATTTACTTTGATTTGTTTTTGCTTTATTTCTCATGCATGCCATACTTAGAAATATGAAGTTAATAAAAGTTGTTTAGAGAATTTTTTTCTATGAGCATTGTGATAGTGGGATTTAAAGAAATAGATTATTTTGCCCTATGTTGTTTGTATAAGAGAATGAAATTGAGTTGTTAAAGTGCATTTGGATATTTTAATAGTTTTTGTACTTTCCAATACCCTTTTAATTTAATTAATTGAAAATTCCTCTTGGTTATTGCCAACTAAGCATCAACCTACCATGTAGTCTCACTCTTCAAATATTATTACCTATGTTCATGTCAGTTATATTAATATGGCTTTCATCTTATTTATATTTCATGATTTAAGTACTTTTGGTTCTAGTATATATTAGAGATTAGGAAGTAAGAATATAATTATAGGAGTTGAGGTTAAAAATATAGCCCTAGGCTTTGTTAACCTAAGTACTCATGCACTAGTACAAGCATGCATATTCTAAATTGGCCTTTTCAAATAAGAGTGTCCATATCCTATTTGGCAAGCTAATTATCTTGTTAAGAGGTCTTTATGGATTACATAATGGAAGTAGGTTATTATGCTTCTTTGTCCTTTGTTATTAGACTAAGATGGCTTTAAGCTTTTTCTATTTAAACTCATCCTATATCATTTCCATTTGCTTTTTATCCCTTTCATCCTCATTCCTAACCTCCCATTTGTGCATTAAGAAATTTTGTCCTTCCTTGCATGCTTTTTAAATAAATTATAACTCTTATACCATGTAAGGTTTTTCAAAAGCAATTCATGCCTAACATAAATTCCTTCTCTCCCTGTTTGAATGTTGTTATCAACACTTAGAAATCCCACAAAATAAGCCTAACATACACAACCATTAAGTTCTTAAGTCTACTTGAGTACTTTGTAGTTTTGGTAAGAAGAAATCAATTAACATCCTAACTCTTTGAATAATTATTGATACATTTCAATACATTCCTTCGTGTCTAGGAGTTCTTCCATTTGTCACAATTACTTGCATCTTCCTTGTTATAATTGATACTAATTCTCAACTTTTAGCTAAAGAACTACTTAAGAAATTATAAGTGCTCCCCGTATCCACCAATATCATAGCCTTATTTCTTTTTTTACTTAATGCTCCCTCAAGTTTCATGGTCTCCAATGTTACCAAACCATATATAATATTTAAAGTTTTCTCTAGTACTCCTTTTATAATTCCTTCCTCTTTCCTATCTTGCTAACAGTTAACACCTATAACTTCTTTTTACACCTATAACTCAAATGGAACAATTCATCACAATTGAAACAAATGTCCCCTTCCTATTTATTTCCTACTACTCTCAAGGCTAACCGTTTAATGGAAAGGCCTTTCATAGCCAGTTTCTCCTCAACCAATATAAATTGTTTCCTGTTACCATTACCCCAATTGTTGCTCCATGTATTGCCAAGAACCTTATCCTCAAATAACAAAGCTAATTCTATAGTTTTTTCTAAAGTTTCCAATTTTTTAACACCAACCTTTAGCTTTCAAGTTTTCTTTCAAACCATTTATAAAGAAGTTTAACCCCAATTCATCAAATAATTGACTTACTTGTAGTATAGCTCGATCAAACTAAACTTATTAATCCTCCACATTGCTTGTCTACCTCAAGTTAAGTAACTCTATGTAAGGCTTCCAATTGTACTTGTGTTTGTACCACCTAGTTAGCTCTATTTTTAACACTAACAAAGTAATCAATCTATTCTATACCTTCCTCTTTAGAAGCTTGAAACATACATAGGCATTAATCTTGAAATGCCAAGAAGCCAAGTCTAGCTTCTTTCATTTAAATGTCTTGTAATAGTATAAGAATCCTTTAACACAATAGATCCATTCAATTGGATCATATCATATGCCAAATCGAGGGAAATTAAGTCTCATAACTCACAATTGGGCCTTCTAGAAAATCTTCTCTCAATTCTTTTATTTACTTTCATTTTTACTTTCTTCCCAATCCTTATTCTTTTATTTGCCTCCATTTTTCCTTTACTCCAAACCCATATGACTTTGCTTCATCTTTTAAATATGTTTTGATAGATTTTCCATCAATCTTCTGGTTGACAACCAAAAACATATGTTGGATCATATTTTTGACATCTCCCTAAACTAGCAATCTATATTTGCTTCCAATCTTCCATAACTTAGACTAACCATTAATGGCTTTACTACCAAGTTGTCAAGATTAAAATTGATTTGGTAAGAAAAAAGAGATTCAGTTGAAAAGGCCAATTTAGTTGAAGCTTAGTGGCCTTCTTTTGTCTAATGGTTTTGCATAATAGTGAAGGTTAAAAGAAAAGATTCAACATTTAAAGGATGTTAACATCTTAAGCATTAAAAAGAACACCCAAACCTAATAAAATTTGCACTAGAATGATGTTTTCTTCTTCCTTATAGAAACCATAAAATACAAACATGGAACTTTCTAGACATAACATAAAATAAACATATCCTTCTAACATCAAACATGTTTCATCCTACAAACCCATATCTACCCCATTAACACAACTATCCCATACACACTTAATGCCCAAACCACCACAGAGTCTACGCATACAAAATAGCTACTTAGGTTCAAAATAACATATTACATATTGCTAGAGCTAAGACTTTTATCTCTATCCATGCATCTCAACATATGTGAATGTTACTCTAACCTATGACACTAACTAGAAGGCTTAAGGAACCACCCTATGATGGAGAACTTATCTCTAACTAACAAAATGGAAGATGAGAACTTATTAGACACTCACTTTATGACACCACAACATTGCAAGGGCATATTATTCTATAAGAATGCTTCAATTCCTCATATCTTATGAAGAAAATTATTAAATATCATGATGCATTCATGCATTTATGTGAGTATTTTTTTACTTTTTTGAATACTCTTTTTAGTTGTGCAACATCCTTGTTTTTTTAACAACTTATTTCAACTATATTTAAGTCTAAGAGTTTGTCAAATACTTAATCTACAACCAAACCTACTACATTTTGACACCACTATTAAAACATTAAGTTTATTTTGCAATTTAGTCACTTCTTTTAGGAGCTCTAATTGTTGATTGTTCATTTGATTAGCATTTTGCAATGAATTATTATTGAAAAGTGATGATAGGTTTCTATTTATAACTATTAATTATTTATATAAGTATGTAATCTTTCATTAGATATAAGCCCTAACAGTTCAATGATACTTGGAGGCTTTCCAATATAGGAGGTCAAATTCAAGCCTCCCTTATCCCAACAAACCTTTTAAATCCCAACCTCATCCCCTATACTGAAAAAAAGTTCTTTTATTGTAGCTTGTACAAAGTTAAAAGTATAAATAGTGCTCTTGAAATTTGATTTGCCCACCATCAGCGTGCGGGGCGCTTAAGAACTTGATCTTTTGGGCTCCGTCCATGAACTTCTATCTCAAGTTGATGTGGATATTTTCACCCACAAGGCTACGGTATATGCTTAGGACCCGAACTCGAACCGGCCCAACCCGACACAGCTAGTTCTGGAGGGATCTCGCGAGAAATTAAGACTGAAAAAGGTGACAAAGTTCCGGAAAGCCCTAAAACCCCTCCTCCCCTTCTTGTTCATCTCCTTCTACTTCAGTTGCTGAACACTGTCCCGTCCCTGTGAAGACGCAAAGTCCATCGTCCTTTCTGTTTCTTTAGAAAGCAACCGTCTGGTTCACGGAGGCCGACGAAGATGTCGCTGAGAGTGCTGAACCCGAATGCAGAGGTGCTCAACAAGTCGGCCGCACTGCACATGAACATCAATGCCGCCAAGGGCTTGCAGGACGTTCTCAAGACCAATCTCGGTCCCAAGGGCACCATCAAGATGTATATGCTATGTCATGTTATTTTTCTCTTTTTTCTATATGTTTCATCCGATTTGCTCCCTGATTTTCTCGCATTTTCTTTTCAAGGCTTGTGGGTGGAGCCGGTGATATTAAGCTCACGAAGGATGGGAATACTCTCTTGAAGGAAATGGTCAGTACTCCATTCCTCTCTTTTTGTCTTTCTGGCGAACCCTAGATCTCGTCGTTTCCTTTAACTTATGGTACCAGCAGCACGGTTTGTGGTAATGGCGCTGCACTGCGTCATTGAGAATCGTTATATTTAGTATTTAATATAATTCCATTTCAGAGATGGTCCGTCCCCACGTTGGTGGATTGTGAAGGAGTTGTAAGTGCTGCGAAAGACCAGATTGGATCCTCATCCATTCCTTACTAGATTATATTTATTGATTATTCCTTATGTTTTTGTAGAGCATGGATGTCCCTAACGATTTCCCTCGGTCATTCTGGGCTATAAATTAAAAAAAGTTCAATTTGTTAATTCCAAGCAGTCTGAAGTTTGGGTCTAAAAAATTGAATTCTTTAGCGTAAGAACTAGTGTACTGGATATAAATGGGGAAATGGAAAAAAATGCTATTATACTCAAATTTTCTCATGAAAATTTTCAGTACCCTAGCTGTATCAAATTCACAATTGGGCTTGTGTTGGCAGCCGAGAGTACCTGTACGGGTATGTTATTTACTGGAGTGTAGGACTTCCAGTGTGCTCTGTAAAGACTTTAAACATAAAATAGGAAGTTGATTTGAAATAATGGGCTTAAGTTGTCTTCCTAGGTAGTTCCTTATCTTCTGCTGCATCTTTCTATTCCCTGATGAGGATTGTGAGGTTCTCAAACAATAATACCTGCAGTAGAAAAGCTACCTTGGCAGAAGTAGTGATGAAGGATATGATAAGTAGGGTGATAGCACAGAGAGTACGATTCTAGAAGGGATGGAATGATGGAAAACACTACATGTGACAAATTCGGCTTAGATAGTGAGGATTCATCAGGCCAACACTAATATAATTAGAAGGTTTAGTTGGTTTAGTTGATGGCTCTGGACTATAATAGAAGAATGAATACCTTACTGAATATGACTGACTGATATTCAATAGTTCCCCATTAGCATTAAGGGACTTAACATGTGTTCAGAATTTATTAATAAATTTCTGCTAATGTGTGGTCATGCTGCTGAGTATATTTCTCTAATAGTGCTTTATTGCCTCTTGTTTTATGAATGGCTTCAGCAAATCCAAAACCCTACAGCTATCATGATTGCAAGGACAGCTGTTGCCCAAGATGACATCAGCGGGGATGGCACAACTTCTACAGTGCTCTTTATTGGAGAGCTTATGAAACAATCAGAGCGGTACATTGATGAAGGTTAGTAGTGCCAGTCAAAGTAAGCTCACCAGTGCTTTCTGTTATCTAAAAGCTGCAATGTTATTTTTTGTTCTTCCTATTAAGATTGAGGAAGATGTTATTTTCTTCCTTTCCATGTTTCTCTTTTGTATGTTTTAGTTTGTTGTTTGGTTTTCTCTTTCACCTTTATGCTCCCTCCCCCCTTTTCTATTTTGTCAATATGATTGCTCCAGTGTTATGATCAGTGAGATAACACAGTGCACAAATGCTTTGCTGAGGGTACTATCTTTGGTTTTCCAAGTGGGAATTGTTGACAACCTTTTAGTGTTTTTGTACTGGAATTATGGTTTTGTTATTAACATATTGAATACTTAAGAAGAAACTATTAACATAATGAACAACTCAAGGCATCGATGATGTACTTGCTATGTGTCAAGTCATGTGGGCAACCTGTAATCGATTTACTTTTGGTTTAATGGAGAAATTTCTGTATGGTATCTGCTGACACAATCAAGTACCATCACGGAAGTACTATTACAAGCTAATAACAATAGAATTAGCTGAGTATATTTAGAAGGTTCGCCAAAATTGCAATCATGTTAAGACATGGGATATCATATGAACTCCCAAACTTTACTCTACAGATATGAATGAATGAGAACTTCAAGGTTCAGCCTTGTCTTGTGCTACTTTGATATCCACTTCATTCAGTAATTGCAATTGACATTTTACTATGTTTGGTTGGAAATGAGATTTTGTATAGCCAGGTTGTCCAAAAGACTTATTTTCTTAAATGAAGAAATGGGGTAGTTGCTCTATTATTTGTTTCTTGATTTCTTAAAACAGATCCCTAATTGATGGTTAAGAATTTTCACGGCAAGGAAAAGCTAGAACCAATATATTTCAATCTTCTCAGTTGTCTCCTTCGAAATTTATATTCATGATATGTATTCATGAGAATTATGCTTGTTGCAGGAATGCATCCTCGTGTTTTGGTTGATGGTTTTGAGATCGCTAAAAGAGCAACTCTTCAATTTCTTGACAAGTTTAAGACTCCTGTGGTTATGGGTAATGAGCCTGACAAAGAGATCCTGAAAATGGTAGCAAGGACAACTCTCAGAACAAAGGTAACTTGTAATTTCGCTTTTCTTTTATTTTCCTTTGAACTCAACAAGGTGGAAGGGAATGTATCTTAGCTGTTTATTTGTTGAGCAAAAACTAGATATACTAATTTTATGAGCAAGACTTCATCTTCCAATATATTATCTGTAGATCAATTTGCATCTTCCCCTTTACCCCATGTTATGCATTTGTGAGTTTTGGTAACCTAAAAGAAACTTATATTTGTTTTTTCACATTCCCTTCTCTCTGCAGTTGTATGAAGCCCTTGCAGATAAATTGACCGACATTGTTGTTAATGCTGTAAGTTTGATGCTGTTGAACTGTATTTAGGGATGCATGAGAGACTGCTCATCAATCTATTTGAGTGTTAGTTTTTTTTAACTGTCCTTTCTATATGCCAGGTGTTATGCATTCGCAAGCCTGAGGAATCCATTGATCTGTTTATGGTGGAGATTATGCACATGCGGCATAAATTTGATGTAGACACACGCTTGGTATGTTTATCTTTTATGATTCTTCGTAATGAAAAAGATCCCCTCTATAATTGTAAAGTCTCTTTTATTCTCAAGTTGTGAATATTTGTGTACTAGACATATAAAAAAGAAATAAGCATTTTATCAAGCTATTACATTTGTTAGAAAATTGATTGCTTGTACTTTTACTTCTGGGAACATCAATTTTCCCGTTGCTTTTGATATTTTTTTGGTTGATTTTCTTGCCTTTTTTTTCTGGTGGGGGAGGGTGGGTGGCTTGCTGGGCAGAGGATATAGCTTTGAACGCTTTCTTGCCATTTACTTTCCAAATTTTATTTAAAAGCAGATATCTGTGGGTTCACCCTTTATTTTGACATTCGTGGTTTACTTTTGATGGGCCAAGAATGTGGACGCCAACTTGTTAGTATAGATAAAGGCTCAGGAAAGTATGTTATCATGCATCCATGATTTTGGTGTTTGAACTCATTGCCAGGATTGATGTTTCATTCACTACCATCATCCTTTCTCGCTCTTAGGAAGATCTTTGCAGTCATGATACGGCTTCCAATACACTCTTACATTAAGTTTTCAATGATTTCTTTGAGAGGTGTAAGCTTAACTATAGCTGTGCTTATATTCATGAGTGGCCTTTTATGGTCCTAGAGTCTCTAATTTAAGCTTATCTTTATTTCTAGGTTGAGGGCCTTGTCCTTGATCATGGCTCCAGACATCCTGATATGAAGCGGCGAGCTGAGAATTGTTACATCTTGACGTGCAATGTCTCTTTAGAGTATGAGAAAAGGTATATATGGACCTGCAAATTCTGTTCAGAAAAAAAATGAGATGATATATAGTTGGGACTTTTGAGGATTTGAAATTTTTCTTTCAAAATGTAATTTATGTGGTGTTTGATATTCATTCATATTATAATTATAATTATATATATCAAAAGCTTATGTGTAATTGTACTTTGTTATGGGCACACATGGGGTGCCGAATGGTGAATAATGTAGGAGTTAATATTTGAACTCTTGATTTCTTCCCCTAGTTTTGAGCTACTAGTGCAGGCTGTGAAGTTGATAGCTGCATCATTTAGACAATGATCACTGTGTCTGCTAGTTATGTTTATGTTCAATGTATCACAGTTTGGTCAATCGGATATTTCATTTAAGTCTACATAAATTGTCCGTCTTCCTGACATTTTGTTCCAGTCAATAAGGATTCGAAACAGCTTTTAGATCTTATGTAGTATCATCTCATCTTCTCATTGTGTTTGTGGACATCATTAGTCTTAATCATTTTCCTCTCAGTGAAATAAATGCAGGTTTTTTCTACTCAAATGCAGAGCAGAGAGAGGCAATGGTTGCAGCAGAAAGGCGTCAGGTTGATGAAAGAATTAGAAAAATCATTGAACTCAAAGATAAGGTAGTTACTTTGAAATGTGTTATCTTTTACATAAATGCAGCAGGTGCCTGTGGTTTGCGATATATTGCTGATCACTGTATTTACATCCAGGTTTGTTCTGGTAATGACAATAACTTTGTCGTCATTAATCAAAAGGGTATCGATCCCCCATCACTGGATCTTCTTGCAAGGGCTGGGGTAAGTCCTAGACCATCGATGTTGTCTTGTGCCTTATTGTTGATTCATGAATTACATCTTCATATCATTTGTCAGTAAGTATTATGCCATGTTGGTTACTTATGGGATCCTTTGCTACTGGCTATTTATTGTTGTCTAATTTAATCCTCGTGTTAATGTAAGCAAGCAAGAAAGCAGAAGCATTTATTTGTCTGCAGTTCGCTAATTCTCTATTTTCTAGATAATTGCCCTTCGAAGGGCAAAAAGGAGAAATATGGAACGATTGGTTTTGGCCTGTGGAGGTGAGGCTGTTAATTCTGTAGATGATCTGACTCCTCACTGCCTTGGTTGGGCTGGAGTAGTCTACGAGCATATCCTTGGAGAAGAGAAGTATACATTCGTTGAAAATGTGAAGAATCCTTACTCTTGTACAATCTTAATTAAAGGTACTGCACAGCTTTTGCAGCTTTATTAAAAGATTCAAAGGTAGAGATTTTTGTCAGTCTCAACTACTTGATGACAGGAGTATTACAGTGACATTGTTCGGCACTGTTGATATGTGTAGCTTTATTGCCGTTGGTAAACTTAGTTATGATTAATCCTTTTTGCCACCTATAATTTGCAGGGCCTAATGACCATACAATTGCACAAATAAAGGATGCTGTCCGTGATGGCTTGAGGGCAGTCAAAAATACTATTGAAGATGAATCTGTTGTTTTGGTGAGCTTCCTCTATAGAATCTCTTTGAATATGCATGGGATGTTTGAGTATTCTATCATACTGATTCAGTAAATAATTCTATTATCTTAGTTTTCTTGTGAATTTTTACTCTATTGTCCTTGTTACTAATGATTCCATATGTCCAATGAATAACTCTAAACACAACTGTTTTGAAATGAACAATACCTTTTTCTGCAGTTTGAAATGGTCTTCATTCTTAAAGTTTAGAATGCTCAAAATATGATCTGCGTTGTAGATTAAGAACCAAAGAAATAGACAAATAAATGTGATGGAATTTGCCAAGTGTGACTAACTTTAACTCTTAATGATAAATGATAATATGCGTGATCAGAGAACAGTGTGTTTAATGACCAATTGAACTTCTACTCACAATTTGTTGTGAGGAATATGAATAGCTAACTGAGTCTTCTTTGGTCAGACATGCGTATTAGGAGAGGTTTTCCTTGCATTTTGATATTCCTTTTTTTTTTCTTTTTTCTTTTTTCAGTGCTTGTTATATATTTAACTGGGCACTGGGCACTTGCTCCTTATGCTTTGGATGATAGATTATTGTTTGCCCATCACTATTCTGGAGACGATGAGTGAAGAAACAGAGAGAGTAGAAAATAGGGAAAGGCATGTCAGCAACTGATGCAAACGCTATCTGAATTACTTGTTTGGCTACGAATTGTGCTGTTAAACATCGATGTTTCATATTTTATGTGGCTAGCTTTGAAAGAAAAATCTCTACCCTATGCTTACGTCAGTGGCTCTCATATTCTGCTGCAGTGTGTTTTAGATGATGAGCTGTATATCTTGTCTTTTTTTTTTTCAGGGTGCTGGAGCTTTTGAAATTGCAGCTAGCCAATATCTAATAAACGAAGTAAAGAAGACTGTTCAAGGGGTAACAAAATGTCTCCCAACTTTTCAGTGACTAAATACTTGTAGATTAATTATCCTTCTAAATATATGATGTTTACAAACTTGGATCAGCGTGCTCAACTTGGTGTTGAAGCATTTGCCAATGCTCTTCTTGTGGTTCCCAAGACACTTGCCGAGAACTCTGGGCTTGACACACAAGATGTCATCATCTCTCTTACGGTAAACTTTCTTGAAAACGCGTTATTTGTGCTCCATTGTTCTTTCTTTTGCTAAAGGTGAAGAAGTGAAAAATATACATGTTGGAGCTTTAACGTGCCATCTGTATGTTCAGGGAGAGCATGACCGGGGCAACATTGTGGGGTTAAATCAGCACACTGGAGAACCTCTTGACCCCCACATGGAGGGAATTTTTGATAACTACTCTGTGAAGCGCCAGATTATAAACTCGGGGTATGTGGAACCTTTGTCGAATTTTTATCCTCTTGTTCATTTCCAAGTTCACTTTTCCGCCCCTTCTTGTAAGTAATTTGGTTGATGAAGTGATCCAAAAAATTGCTCGTATGATGGAGTGGAATGTTAGCTCTTATGTCCTGAAAAAGACAGTCCTCGATTAGTTTGTTTCTCATTGTTTGATCTCATGAGCAACATTAACTTGAGAAGAATGGTAGCGTGCTCCACTGCCATCATAAAGACACATGTATTAAATGAAGCATACTGGAAAATTCGTCTTGCCAAGATTCCTTCCAATTTCAAACAATCCAATCTCCATATTTGAATTTATGTTTTCGACTGTTTATGTAAATGAGTTTGTGCCGTATGCTGCTTTCCTTGCAGGCCTGTCATTGCTTCCCAGTTGCTGTTGGTGGATGAAGTTATTCGTGCTGGGCGTAACATGCGGAAGCCAACTTAGGTCGTGATATTCTTCAGGACGAATTTTCTTTTTCTTTTTTTTTTTCTTTTTTCCTTTTCCTTTGGTAATTTTTGCCAGTTTTCAACTGACTCTGAAAAAACTGAACCTGATGTGAAAAGAAGGTTCTAGCTCTTCAAGGATCATTATTGAGGGGGTCTCCATTTGCATCCGATGTGGAATTTTTGAGTGCGTATTATGTGCTGTAATGGGGACGGGGAATCTGTACGAGGAATGTCTTATGAACATTTATTTCTTCTTGTGGTCGTCCATTCTCTTTGAAAAGAAAAGGTAAAACAACAATCCTTGCTTCTATGCACCGGAGCCTTTGCGATGGCAATCCATTATATATTTACCCGTCATTATATGTTACAAATGTGGAACCTTCCTCGTCCATAGGCCGAAGGATCCAGCTCGAGGTCCCCAGTATTCTCTCTCACCACTATTGGAGTTTCAACTTAATTTGAACTTTCAAATGTAATAGACCAATGCCCCAGTTGATGACATTGTATGGTCAGAGGTCTTTCGGTTGTGGTCTTTCTGCTCGATCACTATTCGAGCTGACCTAGTCTTAAAGGCTGACCCTTCTTTCTAATATATGGTAACCTACTGTTAACTGTACCTTCCTCAGTAACAGGATAGCCAAAAAAGAGGATTAATTACGATATTACTCTCAACGGAAGCTGAGGGGACACCCAGGAAACATGGTTGTGCTGAGAGAGCTTGCCATTAAACATGGACACCCTTTTTGGGAACAACGGACTGCCGACGGTGAGATATGCCAAGGGCCAGTTTTAGCAGTTCACACTAACCAGACAAAGGGATTTGAACGGCCAACTAGAAAGGTACATTTCACTTGGAGCTAAGGGACTATCACTTGATTGGCAAAACTCTAGTACAATCAGAGACATCCTTATGTTACACTATGGCCAGCTTGTCTATATAGGAGAATAGAGTTCTTTATATTTCTTATCACCAAAATTCACGTTACTTTACATGAGTGGGGTCTCATGCCTACCCCACACTAAAGTCCAATCATTATCGATCCCACGCTAGAAGATAGTAGTTGTAAATACCACTAAGTAGGCCAATTGCCCATCTTACACTAGGAGATAGCAATTACAAGCTTACTAAATCAAGTTGGAGTTTGGTTCTGATATTACTCATTACGAGTTTGAGTTCCATCCCAAAATGTTGACCAATAAGAAAAATAACCAAATCCCTTTATATGACCAAATTGTTCCTGTTACTTTTCCGATATGGGGAAATAGAGTCCAATACACCTAAGTCTCTCCGTAAAGCCACGTCCTGGTCTACTCTCATAATCTACCAACGTACCAACTTCATACACATACGAACTAACAAAAGGAATTGCATTCCGCAGTAACACTATCATGAGACAACGTGCTTGGCTTCATGTTTAATACAGCACTTAACTGATACGTCATATAACGAAGAGGGTAGCCTAAAATTGGGTCCAAGGGAAATGGCCTGTCACTCAACGTCGCACCGTTTGGGTACGAAAATGGACTGCCGTTACGGAACATATAAAATGCTATACTATTTTGTGTTTCGGGCAATACCTGATTGTCTTGGTCCTCAGTTATGCAAAGTAGACAAAAAGTCATGAAGACATAAATAGCTTGGCAGCCTTGCTATTAGCATACTTTGCACACAAGGTATTGCTAGGTTTTCAAACCTCTCAACTCTTGTAAGAATAATTTTCTCGTTACATAACTCCATAACCCAGATATAAGTCCTAGCTGGACCGAAATGCCAATCAAATAAAATCCATTTATTTTCATCAAGTAGTTAGAGAAGCTCGACATGGGTTCATAGTTCCTTCTTTTGTAATATCCTAATTCCACAGAAAAAGATAAAAATGTGCCACCTGTGAAAATCTGAAGATGTAACTCAATTGCACCATAATATGCAACACCCCATCTGATCAACCATCAATCAAATATGCATCACCCACTGGATTAAAACTTTTATACCTTGCACTGAATAAGAAATTGTACATCAGTTGTTACCCCACAACATGGCCAATATCAAAAGGGATCACCTTAGACTCCAGAAGATCCCTTTCCGTCTTGTTGAAGCATATACTCTCTCTTCATTTCTTCCAGAACAGAATCATTTGTACTGCAAAAGCCCATAGCCAAAGAGGTTAATTGAAGTATTTCCTGCCTTTGTCTTTTAATTTACAATTTCACCTTTTTCAAATTTTAATTCCATTCCACTAATGCAAGTACTAAACCTCCAAAAAATCCCAAATAACCTTTGCCTGAATAAAACAGGGATGTTCAAGTCTAAACCGAACGAAAGAAAGCCTGATATTGGCACTCAAATATTTAGAAAATCTTATAAATGGAATTTTTAAAGTGAAAAAAACAGAAGAATTTCCATATTTAAGCTTGCATCTCTCTCTGACCAGTAGGCATTCCATTACCAGAAACCAACAACGTTTTCTCGAAAGCCCAACAAAGACAACTAAAATTCCATGGAAACCACAACTAACCAACAGGTGGAACTAAAATTAGAGTAGAAATATAACGAATATCATGATCTGAAGTTCTAAAAAGGGTTCAAATTTCCGATACAGATGCATATGATAGTCAGTTGCAAGCAGTTGGGTTACATGAGTGTTTTAGCCTACTTCAAAAGGTAATGGACAGGGAACACAACCACAGCATACTTTGGTTTAGCAGAGATAAATTGAATTTGTAATTTATAACTCTGATTGAACGGAGGAACCATCATTACATCGGCATAGCCTATGACATATGCTACACCACAAATCATTTATATGTCCTGTAGCCAAGGCTTGTATGCAGTAATAAAGAAGTGATCAGAAATGTAATTTAAAAGAAAAATACCCTTTCTCTTTGGGCCCATATACATTCCCAATTATCCTTCTCAATGATCTATCTACTGGTAATAAGACCACCTTATTTTGAGATCACATTCAAAACTGAAACACAAAACTTAAAGTTTCACAAGCATAAAAAAGCACTGATTGTCTTCCTTTTCATCAGAGAGCTTTTGAGTAGTCACAAAGCTGGAAATTCATCTCCCTATGCCAGCATACAAAATGTCTTCTCTACCATCACAACAATCTTATATCTTTTCACACTACTATGTCACACACTATGACCAGATCTATACTTATTAAAGTATAAAGCCACTAGCTAAAAGTTCAAGATAAGGAACACCAAACCCAAGTGATATTGCAGAGCAAAAATGAGGTGATGACAACATGGTTATCTATAACATGTCTTGCAGTATGTTGAGCAAATGTGCAAGCAGTAAAACCCCCGTCTTGTGGTCCTCTATGAGTTTGGAACAATATTTAACTGACCACCTAACCAAAGAAAAAATCTTAGACCACCTGCCTAAGTAGGTAAAGAAAGCATCAGACCCTTCATACTAGCACAGCCCCCAAAGAAAACACCATAATGTAGGTCATAGTGACGCTTCTCCATTGTCACACAAATTTTATGCTATGATAAAATGATAGAACCTTTCTCAAGTGGTGCATGGCCACATGAAGTCACTAGAAAAGAGCACTCCTTTTTATACTGTATTCCTACAAATGCAGATATTGACAAAATGCCAAACAGCTGCAAAAAGTAATTCTCCTATTGATGCTCAAGTATTTCAACCAAGTTCAAGAGCTACTAGGGAACACAGAAGAAAGACTTTCCAGCACTACATTCAAAACAGCAAAGACAGCTCAAATCTTGGTATTGCCATCAGCCCTAAGGAAGTATTCCATGATTTTAGACCATACAGCCAAATGAGCAGTGAACAGTTGCTGCAAGCTTTAAGCAGATGAATATCTGCTTCGATGCTTTGTAATCAATACTGAAGCTAATACAATATCAGTGAATCACATCTTTTTCTTTGGGGATGTTATTACCATATTAATCACTAACAAATACTTGTGCAGCATGAGAGTGAATTTTTACAGCCTACTACAGACGTCCATGATGTCATCAATTTCAAAAGCCTAACCAAAATTGTTAAGAGATCTAATCAATATCTCTACTGGATAGCTGGATCCTATACACACCAAAAAGACAACTTTACGAGCTGCGTTTTGAGGGTCTAGTATACAATCTTAGAAGAGTAGGAGACGAAAAATTTACACAATTTATGAATAAGTTGGAATGTATATCACTGTTTCCCTAATTCCAGAATCAAGAATGAAGGAAAGGGAAGAC
Organism: Casuarina equisetifolia; assembly: GCA_028551475.1. NCBI lineage: Eukaryota > Viridiplantae > Streptophyta > Magnoliopsida > Fagales > Casuarinaceae > Casuarina > Casuarina equisetifolia. Next base: position 7,214,663 of record CM052361.1, read on the forward strand.
CAGAGGAGTCTAAGCCCCAGCTCCTCCTTCCTCCCACCTGTTGGATTTGTGTACGCATAATGTATTCACTAAAAATCAAATAGTCAAATCTAACTTCACCTAGTCTTGAATAATTTTGATTCACCTTATTCTACTATTGCTTTGTTGTTAGCATTCATTAAGGTCAAAATCAATCATTATTGATGATGTTCCAAAAGAATCATACAAAGATACAACCTCCTATTGACGTCATGCCTAACAAGGAAAAGAGACATCAAATATTCCACTGGTGCCACTAAAAAGTCATCACCATCTCTAATCTAAGTGCACAGTATTAGTCAAAAAAAAAATGCAAAATTAGATACACCATCCCATACATTCTCTAACCAAAAAAATTTAATTACCGTCCTCTTAAGCTATTTATATTTTCTCCTTAATTACTCAAATCCTTTTAGACATATACAACAGAACTTCCCAAATTAAAATCTCGGGTTCATCTCTATCTACAACGTCACAACTAACCTAAAAGCACCTAACTAGTGGTTCTCTATCAATTCTATAAAACCACGTCCCTAGGCTTACCGTATTTGAACAAGTGAATTAAGATGGAATATATTTTGTATGCAAAACATATCTGATGTTTCTTTTCATTTTGTTCTTAGAGAAGAACAAGAAAATCTTCTTCATTTGTGCGGCCAAAACCCAGCACAAAAATGTGAAGAAAGATCAAATTCAACTAGCCTACCACTAATAGAGAGACAAATATAGACATTAAACTAAAAAAACAAGCATAAAAACTTTTAGATATGGTTCAAAAAAAACATACTTCACGTTGCTAGCATACACACCAAAAACTAAAAAACAACAAAATGAAATGTCAAAAACAATTGTCATCCGTTATGCAAAATCACACTTACAATTGATGTAGGCAATCATTCAACTCTTTAGCTTGTTTTCTACACTGCCAAACAACCGATATCGTTCTTCCTGAAGCACATTGAGCATACTTTAAAGTATACTGATCACACTCTTTCAGCGCCTTCTGCTTCATTTTGCTTCTCAATGCTGGTATTCGTGTATAGCAGACATTTGTTAGCTCATTTATGCATATATTACAACAGCCCATATAGTCCCAAACTGAGCCTGGTAACATAATAAATAACTCTAACTAGAACAGCAGAAGTGCATACTGAAAAATACATAATTATACAAATTTCCTAGCAAATTAAGACTTTCTTTTTGAAAAAAAGGAAAACTCAATCTCACGGCAACTCATCGAATTATTTCTTCGAACAGTTCAACATTGAAAAGAAATGATGAAAGCAAATCGGCGAAGTTACTTTATCTCCTACCGCGTTACAATAACACATTTAGCTACGAAATCAGAGCAAGTGAAACTGTATGTTTCGCTGACTAGAAACGGTAAGAGAATCGGAGAGAGGATTTAAACTAAAGAGAGCATTTCTTTGAATCACTTTTCCCTGTCTACATTATCCTACACTGTTTTTTTTTTTTCCCCTTTTCCCGGGAAGCAAACGGGGTTTAGGGTTTATCTTGATCAGAAAGCATTACCTTCTTCCACCTTCTTCTTCACATGATTTTCACGTGCTTCCTGAACGTATCCCATTGACAAAAAAAGCTTCGAAGCCTTGGACCCGTTCAGAGATACCAAATGCAAGTATCAGTTCGGCTTTTCAGAGTGACACAGCGATTTTGATGGACTCCGTATCCAAACGGCTGCGTCCGGGAGTTTCCCTGTATACAAGCTGAGTGTCTGTTCGTCGTTTACCTCACTGGCATGTCATCATATCAAAGCATTTATGGGGAAATCAGCTGGGCCAGAGGTAATGAACTTTGGGCCTAACTACCCAATCTATCAATGACACTGATAGGTCCAAACTTACCATACAGGTTGGTTCATCCATTTTCCGACCTCCACCTAGAATCCAAAAGGAGCTTGTATACTCTAATAACTAAGCTAAAAAGTCATGACTTATTGGTTTGACGAACTCAATTACTCTTTTATATCATTATTAACTCAAGCTCTCATAAGCCCGTGACAAAGTTGGGCCGCTATTATAAAAAAAAAAACAACAATTTTAAGATAAGAAATGTTAGAAGGTGAAAAGCTTAACCTAAAAATGAACTTATGACATAAAAAAAAAATTTGTTCTCTTAAATTTAATTTTAAGCTTATTCCTTTCCAACATAGAACTCGTAGCCTCCAACACCTCTTATACACTTTGAGAGGTCATCTTGATAGCACTAGTACTAATGCCATGCGAATAATAAGTTTAAAAGTTGGGAACTTTCTGTTGGCATAATAACACCTTTGAGAAATGTTCATAAAAATAACGTAAAAAGTAGACTCTTTAATCATTACAGATTCGTCGCAACTTTGTGGGTGCAAGGTCTTAATTTAATCACGACCAATCAACCCAAAGACTGCCTTTTCCAGGCACTCTCCCAGCTTGCCACGTCTCTTATTCTTCTTCGTACTCATTGTTGTAATTTAAACGTAAATCTCTGATAATGAAACACCTTTACTTCCACTTTCATTGGTATGCAAGCGTATGACAGCGGTACTCATCTCTTTCACGCTTGGACGTCTCTATGCGCTTTCAATTACAGGGACACTTCTGGTTCAGCTTGATACAGGTGACCTTGCTGTACATCGTTGATCACGCTGACTCTTTTGCAGAACGACCCTTTCTTTTTTAATTCCGCCCGTCACGCGTCTCCGTCTTTTTTTTTCTTGTTTTTTTGTAGGGTTGGGCAACAGATCACGCGTCGCACCAGACCCGGCTCGCACCACGACAAGCGGGTCGCTACTGATTTGTCGTTATGATCGGTGCGGTTCACACTAACCTTCCCAACTCACCATAACTCAAAGTCCGAGCGAGGTGGAGTCGAAATTACTCCGTAATCATTCACCTGCTTTAGTCTCGGAGAAGTGATTCCTTCTTTTGCTGGCATTTTCTTAGTTCCCATATATATATATACATATTTATTTATTTATCTTTTTATTATTATTTTTTCTAATGAGTTGGTTATAATATTACGTCATTGAGAGTGGATATTATCTTACATTGAAAACTTATTATCTTATTAATTTCAAGATTTTGAAAAGGATATTTACACTTTAATATGGCATTAAAATCAATAATAAGCCTCTGATTCATAAACTATGTGCTCTAAAGTTGGATTTTATTCAATTCACTTGTAATTTTATTATCATGCAAGTAAAAGAAAATATTAAAGTAGATATTATTCTACATTAAAAACGAGATAATTGATCAATGATCTTATAAGTTATAATAATTTTTTACTTAATGTTTTAAAATTTATTTTTTTAAAATTAGTTTAGTGGTATTTTTTAAACCAAACACTTATCGACAGTCTCACCAACGGTTGGTTCGAGTCCCTATTCTTCTCTCTAGATATGTGTTAAAAAAATTAAAAAATTAAAAAAATATATCTTAAAATTTTTAGAATAGACTTATACACTTTAATATAGATTTAAATTACGTCATTATAACCTATTTAAGATTAAAATCGTTGATTTTTTTCCCCGTTTTTGGCACTTTCGTACTACGTTTGAAGTTGGACCGAGTCCGACTGGTGATTGTTGTCACGTCAGATTTTGACTTTTTCGGCGGAAATAAGAAACTCCACACGTCACCTCCACCTTCCTAGAAAGCACTTCCTTATTTCGTTTCTTTTTTCGTTTTTATGCAACCTTGGATGCACTTGATTTGAACTATTTTCAAGTCATCACGATTTCTCTACCACCGCATATTTATTGGCATTTTAGGATTTGTCCTATGCAATGTTGCTTTAATTCAAACTACCTGATTTTCTGAGTGTGTGATTGACGTTTATATTTATTTTGCACAAAAAATATTAATAATTTTATGTAACCTTAGATGCTTAAATATCGTGACTGAAATAGTTGTTTTTTAAGCAAATAAGACGGGTAATTTGATTTCTTTCCATATAAAAGTACTAGTAAATAAAATATCAGTGACTTGCCATTTTATTTATGAGATATGCATATGCACAACACAGGCACGAGAGAGCGAAAATTTATAAAATAGACTTCTTCTAAAAAAGAACTTTAATATCTTGTCATTTATCTATCGTGCATAAATTATGTCGATGTCTTTGAGGTGTACAGATGGTTTTTGTAACGTGAACGTGCAATATGATGGTAATTTATGATTATTTATGTTAATTTTTTCTCAATAACAATGTACATGTCAAAATGCACAAATCTCATTAACTTTTGTTCATTGTTGTTATTATTATATTTTAATTGTCACGGGTAAAAATTATAATTGTAATCAATAACTTAAAACTCCTTATTGTACCCTGAAAAGTTGATTCTACCCCATTTTTCACAAGAAGATGGTAATTACCAACTCAATTATATCATTAATTCAACGGTATGACTCCAAACTTTCTAGACAAACAAAAATACATTTTTATTGTAATAATATGACAACAAGATAAAAGTTGCTATTAATCATTACTTTGAATACACTTTTCATGAGATATTTGAGGTAAATCAATTCTACCACATATATCATTAAATTGTACTTTTTAAGGGAGAATTTCATTTTCTCAATTTTATTGATCACGATGAAATTTTGTTTATAAACTTTTCTATTAAAGTACATATCAAATCATAAGCTTATGTTAATATATTGATCAATGACCGTATTTTAAGAAAATTATTAACTAAATATATCATATGATTGCTAAGAACTTTTGTAACCATTGATACAAGTGTGAATTGTCCTTATATAGCAATATGTAAGTTGGGGTAGGCCTTAGCTCAATGGTTTTCTTTGAGCCAAACCTTTAACTGATAAAATAAAAAAAAATGCAAGAAAAAGATATGTTCATCAATTAAACTTGTTTGAGTTGCAATCTACAATGTACTCTCTCAAATTTGATCTATGTGCATAGCATTTATTAATAATAATATCAAATTTAGCTGAGAAAATTAATAAAAATACTAAAACTAAGAATTTACGTGCACTCATTTATGTTCCATTTCAACTGAGCCAACTACATTTATAACTAGTCACGTCTTACTTACTCCCTCATCCCCAAATGGATACGCCTTTCTCTCATTAACTATTATTTTTCGTAAGCCAAATAAACAAACCATAGAGGCTCTTCCCTTGGGCAAATTAAAATTTAAAAGGAGAAGCCTTATTTCTTTTATATTTCTCTTATTCTAACGAGGAAAAAAAAGAAGAAAAAAGAGAATGATTTAGATTGGTATGAACAAATTTGTTTGTTGTTCTTTATTAGTAAAGCTAAACACCATAGCATAAAAGAATATTTAAATTATATATATTTTTTAAATATTACAACTCAATACTAAAATTCATTCACACAAATATGAAATTTTAAGAATATATTAAGTGAAAAGAGATTCGAACTCTAATCTCTCTTACATGATAGAACTCCCAAATACTATTGAATTAATAGGGCTTGGTCAAATATTAAGATAATAAGATAATTTAAGAGCTTATTATAACTCAAAAAATATAAGATTCATGCGTATTTCTTGGTGGTATTTGAGGGGAAAAAAAAGGGGACAAAATAGCAAACGGCGACGGCGTTTACATGGGCAGCCTTCGTGCCCCGTGCGAATGATCTGAACTCCAGACTTCCCCGATCGACGACGCGACACTGACGTGGCACCGGGACAGGGCTGTTGACGGTCAAATCCAGCGTGACATGCTCTCTCTCCTCGATAAGAAACAGGTAAAGACCAAAAACTCCCACGGATTCTCCGCCCACCCACCACATTGTGCGTTGTGATTGGACCACGCGCGCCCTCTCTCACTCGTGGCGACCTTTATTAAGTACCACAATCCCTCGGTGCTTTTCCCATCTCATTTCCATTTTGTTCTCTAATTTAAACGCTGAGAGAGACAGAGGGAGAGAGAGAGGTGGGGGATTTTCTACACGGACCAGAGGTATGGCCTCCGAAGCTTTGATTGGTTTCCTTTACTATACAAGCTTGGGCTTAGGGTTAGGGGTACGGATAGATCCGGAGGATTTTTGCGTGTTTTGATGTGTCTGTTTAGTGCTTTGAGGGGTGGTTCTTTTGAGATCTAGAGCTGTTTTTGGTTCTGTTTATTTTGCACTGGGTTTACTTCTTGTTAAGTTAATTTTTTGCCTTCGTTTCGGTGTTTTTGATTGGATCTACTAGATTTGAGCTGTTTACGCTTGTGTGTCTGACCCAAACATTGTTGAGATTTGTATGTGATTTGTTTGGTCCGCGAGTAACTGTATGAATGAACAGAACAGAAAAATCCGAGTTTGAATCTCGGTTTTTGTTTTTGTTTGAGACGGGGGGTCCGTTAACCTTACTCAAGTGGAGTGTGAATTACTGTTCATAACAGTTCATGCGAGTTTCTGATTGTTCAAGAAATTTATTATGTTTTTTCGGATAGCGTAAGTGCGATTTGATCTGCGGGAAAATCTGGGCCAAAGGAGAGAAATAAACGCTAAAGCTAATGGTGTGCGGATACGAACCTTTAAGGGAGAACAAAAAGATTTATCTCAACTCTCCCTAACGCAAAACTATTTTTTTATTTTCTCAAATGCTTATGCAATAGTGCATTGTGTTAATCTGTTGTTGGTTGCTATTCTTTGTGTAAATGATAGCGGGTTCCTATTCATTGTAAATCATATTGAATTTGAAGCATTGATTTTTTTTTTCAGTTGCTATCCATTGTAGATCAGCTGAAGATAGAGAATTTGAATTCTTGGATTTTTCAGAAAACTGATAATTATCGTTACTTTGATTTGATCAATCTGCAGCGGGGGGTTTGTGTTTCATTATTATGTAGATCACTACGATTTTAGTGTTTCATTATTCCGTAGACCAAAACAGTTTTAGTGATAAGATTGCAATAAAGTCTTATTAGGTCTTGAATCTTAATATCTGTAAGCAGAGAGAGATAGTCTGTTTACTGGTGATTTCATTTTAATGTGTATGCATATGATCATTATGCTATGTTTGTCTAATCTCTAGTGATGTTTGATTTAGAGTCTGTAATATCTAGACTATGAAATTACTAAGAATGTTTTTGGATTGGTCTACAGATTAGGTAGTTGTTTGATATAGCAAAGATGTCGCCCGCAGATTCTTCACGTGAGGAGAATGTCTACATGGCCAAGCTCGCTGAGCAGGCTGAAAGATACGAGGAAATGGTTGAGTTCATGGAGAAAGTTGCAAAGACAGTGGATGTCGAGGAGTTGTCTGTAGAAGAAAGGAACCTCCTCTCTGTGGCTTACAAGAATGTGATTGGGGCCAGGAGGGCTTCATGGAGGATCATCTCTTCCATTGAGCAGAAGGAGGAGAGTAGGGGAAATGAGGATCATGTGGCAATCATCAAGGAGTACAGAGGCAAGATTGAGTCTGAGCTGAGCAAGATCTGTGATGGCATTTTGAATCTTCTTGAGACACATCTCATCCCATCGGCCTCATCTGCTGAGTCAAAGGTGTTTTATCTCAAGATGAAGGGTGATTATCACAGGTACCTTGCTGAGTTTAAGACTGGAGCTGAAAGGAAGGAAGCGGCCGAGAGCACTTTGTTGGCTTACAAGTCTGCTCAGGTAGGTCTCTTGGTGTTGGTAGGTTTTTTTGGCAAACAAACCTGTTAAGGTACGGTTGTTGGCTTTACCACAGGTACCTGGCTGAGGCTGTAGGCATTTCTGATTCTTTACTCATCTGTTTCTTATTTTTATTGTTTTATCCTATTTTTAAATTTCTGAGCGTGCTTTGTTTTCTTTGTTAAAGGATATCGCTCTGGCTGAACTTGCTCCCACTCACCCAATAAGGCTGGGTCTTGCACTTAACTTCTCTGTGTTCTACTATGAAATCCTCAACTCGCCTGATCGTGCTTGCAATCTTGCAAAGCAGGTATGTCTTTTTTCTTAACTCATAACTTTGCAGTTTTTGGTAGATGAGTATGCTTTTCTTAATTAAGTTCGATGGGTTGATGAATGGATTGAAAATTGTAGGATCCTTTGGTTGGGTCCCTTCTAAGGTTTCCTAATTGTACATGTGAGTTGTAAAGTTGTTCATTCTTTGACTGGATCAAATAATTTTAATTTCAAAGAAACATATGTTAATGGGTGATAATAGAATTCTAGATATTAAGTGATTGCTGAATGTGTACAAGGTTTTTAAAGCATATGCCGGCTTAAGATATTGTGATTGGAATGATGCAATAGTCTTGATTGTAGTTTATACTAAGTTTCTGAACTTTTAATTTATTTGCTGTAATGATTTTCCTTTTTCCTTCAACTGCAGTTGTTAAAAGTCTGGATATAGCCGTCTGAAACTGTGCTGAAATTTTAACATGAAAATTTAAGCTAACCACATGGTTGTATGTCGTTTTCTCCCTTTCTCGTTGCCCTCCCCTTGTATCTGACAGGCATTTGACGAGGCTATATCTGAGCTGGATACATTGGGTGAGGAGTCATACAAGGACAGTACATTGATCATGCAACTCCTCAGAGACAATCTGACTTTGTGGACTTCTGACATCACGGTCTCTCTCTCTCTCTCTCTCTCTCTCTCTCTCTCTCTCTCTCTCTCTTTCTCTCTTCTCCCTTCCCTTTCTCTCCCTCTTTATGTGTGTGCGTGCATGCTTGTTGTGCTCATGGTCATACATAGGTCCATGTAAAAGTCCAATCAGGAAGCCTAGTTCTGTTGGTTGCATCACTTTAATATTGGTGCATTAAATTCTTACATCTTCCTATGCGTTCAGCATTTGCCACCTATAGTCTGTAAGTTCGTCTGGGCTATGTGAGTTGATACTGAACCTGGTCCATGCTGGGTTGCTGGGGAAAAAGCGTCATTACTAGGTCTGACCTCCCATGTGGATGGGTTATGGTACCTAAAGTATTGAAGCTTATTGCTAATGTTATTTGACTTTAATTTGTTCCGTAAGTGTATTGAGAGCTGGGTTATATTACTTCTGGTCTTAGTACACATTGGTCTGAATTTGCACTCAACCCATTGGCTGTGGTTGGGTGGGGGCACAAGGGCGGTTCTATGTGATTACTTTTTTTTCAAGTTTTCTTGTTGAGTCACCGTTGTTTGCTTAATGTGTATTATCTTCTGTTATAGGATGAAGCGGGGGATGAGATTAAGGAAGCTTCTAAGCGCGAGTCAGGCGAGGGGCAGCCTCAGCCACCTCAGTGACAAGTTCATAGGATATGTACTTTGTACTTTTAATTTGAGACCTTTACATAGATGCATGTGGTTGTTGTAGAAGGATTGCATAATGAACTGGGGATCTCGAGTGCTCACAGAGACACTTGGGGTTTGAATTGGTCCGACAGATATGAATTTGCTTTTATTATTTGACGAGAAGAATGTTGTTTGGTGTTTGAGTGATGTGGTATATGATTTAGCCTTGAAATTGATGCTTTTTAAGAGTGCGATGGATGAGAAGGTGTCATTGTATTGGTTTCTGTTCTTGCATTATTACATTGCCTTTTTGGCGAGGGGGGCTAGAAAATTTAAATTCTGTTCTTGCATTATTGGGTTCTTTAGAATGTTAGTGATCGTAGCCTGCATAGCCACCATCTTATTCTTTTGTCAATTTAAATTCTATACCCGCTAGATGGCCCCCTAGGCCTGCTTGGATTAACATTGATGCCCCACCTGAAGGCAAAAAAGTATTAAAGAATTTAATCACTCATCTGAAGCATATTGAGGGAATCTTATTCCATCTACGCTTAGTTGTAGTGGCTCTATGTCACCTGGCCCAACACCTCGGAATCAAGCAAAACTAGTTTTTTAAACCATGTGCTTGGTTTTAGGGATTAGAGGGGGGAAAGTATGGAGAATGGCAATTCCCAAAAAGCTATGCTACTTTTTATGTCTTATATTTTTTTCTTTGATTAAATGAAATAAGAACGTAATTGCAAAACACAGAGATTAAAAGGGGTAAAGGGGTGGTCGCGTACATTTTAGCAAGTCTGCAAACGACACCGTTCCATCGTCCCCATCGTCCCCATCGTCCCCTGGGCCAGCGAAACGCATGTTGGAATCCGGTTCGCTGTCTTGGACTGATAAAAAGTGACTTCGTCCATGTCTCTTGACTCTATATAGAATCGTAAGAGAAGCGAAAGCGCAGTACTTCTACTGTCTGCTTCGACTTCAAGTGCTCTCCCAATCTTTCCCATGGCCTCCAGTACCTCCGCCATTATCGCTTGGTCTGTGTCCTCTCTCTCTTTCTTCGTGCGTGCGGCTGTATTTTTCTTGATGCCTGTGGTCTGGAGTAAAGCGGGAAAAAGAAGCTTTTAATATTTTCGTGAATTTCAGGGGTTCAGGGGAGGACGGTCAGTTGGGAATCGGAAACTACGAAGAGAGAGAACGGGTCTGCGTCGTCGAAGCCCTCAACTCCTACTCTGTTTCCTCCGTCGTCGCCGGTAGCCGTAACTCCCTCGCCATTTGCAACGATGGCAAGGTTGCTACCTCTTCTCTTTGCCCTCGCATTTCTTCAATCCTCTTTTGCTTGTCCTCTTGCTATTCCTTTAGATTCGCTATTACTTATGTCAGAGACCACTACTAGTAGGCTACTATCATGCTTGATTTTGTTTTTCATGGGTGGTTTGTTAGTTGTTTACATGGGGCTGGAACCAGAGAGGGACACTTGGGCACCCTCCAGAGAGCAAGACCGAGAACATTCCGAGCCAGGTTAAGGCGCTTAATAACGTCAAAATTGTTCAGGTAATTCCTATGATTTGATAAGTTGTGCTTTTCAAATTTGAAATGCCGGCAATTTTGGTTCTCTTTCCCCACGGTGCTTTGATTTGCTGTAGGCGGCAATTGGTGGATGGCACTGTTTGGCTGTTGACGATCAAGGCCGAGCTTATGCCTGGGGTATTTGACCACTCTTTCTCTGTAATCTGTTTGTTTGCTTGCAGAGAGATTGTAGGAAAAGAAACTTTCTGAATATGTAGGCTTCTTTTAAAAGGTTTCTTCCCTTCGATTTTTTTTTTTTTTTAAAAGAAGAAGAATTTGTTTTCACGTCTGTGAAACTTTGGTAAAATTCCACTTCTTAACAAAATAGATGAGGTTTGCCATTTGTCTCTTCTTTTCTGCTTTGTTGGTTCAAAGAGAGGATTTATGGCATTGTATTGCGTGCAAAACTAATGCAGGTGGAAATGAGTATGGACAATGTGGGGAGGAACCAGAGAGGAAAGATGACGCGGGTAGGCCTCTGAGAAGGGACATAGTGATCCCTCAGCGCTGTGCACCAAAGCTTGTGGTTCGTCAGGTAATTTTACTCTTGCCAAGAGATGGATGGCATTGTATTATAAGTTAATCACATGTACTGCCCTGGCTATGTTTTTGTTTCTGGGGATCCTCTGTCACTTGGTTTAAGCACATTAGCTCCACATTTCATATTACAGGTATTATTTTTAGGCAGTTCTGTTTGTGCCTCACGGTATGTACATGAATTTGTCTTTTTTGAGGAGATGAATTCTCAGTATCATCTTTGGGCTTCTTTAAAATAGTTGTTTCTTGGCTAGGGAAACAACTGAAAAATTGCAAATTGAGCTCTTTTAAATTCCTCCAATATCATGATTCAGGACCAAAGTCAGAGCTAGAGTCCTATTATGTTTGGCTTACTTGCAATTGGGAAATAGAGTTGGCACTGATTTAGAACCTACATTGTTGTAGAACCAGCGGTCTTACGGGGGAAGGCAATGTACGGGATGCTGGAGGGGTTTCAGTTAATCTGGGTGGCTTTTCTGATGTCATTGATGAGTATAGGGTCTTTGGTAGGGGCCCTCGGTTGCATTACCTACAGACTTGCCAGAAATTAAAGTGGAACAAAAATTAAGTTGCCACTATTGCTTTTAGTGAATGAAGCAGCTGGTTGCCCATTGAAACATGGATCTAATTCGGATTATCACATTTGCTTGATAATGAATGTTCCATCAAACATCCATGCTGTCAATGTAACTTCTGGTGGTTTGGTTTGTTAATAATGACTTAACTGTGGCATCTGGCCTAGTTCTATTTATTTTTTGTTAGGCTTAGTCCACTTTTTAACAAACAGGCCCAGAGAGAGAACAAAAGGAATGAGAATAAATTGATTATTGTATCATTTGCATTGAATTTTTGTGATTTCTACACTTATAGTTTCTATCTGCCATAATGTGCTTTGTGATTCTTTTCTGTTCTCACGAAATGCATCAGAAGTTATCTTCAGCCGCTTAAGGGCCTATTCCCCTTGGGTTATGGGAAGCACATTGAGGAGATCATTAAGTATCATGCTGCGAAATAGAAATGGTTACACTTTAGCTGCATTGTAAACTTCTAGCGTTATGTGCTTTTTCTTATGTCCTTGTTTCCATGTCTCTGTTTAAGGGTGTCTAAAAATCTTATGCAGAGTGAAAGGTTTTGATCAATATGTTCGTCTTTCACAGCCTGAAGGCCACTCATGTTCGAATTCCTTCTTCATATGTTGCTTTTCCAAACTCAGTTTGTCCTTGTCGCATGTGATGCGTCCATCCCACCACATGTTTTCCCCATCTCGAGCTTAGGTTAAATCAAAATATCTTTTTCTGTATCTGTAAGCATAGTGTCTGGATGATTTTGAACTATATTGAGCACTTTTTTAATCTTTCCTCTTTTTACAATGGACATGATGCTTGTGTTATAATTTTTTTTTCTCAAGCCAGGAAGGGATGCTTGTGTTATAACTGTAGTCAATTTTTGGGTAAAACATGTTCGTCTTTGAAGCCTGGAAGCCACCTATGTATACTAACAATGCCTTCTACCCAGACTATCAATCCGTTATACTCTTGCTGGCCTTTTGCATTCTATATTTTTAATCCATCTCACTTGTATTCTCTTATAGTGAGCTCAACTTTTGGTTTTACATGTTTATTTGACCTTATTCGTTAACATGGTATGTGGGCCATCTTGGCCCTTCATTTAGAAAGATTTTCATCTTCATTTGATGGGTTAGTGCTGTTGATGAGTTAAACATCAGTGTAGCCTGTTATTTTTCAATCCTCTTCATGATTACTAGTTCTAAACTCATTCAATAGGTCCAATCAGATCATTTCAAACTACATTCCGATGCAGGGGCAGTTCTTTCCTAGATTCATTCTAGTGGTTATAGTGCTGTGAGAAGTACAAGAGCATTTTGCTGTTTCTAGTCAGTATGTCTCTTTACTGAGAAAATTGTTCAAACCCAAAACACGTGAGCATTTTGAAGCCCTTTTTAGTTTGTATGGCTGCTTATTTAGAAAATGATTCACACTTTTTTTATGCCTTATGCATTAATAAGCACAATAATCCTTTGACTAATGCTACTATAAGTAACCTGGGTGTTTGGTTTCTTAAGTTGGCATGGCGCGGTAATTTTCTTGGCTCCATATCCATGTTTATACATTCACGCTACTAAACTATTTGTTTATCTGGAATCCTCTAATTGGTTATATCACAGGTGGCTGCAGGAGGTACTCACTCTGTGGTGCTTACACGTGAGGGGCATGTGTGGACGTGGGGTCAGCCATGGCCTCCTGGGGACATGTATGTTCCTTGGGCTTCATGCTGTTGTTTTGTTTTAGCTTATCTCTTTTACCTTATCTGTTACTCAGCTTTGCTTGTTACAAACCTTGTGGAGCATTTTTACTTCTTTTTTTTTTTTGAAATGCATGTAGCCAAACTCACACACCTCATCTTTACTTCTTCTATCTCACTGTTTGCTGCATGCTTGTAAACTATAGTCTCTATTTATGTTTAAATATTCTTTGTCTTATTCACAGAAAACAGATCTCTGTTCCCGTTCGAGTTCAAGGTCTTGAAAGTGTGAGACTTATTACGGTAGGGGCGTTCCACAATTTGGCCCTCCAAGAGGATGGAACTTTATGGGCATGGGGAAATAACGAATACGGACAACTTGGAACTGGAGATACCCAACCAAGATCACAACCTCTTCCTGTCCTTGGGCTTTCTGGTCTTACTTTGGTTCGTAACTCATCATTTAAAGACCTTCTGTTTTATCTGTTTGTTCCATTCCAACTAGGCATTAATGGGTTACTCTACATGATACTCTCTCAGTTTTGTCTGAATGTATGGCTTCTATAATTTCGCGAACTTGATAATTAACAGCAAAGGAAATTCGATTGTACTTATAATCATTACATTGTATTTTTCAATGTATTTAGTTACTGATACTCTCCAACTGATAGTTTCTACAAAAAATTGAAAATTTTTCTGTCAGTAGGATTTGGTTGAAATTTATAAATCCATGCTTAGGTGTAAGGCAAAGGGAGTGACACTTATAAATCCCAGGGTTGAGTTACCTCCCTTCATCAAGTTGCAAACTTTTGGGCTTTCGGCCATGCTTTTACTCCCCAATTGGAAAGCTTGGTTTGCAAGGTTTATTTCAAGTGTACCTTGACCCATGATACTATTCTGTCAAAGCAGGTGAAGAAAAAGGGCTTTAGAATCCAATTGGTAAAGGTGTGTGTTTGCACATTCTTAGTTGATTCGTACATTAGCTGCACTACCCAACGAGTCTTGAAACCACAACTTTACACTTCACCTGGTGTTTTTTTTTTGAGATTGCTTGCTCAAAGTATCTTTCAAGCCTTCAAATCAATATCTTTCTGTTGGAATCCTCTCAGCTTTCTGTATGAACTTAGTCGCAAGTTCATACAGTTTTGAGGTAAAATCAGTGGCACATATTCTACTGATTCTTGAGATAAAAAAAACGCTTCTCCTCCAGACAATCTCTTCTCTTTCCCTGTTTCTATTATAATAAGTCTAAATATCCATTCTGGAGTTCTTATATAAATACAAAGTATTTTGTGATGACGGGTCTTTGCAAATTCATTGTTTGCATCTTACTATGAAGGCATTGGATCCTCAGTATTGACATTTAGCTGTGAGGGGAAACTGACATATTTACTTACATATTTTGCAATGGTTAAATCCTAAGAACCATGCATGTATATTGGTACATAGTTTATCTAATCTAATAGTCCCTCTGACCCTTATGCATCTCTAGGTTGAAATTGCTGCTGGAGGTTGGCATTCTACTGCGTTGACTGACAACGGAGAGGTGAGATCTCTCTCTCTTCCCCCTCCCCCAACCCACCCAAAAACTCCCATCCCCCAAAACAAACAGAAAGATATTTCTGGTGTTTATCTACTGTGTTTTAGTATTTTTAATATTTTTACCAATTGAAAACATTGCTATAGATTGACCAAATTATGATCTGAAGTTGTGGCCTTTTGTTTAATTGTAGAAATTAATCCCTCAAGAATCAAGGTAAGTTTTAATTAACATTTTGTGTAAGTTGCAAATGTAGCTAATTTATCGTTTGAAGCTTAGGTTAGTATTCATTTTTCCTTTTTACTTTTCCATATTTGTGGGCAGGTTCACTCTATATGAATGCTTAAATGTTTTTTCAGTTTAAGAGAGTAGGATTCTGGGTTGCTTTTCCTTTTTGCTTGAAAATTTTGAAGGACCTTCCTGATTGGCCTACAATTTGTAGGGTGTTGTATCTTGCGTGAGTTTTCCCTCTCCTATATAGATTTTGAAAATTGTCGACTGAGTTTAATGAAGAGTGGTGTTATGACTGCTTTTTTATTATTCCTTTTCTCTCCATTCTGATTTTCTCTCATAAAGTGTTACCTGAATCAGCGAATGACTGGGCCATGGCCTACTGGGAATCTCACACAATTTTCAAGTGTATTGCCTTAAAATATCAGCATTCCCTCGCAGGTTTATGGATGGGGAAGAGGTGAGCATGGGAGGCTGGGATTTGGTGATAATGACAAGAGCAGTAAAATGGTGCCTCAGAGGGTTAATCTTCTAGCTGGAGAGAACATTGTTCAGGTAGTGGCATAGTTTAGGCTGCGTATGTTTAATTTCCATCAACCACTGGCTATAATTTTTTTAATCAGAAAGTCGGATGAGTGGGGTGTTTATAAAGCATGTCCAAATCTATACAGTTTGCAATTCATTATAATGTGTAGTGCTGAGATGCACTAAGATGATAATAAGATGGACGAGTTATCTTTTTGGTTTGCAATACCTCCGTATCATTTATTTATCCCACTTATTTACCATTCACAAAGTAATGAGTGCAGGTATTAAAACTCCAGGAAACTATTATCTTTTGCTTAGACTTTACTTAATAATAAAGATAGTTAATTGGAAACGTCAGTGGACATTAAGACAACTTGTGCCACCATCTAGTTCTGTCTCACGCATTTTGGCGGATTATTCATTCTCAACTTTATTTTGTTGCAATTACATTGATGTACCATTCCTTGGAAGGTTATTAGGAAAAACGAGTACAATTTCATTTCAATATTTCAAAAATCTTTTGATTGTAAATCTGGTCATCGGTGGTTCAGGTGTCTTGTGGAGGCACGCATTCTGTTGCTCGTACACGTGATGGGCGCATATTCTCAGTAAGTATCTTGATTGATATAATATGACGATATGAATATCAGAACTTGCATTGCCTTATCTTGATTTAGTATTGGATTTATATGTATATTCATTTCAATATCTTGTTCGGTTATGAAACACTTCTTTTTCCCTTCCATTCTCGCTGTGTACTTCCGGAATTTCAATGTAGCATCGCTTAATGTTTGGACCATATTATGATTACTGGTTGTGATTTGGGCAGTTCGGTCGAGGTGACCATGGACGTCTTGGATATGGTCGGAAAGTGACTACCGGTCAACCAATGGAAGTGCCCATAACCATTCCACCACCAGAAAATCTCGGCGACGGTGCGGCCGAGGGGCGTTGGATTGCTAAACTCGTTGCCTGTGGGGGACGTCACACTCTAGCCATTGTAGAATGGAAAACTGATGAAGAATAAGCCTAATGTCTACGAGCAAATGTCACCAACTTTCCTCCGTGGACCTTACAACTTGAGTTACACTTACTTTACAAACCAATGCAAAAGAAAACCATGTCGGGGGTTTAATGTTAAGTTTCTAGAATTGTCGCCATTTTGGCCATGTTGTTCTCATCTTGTGGTGGCGTTTGTGCTCCGACCGTTTGTTGCTGGGCTTTCGGAGAGGGTTCGGAAAGTGAGCAATGACATGTTTGTAAGTTTCGAATATGCGCTTTCACAAAACATACGTGCGAGATGCTTCAGACTTCAGAAATACCAATTGTCTGTTGTTCAGGAGCCGGGGGAGCATCCCCTCCGTGGTCATCGCCATGACTACGATATCCTGGTCCATAGCTGCTGTCAACCACACCAGCATGCAGAAACACCAGATACAGCAACTGACTTAAAAATGATATAAATACGAAGGTCTCCAGAGTCCGCTGCAAAACAATGTGTTAAAGAGTTAGAATTTGGTAAGAGAAGTACATACATGTAATGTCCGAGTCATTTAGATGAGGACTCTAACCAAGCGTTTTCCCCTGTGTCCTCCCAAAATGATTTCCTTGCACACAAGGCTGTTTAAGAGATTCAACCAAACTTGGTCAGAAAAGAAAATTAGTGCGTGAAACGCCAAGTCTGAATTCCAGATTTGGTGGAATACCCAAAAGCAAGAGCAGTCACAGCCCAGGAGAAAATCGCTAAAGGGCTAGCCCCCGCCAAACTATCACTCCGCCAAGCTCGAAGGTGCGCTAGCCCAACAGGCACAGAACAAACTCCAACGACACTAGCTAGCAGGGCGAAGATCAACATGAAGCTTGTTGCTGGGTTCCCTCCCAAGTCTGTAAAATTCATTCATGTGAAGCAGCATATGCATAAACACTTGAGAGATACCCAGGTAGAGAGTGACAGAGAGAAAGAGAGAGAGAGAACATACGGGGGTGATTCTGTTCACCATTGATATATTTGTCTAGAGACCATGCAGCCAATCCAAGCACAACAAGATACATCACCAAGTTAACCACCAAAAGAGGACCGATTAGATCTTTAGCACGCTGGCCAACAGCCATTGTTACACTCAAACCTCCACTTCTATCAACCAAGCAGACACACACAGGGTTTTAGAAGTTCATGGAAAAAGAAAGGCTTTGTTGAGGTAGTTTCTGGTTGACGACTTTAGAAGATAAATAAATTCGCTTATTCCCAAGTGCTTTGTAACGTCGAGCTGCGGAATCATCACCGTCCTTCATGAAATGTCTAGAGGCCTGCAAGACAGAAGTTTGGTTTGCTTATTTGTCACAGAGATTAACTATAATTAATAAGAGATTAACTATGGTTAATCTCAAGCAAGGATAAGTTCTCCTTATCCTATTTTGGCATCTCTGCTCTAATGATGACTCAAGAGTGCTTTAGAACAAAGCAGCGATGCTTGTCCCCTGATTGTGGGGTTTGGCAATGGAAGTGTCTAGTTAGTGCTGCGCTTTCGTGACGCGTGTAGGACATGCATGGATTCTCTCCTGGAAAAGCCATGTCTTTCTTTCAACCTTAATGGCCCGACTTGGTTTGTCATGAAGCAGGACAATTATAACTTTTAATATACTTTTTTTTTTTTTTTTGTCTCAAGTGTAAGTTAATTACGAATAATGAGATGAGTCAATGGATAAGATCACTAGAATCCAATCTGTGACAAGATATAATTTTGAATATAAATTTTCATATTATGTTAATAATATTATTTCTTCCTTAAAATAAGTAAAAAAAATGATACTTGATATACGAAAAACCTATCATTTTTAACGCATACCAATTCTGTGGGTTCGATTTACCTTCTATAAATCATAACACATCCTGGTTAACATTGCCCACGAGATTTGAAAGACATAAAGAGAGATGTGCAAAAATAAAGCATATCTACAAGGACCGAATCAAATACTTGATTTATGGCCGTCCTTTTATTCTAAACCCTGTAAAAGTGAAATTTATCCTACTAGTTCTCGGGCATATACATTCATACTTCACTGCAAAGTATAACTAAATGGAAGATTGAGTTTTGCTGTGCACCCTTTTTTTCAATACTAGAGTGCCTATTCTTGCTTTTATCATCTTCCATTGTGCCTCAGGATGAAGCCATCCAAAAGTTTCAAAGCAGAAATTATGTTAAGTCTAATTTCCCAAGTCTTTTCCTTCTCTAGTTTTCCGATTGACCTCCATGTAATTGTTGTGAAATCGGTGATCCTTGTTAGATCCTGCAATTCATGCTAATACACCATTATACCAAAATGATTAAAGAGAGATATAGTAGGTGATATTTCACATTGCTTGGATCATGCATTCGAGCTTGGACCTGGTGGATCCAGAATTTGAAAGTTTACTTGATTTTTAGAGATATCTACGTCCATAGTTGCACATAAATTGAATGATATATTTGACAAGGTGTCATAAATATTTAGCTCTAATTTCAAGAGATTTGAACAATAAATGGTAATCCAAAAAGATATATTCATAAAGTATGACAAATGTAATAGGTTAATCAATATTCTTCCACATTAAAGTTCAAAAGAACTTAAAAAAAGAGGACTTCAACAAAAGAAAACAGAGAAAAAAAAGAACAAGAAAAAATGAAACAAAGAAGAAGAGCCTTATTCTTCGTGTAAATATTTGCTATATTCTATCTAAGAAAGTTTTATGAAAAGGTCCCTTACATGCTACAAGAGGAGTTTGATAGCATCTATGCAAAGCTATCAAATGCTAGGGCGTTTAGAGGAGGTTCGATGAAGAAGAGTAAAGAGCTTAAAACAAGAATGAAAAAAGCGAACAGAAAAAGTGCTTTGCAGGGATCAGCGTTTCGTCTAACTAGTGTGATTCCTTCTTTCTGACCAGTTCTCGAGGATCCATCATCCACCTGAAATGCTGGGCATGTGAAATAGCCATACGCTATTCCTATAAAAGCTGCTCCAAAATGCGTCCTACACCATACATCCAAACACAGGTTTTAGGTTTCAAAAGCCATGACATTTTTTGTCAGTAATCTGCAGATGTACCCGGTGCATCGCTACTGGAAACATTACTTACCAATCATCAACCGGACCAAAATTGCTCAACGTAAAGCCAAGAGCAGTAATAATCATTGCTTTCTGGAAAGTATTATCTGAGACATCTTTTGCAGTTACGTCCTTGTTCTGTAGCTGGTAAACAAGCCAAGCTCCAATTATGGCAAACACTGGTCCCTGTATATGAAAAGGACTTTGTTATACTAAGAAATATGAAAACAAAAATGATAGGAGTCACAGAGAGTGACTGAATTTAATCAATAATGGCAGAGGCAACTCATGCAAGTAAGAACATGCAAAAGCTACAGGCTATAGGTAGCAGTTGGGTACCTAAAAGCTGCATGTTTTGGTATAAGAGTTGCAAATATAAACGGCAAACAAGCAAGTGTTTTGGTATCAAAAACATTTTTTTTCAAATATGAGAATAGGAGATTCGTTTTAGGATCTATATAATAGGAGGGCAATCCTTGTTAGAGGGACAGTGGAGGTAGAACCTGCAAAGTTATGCCTTTAAAGTCTTAATGAAAAGAAAGTACAAGCTCAATGAGAAGGAATTGGGCTTTCTTCTGTCTATTATTTGTTTTAAGTATCAATACTATATCATAGCATGTCACCAAGTTCTGCTTGGTTCCAAGCATGAGCTCATCCAAGTTAGTCATAGGATTACTACAAATAAGGACCAGTGTGATTACTATGGTCAGTTCTTTAGGATGGTAAATATGATACGTAGCACTCTACATAAAGCAAATTTTACGTTAGCTTCTGCAGTATCTAGCCCTAGTATGTCACAGAAGCGGCAACAAACCGATTTACATAAAGTTTTATGTTTGAGGACATCAAGTTAATATGAATCCTACCCATCAGTTCAGCAACGATATTACACAATGTTTATGTAGCACCATGTTATCTCAATCTACCATGAGGGAAATAGAACTAAGCATACGGAATCAATGAAAGAAAGAAGTTGCAATGCTTACTGTCCCACCAACAGTCGGCTCTGGTGTGTGAAGAAAGCTTGTCAAATTGCCTGAAATGCCTCCGAGTATATAGATCAAGAGAAATGTAAACGAACCATAACCTCGGCAAACTGGAGGCCCAAATGTGAGGAGCCCCCATAAACCAACACCCATATGAAGAAGTCCTGAGTGCTGCCCATAAAAAAACATTTTGGGAGGTAGGGCATGAAATTTTTTAAGTCAATCTTTAAGTATAACTAAAAATAGTACTTGTAGGTCTCAAGTATGACTTCTAAAATGAGCTCATGTTCTCAATAAATCTATCACAGTTCAATCAAATACAAATGAAATTATGCCTCATATCATCTAGGTTCACTCAGGATCACCGAACTAATTTTCAACCTCTACTCCAATTCTTTGTAATAACCCTAGTGTTGATTTGGAACTCCACCTCAGAGGATAACCTTGGGTCTTCAAGAAACATTGAGGGGAAGAGAGAAAGGAGAGGACTTCATCCTTCGAAATGTGTTAATGAACTATAACCCCTGAGTATCTAAGTTGTAAACACTAAAGTGGCCAACTATTAAGAGCAATGTTGAAATTCAAGTGATATATTTTTAGTGTTAAATGAAATAAGGGCTAAACAGCAATAGAATGGAAAGACGAACCCAATCATCAATCTTGTACCAGAAACATTGGTGTCACTAGCCTCCACCACTCTCCAACCAAAATCAGATGATTTATTTTAGCTCCATATAATAATGGAAGAGAGAAGAGCTCCAAGTCAGAGTTCCTTATCGGACTTGCTATCTCAAACAGAAAAACTGCAATGTTTATAGAAAGCAACACACTTCTGCATCCACAAGGAAGATTAAATATGCATAAGAATTTTCTTATTCCAAGCCATTATTAGAAGACATGAAGTGAAAAAAAGAGCAGGATAAATGCATATCGTATCGCATTATTAAGACACAGCCGGGCTTTACATTAGGTATAGATTGGGTGTTTCGTCATACTGCTGAATATCTTGAGAAATTTCCGAAGCACGGCCACCATCTTTTTTTCTTATTCCCTTGTAACTCTTCCATCCCTCCTTGCCTCTTTTAGAATTTTCACTGACAGAGACTGATTTTCCTGCTTGATTGCCTGACTGCTCAACAAAAAAAGATGACTCGTGCTTTTCTGAATTTGCACCTGGAGAAAACAGAAAAGATACAAGCTCAGTTTTCTTGACAGAAACAGATACTCAGTCTACATGTAAAGATAAATAGAATTAAGGACTGACCACTCATAAGAAGAAGAAGAAGAAGCATTGTGCTTGGTCCTGATCATGGGATTGTAGTTTTAGGATTACAAATCCTGCTTTTCGTCTGAATGACGTATTTCTAGGACATTTAAATCCTTCAATTGCTTTTACGTCATAAAAATTCAGAAGTCTGAAAGGACTAACCAGTAGGATAATGAAAATACCAGCTTATTGGCATATATCAATGTCACTGATTTTAGAAACTGTGAGGTTCATCAAAGAAACTACATAAAATGCAACTACGTGAGCAGGCCCCTTGAAATAGATTCCAATTGTTCTGATAGAGATTGCTTGCATTTTAGTTAGAAGATATTATTGAGGAGCATATTGCAAAAATTGGGATAAAATTGAAAGTGAACTATACGCGAGTGTAAAGGGGAACATCAAATGAAAAATAAAGATGCCTATTAGCTGGGAGCACGATATGGGGAATTCGGTAAATAACATCTGTGGAAATTAGTCTAGGAAATGAGAACACTCAAGAATGAGAGAATATAATGTCCTAAGAAGAGAGATGATGAAGGAACCCTCTAGAGAAGGTTTAGGCATGTATTGAAAGAGTTGCAGATATTAGCAAGTCATAGTCGGGATTAGCGGTTTTCAATTTATCTTACAACCCAAAACAATAGATTTGAGGAACAATAATGGTGAGGTTTTGCCTCATCAATTTCTTGGTTTTTTCTTTACCAATCAGGCACATTGTAGGTGGAAGAACACTGGAGTTCAAAGGAAGGTGTATTGAAAAATTATGGTGGCAGTGGATGACGATATCAATACCTACTAAAGCTGTTACATGCCAAAGATGTGAAGAGTGTACGCCTGGGAAATCTTTAATTCATTATGATAATTGATGCATAGGCATTCTTCGTTAAAAACAACTTGCTCCCATAAAATGAAGGAAAAGTTCGGCATTTTGATTTATCACCTGCATCAAGTTTGCCCAGATAGCTGTTGAGAGAATCCAGCCCCTTCTTTGATCTGAAATCGTTGAGTCTGCAATGTGACTGCTTTGTCTTGTATGAAGCATCTGAAGGAGACAGATTTTCATCGCCTTGGAGTTTTTCAAGATATGTATCTAACGATCTCAGCTGCCTTGTCTTGTTTGAAGTATCTGAAGGAGACAAGTTTGCATCATCTTGGAGTTTTTCAAAATAAGAGTCTAATGATCTCAGATGCTTCTCACAAATACTAGACTCTGCTGCATAAGAAACAGGGGAAGATGCTTCTCTATGTGAGTCATTGTCTGAGATGGATCTCGGATGGTTTTGTGCAAGACGCGCCCTCTGCAGGACAGTTACTTCAGTCGTGCTCGGGAAAGGCAAAGAACCTCCATTGCAAAGTAATAGTCTAGATGCACTTCCCTCTCTTGTCCTATTTCTTGTCAAGATGTCAATCGTAGGATATGAGTTATTCCGTCTACTGCACCCGTCACTCTGGTTTGTATAAGGCACTTTGCAGTATATCGGAACCACAGCCATGCACGCCTGAAAGAGGAACAGAAAGAATAGTGTCGGCATATAGAAAGACAACACCAACGTACCTAAACTTGTATCAAGTTTCAGAACAATGTCATGGTTCTGAAAATATCAAGTAACAGACATGCAGATCCTTTAAAATGCTGACTTGATCTGCATCATGTAGCTGATAATTCCTTCTGGCCAGAGTACTACTTTTTTGGATTTGGAGGAAGAGGAGTCATCTAACAATAGGGTCAAATTATACTAAGATTTCCAAGTGTCTCCTTTTTAGTAAGGACACTTCAAAACTATTATTTCTGATCCTATTGTAAGAATTATTGATTTATTCAAATCTACATTATTGATTGGATTTTGAAGTGATATTGGATGAAAGTTATGCACTCAACCTATAAAGTCCAAATTTTTTTATTTAGTCAATGTATGATGTGAGAAAAAGAAAACAAGAAATAAATAAAAAAATTATAAATAATAATATAGAGAGAATTTACAAATTTCAAAACTATAAGTTTTTTATGAATCCATACCAAAAAATGTGTTAAGATGCCTTGGCCAAGTGGTAAGCCAAGGTGGCTCAAGACCCTTAGTCTTATGTTTAACATTAGGTGGTGCATGTAGATGTGTAAATTTATAAATAAGTATTTTTTTTTTTTTGAAAAAATGTATAAAATATAACATATAACAATTTACTTCTTTGTGGTTACTTATATAATGAAATGGGAACTACTAAGCCAAAAGCCATAACTGGCTAGTGGTGTGGCCCTTCAATTACTCTTAAACCCGTTACAGATCCACCACACCCCGCAACTTGACTCTCGGTGGGCCACATCTAAAACCTCCTTAGGCCCAGACTGATAGGCTTGGTCTCACGTCACGAGTGGGCCCAGACTCACACTTCCTCGACTGCCTCCCACCTGAACCATAGAATGGGAACTTGCTCTGATACCAAATTGTAACGAGGGAACCACTGAGCCAAAAGCTAAAACTGGCTAGTAGTATGGCCCTCAATTACTCTTAAGCCCTTTACAGAAACCCAACCATATTAAGAAATTGGTTGCTTCATTGCTTCTCAGGCATTTGAATTAACTCCTCGAAATTATATAGAAGCTAAATTTATTTTGGGAAAGCAGCCAAAAAAAAAAGAAATTTCGAATATGAACACTAGACATGCAAAGAATCAGCTTGCACCAGCGTTGGTCACCAATAATAAGCGATAGCGTATCTTACGCAAATACCTCCTAACAACAGTTAAATGAAGAGGGAGAAAGCATTTGTTACCCTCCAACTTCCTCTCCTGTCAACCCTCCTATAGAAAGGAGGAGGACAGCATGTCATCAAATATTACATCGTCATCGTTGGTGGATCAGAAGATTTAAGAAAGGATGAGTATCACAACGTTCAAATCTCAGTTTTCTCAATGGGTCCTCGAGAAAACCAGAACTTTCACTCTGCTGAATCCAACACCAAGTTAGCGTCTTAACAGACGAGTGACTAAAACAACACAAGCATTTCAAGGGTCCCAAAGTTGCATTCATCTTCTTCCTTTCAGTTCTTTCAGTTCTTTAATCGAACAACCACGTGACAGCTAACAGAAGTTACAACAATGAAAAGCTGAAAGACGAGACTGACAAAGATGAAGTTATTAAGGATGTCATGAAAAGGATACAAGGTTGCTTGTTACCTGGAGGGAAGAGAAAACGTACTTGGCGCGAATAGAACGTGTAGCTGCAAACGTCGTTTCGTACTTGATGCAATATCACCTATGCTTGATTACGTTAATGAAACTCAGGATTGAAAGGGAGCCAACAGGATTCGAAATCCAAAGATTCTTGCCTTATCGCTGCTGGCCCAGTCGTGCATTGCCGCGTGACAAGCAAAATCCAGTCCTGATAGAATTTGGCCCACCTCGGATGTCTATGGACCCTACTGGACCTCTGGCACCCAAGTTGTGGTCTTAACTCTCCTTTTCGCTCCAACAGTCTGACCAAGATATGCATTGGGTTTGCGAGATCAGGTTTTCAGCTTTCAATTTTTATTTTTTCTGGACAATATCCTGAGGAATTCTAGTGTCTATTAAACCGTACATTTAAGACCACGAGTACATTGATTTGTATGAAGTTGACAATACTGACTGAATCTTCTAAGATCTTAAATTCAATTGCTGATTTGACAGTTTCTATTCTCCATGCACTAAGGTTTGCGTCATCTCTGCAAATCTACATTTCCCTTAGTCATAATAAATCTAAGTTGGTTGAAGAGCTCTGCCATAATCTTTTGGGCTTTTAAGGCTCTCACTAATGGTTTTTACTTTGGGGATATTGAGATTTAAAAAAAAAAAAGAAAAATGATGTAGGAGGGAGCGTTGTCATAAAAAAATTTTGTACTTAAAAAGATGGCAACTGGTGAATTTCGTTATTATCATAAATTTAGAAGCCTACAAGTATGAGAATCACCTTATATTAATAATGCAATGTCACGATTGTACAACCTAAGAGTCTTTATATACATGCATGGAAAGCACAAGAAAAAATATTTACACACATATTTAGTAACCTGTATTGTGATGCAATATTTCCATTAACAATTATTGTTAATCTTTGTTAAATGTTTGTCAATTGTATATGTTATTATTGATGAAAATATAAGGAAAAAAAATTCATTGTCAGATTTATTGAACATTTATATTATAACACGATTGTTTATTATAATACGAGTCTAAATATTTAAATTATAGTGTCACTTTTTATATGTATGTAATTTATTTAAATTAATAAAAATATTAAGAAAAATTTTAATTTTAATACCATGCTAGAGAAGTTCAAAATTTATTCAAAAAACTAACTCATAAAGTGATAGAAAATAATCATACTTAATCAAATATACAACTTCATTCCTTAGCTACATGAGTTTAGATGTCAATATCGCAACACAATCCCTCCTATGTCTCAATTCAATCTTATAAATGGATAAATCTTTTATTAGCAAAAATACCAAACCTAAGCTATGGAGATATATTAAATAATAATTTTTTATATTAAAAAGAAAAATATTAAATTTAAGAAAGGTGCATTTAAACCTTTCTCGCAATTTCTCAAGAAGTTCGTACACGCGAGGTACCTCGAGACAGCTGAAACCGAGATAAACACCTGGGGACCATCCTAAAGCCCTGAACAGGTTTCCCCGCCCTCCATCCGCACTGTAGAATTCCGCTGGAGTTGTTTTCATATTTTCAATTTCTTGCGTTCCCGCCATTGCCAATCACAACCAGGAGGGAAAAAGGAAAGTGAACGGAGTTCAAGAGAAGTTCAAAAAGCATGTGCCCGCCAAGCAAGGCGCTCTCTTTTCTTTCTGGGACGACGGAAACCGAAAACAGAAACCCCGAAAACCCTTTACGGCGATGGCCGTTGCTTCGTCGACCCGCGAAAGGAAAGCCCCAGCTGAGAAGAAGGACAGCAAGGACACAAAGAAGAGAAGCCACGTTGTTGATGACGGAGATGATAATGGGGAAAAAGCGAAGCGGGCGAGGTGTCCCGGAGTTCGCGTCATCGGCAAACGTATCTACGATTCTGAGCACGGAAGGACCTGTCACCAGGTGATTACCGTCAGGGTGTCGAATTCCTGGTTTCTGTTCTATATACTGAGAAAATGAAAATTTATTATTCTTCGTGTCTGTCTGTGGTCTAAGGAAAGTTACATCTTGTCCAGAGGCTAAATTTTTTCAGCTGTAAGTAGGGTATTCCTTTGAGATTTGAGTACCCATCTGTTGTTTTCTCGGTTGATTTAGAAAATCGAGGTCAGATGAAAAAAAGTAGCATTCTTGAACAGTTTGGCATTATTTAGAACACATGACCATTTGAGATGCTGAACTTTTGATTGACTTTTATGGGCAGTTCTTCTGATTGTTCTCTTATATGTATGGTTACAATGGTGTAGTGTCGTCAGAAAACAATGGATCTTTCGGCATCATGTAGGAACTTGGAAGGGAACAAGCCTTGTATCATAAAGTTCTGTCACAAATGCCTATTGAACAGGTTAGATATAACAATGAACTTATTCATCTTCTTCTTGAATTTTTAATTTTGTGAAAGTCTTGCGACATGGTTTTGTGCTACTGACAATGCTTCTTATTAAATGTTTACTTAGATATGGGGAGAAAGCAGAGGAGATGCAGATGTTGGGTGAATGGAAATGTCCCAGGTGTAGAGGCATTTGCAATTGCAGTTTCTGCATGTAGGTGTTTCAGTGATATGAGCTAATCTGTTAATTTCTCGTAGTTATTGTTGGTAGTTTTGTGATCCTGAAGGATTCATTTTTTTGTTCTCGTTTTTTTTTTTTTTTTTGTTTTTTGTTTCTAGGAAGAAAAGAGGTCACAAACCCACTGGTCAGCTAGTCCAAACAGCCAGGAATGCTGGGTTCTCATCTGTATCGGAAATGCTGAAAATCAAAGGTCCTGATAACCTAGGTCAACAAAAAATTGTTGAAAGCACAGGTGTTTCACCAAAAAAACCGTTTGCCTCACACAAGGTTTGAAAGCGTTTTTCTTTTGCAGTATCATTTAGTTTTTGGTGTTCTTGACTGATGCGCTTTATCTTCCTTCTCAGGGTCCTGAAGTCGTTTCGCCGAGGAAAATGGGGAAAGAAAATTCTCTTGGAGAGACTGCTGACTTGACTTCTGAGAAATTGCCAACGGACGGTGGTACAAAGAAGTCAAAGAAAACAAAGCGGGAAGGATTAAAGGAAATGCGTAATGGCAGCAGCCTTGAAGGTGCTCATCCCAATAGAAGTAGCCCAAAAAAACACAGACCGTCTGGGAAGATCTCTAAAAATGTAAGAAAAAATGGAAAAGATAGCAGTGTCCTCTCCAAGAAAAAGAATTCCAAGACAGCGGTCTCAAATGATGTTCCTTTTGATCACATAAAGTTAGAAAATAGCAAGGATTCTAAAACTCGGCAAGATGCATCAGTGTCAAATGCTTTGAAGACCAAGAGCGCCGGGCCTAAGTCTAAGAAAGTCCGAGAGCCACGTAAAGTCAAGAAATCTACCATGAATCTAGAGAACATTGAATTTGAGGCTGAAATTCCTTTGCCTCAGGGTGCCAGCTTGGTAAGCATAGCTGACATAGAGTTAGCTCCTGAAGATGTTGGACATGCATTGCATCTTCTAGAATTTTGTGCCGCTTTTGGAAAGGTACATTTAACTCTACCTGAGTGCAAACCTGTGGATCTGTTAATTAATTGCAGTTCAGTGTTGTTGTTTCTGTCTGTTACCAATATGTTTGTTGATTGTGCAATTATTATTAATTAAGGAAGTTGGGTGATGTTTTTTCTTGAAAGTCGGGTAATGGTGTAATCTAGGAAAGAGTAAAGCGAAAAAAGGAGAGGAAACAGTATACCGAAAATCGACATGGTTTGGTGGTAGGTACATGTTCGCGGGAGCGAATGGCTTTATATTCTTAAATTTGAGCCTGGTATACTAAAATGCTCAATGTATACTTATGCATGAAACGTTTACATTGGAGATTAGTGGTGAGTCATAATCTCTAACAAAATGGCTCGATGTTACAATGATTATATTGCTCAATATTAAATATTTATTTTGATTGGAATGTTGTACACTAATCTAGTTGGTATTGAACTCATGGCTTCATTCTTCATGTTGTTCTTCTGTATTTAGATTCTTGATGTTAAAAAGGGACTAGCCGAATCCTTACTTCGAGAATTAAAGTATGGGCGACGTGGGCGACGAGCACAGTATTCAATGACAGTTCATTTTCATATTCAACTTTTATCTTTGATACAAAAGGATGCAGGAGAAGAGTAAGAATTTTTTGAAGTATTTTCTTAATTTTATTTTTAAAAAATTGGATGGATTGGTTGATTATCTGCTAACATTTTTTGTTTAGGGATGTTTCGTCAACTCCAACAAATGGAAGAAATTCTTGGTGGCAAGCTCTAGGGGAATGCATCTCTGAATCCCAATATGTGCCGAAAGAACTGCAATTGGATTGTTTTGGTAGTGGTTCCGATGAATATGACCGCTTAGATTTCTCTACAAAACTCAGAATATTAAATTTTCTTTGTGATGAGGCTCTTGGCACAAGGTATGTTTTCAATCATCTCTTTTTCTTTCTTCTTATTTTTAAATTTATACCCAATTTAAAGTATGATGACAGATACTTGAATACACTTTCAGAAAATTGAGGAGTTGGATTTACGATCAAAATTCAAAAGTTGTTGCCCAAGGGAAGGAAGAAAAAGAAAAGCTTATTGCCTCAAGGGAGAAGGTAATGAAGGAGATAAGGCATGCATATTTCTGAGATTAGAAAGTGTTTTTGTCGAAGTGATTTCTGATTTGGAACTGGGATTTTTGTTTAGGAGAAACAACTAAAGAAAAAATTGCAGGATGAGGTGGCCAAATCTATTATTGCAAAAAGTGGTGCTTCTCTTTCCATCTCAGAGCACGAGGCAATTATTTCACAAATAAAAAATGAGACAGCTCAAGCTCATGCTGAGATGCTTGAAGCTATGGGCATGGTGTCAAAGAGTAAGTTACGAGTTTCCAGTTTTCAAAGTTCATATATCTTCGTGGTGGAAGGTACTCATTCTTTGAGAAAAGTATTAGTAGGAATGTTTGTTCTTTTACTTTGGAGATGATCTATTTATTGTTATAAATTTGTCACTTTCTAATATCACTAAATGAAGGTAGATTGGCCCGATATAACTTTTAAACTATCTTCTTAATTACATATTATATTAGTTTAGTTATTGCCTTTATCTTTTGATCTTTTATTTATTTGTGAATCTCTCTTTCACACACAAAAACACATTAAATAATGGAAAATGTTGTAGTTTTTAATCTATATTTTGACATCTCCTTATAGAGAAGACGAGATTTAATGCTCTCAGAACGGAGGCTATTTTCTTGGATGTTAATGGTCGTGCATTTTGGAAATTGAAAGGCTATACTAATGATGAAGATATTCTACTTCAAGGTTTGTATTGTTTTTGAATGTTCCAGTTTTCTCTTTAGATAATTTGGTTATGAATCTACATATTATTTTTTAATTAAAAAGAGAAGACAAAACGACAAACGTACAGCATATCTAAAACTATCGTCTATCATTGCACAGACATGGGGACCTGGGATGCAGTTGCCTCTGAAAAATGGTCTGTCTATGGCGCTGAACAAAAACCAGCAATCGAGCAATACATTACTTCCTTAAGGTAAAGAGTCCGTTTTTATATATATTTTGTAACTTTCAAGTTGAAATTGTTATCTGAACTTTTTATTTCATCAAAGATCTATTTGAGGGTTTGGGTGCTTTTTATCTCTATCAGCGGGGGGTAATTATCATAAAATTCATCTGGGCTAAAAGGCCTTAAGTGAGATCTCGAGACCCTTTGGTCACATATTAATGTGGATCTTTTTTCTTGAAACCT
The DNA here is from genome assembly GCA_028551475.1 of Casuarina equisetifolia. NCBI lineage: Eukaryota > Viridiplantae > Streptophyta > Magnoliopsida > Fagales > Casuarinaceae > Casuarina > Casuarina equisetifolia. The sequence goes on from CM052361.1 coordinate 7,245,799, forward strand.
ATGAAATTCCCTTTTGAAATTCTGGGGAAAGGTTACAAACTTGTAGGTAGCTTTTAGAGTTATATTGGTAAGGTATTGAAATGGTTATGATACTAATGTTAACAAAGATTATTCTTCGACAAAGTTTCTAAAATTTCATAAGCAGATACTTATTACAGAAACTTTTTGCAATTTTTCCCTAAATTTTAGTAATGCTTGCAGGGAGAAAAGGCTGAGGATTCAAAATAGAAGCAGAATACCTTTTTGATGTTTCTAGTGCGTTGCTTGCAGGAGAAAAAGGCTAAGGGCTCAGAATGTTGCTCCCGCTATTTCTAGTGGAAATAATGAAGCAAACATATAGCTGATGCTTGGATGTTTTGCCACCTATAACAGTTAGAACTTAGGGTAAGTTCCCAAAGCCTTCATTTTTGTGATTGCATAACTTAGGTACCTGGTTGAAAATGGAAGCGACTTCCTTACCGAATGCAGTATTATAACCTAAATTATGTTATAAAGTTGAATTAGATTCAGGCATGGGCAAAGCTGAGATCACCTGTTTCAAAATCTCAATCAGTTGTCTTTGGGTTGGTGGGTTTCTGTAAACTGAGAGAGTTTTGTTCAAGACTCAAGCCTGACCAAATTTTTTGTGTGGAGCAGGCACACCTGTTTCAAAATCTCAATCAGTTGTCTTTGGGTTGGTGGGTTTCTGTAAACTGAGAGAGTTTTGTTCAAGACTCAAGCCTGACCAAATTTTTTGTGTGGAGCAGGCAGCTAAGGAGTGAACTTCCACTTGTTCTTTTGCTTCCAAATTATGGAGATACACGGTTGTGTAAATTTGAATCACCGATGATTTCTAACATGTATCAGCACATATGCTTCCCAGTGAAATGTATTCCTTCTCCTGTTCGGTTTCCTTTTTAGATTTTGGACCATGGATTGTAAATGTGAGAACACTTTCTTGAATGGGAAACGAGGCCAGTCTTTTGTTTAGCTGCAACTTTACTTACAGTCCCTCAACTTTCCATTTCCAAATTGATATTAGGGGGAGAAGCCTAAGTACGTATACCCCAACAATCACGCAAGGTAAAAAGGGTTTTATGGGCAATATCAGGTGGGGGATATAAAAGTTGGAGAAACCATGAGGAGGACACGTCATCCAGAATTGGGCGGTTGAGAGCGCCCAACTGCTTATAGTCCTCAAACTGAATCGTCATCGTCTTCTCTCTGCTCTCTCGGAGGCACTGCAACCACTGCTGTGGGAGACAAAATGAAAGCAATATCCGCGCCCGGAGGAGGAGCCATCCTCTGCTCCAACACCCACCGCTTCACTCTCTGCAACCGCCTCTGCTCTCTCTCCCTTCATCCCAGCTGCTCACCGCAACCTCCTACTCCCTACCTCTCGTCAGGCGGCTTCCTCACGCATTCCTCCCCCGTTTCTCCCAACCGTTTGGTTCTACGAGCTGCCGAGTCAACCCAGCCCGCCTCGCTATCCTCCTCCGCTGACAAAACTGTCGTCACTGACGACGAATTCTCGCTAGCTAAGGTACCGACGCGCTAAGTCTTAGTATGGAGATACTGTTGTTGCGGGTCATTTGCCTTTTCTGAAGTTAGTAAGGGTTTGTGACTGATCGGTTGCAGGTATCGTTTGGTGTTATTGGGCTTGGTACTGGGGTTACACTCTTATCGTGAGTGATTTATTTTAAACATTTGAGAATATTTCTTCTTTTCCTTTTTTTAAGAAAAAAAAAAAAGGAAACATTTTCTTATTCTAGCAGAGTTGTCCTTGCCATATTCAATACAAATTTGGATTACTCTTCGTTTATGCATTGGTTTGTTCGCAATTTGTATAGGTATGGATTTGGGGCTTATTTCAATATCCTTCCGGGGTCTGAATGGTCAGCATTAATGCTAACATATGGCTTCCCTCTTGCTATTATTGGCATGGCTCTCAAGGTATATCGACTAATCGTTGGTAATTGTTTAGGAATCTATATGAAACTTTGCCCATTTTTGTTGGTGGTTTTGTATTCAGGTCTTTGTTTTCAAATTATAAACCTGGACTGTCAGATTGCTAATAAATAGTTAAGTTCATTATTTTCGTAATTCTTATTTCTTTGAATTAAATATCCCACGTGTAAGGCATTATTGTTTAGGAATAATTTGAGCCTCATCTTAGAGAAAGTATTAGAATATTAATCAATTGATGATATATAAACTGTTCTGTGAATTTAAAATTTTGAAATAACTTATGGTCTAATATGAGTTGTAATTTTTTTAAGCATTTGTGTGATTGATGGTTTTTAACCAATGACTGATGATTCTTGAGTAACTCTGGGCAGACCAAAATGCCATTCTGCATTCCAACTTACCAAAATGCCGTTCTTCGCATGTAATCAGGGAAAAGTATCTTAGTCACTTTGATCTGATGATTTTTTTGGTTTTAGTTTCATAATGTAGTTTCTCCACTTGGTATTACCTTAATTTTCTGTTTTACCTATTTGTATTTCTCAAAGCCATGTAATCTGCTTGAATCCTTTTCAATATGATGGACTTATGACAAATCTTTATCTGCCAAGAGTTTAACACGTTCTTTAGTTTGTAGCAATGAAACCAATTGACATATCTTTATCCTTTTGAATATTTTGCAGTATGCGGAGCTGAAACCAGTCCCATGCTTGACTTACTTAGATGCTCAAAATTTGAGAGAAACATGTGCTACTCCAATTCTTAAGCAGGTACTTTGTTTAACCCTGTACACTCTTCTAAGCTTATACAGAATCTTGGCAAATAGTGCTACGTTTTTCAATTAAAAAAATGAAAAGAGATGAGAAAAAAGAAAGGAATAAAGGTCTTTATGGGCATTTCGTTTGTGTAGAAGAGGCATGGAAGTATGTCATCATGTGAAACAGTCACTCTGAGCATAAGCATTCAAAATGATATCTTTGATATCCTCAAAGAAAATTCATACTCTATTCCACACGGCCTTGCTCAACTAATTTTATATGTTTAATTCCCCCCCCCCCCCCCCCCCCCCCCCCTATTTAATAGGTCAGAAATGATGTTATAAGGTTTCGCTATGGGGATGAGCAGCATTTGGATGAGGCGTTGAAACGGATTTTCCAGTATGGACAAGTATGTTTCTATTAGCATTTATACTGCTTAATCTGTACATCTGATTAGACTGTTGCCAACTTAAAATATGTTTTTAAAATCCTGATAAAATAAGATATTCTTATTTTCCTTCGGAAATTTCTGATTGTTAAACAACAAGGGGACAGTTTTGTTGTAAATCTGCTTTCACTCTTACTCATTCTTGGACTGCGAAACATACTTTTGGGTAATATCTGATTAGGAAGCTTGCATATTTTCCTGTAATACATGAGTAAGAGAGATGAATTATGTGAAAACTATCAATTCCTTCATTTGGTAATCCATTTTTGGTATCTGTTCACTAAAATTCATTATTCGATTTGCTGCTTTAGATTTGAATATTGCAAATTGAGACAAAACTGTAAATGCGTATGTGATACAGGAGGGAGAGAGAGAGGATTGCATCTAAATATAAGTATTTGTACAATATTAACATTGAGAAATATTACCGTTATGTTCTAAATATAGGAGTAACCCTTAGGTTTTATAAATATGAGCAAGAACACTTCATAATCATTAGCATTCAAGTGGAATTTGTAGAATCAAGTACTGTGTCATATTATCAGTCATGCAGCCCTTGATTCTCTCTCGATTTCAGTATCGAACTAATGGTTTATAATACTTTAAAATGAGAAGTAATTTATGGCATATTTTTCCTTATTTCTACTGAGCTTCTCTCTCCTTGATCGAATAAGTGTTAAGAAGGTTCTACTACTGATGTCCAGAAAAATTATTGGTCAAGCTAGTTTTGGTTCCATGATATATGACGCGAAGGAATGAACAAGCCACTTGAATGTTTATGGGATTGTCTGGCACCGCTTTAGAAGTACTGCTACCATAAATGAAAAGATATAGCAACCCAGTATGAAATGCAAGATTACTGTGAACGAAAAAAGTTTGAAGACAGTCAGTTCTGTCGCATGTGAATGGTTCTGCATTTGTTCAAATGATGGTTTTAACCATCTGTAGTTTGATTACATCTGTGTTTACAGCTTGCTTTATGGCCTATGTATATTCATTCCTGGTCAGTTTGCTTGTTTGTGCTTTCCATATACATGTTGGTTGGTATTCCACTTGCTGTTTGATATACTATTGAAAATTCTGTATAGGTAAAACTTCTTTGGTTGGATAATTTTTTTTTTCAATCTTGCCGGAAATATTTTCAGATTATTTGTATGTAATATATAAGATATGTATGTGCATATAAATGTGTTCTGCTTTTTTTTTTTTCCTTCTTGTTAAGTCATGTTATTACGGAGTGAAAGAAGATAGACAATAATGCTCAACACAAGCAATAGGATCCCTAATCCCTGATGCAAACAGGAAACATGTCCCTCTGCTCAGGCAGGCTAACATCTCGGAGCCCTTTCACAAACCTAGAGATTAGGCTCTCCCGAAAACAAAAGTACATTAAGCAAGCGTACTTCTCTTGCAGCGTGAGGGTTTCGTTAAACCATGGGGTTTTTTTGTATTCTTGGCTTTCCTCTCCCACTTTGGTGCCTTTTTGTGGGTCTTTGCCATTTCCCCAATCTATCCTTCCAGAAGACATTTACTCCACTGATTCCACCTGTCCAAAAGACCTCAGACCCTCTTCCATTTGGAAGGAAGATAGAATGTCAAACATGTTAGTACTACCACCGTTTGTTTGAGAATTATTACCATCTTTTGCGCTGTAGTTGCTCGCAACTTCAGGATGTGGTGTCTCTACTTATTTGTGCTTTTTTTTTTTGTGAAAGGTTAAGAATAAAATATCATTATAAAAGAATTACAATTTGTTCAGTTGCAAACATCATCATTTAGGCTCAAATAAGAATTACTTATTTTGTGCTTTTGTTAGTTACTGATTCGCTCCTCACTGTTGTCTGTCACTTTTCTATTCTTTCTTTCACTTCACTCGCTTAGATTGGTCTTATTTTTATTTTGGATACAAGCCAGCAATGGTAGTGCTTTTGTGAGAAGTATGCCCAAAGGACTTGTAGCTTCCATACTTGGGAGGTTACCATGGCATTTCAGCACCAACTTCAGCAACTTTACCTTACCCCTCGTTCAGCTTCTTGTATATACGGTTCTCTTGGCTAGTTGAATGTCACCAGGAAGTTAGGACATCCTGGTGGAGGGTCCCCTCTATTTTACTGCCATTTTAAGTTAGGTCTGCCATCTCAAACTTTCTAAGTAGGAGCGTTATACAATTTAACCAAACTGCAGCATCTAAAGTGGTGCCTTTCTAAACCTGGGTACCATTTCTTAGCAACTAAGAGTTTTTCTGCATTGTATTTTCTTGCCTCTCTAAGAATTTCTCCATTGTTTCCCATTCCTGGCTTCAATGATGTGAAAATACTATCTAACAGTAAAACATGAACGCCAAATAGGTAATCTAGGACTAATAACAGGGTTTCCAAGTAAGATAATGTATTTCTTAGTGGAAAGTTATGTAATATTTTTCAATTTTCTGGGGTGCCAGGGCCATGTCTTCAATTATCAATTAAAACATAACTATGGTCTGGCCAATGCTTTAATCCTGTGGCACTTTTGGTACTGCAGTGTACTGCGGTATCTGCTTCTGCTTGAAAACAGTGACCCCCAAATAAGCAACTTTAGTTTGCTGATTTAAGTTGTTGCATCCTTTTTATTCCTCTTTCCATTTCTTTAGTTTTGTTTAAGATGTTTGTTTTATGCACACGTTATCTTTTCTGACAATGTGCTTCGCTTGTTTGCAAAAGAAGTGTTTTTTTTTTTGGCCCGTTATTTTTTCTCTGCTCACTTAGGTTTGGTTGACATTAATGAGCATTGTTGTTTCCACATTCAAGTATATTTTTGCAGATATCTTGTTTGAGTGCGACACTTTTTCTTCTCTCTCTCTCTCTCACTCGCTCAATGTATCCTATAAGATATTAGGTAAGCAACTCAATAGGTAATACAAAAGCATTAGAGGATACTCTAGTTAATTGGGACCAAACTAACACATCTGAAATATAAAGTGGAAAGCAAGCTCCCGTTTCATTTTTTGCTGAAAGATGAGAAAAGATAACATATGTTATCTATAAGATGCATTATTCTATTTTTGTGGTGCCCAATTGGTAGGCACATGAAACCTAAAAATTAGCATAAAAACCCTAGTTTAAGTGGATAGAAGTTAGAAATCATTATTTATGAGTGGTAAATTACATCAATTTGGATAATTTGGTAATGAAGTAAAGAGTGTAAATTTGTTTTCCTCTGTTGAATGTTTAACTACCATTTGTGCTTCCACACGTGGTATAGACTTTGTTTTGATATGTCACGATCCTTTTAAGCAAGTGAGCAACGTGGATAGGTACCATGTATGCAGCTGTAATGACTTTTCTACTTGGTCCATACACTTGCCCATAGATATGCACTAACATCATCTTTTCTTCTGCACTTCTCAGGGTGGAGGAATTCCACGGAGGAGTGCTCCTATTCTACAAATGATTCGGGAAGAAGTATGCTTCTCTGACTTGGATTTTTCTTTCTATAGGAATCAATGATAAACGTTCTTCCATCCACAAGAATTTCTAACTGAACCAATATTATTGCTGGTTGCTTGTTTGGTCATTAGCATTTATTTTTCAAGTTTAGTAAGTGGTACACTTCAAGATGAGTTTATCATAAGCAGATGAAAGCTTTTTGATTATTTGCTTGCTTAATTGTATTGGCATCTTGCATTTTTATAGAGATGTTGAATCTTCGAAAATCTTAATCCTCTTATGTCGTCAAATATTGGCATCTCTTGCAGTGCTTCACTCCCATCTTCTCTTAGACTTATTCCATGGTCCATCTGTTATGCACTGTGGCGTTGCTTGAAACTTTTTGCTGTTCAACAAAACCGTTACTTACCGAATTAGTTTTTCTAGAGATGGTTTAGATTGACGCTATCCTTATTGGAGGCCATGACCCAATTTCTGCTGCCTTATTTTGCTGCAATGTCTTAGGTCACTGAAGATGGTAAATACTGTTTAGTCTTGGTGTTTGAAGCTAAAGCTTTGCAGTTGTCAGATTTTGAAAAAAGACAGGTACGATAATTCTATGAGCTTGCAGCATTTTTTTCCTTCTTTTGTTCCTTGTGCATGTCTGAATCATGAAAATCGTGTGATGATAAAATCTTTGGACTTTGACATTCATAGTTTTGTTTGTAATCCTGAATGCAAAAATATAACTGCATACTAAATTCTTCATTCAATTATGAGTTTAGGCAAAATTTGCTTCGTTCTTTGGACCAGGGATCAGAGCAGAAGTTGGTAAGCATTTTATGTTTAAAATATTTGAGTTGAATGGGTTAGATGGCAGACCTAAGTAATATAAACTTTGGCATGCAGGAAAGAGTGGGAATCATCTGTATGAAGTCCGACTTATTTCTGATGCCAACCCCAGTGCATCTCTTTAATACAGTATGTAATGGACTAATCTGATTCTGCTGTGTTTCGCTTAGCTCATACATAAGTGCCTTGTAAATTTTGTATAATGCTGAGAGCCAGTTGGGATAGAATTTATTTTGCCAAAATTGAATTTTGAAGAGAAAAAGATACTCAAATGCTTTTGGGAAGATGGATATCTGGATGCTGGAAATAGATACTGTTTTGCTAATTCGACCATACTACTAATTTGTGCTGTCTCTGGAAGTGTATGTATATACACATACAGAGACATGTTTAACATATAGGGTGCGTGTTTCTTAACAGTGAGCTGTATGTCACTGTCCTTTTGACTTACTGTTACATGATTGTTCTTCTCCCGAGTTGATTGAGGTGCGATTTGGATATCCTGGCCGAAGCTAGTCTAGCGGGTGGTAGAAGGTCCGTATGGAAGTTAGGGAAGAGGGACGGTGGAAAAAGGATGAGCTAGTGTTGGCCATTGTACTGGAAAATAGTAGAAGTGGAGCAAACTTTTACTATTTTAGGAATTCAACGATCAAAAGATTTTTCCCCTTTTTCCCTCCCGGAGGGAGGATAATCCCAACTTCACATATACCCATTTGCTAGAGGTGAAAAAGGAATCTCTGAAGTTCTAAAGAAAGAGAATTAGGACTTTATTTCAAGCCTATATGGACAAAGAACGTTCTTGATCTACATTCTATCGACTAGAATGCTTCGTTTAGGACTTTAACCGGAGCGCAAACAATTAATGGCCTTATAATTTGGCGATATTTTCTCGGACAATGTGGAGGTTTGAAATTCATTTTGTCTTGAATAGATATAGAGTAAGCGGATGAATATTGGAATCCGAGTCAATGTTAAGGCATGTAAATCCACTTTCTTGTCTGCAGCCGTGGGTTTGGCTAGACCGTATGAAGTAAGGAACCAAGGAAACAAAGGAGGAAACCAGTTCTCAACCCGTCAACCGATGGTCCACACTAGCCCTTCTTACGAATCATAGAAGTTTTCACTCTCTCAATTAGCCTTCAGCAAGCCTTCTTTAGCGACCAAGAGGCTATTCCCAGAGGAGTTGATGGAAAGAAGAAGCAAAGTTTTACGTTTTTAACTGTGACGAGAAGTTCATACCGAGCCATCGTCACAAGAAAGTGTTACACTTCAGGGCTCCTGGCCAAGTGAAAGGGAAGAAATCGGAGTTGAAGAAGAATTACTTTCATTGGTTCCTCAAGCAATTCTAGAGCTCTAATTAAAGAAACGAAAGGTCGAACTCCTAGTGCACTGGCAAGGATTGGGCCCTTTAGGAACCACTTAGGAGGACCTTCGGCAGTTTCAAGCTCATTTTCATCTTGCGGACACGGTTCACACTAAGCGCGGGGGCGGGTGGGGGGTAGTGACACGAACACAGTAGTTTCAAGTGTGTCATGTCTGGGAACTCTTGCAACACATCGACAGTTGTAAGTTGCGAGAAGTTATAGTAAATAAAGGAGAAGTGGCTTGCAGTGGGTTCGCATGTCATCAATCCGTGTGTCAATTGAGTTTAGTAGCAGTTAATATTATCCTAGGTAGTAGGGAGTTATCATGTAAGTGGTTGCTAAGTTAGGTCTAGGTAACTCTCCCAAAGGCATCTCGAAGAGAGAAACCACTTATTAATAGAATAGAGAATCAAACATCCATATCTAGTGTGAGACAATTATAATTCCCAACAAGCCCCTTCTTTATGTGGTATGAATTCATCAAGTCCATCAAGAAGGCTTGATGGAGAAGGTAGTCCAAAGGCCTAACCTAAATGTACCTGCTTTGCTACCATGTTGAAGGCCTAGGTCAATCTCTCATCAAAGTGTCTCATTAGAAAAAGAGATGTTCAAGGCACTTCACAAGTACTCTTTTTTTTTTTTTTTTTTATGTGGGATTGAGTGTTTAATACACTCTTTTAGTGCAAACTTAATCTATTTCACTCAAAGTATGAGATTTGGAGTAGCATACATAGAATCAGGCTTAGCCCTGATAATGTTTTGAAGGCCTAGGTCCACCTATTCCAAAAGGTCTTAAGAATGAGATTCCACTTCTAGCGTGGGATGAAATCCCAACATGCCCCTTCCAAGTCAAGAAGTGATATTCAACTAATGTAGAAGACCTCTTGGCTATACCAAAAGGAAAAAGCCTACTTTGATACCATATTAAGTGGACTCATGGTATTCTCCCAAAAGCACTCTTGAGCAAAGAGAGATGTCTACTCATATAACACCCCAAGAATGAAACTCCACTTTTAGTGTGGGATGAAATTTTAACACGTCTTTCACACTAAGAAGTGATATTCAACTAACATGGAACAATATTAGGATGGTATAGGTCCATCATAGTACATTAAGAAGTGAGTCATGACTTCGGTACCATGTTGAAATAAAGAGTTCCCCATCTTAAAACTCATAAACAAGAAGTATACTTATGTATAATATAAGGCTAGTCTCATGTATCTTCACTTTCAATGTAAATTCAGGTCCAAACATTTTCACACACTTTTATATTATGGAAAAAATATCACTAGTGTGGACACTAATTGAGGTGTGGAGGGGATCACTATAGTGGTTAGTTGTCTTTGAAGTAGGAAGTTTGGGAAGAGGGCGGTTGTTTACACCCATGGCTCTTAGACTAGAAAAGTGGGCTCTAAATAGGGGGAGAAGGGAGAACGTACATCAGACTATTTTGTAATCCATCTTTTCAATAATACAGAACGTCGAGTTTTCCTTTTTAGAAATTTAGCATCACGCATCCGCTGCAAAGATACGTAGAAGGAAGAAATTTCATCCTTTATTTGACGAAGCAATTCGTTCCATTCAATCCCATTGTCCAATTGCCAGATCCTTAACGAGGCCCCAACCATCCTCATACATTGTCACGTAACTCGTTTCTCTAGATACAACCTAGGAGGATTTGTATTGGATGAGGACTGGGTTTTCAAATTTTAACCTTGATGGAAAAGGATGTCATGTCGTTGCAACATGCGGTCTAGAATTCTAGCCATGATAAAGAAGAGATATTCTTCATTGGTCCTTGATGTTGGTATGTAGATCCAAATTAGTCATGAGCCACTTGCTTCCTTCGGAATCTTACCTCTAATCGTGCGTTCACATCAGACGTTGGTGTGTTAAAAAACCAGCAAAATATTTTGCGAATCGTGTGTTCTTTGTCCTCGAGAGAGAGACGGAGAGAGACTTGAGAGAGGAGAACCATCCCATCCGCGAGGGAAAAACAAAAAGCATGCACGTGAATCCAAGATGTCAACCTCTCATAACCATGACAAAAACAAAATACAGCATAACAAAGCACCATTACAGCTCACAAACCAGAAAGAAAACAACCACCTCAGACTTCATCTCTGCGGGTCATGACCTTGCTGAAACCATGAAAAGGAGAGGGGAAGAGAATTTCCACAACGTAAGATTCTTTAACCTTTGCTGGTTGTTACTTCAGCACCCTTTCAGATGAGTGAGAAAGATATTATTCGTTCTTGGTTTGAGTTTCTCTCTCTGCCTTTTCCTTCTCATCCACGACAAACACCCAGCTTGACTGCACGTTTTCCCAGTGTTCTTCTTTCTCTCCTCCTTTTCTCCTTTTGTTTCTTCCGTGTCTTTCTTTCCTTTCACTTCCACCTGCAATCGGTGTACACTCACATCAAAGTCACATTCGATAGTATGTTACCCAAAACATGACCTGATAATATAGGAAGATGACACTGTTGGAATGGCAATGGCCGTACATCTGGGGGAATCTACAGAACTAAGCACTGTTTTTCATAATAGTTGGGAAAATCGAAGTTATGATGTGGGTCTAGGTTAGATAGCATCAGGGCACCCCAGATTCGTCTACAGTACCATTGTCCGTACCATGGGTTGTGAAACATGGGTAAAATGAAGCCAACACCAGACAATGTCGTTTTCTGCTGACGCTTACCCAGTTCAGTCATCTATATTTATTTCTAAGCAGGTAATAATTCAAAATGTTCCTACTCTCGGTGAAGGAAAATTTAAACTTTTTGTTCCGGAAACTGTTTTCAAATTTCTTTTGTCGCTTTGGTCATTTTAGAATGAACTCTCTAAGTGATTGAAGTTCATCGTTCTATACGCTTTCTCAAACAAAAATAATCCTAGGAGCTGAGTGAGCAGGTACAACACCTGTTTGGATGACCACCAGCTTTGCCCAAGCGATTAAGCTGTTTGTCGGTACAAGGTAACTTCTAAACTAAATATCCGTACCTTATCAGTAGGTCCATCTGCAAACTCAGTTTTTCAGCAGAGGGGCCACCAATTTTACCCTTTGTTACCAGAGATCTCTTAAATTTAGTTGCCTGTCTGTACTTCGTGTCTGCACCCGAGATGTTGCTTTCCAGTTTTTGTTCACAACCATCGCACTAACACTCGGTAAAGCACTGAACCTAGAACAAAGGTGGCATGGTTGTTGGTCTTGGATCTAAAAGGTAGGTTCAAATCCCTCCCGCCCGTTTTACCTAAAAAAAAAACACATTCATAACGCACTGAAGAGGGATGGAAATGAAAAGACATCAAGGCTGTGCAAATGAAAAGACTTTCTGAAGTTGGAGGTACTATTCACTGTTATAGGGTGGAACGGTCCAATCTTTAGTCACTATTGTGAATGTAGATGCAATGATACCCGGATTGCTTTGCAGAGTCCTATCATGTTTATCTTCAGCTCTGAAATGCATGACTGTTGATTCAAAAAGAAGAAAGAAACAAAAGTAGAGAGATGGCATCTTACAAACTGACACAAAATTTAAGGTGAAAATTTTCCTTCATTTGGATTCAGGAATCTCTGCTGCCTTCGCCTTAAAACAAAGAGGAGTGCAAAAAGAAGGCAGACTAAAAAGTCAATAAAAAAGAAGGGCATACGTAAATTTTAGGAAATGGGAATTCTTTTGGTTCTTTCTGAAGTACTCACTGTATGGCGTTCTTTTTTAACTAATTTTTTCTTTTTCCTGGAAGTAAGCGGCCTTTTGGCATCTGAAGAAACAATCTTGCCAGAAAACTTTTCGCAGTGGTTCCAACATACAGCTAGTGCACGGTGGAATAAAATAATAAGATGGAGACGTACGCAACTGAAAGGACGTAGGCAATTAGTCCCCACCTTCAGAAGTGTACAGTATAATCGTATGATTCCAATCCTGAAACATGATCTTGGTTCTCCATTTGGAGACATGCACCGTCAATTTGAAAAGAAGTTTATCTATCTTGGGGACGGGGGGGAAAGGGAGGGTGCAGAACGTTAGAAGTAGGCATAAGGAGGTCTAACATTACTCTGAATATTTTGGGGTTATAAGATGACTACATCTTATTCGGAAATATGAAGCATAATATATCAGAATGCTAACCATGTAGTCTATACATTCAGTGACAACCAAAAAATGGGACGAGGAACCTACTTTGCTTAGATGCTAGACCGTGCTTCCTTTCAGAATTGATTGTGATTTTTAACCTAGGGTAATGAGTTTTACTGTAACGAAGACATGATTATGCAGAAATAACATGCTATGTGATGATCTTCATTGAACCGATAGAGCTGGTTGGTTTCTGAGAAGCTGATGATTCCATGAGAAGAAGTAAAGGAAAGGAATAAAAGTTTTAGGAAACCAAACTAGATTGATCTAGCAGTTCAAAATTAGGATTCATAAACAGCATACCGCAGTTGTTAGTTTTGCACTTGAATTAGGTGAATGTCCACCTTCTGCCTCAACTCGCTTGATTGATCTCTCTGTGATGGGAGGGGTGGAAGCAGGGCTAGGACTAGTTGAACTAAGATCAGGCGGTGTGCTTTGAGTCCCCACATCTCTAGTCATGCCCTCAATCTTCTTTTCTGTGTGTATGGAGAAAGAGTAAAATATAGAATTCTAACTCAAATGATGGTTTCATGGCACATGGAAATACATGTGCAAGACAACAATGTTTGAACCTGGAATTGGCAACTTGATAACCAAGCCTTCTGTTGCAGAAGTTGGAGGCTTTGTTTGGAGTTGCCGTGACTGGGAAGAGTAAACTAAAGGCGCAGACATGGTGATTCTATTCGTTAAGTTACGAAAGGATCCACCGCTTAGTGTTTTAGCAGACAAACACTCCATTGGAACTTCCCCCGAAAGTGGGTTGCAAATATATTTTTCTGCTTCATTCCACTTGGAGTTCAGTGCAAACCCGTCTGGCGATAAACACTCCCAACTATTAAAGCTTGACCTTGCCTGCAATGCTGCATAACGCAGCTCACCATGTGTAAGACCAAACAGTAAAGGAAGAACCAGAAGAAAAGCATACTACACGATTATAGTTAGCTTATTACCTTTAAGAGCAGTGGTAAACGAATATGTTGAGGGGTCAATTTCATCTGCAAGAAAAGAGGGGAGGATTTGAGTGAAAAAGAAACGAAGGCCTCGCCCTGCATTAAAGAAAGAGATTTACCTTTTAATGGGTAGCCAGGTGAAGAAACAGTGCTTGAAATAGTTATGTTTGATCTGAAAGACCTTGTGTCCTCCCTAAAGCTTCTTATATACGACCCCGAAAACCTTCTCGAGTTCCTAGTCTCCCGACTGATACGTGCCTTGACGGGCCATTCTATCAAATTGAAGTCTGATTCATCCCTTCGTGAGGAAAGTTCCAAGGCGGAGGCCATGGAGGGGTCTGCAACTGGACCTGAAATGTTTCGCAGTTTCTGATATTCCAGTTTCTCAATTTGGTTCACTTATAACTCTGCAAGCTCGTTTAGGTAACTGGTTGCCACGTCACCGAAGAAGCCTCAAAAAAATGAGTAGCAAATTCATGGTTTGGCCTGAGTTTACTGTTTCTACCACGTTTTAGTTTTCCCATGTAAATCTCGATGACATATTCTTCAAAATATGGATGCTTCATGTCCTGCCGTAAGAAGGAATTGGGGTTCATTTTCATATTCATTTTCAATGCTTCCTGCTGCAGTTTTTTTCTTGTTTTTTTGCTTTGGTTAAAAGCCCATTACCTTCAACCGAGGGCACTCTGAATCATCTGTGTTGCATATAGTGGTGAGGATGGGTGAATCCATGGCATGAAAAGTTCTCCCACTGTCCTGTTTGAACAGAAGACGCAAGCCTTAGCCTTCTCTTTATACGTTTTAAAGCATGTTTCTATCCTGCAAGGCATCCCTTAACATCCACCCTCTCTTTGAAGGGGCAGTACCTTCAAGGCTTGAGTCCCAACCCAATAGAACGAAACGTTTTTAATCGTAGATTCTATCCATTGATGCCCAGGTAAGCTTTTGAGAATAATTAAACCGGATCCACACCCCCACACGAGAGTAAATTGAGGTCATAATGTCAAATGTCAAATCAATATTGGTCTATGGATCGGCGTTGATCACCACTCAATCATTTTCCTGTAGGCCCAGAACAGAAAAATCATTTATCTTGTAGCACTGCTCCAAAAAGGGCTTGCATCAGAATGTGCTACCGTCGAAATTTTCTTGTTGGTATCGCTCAAAAGAACAACCAAAAAAAAAAAAAAAAAGGAGGAAGTAGGGTGCTAATAGTATACTTCTAAAGCATAAGCTGTTTTAGATCTATATATTTACGGTAGTCTAGCCGGTTCTGTGTCTTGGAGGTTGATGCAATAAAATACTTTTTCTCCAATGGGAACAACACCATTTGTGGGTTGCTGGATACATGATTGAGTATTTAATGGAAAAGTATTGAAGTTGGCACAGTAGGGGCCAGAAACTTTCAATGCCAAAATTGGGTGCCTGATTCTCTGCATTGGATAATTTTTTTCCTGGAAAATGATGGACAAGAAAGACAAAAGAGTACAGGCAACGCAGGAAGCAACCAACAAGGTAAGGCATGTACTACGTTGGCATTTAATGACCTAATTACTCTGAAAGGATTGGACAAAGAGAAAGTGTTATCGAGTATTTTGGTGATAAAAACAGAATCAAATGCTTCAGAAAATGACCGGAGAAAGATCTGTTTCAGCAAAATTTCAAATTGCTACAGACTGAGACCTATGATTTCAGGTTTAGTTCCAGACAGAAATGGAGTATCTCAAACTGAAGGGGTTGAGCCAATCCGGTTGTCATTGTTCCAGACCATTGTGGTCGAACAAGTTGATCAAGTGAATATCCATTGTGGGTTTGTTTTCAGAGTGGGCAGGACTGGAAAAGAGTGGATAGCAAGAAAAGGGTGGGGTGGGGTTTGGGAGGTGTGGTTTAGCAGATTCTGGGGATGTCTTGGGCGTGTGCCTGTGCATGTGCATGTCATCATCACCGTGCAAATCGAGTGAGGTCCTCACAATGGAGGAGCGCGAGGTCCCACAGAGCGGTCATGATGCCGTCTTTTTTTTGTCTGCTGCTCATGCAAGGTTGGTTTCATGAAAGTGAAGGTTCTCTGCAGAGTGTCAGATAGGGGCATCTACTTCGTTTCATTTCTAAGGTTAAATCTCTTTCGTAGAGCTTAGCTTTTATCCCAAGCTTACATGTTCTTTATTTGGTAGATGCTTTCTTGTATCTCCATTTGTTCGACCATCAGAGACCAGAATAGGTCAACAGTAGTACACGGCACCAATGGGCACAAAACAAGGGAAAAATAAAAAAGGAAGAGACCAACTTTTTTCTTCCACATCGTCTTGTTGTCCTCAGTTTTAACCTTCCTTTCTTGTAAGTAGGAGAGAGAGAGAGAGAGAGAGAGAGAGAGATGCTTAGTAATCACTGCCAATCCAGTTCGTAATACCCCAGTCAGCTGTAATTCTAGTTAAATCTGCAGGAGATGGTTGCTGCAGTTTCAATACCTAATCTACCTTTTAAGTCACGAGGCCTACTGATTCTTGTAAATTAGCAGCGGTCACCAATCAATCCGGTTAGGGATTCAACAATGAGTGCATGCATAGCTGTGTAAGTTTCTGACGCACTCATATCTACAACATGAATTGTAGGAAATTTGCTTGCCACTTGGACACCATGCTAATTTTAGTAACTCCAGAGAAGAGAAGAAAGAGAATACAGACAACATAATTGAAACTTCTCATATGTTCCATTTAAACTACTAAATATGCCATTCGGCATTACAAATCCAAAGTGTGTCAAGACCTTATAAAAATTTATTATGGAGTTTCATCCAAATCAGTTACTATCTTGCAACAGTTAAGCAACTTTTGCTATCTCATATTACCGCCAATGTTGTTGAATGCTGGTTTAGTTCTGAAGTGGATAAACTTGAACTTGATACATGCTTCACAATTGGGGGTAACAGATGACCAACAGTAACAAGTTCACATCTTGGGCAAAACTGTCTTCGAAGCAAATGGAAGCAGGCCGCATAGCAGAGGTGGCTTTGAGTTGTCAAAAGACTTGATCTTCATAATTCAGAACTCCGTGACAATTATCCAACTGATTCCACGATTCTACACTCCTGATGTCAGACAATGAAAATAGAATATGATGCTACTAATAAGATCTATTGAAGTCAAGCATATAATAAGCAAAACATTTGACCTAAGTAACGGCCAGGGAGAGAGTGAAACAAGAAAAGAATAGAAAAAAGAAAGCAGAGGATTTTGCTTTCGCTCAATCATTTGGTCATGGATTCCTGTACAGAAATGGATCCACAGTGTCTGTCCTAAAACCTCAACTTAATAATCAAACACAAGGCAGGAAACATCCAACACGCACAAGAGTAGGTCCATAATCCCACAAATGCACTAATTCTGATGCACTTGGCAAAATCAAATCCATCTCACAGACTTGAAGGTGGGACACCATACTGTCTCTCGTTTGCCAAGTTTTGTGGGACCTACTAAAGAGAAAACTAATGACCTCTTTTTGGGATCCATCACCAACGGTGAAGCAACATATTGAATCATTTGAATAGATAAAGGTACTCCTGTACAGAGCGCCTCATGCTTCATATGCTTATAAGATCCAAATTCAAAACCTTGCAAGCATGCATGCAGCAGCATAGATTCCATCTTCCCACGTCATGGATGCTAACAGCTCATGGTTGAATAGAGCAAGAATTCCTAATTTATCATTTAGATGAAATTTGCGTATTTGGAAACAGAAAAAATAGTAGTATCTGATGAAATCATCTTCTTATTGTCATTGAATGTAAGAGTTAGGTTAATAGTTCTCTGTAGCAGCCTGATACTCACGCAAAGTTTGTGGAACTCAATACTCACGCAAAGATTGTGGAACTCAAGCTACAAGACACTATCAGCATCCAATCTCCCACCCTTTTCTTTAAAAGAACCGTTAATATGGCCATTTATTGCAGCCTATTGCAAGTTCTGCCAATTCTTTGTTTCTAACGTTAATCTGATTCCATCAAACAGTCAATATATGACAACTCAAATATTTGGGAACTAAAAGGATCTTCATCCCAGCAAGGACTCCAGATCCCTCTGAACTTTTGGTTCTGTACTCACACCACATCATGTCCTTTGATTTTAGTTCTGTTATTGCGCTACCAAATCTTGATTGGTTCACATCAATGAATTTCACCTTCAGAATTCATTTTCCTTACGATTCATGCATAACAAAAACCCCATTTCTTGTTCCAGCTATGCTGAAAATGTTTCTAACTCGCTGATTTCCCCAATTACTCAAATATTCCCTTAACTCATGTCAAGGTGAAACATTCAACTTCCTCACCCTCCACACCAACCCCTCCCCCCGGCAACAAAACAGTTGACTTTATGCCGGAGGGAGTACAGAAAGAAGCCAAAAATCTCACACGGGACATAAAGAATCTCATTTGATGTGCAACGACAACTCCAATTGGTCGTCAACAAAACCTATGGAGGGATACTCAAAAGTCTCTATTTGCTAGAGCAACCTGCAGAGGACAGTTTCGATCTTCAGGAGAAGCCACTCATCTATTTCCCAATAGATGTATTCAACTAGGAGTATTAAGTGGTATTATAATTCTGCACCAATATTTCGAACAAAATTGGAAGGCCAGAACAGCGGATCCCCCTGTCAAATCTATGCAAATCTATGCAGGCATCAATCCAAAAATATTATGCTTCATTATTTAGAAAGTCAACATTGACCTTAGATCTAGCACGAATGAACTAGGCTAGCCTTTCCAGAGTCAATTCAAATATTTCAGTTGAACTAACATTGGTTTCTTGAGGATAGATAAATGACTACCCATCGCTTTGAAAAACTAACCTGAAAACATAAAGTGGCAATCAAGTCACCTGGGGACATGTCTTCAGACAAAAGTTTCCCTTCAAACAAGCGCCATAGTTTCAGGAAACCCTTAAAAGTGTCAGAATGAATCTAGACTACAAATTCCAGAGGGTTACCTACCAAGCTAATAAAGCAAGATATCTTAAGTCATTAACCTTTCCCCGTAAGAAAGTGAATGGATGTGCGTCCACAAATTTTAATTATTTGAAACGAATGGGACTCATTGAAGACATACTACAGATCTTGTCAAAGCATGTCCACCAATACAAAGAAAAGCCAATCTTCTCAATTTGGATACGGCTTTATTTGCTTGTTAAAACTTAAAATCGTTCTGTAAGCAGTCACCACCAACCAATGACATTAATCTAGCTCTTCTAGTACAGATTTCAGCATATCTTCCTCATTCTTATTTAAGCTACGGCTTTTTAATATTCCAGTAAACCTACAACACTGTGAGAAGTTTTTCTGAAAGTAAACCGATATGTTTACACAATGTCTAGTGGCATTCAGAATTGAAATGTCAGCATCTCACTCAAGTTCACAGTCTAATGCAATATCTGATACAATAAAAAACACTTCGGTTACACATACCTTCAAGAGCTCAGTGTTCTTATATTCAAGCACCACAATTTAAATGAGGCAACCGCAGCTCTCGACTCAAATCACACGATGAAACCAGAACCATGGTAAACAGAGGATGCATGACAACTGATAGAAATTCAAGATCAAATGAGTCAAATTTTGAAACCAGAAAAAGTAAGTTCTCATATA
This sequence comes from Casuarina equisetifolia, assembly GCA_028551475.1. Taxonomy (NCBI): domain Eukaryota; kingdom Viridiplantae; phylum Streptophyta; class Magnoliopsida; order Fagales; family Casuarinaceae; genus Casuarina; species Casuarina equisetifolia. The sequence goes on from CM052361.1 coordinate 7,265,292, forward strand.
TTTCACAGATTAGAAATCTATGTTACAATTTGAAAAATCTTACAGTGGATCCAGGAACCCACTCAAACTTGCAGATATCATCTTGTATCTCCTGCAAAAGAGATGCTCTGAAAAAGCAAGCTTAGATATGACAATAAGAGAATATTAATATAAGAAAAAAATGCAGGACAAGCTACTGACCACTAAAAATGATATGTTCATTGCAAACCATAGCAACTTCAGGAGATCACATATGCATATAAGTTTCCTGCTTAAAATGAATAAACATTAGCCAAAACAAGAAACAAAAGAGAATGCAACAGGGATACTAAAGTAAAAGATCAGGGGCTAAAATATCATGGACAACATAGAAACCTTCCTGATAAACGATTTTGGATTCATTGTTAGGCAATTGAGTGCAATTTTATAGTACTTACGATCTCAATCTGCCAACAAGGTACACGCTTTGGCAGATGGGAAAATTGTTATAATAAGATTAAATATGTTTGAGTTAATGGTTCTGACTAGTTACTTTTTCTAACATCTTTGGTAGTGTTTTTAAAGCATTTCTTGCTTTCTTTTGTGCTCTCTTACTCATCAACAGTACACCAGGTTCATATTTTTTTTGGCACTGTTTGTTGAATTTGTATTTTAAACAGCCTGCCAAGAGGGAAAAACACAATATGTAATAAACAGTATTAATCAAGAAACTAAGTTTAAGAGAAACACAAATGGTAGGCAACAATCTCTTACGAACACAGATTACAACACAAGAAGAAATTTAGTGGCTGGTATGCAAGTTATTCCATTTTTCTAGACTTCAGTCTTCCTTCCCACAGCATATGTCCCAAATATGGCGTCTACCAAATTACATATCATAACTACAAGATATGTTAGTTCATTTTTCAGTGATTTTCTGAATCACATATCATTATAGAACTTGCTGTCAATGAAATGTAGCAAATTATTTTAATTTGCTCGTGAGTTCTGAAATTATTAATTTCAAGTAATTTAGCTTTTCAGTCCAAATTGAAAACTATGCCCTGAGAGAAGTTGATGACATGAATCTTTCTTGTTTCTCGCATCACCAAACTTTTGATATACCATCATAAAATATATTGGCAGAAGGAATATATTGCTCAGGAACCAAAAATATAGTTTTACCCCTTTTTACTTTCATTTTTCACGTCCATATTGAACTTCACATGGTCAATTTAGATCTGGTCAGCCCTCGTATCATTCAAAATTCTAAAACACTACTTCTTCACAAAATGATTGTAAATAAAAAAACCAGAAATTACCTTGTCCAAGAACCAAAACTGCATTTGGAGCCAAAGAAATAACATCTTCTATCTTCTCACTGGTGAAAATTGCCTGACTAACTAACAGACAAAGAAGAAATTATTACAATTGTCATAGATGGTCAAAACTCAATATCATAGAAATTCCACTTATGAAGGGTAGGTTGATAAGAAATACTCCATAACAAATTAACAAATAGGAGGGTCTTTTCTAAATTGCTAAGATAATAAGTCTATCCTTATTCTTAGAAACAAGTAAAGTATGGAACTCTCGAAACCTGATATTTGCATTAACTTGTCACCACCCTCATTTTTGTCATTGTCATTAACAGCAGCATCTGTGTCACTTACAGCCATCATGTGCACAGAATAAGATCCATCTGATATCCAAACAGTTTGGGTTCCTGCAAAATGATGACGCTGTCATTTAGTTGTGTAGAGGAAAGATTCCCTTTCTATTAGAAAAGTTTACAAAAGATGAAACTTGAGTTTGCTACGCACTAGACATAACAGCATAAGATGAGTGCTCTATACCAAGCCGAACTCTTATGTAGATTAGCTAATTCTATTATTTCCTGGTAACACATCTCAAAACAAACCCCCAACCTTTTCTTCTATTGAATTGACAACACCTCTGGGCATGAAACATGCTAATTGGAATACATATATAAAAGAATAAGAGCATGTATGTCAGTAGTATAGAGAATAAAAGAAAGAAACATACTTATAGAAACATCAGGAAAAACCACCAGTTTTTGCACTGTCATTATGTGGGGCAACTGCTTCATGTGACAAGATGATTCTGATCCAATGACTGAAGTGGATAGATGTAAAAGGTGTAACTCTCCCGCTGAGTCCAAGATTACAAACGTTTTTGGAGACAACGCCTGAATGGAAATTGCCTTTACGGATGTCTGTAGCTTTCTTGTACATGTTGACGATTCAACCTCACCACTCTTGAATGCCACAAAACAAGCACCTCCTTCTCTGGAGTCTTGTCTAAATTTAATGTAGCTCTGCTTCACTGCAGGTTAAAATACACAATCAGCTATAACTACTAAGACATAATGGAGCAATCTAGCTGAACAAACAATTGTGAAATAACTAGCCAACATACTACATTCATAAAGTACCAATTAAACAAGATCTCATGACTCGTCTTTCAGCCACACATTTCACTTGGAAAAACATGTGACAGATAACCCCTAATTAAAGTTTTATTTCTCACAGTTAGTAATTTACCATCTAACTTCTTGGTTAGACAGGTGGGGGTTAGATTACAAAAGTTGAATGTTTATGTAACAATTCTCAAAGGTTAATTTAACACCAAGGGGAACATTCAATGGGAATTTGGGGGCCGGGCACCACCCAAATAGTAATTCTCGTCTTGTTGGAATACTGGTTCTGCTATTTCTCATGTTCTTGCACAAAAGATTGGATAGTCTATTCCCTATTTTGATATGAAAGACAAGAAGTCAAGCAAAGATCATCATCGCATTTCAGAAGCTTCATGTAGGAATTTCATAGGCTTATCTTTCTTTTTCATAAGCGAAAGAATTTCATACTTCCAGAATACTTGTAAAAAGCCGGACTTTCTAGCAGACTCAAACTTCTTACAACTCTATAGCTTTCCCTAGGTACAGGAAATACTAAGACTACAATATTTCTTGTATTTTCAAATGACGCCATGATCGAATATGCAATGTAAAGCACTTGCACAGGAATGATCTTAACCAAATAGGATTCCGATGCAACTCAATTCACTTGACTAAAATCTAATAATTAATCCTTTTCCAAATTAACCTACGCCACCAATACTTGCGAGACACAGGACACTTAAGAATTTCAAATCAAACATTAGAACTCGCACACTTACCAGGACCGTAATGCTTATCTACCCTCCCATCCAGATAACCATTCGGAGTGACCTCTGAAGCTCCCCCACCACCATTTCTGCCGGCTCCATGCTTCACGTAATGCCCGCCAATCACACCGTTTGGCAAATGAAATCCACGACTATCCAATTTCCCGTTTGCCGAATTTGAACTGAAACCATTGCCGTTCTTAATCCGACCCTTCACGAGGTGCCTCAAGCTAAAAACTCTGACCCCACTCTGCTCCCCCAAAATCAAGGACTCGAAGGAGACGCTGATCGAGAAGACAGGCTTAGAGCACTCAATCACGGCACAGTTCATTAATTTCAAACGCACATCATCCTCGCCACCATCGCCATCCAGAAGTCTCACCGCGAAAACCAAAATCTTCGCGCTGGAAACCGTGTACATGGCGAAGAAATTGACGGAGCCAGAGAGACGAACCGACACCCCGTGATTCACATCCACCAAAACACCCAATTTTTCATCAGACCAAAGCGCCCTCTGATTGCAAACCACCGGAACCCTGGCGAAGAAGTTGCTCTTCCGCAGTAGAACATAAAACCGCAGAAGCACCTGAGGCCCGCCTCTTTGCGGACCCGACACGACAAAAACCGTGCGTGGATCGGGGTCGGAATTAGAGTTTTGAAGGAGAAGGAAAGTAGAGGAGGAAGAAGGGGGAGGAATTAGGGTTTGTGGGGGAGGCAAAGAGGACAAAGAGAGAGGGGAGAACGAGGGGTAGAGAGAAAATGAAGAGTCGGAGTGCATCAGAGCCAGAGACAGAGACTGGGGTTCGAAGAGAACAGAGGTCGTCTGCGGAGGAAACGATGCGATGGACGGGATTGGGAGTTTGAGCTTCGAAGCTTGAACTCCAACCATTTAGAGAAAGCTTGTACAGTTGGGAAGCCACACCCAACAGCAAAAACAACAACACCAACAACCACCTGCGACAGACTGAGATTGGCGTTACCGAAGGCATTGGGTTGGAGGGAACATGTCCAGGCTTGGGATTTGGTCAAAGACGACGATGCAGAATTCCTTAAGGTTACTGCGAGTTCATACGGGGTCGGTCTATTCAAGTCTGTGATTAGGTGGTTCGGGGGATCCACGTGGTCATGATGAATTTTAAAATAAACTGTATAGATGTAATTTGAGCCTAAAAAGGATTATTGTATTAACATAGGATACCAAATAAAGAGAAGATATCGTGGGTTACATGTTGCACAAATCCTATACGTAAGCTTAGATAGTTTTAAGTTGTTGAATCTAGGGATTGGATAATATATGTAGCACTAATCCAAAATCTTCTTAAAGATTTTTGCCATTGAAATTCTTAAACATTACGTTCTTGTCAATTTAAAGTTAGATTGACTAAATCTCTTAAGATAATATTTTTGTCTTAAGTAAATATTTTTGTATTGTATTAGAGTTTAAATTTCAAGAGAATGTGTAGATTAAGTTCGTATAGAAAAAAATATTCTAATGTTTAGATAAGTGGTCAAGTTCAAATCTTATGTGTTTTACATTATCAATATATTATTGGTTTATTGTTTTTATATATGAAAATATTTTTATTTTTTACAAATAGAATTTCAAATATATATATATAGTGTGTGTTTTGTTATGACATTCAAATATTACCATTACACTAAAAGTTTAAAATGTATATTTTATTCATTAATTAGTTCAACACCAACATCTATGAGCTTTATTGAGACACTTGGCGTGATAGCACACACCGCAAGACCCCAACAATCCCCTCCTTCCCAGCACCAATGATTAAATCTACTTGCTAAACCATTAAGCTTCATCACTACATCGACAATCATAATTCATAATTAGAAGGTATATTCTATATTTAACCACCTTAATAATAGTGCCCATAGACTTACTAAGACATTTGGCACAATCATACACACCACAAAATTCCAACATTTTTGTTTATTTATATATATATTTATGGACATTTTAATTAAATGTGATATTCCAAAACTTAAATTTTGCTTTTGAAGATAGAGAAACCTTTTTGTGTTTAATTGAAAATAGAGAAGTATAACCACATTCCACGAAAGATATATTTTTTCATGTAACAATTATTACTCATATATAGCTCGTATTCCGTACATGTATAATAAAAAGCGACAAAGAGATTAAAAGAGAAAATTGTGAGAACTTGCGGATAAGCAATTCTTGGGTGAGGCTTAATACATTGCATGCTTTGCAAAAGCAATCAGCTGAAAATTCTATATTTATTACTATCATAATTCAAAAATTTTGTAAGTTATTTTTTTAATTAACTCCCACACCCAGATTCCTATCATGTTGTCCTAACATGTTAAATGTAATGAATTTCATTCTTTTCAATTAAAGTTGATATTTCGAGATAAAACTCAAATATGCAACCAAACTACAATCCATCAATTGTTATTCCTTAGTGTAAGGTTGGCAAGAAACCCTACCCATGGAGTCCATATTTCAATTTTTATTTTTTTAGACAAACTGAGATTAGCATTCAAGCCTAGATGATGAGACAACTAGGACTTGGGATTCCATGACAATGGCCTCCTGCAATTAAACGTTGACATATTTTTTACAGGTAAAGGGAAGGTACATCACATTGTTTTGGTTCGTCCACGTGCTTCTTCCTTTTCAATAGCCAAAAAGCCAAGACATCAATTAACAGACAGAAAATGATAACATAGTGCTGGCAGACACCATCTCAACTAGCCACATGTTTATTACATGGTTCTAAGGTGCACATTCCTTGTAAAAACAACTCCCGAACAACTCTTATTCCCCTTTTTCCTGTCACAAGCCACAGTCCCTAGTCGGTGAAATTGGGTAGGACGGCACCGGGCTCACAAGCCTTTGCAGCTGGGTTGGGTTCGACTCCTGGGTTGGGCTCAACGGGCTTCCCGAGAAGCTCCTCCGGCAGCTTTTTGATGCCCTTCAGGTAAAAGGTATAGAAGAGCTTGAACGGGTACACAATCTGCTGGAGCTTCACCTGGCCGTACGCCCCCTCGAATATTCCGGAGCCACCGGTCACGGCCAAGTATGTGTCTTCGTATGTCAAGTACGCTCCTTGAACCGATATGTGACCGTAGTCCCCGAAGTAGAAGCTGTAGATCGCCTCGTACCGGTCACCTTTCTTTTCCGGCTTGTTTTCGATCAAAATGCATATTCCCGCAGTGATCCCCGCCCGTTTTTTAAGATCCCCAGTATACAACTACAAAGAAGATATGAGCATGTAAAGAAATTATCACTTACTGTATTAGACTAAGTTAAAGTAAGCAAAAGTAGAAAGGACATCGGAAAGATTATGCCGGAATACAAACGGAAAGTAGAAAAGGCACAAGCTCTTTTTCTTTTTGATAAGTTTAAACAGACAGCCAATAGATCAAAATCTACCATTTTTTCAGTCAAGCACAAAATTTTGGAACAGAGAGGAGGAAAATTACTTTGTTACTGAGAGGGACAAGATCGCCAAGGGCATTAACGGATTTCTGGCTCAACCGGAGGTAGACAGGGCTTCCACGATCACGCTCGTTGATCTCGTACACGTACAGTTCCTGAACATTGGCTGCAGCCAAAAACAGAGAGAAAAACCTAAGTATCATATAGGATCCAACAACAAACTCTGATTCGTAGTATAAAATTAGTTGGTAAGAGGAAAAAATTACTGGGTCTTGCAGAGTCTGATGGGTCGACCTGGCTTTTGCAAGTGAATGATCTTTTGGGTAGAGAGAGCCCGAAGCTTTGCGGTCGGTTCGATTGGATTTTGAAGCTTTGGTTGGGACATGGGTTCGAGAGCTTGGAGAGTAGAAGCGTGTTGGAGCGAGAAGAAGCTGGGCATGATCGCGTTGTCTTGGCTAGTTTGACAGGATATGAGATGGTTTTCAGGACAGTGCCTGAGCAAGCCATTGGTGCTTAAGGGAGAAAGGGGGAAGCTTCTGGTGAGTGTTGGGTGACTGTTTGGTTGACAGAAAAAATGAGGACAAATTGGTGAAGAACAGTGGTAGACTAGTTGTTTATATAAAGAGGGGCTAATGGTGGCTGCTGTGGGTTGAATCATGTGATTGCCGTTGGGTCTAGGGCTGGACGGTGCAGCTCTTTACATACGGGAGGAACGTGGTACCACACTTTGAAACCTGTCGAGAGACTTTCCTTGTCCTCTTGGTCAGCTTGAAATTTGGACGGAAAACTGTGGAGGACCGGAAAATGCTCACCGACAATATAAGTGTGTCCACGAAACACATTTACAATGTAAGTGTGCCCACGAAACACATTTACAATGCAAGTGTGCCCAAGAAACACACTTAATGCAGCGTTGGATGTAGTGTTGGATTTTCATGATTTTGACACCTTCTAGAGAAGGAAAATTGACTTAATATTGATGTAATTCTCATAAATGGATGCGTGTAGAAGATATGGGGGATTTGATTTTGTCAGAATTCGACCAAGAAAAAACCAAGAAAATAAGCCAACGTGATATCCACAAAACTTAGTTTTCATATGGGTCACTAGAACTCTTGACTACCCCTTAACCTATCATTTGTAATTAATAGTAATCAAATTTAGTAGGCAAGATTAAAATGCTAATTGGTCAAATAGTTCAATAATGAGTTAATAGGAATTTTAACTATAAGGTTTATTTAGATTATTCTCAAACATATGATTGATCCAAAAAATTCAAAAGCAAAAAGCAAAACTAAAGTATTTTAAATATATGAGAAGCGTGAAAGGTTGGATATTAAATCACTCTCTCTCTCTTTCAAGAATGATTTTTTTTCAAATATGTGATCCGATTTCAAACTTTCACACAATCGATTCTCTCAATGGATTTCTTTAATGGTTCTATGAATCACGTTGTATTGATTTTTGTAAATTTTATCATACTACATGTTTGGTAATATCTGTGCAGAGGATTGAATGGAAGATATTGAACAACTCATTTGTTTTTTCAAAGCCCTTTTTCTAACCAATAAACCAATTGACCACTTGGGGAACACGCAAGTGGACTATAAAATATCGCCAAGAAAGCCAAGTTTAAAAAGTGGAATATACGCCAAGCACCAACGAATCAAAAGGTAAAAACTTCCCCACATTTGATTGGGACAGAAAGTTGGAAAACAAAGGTTCGAGTGTTGCACCGTGAATATCAGTAGCTTGACCCTTGAAGGTTAGCAGGGAAAATTTCAACACTGAAATCATCATGTTCCAGGATGTGTTAAGGTCATCATCATCAGCACTATTTAAAATTGATCATTCTTGCAGAGAAAGTATAAATTTTGGATTGAACAATGTTGAATCTTTACTTAGAGAAACTAAATAGTTGAGCATTATAGTAGTGGTTACAGTTCTGCACTCTATTTTATTCCTCAACCCTGTGGTTGCTCTGGGATGCTTCAGTTGGTGAAATTAGCAACAGTGGCTTCAGGTTCGCACGCCTTGGCAGCAGGGCTAGGCTCGACGGATGGGTGGGCCTCCACGGGCTTCCCGAGCAGCTCCTCGGGCAAGTCTCCAATTCCCTTCAGGTAAAAGGTGTAGAAAAGCTTGAAGGGGAAAACAATCTGCTGTAGCTTCACTTGCCCGTACACCCCCTCAAAGATTCCTGAACCACCGGTTACGGCCAAGTACGTATCCTCATAGGTCAAGTAGGGCCCCTGCACCGAGATGTGACCGTAGTTCCCGAAGTAAAAGCTGAACATGGCCTCGTAGCGGTCGCCTTTCCTCTCCGGCTTGTTCTCGATCAGAATGCACATCCCTGCTTTTTTTTACCAGCCTTTTCTGCAGGTCTCCGGTATATATCTGCAAATCGTAAAAGGAAGTTTCAGGCACGAAAATGACGCATCCTTGAAACTATTTCAAAGCGTTTATGAATGTATGAGAACTCGCGCCAGTTCTGGAACAGTATTGGGAAGTACAGATTTTCTATTCTGCCATTGTATTTCATAGAGAAGGAAGAAAATGACTAGATTGGATTAGTAAGATCATGCCTTGTTGCTGAAAGGTACGAGATCACCCAATGAATTGACGGACTTCTGGCTCAGCCGGAGGTAGGCAGGGCTTCCGCGGTCACGCTCATTGATTTCATAAACATTGAGCTCCTGAACTTTGGCTGCAAAAGTAAGCACAGGGGTCACTCAAAGAACTCAAGGTGAAACTGATAATATTGGCAAAAGGAGGTGAAAAATATTAACTGGGTCTTTCAGAGCCGGAGCAAGCCATCGGTGAGTACTTTTCCGAGATGATAGTAAGCTAGTGGTGGAGAAACTAGATCGAGTGATATTGGTGGAGAACAAAGGGATGCTGGGCAACATTATGTAGTGGGGAAACATTGGGGAACTATGCACGTGGCTTTCGTGGTGTGCGAGTGGACGGTGTTGCTCTAGAGGATAAGAACAGTCGAAGCGTCTCTTCCTCATTACCCACGTGCAGACTAGGAACTTTCCTTGCTCCTAGAAAAGAAAGACTTTCGTTTACACACCATTGTTGACCAAAGTTCTCTGGTAACGGCATCCTCGGGACCGACGGGTCAATTGCAGCAGTTGAGCGTCGGAGGAATTCTGTCCCATTATCTGCCGTGTTCTGTAAAGTCATTGAGGAAGCTTTTTCATGTGGTCTTTGTTGGAAGTGTGCCAAAATAGTCTATCCCGATCATCCCATTTGAAGTTTAGTCCGGATTAGCGTTGAAGATCCTGTAATCCAATGCTGGGATCTGGTTTAAGATGCTTATTTGGGAATTAATGGTGGAGCCAAAGTAGTGGGTTTTTGTTGATTGGACAACCTTAGCGTCAACGAGTTGTTGTCTTAATGCTAATTACGTGACTAAAGGCAATGATTGAAGCTATCCGCAGAGAGGCCTGCAGTTTCAGACCCAACAAAACTTGAATCTCCATTTTTTGATATGCTACTTTTCTTCAATCCACACATAAATTGACTGAATGCCACTAAATAACCATTGTAAAGCAAACATCATAAACTTATTCATAGAACTAAATTTCATTGTTTTTACAAACCGCAGAGCAAGCAACAAAACTCATGCACTTTGTTTGTTCAATGGGGAGTTTGGTTCTGCCAAAAAGAAACGGGAGATGAGCTTTTGTAAAATGGGTTGCCAATGGGAAACGTAATACAGAAGGGGGTCGAAGGTCAGGTTGGGCTCCACGGGCTCCACCAAAAGCTCCGGCGGCAACTCCTTGATGCCCTTCAGGTAAAACGTGTAGAAAATCATGAAGGGGAACACAATCTGCTGCAGCTTCACCTGGCCGGACACCCCCTCGAAGATCCCAGACCCTCCGACTACAGTGAGGTACGTATCCTCGTAGGTCAAATACTCCCCTCTCACCGCCATGTGGCCGTAGTCTCCAAATTGGAAGCTGTATGCGGCCTCGTACCGGTCACCTTTCTTCTCCGGTTTGTTTTCTATCAAAATACAGAGTCCCTCTGTGATTCCCAGTTGTTTTTTCTTGTCTCCGGAGAACAACTGTGTAGAAAAAGAAAAAAAAAAGAATGAAAAAGAAATAATAACAGGGTACAGCATCATGTGAGAGAAAGTAAAGGCAACAGATACTTTAAAAAAAAAAAAAATCTTATTCGCTTAAAGAGAAACTGAGTTTTTCTCGGAAAATACTTTGTTAGTGAAGGGAACGAGATCGCCGAGGGAATTGACGGATTTTTGACTCAATCGGAGATAGGCAGGGCTCCCACGATCAAGGTCGTTGATCTCGTATATATGCAGTTCTTGAACTTTGGCTGCAAAAACAAACATACAAACCAAAAGGGTCATACTAAGAACCTTCAAATCTAATCTTGTGAGACCAAAAGTTGTGAATCAGTGAGAAAACGAGAGAAATGTTACTGGGTCTTGCAGAGTCGGATGCGTCGGCGTGGCTTTTGCAAGCGAACGATCTCTTGGGTAGTGAAAAGCTAGAGCTTTTTGGTTTGACGCTCTGGAGTTTGAGGGTTTGGCTGGGAGATGGGTTCGAGAGCATGAAGGATCGGGTGTTAATGGTGGGTCTGGTAGTCGTAGTGGCGAGTGATCTGGCGTTCGGCATTTTCTCAGACGAGCAGATGGTTCCCGGAGCAGAGCTTAGACAAGCCATTGATGAGCTTCGATTTTGGTAGGTACGAACGTAGACTTCGGTCAGAGGAAGAAATTTTGTTGAAGGTAAAGTAGGGCCGGAGAGTGCCAATATATAAAGGGGTCCAATCAGGTGAAATCTTTACATAGCAGACGCAGACCAATTTGCGTTGGGCCATGCCCAGCATGTTCCAGAGTGCCTTCCAAAATGAAGAACCTTTTCGCCATTTGCCTACAAATGATTGCTTCGCAAAAAGAACGAAGGTGATATAGATTTTCTTTCTTTACAAATGATAACTTTAAGGCGTCCATTTTTTCATTGTTAAATCAGTGCGGGCAGTGAGGTAAATTTGAATGCAATTATACAACGCCTTCAGCTTTTTAAGTGTATAGATACAACGCTGCTAGAACACCCTTCCTTTTTCCCTCATTTCTTCTGCTTCGTTATGCCAACACCACCAAGAAGTTCCCAGTAGGTTGTTGACAGTGAAATTTAGCAGATTATACAGAAGTACAAGAAGCAGGGGAAGAGAAAAAGGGTAGCACAAGAGTGCTTGTATTTCTGCAGCCTTTGGATATACATTTTCCCTCATGCGTGGCCTAGCTTGTTTTGGACCGTATCTTGTGACAGTAGATCCTTGAGCCACTTTTTTTTCACACGAAGTAATAATTTACTACAACTTTAGTTGAAGACCGAACTACCATAGGTTGCCTTTTTACACTCCAAGGATACATAATTTGGTCCTAATGATGGATCTTTTTATCGTTTTTCGTCCTCACTAATCAGCATCGTAGAATCAAAAGAGATTAGTCTAGCTACGTGAACTAGGTGGCAAACTTATCTCAACAGAACATGGAGGTACATTGACAGCCTCTACGCACGATGAAAATCTCGATTGATATGATTATGCATAGACTAATAAAGATGATAGACAATGAATATAAGAGTTAAATATTATAATCCGTACCAAACCCAGAAGAAGGCTAGAAAGGAGAGGAGCATCTAATGGAGCAACCCATATGGTCAGACCACATGGTCGGAAAGGCCATCGGAGTCCTCATGGGCCATCTCGGAAGAAGTCAGCCAGGACCAGGAAACCATTGCTGCCACCTGAAACCGTGCGGATTGTACTGCTGTATTATATACTGTAATGTAACGGGTTTCTGGTCAGACCAATGTTGGAGATCCATTTTCATTCAATTTCTAAAGCTGAATTCCTTGTTAGTTTTTCCTGCTTCCTTGTTATTTGCTCCAGAGAATAGAAAATTCAGACAAGGCAAGCATAACACGTTCAGACAGTGTTGTTATAGTATTCACATAATTATTCTAAACGCTATAATTGAGGAAGATGCACCTTTACGATTGGGGCTTTCAATAGTAAACTAATATGCTGGTAAGGTCTAAAGAAGAGGCAATATGGTATCTTCCCAGCTCATCATGGGTGTCTACAAGACTAACGACATTGCGCATGTGAAGGGGCGATGATGACAAACATAAGTTCGTCCTTGGATTGTGTGTTTGTCATAAAAAGGCAGTGTTTTTAGTGCACACGCGAATGAGATTCAGAAGTCATGGGAGCAAAGTATTTGACATCAACTTGTCAAAAGCAAGGATTATAGTATTGCTGATCCACCTCACCAACAGCCAATAACCTGGTGCAGCGTCATCTGCCCATACACTTGTCAAAATTTTTTTTATGGGTTCTTCGAAAAGCTTGAATTGATCCATTTACGATAGCATGGGCGCAAAAGTCTGCGTGTTTGTGACCTTTCTTCTACTTTTTGCAAGAAGTGTAGAAAGATGACGTCAGGAACATGTCCGAGGTGAAGGGGGAAATCCTTCTAAATCACGTTCAACGGTGAAATTTGAGAACCAAAATTATAAGCTAATTTTACAGAGAAAAAGCCCAGATCCATCTTTAAGTTTTTCGGGCACTTGAGGGATTGGATGATGAATAAATCAGATCAGAATTCCATTGCCTGGCGTCTTCCAGAGTCTGTACTCACAAATTAGCAGAAATACGAGACTTTCTCCAAATTTTCTGCCCGGAAACGAGTGAAGCGGGGGTCGACGGGAAGAGAGGAGGGAACCGTGGAGTTTTCAGAAGTACATGTCAGGTAAAGGAGACGGTGGTTGGGTGGGGGGACAAGGTAATTGCGAGAACAGTGGGGCTCGAGAATCTAATAGTTAGGGAAATACGTGGGTTGTCTGACAGATGCGAGGCTTGGAAGGAGGTAAGTGGACATGGGAGGATCCCAAGGTCTTGTTTGGCTGGTCGGAAAGGAAGCCACCACCTTCTTCCCAATTTGGCTATCTACTCTTCTCTGGGAAGAAAAATAACCAGGAAATTGCGGATGAGCAACAGGATCACAAAATCGCTCAACTCGCAAGCCTCTCATGGGAGAACCAACATGTGGCTAAACCCAAAAGCCATAGCTGTCTATCCGTCTGCAACCACGAACAAAGTGCCTAGTCCCTAGCCTACGGGCTCGCACTTTTTGCAGTCGTCAATTGAATTTCCAAGCCCATCAATTCAAATGCAAAAGGGCACCTATAAAGATCAGCCTGCAATAGGCTTGAGCTTCCTCAGAAACTAGGGTGTTTCTGAGTAATCGGAGACTCAATATCACTTCCTGGTGTGATCTGAAACAAGACCTTAGGTACCATTCCGACTATAAGACCACCAGTTATCACTGCTAGGGTCCCCCATGATTCCAGGTAAGCTCTCTCTCACATTCTTTTACCAGCACACTAAATCACCCTGCCTTAATATTTTTGTGGATGATACAACCCTCAATCCCATCGCTCATTGAAATTGAAGATATATTTTGCCATGAAAGATCATGCCAAGATTGTTCTTTCCTACACTGGTATTTTCACTCTTTACCCTGCCCTGTCTTAGGGTGGGCCGACATCGAGGCTATTGCGTTTGGCTGAATCTAGTAGAAAGTATTCAATGCCAGAACAAAACCTATAAAGCCGACCACTTTTCATGTTAGGGAGACAGTTGTCAATCGAGACATTCAAGAACGTACACAAAGAGCGTTGCTGCAGGAACGAGCTAGTTGAATTTAAGGCAAACATCAATGTACAATACAAGCCGATACACACTCCTGTGTTTTGTGCATTGATAAACACCAACGTAATTAACTATTTTTCAAATTGATTATGGACAACCTGCTGTGAATCGTGTTCTGTGCCCCGGAATGTCAAGTAGCGTGAAGTGATATTTGGCTGGGGTTATTGAGGGGTCCTGACCCTTCTTAGTACATGAAAAGTGGTATAGCAGCGTCCTCGATGGGCGCTTGGGCGATGGGTGAAAGGACACTGCAGCCACAATCACCGAGAGTTGAGAAATACAGTCTTGGTGTGCACTGCACTGAGGGGCAACCACCGACAGATCTGAGAAATGCATTAAGAGCACAGACAGAAATCAGACATGCACAACGGAGCGTTAAAGGAAGTAAATCGTCCTGCAGAGTCCACTTTGCTTTTCTTAGTTTTGTTTTCTTTTCTACTCGGAGCAAACATAGGAACTCTGGCTTAACTCGATTCATCTTACAATGGAACATAAGAGAAATCAAAGCGGAAAAGGAGCATAATTTTCTTTTCTTGAGCTTATGCAGAACAGATTGAGAGACTCTAAAATGACGAAAATAAATCCTAGTGAACTTTTTCTTACTTGGGTTCCTCTCTTGATGATACAGACCTTTAATCTGAATCTTCAAGCGTGAAGGACATGAACCTATGCTGTGCCTAGAACTGTAAGATATCTTCTTTGTTGTAGCCTTTTGTTGTCCCACAGTCCTAAAAGGCCAGGCGGGGCTGCTGGCAAAACTGTGAACCCAACATGCACAAATTCCTACCTCACAGTGAAGAAAAAATTTCCAGCTTCAAGGTGTAGCTGGAAGTTGAAAAAGTGGGGACAACCCACCACAACAATCCAACATGGCGGACCACACTTTCACCCTAATAATTGTGAGATGCTTTAAATCAATGCTTTCCAAGCCACAGCCTCTTTCCCGTTTTCATCATCCAAGTGTCCACTGTCCAATTTCGCTCGGCATCTTCTTTGTCCAAGTATACACCAGCATACTGGAGGGGGTCTGCCTGTCCACTGCCCCCTGTCCGCTGTCCCGTCTTGTCCTTCCCCTGTGGCCTCTGACTCGCTCTGCACCCTTTACCACCGATCCCCCAGTAGCTCTCTCAGTCACTCTCCGCTTACTCTCACACCCAGAAAGAGAGAAAATGTCATCCCCACCGTCACCAAAATCGCGTCCCAACACATACCAACCAGAGTTCATCCCTACGCATCTTCACCTTTCCCAATGTCCTCCCCTGCCACGCCCCATCCGGCTCACCTCACCGCTTCCATACTCGCATCTGTCGGTCACGCAGATCGCAAAAGCGTCCAACGCCCTCGACCCGCTCAAAGATAACAAGAAGACTACTCACGACAGTGGCAGCCCTTTGCACGGTCATGCGGCTGTCGCCTTCACTGGCTTACCATGGGCCTCTTCGACAGGTGTATCTGGTCTTGGCATTCACTTTTGTTTCACTGTTCAGTCGTAGCCAAAAAGCGCTGGAATATTCATACAGCCAGAGACAAACAAATAATATATATTTTAATAGGTTTTGAGACAAAGCCTATTATATCGTATTTATAGCTGGGAAGTTCACTTAAGAAGTGTGGGGTGCATTTTCACTCTGCTGTTTCTGCAAAAAGATGACAGACAGAGATTAGCATTTGGCATGGGGCATCTCGATAAGCATCCACTTTCATCATGGTCTACACGACAGATAACAAAATCTGATCCACAATTTCTCTTTTTTTTGGAAGTACTATACTCCTAAATGGTAATGCTTCGCTCACATTTCATTCTCAGTAAAACTCAGAGTTAGTCTGATCTATGGATGTGTATATATAGATATACATATATAAGAACGATAAAATGGTGAAAAAATAATTTGAAGTATTTGGTATGATAAATAATAGACCTAAAACATGAAATCCAGTCCATGTTAGTTTAGATTTAGATATAACTGATATTCTTAACTTGATGGGATTGTTTATCTGCTGCTTAAGAGACATATTTGCCTCAAGCAGAATGCAGGTCCTTTTTGTACATAGAATTAAAGGAAAGACAGAACGAGTGGGTAGGTGAGGCCTTCCTCGTCCTAGCGTTTCATATTTCCTTGAACCCTGCCGCTTCCCCTTCTCGTTCTTAAATTCTGATCACTCTCCCAGTCTGCACCTCCGACAGGCACACAGAAGAAAGAAACAACCACGTACAGTAGTAACACATCCCAATCGACTGTGGTGTAGGAGAGAGAGAGAGAGAGAGAGAGAGAGGGGGGGGGGGGGGGAATGGTCCTTACCATCTCAAAAGCAGAAACAATGGTGTTGAAATGAAGGAGCGTCAGCGGTGGCAGCCAGAGGAAGATACACTCCTCCGAGCATACGTGAAGCAGTATGGTGCCAAAGAGTGGAACCTCCTGCCGCAGCGCATGGGCCAGCCCCTCCAGCGAGACCCTAAGTCCTGCCTGGAGCGCTGGAAAAACTACCTGAAACCTGGCCTGAAGAAGGGTTCCCTCACCCCAGAGGAACAGTCCCTCGTCATCTCCCTCCAGGCCAAGTACGGCAACAAGTGGAAGAAGATCGCTGCCGAGGTCCCTGGCCGCACCCCCAAGCGCCTCGGCAAGTGGTGGGAAGTCTTAAAGGAAAAGCAACTCAAACAGCAACAGCAACAGCAACAAGAGCAGCAGAAGAAGAACCACAGCATCACCAACGCCGTGGTGGAGTCTTCCGACCGTACAGAAGTCAATATTCCGGCGGTGGGGTCCACGGAGATGGTTGCTCATGGCCCATACGATCACATCTTGGAGACGTTCGCAGAGAAATACGTTCTCCAGCCGAAGCATCACTTCCCTTTCCAGTCCCTGACTAGTAACACCAACATGGGTTCGGTGGCAGAAACGGATCCGGTTCTTTCTCTCGGGTCGGCGAGCTCTTCTTCGACTACTTCGTCCGTGCTTCCATCGTGGATGAACGTGAATCCTTCCTGTACGACATCCTCTTCCACTAAGTCATCAACGCCGTCGCCTTCCGTCAGTCTCTCGCTTTCCCCCTCTGACCCGATTCCAGACCTGGACGTGAATCCGACCGGGATGTTTCCGTGCCGGCAAATGGGTACGCTAATCCAGTTCTGTAAGGAGCTGGAGGAAGGGAGGCACAGCTGGATGCAGCACAAGAAGGAGGCGACGTGGCGGCTGAGCAGGCTGGAGCAGCAGCTGGAGTCAGAGAAAGCAAGGAAAAGAAGAGAGAAAATGGAGGAGATTGAGGAAAAGATAAGGTCTTTGAGAGAGGAAGAGATGGCGTTTGTGAATAGGATTGAGAGTGAGTATACGGAAGAGCTGTGTGCTTTGCACAGAGACGCTGAGAGCAAAGAGGCGAAGCTGGTGGAGGCGTTGAGTAGCAAGCATTTGAAGCTGGCCAAGCTTGTGGAGCAGATGGGGTTGGCTCATACTAATTACGGCCTCACTGTTCTCAAAAGAATGCAGTAATCAAATCATCATCCGCTGCCAACTCCATCCCCCATGAAACACGATGTTGGGACTCTTTTTTTTCGATTTTTAGTTCTTGTGTTGCATTTTGTATTGCTATTTACCTGGACCTACTGTAATTTTCTTTTTCCTTGAAAGTACTCTGGCATCCATGCTTGTCGCGCTCATATGTCTGATATTTAGAGGCTTTGCTTGCACAGTTTTGGTATGAGCTTTTATGTTTGTCGATCCTGTCAACAGTTCTGGGATCTTGCTAGACTTGCATGTTTTGGTTGTTATTTTTTGCTCATCCTCGTTATGCAATGCTTCAAGATGCGGAGGAAGGAGAGAGGAAGGTGGGGGGAAAAGAATGACGAGAGCAGCCTGCAGCTTTTGCTTTTCTGGTTCTGCTCGGTCTCTTTCCACATTTTTGTTAGCGCACGTAAAAAGAAGGCAGATATGACCTCTTATAGTTGGCTGAATTATTTCTGGCTCTCGCCAGTTACCGCACTTGTTTTGCGAAAGCGATTGGGCGCGGTTCAGTAGTCAAATCTTTGTATGCTTCACGGCGTTGGATCAGAATCAAACCCTTCTTGCAACGCCACCAGATTGAGGTTGCTGTGGGAGGAGCGCCCGTGTGTGTGAAAGTACTGAACCATCTTGGTTCCTGGTGCATGCATGTTACGCTGTGGCGCTGTGTTTATGCTACGTCCTTTCTGACAAAGACTATTCACAGGGCCTTTCGTTCTTCAAGGTACAAGAAGTTTGGTTCTCAAGTCCCACATGGGCAATTAGGACGCTTCCAGAGGACTCGCTTTGTTTTCTCTTTTTCGGTCGGATCAGGTTCGGCTTGTTCTCTCTCTTTTTTTTTTTTTCCCCCATTTCGGCTTCGTAGCAGATATCTCTGCAATACTTAGATTTGCGAAATCGAGGGGGAAAAGAGAAAGGGTTAGAGATTTAATCTTCAGATATCTTACCTTATTTTGCATGTAATATATTCTGCCAAGATATATCTAACAACAAATAATCCTAATCCCGTGGGTCCTATTTCAATATCTTACCTACTCGTATCTGATATTTATTTAGTATACACAGACGAGTGAGCTCATCGGGTTATAAAGTTGGACGTCTTTTCAAGCTCACTTCCTTTCATGTTCCATCCAGACTAGTAGCACCCCACCACTGTCTGGTTCGCTTCTGCCTTGGTCTACCCTTTTTCATGTCTTCAATTTGTCATCTAATAATTTTTTGAAGTTTATCACTCTTTTATGTGGACATAACAAACCAACTGGGTGATCCCTATAATAATAGTGAATTTGTTTCTAGTACACCAACTTCATATGTTCTGACATTTGAGGACCTGCATTAGTTCTAGTGGCTTATGGTGTTTATTGTTGGACTCTCTTTTTTAGTGGAAATGTAATTTTGTAGTAATAAAAATTAGTATGTAAAGCATTACAAGAATTACGTGGTTGAAACTTCTTCTTTAGATGGATATTCAAAATACATTTACCACGCGCACCTTGTGTAAGAAATTTAGTCCAAATCCTCACGCAAGCTATGACCATCCATGGAGTTATCGTTTTCCTTGAAAAAGTTTACCGGCACAAAGAGGCTACTTTACATTGGTTCCCACGTTCTACACTACTACAGTACGTCCTGGATTTGTTTCCGGCTCTAACAACTCCAACCCTTTTCATTCGTTGCTGCGACACCAATTTGGATTATCATAAAACTTCCAATCCAGCTGCAAAGATTACGACTATACGCACATTAATAGCAAGGGCTGCAAGTAAGGGATGAAAATTATAGGAAATAGAAATTAAAAATGTCTTTCTTCATAAAGAAGTTAACAGAAAAATCCACACGTAGGGGTTGAAAGGTTTTGAACAGTTCAGAAGGAAGAATTATGTGTAAACTATGAAATACACTATACGAATAAAACAAACAACAACAACATGGTATGAGAAAATTTTAGATTTTCTCCTTCAAATTTGGTATTCAGTCACACATACTTATGAGCATTTTTTTTTTTAACAAAGATTCAAGACAGCAAGGTTTCTATTATTGTGATTTATGTTGATGACCTTATACTTATTGGAAATGATGATTTGGAGAACCAAGGGCTTAAGAAAACCTATCAACTCAGTTATAGATGGAGTTTGGAAAATGTAAGTATTTGCAAGGGCTTTAGCTAACTTAAGTTGCAAATGATCTATTCCTATGTCAAAAGAAGTATGCAGATGTTCTATTGAAAAAGGATGGCATAAGAGCTGCAAATTAGAGAATACGCTTGTGGAAGCTAATATCAGATTGTGTGTAAGGAGTTTAAATTAGGTGCGGTTTATATGCTAATTAATTTTTATTTTCTAAAATTTGTTGAAGAAATAATTATTTGGATAGAGGAGATTTGTTTAAGAAGTTTTTGATACGTGGTTTTAGAACAATTATGAAGCATATGTAAAATATTCATGCATATGATAATTTCAACATGTGAAGAATAAAGAGAAGAGCTGATAACACGAAGGTTTTTAAGTGATTCAGTCCAATTAATTGTGAATTAAATTTTTTGTCTTCTAACAAAATTAGTAAGAGCTCTTTCTCAAATTTTAACCCAATAACACAAAAGACTTTCAATATCTCCACAAACTCACTATTTTTTTTAATCTAGGAGAAATGAACTTTTTCTTGTGGTTTGACTCTTTATAATCTCATTTCAAGCAAACAAAATTAATATTTTGTTGTGTGGAACTTGCCTCAATTTCCTTAGGTTCAAAGTTAGATTTGGAAATATTTGGGATATGTCTATAAGCTTATGTACTTTAAATATTATGAACCAAACATATATATTCATATAAAAAAAAAGCTCAAGAAGGATTAAGTTAACCAATTACCCCTTCCTCTGCAGTACCTAAACCGAAAACTAGAAAAAAAAAACTTTTTTTCTCTCTCCTCCCAGTACACTCAACCTTTTAAAGTTCAAATTCCCACCTACATCCTTAACCTTAATTCAGTCGCAGGTTTTCGTCTAGTGGCCTAGTCTCATTTCCCATCTCACTTGAGTGAAAGCATGGGTCATGGTAGAGGCCTTTCCTGCTATCAACAGTAGTCGAGAGGGGCGTAGGGGGTTCTATCTCATATCCATCTCCATACTTATATCCAGTGCAATGGTTTTAAGCTAAGTGTTTTCATCCGAAAGGATGTGCATGTAGCCAAACCTTTGTTTCTTAGTTTATCTCCAATAAATGGCTTTACTAAAATGATTCCTTATTGGAATCATAAGTCCTTGATGCTCCTTGGAGCCAAGGAATTATTTTGAGCTCATTTGTAAGGCCTATCTAGTATACATAGGTTTGACTTGAGAAGACAAATAATCTTCTGATGACTTTAAATCCAAAAGTTCCCTTTAGCATCGCAATAACTCTAATGCGATGGTCCCATCTTCAATAATGAGCTTTGGTTGGGATTCTTCCTAACAATCCCTTCCATATGTTCCCTTGTCAGATATCCCCGAGATTCCAAATCTCCCCATTAATCCAACTATTTGTACCAGTAAAGATGGTCAACATAAAATTGTACTAAGTCAATTGAACTTCAAACAAATATGTTAGTACCACTAATATTCAAGACTTGTAAGGTTTGTCTTTACTTGACCTACTTTTCATGTTATTGAAGCTTTTGTTAAACATGTATGGGGTTTAACAACGAAGGCATTAATAGGTAGTGGACCCTCATGTCCATCTCCATGTTCATATCCAATGTGATGGTTTCAAGTTAGGCATTTTCATATGAAATGATGTGCATGTAGCCAAACCTTTGATTCCCAGTCTATCTCAATGGTTGGCTTCACCAATGTGATACTCCATTGAAATCACAAATCTATGATGCTCTTGGAGCCGAGGCACTATTTTGAGCCTATTAGTGGGATTGGTCCAAGATACATGGGTTCAACCTAAGAAGACAAATGATTATCTAACGACTTCTTAAAATAAAAAATCCAAAAGTTTCCCCTAACATTATGACAACCCTAATGTGATGACCCTATCTTCGACTGTAAGCTCTGGTCGAAATTGTTCCAAACAATCCCCTCATATGTTCCCTTGTTGGATCTTCTCAAGATTCCAGATCTCCCCATCAATCCGACCATTCATACGGGTAAAGCTGGTTAACATAAAATTGTACTTAGTCAATCAAACTTTGAACAAAGTTTTCAATACCATCGATATTTGATACTTGTAAGGTTTGTCTCTACCTACCTTACTTTTCATGTTATTGAAGCTTTTGTTAATCATGTATGGGGCTTAACAAGAAGGACATCACTAGGAGCCGTGGACTTGTATTTTCATTTGAAAGGATATGCATGTAGTCAAACCTTTGATTCCTAGTCCATTTCCAATTGCTAGCTTCACCAATGTGATATCCCATTAAAATAAAAAATTTATGATGCTACTTGGAGCCAAGGCATTGTTTTAAGCCCATTAGTGGGACTAATCTAGGATATATGAGTTCAACTTGAGAAGATAAATCGTCATCTAATGACTTTTTAGAATAAAAAATCCAAAAGTTTCCCTCAACATTGTTACAACCTTAATGCAATGACTTTATCTTTAATTGCAGCTTTGGTCAAGATTCTTCCCAACAATCCCCTCCATATGTTAACTTGTTAGATCTTGAGATTCTAGATCTCCCCATCAATTTGACCATTTTTATGGGTAAAGATGGTCAATGCAAAAATTGTACTCAATCAATTGGCTTTGAATAAATTTGTCAATACCACCAACATTCGATACTTGCAAGGTTTGTTTTTGTAGGATTGATTTCTAACTCAATAAGCAATAAAGTAAGATAAAATTTTATGTTAACATAAACTAAATAAGATAAGGAAGAGATCTAGACAAGACATGGAATTTCATTAAGTAGAAACAAAATTACAAGCACTTAAAGTTGACATAAAAAACTACTCTATTTTCAGTTTCTGTAGAAATTGAATTTTCTTAAAAGGGCTTCTTATATTTTTCTAACATACACATCTATTTATATAGACAAACACTAAACATTAAAGACATTATACTTGATCTTTAGCTGATTTCTATGCTGTTTTAAAGCTATTTTATATAGATAAGGTTACTACAAGACAATTAAAACTTGCTATCAAAAGTTGGAGTTTTCAAAGGTCGTTGCTGTTGTAGTTTTCTTTGACTTTGAAATTCACTTCTCTTAATTGTTGGATAAGGATGGATTACCAACATATTCCTCATCCATCCTCATCATACCTACCAAGCTTCTAAACTTCTTAAAATCTTCAAACTTAAAAGGCTTTGTGAACACATATCTTAGTTGCTCACCACTTTTGCAGAAAATTATTTTAATTGTTTCTTTTTCCATATGTTCTCTAATGAAAGGATACTTTAATTCAATATGCTTATTTTTTTTCCATGATTTATGGGATTCTTGGCTAAGGTAGGAGCTGATTTATTATCAACATATAGCATGGTTGCCTCATTTTGTTTGAAATTTAGCTCTTCCAACAAGTTTCTTAATCATATAGCTTGACAAACAACTTAAGATGTAACAACATATTCAACTTCACAAGTAGATAATGTCATGATTTGTTACTTTTTTGAACTCCATGAAAAGACACCTGAACTCATATCAAATTTATATCTAAATGTGCTTTTCCTTCCATCTAAAGCTTCTGCAAAATCAAAGTTAGAAAAACCCTTTAACTTTACCTTTCTTCCTTTTACATATAACAATCCATAATCCAATGTCCCTTTCACCTATCTCATGATTCTTTTCATTGTCTTTATGTGTATTTCACTTGCTTCTTCCATAAACTTACTGACTAAACCAACACTAAATATTATATCTAGTCAAGTGTAGGTTAGGTACCTTAAACATCTAACCATACTTTTGAAAGAGTGAGCTTTAACTATTTTGCTTTTAGAACTTCTTTTCAACTCATGATTCATCTCAATGGGTGTGACAATTAGTTTTGAATTCTTCATTTTAAATCTTTTGCGAACATCTATTGCATACTTCTTTTTGGGTATAAAAATCTTTTCATCCTTTTAAAACACTTTATTCCTAGAAAGTAAGCAATCTTACCAAGGTTTGTCATTTCAAACTCTTTGTGCATAACAACTAGAAATTTATCAAACAAGCATGGATTATTACTTGTAAAGATCATATCATCTACATATAAACACACTACAACCATGTTTGCATTCTCCTTAGCCTTTGTGTAAAGAGAGTATTCCTAAGGACTCTTTTTAAAGCCATTACTTTGCATTCCACATCTTGGTGTTTGTTTCAAACTATATAAGGCTTTCTTTAACTTATAAACCTTATTTTCTTCCCCCTTACTTTCTTAATCACATGGCTGCTTAACATAAAAATCTTCTTCCAAGTATCCATGTAGAAAGACTGACTTAACATTCATTTGATGTACTTTCCATCCCTTAGTAGCAACAATAGTTAGAATAAGTCTTATTACATCAATCCTAACCACTAGTGCATACAATTCTTTATTTTTAATTCTATATTTTGCAACTCCTTCCAAGATCCCTTTAAGCATTCTTCTTCCAAGATCCAAAATAGTTCTATTTTTTATTTTAGCAATTCCATTTTGCTAAAGAGTATAAGTTCTTATTCAATTACTTTCATTGGTGCTTAAAACCTTTCTTTTGGCAAAAATTCTCAAATTCTCTTGATATATACTCTCCTCCTTTATACGGTCGAAGGACTTTAATCTTCTCTCCATTTTCTTTCTCTACCAAAACCTTAAATTCCTTGAATTTTTCAAATAGACTAATTTTTCTTTAAAGAGATACACCCATGACTTTTTACTAAAATCATCAATAAATATAATATAATATAATATCAATTTTCTCCTAATGATTTGATGTCAAAAGGTCTTGCCAAATTAGTATGGATAGGTTGAAGGGGTTTTTTTAATCCTCTAAGACTTTCCAACTTTAAATTTTTTCCTACTTATCTTTCCTTTACATAAAACTTGCACTACCACTCTAGTTTTTCTTCTTTGGTAGTCCTCTCATTATATTTTTTCTAGATGAGACACTCATATCTTCAAATCTTGGATGCCTATATCTCAGATTTCATAATTAGCAAACATCTTTTGCAACAAACTTAAGACAACTTATAAACTCAATTTGTAGATTTAGAACAAATAATCTATTTTTCTGCATCCTTGATTTGGGTATAAGCTTTTCAAACTGGTTCCTTACAATCATAACCCCATCTTTCATGTTAATGACATACCCTTTTTCTAATAGCTATCCTAAACTTACCAATTACTTTTAAGAGTTGGAACATAGTAAATATCCTTAATAAACTTTGTTTACCTTATTGAGTTTTAAGAGTTATATCACCTAATCCTTTAACCTCAATTTTGGTTGAATCTCTAAAAGCAACCTTGCTTGTAAACCTTAAATTTAGTTTACAAGACCCATTTTACCACATATATGGTTGCTTGCATCGACATCTAAGTATCAAACACTTTTAGCCCTATTTATGACACTTTCCTCAATAGCTAGCAAAACAAGTTTTTCATCACTCTCTTCTTCTTCTTCCTTCTTCTTTTTAACATGGTAGTTTCTATCATCCCTTTTTGGCTCCACTTTATAATCTTGAGTCATGGGATCAAAATTTTGACACTTAAAACATTAAACTTTCCCATATCTTGTATTAAACCTATCTCTAAAGCTCCTTTAACATTATAGGTTGACTTATTTAGTGGTTCTAAATTTTTACTCTAAAGGAGGTTTCATCATGCTCATTCCTTCTATTGGTATATTTATTCTATACACCTTTTCCTCCTTGTCTTTCACCTCTTTTAGAACTATATCTCTGTCTAGACCATGAGTTTCCTTTATTTTTTCCTTGACTAGTTTCTGCACTTTCTATGATCTCTAGCTTACTTTGAAAGCACATTATAGTCTTTTCTTCCTCTCTTTCTTTTGTCTTATCTTGATATCATATGCATGCAAGGTCCCTAAAACATCATCTAATGATAGCTTTGGATAGTCTTTAGATTTTTCTATAATAGCCATAATAAAATCAAAATCATCCACTAAGGTTCCCAACAATTTTTCAATTACCTTTATCTCATCTACCTTATTATCATGCCTTTGTATTTTATTTACTACATCGTAAATTCTACACACATAGCTATCAATAGTTTTATTCTCTAACATTTCTAATAGCTCAAAATCACACCTAAGGTATTGAAGCTTTACCTGTTTTGATTTTTCCTTTCCTTGGAACATCATTCTTAAGTTATCCCATGTAGCTTTTGATATAGGCAATGTATAGATTTTCTTGAACAACTTCTTGTCCACACCTTGCATTATCACAAGAAAGGCTTTCTAATCCTTTTGCCTATTCTCCTCCAAGGTAGCTTTCCTATCATTTGACATGACTTTCTCAACTTTCATTGTTGCAGGTTCTTCATAACCTTCAACAAATTTCAACAAAACATGGGAACCAAGTATTATTCTCATTTGCATACTCTTATTACCATAATTTGTTTCATTAAAAAGAGGAGTCTTGTAATGAATGGAATCTGACATCTTTGAAGGCTTGGGATTTTAAAAAAAGTTAGTTGATTTCGAAGGAAACTTCAATAGAACAATAGAATAGATTTTGCAGAAATTTTGGGTAACAAATTGGCTATTTTGGCTTTAATGCCACTTTGTATGATCGATTTCTATCTCAATACGCAGCATAATAAGATAAAATTTAATCTTAACATAAAATATGCATGATAAGGAAGATATTTGTACAAGAAACACAAAATTTCACTAAGTAGAGAAAAAGTTACAAGTATTCAAATTTGACAAAAAATTACTATGTTTTCAATTTCTGTAAAAATTGAATTTTCTCAAGAGGGCTTTGTACATTTTTCTAACATACACATATATTTTTATAGTCAAATACTGAACACTAAATACATTATAATTGATCTTCATCTGATTTCCAGGATGTTCTAAAGTTGTTTCATACAAATAATGTTACTACAAGACAATTATAACTTGTTGTCAAAAGTTAAAATTTTCAAAGGTTGTTGTTGTTGCAATTTTTTTTGACTTCAAAATTCACCTTTCTTAATTGTTTGATAAGGGTGGATTACCAATAGTTTCTAAATACCTTGCTTTTATTATTATTGAAGTTTTTGTTAATCATGCATGGGGCTCAACAAAAAGGGCATCAGTAGAAGTAGTGGGCCTTCACACTATGTTGATCCAACCTTAATCTAAGTAGGATTTTAGATTTGTGTAGTCCACAAAATGATTGTTGGTTTTAAGGCATTGATTTAATTTATTTAGATGGACCTTATAGTACAAAAAATCTAGGAAACTCACTTACATGGCTACATGGGCCCCTGTGTTCAATCTTAAGATAGTAAGACAAGCCCTAAACATGTCTTGCATAATAGGTTCTTTTTTGGGTGAATTTATCTGTGGTGATGAAATAACCTTGAAAATGAGGTAGCCTATAGTAGCAAGGCTATGTATTGAAATAGATATTTGTACTCCACTTGTTGATGCGACTGTTTTTTGGGGTTAGAGAAGGCTTTTAAAGAATTTTACCCATGGAATATAATGAGCTCCAATGCTGTTCTATTGGAATAATGGAGCTATGCTTGTATCCTAGGAATGAATTGATGAGGATCTTGCCTTATAGGTACTCATTGATAGATATATCCTATGGGCATGAAAAAAACCAAAATGTAGCAAAGTCCTCCTCTAATGGACAATCCAAATACTAAAATGATTAGATTATCCTTTTACACCCTTTCCTAAAGGGGAAAGTCTATCCCCATTATGTTGGAACAGTTGAAAGGAATGACTTAAGATGACTTTCCTTAAAAGAAATGACAACTACCAATATTAGTGTAAAAGAGTAGTCAAGAGAAGAAGAGAACTAGCATAATGAAGAACGGGTGCTAGTTTGAGAAAACCTTACCAATAGCCTTGTATGATAAATTCAAGGAAGTAGTTTTATATGATTATGAAGAAATGGCCAAGGCTACTTTTGAGGAAATTATAAAGTTCACCTAACACCAAATAAGATAGGAAGGATGGGCAGGCTTAGAGCAGTCTACCCCAGCATGTATGCTATGGTTTGGATAACATGAGCTTCCCAAGCCCCCTTTGGTAGAAAAGGTTCATATTCCTAAAGAAAGGACACAACATGAAGATAGCTTGGTTAATGAGACCAAGTCTAGGCCAAGTATGTAGAAAAAAAGGAAAAAGGGAAAAAAGAAAAAGAAAGTGAGGTAAGCATTGGATAAGGAACAAAAAATCCAAGCTATGACAAAACAAAAATGGAGGATGAATTATTGAGTGCCCAGAAATGGGAAAGGATAAAGGCTACACAAGCTAAGGAGGCAATGGAGGAAGCATATATACAGCAAATGACATTAGAAATGGAGAGGTTAGAATCTGAAGTAGCCGATATGATGTCTAATCCACCAAGGGAAGATGTCACAAGGAGTATGACTGCATAAGCAAGCTCTGAGATGGAATTTGGAATTATGAAAGAGAGTGTACAAACTGATAAGGTAGTTGCACCATTAAAGCCTAATTTACTAGAACAAAATAGTAGAGCTAAAAGAATAAACATGTCATGTAGGATTGAGGCCTAAGGGAGTAGGGATACCTTTGGTACAAAGGCGTTGGCTCCTTTTAATGTGAACTCATTCAAATGGACTTGGTTGGTACATACAAAAGGTTGATGCAAATTTGTGCTGGTCTCATTGGTTGGGACTGTATGTGAAAGGAGATAGCTAAAGGTATTCTCCCACATTTTCACTGTGATAAACCAGTTGGCACAAAGGCTGTATTAGATAAGCAAAGGAATAAGGCCATAGTGTAAAGGGAGGAATGGTTAGTCAAGGCGAAGCCTTGTGAGTTAAGAAGAAACCGAGAGAAGTAGCCCATGATCACTAGGGTTCACAAATTGTTAATCAATTTTCCTTAGTGGCTAACCAATCATTACGTATTTAAGAGCTATTTGAGGCAAACAAGGAGCCCCATCCTAGGTTTGGTGGAGGGAATGCACTGGTTTTGAACACACTTCCATAAAATATGAAGATTCCATTTACGGCCTAGCCTTCCCCATAGCCATTTAGGTTTTCTCAGAGGTTGAAGGAGAATGTGCAAGGCTAGAAGGTAGCCACTAAGAGAGAAAGCCATGGCTTAAATCGACACCCCAACAAATTGGTGAAAAGGTCTACACTCTGATGAGAAAATACTCTAAGTGGTAGGAGAAAAAGAGCCTCAAGAGAGCCTTGGTATGAAGGAAATTGCACCAACCAACAAGAGTGGATACTCCAAAAGCAGTTCCTCCTTTTTTGAAACATTTCATCCCTTTAAGGTACATCCCTCTTAATGACCAAGTTGTGGTGATGGAAAGTCCAGCTCAGGGTAAATCCATGTTTTCCCCCGCTTGTAGATGTCGTGATGTGGTGGACGATATTGTAAATGGGTGTTTATTTTGATGGACGATATTGGTGATAAATGTATGGATGTCTAACTTGTCTGCAATTGCATAGGTCTACCTATTTTGCAACTGTACTTTGTGTTTTCATGTATTCAATAGTTGGTATTAGTTGTATGTAAACTAATTTTAGTTGTAACTTAAAGGGAGGAGAATTCGGATCATAGAGTGCTACCGGGGTAGCATTCTAAAACAATAAAGGTTCCTTTTTTAGTGACCCTTTGTACTCTACAAGCATGGTTTATGTCCAGCTTGTTTTGCTATGAAATGAATTATACAGGTACTTCCGTGCTTATATGAAAAATAGAAAAAAAAAAAAAAAATTAACCCTTCCCCTGGTTGGCATACTCTTAGGACCTTATAGAGGTCATAGAGCATGCAAGTGCAAGCTCCCAAATGGAAATTCGTTATTTCCATCTCTTCATGTATGAAATTGTTTGCTTTGCAAAGTCTTGATTTACAATCAATTTCATTTCTAAAAGTGGTAACGCAGAAATTTGTTCCACCTCATTAAGACAGCTGCATTGGCTAAGACCATTGACCTCCATCATACACTTAGCCTACTGTTCAAAATGTGGAATGGTTTACCGAGGTTATTGCTTCATGTGCTAGCTCCTTTTTTAGGTACAAGCTCTTTTTGCTAATCTGGTTTCAAAATAGAAATTGTGTCGATTGGGCCACATATACTTCTGTTTTGCCAATCCTCCAGCACTGACACTACACTGTCATCTCGCAAAAGTGAAAGGCTCCTTACTGTATCACCCATCTGGACTACGCACCATTTTGTGTGCTCAAAATATCTATCCCTCAACGTTTTCATTTTGCACGACTAAAACTTACCATTTGACTACAGCCAATGCTCCCTCATTTGGCTTTTGTAAGAAGAACTTTCGGGAAAAGCAGATATGTGGTTTTGCAATTTGCGTGCAAGATGCTTATCAGGAGGAGCATCTATCATGTGAAGATTGACAAAGGGCTGAAAAGGTGACATCCTTTCCAGCTCAGAGATTGTTTCAATCGAGCTATTTAGAAGAAAGGTCAAATATTGAAGAACTCACCAAAGTGAAAAGTCTAAGCTCTTCAACATTGCGATTCTATTATGTGCTTACACTATTATATTCTTGTGCCGTGATTATTATTCATTGTATTTGAGCTTAAACTCTATCCTGTTGAGTTTTTTACACTGAGATTAGAAGGAAAGAAATCTGGGGTTTTTGTTAGTTAATGTGATTGAAATCAAAGGTGGTAAACAGGCCATGTCAGCAAGTTGATAGACGCTTGGGATCCAAAGTGAGGTGGGTCTGCTTTTGTACTTGAGTTTCATAGAGTTTTTGGAGAAAAGAGTGCAGGGCTAGGTGCAGTTCTTTCCTTTGCTCAAAGCTGTGCCAAATGCTTAGTTCTGCTTCTTCAGACTGGTGATGATGAAGCTTAATTTGAATTTGAAAACTGTTAGCATGCACTCATTATTGCGTGTTAAGCTAAGTATTCTCTGTTAAATTATAAGATATTACTCTCTGATGTTGTAATTATAGCTTTTCCTTTGGAGTGCTGTTGCTGTATTTTGAAACTCTTCTCGTTGAAGTTTGAATGGAGAGTCATTTGGTTTCTCCGATGTTTCTTTGTTAGAAAATTTGTAAGCCATTTGTTTGTGACGGTTTGGCTTGCAAAAACATTCACTTTTTTAGGGAAGGCAAGCTCTAATTGGCACAGATTAGAGGATGGTGGATGTAGGCAACGGATTTGCGTGTTGAACCACTTAAATCCTGGTGTGATATATGTTCTGGACACAATATTGGCTAAATCTGTTATGCTGCTTATATATTAAATTAAGATAGTCTACCATCTATTGTACGTGCTACTAACTGAATCAGAATGGTGTGTTTGAGAAATTCATGCTTACTCGTGTATCATCAAATTACTGCTAACATATTCAGTTGTGGTTTATTGCTTAGATACATGTTCCAGTGTACTACAAGCTATCAGATAGGCCATGGATGAGATGTAGAGTTTGGCCACCGAGATTTCCTTGTTGGTGTTACGCCCTTCCAGCTCCACGCTAGACAGACCAAAAAGGAAAGGAAGGAAAGAAAGAGGAGTTCAATCCACGGCGCTTCTGTTTGTCTTTTTTATTGTTACTACTATTTTTGGATGCTTTTCCAATATGGATCTAGTCATAGTTTATGTTATTTCTATCACATGGCAAGAACTCTAAGCAGAAAAAAAAAGAATATGGATATTTGGGAAAGATCAGAACATATTTTGACATCTAACCCGTATTTGATTAGAAAACAGGGAGTCCCTTTCGTTAAAGGTCTTTTACAGCCTTATCCCATCGCTCTCAACCTTTTCTCGCAAAAGATTTGAGCTGCTCTTATTTACATTACATCACTTGTAGATGCATCTGAAATGTTAACACCAAATAATCTGACAAGCCTTACAGCGTCTACAGAATTTGATGAGTTTACCTTTTCAGTTGCTTCCACGACGTTTGATTCATTCCGGTGCCTCCAGTCTATAAAAAACTTGTTTTCAGGCCTTACTGATCGCTGAAAGCTAACTCTATCCCCCGCTTTCAGGTTCTTCTCCCTCACGAATCTGGTCCACCCTTTTGTTAAAACATAACTCTGACTACTGCTCCAGTAGCAATATCTAAACCTCCATACCTTCCCTGCATTATCTTCGAGATTCAATAGAACACCCTTGGCAGCACTCTCAACAGGCAGTGGAAAGTGCTTCTCCGCCTGCTGTTTCGGTATAACCATCCGGTTAAGTTTCCCTACATCACTGGGTGTCACCACCTTCTCAAAAAGATGCTCCCTGGCTTCATCAAATCGGTGAGGCCCGATTCCGTCCACAGTACCTTCCATTCCTTTCATGGTGCCATGACATGCACAAAGGCTGTTCTTGGTCTGCTCAAGCTCGTGTGCATATGAGTGTTTTCGGAGCATGTCCACAATTTCATCCTTGGAATGAGAAGTCAAGAAACATAATTCCGCGACATCATTTTCAGCCTCCAAAAGAAGCTTAAAATTTGTGAAGGCGCCATGGCCACGGAACCTTAGTGCTGCAATGTCATAGGCCTTAGCAGCTTGTTCTTCCTCTTCGAAAGTACCCAACCACACGCGCTGATATTTGTCGTATATCTGTGCTCCCCACCTGCCGTTGGGCTGTGGAACTACCCCCTTGTATTTGGAAGATGGTAACCTTTTCGACTCTGCCTCCATCTCAGTTTCTGGAGTAGATGCAGCACTACGCCCACCCCCAACCAGCCATGGATCTTCAAGGGACTGTTTGACCGCAAAAGTTGAAAACGGTGTTGGCGATGACACGAACATTATACCACTCGTTTGCTCTTCTGAGGAGTCCCCAACCATTTTCACCGCGGAGTTGAAGAGGAGAAAGGTGTGTTAGAAGGTTCTAATGCAAGATGGTCTTTGTATTGGTTTTGGGTTAACTTATAGGGTGGAGGAAATAAGATCGGCCATGGGAAAGATTCTTGGTTTTATGCCTTTCTTTATAGTGGACGACTTTGGTGGGATTTGTATGAAAAGATGGTCCCCAAGAGCTACTTGATGGGATTTACAATAATAGCCAGAAGTTGTCTTTTGCAAGTTCATCCCCCCTGAAAACAAGATCAACCTTGCCCCGCCTGACGAACCCCTTTTCTCTTCTATCTCCATGTCCAAGAAGGATATGAGCCATTGATACTGGAGCTTCTTGATACTTCATTTTCTCCGAGATACGTTATCACTATCTCTTTAGTTATCCGTTAACAGTTGATGGATGAGCGTGACAGAGTTCCTCCATATGGATGGGGCTGGTTGAGATTCCCTAGGTGGGTAAGTGGCATGATCTAATTAGCTGTCCTCGACATGGGTTTGTCTTATTACCCAGGTTCAAAGTTGGCATCTTTCAAGTCACCAAATCATAATCCACGACCAACATTGGCAGGTTATCCCAACTGGTCCCATCAGTTTTGGTTTGTCTGTCTGTCTGTTCATGCACCAGCCCTTGATAACTATGATTCAACGTGTTACAAATGGAGGAATTTGGAGTAAAATTTTGCGGCTTTCCGTGATGGAGGTGTATTATTTAACATAAACATCCCCAGGTTACAACGTGGCTGGTACTTGGACCAGATTCCAGACGCATAAACTCATGAACCATCAAAGATGATGGCAATAATATACAGTTCTCCCGTGATGCTAGACAAATTTTTAAACATTGTACGGGCGAGCCAATTCTAATAACAGAGAACCGGTCTCTATGATTCCCAATAAATAGGAGATTCTCTGCAAGCGTGTCAATCAGTGAAACAAAATTTCGTCAAAATTCAATCACATGATGTTTTGCGCTTCAACTCCACTAGTTTTTCTCTTTGTGCTCAAAGTATTTCTTTGCCTGCTCAGTGAGTAGTGGGTTGAATCCAATGTCGGCCCAGTGCATGTGGTTTTCGACCGAAACCCCAATCCAAGAGGGGCCTGAAGGTTGTATTTAGCCATTATAGGTTATTTGGGTCCGTTATTGGTAAAGCGAAAGCAAAGCGAGATGGTGCAGCAAATCCCCCTGTTCATGAGGGCCCGGGCTGTATTCAGCCATTATAGGTTCTATGGTTCAGTTATTGGTGAAGCAAAAGCAAAGTGAGATAGTGCAGCGAATAAAAGATGTCCCTGTCCATTGGGACTAGAAAGCTCTTCCGAGCCTTCAATGAATGCCAAAACTCTTTTTGAAAAAAAAAAGGGGTTCAAAATACTCTAAACTAATGAACGTACCGAGTGTAACAACCAAAACGAGATTAGATTGCATTACAAAGGCAAATTAAGACTCTAACGTAAGATGTGAAGTATGTAAAAGTAGATTTTGTTTGCTCCTTTTTGAGGAAAAAGGCTGCTTTTCAGAGTTCCAGACTTCCCAGATAATTTTCTACCCTTCTGAAACATTTTATTGCAACCACAACCATTGTTTTTAGTCGATTATTGGAATCTCAATCAAAAGGTATAATAAATTTTCCTCCGTAGGAGTTTAAATAGTATTCACATGCAATATCAATATCACTTGACATCGTTGCAGACAACAACTGAACTGAGCAAAACCCGGAGGAGCTGTTCCAGTGTCAATGCTTTTTGAAGGACGGAAAAGTGCAAGCCTAACATGAAGATACTTTATTGATTATTTTTGGGACAATTTGTCTATTTGTTAGGTAGGTTTATAGGTCAATTTGGATTAGTACAGTACCTGGGATCTCATTCCACACGTACATGCACGTTAATTTTCGGGACGTAAGAGATTGCTTAAACTTTATGGAGCTCAAAATTTCATCAAACAACCTAATTCAATGTACTGAGCAATTTCGAGCGTGGGGATGAGTAAATCTTTGAATTAACCAAGACAAAGATACGATCAACTGATTGACCCGAGCATTTAAGGCAAAAGAAGTACAGATACATGACTAAATTATAATCCAGAAGAGAAAATATTATGCGAATGAAACATGGAGTAGACAGGAGGCTGACCAAATGAAGAACACCCAGCAAAACTCTCCGTTGCCTGGTAAACAAGAGACAGACACCATGTCCTTCCGGAGATTATTACCTGCAGACCTGTCTTCTTTGTACGTTACAACCATGTCTTATCTAATGTTGGAAGAAAGAAAACTAGCAAGGAGCTCCTTCAAAGTTGCAGACAAGATCCTGGCCCCATTCTGACGATGAAGTTATTTGGGAATTAGTTAAATGGCCATTGTCCCCTGTAATCACACCCCTGTTCCTTGCTCTTAGCTTTTGGCTCTTTTGTTTCAGAATCTTTGAGCCTTTAATCTTTGTCAACCAGGATGGACGAAGATCGCCATCAATAAACTAAGTTTTAAATTACCAGAACTAGTTGACTAAACTAATTCATTTTGTTACATTATCATGCTCAGATTGATTAGTGGCGAAGCAAAAAAATCGACATGATAGTCTGTTGCAGCGTCAAACTAAACACATTTCTGTTATTAAAATGTTACAGGAAGCTGCCATGCAAATGACTTGGGAGGAGCACGAGAGTAAACATGTGGGATTCTGCTTCTCTTTTCCGATAAGCAGATGAACAATCATGTGAGCAGCGGTCGGGTGAAGAAGTCGTCCAGATTATGTTGCAATCTTTTGAACTTGGAGCTTCATATAATATGGAAAAGTACAAGTTAATCTTACGAGGCTGACGACTCTCTCGGGGAATCCAGTATGGCTTGAAAAGTACAGAGTACTTGCTACGGTATGTAGGTTAATTTGTTATTAATGCAGTGACTGTTTTTTGGACAAGAATGGGTGCATCAATCTTCGGAGCATCTGCGAGAGATTTTCTTTGAGATTGAGTTCATTATCAGTTCTGTGACTTGATGCTGTGAAAAATCACACAACAATAAGGTTGTTCCATCCTGACCAGAAAGAAACATCTTCTAGCCTATTTTGCGGAGGTTGTCACCTCGAAGTGTAAAATGGCAGACCGTGGAATGTTAGGTTGCTGTAAACATTTCAGATACTGCTAGAGATGCAAAATAATGGTTGCTAAATAATTGAGATAAAATGCTTACACAGTGAAGCGCATGCAGTAAACAACCAGACGACATGAAAAGGAAACATCCGAGTTTCTTCGTGAAATTACTCCTCCACTGTTCTTATAACATGGTCACCAAAAGTTGCATCACCAATATCTAAGAGCCTCGGTCCCCGCTCTCTCTCTCTCTTCCCCTAATCAATGGCCGACCAATTATCTTAGTGGTTGATGCCCCTCATAAATGTTGGCGCAGAGGACAAGGTGGCAGAAATAGGTAGTGTTTGGGGGCGTGGAATCCAAAATGGGGAGTTGGAAGGGGGGACTCCGCATTTTTTCTTTTGGAGGCTTGGACCACGCTCTCCTATACTTATATGAAACCCTTCTTACCTCCTACCATTACTGCAAGGCCCTTAATAGCTCTGTCCGATCACTGCTAAAGTGCTCTCTCTGTCTTTCTCTCTCTCTCTCTCTCTGAAAGCAATAGAATTTGCAATTAGATATTAAGATGAGCAAGGCAACCAAGGGAGACTTAAAGAAGAAGGTATCCTGCAGAAGGCTGGGAGGTTATCTTAGAGAACAGAAAGGAAGGCTTTACATTATCAGGAGATGTGTAGTCATGCTTCTTTGCTGGCATGACTAGAAAGCACTATGTTGAAGGCCATTTGAGTCCCACCCAATTTTTCCAGTGCTGCTAACCAGTCCGAAGGAAAAAGACCATTGCCGCCGCTGCAGCCAATTACTCCGTTTTTTCCCTGGTGATTGCTTTTTATGTGTCTTTCAGAACGTAAACAGCAATGGAGACAGGTTTGGGGGCGATTTGTGCAAGAAGATGCTTAGGCTTTACATGTACATTAGAAAGGTTTAATTTTCATGATCATTTTCATGGCTGCGACTTTGTATAAGGAGCCAGTGTATTGTATTTTTGCTCCCCCAGTTTGCTTAGTATCACTATTGCAATACATTCTTTATGCAAATCCATAGAGTTATCTCACTCTATCAATTATGCTTTCACAGAATGAAATTAAGTATGCAATACTAACTTATCATAAAAACAAAAGTGGTAAAATGAATTATAAAAGTGAAAGTATTGATTCCTTATTCTAGTCGTTCAAATTCTAAATCTTAGGATTTCAATATTTTCCATCTCAATTAGCAAGAGCAGGAAGAACAAAGGTGAGAAAAAGAATGGCTTCACCCAGCCACAGCCAGGAAGAAAAGAAAGCAATAACAATTCTTTTTGGGAAGTTAAATAGCAACATCGAGAATGGAAACCAGTCGTTGGATTGCTCAAGAAACGCTCGATTTTGTTAATAAACTATATGGTGTGGCCTCTGGTCGAGAGAGAGAGAGAGAGAGAGAGAGAGAGAGAGAGAGAGAGAGAGAGAGAGAGAGATTATCAAGCAGTCATACTACTAAGTGAAACGTTTCAATTTGGGTTAAGTTAAAGCAGGGTTAAGATACT
Source organism: Casuarina equisetifolia (assembly GCA_028551475.1). Lineage (NCBI taxonomy): Eukaryota > Viridiplantae > Streptophyta > Magnoliopsida > Fagales > Casuarinaceae > Casuarina > Casuarina equisetifolia. The sequence continues at coordinate 7,302,592 of CM052361.1, forward strand.
CACAGATGAAAGATGCATGGAGTTCTGCGTTTCTGAGAATTGTTGTCTTTGGTGTTGGCTGTACATGTGGTCTTACCAATTCACAGCTGCCAAATGTGTTTTCGGATAATTATTGGTAAGCACATGTGGATTTGTACCAGATGGTGGTACCATTTTAGATGGTCTCTTTTCCAAGAAAGGAGTACGAAATGCAAAAGTTCTTATCACCACTTTATTTATAGCTGGATGATTTTCATTATTCACACCTTTTTTTAACACACACGACTGAACTTTGAATAAAAAAAATCCTAGGCAGTGGCTACTTCTAGTTGAGCTGAAGGCTAGTTCATGACTCACATTGTTTGACTTGTTTTTTGAAAGGACAAAAATCATAGGTTTTAATAATTAAAAGCCAACGGCAAGGAACATCCAAAAGAGATACCGTTCAATTTTATTACTTTTAACGTCACTAGACATTTTAATTTTTTTTCACATCTTTCAATGTTATGTTGTCCTGTTAATAAAAAACTCAAAATCAGGTAATAAAATATACATTTCACATACTATAAAAATCGCAATTCTTCAATGTAATAAAAACAAAGAAAAAACTACTTAAGTACAAAAAAAAAAAAGAGAGGAAAAAGTGAAAACTTACACTCATGTACCACTTTCATGAAGGGTGAAGACTCTAATGGCTTTTTATGTGATAATGAAAGATATAGGTTAGCCTCTATTTTGTGAAGAAGCAGGTGAAAGTTGCAATCACACCCATCTTATGGGAATCTTAACTTTTTTCTTGAACAAATTCAAAGGTTCTATCTCTATCATTTCTATACGAGTTAATGTAAGCATAACTTCATGGAAAGTGGGAGGAAAATGGTCTCGATTTCTCTTCTTATAGTATTTCAATCATTAAGTTTCAATCACATATATTGCTATTCATACCTTAGATGACTTGCAAAAATGTCTTATGAATATTAGATCTTAATTACTATGAAACAAGTAAAGTGTAAGTTCAATAAATTATTTCAAAGAATGTCATTTAAGTCCCATCATAGTTCTTATTATGAACTTTTTTGAAGTGTGAGACAAATATAACTAGTATTTGTGACTCTACAATTGATTTAGATTCCTAAAATATATCTACTATAAATGATTTATGAATGTTAAGCTAGATATTAAAGTTTACAAAGCATTGTTGAAAGCTGTGTTATGTATCTCTTTTCTTTTGTAAATTTGAGCCAAACTAAAGAAAAATAAGAAAATGACAAGTCTTTCCTTCCAATAATTCTTTTAAGAGATTTCTCCATTTCCTAATGTTTTGAACTAACAATACAAGCTAATAAACTAGTTGAATGAGTACGAGCTAAACTTTTATGTGTTAGACTAGCAATATAGGCCAATAGATTGGTTGTATGAATATAGACCTAGCTCACCTAGTTTCCCTTGTTATTGGATCTCCCACTCAGGTGGTGTCCAATTGTTTCTTTTTATGTTGTCTTGTATTTGACTTTACTTGGATATGACTACCCTTTTTATTGGAGAAATGTTATTGTTGGTTTTGATTGTGATATATATGATATTCATATAGGTGTTTGCCCTTTTTACTCCCATACACTTTCTTCCTTTTCTAGCAAAACCTCCCCTCATGGTGATTTTAGTTAAAAGTTGACTCAGTTCTAAACCAAATCTAAGCACCAAACAGATTTTTTTTTCTAAATTCGTTACTTTAAGCCATTTAACCTAAAAGAGTAAAATTAAAAACATAGTGAGAACTAATAAAAAAGTAGTTTATAGTACCAAAGAAGATGAATCAACAGTGTTACTTCCACTTTTTTCCCAATGGCCTTCTTTTGAAGATTATCTATTTTAAAGTGGATAGGTAGTTCATTAGAAGGATTTTGTCTAGTAGTAAAATAAGTTGACAACTATATGTAAAAAAAAACTCATTTTTCACATTAAGAGAAACTTAAAAAATGAAGGGGCAAACACACATATAACTAGGAATTCAAACTTACACTTCGGTAATATAAGATTGAATATCCACATTGATAAGATATTCTTTTAATGTAATTGTTTAAATTGGATTGTCTTACAATGTTACTTTTTGCATAGACTTTGGGCCTATTTATATTCATAGGGTGTGCAAAGGGACAATCTAAGTTCTTACACCATGTAAAAAATTTTATTTTCACTTTAAAAATTAAAAAAGTAAGGGAATAGAGACACGTATAACAAAAACTCAAATTCATAACTTATCAATGTGGGGCTAGACACCCATACTAATAACAAAATAAGCATGGAAGATAGAATTAGATAACATATTGCTTGCAATACTTTCCTTTTTGCTTTATATACACACCCACCCACCTAAATTCACACATTGAGTGTTGAAACTGTGACCTCTCAATTGTAGCGTCTTTGGGACATGAAAACAAGTGTTTTGCGGAAACATGAGGAAGAGGGCTTTGCATTAGCACGCCTAAACCTGATATTTTTAAACTACAGCGTGGAATCAAACACTTAAGTACTTTGCAGGTTGGAGAAGACATGTTAATAATTTAATTTACTTGGTCTGATCGATTTCATTTGGGGATTTCTTTTTGTTTCTTTTTTTCTTTCTCATTCTTGATGTTAGTTGCAAAATCAAGCTTTAACATTTCTGGCGAGCAATTTTGTTATTTGTCATGAGTGGTGCAGAAATTATGTAAGAAGCCCATGGAAGTGTTTCCCGGAGAAAATAAATTTTCGCTTAACTTGTAAAAGTGTGCTTTAAATTCACCACGTTTTTGTTGTATCTACAGAGAAAATTGAAAGCTTGTTGAAAGTCAATAATCTCGTATTTTTAATGTTCTTTCTTCGTCAGAACAACATCTAAAATTTTCACGAGACGTGTTACTTTCTGACGTTGCTTCTGTGTCCCACTGTAATTATTATCATGTATGGCGCTCCCTCTGTGTGAAAGGAACGCGAACTTCAAGAACTTCAAGAACTACATAATGATAATGTTTTTGGCGTAACACGACGAACTTTGAAAACTGGGTCTCCTCAATTAATGGTACTGAACTCTATTTGCACGTGCAGGGCATCCTGGTTCTCAGCGATCGGTCAGAATCCAACAGTACTTCAGGTTGGCCCTGATGCCTACGGTGGACTTTAAAAGGGCAAATGAGAAAAAGTCAGATCAGTAAAATGCACAGAACTCAATCTCCCAAATCTTAATTCTGTTGAGCCCCATTCATGAAATGGCACATCATGATTTAGGGACCCGATAGAGTTTGATTGGACAAAATGGCAGCTTTATTTGCCCCCCCCACCAATGCCCCACTTCTGAGTCGTCCACTCACAACCACATCTCTCAGACTCGTTGTCCATCCCATGGGTGCCCCACTGCATTTGTATTTCCTACCGTCCCCTGCCCATGGTCATGGACCCATGCTCCACTCCTCTGCGATGCTGACTTGAAGAAACCCCATCTGAAATCCCATGAAAATATAAGAATGGAATGAAGCCAAAGAGATTAAATGAAAACGAAACAAGCTGGTGGGGTCCCAAGTCTTTGACCTAGTGTCTTGATCATTCCTTCATTCACTTTTAAGCCCCCTTCTTTTTCCCTTTGATCTTGCTTATCTTAGCAGGAAAGCAGCATCCCCCTCATCGTGTTGATATTGGGGGGATCCTGTCGCTGGTTTAGCCTTCGAGTCTTAAGAGCTCGCTTTGAGCTTCATTATTAAGTTAATGTTTGTTGTTGTTTGTAGGATGAAAGTTTTATTTTGAGTACATGATTTTTTATGGTAAAACTTAAATGAAGAAAATATTATTTTAATTTTTCAACTAATATTTAGATTAAATTTTAAGTATTTTAATGTGATATTGAAATTCATGTTAAATTTTATTTACTCTATGTAATCTTAAATTCAATGTCATTGAATATATATAGGAGTATATATATAGGATAAAAGTTTCATATTGAGTGTAGAATCTTTTGTGATAAAGTTTCAATAAAAGAAGTTTCTCTTCAATTTTTGAGTTAATTTTTTAGTTAGGCCTTTAATCCTTTTAACAATTACTGTCATTTATTTCATTTTATAGGAAAGGAGATCTTAGTTTTTCTTTTCTACTCCTCTTTAAACATGGATGTGTGTTGGGTTCTTATTAATTTAATATTTATCATGCTTGTATCTTTAAGATTTTAATTGTACTTGCTGATTTTTGGTAGCTATTGCTTAGTGTGGCATAAACTTTTAGAGCGCGTGCGATGTGTGTTTTTCATGCTATTGTGGCAATGTCAGTTGTTCGTACTGAGAATGTGTGACATAAACGTGAAAATTTGTTTATCAGAAATGTAGCTAGACGTTCATAGAAAGATGTTCCACTTCATTTTCTAGTGACGAGTTTCAAAGAAAGATGTTCAAAAATTTAACTTTCGCTTTGGAAGTTTAAGCAGAACAGGTTGCAAGAATAACCAAAGGCAAACCATAGCAAAAGGTTAGTTGCTGGATGGAGATACATACTTCGGCAGCCTCATAACAAAGTACAAATTCCAGCTGATGTTCATGCATGATGTGCATGCTGAGGAAGCTAGGGCATTTCTGCCAATACCCTCGTTGATGCTTGTATGAGTTGGATGCTAGGGAAGCAAATCCAGTTCTGCCAATACACATAAATCCAACATATCAAATTCGATAGCAGATAATTGACAATGTAACCCAGAAAGTATCATGTAATAATGGTTGTTGGACCAGTATGGCTCTCTTCTTCTTTGGCAAAACTCATTAATCTCTTGATTGATCACGGAAATTAGAGGAATTTCTGATAACCATATGCAAACGCCATAAGGAACGATCCCCTCGCGGGCAGGCGTTTTGCAATGAGATTGTCTTGTACCTTAACGCTATAGCTACCCGCCAAAACAGTCAAATCTCGAATACTAGGGAAAATGAGGTGAACATAAATTATTGGCTGTTGTACAAGTACAGGAAGTTGATTCAAGTAAGAATATTCATGATATGCAACTTCTGAAATGGTTAATTTTTGGCTGTGAATGAAGTTGAATTTTGCTGTTTATGGAACCTCGATTGATAACCATTAATGGGAGGCTATCTGCCACCTAACCAAAGCAAGAAGGAAATTTAGAAGTTTCTTTGCACTTTCTTATAATGGACATACAGGAGGGCTGATAATTGTCTTCGAAGAGGAGGGAAACTTCCTTCGTTACAGTCAGATTGCATGACATGAAAATCTCGTGCTATCATTAGTGACGAAAGAAGAGAACTTGTGATCGACAAATGAAGTTAAGGGCTGGTTATTATCGTCAGATGGAGGGAAGTTTCCTTTCTTGTCATCTCACCGAGGTAAAGGTTATCGCCTGTTGTTAGTCCCGTTGCAGTTGTCGACACGGAGGAAAAGTTCCTTCGTTGTCATCAGATTAGACGAAAAGGGACCTTCGCCCTCAGAATTGACAAGTGATCTGCTTGAACAGGATTATTCCAGGCAACACGGCTCCATGTTAAAGTTCAAAACATTGTAAAAATGAAGATGGAGATGGATACAAAGAAATTAAAAAGAATCATGGTTTTTTGACCTAAATGGCCTACATCCATGATAGAAAAGCTCAAAGGGATAGAACTCTGATTTCGTTTTGATTCATGGCATATAGTGAGCAACCAAAATATATAACAAAGAGGTTCTTTCCAATGTTAAGAGAATGTTTTCAGACATTGCATGCTAGGAATCTAGAAGTCGTATCAAATCTGAACAATATCTCACTATTGATCCCCATGCACGCTCCCTTCTTGAACAAGAGTCTCAATTTTATTGTAACCCTTCAAAATCCAAGACGGACCACTGTAAGTGTGTGAACCCAAGCCCTTTAAAGTTTTAATATATATTCCATCCTAGTCTAGAAGTGAAAACATTGTTAACAACTGGTGTGTGTCTTACATTATTAAAGAAAGTCCTTGGATAAGGTCTAAATGTAGTCATGTTTATCCAACTTTTGAATTAATTTTCATATTGAACTATGAGCTTTCTAACATGATTTTAGAGTCTAAGTTCTTCTTTAGTACCTTTATGAATTGTGGTACCCCACGCAAGTGTGGCACCATCTGAAGTTGTAGTAACCCACATTGTGAAAGGGTGTGTTAACAAGTGATGTGTCCTATATTGCTAAAGATTGATTATTAGATAATGATTAAATGTGGTTATGTAAACCTAACTTGAGAGCTAAGTTTTAAAGACGACTATGAGCTTTCTAACAAGTATAGTTAGGCCACATATCTTATGTAATTTGAACTTTCTTGTCTATTTTGGGGAATAAATACCATCACAATGTTTTTAGAATTAGAGTTTTATTTACGTTCTTTTCCTTTTTTCAATAACTTTACTACCAAGTTATGACACAGAATGGGTAATTAGGCTTTGGAGCATAAAATCATTCCAAGGACCTAGATGTTTCTTTTTCTTTGGCTAGCCTATTTTTTAGGGAATTATTTTTGAAGAATTAGAAAATGAATTCCTTTCATTCATAGAACTTGATACAAAACTTGAGTAGAAATCTTATCTACTTTTTTGGTTATATTTCACCCTATTTAAACTAACCTAGGAGCTTATTAGAAATAATTATGACTTAACTACCCACTAAACATTGTTCATCCCCCCAGCTTGTCACTGAAAGATATGATCAAGATTCCTATTTCCTAGATTCATAGTAAGGCAAGCCACCTAATAGACATTTATTCGATTTCTAAAGCTCTTTGGCAATACCACCTAAGCAATAACCACCCTTTCGTTGAATGTTAATGTCTAATAAATATAGTCATAAGTCCCACCTGATGCCTGATGGTAACAATCCTTTCCCAATGTAATTAACCTTCCCAAGGTTGATGGTCAAAACTGCTTCTTATGGACTTCTAACTCTTTATGGACTTATGATCTTGTCAAAATCCATTGTTGCTCCAATGTTCTTCTAATCTCCTTTCTTGATTCACATTATCATTAGCCTTTATTTCTTTTATTTGTGATAGGAATAATAAAATTCCTTCTTATTCCTTCAACAAGTCTTTTTAAGTTTGACCTTTTTCAACTAATTAATCTACTGCATTATTGGCTCTTTGTAAGCATAATCTCTTGGAATGTGAACTCCATCGTTAATTTTTCCAAATCCCAGAGAATTGGGCCCAATGTTATGAGCCATTAAGTTCCTAATATAACTTGTAATGGCAGTAAAAATAAATCTAGTATAAATATTTCCTTTTGCAATGCCAAAGAAAGTCTTTCACATTGACCTAGACTAATGATTGTTTCCCTATTTGTTGCCCTTACCATCAAATCCCCTTTTTTTATTAGCCTTCAGTCTAATCTTGGTAGCTAATTTATTGCTCACAAATTGTGTGAGCTTCTTGAATCCAATAATACTTGCACACAAACCTTTTTATATCCTAATTTACCCAAAATCCTCATGGTATGTGGAGAGTTAATTCCTATTATAGCTCTCGTTCCTCCCATGTTGGAACTATTGCCCATTCCTCATTTCCTTTATTTGTTTCTCTTTTTGCTGACCAAATCCATTCAATTGTAAAAAGATGCTTACATTGATGACATGGCCCAAATTTATCATCACAATGAAAGCAAAGACCTTTGGTTTTTCTCTTCGCTAGTTCTGTCAAGGACATTTTTCTAATTGTAACTAATGATTGATTTAGCCCACTAGACCATTTCCATCTTTACAATGATTGCTAAACAAACTCGTTGATGTTTGGTTTTGAATATCCAAATCCAATGCTGAGGTTAGAGATGAAGGACAAGTTACCTACACATATACTCACACAATGTCTTTTAACCCCAAAGTAAAACAAGAAATTTATCATTAGGAATTAGTTTACCTACTTGTAATAAGAGCTTGGAAAATTTATTGTAATACTTATCCACTATTTTATTTGTTGAAGCTGAATTATATCCCCAAAAGCATTTTGATATTTGGATGACCCAAATCACACACACAATTCCTTGGTGAATAAATGCCAATTTATTTTCATGTTTACAAATTCTTCTTTAAACATTCTATACCAAATGTGTGTGTCACCATCTATATTCTAGATAGCCATCCTCACCTTTTCTCTAAGGGTTTCACGGAAGTCAAAAAATTGCTCAACTCAACTAACCCAATTCGTAGGATTATTGCTTTCGTCAAAGTGAGGAAAGTCAAATCGCACCCCTTGCATGACCTCCCGTGTTTGAAGATGAACTCCTACCTCATGAACCACTAACACGTGTTCTATGCAAAGATTCTTCACTAAAGGAATTATGATTTTAGTTGCAAGAATTTAATGATGCTAAGAGTTGTTGAATACTATTGAGAATTTTTACAAACTTGCAGTTATTCCCTGCATCAAAATGACCCATTTCTAACTCAATTTGATCAAATTGAGTAGAATCAACCATATCAAGATCAAAATTCTCTAATACCAACTTGTTACTAACTTGTGACATAGAATGGGTAACTAGGCATTAGAGTGTCAAGGACTCAAATGTTTCTTCTTCTTTGGCTGGCTTCTTGTTTAGGAAATCACTTTTAGAGGATTGGAAAATAGCTTGCTTTCATACCTAGAACTTGATACAAAACTTAAGTAAAAATCTTAACCTACTATTTTGGTTCTATTTCACCTTATTTAAACCAACCCATAAGCTCATTGGAAATATTAGATAATTATGACTTAACTACCCCTTAAACATTATTCATCATCCCTAACTTGTCACCCAAGGATATAATCAAGACTCTTATTTTCTAGGCTCATTGGAAGATGAGCCATCTTATAAACATCTATTTGGTTTCCAAAGCTCCTTGATAATACCACCCAAGCGATAGTTGCCCTTTCATTGAACGTTAATGTCTAATAAGCATAGCCATGAACATTATCCAATGCTTAACGGTAATGGACTTATATATTCATAATGTGAATATAAAGATAGAAAAGTTGTGATAGGGAATGTTGATGACAACTGACTTCATAAGAACAATTCTTGTAGGAAATGAAGCTACAAAGAGGAAACCAAAAGGTAAAGCATTTGAATACTATTATTATTTGTATTTTGCTTGAGAAATATGTATGTATGCCACCTTTTATAAACAAATACTACTGATTATTAATCAATATAAGAATTTTGTATAAGGAAAATATTATCAAAGATGGAGCTACTCCCTCCATAGCCTATGATCAAAGGTTGGTGGAGTTAGGTTGGTGAAGGGCCAATGTTAAAGATAGATGAAGAGCCCTCTAAGTATGACTCACGTCCTTGATTAATGGAGAAGTTAGTTGGTTGTAAAGACCAATTTGGTGGATTTGATTATCCGTGTGTAAATAGTTCTAGGTCTTTTTGTATGTAATGAGTCTTATGTTCTAATTAGATGGGTTGACTATTAACACTCTTTTTCAAGTTAGCGATTTACTATAAATCAAATAAGTCTAACTTTTTAAATAGAGGCTTATATTTTTCTTCGTAGAAGGCCTTGATGAAAAGATTCACGAGTGGTTTTGTGGTTTGGATGCATCAAGTCTTGATGATATGAACTTTTGAATTTTTTTTCTTTGATGAAATGATATGTGCTTTACCCTTCTATACAAAAAAAAGTATTTGTTATGATATGACCAACTACTTTGCTTTTACAAAAAAAGTGGAATAGATTGAGATGTGACAATATCAAGGTCTTGAAGCAATCCTATAATCCAAATTAACAAGTTGAGGTAGCCTTCATTTTGTATCCAACTTCTATTGAAGCTCTTGAAATTGTAGCTTTTTTTTTTTGGTTTTCCAACTGATAAGTAACCCTCCAAATTTATGTAGGATTTGGTAAATGATTCCTTATGATAGTATAAAAGGTTTAGTTGAAATAGTAATAAGCAAGTAACTAAATAGTTGGTTTTGATGATTTTAGGAATCCCTCTCTTGGGCATCCCTTTTAAGTTTAAGACCTTTTATTGTAGAATCTATGTATGATTAATTTGGAGTGTGTATAAATTTTCTCAACATTTTCATTTAGTAATTGATGTTGGACCTTGTCATTCTAAAATATGTAAATCCCCCCACTGATCATTAATATCATGATAGATTCTTCAAAAAAGGATCTTCAATAGTTGAATTTAAAGAATGATCAAATTGAATGGATGTCAATTTGGCATTCTATTTCATGGGAATTATAGAAGGCTTGTATTTAAAAAGATTGGACTCTAAGATTAAATATCTTTTTGGACACAAGCCTATGTTACTTTGGATCTAATGATCTCAATACACCATAAATGTTTTGAAGGCCTCATATCTTTCTTGTAAAATTTTAAATGGGAATATTTTTTAAATCTTTTATAAGGTTGTGTTGCTTCAAGTACTAAGAATATCATCCATATATATTAGAAGTTCTATGTGTTAGGCTAGGTGATTTTTTTTTAGTGCTAAGGGGCTAAGAAGCCTGAGGGTGCTATTGTTTTGGATGTTTAAGGAATATGGTATGTGCTTCACTAACAACAATTGCTTTTAGTGTAAAGGTATAAGGGCTCCAACAAATGGTATTAAAACATGTTGACTTTTAGGGTGGGGGTAGTGAGGAGTTTAAATTAGGTTTCTTAAAAATAATTTTCAAATTTTTCTAAGGTCTAACTAATTTCAGGCTCTCATACTATTGCTTTAACTTATATATGGATATGTAGAAGTGTAACAATTTAAGCACACATAAAAGACATATAATATATGAATACCTTGTAGCCCAAAATGTAGTCCATTACAATCTATAAGGAAATAAGAAAATAGTCCAAGTTGAGTAGGTCAATCCATTCTAATATCCTATAGACCGACTTTTTTGATTCAAGAATGAAGGAGAATAAGCTAGACTTTTGTGTGATCCAAGCTCAGTCACAACCTATAAGATCCAAGAATATAATTAGAATGGAAATGTGTTTACACGAATTGACCAAAAAGAAAGTTTTGGATAACTAATCTAAGGGTAGATGATGTCATTCAAAAAGGAAGATTTGAAACAAATGAGAGATAAACAAAGCCTGACACACGTTTCATCTCAACCTTAAAAAACTTAGCAAAAATGGAGACGGTGTTAAGTGGTTTTTCAAAAAGTGCAGACCATGGCAATACCTTGCTCTTAGATGTTAGAATGGCTTTTTTTTGCATGGGAAAGGTGCATCTCTTGGTTTAGTTTAATATGATGGAAGGGTTCTTGAAAAATATGAAAAACGATGAAAGAAAACCCAAGCTAATATATTTGGGAATCTTGGTTGACTTTCAACGAATTAATTAAAGCTCTTAAGAATTGTTTAGATTGATATTATATTGTCTATATATGTGCTAAACATATGTTTTATATCATTAAGCTTATTATAGTTGTTGAAAATTTGAAACCTTAGGTTGTTGAGATTTGAGAGTTTTGTGATTTACGCTCAATTTGTTATGAATTGATACTTGTGTGCTTATTTAAAGCCAATTTGGATACCCTTTGAACTGATATTGTAACTACTATAAAACATTTAACTCTAAACCTAGAATGTGTATCATTTGGGTGTTTTTGGGACAAACAATTTCCCATACAATTCTTGTCTAAAGGGAATTGCTTTGGGCTATATTAAAGGTGAAAACCTCAAATTGTAGCCAATTGTAAAATCATATGTTATGACACATGGCTAGATTGTAAGCCTTGGTGAAAGGATTGTGAAAGAAGGATAACATTTTCTCCTTAGTAGTAAAGTAAATTTTAACTAGTTTAGTTAAAGAAATGAAGGGGTAAATATAAGTTTCAAAAATATTTTGGACTAAACCACCATGTAAATTTTGTATTTGTTTGATTCATTGTAAGGTTGTTGATCACTTCATTATATTCAAAATTTAGAAACACCCAATTCAATTCCCCTCATTATACTTAATATAAGCAATTAAGAAATGGGGCATGAATAAAAGCCCTAACCAAATAGCACAAGGAATTTGGAGAATTACCATGAAAAATAGAAATAGTAAGGAAGCAACTACAAATAGCACAAGAAAAGCTCTTTGATGACCTTTCAAATACCTAATTACACAATAAAGAAAATGAATGGTTAGAAAAGCTAATAATACATAGCAAGTATGAAGAAATTCTCCTTAAGCAGAAATCAAGAAATACCTAGTTGAAAGAGGGAAACAATAACAATAAAGTTTTTTTCAAGAGCATGATGTAAAAAAGAGCAAAAAACCACATTGTCACATTGGAAATAGATGGTGGGCAACTTATTAAAAATCATGAGGTGATCAAGAACAAGATTTTAAGTTACTATCAAAACTTGTTAGGGAGGGCAAATCAACTTTAACCATCATAAGGGAAATTAATAAAGTTATTCCCAACTAAAATTCCAAAAGAAATAAAAAGAAGCCTTATAGTAGAGATTCAAAGAGAAGATATATAAAAAGTCCTTAACATAATTGGTAATTACAAAGCATCAGTCTTGATGGCTACAATAGTTTCTTCTTCAAGAAAGCTTAGAGTATAATAAAGAGTGAAACAAAAGAAGCAATTATAGCCTTTTTCTAGAAGCGACAACTATTGTGAAGCATAAATTCCATGGTAATTTCCTTTATCCCTAAAAAAGTAAATGCTATTAATGTTAAATATTTTAAACCTATCTCATGTTGCAAAGTGTTGTATAAGATCATCTCTAAAATTGTAGTAGTAAGATTAAGCAAAGCTTTGCCTCTCTCTTGCACTTGAATGTGATGATAGCCACAAGGATGTTGATTCTAGATTGTATAGAAGCATGATAGGTTCTCTTTTGTATTTAATTGCATATAGACTAGATTTACAATTCAATGTATGCTTTTGTGCTCATTTTCAATCAAACCCCAAAGAAATACACTTCACCTTAGTCAAAAGAATCTTTCAATATTTGAAGGAAACTGAAAATTTAGGGTTGTGGTATCCACGAGGATCTAGCTTTACCCTACACTCTTATAGTGATGCTGACTATGTAGGGAGTAAACTTGATAGGAAAAGTACAAGTAGAGCATGTCATTTTCTTGGCAATATGTTAATTTCCTGGTTTTCTAAAAAGCAAAATAATGTAGCTATCTTTACCACTGAAGCTAAATATGTGGCAGTTGTAAGCTGTTGTGCACAAATTTTATGGATGAAGTAGCAACTAGTTGACTTTGGTCTCTTGGTTCCACATGTGTCTTTGAAATGTGATAATACTAGTGCTATAAATTTGACCAAGAATCCGATTCAACATTCCAAAACTAAACATATTGAAATCCAACATCATTTTATCTGAGATCATGTAGCTAAGGAAGACATTTTAGTGGAATTTGTTCATAATGAATTGTAAACTATTGATATTTTTACTAAACCATTGGATAAAAACTGTTTTGTTCAACTACATAGGGATTTAGGCATGTGCACATCAGACAATTTAGATATTCTTCTTTGATTATCTCTTTTTACTGTCATATGCCTTTCACCTATTTGTTCAATCTATGCTAGCCTGCTGATTTCTTGTTTCATACTTTCTTGGGTCTTGCTAGTTTTTGGCTCCCATGATCACCTTGTCAATGGGAGCTCTTGCAGTATTTCAGGGGGAGTTTCTTCTCCTTATCTCCAGGAAGTTTTTTTCTCTTTACCCTTCCTCTCACTCTGTATATCTATTGTGTTGTCTGCATCTTTTTTTTTTCCCTCTTGGCGTGTGCTCTATATCCTTGGAGCGATAACTTGCATTGTTGTGTGTTGCATTAATCTCTTATCTCATTCTATGTGTTGCCTTGTCTTAGTTTCTATTTTCTTTTATTTTTCTCCATATATTTTTTTTCATGTGTCTGTCAACTTGTTTTATGGCTGGTTCTTTTTTATGTTGACAAAAAGGGGGGAAAATACTTATGTTTTTAAAACCCATATAACTATTTGTTTTTCAACTCATGGCACAAGACATTATGTCTCATACAAATTGATTGTACTGACGCAATGATCAAACTTTCAGGTTTTTTTAAATACTCAAAAAAAATTTTGTGTGATGGTTGCATTTAGTGGAAAATAGTTTTTCATGTAAGAGTTTTGTACCCATCAAAAAGAGGGAGGTTGTTAGGTTTATTTTAATGTTGAAAAATTATTTGAAAAACTATTACACTTTTTCTTTATATATGTTCTTGTGCCAAAGACAAAAAGTGGAACACATGTAGGGCAAGTAACCAAAACCAAGGGTTATTTTGATTAACATGGTTCCCACATACCAACATGTAGTTCAAGTAAATATTTTGTAACAAAATTCAGGTCTGAAAAATATAGAAATTAAAAGAAGTGCATCCTATATTGTTTTGAGAAGAAACACATTGTTCTATGTTTTGAAACCGGTTGCACCATACTATTTTATACACATCGTTTTGTGGCCGGTTATTAGTTTAATAGAGTCAATGAAGAAAGAGACCCTATTTGGTATCTTCTCTCTTCTCCGTTAACCAGAAAGGAAAGGATGAAAAACCCTATCTTTGCGTGCTCTCGATAAGAGGTGATTTTTAAGAAAAAGGTTTGCTTTTTTATGTGTTCTTGACTATATTCGGAAAGATGCTTCATATATCATTTTGTATTTTTGGTTTCGTTCACAATAAGGAAAGATACATATTACCCTAAATATAGGTTTGTGGGTTAATCGTGCTATCTATGGTGTTTTTGATTAATCAAAATATTGTGTATTGAAAAGATGTTAATGGTGATGTGTTTATTCAAACATTGTAGTTGATTTTCTGTCCAATAAATCCAAAGTTGCCATTTTATGAGGATTAATGAGTAATGTTGTATAAGGAAACAACTACAAGAGCAAACCCTCACGGCTATCTTGGTTTTTGAAACATATATTAAGAGGTGCTAGGGTTTCTTTGAAAAACACACAATTATACTTAAGATATTTTTTTGTGAACCGACCCTAATGAGTGAAAAGCAAGAAAAGTTATTTGAAGTTATACTTTGTGAATCAAAGCATTTGGTAACTTCATTCTGATTTGAGATTGTGTGGTTTGAGCTTTCAACAACATTGTTCTTTCTTCATATAATATACTTGTTTATATTGCTTCTTGCTAAATGTTTATGAGTACATTGTTATGCTTAATAAGTCATTGAATTCTGCAGCATATCTTGTTCTTAATTGAATCATTTTGATGCTCTAAATTATTCCTTTGATCCTTAAGAAGATTCTGTTGTGCAGGAAGTTAATAGAATCATTTTTGCTAGTGATTATGTGCTGATTGCCCTCAAAGTTACTGCTTCTCATCAAGTACTGAATATAATTTTGATTGTATTGTTTACTTGAGAAGTTAAGTTGTTAAAGTTGTTCATTTGTTAATAGACCAAGTGTGGTTTAGGGTGAGTGAAGTTCTTGTTTGTAAAGATCTGTGTAAATCAAAGTGTGAAGAGTGTGAACCCGTGTTTGGTTGACTGTATTATGAAGTGAATTGTTAAATCCTTGTGTTCGGTGAACAAAGGATTTGGGTATACTAAAATTAAGAGTAAACTCTTATATTTTAGTAATAGGGCTTTCTTATATTAGTAAGAGGGGGTGGAGGTAGAGTTAAGTATTTGGCCGAACCATCTGAACAATCTTTTTGTGCTCTTTATCTTCTTGCATTGAGTTTAATTTACAAGATAAAAAAAAATAAATAATATTAACCCAATCCAACCCCCCTTATTGGGTTAATCCATATCTAATAGAAGGGATACTACTCAAGTTAGGGAATAAAGCCGTCTTTCTAAGAACAATTGAAAAGTACTTATTTCAAGATAAAAATCTCTTAAATTAAACAATAAGAGTGACTTGAATTTGACAAGATATTTAATTTATTCTTGTAATTCTAGAGTAACTTTCTTTTCTATTTTTGGAGAGTATGTGAACATATCTCATATTATGACTAGGTAGCCTCTGCACAGGCAAAATCTTGTGTTGGAAAAATCACAAAAACTAATTTGTTCAAGGATATACTAATGTACTTAGGACAAATTGATTGCTATGGTCAAATCAAGAGATGGGGAGTTCTTCTATGGTTAAAGAAAGAAGAAATTGATTATATGTTTGTCTTATGCCTTTCTTCTAAATGCATTTAGTGCAATTTACAATATGGTGCTGTATTTCCCAATTTGGTAAGAGTTAAGAAGGTGTCCTTTGTGGTTAGACTTCTTTCTTTTTTTAATGAATATGTGAGTTTATTTATTAAATAATAACATAATATAAAAGTTTAAGGACATATCTCAATATTACAATTTATCTAAAAGATAATCGAGTTTGAAATTCTCCAACTATGACATGACAAAATATTCACTTAAATAGATTTAATGTTCCTAAATAGAGATATTCTCTCACATACTACTTTTTTAATTTTAGCTAATAAAATTAGTTTTCAATATACTTATTTTGAAAATGTCTATGATTCTATTTAGACTAAATATAATAAATATATGCTAAGAAGAAAGTTTTAGGAGCTTCATAGCCAAATTCTTTCTTTTAGTTGCTTTAATCATCCATTACAGTTTTAAACTCCGATGTTAATGTAACTATGAAGGCCTTGTTGTTCTAGAGTGTTAGAAATCATGCATCATTCACAAAAGCATATTTATGAGAAGAGAATATTTTCCTTTATTTAACCAAAATTTTCATTGTATTCTTTAGCAATATAAGATCATTGTTCACATAATAACTTATCTCCTTACCATGTTGGTTCTGATCATATGGTTAGTTGGTGCGGTGTAGCAATATGTGGACACAATCAATAGAAGTCTTTAAAAGTGCTAAGAAGAAACATGACCTTAAATATTATGTTAAAAAGTTCATATCTTTTTCAAAAAACAACTTGTGAGAAAGGAACACTTTTTTTCTTTCATTTAACCAAGATTCTTATTTCCACATAGTAATACAAAGGAAGGGTATATATCTCTTACAAGTTCCTAATATCATGTATTAGTTTAAGTGTGAAGTTATCCTTATAGCACCTTCAAGCCACATCTTTCAAAAGGGCTTTGCTTGGATCTTAGGTTTGTCTATAGAAGTTTTAGTAATAGGTTGCCCTAGTAGTCTTGTTGGTAGCCTATATAGCTTGTGTTGGGAGTTTCCCCTCAAGTTGAGGACAAAAGTTTCACACTAAAAATGCATGATTATTAGATAATGTTTAAATAAAGATTTCTTCCTCTTATTCATACGCTAATTTTAGGTTGAATTTTGGTTTTTCTTACATGGTATCAAAGCTAAGTTGATACACTCTAACTCTAGTTTAACTTTCAATTCTTCAGGTATGTTTAATGTGTAAGTAAGTGTTAAGGAAAAAAGGTCCTTATAAGAAAGGTACAACCCTTAAATAATGGTTAAACATAAAATTATTCCTTTCACTCATGAGGTGGCTTTTATGTTGAACTTAATCTTCTTATAGAGAGAAGGAGAAAGAGAACTAAGGTAAATATTTGTCCTGTCATATAAATTCACATTTTTTGGACAATATGCAAATACAGTAATGTGTTTTTGACGTGCATTGGAACTTCCTCTTCGCATTAATATCAGACCACATAATGAAAGAGAACCTGCGAAAAGCCAATAAATAAATAGACTATGTTTCCCTTTGGTTTGTCTAAAAAGAATCATGAACGACTCATTTAAGGAATTGACAATTTATTCTGGACTTCTTCAAAACAGATTGAGTTTGTGATCGCATCAGTTACTCATAGATTTAGTTCAAATGGTATTTTCTTTCTCCTTGTTAAGCATTCGGAATTTAAGATGGCGTGTTTGGAGACTGAAGCAAGCAAATTATGAAAAATCATGGCATGGGTAGAAGAGAAATCATGTTCGAACCCCTAGTACGTTATATTACTATACTTTAAAGCTCTTGATTTTAATTTCATGTATTCAAGTTCCACGTTATATTATACTCACTCTAAATTTGGTAGCTATGTTAGTTTTTCATAGTTTGAATAACTTAAAAAAAAAAGATCAATATAAGAAAAAAAAATCTGTCATGCCCTTTTAAAAGAATAGACAACTAAAAAAAAAAAAAAAAACAAAGAGTGGCACATTTTGTGAAATGGTGGCGTGCATTAGCCATTAGTTAAGGGTGGGTGGTTCAAAGCCATCCCTTGACACATGGGGTGCCTTTCTGCCATTATTTCAAGGGAACAGCGATGGGCCATCTTCAAAGCCTTACGCAAAATATGGTTATGGACCACCCACCCTTCTAAGGTGGTGGTTGTGTACAAAACTGATCACTCACTCATTTCTCCAAGCGTTGCGATTAAAATCAAGACAGGAAAAACAACGTAAAAAATGTGCAAGGGGATATCGACTTGATGTCCCTCATATTGAACCAGAAAGAAGTATAATAAGCATCCTAAGAAGGCATCTTCATCCATTTTGAAGAAGTACGGAGTCTTAATCTAATGGAAAAGAAAAATGTAACAAGTATTTTTTTTGTAAGCCATCAAATTCTTAACTTTTTCAATGGTTGACTGTTAGAATCCTCAGGATTTCCTTATCATATTTCCATGTATCATATGTCAAACTGACTAGGACTCGCTTATCCTAGTCACTTTGCAGTATTTAGCAATTTCGCTTCGATATAAAGTATCCTTATAGTAATTTAATATATTTACATCAATATGATTAAGATATAGTCTAATCGAGGATTATAGTCGTGGATCTACTTTTTGTGTTTTTTTTTTGTTTTTAGCTTAAGTCTCCTGTCCACACCCACATTCCCAACAACCACCTCCCCACCCCCACAAAAAAGAAACCCATGTTTCCCTTTCCAAGGACACTTCCATAATAGTATTTTTCCTAATATATTTACATGGTCCCAAAGGTTCAAAAGCCATTTTTCATGTGACTTCTATAATGTCTTGAAAGGATCCCTCTTTTCACTTCGTACATCCCTGATTGCCTTTTACGAAATAGACAGTACTTAGAGATGCTATCAATTCCGACAACAGTACACCGATGAGATGAAGGCTAGATGAAAGTTATTCCAGCCATGCATATGCCACCACACATCGCCACTTGCTACTGTTATTTTGGGCATTTACTTCAGGCACTTCACCCCCTCGTCCTCGCGCGCGACGGTCGGCACCATCCCTGCCCATTGCATGAGCCAAGTAAATTCTCTGTTCTTGGCTGGGCTGCATGGGTAGCCCAATCTTGATGTGATACAATAAAAGCAAAAGACCATGTTATTGACTCCGTTTGGTATAAGAAATGTGCCTAATCCCTTTAAAAAGTCTTGTGAGGAGTAGGGATACCATTACTAATAAAATTGATAATCAATTTACATAGCACAGTCCACTAAACCTACTTCAATACCATAAAAGAAGCAAACATATTTCTCAAAAAGCCTTATAAAGAGTAAGGATACCGCAACTAATAAAATTGCTAACACAATCATAGAAAATCAATATGGGACAATCTCCAACATTCAGCCTGCCCACCGAGTGTATAACACAAGCTTATTCAGTTTTCTCGGTTCATTCCTCTTGTTACCTTTATTTTGCGGTCGGCAGCTAAAGGGGGCATGAATGCTTTGAATACGTTGGCTTCTGTTGTATCTCCCAATCACTTTCCTGCCCCTTGTAAAATAGGGACATTGAGTGCATGAATTATTGTCTCTTTTCTTACTTTGCTTGTGAAAAGGAAAAGAATCTAACATGAATATGCGGAGTAAAAGTGCTAGTACTATGTTTGTGGATGTTCTATGTCAATCTGTGGATGTTTAGGTAACATAGTTAATGATATTGTATTTTTGGCATTGGTTTCTCTTTTCAGTATCTTTACTTTGGATAGTTCTTTTTCTGCATTTTCTGCCTACCTACGTTGTTTTAGCTAACTAGCTTCTTGGTTGTATTCTCTTTTGGGCTGGGAGCTCGCAAAGTTGTTTGCTTTACTTCCTACTTCTGTCGTTGTATTCGAACCGAGAGAGAGAGAGAGAGAGAGAGAGAGAGCGCTTCCAAGGGCGAGAGAGAAGGTAACTGTAGATAAAATCACGAAAGGAAGTAAGCAAAGCTTGATGATGAAACAAGCCAGCAAGAAACCGGGGAGTAAGTAGTTAGGACGCGAAATGTGGAATCAGTATCTTATCAAGACCACCAACGATTCTTTACAGTTAAAGTCTGAAAAATCACAGGATGGATAGGAATTCGTAGAAACAATGAAAGTGAACAGCATGTAGCAATTTCCAACCAAAAATCTCTATCGAATGGAATTACTAAGCCACAAAATGGAGTAGCTAAAGTCCTAAATCCCTTCCCACGAGTTAGTTGCCACTGGAAACATAGTTTTCCCCAAAATGTGGGAAGGTCTTATTTACATATATATGCTAAGTTTACATAAATAAAAACTATCAATACAAGATAATTAGAGGCATTCTCCTATGATTAGGTTATTCATAACATCATATCCACAAATGTGATTTTCTTAGGTTCCCAAATACTTTTTATTTTTTATTTTTTATAAATATGTGAGTTTATTTCTGTAAAAATAAAAGAATATAAAAACATAAAGGTATACCTGAACATTATAAGCTCATCTAAAAGAAAAGTTTCCAAACACATTATATATAAAAGTTTTCAAATTATTTTATGGATCTTTTTTACACAATAAAATCTATTTCTTATAGTCCCTTTTAATAGCTTGAAAATAACATATTAAGAGTTAACTTGAGAATAATACAATAAGAGCTAATAATGTTCCTAAAGTTTGATTATTTCTTTCATTCTTAAAAGTATAGACAAAAAAGATACATACATAGCATTAAGTATATATGCCTCATTTTTTTTTTTTTGCATGGCTAAAAGGCCAACTAACCATTAAATGTCAAGATAAGTACAATAGTGTCACATGAAGTATAATCTCTTCGTGTGTCCAAGTTACCATCAAGAATTGGCATTGCAAAAAGATGTGGTATCAAGATTCTTTAGAGCTATTATATAAATGACAACTTTTATCTATAAAGTCTTAAAAATTAAAATCTATCTCTTATGGTCAATTAATCCTAGATTGCTAGTCATACTATTATCAAATGTGGAAAGATCCACATACTTAAACTAAACAATCTTATATCAATTAACTCTAAGTTCTTCGAGAATAATAGTTTTTCATACAAATTAGTTATAAACTTTCCATCTACAAGTGTCATTTATATAAGTTTATTTTTTCTCATATCATTAGGATTTCATATAGAGTTAATACTACTTGCGAATAGGCCTTGAACACATACTATTGAGAGACAAGTTTCACACTTAATTTTCCACTACTGCTTAGTCTTTTTCTATATAGGGTTTTAGCAACGAGGATGGTTTCTCCTCTACCCTACCAGTAATAGGTTATTTAGTGGCAAAATAGGTCCTATTTACTTACACAAGGGGTAGTAATAAAGAATGGACTCTGAATTGTACATGAGCAATCACTGCTCGTGACATACGGCAGGCAAGGAAAACAACAACACACACCGAGATCTTTTCTTTTTGTTTTCATGAATAAGACATTTCAATGAAACAAAAACGAAGAGAGCGAGACTGTCCTTGCAAACGCCCAAGGACAATAAAGCCGGCCAAAGCAACCCTGATAAAACCGAAGCAAGTTTGACTATATGCTCAAAATGGAATTACTAGACAAGCTGAGTCCTGCCCAGTTACTGAAACAAGAGATAATATAGCCAAGAGCTTAGGAGTAGAAGGCCCTAACTATTTTCCTAATGGAAAGTCTTTTACGAGGATGCTCCTAATCCTACCCCCCATCAACACCCGATAAAAAAAATAAGGAACTTCGTAACAAACATCACTCCTCCAATTGTCTTGGCTTGGAAAAGGCTAAGATTCCTCTCCCAACATAGTCCATGGACAGCAGAAACTACAAACACTAACCTAGCAATCAAGCGAGGGACTTGTCCCGGTACAAACTGGTCAACCAATGGGGATATTTTCCCACCTCAACCTAATGAGGGGTGAACATGGTAGTTCACATGGATTTAGTCATATGGAGAAGAAAATGAGCAATAAAGAAAAGGTGATCAAGTGAAGCCTTCTCTGGACCACATAAATTAAAAGTCACGCCAAAAGAAAACGATGGACTGTGGGGCCAAGAGAGCATAGACTCCTAGCCAACAAGCAGAAAAAGGGCGAAAGTGACATGTTGACCCCATTGTTGGGGCTGGGCTAACATGCAGGTTTGCTTGCTGTGCTTCAACAGTTGAGATAGAATAACTTCTCTTTACAGAGTACTTATTTGGTCATTTCATCATGTGTTCAGACAGAAAAGCTTAACAGAATTGCTTTGTACGTGATTTTAGGACTAGGCATTATTTACTGGGAGATATTTTGAAATAAGGGAGTAGTTGGCCTATAATCAAAAAACTACAATAACATCAGAGAGGTTCAGTGCAGCATGCCTTCGTCCTTGTGGAAATTTTCTATTTCTTTAGTAGAATGATAAATTGTATTAATAAAAATTAGAATGAGCGAATGAACATAGTTAACGTTACAAAACCTACTACAATTACAAAATAATAAAAGTTAGAAGATTTTAAATCTCACTCAAAATAACTTTTAAAAAAATATTATATTTCTAAATATAGAAACTTCTTTTGGTGTAACTTTTCTTATTTTAGACAATAGAATTGAGTTTTTTCTTTTTCTATTTTTGTAGGTTCATCCTCAAACTTCTTTGATCCTAAATGGATGTCGTTTATGAACCAAAACGTACACTAATTTAAACTATGCGGAGCCTCCATGTTTATGTAATATAAGAATGCGATCAACGACTAAAAAGTATGGGAAAGTAAATAAGTTGCATGTCTATCTCTCCTCTGCCCGAACACTATCGGGTACCTGAATCAGCTTCTTTCGTCCTTTTACCACTTTGTCTTAAATGGAAAAATGACTGGACATTTTACACTTCGTGGTTTTAGTTTCATGCGTATTAGCAAGTCTATGATCCTAAACTCTATAGGGAAAGCAAGGGGTTCTGAAACCATAAATACTAAACTGCAGGTAATCGAACCTTTTCTATTCTTTCTTCGCCATTGTTTTTGTTCCAAATGAGAGAGAGTTAACATACATAAATGTCCGACCCACGATGATTTGAATCTATTAGAAGAATGCTTACAACACTAATGAACGGTTTTTTCTACTAATAACCATTCATTAGTTAAATTCTTTTAATTATCTAGAATTCCTATTAAACTTTGTTTAATAACTTAAACTGATAAATAATGATTCAAACTCAAAGCATGTTTAAATTTAGTCAAAAATATAGTTGAAGGATTTGAACTCAAAATGCTTTTCAATTTACACTTCTCCACACTAATGAAAAGATACACATCATCTTGAGAAAATGAGCGGACAAACAAAACAAAACCTTCCTCGAAAAAGTATGTTAAATGAATGTGGTAATTCATGTAGTGTTACAGCCATGGAGACAATTTGGTAATCCGCAAATGTTACAACTTTAAAGCATTGTACGGACTCATTGACCGTGCCATTGTGGGTCATTGATAAGATGAAAGAATGGTTTGCCGTCAGCAGCATGGAGATAAAAGAGCTGCTTACGGTGAAAAGGACAGGGATGGGCCCCGGCTAAAAAGCATTGTCTAACTACTCCAAAGTTGTCTTTTCGGTTGCGTTGGCGTTGGACAGAAGCACGTTGAGAGTCTAGAGAGTTTTCGGCCTCCACATGAAGCCCAATCTTCGGCAAACCTGAGCGTAAATTTTGCCAAAAGTTTATATAATCCACCAGCAGCTCTTTCTTTTATGTTCTTTTCTTTTTTTTTTTTCAATTATTAACCTTTTGAGCTTCTCTTGAAAGTCCTGGAAGCCAAAACCCTAGCCCTAGCTTCTCTGTTGGAAAAGCATCATGGTCTTGTCCATGGTATCTTGCACTGCTCTCACGAAAGTTACAGATTCACAGTTTGTTTGACGTCCAGTCAAGTGTGTATACATGAACAGTTTTGTTTCGTGGTATGTCCAATGTACATCTCTTCTGCCCTACGGCGAGTATGCTTGATCCCAGAAATAAATATTTAGATTAACTAGGGGACAATAAAGGATAGTGTAAAGAAAAACGTTCAAGTTGCAAGATACACCAGTTGGTGCTTTATGATACCGTATCCTGAGCTCTTTTAAAAACGGTATTTCCTTTAAACTGGTACATGTGTCTTTATTCTAAAGCCACCTTTTGGGTACCACGCGCAGGGAAGTAAAAATGGGAAGGAAGGACTGAACAAGATATAAAGGATGGAGGAGATCGTCGCAACCGGGGGGACCTTCGTAGTTCTCGTTGCAAAAAGTTAGGGTTCTGTAGAGTGCAATTTGAAGCCACAGATGTTCTCCTTCACCAATGCTCTCAATCCCTCTCCACACTTTCCATCATCATCTTACCACCCGCTTTCTCCTCCCGCTTTTTCTGAGCACGACCCTGACGACATGTTCTTTCACCAACACCAGTGCGAGTCGCTCTGTGGTTCCTTTTTGCCCATCAATGGTTCATTTCCTCAAAATCTAATCAGCTTTCCAGTTGCAGAAAACCCTACAGTGACTGGGCAAAATAATGGAGACCCACTTGGTGATTCCGAGTTTCTTGCGAAGATACCGGTGAAGAAAGATAGGCACAGTAAGATTTATACGTCCCGGGGCTTGAGGGACCGAAGGGTGAGACTATCCATTGATATTGCCCGCAATTTCTTCGATCTCCAGGACATGCTAGGGTTTGACAAAGCTAGTACGACCTTGGACTGGCTGCTGACCAAGTCTAGAAAAGCGATCGAAGAAGTAGCACGAATGAAGAAGGGTTTAAGTGGGTGTGCCAAGAATTTGTCATCGTCCTCCGAGTGTGAAGTGGTTTCGGGTGAAAACCTGGCAGAGATAATTTCAAAGAGCGGTTCACTTGCAGCTGTTTCAAAAGAAAAGAAAATGAAAGGGACGGATGAAGCTACCGCTCATATTCTTGCCAAAGAATCGAGGGCAAAGGCTAGAGCAAGAGCAAGGGAAAGGGCAAGGGAAAAAATGCGCACCGGAATGCTGCCCGAGTCGGAAAAATGTTTGCAACAATTCAGGCCACTAACTCAGCCGGAAGCTTGTGAAAGATCATCTAAGGTGGTGGCACAAATTGAACCTAGCTATCTACTATTACCAGATCAAGGCCCAAGAGCAAACGTTACTGAGGAATCTATTGCCATCAGAAGGAAGTTGAAGTCACCTGGGAGATTGCTTTATCAGCCAAACCTGGTGATACCGAAAGACCTGAGCTCCAGCAGTCAGAACAGCAGCAGCTTTCCCAATTTACCTGTAAACTGTGCCATTCCCGTCATGAATCTTTCTAAAGGTATCTTCCAGAAGAATAAAACTATGGTTTAATAATCTCTTAACACCTAATATCTAAATTTGATGCTTAATTTGCAGAACTTCATATCCGTGGGAAAGCCATAGAAGGAAGCATCAGTCAACGTTTTGCCTAAACTGGTCTTTAAGGCACTACGCATTAGCTATGTAAGCTTTATTAGTTTCTTCATCTTATCAGAATACGGTTTACCATAGGAATTCTTGTGTTGATTTATCTCTTAATCACTTGCAGCATCGGCATCAATTAAGGTTTGCACGAATATGGTCTCAGGCTCTACGCATTAGCAATGTAAGCTGTACTTGTTTTTCCAATTTATATCAGAATATTGGTTGTAACCTGGGAACCCTTATGCATATTTATCTCCCAATCACTGCAGCAGCTTTGGCATTCGAATCCTAACTTAGATGCTTAGCTATTATTGTTATCTATTTTGTTTATGGAATTAGCCCATACGGTGATAACTCGATGATGAGCAGAGAGCTTGTCAAAACTTGGTCTCAAGGTTAAGGCATACAAAAACAACAAGTTGTAAGTCGAATTAAACAAATCGCTCCATAATCTCCTTTTTTTAACAAATTATATAAGTAAAAAGAAATATTCACTTCGTAATCACCTCCATGACATAATCTCCCTTTTTTCTTCAACCATATCAATAAATAAATAAAATTACTAAGAGCAATATCTTTTGATCACCTATAAACTATTTTATTTCTTAACTATAAACTAGACCTAAGTTATCCCCTCTAGAATTGCTAGTTAAGCAGAATTCAATTTATAAGATTGATCCAGTGGCAAATTAGATATCTACAAAACTCAAATGAATATTATTATCAAGTTTATTGACTTGGAGAGTCTCTAGTTAAAACTTTGGTATACCCTATTGCTACACTATTCTAACTCAAAGCTTAAATTTATAAATCCAATGTCAATATTGCTATGTAAATCTCACTCTTGTTCTCAGCATACATGAAGTTCCTACAGTCTCCCCTTCATCTCTGAACCTCTACCATAACAACTATTTTCCCTTCAAGCAAAAGCCCCTCTAACAAGATCTTCACAATTGTCATGTATTTACCAAGAGCCTACAGGTCGATAGTACCCTCATGTCAAACAAATATTCCTTGTTATGCTCTACCATAGTTAGAAGGATCAAGAGCCCCTTAGGAGGTACAAGTAGCTGTAGCTCCAATACTCATTTTATTGATATCAAGTTTAATGCTACTTGTTAGGAAAAACCAAGTCCCCATAAATACCCAAATTAGAACTTAATACAAGATCTTAACATATAGTTTGGGTTAGAACAATGGTATGTTTACTCACATTTGCTTTTACTTCGTGACGTAGGATCCCATCATGCACGAAACTCCAACGATTTCTGAAGATAACCAAAAACAAAAAGTTGAAAAGTTAGAATTCTCCATCTTTGCTCCCTGTGCCATATCCTATAAAATAAAATAAATAATCTGTAAAATTTAGTCATATGGTGTTGTAGAAGTCAATTCAACATTTTATGGATAGGTCTAAGATTTTTGCTTTGAGGTTGGAGCCTTATAGGTAGCTATATTAAGATTTGTATCTAACTTTACTTCATCTTTAAGCTTGTTATTGAAGTGTTTTTAGAGAGGGAAAAAAAAAAAGGAAAAGAATCTTTTATTCTCTATTTCTTCCACTGTATCAGTAAGAAAAAAGATCAAGATCATAAACGATCAGCAGATTCCATTTTTGGTTGAATCTGTAGGCTTAAGAAACTCCATACAGTAAGAGCCTTAAAAATGTAGTCAGACATGAAACTTAAGTGTGATAGATTACTACTTCTGAAAGCCAATGAATCAATTCCAACACAATGAACTGTATGAATGATTTACTAAAGTTAGGGGTCTTACAAATTGCAATAAAAAAATTTCTTTAGTCTTTCACTGGCCTAAAGTTATAAAAAACTAATTATCTTTTATGATATTGCTGGTTTCGATATCTTGAGGGCCTTGATAAGTGTTGTGCAAACTTCAGAGCATCCAAGACAGTACCATTATTTCTTATCCTTTGATTTGTAATTGCAAGCATTTGGAGTTTTCATGTCCTTTGCTGACCTAGGCTATGGAATGCAGTCACATTGCGGTTCTTGAGGAAAATTTTGCATGATTAAAGTTGGAAAATAGAAACAATAATATTGGTCTTACAGAGTCCTTTGTAACCTCTTCATTGTATGACTCAGTAATTGGATATGAATACATGAACCTCCGTGTACTATTCAGGTACGTACTTATGTATAAACTCAATTTAAATGCTTAAAAAAATTGCTTCTGAGTTTGAACAACTTCATAGGTATCATAAACACTGCCTTTAAGACGACAAGTAAAAGAATTCACTTTAAGTTTCTACAGATGATTCCTTTTATGATCTTGAATAGGTGTCCTGATGTATCAATATTCTTCAAGAACATGTAAAAGCATTATACTGTCATCCATACACATTCAGATATAAAAAGTGTGACAAGATTAAATGCCCCAAAAGAGTCAAATCAATAAAGAGCACTCACTTGATCTTAGTTGTTGTGATCATTTCTGCTTCCTGGAAATGGTAAGTAAATCTACGGACTTTTTTCCACTGGAAGCTTGATTCTTGTCCACTGATAGGTTGCCGGATATAAATGTTTTGCTGGATAACCTAGATGTACCTTTAACGCAAAAGAGCACGTCAAAGACAATAAGAGAATTTATATCAAGCGACACAGACATTACTTTTCCAGTCAACCAAACAACATTGATGCCATATAAGAAGATCTTTCTGACTATTCATAGATCTCTTTGTAACCTATATAAATAGAGCCCTTTCAAACTGGCCTGATACCCAAAGAGAGAGAGAGAACACCTACAACTGCAGCATGTCAGTATTTTTTTCCCTACTGTCTTCTGCTGAATTATGTGAATACTATACCCTTGAGAAATTCAGACACTTCCAGTTCAGCTGACTTATATTTGAAAAATCTGTCGTACAGAAACAGTGTATATTTTAACAGTACCACGTTCCTTGCACTTTTTTGGGTTGGCTCTACGTTTGGTTCTGGTTCTGTATATTTTGTTCAGAAAAGAGCTTCAATAGAACATAACAAGGTATTGAGAATGCAATTCCTACGATAAACAGCGACAAAAAAGTTTGTAGATAGAAGGTCCGGCAAAATTTGTCAACTAGACTAATGATAATGCAATTCCTTTGTTTTTAGGAATAACCAGAATATCTTCTACTTTCGACGCCCTCCAAGCTTAAATTCGCATGGGAACCGGAAGTTCAATTAGGCTTATTCTACTTTTTATCACAAAGTCATTCTTAAAATTGCATAAGGGAGCTTGTTCCTTCCAATTTCAGACTAGAATCATACTAATCAACTCTACCAGAATAAGGTAGTTGGCACAGTGTGATTGAAATTATACGACAGTTGTATATCTCTCCTTGGACCTAAAAGCAATGAAAACCTCAGGGTTTTCTGCAGAAGTGTCAGGACCATAAATAAAAGGCCCACAGAAATGGGGGACCTTTCATGGAGTTCATCTCAGCCCTGGGCAATAAAGAAGTGATATCAGTCTGACCACCATGCTGGTAGAACAACGACAAGTTTTCATCTCTCTTGTCGTACAAGTGATAAATTCTTCAAGAATTTTTTTTTTTTTTCTCTTTTGAGAGAGAGAGAGAGAGTGCGTCCCTGTTTTTCGTCTTCTCTTTTTTCTTTGTTTTGTAAAGAGGGGTGAAGGACATAGTTGAGAATAAGTTTCTGTAAGCTTGATAAGATTCCAGCCACCGACACTGAGGAACTGCCTCGTGAAAACTATATCTGGCAGGGTTGAAAATCTTATTTATGCCAATATTAAGCAACACTTTCTATCATCTATAAAGATGACTATCAGCAAAGTTTTATCCTATGCAGTAAAAGCAAGCTTTTCATGCGTCTGCATCAGGAATTGCCAGCAAACTTGCATACGTTCCATTCATCTTTTATGAACACAGCCCTCCTGAAGGTGCCGTGGGTCTGCGAGCGTCTGGTCAAGACTGTATATCAATATTAGACTTTGGCCGACAAAAATGGGCTAGATAAATTATCAAGCTTCTGTCAATTTGACACTTGAAAGAGACATGCATACCCATCAACTTCAGGAAACCAAAACGTTGTCGGAGATAAGAAGCCAACAGGATGGAGCACAATTCCAGCGTCCCACCGATGATTTCAAATTAAAGGGCCTGAAAGCAACATATTAGTTTAATCAAATATGGATTCTTTTATTTCCCAATCCTTGACGGTAAGGTTGATGAAAATACTAGAAAATTGAATCAGGAACTTCTGTACAGCATCCCTAGATTGATATTTCTTTTTTATATTTAATAGTATTTCTTTCTTACTTCTCTACAGCATCTCACCAATGTCTTTTATTGACGGTAAAGAGATGTTGATGGTGTTCCTCCAAAAAGAAATTCTTTAATCTATTGAAAAAATGGTATATATGTATTAGGCATGTGGAACTTCCAAATATTCGTAAGTGTTAACAATTACGTAACTTAGTTAGGAATAGATACTATTTGAGACTAAAAAATCCTAAGTTCAACACCAAGTGCATAGATGTTTGTACTTATTAAGAAAATTACCAAGACAAATGCTGATTATTGAATCTACCTTGCTACTTCTAAAAATATTTGTACAAGTAACATCATCATTATTGTCTGTCATCGACAGAGATATATGTTAAGCAGCATTTATGTGTGCGTCTGGATTAGCTTCTTTGGCAAATGATGCTAAAGGAACCTTTTTTCTGGATGTCTTCGTATTCCATTAGTCTCTAATCTATGTCGTCTCTCTGGCTAGCGGTGCTTCTCCTTATTAGAGGAAGTAAATTTACAGGGTAGCAATGCATCTTCTTAAAAGAATTGAAGAGTAGCCGATTCACGTCATTATAGCTACACTATCCCATTTCAGAAGCTAATGTCTAATGCGAAGACTTTTATTCAATTCTCATCCATTTTACATTCACAAAATGCAACTTGATGTGTCAACTTTGTAGAAGATCACAGATGAACAGATAAGTATATTTTCCTATGCTTTTACTCTAGAAAGAATTGTATCTTCATAATTGTAGTGATATCAAATATTTGGTCCACAGCAGTTTCGCAATTCAAATGTGCAATGATTTGTATTCAGCAAGCACAGTGAATGACACTATATCAAATATGTGCCTATGTCTCTGATGTGTATTTCATTTGCTGTTGTGTAAGCCTCGCATTGTTTCAATACTTGCCGTACATACACGCCCTTTTCATGCTTTTGGAAAAAAGCTGGAGTACTACTATTCTGAATAGAAGCTGACCTGAAATCTGTAGTAGTGTTACCACAAAACATTCTTCAGCAAGTGGAGCTTTTATTCCAAAGAGTTTCTTTAGCTGTCGTATACCATGCCAGCATTGATTGCCGTCGTCCAAACCACTACACCTGTTAAATCAGAGGAAAACAAGCGAACGGCTGAAAGGACTGAGTAAAGGTAAACAGCCAAAAGGCTAAAAGGATCCCTTTATTCATTGCGAGTGATTGGCACGTCTAGTTGCCACCCTCCCTGCAATAGAATCTGTCCAGTAAAAGGGTTTCAAGATTGTATTATTTAGTTAAATCTACTCTATTTCAATGGATAATCTCATTTACCACGAAACTAAAATGGATTAGCATCATGCAGAGACTTCACAATCCATTTAGTTAATGTAGAACTAATTTGTAAGGCATCTCAATCTTAACTGCAAAAATCTCTACTGTTTTTGTCAAAGCCCACGAAACATTGAAATACTCATGAGTATGACGAGGTGTTACTTAGTTACTCTAATTTCATTTATCGCAACCCAAGAAGAGTAATGACCAAATCACATAAGTGACTTATAATGTGATTAGATTGCTTTGTTGTGATTTATCACGATCATTTAAATATAAATTCAACCTCCTCCAACACAAAGTCAATGTAGGACTTCCTATGCATGCTCACAGTCAGAGTCTACCTATCTGGTTGGACTAATCCTCTGAGGTTTCACCGGACCTTCTACTTTGATCCTGAAGATTCTCTTAGGGGTTCCACGACCTAAAACCACAACATGTTATGAGGTTGTTCTGATGGCATTCATTAGAACTCTATCTGTAGATAGAGCTCCTTGGATTATTAATAAAACTCTCTCACCCAGTAAGAAGTCAATAGAATTTATCATTATTTAACATTCGGCACACTTACCTAAGAAGGACTAATATTTTAAGTGCCATATGCTAAAAGCAGGTGGCTTAAAATCTTGTGATCTCATACATTTTAACTTTAAATTTAAGTTTCAAATCCGCACTTCTTAGAATGAGCTTTGAGAATATAAGCATTTTATTTTTATATCAGTGAAATCTACATCTAATGTAAAGTATACCGTATGTAAAAGATGAAATGACTAAAAAAGATTTTGTTTCAGAGGTGTTATCTTTATAAATCCATTCTTTACTATGCTAAAGTTTTGAACGTCATAAAAACGTTCATGCCAAGAATTAGTGAAGGCACATAATTCCGAATCCCCTCTCAAAACCCACAAATTAACAAGCATATGGAGTCATTCAATGGCTGTTTTTAACTCTTTTTTAAGGCTTCAGATGGAATCAGCTATTTGAGAACATAAACAATAAGTAAAAACTCTCGTCGAAGTAGAAAATTATTTAGGAATAACCAATTAATGAATGATTGGAAAAACCAACTATAGGTATATTGGTTGAAAAGATCATCCAATAAGTAAAAACTCTTTTCGAAGCAGTACTATATATCATCATCATGCAGGTCAAAACCTATTAGAAACCAAAACCACACGAGCACAGAGAGTCGTGGGATGAAACTAGAGATTAGCCTACCTAAGAACAATCAGTTTGGAGACATAGTAGGTCAACCTGGGGCAATAAAAACGTACACCCTTTTGAGTGTCCAGTTTACAAAAAGATAGACATAGTGCTTAACTTGAAGGGGTATAATATTCTGGTGATTCATTATTCGTTCAGCAGTCACGTTTATGACCTCTGAAGTTTTGGAAAACAACAATCCTGTCCCGGTAACGATACTCAATGCAGTGTTCTAGTAACTTTCCATTGTCTAGTTAAGTTTCGAGGTTGAAAAGCCAACAACTTGATAGTTCATTTCCTCACTACCGCTTTGGAAGAAAAGACCTTTCCTACATCATCCTGGCCTAATTATCTTCAGTTGGCTGGAAATGGACTTTGCCTTTGCTTGTGAGAGAAAAACCAGGCAGTCTCTAGACCTCTAACGGGTCCTCATTCCACCATTCGCTTTAGAGTGAAGAAATTGTTTATATTTGTAGATCGCTTCATTTTTTTACCAAATGGTCGGGATCTCTCAACCCTTGAAAGTGTTCGCTTCTAGCAAGAACATGCAAAGTTTTAAGGCCAACCCAAGAAGTTATCATAGCTGCAGTTATGCATGCAGATATACACACCCAAAACGGGATAGAAGATAAGGCTGTTCTCCTAGAATGCATTTCATTGGCGTAGGGTTAACCTTGTTTGAAACTACGGTCAAGTTTCTAAATGGACATTGAAACATGCATTAATGTGGATAAAGCAAACTCAGATCTCGAAAACACCTCCACTATACTGTACTGTCTTCTCTTGAAAACACTTCCTGTATACTGTCTTCTTTAAGTTCCCGTGACGACTCCCTTGTCTAAGACTTGCTTTTTTACTTTAACTTTGTAAGCGAAGTAAACGATCGAAAATCTAGAGAACTAACACAGGCAAGAAAGAGAACTTAAATTTCAAAAAAGAATAAGAGGGAAAAGACAAAACTACAAGGAAGGAAAGAGGAAAGAAGGGAAGGAAAGAAAAGAAGTGATCCTGTACTCCTATGGATGAAGAACCTTCTTTACTCCATCCTTATCCCTTCTCAAGCATCTTTATCCTCATATTGGAAGAAACAGAGCGGGAAAGATAAGAATGTCAGAGGCTGGTGGAGGAGAAGAACACAGGTGTCTTCGCAAGGCAGGAATGAAAACCAGAAAGAAAATAAGGCAAGAGAAAGGTGATGGAGACGGGGAAGAAAGTTTCATAATCATTACGCTGCTTGTCACTGTCTTTTGCTGGAACATGGTAATTTAAAAATTCTGAGAAGTTCGTCCCAAGCTTCTTCAACGATAAAAGAAAGGAGAAAAAGAGACTCAACATAGACAAAGTTCTTTTTTCAGCTGACCACCCACTTAGCTTCTAAACCAGAACGAAGTCTTAGATCGGAAAGGGGTAAAAGCAGCACTACGAAGCCATGATTGCTACCTTGCTAAAAAGACAGGCATCGTTAAAGAATTTTACCATTAATTTAGACAGATTGAGTCGTCACAGTGACTAACATCACCAGAAACAGTAGCATCAAACAGTGATTTTTGTTAGAGGATGGAGAATTCTTGTGAAACTGAAATCTAGGGACTGGAGTCGACCAATCCTGAGCAAACAAAAAGAAAAACACCCACACGCAACACACACACATACACACACAAAGACAACGAAAGGGAGAAGTAGCAGTTACTTGAAAGATAATCTTGAACAGCAGGAGCATAGTGATTGAGAAGGAGAGCGTACAGTAACTTTGTGAAGGTTTCTGTGGTACTGATGGTGATAGTGACCGACCAGTGATAAGCTAATTTATGGATTGGGTAGACCTTTTGGTGTCCCTGCAAGTGTGAGCGTCCGGGTCTTTCATAGCGTGGGCGTAGTTGCTGGAGGGAAAGTTGGTAGCGTGCTTCCTGCTCTTTTCAGTACATCTTTGAACTGAGAGTTCTTTGATGTAGTGCATCTAGTGTATCTAGTGTATCTAGTATATAACTCCTGC
The DNA here is from genome assembly GCA_028551475.1 of Casuarina equisetifolia. Taxonomy (NCBI): domain Eukaryota; kingdom Viridiplantae; phylum Streptophyta; class Magnoliopsida; order Fagales; family Casuarinaceae; genus Casuarina; species Casuarina equisetifolia. The sequence goes on from CM052361.1 coordinate 7,336,811, forward strand.
ATATTCAGTCACGTTATAGGGGAAATCTAACACAATACCCACCAAAATCTTCTCCTTAAATTGCCTCTGACCCACAGAAAAAGTACAAATACTTAACTTCTTTTTCTTTCCCCCCTTGTTTCTCGAGGTACATTCTTCCCCAATACAATATTCAATCATCAGTCAAAATCGTACTAGCAGGCAAGTCCCATCTTAGTGTCTATGGAGAAGCTCTGGAGGCTCTGATTGGCTTTAGATCTTGTCCTATACATGCGTAGACCGAACTTAAAAGCCTGCCCATCACCACCTGCGCCATGCCTTCTGAGAGAATCCCTTCTTTCCGCTTCTTATTCAATATATCAATTTCTAAACACAGCCTGGATTGCGCGTTCTGTAGTTCTCCTACTCTGGTAGTGCAATTATGCCTATTCTATTGAGCCTTTTCCTGTTCACCTTGTTTTTCCCAAGAACAAACCTCTGCTCATCCCTGTACCATGATTATGGCGGAAAAGAAATGAGCTAAACTGAGGAAGAGAATTTTGGTCCATGAGTAGCTGATCCAGGAAAATGGCTTAGCAATTATGCCAAATTCTCTTCAGGGGTTTACTTGCTTCGATTTACAGTTTCATACTTGAACGAGGTTTCTACAGTCTTGGGAGTGCTAAATTTAAGAATACACAAGATCACTACGCCTGAACTACCTTTACTCCCTTCGCCCACACTTGCTCTTCTCTCTTCCTTTTCCTACGGTATGCCTTTATCCATCGCCTACCTATCCCCTCCTTCACCTAGGACTTAGGGCTTAAGGAATTGGAGTTTCTTCGCATTACTTATCCTTCAATCCCACAGAAACTGACAAGAACTTCTAATTTATGCTCAAATATACGGCTCCTGTTTCTACAATGTTACAGTCTTCTCCACACAAATTCGGAACATTCTTTTTAAGATTTTCATCATGCTGCTGTCTTTTAAAGATATTTTTAGATTTGATTCCACATCATTTTGTCAAATCCCATAAAAATGCTAACCATATACTTTAATACCTCAAAGGTGTGGTAGATACCACAACTAGAATTCCTTAGAATAACTAAGAAGCAATTCTACATACTACAAACCAACACATTTTACCGCTGGCCAACTCTATAACATGCTTGTAAAGCCTCTTATCAGAGTCTAATGCCTTGATATCACGTAATATTGATAATTTAGTGTGATACCATTTGTCATGACCTAGACAAATACTAGTTATTTTTAGTCAGCGACCCTAAAGGACAATTGCATGTTCCAGTTAGAAAACAGTTGTTTATATCTACTTATATAACTCACTCTCATATGAATAATAAATTTAACATGAGATCCACTTTTTAGGATGGTACAACATATACATATATTAATTGATGAGTTATTTGATTATTTTCATGATGAAAGGTAAAATATTTCAAATTGGTTTTTCATATTTGGAAAATGTGAAAGAAATTATGTATATAAGGAATTTTTTGTGGTGTAAATTGTCTCACATTGCCAATGCATGCTTTTATAGAGTTGTTTAGGTTAAGGAATTTCCCTTTAGGTTTTGATTTAGCTTTTGAGTTGGGTTTTAGACCTTTTAACATGATATCATAACCCATGTTCTTCTCTTGACACACATGAATTCAATGTTTGGAACACTGATGGTCTAATATTTACCTATAATTGTGAGGGGGAGTGTTACTATGTGGATTGTCTCACATTGCATAAGCATGTTCACGTGAAGTTATTTAAATTTAAAAAAAATTCTTAATTTTTAAGTTAACTTTTGAGTTAATTTTTAGGCCTTCTAACAACATTTTTATCATAGTATTTGCTTTAAATATCATATAAGCCATATATGGACATTTGAGAATAAATCTTATTCAATCACTTGTAGGCTAAAGTGGGCCGATTATATAGATGCTATTGCAGGCTGGTTATGTTCTTGTGGGCTGCCCTTATAAAATAATAGTTGAGCTGGTTTTGTTATAAGTCACGAACCCAGGCCATAAATCTAGGCCGAGGCCCATCAGTCTCTTTTAAAGAAACGAGCGTTTCGCACCAGCGAATAAAATGCCCCTCTTCTGTTCTTTGCTGGGTCTTCAAATTCAAACTTTGGTTGACGTTCTGGATTGAGACCAATCTAACAAGCTCAACGGGAAGATGAGATATGTTCTAACCCGTGGTTTAAAATGAAGAAACTAACGGACTTTTTCTCTTTTTAATCCTTGCAAAAAGACGAAAACAAAGAAAACTTTCTTGTTCCCCAAAAGCTCATGAATTTTGTATTGATTCTTGGAAAAGTAGACTTTGGTTTGATCCTTCTAGTTAGAATTTTAATTGATGAGGGAATCAATAGATACTTGTTTAAGAGAAAAAGTATGAAAAAATCTAATAAGAATAAACTACAAGAAACGTAGGTCTAACTATAATATATTTTAAGTGCTTGTAAAATATATATATTAGTTATATTTCAAGTGCTTGTAAAATCACATCTCGAGCTTTGTTGTATGTTGTCCGAAATATTTATTTATTTTTGCAAACTCACTTGAGTTTAAAGCATATGGTCCTTCTTTCTTTATATATTTTTATGAGTATATGTTGATTATTTCGCAAGGCAACATATTTATGTAATACCCTTGACTGGTTGTCAAGTGATTAAAGAAAAACTTGTGAAGCTTATTGTACATAATTGAAGTTGTTCTTAGCTAAATTGAATTTGGTAGATCCATTATTTGTCTAGCTTGTAATTAGGGATAATATTACACTAATCTTCTTTTATAAATCCCTTAGATATGATTTCTCCCTTTTTGAAGATAAAAATCATTTGTATTTGGTGCTTAGTACTTAAGACTTAGGTCGTGCTAGCATGTCTCTTACAAAGCATGTCACTATTATGATGTAAGGTTCCTTGGTGTTGGATTTCAAAGCAACCTAAGAAGGGAAATGAATTAAGTTTTTAAAGTATTTTTCCTTTTATTTTTGGAGATGTAAATCAATATGTTTTTCTATAAGCTATACATTATAAAATTAAAACAAACAGAAAAGCATTTCTACAATCTATATCCCATCAAATTAAAACAAGTAAAATTAATCAACACAAATAGCACTCACCTACAAAAAAACAATTAATTTCAGAAGGTGCCTTAATCTAAGTTCCCATGGCACCTACCTCCACCTCACCTTAATAACCTACTAAAGTCATTCTTTAGTCAACATCCAATTAATTACAAATGATAACAAGTTCCTTAAACCCAATTGCAAATTATCCTCCTAAGAAATTACAATAAACTTGAGAAAACAATATAATGAATGTTTCTAACTTAGAATTACATAAACAAGTACTAAGGATAATTCTATATGAAATTCAAACAAAAATTTCAAATTAATCTCAAACTATTGCACTATTCACTTGTAGAAAATTAAAGTAGTTAAGATATTTGTTGAAGAGCAAAATAATTTTCTATCAAGTATAACAGCAAAATAATCTACTAGAATTGAAATCATTGAAAAATTAAGTGATTTTGTGAGCTTGAAAAACTTGAGTGATGAAAATGTTTTTGCTAGATATGCTTTGTTATTGAATCAACTGGTGAGAATAGCTTGTAGACATTGCCATCGTCCCATTGCTTCAACAGCTTGAAATTTTTGAAACTGATGTCGAGCTTTTCAAAAGATAAGAAAGTTCCTAAAATGTTGAATTAGAGAGTTGTTTGCATGAAAGGTGCGTGTTGTGCGTCTCCGAGCTTATTTGGACAAGAGGCTCATTTACTTAACTAAATGACGTTGTATTGAGCTTGGAAAGTCAGCATTGTGTGTAATTTTTTGGGCTTCCATGGACTTCTTTCCCCTGTCTTTCTTTATTCCTTTTTGCGTCCAAGGCTTCCACATTTGAACCCATGTTGTGATTTCCAAATGCTTCCACCTTGAAGATGCCATCTTATCTCTCTTCTTGGCTAAAGGACTTATCTCGTGATTTTACTAAATTCCTTTTGCACACATCTCACGGAAAGGCCATGTATTGCAATCTTCTTCTTCAAGGTTTGCAAGCGTGCTTAATTGGGCTTTAATAAGAGAAAAAATTATTAATAAAAATGTTTTAGGCCCAATAATTTGTATCAAATTTTTCATCCATACATTTACATAAAGATTTTTGATATATTCATATAAAGTTATTTTATCAAAATCATATTCCAACATTTGATTGTTGGGTTTATGGAGCCTATTAATTCTCATGTATTCAAATGAGTCTAATTGCCCAACCTATAACACCTAGAGCATAGTTAGATACAATACTTCATTTTCATTCATTGTTTCGTACTACTAAGGATAGTTGCAAAGGTGAGTCCCTTGCATCTTGGTGTAAAGGGGTTATAGGTTCAAGCTTTAGAAAATACTAGGACGGGGGAAATGGTTGGTTTTATAAGGTCCATCAATTCTTTTGTATTCAAATAGGTGTAATTGCCCAATTGCAGCACCTAATTTCTGGACATACCAATTGCCTTCTACTCAAGTGAATCTAATAACCTGACTTATGGCACTTAGCATATAGTCAAGTACATCACTTCACGTTTGCTTACCACTTAGTGTGAAATTTTATGCTATCAAATGTAAGCTACAAAGGTGGGGTCTTTTGTGGGTTTGGTTCATAGGGTGCCCCCATAGGATTAGCTCAAGCGCCCTAGTCCAAGTAGATAACTGATGTACGACTCGGTTAATAATAATAGGATAACATTTTAGTTATAAGCTTAAACTTTTAACTTAGTGATAATGCTTAATAATCTTTGTACTTGAATTATAAGGCATCAAAGTCCAAAAAGGATTACTGTGTAAAACTTTTGAAGAGTGGTTTCCCTCTACCTCTTACTTTGTGTACGTTTATTTTTTGTTGCACCTCTTTACATTATTTAGGTTTATGTGAAAATAGCAACCTCATTACATGGTAATTAAAATTAGGAATAAAAATGCAAACAAAAAATAATAAAATCCCACAACCTAATTTAACCGCCATTCTAAGATTGTCATTACCTTTTATGTAATGTGGTGAGATTTTTTTCTTAAATTTCTGGGTATATCAATAAATTTATTTTCTAAAATTATTGCTAATGTTGCAAAAAATGTATATAAGGAGAATACTTTCTAGCTAATTTTATTTTTTGACAACCATGTGTAACAAGAAGGATTTTGACCATGCTGTTGGATTAATTTCCTACCCAACAAGAAACTACAAGAGAGAGAAAAATCTAAGGCACTAATAGCCTTTAGTATTCTCAGGCGACATCAGTCTTGTGTTTAATTCCACTTAAAAATTCCTTTCTTTGTTGGCAAACTCTCCATGGGCCGGGATCCCCTTTCTCTTTTCGAGGGCCGAGTCATGGGCCAGCCCGGAGAAACTAAGCCCATCAAACATCCCACCTTGACTTCTTGCGTAAGTCACTTCCTCTACCAAACGCTACCGTTGGCTATATTTACTCCTTGTATTTTCTTGCCCACAAAGTTTCTGCAGAATCTCACTCGCAGGAGAAGAAGAGGAAGACAATCGGAGCGACAATCAAGATGGAGGCACCGAAGACCATTGCACACGAAATCGGAGGGATTCAGAAGGATGCTCTCCGATTTGGACTGCACGGCGTCAAGAGCGACGTCGTCGGGTCGCATCCTCTGGAGTCCGCTTACCAATCTGTATTCATTCACTCTCTTCTACTTGCTCTTTATTTTCTCTTTTCTTCCTTTTCCATGTCTGGATCTTCCGTTCGGTGCCCGAGAAAACTAATTGAGATTGTTAAACTAGGGTCTCTTTCTAGTTAGGACCACTGCAGCAATTGTGTACATATTGATTTTCTCCTAGGGCTTCGTTTGTTTTGAGGGAAAATAATTTCTTACTTTTCTTTTCTATTGGTTAATATTTTACGAGATGGATTCGTGCGACTATTTTCCATTTGAACAAATGGAAGCAAGGTTTCTATCATCTTTGTTGTTGGATCCGAATGGAATTCTCGTTTTGTAATTTTTTTTTCCTTCCTTTTTTTTGTGCGGTGGTGCATTTGTAGGCGAGAACAATGCAGGAAGAGATGAATCGGAAGATCTTGACGAACACGTATGGAAGTGCGTTTCCGATGAAGATGGAACTTGACAAGCAAATTCTTTCTCGGTATGACTTCTCGAACTTTTGGACCTTCATCTAAGGACTGTTATATAGTGATGATTTCATGGGCTACTCCCTATTGAAAATTCGAAGTACGTAGAATTAAAAGGTCGTAAACAAAATGGAGTGATACTTTAGGAAGTTTCCTTGATCCATGAATCTCACCTTATGTGAGATTATGTAGCTCTTTAATGGTACCGCTGATGTGAATTAGTGCAATGTGTCTCGGATATTAGGTATTGAGATGGTATTGAGTATGGAGACTACGGAAATTGAGTAATAGGTGCCAATACGATAAGTTCTTTATGCTGGTAAATATCGTGTATTACTGGAGGGAGTCTTTTTGCTTGTATTCTTGAAAGGAGAGATGATGCATATGTTAGGTATAAGGACTCAAAACAGAGCTTTGTTTTTCTAGTTAGAGGTGGATTGTGGCCACTTAACAAACAGAAACTGAATAGTGAAAGAAGCAACCTAAGGTTTTGCGATAGCATAAGATAAAGTTACAAAACAACTTATTGAAACGTATAGAAGGCTCCTCTAATTGGAAACAGTTCTGAGTAGAGAAGTTAATTGGGAGGTTGCATCCAATTTGTATGTCATGGTTGCATTATATTTATTTTCTTAGATAAAATAATTGGTTAGTGGATTTTGGGTTATCTGTTATCAGTTTTCTGTTCCATTGAGCTCAACAGTGAGAAAGTTAAGATTTTAACCCAATTTTAGGAGGGTTCCTCAATTAAGAAATAACTAGGAGGACTTTGTTGAGAAATCCTCTCTTTTTGTTAGTGGTTGTATAAGATTTGTCTGAATAATGGATACCCAAGTTTTATACTTGTATTAGAATAGTTCCATTTAACCTCTCCTTTCAGAAAGAGAACTTGAAAAGGTTGTATGATATCTTCTAACATCAAATTGAAACCTGCAGCACCTGCATATTCATTCATATCAAGGGCACATATAATTTCTCTCTGAAGAAGCATTTGTCAGTGAAGTTCAACATTCATGAGTAGTTAGATTATGTTTCAAAGAGAGGCTCAAGACATTAGCACTCATCTTTCCATCCTCTCCATGTGCTCAGAATTGGAATAAGAAAGAATGAGCTGTAGAAAGAGAAAATTATGTTTATTTTATGGATGTACATATGTATGTGGATGTAGATATACATGTGTAAATTTCGAGTTCTGCCAGAAGTTTATAGTACTTCCACTGAAGGTTTTGTTTAAAAACAATGCCAAGTTCCTAGGGATGAGGTAATCAAGAATCTCAGCCAAAGATTTTGAGCGGCATTACGTCTTGAGTACTTGTATATAATTTGGATGTTGCTCGGTAAGTTTACATTCCTGATCATACTACAGGATAGCCGAAAAAGAACAAATAAATAGGTGCCTGGATGCTGCAATGAATATACATCATCTAGACAGTCATATATTCTGTTAGTTCTTGACCAGATTTTTTTGCGAGCTGCTGATTCGTATCATTGTGGCAGCACTGTCATATAAGTGTTACCCATGCAAATATATTGAACCTAAAACCTGCAGAACCATTACAACCTGACTTAAGGGCCCAAAGCATCTGAATTCTTGTTATGTCTTTCATAGAATGTCCCGCAAGATCTGTTTCAGTCTCAATATTGTCCCTCCATCTCTCTCTCTTTATATTAATGAATGTCAATTTCTACTGCCTTTAAACTGTAGACTTTAATAACATGGACAGATATGAATATTTCTTGGAATTTTTTTTCCTGCTTATTCCATCTGTGATTTTTTTTTTTAAATGCTCACAGATTTCAGAGGCCTCCGGGGCCAATTCCATCTTCAATGCTGGGTTTGGAGGCTTTCACTGGAGGCTTGGTTGACTTTGGTTTTGAGGATTATCTGAATGGTAAAGGATGAAGATTCTCTCTTTGATTCTCATTTATTAAGCTAATTAAGTATTTATATTCATGTGCACCCTCTCAGTAACGTGAAGATGGTTAACGGTCCCCTTTCTTGGTTTAAGGTGTTTCTATATGCATTTCCCTGCATTTTGTCTTCAATAGAGATTGATCACATCATGTTTAGCAATGTTTAAATCTTGCAGTTTTACTTTTAATTTCTTGACGGAATTTATATCTTGCAGTTGTACTTTTATTTTCTTGACGGAATAGTAATAACGGAGTGAGATTAGTTCTTTTGATTTTTGCTTAATGATTCTATAACTAAAGAAATAAATGAGAAATTTCCTCTTTGAATTCATGACTAATGGTATTTCTTTACAAAACCGGTGACGCCTTGCAAATTTGTGGGTGAAGAATGTGCTGAGCCAAGTTTCCATTTTTTTTTTTTTTCATTTTTAGAAGCGTTTGTATTTCTTCTTCAGGATTTATGTTGTTTGTTTTTCAAGACTATTAATGTAATTGCACGCCTCTGAGTGGGAGGTGGAATCGATTGTAGTTTCTTAATGATATGCCAAATCCTGCATAAGTATTAAAATCTTACATTCTTTAGATTTAGTGATTTTCTCTTCTCTATTAGCACCTGCTTTCCATCTCTCAGATATTTTGGAGGCTTTTGCTGTGCTAGATGAGATTGGCTCAGAACAACCTCTTTCGTTGTCTTTTTTTATTATTGTATCTTCCTGGTTTTGAAAAATTGTTGTTGGTGCTTCTTGCAGACCCGCGTGAATCAGAGACTTTCCGACCTCTTGATATGCATCATGGAATGGAAGTTCGTCTTGGTGTTTCCAAGGGACCAATCAGCCCGAGTTTCATATGAAAGGAACATTTAAATTATGGGACAAAAGGTCAATCAAGTGGCACTCGCTGCGGTGGTTATTCAGGGACTTGTGTCATGTATTACGGATACAGTATGTTTCCTACAAGAAATCGAACTTATACTACCATTTAAAGATTACGTGGTCCTTTGTATTTGAGCTTTTGGTAGTTGCTTTCAGAAAATTGACAATACTAGTGGCTTTCTAAGTAGTGGTGTTGTTTTTCGATAATGAATTTGTTTAGATGGATCCTAGTGTACATGGCTTATCCTGGAGAGAAAATGATGGCTTATACGTCCTGTTGTTTTCATTTCTCCCAATTCCAGGACCCAGTTGAAAAGATTCCCTAGAAACTATTTTCCCTTGAGATTTGAAACTAGAGAAAAAAATAAATAAATAATCTCGTTTACCCAGAAAAGCATGGAGCAATAATATCGTCCCAGCTGGCTTCCGATGCTAAATTCCAGAGAATAGTTTTATGTATCGTTTTCAGTCCTTCATATTCTATTTCTATCGCAATCTTTTCCAGTCATGGGATAAAAATAGAAGATTCGCTTTGCTTTGCGAGCAAATTGATGGTGTTAATGCAGTCAAGAGCGTACCTGCGGTGTTCAATCCGGGAATCGACTCTATTTTTTCTCGCGAAATAAGTATACTGTCTGACGAAGTCCAGCGTGCATTAATGCCAAACTGAGTTGCTTAAATGGATGGATATATATATATATTTGGGAGAAAGGGACCGTCAGGATAAACTTGGAAAAAAAAAAAAAAGATTAATTTTAATTCTTTTGACTGCGCACCTCTCCTCTTTCGCTCACTCTCTACTCTCCACTCTCTTTCTTCCATAAAACCCCTCCCTCCAATCCAAACTTCTCCGATAAAACTCCGCTGAAAAAGGTTTACGACAGAAAAAGCTTTCATTTTCCAGGAAATTTTCCTCCACATTTTCCTGCAATCCAAAATACCCAACCCTTCCATGTACTGATGGAATCCCGTCGACCTGCGCGTACTGTAATCGACCCTAAGGTACGCCATGTCGGGTTCTTCACCCCCGGGGCCCCGCCGGACCGGTCCTTCTCTAGCCCCCCGGACCCTATCACCTCTACCTCCGCCTCCTCTCCGCCGGTCTCAGACCTCTCCCCCTCCGGCAACTCCCTCTCCCCCGTCATGATCCTTCCGCCGCGTCACTCCTCTGCCGACACTGCCATCCTCTCCTCTGCCCATCCCGTTCCCTTCGATGGAGTTCCGGCTTCCCCTCTCCGCCGGGACTCCCTCACCTCCGTCGGCAGCTACCACAACGACTTGTCCCCGACCGTGCCGTCTTCCTTTGCCGGCAGGGCGGTGGAGTTCCCTGGCGACCCCAGGGGCAATTCGGCAAAAGTTTCCGTTGGTGCGTCGTCGTTTCCAGGTGGAGGGTTTGATCTGACCGCTGTCAAGGCGGGCAGTGTGGCCGCCGCTAGTGAGTTGAATACCAAGCCTCCGGCTATTTCTGGTAATTGTGTTGAGCTCAAATATCGTTTATAGGGAAAATTATTGTCTTGTTTAAAATGTTAAGTTTTGGAGTATTTCATATTTGATTTATCTAGTTTCTACAGTACATTTGGTTCGGCCACGTTGTCCAAATGCTGAAGTTTTTGTTGGTTTAAGGGTTTATATTAGCACACAAATTCGTACATCCAATCATTTTAGTTTATGAATGTTAAGCTAGAGACGCGTTGGTGGAATTTTTTATTTTTTATTTTTTTAAATGTGGTTTCTTTGCTGTTATATTCATTATTAGTTGGATAGGAAACGCTCGGGAAGTTTCATTTGGTTATTGGATAGTTTCCAGACTTCTCTGGAATTGATACCGGAAGCTTAAAGCTCACTTTCGGAGCAAAACTTCCAACTGTCATAACATTTGGTCTGGGATGACTTAACAGGACCCACAGCCTATCAAGATGACCGCCAGGCAACTACTAATACTTCTAAATTACGAAGTCCTCCAGCCCATTTTCAACCTAAAATCCCATTATTTGCATGTTTCTGGTTCAAGTTTAAGTCAGATATTCTTATTATGTCATTGTTTTCTGTTTAGTTCTTTTTGGTGATTCTTACTAGATTGTGTCTACCAGCGAGGGGGGCATATTTAGTTTTCGTTTATTTTGTATGTTTCTGGTTCAAGTTCAAGTCAGATGTTCTTATTATGTCTTTATTTTCTGTTTAGTCCTTTCTGGTGATTCTTACTAGATTGTCATTCTTACCAGCTACTTACTAGTTTTCTGTTTAGTCCTTTTTGTTATTAAGTCTTATGGGTTCAATGTGTAGTTAGGTTCAGTTTTGCACTTTTCCTGCCTCCATTATCACACTGAATTTATACCTGTTGGAGACAATTTTTTGGTTTTGTTACGTTCCTCTTTGCAAGGTTTATAAACTAGTAGCAGAGTAATGTCTTTCTAGCGACTCATGAGATGGTGGGGAAGAGACTTTGATAATTAGGACAGATGCCTTGAGCGATTATGTTTTGGGTTTAGCTTATAAACTATGATGACGATTTTTGACTTTTTATTTATTTAGCCTATCATTTCACAGGCTGTTAGTTTGTGAAATTTCAAATGGAAGCAATGCAAAATGTGTGAGATAAATATTTTCCATATCAGAAGGAACTTGACAGAAACTTCCAATAATGAGCTTTCCATCTTACAGTGGAAATTGGTAGTGTAGGATCTTAATTCCTCATAGTGTTAACTGATATGATTACATTCGTTTCAACTCAAAAGGGTCAAATTACCAGCATGAGTAGTGGGTGGGGCTTTTTACAAATCAGAACCTGGAAAAATGATTTGTTGATTTGAGCTGAAGGCAGTTATAGTTGAATGCTATTAAATTATTGATATTAACGAGCAGAGATAGGTTACTCTATCATAGGAAGGAAAAATTGATGTTTGTAATCTAAGATTTGGCACTTGATGGTTACATGGGATATATAGGAGAATTTTTTTGTGGACAGAGAGAGAGTATATGAGAGTCTGAGTTACATTGCTTTTCTAGTAACAATTGATTCTCTTTATAATCCAGAAACAGTTTTAGAAAAAGGAGGATCAGTTTTAGTGCAGAATGACCAAGCTAAAATTTCGAAGCCTCTGAAGGAGAAAACCTCAAAAGCTGAAAGGCGTGCCCTTCAAGAGGCTCAACGGGCTGCAAAAGCTGCTGCGAAAGGTGCATATTTATGTTCCATACTTATATTATTTGTTTGTAGCATAATTCTAGAAACTATTTGAGTGAATCTGCGTTTAGATTTATCCTCTTTCTTGTTTGTTCTGGAAGTTTCCCCCTGCCTGCCTTCTTCATCTTGTTCTTTGATTCTGTCACTTTAGCATACCTAAAAGACGAATATGTCATTTTTTTAGTTCTAGCTACTGGTTTTGTCATGTGGAAGATGCATTTGTAGTCTTAAGTGTTTTATTGTACTGATCCTACTGCTATGCGTGCTTCTCAATTACAAGGCTTATCAGCTGAAGGAAGTAAAGTACCTCTTCCTTCTGAGGCAGTGATGTCTGCGGATGTGAAACCAGCTAAAGCCACAAAGCCTCCTTCCAAGAATGATAATGTTACAGTTGCCGCTTCTGAGAAGAAGGGAGGTGACCGCCCACCAGAAAAAGATAGAAAGAAAGATGTTCCTCATCCACGCATGCAATATGATGATAAGAGCCGAGTGGAAAAGGCAAAAAGGCGTGCAGTAGTTAAACAAACTGAGGCCAGGAACAGAGTTGAATTGTTTAGGCATTTGCCTCAATATGAACATGGAACTCAGCTTCCTGATCTAGAGTCAAAATTTTTCCAACTTGATCCCGTCCATCCAGCTATATACAAGGTATCTTATGTGTACCTTTCATTGAGTTCTATGCCTAGAAGTCAGGAGTACCCGGATAATTTTAGTTATTTTTTCATTTCTTTTGCAAATGCATCTTAACTTAGTGAAGGAGTTGATACTGGTTGTACTATCTCTTCCACCATATCAAATCAGCAATATCTGCTGGTTATTTGCTGGACTACCAGATGTTGATATGACGATATGATGATATTTGGCAGTTAGGGGGGACTTTACTCCAAGCTAGTTTCTCAAGAAGATGCTACTGTGCTTCTGTTTTATTTGTAATGCCCTTTTAATGCTCATTGCCAGGTTGGATTACAGTATCTATCAGGAGATATATCAGGTGGCAATGCTCGTTGTATTGCAATGCTCGAGGCATTTCGAGAAGCTATCAAAGACTACAAAACGCCACCTGAAAAAACTCTTAGTAGAGACTTGACTGCAAAGTTGAGTAGTTATGTGTCATTTCTTATTGAGTGTAGGCCTCTTTCAATCAGCATGGGTAATGCAATTAGATTGCTAAAGAGCCGTATTGCCAAGTTACCTCTGACTCTGTCTGAGTCAGAAGCGAAAGCGACTCTTCAATCTGATATTGACAATTTCATAAATGAGAAGATCATACTTGCAGACAAAGTGATAGTTAAGCATGCTGTTACGAAAATTAGGGATGGTGATATTCTTCTTACATATGGGGCATCTTCTGCTGTTGAAATGATTCTGTTACATGCTCATGAGCTTGGCAAGCAGTTCCGAGTTGTGGTAGTGGACTCTCGGCCAAAGCTTGAGGGGCAACTTTTACTTCGTCGGTTGGTGGAAAAGGGCCTTGATTGTACTTACACTCATATAAATGCCCTTGCATATATCATGCATGAAGTTACTAGAGTTTTTCTGGGTGCTTCATCAGTATTGTCTAATGGAACAGTTTACTCGAGAGTTGGAACAGCATGTGTTGCAATGGTTGCTCATGAATTCCGTGTACCAGTCCTAGTATGCTGTGAGGCATATAAGTTTCATGAAAGGGTACAGCTTGATTCAATATGTTCAAATGAGCTCGGTATGTTTGTTTACATTTGGGTAATGAACTGGGATGGCTTCATGCACTCTGGCCATTTATGGATCAAGTATCTGTTTCATCTCTTGCAGGTGATCGAGATGCCATTTCAAAAGTTCCTGGTAGAGAGGACATAAACTATTTGGATGGTTGTATAAATAACGAGAATCTACAACTTCTAAATCTGATGTAAGTATTAACGACTAGAGTTCTAGTCACTGCGTGTGACATATTTTCCCAACTGACGAAGTTCCTATTCTGTATTAATTTTGGCAGTTATGATGCAACACCTTCTGTTTATGTTTCACTGATAGTCACAGATTATGGCATGGTAAGTCATTTTATAATCTCAAAGCAAACTTACTGAATTGTTGTAGAAGATTATTGAGAGTTGTATCACATTCCTCCCGGCTTGAGTTTTAGATAGTTCAATTAAACTTCAACTTTGGAAATTCTTGGAGGTTCATTCTTGTATGGAAGTAACCTCACAACTGCAAGTCAGGTTGTTTGCTTGGTTTTTAGCTGGATCATGTGGAAGAGAGGTGTGCTGCATGTGTAAAAGAGACACCCCTTGTTTAATGTCACTATTTGTGTCTTATTTGCTTCTCTTTTAGCATATATCTAATGAATGCCATCGGACTTCTGTCAGATCCCACCCACCAGTGTGCCGGTCATTGTCCGAGAATATCGGAGAGAACACATATGGATATAAGTGGCGTTCATAGCTTCTCCGAAATTTTGTTTGCTGAGAGACCAATAAGTTGGTTCCTCCCTTGATTTCCATGTATTGGGAATAATACAGTACACCCCCATCAAATTTCGGCTTTCTTTTTGACCTTTTTTGGCTGAATCAGTGAAGAGTGCGGTTGCTTTGTCTCTCCGAGCAGATTTGGAGTCTTATTGTTGCAGCTTGTGCCATTTTTTTTTGTTTAATTTTTTTCCTGTTATGGAATGCGGAATTCTGACAATGATTTGTGGAATTTTGTCACTAGATATTCGCGCATGTTTTTAACGAATTGTACTTGAATTTCTTGCTATTTGATATCATAAGTTGGCAGTCCTTCGGGACCATTTTCTTCTGTGTGCTGTAGACTTGCCAGCCCTTGCGTCCCCTGCCAACATTATGAGTACATCCTGCTGTGATTATCAATTGTCTCGTACTTTTCTATATACATGGAAGCCAAACTTCTATGTTCGTTACCTTAGACAGGGTTTATTAAGAAAGCAGCTTCTTGCTTTATTTTAAGAAGTGAAAAACAGGTATCCACTGGAGAGTGCACAAATCAAGCAGTTCAATGGCTATCTAGGCTTGGCAAATGGGGAGAGGATTAGCATAGGCAAGAAAACCTTACCAAATATATTGTGCAACAAAGTTTCACATTAAAAATGAGGATATTTATGATGTATTTTATAAGTTTGGGTAATCTCTCTTCTTAATAGAATTTCTTGAGGAGAGGTAAACTTAAGTTTTTAACATGGTAATAAAGCTAGTTCTTTCTCCATGTGTTCCAATCCAATCTTATAAATGAGTTAATCTTACACTGGCAAAAAGTTGAGTTTAGATTGTATCCTTCTCTTTAATGAATGCTTTTAAGAAGAGGTGAAGTTGAGCTTTTTACAAAATATAATTCTAGAAGTCAAGACAATGCCCTAGGTGCAACTATTTAACTTAGTCATCTCTACTTACTATGTTTGAGTGCCAATCGTTTAGAATAACAAAATTTTAGGAAAATCACCAAGAAATAAATATTAGACAACAATTCTTCAACAAGTTGTCTAGTTCTTTGGATGAAATTTGTACTAAAAACTATAAATAATTGGACACAATTTATTTCAATTATAATAATTAATTATAAAAATATGTGAATGGAAGAAATTTTTTTAGACCTTTCAAGGAAACACTACAATGATTAAAGTAATGGGACAGCCCTGCACTGGGGAAAAAAATTGCTTTTACTGCTTGATTGGCAGTCCAAGATTTAGACCAAGGAAATAAGAGGGCTTGTTCTGCATGTCAAACGTACCACAGGTGGAGTCGTCTGTAGGTACACGCGCTTTCAAAGATTCCCCCAAGAAGAACCTTTTGAAGTCACTCAGAATTATTTACATATGAGACTTCCTTCTAAAGACAGGATAAATTTGCACAACACCAACGAAGAGAGGGGCTTGCTTCAAGATTGTTCCTGTGATTTAAAGGTACGACAAAAGCATTGGATTTCGCAACCCATTGACATTATTACCTGTATGAGAGTATTCCCCCAGACGGGCTGCTTATATTAATCATAAAACGTGTTAGTTGCGCTTCCTACGTTCTGCTCATGGCATATCAAGGCTTCAACATCAACAGCCGTTTTATAGCTTTTATCAAAGGAATGTGTAAGTGATGTAAGAAAGCCACATTGTAAGGTCCTTTGGATCTCACATTCTTCTAGCAATGGACAATTTTCCGCAAGGTTTGGTTCTGTAGGCTAAACAATTGGAATCACCGTCCACAAATCCAACAGGAGCACCGACTATCAGGGCATTAATAAACATCAACTCTAAGTTCACATATTTGGACTTCAGAGAAGCCCGCTTTATGCAAACTTTATCACAACATCTATTTGGTCACAAGAGCTTACCCAGTTATTGAATATGGAATTAGACTACGACTTTTGGTGGCCCCTGAATCATAACAATATACAAATTGTGCCTACTCCGTTTGTCGTCTGTGGGAATCCATGCCATTGGCAGAAGCAACAGTTCCAAGAGTAACAAAACCACCCAGGACAACGATCAAGATACCCAGAGAGTTGACCAGCAAAGCCTCATTGGAATAGCGGGATATTACTTTATTGGTTTGGAGAAATGTGAGCTTTTCTAAAATTCCTGTAGTAGCAGTAGCAATGGCAAGAGCATATATATAAACCCCAAAGAACACATGCCACGGTAGCACGGTTGTTCTGCTATTTCTTGAACCACCTGGATACCAATAGGTTGCGAATCCAACAGCCCACTAAGCAAAAGAAAACATTGAAAGAAATTTGAGTATTGGGATAGCAGGAAGAAGTCGAAAGACAAAAAAGAAAAAAAATTCCCTGTAATGAAAAAGAGGTCAGAATCACGGAAAAAGACCTGAATGCCAAAGAGGAGAAGGCAGGCTAGGCCCAACCATGAATGCAGACTGTAAAAATTGTCAATCCCCTTATCATTGTGGAACTTTAGAGCAGCCCACACACCAATGATGCTTAAACAGAAAGCAAGAAATTGTAATGTGAGGTGAACTAATTTTCTGACGTTTTTCGTTCCTGAGATTGTCTTGTAGGCAAGCATCGCTGCACAAGCCCATACGAAAATCAACAACAAAAGAACTCTTGAAATACCAGCATTATAGAGATATTGTTTACTCTGAACTTATGATTAGTTTAAGAAATCGTATATTGTTCATTGCTTCTCACAATTGATACTGTCTCTTTTTGAACACTAAGAAAACCCTAATTAATTATCACCACCACTTCAACACATTTCTAAACAAAGCACAAGATGGAGAGAGAATTATAAGTTCGCCTCAAAGCTTTTGAAGAAACTAAGACATCTATACATTCAAACACAAACAAAATTTTAACACAGCAAATTCTTAACTATTCAGAAATCATCGCGTATGGACCAATATCTTGGAGCTTATACGGTGAGTGGATGAAAAATCATACGAACTAACGTATAGGCGGGATAGACAGTCATATTCTATTTAATTAAGGAAAACAAAACAAGATGCCATTTCCATGACCTCACTCTGTGTAGCGTAGACTACATATCAATATAACTGTATAGACACATATTTAAGCATATGCAGGCACAAGGTCTTAACCTAGTCCATATAGTGAAGCCTCTCACGAACATCCAACCACTTAGTGCCCACTTAGCTACAGAAACGCATCACTGAGCTCAGCAGATTCTATGTTGATATAACTAATTCTACAACCCTCAAAAATTGTAGGAAGCAGCATTCTTTTCCATTTCAAGAGGCCACATCAAAAGAAACAGGCTTGCTTACTGCCTCTCAACCATCACATATTGCATACACAAATCAACAGCATCAAGCCCTTGTCACAAAAATCACATGTAAATAATACCCTCTAGTTCATAAACCATTTACAGATCTAGCATCCCCTGAACTAGAAGTTCTATCCATTTTAGATACCAGTTTACTCGTGAATTCAAGAGGAATGAAATTCTCTAAATCCATGTCCACATAAAAAAATTCACATCTCAGCGTTACGTCTCTCTTAAATAGACATGAAGCAAATTCATTCATTTTTAAGGTAGAATAAAAAATTCCGCCTGATATTCTTCAGTCTAACCAGAGAATGTAAACACATTGAGCAAAAGATCAGAATATGGATCCTTCTACTCATTTCGTTTCTTCTGCATTCTCCTGGTTGGTAAGTCACAATGCAAACATTGTTGAACCAATGACCACAAGCTCCACCAGTTCCAACGAAGAGAGGAGGCGCCGTCCAAAGCCTAACTATATTTAATCATGTTTCAACCAACGCCACCATTAAGGTACACTAATCTCTTAAGTGCAATTGATGTTACAAGACAGAGTACTCCTTCAACGCTAGAATTAAGCTTACGCTTAACGGTCTTCGACCATGACTCTTCTTCTATTCAATTACATAACCATAGCTCGCTCGTTTCTCCAAATCAAAGTAAAAAACTAAACCAAAAAATGAAGTTATTACACTTACCTTCACCATTTAGAAGAATTAAACCGATCACCATTAAAACTGGATGGACCTACAAAGTCAGATTACAAAAACAGATTCACCGATCAAATCTTCCTAATTACAAAAAGCCATTGACTAGGAGACTTCCGAAAAATGAGCGAGCGAGAGAGAGAGAGTACGTTGAATATGAGATCTTTGTTGTCGGAGACGAGAGCCAAACCTCCTCTGAAATGGAAGTTCCAGGTGAGCACCAGAGCTGCGACAATCAAGCCGATGACTCTTACTATGAGGAAGATCGGGAACCGCACTGCAGGAACCGCCATTTCTGTAATCGTGGAGACCAGACGAGAGGGAGACGAATTGGATAATATAGCGGAGTAATTCCGTGGGCATCAGGGTTTTATGTGCGTTTCTTCAGATCGGCTGACAGAGATGCTGGGAAGCGAGATTCAGAAAATTCAAACGGAATCACTGACTTGTCACCACGCTGTACGCGTCAGGTGCTTCGGGAGTTTCCATAGGTTGCCCTCCTCTCATGTTCATTGTCAAAAATACAAATCATAGCTAAATTCTTTCAATAAATTGGAATATTTCATGTACTACCAAAAGTAAGAATTCTGCTTTTACGTAAGAATTTATAAATTATTGAATAGTTTTTTACCATACCAAGTAATCCAGTTGGCTCCTCCAAATGTAATAATATTTTAATAAATGTGGTTAACAAATTTTAACTTTTACTGCATTCACCTCGTCAAAAAGTTCAATGACTAATAGACTTACTTTAGAAGTTACCTTATAGGTGGCTAAATTAATTGTCAACGAGTACTTAACTTAGTTGAAAATAAGTAACATTTGTGAAAAGTTTGGAGACATAAAGGTGCGTGAATTTACAAAAACAAAAGAAGAATAAAAAATTAACAACTAAATGATCTTCTGGATCATGACCAGAAAATTAAGTTTTCAGGTTTATGTTTAGACCAAGTTTTCACCTCAATGACGACATTTTATAAATAGAGTTCTGTTGTTTCATAAGGGTAGTGAATCGTTTAGAAACTATGTAGAATATGCCCATTCCTGCCTTGGATTGTTGAGTTAAGTTTAATCAAATAGTCAAATCGGTATCAACAGGTAAATGCAGCCACGGCAGTCTTTTGAAAAATTGATATGGATTTTTCAGGGAAGCATTATCTAGTAGTACTCAAAAATTTTGGGTTATAGTTTTGGATCAGAAAACTTGACGATATTATTCCCACAAACTTCGTTAAAGCATACGCAGATTCTCTCGTATCATTTCAGAAAGGTGCTCGTGCAAATAAATGAAGAACAGGCTAGGGACAACTTGTACTGTAGGGTACCTTTTCGTATCTAAGAGGAGGATCCTCCCATTGCTTAAGTAACCTGCTGGGACCTTAAATACTTTTTCCCCACCAACAAGGGATGGAAAACGTTCATTACAGGACTACAATCACAAGTGAAAATGCTTACATAACTCTGGTTGGTTTTGCATCAGTTATAAGTATGCTCAGCTGATAGCAACACGGATCCCTGTCTTTATCCCAGGGTATACACATCCTGAGAGCCTTCTCAAAGGTAGTAAGCAGCAAAAATAGCACAAACACAGCCCTTTCTTGGGTCTCAGGCTTATGTGCACTCTCATGGGTTTTAGTTTAGAACCCAAGAGATGCATCAAAAGCTGCTGCTTGCACGGTTTTGATAGCTATGTCCACGGCCCCTACCAACATAGCCATAGCCCCTTCCATAGTAACCACCACGTGATCGGCCACCTCGGCCAGGACCTCGGCCTCCTCGACCACCCCAGTGCCGTGGTACATAGCCAAATGTCTGCATGATCATAAATTCCAAAAGAAATTTAAAGTAAATTATGCAAAACTGTTATCGCTGACACAGAGAAGCAACAGGTATTGCAATGGCAAAGCATGTTAGCAACAAGTTCGCTAGAATAATTCACATAACTCTGAAAATTCACCTGAAATTTTATAAATGATTTGTGATTAAGTTATCATGCACGATAATACAGAAAATAACCATCCACATGAGAGAAAGAACAAGGTAAACATACCTCAGAATCTTTTCTCAATTGTTCAGAAAACCTCGTCCTCCCATTATGTGATTGGCGATCAAGAGCATCACAAGATAGGGTATCGAAAAAGTCATCCTTAACATAAACAGGCTGAACAAGAAAGCCAATATTAAACTTGATCGAAAATTGATGCATTTGGTAATTTTTTGTCTATTTTTGGAGAGAGAGACTATTTGGATTGTCATACCTTTTCCTCATGTTTGGACTCTCCACCATCATCTTCATATTGTGAATTATCTGTATCTTCTTGAGTTCTATTGCTTTTACCAAGATCACCCCAAACTTCATCCTTGTTGAATTGCTCATTCATTGCTATAAAATCAAACTCCTCTGTGAATCTGGTCATGGGGCGTGCAATCTGCAATAAAAAATTTTCAACTAGTCAAAAGCTGTACAGTCACCAACAAAGTAATATTTGTGGGACCAAACAAATAATGTAGGTCAAAAGTGCAGTGAACTAGGTCGGAAAGTGTAATGTAACAGAGGCAAGGATGGTCAAGTTTGTGTCTGGCTATATGCCTTTGAAAGTAACAATCCATACAACAAAAACATGAAAAACTGTTCAATATCCTGTCAATTAATAGATTCATATCTCCGACTGATGAACATGTAAAAATCTGTTCCAATTTCTCCAAGACTTCTAAACTAGAACAAGTGTGAAACTGGATCATTCGACTTAGCTCATATAAACAACTTTCTTTGAATGGTAAGTTACAACATGTCTTCTACTGGCCATGGATCCATGATCTTACATTCCACCACTTGACCTTACAGCTCAGAACATTACAATTCCCATTAGAGCTACTTAATCAATAACTTAGTTCATTAGATATTACTGTTCTTGATCATCTACAAACTGGTCACAGCATAAATAATCACTAAGCTTCAAGTTAGACACATTAGAAACCACTGTTTTAAAATCAAGCTTTACATGTGTTTGTACATCACTAAATATCTCATTATTGATTCACTTACTTTTTCTGCGACCAATTGCGTTTGCAATTCAATTCCACATGAAATGGACTCTTTTCTCACACTGGAAGGACTGAAAATTTCAAGCTCAGACCAACTGCCTTTGTTTAAAACAATAGGAATCGATGATACAAGAAAACATGTAAGACCTACCTTTCCCTTTCGAGTCAATTGAAAAAAAAAATGAAAAATGAAAAATGAAAAAGTTTTAATGTGTTCCTGAGCATCAATTTGCAAAGATTCTGGTGCATCAAATTATAGGAATTCATGTTCAACTATATTCTGGTGAAACTTGAACCAAAAGAAATTTAAGCTTTGTATATCTAGGAGACTGATCTAAAGATGTATTACCAGCAAATTACCACCCCTTTGGGAATGCTGCTAAAGGCTTATAACCCACATCAGGCACAGGAATGGGATCATTCGTGGGTGGACATCTCTTGCTTGCCACAGAGTTTCAAACTTGATAATTATCATTACAAGAGGATTAAGACATTCACAAAGCACAGCACAGTTTAAGGATATCCAAGTAATCTTTCCTATCTTAGGAGTCTAATATCATTTTGTAACAGAGCTTAAAGTGAACTAATTACATCATCAAGATTTCAAGAGAAAAATTATCTCATTTCATCTCAAGCATTGATGATGTCAACAACAAACTATGTTCACAGTATGAATTGCATAAGGAGGGGTTTCGTTCAACTCTTATCATTTACCATCTAAAGCACGGTTGAATGCATCATCAGAACCTGTGAGTCTCTTCTATATTAAAATGGCATCTAAGTTTTCTTTTTCTAAATAAAAAAAATTGTAACCTGTATATCAAAAAAATAAACCCAAAATAAAAGACAGAGGGTACTTCAATGACCCAGCATATAGTATAGGATAAACCAAAAACAAAATAACAACCCGGTAAAGGGGGCAATCTCCCACCTAGTTATGAGCAAACGATATGTCTCCCATAGATTCAAAAGGCTAAGTTAATTAAGACATTTGACATCAACTATTATGGTCAAGACATTACAATCAGTTAATAATGAGACCAGGTAGTTAAAAATGATAACAACAGAACAAGTTCAGAGAGACGTATGAAGCTTCCATATGCTTTAACAATATATATGATTCAAAAATTTCCATTTGGCTTGTCCTTCATTATTAGCATAGAATCAGCTTCTTTAATGTTTAGACTATCAGGGTGGGTAGAGTAGACAGCGTCAGATACAGTCTTAAGAGTGGATAGAAAAGCATTACATACCCCATTTCCTCTTTCTCTTTCACGTCCTCCTCTATTACTTTGATGATGAGTAGGAGCTCCACGTAGCTAGAAGGGCGGTGAGGGAAAAATTGACAACCAAAAAGAACATATTAGGTTGCAAGTCATATTTTAAAAGCGCCACATAGATCTCCAAGTTCAAGTTAGGTGACTAAAATGTAGGAAGAAGTGCCCACATCAAATTCCTCTTAGATACTATCTCCTCCAGTCTATACATTAATATCCTCCTCTATATATTATTCTCTATGGTTACAGAGCTTCGAAAAAATTTTAAGTAAACAGGCATAACTAGAGACAGTGAATTGAAGTGTGGAGAAGGAAAGAACTCTATTCAAGCTGCTAGAGTTTCTAAGCAGGAGATTATTCCTTCTTTTGAGTTAGAAGATTAGTTTATATGATGCTCCCATTGAGTATGTGTAATATGAATGATGCATCCTAGATTTTGTTGTTTTAGGGGATTGTCTTGCTGTGCAATGTCATACCGCTTTCTCTCTTAAACTACAAACTTTCTTTTTCTTCTAGCCCCAGACCTTTTGCAATTCTAACATAAGCTCCAAGGCTTCACAACAAGCCTTCACCAACATAAGATGCATCCTCTAAGTAGAGTCAGGAAGAGACAATGTGGACTATCGACATCTTAATGTTCTCCCTCAGACCTCTTAACATTAAACCACTGAATCCCCAATCCTTTGTTTGCTGTGCACTGACAGCACCAATATCTACTAAACATTGTTTTCAGATATGGTTGCTGGATGACATCCCCCGAAAGGAAGAAAAAATATAAAAAATCCTGAGCCAAATGTATGCTATAAAAATGTCACAGCGCTATGGAGTTCATGTGAAAGTCGGTTAATTAAAGCAATGATCAAAGCTTTCCACCATGGATTGCAAATATTAGCAAACTTACCTTCTGGTCAGATGGTGAAGGCAGTGGCAATATAGGTTCTTGTGCTTCCCTTACAGCAATTGATGATGATGATGATTCCGATGAAGAAACTAGCACTACCTGAACATCTTTTTGAGTTATTTGTAATGGCTGGGTTGAAGATACTGGTCCAGGCTGCAAAAGCTGGCCTGGGGTTATCAAAGATGGTGTTGCAACCTCATTCGGCATTGAACTTGATGTTCCAGCTACAGATATTAGGGATTCAGATGTACTGGTAAGTGGCATCACAGGACTAGGGACTTTAGGCTTGTCAGAGACTAGTGATGAATTTGTGGCATTATCCAAACCAGTAGCTAATGGAGACACGAATTGTAAGCTGGTGCTCAAAGTTGCAGTAGAAAGAGATTGTGCGGAAGCCTTTTTAGTAATTGAAGTAGTTGATGAGTCTGAAACAATTGCAGAAGACTGGGCAGTAGGTATAGAAGATTGTGTATTCAGTGTACCAAGGTTAAAGGGCGGTAACAAAGAAGAGGCTGAACCTAACATGGGTGAAGCTGGCAAATTAGATGATCCAGCAGGTAAAGATGTGCCTGTGGCAGGATATTGCGGAATCTGATGCACGGAAGGTGGCACTGACAAGCCAGGTGGGGGTCGAAGCAAAGATTGCTGTTGGGCTTGGAACCCAGGGGCCCCATAATATCCTTGCCAATACATGGGCATAGCAAGTCCATTGACATTTGTTGCTGGAGGGGGAGGTAATGAACCCCATGATCCCAAACTCCCACTGGGTTGATATAAGGGAAGACTGCCTTGAAATGTTGGCCTCAGGAGGCCCATTTGCGAAGTGTGGGAACTAACATCAGGAGTAGAACCAGAAGCAGAAGCAGGAATACTAGGAGATGCAGTTACTGCTTGAGAATAATGAGACTGCATGGAGAAATTGATAAAGGTTAGTAAGGTTCACAATTCATCATATGTTTACCCGCACTGAGATAAGACCAAATTATACAAATAGAAGCTGAATTTTTAGACCCCTATTGTATTGGAACTAGGCACCCATCTTTTTACTGTTGTCAACCAATCTTTTCAATTGATTCTACTCCTTCAGTCGTAGTCAATTTTATTTGCTTTTACCTGTATAATTGCAGGATCATAGTGCATAGGGGTTGTCTGAACCGGTGGGGAAGATTTAACCTGCAAATCCTGCAAACAGATATACAAAAGACCAGATTCTGAGGCAATCAATCCATAAAAGTACGCTGATATAACCCACAAAGCTTGTATCATACAAAATTTTCAATTGACAGAGGAAATGAAACCATTTTGCAATATATCAAATAGATCTTCAATATATTACACCCAATTGCAGATGTTCCAAGATAATCTCATTGCAATTCAAGTCACAAATAAACTACATGATTACAAGCTAGAAGTCTAATATCTTAAAAAGAAGCTGCAGAAAATTGCAATAAAAACATAATTCACTAAACAATAATCAGACCTGGACAGAATCACAAATAAACATCACTTGCCAGCAGTCCGCTTTCAATCTTTGAAACAAAAACTTTTGTGGCAGCCTTCAGCTTCTTATAATACTTTAGCAATAGGCAAAAGTAATCTTTCCCATTTTGCTAGGGGCATCAAACCTAATCTGATTCAAAATATGCATAATTCTACGCAAAGGATTTGCCAAAGCAATCATAAAGGGGTCAATTGCATTTAATATTTTGTATAAAAATTTTGACCTCCAAACCAGCTTAGTTACAGGCACACATCACCCCCAGTCCTTAATCATCCCCAATTCTGGCTGACTGGATCAAGCCCAAAAGCTTTATTGAAATACATGGAAGGTAGTCTTCAAAGTAAGACCCATCATTTACCTTTTTGATAATTAATACAAATATTTACCAAATATGTGGAAGTACCAATAAAAGAATTGAAGCATAAAAAACAACCTTGCACATTAAATCTAGCCAAAAGGTTGTTGTCTTTCACCTCCATTCTGATTTGAAAGTAAATTCCATGATATTTACCATACCTTTATGTCACTTCCTCGGAAGAGGATGTACTCATAAATTTTATCACTTGGAAGAACTTGCGGGCCATCCTTTTTCCGCCCTTCTGTTCCAAATGATCTCACTGCAATGTCAACAAGATAAATTAGAACCAACAAACTCAATTTGCAGCTCCGTAACTTTATTGAACAAGAAACACGGAAAACCTTAAGACAATTGAACTTAGTTTCTTTTCTTCTTCCTCCACTTTATATATAAATATTTTTACTAACTAAATAATTTCTTTATTCCTGCAAATGCTTGGATCTTATATTTAAACACTACATTTATACAGGAAATAATTGAATATTTTATACAAATAGAAGAAGCAGAAAATCATGTTATTTTGGCATAGATTCCACTAGTAAAATACTTGCATCTCCAGCAATTTAGAGTCATAACAACATTTCATATGAATTACAGCACCTCATCGTTAACACATATTGAAGCCCCCATCAAATGATGCCAAAAATGATTCTATCCCCATGGAAAAAAGGAATGCAACGTGAACTGGGAAAGAGGCAAGTAAACAATATGATGATGCCAGGAAAGAAGAACATGGCCTTAGGCTTTCTAATCTTTTCTGAAGGGGTGAGGAAGGAATAACCCTCATTTACAACGAGTACAATAAGATGATTTATATCCCTCCCTTGGAATATGTCTCCTGATCACTAGTTTAAAACTATGACAGACAAAAATAATCAACACCATTCTGATATATAGTTGAACATCCGCCAGAAAGGGATAGCATGGCCTTCTTGAAATTAACTAGCTCAAAAGTGAAGTTACAACTGAGTGTACAAAAAAAGGAAAACAATTCTCACTGGTTTCCTCTGAAGCAAGTATCTTCCCATTCTAGATGGTCCTAGATATATTCTTTAACCCAATCATAAAAGGTTAACTTATCAATTAGCACCCAATTAAAATCAGAGCTTTTACCTAAACTACTTTGTACAAAATTAAGAAACATAGACTCTAAGATCTGGATCAGAATAAGAATCTTAAGAATCTGTATTCCAATCCTTGTTTCAGGAAAGACTGACCCCAAAATAATAAACTAAACTCGTCACAATATTCAAACATTTTTCTCTTCCCAAAATGCAACAGTTTCGTTCTTTCACAACAGTAGTTGTCTAGCTTTGGTACATAAGCAGTATTCCACATCTAGCATTGCCATGTAAATGAAATACCAAGTTACAGAATAAACATCTAAGAAGTCTTTCTGCAAAGCAGCGAAATAAGCTATAGTTGCCCTCTGGCCCCATCATCAAATAATAACATCACTGGAGGACTTGTTATTCATAACCATGATTGCGTATTATATCTTATCTAACTTGTCGTGTTTATTTAATGGAAGAAAAAACTAGGGCTAGTTCCTAAAAGAAACTTAGGCATGCCCGTTCGTGATATTAAAGCACATAAAATGAAAATTTAAAAAAAAAAAAAGGCATCATCACATAATTCAAATCCATAATGCAGATGATCAAACATATCATGGCCCCCGACTTTTGCTAACACAGCTATACCATCGAACATTTTCCGAGCCAAATTGAGCTCATCTCACCCTATCTAACAATGCCTTCACACTAGCATACATGCTCAGCACTGTTCATCAAAGGTTTCAAACCTTTTACTACGAACCTGTATTTCGTGAATGAAATAGTAATAGATAGGCGTCATCGAAAACGTAAATACATATATAACTACGCATATAGAGGCGAAGAAAAATGTTAAAGTGTTCTGAGCTTTCTCTCAATACAAAACCCGTCATAAATTAACAAAATCTCAGACAACAGAAGCGGAAAGCAAACTCCCCCAATTTATACTGCTATGCACGTCAAAGTGAAAATACATTGTCAGATACCATTTTGCAAGCCGATGCTGGACTCCTCAGTGTTGATGTCAAAGAGAACGCCCTCGTAGCGAATTTCGGACTTGGAAGTCAAGCTAATCAAGCTACCGATATACGAATCAGCGGACCCACTGGAAGATCTAGGAGCTTCTGCTGTTTCCATAGCTCCTGTTATAGTTTTTCTTTACTTTTCTCAAGTAGAAGAAGCAGAGAGAGACACAGAGAGAAGGGAAAGAGAGCAGGAACTTCTTACAAGCCCTACTTCATTCTTCAGTGGAGTGCAAGGGACCGAAGCAGACCGTTTTTATGTCTTTTTTTCGTTTATTTTCTTTTTACTTTTCCTGGCGCAGGTCGTTTTAATGTGATGCCAATTCCCTTTACAAGGCTTCGTCAATTCTAAAGTGAATGGCGTAAGGACGCGTCAAAGCTTTTTTATGCCCTTTTGGCACTATTGGAGTAAGGGTGCTTTTATCGTTCGCCTCTATAAATCTTGCTTCTCTAACTTCTTTTGCTAGAGCCAATTCTAAGAAAGCCCATCTACTTTTGCATTCTCATGAAGAATTTGCTTATGCACTTCATTACATATATCTTATCATCTAAGGACAGACTTAAACACACACTAGTCTATTATTTCTACATTGTTCTTGTTAATGAAAACATGTCATTCACATTTAGAATAAATTCGAGTATTATTGAGAAAATTGATTTTTATGAGCCATATATTTCCATTTTGATTATGAATGATCACGTTTGGCATCATTTTGATTCTTAATGGATGAAACATTGTTATAGTAAGATGCATGTAATATTTTGAATTCTTAAAGGTGGCCAATACAAAATATGGATTCTTTGGTTTTATAAAGTGGAAGTCTTCTCTATTTTTCCTGGGAGTTATCCTCACAATTTTTTTTTTTAAATTTACTGTAACCAACTTCTGATAAGCAACTTGCCACTTTTTTTTTTCTTGAAAGCTATTTTTATACATGTTTGTTTGACAATGCGAGTTGGCCTACTACAAGTTTCTCTATTTCAAAGTCTTGACTGAGTAAAAAGGTTTTATTCATAGTTACACATCCATCTTTATTGAATATTTTTACTTTAAACTTTGAATTTTTTTAGCATTTAAAAAGTAAAAATTTTATAAATTTCAACAAATGATATTTGATAAAGCCATGCTAATCATTATTAAAAAACAAGTACTTAATGGTCTAAGCTAGTTTAACATGTTAATGATACTAAGAATGATCAAAGAAAATAACCTTCTTTGATATAACTCACTTAAAGTTCTTAATATAAATATTTGGTATGAAGTCATGTTGAAAGAAAAAAGTTTGAGTAACTCCAAAATGTCATCAATGAAAGGAGCCTTTCTAAGTTTGCCACACTTCCATTTTGGCTTATTGTCCTCCTATGCCCTTTACTAGCTTTTGGTCTTTCCTCTACATGTATCTATATTCTATTTTCTACATGTATCTATATTCTATTTTGAGGGTGACTTGAGGAATAATGACAAAAAGAGTTTACTACAAAAGGTGAGGACACATGATATGCCTAACAATGTGTAAAAGATCAAAATGGGAGAAGTTTCCAAGAACTTCTTATGATTATGAATGACTATGTTTGGCATCACTTTAATGTTTAATGGGCAAAACACTATTCTAAGAAGATACACACAATGTTATAAACATTAAATATGGCTAACACAAAGTATACTTTTTTTTAGAGCTATAAAATGGAAGTCTTTGTTTTCTTCAAGAGTAGTTCTCATAGTTTGTGATTTATTTTGACTAGCTTCAGATGAGCATCTTGTCAATTCATTTTCCTTAAAACTTATTCCCAAATGCATTTGTTTGTCAACATGAGCTAATATGTTATAAGCTTTCTCTAATTTAGAATCTTGACTAGGTGAAATATTTTTATTCACAACTACTTCCTAGATCCATATTTATTGAATATTTTTACATGAAACCTTGAATTTCTATGGTATCTAAAAAGCAAAGAGTTTTTAGATCAGTGAGTAATCTCTAACAAAACCTTGCCAACCAGTATTGAAAAACAAACACTCATCAATTTGAGCTAGTTTGACATGCCATGGCTTCTTAGAATGATCAAAGAGAATGACCTTATTTAATATAGCTCACTTAAAGTTCCTAATAAAGGCTACTAGTATGGATTATTTGGTATGAGCTAGCCTTAAAAGAAATTTTTTTCAGAAATTTTGAAACATCATGAAAGAGAGAGGCCTTTTTTTTTTTTTTGCCATACCTTTCCATTATGACATCTAGTCTTCCTTTTTAGTCTTGCTTCATGTGTTTCCATGGTTTGTTTCAAGTACAATTTGGAGAACAATAACAAAGAAAGTTTGCTTAAAAGGTTAGGATAATAAAAGGTTAGGTTTGGTTATAAACGACCATTTTGATCATAAATGACCACATTTGGCATCACTTTAATGCTTAATGGGCCAAACACTATTATAGGAAGATGCATGTGATACTTTGAACACTTAAAGATGGCTAATACAAAGTATAGACTCTTTGGTGCTACAAAGTAGAAGTCTTAGTTTTCTTTAAAAGTTATTCTCATAGTTCTTTGTGATTTACTTTAACCAACTCTAAATGAGCAATTTTGATGGGTTTTGAGAAGAAGAAAAGTAAATAAGCACTTAGCTAGTGGAAGTGTGGATAATTGATAGTATGAAAAAGTATTAATGGCATTTTAGGGAAAATGATCAATTTTGAAAGTAAGTGAATGAAAAAGAAAGGAAGTAATAGAAAAGAGTTTGTAACTTTACAATAGCTTTTCATTTACGCTTTTAATCTTCCTTTGTTGATTTATGGTCTTCTTATGCTAGCTCACGGTCTTTCTTTGCATGTTTTCATAATTTGTTTCAAATGCAATTCAAGGAATGGTGATGGAGAGAGTTTACTTAAAAGGTTAGAACAAAAGAAGTCTATAAGGACTATGGTTAAACTTGTAAAAGATTGAATGCCCTTTATGATTGAAAACTTAAATAAATAATTACCTAAACCTTGAGCTAATTTTTAGGTTGGATATTTAGGCATTCAAATAAGCCTTATGGTACTTGAGTTGCCAATCATCCACTCAAAAACTAGCCTATTTGGTGGAGAAAACAAGTTCTTTATAGGCACCAAGATCTCCTCACCCTTATCTAATATGAGATGAATGTTACTACCTTTCTTGTTAAGTTCGGCATCTTGAGACATAGCTTGTTTGTCAAAGATTGCAATGTATAAATATGCTCCAATTTCTTATACAAATCTAATCATACTTAAGACTTTCCTTTGCTTTTGCTTCCATATGTTTTCTATTATATCTCTAGGCTTATTCTCTTCCAAAGCCATGTTTCAACTTATAATAGATCATTACTCAAACAAAATAACTCGACATTTTAAAGAGGTTCATTACAACATTGTCCTACTTTTGCATTTCTCCAATAATATTCAACTATTACAACTATAATATTTTGAATACAAATAATCCAACACTTGGTTATTAATATTATCACTTTGGTGCTCTTATATCTTTTTAAGGACTATTTAAATTCTTTTGTAGGCCTTTTAATTTCCATAAGTTAGTTATTTAACTAATGTGGGATAAACAATTATTCTCTTCTAATTCTTGTGGGATGGAGACTCTTTTGTTCCTAATTCATAATTTAGGACATAGACTTCTAAATCATGTGAAATTCTTTTGAGAATTCGAGTTAATCCAACAAAAGTTGTAGTTATTTTGTACTTGTAAGATATTTTTTCTTAAAAGTGAAAAAATGAGAAACACCAGCTTGGAATTTTGAGTTTATAATATTGATGATGTCATTCATCTATTTGTAGATCCGTCTACTGCCCCTGGAGAGTAAACTATGCAAAGGCTACCAAACATTGTCATTTTTGTATCTTTAACATATTAGCATATCTATTTTTTTTTTTTTGTTAAAAAAGAAGGGAAGTGATGAGGAAAACTTTCTTCAGGGAAGGCGAAACAATTCCGTATGATCTACTGGGATGGGTTAGAAGGGACTCTACCTCATCTCGACCCCCTTCTGCGCCAAGGTGAAACACGAGTGTGGGGATTTTGTCATCCGAAAGGACACCCACCCTTATCCCCCACCTTTTGCGTGCAGAAGGGGATGAGTTGCAAAAGCATACGTCTTCCAACCCACTCCAATCTAGCGCAAGTATTTTCACCATATTACAACTATCTAGGAGATGCAAAAAGTTCCTTTTGAACACCTTTAGTAACGGGCTTATGGGGTCTACGGTAGGTGTGGACCTACGGAGCCCAAGTTGTAAATAATATTGAAATAAAATATTTTGTGGCTAGATAATAAATTTAAGTTTGAATTATCCAATGGGCAACTTGCAAAATGAATGACCTATGAAAGAGCTACTTAGGGCTACTTTGCAAAATGAATTATCTAGTATGATGGTTTGTTATGAACTTATGGGGTCCATTGTTTGGGTTATGGAAGTCTAGGTTGTAAATAACACTCAAATCAAATACTTTATGGTTAACTAATAAGCTTAGCTCTTTTGACATAATAGTTACATAGCGTAACACTTTTTTTAACATAATTTACATGGTCTATGCTACTTTTTTTTTTCTTCTTCTTCTTTTCGTCTTTCAATAAATGGCAAGAAGCCCCAAGAACCAATTAAACCACTTTTTTCCAATCCAAAATTTTTTTGATTGATTACGGAATTACACAGACTATTTTTGTGATTTGCTGTCTGGCTAAAAAGGTCGGAGCTTGGTGCACAGCACGTCTGCAAGGCCGCAAAAGAGACGTAATGAAATTCAAAGGCGAAAGATTTTGACTTCACTTCTAGTTTATATTGGTCGCTTCCACGTGGTTTTAGACTCACCCTTTTCCATGAAAGAAATGAACCGGACAAAACCCCTTTCTAAACCATCAATGTTTTTCTGAATTCGGAGGCTTGGTTTTGGTCATCATTAGTTGGATTTTCAATCAGGCACGGCATAATAATAATTACTATCCTCCAATGTGGTCTGATCAAGATTAGAAGCCACCAATGGAAAAATTCCACTAAATATTTACCACGTGAAGACCCAATTCCATTAATTTAATGACTTAAAGGAAGGATTTTTTTTTATTTTTTATTTTTTATTTTTTAAATATGTGAGATTCTTAACCCGTTGCCAAAGGATTTTCCTGCCAGGTCGCCTAAAGCTTCTCACTTTCTGTGAAAGAGAGCGAGTCGAGTCCCCAATGATGGCCAAGCCGCCACATGGGACACAAGATGCTTATCTTCAACACCCAATCTCCTGCTTCCCAGACAGCGTGGCATTTCAGCAGCTGGTATATTCCCTCGAAACGAAATTACAAACAAACCCCTATTTATTCCCCCAATTTACCTCCTCCTTACACTACACTCCTGTTACCAACCACAGGCCGTTTAGTCATTCCGTTAGAGTCACCGGAAGCACCCACGTTCCAAATCAAAAAGCCAGTCATCCCGATCTCGAGAATGCCCTAGAAGGAAGCATAATCAACATACCAGAAGGAGGGTAAGTAAGTAATTTCAAATATGGAATTAATTCCGGGCCCGCAAATAAAATAAAGAAAGAACGTAAATGATCCTCGCAGCCCCCAGGGCGTCTTGAGTTTCTCTCTTTCTCTCTCTTTCTCTCTCATACAGACACTCGCACGAAAAAGTGGTTCTCAGAAAAGAGCGAGAGAAAAGTGTTTAGGATCGAGACGTTATCGGATTTCAAATCCCCAATTCGCCGGAATTTGGGAACTCCGTTCACGTCCGCCACTAGGGTACTCTGTTAATAGAAAGCGAGCGAGGGAGCGAGCGGGGGAGGGACCGTCGGTTACAGAGAAAGAAATAGTTTATTTCCGGGCGACGCCGTACCAGGGCTTGAGATTGGGGGGTTTGAAGAAGGTTTGTGTTTTGCTTTGGAGACGTTAGGCTTTGGTTCCTGGGGGTTTCCGGGAGCTTATGAAGTTGAATTGGCGATCTGTAATTACGGGCTTTGCTGAGGGGCAGTTGTGGAAAGTTTCGTGATGTTTGCGACGCCGCAGAAGAAGGTGTGGCCGGGTTGGTCTCCCACGCCTAGAAGTGGGGTGCAGAAGAGCGGAGTCGGGGTGGCTCCGACTCCGGACTCCGGCGCCGACGGGAAGGGAAAGAGCGTAGTGGGGAAGCCGAATTTAGGTTTGATAGCGGAAAATGGTGGGAACAATTTGTTGGTGGAGGCGGGCGGGGGCCAGGAGTCGCTGGACGAGAAGCTTTCGAGGCTTGAAAAGGAGGTTTGTGGACTGTTTTCGGTGTATAGTTCGTCTATGTTTTTGCGTATAGGGTGTCTAAGATCGTTTTGCAGTTTGGGTTATTTTGGGTTTGTTGCTTTCGTTTTTTATTTTTTTAAATGCTTTGGAACGGTTTTATTCCTCTGCCCTTCCGATTCGTTTATGTGAAGAAAGCGTTAGAATTCTGTTATATTTGGCACCTTTTACGACTTTTATTGGGCTTTTCTGTAACCGGGCGTTAGAGTTGGTGTGTGATTTATGTAAAATAGATGACTTATTTACGTGGTTGGGATGTTGGCATACTGTTCTTAGCAGCGTGACTTGCTTTATTGATTTGGTAGTTGTCTGCGACATAGATCGGGAAACTCGAAAAAATTGCACTTTAGTACGAGGGTGGTAGGGCGGCCCGAAAATATGTTCTTTTTTCTCTGTTTATCTTTTTGCGAACAGGGTGCACCTAATATGAAATTGATATCAGAAGCCTAGTATTTTTATTTTTTTCATTTGTTCCCGCGAAATTTTTTTTTTTTTTTTTTTTTTCGGGAGAGGGTTGGGGGAGCGGCGGGGGAATAGGAGCTACGACTGTTACACTTCGAGATTACAATAAAGTAGGAAATGGGTTTTGTTTGTTGGGTGTACATTGTTAATATTTGTGAGACATATTATTAAGAGAGACTTTTTTCTGTGATGTTAACCGGGAAGACGAAACTTTGTATTTGGAGTTATGTCTTTCCTACCAAACAGTGTTTGAGAAATGTGTATGGGTTTTGACGATAAGAGTCTTTGTAAGAATGCCTTTCATTCTCACAAAGACATTAAGGTTTACTGAGTATCTGTTAGGGTTGCATTTGCCAAATGTTTTTACCGAAAGATCATCCTAATGAAAATACGATTTGAACCTAATAGCATGACTAATAGGTCTTAACCAAATTGTTGAGGGGATCCACAAATTGTGTCAAAATGAATAGTCCTGTTATAGATCCTATATTGAAAAATATATAAACTATCAGTCTACCCATGACTCCATATATGAAATAGAGCTAAAAGTAAGTAAAATAAAAGAGGTTTCTTGCTACGTACATTCAAATGGTGATTAGAATTCTGTTTTGAGCTTCTGTCTGTTATTTGAACTGGATTCACAAATGCCTGATTAATAATTTGCTTCCTACTAGATACTAGGCGTTCAAGAGATGCATTGAACCAAATAAATTTTTTCAATTTGGCCCCATTTTCTCCTGCCTTCTTTCCTTCTGCTCTTACTTAAACCTTAATGTTTTAAGGCATAACCTCAAACACTCTTATCAATTGTTGATGCAAAAATCCGTGGCTAATCCCTATGAGTTTGTGAGAATTCTAGACCCAATACCAATGATTGGGATGAAAATGTGGTTGCATTTTAGCAATTATTAATGTACATAATATCCCCCCATTGTGATACCCTTTTGCTTGGTTATGGGCAGGAATTATCAGCTCTTTATTTTTTTGTTTGATATTTTTTGTTTCTTCTTGCGGAAGATGCTCTTCTGGATTTTTCCTTTTTTTTTTTTTTTCCTTCTCCTTCTCGTCCTAAGTGCCCTTAGGATTGATCTTATGTTTATATCTTTGGCGGTATGCCTATTTGTTTCATCACAGTTTTTATTTTTATTCCATTCACTGTAATTTTTCCAGTATGTTATTATCTGGCTGACGTATACTGTCTTCCTTTCTCCGTTTATGATAATATATGTCATCTGTTGTGCTTACCCGATTTTTGGATGCTTGGCCAGCTTTATGATTACCAGTTCAATATGGGGCTTCTTTTGATTGAGAAGAAGGAGTGGACTTCAAGATATGAAGATGTGAGGCAAGCATTAGCAGAAGCAAAAGATGCCCTCAAGCAAGAACAAACTTCTCATACAATTGCAATATCTGAAGTTGAGAAGCGAGAGGAGAATTTGAGAAAGGCCTTGGGGGTCGAGAAGGAGTGTGTGCTTGATGTATGTTCTGTTTCTCGTTATGTCTGCACTACATCATGTATTGCACCTTTCATCACTAACTAACTGAAAGAAGTACATGTAGTTTGGGGGACTGCATGTCGTATGTATACCATTTAGTTGATTACTAGGCCACACATATCCCACTTTTAGATGGAAGAATCCTATCCTCAAATGTGCTTTCAGCTCTTTGAAAGGGTGTTTTACTCATATTCCTTTCCTCTCTCTCTCTCTGTATTCTACATGCACACAAATAAAATGTAGGGGAAATTAAGGGATCTCACTTTATTTGGAGGTCAGTGATAATTTTGAGGATGAATGTTATCTTCTAAGTTGAGTTGCTGTTATTTGGTGAAATGGCTAGCATGATCCATCTGGTCTTGTCTTATAGCTTATATGTTAAGAAACATGAATAGGTTATATTCATTCGTGGACATCATCTTTTTGAAAACCAAATTATTGTGGTATTTGCTGATGTTTGGAGAATGTTGGCTTTGCAGCTTGAGAAAGCATTGCGTGAAATGCGTTCAGAAAATGCAGAAATCAGGTTTACAGCTGATTCGAAGTTGGCTGAAGCAACTGCTTTAGTTGCTAGCATAGAAGAGAAATCTTTGGAGGTAGAGGCAAAGTTGCGTGCTGCTGATGCCAAGATTGCTGAGATGAGCAGAAAGAGTTCAGATCTTGAGAGGAAATCACAGGACTTAGAGGCTCGAGAAGCTGCCCTTCGAAGGGACCGCTTGTCCTTTATTTCAGAGTATGCTCAACACTTTTGACCTTGCTCAAACTATTCCCTTGAATATCTCTGCTCCTGATTGTTTTTGCAGTAAATTACTAAGAAAAAAATAGACATGTCAAATTTTGTTTGTCATTTAATTGAGTGTTTCAATTTTTTGCAGGCGAGATGCTCATGACTCAACTTTGTCTAGTCAGAGGGAGGATTTGCGGGAATGGGAAAGAAAATTGCAAGAGGGAGAGGAGAGGCTTGCCAAGGGTCAAAGAATTCTTAACCAAAGAGAGGAGAGGGCAAATGACAATGATAAAATTTTCAAGCAGAAAGAAAAGGACCTTGAAGAGGCACAGAAGAAGATTGATGAAACTAACATAAGTTTGAAAAAGAAGGAAGATGATATAAGTAGCAGGCTTTTGAATTTAACTTTGAAAGAGAAGGCATGTATTTCTTCATACTGAGTTGGTTGTGAAATCTTTAAGTGATCTATGTTCTAATATATCAGTTTACTCTGAATGCAGGAATTTGAGGCTATGAGAAAAAACATAGAGATGAAAGAGAAGGAGTTACTTGCGTTAGAAGAAAAGCTCGATGCTAGGGAAAGAGTAAGTTCTTTGATTAGAAGACTCTCGGTGAAATGTATCTCAAGTTCAGTGATTATGTATTAGTCAGTTGACTGAGCAATTGCAATCAACACTGACAATCATCATACTTATCTTGTTAGTATGTGTTTTAATATGTGTAATCTATAGATTTTGTTTTGGCACCTTTAAAATCAACAAGTTCTTGGTGAAACTACCCTGACGCTCTAGGTCTTTCTATGTCCAGGAGGCTTCTGCAATTGTAGATTTTTAAAAAAATTGATATTCTCCCTTTTTGTTATCATTTTAAATTTTCCTGTTTGCTTTGGGGAGGGGTGTTTGAAAATTTTCTCTTTGAATTCTGGATGTAATTGTTCTCTGGTTCAGATTCTTTTCCCATTTGGGGAATATCTCAAATGCTTTCTACTGTTTCTGATTCTTTTTCTTTACACTTTTAAAAGTAGAAAACAAGAAAGCAGTCGTCGGCAATCAGTACATTGGGTCATTAGGTCTGACTTAAAGTTGTGCTACTCACTTTTCCCCCTCCTTTTCTTATGTGTTGTTAAATATCCGCAGGCTGAGATTCAGAAGCTTCTTGATGAACACAACTCCATTCTGGATGCAAAGAAGCGTGAGTTTGAGATTGAAATTGATGAAAAGAGGAAATCTCTGGATGATGAGTTA
The DNA here is from genome assembly GCA_028551475.1 of Casuarina equisetifolia. Taxonomy (NCBI): domain Eukaryota; kingdom Viridiplantae; phylum Streptophyta; class Magnoliopsida; order Fagales; family Casuarinaceae; genus Casuarina; species Casuarina equisetifolia. The sequence continues at coordinate 7,374,703 of CM052361.1, forward strand.
AAAAGCCGGGCGGTTGAAGTGGAGAAGAGGGAAGCTGAAGTTAGTCACATGGAACAGAAAGTTGCAAAAAGGGAGCAGGCATTGGAAAAAAGATTGGAGAAATTTAGGGAGAAAGAGAAGGACTATGAATCAAAATTGAAAGATCTGAAAGAACGGGAGAAGTCTATCAGATCTGAGGAGAAGAATTTGCAGGACGAGAGGAAACAAATTCTCACTGATAAAGAGGATCTTGTTAGTCTTAAGGCTGATCTGGAGAAGAAAAGGGCTGATAATGATGAAGAGCTATTAAAGATACGTGAAGAGCAGCAACAGCTTAAAATAAGTGAAGAAGAGAGATCAGAGTATGTTCGCTTGCAGTCAGAGTTAAAACAGGAAATAGACAACTGTAGGCTTCAGAAACAACAACTTCTGAATGAAGCTGAAGATTTGAAGCTACAAAAGGAGACTTTTGAGAGAGAGTGGGATGAGCTGGATGAGAAAAGAGCTGAGATTGAGAAAGAGCTGAAAAAGGTGACTGAGCAGAAGGAAGAAATAGAAAAAATGAATCAGTCTGAAGAAGAAAGACTAAAGAATGAGAAGCTGGCGGCACAGGAGTGTATACAAAGGGAGCAGGAAGATCTTAGATTGGCCAAAGAATCTTTTACAGCTCAAATGGAGCATGAGAAATTAGCAATTGCTGAGAAAGCTGAAAGTGAGAGAAGCCAAATGCTTCATGATCTTGAGCTGCGGAGAAGACAACTTGAGACTGATATGCAGAGTCAGCTGGAGCACAAGGAAAAGGACTTTCGTGAGAGGGAGAAATTATTTCAGGAAGAAAGGGAGAGAGAGTTAGACAACATCAATTACTTGAGAGAAGTAGCCAGGAGAGAAATGGAAGGAATAAAACTCGAGAGACTTAAAATAGAAAAAGAAAGACAAGAAGCTGATGAAAACCGAAGGCATCTTGAGAAGCACCAAGTGGAAATGAGAAAAGACATTGATGAGCTTGCTGCTCTTAGCAGAAAGCTGAAAGAGCAGCGCGAACAATTTATGAAGGAGAGACAGCGCTTCATTTCATTTGTTGAAAAACTCAAGAGTTGTGAGAACTGTTGTCAAGTCATCTCTGAGTTTGTGCTCTCTGACCTGGAGTCTTTGTCTGAAATTGAGAATGCAGAGGTTCTTCTTCGGCCAAGACTGGCTAATACTCATTTGGAGGGTGGTGATGGAAATGTGGCCAATCCTGAAAGGCCAAGTGATATATCTCCAGTTGTAGTTGGCTCAAGGTCTCCAGTTTCTGGTGGAACTGTATCTTGGCTGCGCAAATGCACCACCAAGCTTTTCAATTTCTCCCCCAGTAAAAAAGCAGAGTTTTCTGATGTACAAAATTCGCTGGAGGCTCCCTTTTCTTGTCAGAATGTTGATATGGAAGGACCATCCAAGAAAATATCTAGTTCTGAAAATGATGCAGAACTATCCCTTGGTTTTGCGGCTGGTTCTTTGGATGTCCAAAGGATGCAATCTGAAACCAGCATCAGAGAGGTAGAAGCCAGCCGAGATCCATCAGCTGATCATCAAAGCAACATCAACAGCAAGGTCCCAGGAGTTGCAGAAGATTCCCAGCTGTCCGATTTGAATGGTGGTCAGCCTAAACGTCGCAAAAGAGGGAGGCCTCGGATCCATAGAACACACTCGGTGAAAGAAGTTGTTCATGATGCTAAGGCTTTACTTGGGGAAACTCTAGAAGCAAATGAGAGCAATTATCCGAATGGGAATGCTGAGGACTCTGCTTATAATAATGCTGAAAGCCGTGGTGATTCAAGCATTGCAGATGAGGGACTATCAAAAAATATGCGAAAGCGGAATCGTGCTCAGACATCTCAAGTGACAGGGAATGAGCATGATGGTGATGATAGTGAAGGGCGTTCTGATAGTGTTGTGGGTGGCCAGCGCAGGAGGCGGCGGCAGAAAATTTCTGCAGCTGTCCAAGCTTCAGGTGAAAAACGCTATAATCTCCGGAGACCCAAGACGTAAGTTTGATATCCATGACTACAAGGAATTTGATAACCGTCTTTTCTACTTCCTTTCCTCTCTGTCTCCCTTTTTTTTTTGGGCTTTTGGAGACGGAAAAAAGGGAGGGTGGGGTTGGCATGCAGCTTATTTTGGACTACAGTTTGTTGCCTACTGAAGCATACAGCTTATTTTAATTTGACAAAAAGATGTCTATGCTTTTCATCCCTGATCCCAACACACAAAAATAACCAAGAAAAAAAAAGAAAAAAATAGTATTCTCTTTTTGTGGGAGCATTTGGTGGTGTGGATCATCTAGGTAAGGTTCCATCGAGAGTTTGCTAGTCTGGAGTGAACATTGTAATTTCAATTAATTGATTTAGTAGGTTAACTTCCTCATCTGTGGTTGTTAGCTAAACAGGCTACAACTTCTTTTGCTTTACAGTGTCCATTCACTTTTGGAAGTATATCTCTCGCAACTAACCCTGTCCTTGCAATTATGGTTTTCAGTGGAGTTGCTGTGACAGCTTCTAGAGCCACATCCGAACTTAACAAAGGAAATAAGGAAGAGACTGCTGGTCTTGGAGCTAGGGAGGAAGTTTTTTTCTCCAAAGCCGCTTCTGCACTTTCAATTGGGGCTGCTAGTGAGAATGGTGGAAGCAGTCACTTTGTGCAGGTAAGGGTGTTGTACAAAATTTGGGTTTCCTCTAAATCTTAGTGGATTTGTTGGAATTTTGTCTACGAGTATGTGTGATCCTGTTTTTCTTTTCTTTATTTTCATACCATTGATCTCTTCTTATAATCTGAGTAAACATCTGTTTTGTGTTGCACAGTGCGGAAGGATTGGGGACTCTAAGGCTCTAGGTGATGATACAACAAATAATGTGGTTGATGACGCGGCTGTCAGTGAAGAGGTGAATGGGACCCCGGAAGGGGCAGTGGAGTATGGTGAGTGCAGAAGCGAATCTCGTGGTGAAGATGCCTATGGGGTTGATGTCGTGGATGGGAATGAGGATGAAGATGATGAAGAGTCTGAGCATCCTGGCGAAGTCTCGATAGGAAAGAAACTATGGACTTTCTTCACAACATAGTACTGCTGGATCCAGTGCCATACGGTGGATTTTGATGAATCTTGACTTCATGTAAAAGGATCTTGACTGCATGTACGTCTTTAGATATGCTTCTAGGAGTTTTCTGATGTGTAGTTGTGTGTATTAACGATTCAAATGTAGTCAGAATTTCGGAAGTATTCAGGTTGGGGATTCCCCACTTTGTTTTGCTTTTTAGATTTTTTGATAGTGCTTAGGATTGGGGGGTGATATATTTTTTTATGACAGCTCGAGATATTTTGATATTGTAGTAACCCAGTGCATATTTAACACTGGAATCTCAACTTACACCCTTTCCAATTGATTGTATCAAATGATTGTATCTCCTCTTGCACTGGAATGATTTTGAACCATGTCGTCTGAATGTTCCATTCTCTTTCTCTTTGAGGTTGTAGGTATACTGCAATGAATGTCGAGGCCAGATTTTTAAGAGTCCATGGATTCCAACTGCTTTATCCTCCGGCTCACTCATCAAAATTGTACCAGTTCCAAGATCAAACGCCAAAATCAAGCCATCAGTGCTTGGCGAGAAATTGTGTATGTTACTTCAGATTTCTGAGAGACAAAAAGAAGAATTGGAAAAAAAAAGAAAAAGAAAGAGAAAAGAAGAGTGGATGTAGGACATTAAAATGTAAAAGCGGGAGTTTATAACGTACATGCAATATGGCATATGACAATCTGATTTACGCACGTGGATCCTCGATATTGACCTTCCTTCCTCAAAGTCTCCAGAGTCTTTGGAACTCGTTCAAGTAATAGTGACATTAAGAAAGGGTTTATTTAATTTCATTATATAATATCTTGAGAACAAGGCGTATCAAATTGAAATTAAATATGTCATATATTGTGATTAAGAAAAAATGATACTTGCTTGTGCTTTAATGAAGGTTAAAGTATATAGCTCTATTTTTGGAACAAACCTTAGTTCTATCAAGAACTTATATTATATCATTCTTGGATTGATATTATGTTCTCGGCCTAGTTATGTTCTTGGCTTAGTGGTTATACTCGGCCTGGTTGTGTTCTCGATCCATGACCCGCTTATCTGTCAAGTAGATAAGCAAGCCCAGTTGGTGATGAAACTCACCGTTTCATTAACGTTCGTTCTCATTTATTCACCTAATGCTGTAAAGAGTGTATTATTGACGACTGCTGAAATGAGAGAGTGAGAGAGATGGAGGAATGACGCTACTGGTAACTGAATCCTTAACGAAAGGATTTATGATAAGAGCGATGTCAGAACGGTCTGATCTAAGCTGGAGAAGGAAGATTTAAAGGTTGATTTACTGTTCCAACGAGAAGATAGCTTCACCATTGAGGTTTGAAATGTCCAAAACCCTACTCTAATTTTTCTATTTAAGAGGAGCTATTCTATGGAGAAGGGTTCGACATTTACAACAATCTGAAGTTCTCTTTGAGTAAAGATTCTATTATTAAGCTCATTTTTTGATCATTCAATCTTTATGACTTTCGGTGAAGTTCAAGTCTACGGTGATATTGTGATTAAATACTTATTTGTTCGTTTATATCATCGATTGGATCTTGTATAACTCTGTTTATATGCTGATTTCATTAAAAATACTTATAGCACATAAACATTGAAAGGAATATGAAACCTTAATTTATTTCAATTTAGGGTTTTCGTGCTAAGAGCTTAGAATTATTATAATTACATTAAATAAGCTCCTATAGGTTACAGAATCCCGCAACTTGTCATATTATTTGGAATTTGTAATTGATTTATGATCTTTTGATCATATTGTATAAGATTGTACAAGAAATTCCTTGAAGAGGAATTGTTTGAGTTAGGGAGAACATTTTCTCCTAACTTAATTGAGTAAAGGAGACTTCAATTGGTTTGATTGAAGGAGAAGAGGGTGGATGTAGGAGTCAAGGTGTGAGTGCCGAACCACTATAGTAAATTTGGTGTCAATCTCCTTGCTTACTATTGTTCTAACCTTCTTATAATATTTGCTACCTTATTATTTGTTCTTAACCTATAAGGATATTTGAAACATATAAGTGTAATAATATTCTTGATAAAGTGTTGTTTGACTTGGAAGAAAAGCATCATATGTTTGAAATCTGTCCACTTTATATTGAGATTATTTGTTTGATTTGTCCAGCAAATTGAATTGAGTTTTTGTTAATATAATAGTTGTTTTAAATTGTTAGGTAGAACAATTCAACCCCTTTTCTTGTTAAGCCATAAAACCCAACAAAGACTACATGTGTACCTATTGAAAAGTCAAAGTCTATTCTCTCACCAAAAACCACTTGAGAGATTATCACAAACACCCTTTGTTGCTTCACCTTCTTTTAAAAAACTTATCTCCTTAGCAACTAATAACTCTATTTTTATAGAGTTATTTGACCTATTTTTAGGCAATAAATAATACAATGCTTATGAGAAAATATTTGAATTTCTCTTTATTTGCTTAAATTTGTCTTACTTTTGTAGTATAAGGTGGCATAAAGAAAAAAGATAAGCATGGAGAACTTGATGTTTATTATATGAAAAAATATGGTCAAAATATCAAGATCAAGAAAATCAAGATGAGCTTTGACTTTGGATAATTGTTATTAGATTTTTCATTGTTGTTGGGTTTTCTAAATAATTAGAAAACCTAATCATGTTAGAAGTTCAAAGCCCAATTAATATAAGAGTTCAAGACCTAATTGTCTTATGTATCCAAAATCCACTTCTACTAGGATAGGAGATAGTTCTAAACCTAAATCCTATTTAAGAGAAGAGAAGAGACAAAAATAAAGGAGGAGAAAATTGAGCACAACTCAAGGTTTTTTTGAAGAGAAAACAAAAAGGGTGACATACTTCTTGTTCTTGGATTCAGGATGCCTTTTTTATTTCCTATTATTATTTTTTTTCATTATTTCTTTATGCTTTAGTTTACTTTTGTTAGAATTACAATGTAACCTAATTATAATGGTATGAATTTTATGATTATTATGTTTTGCAAGATACTTTGCTTATATGAAGTTGTATATTACTGTGTTGAATGCTTCTAAGTGATTAGCTAGCACTTAAATAATTTAATTCGCATGTTTGAGACCAACAAGAGATGATATACAATTACTTTTTGTAATATGTAACTATAAATTAAATATGGATAGATATAGATCATATTGTTTGTGTGGCTTTTGGTATAAACTAAGAATGTTCATAAATCTTAAAGCATTTGGTTTGTTTTAATTTACATATAGAGATATAGTGAATTAATAAACTAACTAGGTTTGCTATACCTAAACATAGGATAGTAAATAAATTAGGAAGTTCCGTCATCACATAAATATTATCCCTCTTGCAAGCATAAAAAATAATATTAATACCTAGTAGTTATGGTGAAATCATATGTTCTAACATATTTCATGTATTTAGTTTTTTTAAATTTAGTTAGTTAATCTATCATTTATCATTTGGATTTGCTAGATAAATTTTAGGAATTGTTTACTGTTAGTAATTAATTGGCTTCGTAATTATCAATTTTTATGAGATGATATTTTTATTATTATTATATTACTTGTTTTATATGTTCACTTGTATTTAAATTTCACTAAACAACAGTTTCTGCTGCCAACATAGTGATCTTAATTTTACAAAACATAAATTCAAAGTTGAAATCCAATCCTTGCAAACTAACGACTTCTGCTGCCAACATAGTGATCTCAATTGTATAGAACAAAAATTCAAAGTTGAAATCCAACTGTTGTAGACTAACAGCTCCTTAGTTGTACTTGTATATAAGGAATCTTTTTGTATTTGTAATTTTCAACTTTCAGTTCAAAAAAAATAGATTCACTATTCATTCTCCCCCATTGAAATACAAAGGCGTTATAATTTCAACAGCCTTGAGTTTCTTTTCCATTTGTTGTCTTTCTTCTAGGACATGGTCATGGTTTGATCTTATGGTACACCCATCGCCTCACGTTCTTCCTGCATGTGGAACATGGCCTGTGCTTTCGCGAACCGCAGAAGCTGCAGCTTAGTTGAAGGACGTAATAGCTGTAGAAATATTACTATGACCACCTAAATCATAAAGCATGCATGTTGTTTGATACAAGAGTAGGAGAGGGAGAGAGATAAAAAGGAGATGATCATGGTTATTGATAAGACATTTCTTGCAACATGGCATGATGAGTGATCTCACGTGGATCTTAGTTGTAGCTCTTTACAAGTTTTTCTTACCCCTGGTAGTCAAGTGTCCCCAATCATATTTAGTTGTGCATTTCGGTTCTCATAGCTCTGCAGTTGTTGTTTAGTCATGGGGTTTGGAAGCTCAACCATCTTCGTCCAATAGGCTATAAATTGGATGGGATGTGTGACAAGAAAAGAAGGAAAATATTTGAGTCTTGTATGGAGTTTTTATTCTCCCTTAAATGAGAATAATGGTTTTGTTTCTCTTCGATGAAAGAGTAACAGATCTTGTTTCCTTTTGACAAAACACTCTCTTTTCTTGTGTCTCATCTTGCTTTGAGTTTCTTTTATGTACGTCCATCATTACGAACCAGAAGAAACATATAAGCTCCATACTGTCGGACAATTTGTCACTTCAAAGGCTAATCACACACTCCATTTCCAATTAAGTCATAATGGGTCGTATTTGAGTGGTATCAAAGAGTACCAATCTTTTTATGGCCGACTCTTATTCCAACTGCTTGGAAGCTAAGATGAATCGTAAATCTGGCGAGCTCATGGACTCCATCTAACAAATGTTTGCCGCTATCCACGATAATATTGACAATGTAAAATCTTTTTCTCTCCACGAGAAAGGAAAGACGTGTAGTCAAAAAAACCAATTCAATGATGGCTCAAAGGAATTCTCTCCAGAATGGCATGCAAGATCTATGAAGCTCGACTTTCTAGATAGGGAGGAGATGAGGATCCCTATGGGGTGGGTATGCATAATAGAAGATTTTTTTTTTTCACTTCCACATTATTCATAAAGAAGATAAAGTTTTCATTGCTTCAAGGAACTATAGGGGGAAGTCCAAATCTGATTCCAACTATTGAAGGAGGAGCTAGGAAAGGAAGCCATCACCTAGGATAAACTAACGGCAAGCATATTTAAGTGCCATGGTCCAATTTTGTATCAAGATTTCTTTGGGGACTTGACAAGGCTATGACAAATTGAGTCTATAAGTGACTATTATAATCGTGTTTGTAGACTACTCTTATGTGCAGGGAGACTTACCCAAGTGCAGCAAACTGGGGGTTTGTATATGGCTTAAAAGATAGACTTCAGGCTAAAGTGCAAGTTGGTCACCCTACCTCTTTGTCTGCTGCTATTGGTTTAGCAAGGCTGTTCGAAGATAAAGGCAACACCACCAGATTTAGCCATCCTGCTCCTATAAGGAAGCTTGTGAGTCCTCAACCACGTGTGGACAAAAATTCTTTCCCTATTTATAGCTTAACACCAATGGAGATGATTGAAAGAAAAGTTAAGCAACTATGCTTTGACTATGAAGAAAAATATACCCTATGGCACAAGTGCAATAGGATTTTCCTTCTAGAAGAAACTGGTTGGAAGGAAAAGAAGGAAGAATCTATTCCTAAGGTTATTGAGTAAAAGGTTCAAGAAGGTCTCCCACAAGTCTCTGTGAATGCTCTCTATAGGACTCGTACTAGACAAATGATGACTCTTATACGAATTGTAGGAAAAGGAAGGAGAAAGGCTCAAGTCTTAATTGATTCATTGAATCATAAGGTGAATAACGCCAAAATCCTAGAGTAAGTAACGTATCTAAATCAACTTCTAAATTGTTATTCTTTCTCTTCGACTTGATATTATGATTTGGTTGTTAATCTCAAGACAATATATTATTTCTTTATCTTCTATGATAATATTGATTCTCCGTAATTTGGTGGAGGAAATTATGAAAGCTAGAGGTCCATTATGAAGACCCAAATGCTTGGAAGATCTAAAAAATAAAAAGAATTAAAAGAATTAATGTGGATTAGTGTTGGGAGTCCACCAAAGGAGCCCACAACATCCCTTTTCTTGGGTCCCCAAAAGCTACTTCAGTCTTCAAGTGTAGTTCATGTTAATTGGCTTGGCGTGGACTCTCCCACTGTCAGAATAAGATTCTACAACGAATTACGCTGAGCCTAGTTACCTCAACGAGATCATCTGGCTTGCTTGAAGAAATATTTTCAGCAACTGCTTCAAGCTTTAAGATCTTCCTTGAAAACAAGATCCTTGTTGCCAGAATGTTAATGAAAGATGTGATTTTCTTATGTAATTAGTTAGTATATGGGGAATTGTATAATTATTTTTGTGTAAATAGTGGTATAAGTATACATTTGTAGAGCATAAAAGACTCAATATAATAGAATTTGACCCCTTGTTGGCTTTTTTTTTTTTTTGTCTCTTTATTCACGTCTTTTGACCTGTTATCAAAGGAAATTTTCGTTCTCCGAGAATTCGCTTCCCCATGCCAAAAACAAGTTTTGAGTTGTAAATACAAAATATGCATAGCACTCAAATGTAAGAACAGTAGTATCTTTCTGACCCAACTGCAAATGCCAAAGAGACCCCAAAAAGTGCTCGAGGGAAACAGATCATAGCTTGAAAGTGTTACATTGTACTGCTAAGCTAGTCCAAATTAAGAAACCCGAATTCGTTTACCCAAAATCTCCAGAGCTTTTGGCGTTAACAGCATAGATATACAGTCATAATAACTTTTCTTGGAATATATAAGGGCCAATCCGAAGCAATTTCTCTCAGGAACTCATCCTCAGTGTCTGACACCTAATATTGACACTATCTGTTTGAATTCTATGGACTTCAAAAAAGCTGCCTACAGAGGCCACAAATTCAATACTTGAATGACACGTTCCTAAGTCTGGTAACAGCAATGCACTATTCCTGTTTTAGATGTGTTATAAACTACTATCATGCACTTGTCTTGAATTCCTCTTGTAATCCCCAGTTCATTTCCAATTATAAGAGAGAGCATTTTGATGAGAAACTTGCAATAGGCACCCTAAAAGAGAAAAATCCAAAATAAAAGAAAAGGGGGACATTCAGTCAGTCCTAAATAAGCAGACAACTTGACGAAGAATCCATTTTACATTCAATTCATTAGTCAACACTAACGAGTACCAGGTTCCTACAAGTTCCACCTTCCATGGAGTTTGAAGAGTAATCAACAAGCCCTATCTCCAAATGAAAATAAGGAAATCTGTATAGAAATTGTTGAGTCATGCTACCCGGCGAGGAAACCAGCTAAACTCATAAAAGACCCATCTAAATTTTGTACACTCCCTGATATTAATCGGAGAAACGGGATGCTAAGGAGCTCTAACATGGCACCAATTTACCTTCTACCATGATAGTAATGCCTATCCTGTATATCCCTACGGTTATATTCATTCCTGCTTTCATCAGTCCATTGTTCATATCTGCCCGATCGATAATCCCATCGTGAAGAGTCATAATTCAAGGGACCTTCATCGAACAAAGGACTCCTCCTACTTCTGTCTGACAGGGTCCTTCCCGATGTTGGGCTTCTTGACCTTGGGATGCTACTTCTTGAAGCGTGAGAATCGTAACTAGAATCATAACCCACATACCTCGGAGAGTAGCTAGATATGGACGGGCTATATCCTGGTTCACAACCAGGAGGTCCATCATCTGTGAAATCCCTGAACCGCCTTTGCTCGCGATGATGCCCTCTGCTGACAGGTTCTGAATAATGGTTCGACCTGGCGTGCAATCTGTTTCTAAAATGTTCCGAACTTGAAGGTCCAGCTCCCCAAAGTCTTTCATCAGCATTTTCTGGAATTGGAGCATTTACTCCTGGGAATTCAACTGTCATTTTCTTCGGTGGTTCAGCATATTCAGTTTCAACAATTTCGCCGTCCTCCTGTTCTTCCTTAATTTCCCCATCAGCGTATATTGTAATCCCTGATGGCTGATTGCCATCATCTGGATCTGAAAATGCCAGGATACATGTTATCAGTGGAAAATGAAAAATAAAAAGGGATAACCACAAATAACAACAGATATAACAAACAAAAGAATGAAAACTCACAATGCGGGCAGGAGGTTAATGAGCCTAGAGTTCAAAATTTGGGAACATGATCAATCGAAAGAACTCCATATAATGAGGCAGAAGTGATAACCTCCATAGGGATTCTCTTCCATATCACATATAATTAAGGCCTAGAATTTCCTGAAATAAATTATAGATTGCCTCCTATGGCTTTTACCACATATTAGGATAATCAATGATGAAAAAAATTTACCAAGTGATTTTTTAATTACAGATGTTTTGCTTGAGCCAGTCATTTGGCCTACAATTATTGTGGAATGCTTATTACTAGTTTTCATGCTTAAGCTGATTGACCATAGCAAGTGACTAAAGCAGGAGTACAGGGATAGGTGATTGAAAAAATTGAATCATTACTGTTATAGGATAGCTGAATCCAAGTTCAATTAAGAGAGCAACCGGCTTTTAGTTTCATGGCATTATGGATAGATCTAATAGATCTACCTTCAAAACTGTCAAGTGAGAACTGTCAAAAGACCACAACAAGTACGCAAGATATGACCACATACCTAGATATCCAGGTGGGTATCCAATTTCCCGCATTCTGTTAAGCCAAGGGGGTGGATCAAGCTCCTGCATTAAAAAAAGTAAATAAATAAAAAAAGAAATCAAGAGCTCAGAAAAAGATGTCAAACTCTATAATAATCTCCTAGTTTCAAATTCACAAACTATAGTCAGCAACAATAATTGACAACTTCATCTCTCTTGTAAGAACAATATAGAAGTGATCACCCTGCAAACATCTGTAAGTAGCGTAAACCAAAAAAATGAGAAATTACGGCATAGAATATAACACATAGGTCCAACATAACAGAATTAGGTCCATTTGCAAGATTCCTGACGCATATACACGATCATCTAAGCCAAAAGCCTATTCCACACAGATAAGACGTGCACACTGTATAAGAAAAAAAAGTTAACAGATGATAAATGAGATAGTAAATGCAAAGTACCGACTCAGGGACATCCCAAGTAGCCAATGATCTCAAAACAGAAAGGAATGGTGTCATGCCAAGATAGGTCATTTAGAAATTGACTCAACAAGAAGAAAGCCCTAGGTCTACCTACCTACCTCTGTATTGGGTTAGGCTATGTGAATTCTATTTTACCTTTCAACCCTCATGGGTAGCATTTTCTTGTGCTAAACCGTAGTCCAGTATCCATCAGTGAGAGGTACAAAGAAGAACTACATGATTTATGTAACAACTGGTGAGAAGTAGTGGGCTGGCAGTTGGGGATAATGAAGAGTCGGTCATAATATTGTATAATTGAACGTGGAAAAATATGCATTTTTTTTCCATCACACTCTTCAAGCTTTTATATAATATATTTCTTGCATTAACCAAACTTGTTTATTAGTTGCAAGCATTGTAGTTGTCACAGTAGTGCCTCAAACATGGTTGGACGACCAAGTTTAAAACAAGTAAATGCAAGACCTTAGTTGCATTGAGTAACTAAGACCAACAGATATAGCATAACTCTGATGAAGCAAAGGTATGCTGAAAACGAAGTAGCTGGGATTTGTTGACTTTGAAAGCTCCATTTCTGGTCAAGATTACACAGGAAAGACTATAATTAAGTAGCATAAACTTTCCAGGAAGTGGGGTTTGGTTCAAGTAAGCGTATGACCAAATCACTTAGGTCGCACTACTTGAATGTTCTCTTTGCATGTCTACCAAGTAATTTAGGACATTAGAACGTGGGAACCTATACATGCCACCTACCTCTAGGTATATGAACTAGTCAAAATATCACCAAACTAAACCCAAAAAATATATATGAACTTGCCAAAATATCACCAAGCTAACCAAAAAAAGCAAGCTGCACTGGCTGAAAACACTGCAAAACAAGCTGAAATATGTTTGTACTGGCCACAATCTTCCTATCTCGGCTGAAAAGGAACAGAATCAACCTGCACTGGTCAAACCACCATAGATAACAGGCTGAAACAACACAAAAGACTAATGAACTGACCAAGTCAGTGCTTGAAACCTCTCAACTGGCAAAATACTCTGAAAACCACTAAACTTCATTGGCAACCAACAAATTTTGTTGAAACATGTCAAAAAACGCAAACATTAGTTTGATATTCATTGGAAAACACCAGTGCTAACTGAAACACTGTTAGACAACTTCAAATACATCCAAAACATGATTCTGGGTACACTTGGACATGGTCAACAGGATTAGAATTTAGTTAACTTGATTTCAAGAATAAACCGGGTCATGGGCCAAGCATGACTTGTTTTGACCATATCGGGATTTTGAATTGGACTGCAGATGAACCAAGACCAGGACTATGTTATTCTAGGCTTGGCCCAAAATGAAACAGAGATGACGTTACATGAAACTGGGATACCTTATCCCATATAAGGATAACACACTTATAAACAGATGCATACACTTATTTCTTTGTCTGTGAAACGCATCAGAGATATGTTATCATCAGCCAGATAACAAACCATCACAAAAAAAGATGGCACAGTTGACTGCAATAGTGTTAACAAAAGCACCAACCACCATAGTTTTGTAAGTGCTCGCAGATGCTTACCACTGTTAACTATAACAAACATTACAACACACAACTAGCGATAAAAACACATTAATGGCAAAACACTTATAATCATTGACCACCGAATCATCATATAAACCACCAGTCATACTATAGATATGGGGGGCCGACAACTACTACAAATTAAAACTACAGATCAGATACAACTTAAGGCACTATCATAACTACCATGCATGGCAATGTTGCAACAGAACCAACTACCACAATGATGAGGTTGTAGGTAACGATGACATCTCAACCATTATACTGATGAAACCACCATTGATCTCCAGCCATGGGTATCAAGCATTAGCCTACAGCAGCACTGACATTGTTGCAAAGGAGAGAAAACAAAGATGAAAAGGACAAAAGAATAAAAAGAAAAACAGGGAGTGAAAGGTAATTTACACCCTATAATCCTACTTTGAAACCATAATAACAATTTTAGTAATTCAAAAATTCGTCATCTTTTCATTAATACACTTCTAGTTCTTAGGAATTAATACAATGTTCTAAACTTAAGACACCTCAACTTAGGATACCCCAGGAGAACGCCTAATAGGGACACTTTTTCCTTTCTCTCTCACCCAAACTAACCGATAGGAACTCAGTAATACAAATTCAGTAGTGATTTTGCCTTGTAATTCTTAATCCCAACATGAAAAAATCACATCAAAGAATAACTTAGCTTTTCATCATGAGAAACATACCCCAAGGCCCAAAAGTTGCCGGGTTTCTGAATTAAGACCACCTGGTCTCAGACCATCATACTTTCCACCTGGAGTATCCTGATAATATCGAGTTGGGTTGCGTGAACTGGCATTTTGATTGCGTTTGGACTTATGCTGTTTGCGGGCATTATTGACTGCAACGTTGTCACGAGGCTTTGGACATTCCTTGAGAGAATGATTATAAGAACCACAGTTGAAACAACGACTTGCATCACATATTAACTCCAAGCGCCTACAATTTTCAAAAGGAAAAAAATTCATAAGCTAGTCTAGCAAAACAAAAATTATATACATGATAAACATGAAAAGCACAAAGTTCCTCTTTTCACAAAATGCAATAAGTTGGAGAATTATTAAGACAAAAGCAAAGTAAAACATAAGGCAATTTTGCCAGCAGAATAGGGCCTTAAGGGGGTCTAAATATTCCACCAATCCATTATTTGCCAGGGTTACATATATACTATGCAACCTAGATCAGCAATTATTATGCACCAACAGCTCTTATCCATCGAATATAGGATAATTTCTGCAAACTGCTTTGACCCTTGTAACTTAAAACAATTACTTTCCCCTGGTTGATTTAGGTTGCCAACGAACCATTATCAAGCAGGCCCATGATTTAAGTATCCTCAAAATACATAACAAACAACCTTGCTTCAGATATTTACAACTGACTGTCATATTTCTGATTATCTGAGCTATGCAGTATAAGTTGATGTAAAATTATCTTCCAAAGAAAATAAAACCAGTAAAGAGGGCTTACTCCTCCACATTACTTGAACCTTCAGCTGAAGTCAAACCTAATGAATAACCTCGATCATAAAGAGGCACTTTGTTACCATCTAAAGGAATAAACTCCTGGTTCTCTTGCTTCCCTGTTTGGTTATCCATCCAGAAAGACTGCAAGTGAAACATCATAATATTAGGCAATAAAAGGTCACAAGCAACACTTTGATCAGATGCTGTGACACCATGCCAACTTTGGAGAAATGCTTTATGCACATACAAGCTAACAGAATGTTATCCCCCATCAGAGTACAATGGTAGGAGCATCAGGCATCTTCTCTATCAGTCAAAACCAGTAGATGTTCCCTTAGTGATGCAACTACAAGCCTGGGGATTTTTAAGGACCACAGACCCAGCGCACTAAACAAAGATTTTACATTCTAATAGCCACAAAACTATTTGTCCATGAAAGACATGAAGTTCTAACAGAAGCCCGACCATAGGACCAAATAATGATGCGTCCAAGATGTTATAATCAGTCACTAGTGGTGAGCGTAAACTCTACCAAAGTTGAAAGCAGGGAGCAGATTTAAACCTAGCCGCACAGACTGGAAAATGGTATGAAATAAACTGTTTTGTGCATCCATTACCCTAAAATTTGTACTCTATAAAATGCACATATCAAAGAGCCAGCTAATGTGTCTAATGTTACCAATGATTACACCTGAAGTTGGAGCTAAAACATTGCATCACGTCTTATTTGCAATATCAAGTTGCTAACAACAACAGGCTTGTCCTGAAGGATATGATTATGTGAGAACTAAAGATCACTTCTGAAATATAAAATTCCTTCAAACTGTAAGACAGCTTCAAAGAATGTGTAATTCCTAAGGGAAAATACGAACTTACCATGATGACAACTGCCATATAAACTGTGATGTTAATAAACATATACACTATGAGGATGATGTTCTAATATAGAAAATAAGATTGCAACACAAAATTAGATGATGAAATTAAAAATTTCATCATAAAAAGAAAAACCTTTATGCGTGACCACACTGTCAAGTTCTTACATGGAATTCTTTCCATCTCAAGCACTTTGAAGGATAAACATGTTCTGATTTGCGTAGGGAAATTAATTCAGGTAAGAAACGTATCATCTAAAGATTGTCATGAGAAACTATGCAGAACTCCTGGATTATTGTTTCAAGCTTTCACAGAAACATGGCCTCCTTTGCAGGTCCACCATTTGTGTGACAACCTAAATCTTAGGCCTGAGCGTACTAAATGATTTTGGCATAATCACATACTTTTAAGTTTCTATGTTGTGCATCAACTTTAACGTCAATATCCCCGCAGCACAGGGTAGTAATAGAACATCTCCAAACATACCACATTTTTTTTGTAAATAATCCCTCAGCTCTAATTTTCAAAGGCATACCACCAACTTGATAGTATTAAAACTTGCCTACTAAAATTGGCTACATCCTCAGAAAGTTGTTCCAGATTCTCGAAACTGCTTTAGCCTTCATTGCACGGAGAACACAATTAAACATGTGGTTGGTCATCCTGTCATAACATACATGGAGGTACTCACAGATTCTTTTGGCTCCTAATAGTCAAAGGTCACGGGCTACCTTACAAGAATTCTATTTGCAGAAAATGGTAGCCGCTCATGCAATGATTGGTTTTAACAAAGATTCTAGTCTCTAGACCCATAGTGGTTGTTCGAAATTAATAAAGCAAAAACAAATTACTCTTAAAAAAGTGGGAAATGATTAACTGAAGAAGTTTATTCTAACTTGACATCAGTGAAAACAGGCATTCCCAGTTCAAAAACATCAATCCTTCCTTTCAGAAGTAAAATGTTCAAATCACAAAAAAAAGTAAAAGTGAAAACTTTTGAGACAATCTGGATCTACTCATGACCAGAAACATGAGAAGGAAACTCACCACTGCAGATTTATTCTCCACACCAACATGTAGAGCAGGAAAGAATGTTTTTTCACCAGATTCTAGCACTTCATTAGGATCCTGAAAAAATGCATAATCCATACTAGCTTTAAATTAAAGTTCACAATTTGTTATAGCCACATGACAGAGAGAAGAAGAGAAGACATTGATTGCATTTTACAAAGCATCTAAGTGGGTTTCCCACAATAGATAAATGAAGAGTGCTATCACCATATAAGATCCAAATCAGTCCTCACCAGTGGAGAAAAGCAGCAGTAAAGAATAACCCAACTAAGAGGAAAAGACTGAAATTTAAGCCTCTACATATCAGAACACTACTCAAGCTAACCAACCAAATTAGATATCATGAAGAGCAAGTGGTTAACTGTCAAACAGAAAATTTAAAGGTTTAGCAATGGTGATCAACACTGACAATCTGGCCACAATAAAATATAGCAGTTTTCCTTGACATTAATTACATAAATTAACTTTTCTTAAACTTCTAGTGCCACTCAACCTGTAACTGCCCACTACCACCGGATCAAAGCAAGAAGTTCAAAGAAATGCAGATTTTTTTGCCCTAGGAGCATGTAGCTATTAAAGCAGCAGAAATGATCCATTGGAAAACTGCTCTTCTTTAGTCATTAAACAACCCGCTGTAGCCAATGCAATGGGCTCTAATAACCAGAAAGCAATCACAATCGTTTCTCATATAAAAAAGAAAAACTGGGAAATATTTGCTCAACTAATTTTCCTACTGCAACTTTTAGCGAGTGAAAATCAGGCCTCCAAGCTGTGAAACATGGAAACTTTGGTATCTCAGGCCCGGCAAGCCATATTGAAACTGTCCTCAGTTGAAGTAGTCTAATATAGTGATGTTATCTAGACTTTCTTCTCAAACTCCGAGGGTAAAAAGTAAGCAATTTAAATGATTTAGATAAATGAGGCTGCCAACTAATTCTAAATGATGCAATTGAAAAAGGTATACTTTTGGCCGGTATAGTAAACAAATGACAAGTCATTGTCAACAATTAGGATCCTTTCATTACATTTGGGAAGATGACAAGTGGAGAAGAGAAGACTATGATTATGTTTCCTTTGATGTAAAGCTTCTCTACGAAAAACACTTGCAAAAAAACTACTATTGTTTTGATATTTCGTAGACCCTTCAAAGTAATCCTCAAACTACTTTCTGTTGTTTGGTTTGCACTAAAAATCATTTATGTTCTTACATGATCTTATCCAATAGCTAACTTTTATTTGCAGCAAGAAATAGCATAGAAAAAATAAAAGATTGATACATTTATTTGACATATTTATTATTTATGTTGACCATGTCTAAATGCTTATAGACAATATTTAAAAGACTATACATAAACTACTTTCTTTTGTAGATTTTTCTGAGAAGTAACCATCCAGTGGATTTTCATGAAACAAATACACTTTAGTGCTGAATTTGGGGGCTGGGGGAGTTAAAATAGCTCATGCCTCTTCAACCTAAATCCCTTCTTGTCATTTAAATTTCCAAATAATTTCTGTTCACTGTTATTTTTCATCTGCACCCTACAGTCAATGGTGTAGAAAATATTTTCATAGAGAGTCCTTTAGCTTAAAACAAACAGCTTATGTTGATGAAAAATAAATCAGAAACCAAAACTTTGAAGCCTTTAGAGAAGAGTGATCATTACCTGGGATGAAGAACCATCCTGAGCATGCCACTGAGACCACTGCTGTAGTAGTTCCTCAAGCGTCTGTCTACTAGCTCTGAAAGAAGTAAATGGATCAATTACAAATCAGAGTTTATAACAATCTCCTCTGAAGACACGTCAAGTTTCTTGTCTAGTATTTTCTTGAAAGCAAGTAAGCATTAGTTATTCTGTTCAGCAGAGATGATCACTTCTAACCAACCTGGTTAAAGAGTTATATACGACATAAACTGATGGCTCCATTTCATCATGCATCATCCGGGCTCTCTTAGCGCCTAATATAGCTGGCATCTTGAATTATGGAGCACAGAGATTCCGGGTTCACATTGTAAATTGGAGTTAGGAACCAAATTCCATGCAAATAAATGATATAAGCAGCTTTTTTTTTCTGTTTTGTTTTGTTTTTTTTTTTTTGTGGACTTATTGCACTTCAAAAATTTGGTGTGAGTCTTCAACTTCCTTTACCAATAAATGCAGAAGGAAAAAAAAAAAAAAAACCTAGCAGATCAAATGTAAACAAGGATACATTTCCCATCCATCTTGTGGGTCCCTATGAGACTTTCATCTTTAACAGCAAGACAACCATTCTCTGCATGCACTTCAGCGTTGAAGCTGTTTAACTTCTCAGCAACTGTAACACCTTCAGACAATCCAACACTCACTTGCATGATAGGAGGCTCATCAACAACATTTTTGTTAAGGTTTCCCTCTAGTACAGAATGGCGTTTTTCAAAGCAAATGTTACCACCATTGTCACTCAGGTTCTCACTGTTAAGCTTGATTTGTCTCTCTGGAGAGCTACTAACTTGAGAATTACACTCACTAGGCCTGTAATCAGAAGTACGAACTCCATTGTTCTCAGTTCCACAGCCAGAATCAATAGAAGCAGGAAGAGCATCGAGATCTTCAATTTCCATATCTGAATCATCCTCAGGCAAAAGATTATCACCATCTAGTTTGTTTTCTTTATGCTCAAAATTACTGGGTAGACGATCAATTGGCCCATCACTAGGATCATGGCATTTATTACTCCCATGATCACCAGATGCAGGTAGGGTACTTAAATCCTCAGTTTCCATATCTAATGCAGACACTTTTGTTGTTGTGGGTCCAGTAAGCAAATTGAAGAAAGTATTCTGCATAAGATCAATAATTGTCAGCAAACCACAAAACCAAGTATGATATCACCCTCAAAGAAATGAAAAAATAACATCAATAAAAGTCACAGCACATGTATGCATGCATGTCTTGCATGTATTGATCAGGCAATCATTGTTCCCCCTCCCCCTCTTTCGTTAGATTTAGTAGAACTATTTATGAGCATAAGCTGCAAAGTTTATGTTTGATAAAGTATCCAATAGATTGCAGATTCGTGTGCTTAAACACATCATAAATTCAGTTGACTCAGTCTTTTTCACTTTGGTTCCCTTTTTATAAAAGAAAGTTGGATTGGAAAAATCAAATAATGGAACAGAATTAAGTTTCCAACAACAGAAATAATTGTTATTAAGCCAAGTTGAGGTCGAAGTGTCATCATCTATTTTTCTATTGGAAATTCACACACGCATCTAGTTGGTCTTGAAAGCTTGGTGTCAACCTCGACCCTATTCTTATGCAGAAGGAGGGTCCATACAAGGTAGATCTTAATACAAAAAAAATCCTTTTCTGTAATGAGATGATAGTATCATTAACAAGGGGCACCTGTTACTAACCTAACAATTACTAAGTGCCCTAGATAACTTAACATCTTTTTGTGAAACATTCAAAAAGGTCTACTTTAAGCAGCCTAAGTGAACTCCATCTTCCTCTAAGCAACAAGCCATAAGTATATATAGTGGTGTCGTTTAAGTTGGACAAAATTGATTCAAAAAGGCGCATGCCTGCATGAGAAACTCCTTTCTAGTATGTAGAGAAACACTATGAGGAAGCACATTATACGTGCATATCATCTATTCATCCTCCATTTCCCATCCTCTCATCAAATTTACACATAACTGTTTAACTTACATATTAGCCCAATTTTTCTTAAACTTCGGTGCAAACATTTTAAACCCTGTTTCTGTAGCAGAACATGACTACTAAACCCCAATGCCTCCAAAACAAAGTCGAAAAACCTGCCAGACAAGTTGAAACTGATATACGCCTTTTCTTTGCAAGAGAAAAGAAGCAAAAAAGAAAGAGGAATGAAATTTTATTTTCGGTTTTTAAGTAATGAAACCTAATCGGTAAGCGAAGAAACAGGTAGACGGATAATTCTTCATTTGGTTGCCGAGAAAAAGGCAGGAAAAAAGGAAATAAAATTAGATAGCTCCAACCTACTGCTTTGCACAACAATTCTCTACTTTACTCACTCCATATCCAAAAAGCTAACACACAGCATGACGAACCGCTCTCAGAATACGATTTTCCGGAGTTTCTTGGCACCCGAAATTCGAAAAGAAAGTATCTAACCGAAAGAAAAAAAAAGATAATGTTTTTGAGTGGGTGGCTTTACCTGTAGTGAAAGAATCTGCGTCCAACTGGTAAGAGACTAGAAGCTGAATCAATGATAAGCAAAGGATCTACCTCCGTTCCAGAGATTTGAGTCAGCAGGAGTTACCTTCGCAGAGGTATGATTGGCTGCGTCAGGAAGAGGGAAGTCTCTCTATTCCTATCTCGTTTGCTTACCGTCGCCGCACGGGACCTTTGGAGAAGGAATCTTTGACATCTCACGTGACCGTACGTCTGGATGATATGTCCCACAGCGTGCTGCGATCATCGTTATCACCTGCCAAATCAAGATTGCGTTTTCGGACCAAAACACCCTTTTGAGCTCGTGGTAGGTCCTAGCATTTTGGATGAAAAGATAGTTTTCCTATTTAGGACATAGTAATAAAGACTTGGATTTTTTGTGTGAGAATTTTTCATGTAATAAGAGACTATTATAGTAGTTACACCAATATGATACCATTATATAAATGTGCTAGTTATGATCCAAGTTCTCAATCAACAAACATAATAAAAGAGATGTTGATTAACTGTATTAACTATTTTATTACAAAACAATTATAATTAGATTAACAATTACCACTAGAAATAACAAAGTTAATAAGAAAAGAATTTTTGGTTTGTGAATACCTCCTCTTCTTAATGGTTGGATTCTTTTTTTATTTCTTTTTATCTTTTTATTTTAGATTATTCATATCATTGTTAAGTTATGTGTAGTTAGGTTATAATGATTTCTTTATGAAAATAATCGGATAATAAAAAAGACCTTATAAAAGATTCTACAAAATAAATATTATAGATTCTACTGCACTGTTAACTAATTTGGTGCATATTTTGAGTTTAATAAATTAGCACATGCTTTTATTTAAACCGTTGCTCTCTAAAGTTTACTAATCAATTTAAAAAGAAGAATCATGTGCAGGATGGAGAAGGAAAAAAGAACGCCACCAATGGCATTCTTGTAATTCCAAATGGGGGTATATGGGTCAGAATCATCCCGAGAGCCTTCCCATGATTAGTAAGTGTTGAAGAAACGTCACAGGAGAAGCTCGCGGGGGTATCTAGAAATGCTCTCTTGCAGCGGAATCTACGTTGTCTTGAGAACCTGCCCCCAAGTTTTAGGTCTCTTCTGCGCCAAATATCCCAGCCTAGTTTAGCCAGACATGCTGCAGAAACCGGGACTCGCTTATGGGAATGGAGGCTGATTCTTAGTCTGGGGAGAAGGCTGCTATTTTGATCATGGGATCTATCACCAGAAGATTTGCAAAGAAAGGTGGGGTATAAGCTAGTTCCTTGACAGTGGTCGTTCTCAAAACTTGGTTCTGCCCACTGATGATCTTTTTCAGAACATTGGCTGTGACTTTATTACAAATATGTTCTTTGATGTTAGAAAGTATCAAGCGATTATATAATGTCCTTCCTTCTACGAACGTAAAGATTTTGGCATGTGCTGTGTGTGAATACATTAATTTAGATCTTAAGTACAGATTATTTCAGAACTGTTTATCTCATATGTGAGTATATTAAAATACGATCACTGATCCGGTTTCTACTCAGTTGAGGACGAAGTTCTTCTTCTTGTTAACCTTAATCTGCTACCACTTTGCATGAATTTGACGTCCCCCTCATCATGCAACTTCACTTCGGTTGGCTCCAGCTTCCTTGAAGTCGTATTGGCGTATCCTCCTGAACTTGATGTGGTCTCTGATGGACTTGTCAGATAGGTTCTCTCGAAAATCTCATCATTGCTTGAATTATCTACTTCAATTGGAAACTTTGCCTTTGCTGTTGGTTCCGCTTCATGAAAACCCAAGCTGGTCTCTTTCTCGCCGCTGCTTTCTGCAGAAGAAGTATCACTTAGTGTGTGGAATATTGTCACACTTTCTTTCTTTGCACTTTGAAAAGAGTAGCTCCTTGTTTTCCCAGTTAATATCGGAAGCAGAGATTTTGACTTTGAGCCAGCCCTGTCCCTCCCCAAACTGTAGGTTGTTGAGAGCTTTCTCTCTACGCCTTCCCTTTCTCGCAGTATATCACCCAACTTTTCAAGAACTTCATTGGCCCCTGCCTCCTCTGCTGCTTTCTGCTCAAGCTCCGTAATTGTCCGATCAAAAGCCTTCTTTTTGAGCTGGAGAGAACGCTGAAGTGACGAAAAGTGAGGAATATCGTCAGTGTTTTGAAGGTGAAGTAGACTTCCAAGCTTTCTTTTGTTAGAAAAGATAAGTAGTTCGTTTTTAAAAGCAAAAGAAGTTGATTCTTCTAAGGGAAGAATATATCTTCCTTACACCTCTGTGTATTGAGCAAAAAATATAAGGAGCCAAGCTTACCCGCTTCTCTAGGAAACCTCCAAGGCCTTGAGCTTGAAGCTTCTTTTTACTCCAGAATATCCAACAGAATCGTACAAGCCCAGCTAGTATGATCAGAGCAGCAGACTCAAACAGCAGGAACAACATTATTGCCCTTTCATTACCTGAAAGAAAGAATTTTAATGGCAGCACATAGATTCAGTGATTCTCTTTCACGTATGCAGATGGTCACAGCTCACCTGTATAGATGCTGAGATGCTTGGGCCTCGCCTGGGAGCAGCTGAATGCAGTCTTCTGACCTGGTAATTAACGCGAATTAGATACGTTGCACCACATATGAACTGAAAGAAGTCAGAACAAGATCAATTACGTTTTGTACGACATTGCAGTGGGTTGCCGATCTCTGCATCAATTTCAACAAATCAAGATATGAGTACAACTACGGTTCGAAATTCTATTAAAATGCGTAAAGGATTCAAATATTCATGTTTTGTCATTAAAACACAATGACTCCAGATTCACAAAAGCTTTGTTCAAGCATGCATCTTCTCAGATACACATCTGTTCATATGGCTTAAATATCAAGACTGTAATGCCAAACAAAGAAGTCTTTGGTGACAGAAAGAATGGTAATAAAATCATTCTTATTCATCAAGTTCTGCAATTTCTTAAGAAAGGTTAAATCCTTGTTAGAAGTGCTATTGATAGTAGTCCAAGATTCCCTCTGGTGAAGTAGACATGAAATGTATTCTATTCAACTAAGCTTTTGACTCTCAAGCCATATAATTATATTCGAGTGTAGTCAATGTATACACGATTTATTGGTAGAATCTCACTTGAAGCAGATAAGAAAGCAAGCAGTATTCCTTCATCTAGAACAAATTGGCGCAGATCACTCTTGGACAGTAAGGTTGAGAACTGACCTGATACATTGCATTGAAAGCATTTTGAGTACGTGAATCTTTAAGTATCTTACTTTGAAGGAAACACTGAAGACTCAAATTTGAGGATAGATCAAGACTAAAATTACCAGTAGAGCTCTCAGACCAATAGATGGACCCAGTTGCTGGAACCAATAAAGTGAAGATTACAGTTTTTGGTCTCATAGCGGAGACATAAGTATGATCACCAATTGTACGGCTAATCTTTCCCTCCACCTGTGTCTGAGAAAGATAAACTGCATAGCCAGAGCAGTCAAGCAAAGGACCAACTTGAACAACAAAATCCCGTGTATCTGCTTTTGAAACTTTCTTAAGCATCCCAGTTGGTGAAAATGAATATAGGTACCCATCCAGCGAACCAATTGATATCCAACCTGGAACGTCAGTGATGTAACAAAGCAAAAGGTCTTAGAAATTACAACACGAGCAAAAAGTAAGGAAGACTTAATCACCAATATGGTGTATTTAGTTACCATTAGAGTCAACAACTGGTGCACATTCTGCTGAGCTTAATGGCCCAATACTTCTTTGCCATAAAACTGTACCCGAAGAAACATCTAACGCCAACAAGAGGGCCTTGGCTGGGACAGTGATGTATAAACGACCGTTGTTTCCTGGGGTGATGGTGAAGAATTTGTCAAGTGAACTAAAATCCTGGATCCATTTGAAGTTAGGGCTTCGAACAGACAAACAATATAATTCACCCTGAGTATTTGAAATCTGCCCGTGAATAACATTGACATAAGTGCATAAGCTAAAGAGTATACATCGATCAGAGTGTAATTTTGGAATCATGAACAGTTCCTAATGTAATGAAAGCTTCAAAGAATGAGCGGCCCCTTACATAAATACTAGCTTCGCATTGATCAACCACGGGCACTGAAGTAAAATAACAATCCATTTCACTTTTTCTGCAACCTTGACGGTAGCCAAATCGGTAAAGCACAGGTCCGGCACTCCAAAGCAGTTGTCCACGAGTCATGTATGCAAAGAGTCCTCGATTCTTAACATTGATAAATACAGATGAACTCAGCGTACTTACTGAGAGACCAACAATTTCAAGCTCTTGACCCGGTACTTGGTTGAAAAAGACTTCTGCAGCAGGCGCAGAAGAGCCAATATTTAAAAAGTTGATCTTCAGTATTCTGTTTTCTGCGACCAAATATATCTGGAAATAAGTTGCAATCAAGAATTAATGACCATGTCATATTCAAGCGGTGATGAACTTTTGGCACATATATAAGAGCAGATCGCGGTGATCTTGGTATCTGTCAATCATGTTAAAGTCAAATTACTCATCCTACTAATCTAGCGTCTTTAAAAGCAACAATAAACTGGAGAATCCCACTCTCTCTCCTTTTGTCCAACTTCAGATAAGCATTCTAGGATAGATAGTCCTTTCCCTTATGCTCTCAGAACAATTGCCGAACAATTGCCGAACAATTGCCGAACAATTCAATTCTCAATTGCACATTGCACTACTTCTTGCAATCCTATATATACAACCAGTTGCAATTCCAAAACCTCAATTCATCCCCAGATCATATGATCAAATTGCGTCAGTGAGCCCTAGGAGCCTGGTTTATCAGTTACTTCTACTTTAATAGTGGGTTTCTCTTTTTAGGTCTTTCACGGACTTTTGTTACCATAACAAAAGCTATTGTCTTTTGGGGTAGACCTGATGAAAATGTTAACGGGGAAGCAACCAAACGTTTCATATTCTGAACCTAAAACGCTCAGATCAAAAGTAAATTCACGCGCTAGTTTTATTATCTTGACAAGTAGCAAAACTTGAACTTCTCATCAGAGATCATCGTAGTTGAAGTAATAAAGTCAGGCGCTTGTGTCTGCTGTCGCTTAGAAATGTAACTTAAAACAAAAGAAGGAAGTAAAACGTTTACCTTTCCTTGACCACCATGAACAGGAGCAGCAGCACCGTTGCATGTATAGCCTAGCTGAATGGTCCAAGCAATAGTGCCATTACTTTCAAATGAAAATAAATTCTTCCCAGAACAAGCATAGATCCTCCCGTCTTCTCCAATTAGTGGTTTCGAAAGCCTAATTCCAGCACTTCCAGAAGAATCTAGTGCTGCAACGGAAACCACCCACCGAGAGTGTTATTCCCTTAAAACCTGAAAAGCTTGATGAGCAAATCAAAATCCACGATTCTACTTGAATTACAGGAAAAGGGTTCCTTCGAAAATTGTGTACTTGTAGTTCTTGTGTGTGTGTGTGTGTGTGTGTGTGTGAGAGAGAGAGAGAGAGAGAGAGAGAGAGAGAGAGAGAGAGAGAGAGAGAGAGAGAGAGAGAGAGAGAGAGAGAGAGAGCGAGAGAGAGAACGAGAAAGAGACCGATCGGAAACCGAGGATTCTCTGGGAATTTCTGGAATTCCATGGACTGTGCCATGGCGGAAACCGATTGGAAAATTAAGAGCAATAGAAGAAAGGGTTGGATCACCGGCATTGCAAGAGACTGTAGAGAAAGAAGGAATTTTCTTGAGGAAGAAGAGGCTTACAAGGTTTGCATGGTTTTCTCCATTAGAAATTATAACGGTTCTCAACCGCTCAGTACGTGGAGGGAATGAAGCACACCGCCCGACTGATTTTTCCAAGATATTTACTATAATTCGCATACATTACGTGCAGCTTCTACCGATTTTGGTAAACTTACGAAAATAAATTAAAGAAAAAAACAAATGAAGTGAACGTGAATTGAACTTCGGCGTGTTACTGAAGAAACACAGCAAGTTATTGAAATAACAAAAAGATGGACCGGGTCGGTCAGTGGAAGAAGCCAAAAAATACACACAGACGGTATGCCTGAACTAGAACAGATAGAACTTTTTGACAAAGCTTAAGTAGAGAAACAAGAGTTCGTGTTCTCATTTGTTGGCAACTTGGTTTCCTTTTCTGTGTGAATAGTATTTGTCGTTGCTTTTAGAAACGCTTGGGTTGTTTAGTTTACTTTTTGCTGTGACTGGAACTCTGTGTACATTAGTCCAGTCCCGTGGCGAGCAAAAAACTGTCCGGAACCACCTTTGATGATGATGAAAAAAGGATGCAGGTAATATGAGCTCATGTAATGTGAGCTTATATTAATAAGTATAAACTATTTCTTTTATAAAGACATATTGATGTAAATTATATTAGTCTAATAGAATTAGACATATGTTATCTTTAATTGCAAATATGGTACTAATTTGTGTGGGCCAAAGTATAACTTATAGAATTATAATAAGTCAAGATTATTTAATTAAGCATGTATTGAGTTAAGCCAACTAAGTCCCTCCTTTAGCTTTATATATAAATACTTGAATTTGCATTTATTGAAATTAAGTGTTGGCAGGTCATTGAGATATGTTAGGATAAAGATTTATGATTTTGCGCTTGAAGAACATTTTGGTCATTTTACCATGACCTGTTGCTCTACTTGTGTATATATAAACACACACTACCATCTTTATATTGAACATGATAAAAATAGACACAGTAGAAACCTCTACAACCAACCTTCTCTACCAAGCACAATTTTGTCATTGATTTTTTACAAATTCGACATTTCATCAGCTAGTTTTGTTCTAGAGAAATATATGGTAAGATTTAACTCAAAATTGCATTATATGGAGGTCAAGTCATGTATGTTATCTCATTTCTAATGTTTCAACAAAATCCATTTTTAAACTCATGATTGATGCTTAATTTTTGCGCAAAACCTTAATTGAGGTGGCTTTTATTCTAACATGGACTTCTTGCAAAAGGTAGAGGGCAAGGTTACAAACCCCAAGGGATAAGTTGTAGAGCCCTGGACACCTTCATCACGAAAGAAAGCAAAAAGAAAAGTAGAACATGCATGCATCTTTTGAAGTTCTTCTGGAGATAATAAAACACACGCTAGGATGTTTCTTAGCAAAAATAAAAATAAAAAATCACCCCTTTTGCTACTCCTATGATATGTGGCATAGAGGTCTTATCTTTTTCTCCATCGAATATCAACCCCGTGTCACTGCCAAATATTCACGAGAAGCGATAGCATTTCTTTATGGTCCTTCAAACAGTTGTTATGAAGAAAATTTAGAGTAAGGGTTGCAATGAAATGGCATCGAGCTTTAACCTATCACTTGGGCTGCACCTATAGGTCTAGTACTTCTCCTCAAGTTAGAGATTTATACATAAAATCAAATGTTTCGACTTTGAATAACAAGTGTAGGTGCTGTTGGCTACAAAGAGCCTTCAAAAAGATGTTGGTAGGCTGCTATGATGTCTAGAAAGCGATAGTATGCCTATGTGGTCCTTTTGTTTTCCTTTCCTTTTTTTCTTTGTTATTTGAGAAATCAAGCATAATTTCAATAAATAAAATGAATATACAAAGTGCACAATTAAATCTGTGTGTGAGAGAGAAAGAGTTTACATTAACCACTCTTACTCATTTTCTTACAACCTAAGAAATCTAACATATAAGACCATGGTTCTTGTTACAATAGGTTTACATACCTGAAAAAGGATGGTATCAGATCTACACTCGAGATGTCATAAACTTTGGGTCTTTTGCTCATATGATGTATGTTCATGCAAATTGACTCAAGCAAATACAAAAAAGGTTCGGATAGATTGTTATTGAGCATTGACTCACTCAGCCAAATAGTTAAAGAAAGCGATAGTATGTCTATGTGGGCCTCAGAACAGCTGTTATGGAGAAAATTTAGAATAGGAGTCCTAATGGAATGGTATACACGAAATAGAAAGAAGAGCCAAAAGGAAAGAGTTTTATACTTTTTGCGGTGTCTGCGGAACTCTCTGTATATTAGTCCAGTACAATGGCATATAAAAAACTATCATAAACCGCCTTTGATGATGATGAACAAGGGAAGCAAGCAATCTGGAGTTCTTGCCAAAGGTTAAGGGCAAGGTTACGAACCCGGAGGGATTAGTCGTAGAGGCCCGGACTCATCATGAAAAGAAAAGAAAAAAAAGAAAAAAAGAAAAGAAAAGTAGAACATGCATGCATTTTCCGGAAGTTCTTTGGGGAGATGACAAAATTACACGTTCGGATGTTTGTCAACGAAAATAAAATAAAATAAAAATAAAAATAAAAAGATCGCCCTTTTTGCTACGCCTGTAATATGTGGCGTATAGGTCTTTGTCTCTTTCTCCACCAAATATCAATCCCATATCATTGCCAAATAGTTACAAGACACTGACATTGAACTTGACGGATTGAAGACAGTGCCTGCCAAGTCTTCTGGTTTGAAGTCTTCGTCCATATCTTGTAAAATCAACTATGAGCAATCTGTGGGGTCTGCAATGACCTTCACTTTAAATTTTGATCAAGGTATTCCAGCCTAAATTGTCCCTTTTCGAAATACTTGTGATATATGGGGTAGAGATCTTCTCTCTTTTTCCATCTAATATCGATCCCATGTCACTGCCAAGTGGTTACAAAACATACACTCAACATGACGGATTGAAGAGAGCGGCCGCCAAGTCTTACTTGCTGGAGGTCTTTTTCTATATCTTGTTAGATCAACAACAAGCAATCCATAGGGTCCTCAATGATCCCTCGCTTCAAATTTTGAGTAAGGTATTATAGCCTAAATCGGCTTAGGTCATTCCAAAGGAAGTGAAATTGACCAAATTGGCATATAAAAAATTATTGTATGTGTTCAATAGGTGAGAGACCATAAGAGAAGATTTTTGAAGTGAAATTCAAATGAAAATAAAATATATTATGACTTTTAAATTAACTTTTAGATTGGTTGACATAATATTAAAACACAAGTTAAATCAGCATTACTTTATGTAATCTTAAGTTCAATAATACTTAGCAAATAGGAGAGTATATAAGACAAAAGTCTCATGTTGAAAAATAAGATCTTTAAAATAAAGTTTAAATAAAAAAAAAGACTATTCAATCTTCAAATTAGCTTTTAAGTTAAAACATTTGAACCTCTTGGTATTATATATTTATTGGCCTTATACATTTAAAAAACTTGACAAATTAAATGATAAGTTCTATTGCCCTCTTCATGTCATGGTACGGGAAAGAAAAGATTTATTGCTACCTGTATATAAAAATAGGATAATACTCAAGATGAGACTAACCTTTGATATTAACGAGCTTAAGTATAAGTATCACTTTATTGTTCTAAAGGATCAACCTAGAAAGTGAGATTGCGAATCCAAATCCCATCCCAAGTTCATTCACTACTTATTATTTGCTAGCAACTTGGGGATTTCTGCCTCACCTACAATAGAAGGACATTGGAGGTGTCCGAATTGCTATCCAAGCTTATGAGACAAGAAAATTCGACATGCTTAGCAGATCTACTGGGACATCAAGGTCAATCTCGAAAAGGCTAGTGGTATTATAATTGAGCATAAGTCATTCAATCCTACCTTTTAAACCAAAAGTTATGGTCACTCTTTTGGTTTCTCTTTTCAATTCATGCTTGTCCATACATATATGCTCAAGCTAGTGCAAAACATGACGTGATGTTGAGGTTGAGCATTAACTCGTTCAAGTGAATGTGTCAAAACAACCAATAGCATCTTTTTTTGGTCCTGAGAACAATTTTCTTGATGTAAAGTGATTACTTGGTTAGTGCCAAAATGCTGCTCACTCATTGTATAGACAAACATGAAAGTGACAACCATTTATTAGATTTAATTTTTCCTCCAGAGATAGGAATGTCATTATATTACTATCAATTAGGACCTTCAAGGATTGCTTGAATTAAAAATCATAATTAATGGTTAGAATATATATTATTCTTTAAGCACCACAACGGTAATGCCTAACAGCTTGTTGGGATAGTTGATATAACTACATACACCAAAAAGTTCCTCCACCATTTTCTAGATTAGCGAGGTTTAGCTGGGGCTATCCTTGCATATATATGCTTATTTAGACCTATTTCTTTTTTGTTTAGGGCGATGTTAAAATTGATAGTTACTATTGATGGGGAATGTTTGGACCCAATTGTCCCCACTTTATTTCCTTTCTTATTGACCAAATTGTTATTGATAACCTTACTAGTTTCTCACAACTTATAGCCTCTTTAATTATGACCTACTTGTCGTTGTCTATTTTCTAGTAAGCACTACCTTTAAAAAAAAGTCCTCTAATTTGAGTTTGTCAGATAGTAGATAAAGGCAAGTGCATGGAATTGTTTGAAACTCTCTTAGAGAGCCAAGCATTGACACTGTCAGCTCTTTTATTTTGTAGATAGTACATCAGACTACAATTCTTTAGACGTCATCCAGTATTGCAAAAAGCGAAAAAAAGGAAAGAAAAAAAGAAGAAGAAGGTAGGTCTAATTCTGGGTGCATATGAAAGCAATCAGAATGAGGCCATAGAAACTCCAAACCATATACTAGACGAAACCTAATTATAACCACTTCATGCCCTTAGAGAAAAAGCAACCTGATGCTTATTGTTGAACCACAGTGCCTTCGATATCAAACAGCCTTAGGGAGGGCAGTTACGCACGTATTTGTTACACTTTTCACGTGGGGGACTCTTTTTGGGAACACAACGACTATATCGAGTGCGAGGAGAACATGGCACTACTGGCCCTTTTTTTCCTGCACCATCACCCGAAACATGTAGAGATGTATCAGAATATGACCAATTTGAAGGAACTTACAAGGATATCAAACAGCATCAGGGGTGGCAGTTATGCCAGTACGGACCACAATTTTTACCTTGGGGCGGGGGTGGGGGCGGGGGCGGGAACGTTCTTCCCCGGAAGACGGGGGCTGGCCTAAGCCTTCCAAAATTTATTTTCTCTTCCTTAGGCTTAGATTCGCCTGTACCATTACAATAGACGTAAGACATATGGAGATGTATCATAATCTGACCAATTTGAAGGAGCTGCAAGGGCAACAGAGGCCAGAACTTTGAAGTTAACGTTCTTATGGCAATTTAACTTGCAGTTAAATAGCTTGAAAGCAAATACACTCATCGAAATTGAAGGAATCCTTCACCCACCAATTGATGGAAACAAGAAGTAATCGACACATTACAGGGCATAGACAAATAATAACCATTTGAAATCAAGCTCTGCGAACTGTTTTCTATAAGCAATAACATCACTCCAATAACCAAATATGCAGCAAAGTACATTCAAACTATCGAGTAGAAATCAATGATCTCATTACCTACTTCTCGAGCGGAAATTGAAGAAATGGACAGTGTGGAGGCTAAGAGAAGACAGACAAGCAGAAAGGCCTTCATTTCGAAAGTTGATGGTGCTGAACTTCTCTACCCTGCTCTTATTTATAGACCAACCAAGTGTGAACATCTCTGATGGAGTAATTGAATGCAAGAGAAAATGCCAGAAGATGTAGGACACAAAAAATTGCCAGCAGAAATAGAAAATAGGATATAGGTAAAAAGTATTGCAAAGACTCATAGAATTAAAAGAAGACTTTGACAAGGAAGGTAAAAGGAAGAAGACTAAATTGACTAAGGATATTATTTTCATTTCAGTGAAATCTGTGCTTTTGCTAGTCCAATTAATTATTACGCTCTCTATTTTACATGGCTTAATGTATTTTTGTACACATACTGGAATACTTGAATCAATATCCATGTTAAGTCACTGCTGTCTTGATCAATATAGTGGTATTTGCATTTGCTTACACGTTCTTATTGGGATGTAAAGTGCTCAGAGAGAAGTAAGGAACCATAATTTGAATATGAAATACAATGCTCGTATGAGACCTGCCCTCAAGATTTCATAAACTCTGGGTCTTTTGCTCGTATCATGTATGTCCGTGCACATTGACTCTAAGTCAATACAGAAAAGGTTAGAAGAGATTGATATTAAGCATTGACTCATTCAACCAAATAATTTAAAGAAAGATACCATTCCTTTCTTCCTCAAAACAGCTGTTATGAAGAAAATTCAAAGTAGGGGTCAAAACGGAAGGAAAAGCCCAAAAGGAGAGAATTTTATACTTTTGCGGTGACTGCAGAACTATCTAGATATTAGTCCAGTTTAATGGCATATAAAAAACTGTCCAGAACGACCTTTGATGATGATGAACAAGGGATGCAGGTGATCTGGAGTTCTTGCCGAAGGGGTAGGGCAAGGTTACAAAACCTAGGGTATTAGTGTTAGAGCCCCGGAGACCCTCATCATGAAAGAAAACAAAAAGAGAGAGAGAGAGCATGCATGCATCTTCTGGAAGTTCTTCGAGCAGATGATAAAAGTCACGCGTAATATGTGGCGTTGAGGTCTTATCTCCTTCTCCATGGAATATTGATCCCATGACACTGTCAAATGGCTACAAGACATTTACATTGAGCACGACGAATTGAGGAGAGTGCCCGCCAAGTCTTACTAGTTCGAAGTCTTCGTTTGTATCTTGTAAAGTCAACAATAATAATACGACACTTTAACTTTTGCATGAAACATATGCGTAAATGGAAGTTAAAGATGTTATATTTCGAACATTCTTAAAAATGTTAAATACTTTTTGTGAATATGTAAATTTATTCGTTCAAGAACATGACAATATTTACATACAATAAAAATAATGTTATTGACAATTTATTATTCTTATGTTAGACCTATAGTTTGAGCATTTCAACAAGAAGCCTGACGCGGTAGATAAGCCTCGGATTTGGCCTTCCGGCACTGGACAGACGTCAAGGCAAGCGCACGGTTGGACCAATACTACAGAATAGGAATTTACGTGAACGGGTAATCTCAAACATGGTTTGGTAAGTGCTACTATGCTATAACGGAGAGATGACTGAGAGCACTGTCCACGCTATAATGACCTTTATTCATGGTAATCGCGGATGTTGAACCAAACCAACATTAATTAATTTGAACGCAAAACTTATAATATTAGGTTTAATACCACTAATTATTGCACAAGCAAACATTAATTAAGCTTTGCCTCTGAAAAAAAGAGAGAAAAGAAGCTTATGAAACGTAGGGGAAACAATAAAAAAGAACTTGTGTAATAGATCTTGCAAAACAAATATCCTAAATTCCTCAACCACAGTTTTAACTAAATGCTTAAGGAACTGCTACTTATTAGTTTAATCTATTTAACAGAGATTGGTGGAATTCATGACCATTAAAATAAAAATAAAAGGGACAGAAAAAAAAAAAAACCCATTCCAAGAAGATAATCTCACTTCTCCGTTGGAACATCATTGTTTCCTGTCATAGCCTTAATCAACCGTCCAAGTGAAGCAACTTCCATGACTGCCTTCCTCCTCTTCCCACTCAACTCCTTCACCCTCTTCCTCAACTCACTATCACCATCCATCACACGTCTCACCGCTTCCTCTATCTCCTCGGCCGTCACAAGCTCACCTCCCTGCCTGTAATCCAGTTTCAGTTCCACGGCTAACCCTAGATCCCTCAGAATCAGGAAAGCACTGGATTGCTGTTCCGCGTAAATTGGCCACGTGGCAATAGGTACACCATACCACAGGCTCTCCAAGATAGAGTTCCACCAACAGTGTGATACAAACCCATCCGTCGCTTCGTGCGCCAGGACCTCCACTTGTGGGGCGACATCCGCGTATCTCTCTAAAGGCTAGAAGGGCTTTTCAAAAGATATTGGCAGGCTGATTTAATGTCCGGACGTAATGAAAAGTACTTGTTCCATTGAGACATATTTGTCACGCATGTAACAGCAGTTAACCTCAGCATACTTTATCTTCTCATGGAAAATAAGGTTGGCTGCTGTGTGGTTGTCTTATTATCTTATTATCACAATATAAAGATATAAGCAACTGAGTCATTATACCAAGATGTAGAAGCAAACTAATAATACAACGAACTCGCAAATAGTGAAAGCAATAGCCCTATTTTTTGCTTATGTAGAAGATCTAATAATTGCAAGTTGTTTCTTGTTTTTCAACGAAATCAAATAATCTCTAAATTTAACACAATATCCTAAGATCAACCTCTTTGTAATAGAGGATGTATCATAATTTGAGATATAAATATATAGTGAAAAGAAAAATAATGATATTTTATTGAAACTTTTCATTGATAAAATGACATAAAAAATACAATATTAATACTGAAATTTGAAAATTTTCTTGTGTTTAATGTTATAATTACACAAATATTAGAAGTGGATTATTGGATATATTAAGGAAAGAAAAAAATATAGAATTTAGTAGACGTGTCTTTCAAAATGCATTTACAAAGACAAACATGACTATCATATTGGTCATAATTTTAGAAGAAAAAATCTCTTAAATTTCGTTCACAAAACAAAGAGTAGCTGTAGGTGTAGGCCACAAAACTATTTAGTGGCACGAGAAT
Organism: Casuarina equisetifolia; assembly: GCA_028551475.1. Taxonomy (NCBI): domain Eukaryota; kingdom Viridiplantae; phylum Streptophyta; class Magnoliopsida; order Fagales; family Casuarinaceae; genus Casuarina; species Casuarina equisetifolia. The sequence continues at coordinate 7,410,568 of CM052361.1, forward strand.
GATGTTGGAAGAAAACAAAGAGTTCGAAAAAGATGAAGGTAATCTCCATCCACACGTTAGTATGGTAGGTGTAGGCCATGTCACATGAAGGTGGTGGAAGCGTAGTCCTAGCCTTCATACAAAGACATTGGAAGTTTTTATGGAGGGTAATTATTTAACAAGAGCTATAATTCTGTTCATTCATTGTGTATCCCAACATGAGATACACATATATAGTTATGCTTTGGTCGATTTCCTTTTTGTGAGGCTAACGTTAAAACTACTATTTACTATTGATGAGGGCGTTTTGACGCCAACGGTGTCCACTTTAGTTCCTTCTTTAATGACCAAATTCTTATTGATAGCCGTATATGTTTCTCACAATTTGTAGTCTTTTAAATTATGAGCAATTTATCCTCATCTCCTTTTTACAATAAGCACTGTCTTAAAAGAATTTCTCTAACTTGAGATTTGTTGGGGATCCGGAGTTACTTGTCGTGTGCGGAGGACAAGGTTACAAACCCCAAGAGATTAGTCTTTGAGCCCCGGACACCCTCGTGATGAAAGAAAACAAAAAGAAAAGTAGAACATGCAAGCATCTTTTGGAAGTTCTTGGAGAATATGATAAAAGTCAAGCTCGAATGTTTCTCACAAAAAAAAAGAAAAAAAAAGGCCCCTTTGGCTACGCCTGAAATATGTGGTGTTGAGGTCTTATCTCTTTCTCCTCCGCCGTCACAAGCTCACCACCCTGCCTGTAATCCAGTTTCAGTCCGACGGCTAACCCTAGATTCCTCACCATGAGGAAAGCTGTTCCGGGTAAATTGGCCACGTGGCAATAGGTACAGGTTCTTCGTGCCCCAGGGCCTCCACTTGTGGGGTCCATCCACATATCATTCCAGTTCCTCTCGTTCTTTCCAAGAATCCCTCATCCATATGATCAAATTGCACTTTTGAGTCCTAGAAGTCTGATTTATCAGTTACTTCTACTTTAATGGAGGGTTTCTCTTTTCAGGTTTCTCTGGGACTGTATTTCCCTCCCTGAACTCCAAATGTTTCTTTACAATAACAACAGCTATTGTCTTTTGGGGTAGACCTGATGAATACGTTAAATGGCAAGCAACCAGACGTTTCATGTTCTGAATCTAAACGCTACATATCAAAAGTAAATTCACAGGCTAGTTTTTTTTTATTTTTTTTTATTTTGATACCTAGCAAAACTTGAACTTTTCATCAGAGATCATTGCAGTTGAAGTACTAAAGTCACGCTTTAATGTCTGCTGTTGCTTAGAAATGTAACTTAAAACACGAGGGAAGCAAAAGGTGCCCCTTTCCTTGACCACCATGAACAGAAGGAGCAGCACTGTTGCATGTATTGCCTAACTGAATGGTCCAAGCAATAGTGCCATTACTTTCAAATGCAAATAAATTCTTCCCAGAGCAAGCATAGATCCTCCCGTCTTCTCCAATTAGTGGTTTCGAAATTCGAAGTCCAGCACTTCCAGAAGAATCTAGTGCTGCAATGGAAACCACCCGCCTTTAAAAATAAAAAATAAAAACGAGAAAGAGACAAAGAACCAAACTCAACCAAGCCTGTTATTTCCTTAAAACTTGAAAAGCTTGATGAGAAAAATCGAAACCCATTACTCTACTTAAATTACAGTATAGGGATGCCTTCGAAAATTGTGTAAATCTGTTCTTGTGTGCGTGAGAGAGAGACCGATCGGAAACCGAGGATTCCCTGGTAACTTCTGGAATTCCATGGACTGAGATGTGGTTGAAACCAAAGAGAAAATCAGGACTTACGAAAATAAATTAAAGAACAAAAAGAAAAAATGAAATTAACGTGAATTGAATATCGGCGTGTTATTGAAGAAACCCAGCAAGCAATTGAAAGAACCAAAAGATGGACTGGGTCGGTCATCAGAAGAAGCCAAAAAATACATACAAACAAGGTATGCCTGCACTAGAACTGGTAGAACTTTTTGACAAAGCTTAAGTAGAGAAACAACAATTTGTGTTCTCATTTGTTGGCAACTTGGTTTCCTTTTCTGTGTGAATAGTGTTTATCGTTGCTTTTAGAAACGCTTGAGTCGTTTATTTCCTTTTTGCGGTGACTTCTGTTTTTTATCAATGGCGGATTAAAAACTGTCCAGAACCACCTTTGATGATGATGATGAATAAGGGATACAGACGATTTGGAGTTCTTGCCGAAGGCAAAGGCCAAGGTTTCAAACCTCAGGGGATTAGTTGTAGAGCCCCGGACACCCTCATCGTGAAAGAAAACAAAAAGAAAATTAGAACGTGCATGCATCTTATGGAAGTTCTTTGGGGAGATGATAAAATACACGCTAGGATGTTTCTCAGAAAAAAATAAAATAAAAATAAAAATAAAAAGTCGACCCTTTTGCTACGCCTGTAATACGTGGCATAGAGATCTTATCTTTCTCTTCACCGAATATCAATCCTACGTTACTGCCAAATGTTTGCAAGAAAGCGATAGTGTGCCTTTATAGAAAATTTAGAGCAGGGGTCGCAGTGGAATGACATTGAGCCTTAAGGGCTGCACCTGTAGGTCTAATACTCTTTGAGATTTATACATACAATCAATTACTTTGAGCTTGGATAACAAGTGTTATTCCTGCCGGCTAGAAAGGGCCATTAAAAAGATGTTGGCAGGCTGTTTTGATGTCTGGATATGATCAAAAGTACTTGTTCCATTGAGACATTATTCATGCATGTAATAACAGTTAATTTCAATATGCTGTCTTCTCATGGAAAATAAGACTGATTGCTATGTGTGTGATTGTCTTATTGTCATGATAAAAGGATATAAACAGTTGAGTCATTATACCAAGATCTGGGAGCAAATCAATAATCCAAACAAACTTGCAAATAGTGAAAGCAATAGCCCTATATTTTGCTGCCGTAGAAGTCTTAGAAACTACAAGTTGTTTCTTGTTTTTTTAACAAAATCAAAGAATCTCCAAATTTAATCAATACCTTATGATCAACCTCTTTGTCATAGAGCATGTATCATAATTTGAGATATAAATATATAGTGAAAAGAAAAATAATGGTATTATATCAAAACTTTTCATTAGTTAATGACATAAGAAATACAATATTAGTAGTCAATTTTGATTATTGGATATATTATGTTCAATGTTATAGTTACATAAATATTAGAACTGGATTATTGGATTATTAAGGAAAGAAAAAAAAAGAATTTGTAGACGTGTCTTTCAAAATGCAGTTACAAAGATAAACATGACTATTTATATTGATCATAATTTCAGAAGAACATATCTCTTAAATATCGTTCACAGTGGCATGAGATTGATGTTAGAAGAAAACAAAGAGTTGGAAAGAGATAAAGGTAATCTCCATCCACACGTTAGTAAGGTAGGTATAGGCCATGTCGCATGAAGGTGGCGGAAGCGTAGTCCTAGCCACCAAACAAAGACATTGGTAGTTATTATGGAGGGTAATTATTTAACAAGTCCTATAGTTCTGTTCATTCATTGTGTATTCCAAAATGAGATACGCATATATAGTTATGCTTTGGTCGATTTCCTTTCTGTGAGGCTAACGTTAAAACTACTAGTTACGATTGTTGAGGGCGTTCTCGAGCCAAGGGTGCCCACTTTAGTTCTTTCTTTAATGAACAAATTATTATTGATAGCCGCATATGTTTCTCACATTTTTAGCCTTTTTAATTTTGAGCAATTTATCCCCGTTCCCTTTTCCCAATGAGCACTTCCTAAAATAAGTCCTCTAACTCGAGATTTGTCAATACCAAACGAAGGCAAGAAGATGGAATTTTTTGGAACTCTTTTAGAACAACCAACAGACTGAAACAGTCAGATCTTTTATTTTGTAGATAGGACATCAAACTCCCATTCTTGGGCATCATCAATTATTGCAAAAATGTAAAACATAGGTTTAATTCTGGTTGCTTATGAAAGCAATAAGAGTAAGGCCACACAAACTCCAAACCACATACAAGACAATACCTACTTGTCAACCACTGAGCTGATGCTCATTGCTGCACCACAGTGCCTCCGATCTCAAACAACTTCAGGGTGGGCAATTACGCTAGTAGGGACCGCTACAAGGTGCAACTGGCGGCCTTGGTTTTGGTTGTGGACAGTTACGCTTGTAGATACCGCTACAAGGTGCAACTGGCGGGCTTGGCTTTGGTTGTAGGCAGTTACGCTTGTATATACTGCAATTTGTAGCTCTTGGTGGCACACAAGAACGATATGGAAAACTCGTGCATGGCACTTTTGGCTGTGTTGGCTGGCTTGTGTTTACCGGAATTGTTTTCACTTTGTTAGGTTTAGGCTCGCCTGCACCATTACGCCTGCAATATTAGATACAGAAATGCGTCAGAATATGACCAATCTGAAGATACTTAAGAGGGAAACAAGGACTAGAGCAGCGATGTGAAAGATTAAAGTACTAATTACAATCTAACTAGTAGTTAAACAGCTGAAAATAAAGAAAACTCATTGCAATTCAAGGAATTGCTCATAGACAAATTGATGGAAGTAAACCTTTTTCAACATGCTATGAGGCATAAGAGGAAACAGCCATTCGAAAGCGCAAATTGTTTTCTATAAGCAGTAGTATCAGAATTCTGGTTATCAAGTATATGGCAGAGTAAGTTCAAACTATCGACAAAATATTAGTGATGTCGTCACCTATTTCTCGAGCTGAAACCGAGGAAATGAAAAGTGTGGAGACCAAGAGAAGGCAGATAAGCAAAAAGGCCTTCATTTTGAAAGTAGATGGTGCTAATCCTCTCTTACTTGCTCCTATTTATAGACCACCTAGGCATGAATATCTCTAATGGAATAATGAACATGCAAATAGATGTAGGGTACGGGAAATTACCGAAAGAAAAAGAAAATAGGATACGTTTGAAAGGTATTGGAAAAACACATAGTGTCAAAAGAAGACTAAATTGACTAAGGATATTGTCCCTCCTATGTGAAATGTGGTGCTTGTGTTGTTCTTGTTAATTGTTAGCTCTTCCTCTTTTACATGGCTTGGCGCAATTTTCTACATGTATTTGGAACTTCAAATAAATAATGAAGGTAATATAAATATTTTATAATCTTTAAAATAATAAATTTTAAATCTAAAAGGAAATGCGAAAAATAGGAAGCCTAAATCTAAGACTACTTTTTCTATACATAAATGACAAAAATATCATAAATAGACTCCCTTTCAAAACTTAAAAAGCTTGAAACTAGATGGTACAAGACCAACCTTTGAGATGCCATAAAGTATGTCTTCTACTCATGTCATGTATGTCCATGCACATTGACTCAAGGCAGTGCATAAAAAGGTCGAGAGATATTGATATTGAGCATTGATCGATTCAACCAAATGAGTTAAACCAAGTGGTAGCATGTCTTTGTGGTCCTTAAAACAATTGTAAGAAGAAAAAACAAAATTGGCATCCCAAGTGAAGGGGTGGCATACATGACATGGAAACGAAGCCCAAGTGCCACAATTTTACAGAAGGTAAGAGCAAAAATAAAAGCCATCCCAGTGAAGTTAAATGTTGAGTCTGCTGTTTCATCTATAAAGTTTTCTGTCTATTGTTGCTTTTGTTTTATTTTGTTTTGTTTTTTTTCTTTTTTTAGAGTAATATCTATCACCTTTAACATGTTAAATATCTTGCCTTTTATTCTCTAGTTTTCTGATTATCCCTACTTACTAATTGATATAAATGACAAAGCAAAATAAATAGGACTTACTAAGAAGGAAGAAAGGTGAGCGTGTGTAGGACGGAGAAAGGCTTGGGGTTTTGATGGGATGGAATGTCAAAGGAGACTAAAATCGTGACCTTCTTGTTTGTGCTTCCAATTGTACCCTTGAGTGAGATATTACTAGTCTTAAACAAAGCCTCAGACTCATTTTCTCCCTATCCTTAGACAATGACTTTGGTAGGTTGGGTTGTGCAACAACGGTGGGAAGAATGAAAAGATTCTACTTGGGAAATCTGGGAAAAAGGTTTGTGCAATGTTTATTGACAATTTAAGAGAGAGAAAGAGGAGGAGAAGGAGGGCCGGGGGGGTTCTTTTTCGGTTGGGGGAGGGGGGTGTTGTGTTGACTTAGGTTGTCGTCCTTTTATTTTCTTTTTCTTTTTTTTGTTTGTTTGTTACCTAAGAAATCAAGTAAAATGAATATACAATGTAGACAATTAAATGTGTATGAGAGAGAGAGTTTACATTGACCACTCTCTTACTCAATGCAATTAAGGGGAATTTTTTGCACACAAAGTACTGGAGAATAACTCACTTTCCACTTTACTCAAGTGTACGCCACCTAACAAGAGATTTCTTACAACCTAAGAAATCTAATATCATAAAACCACATATCTTGTGACAACAGGTTTACATGACCTTAACTTCAAAAGGGATCATATCATATCTACTTGTAAGACGTAATAAACTCCAGATCTTTTGCTTATATCATGCATGTTCATACACGTTAACTCAAGTGACTACATAAAAGGTTAAAAGAGATTGATGCCAGTCATTGACTCATTCAACAAAATAGGCTAATGAAAGCGATATCATGTCTTTGTTATCAAGAAAATTCAGATCAGGGGTCCCAATGGAATAACATACACAACATAGAAAGAAAAGCCAAAAAGGAAAGGATTTTATACTTTTTAGCGGTGACTGCAAAACTCTCTGTATATTAGTCCAGTTCAATACGTGGACAAAAAATTGTCCAAAAACACCTTTGATGATGATGAACAAGGGACGCCTGCGATCTGGAGTTCTTGCAGAAGGGGGAGGGCAAGGTTACAAATCCCAAAGGGATTAGCCATAGAGCTCCGGTCACCCTCATCATGAAAGAAAACAAAAAGGAAAGTAGAACATGCATGCATCTTTTGGAAGTTCCTTAGGAAGATGTTTCATAGCAAAAATAAAATAAAAATAAAAAATCGCCCGTTTTGCTACAATTGTAATATGTGGCGTATAGGTCTTATCTCTTTCTCCATCGAATATTGATCCCATGTCACTGCCAAGTGGTTACAAGACATAGGCATTGAGCACCACGGATTGAAGAGAGTGCCCGCCAAGTCTTATTGGTTCGAAGCCCTTTCTATATCTTGTAAAATCAACGAAGAGCAATCCATGGGTCCTCAATTATCCCTTGCTTTAGACTTTCAAGGTATTCTAGTCTAAAACAGCACAGGTCATTCCAAAGGAAGTGAAATGGACCAAGTTGGCATATAAAAAGATCTTGTATGTGTGTAATAAGCAAGAGTTCCATATTAGAAGATAAAATTCTTAAAGTGAAGTTTAAATGAAGAAAAAAAGACTTTTTAATTTTTAAACTAGCTTTTGGATTGAATCTTTGAAGCTTATAATATGATATAAAAATTTAGATTGAATATACTTTATCCCATGCGACCTTGATGTTCTAGACTAGTGGTATGGGCCTTGAAATGGCTGAGTAAGTATGAGTTGAATTTTTATGTTCTAGACTTAGAGTATAGTCAACGATTTGGCTATATGTGTATAAGTCTAGCCCACTTAGTTTTCTTGTTGTTGGGTTGTCTACTTGAGGTGGTGCCCATTTGGTTCCTTAGATGCTCCTTTGTACTTTAATTCTTTGATGTAATTGCATTCTTTATTATGGGAACATTGCAATTTTGTTGATTTTGATTGTATTAATTCATGTATTCAATAAGAATGTTGTTATGATTCAATCTTCATATCATAACATTTGTCTTAACTTGAATATCTTAGGTTTGAAAAGTTAAGTGTCTTGATTTAAGCCTTAGTTCAAATCTTCATAATGGTCACACATGTAAAGTTATACTCTAAATGTGTAATTGATACAATATATAAAGTGATATGATAGGATCACTTTACTTACATTCTCTCTGCACATTCTTTCTCTTCTCCTAAAATACTTTCATTTCCTCTTTCTCTAACCTTTCCCTCACGATGATTTTGGTTAAAGGCTGACTCTATTATGAGCCAAGAGCCAAGCATAAAACATACTTTAAGTGTGTTACATTAAGCTTTAATGATACTTAGTGTATAAAATAATATGTACAAGATGAGAATCTTCACACTAAAAATAAAATATTAAAGGTAAAGTGCAAATAAATAAAAAGAGTCCTTAAACCTTTAAATTAGCTTTCAAGTTAAGTTTTTAAATTTTTTGACATTATTTATTTGTTGGCCTTGTACATTTAAAAAACTTGATACATTAAAGGATCAATTCTATAGCTCTTTTCATGCTATGGTACAAAAAAGAAAAGATTTATTGTTACTTGTATATATATATAAAAAGATAATACTCAATATAGGGCCAAGCTTTGATATTAACAAGTTGCAATCTAGATATCACTCTTCTGTGCTAAATGAACAGCCTAGAAAGTGAGATTGTGAATCCAAAACATGTCCTAAGTTCTTCCTTACTTCTCATATGTTTGCAACTTGGGGATTTCTATCTCACCCACCACAAAAGGGCATTGGAGGTGTCTAAATTTCTATCCAAGGTTATGCAACAAGAGAATTGGACATGCTTGGGAGACCATTTGGAACATCAAGGTCAATCTCAAAAGGGTTAGATGGTTATTACCATTGAGCAACAACCATTTAATCCCCTCTCTTTTAAAAACATGACGTGATATTAAGGTTGAGCATTAACTCGTTCAAGTGAATGTGTCAAATGAAGCAATAACATCTCTTTTTGAACTTGAAAACAATTTTCTTGATGGAAAGTGATTACTTATTTAGTGCCAAAATGCCACTCATTAATAAGTGACAACCACTTGCTAGATTTGATTTTTCCTCTAGAGGTAAGGATGATGTTATATTACTATCAATTTGTAAGGACCTTCAAGTATTACTTGAGTTCAAAATCATAATTAATAGTTAGAATATATATTATATTCTTTAAACACCTCAATAGTAATGCATGTAAGCTTGTTGGGACATTTGATACAACTGCATGCACTGCCAACTCCTATAGCATTTTCTAGATCAATGAGGTTTAGCTAGGGCTACCCTTGCACACATATGCTTCTTTAGATTGATTTTTTTTTTTTTTTAACATTGATCTTAAAGCTGTTGTTTACTATTGATGAGGGAATGTTTGGAGCCAATCAAGCCCAATTTATTTCCTTCTTCAGATTGATAACCTGATTGGTGTCTCACAATTTATGGCCTCTTTTGTTACGAGATACTTGTCGTTGTCTTTTTTTTTTTTCCACCAAAAAGTACTCCCTCAAGAAAAGTCCTCTAATTTGAGATTTTTCAGATAGCAGATGAAGGCAAGTACATGGAATTGTTTGGAAGTCACTTAGAGAACTAACAACTGACGCAGTTAGCTCTTTCGTTTTTTAGACGTACATCATACTACAATTATTTGGACGTCATCAAGTATTGCAAAAGGCAACAAAAAAGGTTTAAAAAAAAAAACATAGATCTAATTTTGGTTGCATATGAAAGCAATCAAAATAAGGCGACACAAACTCCAAACCATATAATAGACGAAACCTACATATTAACCACTTCATGCCCTCGATAGAGCGTGCAACCTGATGCTTATTGTTGAACCATAGTGCTTTCAATATCAAACAACCTCAGGGAGGGCAGTTACGCTTGTATAGACTACATTCAAGTGGAACTTTTGGGGAAAGATAATTTCTATACGGGGAACCACGAGGACATGGCAATGCAGGTCCTCTTTTGCCTGCATCATTACCTAAAACATGATGACACAAAGATGTATCAGAATATGACCAATTTGAAGGACCCGACAAGGATATTAAACAACCCCAAGGATAACAGTTATGCCTCTACGGACAATTTTACCTGGTACTTGAGGCGGTATTCCCTTTCAGACTGGAAAGTTCAGAATTGATGCAGGCAAAAGAATAGTTCAGAATTGCATTCAATTTTTTTCCTTAGGCTGTTTTGCCAGCACCATTGCGATAGACATATAAAGATGTATCATACTATGATCAATCTGAAGAAGCTTAAAAGCGCAACAGGGGCCAGAACAGTGAAGTTAAGATTAATGTTCTAATGGCAATTTAACTTATAGTTAAATAGCTTCAAAGCAAATAAACTCATCGCAGTTGAGGGAATCCTTCACCAACCAATGGTTGAAACAAGATGTAATCAGCATTTTACAAGGCATAAACAAGTAACAGCCATTTGAAATCAAGCTCAGTGAACTGTTTTCCATAGGCAATAATATCACTCCAATAACCAAGTATGCAGCATAGTAAATTCAAACCATCGACTAGAAATCAATGATCTCAGTACTTATTCCTCGAGTTGAAATCAAAGGAAAAATGAACAATGTGGGGGCTAAGAGGAGACAAATAAGCAGAAAGGCCTTCATTTTGGAAGTTAATGGTGCTAAACTAATCTACCTTGCTCTTATTTATAGATCACCCAAGAGTGAACATCTTATGGAATAATTGAATGCAATAGAATATTTTATTGACCACCATGAACTGGAGCAGCAGCACCGTTGCATGTATAGCCTAACTGAATGGTCCAAGCAGTAGTGCCATTACTTTCAAATGCAAATGAATTCTTCCCAGAACAAGCGTAGATCCTCCCGTCCTCTCCGATTAGTGGTTTCGAAAGCCTAAGTCCAGCACTTCCAGAAGAACTTGGTGCTGCAATGGAAACCACCCACCTTAAAAAATAAAACGAGAAAAAGACAAAAGAACCAAACTCAACCAAGCCTGTTATTTCCTTAAAACATCAAAAGAGAGGTTTGTGGGAGATAAAGTGAGAATGTTTTAGAAAGAACGGGAACAATGACATAGAGAATGTGTGATTAAAATGATCCACAAGGACCTTTTTATATACGTTCACATCTTCTAGCCTATTAAATGTGTGACGAGTTACACATTTAAGGCACAACACAAATGTGTAACAATTATGTAGAATTGGGATGAGATATCTCAAATTGGAATGATCAAATATCCAAAACAAAGATATGTCATTCAAGGAAAATATTACAACATTAAATATAAATCATAATGGTAATCTTATTTAATAAGGTCATACATCATTCAAGGAAACCAACAAAGGATAGCAACATTCTAAAAAACAAAGTAGCTATGGAACAATGTAGAAAATTTCTTGAAGATAAAGTATAATGACCTGGGTGTCCAATATTTGTTTATAAATTAGATGTTTATGTTAGAAAGCATGAAAGAAGTCCCTTGAGAAAATTTAATTTCTGCAAAAATTGAAAAATAGTTTTTTTTTTTTTGGTCAACTATGTAACTTTCTCTCAACTTAATGAAATTTTGTGTTTCTTGCCTACATCTCTTTCTTATCTTATCTAGTTTATGTCAAGATTAAACTTCATCTTATTCCGTTGTATATTGAGTTAGAAATCAATCCTACAAAAATCAAAATCCATTATTCTACCTAAATTACAGCAAAGGGATTCCTTCGAAAACTGTTTAAACCTAGTTCTTGGGCTTGTGACAGAGAGACCGATCGGAAACCCTGGATTCCCTGAGAACTTCTGGAATTCCACGGACTGGGACATGGCAGAAACCGAAGGCAAAATCAAGAGCAATAGGAGAAAGGCTTGGATCACCGGCGTTGGAAGAGTTTGTAGAGGAAGAAGGAATTTCCTTGAGGAAGAAGAGGCTTATAAGGTTTGCATGGTTTTCACCATTAGAAATTATAACGTTTCTCAACCGCTCAGTACGTGGCGGGAATGAAGCACACCGGCCGACTCATATTCGCACACATTACGTGCAGCTTCTACCGATTTGAGTAAAGTTACGAAAATAAACTAAAGAAAAAAAAAATGAAGTGAACGTGAACTGAACTTCAGCGTGTTACTGAAGAAACTCGGCAAATTATTGAAATAACAAAAAGATGGACCGGGTCGGTCAATAGAAGAAGCAGAGACGATGGGTCGGTACCGGCTTCCACTTGGTTAGCATAAGCTTTCGTGTGGGCCTGGCTAACTTGGAGATGGGATCCTCTTTTGTTCTAAATGAACAGCTTAAAAAGCGAGATTGTGAATCTCTCCAAACCCCATCCCAAGTTCATTCACTACTTCTCATTTATTAGCAAATAGGGGATTTCTACCTTGCACACCATAGAAGGTCATTGGAGGTGTCTGAAATGCTATCCAAGGTTATGTGACAAGAAAAATGGACATGCTTGGCAGATTAATTAGGAAATCAAAGTCAATATCAAAAAGGCTAGTGGTATTACAATTGAGCACAAGCCATTCAATCCTATCTTTTAAGCCAAAAGTTAAGGTCACTCTTTAGGTTTTTGGTCTTGAAAACAGTTTTCCTGATAAAAATGATTACTTGGTTGGTGCCAAAGTGTTGCTTATTTATTGTATAGACCAACATGAAAGTGACAACCATTTATTAGATTTAATTTTTCCTCTAGAGATAGGAATGTTGTTACATTATTGGCAATTTTTTAGGACCTACAAGTATTACTTGATTAAAAATAATAATTAATAGTCAAAATACGTATTATATTCTTTAAACACTTCAATAGTAATGCTTGAGGCTTGTTGCGACATTGAGACAATGACATACACCACCAACCTCCCACACCATTTTCCAGAGCATTGAGGTTTAATTGGGGCTACCGTTGCATACATATGCTTCTTTAGATCAATTATTTTTAAGGTGATGTTATAACTTTTATTTAGTATTGATAGTGGAATGTTTGCAACCAATCGTGCCCACTTTATTTTCTTCCTTATTGACCAAATTATTATTGATAACCTTCATTGGTTCCTCACAATTTATAGCCTCTTTAGTTATGAGCTACTTGTCATTATCTTTTTTTCCAATAAGTCCTACCTCAACAAAGAAACAACAGATAAAGGCAAGTGTATGGAATTTTTTGGAAGTCCAATAAAGAACCAACCACTAGTACATCATACTACAATTCTTTGAAAGTCATTAAGTATTGAAAAAAGAAAAAGAAAAGAGAAAATTAATAAAAGGTAGGTCTAATTCTGGTTGCATATGAAAGCAATTAAAATAAGGCCACACAAACTCCAAACCATATACTAGACAAAACCAAGTTATTAACCACTTCATGCCTTTCATAAAACAAGCAACTTGTTACTTCTTGTTAAACCACAATGATTTTGATATCAAACAGCCTTAGGGATGGCACTTAGTCCTAGATGGATCACATGCTCCATCACCTAGAGGATCTTTTGAGAGGTTACAAAGTGTACGTGGAGAATCAAGAGAACACTTCACTGCTTCCACTTTATTGGTTGCAACATTACCTAAAACATGATTACATATAAAGATGTATCAAAAGATGACCAGTTTGAAGGAACTTATCAAGATATCAAGTAACCTTAAGGATGGCAACTATGCTTGTATGAAACATAATTTTTACCTGGTGGCTTAGGTGGTGATCCATATGATAGGGGTTGATCTGGGAATGATGTTGTAACTAAACCATAATCTACTTTTATGTCCTTAGGCTTAGGTTTGCCTACACCATTGTGAGAGACTTTATAAACATGATTACATATAAAGATGTATCAAAATATGACAAGTTTGAAGAAACTTGTTAAGATATCAAGCAACCTTAAGGATGGCAGCTATGCGTGTACAAAACACAATTTTTACTTGGTGGCCTAGGTAGTGATCCATACGATGGTGGTTGATCTAGGATCAATGTTGTAACCAACCCAGAATCTACTTTTATGTCCTTGAGCTTTGGTTTTCTTGCACCATTGTGAGAGACTTTATAAACATGATTACATACAAAGATGTATCAAAATATGACCAATTTGAAGAAACTTATCAAGATATCAAACAACCTTAAGGATGGCAGTTATGCTTGTACGAAACACAATTTTTACCTGGTGGCCTAGGTGGTGATCCATACAATAGGGGTTGATCTGGGAATGATGTTGTAACTAAACCAGAATATGGTTTTACGTCCTTAGGCTTAGGTTCTCTTGCACCATTGTGAGAGACTTTATAAACATGATTACATTCAAAGATGTATCAAAATATGACAAGTTTGAAGAAACTTATCAAGATATCAAGCAACCTTAAGGATGGCAACTATGCCTATATGAAACACAATTTTTACTTGGTGGCCTAGGTGGTGATCCATATGATGGGGGTTGATCTGGGAATGATGTTGTAACTAACCTAGAATATGGTTTTACGTCCTTAGGCTTAGGTTCTCTTGCACCATTGTGAGAGACTTTATAAACATGATTACATACAAAGATGTATCAAAATATGACAAGTTTGAAGAAACTTATCAAGATATCAAGCAACCTTAAGGATGGCAACTATGCCTGTATGAAACACAATTTTTACCTGGTGGCCTAGGTGGTGATCCATACGATGGGGGTTGATCTGGGAATGATGTTGTAACTAACCCAAAATTTACTTTTACATCCTTAGGCTTAGGTTTGCCTACACCATTGTGAGAGACTTTATAAACATGATTATATACAAAGATGTATCAAAATATGACAAGTTTGAAGAAACTTATCAAGATATCAAACAACATTAAGGATGGCAACTATGCCTGTATGAAACACAATTTTTACCTGGTGGCCTAGGTGGCGATCCATACGATGGGGGTTGATCTGGGAATGATGTTGTAACTAACCCAAAATTTACTTTTACATCCTTAGGCTTAGGTTTGCCTACACCATTGTGAGAGACTTTATAAACATGATTATATACAAAGATGTATCAAAATATGACTAGTTTGAATAAACTTATCAAGATATCAAGCAACCTTAAGGATGGAAGCTATGCTTGTATGAAACACAATTTTTACCTGGTGGCCTAGGTGGTGATCCATACGATGGGGGTTGATCTGGGAATGATGTTGTAACTAACCTAGAATTTGCTTTTACGTCCTTAGGCTTAAGTTTGCCTACACCATTGTGAGAGACTTTATAAACATGATCACATACAAAGATACATCAAAATATGACCAGTTTAAAGAAACTTATCAAGATATTAAGCGACCTTAAGGATGGCAGCTATGCTTGTACGGAGCACAATTTTTACCTGGTGGCCTAGGTGGTGATCCATACGATAGTGGTTGATCTAGGATCAATGTTGTAACCAACCCAGAATCTACTTTTATGTCCTTAAGCTTTGGTTTTCTTGCACCATTGTGAGAGACTTTATAAACATGATTACATACAAAGATGTATCAAAATATGACAAGTTTGAAGAAACTTATCAAGATATTAAGCAACCTTAAGGATGGCAACTATGCTTGTATGAAACACAATTTTTACCTGGTGGCCTAGGTGGCGATCCATACGATGGGGGTTGATCTGGGAATGATGTTGTAACTAACCCAAAATTTACTTTTACATCCTTAGGCTTAGGTTTGCCTACACCATTGTGAGAGACTTTATAAACATGATTATATACAAAGATGTATCAAAATATGACTAGTTTGAATAAACTTATCAAGATATCAAGCAACCTTAAGGATGGAAGCTATGCTTGTATGAAACACAATTTTTACCTGGTGGCCTAGGTGGTGATCCATACGATGGGGGTTGATCTGGGAATGATGTTGTAACTAACCCAGAATTTGCTTTTACGTCCTTAGGCTTAAGTTTGCCTACACCATTGTGAGAGACTTTATAAACATGATCACATACAAAGATACATCAAAATATGACCAGTTTAAAGAAACTTATCAAGATATTAAACGACCTTAAGGATGGCAGCTATGCTTGTATGGAGCACAATTTTTACCTGGTGGCCTAGGTGGTGATCCATACGATGGTGGTTCATCTGGGATCAATGTTGTAACCAACCCAGAATCTACTTTTATGTCCTTAAGCTTTGGTTTTCTTGCACCATTGTGAGAGACTTTATAAACATGATTACATACAAAGATGTATCAAAATATGACAAGTTTGAAGAAACTTATCAAGATATCAAGCAACCTTAAGGATGGCAACTATGCTTGTATGAAACATAATTTTTACCTGGTGGCCTAGGTGGTGATCCATACGATGGGGGTTGATCTGGGAATGATGTTGTAACTAACCCAAAATTTACTTTTACATCCTTAGGCTTAGGTTTGCCTACACCATTGTGAGAGACTTTATAAACATGATTATATACAAAGATGTATCAAAATATGACTAGTTTGAATAAACTTATCAAGATATCAAGCAACCTTAAGGATGGAAGCTATGCTTGTATGAAACACAATTTTTACCTGGTGGCCTAGGTGGTGATCCATACGATGGGGGTTGATCTGGGAATGATGTTGTAACTAACCTAGAATTTGCTTTTACGTCCTTAGGCTTAAGTTTGCCTACACCATTGTGAGAGACTTTATAAACATGATCACATACAAAGATACATCAAAATATGACCAGTTTAAAGAAACTTATCAAGATATTAAGTGACCTTAAGGATGGTAGCTATGCTTGTACGGAGCACAATTTTTACCTGGTGGCCTAGGTGGTGATCTATACGATAGTGGTTGATCTAGGATCAATGTTGTAACCAACCCAGAATCTACTTTTATGTCCTTAAGCTTTGGTTTTCTTGCACCATTGTGAGAGACTTTATAAACATGATTACATACAAAGATGTATCAAAATATGACAAGTTTGAAGAAACTTATCAAGATATCAAGCAACCTTAAGGATGGCAACTATGCTTGTATGAAACACAATTTTTACCTGGTGGCCTAGGTGGCGATCCATACGATGGGGGTTGATCTGGGAATGATGTTGTAACTAACCCAAAATTTACTTTTACATCCTTAGGCTTAGGTTTGCCTACACCATTGTGAGAGACTTTATAAACATGATTATATACAAAGATGTATCAAAATATGACTAGTTTGAATAAACTTATCAAGATATCAAGCAACCTTAAGGATGGAAGCTATGCTTGTATGAAACACAATTTTTACCTGGTGGCCTAGGTGGTGATCCATACGATGGGGGTTGATCTGGGAATGATGTTGTAACTAACCTAGAATTTGCTTTTACGTCCTTAGGCTTAAGTTTGCCTACACCATTGTGAGAGACTTTATAAACATGATCACATACAAAGATACATCAAAATATGACCAGTTTAAAGAAACTTATCAAGATATTAAACGACCTTAAGGATGGCAGCTATGCTTGTATGGAGCACAATTTTTACCTGGTGGCCTAGGTGGTGATCCATACGATGGTGGTTCATCTGGGATCAATGTTGTAACCAACCCAGAATCTACTTTTATGTCCTTAAGCTTTGGTTTTCTTGTACCATTGTGAGAGACTTTATAAACATGATTACATACAAAGATGTATCAAAATATGACAAGTTTGAAGAAACTTATCAAGATATCAAGCAACCTTAAGGATGGCAACTATGCTTGTATGAAACATAATTTTTACCTGGTGGCCTAGGTGGTGATCCATACGATGGGGGTTGATCTGGGAATGATGTTGTAACTAACCCAAAATTTACTTTTACATCCTTAGGCTTAGGTTTGCCTACACCATTGTGAGAGACTTTATAAACATGATTATATACAAAGATGTATCAAAATATGACTAGTTTGAATAAAGTTATCAAGATATCAAGCAACCTTAAGGATGGAAGCTATGCTTGTATGAAACACAATTTTTACCTGGTGGCCTAGGTGGTGATGCATACGATGGGGGTTGATCTGGGAATGATGTTGTAACTAACGCAGAATCTGCTTTTACGTCCTTAGGCTTAGGTTTGCCTACACCATTGTGAAAGACTTTATAAACATGATTACATACAAAGATGTATCAAAATATGACCAATTTGAAGAAACTTATCAAGATATCAAGCAACCTTGAGGATGGTAGCTATGCCTGTATGAAACACAATTTTTACCTGGTGGCCTAGGTGGTGATCCATATGATGGGGGTTGATCTGGGAATGATGTTGTAACTAACCCAGAATCTGCTTTTACATCCTTAGGCTTAGGTTTGCCTACACCATTATGAGAGACTTTATAAAATGTAGGGATGTATCATAATATGATCAATATGAAGAAACTTACAAGGGCAATATGGGTAACAAGCACCATAACAATGAAGTTAAGATTAGTGTTCTAATGGAAATTAACTTGTACTTAAATAGCTTGAAAGCAAATGAAGTCATCTCAATTGAAGGAATTCTTCACCAACCAATGGATGGAAACAAGATGTAATTAGCACATTACAAGGCATAAAAAAGTAAGAGCCATTTGAAATCAAGCTTATAAAGATGTTTTCTATATGTAATAATGTCATTCCAGTAATCAAGTATGCAACAAAGTAAATTCAAACTATTGAGTAGAAAATCAATGATCTCATCACCTATTTCTCGAGTTGAAATCGAAGGAGAAATGAACAATGTGGAGGCTAAGAGAAGACACATAAACAAAAAGGCCTTCATTTTGGAAGTTGATGGTGCTAAACTTCTCTACCTCACTCTTTTTTATAGACCACCCAAGTGTGAACATCTCTAATGGAATAATTGATTGCAATAGAACATGCCAAAGGATGTAGGACACAAGAAATTGACTACAGAAAGAGAAATAGGATATAAGTGAAAAGTATTACAAAGACTCCCTATCCAGCACTCATTGGGCCCATGGGGTATAGTTAAAATGATGAGAAAAAAAATCATGAGGGAGATTTTGCAAAGCAAGTATCTTAGGTTCAAATTCTTTTAACGACATTTTTAATTGACCTGAGCATACTTTGGGGTGGGAAATTACTTTTTAGTTTAAGCCATCAAACAAAGCTTGATGGTAATTTTGGGTTATCAAAAATGAAAAAAAAAGTAACTCATTTGTATTGCCAATTAATTGTTTAGATTGCTCAGCAAAACACAGTAGGCTTGTGCAAGTATTTACCATAATTATACTCCTCAAATATTAGGTGAGTTAAAGTTGTTTATTTCCTATCTCTCAAAATAAATTGTGAAAATTGTTCTAAACCGTATCCTACGTAGCTTTGGTTACAAGATCACTTATCATTTTTTTTATAGAGTTAATATTCAAAACAACATCAAAACTACTATATCCTTCTTTTTGAAAAAAGTTAAAAAAAAAAAGACTTAAAAAAGGATGGTGTCAAATCTGCCCTCATAAGCTTTGGGTCTTTTGCTCATATGACTCAAGTTAATACAAAAAAGGTTCGAATAGATTGATATTGTGCATTAACTCATTCAACCAAATAAGTTAAAGAATGCGAGAGTATGTCTATGTGGTCCTCAAAACAGCTGTTACGAAGAAAATTCAGAATTAGAATCCCAATGGAATGGTATACACGAAATAGAAAGAAGAGCCAAAGGGGAAGAATTTTACACACTTTGCGGTGAATTCAAAACTCTCTATATATTAGTACAGTTCAATGGTGTATAAAAAACTGTCCAAAACCACCTTTGAAGATGATGAACAAGGGACGCAGGTGATATGGTGTTCTTGCCGAAGGCTGAGGGCAAGGTTACAAACCCAAAAGGATTAGTCGTAGAGCCCCGGACACCCTCATCATGAAAGAAAATAAAAAGAAAAATAGAACATGCATGATCTTTCGGAAGTTCTTCGGAGAGATGACAAAAGTACATGCTCGAACGTTTCTCAGCAAAATAAAAATAAAAAGATCACCCTTTTTCCTACGCCTGTATATGTGGTGTATAAGTCTTTATCTCTTTCCCCACCAAATATCCATCCCTTCTCATTGCCAAATAGTTACAAGACACTGACCTTGAGCCTGACAGATTGAAGAGAGTGCCTGCCAAGTCTTACTAGTTTGAAGTCTTCGTCTATGTCTTGTAAAATCAATGACGAGCAATCCATAAGCTTCAGATTTTGACCAAGATATTCCAATCTGAATCGCCCCTTTTCAATATGGTTGTGATATGTGGGGTAAAGGTCTTATCTCTTTCTCCATCGAATATCGATCCCATATCGCCGCCAAGTGGTTACAGGACAGATATTTAGCACGATGGATTGAAGAAAGCGCCCGGCAAGCCTTATTGGTTTAAAGTCTTTTTCTTTATCTTGTAAAATCAACGAGGAGTAATCCATGGGGTCCTCAATGATCCCTTGTTTCAAATTTTGAGTAAGCTTTTTCAATCAAAATCAGCTTAAGTCATTCCAGAGGAAGAGAAATTGACCAAATTGGCATATAAAAAGATCTTTTATGTGTGCAATAGGTGAAAGACTAGAAGGCTTCATCACTCAACCCCAGCGTCACGTCATGTTTTGGCACTTGACTTGAGTCAAGTGTATGGGCAAACGTGATTTGAAAATCTAATCCTAAAGATTTAAGGACCGTTCGATTTAAAAGATAAGAGTTGAGTGCACAATCTTAGATAGAAATATATCTACCTTCAATGTCTTTGTGTGGTGGCGAGGACTACACTTCCAACACCTTCTTGCAACATGGCCTGCACCTACCTTATTGACGTGCAGATGAAGATTAAGGCATTTTTTTCTTCTAAAATTATGATCAATATAAATAGTCATGTGTATCTTTGTTAAATGCACTTTAAAAGACATATAGTGTCTCATGGTTTTCTACCAAATTCTTTATCTCTTATTTTCACTAAGTATATCCAATAATTTACTTCTAAACTTTTTGTAAGTATAATATTAAATACAAGAGAATTTTTAAGATTTAGGACTAATATTGTGTCTCTTATGTTTAACTTATGAAATGTTTCGAGAAGGAATTATTAATTTTTCTATATCATGACTTGAAATTAACCTATAATTTGAACCTATGAATATGACCGTTTGATAACCCTTACCACTAGTAGTCATTTATTTTAACTGTTTCTTCCCTTTCCTTTTCTTTTTTTGTCATTTTATCATGGATTTTTGTCTTATATATTTTTACGTAAAAACTAATGTTTCACAACAAATAATATCTCAAGTCTTTAATCAATATAAACATGTCAACATTTTTGTTAGGAAATGTGACTAGTAATACTTCTTTTCATATTAGAATTTCATAAAATAAAATAGAAAAACACTTTTCAACTTCTTATCATGTTAATATATAACTTTAAATCAACAACACCATCTCTTTCGATATTTTTGTAAAATATTCGAGCGGCCCCTATTTCCACATCAAGTGTGCCCGTTCTTGATTTGAAAGTTTGCTTTCACTTTGTATAGAACAACTTAGGTCAATATCGATTGGAATGTACGACCCAAAGCAGACAGACAATTAAGGACCGCATGGATTACACATCTTTTATTTTGCAAGATAAAGATAAAGATTTTAAACACGTCATTCAAGCACAAGAAGGCGAGCCTGTTATTCACGAAAGCCTGACGACCACTCTTTTGAATCAGTCATGGTCCATGTCATTGTAACGCAACGATTTGGCATTGACATGCGGTCAATACTCATGCTCAAATAGATAAGACCTCTCAACCACAATCACCCACAACGCAAACGGGAATACCTTTGTTTGCATTCTAAGAATATCTAAGAATGTATGTTTATTGTCTAGAACTTCAAAAAGATACATACATGGTTTATTTTCTTTTTATTTGTTCTTACCATTTGACATAAGAATATACGATTAGGTTACACTATATAACATTTATGAAATATTTTTACACGCTTCGATCTATGTTTACCTGTCTTTTGCAATAAAACTTTTGTGGATGCTCTTCAAAGGCAGGCACTCAACCAAAGCTAATTTTGTTTTGAGGGAAACCACATACAAATTTGTTTCAAGTAAGTGATGTCTTAGATCTCTTATACTTAAGTTGTTTGTACATCCTTGGCATTGATCAGACTTAATGGATTACCGGCATACACAAATATGTCCAAATTCACTCATAACAACACCTCAAAGGCATAGAAGCTTTAAACCCATATAAATAATATGAAGTTTAGTCATTTCTTCCAATCATATATTATTTGGCTAGTATACGAAGGACCCCTTGAGAAGGGGCAAAGATGAGTTGTTTGACCATATAGTTGCTGAGATACATGCGGGTGATAAGGAACAAGGATGCTATGGTTCCCCCATGAAGATGTTTTGTTCCCCAGTTTTTATTACAGATTGCTCGCAAGATCGGCCCGTTCTAGGCTTACAATTCACGAGTTTTTTTTTTTTTTGGCTTTCACTTTTACTCGTTTTCTGTGCTTTTGAGAACAGTTCTTATTCTTTGTTTGATCTTGTAATTTCTTTTTCCTGTAAGTTTCCATAGAAAGTTTGTAATCTGATATGTGTATTGGAAGAGGATTGACAACCTGAATCCAAATTATCTAAAAGTATTCTCACGTACTAAGAATTTAAACTTTCATTTCTTTTCCTTATTATTGCGCTTACCTATTTGGAAAAGTGAGCGCCCCCCCCCACCCCTACCCCAACAGGCTAGATATGGTTCAACCTAAACAGATGGCATGGTGTTTGAATTTGGACTTTGAAAGGGAGAAGATTTTAGCCTCATCAGAGGGAGACTACCACCTTCGGCCTCATTAGAGGAAGACCTAACACCTCTGGTCTCATTCGAGGGAGACGCCACCTTCATGAAAGAAAACTTTCCCAATTCCATTCATTCAAAAGTCCCCTAATACAATGCATCTAATAGAATATAAAAAGATAATATGGACTGGGCCTATCTTTTTGCTTGGGCTTACATTTGGCTCGTAACATTCCATCCTCCTTAAAAAAAAAAAAAAAAAAAAGCTTGTCCTCAAGCTTTCCAAAATTTAAAAGACCTAAACCCAGCTTAAACCCAAAATAAGGGCTAAGTAAGAAGGAGCTAACAAAGTCCAATACCAAATTTACAGTCCAATAAAAGCATAAGGATATGAAGGAAAAGCTACAAACACAATAATGGCATTTGCATGCATTTTCGTGAAGCCGCTGCCAGTCCAAACCTGACTTGGGACAAGTCAATGTGGAAGGGAAAAGTGGCTACCTTTGAAACAGTGGAATTTGACTTTGCCTTCTTTTAATGATCGCTAGTTCTGAGGCATAGGCCACCTTTTTTAATGATCCGGCAGGTCGGACCACCTCTTTTACTGTTTGCACAGGACAAGCAAGTCATGCCTATTGTTAGGGACGGAGTTAGCCATGGCTTCATTATCAACCCAACGCCCACTCTCCGTTGACTTCCCCAAATTCTAAAGTTTGATGCCAACTTAGGCCCCCAAGAGTACCACCCAATCGTCCCATCCATTTGACATTAGTAGTACCTTTCCATTTGGCCCCATTCGATCATATGGATTCTCCCTTTTTCTCCCACTTCCACCGAACCCCTTGTTCTCTCTCCCTTTAGCTTTTCTCTCATTCATCGTCTCACCTCTGTTTAGTTTCCTTCCTTCTCTATCCTCCTTCCCATTCTGGTTCCGTGTCTTTGCTGCTGCATAGCACATGATGTTTCAATTAAAAGAAATCTCCCATGGTTCTTTTCTTTGGGACCCTACACGATGAAGGACTTTGCTTCATTAATCCCATTTCCACTGGTCCATGTTACAATCATTTCATTCCACACTTTTCCTTGATTTGACCGTGATGGTAAATGATATTTTTGACCAAGGAAAATTACATCAACAGCTTCACAATTATCTACGTTTTCAAGAGATGCCAAGCACTTGTTGAGCTTAAATGCACGCGGCACGCGCCCACGAAACCAAGTGAGGAACTCATGTTCAGCGTCCTTAACGCTTATTCGCCTGGAGTGAATCAATTTCAGGCCGTTGAACGACTCCTCGATCCCCTTTTCTCCCATTATGTTGGATTCATCAATTAACTCTAGCAATTCAAAAGCAAAAAACTCTCCTTGGCGATGCTCCAAGCAATCTTCAGACCATTCAATAAGTACCAATCTATCGGATGGAATAATCCAGAAAACCCGGCCTACTCCAATAAAGAGACCAGAACAATCTGGAAATGCCAACCTCCATCCTTATCTTTACAATGTTGTATTGGGTACCTAACTTCGGGCCCAACGACTATTCTAACAACAATTAAGCAAACACAAAAATTGCCAATTACAGTAAAAACCTTTTGGAGGCACTCCCCTTTCTGCTTAAAAGGAACTTCCCTTTCCCATGAATATCGGAAAATCACCCTGATTCCTTGCTATTAATTCTGATCCCACCAGAAATAGCTTCCATAGCATTCTTATGAATCATCCTTCCCACCACTAGCCCCTCGCTTAGGTTAATATAAATATGAACAAAATCATCAAAAGTAAGGTAATAAAGATCCAAGCAACCATCATTAAAGCCTTCAAATGCCGAGCAACCACGGCTTCACAAATTTTCACACCGATCATCGCAACACTAGACATAACATCTTGACTCAATTCCTCTTTCTCTCCACCACCCCTAGTAACTCCATTTCTAAAATTACACAACTTCTCCACTAAACTCCCTCTGAGCCTCTCACACACTAAACCCAAAAACCCACCTTCCAAATCACCCCCACCAAACCTCTTCTTGAATCAACACCACCAAATTGCCATATAGCAAAGCACCTATATTGTCAAAAATAACAATAAAAGTTGAAGAAGGGTTCGTGCCTTCCTTTTCCCTTAGGCTCAGTATCATTAAATCGGTCCCCCTCAAAGGGTCAAATACAAGATTTGTTCCCATAGCTCCCGATTGCACTAAATAAAATCCGCAGAGAAATACTACATATTGAGTCATTGTAGTTTATGGACATACCGCATACCCACCATCCATTAGTTATGGTGTAAGAATTGCACTAATCCGTGGATTAAGATGTAGTAGCTTGAAGATAACCCTTCCCTTGGGAACATATTTATCCAAAACCCACTTCACTACATAATTGCTTTTTCCCTTTCCATCCATAGTAATTGCCACAGTGAGAGAAAACGAAGGCAACAACACAAGATTGTTAACTTCTTCAACTTCCTTTCCTTCTATAAATAAATTCCTTCTCATTAATGGGGATTTCTCTTTAAGACATTTCTGCCCCACCAAAGATTTGCTCACCACGACCTTCGCTGCACATCTACATCCACATCCACATTGACCATTTCTTTCTTTTTCTTCTCTTTTTCCGATCTTTTTTCCTCTCTCTCCTTTCCACTTTGCTTTCCTTTTTTTCTCTCTCCTACTTATTGTCTTTCCCCGCCAAATTCTAAATGTCCAAGGTCTGATCATCTTATAATTGTTGAGGAATAAGCTCTAGCAGCCACTAATAGCAGTCAACATAAAGGCTAGCATGGCCCTCCAGCTCAGCCTCTAACTAACACACAACAGAATTAACTGACTAACTGTTAATTCTGTTAGATTTACCAAACTCTGTTAGACTATAACTTACTTTAGTTAAACTCCTGTAAACTCTATATAAACTGCTCTCGATGTAGTAATCTGTAAGCCATTCATTCAAATAGAAGCATAGCTTCGAGGTCTCTAATTTCCCTTCTGCAAATTTAAGATTTTTCTTTTGGTATCAAAGCCACTACCTCTCGCTCTGCTCCTAACCTTCTACCATGGCAAATCAACCTGCTTACCCGTTCCCCACTGGTGTTAATCTTGCCAATTTTGTTTCTCTGAAACTCATTGCCACAAATTTCATTCCATGGTACACTCAAATGAACTGTCTTCTGCGCACTTACCGTCTCACTGGATTTGCCACAGGCAAGACTCAACCTCCGTCTCGCATTATCATCACTGATTCCAAAGAAGCTCCCAATCCAGCCTTTGATCAGTGGGAGCAAAGCGACAATTTAGTTCACGCCTGGATTCTAAGCACTCTCTTTGAAGAAATTGTTGGCCTCGTTTTTGAGCTGCATCATGCTGCGAATGTGTGGTCAACCATATGCAATCACTTTGTTCAACAAACTGCAGCCAGAGAGTATGAAATCCAAACCAAGATTCAAAATCTAAGCAAGGATGGCAAGGATTTGTCCTTTTACATTGCCGAATTCCATGCTCTTTGCAATCAGCTGAGTGCTATGGGGAAGCCATTCACTGATTTTGATAAAACCTATCGTCTCTTACAAGGACTTGGCAGGGAGTATGAATCTTTTCTCGCTACTATGTTTCATCCTCCAATTCCACCTTACGGTGATGTAATTGCCCAGCTCCAGGCATATGATGCCCGACATGTGTGCTTTAATCCAACTGCACACCACTCATCTGCATTTTTCTCTCAAAGAACTCCTTGCTCTGCTAGTCGATCCTTCAACAGATCCCGCGGGAACTCTCAAACCTTTTCCCACTCCTTTACCTCACAAGGTCGTGGATTTGCTCCTTCCACACAAAATGGCAAGACTCCTCGTTGCTCTGCATCTCAATCAGACCAAGGATCAACTCCTTTAGTCTGTCAAATCTGTTCCAAAAAGGGCCATTCCGCTATTAACTGTTTCAGGCGCTTTGATCATGCCTACCAGTCCAATGACATCCCTCAAGCTTTGGTTGCTCTTCACCTTAATGATGATTCTTTTGCTCAAGAAGAATGGATTCCTGACTCAGGTGCTAATGTCCACGTTGCTGCCAATACAGGTAAGCTTCGTTTTTCTTCTCCTTATCATGGCTCGGACACAATTCAAGTTGGTAATGGTGATATGCTCAACATTACTCACACTGGTAATGGTTTTCTATCCAATACCTTCATACCTTTATGTAATGTTCTCGTAGCTCCTCAAGTTCAGAGAAATCTACTCTCTGTGTCCAAGCTCACAATAGATTTTCCCTGCTACTTTATTTTTACTAAGTATTGCTTTTACATCAAGGATCTCTAGAGTCACAAAACCTTGGCGAAGGGCCTCAGGCATAAAGGTCTTTACACACTAATTGCCAAGCCTGCCAACAATTTTCAAGCCTTCTTCTCCAACCGACAATGCTCAGCCTCTCTTGGAATCTGGCATCAACGTCTTGGTCATCCAGGGGCCCAAGTTCTTGCCTATCTTCACCAAAATAAGAAGATTTCTGTCACTTCTACTCATTCAGCCTTCTGTAATGCATGTCCTCTCAGTAAAAGTTGTAAATTTCCATTTACTAAGTCTCATTCTCGATCTAGCAATCCCTTGGAACAAGTCCACAGTGACCTCTGGGGACCAGCACCAATGTCATATGTACAAGGTTTTCAATACTATATCCTGTTTGTAGATGATTTTACCAGATATTCCTGGATCTATCCTCTTAAGAAAAAGAGTGATGTTTTCTCTATCTTTGTCAAATTTCACACTTTTGTTGAGAAACAGTTTTCTACCTGTATCAAGATCCTTCATACTGACGGTGGTGGAGAATTTATCAACAATACTATGACTTCTTATTTGGCCACTCATGGTATTCAACATAGGCTTTCTTGCCCTCACACCCCGGAGCAGAATGGAATAGCTGAGCGAAAACATAGGCATTTTATGGAACTCAGTTTGGCCATGTTGTGTGTTGCTCATCTTCCTAAAAGGTTCTGGTTTGAAGCCTTCTCCACTGCTTGTTTTCTTATTAATCGGCTGTCATCCCCATCTCTTGGTCACACTTCACCTTTCTCTCTTTTGTTTGCCAAAGAACCAGACTACTCCCAACTTAGAGTCTTTGGTTGCTCTTGTTTTCCCTACCTCCGAGATTATACCCCTCACAAATTGGCTACTAGATCCCTACAGTGTATTTTCTTGGGATACAGTGAGTTACATAAAGGTTACCGATGTCTATACTATCCTACTGGTCGAGTTTACATTTCTCGGCATGTTCTATTTGATGAAACAAACTTCCCATGTACCCTTATCTCACCCACTTCCTCTTCCACACCTACTGTCATTCCGGGCTCTTACATTGATCCTATTGATTACCCCTCTCACAACTCGACTTTTACTGCAAACAGTTCAGCCTCTTCTTCAGCTCCTAGTAAACTTACTCAAACACCTAGCATTCCTTGTTCCCGCAAATTGTTTGTAACAGGTTCTGCTCTTCCCACTCCTAACACTGCTGAAGCCTCTGAAGTTGCTGCCCCACTGAATGCTGCCATCACTCCTACCTCAGCAGCTTCTCCCCCCCTCTTCCCCACCACTTATTTCCCAACTTTGTCTCCATCTCTTCAGTTTTGTTCTTTACAGCCTTACCCTCCACAACTTCCTATTACATCAGCTACATCCTCTCCTACATCCTCTCCTACAGCCTCTCCCTTCACTCTTAGCCGTACCCCACCACCCACAGATCCTGTTCCCAGTCCTGCATTCTCTCCACACCTCAACTTATCACCTATAGATTCTCTTATCGACACCACTCTCCCTCACTCTACACACATATCTCCATCACCCACCAGCTTTACCTCTGCTATTTCCTCTCCCAAACCCACCTCCACCATAGTTACCCAATCTAAAAATGGAATTTTTAAGCCTAATCCTAAATATGCTCTCACCACAGTCATGACTACTCCTTCAGTTCCCACATCTGTTTATGCAGCACTTGAACATCCAAGGTGGTATGCAGCTATGTCTGATGAAATGGATGCCTTGCATAAAACCAAGACTTGGACCTTGGTATCCAAACAACCTAGAATGCACATAGTCAGTTGCAAATGGGTTTTTAAACCCAAGTTGGCAGCAGATGGCTCTCTTTCCCGTCTCAAGGCCAGATTAGTGGCCAAGGGATTTCATCAAGAAGAAGGGTTAGACTATTTTGACACCTTCTCTCCTATTGTTCGCCCTACCACAATAAGATTGGTTCTCTCTTTAGCAGTAACTCTTTCTTGGCCAGTACTTCAATATGATGTCTCTAATGCTTTCTTGCATGGATTTTTGGATACACCCGTTTACATGGAGCAGCCCCCTGGTTTCATTGATGCTTCCAATCCCACTGCTATTTGCTCTCTTCACCGTGCTCTCTATGGCTTAAAACAAGCCCTTCGAGCATGGTTTGACCGTTTTAGCTCCTACCTGTTGGAATATGGGTTTTTTGCTCCTCTTATGACTCTTCTCTCTTCATCTACACTCATGGTAACACTGTCCTTTGGCTTCTCTTATATGTGGATGACTTGCTTCTAACAGGAAACTCCACATCTTCTATATCCCACCTTGTTGATCATCTCTGCACTTACTTTCCTCTCAAATCTCTCGGCAAGGCACATTACTTCTTAGGCATTGAAATTGTCTCCATTCCAAATGACTTTGTTCTTACCTAGAAATAATTCATATTGGATATCTTGAAACGTGCAGCAATGTTATACAGCAAACCTATAGCCACACCTCTTGCCACTAAACCTCCATCCTTAAAGAACCCCTCTCAATCTTGTGCTGCCCCTGGCCTTTTTCAAAGTATCCTAGGAGCTTTACAGTATCTTACAATTACCAGACCCGAAATTGCATTTTCTGTTAATCGCCTCTGCCAATCAATGCATGCCTTAACGATCCTAGACCATCACAACCTAAAACGGCTACTGAGATATCTTCGTGGCTCTTACACTGTGGGCTTACACTTCAATTCCAGAAGTACTCTGAATCTCTGTGGTTACAGTGACTCAGACTGGGCAGGCTGCAAAACCACTCGACGTTCCACATCTGGTTTCTGCTTCTTCTTAGGAAGCAATTTGATCTCTTGGAGCTCCAAACGACAGTATATTGTGGCCAGATCCTCAACTAAAGTTGAGTACAGAGCTTTAGCTTCTGCCACTGCTGAATCAACATGGCTATGCTCACTGCTCCGTGATCTTGGCATTTTTCAATCCCACCCCACAATCATTTACTGTGACAACATGGCAGCATTGAGATTAACTACTAAACCTACTCTTCATGGAAGAACAAAACACGTGGAAGTTGATTTCCACTTTGTCAGAGAAAAGGTTACACTTAATCTTGTTACTACAAAGTTTATATCAACAAAACAGCAGATAGCTGATATCTTAACTAAGCCTCTTTGCAAACCAACTTTTCTCTTCTTAAGAAACAAACTTGGCCTGATATCCCCACCAAGTTCACAAGAGCATGCTAAGAAATCAGATTCACTGGAGCATGTTAAGTTATCAGCTTCAGGTAATAGCTGTAGAAGTGCTGGTTCCACAGACCATGTTAAGGAATAAGCTCTAGTAGCCACTAATAGCAGTCAGCATAAAGGCCAGCATGGCCCTCCAGCTCAGCCTCTAACTAACACACAACAGAATTAATTGACTAACTGTTAATTTTGTTAGATTTACCAAACTTTGTTAGACTATAACTTACTTTAGTTAAACTCCTGTAAACTCTATATAAACTGCCCTCGATGCAGTAATCTGTAAGCCATTCATTCTAATAGAAGCAGAGCTTCGAGGTCTCTAATTTCCCTTCTGCAAATTTAAGATTTTTCTTCTATAATACCCATTAAGGACCAGAATAAAGTTTTCCAATAAAATGCTCCAATGAATTCCATTTCTTAATTTCCACCCATGAACTTCAGTATTATGGAAGGAATCAAGTTCAATACTAGAAAACTTACCGTTTTCAAGCTTAATAAGCCAACGGAATTTCAAAAAAAAAACTGAAGCCCTATAATACTCAACTCCTCTGCTTTCCAAGAATGCCCAGGACTTGCCCTTATGCTCTTATGACCTTGGTGAAGATAATGTTGAAAGCGTCGTCTAAAACTTTTCCAGCATTGCGCTTGCAGGAATTTTCGCCGGCGAAGCTCCAGCGGCCGCCCCTAGTGGAGGAAAGAGTGTCTGATATACCTCCGATTAGGCATATTGGCTAAAAGTCGAGCTTGTGCCATCTCGCATGGAAGCCCATTTGGCCCCTCCATGTCGGAAACCATCGCATGATGTTTCTTTCACCACTGACCCATCGCTGGCCTTTGGGATCTCATTTTGCTTGGCCACTGCTTCCAATGCCTCTTTTAACACCAGATCTGGCCTTTCCAATTAGATCTAGTCATCACATCTCCTTTTGTCCTCGGTTCCGCCATTAGTGCAGCATATAATCTCCTAATCCCACTTAAACAAAACCCAAATTTCAACTCGGAAACATCCACTACACCCCTAATAGCATCCCCTTTCAAACTAACCTGGAACTGTGGTCGCCAAAATTTTCGCCGATGACACTCCGACTATCGCCCCTGGTGGAATAGAGCTCCAATGACCAACCCGACTGATAAATCAGGAGGTCGGCTTCTGCGGTGGCTAGTGCGTGGGGGTCCATTTGGCACCCAATGGCCTAGATTTGCCATCGTCCATGTTCGACAAAGCCTCTTTGTCACCGGAATCCAAAGTCGGATGTTGGCTAGCTATTTTTGACACCTTTATTGACCTGCGATTCCGTCTGGCGGCCTTCCCCAATGGTTAAATGACTTCCCCATCCCAATGAAAACATAGACAAGTCGTCGACCTCGTTTTGCCGCACGTTGAAATGCGACTAATCTCTAGTCGACCGAAGGGTGTGTGAGCCATTTTGGTCTTTTCTTTTGCTTCATGCCCTCGTTGCGTAAGGTTTTAGGCTGTCTTCACCTATGTGCAGTGTGAGATTGCCACCGCTTCCCAGGGCGTCGACCTATGGAAGTCAAGCAATGTGATTTCTTTGGCTTTTGAGTTGCCTTCTCTATAGATTGGAAGCAGGAATCAGTCAGAATGAAAACTTCTAATGGCACTGCGTTCTCTTTTTCTACTCGTTCTCAGGCTGCTTCCTTCTGCATCTCCTTACGCAATTCCCGTAGGTTTGTGCACATTGACTTTAAGTGAGTTTCCATTTAGTCCACACAGTTATATGCCTGCATCACCAGAGCTTTAAGTTTTACAATGTCTTCCAACTTCAACCAAAACCCGCCATTTGATGGGCAATTCCCCAGGCCGGAACTGTTCCGATACCATTTGTAACAGGTTGGATATGCGTAAAGCCTGAACAAATGACATGGTGTTCGGATTTGGACTTTGAAAGGGAGAAGATTTTGGCCTCATCAGAGGGAGACAACCACCTTAGGCCTCCTTGAAGGGAGACCCGACACCTCTGGTCTCATTCGAGGGAGACGCCACCTCCATGGAAGAAAACTTCCCCAATTCCATTCATTCAAAAGTCCCCTAATACAATGCATCTAACAGAATATAAAAAGATAATATAGGCTGGGCCTATCTTTTTGCTTGGGCTTACATTTGGCCCGTAACACCCCCTCTAAAAAAAAGGACCAAACCATATAGTTGTGTGTGGAAACTTGCATCCTTATGAATGAAACATAATATAATTTTTTTCATTTGTCTAGTATTACATCCATTTCCCATATTTAGTGAGTTCTTCGTAACAAACCAACGAAGGAGAAAACTCATAATTTTCTACCAGACAATCAGAAGTGAGTTAACAACTCCTAATTGCCAACAAAGTCCTAGAAACTAGGTCTTGTTAATAACTCTTAAAGATTCTCTTTTGATAAGTATTGTATGGATTATATGGACTCACCATTGCCCATGCAATTGATAAATGATCTTTATATTAGCTTTATTAAAAAAAGTAAATAACACAAATAAATAATATTTAAATCCATTACACCATCCTTCTATATTGTCTAATAAGTCGTCTAGGATTGGACAAAGAAGTGTATGTTGGCTCACCCGAAATTCGTAGCTCCCAAAAGATAACGGCCCATCTCATGTTAGTAAACGTGATGCATTCTTGAAGCAAAAAGTTAAAGTAATATATAACTGGAGTCGTTTTATTCTTCCCATAGGGGTTGCATTGCCTAACCTATCCGTTGCATTGTCTAAGAAGGATAGGGAAAAAGTGATTCCAAGACTGTTTAAAATTATTATATCTCACATAATGGTTTAGTTCAATAGCATGGGAGCACAAATATAAGGTCCTGATTTTGGTCTCCTTGACATTCCCCCTATCTTTTGGATTGGCTTATGTAGTATTAAAAGTCAAGTATACTTCACTTCATTTAACTTTAAGCCCAGTGATATTTAGTGCACAAGAGAAAGTGTAAGACAAGTCTCACAGCAAAAGATAAGGTCTCTAAAATAAAGTTTAAATGAAAAAAAAAGGACTATTTAACCTTTAAATTAGCTTTTAAGTTAAACCTTTGAACCTTTTGACATTGTATATTTGTTGGCTTTATGCATTTAAAAAACTTGACAAATTAAAGGATCAATTATATAGCTCTTTTGGTGTCATGATATAGGAAAGAAAAGATTTATTGCTACATGTATATAAAAATAGGATAATACTTAAGATGAGGTTAACCTTTAATATTAACAAGCTGCAATATAAATATTACTCTTTTGTTCTAAATGAACAACCTAGAGAAGTGAGATTGTGAATCCAAACCCCATCCCAAGTTCATTCACTACTCATTTGTTAGCAACTAGGGGATTTCTACCTCACACACCATAAAAGGGCATTAGAGGCGTCCAAATTTCTATCCATGGTCATGCAACAAGAGAACTAGACAAATCAGTCGGGACATCAAAGCCAATCTCAAAGGGGTTAGTGGTATTATCATTGAGCCTAATTCATTCAATCCTATCTTTTAAACCCCAAATTTACTGTCACTCTTTAGGGTTCTCTATTCAAATTAGGCTTGTCCATACATGTACGCCCAAGCCAATTTAAAACATGACGTGATATTGAGGTTCAACATTTACTCATTCAAGTGAATGTGTCAAACCAAGCAATAGCATTTCTTTTTGGTCCTAAAAATAGTTTTCTTGATGGAAAGTGATTACTTAGTTAGTGCTAAAGTGTTACTCATTCATTGTATAGACCAACATGAAAGTGAAAACTATTTATTAGATTTATTTTTTCCTCTAGAGATAATAATGTAGTTATATTACTACCAAGTTTCTAGGACCTTCAAGTATTGCTTGAATTAAAAATCATAATTAATAGTCAGAACAAGTATTATATGCTTTATTAAACACCTAAATAATAATGCTTGTAAGCTTGTTGGGACATTTGATACAACTACATACACCACCGAGCTCTTACACCATTTTCTTCATCAATGAGGTTTAGCTAGGGATACCCTTGCATATATATGCTTCTTTAGAGCAATTTCTTTTTTGTTTAGGCTAATGTTAAAACTACTATTTATTATTGAAGAAGGAGAGTTTGGAGCCAATAATACACTTTGTTTCCTTCCTTATTGACCAAGTTGTTACTAATAAGCTTATTGGTCTCTTCCAATTTATAGCCTCTTTAGTTATGAGATACTTGTCATTATCTATTTTCCAGTAAGCACTACCTAAAAAAAAAAGTCCTTTAATTTGAGATTTCTCAAATAGCAAATGAAGCCAAGTACATGGAAATGTTTGCAAGTCTCTTAAAGAACCAACTACTAACATTGTTACTCTTTTATTTTTTAGATAGTATATCTAACTACAATTCTTTAGATGTCATCAAGTATTGAAAAAAGAAAAGAAAAGAAAAGAAAAAATAAAAATAATGTAGGTTTAATTTTGGCTACATATGAAAACAACCTCTAAACCATATACTAGAAGAAACCTACTTATTAACCACTATATGCTTTCAACAAAACAAGCAACCTGTTGTTGAATCACAGTGCTTTCAACATCAAACAACCTCAAGGAGGGCATTTGTGCTTAT
Source organism: Casuarina equisetifolia (assembly GCA_028551475.1). Classification (NCBI taxonomy): domain Eukaryota; kingdom Viridiplantae; phylum Streptophyta; class Magnoliopsida; order Fagales; family Casuarinaceae; genus Casuarina; species Casuarina equisetifolia. The sequence continues at coordinate 7,445,052 of CM052361.1, forward strand.
ATAGATTACACTTTCCACCTGGAGGATCTTTTGAGGGACCACATGACCCAAATCAAGAACTAGAAGAACATTGCACTATTGGTCCTTTTTAGCCTCTACCAATACCTGAAACATGATGACACACAAAGATGTATCAAAATATGACCAATTTAAAGAAACTAACAAGGATATAAAACAACCTCAGGGATGGCAATTATGCCTGTACAAATCACAATTTTTACTTGGTGCACATCATAATTTTCCCCTATAGACTGGAGAGTTCAAGATTGACCTAGTAAGCCTCCAAAATCTATTGTCTTGTCATTACAATAAATATAATAACATATAGAGATGTACCATAATATGATCAATCTGAAGAAGCTTACAAGGGAAACAAGGGCCAAACCAGTAAAGTTAGATTAATGTTGTAATGGCAATTTAACTCGTAGTTTAATAGCTTCAAAGCAAACTCCTCGCAATTGAAGGAATCCTTCTCCAACCAATAGATTAAAACAATATTTAATTGGCAAATTACAAGGCATAAACAAGTAATAGCCATTTGAAATAAAGCTCAATGAACTGTTTTTTATAAATAATAACATCAGTCTAATAAGCAAGTATGGAAGAAAAGTAAATTTAAACTATCGAGTATAATCAATGATTTCATTACCTATTCCTCGATTTGAAACTAAGGAGAAATGAATAATGTGAAGGCTAAGAGAAGACAAACAAGTAGAAAGGCCTTCATTTTGGAAGTCATGGTGCTAAACTTCTCTACCTTAGACCACCCAAGTGTAAACATCACTAATGGAATAATTGAATGTAATAAAACAAGCCAAATGATGTAGGGTATAAGAAATTGCCCATAGAAGGAACATAGGATGTAAGTGAAAAGTACTGCAAAGACTCACATAATCAAAAGAAGACTTCAACAAGTGAAGGTTGATACGAGAAACACTAAATTGACTAAGGATATTTGATGCTTTTGTTGCTTTTGTTGCTTTTGTTGCTTTTGCTAATTATTACTCTCCCTATTTTACGTGGCTTAATGTATTTTTGTATAGACACTAGAATACCTTAATCAATATCCATGTTAAGTCATTGCTATCTAGATCAATATTGTAGCAATTGCATTTGTTTATACGTTCTTATTGGGATATAAAGTGCTAAGAGAGAAGGAACCATATTTTAAGTATGCAATACAATTATAGAAAAATTTGGCTTTTTCAAATTTGACAATGAACTCAACATTCTTGCTTTGAAATAATTTGACTTCTTTTCCCTTTTTCCCTCTAAAGTAAGGTCACATTTTATTATTTTTATTTCTACAAGTTTCTCTCCTAGCCACGAATGAAATATGGTTTCCATGTAAGAGGTTAATTGACCTTTACCATAAGGATAACTAAATCTTAATAATTATTACACTTACATGTTTCTTGATATGATTAGTTCATTTCAAAGTAATTCATTTGTATTGCCAATTAACTGCTTAGATTGATCATTAAAGCATAAGAGGCTTAAGCAAAGATTTACCATAATTATACCCCTCCAATATTAGTGAGTTATAAATGTTTATTTTTATCTCCCAAAATATATTAGAAAAATATTTTAAACCGTATTATATTTTGGTGAAAAGATAAATTGTATTAATAAATATTAAAGTATAGAAACATATAGGCATATCTCAACATTACATAAGTTACCATATCTATAAAAAGATAAAAGTTAAAAGCTTTCAAATCTTCACTCAAAATAACATTGCCTTTGGGAGGATTTTATTTTTTTTAACAAAAAAATTCTCTCTTGTACTACCTTCTTTATATTTTTAAACAAAGTCGGCATATTTTTGAATTGTATTATACATTTCATATTTTTAAGTTTCATATTATTTTCCATTTTTTTGTTTCATACTGGACTTCACAATGACTTTGAATGTAAGCATATTGTGTCTTCAAATAAGCAACAGAATAACATAAAAATATTATAATTGCTCATTCAACATTTATGAAAAAAAAAAATAGGTCGTAGCTTGGTTCCAAGATCACTTATCATTTTCTTTTTATAAAATAAGTATTTAAAACAACATAAGAACTATTATAACCTTCTCTCTAAAAAGGTTTTAAAAAAAAATTAAAAATGGATGGTATGAGACTTGCCCTCGTCACCTAGTCTATTAAAGTGAGCTATTAGGGATGTTAACCATGAATTCTAGCGTTCAATTATGAGTGCATGAGTTTGGGTGTTAGAAGATATTGATATTAAGCATTGACTCATTCAACCAAATAAGTTAAAAGAAAGTGATAGGATGTCATTTTGGCCCTCAAAAAAATTTTCACGAAGAAAATTCAGAGTAAGGGTCCCAATGGAATGGCATACACAACATAGAAATAAGAGTCCAAAAGGAAAGAATTCAATGCTTTTTGTGGTGATTGTAGAACTCTGTATACTTGTCCAGTTCAATGGCATCTAAAAAACTATCTAGAACCATTTGTTGGGAATTTGTTATAATTAGGTGATGACGGCAGTATTATAACTTCTCCTTCTAGGATTATTGAAGTGTTAGGAAATGAGTAAGTGAGGCTGGTGTGGTCGTGTGAGTTGCTGGGGGAAGAGAATGCAGTGCGCAGCGGCATGCTGCTGCTGGGCTTCACTGTAGCAATCCTGCCGGCCCAAGTCCGACGGTGCAGCCTAGTGTTTTCAGGAGTGAGATGTGCATGTCACTTATACCCTCCTGATAATTTCCTAATGAGAAAGAAAAGGGGCTGAAATCTACTAGTGGCCAAACCACTCAAAAATATGTGTCTTCATTTGCCTTTAATCCTTGGTGTTATGTGTTGTTAGTGTGATGCGTAGTTTAATGCTCCAACAGCACCTTTGGTGATGATGAACAAGGAATGCGGCCTGGAGTTCTTATCGTAGGCGGAGGCAAGGTTACAAACCCCAAGGGATAAGTCATTGAGCCCCCGACGCCTTCATCATGATAGAAAACACAAAGAGAAGTAAAGGACGGATGCACCTTCTGGAAGTTCTTCGGGGAGATGGTAAAAGTCACGCCTGTAATATGTGGCGGTGAGGTCTTATCTCTTTTTCCGTAGATTATAGATCCCATGTCACTGTCAAATGGCTACCAAACATTAACATCGAGCATGACGATTGAAGAAAGCACCCGCCAAGTCTTACTGGTTGGAAGTCTTCATCTCTATACTGTAAAATCAACGATAATAATAAAATGGACTTTCGACTTTTGCATAAACCTTAAGTTAAACTATGTCATCTCTTTCAACAAACTTAAAAATGTCAAATATTTACCTACAATGGAAACAATGTTATTGGTAATTTATTACTCTTATGTTAGATCCGTAGTTTAAGCATTTCAACTGATTCAAAATCTTACGGTGCAGTATGAGAATTATCTTGTCAATCATTTCTTCAACAGGGAGTTTGAGACGCGGTAGTTAAGCCACGAATAGGCGTTCATGTGAATGGGTAATCTCAAATATGGATTTGTAAATGCTACTATGCCATCATGGTAAAGCATTGCCCTCGCTAATAATGACCTTTATTCATGGCAATCATGGAAGTTGAACCAAACCAACATTAATTAATTTGAACGCAAAACTGATAATATTAGCTTTAAGACCACCAATTATTGCACCAGCAAACCATAGAGCTTTCCCAGATAGAAGGAAAGGAAAGAGAAGCAACCATTCCAAAACTGCAAATCTCACTTCTCCGTTGGAGCATCATTGTTTCCTGACATAGCCTCAATCAGCCGTCCAAGTGAAGCAAATGAAGACCCACCTTCTATCACTGCCTTCCTGCTCTTCTCACTCAACTCCTTCACCCTCTTCCTCAATTCACTGTCACCATCCATCACACGTGTCACCGCTTTCTCGATCTCCTCGGCCGTCACAAGCTCACCACCCTGCCTGTAATCCAGTTTCAGTTCCACGGCTAACCCTAGATCCCTCACCATCAGGAAAGCATTGGATTGCTGTTCTGCGTAAATCGGCCACGTGGCAATCGGTACACCATACCACAGGCTCTCCAAGATAGAGTTCCACCCGCAGTGTGATACAAAACCACCCGTTGCTTCGTGGGCCAGGACCTCCACTTGTGGGGCCCATCCACATATCATTCCAGTTCCTCTCGTCCTTTCCAAGAATCCCGGCGGCAAGACCTCTTCCAGATTCCGGCAGTCAGTAGGAGCGGCAAGCGTATCAGTGGATGCCAAACGGACGGACCAAAGGAACCGGTGCCCGCTCCGCTCAAGCCCATGGGCAGTCTCTTTCAGTTGCGCTGCACCGAAGCTCCCCCAGCTCCCAAAGCATAAGAACACCACGGATGACGGAGGCTGATCATCAAGCCACTTCAAAATCTTATCATGTTCGGCTTGATTCGTCGCTGAAAGCGTCTGACCAGGAAGGTGAATCATCGGCCCCACTGGGTAGACAGGTGGTATTCCGGCATCCAAAAACGAGCTGAGCGCATGGGATTCCAGCTCAGAGAACGTATTAACGATAATACCCTGGGCCTCTGTGAACTTTCTACCATGGTTTAGCATGGTGATGTACCCTCCTTCTTTGTTGAATGCAAAGGCAGGCAAAACACTAGCAGGAACCGGGTTAAGATTACTCGGTATGATTGACTCAGGATCAGATTCACTAAACTCGGTACCAACCTGGGCATGCCGTGTCGGAAGGTAGAGCATGAAGCCAAGAAATGTTGCACTACTAGTGATGAACACATAGGATGGAACACCAAGCTCGTATGCCACATCAATCATGGCAGTGCAGAACATATCCACCACCAAACCCGCAAGTGGAATTGAACTGCTTAAGACACTGCTGACGATCGCTTCTTTCACGTGATCTTTGTAACTGGAAATTTGATCGGTCACAAATTTCTCAACAGACCTAAGGAAAAGGTCTTGTGGAGGAGGGTCTACTCGAGGAAGGTATGCAAATTTTATATGGGCGTGGGAGGCAGCAATTGACTGAATATAACCATCCAAGATGTCTTCAAACGCCGGCTTTATAACGAGAACAGTGATGGAGAAACAGTCATCTCGATCAAGCAGACGCTTTGCGAACTCCACTTCGGCGACGAGGTGACCGACTGCCGGAGCAGGGATGAACACAAGCTCTTTCCTGGTCATCTTCTTGAAAACAATTTCTACCTGCAAACCACTATCAGACTACAAGAAAATTCACATACCAAGATCCAACAAACAATACCACCAAACAAAGATTGTATGGATAGCAAAACCTATTGGGCTTATAGACCATTCAAGTGCAAGATATTGCTGGGCATAAACTCAACAATAATAGCTTCTAATAGCACCCTCCTAAACTGAAAATTCTCGTTGGACCTTTAATATAATAGTAATGTTAAAGGACGGCAAGTAGGCCCTAAGCTGTTCCTCGATGTCTTTTCCATAGGTCACAAGCGTCCGTAGTTCGAAGATCGACCCCAGAAGTCCTCCATTGTTGGTTGGGTACAATTTTTTAATGCCTTTGATGTCAACACGCGATACTAAATATTTCATAAATTCGTCCTAGAATTCTCAAGAAAGTTGAAAGGGACATCTTGGAGTGCTCATCTATCTGATGACTCGACGACTCCCTATAAATAATTCATTTATTTATTAAAAATTAACAGAAAAGATATTATATTCTTTTTATGGCAGTAAGATCAAAGATAAGAGATTTTCTTTCTAAAAAAGAAAGATTCGGTGTCTTTTCAACAAATCCATACATTAGAAAGGGTTTATTGTATCTCATATTTTACCTTGGTTGATAGAATTGAATATTCTTTTAGTTTGTAATTGTCGGTAAGCTAATGAAGAGCTGTTATGTTTCTTGTCGAAAGTGAAGAGGATTTTCCACTTCTAGAGATGGGTGTTGGTTAGGGCGACCCTCCAATAAAGAACGAGAGAGAATTGACAAGTGAGTAGTTTTTTTTTTTTTTTCTTCTGAAAGATGATTAATCTCTGACATTTCGTTTGTTTTCCAAGCAAATTATATGGATTCAATTATTAAACTTCAATTTCTTCTTAATTATTGATAAAAATAGCAAATGAGTATGCCAACCATTTGACTTGACTAATGGTAAATTTTTACCATAGCACAGAACCATTTTTCTTCATCTCTCTAGCTATCAGTTTCCTAATTTTTCCTTAATGGAAATCGAGATGGGAACAACCTTTTATATTATATGATTGATTTCCTTTGTCTGTCTCTCTCTTTCCCTCCAACTGACATTGACCTACCCATTAAAGTGAACACCTAAGACTTAAAAGTCGTAGAAACGGGATAAGGTGACTTAAGAACGCAACTTGATTAGATCAACAAAAGTGGCCCATTTTTGTATTCGATAATGCAAACAAATTGGAGAAATTCTTTTTGATGTTTAGGTGGGGGGTTCATCCTTCCAGAACAGCACAAATAATTTTCGTGTGGGCTACGTGCTTTCAATATTTTACTCGCCATTTCCTTCTTTTTCTCCCCTTAAAAAGTGTGGTGGGACATATGTCATTTTGATTCTCGTCGGTGGCCATTAGACTAAGGCTGGCTACTTTATACTTTTATTCAACATATAATCTATTTGTGCAGCAGTAACGTCTTTTGTTTTCGATTGATAGTCATAAATTTTCTCTCTTCTTTTGAAGAATGGACAGTTTGCTCCTAAGCTTCCACTTTTACCCTTTTTTTTTTTTATAGAATCTTCTAAGCCTTCTTGCCAAAATGACAAGTTCATCAGAATCCCCTAAAGATTCTTCTTTGAAATTGCATGTTGCTTTGAGAACAACACTCTCCCTTCGTTTCAATTCTTTTGATCACTCTTCCATTTGTCTGGATCTTTGGTTACCTCTATTGCTATTTTCTTAGCATCCCATGTTTCAGGCAGACAACGTAAGATTTTCTTAGTATCCCAACTTGCTCATTATTTAGGTGAAATCTTCCCAACAGCTTAAGTTCTAAAATTATTTCTATAACTCAAGTGACCATTTCACTACTTGTTTCAAAAGGTTGTTAGGCTTAAGGTGAACCCAAGAAACATGGTTTAATTGGTCTAACTATGTTATTGAAATTATTTTGATTTTCTATTTTACTATGCTATTTGTTGAGGTGTAGAAATTTTAGTGCATAAACAATATAGTATAGCAATAATCAATCATATTCAATTCAAAATTAGAGGGGGAAAGATTTGTGTAAAAGGGACTTCTTGTAGGTGGAGTTCCAATTAGATGGATTTTTGCTGGAAGTCTATGCATTGTATTCTCTCTTGTTGGAATGAAAAGCTTTCCCTTAACTCTTGTCTCTTGTTTCCTTAACCTCTCTTTGCATACGGCTAATCACTTAGGCTTACTTAGCTCCTGCGATCAAGTCAAGTATCACGCAGTCTTACCAAGTCCATGATACTAAGCTTCTTAATGTCCAAATTCTTTGGTACAAAACCCTATTTTCATTTTTTGAGCTAACTGTGCATTCCAATAGAATCTGTATAATGTTACAGCACCATTGAAGTGGTAAAATTCGGATTTTTTAGCCTCTTTAACAAAGTCAGCAAGCTACAATCAAATTTTGAACTTGAAACCCGAATGTATTAGCATTCTTTGCTTTCATGCCACTCCTTTTAATACAACCATTTTGTAGCCATTGGAATACTTTTTCATTCTTCTCACTTGAACATTCAAGAATCTATCTTAAAAACCTAAAATCCTCACACATGAATCTTCTCACTCTAGTAGAGTTTACCCCCCTTTCAATTTGGAAGTGAAGTGATTATGTGATATTTTAGTTTGTGTAACCGAAAGTTCTAGTGCTTGGTAATTAACAAGGGTTTTTCCAACACTTTGATTTTGATTGAATTCTAAGCACAAAACAAGTTTCTCAATTAAATGATGAGCTAATATAAGTGACAATAACACAAACAAGCAATTTATATAACAATCCAAAACTAAATAAATAAAGACAAAGCAAGAGAAATTTGATACACATATTGGAATAGTTCAATCTAAATTGCTTCTCACCAACATCCATTATCATGGTAGATCAACTAGTTGGAGTAATTTTCCATTATATCTTCAATCAATTACATGGATCCAATGTCACTACATTTTGAAAAAGCACAATAAACACTTTCGCTAGATTTCCAATATGTTAAGCTTATGATTTAAAACAAATAAAATTATCAAATAAGTATTAACACAATGGTGACAATTCTACCATTGATTTGTTCAGAATTAAATTTCCTAGATGCTTATGTTGTTTTGCTATGGTTAGCCAACAAGACAAACTTCTTAAGAAAGATAATTTATAGGTTGAACTTGTTTATAGGCATAACTTTATTGTGTAAATTATATCACTCTTTCCTTTTATAGAAGCCTCCAAAAGCTATGAAAAAAAGGATAAAATGAAAAAGGAAATGAGGACAACCTAAACCGTAGCCTTTCAACGATCCACCCGTGCGCAACCAGTAGGGAGGACTGGCAGCATAGCTCGGAATGGCCTCTTCTTCTGCACTTCCTCTCCCGCTGTCCTCCACTCCCTCTCCTGCGGCTCATCTCAACGCCAACGCCAAAGTGAGTATCCACTCTTCTCTAACAGTCCCACCATCAATGCAAAAGCCCATCAAGGCCCCCACAATTCGCTACCGCCTTAGCAAACTCTGTCAAGAAGGCCAACCTCATCTTGCGCGCCAACTGCTCGACACGATTCCTAAACCGACAACTGTTATCTGGAACGCTGTCATCATTGGGTTTATCTGTAACAACATGCCGCATGAAGCTCTTTTTCTGTATGCTCAGATGAAGAATTCATCTCTGGGCACTAAATGTGATTTCTACACTTATTCTTCCACACTCAAAGCCTGTGCTGAAACGCGCAATTTAAGGCTTGGTAAAGCCATTCATTGCCATTTTATTCGTTTCCAGTCGAATACCAGTAGGATTGTATATAATTCGCTGTTGAATATGTACTGTTCGTGTTTGAGTGCACTCGTCGCCGACGGGGTTTATCAAATTGGTTCTGATACCCCCAAGGATGACGTGGTACGCAAAGTGTTTGATACAATGCGCAAGAGAAATGTAATCGCTTGGAATACCATGGTGTCGTGGTATGTAAAGACAGAGCGACATTTGGAAGCATTTAAGCAATTTCGGATGATGATGAAAATGGGGACAAAACCGAGTGCTGTGAGTTTTGTAAATATCTTTCCGGCTATTTCGAATCTAGGGGACTTGAAGAATGCAAATGCTCTTTATGGAATGCTCCTGAAGCTGGGAAGCGAATATGTTAATGACTTGTTTGTTGCCAGTTCAGCTATTTTTATGTACTCTGAGCTTGGTCTCCTTGATATGGCTAAAAAGATATTTGATTGTTGTTTGGAGAGAAATACAGAAGTTTGGAACACAATGATTGGTGCATATGTTCAGAATAACTGCCCTGTTGAAGGAATTGGTGTCTTCCTTCAAGCCATAGAATCAGAACACACTGTACTCGACGATGTAACTTTTCTTTCAGCTTTGACTGCCGTCTCGCAGTTGCAGCACTTGAAATTGGCTCAACAGCTACATGCTTTTACACTTAAGAATTTATCAATGTTACCTGTTATCATACTGAATGCAATTATTGTCATGTATTCAAGGTGCAACTCTGTTGAGATGTCATTCAAAATTTTTCATAACATGCTGGAAAGAGATGTTGTTTCATGGAATACTATGGTTTCTGCTTTAGTGCAGAATGGGTTGGATGATGAAGGGTTGATGCTTGTCTATGAGATGCAGAAGCAAGGGTTCATGATTGATTATGTAACAGTGACAGCTCTTCTTTCAGCAGCGTCAAATCTCAGAAACAAGGATATTGGGCAGCAGACCCATGGTTATCTTATTAGGCATGGAATACAATTTGAGGGAATAGAGAGTTACCTAATAGACATGTATGCTAAATCTGGTTTAGTTAGGACTGCACAATTGTTGTTTGAAAAAACCTGTTCCCATGACAGAGACCAGGCCACTTGGAATGCTATGATAGCTGGGTACACACAAAATGGTCTTGCTGAAGAAGCATTTGGTGTCTTTAGGCAGATGCTTGTGCAGAATGTAGTACCCAATGCTGTAACTATAGCATCAGTTCTCCCAGCTTGTAATCCGATGGGAAGAATAGATTTGGGGAAGCAACTCCATGGATTCTGTGTACGCCACTATCTAGACCAAAATATCTTTGTTGGAACTGCTTTAGTTGATATGTATTCCAAAGCTGGTTCAGTCACTTATGCTGAAAATGCATTTTCTAGCACACCTGAGAAGAATTCTGTCACATGCACCGCAATGATCCTGGGCTATGGTCAGCATGGTATGGGTGAGAGAGCTCTCTCATTATTTCATTCGATGCGGGGATCTGGTATTAAGCCCGATGCTGTTACCTTTGTCGCAGTCATGTCTGCTTGTGGTTATGCCGGTTTGGTTGATGAAGGCCTTAAAATATTTGAGTCTATGGAAAGCGAATATTATATTCAGCCCTCCATTGAGCACTATTGCTGTGTTGCTGACATGTTAGGGAGAGTTGGAAGGGTCAGTGAAGCCTACGAATTTGTCAAAGGATTGGGTGAAGAAGCAAATGTGCTCGAAATTTGGGGATCACTTCTTGGGGCTTGCAGAATTCATGAACGGTTTGAATTGGGAAGAGTTGTTGCTGAGAAGTTGCTTGAAATGGAAACTGTAAATGGCATGACAGGCTACCATGTTTTGCTCTCAAACATATTTGCAGAGGAAGGAAACTGGGAAGATGTAAATAAATTGAGGAAACAAATGAAGGACAAAGGTCTGAGGAAGGAAACTGGGTATAGTTGGATCGAGACTGCTGGACTTGTGAACTCTTTTGTTTCTAGGGATAGAAAGCACCCTCAATGTGATGAAATATATGACATCTTAAAAAGTTTGGCTCTGGAGATGAAAGATACTGGCTATAGTCCTTGTCTTGCTTCCAATGCAGAGGGGATCTCGGAATTTGTTGGCAGCTTTGAAATATAAATGCAGCAAGACTACTTTATGGTTTACTGACTAGAGGTAGCTAGCAAGATGCAGCTGGATTGGTCAATGCCTATTGGGTGGCTGACTTGTGCTTATGATTATTTTTAACTCAATGGCTAGTTTATTTTTCAAAATTATGCCAGGTTTGAGTTTTGCTGGTTTTCTGAGCTTGTTAGCATCTTTCAGAAGCAGACTGCATAAGGATGCTCAAGAAGTTTGTTGAAATGGTCTATGTTGCTGACTTTGAGCGGTAGGATTAATTAGCTGGGTTGGGCCACCTTAAGAGTAAGTTATTCCCAAGGAAAGTCATTGTTTGCCCAGCTGATGCCTGCCCCGAGGCCCTATCTTCACGTAAGCAATCTCATTATCTACTCTGGAACACCTTGCATGAAAAATCTACATTACAGTGCTGTGTAAATTTGCGAAGTTGATGTGGTTTATTTTTTTTTTTTTTTTGGTGAATCTGTATGTCCACTGTAAAGGTTCTTTTTCCTCAAATGCTTGGAATAAGACAACTTAATGAAATACAAATATGCTATTTCTTTACTGCCCTTTCCTTCTATGGAGGGAACATTGTTTCTTACTGCTGACTTAATGAAACCAAAACATGTACTTGCCTGAATTCGGGTGAAAATTGTGAAGCAATTGGGTGTAGTTTTTGGTGCTTTCTTAGTTGTCAAAACAATTGGATTTCCTTCAAAACTTTATGGCCTTCTTATTTCACAATATATAGGAAATAATTTTTTATTCATGATACAGATCAAGTTTTAGAAACAGGAAAAGTGTTCTCACAATTTAAGATTTGTTTGAAAAACTTTAGACAAAAAAATTTGGTTATGTAAAGATGGGACCATATACAAAAAGCACATGGAAAACTAGGCTGCGGCACATAACATGCTATTTAATTAATGGCAGAACATAACCAGTGGTGAAGATATTCACTATTCAGAATTCTTACTTATAAGCCTCAATTTGATAAACAATACATGATAGTGGAGTTAGTAATGTAATACCTGTACATTTCTTTTACTTGACTTATCTTGTGGCTTTGAATATTCTCATTATCTTGGAATAGATATGAGTAATGTTCTTGAACTTTGACTCCAAAGAAATATTATTTTCCTTGCATGGTGATGTACATTCAGCCAAACAATTTTGAGTACCACTTTTCCTTCCCATGAAGATCAATGTCAGTTGCTAGCTAGGTGAACGTCATGACCACTGGGCGGACCTCCAGCATTCCTGTAGGTGGATTATTTTGATGGAACATTGAGAGGTTTGGGGAGAGTGGACTTCAGAAGAGGTGTGAGAACCCCATGCATGAGTATACGGGGTGTATGGGAATCCTTTTCTTCCCATTTTTGCTTTGATATTATGGAACAAAGTAAGGGGCAATTACGGGGTGGTAGTTTGCTAGGTAACATTGCACTTAAGGATAGATTTCAGGGTGGTGGATAATGAATGTTCAGTAACACCATTATTGGAATTTCTGGTGAAGGAGCTCGGTGCTGAAATGCCACATTTTTAGATAATTGACAGAATGGGAGCTCGACTTAGTTGACGTGTTGGAGCTATTATATGCTGATAATCTTCTATTTTTTACGGAAAAGATAGGAAATGTTGGAGGATTTCTAACAAATGTAAGATTTGAGCTATGTTCTTTTGACGTGGCACTTGGATGACTGTTAGTGGTTGATTTTCCAAGAGTATTTGTTATGCATAGTTGCTGGGAGAAGTATTGTCCTTGAGTTGCGTATAAAATCTTGACCATTTGAGAAGTTAGTGAAAAGGGGAATAGTTAAACGTGAATATATGTGGCATCTACAAGAATCGTGAGATGGTGGATCACCTTCTTTTCTATTGGAAGGCATAGTTTGATGCCTCATACCATGATAGAAGCGTTTGTAAATTTTAGAAAGGATACTTATACTCAATAAAAAAAAAAAAAAAAAAATTGGTGGTTTTTGGGGGGCTCCTTTTTTTTTTCTTTTTTGTTGGTGTGTGTGTGTGTTTTTTTTTTTTTTTTTGGGGGGGGGGGGGGGGGGGGGGGGGGGTGGGGAGGGGGGGGTTTGGGAATTCTTCTGTGTATTTCCTAATTACTTTGGCTGGAGAAAGAAGTCACTGTATCTTTAGTCATGTAGAGATGAGTGAGGACTTACTTAAATGCATTTTCTTGTGTTTCTCTGGCCGCATCCTTTGAAAACATGGATTCTATTTCAGATTTCATTTCTCTTCTGAATTTTCAACCGTAATTTTCAAACATGGATTCTAGTCAACTTCTGTATTGTTTTCTCTTACAAGATCTTTATTGCTTATATCCCAGAGAGAATGAGCGAGCCTATTTCAACTAATCGTCAAAACCTACACATCAATGCCCAGAAATGTAAGTGATTGGACTTTCCCCAGCTTCTGGAAATTTCAACCAGGATACCATGAACGTGGGGTCTAGGTCACCATCTGACAACTCTCTTTGCTTCTGCTATGGCTTCTTTGAATTATCCTTCGTTAAAGTGGCAACAAGGCTTCTAGGTAAATTTGCAAATGGCCATATCCATACCTGATTTGTGTGTTATTTATATTTTATCTTTTCTTCTTCATGTTCTGTGCCATTTATTTTAAGCTTTAACAATGTTTTTCCAACTCAAATAAAAAAAATAAAAATTAAGACAAGTCATAATCAAGGATGCAAAGGAATTTAGAACATAATGCTATATTTGCACTGTGAATATCGGAAGTGTTTATGATGAAGTCAGTGAAGATCATGTATGATGTTTAGGCATTGAGGAATCTATGACTTCATCTAATATTGAAGTCATTCTCTTTGCCATGAACGAACCTATCCTATCTTTTTCTTCTTATTTCCCTCCTGTAATTTTTATATGAATTTAGTATCCCTTATAGTGATAGAAAGCAAAACATTGTCTTTTCACACCCCAAAACAAAATATTCAATACTCAGGTACTTTGATCTTAATCATATCTAGTTGTGAATAAAAAATTTATAGATTTTTTGTGTCCTTGATGTGATATGGTGCAAAAATTCAATGTACGGGAAGATAAAATCTTACACCACCCTTTAGGAAAAGAAAAAGAGAAGTGAAAATGTTACACCAAAATTTTTGTTCAAAATATTAATCTTGATGTGTAACAAACCCAAAACTTGTTTTTCCTTTACTTTCTGTCGTGCTTTGATTTGATTTGGTTTTATAGTGAGAAATACCTTACCACGCAGAAATAGTCTATACCATACTCTTTGATGTGACTTTTGGTTGAGTGGTAGGGAAATCTCTTCGATTGGCCCATTTGCTTTATTCTCTTGCACAAAGCATGGAATTCCTAAAATTTGTTTTATTTGGTTCCTGTTCAGGTAATGCTATTATCAGTTCAAGAGGCTCTTTCATGGTTGCATTTTGGAGAGTTTTAGCCGTTCTTCCTCTTCAGAAGAATGATGGGAAATTGCGGAAAGAATTCGAGTTTTCTTTAAATGCCGAGTGTCGAGCTTCAAAATCACAAATCTACTTATGATTCGCAATGCTAGGATTTTGGTGCATATAAGAAGTTGCCTCTATGAATCGTTACCATCTAATTGTCTAGGTTAGAACGGGGGAAAGAAAGGTAAGTTCGATTCAATGTGGAAGAACGTTACGATTCCAGGAAACCCTCGAATAGAGGCTCTAAAGAGAAGCATCGTCGGCATCATAAATAGAAGACGCCCAGGATAACAGTCGATTGTCATCCTCGTGTCCAGTCACACCCATTTGACTGGCCCCTTCCTTGCTCTTCCTTCCCTTGTTTTATCCGAAGGCAATACCGTCTAATTTGCTGGAGAATCATGAGTGTTCTGAACGTGTTGCCAAATTAGCAGGTTAAAAATGAAAGCTATATTAGCTAACCAGTACTTTTGTATAAAAAGAACGGATAAGTTATAGGTTCAATTTCTATTCATGATATAGAAAAAAAAAATACACTTTCGAAACTTTTCATCAGTTGATGTGATAAGAAGTAAAATATTAGTCCTAAATTTTGAAAATGTTCCTGCATTTAGTTTTAGAAGTAGATTATTAGATATATTTACTGAGGACAAGAAATACAAAATTTGGCAAATAATATTAGATACCCCAATAAAACACTAGGAAAAGCTCACATGTAACGAAGATTTTTTTGTTGTGTAAACTCTTAAATCATTATTATAACAGAAGATGTTAGAAGAAAAGGAATTGGAAAGAAGATAAAGCTACTATCCATCCACACATAAAATAAGGTGGGTATAGGTCATGTTGCATGAAGGCATTGGATGTGTAGTCCTTGCCACCATACAAAGACATTGGAGGTGGCTCTACTTCTATCCTTGGTTTTTGCAAAAGAAGAGAATTGGACGTGCGTGGGAGATTAGTTTGGACGTCAAGGTCAATCTCAAAGACGACAAAGGACACAACCATTGAGGATAACCCTTTCAACTCTTATCTTTTAAACCGAACGGTCCTTAAATCTTCACGATTTCACGATTAGATGTCCAAATCACGTTTGTCCATGCATATTGACTCAAGTCAAGTGCCAAAACACGACATCACGTTGAGGTTGAGCGATGACGCCTTCAAGCGAATGTTTAAACCAAGTGATTAAATCTCTTCATGATATGGAAAGTAGTTTTAACGAAGAGTAATTACTTGAGTAGTACTAAAGTTCTGTTCATTTATGGATTAGACCAACATAGAGTGATAACTAGGTATAATAGTTGGTTTTTCCAAAACAGGTTTGCTTCTCCACAACTCGTTCTCTACATCAATGGGTTGTTTAGATGGATTTCTAAACAACCCATTGATCCTTAATCGTTGGGACTACTCTTTGCCATATGTATGGTTGTTTAGATGGACTTCTCCTTTGTAGAGGGAATGTTTGAAGCCAATGGTGCCCTTTTTATTTCCTTAATGTCCAAATAATTATTGATAGCCTTGTATGTTTCTAACAAATTGTAGCCTTTGCAATTATGTGCTATCTATCGCCGTTTGTTTGTTTTTTTTTTTTTTCAATAAGTAGGGCCTCTAAGTAAGTCCTCTAACTTGAGAGAATTGTTAGATAGCAAATTAGCAAATGAAGGCAAGAATATGGAGTCACAATCTCTTAGAGAAACAAACGGACTGACCCAGTCTGCTCCTTTATTTTGTAGATAGTACATCAAACTACACTTTATAGACTTCATCAAGAAAAGCAAGAAAAGAAAAGAAACGAAACGTAGGCCTAATTCTGGTCATATATTAAAAGCAATCAGAATAAGGTGACGCAAACTCCAAACCATATGTTAGACGATACCTACTTCTTATTAACCACTTTAAACCACAGTGTTTTCAATATCGAACAGCCTCATGGTGGGCACTTACGATTGTAGGTTCTACACGGCTTGGGCATAGGCGGTTTGTTTCAGCTGAAACAAGACTTATATGGAGTGCCAGGAGGACATGGCACTGATGGCTTCTCTTTATTGCCTGTGCCACAAGAAACAGAACGACCCATAGAGATGTCTCAGAATATGACCAATTGGGAAAAAAAAAAAAAAAACTTACAATCAAACTATATGAAATACAATTGCACTTTGGCATGTACGGATCAGACTTTTTACCTGGCGGTCTGTTTCCAGGAAGACAAGCCTTATATGGAGTACATGGCACTACTGGCTTCCCTTTAGGTCCTGTAGCACCTGAACCAACATGACCTATACAAATGTATCAGAATATGACCAGTTTGAAGAAACTCACAAGGACGACGAGAGGCAGAATTGCGATGTGAAAGATTGAAGTACTAATTACAACCAAACTAGTAGTTGAACAGCTGAAAGGCAATAAAAATCATTGAAATTCAAGGAATTCGTCATAGAACAACCTACGGAAAGAGGAAAAAGAAATCCCAGGCCAATTAATGAGAATAATCCATTTCCAGCATACATGAAGCATAAGGAGTTAATAGCTACTTGAAATCGCACATTGTTTTCTACAAGCAATAACATAAGAATTCCAGTAATCAAGTATGCTGCAAAGTAAATTCAAAGTATGAGCTACAAATTAGGGAGTTCATCACCATATGTTATAGCTGAAACTGGAGAAATGAGAAGTGTGGAGGCCAAGAGAAGGCAGATAAGCAGAAAGGCCTTCATTTTGGAAGTTGATGGTGCTAACCTTCCGCACCCTGCTCTTACATATAGACCGCCTAAGTGTGACTATCTCTAATGGAATAATGGATCCTATAGAACATGCCAAAGCTATATAGGATGCAAGAAATTACCAAAAAGAAAAAGAAAGTAGAATATCATTGAATGTTATTTTGGAAATTTACAGCGTTAAAAGAAGATTAAATTGACTTAAGAATATTGTTCTACTTCTATATGAAGTGTGGTACTTGTATTGACTTAAAGATATTGTTCCACTCCTTTGTGAAATGTGGTGCTTTTGTTGTTCTAGTTAATCATTAGTTCTCTCTATTTTTATGGCTTACCTATTTTTATACACTTCTCAAGATGCTTTTTTTAAATAAATAATAAAAATTACATAAAACTTATCATTTTTTCACTCGAAAGCTTAAAAAGAATATAAAGAAATATAAAAAAGAGGTAGTCTAAATCTAAGATCACTTTCTAACACAAATATCATAAAAAAAAAATTTTAACTTAAAAAGCTTTACAATGGATGGTATGAGATGGGCCCTTGGGAAGTCGTGATTTCTGAGTTTTTTGTCCATATCATATATGTCCATGCACAGTGACTGAAGTCAATGCAAAAAAGGTTACAAGACATCGATATTGAACATTGACTCCTTCAACGGAATGACTTAAATTAAAATAGCATGTCTTTGTGCTTCTCAAAATAGTTGTGAAGAAGAAAAATCAGAATTGGCACCCTAGATGAATGGGTGGCATACACAAAATGAAACAGGGTCCAAAGGCAAATATTTTATAGAAGATAAAGGACGTCTTGGCCGAGTTAAATGCTAAGTCCATTATTAAGAAGAAAAAAAGGTGTGTTTGAAGGAAGGGGAAAGGTTTGGGGTTTTGATGGGTGGAATGTCAAGGAGACGAAACTCAAGAACCTTATGTTTGTGCTCTCATACTTTTGAACTAAACCATTATGTGAGATATGCTAGTTTTAAAGAGTTCTAAACTCATTTTCTCCCTAAGACAATAAAAGGGATAAGTTGGGATTTGCAAACACAGCGGAAAGAATGAAAAGACTCAACGTAGATATCACTTCAATCTTCAAGAAAGCTCAAACTTCACAATGTTTTTCATCTTCCTTTCTATTCTGTGCAGAGATTTTCATGAAGACATTAGAAGTGGATTATTGGATATATTTAGTGAAGACAATAAAAAAAAAAGAATTTGGTAGAATAACATTAGTTACCTAGTGTCGTTCAAAGTGCATTTAATAGGGATACAAATGACTTCTTGTCATTTGGTGGAATGGTAAGTTATACACATGACTATTTATATTGATCCTAATTGTAGAGAAAAAAATGTCTTAATCTTCATCCACATGTAAATAAGGTAGGTGTAGACCATGTTGCATGAAGGTGTTGGAAGTGAAGTCCTCGCCACCGCACAGAGACATTGGAGGTGGCATTATTTCTATCCAAGTTGTGCAAAATAAGAGAATTAAACACACTTGTGAGATCAATTTGGACGGCAAAGTCAATCTCAAAGACCTTTGATGGCACTACAAAGGATAACTCATTCAACTCTTATCTTTTAAACCGAACAATCTTGAAATCTTGGTTAAATGTCCAAATCACATTTGTCCATACATATTGACTCTAAGTCAAAGTGCCAAAACATGACGTCACATTGAGGTTGAGCGCCTTCAAGCGGACGTTTGAACCAAGCGATCAAAGCTCTTCGGGATACGCGAAACAGTGTTTGGCGGATAGTAATTATTTGAGTTCTATTATTTGGTTTGGAAACCAAATATTATATACATGGTTGTATTATTTGGTTTCCAAAACAGGATTTCTTCCTACAGCTCGTTGTCGAGATCAATGGGTGATTCTTTCGGACTAATCTTTGCCATATGTATGGTTCTCTAAATGGATTTCTCTTCTGTAGGGCTGATGTTAAAGCTGCTGGTTAGCATTCAAGAGCGAATGTTTGAAGCCAATGGTGCCCACTATATCTCCTTCCTTAGGTGTCCAAATAATTATTGATAGCTTTATATGTTTCCCACAAATTTTAACCTTTGTAATTATGTGCTATTTATCGTCTTGTCTCTAACCTAAGATTTGTGAGATAGCTAATTAGCAAAAGAAGGCAAGAATATGGAATCATAGTCTTTTACAGAAACCAAGGGACTGACACAGTCCGCTCTTTTATTTTGTAGATAGTACATCAAACTAGAATTGTTGAACTTCACCAAGCATTGCTAAAAGAGAAAAGAAACATAAGGCTAATTCTGGTTGCAGATAAAAGCAATCTGAAGAAGGCCACGGAAGCTCCAAACCATATATCAGGCGAAACCTATTTCTTATTAACCACTTTGGACCATAGTGCTTCCCGATATCGAACACTCTCATGGTGAGCAGCCACGCTTGTACGGATTACATGGTGGCGTCGCTGAAAAAAAAAAAAGACCCATAGAGATGTCTTAGAAGATTACCAATTTGAAGAAACTTACAACGATATCAAAGGCCAGGAACGATGTGAAAGATTCAAGTGCTCATTACAATCAAACTACATGGAACACAATTGCAGTTAGGCCTGAACGGGTCACACTTTTTACCTGGCGGGTTGGTTTTGGGAAGACAAGAACTATATTTAACACCAGGACGACATGGCACTGCTGGCCCTTTATTACCTGTACCACCTGTAACAGGACCTGTAGAGATGTACCAACATATGATCAATTTAAAGAAACTCACAAGGATAACGAGGGCCAGAAGAGCGACGTGAAAGATTGAAGTGCTAATTACAATCAAACTGGAAGTTAAACAGCTGAAAAGCAAGAAAAGTCATTGCAATACAAGGAATTCCTCATAGACCAATCAACGGGTATAATCCTTTTCCAACATACTATGAGGCATAAGGAGTTAATAGTTATTTGAAACCGCGAATTTTTTTCTGTAAGCAATAACATCAGAATTCCAGTTATAGAGTACGCTGCAAAATAAACTCAAACTATGGGCTAGAAATTAGGGAGCTCATCACCTTTTCTTGCCGCTGAAATCGGAGAAATGAAAAGTGAGGAGGCTAAGAGAAGGCAGATAAGCAGAAAGGCCTTCATTTTGGAAGTTGATGGTGCTAACCTTCTCCACTTTGCTCTTATTTATACACCGCCAAGAGTGAGTATCTCTAATGCAATAATGGATCTTGTAGAACACGCCAAAGCAATGTAGGATGCAGGAAATTACTGAATGAACAGGAAAGTAGGACATAATTGAATGCTATTTTGGAAAGATACTTAAAAGATTACCAAGTTGATAACAATCTCTAATGGAATAATGGGTCCTATACAACATGCCAAAGAAATGTAGGATGCTGGAAATTGTTGAAGGAAAAAGAAAAAGTAAGATATGACTGAATGCTATTTTTGGAAAGACACTTAAAAGAAGACTAAGTTGACAAGGACATTACTTCACTCCTATGTGAAATGTAATGTTTGTGTTTTTCTAGTTAATTATTATCTCTCTCTATTTTTCATGGCTTACCCATTCTTATACATGTATCAGGATCCTTTCTTCATACAAATGATGAAAATGAAAAAATAAAATAAAAATTATATAATCTTTTCACTCATAAATTTAAAAAAAAAATGTAAAGAAATACTAAAAAAAGGTAGCCTAAATCGAAGATCACCTTTTTAAACCTAAATAGTATAATATCATAAACAAACCCCTTTTGAATGACTAAAAAGCTTTAAAATGGATGGTAGGGGACAAACCCTTGAGATGTCATGAACTATGAGTCTTTTTGCTCATATCATGTACGTCCATGCACATTGACAGAAGTAAATGCAAAGAAGGTTGCAAGCCATCAATATTGAGCATTGACCCCTTCAATGCACGGGCTACAAAACATGTATATTGAGCATTGACTCTTTCAATGGAATGAGTTAAAAAAAGATAGCATGTCTTTGTGGTCCTCAAAACTGTTGTGAAGAAGAAAAATCAAAATTGGTACCCCAAATGAATGGGTGGTATACACAAATGGAATAGAGTTCAAGGGCAAGAATTTTATAGAACATAAGTGGAAAGATAAAGGACGCCATGGCCGAGTTAAGTGTTGAGTCCACTATTGTGTTTGCAAAGTCTTCTTCTTGTTGTTGAAGTTCTTGTTTTGTTTAGGTCTCTAATTTGTCCTGCTCACTAATTAATTATAAATTAGAAAGCAAATGAAGTAGGATCTTTCGAAGAAGAAACAAAGGTGTATTTGAAGGAAGGAGAAAGGTTTGGGTTTTTGATGTGTGAAATGTCAAGGACACGAAACTCAGGACCCTTATGTTTGTGCTCCCACACTTTTGAACTAAACCATTATGTTAGATAGACTAGTTTTAAATAGTCCTGGAATCATTTTCTTCTTCTTCTTCTTAGACAATCAAAGGGATAAGTTGGGCTATGCAAACACAGTGGGAAGAATGAAAAGACTCGAGTTAGATATTACTTCAATTTTTTGGTTGAAGAATGCCTCACATTTTCTGATGAAATGCGACATTGCATTTTGGTGGCTACGATTTTTGGGTAAACCAACGTACCATTCTTAGTCCTATCCTAAACGACTTAACTAGACATTATAGTAGGATGATGTAATAGATTTAAATATTATTTATTTACTTTGTTTAATAAGAACTTGTAATTTTGAGTAAAATTTGAAAGATTTCAATCTTTATCTTTTTGTAATTTTGTAATGCTGGGATATACCCTTATATTTTTGTTCACTATTTTTTATTAATGCAAACTTACGTTTCAACCAAACAAAAAAAAAAAGCTTGTATAGAGTTTGCATTTGTCGATAGTGTGGACAATGGTGAGTCCATGCAATCCATACAACAGTCCCCAAAACAAAATCTTTTAAGACTTGTTAGCATGGCCTAGCTTCAAGGAGTTTGTTAGCAATTAACCATACTTCCGATTGTTGGGTAGATAATTATGAGTTTGATCTTAGTTTGTTACGAGGAACTAAACAAATTTAGGGAATGGATGTAATACGAGAGAATGAAAAGTTTATATTTATGTTTTAAGCATTAAGACGTAGGTTTCCTATGAGAAACTATTTCCTGAGTTTAAATTCTTAGTGAATGAGAATATTCTTAGGTAATTTGGATTCACTCATTAAATATGCAACAAAAACTCAGGAAAGACATCTTCTTGGAAGGACTTTATTTAAACTTCAACTAAAATTTTATCTTCCCATGTAAGACCCTAGTCCTACAAACAACATCCAAAAAAGTTTTGTTGCAAAAGACATAGCATCATTTAGATAGTTCAAAATCTAACTCAAAAATTAACTTACAAGTTGAAGAGACAATTCTTTTATTTAAACCTCACATCAAAAATCTTATCTTCCAAAAGGTCCATACACAATATTCATAAAAGTTTTACTACAAAAGACTGATGTAAACTAGTCATATATTCTTATGTCAAATGGTAAAAACAAACAAAAATAAAATAAACCATGTATTTATCTTTTTGAAGTTCTAGACAATAAAAGTACATTTCTATGATATTTCTTAGAATGCAAACAAGGGTATTCGCATTTGCGTTGTACGTGATTGTGGTAGAAAGGTCTTATCTACTTGAGCATGTACTGACCACATGTCAATGCCACATGGTACATTACAATGACATTTAGCATGACTGATTCAAGAGAGCGCCCGTCTGGCTTTCGTGAATAACAGGCACGTCTTCTTGTACTTGAACAACATGCTTAAATTTTTTGTCCGTATCTTGCAAAATGAAAGATGTGCAATCCATGGGGTCCTCGATTGTCCATCTGCATTAGATCGATATTGTGTTAAGTTATTCTATAGAATGTGAAAGCGAATTTTCAAATCAAGAACTACCACACTTGATGTAGAAAAAGGGGCCACTTGAATATTTAAAAATATCGCAGGAAATAGTGTTGTTGATTTAAAGTTGTATATTAATGTGATAAGAAGTTGGGAAGTATTTTCTATGAAATTCTAATATATAAAAATGTATTATTGGTCACATTTACTGACAAAAACAAAAATATTGACATGTCTATAGTGAGAAAACACTTGAGATATTATATTTTTGAAAAGTTATTTTTTATGTAAAAATATATAAAACAAAAAGAAAAGGAAAAATGACAAAAAGAAAAGGAAAAGGTAAAGAAATAATTAATAAAATGGCTACTGATGCTAAGAGTGATCAAACTTCAAGTGAAAGCTATATTAGCTAACTAGAACGTTTGCCACCATCATGGATACTAAAAAAAATTATAGTTTCAATTTCAAGTCATACTATGTAAAAAATAATAATAATACTTGCTCAAAACTTTTCATCAGTCAATAACATGAGAGAGATAATATTAGTCCTAAATTTAGAAAATTTTCTTGCATTTAAGCTTTTAGTTACAAAAACATAAGAAATGGATTATTGGATATATTTAGCAAAGACAAAAAATAATGGTAAATTATACACATAATTATTTATATTGATCATAATTTTAGAAGAAAAAATGTCTTAATTTTCATCCACATGTAAATAAGGTAGGTGTAGACCATTTTGCAAGAAGGTGTTGGAAGTGAAGTCCTCACCACCACACAAAGACATTGGAGATGGTTTTGTTTCTATGGAGGTAGTGCAAAATACGAGAATTGACATGCTTGGGAGATCAGTTTGGATGTCAAAGTCGATCTCAAGGTACTACCATTGAGGATAACCCATTCAATTCTTATCTTTTAAACCGAACAGTCCTGAAATCTTTAGGGTTAGATGTCCAAATCACATTTGTCCATGCATATTGACTCAAGTCAAAGTGCCAAAACATGACGTCACATTGAGGTTGAACGCCTTCAAGCGAATGTTTGAACAAAGCGATCAAATCTCTTCGTGATACGCAAAACAGTTCTGCGGATAGTAATTATTTGAGTTATACTATAGTTCTGTTCATTCATTGTGTTGATCAACATAAATTGATAACCATGTATAATATTTGGTTTCCAAAACAGGATTGCTTCCAACTACTCGTTGTCGAGGTCAATGGGTTCTCTAGATGGATTTCTCTTTTGTGGGGCTGATGTTAAAGCTGCTGGTTAGCATTCAAGAGGGAATGTTTGAAGCCAATGGTGCCCACTATATCTCCTTCCTTAAATGTCCAAATAATTATTGATAGCTTTGTATGTTTCCCACAAATTTTAGCCTTTGTAGTTATGTGCTATTTATCGTCTTTGTCTCTAACTTAAGATTTGTGAGATAGCAAATTAGCAAAAGAAGGCAAGAATATGGAATCATAGTCTTTTACAGAAACCAACGGGCTGACACAGTCCGCTCCTTTATTTTGTAGATAGTACATCAAACTACAATTGTCGAACTTCACCAAGCATTGCTAAAAGAGAAAAGAAACATAAGGCTAATTCTGGTTGCAGATGAAAGCAATCAGAATAAGGCCGCGGAAGCTCCAAACCATATATCAGACGAAACCTATTTCTTATTAACCACTTTGGACCATAGTGCTTCCCGATATCGAACACTCTCATGGTGAGCAGCCACGCGTGTACGGAGTACATGGTGGCGTCGCTGAAACAAAATGACCCATAGAGATGTCTTAGAAGATGCCCAATTTGAAGAAACGTACAACGATATCAAAGGCCAGAACAGCGATGTGAAAGATTCAAGTGCTCATTACAATCAAACTACATGGAACACAATTGCAGTTAGGCCTGTACGGGTCACACTTTTTACCTGGCGGCTTGTTTTTGGGAAGACAAGACTTATATGCAGCGCCAGGAGGACATGGCACTGCTGGCTTCCCTTTATTACCTGAACCACCTGTAACAGGACCTGTAGAGATGTATCAAAATATGACCAATTTGAAGAAACTCACAAGGATAAGGAGGGCCAGAAGAGCAACGTGAAAGATTGAAGTGCTAATTACAATCAAACTGGAAGTTAAACAGCTGAAAAGCAAGAAAAGTCATTGCAATACAAGGAATTCCTCATAGACCAATCAACGGGTATAATCCTTTTCCAACATACTATGAGGCATAAGGAGTTAATAGTTATTTGAAATCGCGAATTTTTTTTCTGTAAGCAATAACATCAGAATTCCAGTTATAGAGTACGCTGCAAAGTAAACTCAAACTATGGGCTAGAAATTAGGGAGCTCATCACCTTTTCTTGCCGCTGAAATCGGAGAAATGAAAAGTGAGGAGGCTAAGAGAAGGCAGATAAGCAGAAAGGCCTTCATTTTGGAAGTGATGGTGCTAACCTTCTCCACTTTGCTCTTATTTATAGACCGCCGAGTGTGAGTATCTCTAATGGAATAACGGATTCTGTAGAACACGCCAAAGCAACGTAGGATGCAGGAAATTACTGAAAGAAGAGGAAAGTAGGACAAAATTGAATGCTTTGGAAAGACACTTAAAAGAAGACCAAGTTGATAAAAATCTCTAATGGAATAATGGGTCCTATAGAACATGCCAAAAAATGTAGGATGCAGGAAATTATTGAAAGAAAAAAAAAAGTAAGATATGACTGAATGCTATTTTGGAAAGACACTTAAAAGAAGACTAAGTTAACAAGGATATTACTTCACTCCTATGTGAAATGTGGTGCTTGTGTTGTTCTAGTTAATTATTAGCTCTCTCTGTTTTTCATGGCTTACCCTTTTTTATACATGTATCAGGATATTTTCTTCATACAAATAATGAAAATGATAAGAAAATTTTTATAATCTTTTCACTCATAAATTAAAAAAAATGTAAAGAAATATTTTTTTTAAAAAAAAAAGGTAGCATAAGATCACCTTTTTAAACCTAAATAGCATAAATATCATAAACAAACTCCCTTTAAATGACTGAAAGGCTCTAAAATGGGTGGCATGGGACTAGCCATTGAGATGTCATGAACTATGAGTCTTTTTGCTCATATCAAGTACGTCCATGAACATTGACTGAAGTCAATGCAAAGAAGGTTGCAAGACATCAATATTGAGCATTGACCCCTTCAGTGCACGCGCTACAAAACATCAATATTGAGCATTGACTCCTTCAATGGAATGAGATAAAAAAAATAAAAATAAAAAATAAAAAAGATGGCATGTCTTTGTGGTCCTCATAACAGTTGTGGAGAAGAAAAATCAAAATTGGCACCCCTAATGAATGGGTGGTGTACACAAAATGGAATAGTGTTCAAAGACAAGAATTTTGTGGAAAATAAGTGGAAAGATAAAGGACGTCATGGCCAAGTCAAGTGCTGAGTCCACTATTCTATCTGCAAAGTCTTCTTCTTATTGTTGAAATTCTTCCTTTTTCCAGGTCTCTAATTTGTCGTGCTCACTAATTGATTATAAATTAGAAAGTAAATGAAGTAGGATCTTTCCAAGAAGAAAAAAAGTTTGTTCAAAGGAAGAGAAAGGTTTGCGTTTTGATGGGTGAAATGTCAAGGAGATGAAACTTAGGACCCTTATGTTTGTGCTCTCATACTTTTGAACTAAACCATTATGTTAGATAGACTAGTTTTAAATAGTCCTGGGCTCATTTTCTCCCTCTTCTTAGACAATGAAAGGGATAAGTTGGGCTATGCAAACATGGTGGGAAGAACGAAAAGACTCGAGTTAGATATTACTTCAACTATTTGGTTCAAGAATGCATCACATTTTTCTAATGAAATGCGACATTGCATTTTGGTAGCTACGATTTTCGGGTGAACCAACGTACCATTCTTAGTCCTATCCTAAACGACTTATTAGACATTATAGTAGGATGATGTAATAGATCTAAATATTATTTATTTACTTTGTTTAATAAAAGCTCGTATGGACTTTGCATTTGTCGATAGTATGGGCAATGGTGAGTCCATGCAATCCATACAACAGTCACCAGAACAAAATCTTTTAAGACTTGTTAGCATGGCCTAGTTTCAAGGAGTTTGTTAGCAATTAACAATATTCCGATTGTTGGGTAGATAATTATGAGTTTTATCTTAGTTTGTTACAAGGAACTAAACAAATTTAGGGAATGGATGTAATACGAGAGAATGAAAAGTTTATGTTTATGTTTTAAGCATCAAGACGTAGGTTTTGTGAGAAACTATTTGCTTCGCTCTTTTTTTTTTCTTTTTCTTTTTTGGGCTCACTATTCCAAATAAGCACAATAATAAGGAAAAGAAATGAAAGTTTAAATTCTTAGTATGTGAGAATATTTTTAAGTAATTTGGATTCACTCATTCAATCTGTAAGAAAAACTTGGGAATGAGACATTTTCTTGGAAGGACTTTATTTAAACTTCATCTAAGATCTTATCTTCCCATGTGGGACTTTGGTCCTACACACGACATCCACAAAATTTTTACTACAAAAGACATGTAAACATATATGCAAGTGTGTAAAACCATTTCATAAATGTTATAATGTAACCTAGACATATATTCTTTTGTCAAATGGTAAGAACAAACAAAAAGAAAATAAACCATGTATTTATGTTTTTGAAGTTCTAGACAATAAAAGTACATTTTGTTATGTTGTAATGAAAAATGCTAGGATATTAAGGTCATTCCATTATGCTATAAATAGAATGGTTGGGGTGCATATTGTACTCATATGCTATATTATGTTATGTAAAGAGTGCAAGGCGTGAGTGTGTGAATGGTGTGAGTTATATGTATTAATTGTGAAAGGTAGTGAGAGCTTAAGAAAGCTTGTTTGCTTGTAAGCCACCAAAGAAGAGGAGCTACCCCCAAAGTGGAAGTAAGATATCTTTTTAGGCTCGAACCACTCTACATACTTGTGTTAGTATGTGTGCATTAGTTGATGTTGATATGAGAATCCTTACAATTGGTATTAAGAGCCCAAGTTCAAGTTTTTGCTTTAAAGGTGTGATCCTTCAACCAATGGCATTTCGCTGCAAAAAGGGGCATTTAAAGGGGAGTCGGTCAAATGACAGAAGATTTTAAAATTGTAAAGTTTCATTGAGAAAATTTCGATTTATGGAAGATGAAGATGGAGGAAATTTTGTATGAAAGACAAAATTTATATATTGCACTACAAGGATGGGAAAATCGTCCAACATTAATGTTAATGGAAGAATTTGAGCTTATTGATAGAAAAGCTCTTGGTATGATCTGTCTTTGTCTAGATAAGTATGTGTTGACTAATGTAATTCATCATACATTAGCTAAGAGTGTGATGGATGATCTTTGTCATATTTATGTAGGTTTGTCATTGCCAAACTTGAATATGAATTCAAACTAGGAGAAGGTTAAGGTTCTACCCTAGTTCTTTAAGATGTAGCAGAAAAGGTCAATGAGTATGAATGACTACTTGGATGAGTTTAACTCAATTCTTGCTTAGTTGCAAGGTACAAAAGTCTAGTTTTATGATGATAACTTGATAGCTTTATCATACTTGTCATCTTTACCAACTAGTTAGGAACCTTTGGTAGCATCTTTGACCAGTGATCATGGTTCAAATGGGAAGCTAAGATTCCATGATGTTGTGAACATAGTCTTGTTAGAAGATTTCAAAAAAAGATCTTTAAAAGAAGCTTTCAGTTCTAATACTTCCATAGCGTTGTCAACTAGCAACTAAAGGGGTAGAAGGGTAAAAGACAAGGAAATCATGGAAGACTACAAGACAAAGGGTTATTCGATAAGACATGTTGGCATTGTGGAAAGACTGGACACTTTAAAAGGAAATGTCATGATCATAAGAGGTAAATCAGTCAAACTTCAGAGGAAACATCAAACAATGACACAACAAATTTTATAGAGTCGATGGTATCATATACTATTACTACAGTAGAGGACTCTTGGATAATAGATTTAGGTGCATCCTATCATGCTACCCCATGTAGAGAGCTTTTCACAAGCTACGCTTCAAGCGATTATGTTGGAGTGTTATCAGGAGATAATCATCTCTACAAGATTGTAGTTATTGGTAACATTATCTTAACATTATCAAAAGGTTGTAAGCTTACTTTGAATGATGTGAGATACATTCCAGAACTTAGGTGGAACTTAATCTCGACCACTAATCTTGAAAATGAAGGTTACTGTATCCATTTAGGAAAAAGTGGTTACAAGATCACTAAAGGTGTTTTGGTGATAATAAAGGGTAAGAGAGAAGGCACATTATGTGTGCTAAAGAATGTGCAGTATAACTCTGTTAATGTTGCAGCTCCCAATGATTCAAGACTTTGGCATTTGAGGCTTAAACACATGAGTGAGAAAGGTATTGAGGTATTACATTCTAAAGGAAAGTTTAAAGACTTAATGATGTGGATATGGAATTCTGTAAGGGTTGCACTTTAAGAAAGACGAAAAGAGTTAAATTTCTATGAAATAGACCTAAGAAGAAGAAAAAGAAATTAAAGTTGGTTTATACAGATGTATAAGGGCAAACCTAGGTTGTTTTGGTTAGAGGTCTAAGGTACTTTGTGACATTTGTAGATGATTGCACAAAAAAGTCCTAGCTCTATATGATGAAAAACAAGTTTGATGTATTTAAGGTGTTTAAGAAGTGGAAGGCATTGGTTGAGAATCAAACTAACTTGAGGATTAAGGCTCTTAAATCTAATAATAGGGTTGAATACTGTAACACAAAGTTTGATAACTTTTGCTTGAAAGCAAGAATCAGGAGGATCAAGGTTACCTTAGGAACTGTTTATGAAAATAGAGTTATAGAGTGAATGAACCGCACTATTCTAGAAAGAAGGAGAGCAATGATTCACCATGTAAGACTTTTATAAATTGTTAGGGGAATGCTTTTAATACAACAATATTCTTGTTGAATAAAAGCCCTTCTATAGTATTAAATTTTAATATTTTTGAAGAAAATTGGACAAGAAAACAAGGTAATCTACTCATACTTCAAGGTATATAATAGGTGTGAGGCATACACACTTTTAAAAGATCAAAATAGGGGTAAGTTAGACCCCAAAGCTTAAAAATATTATTTCTTTTGATATGATGGAGATGAATATGATTATAGATTGTGGGATGGTGGAATGAAGATGTACAAGTTTCAAAATATAGTGTTTAATGAGGATAAGATATATCAAGATAAAAATAGCAAGAAGTGTAAAAGAAGTCTAATGTGATTGATGCAAACTTGGATGTTCTAGAGAAATTAGGCAATGATAATTTTCAAGAGCCCTATTCCCTAGCTTCATCTTCAAAGAGTACACTAGAGGATCAATTTGATACTTCACCCATTACTCCATCTTTGAGAAGATCTACTAAAGAGAGGCATGCTCTTTCTAGGTATTCTCCATCTTTGAATTATATTTTGTATATTGATGCAGGTGAGCTTAAGACTAAGTAGGAGACCCTAGATTATGATGATAAGACCAAGTGGGAACAAGCTATGAATGAAAAGTGTGACTTTTTATTGTTTAACCAAACTTATAATTTAGTTCAGCTGTCGAAAGGTAAAAGGGTGTTATATTCAAGATAGATATGTAAGATCAAGAATGAAGTAGATAAGAGCAAGTACTATAAGGCTAGACTTTTTGTCAAAGGGTATGCGAAGAAAAAAGGAATAGGCTTTAAGAAGATATTTGCTCCAATGGTTAAGATGACTTTAATACAGTTGATGTTGAATATGGTAGCTATTTTGGATCTTCATCTAGAGCAATTAGATGTGAAGACATTTTTTTTCATGAGAATTTTGAGGAAGAGCTTTACATGTATCACCCTAAGAGACTTGAAGTTAAAGGAAAAGAAAAGTTATTGTGTAAACTCAAAAAGAGTCTGTATGGTCTGAAATAGGCTCTTAGACAATGATATTTGAAATTTAACAATTTCATAAAGGAGTAGAAGTCTAAGAGATGCTTAAGTGACCATTGTGTATATTTCAAGTAGACACCATTAGATAATTTTCTTATCTTGATTTTATATGTTGATGACATGCTTGTTTATAGAGTAAATATACAAGATATAGATGAGTTGAAAAATCAACTTAAAAGTCATCTTTCAATGAAATATCTTAAAGCAAGAAAGTAGATCCTTAGTATGAAGATTTCTTGTGATAGAGAAAAGCATATGTTGAAGTTATCTCAACACGGCTATGTTAAAAGATTGCTCAAGAGATTCAACATGAAAGATGCAAAACCAACGACTCAACCTCTTGCTAAACATTTCAAACTATTGTTGAAAGATTATCTGTAGACAAATAAGGAATGGGAATTCATGAAGAATGTTTCTTATACTTTAGTAATGGGTAGTTTGATGTATGTCATGGTTAGTACAAGGCTAGATATTACACAGGTAGTTGGTATGGTGAGTAGAGTCATGAATAAACCTAAAAAGATGCATTGGGATGCAATTAAGTGGATTTTCAAGTATCTACAAGGAACTTCTTATTGTCTTCATTTTGGAGGTTCAAAACTCAATCTTCAAGGTTATGTAAATGTTGACTTGTCAAGAGATCATGATGGTAGTAGAAGTACCACATTTTACATCTTTATAGTTGGAGGAATAATTGTTAGTTAGATGTCCAAGTTACAATCAATGGTAGCATTGTCATTTATAGAAGCAGAGTACATAGCCACAACTAAAGAAGCAAAGGAGTTCATTTAGTTGCAGGGATTCTTGAAGGAGCTTAGTCAGAAGTTGATAACTCTATTTTATATAGAGTTATTTTGATTATTTTAGGTAATGTTTAATATAGTTTTTATTAAATTATATTTGTATTTAATTATATTTATGTATGTTTTTTCTATTTTATGCAGTAAACCCAAAGTAGAAGAAAAAGAAGCAATAAATCATGCAAAATCAAATTATGGAAAAAGAAAGAAAACGACAAAAAGGAAAGTCAAAAGAAGAAAGGAAAATCGTAACCTATTGGGTTTTGGAAGCCGATTAACAAAAGGCGGTGGATAATCGGGTTTTGAGGACGGAAAATAGAGAACAGAGAACAGAGAACAGAGAACAGAGAACAGAGGAAAACAGAGGAGAGATTCCAGCAGCTAGGACCTCACCGGAAAAGCAAAGGCCACGCGCGACAGCGCGGGACTCTGTAGACGCCGGCGGTTTGGCGAAAGCCGACTATGAGGTTCTTTTCTAGTGAAGGTACCTATTCCTGGCCATTCTTTTCCTTTTTTTGGCCAGATTTGAGAGATTTTCGGTGATCTGAAAGCAGATTTGAATTCCTAGAGAGATTTTCATCGTTTCTGTACCAGATTCACGGCGATTCACGGCGGTTTTCGGCAAAGAAGTGCGAACGCCGACTTTGTCCATTCCGCTAGATCTACGCGTTTCTGTGGTAGATTTGCATGATATTTTTATAGATCTACAACCTAGGCATCCCAATCTACGTTTCTGGAGGTTTCTGTGAAGACCGGCGGCGGACAATGGCAGCCAAACGGCGGTGCGTGGCGGCGTGTTTTAGCTCGTTTTTCTTCCGTTCTTCAGACAGTTTCTTCTTCACCCTATGATGTACAGATTTATGCAATTTATTTTGTGATTTGAAGACATTTGGTGATAGCTTTAATGTTTTTAAATTCCAGAATGCTTTGTTTACGTTTTTGCACTAATTTAGGTTATTTAAATATGTTGTTTTAGTTTAATATGTTAAAGCTACGATGGAACTTAATTATAATGTATGAATGTTATGATTATTTACGTTTTGTGAAATATTTTATGAATGTGAAGTTGCATGTTACGGAGTTTAATGCTATTAGGTGACTAGCTACCACTTAGATGACTTGATTTGCATGTTAAAGACCGACAAGAAATAGCATACAATTGCTTCTTGTAATATGCAACCATAGATTAATATGGATAGACATATACTATGTTATTTATGTGGCTTTTGGTGATAAGATGATCGAAAGATTTATTATAAACCAGGAATATTCACAGAACCTAATGCATTTGATTTGTTTCAATTCACATATAGAGATATAGTGAATTAATGAACTAAAAAGGTTTACTATACCTAGACATAGGATAGTAAATAAATTAGAAAATTTTGCCATCACATAAGTAGAATTAATCTTGTTAACATGGATGATTGACATTTGTACATAGTAATTAGGTGAAATCGGATGCTCTAACATCTTTCATTTATCAAGTTTAGATTAAATTTAGTTATTAAATTTACAATTTACCATTTCAGTTGGTTAGATAAATTCTAGGAGTTGTTCACCATTAGTAATTAATTAGTTTAGTAAACACCAGTCTTCGTGGGATGATATCTGTACTCATCATTATATTACTTGTTCAACATGTACACTTGCATGTAGAATTTCACCGAACAGAAGTCAAAAGATAGTACATTGTGGATAGACACTCAGAATGCTATTCACCTTGCCAAGAATGCAATTTCACTCCAAATCAAAGCATATTGAGAAAAGATACCACTTCATCAGACAAATGGTGGAAAATGGATGTGTGAAGTTGAAGAAGATCCACACTTCAAAGAACTTGGCAAATATGTTGACCAAGGTGGTTGATAAAGACAAGTTAGCTTCTACCCAACTTGTGTCGAGCTCAAAAGCTAGAGCTTAGGTGAGCGACAATCTTTTTTCTTAGCAGCAGCTCTTATTCCAATGGTGAAAGGATGTTGCATTATTCATTCCAAGGGAAAAAATTATTATGTTGTAATGAATAGTGCAAGGATATTGAGGTCATTCCATTATGTTGTAAGCAAAATGACTAGAATGTATATTGTACTCATGTGTTGTATTGTGTTCTGTAGAGAGTGCAGAATGTAAGTATGTGAACAATGTGAGCTGTGTACTGACTATGAGAGACAATGAAAGCTTGATAAAGTTCGTTTGCTTGTAAGCTATTGAAGAAGAAAAGGAGGTGCCTTCAAAGTGGAAGTAGGATATCCTTTTAAGCCCGAACCACTCTACATGCTTGTGCTAATGTGTGTACATTAGTTGATGTTGATCTAAGAATCCTTACACATTTTTATG
Organism: Casuarina equisetifolia; assembly: GCA_028551475.1. Lineage (NCBI taxonomy): Eukaryota > Viridiplantae > Streptophyta > Magnoliopsida > Fagales > Casuarinaceae > Casuarina > Casuarina equisetifolia. The sequence continues at coordinate 7,479,143 of CM052361.1, forward strand.
ATATTTCTTAGAATGCAAACAAAAGTATCCCATTTGCGTTGTATGTGATTGTTATAGAAATGTCTTATCTACTTGAGCCTAAGTATTGACCACATGTCTATGCCAAATGGTTCATTACAATGACATTTGGCATGATTGATTCAAGAGAGAGCCCGTCAAGCTTTTGTGAATAATATGCTCATTTTCTTGTACTTGAACGACATGATTAAACTCTTTGTCTGTATCTTGCAAAATGAATGATGTGCAATCCATGGGTCATAGTTTGTCCATCTGCTTTAGATTGTACATTTCAATTGATATTGACTTAAGTTATTCCATCGAATGTGAAAGCAAACTTTCTAATTAAGAACGGGCACACTTGATGTAGAAATTAAGGGCACTTGAATATTATATAGAAATATCCCAAGAAATAGTGTTGTCAATTTAAAGTTATATATTAACATGATAAGAAGTTAGGAAGTATTTTGAATGAAATTCTAATATAAAGAAAAGTATTACTAGTCACATTTACTAATAAAAATGTTGACATGTTTATATTGATAAAAAAAAAACTTGTGATATTATTTGTTGTGAGACATTAGTTTTTATGTAAAAATATATAAAAAAAAAAATCAATGATAAAATGACAAAAAGAAAAGGAAAAGAGACCGTTAAGATAAATGACTACTAGTGCTAAAGGTGATCAAACTTCAAATGAAAGCCATATTAGTTAATTGAACTCTTGCTACCCCCATGGATATAAATAAAAAAAGGATAAATTATAGGTTCAATTTGAAGTCCTAATATGAAAAAAAAATATAATACTTAACTGAAAACCTTTCATCAATTAATGACATAAGAGAGACAATATTAGTCCTAGATTTAGAAAATTTTCTTGTATTTTATCTTATACGTCATAAAAACATTAGAAGTGGATTATTGGATATATTTAGTAAATACAAGAAATAAAGAGTTTGGCAAAATAACATTAGTCATCTCATGTCTTTCAAATTTCATTTATTAGAGATACACATAACTATTTGTTTTTTGATGGAGTGGTAAATTATATGCATGATTATTCATATTGATCATAATTTTAGAACAAAAAATTGTCTTAAATTTCATCCGCACATAAATAAGTTAGGTGTAGACCATGTTGCATGAAGGTATTGGAAGTAAAGTCCTCGCCACCACACAAAGACATTGGAGGTGGCTCTATTTAAATTCTTAGCATGTGAGAATATTTTTAGGTAATTTGGATCCACTCAATCCTCTTCCAAGACCCATATCAGATTACAAACTTTCTATAGAAACTTACAAGAAAAGGATATTTCCAGATCAGCCAAAGAATAAGGACTGTTCTCAAAAGCACAAAAAATGGGCAACAGTAAATAAGAAGCCCTATGACCAGGAAGTTAAAAAACTTTTAACAATTGTAAGACTAGAAGGGGCTGATCTTGCGAGCAATCTGTAACAATAACTCGGGAACAAGGCGTCTTCTTGGAGGGGCCATAGCGTCCTTGGCAAGAGCTTCCTTATCCCCGGCATGTATATCCGCAACCATATGGTCAAACAACTCATCCTTGCCCCCTCTCAAAGGGTCCTGCGTACAATGGCCGGATAATAGATGAGCGGCTGGAAGGACTAAGATTCACACTATGTACATAGGTTTAAAGCTACTACGACTTTGAGATGTTATGAGCGAATTTGGACATATTTGTGTGTCGCATAGGAAAATAAAAAAATTAGTTAATCTATTAAGTCTGATCAATGCTGAAGATGTACAAACAAAGCTTGGAAGAAGAGATCTGAGACATCACTTACTTGAAGAAACAAATCTGTATGTGTTTTTCCCTCAAACAGAATTAGCTTTGCCTGAGCTCCTGCCCTTTGAAGAGCATCTGCAAAAGTTTTACTGCAAAAGACAGGTAAACATATATCAAAGTGTGTAAAAGCATCTCATAATTGTAGTGTAACCTAATCGTATATTCTGATGTCAAATGGTAACATGGATTAAAAGACATTGAAGTTTCCAATATAAAGACTTCCTCTCCTCTTCCCCTATTCTGTCACTCTATGCTGCAACAACCCTCTTGTTGTAAGTGGTGTCATGGAACTAAACTTCATAATACTACTTGGGATTTTCTAGGGATTTTCTAACCTGGCATCTGCTGGTATTGAATAATCTGATGTTCCATGGAAAAGAGTAATAGGAGGAAGGTGAGAAGCAACATCTCTAATGCTTGAATCCTGTACTAGAACTTCTGGAGAAAATTTCCGCACGGATTGTTCACCTTCCATAATACTGTGATTTCACACGAGAAGAAAATATATAGGGTGATTAACAGTTAAAATAATAATACTGACTTCATGCCAATCAGTTTCCTGCTAAATATTTGGCGAGTACCTTAAGAAAACAGAACGATAGAGGCCTCGATTATGGAAGTGATCAACCAAATTAAGTAAATGGTACCTGCTCACAGAATTTTCAGGGAAAAAGAATCAAATTATAGACCCTAAGTTCTGGATGCATCATTAGATTGACAAACATGACACAGAAACATTGTACAGAATCTCTTCAAGTATCTTTTCAACAACAAAAAACCATCAAGCCATTGTCTTTCACATTTCTCCAAAACAGTCAAAGATTTTACATCCTTAAAATAGCACAAAGAAAAGAACCTATCATCTGTATACTGGTGAGGAATCGGTGCCAGTAGGTTGACATGGAAAATGTTAACAGAAAAGTACTGGTCTGATTGAGAGACACACTATTTAGTATAAATTAATTTCATAAAAACTACAGAAACGATGATTTGGTCTTTGCCTACTGTTTTATAAAGTGGGTATATCCTGTGAAGCCTCAATTACTTGATTCTTAAACTTAATATGATTTCTAAACTTTATAGTGGAGAGGCACAACTAGCCCATTGGATAATAGATCTTCACTTGAACAATCATACATTCCATTTCCACCAACACAACAAATTCAAAGATAAGAGGTGGTGCTCCATCTGTTCCCAATTTTGCATTCCTCGGGGATCTTTAGTTTTACCAAGCACTGGTATACATTTAAAGAATTACTCAAGAGAGCCATGTTTAACAATAACATGTAAAGAATTTGTTTAGCACCCTTTGAAAATCTAAAGGCCATACTCTTCGAAAGCACAATAACTTAGGAGCACATTTCTGAGATTAAAGATCCACAAAAGAAACAATTCTGTGTACAAGTAAAAAAGACTTGTCACCAATGACGGAGAAGGCAATTGGTAGATGATCAGCTCATCCAAATATGTAACACAATACGTGAACACAAAATATTACAGGAAAATTTCCATATCTGCAAAAGGGTATTTAAAGGGCACATTGCTTACTATTTCCATGATTCACGTAAGAACCAACATTTAATTGATAGTACTGAGAAAATATAAAAAACCGGAGATCAAATTTCCTAAAAACACCAGTAGACTAGTTCCATTTTCTCGTGAACCTAATACTCTCACAGTCAACATGTTCCACAGCTAGATGTTTCCAGTCTGAGTCACAAAAACTTAAAGTCTGTAAGTGATCCCTAGAGTCATTAGAAAATATTCTAGTATTAAATGGTGAACTAGTCATACTTTCTTTACAAAATTAAACAATCTGAGAATCCCTGAACAGATTCAGATAACTTCCATGATATTCAGAACTAAAGGAACAGAAATAATTACCCCCCAGATATTCCAAAATAAGCCTTTATTTGAGAGACACTCCAAGAAATATTCTCTCCTTTCCCTGATTCATATTCCTTGATTGCTTGCTGCAAAAGAGCACAAACAGAGATGTGTGCACCAGCCGATTGCCCCACCAGATATATCCTACACATAAATAGATAGAGATCAATGCAAGGTCCAGAAATGAATTGTGGGGTTGAAGAAACCACGAAATTATTATGTCACCTGTTTGGATCACCTCCATATTCAGATATGTGGTTGCAGACAAATGAGATGCCCTGAGAGACATCATTTACCATATCACTAATGGTTCCCTGAGGAAAATTCCTGCACGCAAATATAATTGTCAGCAAAGACAACATACTCTAAGTAACCATGTTTTATGTAACAATTCTATGGATTCTACCATTCAAGGAAAATTCAAGCAATTGGGCTACAAACAAACATAAGAACCCATAATTAGTACCATGGCAAATATGCTTAAGCTTTACCAAGAATTGATACATAGTACAAATGATAAATTTGCATAGATTACTTAGACATTATGAATTTTCTCAAACTATAATCAGCAGATAAACTGTATAATTTCACATACTTTTAAGATAAATATAATCTCTTAAATTTAGAAAACTACTTATAAGGGATACATTGAATTTTAGTGGCTCTCCAATGTGCCCCCTGGGGCCCCAAGCAGAAGATGGGGGAAGGGGAAGGGGGGTGGGGAAGAGACATTGTCAAGACACATGCCTTTTAGTGATGAAAAACGTTGACATCATGCTGCGTGAACTGAAACTAAGTATCAATTGTCTCCAGACTTGGGTTCAAGCAGCAAAAGTTTGAGGGGGGTCTTCATTTGACAGTCTTAGATCTAAATAATACTATTTAGACAAGAAGAAAAATAAGTCCATAAACAAATACCTGTAGTCAAGGCATGCCACTAAAATGTCTCTTTCTGCCAATTGTTGTCCTAAAAGACTACCCCACGCTTTGTACCTGATGCACATAATTGACTAAAAAACTAAATAAGTGGATTGATATAAAGCAAGGGAATGAATGCTTATTATCTGTTGTGTCTCACACCATATACTTGACACCAACAAGTGAAGAGAAAAAAATGACAACAAAATAAATTGGCTATAAACTGTTAAGCTAAGAACACTTAACGAAAGAGTCCCTAAAAATTTTGTATATATGGCTTTGCCCAGATAATTATTTCTGACACTTCACCCCATGTGTCAGTTCAAGTAACAATAGAAAATTCAAAGGTTTCAGGAAATACAATTACTATATTTTTATTGCCAAATAGCTCCTTGTCAAATGCGATTTGGGAATTATTTTCAATAGCACAGATGAGAAGCACTTGCCACCTCAAAGGCTACGTGCTGGTGCCAAATGAAATTGGCAATCCATATTACTATGACTGGAGACTCATGTTGGTACCAAGACTGCAATCAGATAGTATCATAGCAGTGAACTTTAGACCTACTTTAGGCTTTCAACCATAGAAAGGCATGGCTTTCTTTGTAGCCTTGTTTAGTGCGTGGATTAAGCTACTAGATAACATAAAAGAAAAAACAACTTTGAAACAAAAAGTAATCCGAAAGCTAGCAGCTATCTCAAATCACTTACCCAATGATCCAGGCTCCACCAGTTACAAATATGACAACTGGCTTTGGCTCATCATGGTTTGCAGGAAAATATAGATCCAATCTGTTAAAAATTAATAAGCATTGGTACAACGAAAAATAAAACAGCATTTGCTTGTAATACGTAAGCAAGGGAATAGTTTATGAATAACAAAATATAGAAATAGGTCGTTATCACTATCCCAATTAAATACCTATTTCTTGGTTGGTCTCCATAAACAACACTTCGCCGGACCTGGCTTGAGAAGAAATAATAATATGCCACTGCAACAAATTAGCAAGCAAGTTATTTTTGGTTTTTTGGGACCACATGCGAATGCTTGGAATACAAACTTGTTCCTGTGACAGATCAAAGAATAATCTATAAACCATGCGACTTCTTTTCCTTTCTTCATATGGCATACAGAAGAAATCTCCAACACGCAGTGTCCTTCATTATCTATTATGAAACTAAGTAATCAAACAAGGAGCAAGAACAATAGGAATTAAAAAGAGAGAGAGGGAGAGAGGCCAACCTTGAAGAAATCCGGGCATAAGTAGCAACGCATAACAACCAAGCGCAACTAATCTTGTGATCCACCGGTAGCCTACCCTGAATAAAAAGAAATGATTAAATAAAAGACGATAGCCGCGCAAAATCAAATAACACCAAAGCCCAAACGTTTTCCGTGTCATTCCATCCTTAAGGTCACCAAAGAAAACAAACACTTCCATCCATCAATCGTTGTTCTCATCTGTTCAGACAGTTAAACCAAAGTAACGAACCACATGCCGCACACCAAACTGGGCCAAGAACTCTTGTTTTAGAGTCAGTGCAAATGTAACAGATATTTCACCCGAAGACAATCAATCATGATAAAACCTTAACATCCATTTATGCAGTCCGTCTTCTCTTAGTATTAGCCTGAACTTCCACAAAACCATCATCCACTCATGCTAAGAAGCCACTCAAGAAAAGAAAAGAAAAAAGAGAAGAGAAAGAACTCCCAACAGTTACGCCGAAGTTAAGGAATTCTTATGTCAAAATTCAAAATTTCCACTTTCCTTTTCTCGTTTGATTCTCTAGGAATCAATCAGGGAATGCTATATTTCAAATAAAATTGTACCCGAGATATCGGAGAAGTGTGAAGCTGAGCCGGGTGATCAGGTAAGTCTCAGCGGCAGCGTGACCGAGATCTTGGCTGAAAGACTGAGTCCGCTTGGGGAAGCATGGGGCGGGCCCAGGCATCCCGGATGGTCGACGCCGACGCTGGTGGCTTCTGGTGAGAGTGGAGTAGCCAAGGACCTGAGAAGAATGCAAGGGATGGGTGTCGACGTCATTCATATCTTCTTTTCCCTCCGTCTTCGGATATTGAATAAAAGGAATTGGGCGGTGGCGATGAGTACTTATAGTAAAGAAATGGGGGAGAGGATCTGAGATCGGAGTTCTGAGACGGAATCCTGCTCTGTTCTGCGTAGTGTTGCAGTTCGTTAGAACGAATATTTTGAATTTTGGAGAGACAACACCTCGCGGCCTCTAGAAATTCTTGTAGCGAACCAAATCGCGCCACGAGAACGCGGGGCCGACACTCGATTACTTGTTCTAATTCCCTCGTAGAATCTCTACTTCCTTCTTCCGAGTTCGGCGAGCATCCTCATCCTGTTCAATGTGATTTGCGTAGTTCGTAAGGACATTTACAGGCCAAAAAGCAACTGCTACGCGTCTGCAGACGGCTGCCGTGACCGAAGCAGTGGACGAATTTTGCAAGCCTTTGAAAGGATTCGTGGAGGCAATTTCCTTGGTTGCGTAACCGACCCTTTTTGAATTTGGTGGGTGCGGTTGGCAGGTGTCATCTTGTGCAGCTGCTCCACAATGTGCGGCCGAATCACATCCCCCTGGCCACACACCATACCCTTCCATTTCGGCTGTGGACTCGCTTTGTTGTCCTTTTCTTCATATTTTTTATGAATAACTTCCCACGAAGGGGCGCCAATCGGCCATGTTCTCACGTAGCCATACAGCTAGATTGCAGGCCGGACGCTCAGAATTGAACATGGGGACCTCATCAGATTGGATCAGCTTTCCACGCCTCACAAAATATACATTTTGGTGTTCCGCTTTTCGATGATGCTCCAAAGTTTTCCACTACGGAGCCTTTTTCTTTGTGTCTTGTATTTTCACATCATTTCCTGACAGTTTACGATATCTCAATCAATGCTAGCTACTTTTGCCCGAAATATTAAGAAAATGAATGAAACTTCGCACCACTCTCAATTAGACTGCTAGAGTGAAGCTTCAATGCACTAGCGAAGAACTCTACCTTCATTGTTGGTGGGCTGAACCATCACGAAAGTAAGTTATAGGCAATAATTCAACCACAATTAACTTCATTAAGTTTTGGGCAATAATTCAACCACAATTGACTTCATTATGTCAGGCATAGCTGGGGAATATCTCATCTTTCATATCACCAGTAATTTTTGTGTCACAATCTGAAATTAAATGATTCATTTGTAAACTAATCCATATTTCAGTGTTATACTTCATACTTGGGTCCAAACATCGCGATAATGAAAGATTTGTCATAAAAATGACATAAGTTATTCCTTTTAGATAAACGGTTCAAGCAAAGCCCAGCGGAACATATTTTCGTCCCCTTTGCTCTCTTTGACGCAGCCTTCTACCTGAACCACCATCTCTGGGCAGCAGAAATTGGACCATTCAAGAATGGGGCGTAGCGATGGACAAGCGGATTAACAGTCCGCCCAATCTTTGCCCATACGCTGTTATGATAACCAGCAGTGACGGGGGCATGATACATGAGCTTCAGTAGCTGTCAAAAAGTTCTCAAGACAATCAAAGGCAAGAAAAACATAGGATGCCATTCACCGCAATGCAAAAGTTAACACATGATCTAAGAAAATAGGATCATATAGCAGCCCCCCAAAAAAAAATATCCACTATGTTTTTGAACCTTCGTTAAAATCCCACGTACAACAGAAATCAACCAGATTTTGCATGCTGAAAATTTTTCAAAACCGCTTCTTGTAGGTCTATAGACATTTTCACAATTAAATCACGAGGTATAATCCCAGTTTTCTCCTCTTAGTGAACATAAGTGGGACATCAAATCCATCCATTTGATATTGCTTTTTCCATAACCTACAGCTAACAGCACTTCTGAACAAATAAGAGGAGGAAAAAAAAAGCCTACAAATGAAGAATGACAATTGAAACAAACCTGCCAGTACATGAAAGTTTGTATTAGGTTCCGTTGCCACCTGCATAATCATAATTTAAGAATTTGAGAGACTCGAGAAGTCGGTAAAAAAGCACAACACTGAAAGGAAACAAGTATCCGCAGTATTTGAAAAAAGATATCATTTGAAATCTCACGAGAACAAGGAGACAATCAGTAGGAAGCCAAGTCCAATCTCAGCATGTGAAGACAGAATGCTGAGGGTAGTTGTGTTTGACTCCACCCAAACGCATGGCTCTTCCAAGTACTTCCTATTAAGATGGAGAAAAAGAATAAATAAATTATAAGGGGCTCACATAAGAGAATTGACACAATTACATGTTTTAACTTGGACATCAAAGAAAGCTCGCAGGCAGATAACCTGTATCCCATGAAAACTGGAACAAAGCCTCACAACGATTATATTGTATCCAGAGTTCTTATACCATCTAGTTTGAGTTTACCAAAATTTTGAATTACAGTTGCAAACCTTCCCGATAGTATCTGGCTAGCAATACTCTCGAAGTTTATCGTGAAAACAGGCCTACATTCTGTTAAACCAAACATAAAGGACCAATTTTTACAATAATCCTAAGCAAATTCAGGGATAACAACAACCCATGCTCCAACAATTCTCCATAATATCACTTAATTAAATTCATATAACAGAAGACATTTAATGAAATGTCAAAAAGCAAGCAACAAGGTTATATAAATGAGGAAAGCCAAATAAGACAGAATCTAGGAATCAAGAAAATCCAACTAAAAAACCAAATACCCAACCCAAGGCATATCACAAAAGTTTCATAACTTCCCCACCTGTACAAGGAGGAACGACTGAAATTGCGCCTAAGGAACTTTGCAACATGTTCAAGAGCTCGACATAAAACAGGAATCAAGGCAACTGCAAAAAAAATCACCTCATCATGCTAGGCACAACTAGAAAAAAGGATTGATTCAACAATCTTGACAGAGGACCAAAAGATGAACTTCAAGAAAGAATTCAAGGGAAGAAGTAAGGAAAAAAAAAATGAAGAGCCTAAGCAATTCTCACACTTAAGGCATAGATTTGAAGTGACAAAGATAAGACAGTAGATGAAGTAGATGAAATCCTTGGTTGCAATGATTGACTGAAAGTAAGCTTGCAAAGCCTGCGCATTCCATGCCCTGGGTTTCTGCAACAAAATAAGAATAGCAATTGAAGTTGAAGGAAAGAAACCATCTATGGAGTGAAAAGTTACAAGGGTAGCAAAACAGGAGGGGAGAGGGAGGGGGGGGTTTGGAAATTTACCCCGTAAAGTAAATACAAGGAATACAGAGAGGAACATGCAGTGCCCAACAAGGAAAGCCGAAAAGCCCTTTGTGAAAGACTTTTAGGTACCAACGGGAAAATTGCAAGCACCGCCACAACAAACACCTGCATTTCCAAAAAGAAAGTAGAAGCAATATTACCACAAGTCCAGAGACAGTAAAGAATTCATTGTACAGAAATCCAAGTTCAAACATAAAAAAAAAAAAAATATACTCAGAATCACCGTAAATTACTGTGAAGCAGTTTCTTTATAAGGTTTAATCTATAATTAAGGTGCCTTAGTGTATTTCTTCTGATCTGAACTTGGCTAGATGTATTAGTTGTGCAAATTTTCAATGACAAATTTTTCTCCAAAAAACAAGAAAAAAGGATACTCATAATGACAAGTTAAAAATACCAGAGCAGCTAGAGCTGAGCACATAGGGGTGAACTTTATGAAATGCTCATGTAAATGAGTGATTGTTTAGTCAACAGAGAATCAGTAAACGAGTTAAAAATTTTACTACAAGGATTCTAACAATCAATAGAGATGAGCATTTGACACTCCCAACTAGCCTGTCTATAAGGCTGGAATTGATATGACTATAATGCTGTTTTGGACAGCTAATGGGTTTTGGAAACCCTTTTGTCGCCCCTCAAAAGCAGTCAGAATACAAGTTCTGAAATGCACAGAGGAAAAAGAGGTAAAAAGATGTAATGGAACAGATAAGAATGAAAAGTTTGTGGAAAGTTCATGGGAGGAATTGGAGTGTTAATTTGTCAAATTATTGGATGCACGCATCAACTAGCTTTCATTATACCCAAGCATTCACTGAGAACTGAATTGTTTGCCGATCCCAGCGCAGAGAGCCAGGATTTGGGGTAGCAGTTGCTGAAGCCCCTGAATTTTGAGTTGTTGAACCTACAACAATATTAAGGTCCAATTAAACAGCAAGATCAATGTTAATATCAGCGAAAAGAAACTGCAGTAAGGAAATTTGGGAATTTTTCATTTCTATTATGGATAAAAGATGGAAAAAAAAATATAAATCATCCACCTGAGCTACGTTGTCGAGTTTGGGCATTTGAAGATGTTGATGATGCTGATGGTCTTGCTGGCTGAGATGAACTGTTAGTGGACATGGCCTCAACTACAAGACCAGGATCCTGTTTTTGAAATGAAGGTATTGGTAAAGATTATCAAAGTAAAAGATTTAAAGAAAAACTAGATGAAGAGTCAACCAAAAGAAATGCAGTAAATCTTGTACCTTCCATGTCCTCTAAAATCCAAATTATAGTAACAAAATAAGTTACATACAGAAAGAACCCACACATAAATCCTTGCACACAATACTCTCAACCCACAAAACAACCTTTATCGCATCCTTCATAATAGAATCTCATGCCTAAAGCAGAGATTCTATTATGCCCAAATCAGCTGTCCACTCTTTGGTCTAGTAAGGGAAATTCTTTGCTTTATATTACCAAGGAATTCAGGGAAGCAATAACAAAGAATGTCCATTGGTATACACTCCCTCAAGTAATGAAAAGATGACACACCAATTTTAAAGCGTACAATGGATTCACTTCACATTTCTGTTTACTGTTTCTTTTCTATAAATAATTCAAGCAGCATTCATGTGGTCCATAACTTCGGTCTTCACCCACAAGAACTAGCAGTGAAAGAGCCATTTCACTTGTAGCTTGTTGGCAATTACACAATTTTCAACACCTCATTCTTGAACAAGGCAAATCACAAATTCATTTAGATAACCAAAGAAAGATGCAGCAAAATACTAGAAGAAGAAAAAGAATTCTCCAAATTGGCGGAGCAAAGAATGAAACCTCAAAATGTAGAGTTCCACTTATGAAACCAAATGACAAACAACAAATTTCACAAATAGACTCATCAAAAACATCTCACTTAAAATGATAACAGTATGTGAACCAAGGAGCAACTAGGGTTGTTTCCTTCCTTTAATCACCTATACTTCCTCATTCAGCTTCCTCCAAAAGTCCTTTTCCTTTTGCTATAAACAAACCAAGAGACTGCAAAAAGAATGACCTTCCCAAATAACTGACAACTCCACACAAGACAAAGCATTTATATTTCACTTTACTAAAGACTCAAATCCCAATCCATTTAATAAGAAAGACTATCCCAATCCCTTTAATAAGAAAGACTAACTCCCTAGAAGCATTACAAAACAGAAAAAACATAGTCAAAATCTTGAAATCACGGCATAGCAATACGATCACAGTCGTAGTCAACAGGCAAAACCAAAACTCATCCACATTACACGGCAAGGAAAAAGAAAAAAAGAAAAGGACGAAACCAACTGCAATCCATCTTAGTTGACCAAGAAATCAAAACCCCAAGAGACAAAACGAACACACACCAGATGGGATTCAAGGGCTTCGGTACTTATTTATCTAAAAACCCCACACCAAAGATCGACAATCAAGCATTGATTACACTAGAGAGAAATAATGGCAGTAACTTACTCGCAATTAAAGACTGAAGTTAAAAAACTAATCAATGAAAAAAAAAATCCATAGAACATAAAAAATGAGATAGAACAATTACAATCCGGAGGACCCAAACCAGCAGGAAAAAATAAATAAATAAATAAAACCAAGTTTGAGATTCAAGGTTTACACTCCAGAAAATCAAAGACAGTCAATTCAAAACTAACTAACAATGTCCAAAACCAGTCATCCACAAAACACAAAATAATTGCTAAAACACAGTCAACAACCCAGGACAAGAGGCAAAAGAAGAAAAAAGCAGATGGAGATTTCGCATATCAGAAGTCCTAATTCCACAGAGAAAAAACCCATAATCAAACCCACGATAACGATAGAGAAGAATGGGTGGAGTACGTACGATGTAGCGCTGGTAGAACTTGCGCTTGAAGTGGTCGACAACATCTGGACGCGAGGCCATGTGTGGAGGGATGAGGATGTTAGACCAGTAGTCAGCCCATCTGGGGTCGTTATCGTAGTCGTAGGCCGCTGCTGCTATTCTCTTCAGCCTCTGCGGATCCTCTGTTCTCTCTTCCTCCATTTCTCCTCTTCTCGTCCTTCTCTCCTTCTCAGACAAGAACTGCTTCCACTGTTCCCACTCGTATTTCTAATTTTTACCATAGTCACGAAAAGAGGTCATCACGCCCCCCACCCCCTCACGCCTTCCGCGACGTCGTTTGATAGAAGTCTTTATTTTATTTATCCGATAAGTCTTCTCTGCGGGCGGCATTATTCTCTTGAGGATGGAATCTTTGGCCTGCGACGCATTTTGTGGGGCTGTGCTTATTTTGTTTTATTTATCAGATAAACACAAGAGAAACGAGTAAACTAATTACAATTACTCCGAGAACAGTAAAAGGTTTTAAAATAAAGTATATGGGAAATGCTATTTTCTACATTTGTGAAAGGTCTCTACTACTTCTTAAAAATTTTGTTTCAATAAATAAAATAATTGTCTCAACTTATAAAGTATATTAATATCTTATTTCTAATGTAAGATTTTGTTATCTAATACTTTCTCGTAATCTAAGTTTGATATTAGAAGAACTAGTTCTAATACTATATAAAAAGGCCCAAGTTCATCTTTCCTAAAAAGGTTTTCAGTGAAAACTTTATAATGTATATAACAAATTTTTTCCTTTCGTATATAAAATTTTATTATCCAAAAAAAAACTCTATATTAGAAGTGAGAATATGGGCATTTAATCTTATAAGTGATGAAATTTTTTTAAGATTTTGATATAAACCTTCACACTTTAATATAATTTCAAAGTCAAGAATAGACATTTACTTTGTGAACTCCTATATCTCAAAGTTGGGCTTCTTTTCATGTACAAAGCTTATATCAGCATATACACACAATAATGAGTATTGAAGTTAAATGTTATCTCATATTAAAAGTAAAAGAATGAGTCTTTAGTCTTGTAAAGTGATGAAATTTTTTTACTTAATAATTTAAAATTTTGGAATAAATTCTCAACTTCAATTGAATCTCAAACTCAATCTACGTATAGTGAAAGCGGAAACATGATTTCCAACAAGTGGGGTATGATGTAGGTTACGATTCAAAGGTGGCTACTATTAAGCCCCATATATAAAACTATGTTAATATAATTGTGAGTGGGTGATAGAATAATCCGTGATACACATGGAGAAAAAGAGCTGGAAAAACGAGTGGCAATACCTAGCTTGCAGGTGCAAAAGCAGGGCATGCGATTCTGTCTGTCATGGTGCTTTGGGAAAAGTTTATGGGACAAAATCATTTTCGAAGGTGATGCTCCTATTCTAGTCCTGACATTGGTGCCGATTTAAAGGTTAGATTATCCTCGAAGAGTGTTGGCTCTGTCGTTCCACTGGAACGGGCACGTTGCCAGAGTTCAACTTACCCCAAGTTGAATGTTTTATTCAAAGCTTCTTGCTCATTTTCAGAGTAGAATCTCTCTCGATTATTGACACCGTACAAATTACTCGATTATACTGTATATCAGTCTTCCATTGTCAATATATTCGATATATTTTTGTAGAATGAAATGAAGTTTTTAAATTGATATTTAAATGTAAAAATTATCTTTTAACTCATAGATTAATTTTAATGTTAATTTTTCATATGATATTAAAGTCCAAATTGATCATTTCAATCATATTCAACTTTAAGTTCTTAAAATATATTTGGTGGACTTGAATAATTATTTCACTACATATAATCTTAATATGTTCGATGTATTGAAAAGTATTAAGAATAAAAATTACACTTAAGAAAAAATTCTTAAATATTATCTAAATATAAAAATTATTTCTTAGCTCATGATTAAGTTTTTTATTTAAAATTTGGGTTAATTTTAATGATTTTCATAACTTAATTTCAAAAAAGGAAATTTTAAATTTCACTGCTCTTCCAAGGGACTCGAGTATTCTTGTACAAGACAGTGAAGCTAAAGTTCTTTCTCTCGCTCTCTCTCTAATGATTTGTTCCGAAAGGAACTTTTTTCCGGCTCTCACCATGGGATTTTGCAGCACTGTTTGCAAGATAAGCGAGGAGAAGCTGGTGAAATCAGTTTCGAAAGCTTCGAGTTATCAACGTTGCTATGTATTTCTTGGTCTCCTTCTAGAAACACTTCGTCCCTTCCTCCTGACAGTAAACCATGCATGTTCAACCCATTTTCCAGTTCAATGGCCTCCTCCAATCTTCGTACCACTCTTTCGAAGCAAAAGTATCTTCCACAAGCTCCGCGATTCATTGACTCGTAAACCTGGGCATGCGCCGCCGCCACCTTTTTAACATCTCCAATGGCCAGGACGCCTCGCTGTAGCATGACCCTGCCACCTTTAAAACAAATTTGTATTGGCAAAACGAAAAAACGAAGTTACCTCCGTAATATCCATCGTTAAATACTTCAATACTGAAACATGATATGTTGCTGAAACACTGTATATCCTGTGGACTTTTTGAGAAGAAACATAGAAGGTGGGATCGAACATTGAGTGAAAAGTGGAGCAGAAGTGATAAAATGTCAGGTACCTTTAAGGTATGGTACAGAGGTTTCTTGGTGAGCTTTTGGGAATGAGGGAGCCATGAGTAATCCAGGGCACACTGTGACAAGCTCCACTTCCATTTCTTTAGACTTGCTCCAGGCAGCCTTCTCTGCCTTCGTCTTACCCAAGGCGAACCATAGCTGTTCATCAAAACTATTGATGCCGTTTAGCAACTAGACCCAAAAATAGCCATCACTGAAAACATTATGTTATGTACAAACTGTTTCCAGGGAGAAAACAGGAATCTCCTCTCTTTTAAGTACCTTGTTTTCTCTGCAGAACTCCTCATCACTCCAAGTAGTCTCATCAACAACCACGTCTACATTGTCACCTTTCCAGATAGAAGCAAGAAGAGAAGAGGTAAAAATACATCTTTTTACAGATGCTGCTCTACCACAAGCTTCAATGACATTCTTTGCTCCTTCAGCCTCAATAAATGCCATCCGTTCCTGAAAATCATCATGCAAATGATGCAGAAAATACAGGAGTTATTGGCTTACGAATTGTGTCATGGATTATGATTGAGCTGTTTTGGGGTTTCATTACTAGATCTGGTCTACTCTCTCATGGTAATAGAAAAACAATTCTTGTCATTCTGGATGACAAGAATTAATCTCACCGTGAACTTCTTATAAAAGACCACTTAAATGCTGATCTTACTCCAGCATGTTAGAGCCTGAGGCTAAAAGGTCCAGTTTATTCTCAAGTGACTAGTTTTTACTTGACCAACCGGTGAGTTAAAAGCTTTATGGAAATTACAATCAAAATCAAATATTTTATATTTCATCATTTCAAATGATTGTTGAAGATGGGATTATTATACTTGGATAAGTAGAAAAAGTTCACATAATCGAGTAAGACAGAATAGAACTTACAGAATAACCAGAGATCCCATGCGGATCGACAAAAGAGGAGGTATGAAAAATAGCGTGACAACCTCTGAAGGCATCACTAAGATCATCCACGTCTCCCATGTTTGCCACCACAACACTTTCTAGTTGATCTATCTCTTCGGCTCTTAGCATCTCCTTCATGTCATCAAAATCAACTATTGGGAAAAGAAAAGTCAGTAACAAATGAAAGCCACAAAGTCTGTTAGCCCTGCTTCTAAGTTCTGACAAATGTCAACTTAAATCTGGCCTTGGCTGGTCTCAGAACCCATCAGCGTTCAGAGTTCCAGATGAGAAGATGAAGAAACATGGATCCTAAGATCAGGATCCTGATCTTTGTACCAGTTGCCTCGTACTTTCACCCTTAACGGGATCCAGAGGGTGGTCTACCAGCAGACTGCTAGTCACTTTCAGGTCAGATTTTGTTTTTAAGGGACTGCAGGTTTACAGTGTGTCCCAACTTTCGAAGTAAGTGTAAAACTAAACGTAGAATTAAATTAGGAGAAGTACAGCACATGCTGAGGCTGGTACAGCCATGCATCTCTTCTGAAAAAAGAGAGTAACTATCATTACGTTAGTGTTTAGCCTTTTAAAATTAGTTTTCTTCGGTTGTTTGTTCAATTCAACAAGTTTAGCAGTTGTTCCAGCTCCATAATTAATATTTGAATCAAGGAAACACTTCAAGTACCTTGGTTTTGAATAGTTACACGAAGGGGATAACCCAGAGACAAGAGCTCCTTCACGATGTGGGATCCAAGGTAAGAGTTCCCAGTTGTCACGCAAACCAATTCCCTCTTTCTTGCACTCAGACTGCAGACACTGGAATAAGAAATGCAACTTTCTTGTTCCTCCTTCAAAGGTCGCCATACCATCAGATTGAGTCCTACCATCCTCTCTCTCTCTCTCTCTCTGTGATGCAAGCAAGCGTGGCAGATGATTCTTGACAAGATACCATTTAAGGTACAGCAACGTTGGTGCTCGGTAGATGGAGAAGATTAGTTGGGAAAGCACGAGGCTGGTACGTGCAATACGAGCATGTGTTCACCCTCTAGCCAACGCCAGGGGCTAACTGGTTGATCACAAGTGCCAATCATGTATTATCTTTTAAGATTGTGTCTGTCACCATCCATGTCCTCTTTTCATTATCCTGGCCACCACAAACGGTAAGAACCATTTTGATTTCTAGCAATGAGAAACTTAGCGATGAAGGATCCTTGGTTGCTAAAACGAAGAGTCAGCCGGGAGATAAAAACAACCATTTTCATTTTTTTTCTTCAATTCTTACTCGGGTTGGAAGTTGAGAGAATATGTCATTAGTGCAAAAGTCCACCTACTTCATAGTTAACATATGACAAGGCCTAATCATTACCGAGTAGTGATAGGGCTGATCTAGAGTCAACTAACAAGTCAATAAGTAAACCCTTTATTATATATCTTGCCTGCTGGCCACCGTTTGTATTCAAGTTGTGACCATTGAGTTCGTACTGCACAATTTATGACAAATGAAGCTCTTTTCTTCAGGGGAATGAAGCTCGATAAAGAATATAATTCATGCTCAATTGGGTTCCACGAGTTTTGGTTGACTCACGGTATCAAAGAGATTGCAGGGTAATCAAGGAAAGGGAGAACTTATATCATATCAAGGAAAATAATACAATGAATGCTGTAGCAAGTGTATCTATATTTAGAAGAATACAAAATCAAGCATTCTCGCTAGCAAAATCAAGTTAGCCGAGGAGCAAAGGACTTGTGCAAATAATAGTCGTAAGATTTACATCAAATGAGAAGAAGAACCCGTTCCAGGGCTTTCATGGGCAATGAAATTCATCCCTAGATGAAGAAAACTTAATTCTGTACTGTGTAAATTGAAAGTATAGTATGACCCAGGTTTACCATGGTGAGCCAGAAAGTAATTTCAATTGCTCCATACCCCAGAACTAGTTGCTGATGATGGGCTCTTTCGGTGAGGATGATCACCACTCCTCCAGCTACTCTGTGTTTGATTGAAGAACTCTGTACTGTATTCTTGACTACCGAATGCCATCCTTTGAAACATTCTGATTTGTGCAGATTGTTGTGATGGATCAAAGACTTCACTTTGGCCAGGTCTCATTCCATTGGTCAGATCCGAAAGTTCATCTAGAGATTCTAAAGCTCTCACCACCTGATATAGGGAAAGGAAGAGGAAGCAATGTTATAAAACCCTGCTGAAGGAGAAATAATGGATTGAAAATAAGCCTTAATGCATACTTACCATACTCATCTTTGGCCTTCTTGTAGCTGAATGACGCACACAAGCAGCTGCTGCCTCAATCATTCGAAACAGTTCATTTGCAACAAATTCATTTCCCAGCTTTGGATCTACCACCGTGCTAAAATCTTCATCTTCAAGTGCTTGAGTAAGCAATGGTCGAGCCTGAAGAACAAACTTAAATTATGATTGAACTACACAAAAATAACTTGCCAAAGGTCCCATATGATACCTGTTCCATCACAAACTATGCCCTCCCTCTCCTTTCAAAAATCTCAAAAAAAGGATAGATTGTGAATGGTGATTTACGTATTACAATGCAGGAAAGTTAAAGAGATGAAGATAACAGTGAGATACATATATAGTGTGATTGAATGTGGTTATTCAGTTTGCTGGTATACTTTCTGGTCTGCAACCCTAAAAGTTGAAATTTTGGCCTTTCATTTGGATAGACGGGACACCGAGAAAAGTTTTCCGCCAAGTACAAGGCAATAACCCCTGCATTTCAGCAAACGGTTGCTAGGATCATCTCGAACTTACGAAGTCACGAAAATCTTTTGTTTGCTATGGTAACTATGAAGATGTAGTACCAGAGACAAGGTTTCCAGGACTGATGAACTTTCAGAAAGCTTTCCAGAATTTAGATTTTGTCTTAGAGTCCAAACCAAAACAAAAACTTGATCCTAAAGCAAAATTCAAACTTCAGCACTAATTTCACGAAAAGTTCTTCCTAGTACTTGCAACAGCTTGACAATATTTTTGGAACTTACCCATTCAACCAGGCTCTCATCACCCAATGGCTGGGAGGCATCTACAGGCCTACGGCCAGTGATCAGCTCCAAAAGTACAACACCAAAGGAATAAACATCAGACTTTTCAGTCAACTTGCCACTTGTTGCATATTCAGGAGCCATGTAACTGGAGAATAACAAAATGCCATTCATTATGGACATACAGATGCCAACTTCAAGTTCTCTTTAAAGTTCAAACCACAACCCCCCCCCCCCCCCCCCAAAAAAAAAAAACCACCCCCAAATATATATATATATATTTTTAAAAAAAATTCTTATCCAAACTTTTGTTCTGAAAAACACATTAAATGCCAACTATATTGTTCAAATGAAATCACTTGGTGGCAAAAGGCATCTATGCTGTTGACCTTTCACGTGTCAATAGAGCTAGCTTTATCACGGAATAAACATCTATATCTTATACTTCACAAGACACCAAAATACAAAAATACAAGTATAAACCTAAAAAGAGTAAGAGTTCATGCTATCATTCAGGAGACCAACAGAAGTCAAACATAAGGGTTACCTACCCAAAGGTCCCCATCACACGTGTGGTCACATGAGTATTTGAATCCAATGCTAACTTTGCAAGCCCAAAATCTGCAACCTGTAGTGACGGCAACTCACATCTTTAGGAATAAAAATTACTAGTAACATGATAATAAGGAGATGGCAAGAAGCACTCCAGCTACCACATTTGTTGTAATTTGTGGCTTTTTCAAGCAAGTTCATAACATCCAATCTCAATGACTGGCAGTTGAAGCAAATTATTTTGATCCAGATGGATGCAAATTGAAGGACTTCGAGAAAATTGAATTGGCAGAAACAGTCGTACCCGAGCTTCAAGGTTCTCATCAAGAAGGATGTTTGATGATTTAATGTCCCTGTGAATGATGCGAGGATGGCCTGATAAATACGTTAAAACAGAACATTAACGGAGGAGAAAAACACTTAGTAAATGCAAACATGAAAAAGCAAGAAAAAGACAAGAAAGAACCATAAATATTATTTAAATGGCACATCAATTAACTAGATAATAAGACCAATATGCCATATAGTATTTCCTTGCTGAAGATTGTAAGCATCTCATTTATGGTTACAACAAGATATGATAACAGGGTTAGTCTTACTAAAATCTTTCAAGAAGATTTTGCAGTCTTTTCTCAATCTGGGTGTGAAACAATATTACTAGGATGACTAGAGTCACCTGCAGATCGTGGCAAACTCTTGAGCCCCCAAACCCACTCATTTGTTTAGCCATAGCCAAGTTTCTTACCACTTTACCATGGCAATAAAAAAAAACAAAGCAAACTATAGTTTGGTTAGCACTTACATGGAGAACATCTTTGTTTTGCATTTAGTTGGAGAAAATTTAAATAATAAAACATGACAAAAAGATGTTCAGTGTTTCAGAGATTAAAATAAATAGTTCTGTCCTCACAATCACAAAAATTGTAGTGATGAAACATATGGTCTAATAAAAGTAGAAAGCACATCAGAAACAAAGCACAGAGAAGGAGGAAGAAAATTACAGTCTTCATGTAGATAAGCCAGGCCGCGAGCTGCACCAACAGCAACCTTCAGTCGGGTTGCCCAACTCATAACAGGCTGGCCCTCACCTGCAAATATTGTCAAGGATATTGGATATAGTTCAATTTTGACAGGTGCGGCACATCTTGTAGACCTTTAAACAACTAGCATGATTCTCAAGCATAACTGGGCATAAGATAATTAAAAATACTATGGAACAGGACTAGGTACAACATGGGCACCTCTTATTATGTTGTTAGCTATCCACTGTGATTACATGATTTTAAACAAATAAAATTCTCAAGGTAAACCTAGACTGATTTTATTTCAAACCAAATGCATAAAGTTAGTTTGCTACAGATGATATGTGCTCAAGCTCAAGATTTTTCCTTCCAATTTCATCTGTAACATATTCCTTACCATGGAGATGACGGTGAAGTGTATCGTTGGGGACGAATTCATAGATAAGTAATCTTTGACGCTCAGATATACAGTGACCCACCAGGGAAACCAGATGACGATGGTGGATCCTGCTAATTATCTCAACTTCGGCTCTGAACTCCCGCTCCCCCTGCCCACCACCAATTTTCAGCTGCTTAACAGCAACAACTCTTCCATCAGTGAGAATACCTTTGTATACACAACCAAATCCACCTTCACCCAAAAGATTCTGTGTTGAGAATCCATCTGTGGCCTGATATAGTTCTTCATAACAGAACCATGACTTTGAATTGCTTACACCGCCTGGCTCTGATGGTGCATACATAAATTCACTACCAGAACCATCTCTTACTAAGGGAGCTGGAGAATAGGGCTTTAGAAATAACGACTCTGGAGAGAAGATGCAAATGCATTAAGATGTATTCGTCAAGCTTGCTACGTAACTCAAAAACATAGTCAAATTAAACTCATAATATAATACATCACTCAAATGAAAATTTAAATTCAAATTCATCCAATTGAAAAGAGCATCTAGACCTCCTTAACGCTATATCCATGACCCTTATTGTCAAAAGCACATGGAAACCAACTGCATCAGTAAGAGTGCACTGGTTTAAGTCATAGGCTCCACAAGGATATATCAAGTTGAAAAAGAAAAAGTTTGCGGTAGCTTTGCTTATGAACTAACACAAGGAAGGACCCTAAAATGAGTACGCAGGCCAAAATCATGATGCTGGTCCCATTGGGTGGATACACTGTGCAGGTGAGTGTCTCCCTCATCCACAATGGTTGGATAGACCATTCAGAATTTAGCTCAGTTGTGGGGTTGCTAAAATCTAACAGCTTGCATGAAAATATAAGAGAGGGATCATAGCAGAAGAAGAATATCAACTTCTTTTGAGGGTTGACACGACGCTTGTTGCATTTGACTACGACTCTTACTCGAAAAAACAATAACGTCTACTCCAATTTTTACTCCAGCAATTTGCTATTTTCATATGCTGGGGAAAATCTACAGGTTAACGGAGCTTTTAGCGAATCCACACGTCTGTATAAATAAAAGAGATTTAAGATTAACCTTTTAATAATAACTTATGAAGCAAACAAGCTGCTAAAGTTTTGAGCAGTGTTTGATGCATTAGCTTGTGAGTAAATAAATACACCATCAAAGCGTATTACCTGAATTCTGGGAGGAAGCCAATGGAGAAGGTCCATGATAGCCAAAATTCCCTCTAGTTTTCCTTCGCCTGCGTCTCTGTGAAAAGCAGACAGCCATTCCCAAAAGACTAATCACTAAAATCCCAACCACAAGGCCAATTGCTACAGATCCTCCCGAGCTTAACCCACCTGTATTTGTAGTCGGTGCCTTTGCTGTTTCATTGGTAGAAGAAGGGACTGTTGAGTTGCTGGAACCTCCCGAATTACTTGGAGGAGCAGGGGAGGAAATTGGAGGTGGCGAAGAAGTTGAGGGAACTGAAGGAGGAGGCGGTGCCAATGTAGTATTTGATGGAGAGTCAGAAGAGGGTGGAGAAGCAGGTACAGATGGAGCCGGCGTACGTATGGGAGGCGGAGGAGAATTTGTTGGCGACGCTGGTGGGGAAGCATTGGAGGAAGGCGGTGTTGGGACATTGGGGGGAGGAGGTGAAGATGAAGGTGGTGAAGCGACAACAGGGGGAGGAGGGGATGCCGCTGGAGGTGTAGCGGATTTGGCTGGTGGTGGTGGCGATGAAGCTTGGGGGGGTGACGCTGGCAGAGGGGCAGATGGTGAGGGTGATGCTGGCGTTGATGGCGGTGGCGAAGGTGGGGGTTCAGCTGGCGGCGAAGGTGGGGGTGAAGCTGGAGGCGAAGGTGGTGGTGAAGCTGGCGGCGAAGGTGGTGGTGAGGTTGGAGGGGGTGTCGATGCTGGCGGGGGTGAAGCTGGCGGCGATGGAGGAGGCGCAGCAGCGACTGCAGGTGGACTTGGAGAGGTCGAAGGCGGCGGGGTGGCAGTGGTCTGATTAGGTGTTGAAGTTGAAGAATTCGACGAAGAAGAGGAAGAAGTTGGTGCTGGTGAAGCAGCGGTGGACGGAGAACCACGAGCAGGGCTTCTGCCGGCCATCTAACTATGGATCTCCCAAACAATGACAATGTACTACTACGCTTCCATTGTCAAGTTTGAACCATAAGAATGATCAGAAACATGAAAAGATCCAACATTTCCACTCGAAATCACACCGGATCACTTCGTTCCGAAGCACAACTCAATGCCGAGAAAAGGCCTTTCTCACAGCAAACAAGTAGAAGTCATCAAATTCTTTAGTGTCGACAACCCCAGAAAGAAGCAACTTAATGAAACCAGGCACAACCACCAACCTACCGGATCCCTTTGCTTGAAAACCCAAATTTCTCCAAACGCTGACAAGATCAGAAAAGCCCATACACAAAAAGAAAAAAACAAAAAAAAACACTAACCAAAATTCATCAGTAAAACCCTTCTACCAACACAACCCAGACCGGCAAGCCAGAAACTGCGAGCAATCTCCAGCAACAACAGTCAGCTATCACCACAGTATGGGCTAATGCAAGGCTACCCAGATCATCAAATTGCTAAAGAGCTCAAGAAATTCTGACCTACGAGTTCCCCTCGGTTGTAGCTGCTCGGTAGCTTTGTCTTAACAGGTTGGAATCTTTCGCGGTTATGGCAGAGAGGTTTGTACCTTGTATCCCACAAAATATGCAAACGAAACGTGGGGGCGACTTCCAAATAGTCTTCGCCTTACTCTTCCTCGTCTCCACATGCAGAGAGGAACCAGATTGCACAGTCAATCATTAAGCCGGCTATACAGCTTTTTTAAGGCGATAAGGAAGACAACCATGAATGTTTCCTGGTGGCACATTCTCCCTGGTGCATCTTCTTATTTATTCGTATTCCTTTTACTTTTTCAATCCATGAATTCGAGTTACAGAACCATCTTCCAACGAGGTTACGTTTGTTGAATTTCTTATTCACGTGATTAGCGGACTCAAGCTACAGAAACATTGATGTATAACATCTCTGAAGAAACTCATTATCATTGGGTTAAAGTCTCCATCTTTTTATACAAAGCTTTGTTACACGACAAGTAGTAATCCAGATACATGATTCATGACTAGTCTTTTGAAAAAAACAAAACAAAACAAAAAGGAGGGAGACAGACAGAGAAGAACACGTTTTCGGAGAGTTGGAGATGTACATGCGCAGTTGGCATGTAAGCGACTCTTGCAAACATGCCCAAGAAAACAGGTTATTTTAAGAAGCCATTGAAAGCTTCCTCTGGCAAAGAATAAACCAATTCGAAAAGTCAATGGAGAAGGCCCAGACCGCGTTAGAGACTTTAATTTAGAATTTAAGTTCAAGTTGTCCATTCTCAGGATTACAGCCTAAGGATCGCCCAAATTTGATTTTCTATTGTTTCCTCAGATCTTATTCCCACTTTTCAGACTCCCCCAACCGCCATGATGTTTAGACGTGAGGATTTTGACTTAGCACCAATAAAGAATGCTGCCGCTGCTGCTGTAATTGGTGGATCATGGAAGGTTGTCTTTTCGGCATTGTTTACAGACGTTTCCATTCCACCTACACCAGAATCTTCACCGCAAAGCTTCGTGTTTTGTTGAGCTAATGATGGAACGAGGTTTTACTAGCTTGCAGAAGCAATCTAATGAGATTGTATTCAATCCCCCTCTCACCCCATTTTCAAGATCCACCCTTCCCCCAAACCTTATGACAATTGCCTGCAAGTAAAAGGACAACAATATGAAGACAAAAAATGATCTATGATGCTTGTTAGAGAATACTAAAGAAATCGTAAAAATCTTAAGAATGCCTGACCCATCCTAGACAAAGACCGTTGTAGTATGTGAAAGTTTGAAAGAGAAAAGCGAGTAATCTTTCTATAAAGCAAGGAAATGATGATGCATTAGAATAGAGTGTAAGATTATGTGAAAGTTTGAAACAAAAGGCTGGTGGTCTTTGCATGAGGCACGGAAAGTGGCGCGATTGGGGGACTTTTAGCCTTTTAGCTTGGTTTTCGTCTGTGTCTATATGGCCTCACTCAGATGGAGCCTTTCCAAAACGCTACATAGCCCAATCCATTCGAGCACGGGTTTTTTCCTGTCTCTTCCGTTCCTGGTGCTCAAGTTCGGAAAGGAATATACACTAAAATTTATGATAATACTTTGTTGCATCACCTTTCTCTGTTCAGTTTCCTTCGAACCAAGGCTAACGATTAAATATTTCATAAGCATTCTGAGATCTAGTTTTCTCTTTTGCCGAGGAAAAAGATTTTATAAATAAGTTATATACGAAACATTACACAACATTACATTATATTAAAGACAATCTTGTTAAGTCTCCAAGCATATTAAATAAATAATTTTTTAATTGTTTTAGGATCTTTTTGACACAATAAAATTTATTTCTTATAAATCTTTTTATAGTTTCAAGAGTTAAAATTTATAACTTACATTGTTTGTAAAAGCTTTATCATTCATTTCATTTGAAATAACAAAATGTGTGAATTCGAGTTTGATTTTATGAATCAGTGTGTTTACCTAGGATTGCTAAACATTTATGTTAAGATGGACAATGTCATTCTTAGCAAGATGACATTTTCTAATTTAATTCAAAATTATGTCATAAAACAACATTGTTACTTGGTGAGGCTAATCCACAAGAAAATGATGTCCTTGTCGCAAAGTAGTGTCCCCACTTGGCAAGAATGAATTGGGGAGGAAAATTTAAATTTGATCTCTAGATCCCAACGTTTCTTACAATCTCAATTCAAAGTCTGAAAATGAAGTGGTACCACCAGCAATTAAGGATCTTTGTTTTGTAAAATGTTGCTTGTAAAAGTAAGGATTGTTCATGATAAGGAGACATATAGATTGAAAGAATACTCATTCTATATTCACTTGTGTACAAATGTCATAAAAAATACCTAAAGTTGAGATATGTCCTTAAGCTTTTATATTCTCTTATTTTTTTATGAATAAACTCACATATTTATTAAATAAAAAAAAGCCGAAAGAAACAAATGAAATGAGTTTGGAACTACATATACAATTGTTCCATCAATTACATTATATTGTCCAAAGGTCTATAACATGTTTTGGGTAACACTATTATTCATAGTACAAGAATTTTACATTTATTTTCTTAACATTTTCCCTCAAGCTAGTGCATAGTATAAGTCATATATGCCTAACTTGCTTAATAGAAAATGGTGTTGTGAAATTCACAAAACCCTTATTAGGATATCCACATGCTAATGTCATGATGGAGTATGTTTTATATATATGATTCCCATAGATATATTTTCATGTATAAAATGACAATTTACTTTGATGTGCTTGATCTTTTCATGAAGAGCTGGATTGGTGGAAGTTTGATGGTAAACTCATTATCACAATGGGGCATTAAAGGTTCTAAAGAAGTTACTTGTAAATGTTTTACTAACCCAAGGAGTTAAACAATCTCACATGCCATAGTTGCCATAGCACAATATTCAAATTCAATAGAGAATCTAGAAATAATAATTTCTTCTTACACTTTCCAAAAATCAAAGAATCTCCCAACTTAATACAAAAAACTTATAGCCAATTTCCACTTCATGGGACATAATGCATAATTATAGTCATAATAAGCCTATAATACGAGTTCACTATATAATCTAATTAATGGCCTAAGACTTGGTGAAGTTTTTACATATTGAAGAGCTTAAAGAGTCATTTGATGATGTGATACCTTCGGGTTGTATGTGTAAATTGGCTAAGGATATACACTACATAACGAATGTCTAATCTCATCATGGTAAGATTGATCAATCTTCTTATTAACCATTGATAACTAGAAAATATCCCAAAATGATGGATCAACTATCAACTAAAGGGTTTCAAAATGATCAATACTAGTATGCCCATGATCGTGCTCCATAGGCATCATGGAAGGTTTGTTATTAGCTAGTTCACACCTTGAACTAAGCTTAAGGACATATTTCCTTTGCTTGAGTATAGAACTAGTTTTATTCCATGATATTTTAATCCTAAGAAAGTACTTAACTGAGTTAAGGTTTTTCTTATGAGACTTAAAGTGCAAATAATCCTTGAATTCTTAGACAGTAGACTTGTCTCTTTTTATTATCAGAATGTCATCAATTTATAGTTGAAGATTGGATGGCATGTTGTTATGTGCCAATTGTGACAACATTTGCTTGTCATAATAATTTATAGAATATATATTAAAATAAATTTTTATGCATTGAAGATAGAAAAGTTAAGGTACTAATATGTAAAGTTTAATTCAAGCAAGCCTACATAAAATAATCCTTTATAAGAATGCTTATTTGATACACATCAAATCAATTATATTAAAAATGAAACATTTATTTATAAGCAAATCAAATCACTTTGACATAAAAATAGGATATTCATTTGTTAAGCAATTCAAATTTATATAAATAGAATATTCATTTTTAATACAAACCAAAAAAGTTGAAAATTTTATTAAAAATAACAAAACTTGTCATAATAACCATATTTTGAATAAATACAAATGAACTAGTATAAGCTTAACCTTTAATAAGTTGGCGTATCATCATTGTGTAGTAAAAACATGCCAAAGGGTTAGTAAATACATTGGACAATACATATGTTTAACCTTGTAATGGCCTATAATTACGTAAGCCTAAACGATTCTTCCTAAAAATAGCTAGGCATGATCATGTTAGTGATCTCAATTGGTCAAGTATTCTTACATTTTGAATTGTGTACATAATTGGCTAGTTGATCTATTATTGCATTCCCCTTTCAATATAGATATTGCATTATTGCTTGTGAAAGAATCTTGGATTGATACTAATAAATCCAATTTCTAGGAGTCTTTCATTTCTTAAGTAAACATTAAATTAAATAAAAAGAATGACTTAATGACACAAGGTACTTGATTCTTTTCATAACATATTTTGAGGTCTAACAATAAGGTGTAGGCTTGCATCTCTAGTCATTAGCCTAAACCCTTTGATGGAAAGATTTAATTTTTTGCATTTGTTGAAATTGAATTTTGCCAACAAAATGGAGATTCTCATGTGACTAAATTGGCATGATACCCATTTCAATAACAATACATAAAGAAAGATAGAATTTGAATAGGAAGTTAGAAAAGGACCATAAAAGGTTTTTTTTTTTTTTCCAATATGCTAAAAGATCTTAATAGTCTTCTATAAGCATAGACATGTTTTATTTAAATTCACCACTAGCACGAAAGTTTTAACAACCACTCATGAAGAACACAATACATTAGCTTGTAACCACCATTGACATATGGGGTAAGTTGTATAGTTTCAATCACAATAAATAACTAATTCCAAACTAGATGAAAATGATAAGAATATTCTTAAACTAGGTGACTCTTTAATATATCTCAATACTTGCATAATAACCTTAATATGTGAATGTTTAAGAGCATGAGAAAATTATTTAAGGTGTTGAATCACAAACCTAAGATTTGGTCTTGTATAAGTAAAATAATTCAAACCCATTCACTCTTTTTTAGGTTGTCATAAAATTTACATTGGTAATAAGGGAAAAGAGAAGAGATATGTGCTCTTTGACTATACGAGTGACATCATTTTGGGACATCATATGAAGTATGGTACATGGGGTCTACATGCAAAAAAAGAGAAATATTTTTATGAAAATGGACATCCCTGCAAACAAAACATATTGTTAGGTGCATATATAGTAAGATTTGCTTGAAAATTTATAGCACTTCAAAGTTTGAAATTGGACTTTTTGGATTTTTACTGTCCATTATTCTCATGAAGCCAAATTTGAAGCTTTCAAATCACATAGGACTTCTACTTTTATCAAATGCCAAGATTAATGACTTTCTGTAAAGCTAAGCCTAACTTTGGGGTATGGGAGATTACAAAGTGGAGACTTATCCTTAGTTTTGACATCATATTAAAGGGTGATGATTCATCTCAACACTTTAAAATAATATGTGAAAAAATCTAATTATTTATAAACTTAAAAATTTATTTTTACGTTTTTAATATCGAACAATATCCGTTTTAATACTAAGCTATCGGTCAAGTTCAAAGTTGGGACAAGAAAGTTGAGATGCATATTGCAACAAATCTAATATTTCATGAATGCATTAGGTATATTGAAATTAATTATCATCTTATTAAAAAAAATATTGAATAAGGGTTATCAAGACTCCAATACATTTTCAATGGAAATCAACCTACCGACCTCCTTACCAACACCTTGACTTGATGACAAAATAATCATCTTCTTCATAAATTTGGTGTTTTTGATGTATGCAATGCCAAGGATGCTAAAAAGGACAATGTCATTTCATTTAGTTGAAAACAATGTTGTTTGGTCAGGGAACAATACTAATCCGTGGTGGGGTATTCATTGCAAAATGATGTCATTTTGCTCTACGAACGCGTTGAGTGCGGTTGTCACAATTCTCCCTATTTGGCAAAATGTATCTAGAAGAAAAATTGCAATATAATGTTTCTTCCCTTTTCAACTCAACATGTGAAAAGGAAGCGGCACGTTAAGTGCTTTAAATTCTTGTTAGTGTTTAGTCCAATTTCTTTTATCATACAATATTGTGAAGGATTTTGACAGGATCCATATTTTAAAAAACTACATTTTGAAAGGCCCAATTAGAAAACTATAAGGTTGGCTTTCCAGAAATAAACACTAAATATATTTACGTTAAAAATATAAAGATAAACATTATACCTGGAAATATTAAAGAGAATACTCATGTAATAGACAACTTACTGGTTTCTCTAAACAGGATAACGCAATCGCTTTTATTTAGTTGGAATCACGTTTGATTATTATTATTAATTTTTTTTTTCACTAGTTGAGGTGTTGGTCAAGCCTTTTATAAAATTAATATCCATTTTCCTTCTCCATTTCATTCACCAAATTTAATTGCACCCAACAAAGAAACTAATGCTATTCAAAGTCATTCCTTTTTGAACCCAACAAAGAACATCAAATCTAGAGGTGTTGAAGCCAAATTATTCGAGAAGTTTAGTTCTTTATCAATTAATACAAAGTAGCAAGAAGCTTGAAGGGGACTTTGCATTCAGTTCCTCATCCCTCAAGCATGTTGGATCCCCACTTGATATACCTTCCTTTCACACATTCGTTTGCATTACTTCCAATTCTCCCATACCGAATGTTTCCCAACTTCACTTCCAATTCAACCTTCTTCTCTTCTTCCTCTTTACACCCATCATTTCCTCTTTCCTTCCCCAGAGAACCATCAAGCCAAGTCAAGCCCTCCCCTGCCACCTTCTTCGCATGCTCCTGAATTTGGGTCATTAATCTGTTCACAAAACAGACTCAACGCCCTTGCTTCCTGCCTTTCCTCCGAGCTTCCTCCCACCCAATCCATCCCAACAAACCGCCCACGTCCCTTCCTCGGTTTTGTCCACTCTGTCCGACGCATTATTTAAGTCGCTTAGTACCACAAGATGTTGAAAAAAGTGGAGCGAAGAGTCAGAACCTTAATCCCCAAGAGTTTTAGAAAACGTCGCAGGCCCCATAAACCCACGTCGCCCCCACCGTCTCCGCCACCGCTGGAAACCCCCATCATGCCGCCTCCACCACCTGAAATCCAACCTCCCAAACCATTCGTCTTCCCTCAATCCCAGTCCGCAATCCTTCCTGACCCCTCGACCTTCTTCTCCCCTGCTCTCCTTTCCGCCCCACTCCCCACTAACTCTTTTTTCCAAAACTTCACCCTAAAAAATGGTGATCAGCCTGAGTACATCCATCCCTACCTCGTCAAATCCTCCGCCTCCTCCCTTTCCCTCTCCTACCCATCTCGCGTCTCCAACTCGGCTTTCCTCTACCAGGTTTTCAACGCTGATCTTACTATCTCTGCAGCGGAAGATGCCCATCAAGATGCCCAACAAACACACGTTATCTCGTCCTTTGGTGATCTCAATGTCACTCTGGACTTTCCCTCTGCCAAAATGAGATTCTTCCTTGTCCGGGGAAGCCCGTTTCTGACATGCTCTGTATCAGGTGGCACGGCTGTTTCCATATCGACCATCCATGCCATTCTCTCGTTTTCGGCAAACGCTGCTCTCACGAAGTACACCGTCAAGCTGAACAACGATCAGACATGGCTTATTTACACGTCTTCGCCAATCAATCTCACGAACAGCCTTTCCATGATCACTTCTACAGGGTTTTCGGGCATAATAAGGATTGCAGCGTTGCCGGACTCCGATCCGATGAACGAGGCGATCCTTGACCGGTTCAGTTCCTGTTACCCGGTCTCTGGTGATGCTGTATTCACCAAGCCATTTACCTTGGAATACAAATGGGAGAAGAAAGGATGGGGGGACTTGCTCATGTTAGCACACCCTCTTCATCTTCGGCTGCTGGATCGTGATGACTCTAAAGTCACTGTCTTGGAGGATTTTAAGTACAAGAGTGTTGATGGTGAGCTTGTTGGTGTTGTTGGAGATGCTTGGGAATTGAAAGCAGCCCCGGTGCCTGCAAATTGGCATTCATCTAGAGGTATCAAAGAAGAGTCATATGCTGAGGTTATCAGTGCACTGTCTGCGGATGTTGAGGCCTTGGATCCGACGGCCATAACAACCAATTCGTCTTACTTTTACGGCAAATTGATTGCAAGAGCGGCGAGGTTGGCATTGGTAGCTGAGGAGGTGGGCTTTCTTGAGGCGATTCCTAAGATAAGGAAGTTTCTGAAGGATACGATTGAGCCATGGTTGGATGGAACTTTTAGTGGAAACGGTTTTCTGTATGATGCTAAGTGGGGTGGGGTTGTCACTAAGCAAGGGGCATCTGATTCAGGGGCTGATTTTGGTTTTGGTGTTTATAATGATCACCATTATCATCTGGGGTACTTTCTTTATGCGATTGCAGCGCTTGCCAAGATTGACCCAGCGTGGGGGAGAAAGTATAGGCCTCAAGCTTACTCACTTATGGCAGATTTTATGACCTTGGGCAGGAGATCAAATTATACACGTCTGAGGTGCTTTGACCTGTACAAATTGCACTCTTGGGCTGGAGGGCTAACTGAATTTGCTGATGGGCGGAATCAAGAGAGCACAAGCGAGGCGGTGAATGCTTATTATTCAGCAGCTTTGATGGGGTTGGCCTACGGGGACACACGTCTTGTTGCCACTGGATCAATGCTTGCCGCCTTGGAAATTCAGGCTGCTCAAACATGGTGGCATGTGAGAGAGATGGATGATATGTATGGAGAGGATTTCACTAGGGAGCAGAGGCTGGTGGGTGTATTGTGGGCTAACAAGAGGGACAGTGGACTGTGGTTTGCTCCACCTGACTGGAAAGAATGTAGGCTTGGAATTCAGGTACTTCCCATATTGCCAATCACTGAAGTCTTGTTTTCTGATGTTGGTTTCGTGAGGGAGCTTGTGAAGTGGACCTTACCTGCTTTGCAAAGGGAGGGAGTTGGAGAGGGATGGAAGGGATTTGTCTATGCTTTGGAAGGCATTTATGACAAAGGAGGTGCCTTGGAGAAGATCAGGAGCTTGAATGGTTTTGATGATGGGAACTCTCTCACCAATCTTCTGTGGTGGATTCACAGCAGAGATGATGAAGAGGTAGATGGATGTCGGGGAAGAGAAAAACAATGCTGGTTTGCTCACTACTGTCACTGATTTCGTTTGTCTTGTAACTCGGTCGAGTTGAATAAGAAAGTATGTGATTGAAACTTTTCTATACACAAATCAAGATGAAATGAATCATAAGGATATTCTAGCACTTTTTCCCTCGCTTTTGCATCTCAAATGATGCTACTGTTGAGCTTTCTAACAACAGATCATCCCGGGTTATGTAAATGGAACACCAATTGGCCATCTCGTTGAATGACTCATCTTTGTATTTTCCTACTGTAGAAACTTGCTCATGATATGAGATCCTAATAAACTTTTTTTAAACCAATAATCCAACTTTTTCACACCATTGAGCGATCTTAAGAGAGCTCCTGTGTAGTGTCAATAGCCATACACAGCACCAAATTTCCAAATCAATGGTGGTAAAGTGCTCTTTTTCCCTTCTTTGTCTTATGAGAATCATGGCCGAAGGTAAAAGATAAAGAGTATATAATCCTCCCAGACATAATATCTAAAGCTCTGTGAAAACTGTGGCTAAAGGGATCAGAACTCTGCATTTCTGCACATGGGAAAGCCAGTAAAAGCTGAGAAAGGTGTCTTTATGATACAAGTTGAACCTTATTTGACTGAAACTTGAACATGATTACATCACAGACACTTTGCTGTATAAATTGGGATCACATAAACTACATTGAATTTTAAATTCAACCCTCTTGTTTGCATTTTTTGTTGAATGTGATACTACAATTTGTAAATAAAATAGTTAGTGGTGAGATTTTTTTATTATTATTTTACATTTATATCTTTTAATGGACATAATTTAAATATGCATATATATATATATAAACATGCCTATATGTGTTTAGTACTACACATATCTATAGTACAATTGAGATAAAAATAATGCATGATATGCCTTTTAATTATTTAACATGCTTGTCTTCTCAATTTTGTTGGAAATACGTGATTAATATCATTTTTATTGTTTCTGATTATTTTCATTTAGGGTAGAATTATTTTATTTTTGAGAAATGTATATTGTATAAATAGAGAGTCGTTTCTTCTCTATTATAAACAGATCTACTACATTATAGATAATATACAAGGATTTTCAAAAGGGAAAGTTAGTTTTCCGTTACACACAATGGGAGCCCAATCTTTATCAGATCCAAGCCTTGGGCTTTAGATACCGAGGACATTTGGGCTTTGATCAAGAAAATCCGCTAACAATCCGGGTCGCTCCGAATCGGCCTCTCTACGACCTCCATCACGGCCATTCTCGGGGCGAGCGAGCAGGCGAGAGAGAGAGAGAGTGAGAGAGAGAGTGAGAGAGAGAGAGAGAGAGAGAGATGGCTGGTTTACTAGCATGGGCAGCGGACGTTGTCCGGACCGGTGGAGCACAAAACATCGACGAAGACGATCCCAATTCTATCCCAGTGATTTTCACCGAAGAGCAGCGAAAGTACGTCGGAGAACTCGACAGGAAAGCGGCCTCTCTGAGTCGCTCGATCCAGGATCTACGGCTGAGATTGCCTCCCCCTGACATCTCCCAACGCCTGCCTCATCTCCACGCCCATTCCCTAGCTTCCAACGCTGCTCTCGCCCTCCAGCTCAACGCTCATTTAGCCACGCGCGAACAGGTTCGCTTCCAAATTCTGTGGCTTCTTCTTTTCTGGGCTTTGAATTTAGTTTCAATTTTGTTATGCAAGGCTACTTGGTGCATGCTTTGATCGAATTATGTAATTATTGTGAAAGTGTTTGCCTTTTTAATCGTCAGTTGAAGCATGAATTTTTGGTTCTGCACTTGAAATGAAAAATAACCTTTTCCGTTTGCTGATGGTAATTAGGATTCAATAGCTGAATGTGCAATGTAAGGTCTCGGTACCTAATAGATGACAGATTAACGTGTTCTTAATTGTATGTGACTGCTTTGGTGGAATTTGATGACGTTTTAATCTTCGGATTAATACTTGGTGCTATACATGATATGCAGGTCCAATTGAGAGAGGTCACACTGCAGGAAGAAAATGCTGCATATGAAAAGGCTATATCAAATTGTCAGAACAAAATACAGGAGAAAATGCAGGAGGCAGTCCTCCTCCAGAGCAAGTTAGAGGTGAGATAGAAGCTTCTGAACTTATTTCTAGTGTTGCTCTGGTTCAGATTTGTATTATTGTGTAAGGCCACATTCAACTGTGCTTATGATTATCTTTAAGGAGTTTCTCTTGCAAGTGATCGTACATCAGTATTTTTTCTTAGAAGAGATCAGTTGCAGTAGATTTCATCATTCATAATTCTTTGTTAGATTACCAGCTGATAGTTTAGGTTGTGAAGAATCCTGGCTATTTACCATGATGATTTTCTTAAAGCTAAAGGTATCATTTAAAGTGTGTCTACGTGGATTGCTACTTACAGGAAATGGATGCGACTATCCAGGATTTGAGATCAGAGCTGGAAAGCACAGAAGCCGCCTTGGTTGCTGACCACTCTGGGAGATTCAGGGACGCAGTTGCTCAATCCAAGACGGAAGTAAATGATGGAGGAGATTCTGAGTCAAATGCTGCGATAGTGGAGAAGTTAGAGAGCAAGAAAAAAGAACTGGTTTGTCAAGTCCTTATAATTGATATTAATTTTCTTTTGTTCCTCACTCTTATTCCTCAAGATTGAATTTGTTATTTTCACTAAATTATTGATCAATCTTGTCAGAGTTCAACAGAGGAGGTAGTTCAAGATTTGGAGAGAAGATGGGCGCAAGTTCAGGAGAAGGCATTAAAGCTGCCTACCCCAGGTATCTAACATTGACAATTTATTTAGTGTTTGTTTTAATCCTCTGATCACACTTCCAAACTTGTATTTTGCGAGTAGGCTAGGCATTAGGCATGCAGATAGATCCTTCATTGTATGTGGATCAGTGTCAAATGAAACTAATAGTGAGGATAAATTGAAAGATAAAATGAATCTGAAGACAGTACATAGTCTTTTGTTTTGAACCCTAGTTTTTCTATTATTATGATGTTGGTCAAATTTGAAGAATGGACTTTCTACATTTTCTCTGGGAAACCTGGGTTGTAAATTGTGAACATGTGCAGCTTAGAAGATCTAATTCCAGCAAGGAACTCAATGATGTCAATTTTGAGTATTTGAATTATGGTTGTAAACATTTAGATTGAAGGTGTCGAAGGGGAGCAGATGTATGATTGATGGGATTGTGAACCTAAAAATTGGACATCCAGTGATTTCCTGCATGCAGCAACCTAGAGGCATAACCTAGCTTTTTTGGTTTTGTTCAATTTATTGGCCTTTACACTTTATGGTCCTATAAAGACTTTTTCAGGTGGACTTTTTGCATCGTTTTCATGAGTTTTAATGGTTGTGAAATTCATGTATAATTCCTGTCGAGTGTAACACAATTCAAAAGGTCGTTGATTTGTGGATGTATTTTGACTTTGAGATATATCTATTAATGCAGCTCAGAGAGAGAAGATATTAGATAAACAGCTTCACAGCCTTATTGAGCAACTTGCTGCAAAACAGGTTGATTTAGGCTTCTTTTGTATACCCTACAGTTTCGCACTTGAGGCTGTATCTATTCTTGGCGTAGTTAAAAATTTCATTTAAGGAGAGAGTTCATTCAATATATTCTGTTTTGCGAATAGGCACAAGCAGAAAGCCTGTTTAGTGAAGTACACCTGAAAGAAATGGAGCTAGAAAGATTGAATGGATTATGGAGGGTTGAAAGCAGCAACCTGGAAGTGAATACTGCCAGGAATCGGTTTGGAAGAAGTATATCTGAGAGAGGATCTGCTTCTTCAGATTATGTTGTTGATGTTGATCTCAAGCCTCCTTACCCTGGTGGCCGATCTGAAATTCAGCAGAAACTTCTGCTACTAAGGTCGTCATTTGTGCTCTACATTTTTGCTTTACATATACTGGTTTTCATCAAGATTTCGTTTTAAAGATTACCCTGCATGCCGAGTGTGCTGAAGCTTCATCAACATTTCTTTGCGTGATAAACATATGTAGTTACTCGGTTCTATCCCCACACTCGAGCTTATGAGAAACTTTCTTATGTACATTCAATGTATTATTATGTATATGCTCGTTCAACTTCAGACTGAGTTGTTTCATCATTGAATGCTGTACTTTGGTACATTTTAGACAGATTTACGTGGAAGCAAAATACTCCAACACAGATTAAGTACGGAAAGAATGAATACTTGATACAGCTTTGAAGCAAAGAGTTCAACAGTATCACTGAGACTTTGGATGAATGTGAAATATCCTTCGTTTCAGGTTGATGAATGACCACTCACCTGGCCCTAAAGTCTATACATTTGCTAATCTCTCTTCAAGCCCCGAGTATCTTTTTGGTTCAAAAATTTTCCGACTGTATAATGACCTAAACAACATGCCCCCCTTTCCTGCTAAACTTGATTATTGGCGCACACAACTAACATAATGTTAGCAAAAGGATTTAAAAAGAGAACCTTCATTTCCTTGAGACAAAGTTGAGCAGCTACATAATCGCACTAGACAGAATCTAAACTGTTCACAAATTCTCATTCTGTAGGGGAAGAAAGTTTCTTTACAAAAATCAACTCGTAAACCCAGTGAATTTTATGTATTGTTTATGGAACATGCTATTACAGTGGAAAGAATTGATAAATAGTCTAGTGAAACGTATAACATATGGACTTCCTAAGTTCTTTTCCGCAGTTTCCTTCCCAGTGACATCTTATCTTCCCTCTTCTTCAACATATGAATCAAAAATTCATTCCATGTGTCAATAGGACCTGGCAAGCACCAGTGGACGCAGTCGGCTATCGTCACATTGCTGTGTGGCGAGTGCCCGTAATGGTTTGGATGTCCATCTGGCCGCAGCAACATGGCTTCGGTTGTATCTAACAAGCTAAATTGCAAACCCTTCCTGCTTGCTTCCCTTGCAGCTGCTCTGTGCTCCTCTACCTGAGTGAAGTACATATCCAGAATAAACTGCTCTACCTTCAGCTCTTCCTTTGTAAATGGCCTTGTCCTCACGCAACTTCCTCCTTTGTTCCAGTCCCCATTCTCAAAATGTGCTGGAGAAAATGTCCTCAAAAATGTCACCCCTTTGTAGTCTTTGAGGTCCAGAATGGTTCTAAAAGCAGTTCGAAAGGCCTTTCTGTATCCGTAGTAGTGTGTAAGGTCTGTGATATTCTCTTGTTGGCACTTGTGACAACCAACAAGGTGGCCATTTTCATAGAACATTAGTGGTCGAAAGAACCATTGTCCAGCTGATAATATTACATAGTCGAATTTAGCAACTTCTGTTGCCCATGGCTTGTCAACCTCATCTAAATAGAGGTTCATGTTGCTGTCGTAATTGTGACCACTGGGGTCGGATTCATTGGCTTTAACCAGAAACGGAGCCCAGAGCGTTGCCAATGTGAAATTGTAGTCAGCATAAAAGAAGTGTTTGAAATTCGTGTCTGACGTATAGGTTTGAGATATATCTTCTGGATAAACCACCTGAAAAGAAGTAGAACAGAGGTTATTTCTGATGCAATCAGTCTTAGAATTATTGCCAAGACTGATCATCGAAGATTGCAAACTTTCTTCAAGAAGACAGAAACACACTGCTGGAGAGTGATTGAACACTTACGGTAGCCAAGAGGCACAACAGTGACTGCATTTGGTTTCGTCCGACGGAGTCTCCAACAAAGGCAAGTGACTTCCCTCTGACGAGCTCCAAGAACTGAGCTGCATCAAAGACAGGTAGCTCACATTCATCTGGCTTCCACCTCCACTTCATGAAATCTACATCAGGTCTCCCAAACTTCATGCAGTTTAGCTGATCGAAGATCAAATTGCACGTTGCATTTGTGTACTGAGGCCCCTCGGGAAAAGGAACCCATTGTCCACTGAATATATTGCATCCTTTACCAGATCCTACGCTCTCCACGCCATGGTTATTGATCTTAGGAGAAGGCAATGGCGTATGTACGTTTCTGTTTAAGCAAAGAGGGATTATGGTGAGGAGGATCAAGACAGCGGCTAGCTGAAAAGCTTGTTTGGGGATGTCGGTTAACGTAGGTTTTCCAATAGGAAACTCGTCGGCATGAAACTTCATGGTGGATAAGTGTCAAGAAAAAGAAAACTCTGTTGAATTTATGTATATGTTGTCGGTAGCCAGTATGTGGAGTTTGGACAATGATTTTGCTACCACACACTTCATGGTGGATAAGCTGCTGTTAGATGTAAGGTCTGGGTATGTGGTGTACCAACTAAATGATCACCCTCATATTGCTTGTTTTTTTTCTATGGATTCCATCATGATTCATTATCGATACTAACTTGCAAGTAAAGAAGGAAAAAGAAAATTGCTTTCCTAATCAATTCTGTGGTCTGTATTATTATTCTTAAAAAAACAGAACAATCAGATTGCCAGGTACTTTTGTATGGAAATTTTGCAAGAAGAGAAAAAGATTTACTTTGAATCTCTAAGGTTGCATCCAAATTACATCTTGTTTCCTTCTCTGACAAGGTACATAGAAAGCAGTCATAAAAATTAGAAGTTTCTATAGCCTAGTGCTAGATTAAATTTCTTTTAGCCACTAAACGTGTTCAAACAAGCTTGGTTGGTGGTAAAAGCAGTCCAGCTTCATGTACTTCCCCCCCTTTTCTACCTATTTGTAGTTCAGATCACCTGAACAGATGACAACTATGATGGGCTGAAGAAAGACAAAAGGAATAAAGCTCATGAGGTTTTATAAGTTTCATAGGCAGGATATAGTGGCGATTTACTGTCAAATTTCTAGCATTTGCGTTCTTCATCCATATATCTCTTCTTGGCGAGAAAGTTAAACGCAGATGATTCTCCCTTTGGGGAGAAGGGCGTGGTGACTGATGCTAGTTAGATGTGAGTTGCATAAGAATAAAAGTAACTACGTTCATGGCACATGCTATCAGAAAAGTGAACATAAACAGTTTTCTATTGTCTCATGCCACTTCAAAAAGGAGAGGTAAGTCTGGAATTTGGATTCAAGCAATTATTGAACAGGACCTCCAAGCTAAAGCCGAGTCGGTGCTTATAAAACATTCAAGTCAAATAATAGAGGTTAGGTTATATGTCTAATATTTTCTTTGGCGATATATTGTAAACAAAACTTTGGTTAAGAGGTCAATTTTGGTTATTGAAGTTGGTGGTTGGAGTTCTTCACGCTGCCTTAGTATAAATTCTGTGTTCATGGCACATGCTATTCGAAAAGTGAAATTGGACAAACAGTTTTCTGGTGCCTCACGCCAAACGGAAGAGGAGAGGTCAGGGTTGGGATTCAAAGTCAAAAAATTTATTGAATAGGACCATACAATCTAATCTGAATTGGTGCCCACAAAATATTTAAGTCAAATTATAGAGGTTAGGGACAAAGCTTTGGTTAAGGGGTCACTTTTGGTTGTTGAAGTTGGTAGTTCGAATTCTTCAATATTTCACATTTTAAAGCATCACTTGTATTAAGAGACATAGAAGAATTGGATATGACTATCAAAACTTCTAGGCTTGGCTTATTATTACCCAATTGGAAAAGTCCCCGCCTGTTAAGCCACCTAGGCTTTCAGCCAAATTTGAAAGGCAAGATGCACTGCTGTATCTTTGTAACTACGACTGTGATAATAAGAACATGACCTTCCATTATTCAGCTTCTTCCTCCAATCATTATGTTCATTGGCGTGGCTTCGGAGCAAAGGCATAGATGATTACAGAGGGCAAGGCTCTGAAACTAGACTTCCAGCAAGCGCATTTCTTTTTTGTTTTGGACAGGGTGTGCTGTTGGTCCGTCTTTTTCTGAACATTTTGTCGAAAGACTCACTAGAAGACGATCACAACTTGCTTCGTTTCAGATAATACATGGAAATGAGAGCGTGAGTGTTTTTGATACTTCAGTCTGTACCTTGTCTGTATTTTCCCCCAGATAACCTTCAGGTCAAACTTTGCCAACTCAAAAGAATCAGATGCAGAAGGATAAGAAAAAAGTAGAGTAGCATGTGGAAAGCTCCTACTAGTAAACAAAGGAAATAATGCAGTCTGTTCTCATTTAGATGCTTCAGTGCCAACTAATAAAAGACTCCTTTTAATTCCTTCTCCCCCTTTTCATTTTGGCTTTAAGGGTAAAAGAAGTTGGCTTTAGATACACTGCATTATTTCCACCATTTTCAGGCAACTGCTTAATAGTTTTCAACAACAAGAACAACTTCCTCGATGAGTGTCATTTCAATAGGCCAAAAAACTATATCCAATCTGCACTGAATTGAAGTGGTGAGAATAGTTAACTAAATAATCAGGGAATTAATGGTCATTTGGTCTTCAAATGAGAAAGTAAAGGACAACCAGCCAGATGCATGTCCTTCTCGCTCTTGAAAGATGTTTCCCGCTTTATGTAGTGATCTTCGCATCATTCAATTAATCATCTGAAGGGGAGATTAGATAAAGAGTTGCAGCCAACTATCCAATAGATTCTTCAAGGATTTTGTGACTATCTTCCAACTCAAAGAAATTTGAAAAATGAGCGCAACAGAACTTAAGTTGTCATCCTCTAAACAATGGTTATCCTTCCGATTAGATTAACAATATCCATGATACCGACAAGCGAGCCAACCAAGTAGTCCGCGCATGAAAAACAATCATTCAGTTATTTGCACCAGCCAGTGGTTGGTGCATTTCCAGAAACATATATCCAAAAGTGGAAAACTTTGACTCGAGTTTTGTAGACTGCCTGCTTAACAGGTCTGAAGTTTACTTCGGATCCTAGTTGACAGATGCCAGTTTTATTAGTAGTAATCTTTGATTTTAATGTTTTAAAAAGAGAAAATTTGGTAATTTGGGTCGAAGCCAGGAGGTCTTGTAGCTGCTAGACTCTGAACTGGTGCCAACCTGCCCACATGTAGACTGCTGCGACCAACTCAAGAATATTCAATTAAATTTTAGTACAAAGTAAAAGTATTGATTGATGTAAATCAGTAGATACAAATCCCTTCCACATTCATCCAAATTTATCTGAAATTTGTAGCCCAAGGATCCTGATCTTCCATCTTTAACATCTGAAGCAAGAACTCATTCCAATTGTCAATAGGACCAGGCAGGCACCAGTGAACACAATCAGCTATAGTCACATTTTCATGTGCCCAATGCCCATAATGGTATGAGTGTCCATCAGGCCTCAGCACCATAGCCTCAGTTGTATCTAGCATCTTGAATTTTGAACCCCTCTTGCTCCCCTTCCTCTCTGCTGCCCTCAGCTCCTCCACTTGAATCCTGTACAACTCCAAATCAGCCCCATCCACCTTATTTCTGAATTCGTCTCCGGCCTTGTTCTTGCACAACTCCCTCCTGTATTCCACTCCCCATTCTCGAAATGCGCCGGTGATAATGGCCTTAAGATAGTCATTCCGGGTGATCATGTTCTAAAGGCTTTTCTGTAACCGTAAAACATAGTCAGGTTTCTAACGCTATGTTTGAGGCATGCATGACACCCCACAACCTGACCATCTTCATAGAACATTTGTGGTCCGAAGAACCATCGTCCAGCTGAGATGATGACATAGTCGAATGTCTCAATCTGAGCTGCCCATTCGTGATTTGCCTCGTCTAAATAAAGGTTCATGAGGCGGTTGTAGGTTGGTCCATTGGGTACTGTATCTATGGCATTGACCAGAAGGATGCCAATGTGAAGTTGTAGTCGACATAAAGCCAGCGCTTGAACCTTGGATCATTTGTGTAAGAAACATCTGCAGGATAGCCCACCTGATAATTCAGAGGGTGAGAAACAAAGTTAAACTCTGAGAAAATTCACCAACTCATTTTTTGTAAAAGAAGTAAAGAGTTGGAACTTACTCTGGCCAAGAGGCACAACAATGACTGCATCTGGTTTCTTCCCAAAGAGTCTGCAAGAAAGGCCATCGACTTCCCCTTGACAAGCTCCAAATCTGCATTGCGTCAAAGAGAGGTAGCTCGCACTCATGTGGTTTCCACCTCCATTTCAAGAACTCGGTATCTGGTCTACCAAACTTCATGCAGTTTTGTTGATCGAAGATCTCGCGCCAAGTTCCATTAGTGTAGTAAGGACCACTGGGGTAGTGAAACCATTTTCCGCGGAATATATTGCATTTCTTCCCATACTTTGTGTTCATGACGTCATGTTTCCGAGACAGCCATGGAGACGA
Organism: Casuarina equisetifolia; assembly: GCA_028551475.1. Classification (NCBI taxonomy): domain Eukaryota; kingdom Viridiplantae; phylum Streptophyta; class Magnoliopsida; order Fagales; family Casuarinaceae; genus Casuarina; species Casuarina equisetifolia. The sequence continues at coordinate 7,522,315 of CM052361.1, forward strand.
GGAATTGTCTACCAGGTAGAATGGGATCACCAGGAGCAAAATCATGGCAATGGCTACCAAGAGAGCTTTAATGGTTGTGGTGGGCGATAGGTTCTTCCCAAGGGAAAGCTCAATGACAGGGACTGCCATTGGAGGGGAATAGAAGAAGAAAACTTCGAGTTCTGGATTTGCGTGCGATAATTTAAGACCAACAATGATGGACAGCATCCTAATTGCTTGTTCCGCTCAGAATTCAAGTAAATCATAAATGAGTGATGTGCTTCTGATACATAATTAAGACCAAGATATGATATTAAGTTTCTGGACAAGATACCTGTTAAAGGAACAATCTCACCTCATCAATTAAGCAAGATTCTCGAACTCTCCATCAACCACCGAATCAAAACCTTCCAAGGAAACCTCCGCCACCAACCACCGGATCCACAAAGACGACAATTATTCAAATTCAAAATCAAATCAAGTCAATGATTTCCAAGTTTAAAATTATCTTTATAATTCTGAAAATTTAAATGTCTTTCTAATTTATATTAGTCTCGTATCATTTATATTTCTTATTTTTTCTTCTTAAGATAGAGATATTATTCACCCTATATGAGATTAGTCTTATACACATTAATCCATCGAATTCCAAAATATTAGTTCTCACATTGTGTCTACGGATTTTATTTCAGTTTAAGAATTTCTCTACAAAATTTAATTATTTTGTAGAACTTATTCTTTTAACTATACCCAATAACCATAGAGACTGATAATTATAGCCTGCCTAGTGGATTCAGCTTTTATATTATAATTTTAACTTAAACGTGAAGAAAGAGCCAAGCGACTATATGTCTGCAACTATTGCAAACTAGTTTCAGCATAAAAAGGCAAAAGAAAAAACCTTAGTAAAACAATGATGAGGACTTTCAAAAGAGGCAAAAAGCATGTAACACGTTCAATCTGGAAATCTTGGCCCCTTCCTGCAGTGGAATAGAATGATTGGAACAAGGTTAGTCAGGTTGCTTTCCCATGATAGCTTTTGGGATAAGGTGGGCAAACCAGGTTGGTGAAAGTAGTGACAAAAGTGCCGCAGGCCTTCATCATGGCTTTAATCTCAAGGAACTGGTGATATCTACCAAGTATCCCCAAATCAGATCGACTTCCCCTCTTCAGTTTTTCTTCTTCCTTTCTTTTTAAGTATGGTACTCTATTAATGCAAAGAATGGCATGTTATCGCTTTGTATTAATCAAAAGCTAGAATACTAGAAAGGTGCACCATGGTTGAATTCATGAGTGCTGACTCAACTAGCCGTCACCAACTTTTACCATCTTCAACTCATGAAATTCTCCTCCATATTCACTTACCACAACCATATTAAACATTGTGAGATACAAGAACACAACTCTCAAATAATAAGAAATAAGTAGAAAGATTAATATAGTAGAAGAATAAGCAAGCCTATCTGACTTGCAGTTTTCTGTCTTTTAAAAATTGAAGCCTCTCCTCATACGATCTGACACCCTCCCTCTTTAACATCTCCAGCAGAAAGTCGCTCCAAGTGTCTATGGGCCCTGGCAAGCACCAATGCACACAGTCGTTGTACAATGTTACATTCTCATGTGGCCAATGACCATATCTACTAGGGTGACCATCTGGCCTCAATAACATTGCCTGTGTCGTATCGAGCAACCGATATCTCAAACCCTTCTTCTTCCCTTCTCTTTCTGCCCTCCTGAATTCCTCCACTTGGGCCATGTATAACTCTAGATCATCACCCTCCATTCTTGTCTCACTGTTCCTAAACGGCCTGGTTCTCAGACAGTTCCCTCCTTCGTTCCACAGCCCGCCTTCAAAATGTGATGGTGCAAAAGTCCTAAGAAATGTTATACCCTTGTAGTTCTCTAGACTATTAATGGCTTTAAAGGCAGTCCGAAAAGCTTTCCGGAAGCCGTAGTACTTTGTTAAGTCGGTAACATTGTCTTGGAAACAAAAGTGGCAGCCAACTAATTCGCTATTCTCATAGAACATCATTGGCCGGAAGAACCAATGTCCGGCAGAGATGATCAAGTAGTCAAATTCTTCGACTTGTGTTGCCCACTTCTCATCGTACTCATCGAGATAGATATTGAAGAGACCTGTGTTTGTTGGACCATTTTTTTCTGCCTCTTTGGTTTTTACTAAATGCGGTGTCCAGAAAGTGGCCATAGTGAAGTTGTAGCTTGTGTATTTCCAACGTTTGAAATACTCATCTGGTGTGTATGAAACATCAATAGGATATTCTACCTGAAGATACAAGAATGGCAAGAAATTTGAAATCCAGATGATCCTGAACTATATGCCTACACAAACTTACTGTAGATTCATAATTTCACTGACACGTAAAACCCAAAAGCACTGAAGCATACTTATGAGAAAATCATCCATCGGAAATAATTATTTTATCAAGCAATTGTTTAACTCAAAGATGGGGATTTGGGATTGGATCCCATCGTGAGGGTGAAGTGTTAGTGTCTGAAAAAACTGAAAAAAAAAAAAAAGAAGAAGAAAAGAACAAGACTGCCGAGGTATCGGGGAATTTTAACATGACGGTGCATGTGAAGGCCAAAGTTTGTTCAGCAAGCGGTTTTGGTGACCAGCAGCTGCATCTGACAAATCAAGTTGTTACAAAGATCGGAATAATCTTTGCAGCACCCAGATCCGCGTGGAGGACAATCGTCCAGGTACACACTTTCAGTGATTAATTAATAGACAACAACAGAGAGTGAGCAGGGAATATTAGTAAAGGAACAAAGCAGAGGAGATGGGTTAGAATTTCATAATAGAAGGTCACAAAACTCAGTTGGCAAAATATTATTTTTCTATTCTCAATCGGGTCAGAGAGAGAAAGAGACCGAGAGAGACCTTTCAATAGTTAGTAATTTGGTGGGTCATACCACTTTCATAATTGATTAATATATCCTCTCTACAGCCTTAGATGATTATGTATTCTGTATTAGCCTGCATTTACCAGAAGAAAATTGATTTGGGAATAAAAAAAAAAAAAAAAGAGTCATTCTATTACAAGTGGTGTAGGATCATAGCCTTCAATCTTTTTGTTATCACTAATCTCTAAGAACATGTACTCCTACAAGCAACCAAGTGGTCATTTTTGTAGCTTAGCATTGTTGTTGATTAAAAACACTAAGACTAGGACCGCTTTTTAGCTTTCTATTAAAATTTATTATATCATCATAGTAAATAACACGAAAGTAACTCACTTTGAGTTCATTAGGTCAAGGGTTCGAAACCCTCTCCCCTCCCCCTTCCTTTGTGTGTGTAAAAAAAAAAAAAAGAAGTAACTTACTTCTATATCCTTAAGTGAAAATGGATTACTAAATTTAAGTAGCAATTAGCCATAAGCCTTTAGAATTCCTAGCCGCGAACATATATGCAACCATGGATTTGATGCAAAGATATCTTTTTCTATCAAATTATACACCATGGAATTCTTCAAATTCTAAAACTTTCTAGGACTAACAATATTCGCTAACTTTTCTTGCATTTCCACGTACTCTTCCAAAAAATTAAAAATAAAATTAGGGAAGTATAAAATATAAGATGGTCCAATTTTGGAAAGCAACCTCGAGTATAAGTTCAATCTATTCTTTTGTCTTTTCCTATTTTCCTTGTCTACGTGGGTATTTCCTTCTACCACTCCTAAGGGAGAGGGGGTCATGCTCAATAATGATAAAGATGATGACAAGATGCTGAAGATGCCAATGGGGCTGATAATGTCATATGGCTAGTGAAAAGAGGGGATCGGGAAACGAAGACAATCACATGTTTCACTGGCCCCGATAACACTTGTGTGCTGTCGTGTTACCTAATCCTTGGAAAAAAAACAACAGCTTAGGTCAACTAACCCCAAGCCTAATCAGAACCCCTTGGACAATTGAATTGAACATGGATTGAGTGGGAGATTAGTTTCGAATCCAATAACAAAAAGCTTACCTAAAACTTCGAAGTTTGTCTGACCGAGACAGCACCTTCCCACAAAATCTAAACTAAGATAGATGCATAGCAGCAGTTTGCTCGTTCAATGCAGGATGTGATATGAAATAAAGTGCTTAAAACATGCATTATGAATCTGGAAAATTTTGGTGCCAGAAGAGGAGAGGGGGCTTACCCTAGAGAGAAGGCAGATCAAGGACTGCATTTGGTTTCTTCCAACAGAGTCTCCGACAAAGGCTAATGACTTCCCTCTGACCAGTTCCAGGAACTGTGCAGGGTTGAAGAGAGGTAGGTTACACCCAGATGGTTTCCACCTCCACTTCATGAACTCAGAATCCGGTCTCCCGTACTTCATGCAATTTTGATGCTCATGTATTGCCCAGCACGTCGTGTTTGTGTAATACGGAGCATCCGGATTCGGAACCCATTCTCCAGAAAATATGTCACAAGTCTTGTCGATGGATGATGTGCTTACCAAGACATCCTCAGAATCGTTCGAAGACTCTGGTTTTGGAGAATCGTTGAGCCTTAGCAGAGGGTAGTAGGGAACCACTGTGAGAAAAACTAGAGTAAAGATTACAAGAAGAACTATCTTGGGGGACTTCTGCAAGTGGTTTTTCCCCCAGGGAAACTCAATGGATCGGAGCTTCATTCGCGGGAGAGAGAGAGAGAGAGAGAGAGAGAGAGAGAGAGAAGCACGTTATGCAACTCTCGAGAAAGAGAGTTGTTCAGACAAGGGTGTGGAGAAATCTAAGAATAATACGTTGGCTGGACATTGTTATATGGTTTTGGTCTACGTAATACTCCCCAAACCATTTTTTAAGGTGACTTTTATGCGTAGAAAATGACTGCACGTAACTGAAACCCTTTACTGATATCTTTTCTTTTTAGGGAACAAGATTAAAAAATGCTTAGGCTGAAGAATCTTTGGCAACCCAGTTGAATTTGATACTAGAGTTTTAAAATGAGATTTAAATTTCTCTTAGTTTAATTCTCAGGTTTAGATCTGTCATAGATTCTGACAAATCAAACCCTTTTCCAATATGAAAGCTGCACAAATTACAAGAGAATCAGTGAAGCAGGTGCTTGACCTACAAGTAGAGGGATGAACCTTATTTGCTTATTATTATTGTTACAGAGTTTTAAGAAGTAATCCCAGAAGGTCCTAACCTGAAAGAAAGATAAAAGAAGGTGGTTCTACGTTTTCCTTCCTTTCTTGGGTGTTCGTCGTTATTTTCATGATTTGTAGTACTACTCCCTCTCTATGTAACTGCGTGTTATGTAGATACTTGTCACACGATTTGCCCTCATATTCCTCTTTTCATTCTGTGAGTTTTATGCCTTTCTTTAGGGAGTCGTGCTTTTAGATTCTCTGGTGTTTCTCTTTGTACACTTTACAGCTTGTGTTCATTGCAGTTTGTTTATTGGTAAATCTTGCATTCATAAAAGACAAAGCAGCGTTTTCGTTAAGACAAACTAAAAGAAGAAAGAAAAAGTCAGGCAAAGGGAATTGAATAGAACATGGGAAATGCACACCAAGTCTTAACTATCGGAGAGCTTTTACAAGTTGACCAGGACTCCTCAACATCTGCCAGCAGGTTCACGCCAAAGAAAAAGTCTTTACTAGGAAAGCTCATCTGATTATAACATGTGGGATTTCAAGAACGAGGAAAAAAAAAGATCAAACTAAATAGGAGAGGTGGCGAATTTGGGTGATGTTGGGTAGTTTTGGGCAACTAGGTAAGTTTGACACAATGATTATGGCCCGAGTAAGCTCCAACACGGCTAAGTCATGCTCATCTACAAGACGGTGGTCGACTTGATTCCTAACTTGAGCTTATCTAGACCTTATAAGAGAAGGTTTAGTTAAGCAACTACAAAAGAAAGTTCCTGTTTACGCTTCAAGAACTTTTGTTTTGAAGCTTCTACGTACACTTTGGCTCTTTGGCTCTTTGGCTCTTCATCTCAAACACTCAATTACCGTTTGTTGTCTTGTCATGCGTCTTTTATCTTGTCGGTGCCCTACCCAAGACGAAACCGCTTAAATCATTTTTGTCTTTTCAAATGCGAGTGTCCAAAGAGAAGAACCCACTAAGAAACTCGAACCAAAAAAAAATTGTCTTCACGGCCTACATATGATGTCACAAGCTGGTGTTACACAACAATAATCAAATATAGCGTATACAGTTCAAAAATATTAGGTGACCTCTCATACTTCACAACCACCATGCTCTTGGACTTTGCTACCATAATGGAAATAGCCGAGTCCATGCCAAGTTAGACTGTCTTCTTAACAAGTTTTTTCCTCCTCTGAGTAGGTGCAAGGTCCAATCAATCTTTTTGGATCCACTTGATTCTTTAATGGTAGGTATTTAATTCAAAAATTAAGTCTTCATTGATGCTGACCTACATATTTAAAAAATGCCCGTGGATGCGGGAAGATTCATGGAGTTTGACTGAAATGGAATTAAACAGACAACTCAATCTGGATCATCATTCTTTTAAATGTGAATTGATTCAGTCTACATATTGAACATTGAACATGTGGAATAGAACTAACCGATTAAATATAGGAGTGACTCTTTCTTCATTCAGGAAAACTATAGGTTCCCCCATTGCATACCAAATCATTGATATTTGGTAGCAAGAGATCTAGAAGTTGCTCTATCTTTTTCCAAATCAATCTCTTGGACAAAGGCTTAAAGCTCATTTTCCTTCTTACTCGAGTATCGCTCCCATACTAGGACTTTTTTGTTCTCGTAAATAGCACACCTAGTCTTAATCTTTAACTTAACGCTCTGGACCATCTGAAAGGGATATTGTAGGGACACTTTAGCATTTGGTTTGATTCTGGGGTCCGGATTGAATCAGAAATGCCAAAGTCATGACAACTGGCCCCGTGCAGTTAACAATGACTTTCGAACTTTGTCCTGTGCTTTTGTTTTCGGGTGATTTATTATATCTCTTAAGCATATAAATGGTTGTTCTAAGAAATCGATCTGATCTCAAAACCAAGCTTGTGGTTCTATAAACTAAAATGATTCAATTTTGGAAACTGCTGTTCACCCAATATAGGACTAAATGGGTTGGGAAGGGGGGAATTGGGTTTGTCAAAATCGAATTTGAAAAGGATATGGGCTCGGTTTCGATGGCCTATGCTGTGCTAGATTCCCTAAGATATTGGACAAGGTCAACGAAGCGGGTCACATGCAACAAGAAATGGGCCTGCAAAAGGTAAGAAAGCATGGAAAGAAAGGGCGTAGGACATCAAGATTGTTTGGTCTCAAAACCAAACATACAGCAAAGTTCAAAGGGAGTTACTAATGCTAATTTGGAAATTTTATTTTTAAAAAATATCGTTGTAATATTAACAAAGTTACTACTGTTTTTTTATTGGAATTTGTTTATAGTTTTAATTTGGAGGTAAACTTCTAATCTTATTATCCACAGTTACCTATTAGATATACAATTTTATTTTACTTATAAAAAAATACTGTAAAAAATTACAATGGTCTCAAGTAAAAGTGCATAGGATAAAATACAAATATGATTTCAATAGGCATATGACTTAGTTGGCAACTCATGTCACTAAAACTAAAAGATTCCAAGTTTGACATTTAACTCTCCCTTACCCTTTCTTATTGAGTTAAAAAATACTCTATGGTAAAATTCTCTAGAAGGCAATCTATTAGATTTTATAAAAAAAATAGATCATATTTAACTTAAAACTTCAAGATGTTAAGTGGAAGAATTTATTTTCTTATAAATTATTTATAACTTATTATGTTTCTTGTGTGAGACTAAATATGCCTCTTCACCTAAAATGTGAGACAATACTTCCCATAAAGATTTTTATCCACAGCAATGTAAAACAACTTACTTGTGGCTTTACGTTATTTTACTTAACAAGCCCCATCATCGTAATGAATATATCCAAACCATCTAGCATAGTGCTACTTTCAATGTGGTTTTTGGACTTACCCATATCCATAGAAGTGATAAGGGACAACTTAAGCTTTGATATCATGTTTAATATTATAAAAAATAATTCATATCCAATTTAAAACCCAAAGGTATCATCTGAATGAATTTATCTCTTTATAAATTACTTATTAAATTCTTTTGTTTGTTCATGTAAGATTTTAAAACAAACAAAATCCTTAAATTCTTATATCAAACTTAACTACAAGCATCAATGGTCATTCTATATAAATTAATTAAGAAAATAAAAAAGGATAAATGTTGACATGTTAAGATTTTAATTTAGGAGTACTAAAAATTTTCAAGAATCAAACTATTCGATTTTGAGACACTAGACGTATTTGCAGACTCTTAGAACAATACTGAATCACTTGGAATGGTAATTAGAAAACAATCCTTTGGTTGATCTTGGACATGTATGTGGGATTCAAAGCACGTTTTTTGACATATACTTTAAGAAAATACCAAATTATAAATGGTCACATACATAAAAAAGATTTCTGGTTGAAACTCTCTTGTTTTATTTATGCCTTGTAAGAATGTTTGTTTTGCTATTCTCAAAAGAGTAAAAGGCATAAAATAGAGATGAGGTTTTTAACAAGGCTTTAAACCAAGTTGGCTATGTAGTTATTGAGATGAAACTACAATTTAAAGATGAGAAAAATGTGTGTGTCTATTTGGACATGAGTCTCCATGCTAGCAATTAATTTGGCAACATTATTGTTGGCTCCCACTCATCCCTAACAAAGAAGCTAGATGAAACCTACACCGATGCTCTATAACTTGTAGCTATAGAATGTTCATAGCATGCAACAATGACAGAGGTAGTGTTGGTGTTTTTCGTTTTGTGTTTATATAGGGTTACAATCCATTTTGAAATTAATTTAGGCATAATTTCTTCCAAGAACACTCTTGAATTTAGTTTGCTTGTCCATGAACTATTGCAAGATTTACCCATTCGTTACTTTCCTCTTACATGTTAACATGGTATCCATAAACACACTCCGCATTTCACCCCTAAAAGTTCCTTATTTCGGTTTTTCTGGCCATTTTTGTGGATTTTTTTTACTTTCTATGTGTTCTTTTTAGCCTTCTCGATAACAAAATCGCACTTGTTGGCTTTCCTTTCCTTTTCCAACACTCGTAAAACCTATATGTAACTATTTGTATTTTATTGTTCAAATATGATGCCATTTGTCAATCAAGTTTTCATAAGCAAGACAACATTGCTTCTCTGCAAGTTATATTGAGAACGACGAACGTCTCCCATATGACATCATTTTCTCCTTTCAACATAAGAACATTGCTCAAGTCTCTGACACACGACATTGTTTTACCCCATTTGCAAACAACATCATCAGAGCTTTGCCCTAACTATGGCCAATGACCACTCTGTTTATTCCAACAGCTAGTCCAATGAAGTAACACCTTATGTGATGCCACACCAAAGCAACATTGGGTGAAATAGTCCTTTCTATGACCTAATTATAACATTGCACCATCTGCTACAAGTACACAATTTGTCGCGCTAGAAATGAGACAAAAATAAAAAATTAGGTCTAATTAGAACCCGACTTCACTAACCTGTTCTATTTGCCCATTGGAGATACCAATTTGCTCACTCTAGTGACCATGAAACTAACTGAGAGCTTAAATTATGCCGTCTGGTACGAAACAATGACCATCACCCTATCGATTAAGAACAAATTGGTTTTCATCAATAGGCCTTACCTGAAACCAAAATCCAAGTCACCTATTTTGCCACTTTAGGAACGTTGCAACCAAGTTTGTTGGGGTTAGATTCTTAATTCCATCTCCAAAGACATTCACGTTAAGATGATTTACACTTATTCCGCTGCGAAAATGTGGGTAAAGCTTCACGCCTACTACCACCAAGTTGACCAGTCCTAGACTTATGACCTAATTACTCGGCTGTGTCATATTCAACAAGGGGAAAATTGATTACCACCTGTTTGGGTCGTCTCCGGCAACTCTGGGAAGAATATGAGTCCATAATGGAGCTCGTCTTGTTGTAGATGTTAACTTTTCCATTGTGGACAGAGCATTAGGAAACCCTAAAATTTTATCAAATGATGCATAGCCTTGATGAAGCTTATTTGGCCATTTGAGAGAAAATTTTCACGATGTACCACTTTTGGACATGATTAAGGTCTATTCCATGCTTAGTAAAATTGAATATCATTGATGGTGGCAGAGAAGACAATTGGAGATTTCACATTTGTTGCAATAAAATCCTTGTCCAACATAATAAGCTTGATCATTCACTCAAGATCTAATGCGGTAGGATGACCTATTAGGTTGACTTCAGTGCAGTCAATGCCTCCCAAAAACATGTCATTTACACTTAAAGTAGTGCAAAACGACTAGTTATTTAAGGCGAACAACTTGTCATTTAGGGCAAACGACATGTCATTTAAGGCCCCTCCAATTGAAAAATGCCAAATTTGTGGAAAAAAATGCCATAAACATGAGATTTTCTATTGCATCATTGATCTTTAATGTGATTATTGCAAGAACTACGGGCATGAGCACAAAGAATGCTATAAATTGAATGGTTTTCCTTTTAAGTATAAGAATTACAAAGAAAAAGCAAGACTAGTCTCGTAATTGATGATTCAAATCAAGTCTTCATCACCAATACAGACTACTAGTGGTTTATGAAATTCATCAACGATGGTTCTCAGGATAGCCATGCTTATTTGGCTGAAGGTATGTTTGATTTCCTTAATAAAGTTTGGATAATTGATTTTGAAGTGATCACATTACTACCAATTTGAATTGTTTAGATTCGATTACATCATGTATATACATCTAAATCTAGGAAAGTTAAATTTTTCAATGATGATAATGCATTACTTACTCACACTAGAAACACCTAAATATCAAAGCACCTCAAATTGAACATTGTTTTATATTCACCTGATTTTAAGTTCAATTTGATATCTATATCCAAATCCTACTTAGATAATAACTGTCGAATCATACTCTAGACCGATTTTTGTGTGTTTCAGGATGTTTCAATGAGTGATGTCAAGTGATTGGGTCAAGTGAGGAATGGACTTTATTTTTTTGTTGTACATCCTACTAAGAAAGATGTAACAATGTCTATTGATTCGAGTCCACATTTTGTAAACTTTTTGTCAAGTTGTACTGATTTCAATTTCAAACTTTAGCATTGTTGTTTAGGATATATGTCTGATGTAAAATTTAAGTTTATTAAAGAATTTTCTTTTCAAAATATCTTTTTAAATGAATGTTGTACAATTTGCCCTCTTGCGAAACAAACTCGCAACCCTTTTTCAACGCGTAACTATGTAGTGTAATGGTTTTTTAACCCTATATACGTTGATGTTTAAAGACCATATCATATCCACAATCATGATGAATCACAGTATTTCCTCACTATTGTGAATGATTTTTTATAAGGAACATACATGTTGATGTTTGAGGACATTATCAAATCCCCAATCATGACGAATCATGATATTTCCTCACCATTATGGATAATTTTTCATAAGGAACATGTATATTCCTTATGAAGTCTAAAGATGAGACTTTTTCAAAATTAAAAGAGTTTCTTAATAAGTTTGAAACTAATGTCAAACATGTTAGGACTGATAATGCCATTGATTTTTTTTTCATCTAGAGGAATTACACATGAAAGTTTATGCGTACATACTTTCTGATAGAACAGAGTTATTGAGCACAAACATTATCACATCTTAGATGTTTCATGAATGCTAAAATTTTAGGTTCATCTCCCCACTAAGTTTTGGGGAGAATGGATTCTTATAATGATGTATTTCATCAATAAAATGTCATTCTCTGTATTAAATAAGGTTACACCTTATGAAAAATTATTTAGAAAAACACCAAAAAATTTTCATTTTAAGGCTTTTGAATGTCTTTGCTATGCCACCATAGTTGAGCTCAAAGATAAATTTACTCCATAAGCAACACTTTGCATATTCATTGAATATGCATATACTCAGAAGGAGTACAAACTTTATAATCCCAAGAGTCATTGGTTTTTCATTAGTAGAAATGTAAAATTTCATAAGGACACTTTCCTTTTTACACATATAAAGCCCAAGTCACATTTTACTGGACAAGTCTCACTAACAGATCACATTGTAGAGGTTCCAAAAACACATAAACCTTCAGCGTCAATTGGTAAATGTCCTACCTCATTGCCCACTACATATAAGTCCATCCCCTCTCAATATAAGCAATTTGCTACACCTTTTTCAGCTCGTACACCCATACCTCTACCACCCTTAGCTAATTCATATAATTGTTTCTATGATGATGATGAACGAAAAACACTTTCACCATCCTTTGATCCATCTAATCCTCAAAATAGCATAATCCCAAGACACTCTACCAAAGTCCCTCGGCTACCATTTTGGTTAAATGATTATGTATGCCTTACTATTTATGCTCTTGAAAGCACATCATATGAATACCCACTTTCAGCTTTTATTTCATATGATCATCTTCTAGCCCTCACCTAAAACTTTATTGCATCCATCTCAATGGAACCTAAACCTACCTATCACCATGAGGTGGTTTGCAATCCTAGATGGCAAGATGCTATGACACAAGAGATCAAAGCATTGGAGGCAAACAACACTTGGGATATTATGGAACTTCCACCTAGGAGAAAAGCCATCGAATGTAGATGGGTTTATAAGATAAAGTACAATGATGATGGGACCATGGAGAGGTACAAGGCCTATCTAGTGGCCAAGGGCTTTAGTCAAAAGGAATGATTCAACTATCATGAGATTTTTACACGAATTGTTAAGCATATTACAATTCGGTGTGCCTTTTCACTAGTAACTCAAATCAATGGGATATTTACCAAATGGACGTCAATAATGCATTTTTGTAAGGGGATCTGCATGAAAAGGTTTACATGCACCCCCCACCTAGTGATTCATATGAGAATAATGGGAAGGTATGCAAGATAAAGAAATCTATCTATGAACTTAAGCAAGCCACAAGACAATGGTATGATAAATTTACTGAAACTCTATTAGTAGCTAATTATCAAGATTCTATGCATGACACCTCTCTTTTTGTCAAGAAATGAGGTATTCTCATTATTCTCCTTATGATTTATATAGATAATATCCTCATTATTGGTAGTGATATTGATAATATCAAGGAGTTAAAGAAACATTTACATTCTTCCTTCCACATCAAGGACTTAGGAGATCTCAAGTTTTTTCTTTGAGTTAAGGTCTTGAAAGATGAAAAGGGAACCCACTTGAGCTAAAGGAAATATATTCTTGAGTTGATAGATAAGATGGGACTTGGGGGCGCTAAACCGGTGGACAATCCCAAGGACACCAATTTTTCATTAATAATGGCTAAGCATGATCAAGGAGCTTGTGTTCCACGAGATGATGATCCACTACTGCTAAATCCTATTAAGTATTAACAACTTATAGGAAAGTTAAACTATCTCATTGTCACACGACTTGACATATCCTATATAGTTCATAACCTAGCTCAGTTTATGCACAAGCCTAAAAAGTCTCATTGGGAAGTAATTGTCAAATTAGTTAGATATTTAAAGAACTACCCTGGTACAAGACTATTCATTCCTTCTTTAGAAGGTTATCATATACGAGTCTATTGTGACTCAAACTATGCAACATGTAAGGTTTGATGCAAGTTACTAATGGGTCTTTGTATAATGCTTGGAGACTTGTTAATCTCTTGAAAAAGTAAGAAACGAAGGATAGTGTCTAAATCATCTATCAAGGCTAAATATTGAGCAATGGCAATCACTTCTTGTGAGACACTTTGGCTATTTGGTCTTCTTGGAGACATAGGAATTGATGTTCCTCACCTAGTGACTTGTATTGTGATAACAAAGTTACTATGAAACTTGTAACTAATCCCATGGTTCATTAGTGCACTAAACATATAAATGTGGATTGTCATTTTATGCATGAAAAGATATGCCGAGGCATCATCAAGACCGATCATGTTGGGAGAAAGGATCAACCAGCCAATGTATTAACAAAAACTATGGGAGCCAATCAGCATGCTCATCTCCTTTCCAAGCTAGGTGTTGTTAACATTTATCCACCACTAGCTTGAGGGGGCTTATTCGGGCATGAGTCTCCATGTTGGCAACTGATGTGGCAACATTATTGTTAGCTTCCCACTCATCCCCAACAAAAAGTTCATAGGAGACTTGCACTGCTGCTCTATAGTTTGTAGTTGCAAAATGTTCATAGCATGCGACAATGACAAGGGCAGTGTTAGTGGATTTTTTTGTATTTGTATAGGGTTACAATCCATTTTGTAATTAATTCAGGAACAATTTCTCCCAAGAACATTTGTATTTGGTTTGCTTGTCAATGAAATGTTGCAAGATTTACCCATTCATTGCTTCCTCTTACAGTTTGACAATGTCTAACTTAGAACAATAGAGAAAAAACGAGTTAAAAATTTTCTTTCTTTCTTTCTTTCTTTTTTTCTTTTTTTCTTTTTTTCTTTTTTTCTTTCTTTCTTTCTTTCTTTCTTTCTTTCTTTCTTTCTTTCTTCCTCCCCCCTTCTTCTGCTTGCCATTTTCTCCATCACTTTGTGTTTGCACACTACTCTCTTTATGGTGCCAAATTTTAATGACTTGTTTCAACAATATTGGATGTGATGGGCGATAAATAGGAGGAGCACAAGAAGTAACCAAGGAGCTTGATTCACGATGCGTCAATGTCAGATTGATTGGGCTGGGATTTACCCGTTGGTGGGGGCTTTGTTGAGATCCTTCTTGTATGGTTAGGTAATAGCACTTTTCCCTTTTAGTTGTATACTGCGATGATCTTAGAAACTGACAATAATAACAACACTTTACAGAGAGTTCTGATAATTTGTTTGTCCTTAAAAAGCCAGAACGCGAGACAACTGCTAGATGTTGGTAGAAAATGACAATAAGAACAACACTTTATAGAGTTCTGATGTTTCTTGCCCTTAGGCCAGAATATGTTGCCCCACTGAAGTGGAACCCGTGACTAATTAATGTGGATGAAAGAAACTTTGGCAAGCTTTCTGGCTCCGAGCGTCATGCTTTTTCCACATAAATTGGGTAGACTGAAAAGGCCAGCGAGCCTGTTTATCATGGGCAAAGTTGTCTGGATAAAAGGCCTGAGAGTTTGACATGAGCAATAATCAATCCCAACTAGAGGCCGAACGTGGTGTATTTGCATGTTTCTCCATTTTTAGGATGTAGTAAAACAATGTATCAAAAAAAGGGAGAAGTTCGTTTTTTTCTTTTTCTTTTTTTTTTACACATAATATCACAACACATGCATTCAACTCACACACATAAAATGTCAAATCCCAAACCTCATTATTAAAGTTCTTATTAACTCATTGAGCTAGTTGATTAAGCAACAAAGAAGTTCATTCTCAATTTTTCCTCTCTCTACCTATATGGTATCAAAACATGTCAGCCTAAATCTCCATCTTAGAGTTCCATTGCATTCTTTGGGGTGAATAGTTCTACTCCAACCTGATTTTTGAGCCACATGCAGTCTATATGGATTAACCTCGCTAACCTTTGAAGGGAAACCATAAGCAACAATAACTCTTGCCGACCTTTAGTGGAAAGTAGACAGCCTAAGAGTCCCTTAAGTTGGAAAGCCAAGGGAGCCGTGTTTTTATCTCGGGCAAAGTTTGTTCCCGATTCTCCCTCTCTTTATCTGTTGGCCAAAATCTCCCTTGAAAGTGTCATGAGATACTACTTAGTGTCTCTCTTACTTCGGCCAAGAATCCAATAACCTTTGGATGTATTACAAGTCCATGGTAAGTAGACTTTCTTCATCAAATATCAAATGGGTCTTGGGCCGCACAACTGAATTCCTTCTCTATCCTTCACACTTTCCCTATTTTCTCTCACGCAATTTATTTATCTTTTGTCAAATACCGTATGCCCCTTGTAGGAAACAAGGAAAGAAATTTGGGGAGTACAGTAGAGATTTAATAAAAATAGAAGCGGCATGAGGACAATTGTGGAATACTCTGTTCATGAATGTAACTCTCTTTCTGCTGAAGTCAGAGGGCCTGAGCTCTTAACTATTGCGTGGTCTGCCTGCCAATGTGTCCTAATGCTATGCTCACATCGTGACTTTCAGCCGTGACAATTCATAGATATTATCTCTCTCACTTGTTTTTACCAAACACTCTCCCTCACTTTCCCTTCCTCCTCCCACTACTCCCAAACACTTCATTTAGTTGGCTTGGTCTTCCTTCGTTGTGTCTGGGGCAGAAAATTTAGCTTATCTTTCCCACTCAACCTGCTCTTTAGTTTCAGTACTTGCTGGTTTTCCTTTGCCGAAAGTATTCATTTCCCATGAGCTTTCCTGATATCTTTTAGTTGGGTTCTTTGCTTCTGAGCTTAATTCTGAGATTTTCCTATTTCTACTCTTTGTACAGGTTTACCGACGGTGACGATGGGTCTGGAAAGGCTAATGGTGGCTTTGAAGTCCAAAATAAGGTCCTTGAAGGTGAAGAAACCTTATGATAAGATCGAAAAGAGTGAGAGCATGAGAGTTGAGATAAGAAGCAGGAAGGCTAGGAAGCTTGTCGAAGAGACCCTGAAAATCGCAGATTCTCCCAAGACCAGGACTCTCGCTTTCTGAGTGTTTCTCATCCAATGATTGGTGAATCTGAATAAAAACAAGCTAGCTACTGTTCCTTGTTTTGGTGTTAATCATCGTGGTTTATCCAAGATGATATAAGGAACTTTTCTTTTCCTTGTCTATCATCTCTCTCTCTCTCTCTCTCTCTCGTTCACAATTCTCCCACAAGGGATCAAAGCACACATACACACACACCAACACAAGAGATTTTAAGGGTTCGGACCAATAATGTCCTACTCCCTCTTCTTCTACTAAAAGATTCAACTATTACAACTTCAATCTTTTGACAGAGAAAAAATTAAGAAACTCTCTCAACCTTAACTTTGTAATACTCAACAAATAACTCAACACTTGGTTACTAGTATTACCGCTTAGGTTCTTCTATGTGTCCCTAGGGACTACATAGACTCTTTTTTATAGACTTTCTAACTCCCACAGGTTGGTTCTCTAACCAATATGAAACACACAATTCTTCTATTCTAATTTCTGTGGGACAGGAACTCTTTCCTTTCTCAATCCATGTAAAACATGTACTCCTAAATCATGCGAAACTCCTTTGAGAGTTCGAGTCGCATCCAACACTAAGGGCAGCAGCATCTGTCCTAAGTTATGCCCAATAAACCTAGCCCAACCAGAGGATTGCAACTTGTCCTTCCTCTACTGCTTAGTCAGTTCCAGGATCTTTCGAGTTATTAAGAATGGCCAAGACTCATCGACAGCCTGATAAATGTTGGCTTAACCCCCCAACAACTTGTGCCTTATTCTTCTCTCAAGTACAGTTTCAAGTTGGATAAATCATACTCTTCGTCCATCATGCCTGCCCACTGACTTGACTCTTCTCAAGCATGTTGCGACGATCATCATATTTAATTAAACTTGGTTAATTTTTCCACGCTGAAAAGGACATGTTTATTCTCTTTTAGAAAGAAGTCATTGAAGTAGATTTGATCTTTGGGTCATGCAAACAATAAAGAGAATTAGAGAAGATAAAAAGTTTGCATATCTTAAGCCCTTGAAGAAGGAAACAAAACTAGAGATGGGAAATATGAGGCCGAGAACAAATGACAAAGAAAAGTGGGCACCGACGACGCAGTGTCTTCGAGATGACGACGAAACCCAGTGGTGGAGACCATGTTCCAGACTTTTAAACCTTACAATAAATTTAACTGAAATTGTGTCCACACCCCCTTCCACTACATATTTTCTGATGAAAGTTTGTCCACGTAAAATAACAGAGGAAAACTTCCACCGAACAAAGGTACTTTTAGAAAAGTCCAATTGTGATCCTGAAATATACATTTTCCAGGAATCTCGAAGCTTTGCATTGGCTTGCATGACTCCGACGAATCTCATTCAGGCAGGGTAAAGTTTGTGGCAATCTGCTTAATCCAATATGATATCTGCTAGTTCTTAGCCGAGCTGGAGTATCATCTGATCCTTTTTCACTGAGTTTCAGTTCTTTCGTTGAAGTAGTGTTTGCAAATAGTGGCTGTGAACCACAGCTTTACAAGTTGATGGCAAATGCACAGAATCATCAGACTGCACGGTATATATCAAAAACTAAAAGCCAGTTATGTAGGTCTTTTCAAACTTTTTAGGACGTGTCAGCCACAGCTGATTGAAATCTTTCCAGGTATGACTCAAACGGAGACTTCAACTTTTTGTTTTTTGAAATCTTTCCCCCAGTTGCCCCATTTGTGCTAGGTGGACACGAAATTCCCCATAACTCAATAAGATAAAGCCAAAGTGGTGGCAATTCTAACTCAATTGGGTCTACTCTAATGTCTTCTTGCAAAACTCCGCAAAAGAAAAATGATAGGGATATAGATCAGGGCCTGTCACTATGGTGCTTGTCATGCTTCAACCAATAAAAGTAGATCTTTTTTAGCTGGTACAATCAAATCAGACAGGGGAATCTTGTTAAGATGTAGGTTTTTGGGCAGGTCAAAATGGGTGCTCGAGTGGTGAAGTGGGTGAGCAGCTCCATGTGGATCCTATTTGCAAGTAAATGGTCAAGACGAAGTAGGTCCCTTTCTCCATGTTAGAAAAAGAAGTGCATTAACTCCCCATTTTAACAATTTGCTTGATGACAAGCAAATATTATCGTGACGTTATCTGCACAAGTGTACGAGACACTCCCCACCGGAAATTATTAAGTATTTTTTTAACTACTTTTCCAACCCAGGATCCAACTTACATCGTTGCTCAGAGTCAACAATTGCAATCCACATAATGAAGACAAGAGTGGCACACTTTTGGTCGTACGGTTCCAATCAAAGCCCTGTCCTGCATACTAGAGTTTGTCCTTATGACGCCACCACTAAAACTCATATCCTTCAGTGGAGTTAACCACTATATCAAAGACTGTGCAAATCAAATTCACCCAGATTTTAAAAGCTGAAAAGTCCTTTCCTCATCTTTGTTCAAAGATCTGAGGTAAGAACAAATCAATTATCAATAATCACCTATCAAGGTACTACTAACTGTTTTCTATTAGGAGAACAAGCTGTTTTAATACTATCCAAGCAACTAGTTGGCTGTATACAGCAAACACTTTAAAGAAATGATCCGCTGACCCCTAGAATTAAGTTTCATTCCTTAATGTTAAAAAGAAATGGAAGATGTGCATAAGAGGTGATCCATTGAACTAACCCACAACCTCATTTCACTAGACATTATACCTGTACTTCACCATCCACGAGCCAGGTCTATCTCACAACTGCATTTCACCATAGACTTTACAAACACTATCACCGCTCTAAGCCTCCATTGCCAATGCTTAGAACCAACAGAAACAACACAAATGTGAAGTTTATCGATATCAACACCAAATTTTATCCTCTTCAAACCATAAATCCTGAGTTCTCGTTTCCAGTGTTTTGTTTTGTCTAGAAAGCCAGTTAAAAAAAAACCATAACCAAATAGAAGAGATTGTATATAGGAGATCTTGTGATCAGGTGGCATTGGCAATCAAATGTTACCGCCTGAGGCTGTGAAGGCAAAGAGAGAAATAAGTGTACAGAGAAAGATAAGTCGTGAAAAGTTGATAGACAAATAGTGAGACTGATTCGGTTTCAACATCTGATAAGCACACCTAGATACAACATATGAGAATATCAAAGATCACAACAGACGTCAATGCATTCACTCCTAAGCACTACTCTATCAATAACATGTTTAACAATCATGTTAAAATGCTCTGCAAAAGGTTGAATATGGATCTGTTAGGAGGATTTGGAGAGTGAAAGTTGATTTTCACATAGTTTCAATGATACAAAATATTTGTGAGTCCATCTTAACTGCAAATAGTTGTCCATCTAGAGCCTGTAGTCGATTCATATCCACAAACAGAGGTCCAGGCAGCTGGAATGAATGTTTTGCAGAAGTAACGAGAAGCCATTTCACCATGACAGCTGGTTAAGTAACCCCTGAAAACCACACTGTCAAAGGATACAGTTTGAGGCCCAACTGATTTTTCATTGAAAATCTGAAAAGGTCAGCATAGTTTGTACTATTACAGAAGAGTAGATTTTCATATATGCAAATTAGCAGGTATAATGATAGAGCATCTGGAGATCTTTGCAATGCATGCATGTCCATGGAAACAAGGGAGGGTCCAGGCAGTATGAATGGATGCATCGGGTCTGGCAAAGGTGGCAGCTGATGAGCAGATCCTCAGGTTCCCGAGAACGGCAAGTGCTACAAGTAGGTGCAAGTGAGGACTGAAACGCAAAAAAAGAAGTTAGCAACAAAAGCTACCAATTGCGCATAGTGCAAAATTTCAATGTGATATGGATGACAATTAAAGAATCACCACCGAAACACAGTGCAAAATTCCGTGAAAGGTGGCCTCAAAATGTCACATGCCAGCATTTCCATGTAATAGTACCTGACACACTTCACATTCATCCAGAATGCTCCAGTTTCTTCTTCTTTTTCTTTCTTTCTTTCTTTCTTTCTTTCTTTCTTTCTTTCTTTCTTTCTTTCTTTCTTTTTTTTTTTTGGTTTTTTGAGCTTCAAACTTATACCAAACCAGCATATAATGGGCCACTACTGGACACTTAAAAGATTTTTTTTAAACTCTAGACTCAATACGTTGAGCCAACATGTAATGGGCTGCTACTGGACACAAAAGCATATGGCATTTACTAAAAAGCACATCTCGGGTCACTACTAGGCACAAATGGATATGAAACATACTAATAAGCAAGTACATGCATATGATAGCATAGAAAAAGCAGGAAATCATGCTCTTCCAGTGCCTTTGTGTGGGCAATTCTGTTTCAATTTATCATGTCTACAGTGGCTGGTCAGGTCTGTTCTCATGTCCATGTTTGCATTGCAGAGGTTAGATGATATTATGGCCTTCAATAGGAAGAAAAAGATCTTAAATTAAAGAAAACTGTGTCCACAAATTTCCTGTGGCAAGGCAAATAGCTGAACATGATAAAGCTACATTTGCACACACAACACGGAAGAGACCTCAGACTATATCCTATACTGCTAAGTGAAGGTCAATCCTGAAAATGCTGTGACTGTCGCTTCCAAAAATACTTAGCTATTGTTAGACAATTTGTCCCTCCTAAGCAGGATTCCAAATGGAAAGATCTAGATATAACCATGACATTGAGCATTTTTCAATTAAGCAATTAATCACAAGAACAGAAACTGAAAACTTGACCACCGAAGAATTGTTCTGCAGCCGTAGTCAATGGCTCCTTAAGGTCATATAATTGTCCTAAAAAAATTAAAAAGAAAAACTAACCATCTAGATATAGGTAACATGTTATCCTCTAGTAACACCTATTGTAAGTATATGAACCAGGGGGTTATTCTGTTAACTCCTCAATCTTCAGATTACTGATTAAAAAACTAGTCACACGGAAGAGGGAGAAAGATGTCCAATATTTACCCCAACAGACTAGTTTCAGAAGCAATGCTGAAAGAAATAGAAGTTTACCAGAAAAAGCATACCTGAGAACCAAAACCGTGAATTTCTTGGTCAGAGAGAAGGAAAATATCCAAGTCCGAGGGAGCACATGGAATAGTTTGGGAGTATATTTTTTGATCAGTAGTGGCTGCGTCCTCAACCTTTGTGATGCTGACAAAACTTGTCTTGCACAAAGGACAGGTTGAAATCCTTCGCCTTGAAGCCTATGTACATGAACACACATTTTTAAATTGCAAAAACCCCAAATTAAGATCCCAAAGTAGTACATTGATTTAATCCACTTTAGAACTAATACTCAAAAGTTTTACATTTGTTTACAGCAAAGACAATGGGATTTCGATAATGCACGTTAAAGTTCCAGTATTTTTGGTACCATGAAATGTATTGGTTCCCCAGTAAGAAAAGTAAAGACTCTAATTGTCTGATGCTGCATGGCATGAATACATGACAAGCACCACTTAAGAGTCATTTAAAATGTTGAAAAAGCAACAGTAGATCAAGTATATGTTCCAATTATCTCCATCATGGAGTCATGACACGCTAATTACCTTGGAACAGCTATTCACTTGATCCAGGTAGCTTTCTCCCTCATTTCCATTAGAAGAAAGAGGTTCTCATTATTTAGAAAATTGGGAGAATAAGTGACAATGAGTAGAAACACTAACTTGGTTTCGGCCATCATGTTCATTCAACCAGAATTTCTTCTCAAATCCAAGTTCTTCAATACTATTCAATTAGACTAAATTCCACAATTAATCCTGACCAAGAAAACTGGGCTTTCCAAATTTAATTCCACCAGACTGACTTGTACATTGGTCCAGGTACCGCAGTACATTTCTACTCTGCAATTCCACCATCTTGGTTCTGAACTTGTATGATAACAATCTTAAATTATTAGGGATACACAAATTTGAAGCCAGTGAAAACTGAAACACTGTTCTTATGCCTCAAGGATACCAGACATCAAATCTTTAGGGCACAATAGATTATATGGAGAAACGGAAAAAAAAAAAAAAAAGAACATAAAAAGTTCAATTAAGAGAATGAGTAGCATATATGTAAATGACCGTTTACTTCCTCAAATGATAGAAATCATAAAAAAGGAAGACTTATGAATGGTTGAACACTTTCACAAATGAAGAATTGAATATAAGAGATAACTTTTCAAGCTTACAGATGGACATAAATGATTTTTTTGATCATTAAACTATAAATTGCAAGTTTAGCAAGTAACATATGAAAGGCATATAGATAAAAGAAAAGACTGTATACCATATGGTCTGCCCAGTTCTGGATGCATGAATAGCAAAATCGATGTCCACATGGTAAAATGCCCCTGGTTGAACTGAAATCTGTCCAACATATAACACATGATAACTCTGTTGAAGCAGGTAATCTGGTCACACGTTCAATCTGAGTGTCATCTTTGATCTCCTCTTTTAAGCTCTCAATATTAGTACACCCATCTTGTGAAGTCCTTTCCATGACTGTTGATGGATGATTAACACATAAATTTAAATCTGTAGAAGCTTCTGAACCTTCATCCGTACTTCCAATATCAGATCTTCCTCCAATTTTCAGTCCATTCACATTTCGTATACCATCTGAATGATCGAGTGAAGCTGCAACATTGTTATGTGGATTGTGAACTCTGATTGGGTAGCTCCCTTGGTCGGAATCCATATGTGCAGACTCCAAAGTATCTGTCTGAGTATTCTTTTTCACAAGCCTCCTTCCTTTACGAGAAGGCTCGGATGAAATATTGCTTGCATGACCATTAAAGATCTTTCTCTTGTCTTTATCTGGATGCTTAAAGAAGTAACTTGACTCTCCATGCTTTTCAAGCAGAAAAAGGAAGGAAAATAGTCAATGGCAATGACAAGAATCGCAAATTCTTTTTTTTAATATTTCTTTTAGAAGAAATCATTGAAAAACATTGCGATATGACCAGAGAGCACAGAAAAAGATCAATGGATCAGAAAGCAAAACAAAACCAACTAGTGAGACTAATCCAGAAAAAATTTTTCAGAGAAGTTTAAAAAGAACCACAATTGCAAACAGAAATATGGACTTCAAAAAAGAAAAGAAAAGAAGGGGGGGAACAACAACAACAGTAACAGGAAAGCAGGATCATATCTTAAGCAAACCACTCAGTTGCTGAGACTTTGCATGCCATATGTAATCGCTTAGTTTACACAAAAAAGAAAGTAAGATTTTGATCAGTTGGCTCATGAAACTTCCTAGAAAAAGTCATTTACTCAATGGAAAGAAAACTTCACAACTCAAATCCAGTATATCAGTCAAAGCTTTATGAGACACCGGTAGAGACAAAAAGAGAGAACTAGCAGCAACTGAAACACAGTTTATTTCTTCCATAAAACATACAATATGGTAAATCAGAAGAATTGAACTGGACATTATTACCTGAACCGATAAACCAGATAAAGGAGGCTCCTTTGAATGGTATCTGCTACTTGATCCTTTCTCTTTCTCTGACGCCTTTTTAGTTGGTACATTTCCTTTTTGAGAATCGGGAAATAAACTCTACAATGGATTTAGAAGGAAAATGTAAATGTTAAGTGTCAAATCATTCAAAGCTAAAGCATTACTATCAAATTAGGCTTAAGAGAGAATTCTAAAATAAATTTGGCGAGCAAGTTGCCAGATACTTTCATGACCAATACTTGCCTTGTTCAGTAAACAAGATTCAGTCCATGTTGATTGACCAGAAACCCAATCAGTCGTTTGTCTTTCAGAATCATCATAAACATTCAATTTTTCACAAAGCACTTTCCGATTCTTTCTTGAGCCACCCACATTTAAAGGGGGGATTTCCAACAATAATGGCCCAACTTCTTCCCCACTGCATACAACAACGAAGCCATAAGTCTCTTTATAATATGCAACCTTGAAGCCACAATCTCTAAATAATATGTATCACCAATAGTCAAACTGTATATTAAACAGCAGTACAAGAGTCTCAAGCATTGCTGGTCTTAAATTATAATTTGTAGGAGTACAAGGCAGATTTTACGACAAAGTATGAGCATATGTCTGTAAGATCCAGAATTTATTTCCAATTGGCAGTTTCAAGTCATGCCTTGAAGCAACTACATTGAAAAGCACTTACAATCAACTATTTACTTGAAATGAATGATGGGTCAAAAAACACAATTCAATTGCTATACAATGACTAGGAGTTTGATACCTTAATTACGTGAAGTACAACAAAAAAATTACTAAAATCAGGTGAAGATTATTCGTATTTCTTGAGAAGGAAAATCTGGAAAGGAACTTAGTCGTACCTTTGCAAGATATAAGGATGTTCTGAGACACGCTTTCCTTGCTTTATGCATTCTTCGACCCATCGATGGTTAACTACCTTAACATTAAACTTCTTAGCAAAATCATATTTCTTTCCTTCGAATCGCCAACATACCTAACCACCCAAGTAAGACATACATCCTCAATCAACAATAGAGATCAACCTACAGGTTAATGCATATTTCCTTTACATTCATTAGTTTTCAAATTCATTGTTTCTTTTCATTTTTCAACTCTAGGAATGCATTGACGTAGAGTGCATGAACATTAAATGAGCGCCAAAGACCGAAATTTACCAAGTGTGTTGTTGATCTCGACAATGCACCTACATAGCTTGCACCAGCATGCGAGATCAGCTTGATGAGGTTGAACCGCTCTGACCCGTGGTAGCCACTAACCGTTGCCACTACGGACTCCATTCCTTGAATTGGATCACCCCTAGACCCTACAAGATCATGGGAATTAGATCCCAAACCCACAAAAACTTGACAAATCAACAGAGTAAAAACCTACTTTCCTATCGCATCCAACAAAAACCTATTTACCACGCCAATGAGGCTCAATTGGCACCTCAATCCCCTGGTAAGAACAAGGTTCACTGTGCGATCAAAAAGACGAAGAGAAAAATAACGCAGTTTCGAGAATGTCTTGAATGTCTTGTGCAAGCGAACCGGTATTCAGAATCAGGAATCTTAACAATGAAACCCTAATGGCTAATGAACCCATGTTTAAAAAACTTGATAAACAACACTCATTCAAATTAGAATAACTAGAAACGACGAATGCCCTTTGATTTTCCGAGAAAAGAAGAGCAAAATTTCTCATAAAACTAACATCTATATCTATATATATGTACGTAAATGTCCGTTTTTATATTTGTTAATATTTCTTTTTCCCATACGATTTCTAGCAAACGAATCAGCAGCATTCAGAACCCAAAGGAAGTAAGATTTTCGAAGATAGAGACGGATTCATACATAAAGGTCCTTCGTCGTCTTCTCCTTCTCCTTCTCCTTCTTCTTCTTCTTCCTCCTCCTCTGCTTAGTCTTGCTCAGGACTCTTTAGGAGTTCGCCGGGAAAAACCAAGGCTTTTGAAATTCATTGGACAGGGTCCGCAGAACCTCCCGTGTTGGGTCGGAAACGATTCGGGTCGGACCAGTTTTGTGCCCCGGTGACAATCGCAAATCTTACATTTGGTTTTCAAAATTCATAATAAAAATAAAATTTAATATTAAAATAGTAGAATTCATTATCAGAACTTGAATTTTCATGTCTCACAATGAAAGTTATAAATAATTACACATGCATATCTTTATGCAGTTAAATCTTAATGCAACTAAGTCCATCAAGATCCGGAATTGGTGATTGTTGCCAAATGCGTTGGTATTGAATCACACAAATTATCTTCTCTCATTCAAGTTTTAAACCTAAGGAGATGACATCCAAACCCATGTCTCATATTAAATCACGAAGGGAATGACTTACATAAAGGGCTACTTAACAATTAAACATTATAGGCCAAAGAGACACATAAATGCACTAAAGTGAAGCTATCATATTACAGCCCAAAAGTTAGATTAAAAGTGTAGTGAAATATTACAGCCCAAAAGTAATTAAATTTATCATATCAACAGAGTTAGACCTTTTGACTCAGTAATTAAATTCATTATAATTAATGTAAACCTTGTTACCTTATCGTTAAACTAACATGTAATTCACACAAGCTATCATATCAAATTTTATACTCATTACTTTGTTTACGTACTTCAAGAGTGTGTTTCTTTTTTTTAATTTACATGCAGTCAAGTCATGCACCAGAGTTTTATTAACTTATCACTAAGTTAACAGCTTGTCGACCAGGAGTGGATTTGGGTATTTATCTTTCATTAATTCTATGTCCTGTCCTACGTTTGCCTTAAAAGTTGAGAATCATAGCATTTAATTTCTTTTCTTATGTCAGTTTCTATCTATAACTAGTGTGTTGTGTGTCGCCAACACTGCCATGAAGTTACAGTGGAAGCAACAGCAAGAAGCGCAACACCAAAGTAGTAGGGAACCGAATGAGGAAAAACCATCGAATATTACTGAAGATCAGGTACAACCGCTGGCCAAAACAAGGCCATCAATACGAGGGCAATGCCTTCACACTCATCTCCTAACAGGGTTTCCACCTCGAGGTGGTGGCTCGTACGCCGTCGCACCACGGGAAGGTGGTGTTGCGGACCCATAAGGCACATTGTTGGCGGATGCCACATGTCCATGAGGCCCAATACCACCGCCTCTGGATTGTGCATCGTAACCATGTCCTCGCTGTGCATCATAAATAGCTGCCCTCTGCGCCTCATAGTTGGGTCCTCTCTGCGCATCATAGTTGGTTCCCCTCTGTGCATCGTAATTCGATCCTCTCTGCACATCGTAACCAGGTCCCCTCTGTGCATCGTAACTAGGTCCTCGCTGTGCATCATAAACAGGAGCTCCAGATGCATCATAACCTGGTACTCTTGGTGCGTCATAACCAGCCCTCGCAGAGGCAGGCCCAGATTGAGAACCAACATAAGCAGAAGCACCCGCGGAAGTAGCACTAGCAGCAACACTACCACTGGCAGCAGGGACAGGGACACGTCCCTATCAACAATGGTAAAAGTAACATCAGTTCTCAACATCATTAGTCTGCCACGAAGAATGCAAGTCACACAATTGTTGAAGCCTTAAAAGGAGCAAGTTTGCTGCTAAAAACAATAAAACCTTCTTATGACATCTAGCTCCTCCTCATCAGAAAGTATATCAATAATTGTCGAGAGAGTGTGCAACTCAAGAAACACTCAAAAATAATATGACCTCATTCCTCGCCTTATCTTCCATTAAGTGTTAAAACTAAAAGGTGTATTTACATAATGTCAGCAAAAATCATATATCTAATCAATTGCAAGCGTACATGTCGTATATTTACAGTAACAAAAGTTCTCTTCTCAGTTAAGTATCTGCAAAAGCCCCTCAACAATCCACAGCACAAGCTCTGACGTACACATTTGGGAAAACACACCGAAGCTTGTGCCATAGGCCATGTCCCAAGTCAAGATTTTGTTTCAGAGTTTCTGAATTTCCCACGTCTTGCAATCATGTCAAGTTTTGACAACCCAATCCAAGATCACTCGTCAATTAGTGAAAGTATCTTTCACAGGCTGGTAATTGTTACCTAAATGGGAATCATCTGCATTCACTATGCTAAGGAATACAGAAGATGGGAAAAGATAATATTTACTGACATGCTTTAAAAGTGTGAAATGTGAAACCTTTGTCCTTCCCCCGGACATGCATGGCAAGTATACAACATAGAACCATAACAGTCCAATAAAATAAAGCAACATGTGGAGGATACACACCTGGGAAATATGATAGCCATCTTCATAAGCACTTTGCCCGACATGATTCCCAGAAGTCTCGTTATCATTTTTTCCAGGTGTGCCACCATAAGGGACCCCTGCATTCATATTTCAATGGAGGGGGAACAAAAAAGGGAGCCATCCATGAAACACAGAAACTTAAAGAGAACAAAGAGCTCCGGATGAAAAACAAAAAACATAGTATTGGAAATACCAGTTCTTCTATCAACGTTTGCACTATTTGATAACTCTGCTCGAAGCTTCTCCAATTCCCTGGCCATGGTAACATAGTTCTTCTCCATCACCTGTAGTGACTCAAGATGGTCATTGTACAATTTTTTTTCGTAGTCATAAGTTGCCCTGCATTGCCCAAAGAATCAAAGCTCATATTCTCTCCATGATAAACCAAAAATCAGCAGAGTAAACATATTTGCGAAATTGCAACTCAGTTTTTGCATTTCCAAAATAATGCCGAAAAAGAAAGATTTGCAGTGGAACATCTGTAGGGCCAAGCAATTTCAGAATCTAATGCACCAGCGAAAAGTAGCTATTAACTATTACAGAAAAAATACCTAATCCGAAATCATAAAGAAATAGAAGTCAATTTTTGAGAGATGTTGATAGTTTCAGATTATATCCAAGAAGCTTATATTTTTAAACAAAACTTTCAATATATAAATTCTATAAATTAATATACCAAATGAAACAAAATACAAACAAGAATACTAGAGGAAATTTTGCTTATTTTGCTACAGAACTTAGTCATATATTACTACTACATACTTTCTTTATTTTTTTCCTTTTCTTTTTTCTTTGTTCAGTGCAACAATTGTGCAACCCAATTGGTTGACAACTTTATGTGGCAGACATCAGTACTGTCTGCTTTTGGGAATGCTTACAAAGGACAATTTTGAAAGATAAGACAAAAACATTTAGTTGAATCTACATGCTATCTACTAGAATTATTGATCTTCCTATCATGTTGTGCAATGGTTAAAGTCTCAAAAAGACAAGCAAAGTGCTTCGCTTATTACTGAAAGTGACATTCAGGCAGACATGTCGAATGGGAGGACCACATCCAGAATTCCCCTTTCAGGAACTACGGTTAACATCACTCAACCGGCAAATTGAAGGCAATCATGTTTCTATAAGACACCCATAAAGAACAGCTCTACACACCTGCAGTGTTGATATTCTTGTCTGAGGCTCTCAAGTTCTGAAATGAGAGCAGGAATCTGCTGAACATCTGAGTGGGCCCTCTGAAGATCCTGAGACAATTGTTGATGTTTATTAATGAGTTCCTGCCTTGCTACAACCAAGCTCTGGGCATCTGCTCGTGCCTTCTGCAACTCTGACTTAACAGGCTCTGCTGCTTGCAGTTCAGCTTCCATCTTGGCAATCTTGTCCATAAGGCTCCTCATCTGCTGTTCTCTCTCAGACTTTACAGCCCCTACTTGAGCATGCAATATCTGCAGCTCATGCTGAGCAGCAGCAAGTTCTTGTCTCAAGGTCCCATGGGTGGCAGCAAGCCTTTGGTTCTCTGTCACAAGTCTCTGCATCTCCACATGTTGTGCAGCAAACTTCTGTTCCATAACTTTTGGGGGAGGCAACATATCAAAAGGAGGAAATCCGCCTGGAGGAGGGTGTAGCCCTGGACCATATGGCTCTGGATGCACTATCCCAGGCCCTGGATGAGGATGCCTTAAATGAGGAGGTGGTAGTCGGCCTTTGCTTCCCATTTTGAGCAGATAATTCTTACTGCACAAAGAAATATAGTTAACACCTCTACAGAAGAATAGAGATATAATGATGTAGCTTGCAAAGCATTTACTCAAAAGAAAATTTTGCGAGGGAAGTGAGTAAGGACTGAGCAATGCATATGTTTTGCAAAAAGAGAATTTATCTTGAAAACAAAAGAATAATAAACAAAGACAGGCATTACTACATGCAACCCAATACTGTTGATGAAAAAATCCAAAAATGCTACGATAGGAAGTAGAGACAGGCATTACTCACAGTACATAGGAAATGCAAAAGAACTCAATCACAATGAAACTGCTACAGAGGAAATCAAGACGGGCAATACCCACAGTACACAGGAAAGGTAAAAGAACTCAATCACACTGTAATTGCTATGAGAGGAACTAGAGACAGACATTATACACAGTACACAAAAAACATCAGAGAATTTCGATCACAATAACAAGTGCAATGATAGGAACTGCATAACTTAAATTCTAGGTATTTGGATATCTAAATTGACCTTTAAATTGGCAGAACAAAGAAGTCAAAATATGCAAAAATAAAGAGTATTTATCAACAATACCATAAGTTTTGACCCTAAGGAGATAAGTTAGAACGATAGAAGAAACCCATGGCATAAGAACACATTTTCAGCTCAAATCACCAATACAACATGTCCTTTTGACAGAACCATTTCTGTTCGTCCTTATGGCTGAAAACAAGATCTTCATTGCAATAATCATGTAAAATAGTCAAAGAAAGCTGGCTGTGGAGTTGGAAACCAGCAGATAGGCAATGAAAAGATGGAAGAAATTTGACACGAAAAAATATGAGCTCAAAGATTGACACTGACACACAATTGGGCCAGCGGAGACCCAAATACAACCAAGTTACAAAGCTCTATCGGGAACCCGAGTTCAATCCGCTTGTAGACTCTATTACGATCACATTGCTTAGAATCCTACAACTACGACCGGCATGGGGTTTTTATGTAGATTGATATATTTCGCCAGACATTTTGACAAACATCGTCTTGAGAATCAAAGTTACAACAAAAGAATGCGATAAAAATCCCAAGGAAAGAAATATAAACTATTACACCTTACCTAGTCGCTGCGTCTACAGTGTGAAACCACCACACGACAAAGAACCAGAAGTAAAGAATAAACAAACGAGAAAAAAAAAATCGAATGTTGCTAGTAAAGGAATGGTTGATTACAAAAAGAAAGCTAAATACGGAATTCAAAGAAAGGTAGAGAGAGAAGGCGATGTCGTTCTGGGTTACCTGAGCCAACTATGTCAAGGAAATCGTCGAGAGAGACAGAGAGTGAGAAGACCTGGGAGCTTGTTTCTAACGCAGAAAACCCCCTACATGCGAGAGAGAGCCGAGATGAAATGTGACCACGGAGAGAGGACGAACGACAGCGTTTTGCGAACGCGCCTTAGTCGCTTGAAAGCTCCACTTTTGGACCTCGTTGCTTAAACCACACGAGAATACCACTGTTTGGGCTAGAATGTGAACAGCTGGGCGAGTTGTGATGGTATTTATGATGGGATGATGATCATCTCTCTCAAAACATTCTTTTTTCACTTTTTTATTTTTATTATTTGTGCTTGATAACATAATACAATTTTTAAAACCTAAATTGACATACCATATCATTCAGGATGTGACAATTTTTGACCAACCTAGTTCATTACCTTATCCATGCTTAGATGTTTATGTAAAAAAATTAATTAGGCTTAGATAATTATAAACCACCTTAGAGTATTTTTTATGTTTACTTTTAATTATGCGTGATAATTTAATAAATAATTTATTTTTCTCTAAGAGTTAAGATTATATCAGTTGTTGTACTTATTTGAAATATTGTTATTACACTCAACCTTGTTGGTATTAATAAAATTTATCGTTTTATTCTCTAAAAAAAAATATAAAATATCAATTGTGAAATGAACATATTCACTTTTCCCTAAAATGTTTCATAAAAAAATAATTTATCTAAGTTTATAAGACACATTATAAGTTTTTTTTTTTAACATGAAACTTTATTACCTAATAGTTTCCAATAATCCAAATTCAGTTTTATACACCCCCCCCAAAAAAAGACAGCTTTGATATTTTGTGAAAGACCGAAGTCTACCTCTTCTTAGAAAATCTTACTAAAAAAATTAATTATTTAAACTTATAAGTGACATTACAAGTGATATTCTTTTCAACATGGAGCAATCCAAAGTAACATCTATCTAGTTTAAATGCCAACATGAATAGACATCAATCTAAGGTGAATTTATTCCATTCAGGCTGGGACACGAGGAATGTTTGCCAGTGATGCTCGTATTTTCTCCTCTTCAAATGAAAGGTCCACCATATCTCCTTGCAAGTACTTCTCATAAGCTGGCAGGTCAAAATGACCATGTCCACACATTGCTGTGAGTATAACTTTTGCTTCCCCAGTCTCTCTACAATGAAGAGCCTCCCTGATGGTGGCAGCTATGGCATGAGTCGGCTCTGGGGCTGGAATCAACCCTTCAGACCTTGCGAATTGGATGGCACCTGCGACAGAGGAGAACAATCTCAGTGTATAAGATGGAGACTCCTGGTATCAGTCCAGAAAAGTGAGATATACCTTGAAAGCACTCCTTCTGGGGTATTGCAAGAGCTTCCATGAAACCCAGGTCATATACATGCGAAATTAGTGGTGCCATGCCATGGTATCGCAGTCCCCCTGGAGAATGGAAAAGCACACTGTTCAAGAACAAGAAAATGTTAACAACTGTGTGTTTTGGATTACAAAAATATATTTACCAGAATGAATTGGGTCCGGAATGAAGTCATGCCCGAGCGTGTGCATCTTCATGAGGGGAGTCATCCCTGCCGTATCACCATAATCATATGCATACACACCTTTGGTTAATGAAGGACATGCTGCAGGTTCGACTGCTCTTATGAGAGGATTGATTTTCCCATTGAGCTTCTCCCGGATGAATGGAAAACTAAGCCCTGCAAAATTGGAACCACCACCAGTGCATCCTATGATAACATCTGGCGTTTCACCTATAGCCTCCATTTGTTTTAGACACTCCTCCCCTATCACAGTCTGGTGCAGCAAAACATGATTCAGAACACTCCCCAGGCAGTACCTGGTATCAGAATTCATAGCAGCAACCTCCACAGCTTCTGAAATAGCTATTCCCAGACTTCCAGGGCTTGATGGATCCATGCTTAGAATTTTTCTACCTGCCTCAGTAATGGTAGACGGAGATGGGTGTACTTTTGCTCCCCAGGTTTGCATCATCAATCTACGATATGGTTTCTGATCATAAGAAGCACGGACTTGCCACACCTACGTAACAAATAGGAACAATTGTCTTGTGCTAGATATGCAGAAAGAACTTACAACAAACGAGTAGGATTGGTTGGTTTAACAAAAAATGTCCCAGAGGTCTGTTATTTAGGAGCATAACAGTTTATTGAGATTTAGGTTTAGCCATGTCTTCTATACATCAGATGAAAAGTACATCAGTTAGAGATTCAACCTATTCTCGCTTTAGGAACAGGTTTTCATGGTTGATGAGCCAATCAGATCCAATAAACCCAATCTGAATATAGCATTCTTCAACTATGGCTGTCAGTCAATATTTATGAATTAATGAATTCCTTACCTCACAGCCAAGCCCGAACAAGCTGCAAGCAAAAGCCAATGAACTTCCCCATTGACCAGCGCCAGTTTCTGTCACTACATTCTTGATGCCTTGCTGAGCATTATACCAGACTTGTGGGACTGCAGTGTTGGGTTTGTGTGATCCAGCAGGGCTGACACCTTCATACTTGTAGTAGATTCTGGCAGGTGTATTGAGAAGCTTCTCCAACCTCTTGGCTCTAAATTCAAGAGAAAATCTCTAAGATGCTTCTCACCGTGGCAGATGACAGATGGGTAATATTTCTGAGAAAAGACAAGCATTTGGATAACAGAAAAACCAACCTGATCAGAGGGGTTGGCCGCCAAAGCCTGTAAACATCAAGGACTTCTTCCGGAATCTCAATGACCCTGTCACTACTTACCTCCTGCTTAATCAACTCATCAGGAAACAGTGGAGACAAATCCTCAGGTTTGATTGGTTCCAAAGTCTTGGGATGCAATGGAGGAGGGGGTTTCACAGGAAGATCTGCAATCAGATTGTACCACTGACGGGGTATTTCTACCACTTTTGGATCAGCACTCAGAGCTGCTCTTGCTCTATAGCCACTTGAAAGCCTCAGATGCCTTGGCTCTGTCTTCACTATAAAATATCCAAGCCATTGCTTCTCAACTGAAGGGGCATACGTACAAAAAACATTTTACAGAAAAAACAATGTAAAAGTCAGCCAAGAACAAGCGCCCAACCAACAAACTCAAAACTAAACAGGTACTGTTTTGATGGGTATCCATTTAAAGTCCACAATCCAAGAGCCTAAATGACCAAAACAATGTCCAAACCTTCCATGCAGAATTATTTCAGATTATTGATATTGAAAATGGATTATCTCCAACTACTCAAAGTACTTAACATATATCAGTCTTTATAGTATTATGATGAGGAACACCCTAAAAATGGAAGAAGATGAACTTCCAGCAATGAAATGGTTAATAAGATTTAAATCTACCCAGTTTGTGTCCCTCACGACCTTCTCTCTTATTAAACACTGGTGCTTTTATGCCAAATGCTGTGAGAACAAGACTGACAAAGGCCCTCACACGCAGAATAAATGGTAAGTTTCTTCAGGCAAAGAATGTTTCATTATGCTGAGTTTTACAAGATTTTGCAGGACAACTGGGTAGTGCAGGTATATATAAACTTTGCCTTCTGCCTAGAAGAACAAAGAGAAACCAATTGGCTCCATTTATAGTCTCTTATCGTGCTTTTCCCAGCCCCTTGACCTGGCTCAAGTGTTTGCTACATTTCGTAGCGACACTTCTATCTTGAATCATAGGAATGAAATATCCAAAACCAGCACCGAGTGGTTTTAACTTATATAGAAGCTTAAGATTTAACTTACACCACAGCAGATAGAAACTACTCATCAGAAAAGCCGAGTCAACCTGCTGCAGAGTTGAGTATGTTAGAGGATATCGTGACATTGGGACTGCTTATTCCTTTGACTGTGGCATTCTGTTAAACACGGTGCTGAGAAAAAAAAAAATGATAAGGAAGTTAACCAGATGGTGACTTCCTTCGGTTCTTTGTACCTTGTCATCATAAAATTGTTTCTTGCTTTCGAATCTCACGACTGCCAGTGAGGCCCAACCATTCAATTCAGAAAACCATCTACCGATCAATCTCTACAAGAGTTCAACGTATTTGCAAAACCAAAATTTTTTTGAAACCCTTCGGCATCGTTTTCCTATCTAGTTTGCATTCCTATTCCAGAGTCTTGCTACCTAACGGGCTAACTAGCGGAGACTGAATCAGATGCTGGGCATAAAACCGATTTCCAGTTGCAAAAAACTGTTCCCCACAACTACAACCTCCTCCAATCAGCAAAACTGAAACTTGGGCAACATTGGCTTGTATTGGGCCACACATAAAATGCAACTACTACCCAAAACAAATTTGAATCAAACTGAGTGAAAAAAAAGAGAGGAAACTAGTGGAGACTTACGTCTTGGGTGGAGGCTTGATGCAGGTAATCTAGGAACTGTGTTTCCAGATACAAGTGAGTGAGTGGCCATTTTTCCCCAGTTTTTTGTCTTTGTTGTTGTTCTGGTGGAGAGGATCGGTAGAGGGTGAGTTTTGTTTTTGTTTTTAGTTTACACAATAGAACGGTGACCTTTCCTGGCATGACAGTGCCGAGTCAGATATTGGAAATCTGAATTAAGGTCCCCGCACGGGAGACTCCCCATTAGTCCAAAACTGGCGATTTGGGGCTAAGTTTTAGATTATTGTCCATTTTCACGGACCCCGACGAAGAGAAGAAAGAAAAACGGAGACCAAGTGAAAGATGATCTTCTTTTTACAAATTTCTACGAGGTTAAAGTTGCAGAAACACGGAAGTTTTTCCTGAAAAACGGAGACCTAAAAGCCGGCCTGACAAAGCTAGTTTAAGCGGCACAGCTTGGAAGCCTTGGCCTTTGGTTTCCACGCAAGTTCATTATCATGGTCCCAGCTCTGCTTGTCGATTGAGCGACACTCAGGACATGCTGCCGACTCCCTGCAGCCCTCACTAATAGATGCCGAGGACACTAAGTTTGAACCTCTACATTCTTCTGAAAGCACCTCCAACCCCCTTGCAACATATAGACCACACATTCTAGTTGTACTGTTTTGCTGCATTAGAAACAGATTTATGCCCGTACAGAAGGTACCTAAAGATCATTTAGGTTCCAAAACGTTGCTTACAGAATGGTCTAGCAATAGTACCTCCGAGCCTAAGGACTATTGTTCAACCCCCAAGACCATTCATGACGTGTTTTCAATATTTTAAGACAAGACAACCGTAGAATTCGGATCTCTTAATGAAGCATTTACTGCTCCATTGAAAGAAGACACGACTTGAAAAATGGCGGTGGACTTAACGTGATCTTGACACGCATCTTTCTGTGTTTCATGGAATGACACGGTCCTCCTTTTTGTATTTCATTTTCTCCACCTAATACACATCTTACTTGGAACAAACAGGCACATCCATATGTTGAAAACAGCCTATTTTTTCCAGATACTGTTAAAAATGGGAACTTTTTTCTTGTATTAAACAAGCAACATGCCATTAACATTTGAAATTCTGACACACATGCTGGGGATTCAGATTGCAAGACACCATACAGAGGATTTACTACTTAAAACTAAGAGGTTTACAAGTTTTTCAGGAATCGCATTCCCATTTGCATTGAGTCTTATCAGTGTGATAAAAATCCCATCTCAGTACCAGTCTTCCATCCATTCTCCTCAAAAGAAAACTCTCCACCAGCACATAGCAACCAAATCTTTTCCACTCCCCTCCATTTCTGAACTGTTCCACCAATCTAACTTCCCTTGCTCCCCCATGAACCCACCCTCCTGCTTCTTGCATCCATCTAATATTTTCCACGATTCCTGAACTTAAACCCACTCCCATTTCCCGTCCCCTGCCATTTGGGACATCGACTTTGAACCAAACGAACCCATCTCGTCTATCTCTTTCATCTTTCATGGCTTCCATACCAGCAACCAAAACGACTTCTCTTTGCACATCAGCGTCCACAATTACAACATCGTCCTCGCCATCTAAATTCCTGCATGAGTGAATTTCTTCCCATTTTTGCTCAAGAGTCATGGTGTAAAACATTGACGTCTTCATTTGGTGCTTTAGACCTGCTCTCTCCCTTACAAATATAAACGGACAGTACCATTTCCCCACGACAACGGAAGCCGAGCGCTCTCTAAAGATGGGAAAACTGAACTCCGGGAGAACTTCTCGAAGTGGGGTATCGAGGCCTAGAGCCTCACCTAGTCGTAATCGGCACACACTTGAGCTGCGAACTTTCCATCCCTTCTTCCTCAGGAGCTTCGGAGGGATACCATCTGGTGCTATAGATCTGGCAAAGAAACCTCCACTTTGATGGCTGTGGATCTTGAATTGTTGGTATAAGTCTCCGACATTGAAAGGCTTTGGCTTTTTTTCCATCAACATGTCACCAAAGCAGCATGCCATGACGTCCCCATCTCTTGAACATTTGCATGCTTTCCTGCAGGATTGGCAATTTCAATATCGAAAATATACCTACAAGGGACTAAGAACGCGTTTCATATCATACTGATCTCATATATGGGTTGTGCATCACTGTAAAGTAAGCATACAGTTTTCATACACAGTTTTATGTTAAATTGAGCAGGTTTAGTACAAGCCCAGCATAGCTACAGCTATAAACTCAAAATATAGGTTCAGAGATGGAGGCTTATTTCAGTTTTGTGCTTTAAGATGGAGTAAAGTGTGTAGGAGTAGAGAGCATACCCTTTGTACTTGCCTTTTGCTCTGATAACATAGTACCGGTTAGTAGACAGAGGCTTATCAAGAACTGGGAGAAACCAAACTTTCGTGGTATTTGGTTCTCCAAACTCGGACGGATGAACAATGGTTAGGATCTTATCTTGAGGAAATGGTAGCTTCTTAACTCTCTTACGCTTACATATACCCCAACAATATGAATCCTGTGCTTCTGCCTCTTCATCTGTAACTACAAGATAACCAGAATATGGAGCATCAGGTGGCGGCAATGAAAGGGTGTCCGGAGATTTCCGGTACATCGAAAGAGGCCTAGTCACATACATCTCCCCTTCTCTCTCTCTCTCTCTCTCTCTCTCTCTCTCTCACACACACACACACACACAGTCGAAGAGGGGATTAAGGGGGAACTTAAGACATTGATTCCTTATGAATTAAGAATAGAAAGTGGAATCTACTAGGAATGATATCCGGCTGCGTGCTATGTCAATTATTTCATGATAAATAGATTTTGGTACCTTTGAAAGCAAAGCCAAAACCTGCACCAGGAGATTTTGCCCATTGGCCGACCCTTTTTCAAAATCTAGTAGGCAAAAGCATAAAGCAAAGAAGATAAACACTGACTACTTTGTTGTTAACTTTTTCTAGTGCAGGATATAGACTTTTAAGCATATACTGTCGGTGCCATAAGGCAGCTTCGACATGGTTCAAGAAACTTCTTGCAATTGGTTGCGGACGTTAATGCTGTTCTACCTTTTTGCATTACCGAAATCAAAAATAGTAATGCAAAAGGGTGGTAGAGATGAGACCGAGAGGTATCCTAATATGGACCCCTGATCCACACAAAGACAATTCCTAGGATTCATAGAGACTCTGCATGCATTATTTTTCCCTCCATAGTTTGCAGTCAATCCTACTGTATGTCTACGCCATAATGAGAAACTTACAACCAACAATGAAAAAACCAAAGCCATCCCCCCATTCTTCTCTGTATCTCTTTGTTCTTTGCTTTTGGATTCGTCACTTCTGTCCTGCACTCAGGCCTTTTTCATGCATTTAGTCTCTGGAACTCATAGGGTTCCCTCAGCAACACTTTTCTCTCTTTTCGCAGGCCAAGGGTAACGTTCTGTCTCTTTGCAAGCATTAGGCTTATCTTATCCTTGGTCATTCTGTCCCGCAAGGAGGAAGATAGTCACTAGTGAGACAACTCGTAAAGGTGAGATTATCGACAATATATTAAGGGAATAACCGCATTACTTCTCGACTGCATCACATAAGGGTCATTTTTATAGCTACCTATTGTACGGACAGTAGAATATGCATGTAAATGTGATTATATTATGGAAATTACCTCAAATTCCCTTATTACATTAAGAATTTAGCTTAATGATCACAGTCACCTAAAAGAAAATTAAATGTATAAAAATAATGTTTTGATAACTAAGTGTAATGAAAGCCTAGATCCATTTCAAATACTGGTTCATGGGTAGAAATAATTATATATAACCAGACATATAGTTATGTATATTAATAATATGAAACTAAACATTTACAATTAGAACATGTCTCCTTGCCAAAATGCATTGACATTGCAATGCCAATTTTTATATAAATTGGACTTACTCATACATATAGGAATGTTAAAGAAAATTTAGACTCCAATACTATATAAGAAAGGTTCAAATCTAATTCAAAAATTGGTTTATGAAGTAGAAGAAACAATTATATTTAATCAAGTACATAACTTTATATCTCAATAATATAAGACTAAATATTTATATTGTAATATTTACTGTCATCTTAATGGAAGTCTTTTATAAGTAGTGTTGTTTTTTATTACACTAAATATTAAAAATTTAGTTATTTATATGAAAAAAAAATCATATATTTGTAGGTAAAAACTTGTAGCTTATACATAATGTGAAATTCTGTGCAGCATCACTGAACTTTGTTTCAATGTCTGTTGAGTCGGCTTTAATCGACGTAGAAAAAAAAAAAGAAAAATCGCCTTTAGAGGTGCCAACTAAGAACAATTCAGTGGCCGAGGCGCAGCTTCCAGTTTCTCTGTAGGAAACTATGCAGCTCGACATACATGAGAGCACTTCTCAGCACCACCACATCCACGGTCAGGGCTTTCCGCAGTCGCATGCTCCAGTTCCCCTTCCTTCTCCAATCTCAGAAGCTTCATGTCAAGCAGGTTGGTTCTTTCTTTTCCCACTTGTCATTTCTCCGCGCCAACCACTTCTTCTCCACCACCATCGCCACTTCTCTCTCCTACCCCCGATCACCATCATCTTCAAAACCGTCTAAAAACAACACACGCGGAGATTTCTCGGGTATAAACTTCGCAGGCCTTGCACAAGCTGTCATATTGAGATGTTCCCATTTCTTGGATAGGCAGAAAGGGAAGGACCTTGCTAATGCCTCTCTCAAGGACCTTCTTTTAGATATATCCAGTATAATACCTGATACGGCACGTAAATTTTTTAGCGTTTCGGTTCTGGGACCCGAAGATGTCCTCGAAATATTGTTGGGTTTCAAATCTGAGAGGTGGGAGGTTGGCATTGAAGCTAGGAAGGTTGAGTCTTTATGGCAGATTTTCAAGTGGGCTAAAGGACAGGATAAGGGTTTTAAGCATCTCCCACTGTCGGGCGAGGTCATGGCCTCGTTGCTCGTCCGAGTGGGTATGCTTGAAGAGGCTGAATTGTTGCTTTATACGATTGACAGTCCAGGAATTTCATTGGATGGTCATGAAATTTTCAGTGATTTGATTGAAGCTTACGTTATTGATGGTCGGTTAGAAAGAGCTATTTTGGTGTATGATCGAATGAGGGAGCGAGGTTTAGAGCCATCGACGAAATGCCATCGTGTTCTTCTTGATCAATTAGTTCAGAAGAAGAAAATTCAATTGGCGTCTCGAATTTGTGGTGATATGATTGAGATGAATGTTAACTTTAGTGATGTCGATGAGTCCAGTTTTGAGAATGTCATTAGACTACTTTGTAGAGATGGAAAGATTCAGGAAGGAAGAAACCTTGTTAAGAAGGCTCTGGTTTCTGGTCTGACGCCTAGTTGCTTAGTTGTTAATGAAATTACTCGCGGATACTGCCAGAAGAATGAACTCCACGATCTGATGACTTTCTTTGCGGACACAGAGTGTGTACCAACCATGGCTGCTGGTAATAAGATAATACACCACGTATGTTGCTATTTTGGCACTGGAAAGGCAGACTCATTTTTGCAAGAATTGAAAGATTTAGGTTTCAATCCTGATGAAAAAACATTTGGGATTTTAATTGGTTGGAGTTGCCGTGAAGGGAAACTGAAAAATGCTTTTCTTTACTTATCAGAAATGTTGTCGAAATGCATGAAACCCCATGTTTTTTCCTATAACGCTCTTATCAGTGTGGTGTTTAAGCAAGGCATGTGGAAACATGCCCAGGACATTCTTGATGAGATGGTGGATCAGGGGACACCACCCGACGAATCAACTTTTAGAGTTCTGTTAGCAGGCTTTTGTAAAGCTAGACAATTTGAGGAAGTGAAAAGGACAGTTTGTGAAATGGCTAGCCATGATTTTATTCGGCTCTCTTCTGTGGAGGATCCACTTTCCAAAGCATTTATGGTCTTAGGGTTCAACCCGTTAGCTGTGAGGTTAAAAAGGGACAATCACGTGGGATATTCTAAGACAGAGTTTTTTGATAATCTTGGGAATGGTCTCTATTTAGATACAGAACTGGATGAGTATGAGAAGATTGTTACACGGGTTCTTGAAGATTCTATGATACCTGATTTTAACTCAATTGTAAAGGAGCAATGTAGCCTTGGAAATTTTAGAATGGCATTGGGGCTGTGCAATGAAATGGATCTGTGGGGACAAGATCCATCTTTGTCTGTTGTCTCAATGTTAGTGGAAAGGCTTTGTTCATCCTGTTCCCATATAAAGGCTGTCACCAAGCTTTTGAAGAAAATGCCAGAGTTGCCTAACCAGCTCGACCAAGAAATTCTCAATTTGCTTGTCCAAGCATACAGCAAAAAAGGACTGACAGGGAGTGGGAAAATAATATTGGATCAGATGCTCCAACAGAAATTAATTGTCAAGAATGAGACTTACACAGCTCTAATAATGAGTTTGTGTAAGAAAGGGAACTTGAAGGACCTTCATGGTTACTGGGAAATTGCCAAAAGGAATAAATGGTTACCAGAGTTGGAGGATTGTGAAGCTCTTGTAGAATGTCTTTGTCAGCGAGCAATGCTTGAGGAGGCATTACGGCTTCTTGAATCTAAGCTGTTTTATAACCCTAATTTAGGGTCCAATGTTTTCTCTGTTTTCCTTGAAAAGCTTTGTGCTACGGGCTTTACAAGAGCTGCACATGTCTTGTTGGATGAACTTCGAAATCGTGGCTGTGTCTTGGATGGCATAACTTATAGCCATGTAATAAGAGAGTTATGTAAGGAGCAAAAATTCACAGTAGCCATTACAATATTGGACACAATGCTAGCTGAGAACTTGGCCCCATGCTTGGATGTTTCTGTTTTGCTAATACCTCAGTTGTGTAAGGCTGGCAGATGTGAGGACGCTGTTGCCTTAAAAGAGATTGGTTCAAGAGAGCATTCTTCTGGTTCGTTTTCTTTACATAAAGCACTGCTAAAAGGGTTCTGTATGACAGGAAAGATTCAAGAAGCAGCCACTCTGTTCCAAGATATGTTGTTGAAGGGGCTAGTTCTAGATGCTGAAATTTGTAACATTCTAATCCAAGGGCATTGTCAAGTGAAAAACTTGAGGAGAGTTGGCGAGTTGGTTGGTGTTCTTATAAAGGAAAATTTAAGCCTCTCAATCTCAAGTTACCGTCATTTGGTGTACTTGATGTTCTCAAAAGGCAGAGTCCCTTGTGCTTTGAATTTGAAGGAGCTAATGCTTGGACAAAGCAAGTCCAATGACCTCATCATCTACAACATTCTGATATTCTCTCTCTTTGAAATGAGAAGCGGCCCACTAGTCAAGAAAATAGTAGATGAATTGCAAGAGAAGGACCTGCCACCCAGTGAAATAACTTATAATTTTCTTGTATATGGGTTTTCCCAGTGTAAAGATGTTTTAAGTGCTGCGGAATATCTGTATATTATGATTTCTAAGGAACTGAGACCAAGTAGTCGGTGTTTGAGAGCACTAATAACCAAACTGTGTAATGGTGGGGAGCTTGGAAAAGCCTTACAGCTTAGTCAAGAAATGGAATTAAGGGGCTGGGTTCATAGTTCAATCATACAAAATGAAATTGTCGAGGGCCTTCTTTCTCATGGTAAGCTTCAAGAGGCAGAAAATCTGTTGGACAGGATGGTGGAGAAATGTCTAATTCCTGAGAGTATTAATTACGATAATCTAATTAAGCGCTTCAGTTGCTATGGGAGACTGAACAAGGCGGTTGATCTTTTGAACATAATGTTGAAGAAAGGAAATGTTCCTAATTCTACTAGTTATGATTCAGTAATTCAAGGTTTCTGTACCTGCAACAGATTGGATGAAGCTATGAACTTTTTCAGTGAGATGTTTTATAGGGATCTTAAGCCAAGCATTAATACTCCAGGCATGCTCATCCACACCTTCTGCCAAAATGGGAGAACTGCAGAAGCTGAAAACATTCTAATTTCTATGCTTCAGGTTG
Source organism: Casuarina equisetifolia (assembly GCA_028551475.1). Lineage (NCBI taxonomy): Eukaryota > Viridiplantae > Streptophyta > Magnoliopsida > Fagales > Casuarinaceae > Casuarina > Casuarina equisetifolia. Next base: position 7,565,971 of record CM052361.1, read on the forward strand.
GTGACAATCCAGCAAGGGAGATGTACTGTGCTGTAATTAACTCATATCGCTCGGTAAACAATCTCAAGAAGGCATCAGAGCTTATGCAAATGATGCAGCAAAGGGGTCATGAGCCGGACTTTGAGACACACTGGTCCCTCATAAGTAATTTAAGCAATTCCAATGAAAGCAACCAGGGCTTTCTGTCAAAGCTACTTTCTGCAAGTGGATTTGCTGGTAAAAGGGTTTCCAAGACCAAACTGGGGTAATTCAGAGACATCAAGCTGGAGCTTTTAGTTCTGTTCATTTATTTCTTATGGTGCGAGTTGTTCGTCCTTTGCGGATCTCATACAGCGGCTTCTGAATGTGAATGGTCTCATTACTTCCATATGTCCTGAGGCCTTGGGAGATTAGGTGACCACGTTCGAGTCTTATTGGATTCCAACTCTTTGTTGAGAAATGTTATGCATCAGATCATAGAATAAGTTTGTTCTGAGTTCAGCTTTGAGGTCACTGTAAAATCTGAACTTACATACTGCATTTTAGTTTTGAAACTCTCCACATGGAACAGTATATTCTAACAAATTTTCTTTTATTTTGTCAAGAATAAATTCTTTCAGTATTCTTGTTCTGGATTTTGTTGCATATTTCCGTTACTGTTGATGATATTGCCAAGATAATGCATCCACTGCAACTGATATTGCATATTGATCACTGCAAAATACAACCAAGGGTGCGTCTTTTGTAAGCAAGCTATGGTCCTGTGTAAAATCACTGTATGCCTATAACTTTTTTTTTTTTTTCCCTTCCTCCCTAAATCGTGCATTAAACAAAAGGAAAAGACATTTCCGTATAATTGAGCATGTAGCCAACAATCAAAGGAAAGGTCACCAGGCAAGTACACTCGTAGATCCCAGAGGAGCTTTCGATCACATTATTTAGATAGAACGTACACATTTGCATAATTTTCTCCAAAATCATGTTGTAATGAGTTTCAAAATTTTTTGACTGAAAATTACAGATTACATTAAATATTCTTACTTTCAGACAAGGTTAGTTCAGACATCTAATTTAACAAATTTCTTTATAATCCCCATCATCTCTCCCCCCGGAAAACGCCCGAGACAACCCCTTGCTGCCGCTATCTCATTAAAGTCGTAAACTGAATCGCCGCTAAAAGATTGAAGCTGTTGGCTTCTTCTCTGTTGTTCAGTTCCCACACCATCCGTAAAGTCTTCACCAGCTTGAATGGTTGGAAGAGGAAATGGATCAAGACAAGTTCCTAGAACAATAGGCTCCCCACCTACTGCACCAACATAGTCTTTCAACCGGCACAAGGCAAATGGAACTGGTTCAAAGCTGTGGTCTCCATATTCAACTGGAGTAGAATGGTCTCCGGTAACACAGAGTAAGAACTGAAATTTTCCAGCAGATTCTGCCTCCCAGAGGAGCCTGGTTAACTGTCCTATAGCTCGATCTACAGCTTCCAGCGCTTTGAGTTTAAAAATGCTTGCTTTGTCATGACCTGCATCATCTATTGCCTGCAATACCAAGTGAAAATGAGATCTCGTCATTATCATAACGTTGAGAGACTTGGAGCCAGGTACTTTGGCCTCTATCACCATCCAGCGTTCATTACAATGGGGCTTGGTCCAGTGGTAAAAGGAGAATCATTTTGTGCAATTAATACATGTCATTATTTTTGTATGTTATCAACTCTTTGAAACAAGATCCCTACCAGCTCCATATTTCGGATGGTCCACTTCCATCATTATGACGCTATTGAATCCTTAACTATCTCTTAAATCAGTTCATCTCCATGTTAGTCATTTGCTATTACAGATGAGACACATATTCTGTTTTGGGGCGTGACAGACATGAGGTCCTGAAACTCAACTAGAACCTTATATAACAGCCAGGCCCTTGTAGTACTTTTGGCTTGAAAACAATGGTGACATAAAGTTTAGTACGAAAAATTAAAATATAAGGTGACCCCTTTTAGAGTTAATCAAGTTTCATGCAAAACAGAAGAAAGATAGAAAGACCCAAATCATAGAAGATAAACCTTGATGTGAAGAAACCCAAAGTCATAGCCATCTGATCGACCTGGTTTGTGCTCATCCTCCCCAGGGACAAAAACAGAGGGACAAGTCTCCAAAGGAGCTGAGAGTGCCTTAGCTACTGCAGTTGCCTTGGAAGTTAACAGTGTTCTATAGTCTCCAGTTGCTCCAGGAGCTTCAAGGATATCAATACCAAGGGATAAGCCCAAACCAGCAATTATTTTGGTAGGAGCTACCATGCATGGCCACAACCCATGTTTCTCTTCAAATGAAGGAACCTGAAATAAACAATTATAAAAAATTTTAATAGATAATTTACTCATGTCACTTCTCCAGATTTTTGGGATTCAATTAATGTTATGTTGTAACTTTTCACAGGTAAAAGAAACAAGAAAATAAATGAAAACAAAGGGGACTGGGGCATATGCAAACTGCATATAGAAACCCTGTAAATTCCTATACTGTAAAGTCAAGACAACTTGTAAAAAGAACAAGAGCCCAAAGCAGTAATCCAGTCAAAGAATGCTCTACAAAGACATGCTTAAGCTTGTTTTGTGCCAAGTTTGCACCCGCTGAAATCCAAGTCCCACTGGATCTTCAAGCCTAGAAATCAAATCCAAAGCTAATATTCATTGACAACATATCTATTTGCAGGCCATGTTACAAGAACAGCAGGATGAGAGAAAATATAGAAAACTTGTGAAGTACCAGACGTCAGTGGCAAAGCACTTCACTAAATACCTACTACCTATCCGATCCTGATTGAGCTAAAAAATATTATTCAGAATTTTCATAATTGAAATATAAATAAAAAGACAATATAAACCACCAAAAGCAACTTCAAATTTCTATAAAGAAGTTACATATCTAGAATACATCAGACCTCAATTCGTATACCACAACCTCGTAGAAGGACAACATTTGCTATGTTCTTCCCTTCAGCAAATCTCTTGGCATTTAATGGATGAGAAACCAGAATTTGTGAGATTTCCTTGGACAACTCATTAACGACGGCAGCTGTGTGCATAGCTTCATCAGTATCATCTAGAGCTTCAGCTTGCAAAAGTAAGAGGTTGTCCTTTAATGGATCTGTTCCTGATATATTTCCACTTAACCCTGGTCCTTTGACAACTACTCCACATCTATGTTCTGTCGCATACCTGTGGAAAACAGTATTACGGTAAACTTAGTTGAGCTTATTATTGAAACTCAAGCCTTAGCTCAACTAAAAATTATAGCCGGGGCTTAACTCCCTCTTCCTTTTTTCTTAATTTTCCATTTATTTGTGACCAAGGAACTACACAAACATAATGCTTGGAATACTTTCTTGCAACTACATAATGGTAAAGGTAAAAAAGCAAACCTCCTCTTTAATCCAGAGAAACTTGCTATATAATCTTCCTCACAAATATTTGAAAACTTCAAAGTTGTTTTTCCAGATAACAGGAAAAATTAATAACTCAAAGAGCTCTTCAGGAGTTTGTGTTGGAAAAAGAAATCCTCAAATAACCCAGATAACAAGCAATACTGTGGCACCTATAAGCATCTGCACCTGACTCTGACTTCATATTGAGGAAAAGATGGCAGCTTCATTCCATCTAGTGCAGCACAAAGGATGGGCCCTTCTTCTTCAAAGTGCCTGTCAGCCCTCCTACTTGTGACTACTCCAGTTTTCTCATCCAAGGTGGCAAAATTTGACTAGAGATCCAAAAATGGCAGCAAGTTATCAGGCATAGTATCCAACATCAACAAACAACTTTGAAAAATGCACAAGTAATAACATTCTACTGAAAAAAATTGCAACACTAGCACATATGAAGAATACAAGAGATCTACAAAGAGAAAGGAAAACAAAAATGAACTAAAATTGAATAATTCCACAAAAGAGAAAGAAGCAAGACCCATCACATTTATCTGAGTGAGAGAGATACAAGGAATGATTACATCAGTTTAATCAAGGAGACTTCAGTTCTATCCAGATTATTAGTAACTTCGTTTCCCTCCAAATGGTCCACATCAAACCAAAGACACAATTTTCCACCCATCGCTACTTTGATGCCCTGGGAATTAGAATTGCGCATAACCTAATTAACCTAAGTAAAGGCAAAACTACCACCCAAAGCCCTCTAGCAATAGGAAAATGTAGGAGGTGATTAACTATTTCCCCTCTTTTTTTCCACATACAATAACCAATCAACAATGATCTTTTTATGCTTCCTTAGGTTATACTACTAGACTGGGAAGGCATGGCATGGTTGTGTGTTTAAGTTCCTTATAAGACTATGAGACTATATTGTGGGCCTATGCTGTCCCCAACCAGAAGTGCACTAATTGGAACTGGGTTATATAAATTATATCAAGAATCTCTACCAGTAACTAGTTCTTTATTTTTTTTCTTTTTTAAAGCATCACAAAGATGTGGACTAGTATGCACTTAAGTCGTTACAAATAACACCAAATCCAACATGGTAATGCAACATAGCACTAAAATCTATAGTGCAAAGCATACATGGATGACAAGGTGAGAACTTTGAGTAAAGAGATTAGGGCACTTTTAAACTGTAGACAAGTTGCATGGATATGTATCAAGTCCTATTTGGGTAAATAAACTGTGAAGGCATTGCATAAACATGAGGTAAGTTTCACATTAAATGAGTAGTAAAAAAAAGCAAATGTAAGTGATTTGAGAAAGCTGACTAAGGACTAACCCTATCGACATGTTTCACAATTATAACTAAGATATCCTCATGTCGTCATACAGCAACTCGTTAAGATTTATCTTATGCCACTCTTCAAGTGAAAAAAACCCACTTTTGCTGCAACCTTTACTTTCTAAGTGGCTTTGCCATGGAAATCTGCTGCACACTCACATATACACCATATGCAAACTTCCTAAACAAGGATGAGCAGGAGGACAAAAGATAAATCTGTAAATTTAGATATGAGATGATATTTCTGATGCTTAAGACAATAGGCTCTAGCAGATTCCTTTATTGTAAAACACCAGTTGAATTTTTTCTTGGGAAAGAGAAGTCAAACAAATGAGATAAGTTTCCTTTTTGGCCGTTGTAATCTGATATTTAGGGCACAAGGCACACAACAAGACATAATTGCAAAAGGGTAATTTGATAGACAAACACACATGCACAAGCACACAGAATGCATTCTACGGCAAGGAGAGGCACAAACTTTCCTTACCCTCAAGATAGCATAAAGCTACAACGACAAGCTAGAATTACCTCGAACATTACAAATTTGGACCTCAAGTTTCACATGTGCCGGGAACAGATCCAGTGGAGACGGGGTGGGGCCTGTAGCTCAGAGGATTAGAGCACGTGGCTACGAACCACAGTGTTGGGGGTTCGAATCCCTCCTCGCCCACAACTGGCCACAAGGGGGTATGCAAGTATATTGTATCCTCTAACAAGGAAGAGAGTAGCATACAGAAACCATGCTACGGTCCTACGACAGAGAAAGCTACAAAATCCTAAGAGTATTAGAAATATGGAACCCCAAGGTTCCCCCAAGCATAACCATTTTAGAATGATTCTACCTAATCTCTACATCTAGCAATCCTCCAATTCGATTAACCATCAAGAATACAGATAATATGAATTTTACGGTTTAAGGGCAATCATTGAAGCCAGGCACCAGTGAAAAGCAGTTTGGCAAAACAGACCCAAATTAGATAAAATAGTTAACTTTTCATGAGATTCAACAATAGTAAAACGTTGTCAGGAATAAGAAGTTTAAAACATTAGATGATACCTTCTATTAAAACAAAACAAATAGAGAGGACTTTACATTTAGAAATCACCTATCAAGACTATCTTTGATCAAATTAACATTCATAATTTTATGCTTAAAAAAAAGAAAAAGAAAAAAGACTGACATCAATGTAAAACATTAGATTCTGTCGGCAAAAATGGAAACCAATATTCATATTTCATCCCTTGGTTCCGCATCCAATAGACATGCCGTAATAGCATTCTGTGGACATGCCCACACGTTTGAAGCTTCTTATTACAAATCCAATGATCAGATGTATTACGTACCATTATACAATACATGATGTAACCCTATTTTGTTAGATGAATAAAACAATAATTTAGATAAGAAAGCAAACCTTATAATGGTTACACAACCTGAGAAGTCTACACTTCAAACAAAAAGTTGTACTCACCTTAAATGCAATATCACCAGGAGACATTGCCAAACCAGCACCCATGGACTCAAATGCACCTCGACCACGGTAATACACTCTTGGGTCGTAACCCAACAAAGAAAGATGAGCTGTGTCACTTCCACACCCCAAGCCTACCTCAACGGGGTCCATAAGACCATTTACTCCAGCAGATGCAATAGCATCCAAATTGGGTAATTTGGCTGCTTGTAGGGGAGTCTTGAATCCAAACCTTGGCAGGGACACATCACCCAACCCGTCAATCAGCACAAATGCCACTCTTCTCGGAGACTGCTGGGGACTAGCCATGTTTCTATATGCCACATTCACCTTTCTAGATTAGAGACTAATGTATTGAACTTGGAAAGCAGTAGAAATGGAAGTGTTAAAATAACATATTTCCTACTAGATACTGACAATAGCATCCCAAACGGACAATCCAAGCCTTCAAACAGAAAGTAAAAAGGAAAGAAATTATAGAAACAAAGAAAGGACACATGCTTTTAGAACCACATATATGATAGACTTTCCTTCAAGAAAAAATAAGAAGATATAGGCAACTAATCCACATCATACCATAATGGAACTATCATGGTTAACATATATATATGTAGCTAATCATGTATAGACTGCCAAATTTAGGTTCTCACGGGCAAGTCACTGAATACTCAAATAAATGAAAACTTTTGGTTGGAAGTTGTCTTAAAGTCACTTTAATATATATTTTCAGAAAGATTGAGATCAGGTAACTAGTAAATAAAATAACACTCTTTACTCGTTTCAACAACGGAAGCTATATGAAACACATGGAAAACCCGCATAACCCAATCCATCCTCTCCAAGCCACCCCCACAACTCCTCCCCCCCCCCCCCCCCCCCCCCCCAAAAAAAAAAAAGAGAGACAGAAAAAACCGCTATGCAGTTTCATAATGGAATTAAAAAGCAACCTATTTGAACAAATGGGAAATTCCAAAACAGCATCTTTCAGTCTAAACTAAAACACGGACAGAAGAAACCAACAAAGCTCAGAATTTCCTTAAAGCAAGAAAATTAAACCAAAACATTTCACACTACGGTATTCCCACAGCAACGACGTCAATCCAAATCACCCACTGTTGACACAAAAGAAAAGGGAAAAAAAAAAAAACAGAAGAGAAAAGTGGAATCAGGAAGCATCCACAAGCATGCATTGGAAAATTGGGAAAGATATTTCACAATTTTATGCTACTCGGTAGAGAATGCGTACCTATGACGAGCTTCACCGATGATCAATTCTGGACCCAAAAGAGGAAGAAACTCCTGTTTCCGCTATGAAGCTGCACTTAGAAATCACTATCACTTTGCCACTTTATTCTGCAATAGCCTCTGGGTGATAGAAAGCTAATATTCGAATAAAGTATGCCAATATTGATGTCGGAAGATTCGTTAGCTTACAATCTTCTGCGTCGAAAAAATATGGCCACCGCCGTCGAAGAAATCGTCCCGTTATATATTGTTCTTAACGGTATTCCGCAATTTGCTGCGTAACAGCCACAATCCGACGTCGTCAATTTTCAGAAGAGTCTGCAACGACGATTATTTCGCCGTGACAGTATATAGTTGCCTCGTTGCTGAAAGTAAGTATTCTTTACAGCGGGGGTTGTATCTCCTCAACAATGTTATAATTCGTCTCTAAATGCTCGCCTTAAAAAATATATATTTTCTCAAATATGATTAAGCTATAATAAAAAAAAGAGTTTAGTATAAATTTACAACGGAATATTCTCACTAGGGTTCAATGAAAAACTCAAGTGAGGAACTTTAAAATTTATACACAAGAAAAAAAAAATCTTCAAAGGAAAGAAAAGCTTAAGAGTCTTAAGTCTTTGTGAATGAATTAGTTGGTTATAACAGCGTGGGATCAATGAAGTTATATTTAAAAAAAAGTTATTAATTTTGTAAAAATATAAATTATTTTTCTCAAAAATAATTATTATCCAAAACAAGCCTTAAGTAATATTTTCTTATGAAAACAAAAGTCTTTGTGTTTCTTTAAGAATGCAAAATTTCTTAGAGCCCATGTGTTTTTTAAAGCTCAAGAAATCTAAAAAACCAAGAGTAATATTTTCTTATGAAAACAAAAGTCTTTGTGTTTCTTTAAGGATGTAAAATTTCTCTATTGTCCAAAACGAGCCTTAAGTAGCACCATCAATGCTTAATTATTTATTTATTTTAATTTTTCTATTTTTAATTATAATATTTTTCATTATAATGTATGCACTTAACTTGCACACTCAGTATCTCATAGTTAGAATTTTTATTATAAGATAGCTTTTGATATGATTTTTACTTATACCTATTACTTTACTTTTTAAAGCTTTTTACTCTTTAGAATTTAGTTGTATCATGTTATTAAGTAAAGTATTTTAATACTTATTGCTTTTGATGGCAAATGTCTAGAATCCGGCACCTTATATTAAAAATATAAAACAAAACACAATAAGTACCTTGTATAATATTTAACGTTGCTCGTTCCAGCCCTTTGTTACAAATGCAAAATTCAGAAAATCACAGGGGCTACGATCCAGCTAAAGGGGCAAAAAGCGATCTCATAGGGGCGTTTCTATGGAGACTTGTCCTATTACGTGCCATGGAAGTTAGTTTCCTTCTGTTCATCCAAAACCGGTTCCAAAGGTCCCATTCTGCTTTATGTTCGGACAAGGGAAGTGAAGGTTTAGGCTTACCTGCATAAGCACTCAAGCACGACGTCTCGCTCTTCAAATCACAAGCTACATGATCATGTCACGTCTGCTTCGTTCACGCTCGTTGTACCCCAGATTGGAGTAAGCGCTTTCTCGTTAGCTACTTCATAGTTCTGATGGCAAATGAAGTTCTGTTGAATTTTGACTTGTATTCTCTTCTGGATCGCGCTTAATTCCTCGAATTATAGTTGGTTGATTAGTTTTCTGCGATGGGTTTGGTGAAGTATGCTATCTTTGTTACATGGGCTTTGTGATTTTACATTGTTGAAGTAGATGACAATGTGCATGAAAGTCGAGGGCTTTTGTTGTGGAATTATTAGTCCTGAATTCCTGGGCTTGATTCATTTTTGTTTCATTGTTCCTTTTTTTTTTGTGGTTTTTTCCGTTCTCAAGTTTTAGCTTGGAATGCCAATGACGATAAACCTTCACTCTATGCGTATAATCATGTGTTCCTTTGTGGTTTTATGATGTCATGAATGATTCTTAGCTGTAGTTGACATGTACTGTTGGTGCCTCAAAAAGTTCTTATCTTTCTTGTTTGTTTTCCTTATGGATCAGTACGAGTTTCATCTGTTGCAACTGACTGTTGGGATTTTTATTACCTTCTGTACCTTCTTCTCCTCTTTTAGGAGGCAAATTTTGAAATTAAAATCTGCTGTAATGCTCAATGGGTTATTACTTAGCCGAGGCCCTAGAGCAACTACTGTTCTTACTCTACATGTTGGCTCTATACTAGGTACAAATTTTGTACCCAAAGTATTTTGTTGGCCAGCTTTCTGACGACCTCGGTCTACCTGATTGCTTAAGTTTGGAAATCGTTTTTTCCCCAAGTTTTTCTTGAGTTCTACGTTAGTGAGAGATTCACTGCGATGAAACAATCATTAAGTGTTTTCTTGTTTTTGTCCCGCTCTCTTTCTCCGGCTTTCATGAAGTTTACTTGATTTTATGAGTCTTGTAGCCTGAACATCTTAGAAAAGTCACCTTATTTAGATGGCTTTCCATCATGCCATCGTTGCTATTTAATTATACAAGTAACAAGGGATTTCCTGATGTCATAGCTTTTTCTGCTATGAAACAGATTGATGACCACGTCCAGAAATAGAAGGTTGTCCTCAACAGGTTCAAACGTAAGTGAACCCTTGAAAGCCGAGGAAGCAGAGACAGTAACATTCACACCACCTGCAACAGAGAAGGTATTTTGACATCTTGTCACTTGAAAGTGGTTAGTTTCCATTTGGTTTAATAGACTTTCCCTGCTTTCTGACTCTCACTTGCATTTCATTAAGCTACTTGTTTTGGGTGGAAATGGATATGTTGGTTCTCACATATGTAGAGAAGCTCTGGAGCATGGTCTTACTGTATCTAGTCTTAGCAGGTAGTCCTTTTTTCACAGTATATCCACAGAGAGTCATTGATTATTCTAATATCTGTAAACTTAAGTTAAATTTCTTTCATCCACTTTTGAAAATTCATCAACACCAATAGTCAATCTTTTTTGCAAGCATTTCCTGATATGTTGATTTTAAGTTTCGAATTTTTCCTTGTCTGATTGGAAGGTTGATATAACAACTAAGCTTCAGCGAGATGCTTGTATCCTGCACTGGCAAATTACACAAAATTGGACTTGCTTTCTTACTTTTTATATACATATTATTAGGTCTGGGAGGCCATCTGTACATGATTCTTGGGCTGATAGCATCATCTGGCATAAAGGTTTTTTGATCGTTGTTGTGAGTTTTTGGACTGTCCAAATTGTTGAAATATGAATCCTAAAACAATTTCTTCTACTGCAGGAGATCTGTTGTCTCCCGATTCAATGAAGGATGCAATGAATGGAGTGACATCCGTGGTATGATATCTGTGAAAAATACTTCTACGAATTACCATACAAGTAATATCAGCATTACTTCCTTACAGGAAAATTGTATCACCATGGAATGAAACCCCACAGCAAGGATTTGGATTTGATTTTCCATCTGAAACATACAATATTTCTAATCATCTGTTTTTCCGGAAAATAACTGCTTCATATGTCTATGGATGTAAATGCCTTGCTAACTATACTAGGCCTGCTTTAATCCCTGCAAGTTAATTAAGAAAAACCCGCATTGTATTCCAAAAAGAATTATCCTTCCGAAAGATCTGCTGTATGTTATAAAGGTTAGGAAACTTATATGCGTAATCCTTTCTCTCTTTCCATGTCCACAGAGCGTTTTATAGTAATCTCCCTTATGTTCTTTGACTGATATGAAAGATGGAGTGCTTCAACTTTATATATATGATTTTAAGTGCCATACTATTTCACAGATATTGGGCCATGTGCTTGTACTTCTATATTAGGGTTTGGGGGGATTTTTCAGACATTTATTTTATGCGATGTGGTTGACTCTGTTCACTAATTTCAAAAAATACACCTCTCCAAAGCCTACCATTGAAAGTGTTGTGCCAGAATTTCCATATGTTGCAAATGTTGATTCTAGCAATACATCTTAATTGTTTTCCTTCATACTGCACATCAGACTGAATTTGGCTATTTTAAAGCTAGTAGTGATCATAGTGCTCATAGTGTAAAATTCTAAAATAATTGTTGCATTTCAACGTGAATTTTTTTGTGGGCTAATTGATCAAGGTTGACAGTCTATTTTGATTTATGACCAATAATATGATGGCATATGATTTGCCACTTTTCATATTTATTTGGTTTACGTATCAAAAAGAAAGGGACAGATTTGGTGCATTTCTTTATTTGATTTGAACTTTATAGATCTCTTGCGTTGGAGGTTTTGGCTCAAACTCTCAAATGCATAGAATCAATGGAACGGCAAATATAAATGCTATTAAAGCTGCTGCCGATCAAGGTACAGGATAACTTGTATCCATTGTTTGCATGTTACCGTTTCAGCTGTTGCCTCTAATCACTAACCCACCATAAACCTTAAAAGAAGTTGTAAGATTGTTTATTAGAAAAGAAACTGTGAAGAAAGTACAGGAAGGAAAAGAGCACTCTAATTACTGGCAAAAATAGGCACTATTAGATTGTAATGAAGTACATGCTGATTTTTGTGTTTCCAAACATCCCTTGTATTTCTTGGCATAATATACAATTGTGCTATCTTTGACATTTCCCGTTGAAATTCATGGCCCTGAAATAGATTTCTAGGTATCTTCATCTGATTTTCTGTAGCTCATTCTTTAAATTCCTTGCTATGTTCTTATACATAGATAACAGGTAAGTGATTACACTAAAATTATGTGGTTCTGTGATTTCCATTTCCAATGAGGGAAAGAAGGAAATTTTCTGTTTTCCTTTGCAAATGACCAAATAACAAGTCGACCTTTTTCACAAGCCCTAATGAATTTCTAATAAACTTACGTATATTTGGCCTAGACTGGCCGAGGGGCAACATGTTGGCTTGTTTGTCAAAAAAAATTTCGAAATTGCTAATCTTACATTTCAACTACATGAGTGGACAGCCTTGTTGTGAAATGCATCCTAATATGATCTTGATTCAATTGTCTAAAGATGTGGAATTATTGCCATGTCTTCATCAGTGAAATGCACCCCTAGTAAGATATTTGTTTACTACCCCAATTTATTGGATTTTGTTCTGTTTTATGTTTCTATGACATCAAGGATGAGGTCATGTGAAGAACTCATAAGTTACTTCAATCTTTCTTTTATGTTTGACATTTCATAAATATGCTTTTATGGCTTATCTGTGACTATTTAAGTTAATACCATTGATGTCATGGTACATTAACTGTTTCCTTGTTCTCGATTATCTTTTTTTCTCTAACTGGTTCGGCTGTTTGCTTTTTGCATCATTTTCTCGATCATCTTATTCTTCCTGCAAACTCTCTATAATTTGTTATCTGGAGTGAAGGATTTATAACATGTTCAAGTAGAAAATCTTTTGCGTGTGAATACAAGGGCCTGTTTTATGCATTGCTATGTGTAGATAATGAGTAGTTAGTCACCTAGCTATTTAACTGTTTTCTTTTCAGGTGTAAAAAGATACGTATATATTTCAGCTGCTGACTTTGGTTTTATAAATTACTTACTGAAAGGATATTTTGAGGGGAAGGTACTTTCCTTCCTTTTTCCTTTGTCTATTATCTATTGAATTGCCGACTATTCAATTAATTAGCGTCACATATAACATCTAGAAATCATGATGATTTCCTTCCTTCACATTCATTGAACTATCACATAAGGTGCAAAGGTTTATGCTTCCTTCTAACAAGAATTTTAATAATTTCCATATTCAAAATTTTGGTTAAGTACCTCTGTGAGCTTGGTCTCAATAGCATAAAGTATTCCAATATTGTCGTCCTTGCTTGATCAATTGTAGGATCAACGTAGCATTAGATCTTGGCAGTATCACAGTTTGCATTCTTGTATTTTATATGTCATATTGTATGCCACCTGAGCGTGTTAGCTTTTGTAGTTTTTTAATCCCTTTTTTTATGGAAGTTTCTTCCTTCCTAATCTGATGCAGAGGGCAACCGAAAAGGAGCTAACAATCAAATTCCCTTATGGAGGTCAAGCTCCTCACTTTCTGGCTTAATCATATGACATTTGAATTTATCTTATATAGCATGTTGATGGATTCTAAGTTATAAAAACTGAACACAGAGAAGGTGAAGGTGTTGGTCTATACTATCTGTAATAGTTGACTTGAGAACGTCTCCTGATCGACTAGAAATTGATTATGCTGATAGAAGGAATCACTTAAAACGTTTTTGTGCAAATAAAAAATGGGTGGCTTGCTATGGGTAAGCTTAGGTGTTTCCTATGCTTTATTGCCTGAAAAATTCTGACATGCTCTTATTTTAAAGGAATAAGTAATTGTTCAAGATCAAGGGACAAAGCAGTTTTGTATTTTATTTCTGAACTTGTTAAAAAAGAAAACAAAAAACCTTGTATGACAGGAAACATGATTTAAAACACAAGAAGCATGTATTTAATTTCTGTCTATATTTTTTCCACCAAGTCATTGCCATTCTTTTCCAAAGTATTTCTGCTGTATTACCAAGTTAACTTGTTTTGGAGTAGATGTTATGACTCAGTTTTCCCAAATGCTCTGTAGTCAAATAAATATTGCTATATTTATGCTGAATGGGAACTCAAGTGATGAGAAGTTTATATCAATGTATATTTGCTTGCTGTGCTATCTTCGTTAATTGATTGGTTGCATAGGTCCCTGCTGACAGTAACCCTTTTTCTTATTCATTTTCCCCTCTCTTTTTTTCTTCTTTTTTTAATCAAGAGCAGGTGTAATTCTTAGGCCAGGTTTCATACATGGGACTCGCCAGGTGGGGAGCATGAAATTACCTCTTAGTGTTATTGGCGCTCCATTGGAGATGGTAAAAATTATGGTTGCTTACATGAATTTCAATTACTTGATTCATGGATCTGTTTGTGTTTGCTGTCCAACTTCCTTTACTATTTTGTTCATACATGTTACTTTTATCATACTGGAAACCATTTGATGGCTGCCATGCATAACAACAGCTAATTTTACGGCATATGGCAGCTTCAGTTTAACATTTTGGATTCTGGTAAAGGTAAATGAAAGGTGTTCATTTGGCAATTAAGACTAGAACATGTGCTTGTTTAGTTTTCTATACTCAAGACAGCAGACAGCAGACAGCAGTCTTCTCTGATAGAACAATCAAGCTTACGTGCAGAAGTCTTCATTAGTCTGGCCTTTGATGACGGGCTTTCGTCCTTGTTCTGATAGCATTTTGATATGTACTGTACTACCTCAGGTACTGCGATATGCAAAGTTGCTTACCAGAATCCCTCTAATTGGTCCACTTTTCATTCCTCCAGTCCCCGTGACTTCAGTGGCAAAGGTTGCTGTAAAAGCCGCAGTAGATCCAGCATTCCCTCCAGGTATTGTTGACGTATATGCCATATTACAATATGGAGAACAAAAGTCGGGCTAGCCTTAGTTAGGCCTTACAGAAACTTTTCTTCAAGTACAAGACCGTTGCAACCAAGCTACCACAGCCCTGAGTGGAATAGGATTCACAAACCTTCTCGATAGTGTTCTCGATTAAGTTTCAGCATCTCTTAAATTCTAATTGATGCATTTTTGAGATATTTATGCAGATTGAGCAATAAGATGTGTTGATTTGACATTATCGTTGCAACTAAGCTACCCCAGCTCTAAGTGGAATAGGGTTCACAAATCTTCTCGATGCTATTGCCAATTAAGTTTTAGCATCTCTTAAATTCTAATTAATGCATTTTTGAGCAATAAGATGTGTTGGTTTGGCATATTGTTACTTTTTTTGGTCATCATCGGTGCCTGTCACTTGGATGGTTTTACTTTTTCTTTTTAGTCAATTACAGAACCAAATTTTTATCCTCAAAGGATTACTAATTGATGCCTTAACTTTGGATATAAACCATTCCTTGTTGAGTTGTTTACGGCAGATATGCTCGCTTCTGGTCTTATTCATAGATAAGTAAATGAGGTATGATTATGATAAGGAAAGAACAATGTTGGATTCCAGCCAAGGAAGAAGAAAACCTATAAGTTAGGACAACCATAAATCCTTGTCAAATATGAAGTTGAATGTTGGCCAATCAACATACAAGTGGAACTTACGTAACATTAAAAAACAAAGGATGATAGAGGCAATTCTTTTGGTTACATGTAGGGAAGGGCAAGAGCGTTGTTGTGTATTGGCGTGACTTATGATTGCTGGTGCATGCCACAGAGTAGGTGGGCTAGTGGATAGACAGCAAGCTGTTGGGTCATTATTAAGGAACAGGGAATGTGGATTATCAGTTATAACATGGGCCAATAGACAGAAGCTATTGGGTTGTTATTAAGGAATAAGAAATGTGGATTATGAATTATAACTTTTGGTTTAATGGTAACACTAAAGGGTCCTAAAAAATAACACTTTTGAGGATAAAGTCTTATGCTGAAAAAATGTTATCCTTAATTAATGTTTAAATATTAGTTTATGTTTTCTTACTCCAAAAAATAACTTTTGGGTCAACATACAAGTGGAACTTATGGAACATAAACAAAAGGATGACACAAGCGATTATTTTAGTTACGTGCAGGGAAGAGCAAGGGTGGTGTAACGTGTAGGAGTGATTATTATGATGTTGCCTCCCCTGTTATATCTTGCATGTCTGAGATGCGATCCTCAATTAATGTTTAAATATTATTTATTTTTTACTTACTCAAAAATTTAACTTTTGGGTCAAACTTTTTCACTTAATTATACAATTTTAAAGTCTACACTGATCTGTCTTTTTTTTTTTTTTTTTTAAACTTGAACTTTTTTGGATATACTCATTGTACCAGGAGTGTCAGGATGAAAGTTATCAGAAAAATACAATCTTCTATTTCATGTTTAAATAGGAATTTGTGTTTTTGCATTGAATTATGGCCGAATTATAAACTGCACAGAATGTCAGCCTAATTATTGTGCACGCTCTTTTGCCGGAAGTATCAGATCCGTCTCAGCTTTTCAGTGTTGAAAATATCTACAACCTTCTCGTACGGTGTTTGGCAGTGGCATGTGCTGCTTGCACTACGGCAGGCAGTCGATGGTTGGTAAAAAGAAAAGAAAGTTCAGGGAAAGTATCTTATGGAGAATTGCTTCAATTTCTTTTGATTGTCAATTTGGTTAAGGATACAATTATAAGTAAAAATTAAAATTTATAGGGGTGAGACATATCAGGCTTATGAAAGCCTGATGATACGCAAGATCAATTGAATTCATCAAGTTAACATGTCATAATCTTCTGACTTAATGATTAAATTTGTTCGAGAAAAGTATCTTTTAGAGAATCACTTTAATTTCTTTTGATTGTTGTTGTCCTTAATCTGATTAAGGATACAATTATAAATAAAATTTAAAATTTATAAGGGGTGACACACATTAGGCTTATGAAAGCATGATAATATATAAGATCAATTGAACTCATCAAGTCAATATATCATAATCTTTTGACTCAATGATTAAATTTGTTGGAGGAAAGTATCTTCTAGAGAACTGCTTAAATTCCTTTTGATTGTTGTTGTCCTTAATATGGTCAAGGATACAATTACAAGTAAAAATTCGAGAAACGATTCTCATTAACAATGATTTCAGCTATCATCAAGGCCTTAAAACTTACAAAAATTTGGTGGTATATGTTACAAATTTATAAGGGGTCAAGACACATCAAGCCTATGAAGGCCTAATGATATATAAGATCAATTGAGTTTATCAAGTCAACATATCATAGTCTTTTGGCATAATGGTTAGATATGTTATAATATTTTTTTTAATATACTACTTTCATAAGGTCACGAGATTTCTTTTGTAAAATCATCGTAGATAAATCTTGAGAAAGATGGCACAAATACTAAAGAAATATTGTGCAAAGATCTTCTCCAAATATAGGGGTAAATATTTATTAAGAGAGCTCTCTTGGTTCACATGGCAAACCCAAAATGAGAGCAGTGGGAGATGGAATCAAAGAAAGTGCAAAGAAAAAGAAAAAAAAAAATCGCAACCAAAGTCGAAAAGCCCAAAACTTATTTGGGGAAGGCTGCCTCGACGAGCTCCATTAGCTTCATTTGTGTGCCCCAACTGTGTTCTTGACAGCATCAGCAGCATCTTGCGCCTTGGTTTTCATCTGCTGACCAGTCTGCAATACAACCCCATAATGTAAGCAATTCGCAACAATGTCAGGATTATAGTTTATGATTTGACACGCTTATATAGTTGTCAAGTTAATAAAACTTTGTTGAACCTCTTCTAATGATGACTTGGCACATTGGGCAGTATTGCTTGCCTTTCCCATGATGTCGCTTGCCTTTTCCTGCAACAAATCGAAGCGGCATCGTCATGTTCACATATGAAGCATCCCTCCATGATATGTTCATCTCTGCAGATGTCTCGTGCACGCAAAAGATGACATGGAAGAGGCATGACCCACCTGGGTTTGGCCCTTGGCCTGACCAGCATTGAAACTTGCACTCTGGGATTGGTCCATCTTAGTTTCTCTTACGAACAAACACACACAAAGGAACAGAGCTGGAAATGTACAACTTGGGTGATCGATGCTGCTAACAGAGTGAGGGAGGGGACAATTTATAAGATTTTTAAGCCAATGGATTGCTCGGCACGTGTATGGTTCGTCCAATATGTTCGGAACAGGTGTCTTTCTATGATCGACGTTAGTATTTTGGCCTTTTGACCAGGAGCTGCTTTGATGTGAGACTCAGAATTCGACCCAAACTAGGTTACGATTTTAGAGGGATATAGGTTCAGTCTTTGACTGCTTATTTTGGGTTTTTGAGATTTTCCTTCTTGAGGTAGCTCGTCGAGGCATCCCACTTGTTCCTTGTGCATGGCACATGCATAAAGGTGGGAATAGCGTCGTCAACGATCACGCTGAACAGTCCACAGATATGAATGTCAAATCTTCCATCCCATTATTGGCCCAAAACTAGCTTTTGCTTAGTTGCTCCCCATATTACAAGCCAATAATATTATGAAACGTCCGGTACTGTTTTTGAAGTGGCTAAGCGTGTTAAAATTTATTGTGTTTAACATTGTTAATATATTGATTTATTATGTTCCATATACAATTGTGTCTAACATTGTTAATATATTGATTCATTATGTTTTTTGTTTAACATTGTTAATATATCAATTTATTATATTCTACATATAATTGTGTTTAACATTGTTAATATATCATTTATTATGTTTCAGATACAAATTTAATTTTTTTGAAAGTTCAATCGACAAATATTTGACTCAATTGAAAACAATACAAAAAACAATTTAAATAAACTAGCCCCTTAACTGGTGAGTCCAATCAGGTAGGGGTTCGATTCTCACTCTCCCTCCCTTGTGCACGAATGTAGAAAATTAAATATAAAATTAAAATTAAAATTAAAATTAAAATTAAAAAAATAACAATTTAAACAAAAGGGCCTCTTTTCATTTATGAGAGTTCCGATTGAATGACAATTTAGATGCTTATCCATCACAGCTGCCTCTTTCTAGTGTCAAGCGGCACTAAAATATCAACGTGCCACCCACTTTTTATCCCATCTTTCTTGAATCGATCGTACAATTTTTGGAAAGAAAAAGGGAATCATTGTTGCGATCGTACAATTTTTGGAAAGAAAAAAGAGTCCATTGTTGTGGGCTGTGATTGATGCATCTTTTAATCTTCTTATCTCAGAAGGTGAAATAGGAACGACAGCCAGCAGTTCTGGTCAATGGACCTCCACCAGAATATATCCAGAGGATAAACTTAATAACGGGAATACATTTACCCACCGCTCCAAAATCTTCAAAATCTTGTTCAAAATAAGGTAAGAATATCCACCAATCACGATCAGATTAATTTGAAAGTCCTTAATGACATTCAAAGCAAGAACCAAATCAAGAAATATGACTTCGGTTGTGTCAGGTGAAGTGAAGGCTATCTTGGGTTAGCAAAAAAACGAAGCTTTTCTAAATAGGATTTTGTACGTGCAAGTCAAAAAGATTGGAAAGAATCATATAATAACTGAATCATACCATTATTGTTGTTCTTATTTTGGAAAATTCGTTTTCTTGACTACATAATATCGTGAGTGCACAAGTTTTGTTCTAAGATTTCCTTTCCACGATTGCTTCCAAAAAAAAAAAAGAAATGGGTGACATGGCGGACTTGAATCTCCTACCCCAGGAGGATCAACATTGAACATTCCGTACCGCGTGGATCCTCGTCACGCCTGACTCGGTCTGACGAGGTCACGCTCTCATTGCGACGCGTAGCATTTCACCGCTCTTTCATCCGTCGTTATCTTGCCACGTAGTGATCGAAGCGCGTAGATCTGACGCTCATGCCGGGTTTCAGACTTCGACAGCTTGAATGGTCCACCAGATGCCAACTCATGCTTGTCTGGACAAAGTAGGCGTCATTCGGTGCCCAGCCGACCACCAACACCCTCACGCCCCACCAATCAAGACCCTCGATTTCCTGTATCAACTCCTTTCCATAGGCATGTTGCAACCCTTTTCCGTGGATAACGTGAATTTCACGAAGTAAACACGAAGAATAAGTACGTTTGAATCCGTACATGCAAATTGTGAAGCCTTTCCATTGTGTTCTTTTTCTATCGTGCCAAACAAAAGATATGGTTTAGAGAAGAGCTGTGCATGCAGCATTCCTGAATCTCATTCTCCGACGACTCCTTTGCTTGGTCTTAACTTTAGCATTAAGGTACGGTGGGCATCACATCGCAACTTGCTCAGTGCAAAGCTGTGAGTTTTTGCATGTATTGATTCTCTCTCAATCCAAGATTACAACTTTAGCCGTCGACTTAAATCCAGTTTATTTCTCTTTGTAGTCCGTAGTCCCACTTTAGTTCCCTATATAGTCTCCTCCACTCCACCACAGCCTCACGAACAAACACATATTCAGACCCAGAGACGAAGTGAGATAGAGAGAGAGAGAGAGAGAGAGAGAGAGAGAGAGAGAGAGAGAGAGAGACAGCGAGAGACGGAGATTCCTTATTATAGCAAAACCTTCCTTGAGATTCCACCACTCAGATTGTTTATGGCAGCCCGTTTAGTCGTCCCTTCCAAGCACCTGAAAAGCCTCCGCAACTTCATCAGGCCTTTTGCCTCCTCCTCCTCCCCCGCCGTCGCGGTCAATCATACCGCAAAGGCTGAACCCACCTTCCAAAAATCACCCACGAACACATCCCTCAGCCTCGACGCCGACGAGAGGCTTTTCTCGTCGGTGCCGACCTCCAAGCTCCTGCGCGCCTCGGCCACCCTCCACGCCGCGGCCATCGAGCCCATGGTTGATTTCGGGACGTGGGTCATGCAGTCCAAACTCATGGACGTCGACCTCGTCAAGTCTGTCGTGTTGGGTGTCGTGAGACGCACCTTTTTCGGCCACTTCTGTGCCGGCGAGGATACCGCCGCCGCCGGCGAGTCCGTCCGGAGACTTTATGAGTCTGGCCTCAGAGCCATGCTCGATTACTCCGTTGAGTACGCCGACGACAACGCGTCCTGTGACCGCAACTTGAACGCCTTCCTTCGCACCGTCGAGTCCGCCATGTCTCTTCCATCTTCTTCCGTAAGTCCATTGATTTTCATGATTTCGTTCTTCCTCGAAAGCATTCGAGAACTTTCTTTTCCTTTTCAATAAACATATTAACTTAATCCCACAAGTGAATATAATTTACGTAGGTTGATTCATTTCATGAACATATAGAGATTTGTATTATAAAAAGTTAAAAACAATACCCGGAAGAAAAAGATTTTGTCAGATTAAGAATATAGTGTTTTTCTTTCTCCTTCTATCCTATTATTATTGTGTTAGATTTTTATAAAAAAGTGTCCATTTTTAACTTTTATAAAAAGGCATAGGTGGGCTGGACACGTCATGCGGCTATGTGGGCCCTGGTTATTTACCTTTATGGCATAGGCCACTCCGCTCTGACGTGACAACCTCTGGTACCGGGTGTCCCACGCCGGGGAAAAGCTCACATGGCTTGTGACGTGTCTGACACGGGCTGAGCTGAGTTCACTCGGTGCAGCTTTTGATACGGGCTGGACACCACTTGCAATTTTGTCGTCCCCCTTTAATGCCAGTTTTTGTCTTGACCAGAATAGCCTGGCAGCCAAAATCTTAGATTCCACCACTTTGGTAGGCGTAGAAAATTTGCATGCCTAGCCCGACGGCGGAATATCCCACCCACTACTTTGAAACATGAGAAAGGCGTAGTAGAATTTGCCTGCACTACATTAGATTCCGTGGAAAACTCCATTTGAATGTTAGAAAAAGGCTGCTCGGCTTTTGTGTTCTGCTTTTTTGACAGTGACGTGAGTAAGAATGAGATCTTTTTCTTTGAATAGGTCAGCTCTGTCATTGTGAAAATCACTGCTATTTGCCCCATGAGGCTGCTTGAGCGGGTGAGTGATTTGTTAAGATGGCAACACAAAGACCCTTCTTTCGTTCTGCCATGGAAGATGGAGACTCTTCCCATTTTCTCGGAATCAAGCCCTACGTACCACACCTTTCAGAAGCCGGAATCTTTGACTCGAGAAGAAGAGCTTGATCTTCGTTTAGCCCACGAGAGGCTATCAAAAATATGTCAAAAGTGTATAGAGGCCGGGGTCACGATAGCCATTGATGCTGAGTACACGTCGATTCAACCCGCCATTGACTATTTTACGTACTCTTCTGCAATCCTGTACAACAAAGATAATACCCCAATCGTGCATGGGACGATTCAAGCCTACTTGAAAGATGCAAAAGAAAGGTTGTTGCTTGCCACAGAGACTGCGGAAAAAATGGAACTCCCTATGGGTTTTAAATTGGTGAGAGGAGCTTATATGTCAAGTGAAGCGAAACTAGCTTCTTCCTTAGGCTTTGAATCTCCTATTCACAATAGCATCCAGGAAACGCATGCATGCTACAATGAATGTGCTTCTTACCTGCTAGAAAAAATCTGCCAAGGCCCCGGGGCACTTGTTCTTGCGACTCATAACGTCGAATCAGGTAAAGATACTGAATCGTCTAGTTCGTGAAAATGGATAATCAAGTCATTATGGGTTTTGAATAATGTGTCTAATCCAAGGTTTTGATGAAAAACAGGGAGAATTGCAGTGGAAAAAGCACGTGATTTGGGTACTGGAAAGGTGAACCACAAGCTCCAGTTTGCGCAGCTGTACGGAATGGCGGATGCACTTTCCTTTGCCTTGAGAAATGCAGGATTTCAAGTCAGCAAGTACATGCCATTCGGGCCGATACAGATGGTTATGCCATACCTTCTGAGGAGGGCTGAAGAAAACAGAGGTCTTTTATCTGCTTCAACCCTTGACAGGCATCTCATGAGGTAAACTCCAGCTCTAGAAGCACCAAAAAAAGTTCCATATCTTTGATTTTTCTAAGGAGGGATTGATTTTAAATTCGTTCGCATGCAGGAAAGAGCTTCAGAAAAGACTAGTGGCAGCTGCTTTTTGAGAAGGAATAAGCAGTATGTACCATATGAAGGTGGTTCGTCAATCTAGCAACGAAGAACATCCATCCTTAAGCAAGGTAGATAGCACAAACCATGTAACAATACTTTCTTCTTGCACGAAAGAAGAAACTTGCTGTGCCCAATGTACTGTTCTGAATTGCTACCCTATGTTAAAGTTCCTTTTAGTTGTTGGCTTGAAATCCCCAGTTCCTTCTATCATAATATTAGTCGATGTAGCACTAAATTCGAAGGTCTACTGCACATGGCAATTGCATGCCTTGTCCCGCAAATAAAAGCTCAGATCTTTGAAGTGTCTCTTGAGTGTGTGTGTTTGTTTATCGCCGTCACCAATTTTATAGTCATGAACAGCTTGCCCAGATACAAAAAGTCGGAACTTTCTGGACGAGCTTCATCATTCTGATGTGGGATGAAATTTAAATACCATATCTCCATGCACACTGGTTGTACTTTTATTTAGTATGGACATGTGAGCGTCTTAGTTTATGCAAATCCTATAAAATAAGAAGAATCATTGCGCAAGCGATAACAACTGACGTCAGATCGATATGGCAGCAGATTCTTGATTAAAAAAATTCAAAGCCACGGGATCCATGCATCATGCAAGGGCCGTCCAACTACTGCAATTCCATTTGCTTTTCGCACCCTCCGAACCTTCAAGATTGTTTCGTAACGACAAGTTCATGTGTTATTTCTAGGAAAAAGCAGTACAAAGGAAAGCGACAAGTATCCATAAATGTCCAACAACGCCATGACCGTAATGGTTGACATCTTGGCTCCTTCTGCGAAGTTTACCGTAGCGATAGAGGACGTCCTGACAACCGCAAACTATTTGTGAGAGATTCGTGCAAATGTAGGTTTCCAAGTTAACTGATTGGTGTAAAATTTGCTACTTTCTTATTCAAACAGTAAGTAAAATGTTGTATCAACCGTGTAATTATATGCCGACTGCTTATTTGGAAAATGACTTCCAACCACCCAAATAATCTGTCTTCTCATAGGCCACATGAAGTGAAAATAAGGATTCCACTGGTGTTTCCCGATTTTTCTTCTGTTTTTTCTTTCTAATCAGATCCCAGTGCTGGCTACCACCCACCCCAAAACTGGTGGTGCTATTGAAGCGCAGATACCATGACGCTTCCCACTCAAAATGTGGTCCTAGTGGTCCTCTAGTGGTGGAATCCAAGATCCCGTGATGTCATGCATGGACATTTATTTCTTCCTTCTGCCAACTTGTAGCACTAGCGACAAGAGTACTCACAAGCCCCTTTTCAGCTCCAAACTTGCACTCAGACAAGAGCTGAAAAGGCCATGAGTTGGATTTCAGGAAGTAAGACGGGGAAGGATAACAGGATGTCAATATGCCCAAAGACTTTCAAAATGACCAGAGGCAGGTGAGATTTGGACATCCATGTTTTTAGCTTTTGTTTTAATTAACCCACTTGTCCACTGACTTTGTTTCAGGGTGTCTAAGAAATCCAAGCAATGCCGGTTCTCTACCGAGTTAGGTGTTTGTCGACAAATGACATCCTTTTTAAGCATCTGCATACCAAAGATGCTTCTGCTGCATGAGAAAAGATATTGATCAAGGTAGACCAATTAAAATGAAGGACTTAGAATCTGAAGAGGTTCAAGTCTAAATTCAAAGAGGCTGACGATGCTGTGAGAGTGATGAGTAACAATCAACCCAATGACTTCTGTGGAAATGACTGTTCTGTTCGACCTAAAAAAGAGTGACTCCTTCCCTGTAAATTTGAGTTCAAGGCTTCCAATCGTTTATACGTAGGAAGGGAAAATAAAATAGAACAGAACAGGAAAAGAACTCAATAATCCTTGGACCAGATACCGTTCCCTCCCCAGTAAGCAAACGATGGAGGTCAGATCAGAGTAAAACCCACACGGTGCAGGAGTTGGATTCTCGATGCGACAAAAATGGGTTCGATGATGCAGGTAATAACAGTAAGTTGGCTTGGTCCTGAATCCTATAGGAGAACGAACAGTGGCAATAATTTAACACTAGTGGAGGGTGCCTGAAGGTAGTTCCTGCATCAATGGTGGTAGTGAAGGGGCTAAAGCCATTGTCCAAGTCCTTTAATGCCTCTAACTTAAGGGACAGCCTTGTGCCCCTTAAAGCCATAACAAAGATGGCATCTTAAACTATACAAGATGATGGATATCAATTCAGTAAACTGAAAAAGGCCAGTAGAAGACTATGCTGCAATTCCCTGATGTTAAGACCTGTGGAGACATTTTGGTTGTAAGCTTAGGCGTTGAAATGGAGAGGACGTCAGCCTCCTATCTTCAACAAATTTATGTATCAAGGAAATGTTCTACAGATATCAGTGACAAATGGGAAATAGAAGGGAGCATTTGAACAAATAAAATTGAGCTACCTACTTCAGTATCATGTCGGCTACTCCAAATGATCGGTTCTATAACTAAACCTTGATGAACTTTCAGTGCAGATGGCTTTAGTTACAAGATTCTGAGGCTACAGACGGAAAATTTGTAAGCACCCGGCCGTGGCATGGGAAATAGATAAAAGGCCGTTTGCATTGATTATAATCGGTATTTCTTTTGTAGTAAATTTAATTGAGATTCAACTATCATATGACCTTATAACTATCATAGTAAATTACTCAGAGGAAAAACACCGAGCTGACATACTTATCAGCTGAGACTTTGATAGCCTAATGGACCTTGCAATTCATCCTGTCTGGTTTTAATCCTACCTACCAGAGAGGGAACCCAGGGAAACAGTTTCCCAAGCTCCTTGCTTAGAGTACGAGGCTTAAGCTGCTTATCCTTGATCCCAAATTTAGCTCTTTCAATGGCTTCTATTATATCTTCCATTGTCACAGTTTCACTACCTGCGAAACCCAGAAGAAATTACAATTGCTAACTATATGCACTAAGAACACCAAAGAAAAAAGAAAGAATAAAAGATGACACAGAGAAAGAAGAACTGGGAAAAGGATGACTGCTTGAACAATATGATAGGCATTTATTTCCACCTCACCTCTACGAGCAGCAAGTAAAGCAGCTTCATTTACTATGTTTGCAAGATCAGCACCTACAAAACCTGGAGTCACAGAGGCTACTAGATCGCAGATAAGATGTGTGTCTTCCCCTAGCGGAACTCCCCTCAAATGCACAGCCAATATCTTTTTCCTTCCTTCGGCATCCGGTTCTCCAACGAGTATCTTTCTTGAGAAGCGACCAGGCCTACAGAGAGCTGGATCCAATGCGTCAGGCCTATTAGTTGCTGCAATAACAACCACTTTCATGTCCGACTCAAATCCATCCATTTCCGTGAGCAACTGCAAACACAGAAACAGTTTCAGGGCAATTCTCAACAATATAGAAAATCCTGATACATACATATTACATACTAAAAATAGTAGCATTCACGTTAAGAAAGAGAGAAGGCAAAACTTCAAAGGGGGGCGCATGTGTTTCTTAACGACGACATGAAAGCAGAAAATCCAAAGCATTTGTGATAAACTTTTTAAAAAAAAATCTCAATTTTAGAAAGAGTTTTAAAAATAGCCAAAATTGAAAAGTTTTTTCAATTGAAATTATGTTTTTGAGGAGCAAAAACTTGAGAAATGTTTTTAATACACAAAGGGAGGATCTCTCTGCAGGGTGACAACCACCACCCCTCCAGTGGAGGAGAGAGTAGGTCTCTTCTTCCCTCCATGGAGGGAACATATGAGGTGGATGACCCACCAAGGTGGGAATAGAAGTGAGAAGGAGGGCCCACCTCTGATGAAGTAAGGGCTTTCACCTTTTGGAGTTCAAACTCCAGTTTTCTAGATGAATTATGATCTTTTAGTTCTTTTATAAGTAACAATAACAATTTCTACACTGGAAAAAGTAAACATATTTTCGAAGATAGCCCAAATGTAGAAAGTTTCGTAAAAGTGTTTTGGACTTGTATTTCAAACAAATGTATCAACCATTAGCATCTAACAACCTATTTGCTAATTATTGTTTGAAAAAATAACTGATAATTGAAAAGTGAAAAGAGTTTTTGAAAACTTTTCTGAACTAGTATCCTTCTTTTTCTTTTTCTTTTTTCTTTTTTTTGGGGGATTAAATTCATAAGGTTTGACAAAGATCCAATGTTTTGGATTACATTAGATGATGCAAAATAGAGCAGCATTCATGCCTCTAGCACTTTACGCCACTACAACTAAGAAGTACTTTTAGAAATAATGAATTTAGACAAGTAGACAAAAAGAGTGGAAGAATTGCAAGTAGATGAAAATTCTTACCTGGTTTAGTGTTTGGTCACGTTCATCATTGAAACTTCGACCACGCTTCCCTCCAACTGCATCAAGTTCATCAATAAATATGATTGACGGAGCAAACTTCCTTGCCATGTTAAAAAGGTCTCGGATACGAGCTGCTCCTCTTCCAACAAACATCTCCACGAATTCACTGGCAGAAACACTGAAAAAAGGGATTCCTGCTTCTCCAGCCACTGCACGGGCCAGTAATGTTTTCCCTGTTCCTGGAGGACCCACCAGTAGTACACCTCTAGGTAACTTCGCTCCAAGCTTTTTGTACTTAACGTCTCCTTGCAGGCATGAAAC
The DNA here is from genome assembly GCA_028551475.1 of Casuarina equisetifolia. Classification (NCBI taxonomy): domain Eukaryota; kingdom Viridiplantae; phylum Streptophyta; class Magnoliopsida; order Fagales; family Casuarinaceae; genus Casuarina; species Casuarina equisetifolia. The sequence goes on from CM052361.1 coordinate 7,593,553, forward strand.
CACCTATAAACATGAATCTTAGTAGATGTGGATAAATTCACATTAAAATTTAGGATGCCAAAATCTTTATCACTGAAGCAATACAATCACAACAGGTGGTCACGACCTCTGATTCTTGGCATAAAACATAGAACTAAACAGGCTGATCGAAGATGTAATAACTTAAATTATATTCCTGGCATCCATTGCATTCCAAGAATAAAATTAACAACCATTTAGAGGCAAGAAAAGATGAATAAAATTTCAACTCAGACCTCTAACTATATTTCTTCGTGCTGAAGGCCCTTTTGAATATTCTGTATGAGATGTCTCTTAAACCTTTAAGTAACTGAATTGTTGCTTTCTCTACTGCGCTACAGAGAACTTGAAGTAGTTAAGACTTCATTTTTAGATATCATACTTCAGTTTGGTAGATCTAATCATAGTCATAAGCAGCTTAATTAAATGTCGCTCAAAAAATTATGTCATTTTTCATATTTCATTTTCTCACTTTTTAGATGGGAAGAAGAAGAAAGAAAAAGAAGGGGGAAGAAAGTGAATAAGAACTAACAGCATTGCATCCTCACATGACGTAATTTAAATTAACCTGGGGAATATCATTTACCTTAGAATACAGAATATAACACCATAAATAATTAACTATGGCTTAGCACGCATGAAAAAAATGTTGCAATCATAGATTGTTAAATCTAATTTAATGGGAACAACATATGTTTCTTAAATCAGTTTAACCCCCCCCCCCCCCCCCCCCCCCCCCCCCCACACACACACACACCAAAGCACCTTCTCTTTCTTCTCTCTCTTTTTCTAACAGTATTTTTTCAGTACTAGATTATGTGTTGTCAGGGGGTCCAAGAGTCTAGATTTTGAAGAGGTGGTTGTCTTACAGCACAGATTTCTACAAATAGTCTGGTATTACTTCACTCGAGTAAAGATACTGACATTGCAAACAGCACCATCATAACAGGAGGGTAACGAAATCAGAAGCCATTCATAAGAAAGTGTAAAATTTAGATAGTACTGCAGAATTTCCTAACAAAATCAGTAACAATGCAGCACAACCATCAGCAGATAATCAGCCAAGTCCCTATTATCCTCAGACATATAGAAAAGTGATTTCTGACTACAAGCACCCAGCATGAATTTTAGCTTACAATTTAATGTTGTCAGATTTTCTGATTTATGAACTACGGATCCTGTTCCAAGGATGCAAATGTCGGTAAACTTGTGTGAATATTGCAGACCAAACTTCGAGAACAGCCAATAAGTCCTCAAACCTAGCCAATATGAATAACTCTCCAATTCCGCATCTGTTGCGCCTTCAATATACAGGACTATCTAAAGAATTTGAGCATTATATATTGCCTTAATACAAATGATGCCAAATGGCATCAGTACTTCAGTAGCATCTTGCATAATTCTTTATACATTAAGTTTCTGTTTTCTTTTTTCTTTTTTTGTCATTTTTCATTTTTCTACTGGCACTAAACAATGCATGTAAGATTATCTGAAATATGACAATTCTAGAGGTCCAAGAAATGAATCATGAGTAAAAGCTAAGAGTCTCAATCAGGAACAAAAATTTATTGTCAACTATATTATCAGTTATCACTGTACCTACTTATTTTAGAATGGAATAGTCTCGAGATAGATTTAGGATAGTATTTTCGCATCTGTGGTAACTTCTGCAAAGAAATCTTACCTCCATAAGCTCCACCTTAGCAGCATCAACGCCCTCCACATCATCAAACCTAACCATCTGATTATTTGGTTGCCGCTTTTTTGCTGGACTAGTAGTAGCAGCAGAAAGTTGTTGACGAAGAACCCACATCAATGGAATAAGAGGAATCCAAAGAGAAATGCAAAATATCAAAGTACTCCTAAACATATTTAATGCTGATTGAGGAGCCGAGCAGTATGCGATTCCCTTCTCTCTTATCAAACTAAGGAGAAATTTTTCATCATGATCAACTTTTCTTGTCAAAAACCGCCACTCAGGTGGCTCTTCACAAAATCTTCTCAATCTACTCATAATCACTGCTTGGTTAGTTCTTGAATTATCAGCTGTTGAAACCTTGTCATATCCTTCCTCGCTTGGAGAGTTTATTACTGGTTGTTCCTCTTGTGATGTTTCAGTGTTTGCAGTACACTGCAACTTCGTATTATAAAAAATTCGACGAGATCCCTCTTCAAGTAAAACCTCTGAAACAGACCCATTTTGAAGGCTCAATATCAAGTCTGAATATGGAACAACTTTTGGAGTTGGCAATGCTGGTAATTTCAAAAACCAATAGCATGCCCCCAATGCAATAGAAATTGAAGTTGCAAGTGCCACTCGTCTTATGTTCTTCCTCAAAAACATTCCAATGTCGTTCAAAATCGACCTAATGGAAACCACTTTCAGTCTTCTTCTTAATAACCTTAACCTCGGGCGTATTCTTAGTGAGAAACTCTTTCTCCGTCTCATATGACCATTCTCTCTCTCACCCAAGTGGGTGTCTTTATCTCCAGCGCTTCCACTCCTCAGTGGCTCAATTACATTGTTACAAGATAACGCACGTTGCGATTTACGAGACTTGTAAAAGCCCAAGCCACTTTTCCCATGAATCAGCAAACTAAGCTTATCGTCCCAGGACAACCCCAGTTGAGATTCGCAACATCTATAAAACCCCCGATAGGGAAACTCACATGAACTGCAAGAAAAACCTCTATTTCTAGCCACAGACTCAGCTTTCCCACCGCGAACTCCCAATCCCTCTGGAGAAATTACAAACCCATTGTTGCATACAACAGAAAAATAAGCCATCTATGTCTGTTGCACAGCAATAACAATCTATAAAACTAACATTATCAACTGACCGTATGAAGTAATTGCATCAAATTCTTCCAGCATTGAAACCCAGACAGACGCAGACAAATGGGCGAATATTTAGAAACCAAGAAACACTTTCTAGAGCTGCAAGAAGCCCAATAAAGAGATAGCTCTTGGTGTGTTACCTGGTTCTTTAAGCTTCCAAGAAAGGAGGAGGAGCGGGAGTAGATAAGAAAAGTATACACTCTTTCACCTTTCTGAAGATCTTAAACCCTTTGGAAGAAATATCCACGTGTTAAACCGTGGATTGGGCTTCAGAATCCGAAGCTTTTAGCCAGCCCGAATTAACTTTTAAAAAGTTAAACATTTAATTCCTTAACAATCTGTTAAACCCTAAGCCTTGTACAGACAATTCCACTACTAAAAAGTTGTCCCGCGCTGTTTTATTCTCGCTCTTTCAAGTTAGTTTTTCACATGCGGATTAAAGGCATTTAGACAAATAATAAAAAAAAAAATTTAGACATAATCAATCTCAAAGGCAAGAATTATTTGTTAAAAAACTTATTCTTACTCAAGGATAATCTTTAGACAATATTTATATACTATAAAATTTAGGTAATTATTTAACATCTCTAATCGTCTCAAAGATAATCTAATCTTCAAGTGATGAAATGAAGCTAAAAAGTAAAAATTATAATAAAATATTTCTATTTAAAACTTGAGATTTAATATTAAATTAAATCTATCTTCACTTAAAAGTAGAAAGTATATGTTTTTTCTTATAAGAATAAATCTTAAGTAAGATTTAAATAATAAGAAACTTGTAGCATTCTAAGTTGATTAAATTTTCACTTTGACATAAGTAGAAGCATAGGACAAATATAGAGCAAAAGCATAAACTTGGGAGCTATTTTTCTTTTTTCTTTTTTTTTCTCTCTCTCTCTTTCATTGTCATTTCAGAGAAACTTATTTAGAAAAAAAGAAATACTGGACATAGAGTATAGAAATCAAAATCGTCAAAACATTCTTGTTGACCATGACATCTGACATAACTACTGGACCTACACTTACTAGTCCCATGTCTCACACTTAAGTACCCTTAACCTAGGGGTACTCGTATCTTGTCTATTGTACACTCTTATATATGTAACCATACACACTGTAATATAGTTAGAGAAATACAAAATATATAAAAATACTTTTATCCTTTCATCGAGCAACTTTCATTGTTCCAGCCACTCAATATTCAACTTGGTATCAAGCTAGTCTTGGCGCCAGCCCTTCCCTTCCTGGCCCTCCCTCTTTCTTCCCCTATTTCTCCCTGCTCTGTTCCTCCTTTTGTTTAAGCTTGACCTTTTTTTACCCTGTTTCAGGTACGATGTCTTCATCCTCTTCAAGCACTGGCCTAAAATCTCCCTTGTTGGCCCACATTCCCAACCCGATCCTAACTTCTCAACCCCCGACCTTGCTTTAGTCACCGACGCTGCCAGAATGCCTTACCAGCAGTAACTACATCATATGGTGGACAATGATCAAGCCCTTTCTCGACGCCGCCCACTTCCTCCCTATTGTCGACGGGTCAGAACCCGAACCCTCGACCCACCTTTTCATACTCGATACCCACTCCACTATACTGTCCCGTCCCTTGACCCGAGTTCCCAACCCGGCTCACACGTTGTGGTGTGTTTGTGATCGGACCGCCATGGGCTGGTTGCTCACCACTTCTACGCCATTGATCATTGTATAGCTGACCACCTTTTGATCGTCGATGGCCATCTGGTGGTATCTCGCCACAACCTTCGCTACATAATCCACAGCTCGTGTCGCTTCGCTCCCTATGGAGCTTTCCTCCATGCACCGTGGTGGTCGGATGGTAGTCGAATATCTCCAGTAGGCCACCCATATCGCCGACTAGCTTGCCCTCATCGGTGAGCCACTTCACGACAGTGACTACCATACCCATATCTTCCGTGGGTTAGGGATGGAGTTCCAGCCATTCACCATCGCGATCTCTATTACATCGTGAATCGCCTCCATGTCCAAAGAAAATCTTCACAACTTGCTCCTTTCTCATGAGTCAGTGGTTGATGTCTCGGCCCGTGATGCGACAACTATTCCTTCCCCGATGGCCTTCCTAATGAATCAAAGGTTTGCTTATACCTCTCCCATTCAAGGCCCCTCCGTGTCACCGTTGACGTAACGCACCGCTCCATTCGCCTCAGGGCCGCCTTTACTGCCAAACCCTCATTTTTCATAGGCACCGTCGTCGATAATTGCCGGCAATCGTCGGCAGTGGCGGCCACCTTACTACCAGATTTGTCGGTGCTACGGTCACTATGCCACTACCTGCCATGACCGTTACGCCCTTCCCTCCCCCCAAGCCCAATCCAGCCCCCATTTAACCTAGAGGCCCACCTCACTCAACCCACTATGGCCCAATTTCCTCACTTAACTAACCCAGCCCCATCTACTCATAACCTCGGCCTGGCCCTATCATCCTATTCGTACAGCCTAGCCCTTTCCACCTATAACCCCAGCCCAGCCCAATTCGCTTATTTCCCCAGCCCCTTTTTCTCTTCTCAACCCGAGCCCAACTCTTATGGATCTTGCCCATCTTCTCCTTTTCCTCAATCCTATACAGCCTCCCTTTCTCACTTCGGCCCATCCTTCCAAGCCTATTATACTACACTTCCTCCTTCCTTAGCTCCCTTCCCTCTCTCTCCATCTCCCTCTACTCTAGACACTACTTCTTGGTTTACTGATTCAAGGGCCACTCATCATGTCATTGATAGTGTTGCACTTCTCACTTCTGTTAGACCTTATACCGACACTCAGCAGCTCACCGTGGGTGATGGAGTTTCTCTCCCCATTACCCACATAGGTACTTTTCAGTCCCCTGTTTTTCCTTACCTTTATTTAACTAATGTTCTTGTTGTCCCTTACATCACCAAAAATTTGCTTTCCATTTCTCATTTTGTTCATAATAATCATTACATGTTTTTATTCTATGACATTTATTTTCTTGCTCGATCTCTCTATACTAGTCAGATTCTACTCCGTGGCACTCTTGATTATAGTCTCTATCGCGTCTCGCCACATGGTGCTTCAACTTCCCCTTCCGCTCTTTCTGCTTCCTCTAGTTACTCCCTCGCTTTGTGGCATCATCGTCTCGTTCGATGTTATTGTTCGTCTTTTGTCTTTCACAAACAGTCCACTTACTCGTTCTGCACTCCCTTTATGTACAGCATGCGCCTTTAGTAAGAGTCATCCCCCCACCCAGTCTCGGGCTTCTCATCCCCTTGAATTGGTTCATTTTGATGTATAGGGTCCTGCTCCTGTCACGTCTTATCATGGCTATAAATATTATGTTTGTTTTGTGGATGATTATTCTCGATTTACTTGGTTGTATCCCTTCACCTCTCGTGATCAGTTCTACTCCATTTTTATTGCCTTTCACTCTTTTGTCACTATGCAGCTTCAGCACCCCATCCGTTCCATCCAGTGTGATGGTGCTCCTGAATTTCTCTCCTCTGCCATTCGTACTTTTTTTATGTCTCATGGTATTCATCAGCGTGTCTCTTGTCCCCACTCTCCATTTCAGAATGGTACTACTAAGCGAAAACATTGTCACATAATTGAGATAGGTCTTGCACTTCTCACTCATTCCTCCATCCTACTTCTTTTCTGGGAATTTGCCTTCGAGATTGATGTTACTTTTATTAACCGCCTTCCCACCTCTATTCTTGGTCACCTTTCTCCTTGGCACGTTCTTTTCTGCTCTCCTCCTAATCTCTCTTCTCTTCGTGTTTTTGGCTGTGCTATTTTCCCCTATCTCTATGCTTATGCCTCACATAAGCTCACCCCTCGCTCTCGCTCATGTGTCTTCCTTAGTTATCCTCTCGGTTACTGTGGCTACTGGTGTTACTGCCCTAAGACTCGTCGCTTCTATATCTCTGCTGACGCTCTTTTTAATGAGTCTTGTTTCCCTTTTGCTTCCTCCTCCCCTCCTCCTCCTTCCGCTGCCCTTCCCTCCCTTATTTCCCTACCTCTCCCCCCTGCATCTCTCTCTTCTTCTACCCCCTCTGTGGTTCCTACTTCTACCTCACCCTCCATCCTTCCTCTACCTCCCCTATGTCCTCCTCCCCCTCCCTCTCTCCTCTCTCTCCTCCTCCCTTTGCTCACCCCATGGTCACTTGTTTGAAAGATGGTACCCTTATCTGCTACCTTCTTACCCGCTAGCACACCTATGCCCTCACCGCTACCACCCATCCCTACACAAAACCCACCTCCTACACCCAGGCTGCTCATGACCCCCACTGGTGCACTACGATGGCTGCTAAATACATGGCTCTTATTCAGAGTCATACTTGGGACCTTGTCTCCCTCCCTTCACATGCTCATCCCTCTCGGCCTCATCATATGTGCCGTCTTCGGCGATCTCTCTATGGCCTTAAGTAGGCCCCCCACGCCTGGTATCACCGGCTTAACACTTTTCTCACCAATCTTGGTTTTTATGTCTCTACTACAGACACTTCACTATTTCTTCTGCATACCTTTCACTACAATATTGTCTTGCTGGTTTATATGGATAATATTCTTTTGACAAGCTCTTCCTAGGCCCTTCTGTCTGCTCTTCTTACAGCTTTAAATCAGGAGTTTGCCATCAAGGATCTTGGCTCTCTTCATTATTTCCTTGGTGTGGAAGCTTATCACACTACCCAGGGCCTTTTTCTTCATCAGGCCAAATTCACCTATGAGATCCTTGCCTATGCTCGTATGACTGACGCTGAAGGAGTCTCCACTCCTTGCACTCCTTCGAAGCCTCTCTCCTAGTGGATTGGTGATCCCCTCCCAGATCCTCTTCTCTACAAGAGTATTGTTGGTGCTATTTAGTATCTCACGCTTACTCACCCCGACATAGCCTATGCAGTGAACATGGCCTGTCAGTTTCTCCATGCTCCCACCACTGCTCATTGGCAAGCTGTGAAGTGTTTGCTTCGCTATCTTGTTGATACTCCTCGCTATGGTCTCTGTTTCACTCCCAGCTCCTCCACTACTCTTCATGCATTCTCAAATGCTAGTTAGGCTGGTGATCATGATGATCGACGCTCCGTTGGTGGCTTCTGTGTCTTCCTTAGTCATAATCTTATTTCCTGGTGCTCCCACAAACAACAGACTATTGCCCGTTCAAGTACTGAGGCTGAATACAAGTGCCTTGTAGACACCGTTGCCGAGATTATTTAGATTGAGTATCTCCTCCATGATCTCTGGATTGCTCCTCCTCATCCTCTGACGTTGTGGTGTGATAATCTATCAGCTTTCTATCTTGCTGCCAATCTTGTTTTTCATGTTCGCACTAAACACATTGATATTGATTATCACTTCATTCATGAGCGCTTTTTTCGCAATCAGATCTACATTCAGTTCATTGCCTCTGTTGATCAACCTGCGGATATCTTCACCAGAGGCCTCTCCGCTGCTCGTTTTCGCTTTTTGAGATCCAAGCTGACTGTCTCGCTCGATCCATCAGCTTGCGGGGGGATGTTGACCATGACATTTGACATAACTACTGGACCTACACCTACTGGTCCCATGTCTCACACTTGAGTACCCCTAACCTAGGGGTACCTGTATCTTATCTATATATGTAACCATACACACTGTAATATAGTTAGAGAAATACAAAATATATAAAAATACTTTTATCCTTTCACCGAGCAACTTTCATTGTTTCAGCCACTCAATATTCAACTATTCTCCATGGATGGAAATACAAATTATTCTTATTTGTCACATTTACGTAGTTGTAAAAATACTTATCAACACACGGATAACTCTTGTACTTACAAACCAATCGGTAAGAAAACAATATGTATTATTTAATTAAGTTTCAAACAGAATTTATATATTATAAAGTGTTTCTCACATCATTCGCAACACATTATTTCATAATTAACATAAATTGTAAGTTTCATTGCTACTGAAGGTTCATATCAATTTTCCTCAAAAGTTTTCATTAAGGAACGGTGTAACGCACTTAGTGAGAGAGTAAAATTGTAAGGTGGTTGACAATTAAATTTTGAAATTGAAGATATTATATTTAAGAGAAACGTTACAATATTAAATGAGACATTTACATCAATACATTAAAGCAAAGTATAAAAGAAAACAAAAAAGAAGAGAATGCACCGTTTAAAATGATGACACCAACACTAAGCACACTAGACACGCCAAACTCATACCTTTATAGCCAATCTATTGGCTTGTGTTGCTAGTCTTAACGAGAATAAATGTTTTAAAGCTTATAAAGTACTTTATTCGTGTCAATCTCTTTGATGTAAGAATTTTTCTTAAAGAAAAATGATAGTACTCTGAAAAATTTTATTAATAACAATGATGTTGTGCGTAATAATTATACATAAGTATGAAGGTAAGATGTAAGCTTAATCATTTAGAAATGCAAAATGCCCACATATCAAGTTGTCACATAAAACATAAAAAAGAAAACATGAAATACATTAAATAATATATACACTTAATCTTGTGGTGGCTTTTAATTACATAATTTTATTTGATCTTGCATGAAAACAATATGACATGGGCAAGGTAGTTAGCTATGATGTTTGAATAGTCTCACATTTTGGGATTGCATGCCCATAGTTAGCAAGATGACTGACAATTGCATTTCTTTCTTGATATATGTGCTACACATTTGTGGATTGCATGCTCATAACATACTTTAGTTTCTAATGAGTATTATTTAGTATAGTATTATAGATACTAAAATCATGAATATACAATGATGAATAACATACTCTATTCCTAACTAGATAAAATGAATTTGATTTAATGAGATTGGATACTTGGTTCCATTATTAGCATATTATGTGGCCTTCTGGTAAGGAATATGCTTTAACATATGTATGGTTATCAGGTACCAACTTAAATGAGAAAGCCATGATGATATTTTCATTATAATTTTTAGGTATTCTCCTTTTTACCCCATGATACTTAACCCAATATCAGATTTACTGTTCAATATTACAAGATAATACATTCTTATCTTAATAAAAGCTGTTGATATCTTAAACTTAAATTATAATACTATACTAAAAAAGTTATTTTGTCTTGATAAAAATTATAAAAAAAAATTACTAAATATATGAATAATCATTAAATAAAAACTATTAAAAGACTTAAAAGTCTAATACCAAAATTAGCTTAAGAGTTTGACAATTGTTATTTTTATTTAAATCTCATCACAATAGACACGCTAAGCAATATTAGGCTTAATGTCGCATGAGGTATGGTAGATTTAATCTAAATTTTAATATTATATTAAAAGACTTAAATATTTAATAAAAAAACTAGTTCAAGAGTTAAAAATAAATATATTTTATTTAAACTTTACCACAAAAGGTTCATACTTTTATCTTTCATTTTATATACATAAATGTCATCAGAAATGCTAGCAGACTTGAGAAGCATATCTCAAGATGGGAAAACAGAAAAACCAGTGTATTCCGTTTGGATTTGGGTGTTTTACTATTAATTTCAATCCAGGGACGACTACTTTCATGTTATGCAAATTCAAAACAAAGTTAGTTTTTTACATGCGGATTAAAGGCATTTAGACAAATAATAACAATAATAATAATAACATTTAGACAAATAATCAATCTCAAAGGCAAGAATTATTTGTTAAAAAACTTATTCTTACTCAAAGATAATCTTTAAATATTATTTATATATTATAAAATTTATGTAATTATTTAACATCTCTAATAAGATAATCTAATCTTCAAGCGATGAGAAAAAGCTAAAAATTAAAAATTATAATAAAATATTTCTATTTAAAACTTAAGGTTTAATATTAATTTAAATCTATCTTCACTTAAAAGTAGAAAGTATATGTTTTTTCTTATAAAAATAAATTTTAAGTAAGATTTGAATAATAAGAAACTTGTAGCATTCTAAGTTGATTAGATTTTCACTTTGACATAAGTAGAAGCATAGGTAAAATACAGACCATAAGTATAAACTTGGGAGCTATTCACCCCTTTTATTTTTTATTTTTTTCTCTCTCTCTTTCCTTGTCATTTCAAAGAAACTTATTTAGAAAAAAATAAATATTGGACATGCTGTATAGAAACCGAAAGTCAAAACATTTTCCACGGATAGAAATACAAATTATTCTTATTTGTCACATTTACATAGTTGTAACAATATTTATCAACACACGGATAACTCTTGTACTTACAAACCAATCGATAAGAAAGCAATATGCATTATTTAATTAAGTTTCAAACAGAATTTATATAGTATAAAGTGCTTCTCATATCATTCGTAACACATTATTTCACAATTAATATGAATTGTAAGTTTCATTGCTATTGAAGGTCCATATCAATTTTTCCTCAAAAGGTTTCATTAGGGAAAGGTGTAACGCACTTAGTGAAAGAGTAAAATTGTAAGGTGATTGATAATTAAATGTTGAAACTGAAGATATTATATTTAAGAAAAACGTTACAATAGTAAATGAATAGTTACATCAATACATTAAAACAAATATAAAACAAAACAAAAGGGAAAATAATGTACCATTTGAAGGGATGACACCAACACTAAGCACACTAGATGGGCCAAACTCATACTTGAATAGCCAATCTATTTGCTTGTATTGCTAGTTTGAAGGAAACTAGATGTTTTAAGCTTATAAGGTACTCTATATGTGTTAATCTCTATGATGTAAGATTTTTTTTTTTAAAGAAAAGGGGTGATATTCTAACAAATTTTATTAATAGCAATAATATTGTATATAATAACCATACATCATATAAATATGAAGGTAAGATGTAAGCTTAATCATTTAGAAATGCAAGATGCCTACATATCAAGTTGTCACATAAAACATAAAAAAGAAAACATTAAATACATTGGACAATATATACACTTCATGCCTATAGTTAGCAAGATGATTAGCAATTGCATTTCTTTCTTGATATACATGCTGCATGTTCATGAATTGCATGCCCATAATTAGCAAGATGATTAACAATTGCATTTCTTTCTCAATATACATGTTGCACATTCATAGATATCGAAATAATGAACATACAATAATGAATAACATGCTCTCATTTCCAACTAGTCATCCGTTTTTTAAGTAACAATTGAACTAGATAAAAGGAATTCGATGTAATGAGATTGGATACTTGGTTCGGCATATTTTGTGGCCTTCTAGTAAAGAGTATGCTTTAACATATGCATTGTTATCCAATGCCAACTTAAATGAGAAAGCCATGATGATATTTTCATTATAATTTCGAGGTATTCTCCTTTTAGCCCCATCATACTTAACCTAATATGGGATTTAGTGTTCAATAATTATAAGATAATACATTCCTATCTTCATAAAAGCCATTGATATCTTAAACTTAGACAATAATACTATATTAAAAAATTTATTTTGTCTTAATAAAAATTATAAAAAAATAATTACTAAAAACATGAATAATCATTAAATAAAAACTATTTGAAGACTTAAAAGTTTAACACAAAAATTAACTTAAGAGTTTGACAAGTATTTTTTTATTTAAATTTAATCACAAGAGATCATATTGAACAATATTAAGCTCAAGGTCACACAAGGTGGAGTATATTTAATCTAAATTTTAATATTATATTAAAAGACTTAAATATTCAATCAAAAAAGTAGTTCAAGAGTTAAAAATAATTTTTTTTTATTTTAACTTTACCACAAAGGTTCATACTCTCATCTCTCATCTTTCATCTTCTATACATAAATGCCATCAGAAATGCTAGCAGACTTGAGAAGCACAGCTCAAAATGGGAAAACAGAAAAACCAGTCTATTTCGTTTGGATTTGGGTGTTTTACTAACATTAGATGTTGCGTTTAGCCTGTTGCAAGAAAGTTCGAGAGTAAAAAGAACGTGCAAAACAAATTGTCCGGATAAAGACGAGAAAAGTAATAAACGTTCGCCGATGATGACATCATCCATCGGTTTCGGGGCTGTTGAGGACGCCGATACGTCTACGCTCTGTCGCCGATTGTCCGGCCAAAAGGGCAAAAAAAATAAAAATAAAATAAAATTGAAATCATCTCGGTCATTTTCATCGAACTGATCAAGCAAGACTGTCACGCCAAGACACGCGTTGAGCTTCCTTTGGATCTGAGAAAGACGCAATGGAATCTACCAATCCTTGACTCGACTATTGCAAACGGATTTACAGTACATAGGGGTCTCGCACTTTTCTTCTCTGGAATAGTCGTCCATGATATATACAGAACGATCGATTGTTTACACTGGCAGGAGAAAGGGGACCGTCATCACTCCCAGACCTGCAATTCTACAAAACTCCGGCTGGTATTCTCATCTTCCATGCGGGGGCTCGATCTTGTATTCTCTCAATCCTCGAGAGTGTCTAATTTTGTGATTGACCTGTCTGATATTTATGTGAAATGAGGGCGGATTTTCATTTTCTCGTTAATTAGTTTCGTATATCCATTGCCTCTTTCTCTCTCTATCGCATTGTTTTGAGCTGGGATTTTCGTAGTTGGTCTTATGGTGTTTGGAATTCTACCAAGTTTTTGATTTCTTTCCTTTTTCTTGTTACGGGGGGAGGGGTTGGATGGATGGTTTATAGAATTAGCCGGGAATAATTTCCCATTGTCATTTCCTCTTGTCCAATATTCGTTATGTTGTCGTCTTGTAGCGGGATGATCATCTTCTGTTGGAGTAAAGAGATTTACTCCTTGTTCCTGTTTGCCTTTCGGAATTACTTCCCCCGTCGGCAATATGAGTTAATGCTAAGTAATGATTTTACAGTTGTTGGGACCTGTTTCTGCTGAGGATCACTGTCGTACGTTTTAAATTTAGCCTCTTAACTACTTTGATTTTCTTTTTTAACAGCTATTTCGTGTTGTCATATTAATATGACTTGTGGAAGCCATAACATATGCACTTGGACAGATTCTGCTTCTTGAATACGGGAATATTTTTGGGAATACTTTGTAATTAACGCAGGCGCTTTAGAATAATAATAAATTTTTACAGTCAAATGCCATCACACCGTCATAGTCACTGCTCGCTGGATTTTAGTATTTGTTGCATGCTTCTACAACCCTTTTCTTTTCCTAAATGAACGTGTTCCTCTTCTTCATAACTGTGGTTCATTGATGATTACAGACATTAGCATTAATTTCTTTCTTTGCCATTTCATATTTTGCTTGACAATTTGATCTGGAATTGCTCAACAGATCATCATGTCTTTATCCTTTTAGCCTGCGAGAGATTGTTTGAGATAGTGGAATGGACAAGAAAAGAATTGATGAGTATGAGGCAGGTCCAGTTCCTTCACCAAGACCATTGGACAGATTTGGGTTTGTAAAGCAGGAACCTGGTAACTCTCCTGATGGTTTAAACAAAGGCAGATCAGCTCATGAATTTGAGAGGTATGATTTTTGTTTACTGGATCTTGTAAAACATTTTTCCTGAATGATTATGTGTGTGACCAGCCACTCCGTTTTGTTGGTATTGAATATAAGTTGAAAATTTTCATTTATATGGATGCTGATTCTTTCTTTAAGGGAGGAAAGAAGGGTAAGGAAATGGAGGAAAATGATCGGGGTTGGTGGAAGTGATTGGAAGCATTATGTCCGGAGAAAGCCTCATGTTGTTAAAAGGCGGATAAGGAAGGGAATTCCTGATTGTTTAAGAGGGCTTGTATGGCAATTGATCTCTGGAAGTCGGGACCTTTTGCTGATGAACCCTGGGGTTTACGAGGTATGTGCTTTACCTTCTTGTCCTTTAAATTGTCTTGACTACTTTGTTCTTGTTAAGTATAGATATATCCTATTTAAAACATGGACAATATTGTGATAGGTTTTGAGTTGATTTCTAGCTTGTGACTGGGTGCCGATTGATTTGGAAACAAATAGAAATGAACCATGAAGGTTTTCTCCCTCTTATAAAAGACTTGAGTGATGAAACATATTCGGGCTCTCGCGTGGTAAGATGGAACTGCTTAGTCAGCTTTCGTTTTAACATAACCTAGGCCGCTTCCTTCAAATGGGTTCATGACACTTTGAGGCAAAGTGATTACTAGTGGCAATTGCTGAAGTTTTCAGGTCTAGTAAATGACAGACAGGTCAATGAATAATATGCATAACATTCAAAATTAAGATCAGTGTTTGAACAATTGGCTTATACTTGTTCTGATTCATGATATATCGGTCTTAGTCATCTTTTTACCTGAGGTATCTGTAGATACTAGGTCTGAGCCATAACTGAGTGCTGCAGCATTTTTCTATTCCAGTCAGCTTCATCAACTGTGTGGAGATGTGCATGATGTCATCTCGCTCAGGAATATGTGAGACTAAATCAAGTTTGTACATAGAAGTTCTTCTCAATTAATCAAAGGAATTCTAAGTTTGCGAGCCTTCTGCTACTAATAGAGGTTTTTGACTTGCCACACCCCCGTAATTGAGGTTGCTTAGTAGACAAACAGAAAGATACTTAGTTTGTGCCTAGAAACATATTAACATGCCTTCTGGGGAAAATGATTTCTAGAATCATGGGATGATGCTGGTATATCTTGCAATCAATTTCTTGCATGTATTTCTCTTCTTTAAAATTACAAAAAACTTGTTTTTCTGTTTCTCTTTTAGAAAAATGTAAGTTCTATTTGTTTTAGTACTCGCAAACCTGAAACCTTCCTTGGCAAATAATGTAATCATACTGATTGCACGCATGTACACTGCATTAGATTTAATAGGTAATAATTCTGCTTGCGTGATTCATGGCCTGTTAAGCAATAAAGCGTCTGAGACAAGCCTCTGCATTGGACATAAAATTGCCTTGTGCAACTTTTTTTGGTGGTTTGGTTCTGTGTGAGACATGACTGGAAACTTCTATACTTGGAGTAGATAAAGTGGATATGTATGACTGGTACATAGATTGGGCTGCCAGCCAAATACACGCTATATGGATGTTGATCTTGGCTTTGGATCATTTTGTAAACCATCTAGACTTGTCTTTGATTCGATGCTCTTTCCCCTACATGAACAAAGAAAGACATACAGAATTATTAATGTTAAACTGATGGGACTTCATGTTTATGCAGCAACTAGTTATATATGAGACATCAGCTTCAGAACTCGATATAATACGAGACATTTCTCGTACGTTTCCCTCACATGTTTTCTTCCAGCAGAGACATGGGCCCGGTCAAAGGTCTCTTTACAATGTTTTGAAGGCATACTCTGTATTTGACAGAGATGTTGGATATGTTCAGGTTTGACTGTTTAATGTCCCATATCATTTATACATTGTGTATTACACTGAATGCTAAGGGAAGGGACTGAAATGCAGGGAATGGGTTTTTTAGCTGGTCTATTGCTTCTTTATATGAGCGAAGAAGATGCATTCTGGTTATTGGTAGCACTACTGAAAGGAGCAGTCCACGCTCCAATGGAAGGCTTGTATCTGGTAAGCTTCTATGTCACAAGAACACCCTGTTCTCACTCTCAAAACTGCACTTAGCTTAGATTGGCGGCTGAAAGAACCTGGGTTATAAGAATGACTGTAGGTTGATTTCAAATCGGTCTGGGGAGTTAGTTTGTCAGAAATGATGAAACTGGCATGGGTAGGTCTATCAACCACATATTGTTATGCTGAATTATCATGTGAATTTAATGTTTACCAAAGAATTTATAAAGAAAGGATTTTCCCGCCATCAACTTCCTTGGGTTAATCATGAATGATAGGCATAGAGGGGCAACTTATGACATTTTTGCTTGGATTCGAACTTGACTGCGTGCCCTTGTTAAGGAAACAAGCTTCACATTTTACAGCAACAATAAGTGTCTTAGTTATAAATAAAGTTTTAAGTTGCTTCAATTTGCAAAGGGAACCCTAAAATTCCAGCTTACTTTTCTATTCATGGTATTTTACGAATACTCCCTAACAGTTTTTTGTCATCTTCTTGTGGAAGGAATGGTAGTCTATGATAGTAATTCAAATACTATGGTTTACTTTTAAATTAGTGAACTACTATTTTTTTCTGAGTGTAATTTTGTTTCTTGCGCAAAAATTGCTTGAGATATAGTAGTTGCTGAATTTTAGTGGAAATTGTGGAAGCAGACGGAGGACATAAAATGGGAGAGAGGGGGAAAAGGTCTATACATTTTACTCTTGTGGAATTCATGTTCTAATCTTATGAAATATTTGCTATCCCGCATTTGAAGTGAGATTGAAGTGCTTTTTCGTCCAAGGAATTTATGGGATGATGACAATCTGCCTTGAAATATGGAGATTACATTTTAAAATAAATATGGTTACTCCTAGTGTCCATTGAAATTGTCAATACACATTATTATGTCAAAGCTGCCTCCACTGTCGTGACTACTGTGAGAGATATATTTGATTCTCTGAAATCTGACGTTATGTGCTTATAATCAGGTAGGGCTGCCTCTGGTACAACAGTACCTTTTTCAGTTTGAACACTTGGTGAGAGAGCATTTGCCAAGGCTTGGGGAGCATTTTTCCCAGGAAATGATAAATCCTAGCATGTATGCAAGTCAGTGGTTCATAACTGTTTTCTCATACTCTTTTCCGTTCCATTTGGCTCTTCGAATTTGGGATGTTTTTCTCTATGAGGTTAGTGATTCATCACTCTATGTTTTACCTCAGAAGCATTGCTATTTTAGTTTGGAACTTAATGAGTCTCTATCCTTTTTGTTTTCCAGGGTGTTAAAATCGTTTTCAAGGTTGGTTTGGCCTTATTAAAGTATTGTGCTGACGACTTGGTGAGTATCAAAGGATATTTTCTTTTCCGCTGAAGATTTGAATTAATAACATGATTCCTGCTTTTAATGCCCCCCCCTTTTTTTTTTCTTTTTTTTTTTCTCTTTCTTTTTTTGCTTTCTAGATAAAATTACCTTTCGAGAAACTCATACATGCTTTGCGTAACTTCCCTGAGGATGCAATGGATCCAGATACGTTACTCCCAATGGCCTACTCAATTAAGGTTCTTTCTCTCCCCCCTCCCCCACCTCCTCTTTCGACATTCAAATGGTGTTCATTAATGTTGGTATCTGATATTTCCAGTTGCTTTAAGAATAATTTTTCTCTTCACATATGCAGCATGAAATTAATGCTAAAATTGTTTTTGAATTTCAGTTAAAAGCATCGAATGCTCGAAACTTACATAAATTTCAGTCCCTCATTGACTTTGTATCTGACCTTGAATGCCCTTCTTCAAAAGTATTTTTGACATCGATCTTTTCTACTGGAAATGATACAAGGGAAGATGCCTCTAGACGTAATGTTTTTAGATCTAGATATATAAGCTCACACAATCCCAAAATAAATTATCACCTTGAAGCTGAGTTCAACTCATTTAAATTGGATTTTATCTGGAAAATTTTCCCATACAAATTTGTGCATGTTTAATTAGTCATCCCGTTCTGTTATAACTGCCTAGTTGTATCACACAAATATATAGCACCTTGTTTCGTAGTTGAAATTATATAATAT
This sequence comes from Casuarina equisetifolia, assembly GCA_028551475.1. Lineage (NCBI taxonomy): Eukaryota > Viridiplantae > Streptophyta > Magnoliopsida > Fagales > Casuarinaceae > Casuarina > Casuarina equisetifolia. The sequence goes on from CM052361.1 coordinate 7,611,926, forward strand.
GGACTTGACATTACTTGTGTACTGTGCTCATTTCAAAGGACATGCATTAACAATGGTGAATTACACTATACTTGTATTTGTATAAATTAAATTTGTTGTAAACTATTCGCTTTTTTGGTTTTCTTTTGTTGGGAGCTGGGATTTTGTTGTTTCACCGGCAACAAGAGGAGGGAGGGGCTGAAGTTTTTAGAGTTGTTAAATGTCAGACGAGCTTGGGTATAGAACAGTGTTTTTATATATATATATATATATGGAAATTTACAAGTATTTTGCAAATGGAACTTAGATAGCACAAGTATTGTCCAAAGAAAAACGTAACAAAGATATCTAACGAGGTTGTACTTTATGTTTCTAGTGGACCAACGAGGTGAATTTTTGTTAGCTCTTTTTGCATTTCTGAAAACACACCCTCTTATATCATGTGAAGTTGTGTCTTAGTGTTATTACTGATTATACTCTATATAGGAATGATTTACATTTTAGATATGTCAATAAATCATTTTGAACAACTTTTAAGCAATTTCGTATGGAAATCCCATAAGGGTGTAATGACAAGATGAGTAGGATTACAGCAATTGGTCTGCAGCTACTGTTAGAGACTTGTTTTTTACCTCATTTGTGCAGAGGAAAGAAATAGATGTTTCTTAATTAGACTAGAAGGTCCCAAGCATTGCTCTCATGATTGGTTCCACACTGTTCACGGGGCCCAAAAACTGAAGGGCCACCGTTGGATGGTTAAGTTTTTGTGCACCTTACCTATACCAGACCTATAGGAAAGAAAATTTTGGGTTCTTTGAGATTAATCTATGAGATTTGAGACAATGTTACCAAGACACCTAGATAATCAATCAAGTCCTAGTTTTCAACTCAGGTTTCTAGACCTTGAAATGCCTAGTGGTAGTCTGTTGTATTTTCTTTCATTGCGTGTATATCTGGATTCATGTTCATAATTTCTGTATTATTTTTAGGTATCTAAGCGATTGGAGGAACTAAAACTAGAGTATGAGAAGAAGAATGGAAAGGCAGTTCAATCAGAAGAATCTAACGAAAATCAGAAATTGTGACAATGAGGGATTCTCATCCAAGAGGAGCTAAGCAAAACTTATAGTCCGTAAATTCCTTTCTTTTATTCATTGTTTTAGTGTTAAATTGTATGAGGAAACGTGTATATATATCAGACGGTGTATGATCATACAACTACTTGCAGTTGCTTGCTCCGGTAGTTCCTTAACATAACAATGAAATCAGGGATCAGTTTTGAAATCTTTCACTGTATCTTCTGAAAAGGGTATCTGATACCCAAAACCCCCTTCTGAAAAAGTGGATTGGTGGAGCTGGTGACACCTACAATGTTCTAATGAAGTTGGAAATCTTCGAGATTACCATGCAGACGAGTTGTCTGTTCTTTCAAAATCCATACAGATATTGCATTAAGGACAATCACCATGCGCTACCTGTGTTAAATGGACAAAATCTTCTAACCCATGGGAAATCCCAACCCTTTACAATAATGCTGCTTCTTTAACACATTCTCAGCCCCACCCAAAGACCGCATTAGCTGCTTAAAGCAAACCCCTTTGTTCTTATCTACCAAAAAGAAACCAAAAGGGAAGGACATCTCCAGAAAAAGCAGAGAAGCACTGCAGTAATTGGAGAATCCTGGACATTTCTCCACCGTAGAATTAAGAAGAGAAAGCAGGAGAAGATATGGAATGGACGTAAGTGGGGACTGAAGAAAGATGTGCGGCTGAATCAACCACGCGGCGTGAGCCAAAACATGTTGGCAAAGACAAAAAAAAAAAAAAAACAGCTCACGCAGACCTGTCCACCCGTCGTCAGGTCTTATCGGCAGACTCTGACTCTGACTCTGACTCATCCACGCACCGGTTCCTATTTTCACCTAAATTCCTGCTTCTTCTTCGTCTATTTTCAAAAAAGCAATCCCAGAAAATCAGCTGTTGTTATATGACGTGACGTACATTCTATCTTCAATATTTGACTTGACTATCATAACTATGCATTAAACAGAGTTTAAAGAACTTTCATTATTAATGATAATACTTTTCTTAACAATACTAATAATTCATACCATTTAATTTTTTAACCATAAAGTTTTGCATTTAATAAACTATACTAAATTTGTAAAGTCAACAATTTGTACATCTAAAAATTAGGGAATCGAGAATTTGTTCACCAAGAAAACGAAAACAAAATGAAATTACAACAATAATCTGAACCTTCTCTGTTTATACGATATTATCGGAAACGTATAGGGGAGTCCAAAACAGAATCGTACTAGAAAAAAGAACCTCCTCTCTTTCGGTTGCCGATTAAGTTAACGGCTTGGGATGCACGCGATGTGCGCGGAGCACGAAACGCGGAAGGATATGATCGTCATTTCAAATTGTCAACGGCATTAAAATATTCGGGACTATCCTCAGCCAGACGTTCTCCGAAGACAACGAGGGGTAAGTGAGTAATTCATCGTAAGCACGAGGCGTCTCCCAGCACGCCCCTTTAGCCTATATAACAACCCCTCGGGCTGGAGTTTAAAGGCTCACAAATCTCTCAAATCCTAAGCTGCAAGGATTTCTTTTCTCTCTTTCATTCATCAACCACTCTAGGGCTTCCAATCTTTCTGCGGCGCTGTAATTGCGTTTTGCTTGTTTGCTTTCTGATTCGGCAATCGGTGAGAACCAATCTCGTTTGTTCTTCTTTGGATTATTCTTGCGCGTTTTCTTTCTGAGTTTTGTGGTTTCGTTTTGGTTTTTGATTGCGGTCTTGCTTTGAACCTTAGGGTTTGTTCGAGGTTTGTGAGACGGAAGGCTAGCCACGTCGGTGTTTATAGCTTTTGGTGGATATCTTTGTATTTGTTGTAAGTATTCTATTTTCTGTTCGGTCGTACGTTTGATAATATTGTCGATAATATGCGTTGAGTAGATCGATTGATGTATGGGTGTTTTGAGAATCTGTGGCCAGGGTTCACTAAGTTTATTGTGATAAAGATCGATAATATGCTTTTTTGGTTTCTCACTGAAATATATATGTATGTATATACATAGTATTTTATATAAGTGAAATCTTTGTGAATTATAATGTTAAGGGTTCCTGTAACGTGTTTATTAATTTCTTGCAACTCTGTCTGGCGTTTTTTTTCCTTATTTGGATTCCGGCATCTTCTTTTTTAGGCCAAAATTTTCTCTGTTTTCCGTTTGTTAATCTCGTGATTAGTCATGTGGGACCATGTTTGCCGTTTAAGATGTTTCTTTTTCTAATTTTAGTCAGGTAAAGGCATTTTTCTACTTTGTATCTGATTTTTTTGGTAAAAACATATTTCTTTGCTCTGGAATTCGATAAATAGTTTTCTATTTTATTCTGGCTGAAAGGAGTTTATCTTTACAACAAACTATTCCTGATAAGTATGAGTTGCTAATGGTGTTCAACTAAATGGTATGAAAGCCAATTATTTTATTTATTTAATTATCTTATCGATTTCTAACCACCACTTTCTAAAGCATAAAGCCGATTTATGGTCTGGAATATGTTGTTGTTTTCTTAAGTTAACTGCATCCAATTTCTTCCATTGTTGTTGCTGGGTACGTGCATTGTGTGTTTTAGCATCTCTATTTCTGTCATATGCTGAAAGGAGTTTACCTATCCAGTATAATGTTAATCTTGTTTTTGCGTGGATGAAATTCGTTCTGTGGATTGAGTAATCATACTTGATGTCCTTGTGTTTGTTCCTTCATGGTGGTTGGTTCCCTTTTTTAGCCACTCGCTTCTTCAATTTGTTATTTTTCACATAGTTGATGATATAAAGTTTTCTGTTAATTATAAATCCTGGATTTATTTATTCTTCTTTGTGCAAATATGACTGCTGATAATATTTGCTATATGGTTTTTCAGGATAGACTGAATGAACTAATGGAGTCAAAGGGTGGGAAAAAGAAGTCTAGTAGTAGTAAGTCCTTGATCTACGAAGCTCCCCTCGGTTACAGCATCGAAGACATCCGTCCTGCCGGTGGAATCAAGAAGTTCAGATCAGCTGCCTACTCCAACGTAAGTTTGCATGTTATTTGATATTAATTATTTCTTTAAAAAAAAATATTATTTCCTAACAATTCTAATTCCATTATCTTGTGTTCTTTATGTGCAGTGCGTGCGGAAGCCATCCTGAGTTCTAGCAAGTCGTGGCAATAACAACCCTTAGGATATTCATAGTGTTAATCTACCTTAGTTTGTTTTCTTTTCTGCTTCACTTGTTCTCTCGTCCTCTCTTTGGTGCTACTTTGTTTGTTCCATCTAGTCCCAATGGCCCTCCCGGTCTCTCCCATTGGATTTGAAGGTTATGAGAAAAGGCTTGAGGTATCATTCTTTGAACCTGGCATATTTGCTGACCCTGGGGGCATGGGCCTCCGTTCACTGTCTAAAGCTCAATTGGATGAGATCCTAGAACCAGCAGAGTGCACCATTGTTTCTACATTGTCGAATGATCATGTGGACTCCTATGTCCTTTCTGAATCTAGCCTTTTCGTGTATCCTTACAAAGTTATCATTAAAACTTGTGGGACCACGAAATTGCTTCTCTCCATCCCAGCTATCCTTAAGTTGGCTGGTGACCTTTCCCTTGCAGTGAAATCTGTGAGGTATACTCGGGGAACCTTTATTTTTCCTGGGGCTCAGTCATTTCCACATCGTAGCTTCTCGGAGGAAGTGACTGTTCTTGATGGCCACTTTGGCAAGCTTGGTCTGGTCGGCAAGGCGTATGTGATGGGTAGCCTGGACAAATCAGAGAAATGGCATGTTTACTCTGCTTCTGCCAAAATGGCGAGTCAGTCAAACCCTGTTTATACTCTAGAAATGTGCATGACCGGTTTGGACAGGATGAGCGCCTCAGTTTTCTACAAAAGCAAAGCAAGTTCAGCTGCTCTGATGACTGAAGAGTCTGGCATTAGGAAGATCCTTCCTAAATCTGAGATATGTGACTTTGAGTTTGATCCTTGTGGTTATTCCATGAATGCTATTGAAGGTGCTGCAATTTCTACAATCCATGTGACGCCAGAAGATGGGTTTAGTTATGCAAGTTTTGAAGCAGTTGGCTATGATTTTGAAGATATGGATTTGACTGATCTGCTTGAGAGAGTTCTGGCTTGCTTCCAACCAAGTGAATTCTCCGTAGCTCTGCATGCTGACAATGCTGATATGGAAAGGTTCTCTGTGGACTTGATGGGTTACAGGAGTGGAGAGAAGTGCTGTGAAATGCTTGGACTAGGTGGATCTATGATCTATCACAGCTTTGTGAGGGCTGAGAGCTGTGGATCTCCCAGATCTATTCTGAAGGGCTCTTGGAGCGAGGACGAGAAGGATGAGGAAGTAGAAAAGAAATAGGTTTATGCCTTGAATAAATAAATAAAGGCTTGGGGTTATGTTCTCCGAGTAGACATTGGTTTATGTTTTATGCTTTCCCGCATTGTTTTGTCCTTTGGAATTTTAATATCCGAACAAAGGGTTCTACTGGTATTTCAATAAAGGAAAACATGTTATTCTACTATCATGATATTTTATTAGATGATGACATAAACGGCATCTCGTGCTTTTGCCATTTCTTTCCAAGTTTTATTGAAATCAGCCCAAAAGTTAAGCTGCGAAACTTGACCGGAGAAGAAGAGTCGGCATATATTATTTTCAAAGAAAAGTAAATGGCAGCAGTCGCCTCACCATTGTTGGATGGATGGTCCGTAATTCCTTAGAAAAGAAACATCAACAATGAATGAATTCAACGACGGTCAGAAAATTCCGGGATGCTCTCGCTTTCTCTTGACACAAAGTTGCCTCGAAGTGACTTAGCGCTGCTTATTCTTAGAACTCTGGTGATGGACAACCTGTTTGTCATAAGACTGATGTGGCTTCTCAGGGAATGCCAGCGCCAGATTTTTTATGGTAAGCAGAACCACGAAATGCGAAGACTACCCTGGTCAATGTCCATGTTGGCATACGTCATTAGATCCCCAAGAGCATAATGACCACAAACAGGATATGGTACACCAACTTGGAATCGTATGTAGATCATTGACTTTTCATGAAGGAGGCATTTGTTTTCCATTCTCTAATGATTAAATTCGTTTACCAGCTGATGCCACTGCTATTTTGCGCTAATGATTACGCTACAAGAAAAGGAAGAAGAAAATTAACTTGGCCTAGAATGTAATTTCCGGCGTGGTGATAAGCCGGACCCAAATACTGCCACATCCAACTAGTTTAACCCAACAGTTGAGTCCAATTGAAGTCTGTATTACCAACTTATCTTGCCGGCCCAGGACTTGGTTAAACTCAAAACTGCAAACCTAAAATCTTGCACGTTTGTGATGATCTAAAACTCGTGCTCACCAATTAATTACCAAAATGATCAGTTATCCTGTGCTCATTTCTCCAGAAAAATTCACAAGAATCCATAATGAGGGACTACAAAATTGCAACATTCAGGCTTAGAGTTCGACGCCCGGCTTCAGGCTTTTCTTTCTGATGTGTAGCGTTCAATACGGTCGAAACTTCCTAGCAGCTCTTAACTGCTGTATCCGCTTTTTATCCTGCTCAAACTTGCTTTGCAACATCATGATCTCTGCAAGGAATAATACCATGCATTAGTATCTGTGCCATCCTAACAAGTAAAAATATGTAACTTATCCAAGAATATTCCATTATCACTGCAACAGGAATGCATCCAATGCGTGAAAAGACTCTTACTTTCTATCTCGACGTGAAAGAACAAATAGTCAAGGAATCTACTGGATGACAGTGACATCCATTACCACGAGGACACAGGACAACAATACATCAACAAACAGCTTGCATTCACGTCAAGAATCATGTGCCAATAATGGAGTATTCAGAAGGCAAGTTTGTACTGGGTCTTCATACGGTAAACAAGCCCAAACTTAAAAGGCTCTAGAAATGCAAGAATAATCTTGAAAAGGGATTGGAATCCTTAGTGTTTTAACTTGGTATATATTCTAGATAGCTGTAGAGATACAAGCAACAAGTGCGTGAAGACAAGTAAAACACAATATGAATCTTGGCATGCAGGTGATTGCCACAAACTACAGAACTTTTTCACTTGAACTTTTTGATCAAGAGCATCACGCTATCGATTTCATGCGCATTTAGAAATACCTACAAAATCTGCACGCTCTAACTATTTCATGCTAATGCCAAATCAATATTGATGATAGAAAGAACGAGGAACAGTTAGCTGAGACAAAATGACAAAAATGGAAAATGGAAAATGGAAAATGGAGAAATGTTCCTTCAAGATCAGAAACTTAAAGAGGCATTCAATGAACAACTTCCGCACTCCAAGCTCCTTATTCAATTCCCAGTAATAAATTTTAGCATATATGCAAAAGGATTTCTGGAAAAGAAAATGAAGATAAGCTTTCGAAAAGAAGACTCATCCTACCATTCCTTTGGGCTTCTCTTCTTTGAAAGCGGTAAAAATCTGAGCCAACTTCTTTGCTCTTCTTGATGGCCATCTTATCTGCCACAACGGCCCGGGCTACAGAGCCCACAGTAATTCCACTTTCAGCATCTGTTGTCTTTTTCCTTCCCTTATGATGCGCAACAACTGTCCAACCCCCTTCGGCAGCCTTGGCCTCTCTTTCTTTCTTTTCCTGCCAGAACAAGATAAATAATGACTCAGGTGTGTGCAGGCCCTCATAGATAATTCTAGGAGAAAAGATGAGCACAAACTCTCCAAATATGCAAGATAACTATTTTATAGGAATAGACACCACAACTAATAGAATATTTTCCATTAAATACGTATGCATCATCGTGTACATTTCTTAGCACATGAGCAGCAACCATGATGCATTTTGATAGTCCAAAAAGAAAATTCTGTTCTCAGAAGCAAAATTGGTAATCTTGTAGAGCAAAGGTTAGATACTGCTAGATGTGGCAGATACTTAACAAAAGAGCATTCCCATTTGAAGAAAATAGGGGACAAATGTTGTAGAAAGTGCATAGCTCAACCATTTAGTGCTCTTTTCATCAAACAACCATGGCAACTGCGCTTTACTCACAGACACTTCTTCTTGTATATGAGAATATAACTTATTCTCTGATTTGAGAACCAGGTAGGAAACTGTTCTTAAGTTCCCACGCACAACAATGATAGAGAGGATATTAAAAGGATATTATAGTTGAATATCAAACTAAGAATCATAGACAGAATTATTAGGGAGGAGAATACCTGCTCTAATTGTGCCTCATAAGTAGTTATGAAGTCGTCGATCTTTTGTTGCAATACCTGCAACCCTGGTCTACTTTGGTGGTATTCCATAATCCATTCTGCAATTCAGAAGTTTTGGATATGCAAACAATCTCAGAAATCATGGCAATCAATAAAAAGTTGCAAACAATGCTTTGAAACATCAGGAAAACAAAACTGATTACACATGTTAACTTGGTCAACATTGTTTTAAGCAACTTTTCAGCATTTTCAGCATCAGTTTTCCTTTTTTTTTTTTATTTTTCGGCGTGAGGGAGGGTACACTGACAGTTTCACTTTCTGTAGAAATGATCTTTTTAACAATTGCAACAACCCCCCCCCCAACAAAAAAAAAGTAAAAGAAAAAGACATGTATTCTAAGTTGTATTTCTTGCCACTAGATTACAAGAAACTGAAAGCAAACAAATGAGTATCCCAAAAACAGTAATTCATACTTCGCATTCCTTTTGAGCAATCCTCGTCCATAGAAGAGATTTGATAAACATCATCCAGATCATCTTCTCCTCTCTTTTCCTGTGACTTCTCAGCTTCCTTGAATAAATTCTGACCCTTCTTTCTCTTCATACTAGCTTTCTTCGAATTACCTATTAGGAAAAACAACACTAATTTATTGACAGAAAATTATATATTGCCACTAGATTGTGGGCAGTCGGATGCAAAATGCATATGCCCTCAATTAATAGAATCCATACCCATAGCCTCTTTGGAGCAGCCCTGGTCCCCGGGCTCATCACAATCATCTTCTCCCTTCTTCAACGATTTCTTATGCTTTTTCAATGAATCAAGATCTTTATTTTTATTTCTGTTAGTTTTCTTTAAGTTACCTACAAGAGTAAGAAAAGAAACCTAATGAGGGCAGTGAAATTGAAACTAAGTATTAATGCCACCTGGTGACAATTGGTAGAGACCAAACAAATGCCATCATGTATTTACAGGTTTTGATATCTTTTTCAAAATCAGCCTCCCTAAGCCATTCTTAACTTTTACAATCTTTGGGTTGAAAATGGCTTCTATCTGCCACTGTGATCAAGTTACCAAAAAGATAACTTACTTACGACAGAGATAGAAGTAATAGTATGAATGTTTGACTGCCAGTTATACAACACTGAAACAGTTTGCTTCATGGCTAAAGTAAAGAATGGATAATAATGATCACAGACTATTGTAAAAGTTGAACTACAGAACATAAAATAAAGTAATACACAGCAAGCAATGCCATTGGTAATTGAAAATTTTCTACAGCCACCAGATCTCTTCATGCAACCAAGGCAAAAACTACATCAGATAGTTCGAGGCATCAAGAATCTGTTAGAGAAAATAAAACATAAAGAAGCTAACCATTAATTATGTTTCATTAGACATTAACGTAACATTATGGTCTCATGTCGAGAATCCAGGAACACACCATTTTGGTCATCATGTTCAACTTGAGCCTCTTTGTAGGGTTGATCACATTTTCCAATCAGAGCATCGTTTCTTTCATTGTTCTTTCTATTTTTCTTCCGTGATTTATCTTTCATTTCCTCCGTTTTCACTGCTTTGATAGGACCATCTGAAAAAGAAAAAGAGAAAAAAAAAAAAAGACCAAAGAAAAAACCCTATAAATAAGAAAAGATACTTTCAGATGTAAAGCTCTTTTGTCATAACATTAGAATGTATGAGCCACTTTCACCTTCTGTATTGCTCACTGCAACTTTGCCAATGTCAAGATAGCTTCCCTTCTCCCTTTTTCTCTTCATCTTTCCTGTAGCTTTGCTATTTTTTCTATTGACTTCTATATCTAAAATGTCATCTGGAAACAAGAAATTAGGCTCTTGAGTACTACAAAATAAACTTCAGTACAAACACCTGCCTCAAGTAAGTTACCACAACTACATATCATGCAAGTCCGCCTTGTAGAAAACATCTAAAGTCTACCAAACAAAAAAAATAAGATGTCCATACAACATCCAACGCCCCCCATTTTATCTCCCGTTGTTTTGTTGGTTCTTTTGGCAATCAAGAGTACTTAAAAATTTAGACTCCATATGGCACCTCAGTGAATGGGAAACGAAAGAAAGCTAAAGCTACAAACCCTCTTGGCGCAGGTCGGTACTGCTCCGCTGCAGCTTCTTAATCTTTTGCTTCTTCTTCTTATGCCTTTTCTGGTCCGCCTGCAAGTCCATATCTCCGACTCTCTCCCTCTCCCTCTCCCTCTCCCTCTCCCTCTCCTAGACTGGTAAAGCTATGCAGTTCGTACAGAGAAAGAGAGGAGCGAAATACAGAGCGGGCTTAGGGCGCCCCAGCTCCAGTTGGTGGTGAAGGCCGCGTTCCTTAGCAGTCGGGTCGGACTTGTTTTCGGTACAAGTTGCATCCATGGGTCGGGGCTTTTGTCGAAAACCATTTTAAAGAAGAATTAGTTATTTTAATACCTTATCTGCTCAATACTAGGCATTATAATTTCCAGGCCCACTACTATAACGAAAATTGAAATTATTATTATTTATTAATTTTCATGTTAATTATTAATTTTCTAAAATTAAAATTATAAATTAAACTAAGTTAAGAAAAACACATAAAATTTGAAAGACACAGGACTTCAATTAAACATATTTATCATAGATTGAAGAAGCTCCCAATAGGTCCCATTGTTCTGTTGAGCGTATTGGTCCAACGAATTAACTTGACATCGTCAACTTCTGAACCACAATTGAACATACGCAGAAGCAAAGAGAGTTTGACACCTACCAGGCCGCTCCCATGGCTGCCTTGGTTTGTTTAACTGGCGAGACCCAGTTGATTCAAACTCTTTGTGCAATTGTAGTAAAGGGTCACTGGGACAACCTCTTGAAACCCAAGTTTGGTTCCAGTCTAACCTCAACCACCGTCCACCAGCTTCTCCTGCAGCTCTCAGTTTATAGTATTGGTCCTTGGCTTCTTTCTTGGAAATTTTTCAAGTGGGTTGAATCAGTTCCTAATTACAAGCATTCTTTGCAATGTTCGTGGACCATGGTTCACGTTCTCACTAGGCACAAGCACTTCAGAACCGCACAAGACTTGCTCGAGAAAATTGCTCACAAGGATTTTCTGTCGTCACCTTCCGTTTTGAATGCGCTGGTGGGGAATTTTGATGACGAAGATGTGAATTCGCATATTTTGAGCTGGCTTGTGATATTTTACGGGAAGTCGAAGATCACCCAGGAGGCAATGCAGGTGTTTGAGTACATGAGAGTGCACAACTTTAAGCCTCATTTGCATGCTTGCACTGTGCTTTTGAATTGTTTGGTCAAGGATAGGATGACTGATGCGGTATGGAAAGTTTATAAAAAGATCGTTCAGGCAGGGGTTGTTCCGAACATGCACATTTATAATGTGTTAATACATGCTTGTTGCAAGTCTGGGGATGTGGAGAAGGCGGAAAAGTTGTTGTGTGAGATGGAATTGAAGGGTGTCTTCCCTGATCTTTTTACTTATAATACGTTGATCTCCTTATATTGCAAGAGAAGCATGCACTATGAGGGTTTGGCCGTACAGGATAGAATGGAAAGAGGAGGAGTGAGTCCTGATATTGTAACATTTAATTCCCTTATTTATGGGTTATCTAGGGAAGGTAGAATGAGAGAGGCTCTAACGCTTTTCCAGGACATTAAAGGTGCTACTCCCAATCATGTAACATACACTACTTTGATTGATGGGTATCTCAGAGCAAATGACCTTGAAGAAGCTTTAAGATTGTGCAAGGTGATGGAGGTTAAGGGGTTGTACCCCGGGGTCGTTACTTATAATTCAATTCTGCGCAAGTTGTGTGAAGACGGTAGGATAAGGGATGCAAATAAGCTGTTGAATGAGATGAGCGAGAGGAAAGTCGAACCTGACAATGTCACATGTAACACACTGATTAATGCGTACTGCAAAATAGGGGATATGAGGTCTGCACTGAAAGTTAAGAACAAGATGTTGGAGGCTGCATTGAAGCTGGACCAGTTTACATACAAGGCATTGATTCACGGATTCTGCAAGGTGCAGGAGCTGGACAGTGCTAAAGAGCTGTTGTCTGACATGCTTGATGCTGGGTTTTCTCCAAGTTACTGCTCCTACTCATGGATTGTTGATAGTTATTGCAACCAAGACAATGAAGATGCAGTTATAAGACTCCCAGATGACCTAGTGAAAAGAGGTCATTTTGTTGATGTCTCAGTGTACAGGGCTCTGATAAGAAGGTTGTGTAAGAGAGAAAGAGTTGATTGTGCGGAAAAAATATTCATTCTTATGCAAGGGAAGGGCATGCTAGGAGACAGTGTTATATACGCTAATCTGGCATTTGCTTACTTAAAAGCCGGAAAGGCAACTGTTGCTTCAAAGATGTTAGATGAAATGGACAAAAGGAGGTTGATGATAACACTAAAACTCTATAAATCTATGAATGCTTCATATGCTGGTGACAATAGCGTCTTACCTCTCTTTTGGGATCATCTGGTTGACAGAGGATTAATGTCAAAAAATATTCTTAAGGAAATGCAGCAGACGAATAGAACTTCGTAAAGTAACCTTGGGATATGTTTGACATTGATCAATTTCTTTTTTGTATCAGAAGGGTGAAGCAACACAAACTCCTCATGATTCCAGCCGGTCATAACATCTGTAAACTAGACACCTCTGGTAATTGGTCCCACACGATGTTTTTCAGCCAAAAAACTGATTGTAGAGAATCTACTATGATGATTTTGAGGACTGCAAATAGTTTTGCTATCAAGCATATGCATCCTCACCGTGGATGGTAGACTCCTGGAGCTTTTTCCCATATTCAAACTGTAGTTTTTTGTACGATTACAGAGCCATCTTTGGTCCCTGCTCTTTACCGCCATTTTGAGCTTACTGGGGAAGGAATCCTTGTCTGGAATGCCAGTCAAACCTCTGAGCTTCAATTGCTTTATCTTCTTGATAATGGGGCGGTGTTATACCTTCTACTTGGTTTTTCTCTCACACTTGTAATAGGCATGGGGATGCCAGCCAACAGAGTACATAAAATGGAACTCTGAGACGTTACTTGATTGGTGTTAATCTGACGCTCAAGATTGCAGGTTATTTTGAATTTCAGAATTAGTCCATTGGTGCCAACAGGAATAGGTTGAGTAGAATTTGGACGGCCGTGCATACAATCTTGGATCTATCTTGAAGTTATTTGACTCACCTCTGCAGAGGTAGCATTTTATAGCAATGTCAAGCACCAGGGATAGGGTGTGGATGTTTAATTTTCTTTTGGGTGGACCTGCTATTGTTGGGAGCTATAATGATAGGCCTCTCTGCAATCGAGTTGGATGTTACAGTGGATCGCATGAAGGTTTTGGATGAAGAAAACAACCTGTTTGGTCCGTGTTCTTTCTTCCTCAAATCCTCTTAAAGATTGATTCTAATGAATGATGTTGATATGAGGAAAGTGAGCATGAATATTTTTGTTAAGACTCTGAAAGTTGCTAGAACTCTGAGCAATCAATTCCCGAAATGATTCCACTATGAAAATGATCGCCACATGGCGGCTCCTACTAAGGCTTGTCGTGAAAGAAGCCTAATTGTCGGCATGCCAATGAATGACTCTTTGAACGGGGCAAAAACTCTAACAGCCTCTAATGCAACGGTGCACCAGTATCGTGCGGAACAAACTGCAGCGTGACACGTTCTTATTGGATTCCATATGGCGGAATGCTGTGATGTAATGGGCACGTTTGAGAAACTCTATAAATGCCAACAGCAAGTATAGATGCATCACCAAAGTTTGGTTTGTGAGTACTAGTGCATCTTGTGCGATCCAATTTCCAAGAAACCGAGATGTCAGACAGCTGTCAGAATATGAGCTTTCAGGCTGGGGAGGCCAAGGGCCAAGCTAAGGTCAGCTAGACTTTTTCTGTGTTTCGATTTCCATTTCACATGCATGGATCCAAATCAAAACATTATATGAATGTCACTGAGGATGTGTTACTTCTGTTGCCTCAGGAGAAGGCCGACAGCATATTAGACAAGGTTGGCAGTGCTGCTCAATCTGCCAAGGGATCATGCCAAGAGGTGAAAACTTCAAAATTCACTCGAGGGTTTTCTCATAACATGTTGCTTTAGTGAAATTAACAAAGCATTTCCTTCTTTGGGAGCACAACCAGACATCTTTCCCAGTAAATGATTTTGAGTAACAATCACATGTATGACTGATTTTTAGATTTAGGAGGTGATGTTTACGTATTGTGTTTATGTGTAGGCTGGTCAGCAGGTGAAGGCGAAGGCACAAGAAGCTGCTGAGTCCGTCAAGCATGCGACTGCAATGAACAAATAAAGCTTGATGGAACTCACCTTGGGATGCTGGTTGTTCGGGCATTATCCAGATGCTCCTGTTTTGAGATTTTGCAACTAGTTTTTTATTCGAACAAGAGAGCTCGTTCCTACGAGCTCTCACATTGTGTTTCTCTCTTTTCTAGGAGGTTGTTGACTGGGTTTGTCTTCGTACCACGAAGGAAGACCACATTGTAGCCCTCAGCTGATTTATAAGCTTTTGCCATAATTTTTGTTTCTTGGTGTCTTTACAACGATCGTTGCACGAGCGTCTGCGTTTGTCTGTAGAACTCAAAAGTACACGAACACCAAAGCTAGTCTAAAACTATTGACATCCCTTCTTTTCTGTGATCTCGTACATAGAAATTAAGACCATGGCAACGGTCATATATGTTAAAAAGTTCAATTTTTTAACAAAAGTTAACTCGAGTAAAAAAGGTATTTCTCATATATATATAAAAACTATCTTATAAATTTATATTTTAATAATGTGAAACAACTCTAAATTAATTTTAACATACCTCTCATCATAATAGTTTAACTTAGATTATATGACGCATTTCTTACATATAAATAACTCGACAAGTTCAAATGTGGAATAACTCCAACTAATTTTAATAGATCCAAAAACTCTTTAATTGACACAAAAAAATCATTTCTTTTTAAATTGCAGAGATTTTGATGCACGTGTGATAAAAATTGCATGATAAAAGTGATACATTATCAATATTTCATTTAAAATCATTCAAATAAAAAACTCAATTACTCTCAGATTAAATTTTTTTGTTAGGAATGAATTTTCTAATAATTTTATAAGTTGATTAAATTGTGACATTGTCTCTTAAAAAGTACATCTTTTGTTATGTTTAGAATAAAAGGCCTGATAGAAATGATATAATAAAAAATCTCATCTTGTGAGACGTAGTGCAACAAATCTAACTAAATTGTGCATATTAGGATTGGACACGTGTTTCTCAAATTCTGATTTCTTTCTATTAATTATAAAGTTTTTCATAAAATCAAAATAAATATCAATTGTAAATGGGTGAGAATTTAAGAACAAAGTCCTAAAATTATATTATTTTAAGATATATTTGTTGAGTTGATTAAGTAGTTAAATTGTTAGATTTCCTTTGTTAAAAGTATAACACTGTTAATTGCTTGCGTGGCAAAATGTAGATGGTAAAACAGCGTACTGTATAGATGCAACTGTACTCGACCTTCACTCAAAACCCAGCCCCCTCTTAAACCCTAATCTCTCTCGCTCTGATACGGCAACCAAGGTAACGCTGTGACGATGAGACACCAATGGCGGTTGCTTCTTCTCCGACCCAACTACCTTCTCCGCTCTCAGCTCCACGTTTCCACTCACTCCTCACATTTCCAGGTACTCTCCAACCCCAATCTCTCATCACTTCATCCTCTTGCCTCTCTCTTCCATTCCAGACCTTCGCATCCCACCTCCGACCTCCAATTTAAAAATACGGCGAAAATCACTTCTCGTAGTTTCTCGTCTGAACCGGCATTAGAGGAGACTGATTCTGATCACATTGTTATAGCTGAAATTTTTGCGAAACCCAAGGGGGTGGATGATATTAGGAAAGAGTTGGAACTGGGCAACGTTGTGGTTAGTCATGAATTCGTGTTGAAGGTTTTGAGGAAGATCGAATCAAGCCCCGACGTGGCGAAGAGGTTCTTTGATTGGGTTCTGGAGAGTGATAATGCGAGATTGAGCTCTAAATCCTATAATTTGATGTTGGAGATTCTGGGTGTTAACGGGTTTGTGAAAGAGTTTTGGGACTTAGCTGAGGTTATGAAGAAAAAGGGGTACGGGATTTCGAAGGGCGTGCAAGATAAGGTCCTGGAGAAGTTCGAAAAGGATGGATTGGATGAGGATGCTGAGAAATTGAAGGGTGTATATGCGTCAGGCTCGGTGGATAATTCAGTGGAGAAGGTTTGTTCAGGAGTTTGTAAGATTGTGAAGAGTGAGGTCTGGGGTGATGATGTTGAGAAGCGGTTACAGGAATTTGGTGTCACGTACTCGAGTGATTTGGTTAGGATGGTATTGGAAAATATGGGTCAGGACCCGATGAAAGCATTGATTTTCTTTAGGTGGGTGGAAGAGAGTGGCTTGTTTAAGCATGATGAATCGACTTATAATGCTATAGCCAGGGTGCTGGGGCGAGAAGATTGCATAGAGAGGTTTTGGAAGGTTGTTGATGAGATGAGAAGCAATGGTTATGAAATGGAGGAGGAGACATTTGTTAAGGTTTTGGGCCGGTTTTGTAAAAGGAAAATGATTAAGGATGCCGTGCATTTATATGAGTTTGCCATGGCTGGTGCAAATAAGCCCTCGGTGCATTGTTGTACATATCTACTTAGAAAAATAGCAGTCAGCAAACAGTTGGATATGCAGCTGTTTTTGACTGTTTTGAGGGCTTTTACCGACAGTGGGAGTGTGTTGACAAATTCTATGGTTGATGCAGTTCTCAAGTCTCTAACGAGTGTTGGTAGGTTTGGGGAGTGCAATAAGGTTTTGAAAGCCATGGAGGAAGTTGGATTTGTGGTTAGTTGTCATCTGCAGAGTAAAACTGTGCTCAAGCTTCTTAGTAGTGGTAAAAGTGAAGAGGCAAGTGAAGTGATGGAGAATCTGGAAAAACGCGGTTCACTAGATCACAGGACATGGGCTTCTTTGATAGAGGGGCATTGTGTGGCTGGGGATCTCGATAAGGCTTCTGATTGTTTGGAAAAGATGGTTGAAAAAGAGGGAATCTCTCATGCAGCTTATCCATTTCACATCTTAGTAAGCACTTATTGCCGAAAGAACAGGGCAATAGATGCATGCTTGCTTCTTGTTGATCTTGTCGAAGTGAAACAGTTAAAGCCATGGCATACGACCTATAAAGAATTGATAAGTAAGTTATTGGTTCAGGGTGGGTTTAAAGATGCTTTAAAACTTTTCGATTTGATGAAAAATCAAGGTTTCCCTCCTTATATTGATCCATTTATTGAATATGTATCGAAGTCTGGAACTGGTGACGATGCTATTCTCTTTCTGAAAGAAATGACTTCAAAGAGGTTTCCTGCAACATCTGTGTTCATCAGGATGTTTGATGCCTTCTTCAAGGCTGAAAGGCATGTTGAAGCTCAGAATTTCCTATCCAAGTGCCCGGGTTACATTCGTAACCATGCTGATGTCTTGAATCTCTTCTGTTCCTCTGAATCTGTAAAAGGTGCCTCAATGGCTAATGAGCCTGCTTAAGATTTGTCGGGCTGTATTTGATATTGTATCTTGTGAGTTCAATGTAGTATCGTTCGAGAAATTTTGGTATGCATATTTTCTTTTGAAATCCAAAATTGGTCACTTTTGGGGCATGATAAACCTGCAGTCGTTAATAAGACTTGTGGTTTTTAATTTTACCAAAGCTTTTCTCTTTGTAGTATTTGTCCTCTGGGTACACTTGTTTGCTTACGATGACAATTCAAGTGCTTGGCACGAGATATTTTACAGATGAGATCAAATAAAACCAACTTGCCCTGATGGCCTGGGCAATTCTGCTAGGTTCATTTACATTTTGTATCCGGAGTCTCAAGCAGGTTTCTTGAAATGAAGTTTGCAATTTTGACTATGTGCTACTATAGAAGCTCTTCTTGTTAGTGGGTTCTTTTGATTGTGGTTCCGATGATCTTTAGTTTTGAAGTTATGGTCCTTAAATCTATGCGTGCTTTTACTATATCTGATCACTTGATTATCATCTGTAACTGCCTTTTTCTTTCTTCTTTTATCTTTTGGGATTTGTTCCGTTATGTTGTTTTTCATTATGTGAACTTCTTGATCTCTTTGTTTTATAGATTTTTGATGTTTATATTGGTCCCTGTCAGATCAGTTCTTCAAGTTATTTTCTTGGAGTTTGTTGGATTTATTATTTTACAAACTTCTTGGGACAACATTCTTAAGAAACGTGAAAAGCTTTATCTCTCATGTTAAAAGAGAAGTATTCTTAAAAGCCCTTCTCATGGAAGCTTGTTGATCTTTTACGTTAAATTGAAAGACCACTTCTGTTTGTGACCCCCTGCATTTTCTTGCACGTGCATTCACAAAGAAGAGACCCGCAAGGGGCAAATTTAAGAGGTTGAACTGGGATTTTTGCGACAGAGTTTTTGTCTGGCTTCTCAGACCTGGAGTAGCCCTTCTTTGGTATAATTCCTTTCTTGCATTCTTGGTTTAGACACATAAGCTGTTGAAAATTTGTATTGTGAATGTGTCTCTGGTCGGGTCGACTGAGTTGGGAAAGCAACCTTGTTTGATTGAGCTATCAAATCATTTAGGTATTTGCTTTTTATTTGCAGTCAATACACGAAATCTACTTAACTATTATATGAAACTGAATTATGAGCAAAATACTGTCGTTATTCTGATATTTGGTTATTGGGTCCTCCGGGCTTTCTACTGGGTTAGTTCGGGCTGGCTTTTCTTGCCCAATTTGTGTTGAGTTCACTTCTAGTCAGACGGAAACGACTATGCTAGCCTGCGAGATAGCCCAAACTCAGAAATGCAAATGGACCTCAAGATTTTCAGCAATATTTATCTCAAATAATTTGTTAGGTTTCCTCCTTTCGGCAAAATCTTATGTTATTATTTATTTTCCAGCTTTTATTCTCACTAATGGTCTTTGGACCCAGTTGCACCTTCCTTCCTGGTAAGGGATGATGGTGACAACACGGATTCACTCCCGCCCATGGATTGTCATAACCCATCAAGCAAAAAGTAAGAAGACAGAATGGGGCATTGGATAAATGATTTTTCATTAGAATCATTGCGTTTTCTTAATGACTCTTTTTACAGCATTTTTTCTTCTTCTTCATTTTAGAAAATCTTTCCTTCTGATGTCTATCTCCCATGAAAGATTACCGTTATGCTGTGAGAGTCCACAAGGCATGGGGGTTTAAGCTCGACTTTTGAGGAGCTCTACTTTTATCATATTGAAAGCACTCTAGTTTCTTTAAACTTCGTGGTCGAGCTGCAGATGAAAAGACTTTCGATGCCTCTAAATGAACTTAAATAGTTTAAAGTTTGAATGGAAAACTAGCTGCTATGCTTCCTGTCTTTGCGTTTGCTACTTTTGTTGAATGGGTCGCCCTGTTGAAGCCATACTGTCACTGTTTTTTTCTCTACGAAATTATTTGTATTCTCCGTTAAAACACCTTCTGCAAAACCGGGGGAAGTCGTTCCTACTTGCAACCAGAGTCCCATAGTGACGCTTAGTTGTCAGTAGCTGTCATGGTTCGATTCTACTTTTGTTAGTCTCCGATCAGCTTGCCTTTTGCTTTAATAGATTCTGAGGTCTGCTTAATGGGCTCCTAACAAAGTGATTGCAAGAAGCTACAGCTGGGTGGTGGGTATTACAGTATCACATTTTTCGCTACAGTGCTTTATGTTGGTTAGCATGCTCCATTCCTGGATGGAACTGAGCAGCAGCAAAGCAAATCTATGTTTGGTGGTGATTTGGTATCATTGAACAACGCACACTTGCAGGGCAAATCAAGAATAGAATACTGTTTTGTACTGCTAATGGAAGCGACAAATGCTGCTTGACATCGCCATCTTTGTGGAAATTACAATGTGGGGGACCATGACAATGGCTTTAGCTTTATCTATACCCTTACGGTCTTCAGTATATACAATTGTTTACCTTTCTTTGCTTCAAAGAAATATGGCCCCAAGTTGTGTGGTTGGAAGAATGGAAATGATAATGCAGTTGTTTAAAATGTGAAACCTGTGTCTAACCATTTAGTTTCTGTCTTTACAATCAAGGAATCTTCCTCCTGCTAGTTAGTTGATTTGTCAAACTCAGAGAAGCCTTTATTTAGTAACTGGCTATTTACTAATTGGTTAGAAGCTTCTAAAGTTATCAACTCTATAATTCGGTGAGCATTGCTTTGTAGACTAATTCACACGGAAAAGCAAATCGAATTTCAAGTGCTTTGCATGTTGTCTATGGAAGCGACTATCGGATGTCGGCATGAGGCGTACTTCTAATCCGTAGAATGACAGTCTGGAAGGACACAAAATACTAGGGTTAGCTGTAATAACAAAGGCGGATGGACCCGGAAAATAGTGGTGATTGTAGTAACAAGGGTCCATGGAAGTGAGGGACCAGAACAAAAGCTTTAGTTCTGGCCACAAACGCATAATTTTTGAGAAGCTGGTTTCAGACGGTGCAGGCTTTCAGCAGAACGTCTTGAGGAAAGGGAAATAAGGAAATGCAGCTTTTTTCATTCATCCTTGTGATAAGGAAGTGCTTCATCACCTTCTGTTTTGTTTGAAACACTTACAACAAGAGAATAAGCCACTGAAGCTGTACTTTGCCAAAGTTTCAGTGACTGCAGGCTGTTTAGCACAGACCTTACAAATCTGGATAAGCTGCGTGATTTATTAACCCCCAAGAAAGTTTATCATTGTGATATGGGGTTTCAAGATTAATGTGGGTAAGTTGAAATTGAAGTAATTATTTCAGAAAAGAAATGGTTTTGAAGCAGAAATGTTTTTGGCGAGAATTTTAAGTTTATGTTTGATTGAGAGGACCGGACAAGAAAAAACTTGGAAAAGGGACGAGTCTATTCCACCCCAAAGAATAAAGTAACCAAAAGGTGGGTCTACCAATATTCTTCTCTTACATGCGCACTGAACAAAGGAGAGTGCGAAATGGCAAGATGTGCAGCAGTTCAGTCCTATCTTTCAACCTACATATTCTTATTTTAAATTGGTACCCTGAAAATGATATACCAATGACTCTTCTCGTCATTTATGTTTGTTACTTATTCTCTGATTTTGTTAATTTCTGGTCTCTCTCCTCATACTTCTGATGCAGCTATTTTATGAAACAAAAGCTTTCAGTACATCGGCTTTTCCTAGCCAAGACAAAAACGCCATTCTGTCCGCCATATGGGCCGAATGAGACCCTTCAGTGAGCAAAACTCTGAGTACGACCGAACAAGCCACAAGAATGGGTTGCTTCTCAACACCGCTGGCTCTGTCTTAAAATGGAACCGAATCATCTTGTTCTGTTTCTCTGTTCAAATAAATGCCTTAAGAGCTCTTGGATATGTGCAACACGGATTTGATCTTGTCAATCTTTTAAGAGCTTTCTAAATGAGATCTTCAATCCCTTTTGTGATAAGTACACATGAAGAATGATGTTCTTGCAAAAAGTTGGGCAAATATTACCATCAACCTATGATGATTAGTAGCAAAGTGCTCCCTTACTCCTCATCTGTGTTGCAGTAGGTTGAATGTGCAGGGGACCGATATCTATGAAGAATAGAACCCATTCTAGGCCTTGTTTCATTCCAAATGACATAATCATCTGCTCAACATGCATTGGTCTCAAAGATTGGATTAGACTATGATCATTTAGTGGATTATGTTGATGTCCCAGATGGTTTTATGCTTCTGACCCCTTATCTAGGGCCTTGTCCGTTTATGTGTGTGGGAAACTTATTTGTATTCTGTATAAAAACACTTTTGCATTGCAACATTCTTTGGTACGGGGGACTATTAGAACAAAGCTTTTCAGGCTTTTGCTTCTGCTTCCGTGACATATCAATGATGCGATGTCCAAGACCGACTGAAATGTTTGATTCATAACAATCCAACTCATGACAATAATTGCGAGTTGAATAGCATTGTGTTACATCTCCTAATGAACACTAATTATCAACTTCTAATTCTAACTACAATATCTCAATTCAACTTTCTGCATTGTTGTTGATGAGTTAGCTCAGACAGGCTGAAAAGCATTGCTTGAACCCAAAGCTTCAAATGTGAAAAAAAAAACACAAACTGTTGAAGAAGTACACCTTTAAGTCACTCAAAACGTGTATTTTTTGAACCAGCTCTTTACAGAACTCATTTAGCTAGTGTAATGGACAGCAAGACAGTTGTATGGTTGATTGTCTGCAGAAAAAGGACAAATTCACTTGAATAATTTACCAAAAGTTTTCCTCAACAACACCACCTTTGAATCACTTTCTTCTGTAAAGAGCCCAACATAGTAGGGAGGAATAAATAGTTGAGATTATCCTTTCTATGGGAGGCAGATTTTCTTGCTCAAAAGTAAAAAGAGAAGAACAGGAAAAGAGAGTAATGTGATGTAGTAAAAGTAGTTACTGCTGTCTTACAGTTTCCAGGAGATAAACGAGGGGAGAGGGACCCGTGGGTCAAATAATCAAAGAGGTATAAAGTGAGCTGAAGTGTGTTTAGGGTCCTTTTCATGATGTAAAACACTATCCTCTACAAAGTAAGAAAGATGGGTCACCATGCTCCCTCAAGTAGGCTCCCCCCAAGCCATGTTAGAACCTGGTAAAATGACCGTCTTCACTTTTGCTTTTCTGACAGTGACCCACCACTGTCACATTATGTTACTACTTACCCGAGACACGGTCTTCCTGCTTTTTATTTGTTTACTGCAATGATTAACAACCTTTGATTCCGCCGTGCACTTTGAAAACTATCACTGGATTTTCAAATGGGTTTGGGTCCGTTAGTAATTGTGCAGATGTTCCTATCTCTTATGAGTTAATTTTAAGGAAGAAAGAAGCCTTATAACATGTTAAAATCGGGATTTACACTCAAAATATGTGTTTAGAGGTGGATTACTCAACCCTAAAAATTAATATTCATATCCTATATGATGAAGATAAATTCAAATAGCTTGAGAGTCTGGTCAAAATATAACTTGACTTTAATACTATATTAAAATTGGGATCCACACTCAAAACACGTTTTTAGTGGTAAATTATCCCAAGTCATTTAATAAGGTCATAGGTCACCCAAAATCATTGTGAGACTATATAATTCTCAACATAATAGACTCAAATTTCATGTAAACTCAATGTTTAGGTGACACAAACAAAATGAATAAGTGATTATTAGAGTGGAAGTTTTATCTTTGTTTGAACCTTTCAAATTTAAATGGTAGTTCCATTGTGGTAGCACTTTAGACACTTGTTGCACACTGTCACCAACTTTACAAGAAAAATGAGCAAATATCATTAAGATGTTTGTAACTTTTCGATTCATCACCCACTGAACAATCGGGAGACATGCACACTCAGATCATGAAGCACCTCACTCCTTAGAACCACTAAAAACAGACCCCAAAAGAATGAAGGAATAAAATCATAAAAAGAGCTCGGAAGATGGATACGAGTGTCTGCTTAGGACATATTTTGAGTGGAGATAGTTGCTCGGAAGGAGTTCTGAAGACATAGGGACAAGATGGGACCTTACATCTCTCGGCAGCTCTGCCAAAGTAAGAGTCATGTGGATCAATATTTTACGTGTTCAGATGAAACTATGAGTGCAAGTGATGTCTTTTCCTTCCATTCACATCTCAACAACTGGTGAAGGAACATTATTTCCTACTCATTTGGCTATCCCACCTCTTTAACTCTCTCGACACTTTCTCCCTCTATGGCCATCTGCTTTAAGCATTAGAGAGTAGATCTACTTCCATCTTGCTAGTGAACTGACCCAACCATCATTCTGCTGCCTTGTCCATGATTATACGAGAACATGAGGAATGATCATCTAACTAGTGCTCCCTTCGCATTTTAGCAATTAAAATTATGACAATTTTTGCAAAAATATAGTGCTTGCAACTTTCTACGTGGGTGATTCTTGCAAAATGGCCTTTCCCAATCCAACTTTGGTATATATAAGAACTCATTTTTGTCAGTTTTTGACTAAATTTAATGCTTTCAACTTTGTTTGTCTTGCATCAACTACAGAAAGAAGTAGAAAGGATTACTGTTTCTTATCTACAAACTGAATACATCTTAATCAATGCACGTGCGTCAAAAAGGATTAAGTTTCTCGCTGAGAGATCTTATAGTTTAAATCGACATGCAGTGTAACAGATTAAACCCAATTAACCTAATGTTGGGATATATCTTGTGATGTTCACTAAAGGCAAACCAATCACATTAGGCCACATTTCACAAGCGAGCAGTTCATTGTAAACTTCTTTGCATGACTGTCTTGTTCTAGTCGACAGTCTAATTGACACATCAAAGTGCAGTCACCCTAGCATTGTCAGTTTCTACGGACAAAATGGGTGGGAAGTCATACGACGGAGACAAACAGTGGGTTAAAACTTTATCATGGATTGTTGCAGGGAGCATCCAAAACTGGCCTGCCCTTTTCGGGGTCGAGGTGATGTGAAGAATGGGACAACAATGCCTAGCTGTGCTCAGTTTTTCTGGCTTAAACCCTGGACAGTTTTGTCGTCGTCTGAGGTAAATATTAAACAACTCTGTTCTACTCCTATCGTCGGTCCATTTCTCTCTTATGAATTATGGAATGACAGGCCCTGAAGCTGGAGCTGGTTTCTTCATCTCTTCTTATCACCTGGGTGCTGCCTAGATGGATGCAGGTTTAGTGGTAAACAAAGTTCGTTTGATACTGTAAACAAATGGTTTTGGCAATCATTCTCATAAATCTTTATTCCAAATGAACCTATTTTTGAGATCCATGGACCATTCAACTTGGGCGGTTTGGTTCATTCACCATTCGCAAAGACCCTGCTAAAAAGGCCTACTTTTTTATGTCTGTCCCCATATCGTTATGCGCAGATGCTCTTGCTTTAGTAACTTGAATTGCTTCCCACCAAGAAAGTTAGCGGCAGTCATGGCTGAAGCACGTGGAAGACATTAACAGCAACAATGTGATGGTTTTAATGCTATTATATTAAACTTTCCAAAGTACATATCCTTAAAACGAAATCCAATATGAATGAATCCGAACCATTCGTTGCCAAGGACTTTTGTCGTAAGCTCCTTGTCTGGGGGTTGGGAATGGCGTAAGTTTACGCAAGTTCGTTGAGTTATTCCAGATGAATAAACCCATTTTACCTGTCCTATGGTCGCACTGAGTAATGGGATTACAGGCAAGCATCGCCATGTGTGCTCAGAAGTGAATAACTCTCAAACGCGCCTTGACGGCAGCTGGAGATAGTATTTCTTACTTGCATAATTTAGAGAGAGACAGAGAGTCCTAGAGAAAGGAGGAACGGCAGCTTTTGCTTTTAAAAGTTTTACTCTTTTTGAATAGTTTTTGAAGAATGACTGTCTGCCTCTGATGTACAAAGCAAGAGCATGTGTCGTTGTTAGCCGGTAGTGGCTTGAGGAATCTATAAAGCTAAACCCAACATTTCACCAGCCAAAAAGAGACCTAATATATAATATACAATTGTACATAAAATCATATAAAAAATCTAGGGAAGAAAAAAGAGGAGCCAACAAAGATCCTCATGGGTCGCAGACAGTAGGTGACCAAATCCATCATCAATCTCGAGCCCAGTACCTTGAGATTCTCACATTCTCGGTTCATTAGAAAAGAAAAGGACTGTTTTTGGAACTTTACTGAGTGGCCAAACTCAGGGAATGTTGGATTCCCCACAGTCCCAAGCAAAGCATTTGCATCCCAGAGCCACACATACAACGAACATTTTGTGTTGGGAAATCCAATGATATTATTCACCAAGATGACTCATAACTGACCTTGAAATGATTTCAGAACTAAAACTGGTTCACTTGTGTGTATGTAACACCAAGAATATAAAAAAGTGTTTTTGTTTGGTTCATTAATCTGAGTTCTCTTGCATATTATATGATCTTTCTCACGCTCAAGTGCTTTTTGCTTTGGACTGAAGTAGTGGGAATACAGAAATGGCACACCCCTTTTGAGCAAATACATGATTATCCCTCCAGGTGAATTTCCTATTTTCTCCTCTAGATTTGATTAGTTTTCTTCTTTCAAGAAGAAGGCCATTATATACGCTTCTCTTTAAGACCTCCTGCCTCAATGACGAGCATGCTAGTTGCCTTTAGAACCAAAAAACGGTTCTTTTTTCTCGGGTCTGACAAAAGATTTTGGTGAATGGAATTCTGGCATGGAAAGCAGGAAGTGAAGTAGTGATCTGGATATTACCTCAAACAAAAGAGACCAATCTGAGGGCTGGTCTTCCTCGTTTCTTCATCACTCACCCTAAGAAGATTTTACTGTCTGTGAGGCCCTGGTTCGAGTAAATTTCAATTTCAATGGCAATGATAAGAAGAGAAGTTTCTCTTCGTTTTGTGGCTTTCCTCTGTTTTTGGTGTTCTGCAAATGGTTTACTCTCTCCCAAAGGTGTAAACTTCGAAGGTAATTCAGAAATCATCTTTCCCCCTCTAAATCTGCCGTAAGGGTGTCCTGTGGGTTCTTATGGTGTAAAAATCTGGTCTTGTTGTTTTCTTTGCAGTGCAAGCTTTAATGGGAATAAAAGATTCCCTGGAGGATCCCCATGGTGTCCTTGAGAATTGGGATAGGGACTCTGTTGATCCATGTAGCTGGACTATGGTCACCTGTTCTTCTGAGAGCTTAGTCATTGGCCTGTAAGTCTCATCGTTATCCTATTTCTTCAGAACAGAAGGAAACGAAATGTTTTCAAAATAAAGTGTGGTTTCACATTCATCTCCTTGAAAGATTGGTCAAAATCAAATAAGAAAGAAATATGTTCTGAAGTTTTTGAGGCGGTCTTATTGCAGGGGTACTCCCAGCCAGAACTTATCTGGCACTCTATCTCCAAGCATAGGAAACTTAACAAATCTTCAGATTGTGTAGGTTCTACATTAAACTTCCTTAATGGGATCGGTTCTTGTTTGAACCTGTCTTAATTAGCATGTTCTGCATTAATTTGCAGGCTTTTACAGAACAACAACATTACAGGACCAATCCCTGCAGAGCTTGGAAAGCTCTCAAAGCTTCACACGCTTGATCTTTCTAGTAACTTCTTCAGTGGAGAAATTCCTCCCTCTCTTGGTCACCTGAGAAACCTGCAATACCTGTAAGTATTTCTGAGCTAAGACTCATGGTCAAAAGCTACTTCTAGAAAGCGTCATAAAATCTTTGCTCCTCTAGTCTATATCTGATATGGGTTGGTTGAATTTGAATAGGAGACTGAACAACAACAGTCTCTCGGGAGCATTTCCGATGTCATTGGCCAACATGACCCAACTTTCCTTCCTGTAACTCTCTTGACCTCTTTTGTATGACTACACGCAATTGAATAATTTACGAAATTGGAAGGTTTATTAAGATGGTTTTATCATTCAGTGATTTGTCCTTCAACAATCTGAGTGGACCCGTACCCAGATTTCCTGCCAAAACAGTCAGGTAAAAAACCTCTCTCTCTCTCTCTCTCTCTCTCTCTGTGTGTGTGTGTGGAAAAGCATCGAATTAGATACTAAAATTTGTTTTCAATTTTCAGCATTGTTGGGAACCCTCTGATCTGCGCAACAGGTCTCGAACCAGAATGCACTGGGAAGACACTCATGCCAATGTCCATGAACTTGAATAATTCACAAAGTATGGAACGAACACTGTTCTGGATAAAATTTATCGTTACATAATTGATTCCTTTTTTCTGAAAATTTTCAATTTCATTATTTTGTAAACTCGTGTTGATTCTGATATCAATCTCTTTGATCCTTAAGCTTCTCTACCTACTGGCAAGCCTAAAAGTCAAAAAGTGGCCCTTGCTTTCGGCTTGAGCCTTGGATGCCTGTGTCTTATGGTCCTGGGATTTGGATTGTTCCTGTGGTGGAGGCAAAGGCACAGCAAGCAGATGTTCTATGACGTTAAAGGTAAGCAGTAGATGATAACACTCCACAAACTAAACCATTTTGTGACCTGATTAGAACAGTCCAAGTTTACGTAAAATCTATTGAAATTTCAGATCGGCATCATGAAGAGGTTTCCCTTGGAAACTTAAGGAGATTCCATTTCAGGGAACTTCAAATTGCAACCAGCAGTTTCAGCGCCAAGAACATACTGGGAAAGGGTGGATTTGGAAATGTCTACAAAGGAATTCTCCAAGATGGAACCGTTGTGGCTGTCAAAAGGCTTAAAGATGGCAATGCCGCTGGAGGAGAGATCCAATTCCAGACTGAAGTGGAAATGATCAGCCTTGCAGTTCATCGAAACCTCCTCAGATTATATGGGTTTTGCATGACGCCCACAGAAAGGCTTCTAGTATACCCGTACATGTCCAATGGCAGTGTTGCTTCACGTCTCAAAGGTAAACTTAACAATAATCAAAGTGACCACGTAAATGTCTCGCTGCGCCTAAGTTGTTTACATAGACTGCAACTGATCTCTGACAGGGAAACCGGTCCTGGACTGGGGCACTAGGAAGAGGATTGCCTTAGGAGCTGCCAGGGGACTGCTGTACCTTCACGAGCAGTGTGATCCGAAGATAATTCATAGAGATGTGAAAGCTGCGAACATATTGCTTGATCAATATTATGAGGCTGTGGTCGGAGATTTTGGGTTGGCAAAGCTTTTGGATCACCAAGATTCACACGTCACTACAGCAGTGAGAGGCACCGTGGGGCATATAGCCCCAGAATATCTTTCCACAGGCCAGTCCTCTGAGAAAACGGACGTCTTTGGATTTGGTATCCTTCTCCTTGAATTGATTACTGGTCAAAGGGCACTAGAATTTGGCAAGGCAGCTAACCAGAAAGGTGCCATGCTTGATTGGGTGAGAACCAATACCTTATAGACTTCTCTTTCGCGATATTATTGACTGAAGTAACTTGTCCAAATGAATATGTTTTTGAAGATGGTTTCTGGTTATGATCATAGGTAAAGAAAATTCATCAGGAGAAGAAGCTGGAAGTGCTAGTGGATAAGGACCTTAAAATCAACTATGACCGAATTGAGCTTGAGGAGATGGTTCAAGTGGCTCTCTTGTGCACCCAATACCTCCCAGGCCACAGACCTAAAATGTCGGAAGTAGTTCGAATGCTTGAAGGTGACGGGCTTGCGGAAAGATGGGAGGCTTCTCAAAGAGTTGAAACAACCAAGTGCAAAACCCATGAGTTTTCCGTGTCAGACAGATATTCTGATCTGACTGACGACTCTTCCTTACTTGTCCAAGCAATGGAGCTCTCTGGCCCAAGGTGAATCAGTTCCAAAACCTCATAATTTATTCCTATTTCTCTGAATGTTAGATTCGTAAACCAAGACTTATAGTTGAAGCTGTTCCAGAAAGTTGATGAAAAATGAATGTCTATGCTGGAGGGTTATAGTGGTATATTACAGCTCCAAAGGGTTTGATGTTTTCTTCAATTGTACAGAACATGATTTGAGTATGACTTTTTCAGATAGAAAATTTTGCTTGTTTCTATTCCAGCTGAGTGCCAAAAAGAAAGGGGGAATGTCAATAAGTCCCTCAGCTTGTAAGAACCATGTTCTTGATTTTTGGTTTTTGCTGATTCCTTCAAATCTGTAGTTGAATGTATGAATCCAAAATCTTATTAGCATATGCATTGGCTCCTGCTGAAACTCGTTCCAATTGCCACACATCGACTCAAGAATGGGGAATTAGTTTCAGTTCACTTCTACTGACTAGAATATGCATTCCAAAACAGGCTACATTGTGCTTCCATAAACTCAACTCAGGTTCCAAAGAGAATCTGTTTTGAATCGACCTACTCAACTAAAGACCAACAAAAGAAAAAGCAAAAGGCATTGTTAATTTAACTTCGTCTTGGGAGGAACACAAAAGCTTAACAGAGAAGTAAGAACAATAAAGTCAGAATACATCACAAGGACTTGTAGCACAGTAAAAACGACTTGCGGCGGCATAAAACCGTTGCAGAACCGAAAGCGACTCGGAAAGCCGCCTTCTAGCTTAGAAAACAGCGCATTTCCAAAGTAAATGTTTCAGAATTCACCCGGAGTAACCCAAGGTTTCTTTCTCCAGTTGATGAAGACAAACAATGGTACAGCTTCAGATTTGGGAAATTTTACCGTTGGCACAGTCGTCCTCTTGTTCTTTCTGTTGCCTCTTTTCGTTAACTGTGTCTCCAGCCCATCGATAACTCTGGTCCGATCTACCTACATGTCGGTTAGCTCCAGCCCAACCATGTCGGTTGGCTATCGGCAGCAAGACTAAACTTTTCTATTGGCCTGATGAATGATCTTCATAACCCTTTCCATCTCCTTCGTCTGATATATAAATTGTGAAAGAAACCGTTTGGATCGAAAGCAGCAACAAACGGATAAATTGAACCAGACAATCATATAAATGCTGGAAGACATGATTTAGGTGGTTTTGAAAGCCCTTTACGTTCAAGGATTTTCGTTATGATTCTTACATTTAAAATCACGTCGTTTGATCATACTAATTGTTAACAACTAACAGACTAGTCAATTTATACCTCTCCACTTAGTTTTGAAAGCCCTTCACCTCTTAAAGATGACTCTACACTTACAATTGGGCCAGACTACAACATAAAACAAGCCTACGGTCCACAAGCCCACATCTATCCCACTACTAGAACACTTAAATACACGGCCTATTTGGACACAGTTTTCACAACACTACACAAACTAACAAATACACATCACGCAAGGAGTAAAAATCAACAACAGAAAGTAGCAAGTATAACAATAACATTTGCTCTGTTTCATTTCCTTGCATGAGCCTCTTATGGACCCAATCACTAAGTCAAAAGGAGAACTCCTTGTTGAGGAGGTCGGCCTAATAACTTTTAATATCGTAACATATTTTTACGGTTTCATTATTTAATGTCTTTGTTAGATGTCAGCTAAGGTGACATTTGGCTATGATATCAATTATTATAAATCTAATTATTGAGTCAAAATGAGAATTTCTTGTTGAGAGGTTGGTCCAATAACTCTTAATACTGTAAAGCTTTACATAAATCAATACGACAAATAGAGAAGCCCAGTTCACTAGAAAAGTAGTAACTTCTGATGATGCGCAGGCGTAGTACAGCAACCTTCCTGCACCTACCTTTCCTCCCAAACTGTTACTCGTCTCGCTCGTACGTTGTAGAACCTGCATAAACCAGTTTGCAAACTACTTCAATGCTGACAGATGCTTTTTTTCTGCTGTACTTTTTTAACTTTTTTGCTTTTGTCACAATGTAGCAGAATAATATGTTGCACATTTGTATGATTACAAAAGTTTGATCATACTCTTTGATGTGTTCTCCGACATTTTTACCATGGAATTAACTAAGTTCGTCTCTCTCTGTCCAGATGATCGATGATATCTAATTTCTTTTAGGCGAGTTTCTCAAAATACTGGAATGGCTTTGTCTGAGCTTTACATCTTCCATTTTGCTTCTTCCTCTGATCCCATCAATGTCAAAGGATCACTACCCAGGTCAAAATCCGCTGGTGACCATGCATTTGCATTGTCCATGCTCTACAATCTGTCGATGCTTATCCTCAGCCCCTACAAATTGACAATTACATGCTGGAAAAGTTAAACACTTCCTCGTCGCTATCTGCTCTAGCCAAAAAATGGATTTTCTCAACTGTTTAGTGTCATCTTGGCTCTGATTTTAGAACTTCCTCATATTCCTCTCCATAATAACAGAAACCCGGAATTGTTTTGAGTACCCACTTAATAGTTGATTACCTCGGACAAAATAAACCAAAAATAGGGGGAAAAAAAACAGAAAAAAAGAAAAAAGTGAGTTGATAGGCCAGATGGGCCCTGTGCCAAAGTTTGTCCTCATTTGTATGGATGGGGTAGAAGATAATGGCACATCAATGAGCAGTTAAGTGATAAAAACCTACTCAAGGGACCCATAAACTATACGAGGGGATCAGAAGGCAGCTCCGAAAGGTCACCAACTCGTGGTGGAGGTGCATCCTAATCTAATCACCTCTTGCGTGGCAGCTCCTCGTTGGTCAGAAGAATTTCAAATAGTGTTATTTCTGAGTCAGCTCACTCCAAACTAATCGATTCCACGAGGGCAATGACTCCAACAGCGAGAGCAAACGAAGTGATACAAGTCAGCATCGCTGCGATGCTGATCTGTTGTCTCATTGCTGGGCTGGTGGGCTTCCTAGCCTTCGTGGTCGATTGTGTTCCATATACTGAAACCACCGCAATCGACCGCGTCACTTGAAGAAATACGGGAAATTGCTTTACTGTCACATCGCCAATAACATATGTTGGATCCTTCATATTGCTCATTGATAACGATGGACATGTCAGTGGAAGCAACTTGTGCTTTGCAGTGAAGTTTTTGCTGTAGCTTTTTCATTGAAGTTACTTTCTTATCACATGATCTATAAGCATATGGATGACCCTTCATGATTGAAGTATGATAACAACGGGATACCCAACCAAAACCCTACTGACCTGCAGTTCGGGTCCTCAAATTGCATAGATTATGTCGTTGTAAGGGATGCCTATTCATGGCATTACCAGAAAACCTTGTAAAAGCAATTCATGTACATTATGTGATTACTGATACCCATTATGGTTGGTTGTACGACAGCTATAGTTATCCACGAGATCATTAACAAAAGATTGACGTTGCAGGTACATGTCAATGTCGTTCCCAAGATTACTTAAGGTTGCCAGCATGATTAAGCATCTCTCTCGAGGGCCCCTTAATTAAAGTTACCGTGTGGGAAGGGAAAAAATTTAAACCGTATGAAGACAAAAACTGAGACTCAATCACGTGGTACTCACGTGTCCAGGCTCATAAACTTCATCTGAACGCTGTTGTCTCTGTTTGACACGTATATGTTTTGAATCTTTAGCAGCTTAAAGTGGACCCCAGGTGACAAGTTCCTCTCACTGATTAGCGTAAAATCTTGGAATAGAATAAATATATTGTACATGGCACAGAACGAAGGATGATTTATTTAATATTCAAGAAGGAAAAGAGACCAGAGTGGGGAGAGCAAGAGCCACGAAGCAGCCAGCAAAGGTCGTGGGTCCCGCGGGAACATCTGACTCAGTCACCGGGGCCCACCTTAAATCACTGGCAACCACAAAGATAATATGACAACTTTTGTCACCCAATACATTCAGGCCATGTGGCCAAACCCGGATTCTATCCAACCCACCATCCCACTTGGCCGCCCCATGCCCCGTGCACTAAGTAGGAAGGAACACAGCCCTCTGCAACCAGAATCACTCCCAAATTCAAAGCCTCAAAAGGCTGAAAACCACTCTGAGAGGAGAACCAGAGAGAAGGAGCTACGATGTTGAAGGAAGAGAGTGGTAGTGCTGCCAACAACTGGGCACGCGTATGCGATACCTGCAGGGCCGCGGCCTGCACCGTGTACTGTCGGGCCGACTCGGCCTACTTGTGCTCCGGCTGCGATGCTCGCGTCCATGCTGCGAACCGCGTGGCGTCGCGCCATGAGCGAGTCTGGGTCTGCCAGGCGTGCGAGCGCGCCCCGGCAGCTTTTCTGTGCAAGGCTGATGCTGCCTCCCTTTGTACCGCCTGCGATGCCGACATCCACTCAGCCAATCCACTCGCTCGTCGACACCACCGCGTGCCAATCCTCCCCATCTCCGGCACGTCGCACGTCCCACCAGCCACTGACCCGGTGGACGGGTTCTTGGCCCAGGATGATGGGGATGAGCCCATTGATGAGGAAGATGAAGACGAGGCCGCATCGTGGCTGTTGCTTAACCCGTTGAAGAACAATAACAATCAGACTCATGGCTTCCTCTTTAGTGGGGAAGTTGATGAATATTTAGACCTTGTGGAGTACAATTCATGTGCTGATCAGAATCAGTTCAATGATCACTATAGTCATCACCACCACCAGCAACCGCCACAGCAACTTTATAGTGTTCCCCAGAAGAGCTATGGGGGTGATAGTGTTGTGCCAGTTCAGTGTGGAGAAGCCAAGGCTCAACTCCGTCCTCAGCAACAACAGGATTTTCAGTTGGGATTGGAGTTCCAGTCCTCAAAAGCTGCTGTTAGCTACCATGGTTCTATCAGTCACAGCGTAAGTTTCCCTTATGCTATATATATGTAACTCCGTGCAAATTTTATATTTCTTTTGTTTTACAGCTTCTGAGTTTCTTGAAAGGCTGATCATATATAGGTCTATGTTGGATATGAAGTTGGATTATATAGGTCTTTTGAGGCTTAATTAAGACATAGATTTGCCAAAATTTCAAAATTCAGTAGATGTATGTTTATATCAAATTACTTCATTTTCTAGCTCTTGAATATGGCCTGCGTGTTGTGGAAATCAGGCTTCTCATCTGCACAAAGCATAAGCTTTTTTAACCCCCACTAACTTTTCTTGTGAGGCCGTCTATGATGGGAGTCCGTAGGACCCTCCTCCGACAAGTTCTTCAAAGCTGCAGATTGTGATCGCGTAGTGGGTCCTTGGAGTCGGATCTCCTTTAGGAACCCCCTTTTATGTCTACCTGTATGTGGAATGGTGGAAGAAAAGAGAGAAAAGGGACAGATTGGGGCTCGTTTGCGGGAACCCACACCGCTGGAAATTCTGCAGAAGCAGCCAAAGTTTCGTCTAGAAGATCCCCTCTTTCTGCTTACTGCCTGGAAGCTAAAAGAGAACATATAACACCATTGGGCCAGTCTAACCCGAGTGTAGTGTCAGGTCCAATACAACAAAGAGGCTCAGCCCCATAATAGAAAAACAAAGGATAAGACAAAATAAACTACATTGAACCATAACTAAACCGTAACATTTTCCCCTCCCCTTAAGAGTAGCCTTGTCCTCAAGGCTGGAAAGTGGGAAAACGAAGCTTGAATTCTTGTTCTGGTACCCAAGTGGCTTCCGCTGGTGGTTTGCCTTTCCAATGAATAAGCAACTCAATGATTCTCCCACGTCGTCTCTTCTCCAATATGGTCTGTGGTTGCTCAGCTTCGCTGAAATGATCCATTGCATCCTGGAATTCTTCAGAACCTAGATTGTCAACAGCCTCAGGATCTCCCAAAAATTGCTTCAGCCGTGAGACGTGAAATACAGGATGAACCTTAGCTCCTGTTGGGAGGGCTAATTCATAAGCGACTTTCCCAATCCGCTTTCGAACTCGATAAGGCCCTTGAAACTTGGGTTTAAGCTTCTGGTCCCTGCGTTGTGAAAGTGAAAATTGAATATGCATAGGAAGTTTAACATAGACTAGATCACCAACCTGGAACTCAACTTCTCGTTTCTTTTGGTCATAGAGCCTCTTCATTCGGTCCTGTGCTGCCTGTAAATTTTTCTTGATCTTCCCTAGTACAGCATCTCGCTCTTCCAACAGTTGTTCCACAGAGGCCACCTTAGCTGTTCCCTTAACATATGACAGTAGGGAAGGCGGGCTTCTCCCATACAACACTTCATAGGGAGTATGTAAAGTCGCGCTATGCCAACTCGTATTGTAACAGTATTGCGCCCAAGGAATCCATTTGGCCCACTCTTTGGGGCGATCACCTGCAAAGCAACGTAAGTACATCTCTAGAGTTCGATTTAATACCTCAGTTTGTCCATCAGTTTGGGGGTGATAAGCCGATGAGAAGTTAAACCGAGTGTTTTGCAACTGGAACAACTCTTTCCAAAAGCTACTAGTAAACAATGGATCCCTATCACAAACGATTGTTCTTGGCATGCCATACAATTTAAAGATGTTCTCGAAGAAAGCCTGTGCTACCGTTACAGCCGTATATGGATGGGAGAGAGGTATGAAGTGTCCAAACTTTGACAATCGATCTACTACCACCAAAATTACAGATTTCCCATTTGATCCGGGTAACCCCTCAATGAAATCCATGGCAAGGTCCTCCCATACTTGTTCTGGAATGGGAAGAGGTTGTAAGGTACCTGCTGGACGAGTATTTTCTCCCTTGTTCTTTTGGCAGACTAAGCATTGCTGAACTTGTTGCTCTACTAAAGGTTTCATTCCCTTCCAATAGAATACCGCCCGCACTCTCTTAAATGTCTTCTCTATGCCTTCATGTGAACCATTATGGATCTCATTTACAATAAGGGGGATCAAGGAAGACCCATGTGGAAGGTATATTCTGTCCTTAAAGGTAATAATGCCATCCTTATACCCCCAAGGACCCACAGCTTCACCTTCCTCAATTTTTCTGATTAGGTTTCTGGCCTCATCACTCCCTTTAATCTCAACTTTAATGGCCTCTAACCATTGAGGAAATGGGGATGTCACTGCTGCACAAAATCCTGGTTTTTGATGAGATGCAGGGTTATCTTCCTCTTGCCTTGAAAGACCGTCCGCTACTACATTCTCCCTCCCTACCTTGTATTCCACAACAAAGTCATACCCCATTAATTTCAATAACCATTTATGCTGTGCTGGGGTTACAATTTTCTGATCTTGCAAGTACTTGAGACTTTTCTGGTCTGTCTTGATTATGAACTTGCTCCCCAACAAATAATGCCGCCATTTTTGGACAGCCATTATAATGGCTAACATCTCACGTTCATAACTGGAAAGTTTCAAGTGAGTTCCATGTAGCGCCTTACTAAAGTAAGCAATGGGTCGCCTTCCTTGAGATAAAACAGCTCCCACACCAATTCCAGAAGCATCGCATTCAAGAATAAAGGGTTCTGAAAAATCTGGCAACCCAAGTACCGGTGTAGATGTGATAGCTAATTTTAGCCTTTCAAAGGCTTGTTGGGTCTTCTCATCCCAAATAAAGGAGTCTTTCTTCAATAGATTAGTCAAGGGTTCAGCTATCTTCCCATAACCCTCAATAAACCTGCGATAATATCCAGCAGTCCCCAAAAACCCCCTAAGAGCCTTAACTGTCTTTGGTATTGGCCACTTAGTGATAGCCTCTACCTTCGCTGGATCCACCGCTACTCCCTTAGCGCTCACCACATGACCGAGGAATTTCAGCTCGGTACGCCCAAATTCACATTTAGACATCTTAACATACAACTTATTCTTCCTTAAGGTCTCCAACACTAGCCGTACATGCTGCAAGTGATCTCCCCAACTTCGGCTGTACACAAGGATGTCATCAAAGAAAACCAAGACCATTTTTCGCAATTGATCCGCAAAAACCACATTCATCAGGGACTGGAATGTCGACGGTCCATTAGTAACTCCAAAAGGCATTACTAAGAACTCATAATGCCCATGGTGAGTTCTAAAAGCTGTCTTCTCGATATCTTCTTCTCGCATCCTCACTTGATAATATCCTGATCTTAAATCCAGTTTCGAAAAGTATCTAGCCCCATTTAACTCATCCAACAACTCATCAACAGTGGGTATGGGAAACTTGTCCTTCACTGTACGCTTGTTAAGCTCCCTATAATCCACACATAATCTCCACGAACCATCAGATTTCTTTACAAGGAGCACTGGGGAGGAGAACGGGCTAGTACTAGGTCGTATGACCCCATCATCCAAGAGGCCCTTAACCAACTTCTCGATTTCCCCTTTTTGGACATAGGGATACCGATATGGTCTTACCGATACAGGCTGTCCATTATCCTTTAACACAATCTTGTGATCGTGACTACGTTTCGGAGGAAGACCTCGGGGTTCTTGGAAAACATCTTCAAATTCTGCTAATATCTTCTCCAATTCTGAATACCCTTTTGCTATTTTATTATGCTCTTCCTCAATAAGTAAACACTTCTGCTCATTATGATTCACCAACTGCACCACCAATAATTGACCCTTTTTAGCCATTTCCCTAGTAAAGTCTGCATCTGAAATTAATTGAGTATCTTTTGGCTGCCACCCATGAAGAACAATTCG
Organism: Casuarina equisetifolia; assembly: GCA_028551475.1. Classification (NCBI taxonomy): domain Eukaryota; kingdom Viridiplantae; phylum Streptophyta; class Magnoliopsida; order Fagales; family Casuarinaceae; genus Casuarina; species Casuarina equisetifolia. Next base: position 7,650,098 of record CM052361.1, read on the forward strand.
CTTATCCTCCATTGAGAACTCCATTCGATGGTCTGCAAAGTTCCAAACAATATCTCCTAACGTTTCCAACCATTGCACTCCCAACACTACATCCACCGCAACCAAGGGAAGTACATATAAGTCCATTATCATTCCAACTCCTTGCAACTTAACCTCCACTCCCCTGCACACTCCACAACTCTCCACCCCCTTCCCACTAGCGACCATGACTTTAAAAGTTGTGGTGGTATCAATCTGAAGCCCCACTCGCATAGCCAACGATTGATCTATGAAATTATGTGTGCTTCCTGAATCAATTAACACCCTAATAAGCCGTCGGTACGACTCCACTTGGCCCTCCACCTTCATGGTTTTGGGCTTCCCTGGTGCAATATCATACAAAGCCATAGTTGATATCCCCATTGAGTCTTCCGTATCACAAAATTCTATCTCTTCCTCGCCTGTTCCGAACGGTTCTCCACTTACATCACCCCATTCATCAGGGTATACGGCTTCATAAATGAACAGTTTCTTTTTACATCGATGGCCTGGTCTATACTGATCATTACAATGAAAGCACAATCCTTTTTGTCTCCTCTCTTCCAGTTCTGATGCGGTAAACTTCCTAGTGGATAATGAGGCCCTCGGTACAGCATTAAAGTTCTGTCTCTGGGGTGGTTGCTGATTTCTGTTCACAACTGGTAATACTTGAGGTTCGCCCCCCACTCTACGGGCCAATGGCTCCCCTCTAACACTACGGCCATAATGATAAGTTGTTAAGCCCTTTAATTTCATAAGCTGCTCTTCGTAGATCAGGGCATAATTGAGGGCTTCATTCAAGGTGGTAGGGCGTTTAGCCTCCACGTCCCCCTGTATTCCCACTTTTAACCCACTAATGAAAGTTTCGACTACTTGTTGCGCAGTTAACGGGCCTGCAGTGGCTAAATAATCTCTGAATTGTTCATAATATCTCTCTACTGTATCATCTTGTTCTAATTTAATCAACTTACGATAAGAACTTCGAGAGCGGGTAGAGCCATACCTTTCAATGAGTCCCGCTTTAAGCTTTTCCCATGTGAGATTCTGTCCAACACGCTCCAAATCTTCCCGAAGGCATTGTAACCATTTAATGGCCGAACCTGACATGTTCCAGGTACATACTTTCACCCTCTCCTGATCACTCAACCCATGGAATTCAAAGAATTCCGTTGCCATAAAAATCCAAGAGATCGGATCTTCCTCACCAGAAAAACGAGGAAAATCGAACCTGGTTATGCGACCCAGCAAGCTTGACCCGAGAGATTGATCCGGATCCGCCCCGTTATCCTGCCCCGAATGATCTTGGTTGCCGTTGGGCCCCAACCCGCCTGATTTGGGACCCGAGCCTGCATCTGGACCGGACCCATTATCCTTTGGGCCTGACCCGGCTGATCCGGAGCCATTCGGTGGGTTGGTTGAACCTCCCGCCTGGTTCGAATCATTCGGACCTTCCGGAACGCCTCCTGAGTTCCCATTCACTCCTGATGGGGAGCCAGCCACACTAGCCGCCAACCCCGCAACAGTCGCTGCCAAGCCCGCAACGTTGGACACCAAGGATGCTATAGATTCTCGAACTTCCTTAATTTCCGATGAGATCTGAGAGACCTCGGAAGATAGATGGGAAACCGACGATTCTACTTGAGAAACCCTCCCTTCCATTGGCCGTTGAACGACCTGGCTCGATACCAAATGATGGGAGTCCGTAGGACCCTCCTCCGACAAGTTCTTCAAAGCTGCAGATTGTGATCGCGTAGTGGGTCCTTGGAGTCGGATCTCCTTTAGGAACCCCCTTTTATGTCTACCTGTATGTGGAATGGTGGAAGAAAAGAGAGAAAAGGGACAGATTGGGGCTCGTTTGCGGGAACCCACACCGCTGGAAATTCTGCAGAAGCAGCCAAAGTTTCGTCTAGAAGATCCCCTCTTTCTGCTTACTGCCTGGAAGCTAAAAGAGAACATATAACACCATTGGGCCAGTCTAACCCGAGTGTAGTGTCAGGTCCAATACAACAAAGAGGCTCAGCCCCATAATAGAAAAACAAAGGATAAGACAAAATAAACTACATTGAACCATAACTAAACCGTAACAGTCTATGTGCCTGGTCAAGTACTAGTTTTCTCATCTTATTTCCTGAACTAGAGGAGAATAAGCTAACGGCTATTTGCAGTGCTTCAGCAGGTTGAAATCTGACGTTTATATTTCTGTACTTTGCACTTTTCTAGCTTTTCCTCTTTTCTTAAACATTTATCCCTTAAAAACGGAATCCAGTAGCACAAACCTTTCGCTACTTTTTGCTTTTGTTCCCTTTTGTTCCCTGTCACAAAAAGTTGGATGAGGCTTTATAACACAATGTCATTTTTTAAAGCATACTTGCACTTTTCAAGCAACTTCTCTTATTATATAATATTTCAGATCCGAATTTCTAGTTAATGCTTCTGTATTATGAACTATGTTGGTGTGATGGATGTGTGGGGATATTATGAAATATTTATGAAACTGTATGAATGAGAAATAATTAGGTTTCCGTGTTGTTTCAATTAGGTCTCTGTTTCATCGATGGATGTTGGCGTTGTACCAGAGTCAACGATGAACGATATCTCAATCCCGCATTCAAGACCTCCCAAAGGGACAATTGACCTTTTCTCTGGGTCGCCCATGCAGCAGATGCCACCCCAACTTACTCCACTGGACAGGGAGGCAAGGGTCCTTAGATATAGATGTAAAAAGAAGACAAGGAAGTTTGAGAAAACAATCCGGTATGCTTCAAGGAAGGCCTATGCTGAGACCAGACCCCGGATCAAGGGCCGTTTCGCAAAGAGGACGGATGTAGAAGTCGAAGTGGACCAGATGTTCTCCCCGTCACTGATGGAAAAAACTGGATATGGCGTTGTTCCGTCGTTCTAGATTGAAGGAGGAAGACGAGAAAAGAAGCCTTTCTCAGAGAGGAACTGCATAACTTCTTCCTAAGCCTTCAGTACTGATGTGTACTTTCCCAACCTAATTGGTCTAAATTAATGACGAAAATGCTTAGTAATTTTGAATACTTTCCTCAAGCGACTCTATTTGTAATGCATTTAAAACTTTCATTTTAACGCTAATTACTTGCAAGTACAAGTTCCCTTTTTGAGCTCCTTACTTTTTTCTTTTTCATTTTTTTATCTTTCCATTGACCTTCGAATTATCAAATTCATGACAGAAAAGAAAAGCACCAATCGAAGATGTAACCATAAGAAGACGTGGAGTTTACTCTCGGTAGTGATCTCAAGGAAAAGTGGACTTTAAAATGAACAAGTTTGAGCCACATGCTTGAGTGTATAAAAACCTCTAGCTTCTTGCTAGCTGCAGTCAATTTAAGCTCTGAGTAGCTTTCTGCTTTCGTTGGGCCCATCCACTCTTCAAAGCAAGTTTACACTTCAACTTGTTCATGCGACAAAGCCATCTCCGTGCTACCTATTTGGCTTTAGCTCTTCTAGTGCACTAGGGGTTCAAGATTCTTGGTTTAATTTAGAGAATTCACAGCATCAAAGACTAGAAAAAAGTGCCTCTGTTGTGACATTCATTTATAATGCTTTTATGGTGGAATCATTATTTCATAAAAGCAGGAAGGCCCTGATGGAGGTAGAAAGGGCTAAGAAATTGTAGAGGGCAGTATATTGGTGGATAACTTAGGAAAAAAGAAAAAAAATTAATATTGCACACTGCACATCATGGGGTCCAAGAATCAAAGGAAGGTATAAAAGGTGCGGAACTTAAGCTCAAAAAATGAAAGCGAACTTGAAGTTCAAATCTCTGTTTTGAAAAATAGACCCATATCTGCTACAAAATTCCAACGACACAAAAATCAAGTGAATATTTTGTCAAGGGAAGAGAGAAAGAAGCAAAGAATTCAGATGTGTAAAAAACATTTATACCCAAATCTCTATCTTGCATATCCTATCACAACTTCTGTTACACTCTACGATCAGGTGGCACACTAATGCAACTTTGTAGGGTAGCTTCATCATCATTCTTAGTGCAGAATTCTTTAGGTACACACTGCAGGTTCAATTGGATTAACAGGTCAGAACTTTTGAGTTTCTGCTAGCTGAGATTGCATGTCTAGATTACAGGTGTCGGGCCCCTCAGAATTGGTCATAGGGCAGCTTTTTAAATGGCTTCATATACAGCTGCATCGATCACTAAAATGACTGCTTCACCGACCGACTCAATCAACATTTTAGAGACCGTTATTTCAGCTAGCTAGCTGCCTACCGTCTACCCCAATGCTTTTCTCTGCCAAAGCCATCCCGCTGCTGGTTTAAGCGCTAACAACGCTTACTGAGGATCTGCGGTCGGAGCTGCTTCTCCCGCAACGTTAACCACTTACGCCCCACCTCGTAGGAGAGGTTGGGGCGCATAGCGCGGCACGTACCCCATGAGACTTAACCTTACCTCACTTCTATACGGATAATGGGTTGAAGTCGATAGCATATTCCATACTATGAATCAAGAGTCTAAAGGATATGAGATAAAATCAAAAGAGCAACATCGTCAGCAACTTTTGGAGGGGTTCATTTTCATGAATTGTAAAACTTGATACCTATTGTCTACCTCTGACATCGTCTGGACTCCAGCTGAGCTTGCCCACTTTGAAGCCGAGGATATCCCTCATTCTTCAATGCGAAATTATTCCAAATCATTCAGATGTAACCAGCAGAGTGCAGAGATTGGTCGAGATATTCTTCGTCTTAATGCTTTTACTCGAGGTGATGATTTCAGTTTTTTCAAAAGAACCAAAAGGGCTAACAAAATAAACGGACGGCCATAGAAGAGTTGAGAGTATAACGCGACCAGTGGTTTTTTCCTTGGTTCCGTGAACTAATTATGTTGGACATACTTTTTACTTATCAAGGAATGAAAAATTATGTAATAATTGACGATTTCCAATTAACTTAAGTCTACTAGTTGCCTAGTAATTTACTCTTACTCGCCCATGACCTAAATCCTGGGTTCAATACTTTATACCCCAAACTATTTTAACCTAACTTAAAAGGAAAAAAAATTAATCTTGCAGATTAACGCTGATTATACATCTTATTGTGGTAACAATCTTGACCTGATTATACATCTTATTAAAGCTAACTACTCCATTTACTGGATCAAATTTATTGAAGAACACCTTGGAGCTAAATGTGAGGAGGAGAAGAAAACTTTTGACTAAACAAGTAGATCTAAGTTTTTTATTCAACATGAGTTTTTAGGGTAACGCATTATTTAACCTGGCGTGGGTAAAATATTCTTGGTTCATGGAACCGAGCATAGAGAGGTTTCTTGGAATTGAGTATAAAGAGAAAAAGAGGTACTCGAATGTGGAGGAGAGCTATCAAAGGAGAATGAACTTTTTCACTTTCATTTCAAGAAAAAAGTCTTGCACTTCGCACTGTCAGAAAAAGCGGATTAGACTTTTTGCAATTTTATGGAGGTAAGGACAGAGGAGAACGAAGTTCATCCATGGAAAGTGGAAGTATTCTTGGTAATTATGCCTGTGTGCTCTGCTGGATATTATCTGGAATATCGTCCATGCATGTCAAGCCTATCTTCTGCTCTGTGATAGATTGAACTCCAGTGCTTTTCCTTTACTCTTTTACGCAGATTCTTTGGCTTTTCAGGACAAAGACCGAAGTATATTTTTCCTGTGCACTTTGAAATATACCGCAAATGCAAGATATGGACATGGTAGAATCTACGAGAAAAAAATAGACGAATGTAGAGGTTCTCAAGGAAGCCTCAAGTGGATGTACTGGTTATTGTCTCCGTAATGGCAACCAAAACAAGTAACTTACCATCGAAAATGCAGATTGTGTAGACATGTCATCTATCCTAACGTCTATTCCTATGGCATTTGTCCTTACTTTCAGTGCATTTTACATATCAGCAGCTTAGAGGACTAAGAGGACTCGCTCCCACAGAAGCTAACCTCACAAAAATGAGCACAAAAGCCGTAAGGTCTGAGATCTACAGCCATGTATCTTACTTGATGCATAAATAATATTCATTCAAATCATTTAAATGAACATGAAAATAGAATAGCTTAAGAATTTGATAGATTAGGTGTTAGACTTGGCGGAATCATAAATAATTTGGATTTCTTCACTATCTCAAGGTTCATACCCTCTCGGTGGTCGCAGACGTAGAAGTTAGGAAGGAAATGAGTGCTTCATTCTTCTTGTCGTCCTATGTGATATAGATACGTCTGATTGCTAATTGGATTACCCCTGAGAGAAGGAGCAGAGGATGTAAAAGTAATAGTTGGACGGCCAGCAACTGACGGGGTATATTTTCTTTTAACATTCGGGTGCCTAGAGAATGAGTTCGGACGTGAGAGAGACATGCAGCCCAAGAGCCATTTCAAACGAATATAATGTGGCCCAAACATATCCTTCATTCGAAAAGAGCTAGAAGAAACTGTAAGCGGTGAAGACAACCGACCCCCGATGCTCACCATGACCGACAATTTTGGACCCCTTTTTTCTAAAGGGCGGCGGCATCAACTCCACCTTGTTGCTTTCCTTCAAACTTGTTGGACCAGGAAACAACTCCCCGGAAATCATCTCCTTTGTTTTCGCTGTGGGAACGTTGCAACAAGATTTGCTTAACATGGTTCCTTAACTCCCTCTCCGACCAGATACATGAAGGGCTTTATGTACATCGACGACGCATCCCGGCTCTAGAATGAAGTCCATGAGCGCTACAATCAGGGGATGCTTCTCGGCTCCATAACATCCTATATGAGCTGAGTTTGATTAGACAAGGTGGGGAGGAAGTCACGGTTTACTTCAATCGACTTTCAAAGCTCTGGGATGAGTGTATTCCCTTCCGATGGAGCTGAACTCGGCGAACATGGATCGGTAACAACTGTGGATTGCCCTATAAGACTTAATCCGTCTCGAATGAAACGAGAAAATCCAGACATCTATTATATAAACAAGATTAAAAAAAAGAAATGAAAAAAAAAATGATTATGTGCAAATTGTTTGAGAGAAATATACATATCTTTTTCCTCGCTAAAGTATGCGACCACATTGTAACTAAAAGTGTATTCAAGTTTATGGTTTCTTGCTTTTCTTTTACCATAGGAACTAGTAATTGGCAAGGTGTTGCCTGCTTTAGAACATAAATCTGCTATTAGTTTGTTTATTGCATTATACGCTTTAGCCTTTACGCAAAACCGCTAGGTTTCTTTAGTACCACTGAAATCCGTTTCAATTCTAGGATGTTGTAAGGGATATAGTTTTTAAATCTTGATCGCTGGTTGAGTTTCAATGCTAGTGCTTTATTACGTCCAAAACTTCAAAGAATACTTGTCAAAGCTTTTGATTTGCATTGCCTAAGTATTTCTAATTACTTATAGGTAGGTATGTGACTTAGTTAACTATTTATACTGTTTGAAATCAAAAGATCTCAAATTTTGACACATATTCGTATTTACTTAACACACACTATATATATATATATATATTCAAAGAATTGTGTTAAAAAAAGGGAGCTATGGCCCATTTATGACCCAATTTTGCCGCCATGCCCACCCTTCTCTAGAATGGCCGCATGAACACCACTGATCCATTGGGCTCCCTCAGGATGACTACAAGGCCACCCCTCTCCTTGTGCTTATATGGCTACTTATTTTCTATATTTCAATAGTTAGTTGATCTCGTCTACAAAAGTAAGCATTTAGTTCTCCCAAACGACGTAAAAGCTTTTCCTTAAAATTTCAATGTGTTTTTCTTCTGAAAAAATGAAATGAATTTACTATTTTAAAAAGTGAATTCTGTATTACGTCTTTGTGATTTTGTATTTGTGAACACTAAACTATTTTTTTTATAGTCTTTTTTCTGAATGTTATAAAAAAGAAAAGAAATAAATACAAACTTCCTCTAAATATTCAAGAGTTTGTTTTTCTGAAAATAGAGTCTTTCTTCAAATGCTTATCAGGGGCCCGGGCATTTGGTAGTCAAGTTTGAAATTTAAATTGGCACGGGGAAAGAGCTAAACCGATCATCCTTTTCCAATTTCCTTCACCTCGTGTTCTCCTGGTCTCCTCTCTCTGCCGCTTCAAATCTCCCTCATCTTCACCGGGTCTCTCCTCTCTGCCCCTCCAAATCTCCTTTCTCGCAAGGTTTGCCTTTCTACTCTCTACTTGTTTTTTTCATTCCATGATGAAAAGATATCCACATTCAATATGGATCTTTGTTTCTCTGAAGATGAATATCAATAGATGAATCCTAATATGTTAGGCAAAGAGGGAATGAAAATTGATAGGCCTAAAGAATAACTAAACTGGAACTTGAGAGGATAAAATGAACTTGTAAGAATTGTACTTCTCTGTCTGCTATATAAAGTAGGTTTTCTTTTCAATTTACAGGAGAGCTTAACACTTTAGTATAATGTACGAGAAGAAAACTTTTGTGATCGGTGGAACAATTAGTTTGGTGCGCTGCGGGATTGATGAGGGACCGGGGAGCGGTCTAGCTGTTGCCAACGAGATTGAGAGATCAAGTTTTGGAGGTGACAGGAGCATACCTCTGTTTAATTATTTTTCAAACGAAATGAGGATAGGATAGTTCTGCGTTTGTTTCGGGATCGGTTTTCATTGGAAAGCCATACAGGGGAATGCGTTACTTGGTTTTTGGTAAAACTTTTGTTCGAAGGTTAGTGGAGGATAGCCCGGAATAATTGAGTCTCTTACGGCGTTCTGAAGCCAATATCCATTTTGAAAGTTAGTTTTTGCGGCTGTTTTCGATTCCCTTGCTGAATTACACAGTATTAGGCCTTATGGAGCCATATCATTGCTATGAAATATCGCATGGCTTTTGATTTTTTTTGTGTAATCATGAAATTCAGATAACAAGCCGTTTAGTTTTTTTGAACTGTGATTTATGTATGGTTCAATTGCCCGTTCTGTTTGTATTTGGTTGAAGTAGTGATCCAGTTTATCTAGTAAGACATGTGGCCATAATCTGAGCCTTTCATTGTTGTTTTTTTATTGAACATCTTCTCTAGATCCACTGTGTAAGAATTGAATGAGCTGCACATGATGTTCTTATTGAACTTGTTATTTCTTGTTACTCCAACCATGAGGTCATGTTTTTAATTTGTGAAAAGTTTATGCACTGGACTTGAGGGTGGGGTTTGGCGTGCGTGGTGTTTGGGGGTGACTTGCTGGAGCTCTTTGCTCTTTCGCTGTAACCCATTATATATGTAATGAGGTGCAGAATTAAATCTTTCTTTAGTTCTATTGTTCTCCTCAGTATTATGAACTGCTATTTGAAACTTTTCTTCTTTTGGTTTCTTTACACATGCTTCTCTAAGTACTACAACATTATAGATCTCTAGTGAAAATTGCTATTGGATATATACGTCCATGCATATATATAGGAATCGAATTTCGTTAACTTCTTGAATTGACAGCTTTGCATCTTACTCTGAAAGATTTGTAGCTTCTTTAATAACTCTGCATTCTGCTTTTTGGAGGCCATATTGAATTGAAAAATGAAGTCTCATTCTCGTTAAATTGTAGAATATAGGATCAAATTTCCATGGTATATCCTTACAGATGTTTTCTTCTGATTCCAACTTTAAACCTTAAGCTTTCAAGAAATGGATTGACAATGTATATCAATCGCGCACTTCCAATTTGATGCATTAGTTACCCTAATTTTGTGTCATTTGCAGACTTGTACAAATTACTGGCTCTTCTCACTTGGAAACAGGAGTCAGAGCATGGAGATTAGACCTTCTGGGAAGAGCTAAAGAAAGGTTGGCAAATAAGACGATTGCGGTTGGCCGCGGGTTAACAAAGAGGGATGAACGGGCGTGGGGTGTCCCCGGCGTCCTCCCGTGCGGCCTGGGATGCAGATTGGCGAGGAAGATCCAAAAGGTTTCTCCGTTCAGCGTGGAGTGCTGATTGTTGACAGGGAGGAACAATTCGGCTACAGAAAGGTGGTAGTAAATGCTGACGTGGTATCCTGACTTGCTTCGCTGACTCTTTGACTTGCTGATGTGGCACAAGTGGGAGAGCAAGCTTTGTCAAACGCCGGTTACGTCCGACATCTTGTTTCCGCTGGAATGTGTTGTCTCTAAATTGCCGCGGCCCCGCGCGATATCACTACTACGTTTAATTTGGTATTTGCTCGGCGCTTTACTTTTAATTCTCTTTCTGGTTATAAGAGCCAACGAAATATGCATAAAAGGTGGTTAACATGCACATGTTAAATTTCAATGATTAAGTTGAAAAGGAGAGCTTTGTTTATCGTGGGCGAGGACCTGGTGGGGAAGGGATGTACTCTTTCATTGTGTAGCACAGTTCTGTCATTTCATCACATGTGATGTCACATATCTGGCTGTGTATCTCCAGGACTCGACGGTGATCTTGATTTTTTAATTTTCTCCACTTAGCTTAATTTAAAATTTTATCTAAGATTATGGAGAATAAAAACTGTGTATTGATGAGAGAGCAAAGTGAATAGAGATGTGGCTGTAGATGATTAGTTTTGTCATGCAGATGACTCAAATACTAGTTCTGAGTCTCATTTTACAGAAAATCTTGTGTTATTTTAGTCCACAACATAGACGAGGTTTTAGCGCCTCTTCTTTAAGCCCGAGAAATGATTTTTAAATAAGATAACGTGCGTGGGGGTAAATTGTAATTTCATCTTCAATTGGTCTTGTTACAGGTATGGGATACATGATCACTGATTGCGCATTGAAGATGTTCTACAACTCAGATCTTGAGATCATGATAAAAACCATCCAGAGGAACATTACAGTATGTTATGTCTAAAGACTACTGCAAAGCTTATATTGAGACTTTAATTCAATCCATGGTCATTCTTGTTTTGTCTGTTTCAAAGCTGTGTTTGCTAATTGCCTCGATGCAGTCGAAGAAGAAAAACAAAGTTTTGAGTGATACATGCCTATGCAGCAGCGTGATCCTTACGACTTTTTTCTCCATTTGACTTCTTTTCTATAGGATGGTCGGTCAAATGACATAGCATCATGGGAAAACTGCACGCATAGTGATACCTGTTTGTCGAGATCCGTAAGAACATACTCTTACTCCTTTCGATGCTTTGTGCTATGCCCTGTGTCTGTAGTCAAGCTTTGAGATCATAATTGCTAACAGGCTTCATATGTTCTTTGACAAATAATATACCACATCAACCTACATAATAATGCTTACAATGTGGCTTTATTTGGTAGCTTCCTTCGATTATTTCGTGATGGCTATCCCAAATAGATTATTCATTACCAGGTATGCTTTTGGAAGTAGTAGTTTGGCGTGCAAGTTTGCATACAGGAATGCAACACCAGGAAGTAGTTTGGGAGGTATGTTATGTTTTCTGTTGGTATGGTTATAAGAAAGATATGGTTCGGTCTGTAGCTGGATCAGGATATGCATATTAACCATAACATCAAATCAAGTTTAACATGTGCATATTAACCAAGTTTTGCTCAATTACTTTTTCTTTTTAATGAGAATAACTTCTTGCTGCTCCTTTTACTCACTAATCACCTTGTTATAGTTTTATTTGTCTAGATGGTTATCCCCATGCATTATTTAGTACATATGATTTGAGAGGATACGAGTACATGGAACATGCATTGTTTTTGCTATTTATCATCTCGTTTCAGTCTTCTTTATTCAAATTTTCAACTTTTAGGTGAATTTCTTCGTGCATTATTTGGATCTAAAAAGACTATATATCTTTTTGATGATGAAGTTGCCATGTCTTGATGGTAAATATGCATCCAAAGGGCTTTATGGTAAGATTTCACCATCAACACATACATGCACACACACACATATGCATACACACATCTATACTTGCATACATACATATTTGCATCCATACTTACATATACACATACATGTATACTTGCATCTATACTTGTATATATATTTGCACATACACATGCATGCATACACACATGTACACATCTGTGCATACATATTGGCATACCCATATAAATACTCATGTATTCTCATACACATATATATGTGCATGCACACATATTGGCGTACTCTCATGTGCACATGCACACATACTTTCATATATACATGCATAAACATGTGCATACATACACATACATACATATGTGCACACATGTACATGCATACAAATATAAATACACATACATGCATTATATGGATACATACAAACTTAAACACAATTGTATATACACATATAATACATGCATAAATACAAATACTCATGCACATGTAAATACATGGATATATCAATACTTGATGATGTTGTCGATGAAAAGGTTACAATATGTTAGTTATGAAATACTATCTAAGGGGTTTAAAGGTAATAGTTGGGTTGAACACAAATTAATCAATAATTAAAGTTGTAGAAGATATAAGATATATATAAGGAGTGATAGAATCTTGAGTTATAGTTTGTTTAATGGGAATTTATACTCCAATTTTTTAACTCTAATAAACTTGTTATAGTTTTTATTATCAAAAATTTCAAATTCTTAATGAATGCACTTGTCCATTATTTGGATCTAAAGATACTAAACATCTTTTACATGATCATGGCACCTAATTTCTATGTTAAAATCTTGTTAGAAAGCTTTGACAGCAAAATTTCGTCAATATGGTAATTACATGATATGAATGAGGTGAGAGTATGTCAAGTACACTAAGTTAGATCTCAATTACTTCTTTCTTCCTATTTTCTTTTTATTAGATGGGAAGATATTTTTGCTACTCTTTCCACTCATTGATCATCTAGGTTTAATTTTGTATGTAGAATTTACCAACTTCTAGGTGATTGCCTATTAAGTTGATCCCATATCAATTGTGGAAAGGTTTGGTGGTCAATTTATAAGTGTAAGGGAATGCTTCACCTTAATAGCTAGCTTTTAGGGTTGACAATGCCTAACACCGCTCAACATTGGTATCAAAGTAAGGTTAGTTGCATTCATTTCATTTAGGCATACTTGCTCACACATATATACATGCATGTGCATACATACTTGCATACATGCATATTCATATACATACTCGCATACATAATTGCATACTCATATACATAATGGCATACTTGCATGCATAATTGCATATTTGCATACTCATATACTCGTATATATAATTGCATACTCGCAAACTCGCATTCTCGCATACTCGCATTCTTAGATATTCGCATACCTGTAAATTCGCATACCTGCATACTCACATACCTGCATACTCATATACCCGCATACTCGCATTCTTGCATACCCGCATTTTCGCATTTTCGCATACTCGCATATCCGCATACTCGCATACTCGCATACTTGCATACTCGCATTCTCGCATACTCGCATTCTCGCATACTCGTATTCTCGCATACTTGCAGACTCGCATACTCGCATTCTCGCATACTCGCAGACTCGCATACTCGCATACGCGCATTCTTAGATACTCCCATACCTGCATTTTCGCATTCTCGCATACTCCCATACCTGCATTTTCGCATACTCGCATTCTCGCATACTCGCATACTCGCATTCTCACATTCTCGCATACTTGCATACTCACATATTCGCATTCTCGTATACTTGCATACTTGTATATTCGCATTCTCACATTCTTGCATTCTCGTCTATTCGCATTCTTACATTCTTGCATTCTCGTCTATTTGCATTCTCACATTCTTGCATTCTCGTATTCTCACATATTCGCATTCTCGCATACTCGCATACTCGCATTCTCGCATACTCGCATACTCGCATTCTCGCATACTCGCATACTCGCATACTCGCATTCTCGCATACTCGCATTCTCGCATACTCGCATTCTCGCATACTCGCATTCTCGCATACTCGCATACTCGCATTCTCGCATATTCGCATACTTTCGTATGCACATTTTTATATACATGCATTATTGCCTACACATATAGTCATATACTTGCATGTACACATACATGCACACTTAAATGCATAAATATGTATATTTACACACAATATAGGTACCAGAGTGAGGTTAATTGCATTCATTTCACATAGGCATACTTGTTCACACATACATGCATGCATGTGCATAGATACTTGTATACATGCATACTGCATAAATGCATATATGCTTGCATTCTCACATTCTTGCATACACATGCATACTTGCATGCTCGCATACATACTTGTTTACTTACTCACATACATATTCGCATATTTGCACACATACTTACATTCTCACATACTCACATACTTATATACTTGTATATATGCTTGCATTCTCACATACTTACATTCTTGCATACGTATACATTCTTGGATACACATACATAGTTGCATACATAATTGGATACATACTCACATATTTGCATTCTCACATACTCCCATACACACATTTTCATGTACATGCATTCTTGCATACACAGTCACATACTTGCATATGCACATACATGCACACTAAAATGCATAAACACATACATTTACACACACATCCATGCACCTATGTGTTTACATATACACAAATATGAATACACATATACATGTGAACATACACACACGGAACCATACATGAGTATAGACATGCATAAGTAACATATACATAGGCATACATACATATATATGTAGATACTTGTAGATGATGTTATCAATGATGAGGTTACAATATATTTGGTGGTGAAATATTGTCTATTAGGTTTGGAGGTAAGAGTGTGGGTTAAATACAAATTAGTTGTTATTTAAAGTTGTAAAGGATATAAGAAAGATATAGGGAGTGAGATAGAACGTTTAGTTATAGTTTGTTTATCGAGAATTTGTACTTTTATTCTTTTAAATCTAATCATCTTGTTATAGTTTTTATGTTGAAAATTTTAGATTTTGGATGAATGTTGTTAGAGGGCTTTGATGTTAGAATTTAGGCAAAATACCAATTACATGGTATGGATGGTTTAAGAGGATATTAGGTACATTGAGTTCTAACTCAATTACTTTTCCATTTCTTCAATGGGAATACTTTATTGTTGCTTTTTCACTTATTGATAATTTTGGTATAGTTTTGTATGTTAAATTTTTAACTTCTAAGTTATTGCCTTCATTCATTGTTTGGTAGAGACGATTTGAGATGATGTGAGGTAAATAAAATACACTTTTAGGTAATCTTTTTTTTTTTTAATGAAAATACAATGTTTCACTTTTTTATATTTAACTTTTCAACAGTTGATGAATAATGAAGCTATTGTCTTAATGCTAAAATTGTGACTAAGGGGCTTATGGTAAGGATTCGGCATGAACATATACTTATATGGTATGAATGATTTATGAAATGTTGTCTATTGGGTTTAAAGGTAAGAGTTTGGATTGAATACAAATTAGTTGGTATTTAAAATTGTAAAGGATATAAGACAAATATAGGGAGTGGGATAAAATCTTGAGTTATAGTTTGTTTATTAGGAATTTGTATTCCTATTATTTTAAATCTAATCATTTTGTCATGGTTTTCTGTGTTGAAATTTTAGATTTTGGATGAATGTTTTTGGAGGGCTTTAGTGTTGGAATTTGGGCAAAATACCAATTACATAGTATGGATGGTTTGGGAGGATATCAAGTACAGTTCTAACTTAATTACTTTTCTATTTCTTCAATGGAAATACCTTGTTGTTGCACTCATTGATAATTTTGGTATAGTTTCATATGTTAAATTTTCATTTTCTAGGTGGTTGTCTTCATTCATTATTTGGCAGATACGGTTTGAGATGATATGAGGTAAATAAAATACACCTTTAGGCAACTTTTTTTTGGATGAAAATACCATGTTTCTTTTCTAACTATTCATAATCTTGTTTCACTTTTCTATGTTTAAATTTTCAACAATTGATGAATGATGAAGTTGTTATGTCTTAATGCTAAAATTGCAACCAAGGCGCTTATGGTAAAGATTCAACATGAACACATACTGAATGATTTAGGAGGATATCAGGTACATAAAATTAAAACTTAAATACTTCTTTTTTCTTATTTTCTTTTTCTTAAATGGGAATATAACTTTTTGCTACTCTTTTCACTCATTGATCATTTTGGTATAGTTTTGTACATGAAATTTTCCAATTTCTAGGTGATTGTTCTTTTAGGGTTATAAAGGTCTAACACCACTTAATATTGGTATTGGAAAAAAGTTAGTTGCATTTATTTCATATAAGCATACTTGCTCATGCATACATACATCCATTTGCATATATAGTCACATACATGCATACTCAAATAAATGTATATAAACTTGCATACTCGCATTCTTGCATACATATACATGCATGCATTCTTACATACATACTTGCATACTTGCATACTTATATACTCATATACATGCATACTTGCATACTCGCATATACACATTCTTGCATATGAATGCTTTGCATACTCGCATATATGCATACACACATACAAGCATACTCGCATACTCGTATACACGCATACTCACATACTTGCATACTTACATACTCGCATACACACATATTTGCATATTGGCATACTGGCATACACACATATTCGCATTTTTGCATACACGCATTCTCGCATTCTCGCATTCTTCCATTCTCACATACTCGCATACTTGCATACTCACATACTCGCATACTCGCATTCTCGCATACTCGCATACTCGCATTCTCGCATACCCCTATTCTTGAATTCTCGCATACTTGCATATTCGTATACTCGCATACTTGCATTCTCGCATTCTTGCATACTTGCATACACATGTAGTCATATAGTTGCATGTTATAATACTTAACTTGATTTACACATGCGAACATGGATCAATGGGTTATTGAGTTGTTGGCAACTAGCCATTAAGCAATTAATGCAAGAATTCAAAGAGATTCCTAAGAAAGCAACACATGACATAATCACTTCTAAAAATGTGAAAAACTCTTAAGAACTAATGGAAGGTAATTAAGTGCAAATAATTACAAACCATTGGCTTTGAATGTTAGAATTTGAAATAAAGGTACGAGATCCCTATAGTGATGACAAGTGGCACCAAGGGGTGTTTTTAAGAAAGGTTGTATAGATTTAAAAGATCTATATAGGAAGGGACCAAGGGAAAAATGGACTTTTGAGAGCTATTGGGAACTAATGGTCACCTTTGAGTTGACCATTAAAAGGGCGAGCTTATTTAAGGAGACCTCTTGGAAAGAGAGAAGTTGGAAAGAAAGAAGTGTGGTTTTGGTTAGAAGCCGTCAATAGAGAGTTGATGTGGCTATTCAAGAGCACCTCCATGGGAGCCTAAGAGAAGGCTTGAAGGCCCTTTTATAAGAGGGGTGTGAGCAATAAAAAGGAAGGGTAGATGACCTTAGAAAGGCCATGGGCATTAAAGTTATAAAGAGGAGTTAGTACAAGACTAACTCCCCTTGGGAAGATTCAAAGTGTGAGGCACATGTCTTGGTACAACCATGTAAGTGGGTGGTTGGGTGGTGCGATCTCGAGTCCTCCCAAAGGCTTTTCCTTTATGTTGTATACTAAAAGTGATGAAGGTTGACTTGACTATGAGGGTTAAGTGTTACACAGTCTTAAGAATTTAAGTTGTGACAATGAGTACATACATGCACACTTATATACATACATGCATTAACACATATATTTACACACTCACCCATGCATTTACATGTTTACATACACACAAATATAAATACACATATAGACATATACACATATACATATAAAGATACATAGGTACAAACACATGTAAGTAACATACATGCAAGCATACTTACATGGATATGTAGATACTTGTAAAGGTTGTTATCAATGACAAGGTTACAATATATTTGCTAGTGAAATATTGTCTATTGGATTTGGGGTAAGAGTTCAGGTTAAACACAAATTAGTTGATATTTAAAGTTGTAAAGGATATAAGATAAACATAAGAAGTGGGATATAACCATGATTTATAGTTTGTTTATTGGAAATTTGTACTTTTATTCTTTTAAATCCAATCATCATGTTATAGCTTTGGTGTTGAAATTTTCTAATTCTAGATAAATAATGTTGGAAGGTTTTGTATGTCGAGATTTAGGCAAAATACCAATTCTGTGATATGGATGGTTTGGGATGATATTAGGTACATCAAGTTAGAACTCAATTACTTTTCTATTTCTTAAGTGGAAATACCTTCTTGCTACTCTTTCACATCAAGTTAAAACTCATTTACTTTTCTTTTTCTTAAGTGGGAATACATTCTTGTTGCTTTTTTTGCTCATTAGTTATCTTGGTATAGTTTTGTATGTTGAAGTTTTTAGCTTGTTGCTAATTGTCTTCATTCATTGTTTGGCAGATATGGTTTGAGATGTATAAATTAGATAGAATACATGTTTAAGTTACCCTTTTTGAAATGAAAATACCTTGGTGTTTTCTTAACTATTCATCATTTTGTTTTACTTTTCTATATTTAAATTTTCAACTTTTGATAGATGTGTTTGTGCATTATTTTGATCTAAAGAAACTAAAGGATCATTTGGATGATATAGTTGCTATGTCTCAATGGTAAAATACATTCAATGGGCTTTGTGGTAAGAATTCAATGGGAACACATACTTGCATAAACAGACATGCAAAAACACATTCTTTCTTGACAAATTGTTGGATGAGGCCAAAATATTGATTATTAGATAGGTAAAATTAAGGACAAAAAGAAACCCTTTATGGTTGTTATTAAGAGAAGACTATTTGTAACATCTTTAAAAATTCATTTCTCTTGGATACTAAAACATATATATGAAACAAAAGCATTACTTCAAAAGATGGCAACTAGAAAAGAACCAGATTTGTTAAAAGATTTAGCTCTTTTAGTTGAAGACATAGTAGTAATGCAATAGACAAAAGACAGTCAAAACATAAAAGCATCTACATAAGAAGAATTAAAAGAATGCAACCAATGGTTCAGAGAGTTAATAAATGAAGATTGATACTTTTTTTTTATAAAGCGTAATGGCTTGAGACATTTAACATAAAAAGTGTTAAGTGTCAAAATTCTTTATATATAATAATGTAATTATTTTTTTTATGACTATTAATAAAGAAAGAGAATTAAATCAAAACAAATTTTTTGTAACTCAATTTTTTCTCATGGGCAAACCACAGTGTAGACAGGGAGCTGACCTAAAAGCGGATCACAAGAGAAAAAACCAGGAAAACTTGCTTAAGCAGAGCAGCGTGACGGCCCAGGGACTTCTGTGCAACTTAGCATCTTCTCAGCCCCGGAGTCCTTGTGTGAACCTGACTCTGGACAGCGTGACCCACGGTCCTAGTATCCAGCTTTCACAACCTGGAGCGCACGGCGTCGCTGAACTTGAAGGAGAGGATATCGTGCTCAAACATCTAACGAGAGAGAACGCAAAAGGGGAGAACCCCTTTTTCCTTTTTTTCTTCTCCAAGTCTCTTCCAAAATGGAGTCGCTCAATCCTTGTAAATTGACTTATTGATTGACAGTGAAAAAACTTCAGTAAAAGGAGGTGAAGCGTCCTGACTAACTATTTGGGTGAATATTATTTATTTTATTTATATTTGTGTTGTTGGTTAACATGTAATTATTTATTGATTTATTTGATTGACTATCAAGGAACCATTTACACAATCCTTTGTAGGCTTGCTAATTTAATTATTAGAAGGGAGTAAATGGAACGCCAAACCTAAAAGTCAAATAAAAAGAAGAGACCCAATTGGAAATAGCCAAATTTCTAGAAAGGAGGGAAGAGGCCATCCTCTATGTCTACATAAGCAAAAGAATGATGAAGCAAAGGTCGAGACAACAATGATGGAGAAAATCATAAGAAAAAGAAAGAATAACAAAAAAAAAAATTGGAATAGTTGGCTTGTAAAAATTAGAAAAAGAATACAATTGTAATTAAAATTACTGGTGTGGTTGGACCTAGAACTTTTTATCGTTTGTGTTCATCCCTATTGGTCCAATTATCGGGTGTCCGATGATCCCAAAATGAACATGTTTCCCTGAAATGTATTCGGCCCAAGGTTTTTAACACATGTTGCTGTTACACAGTCAAATTCAGCAGAGGGGATTTCTGATTTGGTACAGAAGAAGAACGTGTGCAGAGCAAAATTTTGCAGAGGGGAAGAAAGGGGAAGCGAGCAGGGGGGAAGAGGGTTGGAACCGAACGGATTTTGAGAAGCTCTTACCTCATCGAGGAGGCCAAGCAGGGGAATAGGCGAAAATGTCGAAACGCAAAGAGCGAGATGACGATAAAGATGTTATATCTCGACCTCCTCCGGGTTCCTCCAACGGCGTGCATCCGAACGTGGACCTCTCTCTGCTGGAGGCCCTGGAGAAATCGCAGGGCGCAGTGGAGGTGCTCGACCAAAGGACTCTAAAGAAACTCGTGCTTTCCTTCGAGCGCCGCCTCAAGGACAACATTGAGGCTCGGCTTAAGTACCCCAACCAGCCTGACCGATTCGCCGACTCTGAGTTGGAGCTCCACGAGGAGCTCCAACGCCTCAAGATCCTAGCGGGCGGACCCGAGCTTTATCCGGACCTTGTCAACTTCAACGCCATCCCCTCTATCCTCAACCTCCTCGCTCACGACAACATCGACATCGCCGTCGATGTCGTGCAGCTGCTCCAGGACCTGACCGACCCCGACCACGACAACGATGACGAGGACAGCGACGAGCACTTTCGAGTCCTCGTCGACGCGCTGGTCGAGAACAACGTGCTCGAGCTACTCGTCCAGAATCTCCACCGTTTGTCCGACACCGACGCTGCGGCCGACCCCGACGAGGTGGCGGCTGTGCACAGTACTCTCGCCACCTTGGAGAACCTGATCGAGGTGAAGCCGGCGGTAGCGGAGCTTGTGTGTGAGAGGACGAAGCTGCCCAAGTGGCTGCTGGGGAGGATCAAGGTGAGGGAGTTTGATTCCAACAAGCAATACGCGTCGGAGATACTGGCGATCCTGCTGCAGAGCAGTACAGCCAACCAGAGGCGAGTGGGGCAGATGAACGGGGTGGACGTGGTGCTCCAGGCGGTGGCGATGTACAAGTCCAAGGACCCCAAGAGCTCGGACGAGGAGGAGCTGCTGGAGAATTTGTTCGACTGCTTGTGTTGTCTGCTAATGCCGCTGGAGAACAAGGAGAGGTTTGTGAAGTCTGAGGGTGTGGAGTTGATGATCATCATTATGAAGCAGAAGAAGTCGGCGTATGGGTCGGCCATAAGGGCGCTTGATTTTGCGATGACCAAGTACCCCCCTGCCTGCGAGCGTTTTGTGGATGTCCTGGGCTTGAAGACTGCTTTTGCTGCTTTTATGGGTAAGGTAAAAATTCTTATTATTACTAATCGTGTTGAGGAAGAGTATGTGTGCTGTATTTGGATTCTTCGCAATGTGATATCTATAATGTTATGATTTTGCTGTGGACATGGTGTCTTTAATATGTTAAAGAATTTGGATTAAAAAAATAATAAAAAACAGCTGCTGTTTTTGGGGGTTTTGCGAGGGGAAAAAATGCCTTCTGAAGTTGCGGTGTATTGTTTCATGGGGTAAGGAAATGCATGAATGAAAAGCCGTTCACTGAAACTGCCTAAAAACAGTCATATAGCCATACAATTATCTTAGATAGCTAGACTTGAGAGCAGTGTATTTCAGTTGTACTGAGCATAATTGAAGGTCCTATTGTTTCTTACATGATTGAAGTTCAGCATAAGGCTTTATTTTGTGCCTGCACTGCTAATGCATCCACTACTGTACTGTCTGTCTGTTGCGAGTGTGTGTGGAATGAGAGATGTGATTGTTGGAATTTGTCAGAGATTTCTTTATTTCCTAATTTGTTAGATCTGCAATCTTTGGAACTCTGAGTTTGGAATCGAATATTCACTAAAGTTCGTCACACTGACATGCTATGTCTTATATATTCTAGATTCCCACAAGTAAGAAGAACAAGAACGAGCGGTACCAAGAGGAGTTAGAAGAGCGCATTGTGTCATTGATTGCCTCATTATTTGGTAAGCAGGAAATTATACATACTTTCCAATTGCCTTTAGATCAAACAACTTTTTCTGCTGCCAAAATAAGAGGTGTGGGCAAGTCAGTTATATAATTCTTCCTGGCTGCAGGAATTGTGTAGCCCTGTAAGGGACAGGAAACCTTAAATTATACGCTTGGCTGTTATGTGAGTCATACAGTTTATACCTCATTCTAATTCTTTAAGTTATTTGACCTTTTATACTTTACTGGGTCCAGTGTCACGTAAATTGTAAGGTTTTAACAGTCTGTATTATTCTTTTGTGTCCCTGTTTGACTTGTTCTGGATCTTTCTTAGGGGTTCTTTGAAGATAAAATCAGTGTTAATATCTTTGATATTTTCCATGCTTTTTGGTGTCTCCAGCAGTTAAATGTACGTGACAACTATGTTCCCCTTGCCTTAGTCTCATGATACACTAATTCCTACCACGCTGGGAATCTCCATGTCCATGACAGAAATTGTCTTACTTTTTCTTGTAGAAACAGTATGCTGCAAGTGTCTTTAGTATGATATGTGCTACCAAACAATTCTCACCACTTTCACATCTATCTTGTGCGCAATTAGTAGTTAAAGAGCTCTTGCCTTTGTGTTTGGAGTAACAAGCTGGTACCAAGTAGTTTCTTGTGTAGCTTCCTGAAGTGTAGCTTTGTGATTCTGCCTGATTTTGAGTGGATAAAATTTATTAATTGGCAACAATAGAAATATATCTCATCGCTTGTATGCTACCAGTATTGGTGGTAAAGCTGCAGTGCATATTTGAGTGTTCGGAAGTTTCTGTGGATAAAATCAAGTCGGTGTTACAGGATCATTGGTGTTTTGGCTGTTAGTATATGATAGTTTTGACTCTGTTTGTTCTCCTTTGGTTTTCTAAATGCCCTTATTTGTACGTTGAGATCTTAATGGATCAGAATTTGTTTTCTATATATTTGTGCATCATTTACACCTCCTCTTTTAATACGTGCTTCTTAGAGCTTCATTAGCTTCCAATTTTTCCTCTTTATTTTTTTGGTGGGAATGGAATTGGTTTTATCTGCATAAGCTCAGAGTACTGAAGCTATGCATACATAGGATCCTAGCATTTGTGTATACTTTATCAAGCTAGAAATCTATCTTTTTATGAAGATAAACATCATCTGATTTGTTCAATGTTTTAATTTCAGGTGGAATTTTGAGGGGTTCTAGAAGGGAAAGATTGTTAAGTAAGTTTGTGGAAAACGAGTGTGAGAAAATAGACCGGCTTATGGAACTCTACATAAGGTGGGCATTCATTTCTTTGTTCATCTCTTCAAGTAGTGAACAATCAGGACTAGACTCATGAGAGTCCTTCATTATCTTAAAAGTCAAAGTTCATGAAGAGAAGGATCAATAAGTTTTATTACTTGAATTTTCCAATTGTTGGGATCAAGCCTAATTAAAGAAACAACTTATTCAAAATTGATGGTGAAGCCCTCAATAAGGCCCATTAAAATGATTGGTGACAGGATCAGCATCCACCAAGGCTGTCATGGCCACCACCTGCTAACACCACGTGGTTCTGATTGTTGGTGGTCCATAGTGTTGGTGACTCATGCCACCTTCAGAATTGCATATTCTGTTGTCTCATGACCTGTTAAAAGTTAGAACGACCACATTTTCAAATTCCGTCAATCTTAGTGTGGAGAATTTTTCGTTGCACCTAAGTCATTTTGCTAATATGAGAAAGATGAAGGGGTTTGATTACTTAAAATTAGAAGTTCATTGAACTACTTGAAACTTACTGTTGAGTATAGAATTGTAAGACCGTAACCCCTAAGGGAGGGAAAAAGATATAAGATTAAAAAAAAAAAAAGGAACAGTATCAGAGGTGTCACACTCAATTAAAGGCTTCTATTCTCATTTTGAAATTGGTGAATTTTTCAGGTACACCGATAGAGTCAAATCAGAGACTGAACGGATGAACCATCTTGAACTTGATGATTTGGAGGTTATTTACTCTGTTCTTGTTTCTTTTTTGCATCTACTATATTGGAATACTTCACTTTCAAGTAGAATTAAGATTCAGTTTCTTACATTGATTAGATGGATGAAGAGGAGAAGTATAATCGGAAGCTGGAATCTGGACTTTACACCCTTCAGGTTAGACTTTTGTTGTGATGATTTGTCCATCATAATGATTAAAATTGAATTTGTGGATGGATTCTGGAAATCGGGACACACATAGTGATTCAAAATTAACAATTATAGCTTGTTCATATTTGCATATATAACTCAATTTCTGGCTTGTTTTATGGCTACTTTTGTCCTGTTGGGATTCTCATTTTATGAATAATAATATTGTAACCGATTAAACTCAAATGTCTAAGAAAGGTTCCTTTTATTGGGATGAAAGTTTTATGAATTTCGTTGGTGATATACTTGTGATCTGTAAGTGAATAATGGTAATTCATTAAATCCAAATAGTGAATTCGAAGATAAACTGAGTTGGAATCATCCAAGATAAATTGGGCATCCAGATGCTGATTTCTCAGGTCAACTGAATATTATTCCAACTAATCCACTTCGTCCACAACTTTTCTTGATACAAAAGAAGATTGAGAGTACAGGCTTGGTTGTGTTGGAACTCGTATATTTGTAAAATTAGAATGAGATGCTGCAGAATTAGTAGGAAGTTCCTGGGGCTTTCAGTTGTCCCTTTCTTATGCTTCAGCACACCCTTGGTTTTGATCCTCTAGGACTTCCTATTCATTTGGTTGCTGCCTGGATTACACTTAAAGAGACTTCTTATAAAGTTTGTACTAATCCTATGAGATGTCAATTTCACCAATAAATTTCCGAGTCTGGTTCTTATGAAGAGATTCAACCTCCTCATTCAGAGTTGATTCTCTTATGCAATAGCCTAAAAAATAGTTGCATTATTTCTCTATGTTAGGTAGTTAGAAATGCCCCGTATGATTATGGAGCTCCTGTACTACGTGAAGCCTGAGATTCTGGGCGTCCAATGATGAGCGAGGGAGAGGGAGAGTTTACTTATTTGGGATAGCCATCATTCAGTAAAACAAAAGAATGGTTGATAGTATACTTTTAAGCAGTTCGAGTTGGAGAAGATTTTTTCACGCTCTTGTTGGACAAATCTTTGGTAACAGAAAGTTAAATCAGTCTCTTAATGAAAATATGGTTCCTTGTCAGAATAATGGCTCTGAAGAAACTCTATTGCTCATGAAAAGCTATTGAGTAGCTTTCCCTTTTCTTTGGTGTAAGAATTTAGATTTCTTGTAGCTTATTGCTTTCAAGTTCTTATCTGTGGTTTTCTGCTTAACCTTTTTACCTATGATCTTACAGTTGATTGCTGTAATTCTGGGTCATCTTTGGTGCTCTGAGTAAGCTTCTGCATCAATGCTTTAGATAGTTTTATGAAGCAATTCGTTTAACCTCTCTAGTTGTGGTCTTGCATCCATAACTTGAGCCATTCTCTGTGCAGGCACTCTCAAATGAGAGCGAGAATTGAACTACTGCTCAAGCAGCAAAAGCTTACTAGGAAGGACGTCAAAGATATACTTCAGGTACATGCTTTCAGGCAGCTTTCTCTCCCAACTTTGTTTGTAAAGCTTCTCTTATTTATTAAGTAATATTTTTCACATACTTGTTCTGTTGTTTTTGACATGCATGTGTATGTTTTACTAACAGCTATGTTTGTAAAATTTGCATTTAACTTTTTTTCACACAATTTGTTCGGACTCTGTCCATGTCATCTCTTTGAGCGTGTTTGATGTGTGCACATTTGAGCTTAGTCAGCCCTGACTAAGGTTTCTGATAACATCTTTGTGGTCTTGTTCATATTGCTATCCTCGACCTGCAGTTTGGTACATGGAAATGGTGCTTAGAATTCTTCCTTTTGGGATACTGGTTGAAACTTTTGAATATGTGAGGCACCTGACATCATAAGCGATTGTCCCAAATAATAGCCATTCAATGCTCTGTACCTTAGCAGTCGCTCGATTATGTGTATTTCTCTTAATTTCACAACTTCTGCGTCCTTTCTGGATCACAGGAATATCACGATAACATTGGTGATTTGGATGGACCAGAAGAAAAGGAGCGAGCACAAGCAAAGATTCAAAAGTTCATTTCAGCTTTTTGATTTCTAAGTGACAAGTTAGCTTGTGCAGGACCAAAGTACTTAGGTGGAGGTAGTAAGGGGTCCGCTTGTTTCCATTGTAAGATATTGCACCTCTTACGTTCTAGTTGTCTTTTTTATAAACATAGATTTTCTTTTGGGACTAGCATTTTAAATCTCGAGGCACTACAGTCTCTTTTGAGCATGTAATTTTGGTTGGCCGAGGCAAAAATGGTAAAATATTTATATATTTTTTTATTTTACACTCACGCACACAGGGGAGGGGAGGGAGGAATCAAACCCTTGACCAATTGGACTCGCTGGTCAGGGGTTGGCTTACCTAAGCTAGGAGAATTCCCCAAATGGAAAACTATTTATGACCCCATGAAAGTTAAGGATGGGACACTGGCATTGTACATTCCACTACAAGAAAATTGTACTCAAATTTTACGGCCCAGCGATGAGAGTAGTAGGTCTCTTGATCTCTATCGTTGTGTTTGAATTTTGATGTTAAAGTCAAAAATAAGTCTCGTTTCTTATATTCAATGGCATGAAGGAAGCACAGTCATGGAGGGGTAAAGGTGCATATGGCAGTCCCTATGTAACTTTAATAGCTTAGTCATTTTATATTTCTTTTCCCCGCGATGAGATCACTTTAGTCACCGAAGTAACTTTTTAGGCAAAATTAGGGAGACTAAACGAGAAATAGAAAAATAGGACAATCAAAGGAAAACAATGGACACGAACAGCACCTTCAAGTCTGAAGAGCAGCGGCAGTTGAGTGTAAAACAATGGGAAATGGGTGGGGGGGCCAAGGACTTCAACCCAAGCCATTAGGAACGGGATATGCTGATGTGTTGCTTAATCCAAAGCCAGATACGTCGCTGCGAGACAATGGGCTACCTTAGAGCTGTGGACAAACCATCAGAAATTAGAATTGGAAGTGCCTAGACAGCCGAAAGGGATAAAACCCCGGGTCTTGTCCATGCTACCTTTCTTGTGCTTCGAAAATCCCCTTCCTCACTAGCAATGGCTACTCCGTCAATCCCACCTTAGTCTTCCACAGGTTGATCGACAAGCTGCTTCACGCCGCACTTGAACAGTCCAGCACTGCCCACACCTACAACTGATGGAATTGAGGAGGTGGAAAGGAAGGAACGCAAAAGCTTAGATATGCCAAGGAAAGATGGCTGAAAGAAGAAGAAAAAGGAGAGATAAGAGGTTAGCGCTTTGTATACTTCCATGTTTCACAGTTTGTTCAACCAATCATTAACTGTACGTTTAACGTGGGTTTGAGGTAACAGGCATTGAAATCCATCTCAACGTAACCTGTAGTTTCACAAGCTGTGACCAAAGCGCATATCAAGAAAAGGAAACAGTTCCATTTTCATACTTTATACTCGAGAGTGACACTAAGAACATCGGATGTCTTCTGGTCAGCGACCGGAGAGCTGCGAGATAGAGGTGGTGGCGTTAGATGCGTTGGATCCGCTTGAAGTGGAGGTGTCTCCACGGGCCTTAGTGTCAGACTCGACGTAGGCAGGCTTGCTTGGTGCCTGACGCCCCATTGTGCCCTTGCTTTTTAGTAGAACGACAACTTCAGTCATGGAGGGCCTCAGGGCTGGTGATGACTGAGTGCATAACAAAGCAATCTCCACACTGCTTTTCACTTCTTCTGCCGTATACTGGTTTGGGTCTAAGCTTTGGTCCATCAACTCCGAATGCTTCTCATTCTCATGCAGTTTCCATGCCTTTGGCACCACAAAACACACCAGTGAATTAGCAAATATGGGCATTATAAATGAATCATAGATTGAACTGAAACAAAAATGGGATGAGGTATCAACTTTTGTAGCCTTAACATAAGGTTGATCAAGTCTTTACAAGATGAAATACGATGCACGAGTGTAAATGTTGATCAAACTAAAGAAAATGGATATATGTATATATAGATATATAGATATATAGATATCTTCTATCATGAAAGGATATAGATAGAAGAACCTTAATGATTTTTGGAAATTACCCGTTCCAGGAGGTATTCACCGTCAGGTCCTTTCTTGACCTCGCTGCTTTTTTGGCCAGATATAATTTCAAGGACAACCACCCCAAAGCTGTAGGTGTCTGCCTTCTCTGATAGCTGACCGTGGATTGCATATTCAGGTGCCGTATATCCTCTAAAGGGATAGATAAAATTAACTACCATTTTATAATGATAGAAAACAACAAAACTACTGATTGCAATGTTGGCATATACATCCTATCTACTGATCACATATCTTGCAGTGTCATTCATGGGCTACCATGCAAGTTCAACTTACAATGTTCCTGCAAATCTGGTGCTTAGATGACTTTTATCCTCGGGCAAAAGCCTTGCTAACCCAAAATCTGCAATCTTGGGTTGGAAATCATCATCCAGAAGAATGTTGCTGGTTTTAATATCTCTATGTATGATACATACATGGAATTCTTCGTGCAGATAAGCAAGCCCTCTAGCTGTGCCCAAGATTATATCACATCGTTGTTTCCAGTTGAGAGAGCCTCGTCTTTCACCTGTACCTCTTGCATTAGGAAGTTTGATTTAGATAGAAGTTACAAGAAGGTCAAAGCATAAATGAATTAATAATAATAAATCTGGAGTTTACTTCATTTTCAGGAAATATTTCTCATATTATTGCACGGACAGTTATTTGAGATGCAAAGCAAAAAGAATGCAGTAAAAACGCAAACATCTAGCTTTCAGAAAAACTTTGCGAAACAGAAACCAAAAGGAAAAAAAAAAAAATTAAAAAAACTGAAAACTCAGATGGCAATAAAGAAAAGAACAACATAGAAGTTGGGGTCCTCAATTCAAGACTCGCTAGGGGAATATATCAACTTAAAAAACAGAGAGGAGAGACAGAGACAAAAAAAAAAGTGTTCAAAATACTTTACCACAGAGTACCAATATATTAGACCATCTAGACCTAAAAGGCTATCCATGTCAATTCCCTTTGAATCTCTTATAGTTTGTATTTCTTGAATTCAAATTTCCCCATGCGTTTTCCACCATGTTTTCTTTTGCACTCTGCTTCTGTGTTGTCAATTCCAACTTTCCAAAGGATGTTCTTCAGCACCGTTGCTGTGATAACCATCACATGTTCCAAATGCTTTTAGGCACGTCCCTTACCTCTTTTTTCACCATAAGAGGTTTCCTTGGCCGCCTTTCTACAATATACAAGTTATAATGGGGACAAGCAGCTATCTTTCTGACTTACTTTCACATTGTTCAAAGGATCTACAGTTACTTTCACATGCCTCCTTCGTTTTGCCATGACTAAACCTCTGCTATTCTAACATGGGTTGGCTCGCAACAAATAGTTCAACATAGCATTTCTCCAACTATTCAATTTCATTTCTTCCTGTTATCCTCTACTTAACATGCAGCCAAGCAAGTTTTTTTTCTGTGCTTATCCTGTTTCTGTTTTGAGTCGATAAAATTGGCATGCATTGGTTTTTCTTCTTCCAACGCTAGGTCTTCTAAATGTCCATTAATTCCCTTTCCTGCCCCAATATTTCTTCTACATTGATAACTCAACAAATTCCTCCATGGACCGGACGCTTCTCACTTCTCAATGCTAGTAAAATTTTTAGAACCAAAGCAATTAGCAATTTATAAAATCAAAGCCTTTAAGCCTCAGAAAAGATTGAAATGCCCAAAGCAACAGATTGAAGAACAAAGGAAGAGATCAAAGTACCAGCAATTCGTTTTTGACAATACTTCTCTCTTTCATGAACTTGTTCAGACTCAAATGCATTCATGTGAATGTCGTTTTCAATAATAAATCATTCAAGCTTTATCAACATTAAGGAGTTGATTCTACTAAGTCAAAAGGTAATAATAATAGTTAAAGAGTCAAGATTTAAGTTACCAAACAAAAATTTATCTAGGCTGCTGTTGGCCATGTATTCGTAGACAAGAAGTTGTTCAGCCCCTTTGCTACAACAACCAAGAAGACGGATCAGATTCCGATGATGAACATTACTTATAAGCTTCACTTCACTCTCGAAATCCTCCTTTGCCCTAGAGGACTGGCCTATAGCTAGTTTCTTGACAGCAACTATCTTCCCATTTTTCAGAGTACCCTAATCAATAATGCAAAGATAAAGGAATGAAAAATTAGTCGACCATAGGGCCAGAGCGTTATAAATGCAGTGTGGAAAATGCAGATTAAGATATGATAACAACTCAATAGCAAAGGGAGCCGTAAAGAGAGCACCACTTCCTTTTCAAGTTACAATACCATAGCTTCTTACTCTGATTATTCAGTTATACCTTGTACACATCACCAAAACCTCCTTCTCCAAGTTTGTATTCCTCGCTGAAATCTTTTGTTGCAGACTTCAAATCTTTGTACTTATAATTCACGGGGCCTCGCAGCTCAGTTGCCCCTAATATGTCACCTGCTATTGGAAGCAAAAGTTATCCTCATCTAATAAAGCAGAAAACTCATATTCATTTTCAGATAAATGAATTTAAACTATCCATAGTTAATTATTTGCATTTGAAGAGAAGCAAATGACAAATTTAAAGAGTGAAGAGAAGTAGTTCACTTATTTTAGCTCGGAAAATTGATAGAAATTAGACTAAGAACCAAGAAGTAGTTAGTGAAATACAGGAAGTCAATTGGCATGGTTTCAACCCTTCCAAAAGATGACTTGAAAAAGGAGAAAAAACACAAACAGCTCACTACTACGAATTGAAATGTTATTAGAAACCATTGATATCCACATTACTTTACCTCTGACCGCTGGCCTGCGCTTTCTTGATTTTTTAAACCAGACGATCAAAGCTATAATAATGAGAAGAGCACCTACACCCCCAACTACTCCTCCAATAATGGCTGCCTTCTTGCTTGAGCTTCCTATCATTGAAAATTGGGACGACCAATTCAGTAAAAAAAAATGTGCAGATAGCAATATGGTCCACAATATGAAAAGATTCGATTCAGGGAATTACAAAGCAGCAAAACTGGAGAGGGAGCTCACTCAAGTCTCACCATTTCCTAAGAATGGAATGATATTAGTAGTTTGGTTATCGGCAAAGAAGGCAGTTCCTGAGTACCGCAAGAAACACCCAGCATCAACTGCCCTAGCAGCCGTATTAGGGAGGCATACTTCTGCATTGCTGGTTGCTACTTTCAAGCAATCTTGACAACCACTTTCACTAACTGTTTCGACACACTGTGCCACAGCATACACTGTTGGATTACCAACACCACCCACCACATCCTTCTTGCTCGCGGCATAGAAACCATTAATCCTAGGCGTTGCTACCAGGAGATCTCCTAACAATTCTTTAACGGCTGCACTAAAAGCAGCAGACTGCAATGCAGTATCATTTCCACAGATCCCAGCATTCCCGGCCATAGTGGTCTGGTCGTAGAAGCTGCCACTCTCATACCTGAAAAAATCAACGAATACAATCAAAATCTTCATCAAAGCATCAAATGAATACAACCCAGAAAGGGGGTTAATTAAGAGCCCACTAACATAAGAGTTTGAATTAAATTAATTTCGAAGTAGTGGAGGCCCAAGTTTTTTATCACTCAGTATGTTCATCATGGAAAAAAACGCTTAATATCTGATCGTAAAATATTCATAGTTTAACTGGAAGTACAAGATATACAAATGTCAATGAGATTTTTCATGGCTTGTGAGCAAGTCATTAAGCGTTTTTTTAACTAGGTTGAGTTTAACCATATTATAAAGTTCAATTATTTCACAAAAATTAGGTCAAGAGAATAAAGTATTTTTATCATATAAACTACTCCACAAGCTTATATCTTAGTAAAATAGGATGACGTTGCACTAGTTTTTAACACACTTATCCACTGCAATGGACTAATCCAAACACATCATGTTGTCACTTTTATTATGTGGACCCTTAAATCAAACCATATCCATGTTCTTAGAGGTACTAAGAGTTAGTTTAACACAAGATGTGATCAAAGATAAAAAGATTAAAAAAAAAAAACAATGAGATGAACAAACTCCAGTTGTATTAATAATGCTACATTGATACACCACTCACCATTTTTTATATACAAGCCTAAGCCTAAGCCTAAGCCTAAGCCTAAGCCTAAGCTAATCAATATGGTAACGACCTACAAAAGGAATTTACAAAGAATGACCTTAAAATATGTAGAAAATATTTCCCTAGATAAATCATAACCTAATCAAAAAATTGTGTCGTCATTGGTACCTTTCTATTAACAAGATGCTATGAATTTAGATCTATAGTTTCTATAAATTCTTGATTTCATTAAGTTTCGTTGGAGTCGCTTCTGAACAGAGATTCAAAATATGCTTCCATCATCTCTGATACTGAGTTCCCATTCTCCTATCATTTTTGGTTTAGACTACTACAAGCCAGCAGTCAGTTCACTCATATTAGCAATAAATCCCTCGTATTGTATAATAATGAGCTTGGACATTTCCTGAATGCCTCTCTTTATTATATTCTTATGTATTTAGAGCTACATTATGCACGACGTTTCCAAACGTTGTTTTTCTAATAACCTTGTGGACACGTTCCAAGACTTGTTGTCAAAGGTTAGGAACCAATCACAGTTCATCATCTTCCCGCTGTTCCCGTTTTATAATTTGCAATCACGTTTCACGACATACCATGATAAAGAGTCGAGAAATATTTTTAGAGAAAACATCAGACAAGTAGAAAAAAACAAATAATAAAAATCGAATGTATCGCTGGCCTTTGGGTTCCTAGGTTTGGCCTCTGAACGTCGGTGCCGCCTGGTACGCGGGTCTTGCATTTTACAAGACCAAAAAGACAAAAGCTCATTTTCAAAGGCGTGCTACCTTCCAGCAAAGAGCAGCCAATGAGTAGCACGAAAGGTGGAATTCTTAGCGAATAATGTAGAAGGCTGCTAGCTTCAAGTCAATGCCAGCAAAGCCGGGGAATTTTATCCATGTATACAACGGTTATGTGGGCCATCACAATAAATAATTCCAACACTGAGTTAAAGGAAAAAATAAGAAGTCAAGAGATATTATTTGAAATGGCAAAAACCAATAGCCCACTGGGTTTCCGCATGCGTTGCACCCACAAGAAGAATGCCAAATAAAGTAGAAAATGGTGATGGTAGATGGTCTTAGTGGGCAGCTCGAGTGAAGTGTTCGGACGAGAAATGATGGTTGGCAATTATCAGAACTTGCAAGTCTACCTAATCCCAGGTTGCCAACCATGGAAAATCCAGAGCTGCCCGGGCCTCCACTGTTTAAATATTTCCATGGACTAAGGCAACATAATTGCAGTTTGTTCCAGGGGAAAAAGAAAAGAAAAGAAAAGAAAAAAAGAAAGAAAACATAGTGTGGTGACATCTAAGGATTGTTTTATAAGAAATGTAGTTTTTATTTTAAAATTTGGATTAATTGGTTGGATTATTACCTTTCCAGGAATGTATATTTTGATGGTTAAGATAGAGATTGCACCTCAGGAAGCAGCCATCGTAGATGACGCGTCCACCGTTGGCAGCGGAACAGTTGCGGATTTGAGAAACCGCGGCGTCGAAACAAGCTATGCAGTCGGCATGGGACAGGTAGTTTCTGCACTGCACCATGGCATAGGCCGGATCCGAACCCGCCACATGCTGCGCGGTTGCGAAGTATTTGCTGTTGTTGTTCAGCTCTGTTCTGAGGTCCACGAACGTTGCGTTCAGATTGGCGTAGAAGGTCGACTCGTTCGACACGTTGTACTGGCTGCAACCCTTCTGTAACAGATTGGTCTGCGCGTCTGCAGCACCCTTTCTGAACCAGCAGCAGCACCATAGTAGGGTGATTGAGAAGACCACAAGTATCTTTCCATTCGGGTTCATCTTCAGCTTTATAAGATCAAGAAAAAATCTGTGGCGTGATCAGAAGTTGGAAGCAGATATACGGGGCTGAGGAAGTTCGCCTTAAATATTTAGGGAGAAGATTCTGCAGAAGACGAGAGGGAGGGAAAGGGAAGATGTCTGAACCAGATTGAAGACAGTCGCTTCAGCAATTGAAGAAAAGAAGTTGTTAGTTTAGATAGAAATCATGTTCCATCAAAGCCAATTCCGGCACGTATATAATAATATAATCTATATAAATGAAACATTAAACAATAGCTTAAACTTCAATGTCCCCATCTGTACATCTGTAGATGTGAGAGATGACATAACTTTTAGAGGAAAGAGTAGGACCTATAAGTGATTCTTAACCAGCCCACGATAATGAACAAAACTGGAGACTGGCTTAAGGTATGACTCCGAAGACGCCTGTAATCCCATTCTAGACGCCGCCGGAGAAAGACCGCCACACAACAACATACCGAGAAGATAAGAAATGGTAATAGGGTAAGCCATTGACCAACTGTAGTGATAAGATAAAGTCATTAAATACTTGTATGAGCTTTTCCTCTATTATATGGGGCGATTACAATTATGTAGGTGGTGAAAGAAAAATAATGAAATAGCTAAAAATTTCAAAGTTTTAGTTGATTCTTCTTACTTCCATCGGAACTTACTATTTTTCCGACAAATCTTAGTTTCGCATTTCCTTTCAATAATTGAAATTTGTGATTAAATTGACCGAATGGTCTAAGGGTTTGGAGAACGTGTCGAAGCCGGCGTCCCGATATTGAACTCAAATACCAGTTTGAAAAATTAATTAAAAGAAATAACAAACCTTAGCAATTAGTGGCTAAGTGTTCTGCTAATAGTAAGGATTAATTGGTAGTATCTAGTACGATGTTCACCTCCACTGTTACCGGGACTTGGTGCCTAAATTAATAAAGTCAATAGGTCCGTTGTGTTCCTTCATCAATCACCCATGGTGTGCATAATCGAACTCCACATCAGTGCCATTCAAGAGTCCATGTCAACGCCACATTAGTAGGTATCCCAACCACGTCGACGCTCCAATGAATGCCACATAGAACCAAATCATCTTGAGTTTGATGAATGGAACATGAGAGACCATACTACCAAACACAGCTTCATACCCAATACTCCCAAGTTGCAGAAGTCTGGCAAGCACTCTCAGCCAAGTTTGCAGCAAAGAATACTGCAAGGGCCTTCAATCTATAGATATTTTTGCGAACACTATCTAAAGGAAGCCCCTCCATTGTAGACTATCTCCATGAAGAAAACACCATGGCTGACTAGCTATCCATAATCGGTGAGCTAATCACTGAAAGTGAATACTACGCCCATGTTTTTTAAGGGCTCGAAATGGAATATTCCCAGCCCAAAAAAACAATCAATATTCACACTTGCTCCCAAAAACTCAACCGTTGTTATTTGCTTGGCCATGAGAGGGAGCATCTAGGCGAATGGGTAAGCATTGGGTCAAAATTCAATAGTCACTTGGTTGAATGTTTTTCACCTATTGTGATAGGATAGTTAAAATTGAACCTTTTTAGAACGAGACTTTACCTTTAAGGCTAGTTAAAAGAGAGACTTCACCTTACAAGATTGAAAACAATTCTAAATTAAGCATCAGATCATCACTACCAATGCAAAAAATCTCATTGATGCAATCTCTTATTCTAAGAAACTTAGTAAATAACAATGGATTATCGATCACTTACATAGCTAATCTTGTAACCCCATCAAATATTAAAATCTTTGATATAATTGTTGTTTTACAAATATCAAAAAATTTACTTTCTATTTTCCAATTTAGTTGAATAATTGTGCTTTCATGTTTTATTTCAATTCTTTTATTTTAAAGAACCTTTATTGAGGCAAATAGGTTGTCAACAACCCCATGACATTTAAAAAAAAACCCTTTTGGTATCAATGCCTAAGACATGCTCTCATTCCTATTATAATAGAAACATTTAAAACAATGTCAAGGCTACAATCAAGTCTATCACTCCTATTATATACTGCATGTACTCTTAGTAAGAGGTAGTATCATCATCATCTACCTACAAAAGATATTTCCAAGGTCCCTTTAGATCTCATTCATTTTGACATTTGGACCATCTCTTGCAACCTCATTGTATGACCAAAAATACTACATTTACTTTATTGATGATTATTCCAAATTTATGTGGTGTTACCTACTAACAACTCAAGATCAATTCAGCACTTCATATATTTGTGGAATGACAACCATAGGACTAAAAAACATAGGATGTGGTGGCTTCACCCCTACATAATTTTGGACAATACCTCAAACAACATGAAATATACCAACAAGGAGCCCACATTTGCCCTTTCAAAATGGATTCGCCCGATGCAAACATCATCAATTGTTGAAACGGGTTGTACACTACTCTATCAAGCGCAAGTGTCATACCCCCCGCACTGTCGAAGAGCTGAACCAGTATCAGAGTCCGGGCCAACCTGTAAAAGGCGAGATAAAAGGTGGAAGAGATCTAGCCGCTTGACTAGCCGTCGACCCTTCGGGAAGAATGGTGGACCATGGCCACAACCTCCATGTGGAGATAGGGAGGCCCAGCCCCGCACATGGGCTACTTGAGAGGATTGCATGAGAGATATACCGACACCACACACTCACGCCCCCTAGGCTTATATCACGCCAAGGTGTCTCAACTTAGAAGAGAGAATTTTGATGTTTAATTGGGTTATGCATATTTTGTTTCTTTTTCTTAAAAGGCAAACAAAAAACCAAAATCATCAAGTAATTTGGTTTACTACATCCTACAAACAATATAAACAATATTTCTCAACTTTATGTTACATTAAACCAAGATAAACAAAAAGTATAAAATATAAGCAAATGTATAAAAAAAAATTATATTTCTAATGAATTAAGTAATAACAAAGACACAAGGGTAAAGAGAGGAATTTTTATTTTTTTTATTTTTTTAAGTAACTACAGGTACAAAGAGTTAGTTGTTGAATATTAGACCTTCTAGTCTCATGTGACATAAATTGTCAACTAAGCTATATGTATACTATTGGTAGTCCATCCTTATCAAACAACTAAGAAGATAAGAAGATAGAGTTTGAAGTCAAAAATGAATACATCAATAACTGGACACATAGTAACAAATTTTAAATTCAATGTTTTGACAACAAGTAGTTAACTATCTTGTAACATCTTCTCTACATGAAAATAGGTGTAGAACAAGATAAAAATATCTTGAAGATAAAGTATAATATCTCTAATGTTCAATATTTATCTATAAATTAAATGCTTACGTTAAAAAATGTGTGAAAAAATTCAGTTTTTGTAAAAATTGAAAAACAAGCAACTTGTTGTGTTAACTTTAAGTGTTCATAAGTTTTTCTCTATTTAATGAAATTTCGTATTTTTACTTAAGTTAAGTTCAAGTTTTATCTTATTCCGTTACATATTGAGTTAGAAATCGATCCTACATGTATTAACAAAGTGAGAAAGTTTGTGGTTTTTTTATTCATATGTACGGAAGGATGGAGCAAAACCATAAGTTTCCTCCTATATGTTGACTTGCACAGCAATGATGGAGACTTTTTCTTTAGCCTCACTCTGCACGTCACTTGTAGTTTGCCTTATGTAATGTCTACCCACGAAACATCATAAACACGGATGGTCACAACACCATCTAAAATAACTAGGTTGACATGCAATCACCTTTTGATTCGTAGACGATCATATAATCACTACAAAAATTGATAACAAATATCACTATTTATTAAGATAAATATATTGGATATTTTCAAAAACACTACGCACTTTTGAAATCCAATCAGACAATTATTTCTAATAGATCACGCAAATAGTTTGAACAAATTTCTCAATCTGTCACATTAAAACAGAAGTGCACAAATAAAAAACAAAAACTACCCTTCTGAATAAAAGGGCCCAAATGCTTCAATTCCACATTAACTGTTACACTAAGATGGGAAAGAAGGAACATGGCCCTATACACCAGATTCAAAGATAAGGAAGGCGCATTACCCCAAATTTCCTCAAATATCTGGACTCCTAAGAAAGAGAGATTTTTGCTTTACTGTTCAACATGGGCATCCCATGTATTTAAAGGATGACGACAATGCAAGACCAAAAGTTTCCTCACTAGTCTTGACAAACGAAGGCAAGGATGGAAGACCCTTGTCGTTGTCTTTAACTTAGGTGTCACTAGCATTAGGCCTCAACATTATCCCCAGGATGGCGTTACTTTTCTTATTGTCCACTCGCCACCACCAAAGAAAATAAAAAATGAAAATAAAATGTCAAAGTTATCTTAAATGTATCACTAATGCAGTGTGAACTGGTCCAAAGGAATGTGAATTCCACCCCACAGAGGGTTCCCATGACAGCCTTTTTGAACTCTTTTTGGAACCCGTAATGACGAGGAAATCGCATACTACAGGGAGGATCTGCTCGGATGTGAACAGCGAATGCTTGAGATGCGCCCTCTTCCGATTGATATAAAGCAAAAGAACCTATTATCCAAAAAAGAGAGAAGATTGCACTTTTACACGTTGGCTTCGAGACACCACTGTTTCAGTCCCATTGAGAGTGCATTTGAAAGACATTCTAACTTGTGGGATAGCGAAGTCATTGGTTTCATGGAGGGCATTGGTCTATATTACCCATGCTCAAGCCTCCTCCCCCTGTAGACCTCACAGGAGGTCTTACAGTCCAGGTCCCCTTTTGATCTATGATAGACCACTGATTTCTTCTATTACCTAAACTACATATCCTATGCAGTCTCTACAAACATCCCGAAAAAAAAAAGATGAAGACCACTGTCTGATAAATTAACAGAAAGGTCAAATACATGCAACAAAAATAATAGTAGAAAAATATGTATCGTGATGGATGATCAATTACATAATGAGGAGACTTATTCGTAATACAGGTGGACAAACACAACAATACAAAAGTAGGTAATTGAAGGAGTCAGCATTTCTGTCAAGTGGTGACATAGCTTTATAGAGCCTAGGACCATGAGGCAACTTGATATATTCTTGCATCCTTCAACAAATGCAAAGTGCTAACATAAGAAGATCCTAAATTTTGAGACTAGATCACAGAAACATAAAGGTAGAAGTGTCCTAGCAAATGCTTTGTGGACAAATCAGTAAAAACAATGGGATAAAGAAGATTAGTGCCCCACTATAGTCGATAATGTATGAAATTACATTCAACCTCTATGTGTTTAATCTGCTCAAGAAAGTCATCGTTCCATCCATCCTGAATGGCATTCATGGTCTTTATTTTCCATTTTATACTAAGGTATGAAAGGGAAAATAAAGACCATGAAATTGTGTTTCCCTGGTGCAGCATAAGATATGATGAATAGCTACCAAGGAAGCAACATGTAGAGCTATCATAATTTGACTGGCGACATTGGTAGTGTTAAAGATAGAATCTCATTAAATCTATGGTTCTTAGGGATAGTCCTCTTTAAGATTGTTAATAATGAAATCCTGCCGACCAAGAATTATTAAGTCCTAGGATAGAATTATCATAGTATACAGTCTATCCTATGGCTCTTCACGAAGCCCACATAAAGACCTTAGCTTGTACTTGATAATGAGTGTATTCACGTGCTAATGACTCTATTAAGTTGTATATATAACATGTACAGAAAAGGCCTTTATATAGATTTTGTGAAGAACTACTGAATAAACTGTATCTTAGAATTTTATCCTACCGTTGATCATCTTTGGTTACACAAAAGTCTATCCTTAACAATCCTCGATTAAATAGGACTCTATCTTTGTCAGAGAGTATTAACAGTGTCCAACTGAATACAATAAAAATGACTATGAACCAGTTGCTCTAAATGGTGGCATCTTCACGTTGTTCACTGTTTACAGCGAGAAGCTTCACTTTCATCTCCAAAGGACTGTCAATGTTTTTATTTTCTGTTTAGTTGACATATGAAAGAATGTCCAGAGTGTATTTGGCTTAAGAAAGAAAATATCCATCAAAGCTAGGCAACACATCAAGACTAAGAAAATACTCAGAGACTTTAACTAACGAAGATCTGAAGTATGACAATACTTGGATTATATCATCTCTTACAATAACGCCAGCATCAACATGAAATAAGAAAAAAATAATACCAGCATTTGTTTTGACAATAATAAAGCAAAGTCACTTGGTACTAGAGGAAAATCCAATCATGCAATACTACTTTTTGAGTTTAGTAAATCACACTAGAGGCCAAAAGGTCATAGACTTTAAGGCAAATGCCCGTGTCTGGGGAAGATATTCACAAACTTCTTTTGAAACATCATTGTGAAGAGATGATTTGAGACATACATCTGAAAAAAGGAGTTCTTCGGGTGTGAGCTTTGCTACATGCATTACATTCAGATGTTTTTTGTTTCCAATGAGAGTAATTTTAACCTTACTAGAAGCGTGAGGCACATCGACAGTATAGCCAGAACAAGTAACAATATAATCCCAAAGACAAGAATGTTATATTACCTAAATGGAATAACAAGATACATGAATGACACAAATTGAGACAGTGGAGGACCATCAGACAGATTAGGTGCATCAGAAAAGCTTGTCATATAATTAGCCCAGAAACGCAAAGAACCTACATCCAAGTTGTAGAATTCAAGGGAAAAAATCAACAGAACTGGTAAATGTCATTTTCCTACAAGATAACATGGACGGATGTGAGACTATAGATTATGTGATAGAAGGAGAACAAAACAAGCACAAGACCTTAAAGTAGGCATAAGTTGATATGATCACACAGAGGTAATTCATAAGGAGATCAATTTTGCACTGTAAGAGATGAAACCCTGACAAGTAGTGTAGATTGTAGCAAGAGAAACTTCCCTAAGACAAAATAAGAGCGTTGTTAGAATGTAAGATGTGTCTTTCTTTCCATCCTGCACAACTATCTTGAAGGATGTATATGGACTAGAAGATTAAGAATGAGGATCAGTTTGTTTCCTTTTGTGTTTACTTCTTTTGGAAAATGAACGGGGTGGACGTGGTGCTCCAGGCGGTGGCGATGTACAAGTCCAAGGACCCCAAGAGCTCGGTCGAGGAGGAGCTGCTGGAGAATTTGTTCGACTGCTTGTGTTGTCTGCTAATGCCGCTGGAGAACAAGGAGTGGTTTGTGAAGTCTGAGGGTGTGGAGTTGATGATCATCATTATGAAGCAGAAGAAGTCGGCGTATGGGTCGGCCATAAGGGCGCTTGATTTTGCGATGACCAAGTACCCGCCAGCCTGCGAGCGTTTTGTGGATGTCCTCGGCTTGAAGACTGCTTTTGCTGCTTTTACGGGTAAGGTAAAAATTCTTCTTATTACTAATCGTGTTGAGGAAGAGTATGTGTGCTGTATTTGGATTCATTGCAATAATAATGTTATGATTTTGCTGTGGACGTGGTGTCTTTAATATGTTAAAGAATTTGGATTAAAAATAAAAATAAAAACAGCTGCTGTTTTGGGGGGTTTTGTGAGGGGAAAAAATGCCTTCTAAAGTTCCGGTGTATAGTTTCATAGGGTAAGGAAAAGCATGAATGAAAAGCCGCTCACTGAAACTGCCTAAAAACAGTCATCTAGCCAAACAATTATCTTAGAAAGCTAGACTTGAGAGCAGTGTATTTCAATTGTGCTGAGCATAATTGAAGGTCCTATTAGTTCTTACATGGTTAAAGTTCAGCATAAGGCTTTATTTTGTGCCTGCACTGCTAATGCATCCACTACTGCACTGTCTGTCTGTTGCGTGTGTGTGTGGAATGAGAGATGTGATTGTTGGAATTTGTCAGAGATTTCTTTATTTCCTAATTTGTTAGATCTGCTATCTTTGGAACTCTGAGTTTGGGATCGTATATTCACTAGAGTTCATCACACTGACATGCTATGTCTTATATATTCTAGATTCCCACAAGTAAGAAGAACAAGAACGAGCGGTACCAAGAGGAGTTAGAAGAGCGCACTGTATCATTGATTGCCTCATTATTTGGTAAGCAGGAAATTATACATACTTTCCAATTGCCTTTAGATCAAACAACTGTTTCTGCTGCCAAAATAAGAGGTGAGGGCAAGTCAGTTATATGATTCTTCCTGGCTGCAGGAATTGTGTAGCCCTGTGTGAGACAGGAAACCTTAAATTATACACTTGGCTGTTATGTGAGTCATACAGTTTATACCTCGTTCTAATTCTTTAAGCTATTTGACCTTTTATACTTTACTGGGTCCAGTATCACGTAAATTGTAAGGTTTTAACAGTCTGTATTATTCTTTTGTGTCCCTGTTTGACTTGTTCTGGATCTTTGTTAGTGGTTCTTTGAAGATAAAATCAGTGTTAATATCTTTGATATTTTCCATGCTTTTTGGTGTCTCCAGCAGTTAAATGTACGTGACAACTATGTTCCCCTTGGTTTAGTTTCATGATACACTAATTCCTACCACGCTGGGAATCTCCATGTCCCATGACAGAAATTGTCTTACTTTTTCCTGTAGAAACAGTATGCTGCAAGTGTCTTTAGTATGATATGTGCCACCAAACAATTCTCACCATTTTCACTTCTATCTTGTGCGCAATTAGTAGTTAGAGAGCTCTTGCCTTTGTGATTGGAGTATCAAGCTGGTACCAAGTAGTTTCTTGTGTAGCTTCCTGAAGTGTAGCTTTGTGATTCTGCCTGATTTTGAGTGGATGAAATTTATTAATTGGCGACAATAGAAATATATCTCATCGCTTGTATGCTACCAGTATTGGTGGTAAAGCTGCAGTGCATATTTGAGTGTTCGGAAGTTTCTGTGGATAAAATCAAGTTGGTGTTACAGGATCATTGGTGTTTTGGCTGTTAGTATATGATAGTTTTGACTCTGTTTGTTCTTATTTGGTAAACCATTTATTTTTTTTATTTTTATTTTGTTACACTCAGGCACACGGAGGATGGAGAGGGGGAATCGAACCGTGACTGGTTGGACCCGCTGGTTAGGGGGCTGGCTTACTTCTAAGCTAGGGAATTTCCCTAATGGTAAACTATTTACGACCCCATGAAAGTTAAGGATGGGACACTGGCATTGCACATTCCACTACAAGAAGATTGTACTCAAATTTTACGGCCCAGACGGTGAGAGTAGTAAGTCTCTTGATCTCTATCGTTGTGTTTGAATTTTGATGTTAAAAGTAAAAAAAATCATTCTCGATTCTTATATTCAATGACATTACGGAAACAGAGTCATCGAGGGGTTAAAGTGCATATGGCAGTCCCTATGTAACTTTAATAGCTTAGTCATTTTATATTTCTTTTCCTCGCGATGAGATCATTTTATTTACTGAAGTAACTTTTTAGGCAAAACAAGGAAGACTAAACGAGAAATAGAAAAACAGGACAATCAAAGACAACAATGGACACGAACAGCAGCTTCAAGTCTGACGAGCAGCGGCAGTTGAGTGTAAAATAAGCGGAAATGGGTGGAGGCCCCAGTCTAGGAAACTTGGAGAGGCCAAGAATTTCAACCCAAGCCATTAGGAATGGGAATATGTTTCTTAACCCAAAGCCAGATACGTCACTGCAAAACAATGGGCTGCCTCAGAGGCGTGGACAAACCATTAGAAATGGGGACTTCTGAATGCTTGCTCATCAACATTATGCTCGAGTCGGGAGTGCCTAGACAGCCGAAAGGGATAAAACCCCGGGTCCTGTCCATGATGCCTTTCTTGTGCTTCAAAAATCCCCTTCCTCACTAGCAATGGCTACTCCGTCAATCCCACCTTAGTGTTCCACAGGTTGATCGACAATCTGTTGTACGCCGGACTTGAAAAGTCCAGCACTGCCCACACCTGCAACTGATGGAACTGAGGAGGTGGAAAGGAAGGAACGCAAATGCTTTGATATGCCAAGGAAAGAATTGAAAATCAGAGTTTGGTGGGTTTATTGAGTACGGCAATGTGTGGCCTTCTGGTTCAAGCTTGAGGGGTTTGATTTGGTGAACAAACTGATTGAATGAGGAAGCTCAAGGAGTTAGTAAACGAAGAAGATAAAACCAAAGCATCAAAATTATAACAAAAAGATGAGATGAATAACACAAGATTTATAAATAAATATGAGTGCAGAAAATGATTAAAAAA
This sequence comes from Casuarina equisetifolia, assembly GCA_028551475.1. Taxonomy (NCBI): domain Eukaryota; kingdom Viridiplantae; phylum Streptophyta; class Magnoliopsida; order Fagales; family Casuarinaceae; genus Casuarina; species Casuarina equisetifolia. Next base: position 7,694,252 of record CM052361.1, read on the forward strand.
AAACATAGCAAAAGTTATAAAGAAACACATTAAATTTAAAGAAGTAAAAGGAGAATAGGTGAAACTTTCATAGACACAGGGCCGAATGGCCCTGCTACCATTCACAAAAGATAAAACATGACTTTGGATAGTACTGAAGGTGAGAAGAGATAATAGAGAAGGAGAGAGAACGTGGAGTGAAGCAACTTAAGCTTTTTAAAGTTTTCTTGGTATTTCTACAATCCTTGAGCGCCTTTATATAAGCAACTAAGGTAGTAACATGACAAAGCACAACTTGTACACAACTTGTACACAACTTGTACACAACTTGCACAACTTGCTGGAAATACGTCATCACGCAACACAGGTAGTTGCAAGCATTCAAGAGTTCTGTCATGAGATTAAGATAGCAAGATTTGTGGGACCTCTTTTCTTATCCGATTCTGCAGCTTTGTGCGTTGAACCATACTCACTTTCAGATACATCCTCTTCATATGCCTTCAAGGCAGCAAGTGGGTCTTTTGTTCCCAGATATTCCAGCATAGTGCATGTACCTTCAACGTTCTCGTTCATGAAGATATCTCCCACGTTGCTTGTAATTACAAACATGCCATGATCATAATTCTCCCATGTTACGGCCAAACAAGTTTGTTCATAATAGTAACTTTATCAGAAAGATGGCTTAAGGAAGAAGAAAAAGGAGAGATAAGAGGTTAGCGCTTGTATATTTCCGTATTTCACAGTTTGTTCAACCAATCATTAACTGTACGTTTAACATGGGTTTAAGGTAACAGGCATTGAAATCCATCTCACCGTAACCTTTAGTTTCACAAGCTTATGACCAAAGCGCATATCAAGAAAAGGAAACAGTTCCATCTTTATTCTTTATACTTTATACTTTATACTTTATACTTTATACTCGAGAGTGACTCTAAGAATATCGGATGTCTTCTGGTCAGCGACCGGAGAACTGGGAGAGAGAGGTGGTGGCGTTAGATGCGTTAGATCCGCTTGACGTGGAAGTGTCTCCACGGACCTTAGTGTCAGACTCGACGTAGGCAGGCTTGCTTGGTGGCTGATGCCCCATTGTGCCCTTGCTTTTAAGTAGAACGACAACTTCAGACATGGAGGGTCTCAGGGCTGGGGATGACTGGGTGCACAACAAAGCAATCTCCACACTGTTTTTCACTTCTTCTGCCGTATACTGGTTTGGGTCTAAGCTTTGGTCCACCAACTCCGAATGCTTCTCATTCTCATGCAGTTTCCATGCCTTTGGCACCACAAAACACACCGTGAATTAGCAAATATGGGCATTACAAATGAATCGTAGATTGAACTGAAACAAAAATGGGATGAGGTATCAACTTTTGTAGCCTTAACATAAGGTTGATCAAGTCTTTACAAGATGAAATACGATGTACGAGTGTAAATGTTGATTAAACCAAAGAAAATGAAGTGTAGTGGATATATATATATAGATATAGATATCTTCTGTCATGAAAGGATATGGATAGAAGAACCTTAATGATTTTTGGAAATTACCCGTTCCAGGAGGTATTCACCGTCAGGTCCTTTCTTGACCTCGCTGCTTTTTTGGCCAGATATAATTTCAAGGACAACCACCCCAAAACTGTAGGTGTCTGCCTTCTCTGATAGCTGACCGTGGATTGCATATTCAGGTGCCGTATATCCTCTAAACAAATAGATAAAATTAACTACAATTTTATAATGATAGAAAACAACAAAACGACTGATTGCAATGTAGGCATATACATCCTATGTGATGATCACGTATCTTGCAGTGTCATTCATGGGCTCAGAGTTCTTTAGTGTACAAGTTTAACTTACAATGTTCCTGCAAATCTGGTGCTTAGATGACTTTTATCCTCAGGTAGAAGTCTTGCCAACCCAAAATCTGCAATCTTGGGTTGGAAATCATCATCCAGAAGAATGTTGCTGGTTTTAATATCTCTATGTACGATACATACATGGAATTCTTCGTGCAGATAAGCAAGCCCCCTGGCTGTGCACAAGATTATATCAAATCGTTGTTTCCAATTGAGAGAGCCTCGTCTTTCACCTGTACCTCTCGCATTAGGAAGTTCAATTCATATAGAAATTACAAGAAGATCAAAGCGTAAATGCATCAATAATAATAAATCCGGAGTTTGCTTCATTTTCAGAAAATTTTTCTCATATAGTTATTTGAGATGCAAAGTAGAAAGAATGCAGTAAAAATCTAAACATCTAACTTTTAGAAATCTTTACGAGACAGAACCCAACAAAAAAATTTTAAAAAAAGAAAAAAAAATGAGGAAACACATATGGCAATAAAGAAAAAGAACAACATAGAAGTTGGAGTCCTCAATTCAAGACCCATTAGAGGAATATATCAGCTTAAAAAACAAAGAGAAGGAGAGACAAGGGAACAGGGGGACAGAGGGACAGAGAGACAACAAAAAAAAAAGAGTTCAACAAAACACTTTACCACAGAGTACCAATATATTAGACCAATCTAGACCTAAAAGGCCATCCATGTTATTCTTGAATTCAAATTTCCCTAGCATTTTCTACCACGTTTTCTTTTGCACTCTGCTTCTGTGTTGTTAATTCCAACTTTCCAAAGGATGTTCTTCAGCACTGTTGTTGTGATAACCATCACATATTCCAAATGCTTTTAGGCATGTCCCTTACCTCTTTTTTCACCATAAGAGGTTTCCTTGGCCGCCTTTCTGCCACATACAAGTTATAATGGGGACAAGCAGCTATCTTTCTGACTTGTGTGTTCCCTTGTTCAAAGGATCTACAATTACTTTCACATGCCTCCTCCATTTTGCCAGGACTAAACTTCTGCTATTCTAACATGGGTTGGCACGCAATTCTTCAACTATTCAATATAGCATTTCTCCAACTATTCAATGTCATCTCTTCCTGTTATCCTCTACTTAACATGCACCCAAGCAAGTTTTTTTTCTGTGCTTATCCTGTTTCCCTTTTGAGTCGATAAAATTAGCATGCATTGGTTTTTCTTCTTCCAACACTAGGTCTTCTACATGTCCATTGATTCCCTTCCTGCCCCAATATTTCTTCTACATTGATGACTCAACAAATTCCTCCATGCACCGGACGCTTCTCACTTCTCAATGCTAGTAAAATTTTTAGAACCAAAGCAACTGGCAATTTATAAAATCAAAGCCTTTAAGCCTCAGAAAATATTGAAATGCCCTAAGCAACAGATTGAAGAACAAAGGAAGAGATCAAAGTACCAGCAATTCGTTTTTGACAATACTTCTCTCTTTCATGAAATTGTTCAGACTCAAATGCATTCATGTGAATGTCGTTTTCAATAATAAATCATTCAAGCTTTATCAACATTAAACAGTCGATTCTACTAAGCCAAAAGGTAATAATAATTAGAGTCAAGCTTTAAGTTACCAAACAAAAATTTATCTAGGCTGCTGTTGGCCATGTATTCGTAGACAAGAAGTTGTTCAGCCCCTTTGCTACAACAACCAAGAAGACGGATCAGATTCCGATGATGAACATTACTTATAAGCTTCACTTCACTCTCGAAATCCGCCTTTGCCCTAGTGGACTGGCCTATAGCTAGTTTCTTGACAGCAACTATCTTCCCATTTTTCAGAGTACCCTAATCAATAATGCAAAGATAAAGGAATGAAAAATTAGTCGACCATAGGGCCAGAGCGTTATAAATGCAGATTAAGATCTGATAACAACTCAATGGCAAAGGGAGCCGTAAAGAGAGCACCACTTCCTTTTCAAGTTACAATACCATAGCTTCTTACTCTGATTATTCAGTTATACCTTGTACACATCACCAAAACCTCCTTCACCGAGTTTGTATTCCTCGCTGAAATCTTTTGTTGCAGACTTCAAATCTTTGTACTTATAATTCACGGGGCCTCGCAGCTCAGTTGCCCCTAATATGTCACCTGCTATTGGAGGCAAAAGTTATCCTCATCTAATAAAGCAGAAAACCCATATACATTTTCAGATAAATGAATTTAAACTATCCATAGTTAATTATTTGCATTTGAAGAGAAGCAAATGACAAACTTAAAGAGTGAAGAGAAGTGGTTCACTTATTTTAGCCCGGAAAATTGATAGAAATTAGACTAAGAACCAAGAAGTAGTTAGTGAAATACAGGAAGTCAATTGGCATGGTTTCAACCCTTCCAAAAGATGATTTGAAAAAGGAGAAAAAAAAAAAAAAACAAATCAGCTCACTACTATGAATTAAAATGTTATTAGAAACCTTTGGCATTCACATTACTTTACCTCTGACCACTGGCCTGCGCTTTCTTGATTTTTTAAACCAGACGATCAAAGCTATAATAATGAGAAGAGCACCTACACCCCCAACTACTCCTCCAATAATGGCTGCCTTCTTGCTTGAGCTTCCTATCATTGAAAATTGGGACGGCCAATTCAGTAATAAAAAATGTGCAGATAGCAATATGGTCCACAATATGAAAAGATTCGATTCAGGGAATTACAAAGCAGCAAAACTGGAGAGGGAGCTCACTCAAGTCTCACCATTTCCTAAGAATGGAATGATATTAGTAGTTTGGTTATCGGCAAAGAAGGCAGTTCCTGAGTACCGCAAGAAACACCCAGCATCAACTGCCCTAGCAGCCGTATTAGGGAGGCATACTTCTGCATTGCTGGTTGCTACTTTCAAGCAATCTTGACAACCACTTTCACTAACTGTTTCGACACACTGTGCCACAGCGTACACTGTTGCATTACCAACACCACCCACCACATCCTTCTTGCTCGCTGCATAGAAACCATTAATCCTAGGCGTTGCTACCAGGAGATCTCCTAACAATTCTTTCACGGCTGCACTAAAAACATCAGACTGCGATGCAGTATCATTTCGACAGATCCCAGCATTCCCGGGCATAGTGGTCTGGTCGTAGAAGCTGCCACTCTCATACCTGAAAAAATCAACGAATATAATCAAAATCTTCATCAGAGCCTCAAATGAATACAACCCAGAAAGGAAGTTGGTAAAAGCCCATCAACGTAAGATTTTGAATTAAATTAACTTCCAAGTAGTGGAGGCCCAAGTTTTTTATCACTCATTATGTTCATCACCGAAAAAAACGCTTAACATCTGATTGTGAATTAGTCATAGTTTAACTGGAAGTACAAGATAACAAATGTCAACGAGATTTTTCATGGCTTGCGAGCAAGTCACCGACCCCGGTCAAGTAAAGTGCCTAGGTTGAGTTTACCCATATTATAAAGTCCAATCATTTCAAAAAAGTTAGGTTAAAAAATGAAGCATTTCTTACATATAAATCACTCCATAGGTCCATATCTTAGTAAAATAAGATAACTTTGCACTAGTTTTTAATATGCGCACTTAGTGCAATGGGTTAACCTAAACACATTGTGTTATCACTTTTATTATGTGGACCTTAAATCAAGCCATACCCATTTTCTTAGGGGTACTAAAAAAGGATTGAACTCTAATATCATGTCACAAGATGTGATGAAAGAAAAGAGAAAAAAAAAAAACCAACAAGATGAACAAAGTCAATTGTATTAATTATGCCACAGTAATCCACCACTCATTATTTTTCATATATAAGCCTAAGCTTAAGCTAATCAATATGGTGACAACCTAAAAAAGGAACACACAAAGAATATCCTTAAATATATAAAAAAAAAATATTCCCTAGATAAATCATCACCTAATAAAAAAATTGTGTCATAATTGGTACCTTTCTTTTAACAAGATGCTATGAAGTTAGACGTATAGTTTCTATGAATTCTTGATTTTATTAAGTTTAGTTGCAATCACTCTTGAACAGAGATTCAAAATATATTTCCATCACCTTTGATACTGAGTGTTGACACCTGCCCCATCTCAGAAACAAAGGCCAATGAGAAAACCTTGAACAAGGCAATCTTAGAGGGGCCAGCGAACACTAATAAGGTGCAATTTACCTAGGCGCCTTACCGATGTGGGACTAGTTCACTAACACTCCCTGGCAGTCCCACAATTTGGGCTATCCCGTAGAGAGGGGGACCAAGTCTAGAAGAAAGAGAAAAAACCACATCAAGCAAGCAACACCCAATGGCTCTGATACCATCTTATGCTCATCCTATTGGTTGCAAGTAGGTTTATAAAGTTAAGCTTCGATCCAATGGCTCCTTAGAACGCTATAAAGCTCGCCTAGTGGCCAAGGGCTTTCTTCAGCAACCTAATATTGACTACACAGAGACCTTCAGTCCAGTGGTCAAACCAGTCACCATTCGCACTATTATCGCCATGGCTTATTCACGAGGATGGAGTCTTTATCAGCTCAATGTCTTCAATGTTTTTCTTCATGGCACTCTTCTTGAAGAGGTGTACATGGTTCAACCCCTTGGCTTCATTGACCCTGCTTGGCCTCACCATGTGTGCCGCCTTCGCCACTCTTTATATGATCTTAAACAGGCCCCCTGTACCTGGTACCAGCGGCTCAACACCTTCCTCACCTCACTTGGTTTCTATATTTCTACAACCGACACCTCACTCTTCCTTCTTCATGCTGCCCATTATAGCATGGTACTACTTGTTTATGTTGATGATATTCTTCTCATAAGCTCTCCCCAAGCTCCTTTTTATGCTTTTCTTGTAGCCCTACATCAGGAGTTTGCGATTAAGGACTTAGGCACTTTCCATTACTTTTTTGGCATTAAGGCTCTGCATACTTCTTATGGCCTCCTTCTCCATCATGTGAAGTTCACGAATGAGATTCTTACTCGTGCTTGCATGATGGATGTCTGCGGTGTCTCTACCCCATGCACCATGGAGTCTTTCTCTCAGTGGGCCGGTGACCCTTTTTCGCATCCCTTGCTCTACAAGAGCACTGTTAGCGCTCTTCAGTACCTCACTCTTACTCATCCAAACATTGCTTACGCGGTTAACACCGTTTGTCAGTTTCTTCATGCTCCTATTGCTCTTCACTAGTAGGCTGTGAAGCGGATTCTTCACTATCTTGCAGACACTCCTCGACATGGCCTTCGCATCACCCGCCCTTCCTCTACTGCTCTTCATGCTTTCTCCGATGCTAGTTAGGCCGGTGATCGTGATGATCGTCACTCTGTCAACGGGTTTTGCGTCTTCCTTGGCCAAAACCTCATATCTCAGGGCTCTCGCAAGAGCGAAATGTTGCTCGCTCTAGCATTGAGGCCGAATATAAGAGCCTTGTTGACACCGCTGCTGAGCTCATTTGGATTGAGTATCTACTTTGAGACCTTCGTGCTCTTCCTCCACGTCCCCCGACCCTTTGGTGTGACAATCTCTTGGCCCTTTATCTTGCGGCCAATCCCATCTTCTATGCACACACTAAACACATTGAGATTAATTATCATTTCATTCTCAAGCACTTTCTCCGTGGTTAGCTCCACATTCACTTCATCTCCTCTGTCGATCAGCCTGTAAACATCTTCACCAAAGGCCTTGCCACTGCTCATTTTCGCACTTTACAGTCCAAGTTGACTGTCTTCTTGGACCAGTCAGCTTGGAGGGGGATGTTGACACTTGCCTCTACAGTGGTCACATTAACCACTTAAGTACCCCTATGTACACGTAAGGGTACCGATAATTTGTACAAAAATATACTTACATATATTATATTTGTTACATAATGAATATACAGAGAAAACACTTTTTTTCTACACTTCTTCTTCCTGTGTTTTCCGTCACAGCCATCTTCTTTTAGGCCATCTTCAACTCTGAGTTCCATTCTCCTATCATTTTTGGTTTAGACTGCTACAAGCTAGCAATCAGTTCACTCAGATCAGCAATTAAAGCCCTCATATTGTATAATAATGAGCTTGGACATTTCCTGAATGCCCTCTTTATTATATTGTTACGTATTTAGAACTACATCATGCACGACGTTTTCAAACGTTGTTTTTCTAACAACCTTGTGGCCACGTTCCAAGACTTGTTGTCAAGGTTTGGAACCAATCACAGTTCATCATCTTCCCTCTGTTCCCGTTTTATAATTTGCAATCACCTTTGACGACATACCAAGATAAAGAGTCGAGAAATATTTCTAGAGAAAACATCCGACAAGTAGAAAAAAACAAATAATAAACATCGAATGCATCGTTGGCCTTCGGGTTCCTAGGTTTGGCTCCTGAACGTCGGTGCCACCTGGTACGCGGGTCTTGCATTTTAGAAGACCAAATAAAAGGTCATTTTCAAAGGAGTGCTACCCTCCAGCAAAGAGCATTTAATGAGTAGCACGAAAGGGAGAACTTCTTAGGGAATAGTGTAGAAGGCTGCCAAGTTCAAGTCAACGCCAGCAAAGCAGGGGAATTTTATGTATGAATATAGTGGTTAAGGGGCCATCTTAATAAATGATTCTAACACTGAGTTAAAGAAAAAAATAAGAAGTCAAGAGATATTATTAGAAATGGCAAAAACCAATAGCCCACTGGGTTTCTACATGCGTTGCACCCACATGAAGAATGCCAAATAAAGTAGAAAATAGTGATGGTAGATCGTCTTAGTGGGCAGCTCGTGTGAAGTGTTCAGACGAGCGGGTCAGGAGTAATGATGGTTGGCAAATTATCAGAACTTGCAAGTCTACCTAATCCCAGCTTGCCAACCATGGAAAATCCTGAGCTGTCTTGGCCTCCATTGTTTAAATATTTCCATGGACTAAAGCAACATGATGGTAGTTTGTTCCAGGGGGAAAAAGAAAAGAAAAAAAAGAAAAAGAAAACATAGTGGGGTGGCATCTAAGGATTGTTTTATATGAAATTTTGTTTTTATTTTAAAATTTGAATTAATTGGTTAGATTATTAACTTTTGAGGTATTGTATATTTTGATGGTTAAGATGGAGATTGAACCTGAGGAAGCAGCCATCGTAGATGACGCGTCCGCCGTTGGCGCCGGAACAGTTGCGGATTTGAGATATCGCTGCATCGCAACAAGCTATGCAGTCGGCATGGGACAGGTAGTTTCTGCACTGCACCATGGCATGCTGCGCGGTTGCGAAGTATTTGCTGTTGTTGTTCAGCTCTCTTCTGAGGTCCGCGAACGTTGCGTTCAGATTGGCGTAGAAGGCCGACTCGTTAGACACTTTGTATTGGCTGCAACCCTCCTGTAGCAGATTGATCTGCGGGTCTGCAGCACCCTCTCTGAACCAGCAGCAGCAGCACCATAGTAGGGTGATTGAGAAGACAAGTGTCTTTCCATTCGGGTTCATCTTCAGACTTACAAGATCAAGAATCAGATGCGTGGTCAGAAGTTGGAAGCAGATATACGGGGCCGAGGAAGTTTGCCTTAAATATTTAGGGAGAAGATTCTGCAGAAGACGAGAGGGAGGGACAGGGAAGATGTCTGAACCAGACTGAAGACAGTCGCTTCAGCAATTGAAGAAAAGAAGTTGTTAGTTTACATAGAAATCATGTTCCATCAAAGCCAATTCCGGCGCGTATATAATAATATAATCTATATAAATGAAACAGTGAACAATAGCTTAAACTTCAGTGTCCCCATCCGTACATCCGTAGACGTCGGAGACAACATAACTATTAGAGGAAAGAGTAGGACCTATAAGTGATTCTAAACCATCCCACGATGATGAACAAAATTGGAGACTGGCTGAAGGTATGACTCCGAAGACGCCTATAATCCCATTCTAGACGCCGCCTGGAAAGACCGCCACACAACATGCCAAGAAGATAAGAAATAGCAATAAGGTAAGCCATTGACTGATTGTAGTGATAAGATTAAGTCATTAAATACGTGGATGAGCTTTTCCTCTATTATAAGGGGCCGTTTACAATTATGTAGATGGTGAAAGAAAAATAATGAAATAGAAAAATATTTTAAAGTTTTAGTTAATTCTTCTTACTCATCGGAACTTACTATTTTTCCGAGAAATCTTAGTTTTTCATTTCCTTTCAATAATTGAAATTTGTGGTTAAACTGACCGAATGGTCTAATGGTTTGAAAGACGTGTCAAAGCCGGCGCCCCAATGTTGCACTCAAATACTAATTTCGACCTACTCCCCTTAAAAAATTAATTAAAAGAAATAACAAACCTTACCAATTGGTGGCTAAGTGCGCTAGTAATAGTAAGGATTTTTTGGTGTTAACTAGTACGATGTTCACCTCCATTGTTACCGGGACTTGGTGCCTAAATGAATAAGGTCAATAAGGCAGTTGTGTTCCTTCATCAATCACCTTAGTGTGCATAAACGAGCTACACATCAGTGCCATGTCAATTGTCAATGTCAACGCCACATCAATAGGTATCCCAACCATGTCCACGCTCCAATAAATGCCACATAGAACCAACTCATCTTGAGTTTGATGAATGGAACATGAGAGACCATGCTACCCAACACAGCTTCATACCCATTAGTCTCAAGCATGTTGCAGAAGTCTGGCAAACACTCTCAGCCAAGTTTGCAGCAAAGAATACTGCAAGGGCCTTCAATCTATAGATATTTTTGCAAACAGTATCTAAAGGAAGCCCCTCAATTGTAGACTATCTCCATGAAGAAAACACCATGGCTGACTAGCTATCCATAATCGGTGAGCAAATCACTGAAAGTCAATACCACACATGTTTTTTAGGGGCTCGAAATGGAATATTCCCAGCCCAAAAAAAAAAAATCAGTATTCACACTTGCTCCCAAAAACTCAACCGTTGTTATTTGCTTGACTATGAGAGGGAGTAACTAGGCCAATGGGTAAGCATTGGATCAAAATTCATTATTCACTTGGTTGCATGTTTTTCACCTATTGTGATAGGATAGAAAATGAACCTTTTTAGAACGAGACTTTACCTCTTAAGGCTAGTTAAAGAGAGACTTCACCTTACAAGAATTGAAAACAATTCTAAATTAAGCAACCAATCATCACCAACAATGCAAAAACCTCATTGATGCAATCTCTTATTATGAGAAACCTAACAAATAACAATGGGTAATGGTATTAGATTACCAATCAATTACACAACTAATCTTGTAACCCCATCAAATATTAAAATCTTTGATGTAATTGTTGTTTTACAAATATCAAAAAAATTACTTCCCATTTCTCAATTTAGTGGAAACAATAATTGTGCTTTCACGTTTATTTCAATTCTTTTATTTTAAAAAATCTCTATTCAAGCAAATAGGTTGTCAACAACCCCCATGGCATCAACAACCAAAAAATAAAAAAAAATCCCTTTCATATCAACACCTAAGACATGCTCTCATCCCTATTGTAATAGAAATATTCAAAACCATGTCAAGGTTCCAATCAAGTCTATCACTCCCATTATGTATAGCATGTACTCTTAGTATGAGGTAGTATCATTATCATCTACCTACAAAAAATATTTCCAAGTTCCCTTTAGATCTCATTCATTTTGACATTTGGACTGTCTCTTGGAACCTCATTGTATGACCAAAAATACTATATTTACTTTATTGATGATTATTCCGAGTTTACATAGTTTTACCTACTAACAACTCAAGATCAATTCAGCACTACATATATTAGCGGAATGACAACCAGTGCGTAGAACTAAAAACATAGGATGTGGTGGCTTCACCCCCATAATTTTGGACAATATCTCCAACAACATGAAATATAACAAAGAATAGCCCACATTTGCCCTTTCAAAATGGATTCGCCCAATGCAAACATAATCAACTGCTGAAACGGGTTGTATACTACTCTATCAAGCGCAATTGTCATACCCCGCACTGTTGAAGAGCCGAACCAGCATCAGGGTCCGGGTCAACCAGTAAAAGACGAGATAAAAGGTGGAAGAGATCTGGCCGTTTGACTAGCCCTCGACCCTTCGGGAAGAATGGCGGACCTTGGCCACAACCTCCATGTGGAGATAGGGAGGGCCAGCCCCGCACACGGGCTACTTGAGAGAAACAATGGCATGAGAGATATACCGACACCACACACTCACGCCGCCTAGGCTCGTACCACACCAAGGTGTCTCGACTTGGAAGAGAGAATTTTGATGTTTAATTGGGTTATGCATATTTTGTTTCTTTTTCTTAAAAGACAAACAAAAAACCAAAATCATCAAATAATTTGGTTTACTACATCCTACAAATAATATAAACAATATTTCTCAACTTTATATCACATTAAACCACGATAAACAAAAAGTATAAAATATAAGCAAATGTATAAAAAAATTCTACTTCCAATGAATTAAGTAATAACGAAGACAAGAAGGCAAAAGGAGGATTATTTATTTTTATTTTTATTTTTTTAAGTAATTAGAGGTACAAGGAGTTGGTTGTTAAATATTGAACCTTCTAGTCTTGATGACATAAATTGTCAACTGAACTACATATGTATCGTTCTTATTAAATAACTAAAAAGATAAGAACACAGAGTTTGAAGTCAAAAACAAATGTAGCAACAACTAGACTCATGGTAGCAAATTTTGAATTCAACATTTTGACAACAAGCGATTAACTATTTTGTAAAATTTTCTTTACACAAAAACAACTATAGAACAACTTAAAAATCTCTTAAAAATAAAGTATAATGTCTTTAGTGTTTAGTGTTTATTTATAAATTAGACATTTATGTTAGAAGATATGTGAGTAGTTCCTTGAAAAAATTTAGTTTTTGCATAAACTAAAAAACAACTAATTTTTTATGTCAACTTTTAATATTTGAAACTTTCTCTATAATTCATGAAATTTCATGTTTCTTGTTCAAATCTCTTCCTTATCTTGTTTAGTTTATATTAAGTTCAAATTTCATCTTATTCCGCTGCCTATTGAATTAGAAATCAATCCTACATGTGCTAACAAAGTGAGAAAGTTTGTGGGTTTTTTATTCATATTTATGGAAGGATGGATCAAAACCATAAGTTTCCTCCTTGACTTGCACAGCAACGATGGAGACTTTCTCTTTAGCCTTCACTCTGCACGTCAATTGTAGTTCGCCTTATGTAATATCTACCCACCAAACACCATAAACACGGATGGTCACAACACCATCTAAAATAACTAGGTTGACATGCAATCACCTTTTGATTCGTAGATGATTATATAATCACTACAAAAATTGATAACAGATATCACTACTTATTAAGATAAATATATTAGATATTTTCAAAAACGCTAAGCACTTTTGAAATCCAATCAGACAATTATTTTCTAATAGATCACGCAAATAGTTTGAACAAATTTCTCAATCTGTCACATTAAAACAGAATGCACAAATAAAAAACAAGAACCACCCCTCGTGAATAAAGGGGCCCAAATGCTTTAATTTCACATTAACTGTTTCACCTTGATGGGAAAGGAGGAATATGGCCCCATATACACCAGATTCAAAGATAAGGAAGGCACATTACCCCAAATTTCCTCAAATATCTGGACTCTCAAGAAAGAGAGACTTTTGCTGTACTGTTCAACATGGGCATCCCGTGTATTTAAAGGATGACGACAATGCAAGACCACAAGTTTCCCCACTAGTCTTGACAAACGAAGGCAAGGATGGAAGACCCTTGTCGTTGTCTTTAACTTGGGTGTCACTCGCATTAGGCCTCAGCATTATCCCCAGGACCGCGTTACTTCTCTTATTGTCCACCCGCCACCACCAAAGAAAATAAAAAATGAAAATAAAACGTCAAAGTTATCTTCAATGTATCACTAATGCAGTGTGAACTGGTCCAAAGGAATGGGAATTCCACATCACAGAAGGTTCCCGTGACGGCCTTTTTGTACTCTTTTTGGAACCCGTAATGACGAGGAAATCGCGCACTACGGGGCGGATCTGCTAGGATGTGAACAGAGAAGGCTCGAGATGCGCCTTCTTCCGATTGATATAAAGCAAAAGAACCTATTATCCAAAAAAGCGAGAAGATTGCACTTTTACACGTTGGCTTTGAGACACCACTGTTTCAGTCCCATTGAGAGTGCATTTGAAAGACATTCTAACTTATGGGATAGCGAAGTCATGGGTTTCATGGAGGACGTTGGTCTATATTATCCATGCTCGAGCCTCCTCCCCCTGTAGACCTCACAAAAGAGGTCTTACAGGCCAGGCACCCTTCTGATCTATGATAGACCACTGATTTCTTCTGTTACCTAAACTACATATCCTATGAAGTCTCTACAAACATCCCCCCGAAAAAAGATGAGGACCACTGTCTGATAAATTAACAGAAAGGTCAAATACATGCAATAAAAAAACTGGTAGAAAAATATGTATCGTGATGGATGATCAATTACATAGTGAGAAGACTTATTTGTAATACAGGTGGACAAACACAACAACACAAAAACAGGTAATTGAAGGAGTCAGCATTTTTGTCAAGTGGTGACATAGCTTTAGAGAGCCCAGGACCATGAGGCAACCTGATATATTCTTGCATCCTTCAACAAATGCAAAGTGCTAACGCAAGAACACCCTAAATTTTGAGACTAGATCACAGAAACATAAAAGTAGAAGTGTCCTGGCAAATGATCTATGGACAAATCAACAAATGCAATGGGATAAAGAAGATTAGTGCCCCACTATAGTCGATAATGTATGAAATTACATTCAACCTCTATGTGTTTAATCTGCTCAAGAAAGTCATCGTTCCATCCATCCTGAATGGCATTCATGGTCTTTATTTTCCATTTTATACTAAGGTATGAAAGGGAAAATAAAGATCATGATTAGCTACCAAGGAAGCAACATGTAGAACTATCATAATTTAACTAGCGACATTGGTAGCGTTAAAGACAGAATCTCATTAAATCTATGGTTCTTAGGGATAGTCCTCTTTAAGATTGTTAATAATGAAATCCTGCCAACCAAGAATTATTAAGTCCTAGGATAGAATTATCATAGTATACAGTCTATCCTATGGCTCTTCACGAAGCCCACATAAAGACCTTAGCTTGCACGTGATAATGAGTGTATTCACGTGCTAATGACTCTATTAAGTTGTATATATAACATGTACAGAAAAGGCCTTTATATAGATTTTGTGAAGAACTACTGAATAAACTGTATCTTAGAATTTTATCCTACCGTTGATCATCTTTGGTTACACAAAAGTCTATCCTTAACAATCCTCGATTAAATAAGACTATCTTTTTCAGAGAGTATTAACAATGTCCAACTGAATACAATAAAAATTACTGTGAACCAGTTGCTCTAAATGGTGGCATCTTCACCTAGTTCACTGTTTACAGCGAGAAGCTTCACTTTCATCTCCAAAGGACTGTCAATGTTTTTATTTTCTATTTAGCTGACATATGAAAGAATGTCCAGAGTGTATTTGGCTTAAGAAAGAAAATATCAATCAAAGCTAGGCAATGCATCAAGACTAAGAAAATACTGAGAGACTTTAACTAACGAAGATCTGAAGTATGACAATACTTGGATTATATCATCTCTTACAATAACGCCAGCATCAACATGAAATAAGAAAAAAATAATACCAGCATTTGTTTTGACAATAAATAAAGCAAAGTCACTTGGTACTAGAGGAAAATCCAAGCACGCAATACTACTTTCTGCATTTAGTAAATCACACTAGAGGCCAAAAGGTCATAGATTTTAAGGCAAATGCCCGTGTCTGGGGAAGATATTCACAAACTTCTTTTGAAACATCATTGTGAAGAGATGATTTGTGACATACATCTGAAAAAAGGAGTTCCTTCGGGTGTGAGCTTTGCTACATGCATTACATTCAGATGTTTCTTGTTTCCAATGAGAGCAATTTTAACCTTACTAGAAGCGTGAGTCACATTGACGGTATAGCCAGAACTAGTAACAATATAGTCCCAAAGACAAGAATGTTATATTACCTAAATGGAATAACAAGATACAGGAATGACACAAATTGAGACAGTGGAGGACCATCAGACAAATTAGGTGCATCAGAAAAGCTTGTCATATAATTGGCCCAGAAACACAAAGAACCTACATCCAAGTTGTAGAATTCAGGGGAAAAAATCAACAGAACTGCTAAAATTAGATGAGGAACTATAGGCAAAAGAGGGAATATCAACAAAACTGGTAAACATCTTGTCTTCCTGGATGTCAAGTTGATGCAAAAGGCATAAATATTTGGATACAGGATCGTACATCAATAAACTCTATGCTAAATGTCATATTCCTACAAGATAACATGGACGGCTGTGAGATTATAGATTATGTGATAGAAGGAGAACAAAACAAGCACAAGACCTTAAAGTAGGCATAAGTTGATATGATCACACAGAGGTAATTCACAAGGAGATCAATTTTGCACTGTAAGAAATGGAACCCTGACAAGTAGTGTAGATTGTAGCAAGAGAAACTTCCCTAAGAAATTTTCGAGAACAGAGGCAGACAAAAGAAGAGCGTTGTTAGAATGTAAGACGTGTCTTTCTTTCCATCCTGCACAACTATCTTGCTGGATGTATATGGACTAGAAGATTAAGAAGGAGGATCATTTTGTTTCCTTTTGTGTTTACTTCTTTTGCAAAATGACATAACTGGAATTTTATATTAATTCTACTGAAAAATTGACTAAATCTGTATAAAATTGGGAGATAATTGATTGGTAAGAGGAAATGCAAAAGTTAAAAAATAAAATTAAAACTCAGGAAGAAATTTGAAAAATGCTCAAAACTCAGAAAATAAAACAATTGTTTTTCCACTAATAAAGTAGTATGACCAAAGCAGACCAAAAGCTTAATGCAGTTAGCAAAAGACTTATATGAATGGAAACTGAGAATCTAGATGGAATAGAGAGAGATGAGAGCTTGAAAAGGTGTTAAATCTTGTCGCCTCTCCCAGAAAGCTAACTCTTTTATGGATGTTCAGTAGGAGCATGGCATGTGGAGCATCAACATGAGTGGCCCACGGTGCATGAAAGAACATAGCAAGTATCGCACATCATAGCATTTGAGATGACTGAAGTGTTGTTTGAGGTGCAAGGAGGATACGGAATAAAGCAATGGAAGTCTTGGCTGCACATGAGACGACTACATCATGCAAAATATCAATAATAATAGATTGCTAGCAAGTGAGCCTATGTTTGGAAGTGACCTATCCAAGAACAGGCTTTGTGGTAGCAATGTCAGCACACGCATGGTCAGAATGACTTCATATTATCGATGCCAAACAAATCAAGACTTCTAGGAGCTAAGGGGTATTGTGAGTACGCAACAATAATCCTCAGAAACCATATCGAGGAAACCACAGGTGACCGTGTGAATAAAATTTCTAAAAGAGCAGTGAAGGTTACAGAAAAATAGCTTTGATACCATATCGAAACAAAGCATAAAGAGAAAAGATAAACATGATAGAAAAAGCATTACTTTGATTAATGACTAATGTGCATTTTGAAGAGCCCATTTGTAACACAAGGACTAGTACAACAACACAAAACCAGGTAGGTGAGTAAATCATGGTTTTTTGAAACCAAATGCTCTTAACTGGCCCATTTTTGTAAAACCATAGGCCACATAACCACATGATATATTGTAATATGATAATGTTCCCCAGTAAACTGGTTCTCCATCGACTGTTAGCTTTTTGTCACACAAACAACCCTCTTTCGCTATTTCTTTCTTTTTTCTCTAGCTCTGTTACCTTTTCTTTCTCTCTACACCCCCGCGGGGCTCCTCTTCTTCTTCTTTTTTTTTTTTTAACAAATTTTGCGAGTTAGACAGAGTAGATGAAGTTCTGATCTATCTTCACAACAGATTAGCAGGAAACATTGTTTTGCTATGATACCAGTTTTGATCAATAAATCAATAAACAAATCTTTTTAAAACTGGACCAGAGCATATTCTTGTCATCAAAATTCTTTCATGAGGAAGGGGAAACTGGTTCATTTAGCATTTCATTGAATAAGCCATGTAAGAAAGGAGATGTTGGATGGAAACTTGAACTAGTAGGGCAAGAGATACAATTTCACAGCTGGTAAAATGTAGATAATTTGACTAGTAGAAACTGATGACTAGAACATCTGCCAATGTAGTATACATATAAAAAAGACAATATCCAACTTAATTGCTTTATAACACTTTCTTTTGTATCTTTTGTTTTACCTTTTCTTTCTATTATGATTTAAATCTAAGACCTACTCAGAGATCCCACAGTTTTACGAGCAAGCCATGCCCTAGGACTAATAACAGAGGACTTACTAAGTTCTTGTCCCTTCTTATTGTCGTATTATATTCAGAAAATAATCTTCTGTAAATGAGATAAGTGATAGAGTTTCAATATGAAGGGCATAACTATAGTCAGATATAGAAACATTGTAGATCAATATTCCAATGACTGAACAAGTAGAAGTAGACTAATCAACTAATCTTTGATTAGTATTTTATCCTCTCTTTTATTATTATTTTAATTTTTTATTTTCTTCTTTTTCTTTTCAATTCTTCTTGTTCATATCATTCTTTCAATGATATGAAGGAAAAAGTATTTTGTCTTTTACTTTGGTGAGAGATGCTTGTATCTTCTACGGTTTAATATCTTGTACATTAAACTCACTTAAACTCCATCTGAAAAGAAGTTTGGAAGCCATTGAGAGATCTTTTGTAGTTTTCAGAGATTCAACAAATTCGTTATCATTAGGTTCAAGTTACAACAAAAATTAGTACAGCTCTGCTCATGTTACACTCTCATCGCCATGTTATATATATTGTTATTTGACAACCTGTGTTAACAATTTGTTCGTTTAAACCATTTCTCTCTGTTCTCGTACATTGTGGATATTAATTGTGCTCAAAGTCCTCTGCTTTATGATTCAGCTAGACTACATTCACATTGAAGTTCACAGTAATTTCCTAGAGATCGCAAAACAGACTGTAGACAGACACCATGAAAACAACCAGCCGGTCAAATTCCATCAACCTTTTGTTCCTATAAAGGCCTATTTTACAACAAGGTAACGCCTTTGAACGATATATGTTTCACCGCCATCTTTGACAAGGATGACCAGACTTGTCTTCATGAATCTGACAAGTCCACCAAACTAAGCTCATTTTTGACAAACCAGCCAAGATGTAATCCCTTGACTAAAAGGACAAGAATCTTAAAAAGGAAAGAAGGATAAACATTATTACCTGATGATTATATTCTTGATAAAATTTCATTGAGGGCCACAACAATGTTCTCGTAGCACTGCCAGACACGTGAAGCATCTTTATCCCTTGCCGCATAATCTAGCTGTAATGATAAAACATGAACAATTATCAATTTCGAAGAACAACAATTATTAGTTTAATCACAGTTTCGTATAACTATAAGGTGCTGCCGGTAAGAGCGTTATTGTCTCCAAAGTTAGTGAACAATCCAGAACAACATGGGAAAATTGGTGTGTCTTGTGAAAATCAACAAAAAAAAAAAAAATTCCAATGCAAATTACAAAGGCGTAACCATCGGATTTGAAGGGTCCAGTTACACTTACTCTGGTAGCACTGTTGAAGAGATCAGAGTACAGCTTCCTTAGCTCGGGCCTCTCACTTCCCGGTTTTCCTTGAATGATTGTATAGAGATCCTTTTTCAGGTTGGAAGAGTTTCTCCTCAGCACCTGCTGTGCTTCTCTCCATGACTCTGCCTCAATTAGAGGTTTTATCTCTAACAATGCTTGCGCATGATCTCTGATTACACTCTTTGCCTCTTCAAATGTTAGCCCAGGTGCTCCTATACTGATCGCAAATGCCACTTCACCTTGCTGACCAAAGATTGCTTCTGTCCCGGAAAGTAGTACGGACCCCATTGCTGCCATTCCGCCTATTCTTCTACTGATAGACCCTACCACCTTCTTGGGCATCTCCCCGGACCTTAGCGAGGGTCTTGAACAGCAGGTGAAATTTTGAAGAAAACA
Source organism: Casuarina equisetifolia (assembly GCA_028551475.1). NCBI lineage: Eukaryota > Viridiplantae > Streptophyta > Magnoliopsida > Fagales > Casuarinaceae > Casuarina > Casuarina equisetifolia. The sequence continues at coordinate 7,714,079 of CM052361.1, forward strand.
ATGTGATAAGACAGGTTGCAAGCCCCATGATGTTGCCAACACCATCCCACACTGGAGCTGTGATTATCTTTCCCGAAAACTCTCCTGCAAAAGAGCATAAAGATTGAGCACTTATTCCAGCATTGTAATGCTTTGTGCTCAGCACCGGAGATAAGAACTTTTAATCGATAACATTGAAGTACAGCACCGGAGACGCACAAATTTCAAAGAATTTGCCTGGATTGTGGAAACTTTCTTTTCTTTTCTTTTCTTTTCTTTTCTCAATGATTCGTACAACATGTGAATCTTAAGATATCTGGCACACGCAAAATCTAAATTTTCGAGTGCTAACTTCAGCAGAGTGACCGGCAATCGGAACCCAAGGGTTTGAGCCCTGAAAGAGTGCTGTCATGGAGCGGGAGCGTGTACCTGAAACGCTTGCTGAGGTTCGAGCGGGCAGCCGTTGGTTGGTGGTGATTCAAAGGCCGAGCTGTGACAGAGGATCAGATTACTTTCTAGATGACGTGGGCCGATGAAATTGTTGTTACCGTATATGACAACAGGTCAAAGTCGGTGAATTCAATTTCTGTCGGTTTATATCAAAAATATCAAATCTATTTTGACTTGATTGGTGTGATCTTGATTTTAACTAAATAATTGAAAATATATAAACTTAATCTCGTAGATCACAAGCGGGTGGGCCACGAAAACAATAGACGAAACTCTTAAAATTGTAAGAAGAAAAAAAATCTAAATGAGACTTTCTATTATTCAACCCGGTTGAATTTACCTTGTCCGCCTACTTTATATGGTGAAGTCACGTGACAATACAATATTAATTATTGCGCAAAAACAGACAAAAACGTGAAAAAGAAAAGTTATGTTGTGGCGATGGTTTAATGCCACTTTCACCATCTTTGGTGAAGTTAAAAGCCAAACAAATAAAATATTTGAGTTTGAAAACAAATGCCTTGACAAGAAATGTGAGATTTTTCAAAAACCCGATAATAGCTCTTAAGAAGTTAATTATCTAACTCAAAAATTAACTTAAAAAATAATAAATTATGTTATTTTATAAATAATAATAACTAAATTATTATTTACATCTCAGCACGTTTTTTTATCGTAATGTTAAATTAATAAACTATTACAGTATTACATTACATGAGTAATGTTTAGATATGACTAATAAAAGTCTATAAAAATATGAAAAAAATGTTAACTTTGATAATATTTTAATAGATCTACCCATTGATTAATAAACATCATTTTTAAAAACTTTCTTGCAATGTTCGAACTTGACCATATTTAACCAACTAGAGTCTATAGGGGTGGTATAAGAAATCTTGATAATTTTTAATAACTTTTTTTAACAAATTTAAGATTTATTGTGTACATCTTAACAATAACTCTAAACTCATTAAAACATTTACACGAGTTGGAAATACTAATGACAGCATATGAACTTTTTGTTTTTTGGCTGGTCACAAGCCACTTAACAAGAGGAACTCGTCATTTATTTTATATTACTTGTAGAAGCATCTTGCACGTATTTAATGTTAAATATCTCATAGCAATTAGTCAATTCTTTTATAGATTAGTTGTAGCTAGCTATTGTTTTATCTATAGATTACCTAGAGTTAGCTGTTGTCAAACTGTTGACCACAGTTCACTCTATGTTAGTTATTATCATATTAATGTTATATCTAAAGAAGATTTTCCTTTATTTTTGTTGTATTCTACACGACTAGTTTACTCGTTGACAAACAAAGTGCACGAATGCATATAAGCGACAGATTATACAGATTTGCATTTTTGGATCTTAATTATCAATAATTAATAAAAAGAATAAGCATGTTTTTAACCTCCAATAATAATAGTTTTTCTATGAATGCACTGACACACATCGTTTTGGTTCGACAATACCGAGCTGTTTCAATTCAAAACCTGGAAGCGAGTGGGCATCTTTCCATAAAAGAAAAAAAGAAAAGGAAAAGAAAAAAAAGAGAAGAGAGAGAGAGAGAGAGAGTCGTATTGCTGCTTCTCTCTCCTCAGCATCTCGTTCTCTGTCCGACCACACGCGCTCTCCCTCTCTGTCTCAGTGTAATTTTTTTTTTATCTCTTTTTAAAAACATAATCCGTACTCTGACAAGGACCACTGGAAGGATGGTGGCACATGCCTGCTGTCACATCAGTTCTCATCGGACGGTTATGGATTCAATAGTACGGAACTCCCGACGGTCCAGATTGTTCCTTCCTCGCAACTCACGCGGCCTGGCTCTCTGAGCTCCAGCTTGGACGGGACCCCCCTTTATAAGAGAGGGAAAGGGGCGCTCAGCTTTCCTTTTCTCTCTCTCTCTCTGTCTCTCTCTCTCTCTCTCCTCTTCTTGTTACCCACTGTGAGTTCCTTCTTTCAATTTAACTCTGACTCTAAATCTTAGTCGAGAGTGATAGGAGGGTCTGTTGTTCATTCAACTTTCACTGACTCTGTTTCCTTCCTTCCTTTCTCTCTTTCGTACTTTCTTCCTTTGTTCTCAGCTGAGCTTTCTCTTTCATGGCCGTGGTCTCGAAGGACGTGTACCCTTGTTTGTTTATGCATAGCGGGGCTACGGATCATTTCCTCTTGGGGTTCCTACTTGCGTGAAATTACGGAAATGCCTTTCTCCTCTCTGCTCTGAAATCCTTAGCTTTACTTCTCGAGGTACTGTGCAGAGATCGCCATCTGAGTGTATGGCGTGAATTGGTAAAAAGAGGCAGAGCAATGGCTTGAGGTAGCTAGTGAGCCTTGTTATTGTACTCCGTAGCTGTTTTCTTGTTTTGTTAACTAATATATGGTTGCTATGAGGGGGAGTTAGGGTTATATACATCTATCTCTTTCTCTAGTTTCAAAAGAAAAAAGAAAAAAAGAAAAGGAGAAAGGAAAAGCTTGATATGAAGCTGTCCACATCGGGTTTGAGTCAGTTGGATCACGAAGGTACCTATCATTCCTTCCCATATCTTTCTTCTCCTGCTTCTTTATTAATTCTAGCAAATAATATTTTAGTTTTTATGTCGTTTTCATGTTTCCTTCCGTGTTCCTACTGTTGTATCTTTCTTCTTTTATTGTTAAGTTTTGTTTAAAATTTTGTTATTGGAGGAGTAGAGAAGAAGTGCTTAAACTCGGAGCTATGGCATGCATGTGCTGGACCGCTGGTCTCCCTACCGACGCCGGGGACTAGGGTCGTCTACTTTCCTCAGGGTCATAGCGAGCAGGTTGCTTCTCTTTCCTTCTTCCCCTCCTTTTCCTGTCTTCTTTTGAATTAAAATTGAACTAGTTTTATACAGAGCACTCTGTCGTACTTCACTTATATTATGTTCCTAAATTTCAAATATCTGTTTCTTGAACAATTTGTTCGCATTTTGTACTTGAAAAAGTCGTTTTAGAAGTAGTATTAGTAGCAGCAGCAGCAGTTGTATCATTTGGAGTGGACGAAATGAAATGTGAAACAAAGTCATAGTGTTTGTTGTTATTTTTATTGTAGGTTGCTGCCACTACTAACAAAGAAGTTGACGGGCACATCCCAAATTATCCAAGCTTGCCGCCTCAGTTGATTTGTCAACTCCACAATGTTACAATGCATGTGTGTTTTTTCTCTTCCATTTTTTCTTTTTCCTTTACCTTTTGGTTGTGAAACTTCGTTGATTGAGTCCTATCTCTATCTCATTCAAAAAGGAAAAATCAAATCAGAATTTTTAGTCATGGATAGATTGTTCATGGAATTTCAGGCAGATTTGGAAACAGATGAAGTATATGCACAAATGACATTACAGCCCTTGACACCGGTATTCCTGGATTTTCTATGCTTCTTAAGTCATTTTTTGCCATTCTTTCTCCCCTGCAGTGTTTTCCATGTTTTCTGGATGGGGTTACAAATTTTTCTTTTGTCAATAACATGCACAGGATGAGCAGAAGGATACATTTCTCCCTATGGAATTGGGAATTCCAAGCAAGCAGCCCACCAATTATTTCTGCAAGACCTTGACGGCAAGTGATACTAGTACCCATGGCGGTTTCTCTGTTCCTCGCCGTGCAGCTGAGAAAGTTTTTCCTCCATTGGTAGTGTGCACTACTTTACTTTCACTTTTTCTTGACTCTTAGTGGAATGCTGTTGCATTTTCTCTTTCTCTTTGCCTGGCAGGATTTCTCACAGCAGCCACCAGCTCAGGAACTCATTGCAAGGGATCTCCATGATGCTGAGTGGAAATTTAGGCATATTTTTCGAGGTAGGTTTGAAGTATTGTTTATTATAAAAAAAAGAATGGGAGAAAAAATATGCCCATTGATGTTCCTTCTTCAGCGTGGATTCTTCTAATACATATGGTGAAAATAAGAGAAATCTTATTTGCTGCTGATTAAGATTATAATAAAAGGTGCCCCCATATGAACTAGTATCTTTACTCTCTGGAGTTACTTCTCTGTCTCTTTGTGCCTGGTCTGAGATATAGATTAGTTCTTTGGTTGTTATTATAGTACTAAATCCAGTATAACATCTTAGGAATTGTCTTACTATATCATCACTAAGTGGTTATGTGAAGAGAAGTCATGTATGTTGGGTATTAAGGCTTTTGATGGTTTCTTCTGCCAAAATCCAGTTCCAAATTTGTTCTTGTTTGAGGGTGATATGAAGGATGGCATGTTCAAATACTAGTATGTTTGATAGCTTAAATGGCAGCCACCCCAGTCAGTCACTAGATAATCTCTGATAATCAAGTTTTATTCTGGAACAAACTGACCTGGCTTTTTCTCCAGTAAGGGTAGAAAATAGATGGAGCATTGGTGATTGGTTCTCTGTTCTCAATCCGAAATTGCACTAATGTATGTTGAGTGATGTACTAGTGTCCCTATTATCATTAGTAGGAGCATTAGGTTGAAGACTTCTAACGGAGATCTAATTGTTTGAGAATTATATTTCAGCATTTTCAAGAATTATGTAGACGTGGAAAGCAAAACTATGAAAGGATTTTTCACTGTATGTTGTGATGATGTGTTTGTTAAGTTATTTGTGAATAAAACAGTAGTATAGGTATGGTGTAGAATGATTTAATTACCATTGGGCTGGGGAAAAATTAGTTATTGCTTTGTTACTTCTGTTTTTTCTCTGTTGGGATGAAATGTGAATTAGGAGAGCTGCTGATCTTCTGACCATCTTCAGAAAGTTTAAGCACCTTGACTGCATTCCTAGTAGTTTTGGTATCTATTTGTTGAATTGTGTAACCAGTATTTTCTGGATCAAGCTGACACCTGTTTCTTGCTCATCTTTCAGGACAACCGAAACGACATCTTCTTACTACAGGCTGGAGTGTGTTTGTTAGTGCCAAAAGACTTGTTGCAGGAGATTCTGTTTTGTTTATCTGGTGAATATTTTCTTTACTTTGTTCCTGCTATGATTTATGTTTGATGCATGGGAATCCTGGGTTACTTTTTCTTTTCCACGTTGATCATAATGACTAGGAATGAGAAAAATCAACTTCTTTTGGGAATTCGGCGTGCCACTCGACCACAAACAGTGATGCCGTCCTCAGTTCTATCAAGTGACAGCATGCACATTGGACTCCTAGCTGCTGCTGCTCATGCTGCAGCAACAAATAGCTGTTTTACTATTTTCTATAACCCAAGGTGGTTCACAGTCCTCAAATTTTTTTTTTTTAATTTTTTTTTTTCATTTTACTGCTCTCTTGCTTGATTTTCGTTTTCAATTACTTACAGGGCTAGTCCGTCTGAGTTTGTTGTACCCCTTTCAAAATATGTTAAAGCTGTATTTCACACACGTGTATCAGTTGGGATGCGATTCCGGATGCTTTTTGAGACAGAAGAATCAAGCGTCAGGAGGTTAGCTAATTGTTTCATGATATTTGCTACTCGAAATGTGATGATGGTTTGTCTCCCTTAATCAGTTTGATTTGTGGATTAGAACTTCATATCTGCTTTCTTATGACTTTCTTAGTTGCAAATTAGTCATGGTGTGGATGCAGTTATTTGCAAGAAGATTACCTAGGTTAAAGTGGCATATGAATTTCTATCCCATTGTAGGCAAGGAACTTTGTTGAGTGGGTGGCCAAAAGAGGAGTGCTAGTGACTGTCATCTCAACACATGCTGTAACATTCCCATTTTTTCACAACACGTGTGATGATGCCAACAATATCTGCAAGTGGTGAAAGCCAGTTTTTGAAAAGTGAAATCAATATCCGTTGATGAGATATCTACCTGCCCCCACCACAAATCCTTCCCCCCACCCCCCCCCTGGTGCGCGGGGCCCCTTCCTTTGTTCCTACCCAAACACCCCTTCCCCCTCCAAAAAAAAAAAAAAAAAGTGAGAAGAAGAAAGAGTGAGATAAAATCAAAGCTCCTTCTCTTCTCTTCTCTCATATATTAACGCATATGCATGTTTTCACTTTTTTGCAAGACTGTTTTCTTGAATGGCACTCTTCTCCTCTTATTTTGGTTTAAATGAATCTGACAAGCCCTTTAAAACATTTCTTTCTTTTTTTTTCCTGCATATAGCTGATCTACTTCTGCAACTAGGAACAGGTTATCTCACAAAAACTTGATATCTCTATTGAGTTTGAGAACACAACATAATGAAAGTATGACCACTTAAGATTTGTTTTTTCAGAAGATGGTGTAAATGTTGACTTAGTGGCTGGTAAAAGATTTGTTTCAATCCTTTTGGAAGACATAAAAGCATATTCATCAAATTAACGTTTGAGTTTTGAATCTAGTCATGATACTACATCAGTTTTGATAACTGGAATGACTTATTGCAACTTAGTTTCATAATTTCTCATAATGTTTTGACTTGTCCTCTATGTCAGATTTGGATGAAAATCATAGTGTGTGTAAGCTGCGCATATGAGACCCTTTCAAGTTAGTAACATAACTTAATATATAGGGTCCAGAATTATGATACTGTCTTTTGGCGGAGTCAAGAGCTTGTGCTAGAGGATTAATCATATCTACAAACAAAATGAGAGAGATAGGCAAATGATATGCTGCAAATATGCAGAGAGATAGTTGTTGCATGAGAAAACCACCCGTGGTTTTCACTGAAGATTAACCTTGAAAGGGAAAGTTGTGATACAAGTGGAATAACTATGGCTAAGAGAAAGATGACAGACCATGGGCGATGAGCTCTCCTAGTATTGCGTTGATGTAAAGCATCCCAATGTGTCTTTTTACGATAATGAGTCAAACTAGTATTTGCTATTAGTCTCTTGGTTGAGTAGTCCTAGATTATAATAGAAAATCCCAATCCTCTGATGGGACTAAAATGTTTGTCTAGGAAGGCTGAATATAATTTTAAGATAAGATCCCCTAGGCTCCCATAGCTTTATTCATAAGAACATATGAGTAGTGAGGTAACCTTGCTAAATAATGATCTACGGAATTGATCAAATATTTATGGTATGTATAGATCCGTAGCATACACAGCAAATTGTAGATAGTTTGGCGATTATATTGAGATTATGTGTCATCAAAAGTTTTGATATTAATAGGTATTTGCTATACTTGTCTAAAAATTATAGTCTTAAAAAGTTTTGCTTCTGACAAAATGGGGGACTAATTGGAGTTCTAAATCTTTTTTGGAGGGTAAAAACAAAAAATTAAGTATGATGTATTCATTAAATATTTTTATTTTTTTTTTCAAAGAGAATTGTACTTTTCTTTATTCGTTATTTTGTTGCATATTTTATTGAGTTTGACATCATTTCTTCTCGTTAAAGAAGATATGTATTCGACCTAAAGAGCTAGTGGATAAGTAAGAAAGGTTCTTCTTCAAATGTTTTTATTCTATGGTCAAGGATGGATGTTTTTGTGTTTTCTCCTTAAGTTGTTGAAGCCTTCATGAGTTTATGTTCTCCTTCAAGTATATTATTCTTCAACTCTTCAGTTACTTACTGCTTTTAATTTTTGGCGATTTCATGTATCCTCCATCTTTTGGAATGTTCCAATGAGTGATCTGACTCCATCTTTTGGCATATTTTAATAGTTTTGTCTTCCCCGTTCAACTTGTTCTAGAAATTTGTGGCTCTCACATTACAATCTTTCTAGCACATGGACCAAGGGTCAGACCTTACAGCCCCCTGTAGATCTGTCTGTGTCTTTTGTCTTCTATAGATTCAAAACTTTGTCAAAGTCAGTAAAATTCTAGAAAGATATAAAAATATACAATTTTAGTTGGAAAGTCAAGGCGTTATGGCATGCTGATCTTTGCTGTCTGAGCTCAAATGAGATTATTTAATAACTTTCTCCATCCTATCACTTTATATAAGGTTACTTTTCTTTTTCTCCCTGAATCTTCTACAAATTCTTTTTTTTTTTTTTTGTCATTTGTTATAACTTATTGTGGGATGTGACGTAGCTAGTGGATAATAATAACAGGGACAATCTAGTATCTCCTAATATGAGCAGCATCATAATTTTTGGACTCTCAAGTTGGGGGAAACCGGGAACCTTAAAATTTCTTCAATGTTCAGGCTGGGCTGATGTGACATTTGATATGAAGTAATGCCTAATCTTGTCTTAGTTTGTAGGTCCCATAATTGCAAGGAGCTGCAGTTTGAATATGTAACTAATTATAGAGAGATATTGCTTTTGCTTTTTTTGTTGGTTTTTTTCGGTTTTTGTCCCGTCTCCCCCTCCCCCCCCCCCCCCCCCCCCCCCAGGCCAGGGGGGGTGGTGATAGTGTATTTGGCAACCTTAGATGAATGGAATCAAACAAGTAGAAAGGATTGATATCAATAAGGACACTTTGCTGATGATAGAGTTATTAGAGCAATTATTTACAGCCTCAAAGTGAGAGAAACTCCAAGATGGCTATCAATTGCTCGAGTGCATATAGATTATGTTTGAGACAAGATCAGTTTGTGTAGGAGACTCAACATGGATAGGGTAAGAAAAGCATGGAGGAAAGACAGAAAATAGAGGCTATCAAAATCTATGGCAGTTGGAAGTAGAAAGTGGATACAAAAAGCTTCCTCAGCAAAAAGTCTTGCTTGAGAAAGCGTATAGCTTTTATTTAGAACTTCATTTTTCAAAAGACTCTTTATCATAGCGTAACCTGATGCACTTTTACCTTTCAAAGTCACATTCATTGTTATTTGAGGTGTGACTGTCAGAGAAATGACACTTTATTCTGCGTAACCCAGTTATGATATCCTACAAGCACATTCCATGGTAAATGAACCTCATAAACAGCTTTTAGCACATTGTTAATTTTTTATGCCACTTTGGTGTTGTTTTATCATGCATTGGTTATGGTTTTGGTATGTGTGTTTTACAAAGTGTAAGCTAAATGCATGATTTTTCTCCAGCAATAGCTTGTCAACTTGGGCCTACTGCCCCTGGTGAGTCTCATGCTTTAGTCTTCAGATACGTAAGGCTTGTTTTGTTTCAGGTACATGGGCACAATAACGGGAATAAGTGATCTGGATCCTGTTCGTTGGCCTAATTCTCACTGGCGATCTGTTAAGGTGACTGAGCTTTTTATTTTTTATTTTTTTTTTATTTTTTGCAAGCATGTATATACCATGCCCATTGGTGTACTTCTGTGCTGCATAGGAAAATAATTCTGGCAAAGCTTGCCAGGTTTCCTGCGAAAATTTGTGTATTTGTCTATTATTGCTGTCCCAGTTTTTAGTAGATTGCATGTTGCAACTTTTTTTCGAGTCAAGTATTGTAGCGAATATTACAATTCCATTTTGACTTGGTTTCTTGTAAACTCAATGAAGCTTTAAATTCTTTGAAATCAGGAGGCTACAGGTCTTCCTTGATAAATCATGGTAGGCCACATTTATTCTTTTTCGGTGTTCTATTTTACTCAAGAGCATGCCTTTTTTGTCTTGCTGCTTATCATATGTTTCCTCCTTATTCCCATTCATGTTATTTTAGACCGTCCTGTACACATACTGATGCACTAATAGAATCACCTACAAACCTACACGCTTATATGTATATATATTATCATGTTATCAATTTGAATGTAGTCACTCTTTCTCTCCAGAGCATTATTTTGCTTTCATCATGCATGCCAAACCTTGAAGTGTTTCTCTTTTCTCTCCTTTTCTGGATAGGAGTCATCTCTGTCACTGAAAGTATGAATTAATTCCTTATTTTGTTTTGAAATTGGTGGTATCTCTTAACCATTAATTTTGTTCTCTCCATTCCTACTTCAATTTTTACAAAAACTTGTAATCCAAGAAAATATACTCACCGTTGGACTAGTCACACTAAGACCTTCAGAGTCTGAAGTATCTAATCACCAAACTCGCCATCCACAAATTATATTTACCACGGGATCCCCTCCTGAATCAGATACAATAAGCTTATGCATGACCAATGCAAAGGGGTGAGGACTTTGCTCAGAGTGGATTCATGAAACACCTGGTTGGTAGTATATTTTGGAGTGAATGTCAAGTTAGTGTATGTGAGGCTATCCTGCATCCCTGTCGTGCATATGTTGCTTGAACAATTGAAATCTACTGGAACTTTGGTATGGTCAATTTTCATTTGGTAGTTTGGATTCTGATGCTTATTGTTTATTAATCAGAGCACTATTTTTTTTTTCTTGAAAGTTAATATATTGTTAAATAAATGCTGAAATTGTTAACTAAATATGGCTAAACAAAAAGAAAGGAGAATTTGAAGCATGTTAGAATATTGTACTTCAATTTTGGATTCAGATCAAAATGTCGACTTAGAAAGAATCAGTCAATTATCTGAAGTGATCACAAAAAATAAAGGATATATTAATCAAGATATGGCTGTTCCATTCATTTGACTTTTTACTCCCTTTGTTCTTTTGTTAAGATATTATACAAAAACGAAGCATATGTTTGTATTATGAAATAGAATTGCGAAGTACATTTCTTTCATGTTGAGAGAGAGAGAGAGAGAGAGAGAGAGAGACCATTGTTGCATTGGTCCAGCACTTCTGCTTAAAATTGCTAATCAGTGAAAGCTTATATGGTTAAGGGTGTAGAGATGCAGAGAGAAGTAAATTAGGTAAGAAAGAGAACAATAGGAATGCCTGAAGAATCTTTTTTGTCAGGAATGAAGGGGCTAATATTCTGACATTTTGGTCCTCATATAAACAAAGTGGGAATTTTTGTGCTAGTTCCAGATGCTAATAGAATCAAGCAAGTGTCAAGAGTCCTCTCTCCCGCAATATGTCATTTGTATATTACATTCTATCTCAATACACTCCCAACTATCCTGTCTTGCACTGCTGCAACCTTAAGCGTGCATTTTAGAGATACTCTTGGTATTTTTAAAGTTTCTGTTGTTGGGTCTCCGTTAAGTAAATTGCAAGATACCAGGTTTACTTATTATGTGCCAATGCGATGTTTGGAGGATATGTAGATGAAGATTTTTTTGGGAAAATGTTTCTTCCAAGATATTATCCTGATAAAGCATATTTTCCTTTATCTGTTAGCCCAAATTTTTGTTCTCATCCTTTTTTGTAACGTGCTGATTTATATTTCTTCCTTCATGTATAGGTTGGTTGGGATGAGTCAACGGCAGTTGAGAGGCAGCCAAGGGTATCTTTGTGGGAAATTGAACCTTTAACAACTTTTCCCATGTACCCATCATTGTTTCCCCTCAGACTAAAACGCCCTTGGCATCCTGGGGTCTCACCTTTGCACGGTATTTATCATTCTTAATATCGACTTTATGATGTCCTTGTTTCCCCTTAGACTATAATGACCTTGGCATCCTAGGATCTGATCTTGCGTGGTATTTAGCATTTTGAATGTTAACTTCACAATGCTGATGATGGAGTTTTAATTTGTTTGTCTTTCTTTTTTCCTTTAGGGTATGATTCAAGTAACAGTTTCCTGCCTAGTTCTTCAAAATGCCAAATCTTAGGAACAGGAATTTAGTGTCAACAAGATGAAATTACAACTTTTTCTGAAAATAAGTTAATAGGATATGGTGAATTGAATTATTTAATGGATGTTCTAACACCTTTCTTCATGTGTGGAATTAAATATATTTTGTTTATTTTGATTGAAATTATGTATTGTAGAGTCGAGGTTTGAATTTAGAATACTATTGTGATGTTATGTCAGATTGTTATTTATTTCAAAAGCTTAAATTAAGAACAATGCATTTAATCACTTAATTAATGATCCAACAAAATAAACTATGCTTCTTGCCCAAACAGTCTAAGTAACTGAATTGTGAAGGCTTCACATCCAGCTCATTTATTTATGAGCATGAGTTGAGCTGAGCAGGTAACTTGAAAATGGACAGCAACAATGCCATTGATATGGGATTGAATAGCGGCCTTTGGTTTCTGACAATATGGCTTTTTCGAGTCTTTTGAGTGTCGCAAAATCACAATTCTATCTGTTTGGTCATTGGTTATAGGGGTTGGTGGCCTGATGAGACCTGATCCAAACAGGCTCAGTAGAAACCTTGTTTTTCCACCTTTTCTAAAACTCTTGTCAACATAGTTAACTCCATCATGCTTCCACTTTGTATTTCACTTTCTTTTCCAGTTCCCTGTATGTTTTTCTATTCTAGTCAATTATATATTAATCTGCTACTTTCCAATGACACCCAACTTATTTATAAGCACCTACACTCCAGTTTTGCTGTTGCTGATATCCGTTACTCCCACTCTTCAGGTGTGCTCTTAGGTCTATATCTTCCTTCTAAAATTTATTGCTTGCTTCTATTGTTCTGGGCCATCAATTTCGTTTCTGGTCTTGGGTAGTAGAAGTGTCAATTGGTGCTGTTTGATTGTTGTTTTGAGTGCTTGTGTTGGTTCCTGTGGGGATGATGGATATTTAGGAATTTGAGCATGACGGTGTGGGGTTGGCTAGATTGAGGTTATTTTGATGCAAGCTGCCAAAGCACAAACAAGCCAAATTCTATCCTTTTGTGAGTTTGCGAGGACAATAAAGAACCTGAGAATAATCTCTCTCGACTTAGATGAGTTTCAGCAATTTGGTGTCTTTGATGATGGATTTTTGGTCTGGGTTACGCTTTGAGTTTGATCATTACTATACTTGCTCTTATATGGCATAACCTTGAGATCATAATTGGAAAAAAGGGAAAGTGTACAAGATTTGGGTTGGTTACTGCCATTTTTTGGATCAAAATGATGGAGGTCATGGTGATAATTCAACTAGAGGTGGGGCCCTAGTTGATGTGAAGGGTTGTACCATGGGATCGAGTTGTTTGGGAAGTATAGTGAACTTGCAGAGTGCTTGCAAGCTATGTGGATGGAGTTGGAGTGGTTTTTATGTCCCCGTATGAGCCAAAGCAGATGCCTCAGTATGTAAAAATTTGTGCTGGAAAGATAATAATCCAAGTGGGACAAGGGGTTGATTTAAATCAAAACCCCGCCATTGCCTAGGAGGGCCACACCTGGTTGCCAGTTGGTGCAGGTGCTGTTTGGTCTCTGCCTAGTGATCAGTGCTGTTTCTTGGCCACACTGGTGACTGAAAGCATCTGGTTAGGAGTCATTGAACATGTTCCACACCTAAATAAGAAGAGAGTTTAAGATTTCAGTTTAAATACTTCTTCCTTGGCTATGCATTAGAATGGTGCAAGCCATATGCTGTTTTAGAAAAAGGTTATCTTCCATTTTCAAGCCAGATGTAGTTATAAGAACTATTAGAAAAAAAAAATTGTTCTCTTTCTAGACTAAGTAATTCATGCATTTAGATTTTCACGTTAAGTTATTTGTATGAAATTAAAAGTATGCCTGATTTTTTTCTACCGTGTTCTAGTCTTTTAGATCCCCAATTGCATGTCCAGAAAATCTAGTATCCAAAATCTTTGTTCAAAATGCTGATGAACTTGAGATATATGATAGGAACCTTAATAAATTCAATTGCAAGTCTTGCCAGATAAAGCAGTTCAGTATCGCTGCCCAGTTGATGTGTTGATGGAAGAAAGATTGTCTACATATTTTCTTTAGCAGTTCATCAAAGACATTTCGAAGCAGGAGTTTACTGGACAGTATTTCATATACAACCTCATTCATATCCATTTGTATGTGTATGTTAATGTTCATCTCTGTCAGGTTGTTTCTCCAATTTTTGTATGTATTATCCACGTCTAACTCCATGGAAGCATGTGTAGGCATAGATCTGGCTTTAGCCTACCTCTATGCTTTTTGCCTTAGTATAGTAATTTTTTGTTTGGGGTGTACACCTGCTTTTTGTCTCAGTACATTAGTACTAAGTAGTACTAAGTTGTACTAACGAGGTTGTTTTGGATCCTTGTTGTTGCCTTTTATCATCATCATCATCATCATCATCATCATTTATTATGTGCCTATGGTCTTTGTACAGATAACAGGGATGAAGGAGCTAATGGGTTGATGTGGTTAAGGGGTGGAGCTGGAGAGCATGGTCTTCCCTCCCTTACTTTCCAAGGAATGGGTTTGCTTCCTTGGATGCAGCAGAGAATGGACCCAACGTTGGTTGGAAATGATCATAGCCAGCAGTATCAAGCCATGCTGGCTGCTGGAATGCAGAACCTTGGAAGTGGAGATCTCCTAAGACAACAAATTATGCAATTTCAGCAGCCTTTCCAGTATGTTCAACAGCGAGAGACTCAGAACCCCCTCATGCAGCAGCAACAGCAGCAACAACAGCAACAGACAATAAGCCAAGGAGTCCCTCACAATATCCTCCAGGCGCAAACCCAAGTTTTAACGCAGAGCACGACTCAGCACCTTATGCAGCAACCAATCAACCACCAACAAGAGGAACAGGCAAGGCAACAGCAACACAACTATCAGAGTATGTTTCATGGCAGAAGTGACCAGCTTCATCAGGGGCTGCACTCAAATGTGCCTTCTTCTTCTTTCGTTAAAGCAGACTTTGTGGATCCAAGCATGAAATTTTCAGGATCTATCAGCCCTAGACAGAATATGGTCGGTTCATTTTGCCCTGAAGGGACTAGCAATCTTTTGAACTTCTCCAGAGTTGGTCAGTCTAGTTTACCTGAGCAATTACCACAACAGTCCTGGCAATCTAAGTACACCCAGTCACAGGTCGATGCTTTTGCCAACTCATTGTCTCAATCACCATATACTGGGAAAGATGTTACTGGGGAGCCCGGAAATTGTAATTCTGATTCCCACAATCCTACCCTTTTTGGTGTTAATATCGATTCATCTGGACTTCTACTCCCTGCGACTCTACCTACATTTTCTACTTCAGTTGATGCTGATGTCTCCTCGATACCATTAGGGGATTCTGGATTTCAGAATTCTTTGTATAGTTCAGTTAATGACTCGTCTGAGTTATTGCGGAGTGCAGGGCAGGTAGACCCAGCACCTCAATCTCGGACTTTTGTCAAGGTATGAGCAACAATGCTATTAGGATCTTTTAATTTATTTCTTCAGCTGCTTGTCTTGTAGTCATGGCCAGACAACACTGTTTTTGTTTAGGTCTATAAATCAGGGTCTGTCGGGCGTTCACTAGACATCTCCCGCTTCAGCAGCTACAATGAGCTGCGAGAGGAGCTGTCTCAGATGTTCGGAATCGAGGTGAAGTTAGAAGACCCTCATAGATCAGGCTGGCAGCTTGTATTCGTTGACAGGGAGAATGATGTGCTTCTCCTTGGAGACGACCCATGGGAGTAAGTGCTTTCTACCATAACAAATGTTTGGATATTTCTAGAGATCTTTCATTTTGGCCGTCAAGGACTTTATTTGAAAGGTTTTTGATAACAAATGTTTGGATATTTCTACGATAACAAGTGTTTCTTTTGACTGCGTGGAAGATGCAATCGAGGCCCCTTTTTCCTTTTAACCTTTTCACTTGTCTCCTTGGGAAGCCAAAAATAAAACTGGCTTCCATTGTGAGGAGGTGATCTGTAAAATCGAAGTCATCTGCGTTGGTTTTATCACTATGTGAAGTTTCTTCTCTTTGTCATGGCATTTTATGCGAACTTTTACTGGTTTTGTTGCCCTCTGCCTCCATGTTATTGATATGACTCCTTGAAACCCTCAAAAATCCTCTCTTTAGATATATATACATATGCATCTCTATATGTGCGTCTGTGTTTTTATGTTATGTTCTCATAAATGATATAACAAGGGATAAAATTGATTGTTGAGTCCATGTGACCTGATTGGACCTGTTTTCTGTGTACTGGTTACACAACCTTGGGCAGGGCGTTTGTCAATAATGTTTGGTACATCAAGATACTTTCACCAGAGGATATTCACAAAGTGGGAGGGCAAGCAGTCGAGTCCTTCGGCGCACATACATCTCAAAGGGTGAATGGCAGTGGCGGTGAAACTCAAGACTTCGTCTCCGGGCTACCATCTCTTGGCATGCTCGAGTACTGAGGTTGATAACAAAAGCATTTGACGCTCCCAGATATTGCTTCAACTCACTAGCGAGTGAAATCCAATTACTGGATCAATTAGTTTTGGTGTGTACACCTTATTAGCCTTAAAATTCTCTCACAAGTATTTCCTACGACCACTGTTTCTAAGACTACTGTAATGTGTATGACTTCTCTGGAGAAACAGAATACGAGCTTTGCATCTTAGTTATAAAAATTAGAAGGATTGAATTTCTAGCAAATCTGATCCCGTCAACTGAAATTATGCTGCTAGTTCTGCTATGATGAAAATACTTGTTGCCTTATATTATGGATATTGATGTGAATGTCGTTAGTTTATTTGTCATTATGATAGTAACATTAAGCGCATTGATTAAACCAGTAAAGGACACATGCTAAGTTTAAGGCTCTAGTTGCTGCATCTTATGATTGTTGAAATTCACTGACTGGGACGAGATATTTCATGTCAAGAATTCAAGAAATGCTATATAAGGTATGAGCTTGTACCACTCGTGGAGGCTTGAAGGAGCTTATGTTTCCGTTTATGGAACTAGTGTAGGCTTAAAAGAGCTGTAGGCGGCCATGCCTTACCCCCGTGGGTCGTCTACGCTAGTCTTATGAGGGAATTTTGAGCCTATCAAGTAATTTTTGAGTCTATCGTGGATCTTTGCATTTCATGGTGTTCTCCGTTTTGACTCTAGATAGGCATTTGGAAACCAAATACTAAAGCTCTTGAAGATAATGGTGTCCGACCAAACTTACGAAGTTCAACCGGCAATCTATAAGTTCCTACCTAGGGAATGACAATTGATTTTGTTTCATTTTGTGGGATGGAACATCATTGGGACCAAATCGACAGAGAAAAAGAACCAAACCCATTTACCAGGCCTAAATCTATAGAGCGCAGACTGCGCCATACTACGTCTTTCCTCTACTCCCAGGAACTAGAGATTTATTTCCGAAATTCATATGAGAATTTGAGCATCATTTGCGGTGAGTTCTCCAATTGAGCCCTTCCATTGCAATTTTCCTAGGCATATTCATGTGTCCACAGAAAGCAGGGAAACTAGTAGTCAAATGCTGTAAGAAGGACCGCCTGACTCAATAAGAATTCCCGACAATGACATGACAGGTTGGGTTTCATTCACGCTACAATTCTGTCTCTTATGGATTTCATAGCACAAGAAAAGAGAGGAAACTATTAGAGAAACCTAAGGAGGCGAGCGAAGAACGACCAAGCAAGGTAATGAAAATGAGATGGGAAACAATTGCCCCAAACAGCCTAAGAAGCATGTCCATCTTCAGCAGCAGTTTCAAAGGTTTCACCTGGAACAAGCGCTGGGACCTCATCATCTTCTTCCTCTTGCTCTGGTTGTGCACCAGCAGGTTCCTGCCTTCGTAGCTGCTCTGCAAGCTTCTTTAGGTTCTCCAAGTTATCTGGCCCTGAGAAATTTGAAGCCATATATGTCATTATCGAGTTCACTAAATTGAGATAGAAACACAACACATTTCCAAAGTCCGTATAACTAGTTTCTTTCACCAGCACAAGAAAAATGTAACCTCCAGCTACATGATTTCCTCTACCCATATAGCCTAATAAATTTACTATAATAACTCCCCGAGTAAAACTTCTTCCACCTCCAGAATCAATCACTCGAAGGGCAGCATTGGAATCTGCATATTATCTCACTCTTTATTACAAAATTGACAATCTTTTTTTTAGTTGACGCAACCATTGATCATTGTAGGATGCATTTTTTCTAGTAAAAGCTCTCAAACACACCTGCTTGCATCATCCAAAAATTTTCAGCACAAGCAGAGTTATGGGCTCACCGAAGATGGAAGATCAGATAAACTACATTTCTCAAACTAGACCGCAAATGAGTGTCGAATACAAAAGGAACTGTTCAGAACCCTCTAAGCCAAGACGTTGCAACAAAATATGCACAAAAGAATTGTTGACAGATAACTCAAAATACAGATAATCAAAAGGGCCTATTGACAACTAAATCTCCTCTTTCATTCAACATAGGTGCACCACATGAGATAATCCATAAATTGAGACAAAACAGATTCGAAGAAATTATACAAACAGGGAAGTGAGGAAGAAATAAAAATAATGGCTTAAGCGTAAGGGAAATAGATTCAAAGAAATTATACCCAGTTGATTGATGATCCCTGGAAGGATGTCCTGCAATTCTGAAATAAAATAATATCAACTGTTAGTTCCCGTCAATTGAAGGGTCAAAATACAGGTAGAACAGTGACAATCAGCAACAAAATTTTAATGCCAAGAACCTTCAAATTAAAAGAGTTCAAGAACCCCGCCATGGCCAACTATAAGAAATGAACGTAAATCTGGATATGGGCTTAGCACTAGGTTAAAAAGCCCGACCAATACCAGTTAATATAAAAGAACCAGCTCCAATTCAGCAACCGTTGTTTGCATACATCTTTAAGTAGTTAAGAATATAAAAAGGACGCAGGGACAAAAAACAAAGGGATTACAAGAAGTATAAAGAGGGAAAAGGAATAAAAAAATACTTTTTGTTTGAGGAGAACCGCTAACAACCCAAGTATTGGCAGCAACTGAAGCTTGAACTGGGACACGACATAAATGAAGTATTAGTTTTCAGTCGCCAAAGATGGAAGCAATAAAAAGGAAAACGATGGAATAAAATGCTTAGGCTACACAGTCCAAAGGGTAAGTTTAGGTAATTGGAACAACCTTTGGGATTAAGAAACTGGATAACAGCATCATCCTTGAAAATATTAACTTCTTCAATAGCAGGGATGGTGTTCACCCCAACCCTTTTCAAGGTACTCTGAAGCCTCTTATCATCAGTGGTCGTGGCTTTATGAACAGCCTTCTTCTTTCTAAGATTCAAAGCACAGTTCATAATCAATTTAACAGAACATATTAGACAAAAAGAAACCGAACAATAAAGTATGATCTCAAACTGAAGAGTTCCAAAAGGCAAAGAAACCAATTAAGATAAAAAAGAAAAAAGAAAAAAAAAGAAAGATACTATATTTCGAAGGAACAAGAAAGAATCTCATCCCAAACCTTCGCACGCTTCCTTTTCCACCAGTGCGGACGGCACCTGACATCTTCATAAGCCTCTCCGTATTCATCTGCAAATGGGATATGCAATTTTGAGCAATACCCTTACCACTTTCAGACCAAGAAACATAACAACAGCACCCCCATTAAACTGAAACCGAGACCCTTATACTCAAGAGTCAGCATAGACAACGAAAGGTACCTTTGTATAGGCAGAATAGCGAACGGAGACGAGAAGCACCGAGTGCCGGCGACAGATAGGGTGAGGAAGATAATTGGGTAACCCTTGGCAGACCGCTTGCTTGCCTCCAATACCAACAATCTTCTCTTTTAGTAGCAAATTTTGAGTGAAAGGAAAAGCGCACAGAGCCAGTATGACTTCTTAGTACTCATACCGCCACATCAAGTTAGGCCCAGCCCACCTTGGAAAAAGAGAGGGATCCATGCAAGCCCAAACTAGGCCATGGTTTTATTCATTCAGAAGGTTGTTCAATTACTTTTCGCTGTTACAGTCTTAACCAAAAAGGTAAAAAAAATTGTTCCCACTCCGTTCCTTCTAAAAAGGTGGAACTTATAAAAATAATCTTTTAAGCTTGAATTTAGACTTATAATAAGTGATATTAGAACTAAATCATAATATGATCTAGTAACTTTCGACTACTTTCATTTTATTTAGAATAGGATGGACCCATTTGGCAACTTGTGACTATCCCTTGATGGGGTAAGCAATGAGTTCCACTCATGTCTAGGTTGCAAAGAGTATATTGTTATAGCTTTGTTTCTTCTTAAAAGGTTAAATTAATCTTTTGAATTGTAACCCAAAATCATAATAATAAGTTATATCAAAATTACACCTCAAACCAATTTAGTGACTTATGATTACTATCCTCTTGTTTGGGATAGGTAATGTGCCCACCAATGATGACCTGCAATTATCCCTTGGTGGGGTTAAGGAGCGAGCCCATCCCCGTCCATGGCAACGTGAATTCAGATGGAAAAGGATGTCACAAACTTTTCTTACGTTACCAAATCAAACATGCCGTGACAATATGATCAAAGAGTAGGGCTCCAAGGCCAATTTTCGGACACAATTGGCTTTTTAGCGGTAAAAGGACTCGCAATGCCGGACGTTATATAGCGTTCAATTTAAAATGCCACTTTGGTCAGTGGCTTCTTTCTGAGAGGACGGAGTTTCTAAAAGCAGAGGGTATGAAATCCGGTTTCGGTTGGCTCCTCCGAGTACATGAAAGCAAGAAGTCGAAGAGCTCTTGCCCTGCTGGACCGATGCCTGACCGTGAATCATATCAAGCAAATCCAATCCCATCTTATTGTTTCAGGCACCCTCTTGGATCCTCAAGCCTCTAATAAGATGATCTCCTTGTGCGCGTTGTCCGACCGAGGGGACTTGAATCACGCCTACCAACTCTTTCACCGTCTGCCGCAGCGAACCACATTCGTTTGGAACACCATGGTCAGAGCTTTTGCGGAGAGGAACCAACCCGTTCAGGCGTTCTCTCTGTATACGAGTATGCTTGAAAGTGGCTTGTTACCGAACAACTACACCTTCTCTTTCGTCCTTAGAGCTTGTGCTGATCTCTCTGATATCCTCCTGGGTTCAATGCTGCATTGCCAAATCATCAAGTTGGGCTGGGAATCGTATGACTTTGTACTAAACGGCTTGATCCATTTGTATGCGACTTGTAACTGTATGGGTCCTGCTCGTAAGTTGTTTGATGCGAGTGTAAACCGAGACGTCATTACGTGGACAGCTTTGGTTAATGGGTACGCAAAGGCTGGACTAGTTGTAGTTGCACGGGAGTTATTTGAGCGGATGCCAGGGAAGAATGCGGTTTCTTGGAGTGCGATGATAACCGGGTATGCACAAATTGGCTTGTTCAAAGAGGCTATGGAGCTTTTTAATGATATGCAGGTTTCTGGGTTTCGACCAAATCATGCTGGCATTGTGAGTGCACTCACTGCATGTGCTTTTCTTGGTGCATTGGATCAGGGAAGGTGGATACATGCATATGTGGACCGAAATGGAATGGAATTAGACAGAGTTTTGGGTACTGCCCTCATTGACATGTATGCAAAGTGTGGGTGTATTGAAACTGCACGTAGCATATTTGATAAGATGTCAAACAGAGATGTCTTTGCCTTTACTTCATTGATTTCAGGCCTAGCAAATCATGGTCAGAGTGCAAGTGCGATTGAGTTGTTTATTAGGATGAGTAATGAAGGCGTAGTGCCTAACGAAGTTACATTTATTTGTGTCTTAAGCGCATGCAGTCGAATGGGGCTAGTGGATGAAGGGCTGAGGATTTTCTATAGCATGAGTCAGGATTATGGTATCCAGCCAGGGGTCCAACACTACGGGTGTTTGGTAGATCTTTATGGAAGAGCAGGAATGTTAGAAGAGGCAAAGAAGGTCGTTAGGGAGATGCCCATGGAACCAGACTCATATGTATTAGGTGCATTGCTTAATGCTTGTAGGGTTCATGGAGATGCTGAGTTGGGTAAAGAAACGGTTGAGCTCTTGGTTCAGCAGAGTCTAGACCACGGTGGGGTTCATGTCCTTCTTGCCAACATATATGCTTCTGCTAACAAGTGGGATGATGTGGCAAAGGTAAGAAAGGTAATGGAAGAGAAAAAAGTGAGCAAGGTGCCAGGATGTAGCTTGATTGAAGTGGATGGTGTGGTTTGTGAATTTGTAGCTGGAGATAGGTCACATATTCTCATGGGGAACATCATCTCAACGTTGCTTGCCATTGATAAGCACCTGAAGTTTCTTTGGTGTGATTGTGATGATGATGATGATAAGATAAATGAGGAGTTGAACTTCTAGCTGAGAGTTGGGAAACACTAAGTTGGTGTTAGCAAGCAACTCCTTCACTGTTGGGGCTGTAATGTTGCTCTGAATTATGGTTCAACTCAGTCATTTGTATTGTTGAGGTAAGTCCCTTTTTACATACTTTTGCAATGGTTTAGTAGTCGTATATGTCTACAACAATTTAACTGTGCCCAAAATTGTTGTGATGACTCTTCAGCATGATGCGATTTTGCTCACAGTACTCATGTGCGCATAGTCAACCCACCCAGGCCGTACATTTTTTCTCTAGCCATTGAGTCAGTTTGTTTCCATCCATAGCGAACTGACACTTCAGGTGTTTTTTTTCACCTAATGGAAGTTTCATGACAAGATCTGAACTTAGCCTTTTATCTTTGTTTCCCTTGTCCCCTAAGTTTGAAGAATTCTTACCCATTGAAAAATAGTTCTCTTATGCAGCTGCAATGGATCACATGTCCATATTAGTGGAAGTTTTGGGGCCAATATTTGAATGTAGCCGATAAGATTATTTGGAGACCTAATTGGTTGGCATTAGATGTATCATCTAAGTTTTTTTCTTTCTTTCTTCAGGGTCTAGTGCACAAGCAGAATAGCAGGGAACGCACACCAGTCCTTTTCTTGCTATTAGATACATTGCCGCATCGTCCCAGCCACTTTGGTCGCAATCAGTTTGTTTTTCTTTCTTTTCTTCTTCCCTCTTCGTTTATATATATCTAGATGATTCTGAAGGAAACAGATCTGTGCATGCATTTTTGCCTTGGAAGAATTGATTTGATTGAAAGGAAAAAAAACGCTTACAACGACGTTGCCACATCTTTTGTGTCTAAGGAGAAAAAAGGGGTGAGAAAGAAACTCTTAGGCGTTGACCTGCTGCTTGCCCGAAACATATTGAAATCAGCTTTGACACAGGTGTGATTTTGGTCGACCAAAATAGGATAGAAAAAGAGTAATCATAGATAAGTAGGTGCTTTATAAGTTGTTTATTTATGTAAATTTCCAATTATTGTTCACCTCTCATCTTTTTGTTACATTGTTTCTGGCAATTAGTAAAAACCATTTAGCTGCACCATTTAAGTTCCAAGCGGTGAAATTCAACAGATAACTAGTTCTTTACTGCTAAACTTCTAAGTTTAAATGTTTCATTTAGTTGGCCTATCAACAAAAAGGATTGAAAATGATCGTATGAATTTGATATGGTAGTTAATACTGGTTTTACCCGCCTTTCCCGTTGTACATATGTCTGAGAAAACTATAGCAATTCTCTCTCTCTCTCTCTCTCTCTGTTGCTATGAATTGCCATGTTGTGAAGGTGGTAGACACCCAAAAAAAACTCTTTGATTGTCAGATCAGGATCTCAATCAGTCTGGTTTGGGTTGGCTGTTGATGCTGGGTGATGAAACAAGGAAATGAAAGGCCACTTTGTGTTGGAAGCGCTTTTTAGTCTCTCCATAATGATAGCTTAGTTATCTGAGGGAGCAGTGAAGCTTGCTTCTTCACCAGAGTTGTCTTAGTCTTCAACTCAACCCGTTCTTAGTAGAACTGATCTTGTGTGGGTGGATGAATATGTTGTCGGATCTCCCTATCGCTTGGTTGAGCTAGTGTATATGGATATTTCCTGGTAGGGCTGATAATACCATGTCATGGGGGAAAGGGTGAGGGTTTCCTCTTACAAGCTGTCCTAAGGAAAGATTTTGATCTGACAAAGGAGATTAAAAAATAAGACTAGCTGATGAAATAAGAGGAATATGCAATCAACCGGATGTGAAGAAGGAATCAATTTTATTTTATTTTTTCCAATA
The DNA here is from genome assembly GCA_028551475.1 of Casuarina equisetifolia. Taxonomy (NCBI): domain Eukaryota; kingdom Viridiplantae; phylum Streptophyta; class Magnoliopsida; order Fagales; family Casuarinaceae; genus Casuarina; species Casuarina equisetifolia. The sequence goes on from CM052361.1 coordinate 7,738,127, forward strand.
GTTGTTTGAAAAAGTTTCTTTATCTTATGCATTACTCATAAAACGAGATGATTCAAGGTCCAATCGATTAATAAAACACTTAAAGATTAACTAAATTATTCGTGAATTTATTTTGGCCAAGTATCGAGTGAATGTTATCCGGCCTCCATTCTTCTTCACCTCAAGCTTTTTGTATGAAGAGCATTACAGGATCCTTTGGCTGTAACAATGATATCGCTGAAAGTTAGCCAAATTGTAAGTTATCTCTTTTATTGTCTTTTCTTTTTCCTTTTCCTTTTCTATATCAGAATATCTAATCTTATTTGTCCAAGTTGTGATGGACTGAGTATAGATTTCTGTTGACCAGTAAAAAAAAGTTAGATATCTTTTGTTTTAGGGATTTAGATGTGAAAATTAAGATAATTTCATATGTACATCTTATGTAATAAGAATGGATATTTGTGTTGAACCATATGAGATTGTCCCACATTATTAAGACGTGGGCTTATGAAGTGGTATATATGAAATGAATACCTTATTTCTCTTAGAGTAGCTTTTGTGAAAGAATTCCATTTTATAACATGTATAAGAGTCTAATACTCCACTAACACTCTTATAGGATATGAATTAAAGAGTTCTAGAATTCACACAACAAAAGTGACATTGTGGTATGGTTTAAATTGGTTGTGAAGTGGTATATATGAAATGAATAACTTATTTATCTTAAACTAGCTTTTGTGAAAGAATTGCATTTTATAACATGTATAAGAGTCTAATACTTTGCTAGCACTCTTATGAGATATGAGTTAAAGAGTTCTAGAATTCACACAATAAGAGTAAAGTGACATTGTGGTATGGTTTAAATTGGTTGTGTAGTGGTATATATGAAATGAATAACATATTTATCTTAAACTAGCTTTTGTAAAAGAATTGTGTTTTATAACATGTATAAGAGTCTAATATTCCCTTAACACTTTTATGGGATATGAGTTAAAAAGTCCTAAAATTCACACAGTGAAAGTGACATTGTGGTATGGTTTAAATTAGATTATTGTGGTGAAGGAGTATGTTAAAATTAGTATGAGATTGTTTTACATTATCAAGCTATAAGCTTGTAGAGTGATTTATATATAATAAATGTCCCCTTTTCTCTTGAACTAACTTTTATAGAAAGATTGAATTTTTTAACAATGTCTTCCAATGTATAGAACAATATATTCCTTTTAAAACAAGTAAGCCCAAATGTAAGCATGAGACCAAAGACTTTCCACCAATTTAATTTTTCTAAAAGATAAGCATTGTGCCTAAACAAGCCAAGCAATAGAGAAAGAAACACTACAGTTGTTATCAAAAATCTTAATATGAAAGAATATTCTAACACTTAAAGTAACTTAGAACTAAAGACAACATAGTAAAACAACTTAGAACTAAAGATGACATAGTATTGTTCATGAATCATGAAATAGAGAAATATTGCAAAGCAAGAAACAACTTGGCTTGAGGAACCAACCAAGTTTTACTAAAGACAATGTAGTAAAATAACTTAGAACTAATGATGACATACTATTGTTCATGAATAAGGAAATAAAGAGAAGAAATATTGCAAAGTATGTGGCAACTTGGCTCAAGGCACTAACCAAATGTAAGCATGAGATCATGAGTTCTGCCAATTCAATTTTTCTAACTTAAAAGTAACTTAAAAAGTAACTTAGGACTAAAGAGAACATAGTATTGTCCATGAATAAGGAAATAGAGAAATATTGCAAAGCAAGCAATAACTTGGCTTGAGGCACCAACCAAGTCTCACTAAAGACAACATAGTAAAATAACTTAGACTAAAGATGACATACTATTGTCATGAATTAGAAAATAAAGAAGTATTGCAAAGTAAGCAACAACTTGGCCAAGGCACTAGCCAAATGTAAGCATGAGACCAAAGACTTTCTGCCAATTCAATTTTTCTAAAAGATGAGCATTGTGCCTAAACAAGCCAAGCAATGGAGAAAGAAACACTAGAAATGTCATTGAAAATCTTAATTTGTAGGAATATTCTAACATTTGAAGTAACTTAGAACTAAAGACAACATAGTATTGTTCATGAATCAAGAAATAGATAAATATTGCAAAGCAAGCAACAACTTGGCTTCAGACACTAACATTTTAAAGGAGATTCAACATCTTTTGGATAAGTTTGTGTTGAGTTTATGGGGGACAAGGACTTTATAGGTTATTTTCAAAGACTAGTTTAAGATAATGACTCTTTAGTTAAGGCCACCCTGGCTAAGGTTTTTTTTTTTGTTTGTTTATTTTTCTCTTGTTATATTAGACTTTTCTACTTGTAATTGGCCTATATGATTTTCTTGTAATTTGTATCAAATATAAATTAAGGAAATTAAATACAAATTCATGAATTACACCAAAAATTCCCCAACTACTTTATTATTGTTATATTAATTATGTTAATTGTTGAAGAAGAAAACCCTATTAGAAAAACATAATCTTTGGATGGTACTTAAATATTAAAATTATCTTTTCCACTCATGAGTTAGCTTTAAGGATAGACTGTGAACATATTTCTAATACGATATCAAAACATAAGTTGATCCATTGTAATTCTTGTTTAATTCAACCTTAAGCTTTTAAAATATGTTTGGTATATGAAAACTTATCCATTTTATCTCATTCAAACTTGAGCCTAAGATATACTCAATATGTGAGAAAGTCTTAGAGATGAAAGTCTTACATTAAATTAGCTTTTAGAATGAACTTTAGACTTATTTTTAAGATTAACTATATAGTCAAAATCCTTATTAAAATGAAATACCTAATAAAGAAATAAGTTCTCTAAATGGTTTTAAAGTTTAAATTCAAAAGATATCTCCCATGAACAAAGTTCACAATACGATTTTACCGATGCATGTATGTTCTCTTTTATGAAGCTTATATTCATTGTAATGCATATGAATGATGATATTAACTACTTCAAATTACTTAGATCTTCTTTGAAAAATATATATTATAATTTTTAATTGGATGATTTTAAAATAACTATAAAAAAATTCCTTATTGGAAAATCTCTCTAACAGTAGAGTAACTCACAACCATTGGGTTTGTCTCTATTTAGGACCCCCTCCCCCTAGATTCTTCAGTTGTGTGCACTTCATTCTATGAAGTTATTAATGTCCTACATGCTCTCTTCTTTTATAGTTAGTTCTAAGAACTCTTTCAATTTTTTATGTTTAAAGATGGAGTTTTTTTGGGAGGTTGATGTCGAAGTTTGTAGTAAACAAGATGGGTTCTTAGGTTCCTACTTTTTGGCCATAATGATTGCAGAATATATAAACAACACTTGCACAGTTCGATATAAGAACCTTGTCACAAATGATGAAGTTTAGCCGCTAGTTGAGGTCATTGATGATGATGAGATCAAGCTTGATGTAACAGACCTTTCGTCTTTGATTCGTAGGCATCCTTTTCTTGGTTGGCTTGGATGATCCTTTGATGGGCATTAAGAGAAATACCTTAATGTCCTCAGGATGCAATAAAAGATAATCTAGCAAACAACAAAGATACACAAAAAATGTAATCTTATTGAAACATATATATAATATTTCAATAGTTTGTTTGCAGCACAGACCCTCAATCTCTTCCATAGGCATTCGCCCTACAAGGACTTTCCCTATATTCACTTCTTGAGTACAATTGAAGCCTTTCCTTTAAAAGCATTTCTCATCTTGAAGGGATAAGCTTTCATATGAATGCTCACTTAAGTACACATAGAGACTCTCATTGAAGAGTATAGGCACTTATGTTTCGGATTAGCAATACGGGCTGATCAACTGAGTTGTCGAGTACGAGGCTGACTTACTTAGTTTCCTTGTTGTTAGGTTATCTACTTAGGTGATGCCCATGTTCATTGGTTATTGTTTGCTATTATGTAATTCTGCTGCTTTTATGTATGACAATGTAACTAATCTCTTAGATGGGGAAGTTGTACTTGTCTATTTGTAGACTCAATGACGCTGATATTCAATAAAGACGCTTATTACGAACTGTTGCTTACAATTATATCTTCCCAGTCTCATGAGTTTTCTTAGGTCTAACCAAATTGTCCCATTGTGTTCTCTCAAGTAGTTAAATAGAGAAAATGATCTTAAACAATAAGCTGATTCAATTCATTACTGAGACTTGAGTGCTGTGCAGATTTCTCCAAGTCGTGACACTTAGCTTCCTCATCCAACTTTCTCAATTGTTCCATTAACTTAGGATGCCTTGGTTCCTAACAACACCCACCAATTCCCCAAAATAGGGGAATGTATTTGTTACGCCCTTGCATAACCTGGGTTTATGGGCAATTAGTTAAGAAGTCCCTTCCAAAAAGGTCAAAGAACTTCTTCTTAGAGCCCCCTATTGTGAAAAGGGAACAAGAATGGAGCTTGTAAGTCAAGCTCTACGATTTCATTATCCAAAAGTCTATTGGTAAAAGCACTCTATCCTTATATAAACATGAGTGATTGACCACACATGTAACTTAGTTTTGTGGTTGAGGGGGAACATGACATGGTTCCTTACTTCACCCCTACCTTATACCATTTTTTAACATACTAACCTGTCCTAGTTAGACTAAGACCACTTAGGCACCTACCGGTTAGAGATAAGACTTTGGTTTATGTCACCTTTTCCTTTCACCAACCTATCAACGAGTTACGTTGATGTTACCTTACTTATGTCATCCTCAAAATACTCAAAAGGGAACCCATGTGGATGCTTGGCATCCATTGTACAATGGGTCTGTAAGATCTCCCATTTTCCCATTTTTAGACCTTGGCCCCAAGGTCAAAGTTAGGGAATCGATCTTGCATGTTAACGAGGTCTTTCGATGTTACTTTGGCAGGTGAAATGCCATGCCAATGCAAGAGGACTTCCTGTTGGCCGTTGTGAATGTGGTGGTCAAGGTCTACTTAAGGATGAGTAGTAAGGACTGAAGCTCCTTCTAGATAATTGGGTAAAGTGATGATGGCCCCATCACCTAGATATTTTTTAAGGGAGCTAATGTGAAAAACATGATGGATCTTACAGTGTAAGGGTAATTGTAATCGATAAGCAACTTTACTAATGTGGGAGATGATTGCAAAAGGGCCATAAAATCTCGGGGACAATTTTTATGCTTACGAAAAAGCCAAATGTGAAAAACATGATGGATCTTATAGTATAGGGGCAATTGCAACTGATAAACGACTTTATCGATGCAAGAGATGATTACAAAAAGGCCATAAAATCTCGGGGACAATTTTTATGCTTGCCAAAAAGCCAACGAAGTCTGGCTGTAAGGTTGGAGACAAAGTGTTCAGTGAAATTCTAAATACAAGTGAATATATTAAACAAATAATATAATGATAAAAAAGTGTATTGTCTTTCAAATATTGGTGAATACTAATATATTTAAGTACCAATAATGAGTTAAGCCTAAAATTTATCTATCAAATCTAAAGATAGTTGATAATAAATTAAAATTCAAAATTTCTAACACAAAATTTCAAGACTAATTGAATTTGAATCTAAGTAAGAAAAATTAATATGAAAACATGTTAAAGCATCCAATTTCACTATAACTACTAGATATGAATTTTCATAGTTTATATCTACAAAAATGATAATACCTATGTGATAGTGAAACTTTCTAATTTATTTATTATCTTATGTCTAAGTATAGTAAACTTATTTAGTTTATTAATTCACTATATCTCTATATGTGAATTGAAATAAACCAAATGCACTAAGATTTATAAACATTCCTAGTTCACAATAAATCTTTTGATTATCTTATCACCAAAAGCCATACAAATAACATGATATATGTCTATTCGTATTTTATTCATGATTATATATTATAAGAAGCAATTGTATATTATTATCTCTCAGTCTCAAACATGCACATCAAATCATTTAAGTGGTGACCAATTACTTAAAAGCATTAAACATAATAATATATAACTCACATAAATAAAATATTTTGCAAAGCATTAAAACTTATAAAATTCATATCATTATAGTTAGGCTATATCGTTGCTTTAACAGAAAGAATTTAGAACATAATGAAATAATAAACCAAAATAATAATAGAAATTAATCAAAACATCTTAAATGCAAAACATGAAAGTTGTCACTACATTGTCTTCTCTTCAAGAGTTCTTTGCAAAACTTTTTCAAAATCAAACCAAAATCAAGATTGGTATGAAGTATAGGCAAGTTTTTGTGCCTCTATCTCCTTTTTTTTTCTTGGTTTTCTCTTTCTTCCTTGGTTTCGGTGGCACCACTCTTTCTTTTTTTCCCTCTTGTGCAGCATGCCCTTTCTCCTCATGTTGCTTTTTCTTTTTATGTTCCCTCGAGAGGTGTGCCCTAGATTCCCTATTCATAATTCATGCTCCTTCCTTTTTATTTTTACTTTTTTTCTATCCTTTTATCTTTTTCCTTTTACTTTACATATTGCTTTCTCTTCTTCTTTTTTATTTCTCATGTGCCTTGCTTTTTTTCTTCATATCTCCTTTGCTTGTCATGCTCTTTTAGGGTTTATTGCATAAATAACAAAGATTTAAATAAATATATGAAAATTTAAATGTTATCTCACAAAACTTGTATTATTTATATCTTAAAATAGACAAAATAACTTTATAAAAATAGAATTATCGTAAAGGTGCACCCATTTCCCAATATGGTATTCAACCTCACGATGGTGGACCTTCTAAAAGGTACTTATGAAGATAGCCCCTTGGTTGCACACCACCATACTAGGAAGGCCATAGAACTTGTAGATTTCATTAAAGAAGACTTGTACGACTAATTAAGCTGAGTATGGGTGCTTTAAGGGAAGAACCGAGCATATTTGGACTAACAATCCATTACTACAAGAAGGGAGTTCTTTCCTTGTGAGAGTGGTAGGCCATCTACGAAGTCTATGGAGACTTCCTGCCAAATGTGTTACAGGATAGGGAGGGGTTGTAAAAGGCTAGTAGGGGCCTTAGTTTCCCATTTTTTAACTTGACAAACTTTACATTTGCGGATGAAGTCATGGAGTAGCTTACTTATATTTTTTTAGTAAAAGACCACTCGGAGTCGTTGGATTATTTTTTGATAGCCTTCATGGGTGCTTCCATAAAGCTTTTACATTATAGGTGAAATAAGTGAAGGCAACTCACCCAAGAAGATTTAGTCTCTAAAAAAAAAAACAATCCATTGTAGTGTTGCCAAAGGTTGATGGCTTGCCTAACCTCAATGCATTGGATAAGGTTCCTAACTACTCCTTTGTTTTGTGTTGGATTGGTTCTATCCAATCTAACATAACACCGACCTTGAACTGCCATTAAGAAAAATCAAAGGGGGAAACTCTAGTGTTTTACCAAGGAGGAAAAGCACCTGGTCATGCAAGACTTTTGCACCATTAGTTAATAAATAATGAAGGCCAACCACATTAGCACTTGGACTGTGGTCCCCTAACTATTTCCCTTTTTTGTGGACTCGTGAGGCACATGAGTGGCAACAAAGAGCCTCTTCACCAAGTGCTTTATTTTGCTTTGTTTTTGGCATGATGAATAAAGAATTGGCAAGGTCACATCTTAGGTTATCCATTCAATAAGAAAAGGCATCAACAGTTGAGTTCTTAGCTCCTAGTTTATACTCCACTTGAAAATCATACCTCATGAGCTTGGCGAGCCATTTTTGTTACTCTAAAGTTGTAATATGTTGTTCCCACATATGCCTAAAATTGCAATGGTTAGTTTTAATCATAAATTGGCCACTCAATAGGTAGTGACACCGCTTCTATGTTGTCAACACCACCACAAAAAATTCCTTCTCGTAGGTGGAAATGAGGCTTTTTTGTCCCTTCAATGCTTGGTTAAAGTAGGCAATTAGTTGGTTGTCTTAGGATAAGATAACTCCTACACTAGTATTGGAGGCATCACACTTTATCACAAATTACTTGGAGAAGTCTAAGAGAGTGAGGACTGTAGTGTAGGATAACACTTGCTTCAAGCATCCAAAAGTCATTTGCACCTTAGGCCTCTATTTAAATGCATTTATCTTCAAGAGGTTTGTGAGAGGCTAAGCTAGGACCCCATAATCCTTTACAAATCTACGGTAGTATCTTGATAAACCTAGGAACCTATGTAAAGCCTCAATGTTACTGGGGCAAGGCCACGTTGTCACAACCTTGATCTTGTTTGAGTCAACACCCACACCCTCCTAACTAATGACGTAGCCTAAGAATACTATTGTTGTGGTTCTAAACTCACACTTAGTGATTTTGGCAAAAAGCTTTTGGTTTTATAGCACATTCAGTACCTTTTAGAGATGGTCCTCATGTTCCTACCATATTCTACTATAAATTAAGATGTCACCAAAACATATAAGGGCAAGCTTACATAAGAATTGCCAAAATATGGTATTCATCATAGCTTAGAACGTGGAAGGTGTGTTGCACAAAGTAAACAACATTATAAGCCATTCAAAATGGTCGTGATGCATTCTAAAGGCCCTTTTTTACATATCCTTTAAAGCTATCTTGACTTGATGATATCCTAAAAATAAATTGAGTTCGAAGAAAATAGTAGCATGTGCAACTCGTCAAGGAGTTCATCAATATTTGGAATTGGAAAATAATCCTTGATAGTTTGTTGGTTGAGCACTCAGAAGTCGACACACATGCACAAGGATCTAATTTTTATTTCATCAAGAAGACTAGCAAGGAAAATGCACTTGTGTCGTGCCTAAAGATTGTAGATTCTAGGAGCTCTAGAACTAGGCACTCAATCTCTGATTTTTGGAAATGTGGGTAGTAGTATGGTTTAACTTCCACCGCTCCATTACTAGGCTTAAGGGTATTTGGCGAATGAAGTCTCAATTAAGGGGTATCCCTTATGGTTCAACAAACACTCCACTGAATTCCTCAACTATCTTTTATATCTTAAGAGCTTGAAGGTTGGTAGGTTGCTCAATAGTTTGAGCTTCCCCTATGGGTATGTCTAGGGTAAGCAAAATTTAGAGTAATAGCCTTTTCCATTGCCTTTTAACTTCTTTGAGCATTGCGTCCACTCCCAAAACTTGGTTAGGAAGACTTATAGGCCCCAACAGTTCCACTTGCTCACCCTGAAACACGAACTTCATATTCAAGTGCGCAAAATCCCAAAGGATGGGACCAAGAATGGCGAACCATTAGGTGCTTAAGATCACATCTAATCCTTTTAAAGCCAATGGGAGGAAATTGATATGGAAGGAGACTCCTTGCATTTGCATTATGAGGCTTGTACAAACATTGAAGCTGGATATAACATCACTATTGGCCACTTGCACATTGACCTTTTTTTATGGATGTTCAACCTTAAGTACCTTGCTAGCTTTGCATTTAGGAAGTTATAAGTGATGCTTGAGTCCATTAGGAAGCTTAGGATGCACTCGTTGGATCCAATATGCCCAAGCACATGCATGATACAAGGGCAAAGGGTTCCAAAAATGGCATTTAGTGAGATTTGAGGTACCTCTGTTTGCTCTTCTGCAAAGGTTGCTTTCAACTCTTCTACGATGCCTATATCTTCCATGGACGTCATAACTAGGCCATCAAGGAAGAACAATTTCTTGCACTTGTGAGCAAGCATGAAATGCTCGTCGCAATTAAATTGGAGCCCTTTGGCTTACCATTCCATCATCTATGTCGGTGTGAGCTTTTGGATGGGCCTAAAAAGTCCAAGCATAATAGTTAAGGCTGGCCGGGAGCTAGGCATAGTAGGTGGTAGGGTTCCTTCGTGGCATAGGAGTGGCCCATCCTTGTATGGCACAAGCCTTATTTTCATATATTTTAGCTATTCCTATAGTAACAAAAAGAGAATGAGGTTTATACAGTCTTACATCGACTTAGATTTCCTCCTTGAGTCCACTAATGAAGTAGCTGACTTACTACCTAGCTAACATTTTCTTAGTATGCAGAATGAGCTATGAGAATTCCTTTTGGTACTTTGCCATTTTGCCCTATTGTTGAAGTTTTGTCAAGTCACCAAAATAGTCACAATAATGACATGGTCTACACCATTCCGGAAGGTCCTTTGTAAGTCTTTCCCAAGTCAGTTTGTCAAGCTTATGCTCTTCTTTGAGCATACAATACCACAACTGCCCCCATGCCCCCCCTCCTTTTTCCTCAAGATTTCGGGAGGTAATACGAACTTTGTTTTATAGAACTCAAAGAAGTATTATGCTTGGATAATCTAGTTAGTAGGGTCTATTTCATTGTTGCAATGTGGAAACTCCATTGTCATCATGCATTTGGTTGGCCTCTTGAAGGGTCTTAAGCTTGCTTCCACTGGTAGAACCTCCTAAGGTGTCCTAGTGATCTTTCTTTCTATTTTCTTGCTTGATCTTAGCCTATAGAGTAGCAAACATTTGTTGCAATGTCTCATTCATCTCTTAGAGGCGTTGCTCCAAGTAAAAAATTTAAGTTTTTCCTTTGGGCTCTATCATGCTGCAACTTGTCTCTTATACTAGATTATTGGCGCCTCAATTTATTTTTATATAATAGATTATTAGTGCCTTATATTATTATTTTTATATTATTTATTTTTTTTAGTATTTTTTATTAATATTTATATGTTTTAAATTCATAATTTTTTATTTTTTTCCTTTTTCAAGAGATATTTTTTAATTTTGAGTTATGCTTTGTAATATGTCATCTCCACCAATAGATTTTGTCAATTTTGAGCAAAAACGGAAGTATCCGTATTTTTTCATATTAGCCCAATCATTTTGGCACCCATGAACAAGATACTTTGTTCTTACTAGAAATTGCCATGAATCATTGTTAAATGGTCCTGATTAAAATCATGATAGTCATTTCCCCTGTATTATTAGTTTTTATTTTATTTAATATTTTGTAATATTTTTATTAATTTGTATATGTTAAATTCATAATGTTATATTTTTCATTATTTTCATTAAATATTTTTTAAAATTAAGTTGTGTTCTATAATTTGACATAGCCACCAACTAATTTTGTCAATTTTGAGCAAAAATAGAGGTACTTGTATTTTTCACATTTGCTTAGATGTTTTTGCCCCCACGAATGAGGCCTTCTATTTTTGCTTAAAATTGTCTTGAATCATTATTGAAGAGTCTTTATTAAAATGGTGCATGTCATTTTCCCCATATTATTAGTTTTTATTTTATTTAATATTTTTATTAATATTTATATGTTTTAAATTCATACTTTTATATTTTTATTTATTTCCATTAAATATTTTTTTTTAGTTTTTCTTTGTAATCTGACATCACCACCGACTAATTTTGCCAGTTTTGAGCTAAAATAAAGGTACTCACATTTTTTTGCATTGGCCAAGACATTTTTGCCTCCATAACAAGGTCTTATGTTTTTGCCAGAAATTGTCCTAAATCATTGTTGAAGGGTCATGATTAAAATAGTAAATTTCATTTCCCTTGTATTATTAATTTTTATATTATTTAACATTTTTAAATTTTTTTATTAATATTTATATATTTTAAATTCATAATTTTTTAATTTTTTAATTTTTTCAGTAAATATTTTTAAAATTGAGTTGTGTTCTGTAATTTAACATTGTCGCCCACAAATTTTGTAAGTTTTGAACAAAAACAGAGGTATTCATTTTTTTAATATTAACCCAGATGTCTTTGCCCCCATGAACGAGGTATTCTATTTATGCTAGAAATTATCCCGAATCATTGTCGAAGGGTCTTAATTAAAATGGTGAATGTCATTTCCCCCCATACTATCAATTTTTATTTTATTTAATATTTTAAAATATTTTTATTAATATTTATAAGTTTTAAATCCGTAATTTTGTATTTTTATTTTTTTTAGTAGATATTTTTTAAAATTGAGTTATGCTCTGTAATCTAACATCACCACCAATAGATTTTGCATGTTTTGAGCAAAAATAATGGTATTCATATTTTTTCGTATTAGCCTAAACATTTTTGCCCCCACGAACTAGGTCCTCTATTTTTGTCATGAGTTATCTTGAATCACTATTAAAGGGTCTTAATTAAAATGATGAATGTTTTTTCTCCTGTATTATTAGTTTTTATTGTAGTTAATATTATCTAAATTTTTATTAATATTTATATGTTTTAAATTCATAATCTTCTATTTTTTTTTACTTTTTTCAGTAAATATTTTTAAAATTGAGTTATATTCTATAATCTATAGTGACCACTAACTGATTTTGCAAGTTTTGAGCAAAAAAGTACTAATATTTTCTCGCATTAGCTTGGACATTTTTGTCCCCACATACAAGGTCCTATGTTTTTGCCAGAAATTGCTATGAATCTTTATCAAAGGGTCCTAATTAAAATGATGAATGTCATTTCCCTCATATTATTAGTTTTTATATTATTTAACATTATTTATTATTTTTATTAATATTTATATGTTTTGAATTCATAATTTTTTATTTTTTTCTTTTTTAGTAGATATTTTTTAAAATTGAGTTGTACTCTATAATATGAAGTTGCCACCAATTAATTTTGCTAGTTTTGAGCAACAATGGAGGTCCTTGTATTTTTTCGTATTAACTCGATCGTTTTTACTCCCATAAACGAAATCCTCTATTTCTGTCAAAAATTGCCTTAAATCCTTGTCGAATGGTCCTAATTAAAATCATGATTGTCATTTCCCTCATATTATTTTTTTTATTTTATTTAGTATTTTCTAATTTTTTATTATATTTATATGTTTTAAATTCATAATTTTATATTTTTTATTATTTTCATAATATTTTTTAAATTGAGTTGTGTCCTATAATCTAACATCGCCACTGACAAATTTTGCTAGTTTTGAACAAAAAATGAGGCCCTCGTATTTTTTCGCATCAGCGTGAACGTTTTTGTCCCCATGAAGGAGGTCCTTTGTTTTTGCTAGAAATTGCCATGAATCTCTATTAAAGGGTCCTGATTAAAATGGTAAATGTCATTTTCCTCATATTATTAGTTTTTATCTTATTTAAATTTTTTTGATATTTTTATTAATATTTATATGTTTTAAATTCATAATTTTTTTTTTACTTTTTTCAATAGATATTTTTTAAAATTGAGTTGTGCTCTGCCAAGATTTTGCCGATTTTGAGTATAAATGGAGGTACTAGTGTTTTTTGCATCAACTTGGACATTTTTGCCCTCACGAAGGTCTTTTGTTTTTGCCAAAAATTGTCCTTAATCATGGTTTAAGGGTTCTAATTAAAATGGTAAATGTCACTTCTCCATATTGTTAGTTTTAATTTGCTCATACATATGAATTAAGCCATTAGCTTGAGTTGGCATAGTTGCTCCCATATCATTTATCTTGGTCAAATAATGTGTTCAGGCATCACCATCTTAAGAGAGATGGACAATTGTTTCTTCTCACCTGAATTTTTTTTATTTTTTATATATAATAGTTTAACCGTCTTTTTCTCGCCCATTTTATCGGCCTTGGACACAGAAAACGTACGTCAGATGCAGTGGGCTAATCTTTCGCTTTTCTGATAATTTGGAAACACTGACAGGGAACCATCTTAAGAGAGATGGACAATTGTTTCTTCTCACCTAAATTTTTTTTTTTTATATATATATATATAAGTTTAGCCGTCTTTTTCTCGTCCATTTTATCGGCTTTGGATACAGAAAACGTACGTCAGATGCAGTGGGCTAGTCTTTCGCCCTTTTTGATAATTTGGAAACACTGACAGGGGGAGATGGAAATACGAATCTCCACTACGTTTTCTTGCTTTAGCATTTCCCCGAATCCGTATAAGGAATCCGCTGACACCTCCAAGAATGCGTAATCTCCCACCCTACCTCTTTGTCTCTGTATCTCTCTGTCTTCCTATGAAGTAAAAGAGTTCGCTGTTCGGTCCATTTGCAACTGCGAAAACTTTCCACATTTTTTATTATTCTGTTTTGTACGATGCCGCCAAAATGGAACGATTGTTATCAAACAATTTCATTAGGACCCGGAACGCATTCTGGAGTGCAGGGAACAGATGAAAACAGGAGCTATAGGACGATCATAACTAACGATAGAAGTTCAGCGTTCCTCGTCCATGGCCGATGAGCAGGGTTTGGACGTAAAATCCACCTGCTGCCTAGGCAGATTCTGATTTGGTTGTCCCCCCAAGCCTTAGGTTAGAATGGTCTCATAACTAATAAGGAAAATAGGTATAACGAAAATAAAAAATGGAAGGGCAAAGAAGTTGGTGGCATGTCGACCATCTATTAGTTTAGCAATAAGTTACTAGTGTTTCTAAACAAAAGGTCTCAAGTTAGTTTAGTAATAAGTTAGTAATGCCTCTAAGATATCAAGTTCAACATTTGGGTGTGTAAATTGTGCGTATGTATATTTAAAAAGAAAAAAAAAATTAGTGGCATAAACTTGACAACCTAATTATTGATCTTCCATAAATCTATATGATAGCATAAGCAATATGATCATTTTAATTGTCTGAATTTGTCAAAGAAAAAGGGTTATCTTTAACACCCATTAGAAGATATTCTTGCCAAACTCAGCCTGAGTAGATCACAAAACCAAATCCATTCAATACTGGATGAAGCTATGAGGACTTTGAATTTTCCCTTTTTTGACGCATAAGTAATCTCAAAAACCAAGTAGCGTAGCCACAAAAACAGGAAAATAGGAGGCTTCCGCGCCGAAACAGCACACTTCTGGTCCAGTTCGAGCAGATAACGGTCAACTGGGTCTATCCATTTGATTTGGTAAGATCAAACTGCATCGTCAGCATTTGAATCTGGCAGATCTAAAAGAGGCTTAATTACCTTTTATCTTCATTTCATATTTCTCAATTAATATTGGTTTAGTGGTCCCTTGTGCCAATATGGGAAGAATATTATTGAGAGTAAAGATCTTCCCTTTTGGCCCGACTACAAGATAGAATTTGCAAAATAGATAATTTCAATAATTCCATGTAAAATGATGAAACTCAGAAATTAGTTAAATAATCCAATAATTTGGGTCTTTTCTTGTTATGTGGCCTCTAGAATGCATGATTCGAGTCGGTGGAGCGGATCCACCAGGGACAATACTGGGGCAGATGTAGCAGAACACAGCTCCACCCTCGTAGACCAGAACAGTAAGCGAATTACAAACTTCTCCATAAATACCTCCTCTGTCACGTTTGCTTCTCCACGCTGAGTTCCATATCCATTAAACTCTCTCCCTCTCTCTTTCTCTCTCCGTCTCTGCGTTCTTCTTTGAAGTAGCAGAGGCTCCTCCTATTTGGCTTACTCTCATTTCTCTGTAAGTTTGAAGTTCTCTCTATGCTCTCATCTAGGATTTCCCTTCTTCTTTCTTGCACCAAATGTTTAATGCTCTGCTTGTTTACTGTGAATAATGACTGACAGAAAATATATTGTAGTTCTTGAAGTGAGCCCAAGAGTATCAAATGAATTTTGATGTTATGCTTGTCTTATATAGAAACCCAAACAATGCAAACAAGCATAAATCTGAGTTTCGGTTTCCTTGGCTTTCTCTCAAACATTGACGGGAGTCAAACAAATATGTTTGGCTCCATCCCTTGCTGGGTTTTGATCTCTTTCTTTATCTCTCTTTCCCGGGTTTCGTGAATTCATAATCGAAATGGTTTGTGTTCTCTGTATTGTGCGTGTGCTGCGTAATTCTCTGCTATACTATGTGTGCTTTGATTCGTTTCTTTGAGACTAACCTTAACTTTGGAATTGCTTTCGTGATGCTACTCTCAATGTTCCATTTACATTCGTGCACATGAGAATCTTATTCGCGGTATTTATGCTTTGCTTCGATTTGGCTTTTGGGCTTTTCCTCTTCTCGAAGGGTAGTTTCAAGTTCGTCCTTAGACTTCAAATTTTCTCGCATGCTCTGTTTTTCTTCGTCCATCCCTTTTTTCCTTCTCTTTGTGTCTTGACATTAACAATCGCCATTGATAACGTCAAAAAAAAAAAAAGTACTGATAAAAAAGGTGATTTTGTCTTTAATCTATGAACACTGTTTCGATTACGTGCACCTGTCTTTAACCCTTTCAGTTTATTGAACACATCTTTCTCGACGACTTAATGCGAGTAGGATCCTAATTGAGAACTTTGTTCTGTTGTTGTAATATGGATGTACTTCAGGAAAATGGCGAGAACACCCATCTCAGTGATGGGGCTTCTGCTCTTGTTTCTCTGGGCAGCCGCCACAGAAGCAGAATACATGAGATATAAAGACCCGAAACAGCCTTTGAATGTAAGAATTAAGGATTTATTGGGGCGGATGACCTTGGAGGAAAAGATTGGGCAAATGGTGCAGATTGACCGCATTAATGCTTCAGCGGAGGTGATGAAGAAGTACTTTATTGGTAAGAATCACGTATCACTTTTATCCCTATGCGACACATTGCATCAGTGGTTAATCTGTAATCAAAATAGAAGTACTCTGTATTGGGCAGGGAGTATATTAAGCGGGGGAGGGAGTGTTCCTGCCAAGGAGGCTTCTGCTGAGACTTGGATTGATATGGTGAATGATTTCCAAAAGGGTTGTTTATCGACCCGCCTTGGAATTCCAATGATTTATGGGATTGATGCTGTTCATGGTCATAACAATGTCTACAAGGCAACGATTTTTCCTCACAATGTTGGACTTGGAGCCACGAGGCAAGTAAAATTACACGATCTCTTTTCTTTTTTCTTTTTCTCTTTTTGGTAAATCAAAACAGCAGTTGAATAAAGTTCAAGAAAGCCTGAAGATATTATGCTTCTAAATGTTTCATTGATGATGAACTTCTTGCTGATCAACCAGAGACCCTGAATTGGTTAAGAGGATTGGAGCTGCAACTGCGCTTGAAGTTAGAGCTACAGGCATCCCATATGTTTTTGCACCTTGCATAGCGGTAACTAAGCTGAATCTTACTTTCCGCTATGAGGATGAACGGCTCTTAGATGAAATTGGCGAGTCCTTTACTTGTGCTTCTGCAGGTCTGTCGGGATCCCAGATGGGGAAGGTGCTATGAAAGCTACAGTGAAGATCACAAGGTTGTTCAAGCAATGACTGAGATTATACCAGGATTACAAGGGGACCTGCCATCAAACTCTCCAAAAGGTGTCCCTTTTGTTGCCGAAAAGTAAGATCACCAAGCAATGAGTAACTTGTTTTAGGTTAGGTTAATGCATTCGGTAATAATGAGAAATTTTGGGTGTCAATTCTAAACTTCAGACAACTAGGAACCCATGCTCTATCGAAAGGAACATCCATTCTTCTCTCCTATAATGGTGGTCCACTTCTCCTAATGGTGGATTAGGAAGGTCAAACACAGCTACATTTGATATGAGACCGAAGCTGAGTGGTCTATACTTATTTTGGGCCTTTTCTTTTTCTATTGGCCTTTTTTGTTTGAAAATAATCAGATTTTTAATAGATGCCGTGTAGGTGATGGCGTAATGAAATGGTCAAGCGATCATAGTAGTGTTGACCGATGTGTTTGGATGAGGACAAGTGTCGGGATCATTGTACTCCACTAATTAAATTAGTCAAGAATGACTAGAACCAATTTTTTTTTTTAAATAAAAACAATAAAAACAATACAAACAATAAAATAAGATAGGGGCACCATGTTTCCGTAGCTTAGAGTTTTGATCATCCTACTATAGAGGTTTCGAGTTTTAGGACTCATTTCTCTGATTTCGTTGTTCTGAAAATGATTTTCCGGTCGAGGAGGTCAATCTCACCTGCTCTTCTGCTCCTCTGCGCAGAAACAAGGTTGCAGCTTGTGCTAAGCATTATGTGGGTGATGGTGGAACAACTAATGGCATAAATGAAAACAATACTGTGATAGACAGACATGGATTACTCAGCATACACATGCCGGCCTACTACAACTCCATCATCAAGGGTGTTGCGACCATTATGGTCTCCTATTCCAGCTTGAATGGCGTAAAGATGCACGCTAACCGCGACCTTGTTACTGGCTTCCTCAAGAACACTCTCCGTTTCAGGGTAAAAAGAAATTCATTAGCTTTCTTTGATTTAGAGAATCACTATCAGACCGAAAAGGGGACTGAAAGTAAAATATGATCTTTTCAGGGTTTTGTCATCTCAGATTGGCAGGGTATCGACAGAATCACCTCTCCACCTCATGCTAACTACTCATATTCTATCCAAGCCGGAATTCATGCTGGCATTGATATGGTTTGTCAGCGACCAAACCAGAGTCACATTAATGTCTGAAGTTATCTAATCTGCTAAAATTTGTAACGGACATATTGCAGGTCATGGTTCCATACAACTATACAGAATTCATCGATGGTCTAACCACCCTGGTAAAGAACAATATCATCCCCTTGAGCCGAATTGACGATGCAGTGAAGAGAATTCTGCGGGTTAAGTTTGTGATGGGTCTATTTGAGAACCCATTGGCTGATCGCAGCCTGGTCGACCAGCTTGGAAGTCAGGTTAGTTAATTGTCTGAGATTAATTTGTACCCCTAAAAGACAGTGAAGAAATCCTAGCTTTACACCATTCTATGGCATTGCACCACTTTAAAGGAGCACAGAGAATTGGCAAGGGAAGCTGTTAGGAGGTCGCTGGTGCTGTTGAAGAATGGCGAATCCGCAGACAAGCCATTGCTACCTCTTCCCAAGAAAGCGTCCAAAATAATTGTTGCTGGCAGCCATGCCGACAATTTAGGTTATCAGTGCGGTGGGTGGACGATCGAGTGGCAAGGACTTAGCGGCAACAACCTCACTAGTGGTACTTGAAAATCCACCCCTTTTTGATGCTCTTTTATCAGAATTGTCAATAGCACATCAAGAGTTTCCCCATTTACACGAACCTTCTCATGGGCAGGTACCACAATCCTCAAGGCCATTGAAAGAACCGTTGATCCGGATACCAAAGTAGTCTACAAGGAGAACCCGGATGCTGACTATGTTAAGTCAAATGAATTCTCCTACGCCATTGTTGTCGTAGGAGAGCACCCGTATGCCGAAACAAATGGTGACAGCCTCAATCTGACTATTCCTGAACCCGGCCCAAGCACCATTATGAATGTCTGCGGAGCTGTGAAATGTGTTGTTATCATTGTATCTGGCCGCCCTGTCGTGATTCAGCCATATATTTCCTCAATAGATGCCCTGGTTGCTGCGTGGCTGCCGGGAACTGAAGGCCAAGGAGTTGCCGATGTTCTATTTGGCGACCATGGATTCACTGGCAAGCTTCCACGGACATGGTTCAAGACTGTTGATCAGCTTCCAATGAATGTGGGGGATCGACATTATGACCCCTTGTTCCCTTTCGGGTTTGGTATCACTACAAAATCTGCCAAGTCCCAGTAGGACAGTATTTGGGGACCTGAAATTTATTGCATTGTTCAGTAGCAAAATGAGTCCTAGTCAATGGGATTTTCACTACCGATTATTACGGGCAAAACGAATCACAGAAAAATATAAGCTACAAATTTTGATGCTGGATTTTCGAGTTTTTCAATCACAACCCCCAATCAAAGTAAGATCTTCATTTTAAAATCTAGCGCAACCACAATTGAAGGCACATGGAACCCAACAGGTGCATTTAGTGCTTTGAAATTCTTGAGACGTGTGTATCAAAATAATATATGAGATTGTCCCACATTATTAAGAAGTGGGCTTGTGAAGTGGTATATACAAAATGAATACCTTATTCATCCTAGAGTAACTTTTGTGAAAGAATTGCATTTTATAACATGTGTAAGAGTCTAATACTCTGCTAACACTCTTATGGGATATGAGTTAAAAAGTACTAGAATTCACACATTAAAAGTGACATTGTGGTATGGTTTAAATTGGTTGTGAAGTGGTATATTTGAAATGAATAACTTATTTCTCTTAAATTAGCTTCTGTGAAAGAATTGTGTTTTATAACATATATAAGAGTCTAATACTCCCTTAACACTCTTATGGAATATGAGTTAAAAAGTCCTAAAATTCACACAATGAAAGTGACATTGTTGTATGGTTTAAATTGGATTATTGTGGTAAAGGGGTATGTTAAAATTGGTATGAGATTGTTTCACGTAATCAAGCTATGGGCTTGTAGAGTGATTATATATAATAAATGTCCCATTTTCTCTTGAACTAGCTTTTATAGAAATATTGATTTTTTTTAACAATGTCTTCCAATATATAGATCATGCTTGAGACTATTGGGTATGAAGCTGTGTTGGGTAGTATGGTCTCATGTTCCATTCATCAAACTCAAGCTGAGTTGGTTCTATGTGGCATTCATTGGAGCATCGACGTGGTTGGGATACCTACTAATGTGGCGTTGACATGGACTATTGACATGGCACTGATGTGGAGTTCGTTTATGCACACTATGGTGATTGATGAAGGAACACAACTTTCTTATTGACTTTATTAATTTAGGCACCAAGTCCCGGTAACAATGGAGGTGAACATCGTATTAGATAATACCAATAAATCCTTACTATTAGTAGCACACTTAGCCACAAATTGCTAAGGTTTGTTATTTCTTTTAATTAATTTTTTAAGATGGAGTAGGTCGAAATTAGTATTTAAGTTCAACATCGGGGCTCCGGCTTTGACACGTTCTCCAAACCCTTAGACCATTCGGTCAATTTAATCACAAATTTCAATATATTCTTTTAAAACAAACAAGCCCAAAAGTAAGCATGAAACCAAAGACTTTCCACTAGTTTAATTTTTCTAAAAGATAAGCAATAGAATTATCATTGAAAATCTTACTTTGTAAGAATATTCTAACACTTAAAGTAATTTAGAACTAAAGATGACATAGTAAAATAACTTAAGACTAAAGACAACATAGTATTTTTCATGAATCAAGAAATAGGAAAATATTGCAAAGCAAGCAACAACTTGGCTTAAGGCACTAGCCAAATGAAGCATGAGACCAAAGACTTTCCGCCGGTGCAATTTTTCTAAAAGATAAGCATTATGCCTAAACAAGCCAAGCAACAAAGAAAGAAACACTAGAATTGTCATTGAAAATCTTAATATGTAAGAATATTCTAACACTTAAAGTAACTTAGAACTAAAGATGACATTGTAAAATAACTTAGAATTAAAGATGACATAGTATGGTTCATGAATAAGGAAATAGAGAAATATTGTAAAGCAAGCAACATCTTGGCTTGAGGCACCAACCAAGTGCAAGCATGACCAAAGACTTTTTGCTAGTGCAATTTTTCTAAAAGATAAGCATTTTGCCTAAACAAGCCAAGCAACAAAGAAAGAAACACTAGAATTGTCATAAAAAATTTAAATTTATAAGAATATTCTAACACTTAAAGTAATTTAGAACTAAAATGATATAGTAAAATAACTTAGAACTAAAGATGACATGTTATTATTCATGAATAAGGAAATAGAGATATATTAGAAAGCAAGCAATAACTTGGCTTTGAGGCACTAGCATTTTAGAGGAGATCTGATGCCTTTTGAATCACTATGTGATGAGTCTATGTGAGACAAGGACCATATAGGTCGGTTTCAAAGACTAATCTAAGATTATGATTCTTTAATTGAGGCTTCTTTGGCAAAGGTTGTTTCTTTTTTGTTTATTTTTCTTTTGTTATATTAGACTTTTCTACTTGTAACTAGCTTATCCGGGTTTCTTGTAATTTGTTCTGATATAAATTAAGGAAATCAAATACAAATTCATGAATTACACCTAAAATTTCCCAACAACTTAATTATTGTTATAATAATTATGTTAAATGTTGAAGACAAAAGCTTATATTAGAAAAATACAATTTTTGGATAATGCTTAATATAAAAAATGTCTTCTCAACTTATGAGTTAGCTTTTAGGATAGACTATGAGCATACTTTTAATACGATATTAGAACATTTGTTGATCCATTGTAATTTTTATTTAATTCAACCTATCATGAACATATTTTTAGTATGATACTAGAACATAGGTTGACCCATTATAGTTCTTATTTAATTTAACCTTAAGTTTTTTAAATATGTTTGATATATGAAAAGTCATCCATTAAATCTTATTCAACTTTAAGCATGAGATATGCTCAATATGTGAAAAAGTATAAGAGATGAAAGTTTTATATTAAATTAGTTTTTCGATTAAATTTTAGACTTATTTTTAAGATTGAATATATAGTTGGAGTCCTCATTAAAATGAAATACTTAATAAAGAAGTTTTCTAAATAGTTTCAAAGTTCAAATTCAAAAGGTATCTCCCATGAACAAAGTTCACAATCTGAAATGATTTTACACAGTGCAGATATTTTCTCTTACATGAAGATTATAGTCTTACATTAACGGTAATGTGTATGAATAATGATATTAACTATTTTGGATTACTTAGATCTTCTTTAAAAGTATATATTATAATTTTTCATTGGTCGATTTTAAAACAATTAACAAAAAAGATCCTTCTTGGAAATCTCTCCAACAACAGACTACCTCACATCCGGCGGCAATACCCTTCGTGTTTAAGATGAGGGGCTCGATCCATGGCAGTACCTTGATCCATGCAGCCAATTCATTATGTGTCCAAGCGTCAACGGCTTAGTATTTTTGTGATGGACACAAGAATAGAGATACGTATACATAACAAAACAGTAACAGCAGCAAAGCAACCCAAGGGGTACACTTGTTTTTCCCATGAGTTTCTATCAAGAAAAGAAAAAGGAGTTAGGCTTGGTGCTCCAGAGGGCATTGGATAAATAATGAAGTAGGCACAATATCGTGCAAGGAAGCCGCCGCCCCCACTGTCATTGCCATATCCTACGCGTTCTTATTAATACCACAACGAATTGGTGGACAAGGAACGGCGCCCCTACCAGTCACTCCCCTTCGCAGTAATTGAATGATGTTAACCTTTTGCGTTGCTCAGGAATCACTAATACCAACTTTTACTAATTAAAATGTTTTTTAAACACAGAGATAAACCCCACTCCCGAAACTTCACTTTCACCCCAATTCATTCCCCACTTCCATTTCATTCGGTAGGGTGCCTCAAAAGACTAACCAAATCATCAATTCACCATAAGAAAAGAAAATTACTCACCGTTGTAAAATCATCAATTCCCACAACCTCTTTTGGAACCACATTAATACTTAAATAATTAGCGATGGGTCTTACCAGTAAACAGAATTACCATCAGCTTAGCTCAAACTTTCTCCCCATTTAGTTAAATAATCTCAGTATCAAAGTTCTCAAAGCATAAACAATTTCTTCATTATGCTACCAATAAAAAGGATTGACTCTCAAAATTTCCCTTTCATACCTTACATTCCGAATTGAAGCTCATACAGTTTTGGCATTCCCCAGCCTAGGGATTATTCCCATGTCTTAAGATTGATCCACCTCGCTGCAGGCAAAAGTAGGTAGAACCACTCACGTCCGTTACCCACAAAAGAGGGAATTCAAAAATTATGCTCATTAAGGCTAAGCATTTACACCATACTAAGCAAAAGTAAGTTTATAGCAAGTAACGACTGGGTAGGTCAACCAACTTATATCATATCCATTGTTTGGAGGGATCAGATCAAAGTTTAACACAAGATGTCACTGACCTCCAAAATCTTGCAACTAGACTA
This sequence comes from Casuarina equisetifolia, assembly GCA_028551475.1. Classification (NCBI taxonomy): domain Eukaryota; kingdom Viridiplantae; phylum Streptophyta; class Magnoliopsida; order Fagales; family Casuarinaceae; genus Casuarina; species Casuarina equisetifolia. The sequence continues at coordinate 7,761,709 of CM052361.1, forward strand.
AAGGAATGGCAACATGGAAAATCATTTTCTTTCATTTACATCTTACCGACTGCAACACTCTTGCAATAGCCAGTCATACCACACATTCCAAGACCTACTACTCAGAGGAACTAAACATGCACAGAAATAAAACTTACTACCCAAAAAATTCTTATTGCCGCTGTTTCTTGAATAGCAGTCCATTAACCCATATACCATACCTCCTAACTATTTCCTCATGACGCTTCCCAACTTCCTCTCAGTTAGGAACTATCCCCCTCCAACCACAACGTGAAGTTGAGAAGTTATCACAAGAAGCTCGAAAAGGCTCCAATCTCCAGCCATCTCTTCCCTCCTTCCCAACACATAAGAACTGTTAATTGTCCCCTAAATCCAAACTATTATGGTAGCATTGGACAACCCCAGAGGACCATCAAAATAGTAGTCAAACCAGACCAGAAATTATAACATATACACATACTCAGCAAACTTAACCCATAAATTACCAATAACCCTTAAACACATAAACTAAATGTAGACATGCAGACAGACTTATAAGCATGCAGATACGTCAATAATGTACTTCTTGAAATAAAGTTTGTAACTTGAATTAGAGATGACAGATAAAACTTAATAAAAGAGCAGCACACATTTTCTAAGGGATTTCATCCACCTAATTCCTTTGTGTTCCACCCGCACAATAGAAGAGCTATATGGTACATCAGGTATGTTAAGGTCAGGCAACATTTGTAATGGCAAAGAAAGATAGATGAGGTTTCCAAGTCAGTTCTGGGCAATTATTACCTTTTGGTTTCACCAAGTGCCAATGACTCCTAGCATATAGAAGCAATACTCTAACTAGAGAGTTATGTAGGTCAATTATCGCAAAAAGAGAAACTGTATCTCATGTAACAAATAAGTGTATTACATGGCCGCAAAAGTTTTGGAAGAAGATAATTGTTAAACCCAAACAAACAGCTTCCCTGCCTAGGACAGAGAGAAAAGCACCGTTATCACAAGTAATGCTGCAAGATGTGAGTGGACTGTCGAAAAAATTTCGGCAGGCATAAGAACTTCCAAATTTGCAATCCGGAAACTTTGAGTTGTAAGAAAAAAATAGCTCGCTACTCGTAAGAAAAATAAAAGAACATAGTTCGCAGAACACAATTATCACAACCACTGAGGAAAATGTCGGATCTAAAATTGGACGCCAAATAAGTACAAAATTAAACCAGGAGGAACGTACCTAATTGATACAACTAATGAATCCAATACCGAAATCATCAGAGTTTGGACATTTCGAGATAAATAGATAAACCGCATACACAAAAAGAGCACAAGATCAGAGTGTAGTAGATTATAGATCATACACAGAACAATTTCAAGCTGTAAACAGACAAATACAGAACAGAAAAGTTACCACTTGTTCTTTTCATAGTAGTCCTTAACAATCCACACGAGTGTCATAGGCTTCATCAGACCAAATTTTATTAAATAGTAGTCTACTTATTTACCAATCTTATACCACTTGCTTGACCGGTTCAGGCACAGAATCGGCGGCCGGAATCTTCACGTATCCCATCTTATTAGGGTTGACATCGTCATCATCGTCGTCGTCGTCGTCGTCATCGGAATAGGGAGAGCCATAGCGGTGATCGTAGAAGCGGTTGGCGAAAAGGGACCAGGCCAAGTACATGGTGGCAGCGGTGAGAGCCCCACATCCGACACCGAAGAGCAAAGCCACAACGACGCTGAGAATGTCCCTCGTGCGCTCCCGAAGCGAGCTGAAATCGAAGTCGTAGGAGGAGGAAGACAGGTACTTCTTCAACCCTGACGGCAATCTCGCGTCCTCGCGGTCGATCTGGTCACCCCGCGCCTCAGGGTGGGCCGGGAAGAGGAAGATCTCGGAGGGGAAGCCCCTGTCTTGAGCGGGCCTAGGATTGATGCGGCTGATCTCGGTAACGACAGTCACGAAGCCGGAAGCGGAAGGGTTCTGCTTGAAGGAGAAGGAGTATGAAGAGATGAAGAGCGTCTTGCAAGGCCTGGCGGCGGCTGAGACCGTGAGAACGGCAAGGATCGCCAACTGGAGGAGGAGGAGACGCAGAGTCAGAGATGCCATGGCCGTGGATCTCAAAGGCCCGCTCGACTATTTTCCTTGTCTTGGCTTTGCCCTTGCGATGACGAAGAATCGATGGTGGAACGGGTTTGGGCGTTGCACACGCGAATTTTGTTTTACTGCGTCTGGGGTCAGCGTCAACGTAGCTTTGCAATATTTGCAAATCCACCTTCCTCTCATCTCTCTATTTCTATTCTGTACCCTACGCCGACGCTTTCTCAACTCCAACTTATTTCCGGCCACTTCTAAATCAATTAATATCAAATAAATCCATGCCTATTTCAGAACGTGCACCGAGTGAGATTTAGTATTAATCAACTCTATAGGTACACTAGAAGAATTTCAGATTTTCGTAGCCCTTAAAAATCCCAAAAAAAAAAACTGCTGCCAAGATTTAGGCACGGTTAACCGATAACAACAATCCGATCGACCACAATTTTGACGGCGTCTTCTTCTTTTGGTTCCCATAAAAAAAAGAAACTAGAGAGATTCTGGATGAAATCTTAGCAGTGCAGCATGGAAGATCTCGTTTTGGGCGCCTATGTCTCAACCGCGCCAGCAAACCTTGCTCGGAGACGTAGGCTCTTAAACTATGTCTACGTGTATTCTGCTTCTTAAATTTGAGTTTAAGAGATCTCAAGTTAAATCAACGAGGGCATGACTGGAGTTGACATGGCAGAACTTTGCACTCTGTAACGATAGATGAACTTTACTAGGGTGCAAAAAGTTATTTTAAAATCTTAAAATATTAGGTAAATTTTTTTTATTATTTATAAGACCACAAAATTTATTCTCCAACTTCTTATGTGGAATAACAAGACTTAAATCTCTTGTGCTGAAATTTTTGTTTAATAGATCATGTTTGAATATCATATTCAAGCTAAAAACTCTGGAAGACCAAATTTTATATTTTTGTCAAAATTAAAGTAAATCAAAACTGTCGTGATTGATAATGCATCCATCTCTTACAATTTAAAATTTGTGCGATTTAAAAATCATTATTCAAGGAGCAGTGATTTAATTTTGAAAACATTTTCGTAATAGCTTATGTAATATCAGGAGAAAATTGGGATCAGAGAAACAAGGCTGTCTGTTGGGGAAATTGCAAGTCCATAGTGAATCGGAGAATGCGTTTATGACCGGTGATGTTGGATATACTACTGAAAGCGAGATACACCGGCGGCAAGTATAGAATAGCGTCGTAGGAACGCCAATAGGAATTGGAAGTTGTAGGCCCAAAGGGCGATACAGATAGCCGACTAAAAGGAATCCTTGGAGGCGAAGGAAGCGATTGCTTTCGGGAGTTGGGTTTTCCATCTCCTCTCTATCTCCCTCTCTCTCCCTCTCTCTCTCTGTGAATCTATCATTTCGGAGAACAATTACTTTCAGAGAGTTCCAGGAGAAGAGAGGGGCGGAGATCACTGGACATGGGATTGCTGTCGAACAAGATCGAGAGGGACCAACTGAAACCTGGGGATCATATATACTCCTGGAGGCACGGCTACCTCTACTCCCACCACGGTCATACGCCATCTCATTCTTCTAAGTCTTATATATAAATTTATATTCGTTGGCAAATAGATTTATAATCTGTTTTCTGTTTCTGGGTATATTTGTGCCAATTGTTTTATCACCTTTTGATTTCTAAATAGTCTTGTTGGTCTGAATGTGGCTTGGAAGTTAAGATTTGCCACTAATTTCGTGATGAAATGTTCCATCGAGCTTCGAGTTCCCTGCTTCCAATTTACTCATTTCTCGTTACCCATTATGCTTTACCTGCAATCAATCTCTGTCAAGTAGCGTGAGAGATTATAAGATGGAAATGGGAGACTAGCAATTTAGGGGGTTAACGAATGATTGATAGCCAAAAAAAAGCTTCATCTTTATCTTTATTTGTTTACTGATGTTAGTGTTCTTACCATATAAGCATGAAGATCCTTTTGGGAGAACTACGTAAATGAAACTTTGGAGTACTCATACGTCCGTTGTTGAAACTGTAACCAAAATTATGAGAAGACAGGCAGGTCTTAGATGAGTATGTTGAGGACTGCCCTAGTGAAACCCCCACCTCCCACGAAAGGGACTTTATCTCCTTTTGTAAACAATGAAAATTTTGCATAGGATTTGTATTGGTTCGTTTTTCCTTACACAAGATAGGGAAGATTCCTGATTATAGTGGGTTTTATAATTTCTTTTCTTGATTGTAGTAAGCTCCATATTTTCTCTGATCATTGTAGTGGGTTTCATTATTTCTTCTCCTGATTGTAGTAGCTTTCACTATTTCCTCATTTAGCTGCTTGTATTTCTTTCCATATAGAATTCATTTGCGTTCTTTTTTTACTAAACGAAAATAGTACAGTTAGAGTTTCTACGTATTGTTTTTTTCTTTTCCTTCTTCTTCCTCCTTCCTTCTTTAATATCTTGACAGTCATTTTGTGGCACATAAGAACGATGCTTAGAATGTTCAGGTTATAAAGTTATAAAACTTTGGGAAGAATGGGCGCAAGAAATTTGTCTGATAGTTAGAGATGGCAATCGAAATTGTTGTTGGATGGATTTCTGCGCCCATGTCTTGGTCTTCTTTGCGCAATTTCACTGGCCCTTCTCATTTTAATTTCTGTGGTGGCTCTGGCTCTCTCTCTCTCATAATTCTAGTGTACTTCTGTCGCATCCCCCAAGCCTTTTCTGGTACCAGAAAGGGGAAGCGTCACTGGTGGAGGCAGTATATGAATAAGTGGCAAATGTTCTTCACGTTGAATAGTTTCTGTGACCTAGTTAGTCTGAAGAGCAAAAGGCAAAGTTGCAAGTTTTTAGATGATTATTATGACAAAAGCTTGGTTAGATAGGAAAGAATGCTGTAGAAAGGACGGAGTCACAATAGTTTTGGGTAGTGTCAATACTTGCCCAAAAAAGTACAGAAAAGGGCTTGAATATTAGTGAGAGAACATTTATGAGAAGACCTGAGTGGCATATTTGTTGTGAAATGTTCAGCGTATCATATGTAGTAAAAATCTGATTAGTTTTTTGCTTAATATATGATCTTTGAACCTGAATTTAGTGTCAGTGTGCTAACCTTTGTCTCCTCTATTAACAGGAATATATGTCGGTGATGGAGATGTCATACACTTTACACGGGGTGCAGGCCAGGAAGTTGGAATAGGAAAGATTCTAGATCGCGTCCTTGTAAGCTCCGCATCCAATCCGGTGGATAATCCATGTCCAAAATGTGGTGATCAGTCACAGCTTCATGGAGTCATCTCCTCTTGTATAGATTGTTTTCTTTGGGGTGGAAATCTATACCTCTTTGAGTATGGTGTGAACCCAGGTTTCTTTGTTGCCAAAGCTCGCGGAGGTACCTGCACTCTTGCTTTGTCTGACCCACCAGAGGAAGTTGTTCACCGTGCTTCTTATCTCCTCGAGAATGGCTTCGGTGTCTATGATGTCTTCAAGAACAACTGCGAAGATTTTGCAATATACTGTAAAACTGGTTTGCTTGTGTACACTAGCATCAGTGTGGGTCGAAGTGGGCAGGCAGCATCCTTGTTTGCGGCTTCTGCTTCCATCCTTTCTTCACCACTCCGATTTCTTACCAACAGTGCTCCTGGTCTGGCTGCTGTAGGCTATGCCATGTACTGTGTCAGCCGTTTGGTTTCAGACATGGGAGTACGCCGAGATGTCAAGAAAGTTCCAGTGGAGACACTGGTTTCCCACCCTGCCTCTCGCTTGAATGAGTCACTGGTCACAACTGAGATGGCCAAGTAAAACATGGACAGGAGTGTTTTGATGTACCAATTTCATTATCGAAGGATTGTTTGCTTTTGCTTGCCACTGCTCAATGTACTGATGCTAACTATGAAAATTGAACCCCCCCACCCCCATTTTTAAGCAATTATTATCTATCTTTGTATAAATTAGTTAACTCGTTGTGGATGGTTGCAGGGAAAGTATTTGAGCTTGATTCTGTTTTCAGGTTATGTTTGAAGATGAATATTGCAGTTGTTACGTTGGCATCCAGTTAAGTAATTTGATATAATGTTGTATTCGTTTCGTTTTATTTCTGTATTGATATTCTTCCTTCTTTATTTCTGTTTTTAAATTAAAGAGTTTCACTCTTACAATTGAGCATTTGATGCTTCCACATTTATCACATCTTTCATATTTTAAAAATTATTAATGCGGTTGACCTAATGTACCACACCTAAAAGGGACATATCAGACTAGGTGAGAGCCTTTTAAGAACCCATCCACCCTAGCCGATGATATTGCTTCCCTCCCCACTGTAATTTCCCTTTAGGCATTGTCTTTACCACCCAGGATCAAACCCCTTTGGACCAAGCGAGACCTATTTCCAACATCTCATATTTCGACTTGCACCTTCTGTACTGTCCAGGTTCTTTACATTCTCGTTTGGTATGATGGATTTCATCCGGCCAATAAAGAAATTGTAAACCAATAAATTTCAACTACGAATTTGATCCCTCCCCACCTTTCTCTCATGGACAAGCATGGATTACACAGAGAAATCAAAACACCAATATTCGTTATTTGCGGCTTCCTTCTGAAATCAAGAACTATTAAGTCACAAGAATTGACAGAAAATCTCAACTAATTGAAACTGATTAAGATGTTCAGTCTTTTAGCTATGCATGGAAAACGTGGGATCTCCCAGCAAAAGCATGGGATTTCACAACCAAAAACACTATTAGGTATATCAAAAATACAACTGAAGATGGCTGACTGTCTCACATGGATTCATTAAGGACACATATTGGAGCTGAGGAGTCACAAGGGTTGACAGAATAGCTGCCCTAATTAACGCTGATTAAAACCATCGCCATCCAGAGAACACCTCCTTCTAATAAGGCCATAAATCAATTCCACCAGGCTTCTTTACGAGGATCTGATTGTATTCGGGTCTTGATGTCTGCAATTGATTTGATCAGCTATCAAAAGGTGGAGAAAGAAATTAAAAGAAAAAAAGAATTGCTGCAAAAAGATATATTTCACCAGGAGTTTCATCCAAAAACCAATCTCTATCAGTACCAAAAGCATCAAGAGAATGAAAGCAGTGGATTCTCAACCCCAGAACCCTTCTGAAGCTACCCATGTTCAACCCATTTTTTATCGAGGATGGTTCATGGAATTGAAATAAACATGCGAGTTCCAACTTCACACTTTGGTCCTTAAATGTGAGTGTCATCTTGAATAGAAAACAAGAAGAAATTCCACTTGGCTCCCCACAGGGAGTCTTTCTCTCTCTACCTTTGTGTAAACACGCGTATATATGTTGTGTAACTGAATATGGGATAGACATATACTCAGCAATATGCCCACAGCCACGACAGAAGAAGCAAAACAAACAACGCCCTCCCCACAACCCATCCAAAAACAAGCTAAGTACTATAGAGGGGTATGACTTCATACCATTGTAGCTTCTTCTCCCAAACAAAACCAAGCATTTGGCGCATGTAATTCAATTCTAATTTTCCTCCCAGTTTGATAACATCATTCATTTGTAGAAGTCAGCGAGCATTCATTTAATTGTGGATCTACACAAATTTTCCATGGAGGCAAACTTATTACAAGTAGAATAGATGAATAAAACTCAGGTTCCTGTTGGGTTTGAGGATCTAGAACTATAAATGCAGGTCATCAGTATGATGTGTAGAGTTGTAAGGGAAAGATAGAATTTTAGCTGGGAAAGAGATGAAGACTCTTATCTCAAGGAGAGTTTTGAGAAATGAATTTGAAATACCATCTTCAACATAAGGACACAAAAAACATATGTAATTACTGCTCCAATACATTGATGAATTTCACCAACTCAAAGAAGCTTGTACTTTCCACCCAATATTCAAGCAGGTTGAACTAAATATAGAGCTTTCTGCCCATTCTCACATTTAATTGTTATCTTACAAAACTCTTGGAGACTTTTTAACAGCAAACATCTACCTAATGACCCTAACCTCCCTTCAGATTCAACCCACGAACCATTCCCACACAGGATATGTCTGCAACATGGTTCAAAGATATATTCAGTCAAAAAATGTTATGGTATGAAGGAGGAGAGAAAGCAATCTCATCACTACGCCTTCAATTTCTATGTTTTCCTGAACACGCTGCAAACGCAACGAGAAAAGTACCGTAGTCCATAATGCTCTGAAGGCATCTAGAAATGACTGCAGCACACAGAGTAAGGCTCGGAGGAGTTCAATGTCACAAATATAGCGTTTGCTAAACATGACACAACTGTCGTCTGAAACAATTAGGGCGAACACAAGAGTCCGACATCTATTGAGCCTGATGCATCAAGAGAATATCCGTAATCTAGTCATTGCATTCCGGTTATAGTTCCCAACACTATGCAAAATTAAATTACTTTCTTCAGCACTTCAATGTGTCCTGCTAAACACTTCCAGAGCCATATATTACAGCAGACTAGCACATCACATAAGGGGATACTTATTCAATTTCACATGACACATACCCAACTATGTCTCTGTGTGGTAGTGTTCTTTCACCGGATACCCTCCACAAGTACGCCGACAAAGATATCTATGAATCTACGTATTCGAAGTCTCAGAGGCCCAGCAAGTATGAAGCTTTCCTCTGAATCTCAGAAATTATTAGCTATCTAATACAGTGCAACTCATTCGCTTCATGTTATCCATTTTCGCCACAAAGACAAATATTATAGACTAAAATTTGTTCCAAGTCATCCTATACATATATAAAAATGAGTAGAGAGAGAGAGAGAGAGAGAGAGAGAGAGACTGACGAGATCTTTGAAGAGGAGGAAAGCGATTAGGAAGAAAAGAAGGAAGAGGATCTCAAATTCCGCCAATCTGACGAATGCAAACACCGAATTCATCGCCCGAGTCATCGCCGACTCCCGCCTGGGCCTCGCCATTCCCTAACCTAACCAATCCCGATCGCCAAGAAATCAAATGCGAATCAAAGAAAAGACACCGTATGGTTGTTGTCCTTTCTCTAATGTTAGAGCGCTTCGCGGACGTACTGCTGAGAGTCGGAAGCCTTCGATGTTCGATCTTACTTGATCTTCGCTTCCGCCTGAGGCTTCCCTAAATACCTGCAGATCGATTGCCGGGAAAGGTCAAACTTGCTACTTTCTGACCAGTCCAAGTACAACATTGGCACACAGGTACTCCTCTCCACACCTTATCACTTCCCTGTTCAATAAATTTTGGGAAAAGAAACGACATCGTACATTAGCCAGACCTAACTTCTCTGCCGTTGGTAGTTAAGCATGAAATTCGGACGCATCTGTTATCCGTCCGTTAACGAAGGATTTGAAGGTGTTCCATGCTCTTCCCCAATCTGCTTAACACATTGGGCCTCATTTGACAGGGACCCCTAGCTTTTGTGACTCTAGTCTCGCTGAATCACTTTTGACGCCCCCATCAGTGTATTCTTTGCTTTACACATAGAGAAGGAAGTGGATTGTCGGTCCCCACGAGCGTCTTCTCTTTCAATTTGCTATCAAATCTTATTTCCACAGGGGTCAAGCTACCTGAAGTCCCCAAGCGTCTTCGCTTGAGTTTGTCGGAGGATGGGGTCTTTGCAGGACAATAACATGGTGGAAGGTCGATCTTCATGTCTTCTCGCTTGGATAACGAGTATCGACACAGGAATCGTGGAATGAAGCAGAACACGTGCATAAGGCTACTCAAGGATCAATTCCTGATTTCCCCTTACTGTGTAGCTAGTACGTTTATTGTTGTTCTTTCGTTTATACTAGCAAATCGTTAGTGCATTTATTGTCGTTCTTTCGTTATATAAGCAAACTGTTACTGCACTTATGTTGTCCTTTCGTTGCATAATCAAACTGTTTTAACGTAATGGAGATCATCAAAGCAAAGTGGACATTGCTCGGTTCCATAGTTTTCGGTTTTCTCTCTATCCATTATAAAGAGTTTGTCATCATCAATATAAACTTCAAACAACGGTTGTCATCACAGGCAAACGCTGATCAGCCATGGATCAATGGAAGACTTGAAACCAAGGCTGGCAAATTCTTTGCCTCTAACTCCATTAGGCTTCTTGGAAAGAGCAGCTACCGTTTACGGTGACTGTCCTTCTGTTGTTTATAATAACACCACCTACACGTGGAGAGAGACCCACCGCCATGTGGTTTACTAACCCCTAGAAAAACCTACAAAAATAAAAGGAAAATTTTTAATTCTATAATTACACACAGACTTGACTCACCGATTGTGGATACCCTCTGATTATTTCACTTGTCCTAATTAGGTTAGGTAGCCTTCTATGACTTAATCGCCTCCCCTTTTACGAGCGTTGATTCGTTCACTGCATGGTCTCACGACCTCCGTTATGCCCTTGTCATGAAAGACAAGGACAGGTTCCTTAATATGGCGGAAATACTCTCAACTTGTGCATACCTAGATTAGAAACCGCCTTTTGCCTTATGTCGCCAGTGGGTTTCCGCCAACTGAGGATGTGAAATCTTTCTGGGACACGATCTGTGAGATGTATGGCCACACCGATCGCATCCACCTCTTCCAACTCCACCTAGTGCTCTTGGATCTCAAGCAAGGCAACCTCTCCATCATCGCCATCTTCAATTAGTTCTTTGCCTTGTGTAACGACCTCGACTTGTTGGAGGAATCTCTCCATAGTCCTGATTCCACGTTATGCCAGTACCAGTGGCTGAATGAGGAAGAGTGTGTGACTCAATTTTTGCTCCTCCTCAAAGATTCCTTCTCTGGTTTCCAGTCGCAAATCCTCGCCATACATCCAACTCCATCCCTTCACCAAATTTTTCACTCTAATTGTTCAGGAGGAGAATCAATGGCTCGCGCTGATGAGCACATTCTCCCCTCTGCTTGAGCGACCCCAACACAAAACGCAAGCGCCTCTCGCGCAAATGAGCTAGGGTTCCCTGCACCAACGAATGGCTTGGATGGCGTCTCTTGATTGCTTGACCTAGCTTCACTCTTTGAAGCAGTCTCATCCAACGACCTTTACCTATCTTCTCTGCCTTCATCCGACAACTTTCCTCACGCATCCACTGCGTCTTTAGTCAAAGGCCCTTCTGGTCATCGTGGATATGGTTCTTTACACTGATCCAATGACTAGAACCAACCTCATGGCCAATCTAATGGTTTATTTTACAATTTTTGCAGAAATCAATCAATGTTGGCAATTGCATGGCAAACCCACTGATAAAGTATCATATAGGAAGGAGGCCCAATCTCATGTCGTGACCCTTACTCCTTAAGGCTTGGTTCATGGGCCCCTTAATGAGGCCCAACTTCACTAGATCATTTAGGCTTTCAACAACATGGGCCAACCTAACAAAATTGTCATTTTTGTAGGTACTTCTTATTACTTTATGAGTTCAATTTCAACTTTTGATTGACTTATTGATTCAGGTGTTAGTGATCACATTATTTGCGACTCCAAATTTTTTTCTAAAATTCATAATTTCCATCCCTCTGCATCTATGCGTATCCTTAATCATGATTGCGATCAATGTTGGCAATTGCATGGCAAACCTATTGATAAAGTATCAAATGGGAAGGAGGCCCAATCTCATGTTGTGACCCTTACTCCTTAGGGCTTGTTACATGGGCCCTTCAATGAGGCCCAACTTCACTAAATCATCCAAGTTTTCAACTATATGGGTCAACCCAACAAAATTGTTAGTTTTGTAGGTACTTCTTATTGCTTTATGAGTTCGATTTAAACCTCTTATTGATTTATTGATTTATGTGCTAGTGACCACAATATTTGCAATTCCAAATTTTTTCTAAAATTCATAATTTCCATCCCTCTGCATTTGTGTGTATCCCCACTAAAGATGTCACTTCTATTACAAAAATTGGTGATGTTCAACTCAGTCCTCAATTTATTCTAAAAAATAGCCTATATGTCCATGAAATTTCAATTTAATCTTATTTTTGTTTTCAAAGCTTATGCGAGCAATAATTATTAGGCAATTTTGAATTTCAATTTTTGTTTCTTTCAGGCATATTTGACTAATAGACTAATGGGCTTGAGTACTGCTCCACAAAACCTTTACTTTTGGATTTCCTTTCTAACAAATTTTAATTTCTCTTCTTGTGTTGTCCCTAATTTGGGCACATTTTGTTATGCAACTCTCAATAATAAAATTTTGTTTTCTTATTAATGGTTGGGTCATAGTGATTCCTATCCATTTTCCTAGTACCTCATTTGTTCAATAGCAAAATAATATGGCTCTTCGTTTCCCACAAGTTTTTCTCATGCTCCTTCCCTCTTCTCTTTTATCCATATCGACATTTAAAGGCCTTACATACAACTTGCCTTGATGGCTCTTGGTTCTTCCCCACTTTTTTGGATGATTATTCATGTAGAATTTGGGTTTTCCTAGTACAATCCAAATCTCAAGTTCTCTCTCATCTCACTCATTTTTTTTTACCCTTATTCATATTTAAATTCACACGTCTGTCCAGCATGTTCGCATTGATAATGCATGTGAGTTTTTTTACCATGATTGCTATGCTTTCTTCTCCACTCATGGCATTTTTCATGAAAGCTCCTACGCATACACTCCCTAACAAAATATGGTATTCGAGCATAAGCATCGCTACCTCCTTGAAGTTGCTAGGCCTTTAAGTATCAAGTTTCTATTCCTGAAAATTTTTAAGGTGATTGAGTGGTTGTTGCAACTTGCTTAATCAATAGAATGCCTTCTTGGGTTTTGAATGGGAAGACTCCTTTCAAGTTGCTCTTTGGTAAATGACTAGACATCAATTATCTTTGGGTTTTTGACTGCCTTTGTTTTGCCACTACAATGGGACATCAAGACAAGTTAGGTCCTCAAGCCACTCGTTACATCTTCATGAATTACCCTCATCTCTAAAGGTACTGTGTTTATGACCCCACTACAAGTACTTTCTTTGTTAGTCAAGATGTTATCTTGACCAACAAGTTAGGTCTTTTCAAGTTGCTCTTCAGTAAATGACTAGACATCAATTATCTTTGGGTTTTCGATTGCCTTTGCTTTGCCACTACAATGGGACATCAAGACAAGTTAGGTCCTCAAGCCACTTGTTACATCTTCATGAATTACCTTCATTTCTAAAGGTATTGTGTTTATGACCCCACTACAAGTACTTTCTTTGTTAGTCAAGATGTTATCTTTCATAAGGATATGTTTCTTTTTCATACTACTACTCCTCCAAATATGCCATATGCACTACCTCCATGTGCTCAACAATTCTTGGTTAATGATTATGTTGACCCACCGCCACCTATGGTTCTCCTTGAGCCTACAGGTGTCTTGCCTAGTCCTACTCTTACAGGTCCTTGTCTTGCTCCATTAATAGCTCCTCCAGTTTCTTCTACTCCTACCCCTGTTGTTTATGCTTTTGATGCTCCAACTCCATTAGCTCATGCTCCTGATGTTCCAACTCCTACTCTTGATGATACTATGGCCATTGTCCTTTATGTGTCACCCCTCGTTGCCCTAACTTTAGTTCCTACTCCATGTTACTTTGGTCATGCCACTTAATCCCTACTTGGACTTAGGACTATATCTACTCTTCTACAGTTGATGTCGGGTCTCACTATCCAATCACCTCCTATGTTAGCTTTACTCGTCTCTCTTTGAATCATCTTTGTTGCATCAATTGGATTTCTTCGAACATCAAACCCTCTTCTTATCAAGAAGCTAATATTGATCCATAATGGTAATAGGCCATGAAGGCCAAATTACGTGCCTTCGCTAAGAATCGCATATGGGATGTTATTCCTCGATCTTCTCATCGCCACCTTATCAATTATAAATGGATCTATAAGATCAAATACCATACTGATGGTTCCATTGAAATATACAAAGTCCATCTTGTTGCTAAAGGTTATACCCAAAAAGAAGGTTTCGATTACTAGGATACTTTCTCTCCTATGGCCAAGGAAGATACTGTTTAGTCTTTTTTTCTTGTTGTTGTTTTTCGTGACTGGTCTCTTCATTAGATGCATGTTAATAATGTCTTTTTTTCATGGTGATTTAGATAATGAGATCCATATGGATCTCCACTCAAGCTTATAACAACAGGGGGAGTCTTGAGTATGTTGTCTTTGTATGTCTCTTTATAGTCTCAAGCAAGCTTCCTGCTAGTGGTATGTTAAATTCACTTCTACTCTTCTTTCAGCACACTTTAAACAATCTCATCATAACTATGCTCTTTTCACATGGAGACGTAATATATCCTCTATCTATTTACTCATATATATGGATAATATATTAATTATAGACAATGATATTTCAGCTATTAATTGTTTCAAGGCATACTTACATTCCACATTTTATATTAAGGATTTAAGCTTTCCTAAATATTATTTGGATATTGAAATTGCATGTTTAGGGAAGAGAATTTATCTCAATTAGTATAAGTTTGTCTTAGAAATCATTTTTGAAGCTGGTCTTTCAGGTTGCAAGCCAACCATAATTCCTTTTGAATTAAATTTAAATCTTACAACACCTGAATATGATATGGGAGTATCATCATTGGAAAAAGACACTCTACTAAAGGATCATTCTAGCTATCATAATTTAGTTGAGAAATTCATTTATCTCATCATGATGAAAATAGATATTTGTTATGGTGTACAGATCCTCAACCAGTTCATGCATGCTTCGAAACAATCACATATGAATATGGCCTTGAAGGTTGTAAAGTATTTAAAGAGATGTCCAAAACTTGAAATTTTGTTGTCTAAAAATTACAATATAAAAATGACAACATATTGTGACACTGACTACGCCACATGCCCTAGGAATCATCAATCAATAACATGTTACTACATTAAACTAAGTAATTCTCTCTTATCTTGAAAAGCAAATAAGCAATCAACTATTTCTCTATTATCTGCTAAATCAGAATATTGAGTCATGACAAAGACTACTTATGAAGTCATTTGGTTAAGAGGACTACTACATGATCTTAAGGTCTGGATAAAGCACCCTACTTTTCTATTCTATGATATTGATGCAACCTTGAAACTTGCAACAAATCCTGTTAATTATAAAAGGACAAAGCATATTGAAGTAGATTATCATTTTACAAGAGACAAGATTCAAGAAAAACTTATAAAGACGAGAGATAAGGACCACAAAACAATCAGAAGACATTTTTACCAAAGCTCTTTGTTAGCGATAACACACATATTGATTAAGCAAGCTTGATGTGTTTAATGTTTACAAACCACCAAAACCACCAACTTGATGAGAGTGTTGGAAATTGATGTTATATTTCTCAATTGGATAGATTATATTTTTCACATGACGTAAATTAATTAGAAAGTTATTTCCCGTGTATAACAAGTTTAAATTCCTTTTAATTCTTTGTATGATTTCAATAAATTGCTCCTCGTTATAAAAGGACACCTTGTATACCATTCTTTTCAAGAAAGGATTTGTCCTCCCAACACCTTGCATACCATTCTTTTCAGGAAAGCATTTGTCCTCCCAACTTTATGTCTTTCTCCTCTTTACTTTGTGACACCAAAGGGCGATGCTAATGGCTGAATAAAAAGGAATCCTTGGCGAAGAAGCATTTGCTTTCAGGATTTGGGGTTTCCATCTCCTTCCCCCCACTCTCGCTCTTTCTCTCTCTGATTCTATCATTCCGAAGAACAATTAGTTTCAGAGGGTTCCAGCAGAAAAGGGCGGAGATCTCAGCAAATGGGAGTGCTGTCGAACAAGATCGAGAGGGACAAACTGAAACCCGGGGATCATATATACACCTGGAGGCACGCCTACCTCTACTCCCACCACGGTCACGCGCATTCTTATTGTTATTCTTCTAGTCTTATATTTCTTATATTTTTATATATATTCTCGTTTATTACTCTTGGATACGCTTCGTTGGCAAATAGATTTATGATCTATTTTCTGTTTCTTCTATACTAATTTTTGGATCACTTTTTGATTTCTTAATAGTCTTCTTGGCCTGAATGTGACTTGGAAGTTGATATCTCCCGTTATTTTCATGTGTTACATCGAGCTTCGAGTTCCCTGCTTCCAGTTTACTCATTTCTCGTTATCCTTTATGCTTTATCTGCGATGGGATCTCTGTCAGGTAGTGTAAGAGATCGTAAGATGGAAATGGGAGATTGACAATCCAGGGGGTACCCAATGATTGATGGCCAAAAGAAAATTTTCACCTTTATCATTATTTATTTACTGATGGTAGTGTTCTTAGGATTCAAGTATAGAGGTCCTTTTGGGAGAACTACGTAAATGAAATTTTTAAGTACTCGCTGTAGCCAAAATTATGTGAACACCGGCAGGTCTTAGATGAGTATGTCGAGGACTGCTGTTAGGACCTCATGTTGGAATATTTTAGATAATTCTTATTGATGTGGGCTTATATCAATGTGATTGTTTATCTTCAATTGTTTTATTAATTTTGTGTGGTCTATTTGTATGAGACATATTGGATCCATTATTGTTGAATATGGGACTGGCTAGTGTGGGCTAGTGCTTGCTATATAGAACAGTGATGAGTTGGACTATATTGACAGCACACTTTGTATATGGCTAAGATCCCTCCTTTGCCTCTCACTATGTGCACTATGAGTCTACATGTTGAGAAGATCATGTTGGTGGATTAAGAGGTGTTGTATATATATGAGCTTATTATTATATCATGAATAATAACACATCTTTATAAATATCGTGCACAGTACTATGAATAGTGACTGGTGCATAGTAACTCAATTTTAATATAATGAACACACGGTTGGACGAAATATATGGGAGAACTTTTTGTTGGTCACGAACACCCTACCCACGATCTTTGTAGACAGAGCTCCTCATCAGCCAGTGAAACTGAGAGAACAAAGGAGTAAATCCGGCCATTATCTTTGATAAAATGAATTATCCAGTGGCTAGAACGAATCCCAGAACAGGTACGTTCATTTTCCCTCTTAAACGTTGTGTTCTAAGATGAGAAGCAAGATCTTGGTTTTGAGCTCGTTTGAGCTCGATTTTTTCCAACACCTCACCTTAGCTTACGGCACGTGGCCGGGTAAGGGCATTAGAGGGAAGTCCCACAGGGGCAGATCTGGAATTGGAGATGCCAATAAGATTGAAAAGGGAGAGAAGTGGGCAGTCTGCACTTATCTTCTTTAGCTGTAACTTAGAGTTCTCTTTCTGCCCTAGCTTAGCTGTAACTTAGTTTAGTTTAGTTGCCTTATGTTGTAGTAGGAGAAGTGTATTCAGTGTTGTAGTTGATGAACTTTTTATTTGTGAACTTGTAATCGGACTTATCCAGATATGTGTTGTTCAAATGTCTCCAAATTGTGTTCTTCTTGAGTTGAGTTAATCTAGTCCTAACAACTGCCCTAGTGAAACCCCCAGCTCCCACGAAAGGGACTGTATCTCCTTTTGGGAATGATGAAAAATTTGCATAGGATTTGTATTGGTTCTTTTTTTCTAATACAAGTCAGGGAAGATTCCTGATCATAGTGGGTTTTATAATTTCTTTCCTTGATTGTAGTAAGTTCCATATTTTCTCTAATCATTGTAGTGGGTTTCATTATTTCTTGTCTTGGTTGTAGTAGCTTTCACAATTTCCTCATTTAGCTCCTTGTATTTCTTTCCATATAGAATTCATTTACATTTTTTTACTAACCAAAAATAATATAGTCGGAGTTTTTACAGAGTGTTTTTTCTTTTCTTCCTCCTCGCTCTTCTTCTTCCTTCTAGCTTCTTTAATATTTTGACAGTCATTTTTGTGGCACATAAGAAGACTGCTTAGAATATTCAGGCTATAAAGTTATAAAACTTTGGGAAGAATAGGCGCGCAACAAATTTCTCTGATTGTTAGAAATGGCAACCGAAATTGTTATTATATGGATTTCTCCGCCCATGTCTTGGTCTTCTTTTGGCAATTCCACGGGTCCTTTTCATCTTAATTTCTGTGGTGGCGCTTGTTCTCTCTCTCATAATTCTGGTGTACTTCTGTCCCGTCCCAAGCCTCTTGTGGTACCAAAAAGGGGAAGCGTCACTGGTGGAGGCAGTATATGAATAAGTGGTAAATGTTCTTCAAGTTGAATAGTTTCTGTGACCTAGCTAGTCTGAAGAGCAAAAGGCAAAGTTGCAAGCTTTTAGATGATTATTTTGACAAAAGCTTGGTTAGATGGGAAAGAATGGTGCAGAAAGGCCGGAGTCACAATAGTTTTGAGTAGTGTCGTTACTTGCCCAATAAAGTACAGAAAAGGGCTTGGATACAAGTGAGAGAACATTTATGAAAAGACCTAAGTGGCATATTTGTTGTGAAATGTTCAGTGTATCATATGTAGTAAAAATCTTATTATTTTTTGCTTAATACATGATCTACGAACCTGAATTTAGTGTCAATGTGCTAACCTCTCTCTTCTCTAATAACAGGAATATATGTCGGTGATGGAAATGTTATACACTTTACTCGGGGTGCAAGCCAGGATGTTGGAATAGGAAAAATTCTAGATCGTTTCCTTGGGAGCTCCATACCCAAGCCCGTGGATAATCCATGTTCTAAATGTGGTGATCAATCAAAGCTTCATGGAGTCCTCATCTCTTGTATAGATTGTTTTCTTTGTGGTGGAAATCTCTACCGCTTTGAGTATGGTGTGAACGCAGCTTTCTTTGTTGCCAAAGCTCGTGGAGGTACCTGCACTCTTGCTTTGTCTGACCCACCAGAGGAAGTTATTCACCGAGCTTCTTATCTCCTTGAGAATGGCTTCGGTGACTATAATGTCTTCGAGAACAACTGCGAAGATTTTGCAGTATACTGTAAAACTAGTTTGCTTGTCAAGAGGAACAAAATGGCTCGAAGTGGGCAGGTAGCGTCCTTGATTTGGGCTTCTACTACCATCCCTTCTTCAGTCCGATATCTTCTAACCGCCAGTGCTCCTCGTCTGGCTGCAAGCTGTGCCGTGTACTGTGTCAGCCGTTTGGTTTCAGATATGGGAGTACGCCGAGATGTCGAGAAAGTTCCAGTGGAGACACTGGTTTCCCACCCTCACTCTCCCTTAAATGAGTCGCAGGTCACAACTGAGAAGCCCAAGTAAACATGGACAGGAGTGTTTTGTTCGACTAATTTCATTATCGAAGGAGTGTTTGCTTTTGCTCGCGATTGAACAATGGGCTCTTTTTAAGCAATTATTATCTATCTTTGTATAAGGTAGTTAACACGTTGTGGATGATTGTATGGAACGTGTGTAAGGTTGTTTCTCTTTTCAGGTTATGCCTGAAGGTGAATACTGCAGTTGTTGCGTTGGCATTCGGTTAAGTGAATTGATGCAATGTTGCATTCGTTTCGTTTTATTTCTGTATTGATATTCTTCTTTCTATATTTCTATTTTTAAATTTAAAGGTTCCACTTTTACAGTTGAGCATTTAATACCACATTTATCATATTTTAAAGACCATAAATGTGGTTGATTTAAAGTTTCACATTTAGGAACATATCAGATTAAGTGGAGAGCCTTTTAAGAACCCATCCATCCTAGCCGATTATAGTGCTCCCCAGGCCACCGTAATTTCCTTTTAGGCTTTGTCTCGACCACCCAGGATCAAATCCTTCTGGACCAATTTAGACCCATTTCTATAAACTCATATTTGGATTTGCACCTTCTCGCTTGGTAGGATGGATTTCATCCGGCCAATAAAGAAATTGAAAACCAATAAATTTCAACTACGAATTGAAAAACCTTCCCACCTTTCCCTCGTGGACAAGCATGGATTACACAAAGAAATTAAAGCTCTAATACTCGTAGTTATTTACCTCACACGACTTCCTTCTCTAATGCTAGAGCGCGTCGCGGACGTACTGCTGTGGGTCGGAAGCCTTCGATGTTCGATCTTACTTGGTCTTCGCTACCGCCTGAGGCTTCCCTAAATACCTGCAGATCGATTGCCGGCAAAGGTCAAAGTTGGCTACTTTCTGGTTAGTCCAAGTACAACATTGGCGCACAGGCACTCCTCTCCACACCTTATCACTTCCCCGTTCAAGAAACTTTAGGAAAAGAAACGGCATCGTACCATTAACCATACCTAACTTCTCTGCCGTTAGTAGTTAAGCATGAAATTCGGACGCATTTGTCGTCCTTCGACTGTTGCGTTACTTCCTTTCTTACATCTCTCCATGTTAACGAAGGATTTGCTCGTGTTTCATGCTCTTCCCCATCTGCTTAACACGTTGGGCCTCATTTGACAGGGACCGAATCACTTTTGACGCCCCGATAAGTGTATTCTTTGCTTTACACACAGGAGGAAATGGATTGTGGGTCCCCACGAGCGTCTTCTCTTTCAATTTGCTATCAAATCTCATTTCCACAGGGGTCAAGCTACCTGAAGTCCCCAAGCTTCTTCGCTTGAGTTTGTCGGAAGACAATAACATGGTGGAAGGTCGAGCTTCATGTGTTCACTCTCGGATAACGAGTGTCGACACAGGAATCGTGGAACAAGCGGGAGTGAACCAGAACACGTGCATTAAGGCTACTCAAGGATCAATTCCTGATTTCCCCTTACTGTGTAGCTAGTACATTTATTGTTGTTCTTCCGTTGTACTAGCTAATTGTTAGTGCATTTAGTGTCGTTCTTTCGTTATATAAGCAAATTGTTACTGCACTTATGATGTTCTTTCGTTGCATAGTCAAACTGTTTTAACTTTTATGGAGATCATCAAAGCAAAGAGGACGTTGCTTGGTTCCATAGTTTTCGGTTTTCTCTCTATCCATTATAAAGAGTTTGTCACCATCAATATAAACTTCAAACAACGTTTTTCAAGCGAGCAAAACTACAGAGTTCAATCAATAGTCAGTAATCTGTCACAGGCAAACGCTGATCAGCCACGGATCAATGGAAGAATTGAAACCAAGGCTGGCAAATTCATCGCCTCTAACTCCGTTAGGCTTCTTGGAAAGAGCAGCTACCGTTTACGGTGATTGTCCTTCTGTTGTTTATAACAACACCACCTACACGTGGTCGGAGACCCACCGCCGATGTCTCCAAGTAGCCTCTTCTATCACGTCCTTCGGCATCAAAAGCGGCGACGTGGTGTCCGTCGTGGCTCCAAACATCCCCGCCATGTACGAGCTTCAATTCGCTGTTCCCATGTCGGGGGCCATCCTTAACTGCATCAACACGCGCCTCGACAGCCGCACCGTATCCGTGCTGCTGAACCATAGCGAATCCAAGCTCATCTTCGTTGACTACCTCTCTGCCGCCGTTGTTCTCGAAGCACTCTCTTTGTCGCCACCCAACACCCCACTCCCTCTGCTCGTTCTCATCACTGATTGTAATGGCGATGACACTCTGCACGAGCAAGATTCCTCACCGACCGTAGACTTCTGCTGCACCTACGAGGCCATGGTGGAAAATGGCGATCCCGAATTCCGATGGTGCCTACCGCGAAGCGAGTGGGATCCAATGGTTTTGAACTACACCTCGGGTACGACCTCTGAGCCGAAAGGGGTGGTCCACTGCCACCGGGGAATCTTCATCATTACAGTCAATTCTCTCATCGATTGGGGAGTGCCTGAGCGGGCCGTATACTTGTGGACTCTTCCGCTCTTCCACGCAAATGGATGGAGCTTCTCATGGGGCATAGCAGCCGTAGGTGGGACCAACATCTGTCTCCGCAAATTCGATGGACCAACAATCTTCGGGATGATAAAGGAGCACGGTGTGACTCACATGTGTGGTGCGCCTGTGGTGCTCAACATGATCACGAACTCTCCCAAAAACCACCCGCTCGAGAACCCGGTTCAGATCCTCACAGCCGGGGCCCCACCGCCGGCAGCGGTGCTCTTCCGGACAGAGTCCCTGGGTTTCGTGGTGAGTCACGGGTATGGGTTAACTGAAACGGCAGGACTGGTAGTGTCGTGCGCGTGGAAGCCACAGTGGAAAGGGTTGCCGGCAACGGAGAGAGCGAGGCTGAAGGCGAGACAAGGAGTAGGGATTATTAGCCTGACGAAAGTGGACGTGGTGGATGAGGAGTCGGGAGCGAGTGTGAAACGAGATGGGTCAACACTAGGCGAAATAGTTTTGAGAGGGGGGACGTTGATGCTTGGTTACCTCAAAGACCCCGAGGGGACCTCCAAGTGCATGAAAGAGGATGGTTGGTTTTACACGGGGGACGTGGGAGTCATGCACCCAGATGGCTATCTGGAGATCAAAGACCGATCAAAGGACATAATCATAAGCGGTGGAGAAAACTTGAGCAGTGTGGAGGTGGAGTCGGTGCTGTACACTCATCCAGCAGTTAACGAGGCGGCTCTGGTGGCTCGGCCTGACGAGTTCTGGGGGGAGACGCCTTGTGCATTTGTGAGCTTGAAGGAAGACGCGTCGACTTGGAAGCCAACTGAGATGGAGATTATGGAATTTTGCAGGGCTAAGTTGCCGCACTTCATGGCGCCCAAGACAGTGGTGTTCAAGGATGATCTGCCCAAGACGTCAACCGGGAAGATTCAGAAATTCGTACTTAGGGAGATTGCCAGGGCCATGGGCTCGTCAAGTACGAGTCGTCCGTAGAGAGCGGGAATTGAGTCTACTAGCCCGAGTCTGATTGCATTTTTTTCTAATAAGAGTCGAATTTACGTTTGGTTCGCGTCAACATCATGTCCTTTTTACCCAATCAAAGATTAGAGGTGAGTCCAAGGTGGACTGTTATAATTTAACCTGCTCAATGTATTCCAAAGATAAATGACCAAAATTTTAGCTTGAATAATGGCATTTGCAATGGACAGAATCAAACAATCGCATGCGTAATGCAATTGAAGTGGTCGCAAATGGCGTCGAATGAAAATGATGCATGGGAAGTACCCAAACATAGCCTCCAAAAGTCATTGAATTAATTACTCTTTTGTAGTAGAATCCAACAAACAATTGGCAGAAGACTTCCATATTCAAAGACGGAATCTTTGTCTAAAGAATTGATCATGGTTTCGAGGAATCTCGTTAAATTATCATTAAAAATTTTAAATTCAAATTTTTATGGCCTTTTCGTGGGCCCTGAAGACTTTAATTTTTCCAACTCCTGTACTCCGATGATTGGGAAGAGCTAGCGGACAATGGAAGCTAATAATCAGACCAGGTCAGTAACCGGGAATGCAAGATTGCTAATCCAATGGCGAAGCCCTTCGTAGAACTACCATTGCTGACGATTATTGAGACTTGGTATGCGCAAGATAGACGGTTATGATTATAGGCGTGTAGATATATACACACATATAAATGTTATGAAATTGAAATGGAATAGAAAAATATCGAGCAATCACACACAGCCACGACGGAAGAAGCAAACAAACAACGCCCTTCCCACAATTCATCCAAAAACAATCTAAGAACTATTGATGTATGACTCCACACCATTATAAATTCTTCTACCATACAACCCCACCAAGTATATGGTACATATAATTCAATTCTAATTCTTCTCCCAGCTTGAAAACATCCTTCATTTGTAGAAGTCAGCGAGCTTTCGGTTTAATTGTGGATCTACACAAATTTTCAATGGGGGCAAAGTAGTCGCAAGTAGAATAGATGAATACAACTCAGGTTCATTTTAGATTTGAGGATCGGGAACTACAAATGAAGGTCATCATACACTATGTCTAGAGTTGTAAGGAAAGAGAGAATCTTAGTTAAGAAAAAGATGACATAGGGACACCAAACACATGTACATTGATGAATTTCACCAACTCAAAGGATATTGTATTTTTCATCCAATATTCAAGCAAGTGACATAATCCTGACAACTTAGTGGTATCTAGAAACTTTATCACATGGGAGGTTAGGATTTGAGTTTTTTTTTTTTTTTTTTCTCTCTTAACAAATCTCTTAAATTTTCTCATTGAAAAAAAAAAGTAGGTTAATCTAGATATTGACCTTTCTGTCCATTCTCATATTTAATTGTTATCTTACAGCAAATATCAACCTATTACTTAGCCTCTCTAAGGTCCATGGTTTAGGTTGGTGACCTTCGTTGCACTTGGGATGGTGCTGGCCGAAGGTCTGCCCAAGAAGCACAAAATAATAAAAAATAAATAAATAATAAATAAATAAATAAATAAAACAAGGAAGAAGAAGAATAAAAAACACCATGCAAAGTCAAATTACTCCTCCACTTATTCAATTTCAAATTACTTATCTAACCATGTCTCCGTCTAGTAGTGTTTTTTCACCAGCAACCCTCCACAACCACACCGGCCGGCATCCATTTCTATGAATCTAGGTATTCGTACCACAAGTCTCAAGGGCCTCGCAAGTATGAAGCTTTCCTCTCAATCTCTTAGAAATTATTTGCTGTCAAATGTAATCACTCTTCCTTGCAATGCAACTAATTCGCTTCAAGTAATCCATTTTGGCCATTCAGATAAATACTATAGACTAAAATTGATCCAATCCAGCCTATACATATATTATAAAAATGAGTAGATAAGATAGAAGGGGGAGACCGAAGAGGTCTTTGAAGAGGAGGAAAGCGATGTCGAAGATAAGAAGGAAGAAGATCTCAAGTTCAACTTCCGCCAATCCGACGAATGCAAACACCGAATTCATCACCGACTCCCGCTTGGGCCTCACCATTCCCTAGCCTACAACATGGGAGATGATAACTCCGCCGGTGACGGTCAAAGTTAGCTACTTTCTGATTAGCCCAATTACAACGTGGCCGACAGGGACTCGTCTCCACATCTTATCGCATCTTATCACTTCCCTATTCAACCACTCCTTTTTTATTTTTTTATTGGACATTCGAAGAAATCTTACTAAAAGAAACAGCATCATGGCATATTACCCGGAGGAAGTAGAGCCTTGACCGGCTAACTTCTCAGCTGTTAGCGGTTGTAATACAGTGACATCCGGACGCTTTATCACTCCGATAGCTCCCTTGTTGGCACAATTTATCTTGTTGTTTAGTTTGCAAGAGGGTCACTTTTCGATTCCCTCTCGTCTTTTTGATGCATTAACGAAGGATTTGATCGTGTTTTCAGTGATCTTCACGTGCTTCACACATTACATTATGCCTCTCGTTTGATGAGTGACAACTACATGATTGATTCTAATCATGTTTTCAGTGCTCTTTACGTGCACAGATTATGCCCTCTCATTTGATGCGTGATTCTAATCATGTTGCATCACTAATGACTCCTTTATTCCAAGGTCCCAACGACTTTATCACTGCAATATTTGTTTTCTTTAACAGGAAGGAACAGTGGTTTGTGGGCCCACTAGTTATTGTAGGTCCCCCAGACTACGAAATTCCACGTACTTTCCCTTTCAAACCTTATCACCACAAGGGCTCGAAGCTATATGAAGTCCCCACCTGTCCGTGCCCCAGATTCATCTGTAGTCAGTATTCTCTCACGAGCACACGCAGATCAGCCTGGAATCAATGGAAGAGTTGAAACCAAGGCCAGCGAATTCATCGCCTCTAACTCCACTAGGCTTCTTGGAAAGAGTAGCTACCGTTTACGGTGATTGTCCTTCTGTTGTCTATAACAACACCACCTACACGTGGTCGGAGACCCACCGCCGATGTCTCCGAGTAGCCTCTTCTATCACATCCTTCGGCATCAAGAGGGGGGACGTGGTGTCCGTTGTGGCTCCCAACATCCCGGCCATGTACGAGCTCCACTTCGCTGTTCCCATGTCAGGGGCCATTTTTAACTGCATCAATACGCGCCTCGACGGCCGCACCGTATCCGTGCTTCTTAACCACAGCGAATCCAAGCTCATATTCGTTGACCATCTCTCTGCCCCTGTTGTCCTGGAAGCACTCTCTTTGTTGCCACCCAACGCCCGCCGCCCTCTGCTCGTTCTCATCACTGATCGTAATGGTGAGGAGGAGGCTCGGCACGAGCAAGATTCCTCACTGGCCGTTGATTTCTGCTGCACCTACGAGGCCATGGTGGAAAAAGGCGATCCCGGATTCCGATGGTGCCTCCCTCACAGCGAGTGGGATCCGATGATTTTGAACTACACCTCGGGTACAACCTCTGCCCCGAAAGGGGTGCTCCACTGCCACCGGGGAATCTTCATCATTGCCGTCACTTCCCTCATCGATTGGCGCGTCCCTGAGCGGGCCGTGTACTTGTGGACCCTTCCTATGTTTCACGCTAACGGGTGGAGCTTTCCATGGGGCATAGCGGCTATAGGTGGGACCAACATCTGTCTCAGAAAATTCGACGGACCAACAATCTTCAGGATGATAAAGGAACACGGCGTGACTCACATGTGTGGTGCGCCGGTGGTGCTCAACATGCTCACGAACTCTCCCAAAAACCAACCGCTCGAGAACCCGGTTCAGATACTCACAGCAGGGGCTCCACCGCCGGCAGCGGTACTCTTCCGGACAGAGTCCTTGGGATTTGTGGTGAGTCACGGGTATGGGTTAACTGAAACGGCAGGACTGGTTGTGTCGTGCGCGTGGAAACCACAGTGGAACGGATTCCCGGCGACGGAGAGAGCGAGGCTGAAGGCAAGACAAGGAGTGAGGGTTATTTGTGTAACCAAAGTGGACGTGGTGGACGAGGAGACGGGAGCAAGCGTGAAACGAGATGGGTCAACATTGGGGGAAATTGTACTGAGTGGTGGGTCGATAATGCTTGGTTATCTCAAAGACCCCGAGGGGACCTCCAAATGCATGAGAGAGAATGGTTGGTTTTACACAGGGGACGTGGGAGTCATGCACCCGGATGGCTATCTGGAGATCAAAGACCGATCAAAGGACGTGATTATAAGTGGTGGAGAAAACTTGAGCAGCGTGGAAGTGGAGTCGGTGCTGTACTCCCACCCGGCGGTTAACGAGGCGGCGGTGGTGGCTCGGCCTGACGAGTTCTGGGGGGAGACGCCTTGCGCATTTGTGAGCTTGAAGGAAGACCCATCGGCTCGGAAGCCAACTGAGAAGGAGATTATGGAATTTTGCAGGGAAAAGTTGCCGCGCTACATGGTGCCCAAGACAGTGGTGTTCAAGGACGAATTGCCCAAGACGTCGACTGGGAAGATTCAGAAGTTCATGCTCAGGGAGAATGCCAGGGCCATGGGCCCGTCAAGGGCGAGCCGTCTGTAGAGTGACGGGATTGAGTCAACCAGGCCGAGTCTGATTGCCTTCTTTTACAGTAAATGTCGATGTTACGTTTGGTTCGCGTCACCGTCATGTCCTTTTTAGCCTGTCAACGATTAGAAGGCGAGTCCAACGTGAACTGTTACAATTTAGCCTGAGTGAATGTACTACAAAACAAACGACCATAATTTTAGTTTCAATAATACCATTGGCAGTGGACAGATTCAAACAATCGCATGCGTAATGCAATTGAAGTGGTCGCGAATGGCGTAGGGTGAAAATGATGCGTTTGGAGCATCCGACCATACCCTGCAACCCAACCCAATCCAGTCCAGGTCAGTATAATGGAGAAGTCAATGAATTAATTAGTATTTTTAGAAAAATCAATAATGGACATTATTTTTTATAAAAATTGAAGAAAAAATTAACGGTTATGACTTAGTCGGTAATGGATATTATTTTTTAATAAAAATTGAGGAAAAAATTAACGGTCATGACTGAGTCGGTAATATTATATAAAGGAGTGAGGAGAGGAAAAAATTAACGGATATAAACAAGGGAAGGGGTTCGAACCCCTGACCGGGGTTGGGTTCCTTGGGCCTTTTAGCTAGCCCAAGTAGGGACGGTTGGTGGACCCATGGCCCAGTTGTAACTGGGTCAGACCCCTGACCGGCCCGGATGAGAATAACACAGTGAATTACTACTTTGACCTTTGAAGGCAAACTAGGGTTTTTCCCACACAATCCAATATAAACTTATTCTGCCGCCTCCGGAGCTCGCCTCTCTCTGCGTGGTCAGAAGGTGAATATTGGTCTCTCGTTCTCGTCTCTGCTCTCTGTGATGTACATGCATATATGGCGCACTATGAATCTCTTTCTGACTCTTGCACTGTATTTGATTTGTCTTGAAGGTAAGGGAATAATGGAAACTGCGGTGGTTGCCCCTCAAGTTACAGAGATTTCTAGCCTAGAAGTCAAGCTCTTCAACCGCTGGACCTTCGAGGATGTTCAGGTTTTATTCTTTTTTTTTTTTTTTGGTTTAAATGGATTTGTTCTCAGTATGATAAAGTGGCGCTCTTAGGTGGATTTGTTATTTTACTCTGGAATGATTGCTTTTCCTCTTTAATTTTGAAGTTTTTTATATACCCACCAAGGTATTTTTGGTGTTCTGATTTCGAGATAATGGTAGTTTTGAGCTTCTAACCCTTGAAGCAAATCTTCCATCTTTTTGGTGTGGAGTGACACTTAATCCCCCTGTCTTGTCTCATGCCCCCTTTTCCCACACCGAATCCTGAAATCTCCGCCTGATTCTTGAAAACTATTTGGTCCTTTTCATGGTGGATCTCCGACGATTGAATATTTTTCCATATGCAACTTACCTCAGTGTGCTATGTTTTGCAATACATAGGCAGCCATCGGTTTTGCCTCTGCGTCAGGCTTGGCGCATGTTAATCCCTAACTATTGTTTTTTCGATGAGGCATTTGCTTGACAAAAGAAGCAAAAAATCAGGGCAAAATTCATTCAATAAATATTTTTAGTTACAGCAATCTTGCATTTCGGTTTGTAATTGTTCCGATTTTGTTGTTCCATCCGAGTCCCAGTCCAGTGCAATCAGCATCAGTGTTGTTAATCTGCTAAGTAATGAATAATTGAATTGTAAATGAGTGTACTGCTGTTCGTAAGGATTGTTCAGCAGATGCTTACCTATTGATATTTTTTGCCCTGACAATATGGTGTTTAGGTCAGCGACATCTCTTTAAGTGATTACATAGGTGTAGTGCCAGGAAAGCACACCACGTATGTCCCACATACTGCTGGGAGATACTCAGTGAAGCGCTTCCGCAAGGCCCAGTGCCCAATTGTGGAGAGGCTCACAAACTCTCTGATGATGCATGGCCGAAATAATGGGAAAAAGTTGATGGCAGTGAGGATTATAAAGCATGCCATGGAAATCATTCACTTGCTCACAGACCAAAACCCCATCCAAGTTGTTGTTGATGCTGTAATTAACAGGTATATAAATTGGAAAGCACCAACTTTTATCGGCCTGATGATTGTGATCTTTTCATGCATGGATTGTGGTCTGTACTTTCTATTTTTAATTTTGTTACAACAGTGGTCCAAGGGAGGATGCCACACGTATTGGCTCTGCTGGTGTTGTGAGGCGTCAAGCTGTGGATATTTCTCCATTGCGACGCGTGAACCAAGCTATTTATCTGCTTACTACAGGTGCACGTGAGTCGGCATTTAGGAACATCAAAACAATTGCTGAATGTTTAGCAGATGAACTTATCAATGCTGCAAAGGGTTCATCCAACAGGTAATTGCTGGCATATATTCTCTGGTTATTACACATAAAGCTAATAAGATCTAGCGAGAAACTTATTCCTGTCTTTGGTATCGCATAATATGTTTTCATTTTGTTGATTCTCTGATTATTACCCTTGATGTTTCAGTTATGCTATCAAGAAGAAGGACGAGATAGAGAGAGTGGCCAAGGCCAACCGCTGAGGGTTGATCAGAGAATTTTCCATGACTCAAGAGAGGAGTTTTTATGTCATTTTCAGAACTGTGTTTTGCTTTTCTCTATCATTATCCCTGAGTACAATTTAAAAGTGGCTGGTTGGTTTTTGTGCTGAGGACTGTAGTCTAGTTCTGGTAAATTGTTAGTTTGATACCTATCAGTTTTGGTGAGTTTTCTTTTCTAGTCAAACAAAATGATGGTAGACAGCCACATGATCTTCTTATATAAATTACAGTTATTGTTTATTTGTTAAAGCAACATTGAGTTCTCAGTTGAGGAGCTCCGTTTGCGCTGTTTCCGTTTTGATCATTAAGTGCTTCGTTGTCCAATTGCCATAAGCTCAAATTTTGTTTGTGACTGGGGCATTCACAGTGAAAGCATCCAGAGAAGATTTTGATTATGAATGGGGTTTAGACGAGAATATTAGCTGATCTAGTAAGAGATGTTCTATTCACTAGTTACAAGGTGTGAGAAGTGATGCTACGAGCAAGATGGGTGAGAAGGGTGGGTTTGATCACTTGCGAAGTGACCAAATGATACTCTCGCAGACTAGTTCATGCCAGTTTCTTGAAATGGTGAGTCCATTTGATCTTTTAACGTCTCTGTAAGGTGAGTGTCAAACTGGGGGTTATTCTAAAAGGGGAGCTTACGTAGGGTAGTAAATTTCAATTAGGAACCAATATTCTGACTTTTTTCTCAGAGTGTCGAGGCAGACTCCATGATAGGTAAAGTTCGTACTTGCCTTGGCGGAATAGAAGGGAGAGGTTTCATCCTTCGACCGATCACTTGGCAGACCTATGCAAATGGATGCTTTCATAATTTACATATGAGCTGTAAAGCATGCTGCACGTGAAGCCACATACTTGACGTGATCGGCTAAGCATGCGTCTATATGGGTGCAACCTCCTTGGATTGAGCGGATAAGTATGCGACCATGGTGTGGCCACGTAAACATCTAAGCATTGAGGACACGACTGACAGCAAGGGTCTAGAAGCCTTGCGTTTGAGACCCACAAGCCAGGAACGTGAAGAACAATCCCGTGATGCTGCCAATGTGGTAAGAGAATGCCACGGAAAACCATTGCAAATGTACGTTGGTATGGTTCCAGGCTCAATTCTGGGCGTATTGGTGTGTGTTCCAAAAAATACTGGGACATTTACACCCTGTGGTTATAATGCGAATTTGAAGAAAAATTATTAGTTGCCATACAAATGACACTTCTTTTTATATATATATATATACTTTTTACTTCTTTAACAAATCGTTTTCCCAAGATGCAAAAAGGAAAGGAATTTTGTACCTCGAACTCTAAAGCCAATAGTATGGAGCACCCAAGTAAAGTCACTTGACTAATAAGTTTATTTTTTAATTTTTGGCTTGGAAAATGAGATTGAGAGAAAGTAAGGTATCAAACCTTTGACCTTTTCAATCTAGGTGCATGGTTTGCCACTTAGAGTTACATGCCTACTAACAACAACTAATAACTTAATTACCTATAACATGTTTGGATATGTCTAAATAGGATGCATGATATAAATTGTCTCTCCTCACTTAACAGTGATGAAATTATTAAAAATAGGAATAGTCACTAACATATAAATGTATTTATAATTCTGTATATACCAATGCTCTAGAGCTTTCTTGAAGTGTTTTCTTTCTATGCTAACTACAAGATTGTTATTTTTTATTATCGCGAATCTTCATTTCTGATTTCTTTTATTTGGAGTATCCATATATTTCTTCTTAGGTATAGTTGGTAACAAGAAACATATGTTCAATATACACAAAATAAGTATCTAACAACTTACACTCAATTGCCTTAATTGTTTGTTAAATAATTATTTCAAATAACAAACACGTCAAAATAGTTGTAACGTTGTCTTGGAGATCGCTTTAAATAAAAAAATTTAATCAGATTTGATGGGGAGGGGATCGTAGAATTGAAGGGGATCCTCTTCAATCGCATTGCAACGTAGGTGCGCACCTAGGGCTTACTTTCTTCTGCAGTGTTGATTGCCCGTAAATAGAGAGCCTTCCATTGTTCTTGAATGAATAGCAAGATCTTATACATATATGATTATATCGCTAGTCAACTAAACTTGGAGTCATCATTCTCCTACATTTTGGGGCTGCTTAAAAAACTTCATCCCTGGCCAACTTCGAAAGACAGCTCTTGATGGGGGATCGAACGTAATAACCCTCCAGCTGCAGTTGAAGAGAATACCATAACCTTGGCTTTGGTTGCGAAAAACTGTACTTACTGATTCTTCTACGAGACCTACGCAAATCCACCGCACAGGGGATTAGGCCCTTAAGCAAAACACATGATACGAATTCTCTTGGAATTGATACCTAAGCTTAAACCACTCATCTTATGGCTGCTGGTGTATGTTGGGTTGGTCCAGCCCATATTCGGGGACTTATTATTGGGTCCAATTAGGGTAATGTGGCCCTAAGGTTTAAAAGAAAAAATATAGGATTTTTTCTTTAAGAGAAGAGGTGAGTGGCCGTAAAAAAAAAGAGAGAGAGAGAGAAAAGAAAAGAGTAGAATTTCGCAGGAATTAGAGGCCCTGCGCAGCAGTTGATCAAACGTTTGATCAAGGACGATCCGTGGTCCGATTGAGCTGATTTTTTGACAGCAGGTTCGGGATTGGGTGTTCTTCATTGTGAACGGTTGGATCGTCGTTTGGAGCTCTTGAAGTCAGCAGATTGTGGTCGAAAATCTGGGTGATATTTCTCCAACTTTTCTTGGTTAAGTTGTTGTTTACAACTTGTTCTTCACTATTTATTGGTGATTCTATTGTTGTTGAATCAGTAAATCTTTGTCCTATTGCTATTGTTAAGGACTTGATTGGGTTGTATCCTAACGATTGATATAGTGGAGATTTGGGTGGACTCCGTGATCGGTCCCATGGTTTTTTTATCCTTCACATTGGAGGAGTTTTTCCACGTAGAAATTCTTTTGTGTTGACTGTGATTTGATTATTTTACTTGTGATTCGAATACATCGTTGGTGTTTTAGTATTTCCTCATAGGTTCAATCAAAGTGGGAAACTTTATACGTCATTTTTCCCATCAGAGTGGTATCAAGAGCTTAGGTTGTGGTTGTTTTATCTTTGGATTTGATTGAACGATGGAACTAAGCACTAACAGGATGATTAGTTTGAATGGACAAAATTATCATGTTTGGAAGGGTAAGATGGAAGATTTGCTTTATGTGAAGCGTTGGCACTTACCGGTGTTTAGTGAAACTAGACCAGATAACATGAGTGAGGCCGATTGGACTCTTGAGCATAAAATTGTATGCGGGTTCATTCGACAATTTGTAGATGAGAATGTTTTGAATCATATTAGTAAAGAAACACATGCTCAGACTCTATGGAACAAACTTGAATCTTTGTATACTCGAAAGACTGAAAATAATAAGATGTATTTGATGAAGCAACTTATTAGCTTAAAATACAAAGATGGGTAATCCATATCTGATCATTTGAATGAGTTTCAGGGAATGTTAGATCAACTTTCAGGCATGAATATGAAGTTTGAAGATGAAGTACAAGGACTTTGGTTACTTGGTACTTTACCAGAATCTTGGGAAACATTTCGTATGTCAGTGAGTAACTCTGTTCCCGATGGAATTGTCACTATGGATTTTGCCAAGACTAGTATTTTGAATGAAGAGATGAGAAGAAAGAGTCAAGGTTCTTTGTCTCATTCTGAAGCTTTGGTTGTTGAAAATAGGGGGAGAAGTCATAGTAGAGGTCCGAGAGGTTATAACAAAAGTCGAAGTAAGTCTAGATCATGGCATAAAAATGTAGAGTGCCATCATTGTGGCAAGATGAGTCATATCAAGAAAAATTGCTTCCAGCTGAAAAATGAAAAGAAAAATGGTAAAGGTAGAAATGAGAAGAAGAAAGTTAATGAAAGTGAGGAGAAGAAGGACAACAATGATAATGATCGAGTTGCAGTAGCTACTAATGAACTTGTTATTGTGTGCTATGATGATAATGTGAATTTTGCAAGCAATGAGACAAGTTGGGTAATTGATAGTGGTGCTTCTCTTCATATTACTTCCAAGAGGGAGTTCTTTACTTCTTATACTCCTGGAAACTTTGGCACATTGAAGATGGGTAATGATTGCTTGGCTAAAGTTGCAGGTATGGGAGATGTATGCTTGGAGACTCGTAATGGATCTAAGTTGGTTCTCAAGAATGTTAGACATGTACCAGAAATTCGCTTGAATTTGATTTCTACCGGACAACTTGATGATGAAGGTTTTTGCAATATCTTCAATAATGGACAATGGAAACTTACTAAGGGTTCATTAGTTATGGCTAGAGGCAAGAAAGAGTCTTCTTTGTATTTGTTTCAGGCCAAGATTTCCAAGAACACTTGTAATGTAGTGGAAGATGGAAATGCAAGTGCTTTATGGCATAAAAGATTAAGTCAAATGAGTGAGAAGGGCATGAATGTGTTGGCAAAGAATAACTTGTTATCTGGGATTAAGAGTGTAAAACTTGAAAAGTGTGCACATTGTTTAGCTGGAAAACAGAAAAGAGTTTCATTCTATAGTCACCCTCCTTCAAGAAAATCAGATTTCTTGGAGTTAGTACACTCAGATGTTTGTGGCCCAATCAACTTGAGGACGCTTGGTGGAGCATCCTACTTTGTGACCTTTATTGATGACTACTCAAGAAAGGTTTGGGTTTATGTTTTGATGTCAAAAGATCAAGTGCTAGATGTATTTAAGCAGTTTCAAGTTTCAGTAGAGCGGCAAACTGGAAAGAAGTTGAAATGCATTCGATCAGACAATGGTGGTGAGTACATTGGACCATTTGATGAGTATTGTAGGCAAATTGGTATTCAACTTCAGAAGACACCTCCAAAAACACCTCAATTGAATGGTATAGCGGAAAGAATAAACAGGACATTGGTTGAGAGAGTTAGATGCATGATTTCAAATGCTAACCTGCCAAAGACATTTTGGGGTGAGGCATTACTTACAGCAGCTTATGTTATCAATTTATCTCCAACTGTTGCTTTAGATGGTGATGTGCCAGATAGAGTTTGGTTTGATAAGGATATTTCCTATAACTATCTAAGAGTATTTGGTTGCAAAGCATTTGTTCATATTCCAAAAGATGAGAGGTCTAAGTTAGATGTCAAGACACGAGAATGTATATTTCTTGGTTATGGTTCTGATGAATTTGGCTACAGGTGTTATGATCCAGCTGTGAAGAAAATTGTGAGGAGTCGTGATGTTGTATTTTTTTAGAATCAAAATATGACAGATATTGGCCAGAGTGAGAAGAATATGTCACAAGGCTCTAAGATTGGTATTGATATTGATCTAATTCCTTCAAATGATTTACAGCGACAGTTGCCAAAACAAGTTGAAAGTGATATTCAGCATGATGTTCAGGATCAGGTTCAGAATGACCAACAAGGTGCAGATAATAGTGATACTCAGACAGATAATGTTGTTGATGTTCAGCAGAATCCATCTTCAGTTCCACCATTGAGGAGGTTTACTAGAGGTCGCCACCCATCCTCTAGATACTCTACTGAGGAGTATGTATTGTTGACTGATGCAGGTGAGCCTGAGAGCTTTGAAGAAGCAGCAGAGGATGTGGATAAGAAAAAATGGGTTGATGCAATGCAAGATGAGTTGAAATCTTTGCATGATAATCAAACATTTGAGTTGGTGACATTGCCTAAAGGCAAGAAAGCTTTGAAGAATCGTTGGATTTATAGATTGAAGCATGATGAAAATTCTTCACAACCCCGATACAAAGCCAGACTAGTTGTTAAAGGTTTCAGTCAGAAAAAGAGAATTGATTATGATGAGATTTTCTTACCTGTTGTGAAAATGTCCTCAATTCGAGTGGTTTTGGGATTGGCTGCCAGTCTTGATCTTGAAATTGAGCAGATGGATGTAAAGAGTGTTTTTCTTCATGGTGACCTAAATGAAGAAATTTATATGGAGCAACCAGAGGGTTTTAAAGAGAAATGTAAAGAGAACTATGTTTGCAAGCTAAAGAAAAGTTTATATGACTTAAAACAGGCACCGAGACAATGGTATCAAAAATTTGAGTCTTTTATGGGGGAGCAAGCCTATAAGAAGACAAATTCTGATCATTGTGTATTTGTGCAGAAGTTCTCAGATGATGATTTTATCATTCTACTACTTTATGTAGATGACATGCTTATAGTTGGTAAGAATGCTGCAAGAATTGAAAAGTTGAAGCAAGAGTTAAGTAAGTCATTCTCAATGAAAGACTTAGGCTCAGTGAAGTAAATTCTTGGTATGAGAGTTAGTCGTGACAGAAAAGCCAAGAAGTTGTGGTTGTCTCAAGAGGAGTACATTAAGAAAGTGCTTCAGAGGTTTTGTATGGATAAAGCTAAAGTGGTGAGCACGCCTCTTGCTACACACTTTAAGCTTAGTAAGAAACAATGTCCTACAGATAAAGAAGACAAAAAAGATATGGAAAGAGTTCCTTATGCTTCGGTTGTTGGTTGTTTAATGTATGCAATGATTTGTACAAGGCCAGATATAGCTCATGCAGTTGGAGTAGTTAGCAGATTTACTTCTAATCCTGGAAGAGAACATTGGAATGCAGTGAAGTGGATTCTAAGGTATCTTCGATGCACTTCTAGTTTGAAACTTTCATTTGGGAGTGATAAGCCTATTCTTGTGGGATATACAGATTCTGACATGGCAGGAGATATTGATAATAGAAGATCTACTTCAGGCTACTTGATTAAATTTTCAGGGGGAGCTGTGGCATGGCAATCAAGATTACAAAAATGTATTGCTCTATCTACAACAAAAGCAGAATTTATTGCAGCAACAGAAGCATATAAAGAGTTGCTTTGGATGAAGGAATTCATAAAAGAACTTGGTTTCGTGCAAGAAAAGTATGTGTTATTTTGTGATAGTCAAAATGCTATACGTCTTGCTAAGAACTCTACTTTTCATCAAAGGTCAAAGCATATTGATGTAAGGTATCATTGGATACGAGATATAATGGAAACCAAAGAGGTTGCACTTGAAAAGGTACATACTGAGGATAATGGTTCTAATATGATGACAAAGGCTCTATGGCGAGAAAAGTTTGAGTTTTGTCGGCATGAGGCCGGTTTGGATTGTGCTTGAGAAATGAACATATGGAATCTCCCTCATTTGGGCTGGAGGGGGAGAATTGTTGGGTTGGTCCAGCCCATATTCGGGGACTTATTATTGGGTCCAATTAGGGTAATGTGGCCCTAAGGTTTAAAAGAAAAAATATAGGGTTTTTTCTTTAAGAGAAGAGGTGAGTGGCCGTAAAAAAAAAAAAAAGAGAGAGAGAAAAGAAAAGAGCAGAATTTCGCAAGAATTAGAGGCCCTGCGCAGCAGTTGATCAAACGTTTGATCAAGGACGATCCGTGGTCCGATTGAGCTGATTTTTTGTCAGCAAGTTCGGGATTGGGTGTTCTTCATCGTGAACGGTTGGATCGTCGTTTGGAGCTCTTGAAGTCAGCAGATTGTGGTCGAAAATCTGGGTGATATTTCTCCAACTTTTCTTGGTTAAGTTGTTGTTTACAACTTGTTCTTCACTATTTATTGGTAATTCTATTGTTGTTGAATCAGTAAATCTTTGTCCTGTTGCTATTGTTAAGGACTTGATTGGGTTGTATCCTAACAATTGATATAATGGAGATTTGGGTGGACTCCGTGATCGGTCCCGTGGTTTTTTTATCCTTCACATTGGAGGAGTTTTTCCACGTAGAAATTCTTTTGTGTTGACTGTGATTTGATTATTTTACTTGTGATTCGAATACATCGTTGGTGTTTTAGTATTTCCTCATAGGTTCAATCAAAGTGGGAAACTTTATACGTCATTTTTCCCATCAGTGTATAGTGGAAAGACATGCACTATTCTTCACTCTCGCTCGTTTAGACTCTTTCAAACATACCTAGAATCAATTTACTGGACAGATATTCTAATACGTTCTCTGTTCACTGTGAGGGTGATTGGCCTCTCAAGCAACAGATCTTGTAAGAGTAACGGATCTATTCGTCTGTGTCGACCTGTGGCTGGAGTTACAGAAAATAAGAAGAAGGAAGTTGTGATGAAAGTTGTTTACGATTAGGGTTTGTAAATGTCTCAATAGAGGGAAACAAGACCTCCTACATTCAAGTTTCTTCTGGCCTACCTCATGGCTATTCCCCAGCTTTTGATAACCAGATACCGTTTATAATTCAGTTCCCATCCAATTATAGATAAACACGTCCTAGATACACATACTTTGTCAAAATGTTGATAAGAAAGGGACATTTTGTTGGTAAAAGCTTGTTTTATTGATAAACAAAGAAAACCCTTTGGTACAAAATGGATTACAATGGGATAATTGTTCCCGCGTTAAGAAACTATGTTTACAAGTGAGTGTATTCATAGAGAAGGGAGATAAGAAGGTTGGTAATGCCGTGAAAGAAGAGCCTAATTGCCTTGCGCAAAGGGTCAAGACTTTGAGGCAACACCGTGTGTCAGAGGAAGTGCAAACCGTGTAGTCAGGAGACGAAGACTTTTGGGAGCATGTCATGTCCGAACATATTCTACGTAGATAGCTGCTGCTCTTGGTTGGCGACGTTTTGAAACTGACATGTAACTTCTGCTCCTTCGATTGGATGGATTTGGTGTCGGCCTGAAGGTGCTGCACATGGCTTCAGCTTCTAACTTGTCGAGTATCACGTAGATTCTGATTTCGTGCTTGGCAAGCCACATGCAGGGAAGCATCGGCAGGCAGTGTCGTTATTATGCCAGTCTTCAAAGTTGTGCCGGTCCTTCCATTTGAAACGTTGAAATAAGTGCAATAATTGGAAAATGGGGCGTGAAATAAGAGATAAGTTTCGTTCAGTTTGAAAGCTACGTGCTTGGTGTATGCAGTGTACGGTGTATCCCCTCTCTTCATGCACAAAGAAATCATATAACGTAACATGTTAAGCTTATTGTTGGAGTTGATTTCATCCCTAAACTAAGAAGCTTTCTGCTTGGTTTAACTATGCTCTGTGTGCTTCAATCTTCTCCATTTCATAGCGAAGGTAGATCTGCTATATGCCAGTGGACATACTTTTGACCATACAGACCATACAACATTCATTAAAAACGCAACTTGATTTCTCCGACTACGGTTTGTAAGACTAGAACCAAGTGGCTTGAGTAAAATGCATGCGCGGGTTGACATTTCTGGCCCCGACACGTGCATGGACAAGCTCGATGCCTTGTGCGCTCCGAGGTCCTGTTCATCAACACCGACAACTAGAAGGGGAAAACAAAGGTTGAGAGCATCGAAACTACATCCTTCTCGTATTCTATAGGTATGAATTGCCAGTGGTTTTTAGGTGGTTAAAGTTTTTGAGTTTTCTAATGTTTGTAAGCGGAAGGTAAGGGCCGAGGCTTTTGGTATTGGTTTGGTTAGCCAAATTGTGAATTGGTTAACCTCGCCATGAAATTTGCAACCTCTCGTTGACTCACCGTACTCCTACTCTCCTCATTCTTTCAATGACTTCTGATAGAAATACAAATGGGCAGGTGTAATATTCAAGAATATTCGAGCTCAGAGTCATAGACCCACATTAGCTGCACCGGAGTAGATTGACGACGTGCCTCTCACGTTCTTTGACAGCTTTAACCAGCGCCACGTCTTGTACATCAGCGAGTCGGATTCACTGCCTGGCCCGTGATTAGTTGTCCGCGTTCAGTTCCAAGTTCCAAGGTGCTGCACCATATTTCCTCTTAAAAGACAAACGAAAGAAAAAGAAGCGAGAACCGCTTCTACCGACACAGAGCTTTGCCCAGCTCGGCCTCTAAGTCACAATCTTGGGCAAGTCACAGCCCACCATTTTGACTCAAACTGTAGGGTTACTTCAATCTCAAAGGCAAAACTTTATTCTCACAACACTGCTTCTTGCAGAAGTGCAGAAATAACACACAAATTTTCCTGAATCCACTTTGTGGTGGGTTTTGCATAGATTTGCGCACGAAGTATACAAGACAAAGTATACTGAATCTTCTTCTCAGAAGCTAGGCCAGGCGTCGGGAAATCAAATTGTTAATTAGCTTTTAAATTAAAGTTAAAGAGTGGTGCAGGAAATCAATGGCGGTTTTACGTGGTTTTGTTGCTTTTCGATCTCCGAGCTCATGCTTCAGAAATGACACCGTGAATCTTAGTCTGACGTGCCGAGGCAAGCTGGCCTAGCTTGTAAGAAGAAGATTCAGTGGGATCCCAATAGTGACGCAAGAGATATCATTCACATTAATAGGGGTTCAACCGAGAGTACAGAAATATGATTCCTGACGCTCAGGCAAGCTGGCCTGGCTTCTTCACTTAGCTTCTGAGAAGAAGACTCTTTCTACTGACACTTTTGCCGGGGAGGCAGATATTTTCTAGGGGAAGGAGCCGACTGGACAAGTGTTTGTTTTTTCTCTGAAATGGCCATCTCCCTGGCTTTTCAGAAATTCTGCAGAGCTCTTTTCGCTCAACTTTTTCTCACCGCCGTTTGAATTGGCTACTACAACATAACAATTGTTAATTAATTTGCAACAATCAAGTTGGTGGCTAGCAATCAAGTTGCAAGAGGTATTCCCTCCCTTTGCCTCGTGTTGCCACAAAGGAAAAATTAATTTATGGTTGCTAATCGTCAAAAAACATACACTATGTTTCTTTTTGGTTTTTATGTAAGTAAACTAATTGTTTACGCAAACCTATGGCTTCACGAACCTCTAGTTGGGAGTTTATTTGCAAATTTAATGAAAAAAAAACATATATATATTATTTATTTTAATTCTAAAAAAGAATGCATTTAATGAAAAAAAACATATATATTATTATTTATTATTTATTTTAATTCTAAGAAGGGATGCATTCTTAGAAATTTCATAGATTCTTCGCAATATAAACCGCTAAGCTCTAGTATGAAATACATAGGATAAGACATTTAACATGACTTCTTTAAACATAAACCCAAAAAATGGGTGCAAAATATTACAAATAAATTAATTGAGGACTAGTTTCGGAGAATAGTCCAATATAAAACAAACAAATAAACAAAGCATGAAATAAAATAATACCATATAATCATCCTTAAAGTGGGTTATAATGCTTCAAACCCAATTAGTCTTGTCAATAAATTTTTTGGCATTTGCTTGGTAAAGAACCAGGCAATAAAACTACTTGTAGCCCTAATATATAACGGCCAAAACTTGTCAAACCATTGTCAATAAATTACCTTCTTGGAAGGTATGTAAAATTTGAGTATTTGGAGAGATATAATTAGAACATTGGTATATGCTAACTTCTAATGATTAAAAAATTCGCCCTTAAAGCATTGAATCGTAAGTTAAAAGTTATTATATGTATCATCGAAGCTCAATAAGTATTTCTCAGTAACTATTTCAATGATTTCAAATAATTGCTTTTTTTTATCTCAAGAACTAATAAATTTTCTATTTACTCTGTTTGAACTAAATATAAGGAAGGTAATTCTGAAATGAATTATATTTTTTAGAAACCAATGCATTAAACAATGCATCCTCAAGACCATATTAAAGCCTGAAGATCCAACAACCCTAAAACTAGACCCAGCAAACCCAAGTGTCACGATTCACTTCTCATCATTGATCCGTTTAGCATTCCATATTATCATGTGCTTTGGGTGAAGTACGTTTTCATCTGTCCACCATGAAAGGAATTGTAAATGGCTCAGCCAGAAGCAAAACAAGTTTAGACCCTTAACCATAGCAGTCCACTAATTTTACTTGGACTCATTACCATGGGATACACATAACGGACTCCTTGTAAAGCATACCAAAACCGAAGTCGTCACTGGATAATAACCACACTCCACTTGACAGACACTAAAACGAAAGCCAGACGAAAGGAACCAACAGACTTTAGGTAGCTTCCACATAACTTCCACACTAAGACTCTAAAAACAAGCACCAGAATCCCTCTGCGCTGCTATAGCATGCAGAGGATGCTTCATCTCACAGGACAGCTTCAGAACCTCATCGAGATCAACTGGATGATTGGCATCTTCAGTCCAAGTGAAGTGCTGCACTAAGTTCGCCACCCAGAGATTGACAGTCACAAGCCCTAAGCTCTTCCCCGGACAGACCCTACGCCCGGCCCCAAAGGGTGCGAGCCTAAGATCAACTCCCCTCACGTCCATGTTAACACCGCCCTCGCTCTCGACAAACCTCTCCGGCTTAAACTCCAATGGCTCTTTCCATACACGCGGGTCGTGCGTGATGGCCCACATGTTCACCATGGCGGTGGTCTTTGCGGGGATAACCATCCCATTGCTCAGCGGAACGTCCGACGTGGACAAGCGGGCCCATGAGAGTAGCGGGCCAGGGGGCTGGAGCCGGAGAGTCTCTTTGACTACCGCCTGCAAGTAAGGAAGTCTTGCCACGTTAGCATCTGTCACTGCTCTACTTCCCACCACACTGTCGATCTCCCTACGAAGCTTTTGTTGGACCTCTGGGTGCAGTACCATCTCGGCCATCACCCACTCGGTCAACAGAGCCGTCGTATCAGTGCCTCTGAATATCATTTCCTGCACGAGCAAAGACACTAAGTTACTTTAAGAATTAGATAACACCATGGAA
Organism: Casuarina equisetifolia; assembly: GCA_028551475.1. Classification (NCBI taxonomy): domain Eukaryota; kingdom Viridiplantae; phylum Streptophyta; class Magnoliopsida; order Fagales; family Casuarinaceae; genus Casuarina; species Casuarina equisetifolia. Next base: position 7,804,061 of record CM052361.1, read on the forward strand.
ACAACAAAAGGCTGCTTACCCATAAGACAGCAATCATGTCGTCCTCCTCGAGTTTCTCCTTACCATCCAAGGAGAGCAAAACATCCACGAAATCAGAGCTATCAGAGAGGTTTTTGGCGTTGACTCGGTGTTCCTCGATAATGCCACGGACAAATTTTTTGACGCGGGGAACGAGTTTGGAGCTTCGTTCATTTATATGATGCGGGTCGTAGATATAACTCAGCCATGGAAGATGGTCTGACCAGTTAAAAGCACCCAACAACTCGAACCCTTCTCTCACCATCTCTTTGAGCTCGTTCAACTCCTTGCTTTCACGCGTCAAGTCGTACCTCACGCCGAAAACGCTCCCCATGATGTGGTTCAAGGAAGCATCCTGGAGGTGTTTCCTCAGAGATACGGCACCGTTGAGTTTTTGTTCAGCTGCTACGTTGCGTAACATGGTGACGCAATCTAGCTGGCGTACAGCTTCGTGGGCCGCAATGCGTTGGGGTGCGAAGAGATGGGACGAAGCGATCCTCCTCAAAAGCCGCCAGTAGGTTCCACTGGGGGCGAAGCCCATAGCTCGATCGAACATCAGGCTCCGGGCCGACTGCTTGACCGGACGTTCAGCAAAGTGAGGAGAGCTAAGAATTTCTCTGGCAGTGTCCGTCTCTGAAGCGACGACCACAGGGGTGGAGCCGAGGCTAAAAGCCATGAGCTGGGTGTTTGCACCAGCCCAGGCCATTGCGGCCAAGGTACGGTGAGCCAAACCCCGGCTCACCGTGAATAGGCTGCCGAAGATGGGTAGACCACGAGGTCCAGGGATGGGAACGCGACCTTTTTGGTTTCTCCCATTTTTCCATGCCACACCCCCGACTGCAAACGCCCATGTGAGCACCACTAGGTAAACAAACGCCGTAAAGATGGCGAACAAAAAGTTTCCACTCTGAATGTTTTCGGACCCAAGAAAAGGTGTGAGTGCAAGCACCCACCAGCTTGTGTCCTTTGTGTCCAAACTCAACACCATTATTGAAGAAACAATGAATCAGGGGGAGAGAGAGGGAGAGAGGAGTTTTGTGCTTGAGCTTGTTCCGTTGGTAGGAATAGGTAGGCTATTTGTATAAAGGCCTGGGTGGCCGTGGGTGGCCCCGGGTGGACCCTCTTTTACTAGGAGCCGCTTCCTCCGACCAACGAGAAAAAGCCTTTGCAACATCAACAGTTCGTGACTCTTATCGTTTTCGTAGGCGTTAAAGAATAACAAAAGATTTAAGCAGCAATGATTATGGTAATAACAGAGAACTTATCTACTGCTTATGGTAATAACAGAGAACTTTAAAAAGAAAAAAACAGTAATGGTAATAAGAGAACTACTGCATTTAATATCTTTGTTATTACCATAACGATTACTACTTAAATTTTTTTAATATTTTTTAATTATTGCGAGAATGATAAGTATCATGGACTGTCACCACTGTAAGCATTTTATGGTTCATTGGATATTCTGAGGTATCGTTCTGGGGACAATCTGCAGCACCATTTTCTATCTGAAGGACACTGTGTTGGCTTTTTCACGTCTGTCGGAGGAAAGCAGTTCCAGGTAAAAGAGGGCTCGCATCTTAACGCACATGGCTAACTAGGGATCTGTACCGAGAACCTCTACGATGAATGTTCTGAACCCGGTACAGGTTCGACGGCGGCGAGAGGAACCCCAGCCTAAAGTAGAACCTTTCGGTGCTCGGGAAATTGGAATAACGTTGCCAACACATTTACATAGTCTAATATATGGAAGAAAATTGCATAATTCTCTCAAACTTTTTCACCAATAACTTCAAGAAATAACACTAAAAATGATAAAACATCTCATAATCGTTCATTCTTTATTTGGCTGGCTTCCAATTACACCTTTTGTTATCTATTATACGAAATAATAAGTTTTTGAGAGGGACAATTGTTTTTTATATTCATTTTTGGCAATAAAATTATTAAACAAAATTTGCAAACAACGAGATACTTAGGAAAATAATTTGAGGTGTTACCCTTAGGGATTCTCTTTCAAAATAATCTAAAAACTGCAAGTAATTTTTTCAAATTACTATCCTTAGGCATATTAAGTTAAAGTGCTATAACTGATATATCAGATAAATGTTTCTTCATGAAACTGAGAGGATAAGATTTTTTCTTTACTTATCAAGTTTACAGTTCATTTCTTTTAAATAAAATGTCATTGTAAAATAAATATGTTGATTGGATAATAATGTTTAGTTATTATGCCATCTAGTTGATGGTGTGACCCCTATTCCAATCTCGTGTATGGAATGCTGACGAGAAGGATTGGCTTCAAAATCCCACAAGAAACACAAAAATCCTTGAGTTTTCTATCAATCTTCAAATTGCATTTAGTAGTCCTAATAAAATCTTCCATGTTCGAAATATATGAGATGAAGAATTAATTGTTCCCACGAATCTCACGTTGAATCTGAAATAAAAAAAAAAAAAAAAGCCCAATCACATTGTAACAATATATGTTTTATAAGTATATCCGTCTATAGTAAGTTGAATTTGTAGGCCAACATTCTGTTTTGAACACAATAATTCTAGACCGTATAAATTCTATTATTGTTTTGGAAGTGTAGTAGATTCTTATTATATACACAATATAGATAAATAATTCTTGTACTTTGACCTTCCAATTCATGCAAGAGCTATTTATATCTACGTAAGAATAAACAATCTTGCAGGTTGTATTAACTACCAAAGATTTTTACTTCGAAACATGCAATGCTATGAATTGACGTTCATATTTTTTATTAAAAAAAATAGAGTTTTCGCTTCGAAGTGTATTTTGTCATGGTCCTGATTGTTGTGAAAGTCTTAATTGTTGTTACAGGCTTAATTGTACTGTAGGGCAATTAAAGGGTATTGAGGGATTGTGTTGAGCTTTGTTCTCACGTGCTTTGACCCCGACCTCCTATAGAAAGTTGTAATATTAGTGACATCCACCTATAAAAGCTGTGTTTATGTATGGTGGCAGCCAAAAACTATATTTATCTCAATGTATCCTATGTATTCCGACTCCAAATGAGATGGTTTCAAATAGTAGACTACAGATCTCCAGTTATCGAAAACTTTGACTGAAATTTAGAGGTGTCTAAATCAATGCTTTGTCCTGTATAAGGAAGAACAAACAGGTTCCAACGGGCTGGACCAGACTCTTTCGTTTCGGTTCTGCGTGATTGGCGAAACCCTTTCCGTGTGGGCCATAGAGAGGTTGCGTCCATTGGCACCAAAGATCGACGCTTGTGATTATAATGGCATAACAAAGACCCACGGCCAACAAAGTCAAGCACCCTGCCCCTACAAACATTCAGAGAACGGCTATTGGTTCTCAGTTTGAAGTCAGCTCGACAGCATATGAAATTTCTTCCGTCAGTACTCGAAGCTAAGAGGTAGTGGCAGAGATCAGCGGTGAGGACTGGATCTGATGGATTCCAATGGAGAGACCGATGCGGTGGCCAAGAACACCAGAAAGACAGTTCCGGAAGAAGAAGCAGAGAGGGAAGAGTTGAAGGAATCATTGTCCATAGAGGAAGCATTCTCCAGCCAGGAGGTGCCCTCATGGCGGAAGCAGCTGACTCTGAGGGCCTTTGTGGTCAGCTTTGTGTTGGGGGTTCTCTTCACCTTCATAGTGATGAAGCTGAATCTGACCACTGGAATCATACCGTCGCTCAACGTCTCCGCGGGGCTGTTGGGCTTCTTCTTCGTCAAGACATGGACCAAGTTCCTAGAGAAGTCAGGCCTGCTCAGGCAGCCCTTCACCAGACAAGAAAACACCGTTATTCAGACCTGCGTTGTTGCCTCCACGGGGATTGCTTTCAGCGGTACGCTCATCTGCTTTCATTTATTGTTCTTTGTTTCTATCTAATATAACGCATGACACTCGTCCTCCATGCACGTGTTAATCAAGTTCCTCAAAATGATTCACTTTTGGTTGCGGCCAACCCTTTCTCTTTGTTTCTGGCATTCGGGTCGTGCCAGTAGAGAGTGGTGGTCCGGCCATGGGTGTCGTTAGGCGAGAGGTTAGAAAAAAGTTCTGGGTATTTTCATCCTACCACTCCCTTGCTCCTTTGGTCCTCGTTCTTCCCACTAGGAGAAGAGTTGCCAAAAGAGCCACCGAACGTGGTCCTGGAATCTGCTCCTTCATGGAGCCATCCATTGCGGAATCTTTGACCAACTCGTTCGGTTCGATTTCAAGGAAGATGGGCCAACCGGATCAATGGAGCCCCTTCCGCCGTACAATATGGGTGCATCGATTATAGAACGTGGGACGACTGCATATGGTTGGGGAAAATAATAGGAAGATATCTTGCGTCTCTATCGTTTCATTTAATGCATACTGAATTTATTCATACTTTCGGCTGCAATGGCCCCCTCAGAGCACGGGTCGAAAATATGTACCTGGCTTGGAAAGGGCAGCCATCGATGGAAGGATCTTCTAACATTTGCATACTTCGCCTCTCTGAAATCATCCTTTTTTTTTTTTTTTCTTATATAGAGAGAACCCTCGTTGAATAAGTCCCATTTTATTACTTGCGTAGAATGTTCATTACTTCTATAGTACTGAAACCTTGCGTAGAATGTTCATTACTTGCTTGGAAACTTCAATAATGCGTAGAAGAATATTCAAATAGACATGGAGTCAACCTCTTATATCCATTCCCGTTAGTTTGGGAACAGTATAACCTAGCTTCGAATAACCAGATAACTTAAACGTTCACTATTAGGACGCATTTCTATTAAATAGCTTATACAAAAGAGAGTTAAGCCTTTGATAGCTAAAGGGAGTAAACAGTTCGGTCATTTCAAAGGACTGACATCAAATGAACTAGATTTTGTATTTAAATCAGATTCTCAAAACAGATACAATCTTTTGTTAATGCCAATCACAGTAAAATTTTAAAGTTAGCAGTCACACTTACGAGTTTCGAGTCTTTTTCCCAAGTCTGATCGTTAATACGAGTTTTCTTGTGTTTGAATGAGCAGGGGGCTTTGGTAGTTACCTCTTCGGGATGAGCGAAGTTGTGGCAAAACAATCTACTGTAGCCAACAATGCGCAAAACATCAAGAACCCAACACTCGGATGGATGATCGGGTTTCTTTTCGTTGTTAGCTTTCTTGGCCTCTTCTCGGTGGTGCCTCTTCGGAAGGTAAATACACTAACAACCCAAACACTAATCAATGCCATCTCTTGGGCCTGTATATGTCTCGCTTACCAGTTCACTTCTTTGACATGATCCTCCGATTACACAACCTAAATGTCACACTAGCTTGCCCAAAGTCTAGGTTGGGTTCGAGTTGGAATAGCCTGGCTTGCCCAGTCAACTCCTTGGCATTTTACTCACTGTAAAAGAGCAAATAGAACGTAAGAGAAATAAGTGCAGCCTTCTAACAAGAAAACATGAGAGAAATAAAAGATAAAGATGCTGTCGAGGGTCTCCGTTTTAAAATAAGCATAAGGTGGCCTGTTTTATTTCCAACAAAGCAGAGCCAGGGGTATCACAATGAACACTATATATATATTTGTTATTTATCTGTGTTATTTTAATTAGCAACTTGGAAAGAAATTAAATTTTTGAATGCTTAAAAGGTGCATTATAATTTATTGACATTATGAAAGCATCTTAGTTATTATAAGTTATACTAACATGACATGTCCATCAATAAAGAGTAGACTGTACTTAATCAATGAAATTAAGAACTTTTCAAATCTAAAGGACACTAATCTCACTTCTCTGAAGTCAGAACTATAAGTTGCCTTTATCTTCAATTCTCTTTATCCATGTGGTTATCCTTTAATGTACAGAACTGGAAAACCTACAGAATTTGGACATTCTTTTTTTCTGCATAGTACTAAGGGTTGGCTGGTACAACGCACGTGGCGCCATGAATTTTAGGTGTAACACAACGTTTAAGATTGAAGCCCTCGTTCCCCAACTCTCTACGTACAGAATTCTGTATCTTATGAACAATATCTTGCAGATCATGATCATAGACTTCAAATTGATATATCCAAGTGGCACTGCAACTGCCCACCTTGTCAATAGCTTTCACACTCCTCAAGGTGCCAAGCTAGCGAAGTAAGGCCTCAAATCTCCTTTAATAATACCACTTCCTTATTAAGTCACCTGAAACATTTACCTTGGTCTTCATCATTGTTTTTTTTTTCTTCGTCTCTCGTTATAGGAAACAAGTGAGAGCATTGGGGAAATTCTTCTCCTTTAGCTTTCTTTGGGGTTTCTTCCAATGGTTCTTCACTGCAGGTGAAAATTGTGGATTTGTTAGTTTCCCAACATTCGGTCTCAAAGCCTACGAAAACAGGTATGTAATTCGCCTTAGATTGGAACCATGCGCATCTCTTTCTAAAGGGGGAAACATGATACCTGCATACATTTGTCACTGAACAATTCGGTGTTGCTACCTAGGTAGGTGTTCCAAATGGTGGTAAATGAATGCCGAGCACATTGAAAGTTCAACTTAGTTCTAACAATGTATCCCTCATGACTTATCCTTCTGTTTACTTTTTGGCCGCAAACCAGGTTTTACTTCGATTTCTCAGCTACTTATGTTGGTGTTGGGATGATCTGCCCATATATAATAAACATATCTCTACTTGTTGGGGCCGTGCTTTCATGGGGTATCATGTGGCCTCTCATAGATACCAGAAAGGGCTCCTGGTACCCTGCGGATCTCAAGCCAAGCAGCATAAATGGCCTGCAAGGTTATAAGGTGGGTCATCTTTTCGTGTTCAAAAGCCTACGGTTCAGTTACGCTAGAAAGTTTATCAACTTCTGCTTCTTTACTTTCTTGTAGGTATTCATTGCCATAGCCTTGATCCTTGGTGACGGCCTCTACAACTTCTTTAAAGTCCTTACTCACACACTACTTGGCTTGTACAACCAACTGTGCAACAAAGACCAGGGGACAACTATCCCTGTATCTGGTCGCTCCTCCCCTGTGATTCCTCCATCACTGTCTTATGATGACCAACGTCGGACCCAATTATTTCTCAAGGACCAGATTCCAACAAGTTTTGCCATTGCTGGTTATGTTATCATTGCAATCATATCTACCGCCACACTTCCCCACATATTTCCCCAGCTTAAGTGGTACTATATCGTGGTAATTTACATCGTCGCACCAACACTAGCCTTCTGTAATGCTTATGGCTGCGGGTTGACGGACTGGTCCTTGGCATCAACATACGGAAAGCTAGCCATCTTCACGATTGGAGCATGGGCAGGGGCTTCTCAAGGTGGGGTTCTGGCAGGTTTAGCAGCATGCGGGGTCATGATGAACATTGTATCAACTGCCTCGGACCTGACGCAGGACTTTAAGACAGGCTACATGACCTTGGCTTCACCAAGATCTATGTTCGTGAGTCAGATTGTTGGAACCGCGATGGGTTGCGTTATTTCTCCTTGTGTCTTTTGGCTCTTCTGCAAGGCCTTCAAAGATCTTGGACTTCCTAATTCACAATACCCCGCCCCTTATGCTCTCGTGTATCGTAATATGTCAATACTAGGGGTGGAGGGGTTCTCCGCTTTGCCAAAACACTGCCTCACACTCTGCTACATATTTTTCGTTGCAGCCATAATTATCAACGGCATCAGAGATGCAGTGGGGAAGAAGAGGGCTAGTTTTATTCCCCTTCCCATGGCAATGGCAATCCCCTTCTATCTGGGACCTTACTTTGCCATTGATATGTGCGTAGGGAGCTTGATACTATTTGTGTGGCAGAAAGTAAACAAGGCAAAGGCGGACGCATTCGGACCAGCTGTAGCATCTGGATTGATCTGTGGCGATGGAATTTGGACTCTACCAAGTTCAATACTGGCTTTGGCAGGTGTAAATCCACCCATTTGCATGAAATTCTTATCGAGGGGAACAAATGCAAAGGTGGATGCTTTCTTAAATCCTTAGAATCTCGTATGTGGTTGTGTGTTCTAGGCATTTCTGCACGTTTCCTTTCCCCTGTATCAGTTACAACTTCCTATATAAAAAGTGTCTAGTGGGAGTCAGCTCATATAAACCTCCGACCGGGTTGGTAGCAGGTAGCGTCCCTTGGGCTGGAGGGAATAATTTTGGGCCAGTTTTAGTTCTACAGTCTTCGGGGTTTGACAACATCATGCACGATCACATATTATTAATAGACTATGATATCTAAGAATAGACATGAGCACACAGCAATAAACATTTTATACTTGGTGATGTTCCTGTGGGATGGTTTCTAATTTTATTCTGAATGATACTTTCTGAATATTCAACTATCCATTGTTGTTATCCAGCAAAAAGAAGAAGAAAGTATTATCAAGCAAAATAAGCATAATTATTTCTTTTGAAATTAATGAAACAAATTATATACCCACAATACTAGATAGGTTAAATCGTAAGTTTGTTGGCAAGTATTTGGTTAAGAGGGCGCGTGAATTTAAAAAATAAAAAATAAAATAATACTTGATAGGCGAAAAACTTTTATATCATATTAAAATATCAATAATCTCTATAATAGTTCGAGATTTATCAACTGGTAATTTAATAACTATGAGATGGAACTAGTGAAGCTGCTCCCTCTCCTTCTGGAACTGTAAAAGGGTTGGGGAGAAATCACTTTTTGATAAGACAAATCTATGAGGATTGAAGATGTTTTTCCTAGCTTTAAATTTAGGAGTATCCAAACAATCACTTCAAGAAGAATTTGAGAAACAAATATAACTTTTTAATGGGTTGCATCTTGGGGGACAGCACATTATATTAATCAACTGTTTGAAGGACCTTTTTGGCGTTGACTCGGTGTTCCTCGATTATGCCACGGACAAATTTTTTGACGCGGGGAACGAGTTTGGAGCAACGTTCATTTATATGATGCGGGTCATAGATATAACTCAGCCATGGAAGATGGTCAGACCAGTTGAAAGCACCCAACAACTCGAACCCTTCTCTCACCATCTCTTTGAGCTCGTTCAACTCCTTGCTTTCACGCGTCAAGTCGTACCTCACGCCGAAAACGCTCCCCATGATGTGGTTCAAGGAAGCATCCTGGAGGTGTTTCCTCAGAGATACGGTACCATTGAGTTCTTGTTCAGCTCCTACGTTGCGTAACATGGTGACGCAATCTAGCTGGCGTACAGCTTCGTGGGCCGCAATGCGTTGGGGTGCGAAGTGATGGCACGAAGCGATCCTCCTCAAGAGCCGCCAGTAGGTTCCATTGGGAGCGAAGCCCATAGCTCGATCGAACATCAGACTCCGGGACGACTGCTTGACAGGACGTTCGGCAAAGTGAGGAGAGCTAAGAATTTCTCTTGCAGTGCCCGTCTCTGAAGCGACGACCACAGGGGTGGAGCCGAGGCTAAAAGCCATGAGCTGGGTGTTTGCACCAGCCCAGGCCATTGCGGCCAAGGTACGGTGAGCCAAACCCCGGCTCACCGTGAATAGGCTGCCGAAGATGGGTAGACCACGAGGTCCAGGGATAGGAACGCGACCTTTTTGGTTTCTCCCATTTTTCCATGCCACACCCCTGACTGCAAACGCCCATGTGAGCACCCCTAGGCAAACAAACGCCGTAAAGATGGCGAATAAAAGTTTCCACTCTGAAGGTTTTCGGACCCAAGAAAAGGTGTGAGTGCAAGCACCCACCAGCTTGTGTCCTTTGTGTCCAAACTCAACACCATTATTGAAGAAACAATGAATCAGGGGGAGAGAGAGGGAGAGAGGAGTTTTGTGCTTGAGCTTGTTCCGTTGGTAGGAATAGGTAGGCTATTTATATAAAGGCCTGGGTGGCCGTGGGTGGCCCCGGGTGGACCCTCTTTTACTGGGAGCCGCTTCCTCCGACCAACGAGAAAAAGCCTTTGCAACATCAACAGTTCGTGACTCTTATCGTTTTCGTAGGCGTTAAAGAATAACAAAAGATTTAAGCAGCAACGATTATGGTAATAACAGAGAACTTATCTACTGCTTATGGTAATAACAGAGAACTTTAAAAAGAAAAAAACAGTAAAGGTAATAAAAGAACTACTGCATTTAATATCTTTGTTATTACCATAACGATTACTACTTAAATTTTTTTAATATTTTTTAATTATTGCGAGAATGATAAGTATCATGGACTGTCACCACTGTAAGCATTTTATGGTTCAGTGGATATTCTGAGGTATCGTTCTGAGGACAATCTGCAGCACCATTTTCTATCTGAAGGACACTTATTGAGAAAACAACATGAAATGGAGAAAACACAAAATGCAGAAACCGAGATCTGTGGGAAGTTTGCCCAGCGGCAATCTTGCATTCTCATAAAACGGTGTAACAAATCTGTACAATCTTTCTACACTTAAATGTGAATTCAAAACAAGACTAATGGGCCCGCTAGCTAACTAACGGGCCATCACTAACTTATGAACAAAGCCCACTACATAATGCATATTTCAACACTCTCCTCAAGTTGGAGGTTTATACAAATTAAAAACTCTAAGCTTTGACAATAAATGATTATGTTATGGACTACACAAAGCTTTGGTAAATAAGTCCGCAGGCTGTTCCTGCGTACTAATGTGACATGTTCTTATAATTCCCTTTTGAATCTTCTCACATATAAAGTGGCAATTCATTTCAATGAGTTTTGTTCGCTGATGAAAGATCGAATTTGCCGCTATGTGCTCAGCCGCTTCATTATCACAGAATAGTGGGACAAGTTAAGGAATGTTTATCCCTAGGTCTAAAAACAACCCTAAAAGCCAAATGACCTCACAAACGGTGTATCCAATAGTTCGATATTCTGACTCAGCTGAGGAACGTGACATAGTTGGTTGTTTCTTTGCCAACCAAGAAATCAAGGAATCCCTTAATTTCACACAATATCCAGTTATGCACTTTCTAGACATGGGACAAGTTGCATAATCTAAATCACAATAAGCTACAAGCTCCAACTTCGAAGAATTGGAGAGAAAAAGTCCAAGTCCTGGTGTCCCCTTGATGTACTTTAACAATCTTATAATGGCATCTATGTGTGATTGCTTCGGTGCATGGGTAAATTGGCTCAGGTGCTGGTCAGTGAAACAAATATCTGGCCTAGTATGAGTCAAGTACAAAAGTCTGCCAATCAGTCTCTGATATGGTCCATAGTCCTTCATAAGGGGATCATCTCGCCTATCAGGATCTCCTTCATCATACTCTAAAGTGGTCAACTTTACATTTTGATCCAAAGGTGTAACAACTGGTTTTGATCTTCCAAGTCCAGCTTCTGATACAAGCTCTAATGCATACTTGCGCTGGCTGAGGTAAATGCCCTTTGGAAAGCAGGTTATCTCTATCCCCAAAAAATATTTGCATTGTCTGAGGTCTTTCATGTGGAATACTAAATGCAAGTATCTCTTAAGCTCTGAAATAGCTGCAAGATTATTACCTGTCACCAAAATGTCATCAACATATAACAAGAGAATAATGAATGAATCCCTAGTTCGTCTGGTGAACAAGGCATAATCATAAAGTGACTAATGGAAGCCCCCTACAAGGAGTGCCTTTGTGAATTTAGCATACCATAGCCTTGAGGCCTGTTTCAAACCATATAATGATTTCCTTAAGCGACACACTGATCGCTCCCCCTGAGGTGGAAAACCAGGGAAAGTTGCATGTAAACCTCTTCCATCAAGTCTCCATGTAAGAAAGGATTTTGTACGTCCAACTGATAAAGGCACCAATTCTTAACTGATGTAATGTTCATAACAGATCTCACAGTTACAAATTTCACCACTGGTGAGAAGGTTTCATCATAATCTATGCCTTTTCATTGTGTGTACCCTTTGGCTACCAAACGGGCCTTATATCTCTCAATAGTACCATCTGCTCGGTACTTGACCTTATATACCCATTTACATCCTATGGCTTTACGACCAGGTGGAAGTGTCACAATATCCCACATACAATTGGCCCCTAAGGTCGTCAATTCTTTATCCATAGCATCAACCCAATGGTTGTCCTTAAGTGCATGATGATATGATTCTGGTTTAACTATGGTGGAGATTGAAGCAATGAAACTTTTGTAATGTGGATAAAGATGATCTAGGGAAACATGCTCAGATACAGGGTAACGACTATTCGACCTTATGGAGGTGGTCGAACATACATAATCGGCAATTCAAATGGGAGGACGTGTGGGACGTGATAACCGCCGAAGAGGTGGTGTTAACTAGATAGGAGAGGATTCTGGGATTGCCTTAGAAGGCTAAGTATGTGGTTCAAGATTATCAGTACCAATGGGTTGAGGGCTTGTACCTGAGGGAGAAGGATGTGCTTCTGGGGACGAATCCTCAAATGGAGTTCGTGATGTGTCTGGAAAAATCTCAGGTGAGATAGGCATCGGATGGCACGCCTGAGTGATGTCTGAAACTAGTAAAGCTTGATCCAAGGGTGGATCATGAGGGAGATTTGAAGACTGATTTGAGGCAAAAGAAAAATCATACTCATAGAAAACGACATCACGACTCACAAATATTTTCTTATTAACTGGATCATAAACTTTGTATCCTTTCTATGAAGAAGGAAAACCAAGAACATGTTGTGGCTCTGGGAGAGAATTTATCTCTAGGCCGTAAATCAGTTGCATAACATCTATATCCAAAAACACGCAAGTGATCTAATGAAGGTGTTTTTCCATACAGCAATTCATAAGGTGACCGATTCCCAAGTCGAACACTAGGTAATCGATTAATGATGTGTGTGGCAGCTAATATGCATTCTCCCTAAAAATGTGGAGGGATATAAGCTTGAAACATCAAAGCTTGTGCATCATCTAATAAATGTTGATGCTTACATTCCACTACGCCATTTTGCTGAGAAGTGTATACGCAAGAACTCTCGTGGAATATACCATGAGATGCTAAAAATGATGAACATGCAGCAGAAAAAAATTCTGTTCCATTGTCAGAGCGAATGCGCTTAACTAAAACTCCATGCTAATTTTTACCATAAAAACAAATGATTGAATAATGGAAAAAACTTGATCTTTAAAGCGTAAAAGAAAAGTCCAAGTCGCCCGTGAAAAATCATCAACAATGGTCAAAAAATAACGCGACTTATCATAGTTGGGTTCCATGTGAGGTCCCCATAAGTCCATGTGCACAAGATCGAAAATGGCATTAGTAAAATTTCGACGTTGTGGAAAAACAGATCAGGTCTGTTTTGCTAAAGGGCAAACAAAACAAGAAAAGAATTAAAGACATTTCACACGTTTTCCAAAAGGAAAATAACACTTTTGGGAACTATGTCCCAAACGTCTATGCCATAAAATATAACTAGAACTAGCATCGTTATTACACAAATTGTTCACATTCACATGAGAGAAAGTGGAATGGACATTGTTCAAAAAATGTGTAATACAGTGAGGTAGTTCACTAAGAGTGGGTTGCAAAAAATAAAGCCTTCATACTGCTCTACCCAGTCCAATCACCTGCCCAGTCGAACGGTCCTGAAAAATGTAGAAATTGTCAAAAAATATGACAATGCTGTTGCAATCAGAGGTAAGCTTCTTAACTGAAAGCAAATTAAATTTTAAGCTAGGAATAAAAAGGACATGAGTCAAATGAATTAATTTGGTGGGTTGTACATGTCCAATATGAGTGGCATAGACATAAGAATCATTAGGTAACTTAATAGGCAACGATTGAGGTGCACATGTATAATAAGAATACAAAGATCTTAAATCGCACATGACATGGTCACTTGCTCCTGAATCTATAATCCATGGACAATTAAAATTTTGTGAGGGCACCATACCTTCATAATTCCCAAAAGATTGGGAAGGCAAGGTATTCTGAAGCTAGCTGAGATTAAAAGCACCTCCAGGACTCATCATATTTCCTGCAAAAGATGAGTTTCCAAGCTGACTTTGGGTCCCTGCCTGTTGCTGGTCCGAAGTCTGTGAAAGAGATCTAAAAGGAGGTAGGCTCGGCATGCTCTGAGGAGGTCCTCCTGTCATGGGCACTGGCCCGCTAGCTCTAGGATAATACACGTAGGGGACGTGCGGCCCAAAAAAGGAATGGGCTTGCGGCTGCAACCCATGAGCTGGAGAGAAAAAGCTGGAGTGGGCCCCCCCCCACTTGCTGTCCACTTAAACCCCGCAAATTAATTTGCCCGGCCTGCTCGTGCTGCCCAGCCTGCACATGCTGCCCCCAAAAAAGGGCTGTCGGTGAGATGCTTGCAGGGACAGAGAATCCGGGTGAGTTTCTATCACTTCCAGCAGCTCCTATTTGGAGAATTTGGCCACCGAAGTCATCGGAGTTCCTTTTCCCTTTCCCTTTTGGAGTCTAACCAGGCAAGTAACCAATGATTTGGTAGCATTGCTCCCTAGAGTGAGCGGATTTGTGGCAGTGAGCACAAATGGTTCGCCCTTTGGAGTCAGTTCTTCTGTTTTGTATGGGAGATTGTCCAGAGTGTCCTGATGAAGTAACAGCCAGCACATTCCCATGCTCTACAATCCTAATATCTTCCCTTCGTCCCTAATATTCATCTTCTTTGGCCAAATTAAAAGCTGAATCAGCAGTGGGTAACAGCTCCTTGGACAGGATGTTAGTTCTGTAATTCCGAAACTTGTTCGGTAGTCCCAGTAAAAAATCCATGGTTCGATGCTCTTCAACTCTTGCATCTGCTCGTTCATTTACCCCGCAAGAACAGTTTCCGCAATGGCAGTGTATTGGAGGTTCAACCGTGTTAATTTCCAGCCACAGATTGCTGAGCTTTATATAATATTCTGTCACAATTTGGCCTCGCATCCTATTATCAACTTGTTGTTGACGCAGGTTGTAACGTTGGGTGGCTGTGAGGCTTCCAAAATGGGTCATAAAAGCTTCCTAAACAACTTTGAGATCCTTCTTGCGAGACACAAAAACTGCAAGCTCATGGGAGACAGAATTCTCAAACCACGTCTGAACTGCAGAGTGACAAATATCCCATGCCTGCTGTTTTTCAGGGTCCACCTTTGGACGAGGAAAAGTACCATCCACGAGGCCCCATTTGTTTTTGGATATCAAATGATTCCGCATTTGGTTACCCTACAGTTCATAGTTAGTTTCGTCCTTCAACACATCCGTAACAAAGGAATTTCCAGGGACATTTGTTGTTGAAAGATAATAAAGGTCTCTATATGGGTTGATATGAGATGGAATCTGGTTTGGATTGGGGTTCCGAGGAGAGGAGGCCATTTTAGCTGAAACAGTGGAATAGTTCTGGAAGGTGCAGGGTGAAACGGTAAAAAGGGTTGTTGGGTTGGTGAAATGTCAATCAACGTACGTCTCCCAAGGTAAAACGCAGTAAGATATAAGCTAAAACGCAACACGTATGGAAATATCTTACTGGCAACTAAGGTGCATTACCGAAAATAACCTTGAGAGGAACAACGAAGAAAAAAGAAGTACCTTTGGAAGCAGAAGTTTATCCCAGGAAGAGGATGAAGAGAGCTATCATCCCAACCTGCTCTGCGATACCATATTGAGAAAACAGCATGAAATGGAGAAAACACAAAATGCAGAAACCGAGATCTGTGGGGAGTTTGCCCAGCGGCAATCTTGCATTCTCATAAACCTGTGTAACAAATCTGTACAATCTTTCTACACTTAAATGTGAATTCAAAACAAGACTAATGGGCCCGCTAGCTAACTAACATGCCATCGCTAACTTATGAACAAAGCCCACTACAAAATACATATTTTAACAACACTGTGTTGGCTTTTCCACGCCTGTCGGAGGAAAGCAATTCCAGGTAAAAGAGGGCTCACATCTTAACGCAAATGGCTAACTAGGGATTTGTACCGAGAACCGCTACGATGAATGTTCTGAACCCGGTACAGGTTCGACGGCGGCGAGAGGAACCCCAACCTAAAGTAGAACCTTTCGGTGCTCGGGAAATTGGAATAACGTTGCCAACACATTGAGTGTCCCTGAAAATTTTATACATTTACATAGTCTAATATATGGAAGAAAATTGCATAATTCTCTCAAACTTTTTCACCAATAACTTCAAGAAATAACACTAAAAATGATAAAACATCTCATAATCGTTCATACTTTATTTGGCTGGCTTCCAATTACACCTTTTGTTATCTATTTGATACAAAATAATAAGTTTTTGAGAGGGACAATTGTTTTTTATATTCATTTTTGGCAATAAAATTATTAAACAAAATTTATAAACAACAAGATACTTAGGAAAATAATTTGAGCTGGTACCCTTGGGGATTCTCTTTCAAAATAATCTAAAAACTACAAGTAATTTTTTCAAATTACTATCCTTGGGCATATTAAGTTGAAATGCTATAATTGATATATCATATAAATGTTTGTTCATGAAATTGAGAGGATAAGATTTTTTGCTTGCTTATCAAGTTTATAGTTCTTTTCTTTTAAATAGAATGTCATTGTAAAATAAATATGTTAATTGGATAATATAGTTTAGTTGTTATGCCATCTAGTTGATGGTTTAAACCCTTTGCAATCTCGTGTATGGGATGCTGACAAGAAGGATTGGTTTTAGAATCCAACAAGAAACACAAAAATCCTTGAGTTTTCTATCAATCTTTAAATTGTATTTAGTAGTCCTAATAAAATCTTCCATATTCGAAATGTTAGTGAACCAATCCCACATCAATAAGGCACCTAGGTGAACTATACCTTATTAGTATGCGTTGGCCCCTCTAAGATTGCCTTGTTCAAGGTTTTCTCATGGGCCTGCATTCCTAACATGGTATCAAAGCTTTGGGTCTGGCCTACTTTGATGTAGTTTCTTTTCTTTTTTTTGGACTTGGTCCCCCTCCCAACAGGAAAGTCCAACTTGTGGGACTGCTAGGGAGTGTTAGTGAACCAGTCCCACATTAGTAAGGCACCTGGGTGAACTGCACCTTATTTGTATGCGTTGGCCCTTCTAAGATAAAAAACCAATCACATTGTAAGAATGTATGTTGAATAAGCATATCCGTCTATAGTAAGTTGAATTTGTAGGCCAACATTCTGTTTTGAACATAATAATTCTAGACCATATAAGTTCTATTGTTGTTTTGGAAGTGTAGTAGAATCTTATATACACAATATATAGATAAATAATTCTTGTACTTTGACCTTCCAATTCATGCAAAAGCTATTTATATCTACATAAGAATAAACAATCTTGCTGGTTATATTAAATAACAAAGATTTTTACTTTGAAACATGCAATGCTATGAATTGATGTTCATATTTTTTGAAAAAAAAAAAAGAGTTTTCGTTTCGAAGTGTATTTTGTCATGGTCCTGATTGTTGTTAAAGTCTTAATTGTTGTTACAGGCTTAATTGTACTGTAGGGCAATTAAAGGGTATTGAGGGATTGTGTTGAGCTTTGTTCTCACGTGCTTTGACACCAACCTCCTATAGAAAGTTGTAATATTAGTGACATCCACCTATAAAAGCTGTGTTTATGTATGGTGGCAGCCAAAAACTATATTTATCTCAATGTATCCTATGTATTCCGACTCCAAATGAGATGGTTTCAAATAGTAGACTACAGATCTCCAGTTATCGAAAACTTTGACTGAAATTTAGAGGTGTCTAAATCAATGCTTTGTCCTGTATAAGGAAGAACAAACAGGTTCCAACGGGCTGGACCAGACTCTTTCGTTTCGGTTCTGCGTGATTGGCGAAACCCTTTCCGTGTGGGCCATAGAGAGGTTGCGTCCATTGGCACCAAAGATCGACGCTTGTGATTATAATGGCATAACAAAGACCCACGGCCAACAAAGTCAAGCACCCTGCCCCTACAAACATTCAGAGAACGGCTATTGGTTCTCAGTTTGAAGTCAGCTCGACAGCATATGAAATTTCTTCCGTCAGTACTCGAAGCTAAGAGGTAGTGGCAGAGATCAGCGGTGAGGACTGGATCTGATGGATTCCAATGGAGAGACCGATGCGGTGGCCAAGAACACCAGAAAGACAGTTCCGGAAGAAGAAGCAGAGAGGGAAGAGTTGAAGGAATCATTGTCCATAGAGGAAGCATTCTCCAGCCAGGAGGTGCCCTCATGGCGGAAGCAGCTGACTCTGAGGGCCTTTGTGGTCAGCTTTGTGTTGGGGGTTCTCTTCACCTTCATAGTGATGAAGCTGAATCTGACCACTGGAATCATACCGTCGCTCAACGTCTCCGCGGGGCTGTTGGGCTTCTTCTTCGTCAAGACATGGACCAAGTTCCTAGAGAAGTCAGGCCTGCTCAGGCAGCCCTTCACCAGACAAGAAAACACCGTTATTCAGACCTGCGTTGTTGCCTCCACGGGGATTGCTTTCAGCGGTACGCTCATCTGCTTTCATTTATTGTTCTTTGTTTCTATCTAATATAACGCATGACACTCGTCCTCCATGCACGTGTTAATCAAGTTCCTCAAAATGATTCACTTTTGGTTGCGGCCAACCCTTTCTCTTTGTTTCTGGCATTCGGGTCGTGCCAGTAGAGAGTGGTGGTCCGGCCATGGGTGTCGTTAGGCGAGAGGTTAGAAAAAAGTTCTGGGTATTTTCATCCTACCACTCCCTTGCTCCTTTGGTCCTCGTTCTTCCCACTAGGAGAAGAGTTGCCAAAAGAGCCACCGAACGTGGTCCTGGAATCTGCTCCTTCATGGAGCCATCCATTGCGGAATCTTTGACCAACTCGTTCGGTTCGATTTCAAGGAAGATGGGCCAACCGGATCAATGGAGCCCCTTCCGCCGTACAATATGGGTGCATCGATTATAGAACGTGGGACGACTGCATATGGTTGGGGAAAATAATAGGAAGATATCTTGCGTCTCTATCGTTTCATTTAATGCATACTGAATTTATTCATACTTTCGGCTGCAATGGCCCCCTCAGAGCACGGGTCGAAAATATGTACCTGGCTTGGAAAGGGCAGCCTCGATGGAAGGATCTTCTAACATTTGCATACTTCGCCTCTCTGAAATCATCCTTTTTTTTTTTTTTTTCTTATATAGAGAGAACCCTCGTTGAATAAGTCCCATTTTATTACTTGCGTAGAATGTTCATTACTTCTATAGTACTGAAACCTTGCGTAGAATGTTCATTACTTGCTTGGAAACTTCAATAATGTGTAGAAGAATATTCAAATAGAAATGGAGTCAACCTCTTCTATCCATTCCCGTTAGTTTGGGAACAGTATAACCTGGCTTCGAATAGCCAGATAACCTAAACGTTCACTATTAGGACACATTTCTATTAAATAGCTTATACAAAAGAGAGTTAAGCCTTTGATAGCTAAAGGGAGTAAACAGTTCGGTCATTTCAAAGGACTGACATCAAATGAACTAGATTTTGTATTTAAATCAGATTCTCAAAACAGATA
The DNA here is from genome assembly GCA_028551475.1 of Casuarina equisetifolia. Lineage (NCBI taxonomy): Eukaryota > Viridiplantae > Streptophyta > Magnoliopsida > Fagales > Casuarinaceae > Casuarina > Casuarina equisetifolia. The sequence continues at coordinate 7,823,431 of CM052361.1, forward strand.
CAATCTTTTGTTAATGCCAATCACAGTAAAATTTTAAAGTTAGCAGTCACACTTACGAGTTTCGAGTCTTTTTCCAAGTCTGATCGTTAATACGAGTTTTCTTGTGTTTGAATGAGCAGGGGGCTTTGGTAGTTACCTCTTCGGGATGAGCGAAGTTGTGGCAAAACAATCTACTGTAGCCAACAATGCGCAAAACATCAAGAACCCAACACTCGGATGGATGATCGGGTTTCTTTTCGTTGTTAGCTTTCTTGGCCTCTTCTCGGTGGTGCCTCTTCGGAAGGTAAATACACTAACAACCCAAACACTAATCAATGCCATCTCTTGGGCTGTATATGTCTCGTTACCAGTTCACTTCTTTGACATGATCCTCCGATTCACAACCTAAATGTCACACTAGCTTGCCCAAAGTCTAGGTTGGGTTCGAGTTGGAATAGCCTGGCTTGCCCAGTCAACTCCTTGGCATTTTACTCACTGTAAAAGAGCAAATAGAACGTAAGAGAAATAAGTGCAGCCTTCTAACAAGAAAACATGAGAGAAATAAAAGATAAAGATGCTGTCGAGGGTCTCCGTTTTAAAATAAGCATAAGGTGGCCTGTTTTATTTCCAACAAAGCAGAGCCAGGGGTATCACAATGAACACTATATATATATTTGTTATTTATCTGTGTTATTTTAATTAGCAACTTGGAAAGAAATTAAATTTTTGAATGCTTAAAAGGTGCATTATAATTTTGACATTATGAAAGCATCTTAGTTATTATAAGTTATACTAACATGACATGTCCATCAATAAAGAGTAGACTGTACTTAATCAATGAAATTAAGAACTTTTCAAATCTAAAGGACACTAATCTCACTTCTCTGAAGTCAGAACTATAAGTTGCCTTTATCTTCAATTCTCTTTATCCATGTGGTTATCCTTTAATGTACAGAACTGGAAAACCTACAGAATTTGGACATTCTTTTTTTCTGCATAGTACTAAGGGTTGGCTGGTACAACGCACGTGGCGCCATGAATTTTAGGTGTAACACAACGTTTAAGATTGAAGCCCTCGTTCCCCAACTCTCTACGTACAGAATTCTGTATCTTATGAACAATATCTTGCAGATCATGATCATAGACTTCAAATTGATATATCCAAGTGGCACTGCAACTGCCCACCTTGTCAATAGCTTTCACACTCCTCAAGGTGCCAAGCTAGCGAAGTAAGGCCTCAAATCTCCTTTAATAATACCACTTCCTTATTAAGTCACCTGAAACATTTACCTTGGTCTTCATCATTGTTTTTTTTTTCTTCGTCTCTCGTTATAGGAAACAAGTGAGAGCATTGGGGAAATTCTTCTCCTTTAGCTTTCTTTGGGGTTTCTTCCAATGGTTCTTCACTGCAGGTGAAAATTGTGGATTTGTTAGTTTCCCAACATTCGGTCTCAAAGCCTACGAAAACAGGTATGTAATTCGCCTTAGATTGGAACCATGCGCATCTCTTTCTAAAGGGGGAAACATGATACCTGCATACATTTGTCACTGAACAATTCGGTGTTGCTACCTAGGTAGGTGTTCCAAATGGTGGTAAATGAATGCCGAGCACATTGAAAGTTCAACTTAGTTCTAACAATGTATCCCTCATGACTTATCCTTCTGTTTACTTTTTGGCCGCAAACCAGGTTTTACTTCGATTTCTCAGCTACTTATGTTGGTGTTGGGATGATCTGCCCATATATAATAAACATATCTCTACTTGTTGGGGCCGTGCTTTCATGGGGTATCATGTGGCCTCTCATAGATACCAGAAAGGGCACTTGGTACCCTGCAGATCTCAATCCAAGCAGCATACATGGCCTGCAAGGTTATAAGGTGGGTTATCTTTCCGTGTTCAAAAGCCTAGGGTTCTCTTAAGCTAGAAAGTTATCAACTTCTGCTTCTTTACTTTCTTGTAGGTGTTCATTGCCATAGCCATGATCCTTGGTGACGGCCTCTACAACTGCTTTAAAGTCACTGGTCACACACTATTTGGTTTGTACAATAAACTATGCAACAAAGACTCGGGGACAGCTCTTCCAGTATCTGGTGGCTCCTCCCCTGTGATCCCTTCATCACTGTCTTATGATGACCAACGTCGGACCCAGTTATTTCTCAAGGACCAGATTCCAACAAGGTTTGCTATAGGTGGTTATGTCATCAGAGCAATCACATCTGTTGCCGCACTTCCCCACATATTTCCCCAGCTTAAGTGGTACTATATTGTGGTAATTTACATCGTCGCACCAACACTAGCCTTCTGTAATGCTCATGGCTGCGGTTTGACGGACTGGTCCTTGGCATCAACATACGGAAAGCTAGCCATCTTCACGATCGGGGCATGGGCAGGGGCTTCTCATGGTGGGGTTCTGGCAGGTTTAGCAGCGTGCGGGGTCATGATGAACATTGTATCCACTGCCTCGGACCTCATGCAGGACTTTAAGACAGGCTACATGACCTTGGCTTCACCAAGATCTATGTTCGTGAGTCAGATTGTTGGAACCGCGATGGGTTGCGTTATTTCTCCTTGTGTCTTTTGGCTCTTCTACAAGGCCTTCAAAGATCTTGGACTTCCAGATTCACAATACCCCGCCCCTTATGCTCTCATGTACCGTAATATGTCAATACTGGGGGTGGAAGGGTTCTCCGCTTTGCCAAAACACTGCCTCACACTCTGCTACATATTTTTCATTGCAGCTATAGTTATCAACGGCATCAGAGATGCAGTGGGGAAGAAAAGGGCTAGTTTTATTCCCCTTCCCATGGCAATGGCAATCCCCTTCTATCTGGGACCTTACTTTACCATTGATATGTGCACAGGGAGCTTGATACTATTTGTGTGGCAGAAAGTAAACAAGGCAAAGGCGGACGCATTCGGACCAGCTGTAGCATCTGGATTGATCTGTGGCGATGGAATTTGGACTCTACCAAGTTCAATACTGGCTTTGGCAGGTGTAAATCCACCCATTTGCATGAAATTCTTATCGATGGGAACAAATGCAAAGGTGGATGCTTTCTTAAATCCTTAGAATCTCGTATGTGGCTGTGTGTTCTAGGCATTTCTGCACGTTTCCTTTCCCCTGTATCGGTTACAACTTCCAATACAAAAAGTGTCTAGAGGGAGTCAGCTTATAACGCCCTCGGTTCGAGCAGATAAACCTCCGACCGGGTTGGTAGCAGGTAGCGTCCCTTGGGCTGGAGGGAATAATTTTGGACCAGTTTTAGTTCTACACTCTTCGGGGTTTGACAACATCATGCACGATCACGTATTATTAATAGACATGAGCACACAGCAATAAACATTTTATACTTGGTGATGTTCCTGTGGGATGGTTTCTAATTTTATTCTGAATGATACTTTCTGAATATTCAACTATCCATTGTTGTTATCCAGCAAAATCAGCATAATGAAACAAATTATATACCCACAGTACTAGATAGGTTAAATCGTACGTTTGTTGGCAAGTATTTGGTTAAGAGGGTGCGTGAATTTAAAAAATAAAAAATAAAATAATACTTGATAGGCGAAAAACTTTTATATCATATTAAAATATCAATAATCTCTATAATAGTTCGAGATTTATCAACTGGTAATTTAATAACTATGAGATGGAACTAGTGAAGCTGCTCCCTCTCCTTCTGGAACTGTAAAAGGGTTGGGGAGAAATCACTTTTTGATAAGACAAATCTATGAGGATTGAAGATGTTTTTCCTAGCTTTAAATTTAGGAGTATCCAAACAATCACTTCAAGAAGAATTTGAGAAACAAATATAACTTTTTAATGGGTTGCATCTTGGGGACAGCACATTATATTAATCAACTGTTTGAAGGACCTTTTTGGCGTTGACTCGGTGTTCCTCGATTATGCCACGGACAAATTTTTTGACGCGGGGAACGAGTTTGGAGCAACGTTCATTTATATGATGCGGGTCATAGATATAACTCAGCCATGGAAGATGGTCAGACCAGTTGAAAGCACCCAACAACTCGAACCCTTCTCTCACCATCTCTTTGAGCTCGTTCAACTCCTTGCTTTCACGCGTCAAGTCGTACCTCACGCCGAAAACGCTCCCCATGATGTGGTTCAAGGAAGCATCCTGGAGGTGTTTCCTCAGAGATACGGTACCATTGAGTTCTTGTTCAGCTCCTACGTTGCGTAACATGGTGACGCAATCTAGCTGGCGTACAGCTTCGTGGGCCGCAATGCGTTGGGGTGCGAAGTGATGGCACGAAGCGATCCTCCTCAAGAGCCGCCAGTAGGTTCCATTGGGAGCGAAGCCCATAGCTCGATCGAACATCAGACTCCGGGACGACTGCTTGACAGGACGTTCGGCAAAGTGAGGAGAGCTAAGAATTTCTCTTGCAGTGCCCGTCTCTGAAGCGACGACCACAGGGGTGGAGCCGAGGCTAAAAGCCATGAGCTGGGTGTTTGCACCAGCCCAGGCCATTGCGGCCAAGGTACGGTGAGCCAAACCCCGGCTCACCGTGAATAGGCTGCCGAAGATGGGTAGACCACGAGGTCCAGGGATAGGAACGCGACCTTTTTGGTTTCTCCCATTTTTCCATGCCACACCCCTGACTGCAAACGCCCATGTGAGCACCCTAGGCAAACAAACGCCGTAAAGATGGCGAATAAAAGTTTCCACTCTGAAGGTTTTCGGACCCAAGAAAAGGTGTGAGTGCAAGCACCCACCAGCTTGTGTCCTTTGTGTCCAAACTCAACACCATTATTGAAGAAACAATGAATCAGGGGGAGAGAGAGGGAGAGAGGAGTTTTGTGCTTGAGCTTGTTCCGTTGGTAGGAATAGGTAGGCTATTTATATAAAGGCCTGGGTGGCCGTGGGTGGCCCCGGGTGGACCCTCTTTTACTGGGAGCCGCTTCCTCCGACCAACGAGAAAAAGCCTTTGCAACATCAACAGTTCGTGACTCTTATCGTTTTCGTAGGCGTTAAAGAATAACAAAAGATTTAAGCAGCAACGATTATGGTAATAACAGAGAACTTATCTACTGCTTATGGTAATAACAGAGAACTTTAAAAAGAAAAAAACAGTAAAGGTAATAAAAGAACTACTGCATTTAATATCTTTGTTATTACCATAACGATTACTACTTAAATTTTTTTAATATTTTTTAATTATTGCGAGAATGATAAGTATCATGGACTGTCACCACTGTAAGCATTTTATGGTTCAGTGGATATTCTGAGGTATCGTTCTGAGGACAATCTGCAGCACCATTTTCTATCTGAAGGACACTTATTGAGAAAACAACATGAAATGGAGAAAACACAAAATGCAGAAACCGAGATCTGTGGGAAGTTTGCCCAGCGGCAATCTTGCATTCTCATAAAACGGTGTAACAAATCTGTACAATCTTTCTACACTTAAATGTGAATTCAAAACAAGACTAATGGGCCCGCTAGCTAACTAACGGGCCATCACTAACTTATGAACAAAGCCCACTACATAATGCATATTTCAACACTCTCCTCAAGTTGGAGGTTTATACAAATTAAAAACTCTAAGCTTTGACAATAAATGATTATGTTATGGACTACACAAAGCTTTGGTAAATAAGTCCGCAGGCTGTTCCTGCGTACTAATGTGACATGTTCTTATAATTCCCTTTTGAATCTTCTCACATATAAAGTGGCAATTCATTTCAATGAGTTTTGTTCGCTGATGAAAGATCGAATTTGCCGCTATGTGCTCAGCCGCTTCATTATCACAGAATAGTGGGACAAGTTAAGGAATGTTTATCCCTAGGTCTAAAAACAACCCTAAAAGCCAAATGACCTCACAAACGGTGTATCCAATAGTTCGATATTCTGACTCAGCTGAGGAACGTGACATAGTTGGTTGTTTCTTTGCCAACCAAGAAATCAAGGAATCCCTTAATTTCACACAATATCCAGTTATGCACTTTCTAGACATGGGACAAGTTGCATAATCTAAATCACAATAAGCTACAAGCTCCAACTTCGAAGAATTGGAGAGAAAAAGTCCAAGTCCTGGTGTCCCCTTGATGTACTTTAACAATCTTATAATGGCATCTATGTGTGATTGCTTCGGTGCATGGGTAAATTGGCTCAGGTGCTGGTCAGTGAAACAAATATCTGGCCTAGTATGAGTCAAGTACAAAAGTCTGCCAATCAGTCTCTGATATGGTCCATAGTCCTTCATAAGGGGATCATCTCGCCTATCAGGATCTCCTTCATCATACTCTAAAGTGGTCAACTTTACATTTTGATCCAAAGGTGTAACAACTGGTTTTGATCTTCCAAGTCCAGCTTCTGATACAAGCTCTAATGCATACTTGCGCTGGCTGAGGTAAATGCCCTTTGGAAAGCAGGTTATCTCTATCCCCAAAAAATATTTGCATTGTCTGAGGTCTTTCATGTGGAATACTAAATGCAAGTATCTCTTAAGCTCTGAAATAGCTGCAAGATTATTACCTGTCACCAAAATGTCATCAACATATAACAAGAGAATAATGAATGAATCCCTAGTTCGTCTGGTGAACAAGGCATAATCATAAAGTGACTAATGGAAGCCCCCTACAAGGAGTGCCTTTGTGAATTTAGCATACCATAGCCTTGAGGCCTGTTTCAAACCATATAATGATTTCCTTAAGCGACACACTGATCGCTCCCCCTGAGGTGGAAAACCAGGGAAAGTTGCATGTAAACCTCTTCCATCAAGTCTCCATGTAAGAAAGGATTTTGTACGTCCAACTGATAAAGGCACCAATTCTTAACTGATGTAATGTTCATAACAGATCTCACAGTTACAAATTTCACCACTGGTGAGAAGGTTTCATCATAATCTATGCCTTTTCATTGTGTGTACCCTTTGGCTACCAAACGGGCCTTATATCTCTCAATAGTACCATCTGCTCGGTACTTGACCTTATATACCCATTTACATCCTATGGCTTTACGACCAGGTGGAAGTGTCACAATATCCCACATACAATTGGCCCCTAAGGTCGTCAATTCTTTATCCATAGCATCAACCCAATGGTTGTCCTTAAGTGCATGATGATATGATTCTGGTTTAACTATGGTGGAGATTGAAGCAATGAAACTTTTGTAATGTGGATAAAGATGATCTAGGGAAACATGCTCAGATACAGGGTAACGACTATTCGACCTTATGGAGGTGGTCGAACATACATAATCGGCAATTCAAATGGGAGGACGTGTGGGACGTGATAACCGCCGAAGAGGTGGTGTTAACTAGATAGGAGAGGATTCTGGGATTGCCTTAGAAGGCTAAGTATGTGGTTCAAGATTATCAGTACCAATGGGTTGAGGGCTTGTACCTGAGGGAGAAGGATGTGCTTCTGGGGACGAATCCTCAAATGGAGTTCGTGATGTGTCTGGAAAAATCTCAGGTGAGATAGGCATCGGATGGCACGCCTGAGTGATGTCTGAAACTAGTAAAGCTTGATCCAAGGGTGGATCATGAGGGAGATTTGAAGACTGATTTGAGGCAAAAGAAAAATCATACTCATAGAAAACGACATCACGACTCACAAATATTTTCTTATTAACTGGATCATAAACTTTGTATCCTTTCTATGAAGAAGGAAAACCAAGAACATGTTGTGGCTCTGGGAGAGAATTTATCTCTAGGCCGTAAATCAGTTGCATAACATCTATATCCAAAAACACGCAAGTGATCTAATGAAGGTGTTTTTCCATACAGCAATTCATAAGGTGACCGATTCCCAAGTCGAACACTAGGTAATCGATTAATGATGTGTGTGGCAGCTAATATGCATTCTCCCTAAAAATGTGGAGGGATATAAGCTTGAAACATCAAAGCTTGTGCATCATCTAATAAATGTTGATGCTTACATTCCACTACGCCATTTTGCTGAGAAGTGTATACGCAAGAACTCTCGTGGAATATACCATGAGATGCTAAAAATGATGAACATGCAGCAGAAAAAAATTCTGTTCCATTGTCAGAGCGAATGCGCTTAACTAAAACTCCATGCTAATTTTTACCATAAAAACAAATGATTGAATAATGGAAAAAACTTGATCTTTAAAGCGTAAAAGAAAAGTCCAAGTCGCCCGTGAAAAATCATCAACAATGGTCAAAAAATAACGCGACTTATCATAGTTGGGTTCCATGTGAGGTCCCCATAAGTCCATGTGCACAAGATCGAAAATGGCATTAGTAAAATTTCGACGTTGTGGAAAAACAGATCAGGTCTGTTTTGCTAAAGGGCAAACAAAACAAGAAAAGAATTAAAGACATTTCACACGTTTTCCAAAAGGAAAATAACACTTTTGGGAACTATGTCCCAAACGTCTATGCCATAAAATATAACTAGAACTAGCATCGTTATTACACAAATTGTTCACATTCACATGAGAGAAAGTGGAATGGACATTGTTCAAAAAATGTGTAATACAGTGAGGTAGTTCACTAAGAGTGGGTTGCAAAAAATAAAGCCTTCATACTGCTCTACCCAGTCCAATCACCTGCCCAGTCGAACGGTCCTGAAAAATGTAGAAATTGTCAAAAAATATGACAATGCTGTTGCAATCAGAGGTAAGCTTCTTAACTGAAAGCAAATTAAATTTTAAGCTAGGAATAAAAAGGACATGAGTCAAATGAATTAATTTGGTGGGTTGTACATGTCCAATATGAGTGGCATAGACATAAGAATCATTAGGTAACTTAATAGGCAACGATTGAGGTGCACATGTATAATAAGAATACAAAGATCTTAAATCGCACATGACATGGTCACTTGCTCCTGAATCTATAATCCATGGACAATTAAAATTTTGTGAGGGCACCATACCTTCATAATTCCCAAAAGATTGGGAAGGCAAGGTATTCTGAAGCTAGCTGAGATTAAAAGCACCTCCAGGACTCATCATATTTCCTGCAAAAGATGAGTTTCCAAGCTGACTTTGGGTCCCTGCCTGTTGCTGGTCCGAAGTCTGTGAAAGAGATCTAAAAGGAGGTAGGCTCGGCATGCTCTGAGGAGGTCCTCCTGTCATGGGCACTGGCCCGCTAGCTCTAGGATAATACACGTAGGGGACGTGCGGCCCAAAAAAGGAATGGGCTTGCGGCTGCAACCCATGAGCTGGAGAGAAAAAGCTGGAGTGGGCCCCCCCCCACTTGCTGTCCACTTAAACCCCGCAAATTAATTTGCCCGGCCTGCTCGTGCTGCCCAGCCTGCACATGCTGCCCCCAAAAAAGGGCTGTCGGTGAGATGCTTGCAGGGACAGAGAATCCGGGTGAGTTTCTATCACTTCCAGCAGCTCCTATTTGGAGAATTTGGCCACCGAAGTCATCGGAGTTCCTTTTCCCTTTCCCTTTTGGAGTCTAACCAGGCAAGTAACCAATGATTTGGTAGCATTGCTCCCTAGAGTGAGCGGATTTGTGGCAGTGAGCACAAATGGTTCGCCCTTTGGAGTCAGTTCTTCTGTTTTGTATGGGAGATTGTCCAGAGTGTCCTGATGAAGTAACAGCCAGCACATTCCCATGCTCTACAATCCTAATATCTTCCCTTCGTCCCTAATATTCATCTTCTTTGGCCAAATTAAAAGCTGAATCAGCAGTGGGTAACAGCTCCTTGGACAGGATGTTAGTTCTGTAATTCCGAAACTTGTTCGGTAGTCCCAGTAAAAAATCCATGGTTCGATGCTCTTCAACTCTTGCATCTGCTCGTTCATTTACCCCGCAAGAACAGTTTCCGCAATGGCAGTGTATTGGAGGTTCAACCGTGTTAATTTCCAGCCACAGATTGCTGAGCTTTATATAATATTCTGTCACAATTTGGCCTCGCATCCTATTATCAACTTGTTGTTGACGCAGGTTGTAACGTTGGGTGGCTGTGAGGCTTCCAAAATGGGTCATAAAAGCTTCCTAAACAACTTTGAGATCCTTCTTGCGAGACACAAAAACTGCAAGCTCATGGGAGACAGAATTCTCAAACCACGTCTGAACTGCAGAGTGACAAATATCCCATGCCTGCTGTTTTTCAGGGTCCACCTTTGGACGAGGAAAAGTACCATCCACGAGGCCCCATTTGTTTTTGGATATCAAATGATTCCGCATTTGGTTACCCTACAGTTCATAGTTAGTTTCGTCCTTCAACACATCCGTAACAAAGGAATTTCCAGGGACATTTGTTGTTGAAAGATAATAAAGGTCTCTATATGGGTTGATATGAGATGGAATCTGGTTTGGATTGGGGTTCCGAGGAGAGGAGGCCATTTTAGCTGAAACAGTGGAATAGTTCTGGAAGGTGCAGGGTGAAACGGTAAAAAGGGTTGTTGGGTTGGTGAAATGTCAATCAACGTACGTCTCCCAAGGTAAAACGCAGTAAGATATAAGCTAAAACGCAACACGTATGGAAATATCTTACTGGCAACTAAGGTGCATTACCGAAAATAACCTTGAGAGGAACAACGAAGAAAAAAGAAGTACCTTTGGAAGCAGAAGTTTATCCCAGGAAGAGGATGAAGAGAGCTATCATCCCAACCTGCTCTGCGATACCATATTGAGAAAACAGCATGAAATGGAGAAAACACAAAATGCAGAAACCGAGATCTGTGGGGAGTTTGCCCAGCGGCAATCTTGCATTCTCATAAACCTGTGTAACAAATCTGTACAATCTTTCTACACTTAAATGTGAATTCAAAACAAGACTAATGGGCCCGCTAGCTAACTAACATGCCATCGCTAACTTATGAACAAAGCCCACTACAAAATACATATTTTAACAACACTGTGTTGGCTTTTCCACGCCTGTCGGAGGAAAGCAATTCCAGGTAAAAGAGGGCTCACATCTTAACGCAAATGGCTAACTAGGGATTTGTACCGAGAACCGCTACGATGAATGTTCTGAACCCGGTACAGGTTCGACGGCGGCGAGAGGAACCCCAACCTAAAGTAGAACCTTTCGGTGCTCGGGAAATTGGAATAACGTTGCCAACACATTGAGTGTCCCTGAAAATTTTATACATTTACATAGTCTAATATATGGAAGAAAATTGCATAATTCTCTCAAACTTTTTCACCAATAACTTCAAGAAATAACACTAAAAATGATAAAACATCTCATAATCGTTCATACTTTATTTGGCTGGCTTCCAATTACACCTTTTGTTATCTATTTGATACAAAATAATAAGTTTTTGAGAGGGACAATTGTTTTTTATATTCATTTTTGGCAATAAAATTATTAAACAAAATTTATAAACAACAAGATACTTAGGAAAATAATTTGAGCTGGTACCCTTGGGGATTCTCTTTCAAAATAATCTAAAAACTACAAGTAATTTTTTCAAATTACTATCCTTGGGCATATTAAGTTGAAATGCTATAATTGATATATCATATAAATGTTTGTTCATGAAATTGAGAGGATAAGATTTTTTGCTTGCTTATCAAGTTTATAGTTCTTTTCTTTTAAATAGAATGTCATTGTAAAATAAATATGTTAATTGGATAATATAGTTTAGTTGTTATGCCATCTAGTTGATGGTTTAAACCCTTTGCAATCTCGTGTATGGGATGCTGACAAGAAGGATTGGTTTTAGAATCCAACAAGAAACACAAAAATCCTTGAGTTTTCTATCAATCTTTAAATTGTATTTAGTAGTCCTAATAAAATCTTCCATATTCGAAATGTTAGTGAACCAATCCCACATCAATAAGGCACCTAGGTGAACTATACCTTATTAGTATGCGTTGGCCCCTCTAAGATTGCCTTGTTCAAGGTTTTCTCATGGGCCTGCATTCCTAACATGGTATCAAAGCTTTGGGTCTGGCCTACTTTGATGTAGTTTCTTTTCTTTTTTTTGGACTTGGTCCCCCTCCCAACAGGAAAGTCCAACTTGTGGGACTGCTAGGGAGTGTTAGTGAACCAGTCCCACATTAGTAAGGCACCTGGGTGAACTGCACCTTATTTGTATGCGTTGGCCCTTCTAAGATAAAAAACCAATCACATTGTAAGAATGTATGTTGAATAAGCATATCCGTCTATAGTAAGTTGAATTTGTAGGCCAACATTCTGTTTTGAACATAATAATTCTAGACCATATAAGTTCTATTGTTGTTTTGGAAGTGTAGTAGAATCTTATATACACAATATATAGATAAATAATTCTTGTACTTTGACCTTCCAATTCATGCAAAAGCTATTTATATCTACATAAGAATAAACAATCTTGCTGGTTATATTAAATAACAAAGATTTTTACTTTGAAACATGCAATGCTATGAATTGATGTTCATATTTTTTGAAAAAAAAAAAAGAGTTTTCGTTTCGAAGTGTATTTTGTCATGGTCCTGATTGTTGTTAAAGTCTTAATTGTTGTTACAGGCTTAATTGTACTGTAGGGCAATTAAAGGGTATTGAGGGATTGTGTTGAGCTTTGTTCTCACGTGCTTTGACACCAACCTCCTATAGAAAGTTGTAATATTAGTGACATCCACCTATAAAAGCTGTGTTTATGTATGGTGGCAGCCAAAAACTATATTTATCTCAATGTATCCTATGTATTCCGACTCCAAATGAGATGGTTTCAAATAGTAGACTACAGATCTCCAGTTATCGAAAACTTTGACTGAAATTTAGAGGTGTCTAAATCAATGCTTTGTCCTGTATAAGGAAGAACAAACAGGTTCCAACGGGCTGGACCAGACTCTTTCGTTTCGGTTCTGCGTGATTGGCGAAACCCTTTCCGTGTGGGCCATAGAGAGGTTGCGTCCATTGGCACCAAAGATCGACGCTTGTGATTATAATGGCATAACAAAGACCCACGGCCAACAAAGTCAAGCACCCTGCCCCTACAAACATTCAGAGAACGGCTATTGGTTCTCAGTTTGAAGTCAGCTCGACAGCATATGAAATTTCTTCCGTCAGTACTCGAAGCTAAGAGGTAGTGGCAGAGATCAGCGGTGAGGACTGGATCTGATGGATTCCAATGGAGAGACCGATGCGGTGGCCAAGAACACCAGAAAGACAGTTCCGGAAGAAGAAGCAGAGAGGGAAGAGTTGAAGGAATCATTGTCCATAGAGGAAGCATTCTCCAGCCAGGAGGTGCCCTCATGGCGGAAGCAGCTGACTCTGAGGGCCTTTGTGGTCAGCTTTGTGTTGGGGGTTCTCTTCACCTTCATAGTGATGAAGCTGAATCTGACCACTGGAATCATACCGTCGCTCAACGTCTCCGCGGGGCTGTTGGGCTTCTTCTTCGTCAAGACATGGACCAAGTTCCTAGAGAAGTCAGGCCTGCTCAGGCAGCCCTTCACCAGACAAGAAAACACCGTTATTCAGACCTGCGTTGTTGCCTCCACGGGGATTGCTTTCAGCGGTACGCTCATCTGCTTTCATTTATTGTTCTTTGTTTCTATCTAATATAACGCATGACACTCGTCCTCCATGCACGTGTTAATCAAGTTCCTCAAAATGATTCACTTTTGGTTGCGGCCAACCCTTTCTCTTTGTTTCTGGCATTCGGGTCGTGCCAGTAGAGAGTGGTGGTCCGGCCATGGGTGTCGTTAGGCGAGAGGTTAGAAAAAAGTTCTGGGTATTTTCATCCTACCACTCCCTTGCTCCTTTGGTCCTCGTTCTTCCCACTAGGAGAAGAGTTGCCAAAAGAGCCACCGAACGTGGTCCTGGAATCTGCTCCTTCATGGAGCCATCCATTGCGGAATCTTTGACCAACTCGTTCGGTTCGATTTCAAGGAAGATGGGCCAACCGGATCAATGGAGCCCCTTCCGCCGTACAATATGGGTGCATCGATTATAGAACGTGGGACGACTGCATATGGTTGGGGAAAATAATAGGAAGATATCTTGCGTCTCTATCGTTTCATTTAATGCATACTGAATTTATTCATACTTTCGGCTGCAATGGCCCCCTCAGAGCACGGGTCGAAAATATGTACCTGGCTTGGAAAGGGCAGCCATCGATGGAAGGATCTTCTAACATTTGCATACTTCGCCTCTCTGAAATCATCCTTTTTTTTTTTTTTTTCTTATATAGAGAGAACCCTCGTTGAATAAGTCCCATTTTATTACTTGCGTAGAATGTTCATTACTTCTATAGTACTGAAACCTTGCGTAGAATGTTCATTACTTGCTTGGAAACTTCAATAATGCGTAGAAGAATATTCAAATAGACATGGAGTCAACCTCTTATATCCATTCCCGTTAGTTTGGGAACAGTATAACCTAGCTTCGAATAACCAGATAACTTAAACGTTCACTATTAGGACGCATTTCTATTAAATAGCTTATACAAAAGAGAGTTAAGCCTTTGATAGCTAAAGGGAGTAAACAGTTCGGTCATTTCAAAGGACTGACATCAAATGAACTAGATTTTGTATTTAAATCAGATTCTCAAAACAGATACAATCTTTTGTTAATGCCAATCACAGTAAAATTTTAAAGTTAGCAGTCACACTTACGAGTTTCGAGTCTTTTTCCCAAGTCTGATCGTTAATACGAGTTTTCTTGTGTTTGAATGAGCAGGGGGCTTTGGTAGTTACCTCTTCGGGATGAGCGAAGTTGTGGCAAAACAATCTACTGTAGCCAACAATGCGCAAAACATCAAGAACCCAACACTCGGATGGATGATCGGGTTTCTTTTCGTTGTTAGCTTTCTTGGCCTCTTCTCGGTGGTGCCTCTTCGGAAGGTAAATACACTAACAACCCAAACACTAATCAATGCCATCTCTTGGGCCTGTATATGTCTCGCTTACCAGTTCACTTCTTTGACATGATCCTCCGATTACACAACCTAAATGTCACACTAGCTTGCCCAAAGTCTAGGTTGGGTTCGAGTTGGAATAGCCTGGCTTGCCCAGTCAACTCCTTGGCATTTTACTCACTGTAAAAGAGCAAATAGAACGTAAGAGAAATAAGTGCAGCCTTCTAACAAGAAAACATGAGAGAAATAAAAGATAAAGATGCTGTCGAGGGTCTCCGTTTTAAAATAAGCATAAGGTGGCCTGTTTTATTTCCAACAAAGCAGAGCCAGGGGTATCACAATGAACACTATATATATATTTGTTATTTATCTGTGTTATTTTAATTAGCAACTTGGAAAGAAATTAAATTTTTGAATGCTTAAAAGGTGCATTATAATTTATTGACATTATGAAAGCATCTTAGTTATTATAAGTTATACTAACATGACATGTCCATCAATAAAGAGTAGACTGTACTTAATCAATGAAATTAAGAACTTTTCAAATCTAAAGGACACTAATCTCACTTCTCTGAAGTCAGAACTATAAGTTGCCTTTATCTTCAATTCTCTTTATCCATGTGGTTATCCTTTAATGTACAGAACTGGAAAACCTACAGAATTTGGACATTCTTTTTTTCTGCATAGTACTAAGGGTTGGCTGGTACAACGCACGTGGCGCCATGAATTTTAGGTGTAACACAACGTTTAAGATTGAAGCCCTCGTTCCCCAACTCTCTACGTACAGAATTCTGTATCTTATGAACAATATCTTGCAGATCATGATCATAGACTTCAAATTGATATATCCAAGTGGCACTGCAACTGCCCACCTTGTCAATAGCTTTCACACTCCTCAAGGTGCCAAGCTAGCGAAGTAAGGCCTCAAATCTCCTTTAATAATACCACTTCCTTATTAAGTCACCTGAAACATTTACCTTGGTCTTCATCATTGTTTTTTTTTTCTTCGTCTCTCGTTATAGGAAACAAGTGAGAGCATTGGGGAAATTCTTCTCCTTTAGCTTTCTTTGGGGTTTCTTCCAATGGTTCTTCACTGCAGGTGAAAATTGTGGATTTGTTAGTTTCCCAACATTCGGTCTCAAAGCCTACGAAAACAGGTATGTAATTCGCCTTAGATTGGAACCATGCGCATCTCTTTCTAAAGGGGGAAACATGATACCTGCATACATTTGTCACTGAACAATTCGGTGTTGCTACCTAGGTAGGTGTTCCAAATGGTGGTAAATGAATGCCGAGCACATTGAAAGTTCAACTTAGTTCTAACAATGTATCCCTCATGACTTATCCTTCTGTTTACTTTTTGGCCGCAAACCAGGTTTTACTTCGATTTCTCAGCTACTTATGTTGGTGTTGGGATGATCTGCCCATATATAATAAACATATCTCTACTTGTTGGGGCCGTGCTTTCATGGGGTATCATGTGGCCTCTCATAGATACCAGAAAGGGCACTTGGTACCCTGCAGATCTCAATCCAAGCAGCATACATGGCCTGCAAGGTTATAAGGTGGGTTATCTTTCCGTGTTCAAAAGCCTAGGGTTCTCTTAAGCTAGAAAGTTATCAACTTCTGCTTCTTTACTTTCTTGTAGGTGTTCATTGCCATAGCCATGATCCTTGGTGACGGCCTCTACAACTGCTTTAAAGTCACTGGTCACACACTATTTGGTTTGTACAATAAACTATGCAACAAAGACTCGGGGACAGCTCTTCCAGTATCTGGTGGCTCCTCCCCTGTGATCCCTTCATCACTGTCTTATGATGACCAACGTCGGACCCAGTTATTTCTCAAGGACCAGATTCCAACAAGGTTTGCTATAGGTGGTTATGTCATCAGAGCAATCACATCTGTTGCCGCACTTCCCCACATATTTCCCCAGCTTAAGTGGTACTATATTGTGGTAATTTACATCGTCGCACCAACACTAGCCTTCTGTAATGCTCATGGCTGCGGTTTGACGGACTGGTCCTTGGCATCAACATACGGAAAGCTAGCCATCTTCACGATCGGGGCATGGGCAGGGGCTTCTCATGGTGGGGTTCTGGCAGGTTTAGCAGCGTGCGGGGTCATGATGAACATTGTATCCACTGCCTCGGACCTCATGCAGGACTTTAAGACAGGCTACATGACCTTGGCTTCACCAAGATCTATGTTCGTGAGTCAGATTGTTGGAACCGCGATGGGTTGCGTTATTTCTCCTTGTGTCTTTTGGCTCTTCTACAAGGCCTTCAAAGATCTTGGACTTCCAGATTCACAATACCCCGCCCCTTATGCTCTCATGTACCGTAATATGTCAATACTGGGGGTGGAAGGGTTCTCCGCTTTGCCAAAACACTGCCTCACACTCTGCTACATATTTTTCATTGCAGCTATAGTTATCAACGGCATCAGAGATGCAGTGGGGAAGAAAAGGGCTAGTTTTATTCCCCTTCCCATGGCAATGGCAATCCCCTTCTATCTGGGACCTTACTTTACCATTGATATGTGCACAGGGAGCTTGATACTATTTGTGTGGCAGAAAGTAAACAAGGCAAAGGCGGACGCATTCGGACCAGCTGTAGCATCTGGATTGATCTGTGGCGATGGAATTTGGACTCTACCAAGTTCAATACTGGCTTTGGCAGGTGTAAATCCACCCATTTGCATGAAATTCTTATCGATGGGAACAAATGCAAAGGTGGATGCTTTCTTAAATCCTTAGAATCTCGTATGTGGCTGTGTGTTCTAGGCATTTCTGCACGTTTCCTTTCCCCTGTATCGGTTACAACTTCCAATACAAAAAGTGTCTAGAGGGAGTCAGCTTATAACGCCCTCGGTTCGAGCAGATAAACCTCCGACCGGGTTGGTAGCAGGTAGCGTCCCTTGGGCTGGAGGGAATAATTTTGGACCAGTTTTAGTTCTACACTCTTCGGGGTTTGACAACATCATGCACGATCACGTATTATTAATAGACATGAGCACACAGCAATAAACATTTTATACTTGGTGATGTTCCTGTGGGATGGTTTCTAATTTTATTCTGAATGATACTTTCTGAATATTCAACTATCCATTGTTGTTATCCAGCAAAATCAGCATAATGAAACAAATTATATACCCACAGTACTAGATAGGTTAAATCGTACGTTTGTTGGCAAGTATTTGGTTAAGAGGGTGCGTGAATTTAAAAAATAAAAAATAAAAAATAAAATAATACTTGATAGGCGAAGAACTTTTATACCATATTAAAATATCAATAATCTCTATAATAGTTCGAGATTTATTAACTAATAATTTAATAACTATGATGAGACAAATCTATGAGGATTGAAGATGTTTTTCCTAGCTTTAAATTTAGGGACATCCAAAACAATCAGTTCAAGAAGAATTTGAGAAATAAATATAACCTTTTTAATGGGTTGCAACTTGGGGGACAGCGTGTTATATTAATCAACTGTTTGAAGGAGGGTTCAAGGGTATCAAACAATTAAAGGCGACAGTTCAATTAAAAGGCATGCAGACAGGAAGAACATTTATTACAATAAAAGCTCGGTTGGCAGCTACTTAGTTTTGTTTATATTTTCCAGACTGAAGTGCGTATAAGCTGTTTGGGACTGACTGATTGAGAGAGCCTTGACCTCTAACCTTGGAATTGTCTTTTTCTGTGTAATTTCTCGCAGTGCCTTCGGCTATAATTTGCGGCTTCTGCTTGTAGTTTATTTCCTAACAAACACATATCACACTTTGGAAGGGAAGTTCAAAGGGCCCATAACTAGTGTCCAGAACTGAGATCTGCGTATTGGGTGACGGGATCAAATGGGGTCTGCGGGGGAGTCCGATACAGTGGCTGTGTCCGCTGAAGAAGAACAGAACACCAGAAAGACAGTTCTGGAAGAAGAAGCAGATAAGGAGAAGTTCAAGGAACCGTCGTCCACAGAGGAAATATTCTCCAGCCTGGAGGTACCCTCATGGCAGAAGCAGCTGACTTTGAGGGCCTTTGTGGTGAGCTTTGTGTTGGGGGTTTTCTTCACCTTCATAGTGATGAAGCTGAACCTAACCACCGGAATCATACCGTCCCTGAACGTGTCCGCGGGGCTGTTGGGCTTCTTCTTCGTAAAGACGTGGACCAAGTTCCTGGAGAAGTCAGGCCTATTGAGGCAGCCCTTCACCAGGCAAGAGAACACGGTTATTCAGACCTGCGTTGTTGCCTCCACAGGCATTGCTTTCAGCGGTACGCTCATCTGCTTTCCCTTATTGCTTTTTATTTTGTTGAATATATCGGATGGCACTCCGCTGCATGCCGGCGGCCGGCGCTGGGATTTCATTCCATGGCCCTTCGACAGATTTCATGGAATCTGGGTTGGCAGGATGGGTATGTAGGATAATTCTAAAGATTTAGGGGTTGAAATACAATTTAGAAGAGAATATTTTAGCACCCAGAAAGAGAAAGCTGGTCTAATGTCGGCGTCATGCTGACTCTGATGATACTAGAACCATGTGATGGTCATGAATTAAGATCACATGAGAAGGTGTGACTCCCAAGTCGATAATCTAAATAGTGGTGAAGTTTCTTTTAGGCGTGATATGATTTGCTTTTGTGCTGCCAGCCTTTTTCTCCCTGTCTCTGTCCTTTTGGGTTGTGCGTGGGTAGCGTGGTGGCCCGGGGCATCGGTGTCTTGGAGTCCCCTTCTGGTTGTAGTGGAAATGGATATCATCACTGTAGCTAGTGGACATGGAAATGGAAAATTCTGCGATATTCTGTTCCCTTAGTCATCATTCATGATTCTGTGCGGTCAGAACTACAGTTATCCAAAATTGGCGTGATAATTGCCGAAAGTTCAAGCCACCGAAGGTGGTCCCTTGACTCTATCCCTCACGACGTCATACATTTGAGAATACTTGTTCTATTTAATTGTACGGTTTGACTATGTAAGCGTGGACGGATCAGATAAAAAGTTCCCTTTCGCCTGCAATTTATCTGCATCTATTTCGGGGATGACTGCATATGGCTGATGAAAAGATTAGGCAATTATCTCGACCCAGTACTGACTTTTTCCTTCATATCATCTAGTGCGTATTGGAATTTGCTATCTTCTTTGGGCCGCAAGTCAATCACTTGTGTTATGGGGTAAAAGAGTGGGGCAGAGAATTGACATTGTGGTCAAATCTGTTGGGAGTTCTTTGTTTACCCCAAATAATAGCAGTGAATGGCGGAGGAGAAACCCAAAACTTATAAAACAAACCATCACCATCTATTCTTCTTAAGATTTAATAATTCAACCTAACATAAAGGGATTTAATACCCAAAAAAGTTATTGTAGAAACAGTGATCCAAAGAAAATGAGTATTGATTACTGCTATTAAGTTATTATGCTTTTAATATGTCCTACCATGGAAAGTCTTCTCATCCTACGGATGGTGGGTTGAAAACATGAACTTGTTTTGGAAAGAACACCTATTTATAGAACATGCTCCAGATATTGCACAGTTCACGTATTTGAATTCATCCCAGTTAAGTTTGCTTTCCTAGTATGCTTTTTCCTTAGCGATGACATTTTGCTTAGAATAAATCTCATCTAATTTTGCTTTTGAGCATTTCTTTTGTAATAGAACCTTGCCTAGAATATATCTCCCCTACTTGAAAATTACAGTCACACAGAGAAGAATATTCAGGCTTATCTGTGGTTGATCTTCTAAAGTTCATTCCCACTTAATTTACCTTCTTATTATTTTTTGGTCAATAAATCTGTCTCCGAATAAAATCAATCCGCTCCTCACTCTGTGGTCCTATTTGTCTCTATCCAAAAATTAGTCCTATCTTCGGAATCTGGGCCACGTTGAGTTTGCTTATGCTGAACTAAAATACCCTGGCTTTTGAGTTCTCTTAAGTAGGCAAATACGCCATCCCCACATCATCATTCAAGAAGCATAAGGAAGCTACTCAATCTACAGAATACTCGTAACCATGATTGTTTGGATAAGAAAAACATTTTCACTTGCAATTATTAGGCCCAAGAACAACTTTCCTAACATGATAAAGATTGGTAGACAAGGCTATTGGACCAAAGACAATAAAGGTGAGTTAAGTTGAAAAATTTAGGAGTTTCCTTTTATAAATCGGAATATGTTGCATGTGCTCGATACAGGGTTCTGACAGTACTTTCGGATGGTTACTGGCTACCTGGTGAAATTATCATTCTTATTGCTGATATCTCTCAAGTCTGTCGCATTCTCATTTCGTTCTACCCAAAATCTGGAGTGAAAAGGTTGAATAGGAAGGTTGAATAGAAAAGTTGTATTTCAGTGTAAATGCTATTCGTTGATATGAAGAAGCCTTCTTTGGCTAATATCAGGAAGCATTTTGATTGACTAGTCTATATGAAAAAGAGTTGTCTTTGAGAGCTTAAGATGGTGGCGGAACAGTTTGCTTCTTTCAAAGGACTATAACATCTCTCGAATTGTATTTTCCATTTAAGCAGATTCTCTATTGTGGAGAGAGCGATTATATGTCTTACATGAGAAATAATCTTTCTACTTGTGTGAATCTGGCTCAAAGTCTTTTTCCAAGTGATGTTGCTAATACATGTTTTCTTCAATCTGAACGAGCAGGGGGCTTTGGTAGTTACCTCTTCGGAATGAGTGAAGTTATTGCCAAACAATCTACAGTAGCTAACACTGCACAAGATATCAAGAACCCATCACTAGGATGGATGATTGGATTTCTCTTTGTTGTTAGTTTTCTTGGCCTCTTTTCAGTGGTGCCTCTTCGGAAGGTAAACATGCTAGCCATCTAAACTAATGAGTGGCCATCTCATGACCATATATATCTAGATTAGAAATTGACTTGGTTAATACATAATTTATTGTCAGATTCAGTGAGGTCATAATTTTGCTGCAAACTGGCTTATTGGTTCCAGCAACGAGTTTGTATCTGCTTGAATAACTTTATGCATGACATATTCTGAAAACAATCTGGATTAGCATTGAGCCCATACATACTTGCAAAACCCCATCCTGCCTTACTACAAGTCTTGGTTCTGCTTGGTTTGGTATAACAGAGCTGGACTAACTAACTCAATTGATTAAAAATATTGAATTAAAAAATAGAAAAGATCTATTACTAAAGTTCTACTTCTGAATTAAACAAGTAAGGAAAGAAATCCAACTTTTGAATGCTTAAGAGATGTATTATAATTAATTAACTTTGTAAAAGTACTTTATAGCTTGGAAAATTGATTTGGATTCATTTACCAGAAGAAAGTAATCGCTATGGGTTGTGGTTGGTATTAAGTAAAAATATTTATAGCTAGGAAAAGTGATTTAAAAGATTTTCAGGTCTTGGGGACAATGTTCTTATCTCTTAGAAGTCACCATATCTTAAATTTCCCTTGTATTTGTTTATATGGTAATGTTTTGATGAAGAGATAGAAGTTAGACATTCTTTATTTTTATTTTTTTGTATGATATTATGAGGTGGCTGGTGGTGTGCCACATGTACCACGAATTTTTAGATTGAAGCATGCCTGTTTTCCAATTTCTAATTCTCTTTGTCCATATTTTTATATCTAATGTACTCTATTTGCAGATTATGATCTTAAATTTTAAACTGATATATCCAAGTGGCACTGCAACTGCCCACCTTGTCAACAGCTTTCATACTCCTCAGGGTGCCAAGCTAGCAAAGTGAGGCCTTGACCCTCTATCATAGAACAGTTTTCTTATTAAGTCAACCAACATATGAACTTAGACCTCATAACTTCTTTTATCATTTCCACATTATAGGAAACAAGTGAGAGCACTTGGGAAGTTCTTTTCCTTTAGCTTTCTTTGGGGTTTCTTCCAGTGGTTCTTCACTGCAGGTGACGACTGTGGATTTGTTAATTTCCCTACATTTGGTCTTAAAGCCTATGAAAACAGGTATGTAACTTGTCTTACATTGGATGGTGTATTTGTCCTACCATTAAGTCAGCACCATGCCTATCTTTTTCTTAAATAAGAAGCAGGATACTCACCCAAATTTATGACGGAACAATTAGCTATTGCTACCTATCTACCTCAATTACGTGTAATCTTGAACCAAGCTTGATGGTCAAGATGGCAGTAAATGAATGCCAAGCACTTTGGATGTTCTACTCAGTTCTCATATTTTGTTTGTTATGATTTATCTTAATTTTTATTTGTTTATTGTGTTGAACCAGGTTTTACTTCGATTTCTCAGCTACTTACGTCGGTGTTGGGATGATCTGCCCGTATATAATAAATATATCTCTACTTGTTGGGGCCATTCTTTCATGGGGTATCATGTGGCCTCTCATAGATGCAAGAAAGGGCTCTTGGTACCCTGCAGACCTCAGTTCAAGCAACCTAAATGGTTTGCAAGGTTATAAGGTGGCGTATCTTTTCATGTTCAAAAGCCTAGGGTTCTGTTACGCTAGAAAGTTCATCAACTTCTGCTTCTTTACTTTCTTGTAGGTATTTATTGCCATAGCCATGATCCTTGGTGACGGCCTCTACAACTTCTTTAAAGTCCTTACTCACACACTATTTGGCTTGTACAACCAACTGTGCAACAAAGACCAGGGGACAATTATCCCTGTATCTGGTCGCTCCTCCCCTGTGATTCCTCCATCACTTTCTTATGATGACCAACGTCGGAGCCAATTATTTCTCAAGGACCAGATTCCAACAAGTTTTGCCATTGCTGGTTATGTTATCATTGCAATCATATCTACCGCCACACTTCCCCACATATTTCCCCAGCTTAAGTGGTACTATATCGTGGTAATTTACATCGTCGCGCCAACACTAGCCTTCTGTAATGCTTATGGCTGCGGGTTGACGGACTGGTCCTTGGCATCAACATACGGAAAGCTAGCCATCTTCACGATTGGAGCATGGGCAGGGGCTTCTCAAGGTGGGGTTCTGGCAGGTTTAGCAGCATGCGGGGTCATGATGAACATTGTATCCACTGCCTCGGACCTCATGCAGGACTTTAAGACAGGCTACATGACCTTGGCTTCACCCAGATCCATGTTCGTGAGTCAGATTGTTGGAACCGCGATGGGTTGCGTTATTTCTCCTTGTGTCTTTTGGCTCTTCTACAAGGCCTTCAAAGATCTTGGACTTCCAGATTCACAATACCCCGCCCCTTATGCTCTCGTGTTCCGTAATATGTCAATACTGGGGGTGGAAGGGTTCTCCGCTTTGCCAAAACACTGCCTCACACTCTGCTACATATTTTTCGTTGCAGCTATAGTTATCAACGGCATTAGAGATGCAGTGGGGAAGAAGAGGGCTAGTTTTATTCCCCTTCCCATGGCAATGGCAATCCCCTTCTATCTGGGACCTTACTTTACCATTGATATGTGCGCAGGGAGCTTGATACTATTTGTGTGGCAGAAATTAAACAAGGCAAAGGCGGACGCATTCGGACCAGCTGTAGCATCTGGATTGATCTGTGGCGATGGAATTTGGACTCTACCAAGTTCAATACTGGCTTTGGCAGGTGTAAAACCACCCATTTGCATGAAATTCTTATCGAGGGGAAAAAATGCAAAAGTGGATGCTTTCTTAGGTTCTTAAAGTCTACTTGGTACGGCAGATGTTCACTTCCGCCACGCCGGAAACACTGGATGTGGGGATGTATTTGTTTTATAGGCAATCTTAAGCTTGTTTCCATTTCCCTGTGTCGGTCACAACTTCCTATATAAATGAGTAGATTGTCCAGGTCTTCGTCAAAAGTATCGGCCTACCAAACTAAGATGATGTTACTACTGTTGTTGGTATGTACAATTTCCATTTTCATATGCTGTTGTAGATATCACACTTATGGGGTACAGTTGTGTTAGTTTACAGCCAAGTAATGTAATTGAAATCTCATTCTGATAAAATCCTTTTAGGGTCAAACGTGATAAATCAAGGAACAGTAGTTTTACAGTCTATCCCAAATACTGTGTCACCTTGGTGAATGCTCATCTCTGCATGTGCCTTACTGTCAACGTTATAATTTTTTTATTTGCTTGGCTAAAAGACTATATGTCACTTTTTATACCAGGTGGTAGGCCGGCAACATAGCCTGCCAAGTCCTTAACATAAATGAAATAATAGTATGTCCAGTCATATTGTGTATATTCTTAGTAACAAAAGTGTGTTATTTTATTCTGGCTTCCCATGGTGTGGTTAAAATAAGTAAGATAGATTATAACCATAATTGTTCAACTCATTCCATTTCGTTTAACAAAATAGCAATTTATGAGATAATGTATAGTGGAACCACAATATGATTCCATAAGTGAATTTGGGTTGATATACTAAAAGGCTGATGTGATTGATAATTGAATGACTTTAGCCTGATACTAAAACAAATTTTCAGAAGAAATATAACAAAAGAAAACTAAAATAATAATAATAATAATAATAATAATAATAATAATAACTCATAAAGAAAAAACTTGATTAAACAATGCCTGCTACAATAAAGAAAAAACTAAGATTCCTTCTTATTTTTCTAAATGAATCATTTGGTCAATCAAAAACTTTTTTTTAAGGACACAATTTACCAAGAAGTTGTAAACTTTTAGTAATTTAATTACTTTTCTTTCACAAATATATACACGTTAATATTCATTGGTTCACATAACCTTTTATACGCATAAGAAAATATTTTTTAATTTTAAAAATTTTTATCCAATAAATTAAGTAAGAGTACTGATAAACTCGAAAGGCAAATATTAGTTTTTGTTTCTAAAGTTCCCTACAATTTTTGGATGAAGTAATAAATTGTAGGCGTTCAACTAAAAATTTACCTCGTAGTAGAATAAATTCAAGGTGTCCATATATATATATATATATATATTTTTTGAAGGGAGATTTTACAACAAATATTTTTATCCACGGTACAAAACCGGGGTTCCAATGCAGTGCTTTTGTCCAGGCAATCTTTATTGCTCCGGTGACTTCATTCCACCACCACCGGAACGGAAAGACAGATATCAGAAGCAGTTTCATAGAGAATGGTCTGGGGTCTGTTTCCCGTCGACCCTCTCTTGGGTGCGTTTCCCCCCGCCCCTCTTTTCTTCTTCTTCTTACTTGGTACATGTTTGTGTATCTGTTGAGCCTGTACCAACGACTTACTTCATGGAAATTGAACGACCACTGTCGGTTCGTGTGTGATATATTCAACCTAGAAATAACGCTCTCCATTTGGTTTTAGCGATTGGCCTAAACTTCTAACTAATTCTGATAGTAAAAAAATGTACTTGTTAACGAAGCTTGATGTTTGGTCACCAGGCTATGTTATATAACATTGCCTTAAATTTCTTATGAGGCGAGAGTTCCAAAATTTTGTTTCGTTTTATCGTACATCCAATGCCAGTTAAACACATATATTGGTGGGTTCAAGAAAGAAGTTCTGGAAGGTATTGGCGTTTTATCAAATTTCTGGGTCTGTCTATCGAAGGTTTTTTAGGAGCAGTTTTTGGGTTAATTTGGAATAATAGGAAAATGGTGGAGGACTAGGGAGGAAGGGGTAGGATTTGTTGGTATAAGGTAGTGCCTGCTTTGAAGATTTTTTTATTTTTTATTTTATGATGGGAAAGTGAATGTTTCTATTTATGAGTGTAAGATCAAAGCTTAATGAAGGAGATAAGTAGAAGTATTCATTGGGACCTTTTCCGCATTGGTTTCTTGTTAATGCCGTTGACTGCACTAATTGAGCTTCTACTGTGGGTTAAATGGATGCTAAGAACGCAGAAGTTGCTGTGGCACCTCTGCATTGTGCTTGTTTCAGATTTTATTTCCATTGACAACTAAGTCAGTCTAACTTCTATGACAGGGGAAGATAAATACTATATCTTTGCAAGGGGAACATACAAAGTAGGTCGCAAAGGTACTCCAGACAGTGCACCTGTGATCAGATTCCCTAGTATAGAGTATTTTATATTTATTCATGTGTTTAAACTCCAAAGGCCTGCAATTGTTTTGCACTAAGTTTTTCTTCAACCTTTGACAATTATCATTTTTCACTTGTATAGTCCCTGCAAAATAATCTTTTTCATTTTCTGTTAAAACGCTGAATGCTGCAACATTTGGATATACTGCCTTTGTGTAACATTTCAGGCTTGTTCTGAATGATTAGTTTCCCTAAGATGAAATGATGCTATATTGCTTATTTATCTTGAATCTTGCCTTAACGGCCTCTAGACTCTTATACAGGATGTGCAGTATGTCAACAATGTTCTCAGATTGTATGCGTTACTTCTTAGGCAGAAAACTATGGGAAATGTTATATCTCTGCCAATGATTTTTCAGAGCCAAGCTCTCTTACTCCTGGTTCGGGTCCATAGCTATTCCCGTCCTTTTCCATGGCATGGTTGAAGCTATACCATATCGGCATAAATGAAATAATATGCTTGTAGGAAATGATAAGTGTCACAGGAATTGTTTTGCTATCCATATTCTTTCCTTGGAAAGAGCTGCTTTTGTTTTAGAGATGTGGGAACAACTAGGAAGATTATCAAACATCTAGGTTTATGTGCAGGACTGTTGCCATGTTGGCTGTCCTAGACTTTTAGTTAGCCGACTTGCTTAAGATGAAGTTTCCTTTATGATCAATGTTGCATTCTTAGTTGAAGTTCATCAATTGTCCTTCTTGCCCTTGTATCATCCTGTGGCAGAATGTTGCCTAGTTGTGTAAATAATGTTGATCTCTTTTCAATGGTTGCGTTCTTTGCTCTTGAGTAATTTTATGCCCAGAAGCTTCAACAATGTCAGCGACATCATGGTTCTACATGTTCCAGGCTTTTTACGTGTTTATTGATTCGGAGCTGTCTTGCCCTTTAGGAGAGAAAAATTTGGACAAAACATGGATTTTAACCCACTGATATGAAGTAGGTAGGTTTAGTCTTCATTCAAACGCCTGTGGAAATGTATAAACTTTGAGCACTTCAGGAAAACTGGACTACTCTCCCCCCCCCCCCCCCCCCCCCCT
This sequence comes from Casuarina equisetifolia, assembly GCA_028551475.1. Classification (NCBI taxonomy): domain Eukaryota; kingdom Viridiplantae; phylum Streptophyta; class Magnoliopsida; order Fagales; family Casuarinaceae; genus Casuarina; species Casuarina equisetifolia. The sequence continues at coordinate 7,851,170 of CM052361.1, forward strand.
TCATTACAATAAGAACATGCTAAAAAAATTGATTTAAGAAAGTTGGAGAAGAATGTCAGAGTGTCTTTTGTTTGTGCAAGTTGTTGAGATGTAAAATAAGTATATTGTGTCACTGATCTCTGATGAAGTGTTCATTTCAAAGGCTGTAATCTGTGGCAATTTTTATTCATTCTGTCGCTACTCAAAGGCATTTATATTTTTCATTTGATGGTAACATCTACCGAGAGGAGGTTGGGAGCATGTTCAAAAACAATGTGGGACTTACTGGTGGGTGCTGCATAGGCTTTTGTCTCATTACTGACAGTCTATATGTATGTGTGTGTTTATGTTAAACTTTCTTTTCCTAGACAATGGTCATCTTACCCAAATTTCAAGGTGTATTAACTTTTGGTTCGTATCATTCAAATTTATGGCGTCTCTTGATGTAGGCTGTGATGTGATTATTACCAAAGACAAAGGAGTTTCTCGGGTCCATGCAGAAATAATTGTTGATGCGATGGCTTCTCTAAATCCCCTTCATAAAAAATCTTCCAACATTTTGTCTAAAGTTAGAATTAAAGATTGTTCCAAATATGGAACATTTGTCAACAAGAATCTTGGGCGAAAGGAAAAAGTTCAGGAACTCCCAAATAAGGAAATGACGTTAGAAGATGGGGATTTGATCTCTTTTGGAACTGGTAGTGCAACCTACAGGTAAGTTAAATGTTCTCTTTCTGGATTAGCCACTGCATGTGTGATATCTGTTCATGGCATCGTGTAATGTTCTGTTTTGAGATAGTATACTTTAGTCTTTATGTTAGCTAGCTAGTTTCTACCTGGATCAAAATATATGATCAAAAGTTGACGGTTGTACATAGAACCTTTAATCAGTCTCCTTGGTACTTATCTCTTGAAATTTTACTCTAAGCAGGTTTTCGTTTGTTCCACTCGTATTTTTTGTGTGCTCAGAGTCCTTCCTCAGTAATCAATCCCTTCAAGACAAGATTTCATCAATTGGTTAGTCATGAGAGCCTTTTTAGCCAAGAAGGATTTGTGCTTGCTTTTATGCTGTAAAGGTTGCTCACTGTAATTTCTTCTAGAATGTGTGCGCTGATTTTTTTGTTAATTACACTTTTCATTATAGGATATCATGGCTTTCTCACGAGTGCAGAGAGCCAAAGAAAAAAAAAAGATGTTGTAGATTCACTTTTGTCAAGTTGATAATTGAGCCAAATAGGATGTTCTCATCTTCCCCTTGTTAGTGCAGCTGTCAACCTGTCTTTTGCGGATATATGGAAGTAATAGATCCTACTAATGTTACTAATTGCAGTTAGATATGTATTCAAGGGAACTAAGATTGTACTGAGTTGAGTACTGTGCCAATATATTATTTTGAATTTCTTTGATTTTGGACAAAGATTTCAGATTATGGGATGTTTATGACATGCAATTGTTGAAAGGAAAAGGAAAGAGAGAGCCAATCATAAATCTATATTACGAAGGTTGTAACTTGAAAGGGGGTTTAAAAGTTTTTCAACCTTCCTCCTTTTATTCATACTTTTCTGTAAATTTCTACGCTGCATAGGAATAGAGATAAACTAAACCATAAAGCTTAGATCTCCTTGCATGATCAAATGATTGTGTCCGTGTGGTCTGAATGCTCTTACTGGAGAGATGCTGAATCTAATTGCCCGTTTACTCTACATGTTGGGTAATATCATATCCTCCAATTATCCTTCATCTCTAAATTTGACAACTACTTTATTGAATTTTGTTATTTATGATATTTTATGTTCAAATTGAAAATCAAAAGTATCATGGACAGTGTTATTTATTTATTATTATGTATCTTGATATTAATTTGGAATATCTTCGAGAGGTATTAATATGCTTATTATGATTTGACAACTTATGGACCTGAAAAGTATATGTAAGAGTATTTTGTTAAAGTTGGGCCCCAGATGTTGAGTATCCTGGCCATGCTATATTAGCTATTATCCCGAGTAACTTTATAATCTAGAAATGCAGAGACATAGGTTAGGTTGGTTTTTGAGGCAGCCTCTGACTTTTCATATCTGCTACTGAAGGAGTGTTGTTCATTCAATGATATAGAAGTGATGTTTAATGAGCATTCTGCTTTCTTGCAGGTGCTCATATTATCAATGCTCTCACTCAACAGTGCACACACGTGCTTGTTGATCAATGTGGGCCTGTGAAAGAAGATATGATTGATGCCATTGTATCTAAGAAACCTATTGTTGTTGATAGGTGGGTTGAGGTAAGTTGTCATGGAATATCCTTTATGTATTTCGCTGGGTTATAATGTTGCTGTAAACTCATATTTTAAGGTATTTCTCTTGATTAATTAGCTTTTGGTTGTTATTCTGACAACATAGATATGTAACTGCATAGACATCTTAACTTGTCAGATAAAGGTGATTTCATCCACGTTATAGGAGCAAAGTGATAGGTTTTGCCTTGCAAGTGTGGAATAAGAAATTTAACATAATAAACAAAACCTTTGGTTCCAACTATATTAGTTTATTGTGTTAAAATTTCTAATTCCACACTTGCAAGGCTGATCATGCCAAAAGCAAAATGGAGGCCAATTTGGCTACGGATAAGTTAGAAGTTATAGGTTGCATATGGCCATTTGGGTGAATTTTTCATGTTTATATTTATGTATGTCTTTTTTGGTTTATTATGTTGGCTTATCATATTGTTAGCATTCTTGAATCTTCATAATACTTTCAAGATTTTCAAAAGCATTTTATATTGCTTGAGTCTCTTATTGGACAAATTAAAATTCTTCAGATTACAAACAAGTTCTAAAAAGAATAAAGTAAGCCAGAGAAATAAACCTTAATATAGCTGTGGTTTGACACAAAGGCCTAGATCCATGGATGAAGACAATCAGGGAGAATTCCACGTACACAATATTGCATACAAAAGAGTGGTGAGAGCAAACCTAGATATCAATACATTAAAATCTCATTCTCTCACGCTTGGCAAATAGTCTTTCTTGTTTCTCAGTCCTCTAGGATAAAGAGCAGTTCTTTTTCTTTTTCTTTTTTCAATCATTCTCAGTTTGGTGGTGCTAGAATGTTTGAGAGATATGTTGTGCAAACCAAGGGGCCAAAAAATACATGAGAGCCAATGTTGACTGCCAAACCAGGTCTTGCTACAAGATGCCATGGTTGGCTACGATTTGTATTTATTGCCAAACCAGTTGGGGGAAAGAGAAAAGAGAAAGGAAAGAAAGGAAGCTTCAATTCAGTTGGTCAACAGAGTACTAGTTAATCAAGGGTATGACTTAAGAATGGTCTGGTACATGGAAACTGTATTTGCCCTTACTTATACAGGTTAGACCTCACAGTAAATCTTCACTTCGGTTTAAATTCTAGGGCAACAAAATTTGTGTAACACCAATCAAGCCCAAACAATAATTCAAATTAAGTAGAATATTGGAATTTCTACTGTAGCAAACTTGTCATTGTCATAAGAATTCTGCATCATAACCTTCCAACAAAATGGTGGATTGAAGTGTTTTGTTCACTTATGATAACTTTGAGTTTTGGTTAACTATGTTTCACTCACAATGTTGCAAAATACAAGGGTTATATCATTGACCAAAATTTTGTACCAAACCATCTTTCCCACTAACTCTATTTACCATATAACTTGGTTTTGTGGTTTGGAGAAAGTAATTATGGTTGTTTTCATACTAATGACATAACAAGAGAAAGTGATAACACAAGCTATCAAATATCCCTTCTTTCTAGATCACTGGTATAATTTGAATCTACGTAATTAATAAGAATAAATTATCTCACTTCCTTTGTCAAAGATGAATGTTTGAAGTGCCTCTCAAATTCCCTTGTATTCATTTGTTACTTGCCAAAATAGTTCATGTGTTGATTAACTAAACCAATTGCTTGTGAAATGCCTGGACAAGTCAAATTATAGCATACATGATTGTTGTGACTCAACGTAACTGTTCAACATGTGATATTGATATTTATTTTTGAGTTCTAGTACTAGTTTTTCAAACCAGTTATTAAACCTGTTTATAGGATAATTATCAACAAAGACATTTTAGTATTTTTTGTTTTTGGATTCTATTGGAAAAAAGTTCTCTGTTATCAAGAAGAGAAAACCATTTTTGTAAATGGTTGTGAGCCATTAGCTGTTCCTGCTAGTGTGAAGGTCAGCCTAGTTTTCCATGAAATCCAAAACCAACTAACAAAAGAAAAGCTCTGGTAAAGCTGCTCAAAAAGTTGAATACCAGTCAAGGGTTTGGCCTTTTATCTGATTTGGCTGAAGTGTACTGATTTTTCCTTTTTTTCTTTTTCATAATATGATACCACAAAAGTTCATTAAGCATGCTTTACAAACATTTCATACAAGTAGTCATGCAATCCATTCTTTTGCTATCTTATCTCTCTCTCTCTCTCTCTTTTTTTTCTTTCCCCGAAACATAACTGATTGTGCATTTTACTTAGGTTATTGCTGAAAAAGGCATTGGCACTGAAATTCCTAGCTGCAGCTCGTAAGTATTGCCTTTTGATCTTGGTTCCAGTTAATTCAGCTTTCCCTTCTACAATGTTCTTGCGAAACTAGCTTGGTCTAGCTGGTAAAAATATTCTTTTTGCTTCTCATATCAGTTATGCTCCAAGGCTGACCCTGGGAGGAGTATCAGTCAGTGTTCCAGACCCTACGGCTCGTGAAAACTGTTTGGAAGGATATACTTTTTTGTTGGAGCCAACAGAGATGGTGATACTTTGAATCCTTTTTAATCTCTGTGTCCCAAACTTATAAACAAAAAGAACCACGCAAGCACACGCACAAATAAGTCTAAGTATTTCGTGTCATTAATAATTATGTTGCTATAGCAAATTATTGATAACTACGTACTTTGCATCGCTCCGTAGGATATTTGCTCTTGTATGTGCATATGAACACAAAGAGTATCCATCAGAGAAGGGTTATTAGCTTCTTTATGAGATGTAATCAATAATTAAGTTGGTTCATGTAGATTTATTCTTTTCATGTCTGAGAGCCTTGTTATTGCTGAGAGCATTTCAAAATTTGTTCAGTGTTTATTAATTATTTCCATTCATTTGCAGTATAAAGTTGGGGATCGGTTGCAGTCCTTATTGCAAGTGGGTGGTGCAAGGATTGTTTCTGTTAAAGCATTTAGTTCAAGTAGCCAAGTATGCAATTCATGCTCTCTCTGTCAATAAGATTTTCGTTTCTTTTATTTTTTTCAGAAGTGTGTAAGCTTATTTTGTATGTTACGTTTGATATTTTAGCTGTTTGTTCTCTTTGGCAGAAGTTTTTTCACTTGTTCTCTTTATCATAAAAAGGTTTCAGGGATTGTTCATTTATTTTTGTTGTTTTCCTTAAGGTGAATAACGCATAAACTGGGATGTGGAATGAATATTAGGACTGTTGGCAGCTGTTCTGTAGATGGATTAGCATTTTATCAGAATTTGTCTGACTGATGTTGCTTCTGATGTTTTGCCAAGCTTTTTCTGCTCTAACTTTTCCACTACAGCTACTCGAACTTCTACACTAAGATATTAGGGATAGCATATACCCTGCTAAGTGAGATATTTTTGGCTTGGTTTATATTTTATGAGAAATTTAAAATTGGAACTTTGTTTATTTATTGACTTTAATGTATAGTCTACTCATCATTTCTTCTGAAAATTCAAATTCTCTTTTCAAAAATAACTGGAAACACTTGGGATGTGTGGAAAGTTGGCAGAAGATAGAGATGACAGTGGAGTAGGAGGACAGAGGGAGGCTTCCTCAGCACCAATCAGATCTAATTTTATTTTGGTTTATACTCTATTTAACTTACTGTAGAGGTTATGTGGTCATGGGAAAAAAAGGTTAAAGTTATCCCATTAGTTAAATTTTTAGTTTGGTAATTTAAAGCCATCGATATGTAGGGTTAATGTGGAAACTTGAATATCTATTTGTGTTTGGTCTAGATTACCATGAGTTTTGGTGGTATTAAGAGTCTTTTAGGCTCCTGTTAGCTATTTTCTTTGCTATTCAAGTCAGGCTCCATTCTAAAATACTTATGGAATTCTGATTGATAATTGTTTATTTATTTTGAGTACTGTTCATGGATTATTCTTGTAGCCTCTGAACAGCCTATGCATTCTGTTTTCTTCCTTATTGCTTTGAAATGATAAAGTTCTTATATTTTTCTCAGCCTTGGCAGGTAAGTAGTTCCTGTCCAAAATTTTTAATCTGCCGCTTCCTTCACAAAAAAGCCACTTATTGCCCTTAATATTTGTCCTAATCCATAATCAATCTACAAATCGTAAACCTTGGAGCTACATGTTTTCCTAACCCCATGCCAAACTCAGTCACACAGATATGACAAATATTAAGCGCAATATAAGGCTTTTTCGTGAAGAAAGCTGCTGTTGAAGAATTTTGGAAGGATTTAGGTTCTTAAGTTTTTCCTATCTAATGGGACAGTGGAGTCAGTAATATGCTGGACCATGTCTGAATCGAACAAAAGGGCAGCACCTTTGGATCAATGCAGGTTGCAAGTACTATGATTGTCAGAAGACATGCTAGAAGTTACTTCTTTACAGTGACCCACACCCTATTAACACCATGACATGTCATTTGTCAGAAAAGTTTTCATTGATATTGTGGAGACAAAAATGAATTAATATAGTTTTAGTATTCTCTGTCTTCTCTCTTGAGAGCCTGACTGAGATTGCAAATCCGTAGCAGTTGATATGAAGTTTTAGATTGCAATTGTACCAAGTTAGTGTAAGGAAACCAAGTAGCTGATGTCATGCCTATTCTGTGCATGCAAAACAAACAGTAGTTAGACTCTCTGGGGAAAAAAAAAAAAAAAAGAGACGAAAGGCATGGGTTTCATTATTCTTCTAACTGTAGCAAGAATAGTTTTAATTGTCAAAAACCAAGCAAGAGACATTCTTGTCACTAAAAACACAACCAAGCTAGTCAATCGTTTTAAGTCTCCTTCTTATCCTTTAGTTGCCCATTGAAATTGATTTCAGGAGGAAAAGATTAAGATAAAGAGGTAACTAATTGAAAGAATTTGAAGAGATTGAAATGAGATAATAATTATCCATTCTATCTGATCCAAGGAACAAGATTGATGTGACTTGGTAGGTGAACTGATGAATTATGTGTGTTCGGTAAAAGGAGGCTTGTTGGTTCCCCAAGTTAGGCTTCTTATAAAGCTTCTGGTGATTAGTTTAAGCAGTATAATGACTTTTCCAATCAACAATTAGATGAATCAAGGTCTGGACTTTCAACATCTTGTGATTGAGATATTGACTTTCGAGTGGATGTGCTGTTTGTATTGTAAGAGAATTATATGGTTATCCGGCTGTTCTCTCTCTTCTTCTTTTTTTCATTTTTTTTTTCATTATTGTGGTAAAGCAATTGGTATCTTGAGAATTTTAAAGCGTTGAGGCTCCATAAATTCCTTTATGTTATTTTTCATACACCAATGTAGACATGCATTCATAAGATCTACCTCCCCTTTGTGATTCTTTTGTTGAGGTATAGAATTGTGGTTCAGCGTAGGATGGATGGTTTTGAGCTGGATTTTTTTCCCATAGGACTTTTAGTGATCTAATGTGACATTTACTCCATTTTAAAGGAGATTTCTAATTGAAAGAAACAGGATCTATTATATGCTTTGAAGATTACTAGAATGTACATGCTCTTTAGTTTATGATGTGTTTTGCCAGACGTTTTTATTTTGTGTTAATACATAATGATATATCATAAAGAAATGTATAGATTTTCCAGGGACTAAATTATCTATAATCATCAACTTTATGATTTTGATCTATATGCCTTCTTCAAACCATCTAGTCAGGGTGTTGAGTTTCCTTTATGGCCCAGAAAACATTAATAATATTGTGTAGGTCTGCTTCTACTATATAGGGTCAATTGAAATACTGTGCTTTCTTGTCTCATCTTTTAGGTGGCAAAGAAGCCTTGGAACCTTTATTGGCATTGGGCTTTCTTTGTCTCAGTTGAAGTACTTGTTCTTTGAAATTTCTGTTCTCAATGAATTGCATATTCCAACTATTTTTCTTCCACTTGATTGATATTCGATCTTCTTGGCCTTGAGAACTGGTCATATGTTATCTGTGTGCTTACATGATGGCCGTTTTCTTCCCCCCTCTTCTTTTTCCCTAAAACAAGTTGGTAGAATTTTATTTAGCTTACTGAAGGAAAACGCATAACATGATTGAACATCAGCCAAAGAATGTGTTACTCATAATAACAGTATTGATAATCTTAGACCTTCCTATGTTGGACAACTGGAGTTTTTTCTTATAGATTATAATGTTGTAAACAGCCTGAATCGCCTTCTTCTGAAATACTTTTAACTGGATAATTTTTTATAGGACTTGGCTGATGGGGATAATGGTCGTGTGGTTTATGTTGTTCCTGGAAGACCAGCAGAGGAGTCCGATCAATTTCAAAAAGTAAGCTCATCATTGAGAGTAAATGAGATGGATTTGGTATGTGCTGTTTTGTCTGGGCGGCTGGATCCATCAATATTGAAATCACCATGCAGTAAGTACCTGTAATACATACTGAATATCTTATAATTTAGAACTGTATAAGCGTGCTTTGCTTCATCGTCATGTCAAATTATGGAATGCATATTTTGGACTCTTCATACGTAGGCCAGTTAATGTGGATTTCTGGTAAAATATATATTAAATTACAATTTGCAATAATAAAAGTAAAATTCAATAATAGGTGATTCATTATCTTCTTCTCTTTCCTTTATTTTTATTTTTTTTATTGCCGTTTTTTACAGAGGGTAGTGTTGATGCCTTTTTTTCTTTAGCCATGCCTTGGCAAATTCACCTTATGCCATCTTTCTCATTAAATTTGCAAGCTAACTAGACGAGGTGGTGTGTTGCTCTGTTAGATTTGAATTTCTTTTGATGTCTATGATAAATGATGAAATTTTTAATTCATAAATTCATATTATATCAAATACGAGGGATATAGGTCAGTGAACACAGTCACACAGAAAGGTGTCCAAACCCGCGTTTGAGGGCTATCCAAAAGAAAACCCATGCTGGTGCTCTTAGCTTGTAAATGTGGCTAGTGACTGGTGTTCTTATTGTCAATTGAACATTGAGATCTATCATATTGAGGATTCTGTTATTCTCTGGTGGAAAGCCAGTGTATGTCAGTGAAAAGGAGAGCTACCTTGGCCTCATGCCCTAAGAAAAGTTGGAAGTCTAAGCCCTAAGAAAAGTGCGTCTCATATGTTATACTTTATGTCTTCTGATAGAATGATAGATTTCTCAATCTGTTGTATCAGTGGGTGGTACTTCCAGGTTTTGAATAATTTTCTTGCTTTTTGCTTATTCTTGATGATTAGTAAAGCCCATTGATGAGCGATTATCTGCAAATGCTATTTACTGGGAAGAAGAAAGTCTTCTTGCAAGCCACTTTTGAAATTAAGAAAAGGGATAATAGATATACACGGTCCAAATGTTTTTGTGGATTTTGGCTGAGTTTCGTTGTTACTGAGGTAAGATATATTGGGATACTAGGCTACTTTATTTTGTATCTTGCACAAGTAACGTACTGATAATATGTGTATAACATAAAGAATTTATTTTTTAATGGTAAGTGTAAAAAGCTTGCAGTACCAAACAGCAACTTCTACTCATAACAATTGTGTTGTTTGTAAAATATACACGTTGTAGAATGAAAGCCAAATGAAAGGAAATCAAGTATTGTGTTGGAAAGGGCCTTGCTTCATATAATCAACCTGCTGAACTTCCATTAATCTTGTTCAGAAGAGATGATGACGAAATAAAAAAAATAAAAATCGCTTCACTATTAATTACAAAACATTGGAGTAATCTCCAATTCTCAGAAGATAAAAGTAAAAATAAAAGAATAAAAATAAATAAAAATAAAAAACGAAAGGAAAGGATAGCATGAAACATAGGAGAAACAAATGTTGTGAATTCTGCTATCTTGCTTTCTAGTATTTCTTCTTTGTGGTACAAGAGTTCCTCTTATTGTATTGATTTTTCTTCTAAGAGTAGCAAGACTAATACTTTCCCTTAGAATTTCCCCTTTGAATCGAGCTAAGACAACATGCTTTTAATAGGTCCCAGTATCCTTGCTTGAAATTTGCTTGTTTCTCTATTTTGTTGTATTCTTAATTTCTCATACAAAGAATTCATTGATCTTCCCAAGTGAAGTTGCTGAATATTTGTTGTTTTGCAGTACTTGTTTCATCTTCCTGCTCCACAGATGAAACAGTTGTAGCAGATTCGGATGCGGAGGCAGAAACGGCCACATCAATTCATGCAAATGCCATGGTATGCATTGATGAGGCTACCAAATTTTTGAGCAAAGATGAAACATCAATGACTCGTGCCAACACTGAAGAAGCGATTAAATTTGTGAACAGAGCTGAAACATCCATAGATCAAGCTCACATCAAACCAGAGGACAGTGGTGTTATGAACCACAGAGACAGTGCATATTGTATGACAGGGAGAAAAGACAAGTTTGATGAGTCTGAATGTGGAAATGCAGAAGTAATTTACAGCCAAGATTTGGTTGTGCAAGATATCAACCTGACTTCTGGCGTAAGTACTGCTGCCAACAACGGAGTTCCAAATTTTAAACGCTTCAGAAAGGTACTTGGGTATTTCTATTTATACCGATATCTGCAATGCACTTCGAAATTAGATTAGTCACTTTTGGGCTGCTGGTTGAAACAACACCTTTGTCCTTTCTCCTCATTTTTTGACGTGTGGCAATTAGATAATTTGTTGATTATGAGATTTTGTTATTATCTATCGGATTAGTACACAATTGAATAAACTGAACTTTTTAGACTGGAAATCCATGTTGAAGTATGTGAATTCTCTGTATTGCAATGGATTTATTTCCTTAATTGAATCATGAGATGTCTAAGTTTGTTCTTCCTTTTTGGTGATGGAGATGTAGACAAATACTCAGTCTGGGAATAGCTTCAACAATTTGATTCCATTTGCAAAGAACCCATATAAGTAAGATGAATATCAGTACGCATATTATGATTTCTCTATGGTGTGTGGACCATCACATGGACATGATCTATTGATTTTAATTTTTGTTTCTTGACAATAGAGATTCAGGCTATGGGAATGAGGAAATGGTTGAGTCTGTTCAAGCAGAAAAAAAGCGGAAGCAAATGGAAGCTATTGCGGAAGACTTATTTAACAATGAGAAGGTGAGAAACATATGGTTCTCTAGCTAATTGAGATGAAGACATGCCTTAGAACTGTTTATCTTCCATCATATAGGGAAGGCGGCGTGGTGTGGCTGGTTCTCTTCGTGATCTTCTTACTCATGCGTAGCATCTCTTTCATGTTTACAAAGGTAAACTTCTCTTCAAAATCCATCCTCATGTGAGAGTTAAACTGTAAAACAATATAGCTTCAAACTCTGGAATTTCTCTTGCCTCCAAATCGCCATAACGAACTTATTGGCTTACAGTGAGAAAATGACTGATGTGATAGATGTCATCAACTGGCAAATAATTACAGGTTGATGTGAAAAAGTTGGAAAAAAGAAAAAGAAAAAGAAAAAAGAACTGTCTGCTTTTTAATTTTTTTCTGAAATAAAGTTGTATTAGAAGAATTTTTTTGGGATGGAACGTTTACTTTTTTGTTTTAAGTGCATTTGATAATTTTCATAAATTCTAAACAAATTTGTACTTCAATAAGAGGGACCATTCTTTGTAGCAAGTGAAATTTGTATCTCGGCTAGTATATAACTGTGAATGTTTTTGCACTGGGATCAATTTTAGGGGGCTATCAAAGATCATGTCGTGAGGTCTTGTTTTATCTTATGAGTGTTGGTTTGTCATATGCATCCCACTTCCATATGTATACACACACACACAAATACATGTATATGTATATATATCCACATATATAAATATAAATATATATTCGAATCTAGTTCATGGCTTCTCCTGCTACTCACACGTGCAAAGTCAGCTTTCAAGGCTCCCATCCTCCGTCAACCTAGTAAAGAGAAGTGTAAGATAATGAGAGGGAGACAAAGTCCGTACTAAAATGATAGCACAAGAACCTCATTGGATCTATTTATGTATATAAACATGACATAGCTCATATTTCCAGTTATCACCTTTTCTGGAGACATTGTGAGGGCATATTGATGGGGAGGCTTTATGGCTTCCACGTCAGAACTCTTTCTCTCCTGATTATACTTTACGGCAGATTCTTGGAGATCCAATTGTATGATGGATAGAGATTGGTGTTGTAACACGGCACCATTTTCCCTTACGAAATTACTGAAACTTCTCTCACCATTTAAGAACAGCACCCTCCATTTTTTACAAATTTGTAAAAGAACTCATTCAGCTCAACGTCTCACTAGCCATTTACCAATTAATTCCATCTACTTGTAATCTTTGCTGACTAATCCCCGTTGTCAACATGAGTCCTTTTATCACAACGGATTCATAAGTTCCCTCACTGATTCTCACTTTATCACGTCCCTTTTCCCTCTCTTCTTCTTTTTCTTTTTGTGTGTGTGGATGGTTGGGGGGTGTGGACGTCGTAATTGGTGGGTTACATGCGGTTGATGATCAGTCCACAACCTTTCTCCCTGCACCTTGTTCTTTCAGGAGGAGCTGCCATTTAAGCTATGGTGCATTGGTCGCTTAATCATGTGAACTTACTTTTTCAGTTAACTTATGCTTGCCACGGTCTAATTAGCATAATTTTTTCTGTTTGTAATGTGGTTTCTTCTCTGAAAAACAGATGCGGTGACATTACAGGACATGCGAACCATAAACATGCTTATCATGCTCCTGTACAGTATGAAATAGAGAATAATGTTTTCTCTATCTGCTTCTACCTTTGCAAGTTGTCCATTTATTTTTCTCGCTTAAGCTATATATATCTTTGGTTGTAAACTACGCCTATAGACACTTGCACACAAGTTCATACATAGGTGAACCTCCATGTCTGGTATGCTGGCTCCAGTGGAAAACCTCCCTTTCCCATGCAGTTCTGGACCACTCTCTATGAAAGAGAGAGCAATCACCTAGCAACGGAATCTGTTTTGGCTGAAGAAATCATGTAATTGTAGTAACCTGTCTTTGTTTTTGGAGTTCTAATAGATGATCAAAAACACAGATTTTGATTGGTTGGGTTCATTCACTGGGTAGCTTTACGATATAATTTTCAACTATAACGTTCTGACACATGCAACCTTCAGGTGGCAAAATTAATCCTCATACTTTTTGAAAGTGATGATGCTATCAGTCAGCAAACTTCAGCCTAAATTCTGCCGTTGCTTCTACAGAATCTGGGGTGGACATGGATAGTGGTATATCTGCAGTTTGTGGTGTGATTATCTGTGTAACAACTGTCCACGATGGGCTTGTTTATCTGTTACACATTGCTGTAAGTACTTAGTAAATATGTGGTGTATATGCTACTGTGCTACTACCATTTGGTGAGTTGCATGTGGATTATACACGTTCGTATGGATTATACATTCTGTACTACGACAATTGTGCATGTGGATTAACAAGATAAGTATCTTGGTCAAACAAGCAGCAGGACGAGTATACAAATTCTAGTACCAGAATTGTCTTTTATGTTACAAACAAATAAGAAATAATTTTAGTTGCACGTAGAAAACCGATTACCAAATTTACCTTGCACAGTAACTCTCAGTATGAGGCCACAGGAAAGCCTCAAAGCAGTAGTTGCAAGAGGTGCATTACCTGGTCCTACACAATAGATAAAATGAAGGCAGGAAAAATTAAAATGTCACCAAGATTTTGTATTAGACACGCACATACAGAGGGAGAATAATGTATCAAATTCAATCAAATAAACTGCAATCCTCTCCGATGAAAATTGTGATTATAATAGGAAAAAGAATCTCCAGGTTGAAGGAGATGACAAGAGGAAGCAGTTTTATTGCTAATTCTTAAACTGTAGATTAATTAGAAGAAGTATTAATTCCTGAACTATGATGATTTGAGTATTGCATCAACACCACTAGAACAACCATCATGCAAAATGTTTTCCAGAGTAAAGGTAGAAAAATTTAGACTACATGATATTTATGAATGATTTCACATGAATTTAGCTTGTTTTCTTGTTCCATGTTTTCTCTTAGATTAAGAAATTGTTAGTCCCAAGTCAAAAGAATCTTGGTGTAATTTAGTTTTGCTTTCTTATATTACTTCGTCCCGGCCGTACCCTCGACTCTATTTGCCGCACCATCACGATCTGAGGCCCACATCCTTGGGACTTTCTTTTCTTGTCATTAGAATGCAAAAGTTAGGAGATTTTCACTATATTCATCTATTTGGATAACATAATCATTATACGAGGGTGTGATCCATTTATTGAAAAGTTCAGGAATTATTTGCATACAAAGCTCTACAAGAAGAATCTTGGTGCCATGATAAATCAAATTTGCAATATTTAAGATAGGCATAGGTCTAAATCAAAGGAAGTATGCGTTAAAAAATAAACCATCTTAAATAAGGCTTTAAGCTAGGATTTATACATCAATTATAGATGGAAAAATGAGTTTTTTAAGTATGAAACTAAAATGAAAGTTATGTACCTAATTGTAGCTACATTTTGGTATAATCTTTGGCTCAAATCTTGTCTTCAATAACTCTAATTTTGTTAGTCAATGGGAAGCAAGAAATTCATAATGAAATTAATAACAAAAACACTTAGTGGTAGAGAGAAAATTAGTGTAAAAGGGTGTCTATTTAACAAACAATTTCATAAAATGTGATAATGTTTTATTAAATAAAGAAAAATACATATCATGGTGAAATGACCATTAAGCCCTTAAATCTCTCAAAGATCTACCATAAGCCTGATTTCAATATACATGGATTTCAATGCATATAAAATGAGCTAGATGGGGGACTTAAACTGATTTAACTTAACACGTGTTGAACCAAATAGTCCTAACTCATCACAATTCTATAAAATGCACTAAGGCCCATACTAGCTAGTACCATATTTACAATCAAAATCAAAATTTGTCTTATACAATTAGACTAATATTGTTTACATCAATAAAACTTTATAAAACAATTAGTGTATACTTATTGATATAAGTATACATTACATGAAGTTACAAAATAAGCTAACAATTAGTATTACAACTCATATTAGAAGGTGGACTTGTTAGGTATAAGCTACCAAGAACTTTTATAGAGTAGAATCATGAGTACACTTTAGGGGATTTTGATGCGACACTAAATAAGGAAGAAGAGAAGAAGGATACCACATTGACAAAAATACTACTAATAGCTAATTAGACAATTGATTTATCTCCCTATGGCAAGGCCT
Organism: Casuarina equisetifolia; assembly: GCA_028551475.1. NCBI lineage: Eukaryota > Viridiplantae > Streptophyta > Magnoliopsida > Fagales > Casuarinaceae > Casuarina > Casuarina equisetifolia. Next base: position 7,866,571 of record CM052361.1, read on the forward strand.
AACGTCAATTATGTTGTCTAGATTTGAGCTAATTTATGCACTTACTTAAACTATTATATTATGAGGCTACTCTTTGCATTGTTAGATACATTAAAAAATTGCTTAGTTAACGCATTCTATTCAAACAAATAACATATTTAATTTGCATGCATATTGCAATCCTAATTATGCATGGTGTTGCATGAGTAAAAAAGCAATAACTTGTTGTAGTTGGCTTCTATGTCAAACTCCTTTAAGTCTTTGATTTTTTGGAACTATAAAAAGCAAGCTTTAGTTTTCAACTCCTTGACTAAAGAAAAATATTAAGCCATTGTCTCTACTTATTGGGAGATAATATGTGTATTAGAGCTCTTTGATGATCTCTAGGTAAAAACCCTTAAGATTTGTTACTTTTTATTGTGATAATGAATCAATTATATATATAGCTAGAAATCACATGGTAAATGAGAAAACAAACTAATGAAATAAATTGTCACCTTATTAAAAAAAAAAAAAGTTGTGCTAGGCATCATTTGGACACCCCACATGCCCACAAAGGAGAAACTTGTAGATTTGCTAAATAAAGCTATTTGGTATTCAACATTATTTTTTACTTGGCAAGTTAGGAATTTTTAATTTGTATAGAGCACCAACTTGAGATGAAATGTTGAGAAAATAATTGTACACGTCTTGCATCGTAGATCCTTAATGTCCATTTGTTAATTTATTTGTATTGTTAATAGTTGTGTCCATTGGTCCATAGATTGTTCTTCAATCTTTTCGTTATATAGTTAGAATAGGTTTTGTTCTTGATTTTTCGCAACCGCAGATGTTCGTAAATACAATGGTTAATAGATTTGCACAATGATCAGGCAAATGCTTGTGCGAGTAATTGGAGATTCACAGAGTGTAGGAGCAACGGAAAATCGATCTCATTCAACGGTAATGTATTTTGGCACGTGCAAGCTGTTGCCCTGCGTGTGGCCATCTCTCTCCTCCCTGCAGTTTGTGCGTAAGAGGCCTGGAGTGCGCGTGCGACGGAACGCGGCTACTGAAGGAAAATTGAAAATTATAAAGAAGCAGGACATAAAAGGGGAGACTGGCAGAGCCAGGGGCAGTGGTTTACTGCTGATGAGATTGCTCTTCATTGGCGGTAAATCGGTGGCGGAGGTAGTTGCCGGTCATCACTAGAACCTTGGTTGAAATTGTTCCCACGGTGTACAGAGGTAGCAATTGCATTTAAAGGCGAATTAATAACTAGCATAATATCATTAAAACAAGAGGGAAAAGGATGGAGGCAAGTTAAGGAACGGCCGAGTCGAATATGAAGGGCGGGGCTTCTTCTTATGGATACACGGCAAAAAGGCGATGGAGAGGACTGGCGATGGGAGTGCTGGGGCTTATTATCCTTTCCATGCTGGTTCCTCTTGTCTTTTTGCTCGGTCTTCACAATGGCATTCGCTCTGCAGGTAACTCCTCTTTCTAGTTTCCACTGTCTTTGTGCTTTGCTTTGCTGAATCTGACCTCCGAATCTCTGGTTTCGTTTAGATCTGTTTCTTGTATGTGTTTTTGGTTAATCGTTAAAGTTCAATTCTCCGAACTTTCCCTTCTAATTAGGGCACATTAGTCTCGCCATCCCTTTCGTTAATTGGCGTCGGCAGATGCTCGTCCGCTCTCTGCGCTTTTTGGTCTCTTTGTCTTGATCTGTCGCAGATCGATCTAGATAAGGAATAGTGCGAATGGAGTTCTGACGCCATTTCATTGGCTGTGGCTCTTGGAATCTACTACGTTCCTGATATGATTTCTTCCGCCTCTTTTCACCTATCAGACGGCAACTTTTTGTAATTTGGACTAACTTAACAAGCAAAACAATCCAGTCCCAGATCTCTTCCTTCTCTGTTTCTGGAGGAATCTATATTTTCGTCTATTCCTACGGCGGGAATTACAGTTTCTTGATCCCGTCATTGTGGCTATCGGATATTGTCATTGACTTGGTATGGAATTGTTCAAGCGCATCGTAAGATCCAAATCTCATCTGCCTAGAAATCCTTTCTTTGCGGTTGTTAACATCAACTGGTTTTAGATACGAAGAAGTGTAAAGATTCTTGCCTTTCTTATTTCAAACATATGGTATAACATTTCACATCAAGGCATGCTAAGACTTGCTAGTGGACTACATTTATTTGTTTGATGCCATAGCTGTGGATAGTGCTGCTTAATAACAGAAGTTTTTTTTTTTCTGGTAATAATGCTACCAGCAAATAATGTGAGGATAGAAGTCTTTGCTGGAAAAGAAGCAGCTGAGTGTTGACTGGCATTTGCAATGAACTGAGTCATTCTTGCTTGTCAAAGAACCTCCTGCAGTGTACAAAATAAATTTTGTAGCTGAATACAAACGTTCCCCCCCTCCCCTCAACACGGATAGAAGTGGATAAACGGGAATTAAAACTCCCATATCATAAAAAAAAATGTAAAAGGTCTCCAGAAGATAATGACCCTATTTGACCGCTATACATTGTCCATAGAGTGCAACGATCGCTGTTGTTTTTAGCCAAATTACACGTCCTTTCATCATAGGTTAGGTCTGAGTTTAGACTCACTAGTGCCTTGGTTTGCTTGGAAACCAAGAATGACGTAAATCTGCAACAGTATCTCCATCCAAATCTTATTTTCTAATTACTTTGTTTAGTCTTTTGTTGTTGCCTCCATTAACTTTGTCTGAAGATTTCATCTGTGGTTTATATATGAGGAGATGAACATGAGAAAGTTGAGGGAGTTTTTGGATCTCCCAAAAATCATATTTTAGACTTTTAACTCACATGTTTTCAATTGTGAACATAGTTATTTCATTGGGTATGGTTCGTGATTACACTCCTTTACTCCTCTCTCATCAATGAACGTACTTTCCCCAGTTATATAGAATTTAACACCTTTACTTTGGCATCTGCTGCAGGTTATGTTTCCGAACAACAAGGTTCAGCTTCAGTAAGTTCTTCAGATATACTTCTGAATTGTGGGCAATTTTTTGTGATGATGTTTACTCTATCTCTCTTTCTCTCTCAATAAATAAACATCAATATATATCTTAATTTCTAAACAGGATGGTTTGAGAGGATATGACCAACATGAAATCCGAGATGGTTTGAATGTATCTGAGGTAAGGAATATATTTCTGTCCATTAGGCTATACCAGCAGTCCTTTGCTAAATTTGAGGATTTACATTATTAGAAACTTTTTCATTTTCATACTTTCGTCCCCCAGAAATCCAAATGTAACAGAAGATCAGTATATAACTTCTACATCTGTATATAAGTATACCATTATCTTATATGAAGATTGAAAGACTGGTCCTATAATGATACGTGTTTTTATTTTTTTCAGGGGGATCAATCAAGACATGTACAAAAGCTCATGAGAAAATTCGGACCAACTCTTCCAAAGGTTCATGCATAATGCTCTGATGGTCAATACTTAACTTCTTAACTGCTGAATAATTGGAAGGGGTATTATTGTATCTTTCAATGTTGCAAATGGTGTTAATGGTTACACAATTATCAGATAATAACCTTGCAGTTGACTCATTTATAGGAAAGGGCTTATTTTGCTAATCTAAAAGATTGAGTTTCGAGTTTTTTTTTTCTTTATTCAAATTATCTAAATGTACCTAGTTTCCCCAAAGATAAATATTGCTTGTAATACCATTAGATATGGAACAATGGAATTTTCTGAAGATTATAATTAACTTTGTTCTGTGATAAATGCAGAATTGACTTGCAGGAGTAAATGCAACAGAGAATTAAAATGATGTACAAAGGCTTTTTTGTTCTCTTATCTGTATGAGCCATACTCATAGAAGATATAGCTGCCTGAAATGAACTTGCAGTTACTGCTAGAATTATTCTTAGTATTTGATTTTTTTTTTCCATTTTGTCTGAAGATGAGTGATGTAATGTGTCTCTTTCTTGACTTTCATAAGCACAGTAATTATGTCTCTTGTTTCTTTTCTTTTTTTCCCTACCACATATTTAGCCAAGGTGTTAACTTATCTTTAATTGTTGTCTGGTACATTTACTGAAAATAAAAAAAATCATCATTCATTTTGGTCTGCAAAATGTTCACGTGTAAGATTATTGACTTCAAAACTACAACATGGGCATATAAAATCATGCTTGACATTTTTTGTCATCTTGTGTTTTGTGTGTCAGGGTGTTCTTAGAAACTTTACCGACACAGCAACAAATAAGAGCAGCAGTGGAGTTTCCATGCACGATAGGCAACAAAAAGAAGGTTTTGTTGGCTTCCTCATCTTGCAAGTTTGCTCATTTAAAAGTCTCACCTTTTAAAAGAAGTGCACTTATTTTTCTTTGTTTTTCCCTTTTCTTTTTTGGGGTTCTTACCATAGTAATTGCAGGCCTTCCTGTGCCTCCAGTTGGTATTGTGCAATCACCTAAAAATGCAAATGTAAGTATCCGTCTCTCTTTTCTTGGTGATAACTCATGAACTTGCTAATTAATTTGCGGTACTTTTGGAGGTTAATTGATTGATTAAATATTTTGACAGAATACTAAAGTTGGCACTGCAGTTGATGTTCCCTTATATACGAAAGATGTTGATGAAATTGTGAAATTATGTGAGTCAAAATTTGGTAGTTATTGCCTTTGGCGTCAAGAACACATTGAAGAAATGAAAGATTCTATGGTGAAGAAATTGAAGGACCAGTTATTTGTGGCTAGGGCATACTTTCCCAGTATAGCAAAACTTCCAAGACAAGACAAGTTGTCTCGTGAGTTGAAGCAAAATATTCAAGAACTGGAGCGTGTTCTTAGCGAGGGCACTACAGATGCTGATCTTCCAGCCCAGTAAGTGATGGCAACTCTTTGGTAATTATCCTATTTTCCATTTATAAGAGCCAGCAACAAGGTCGTGTTCATTGCTTTGGCATGGTGAGCGCAACAATTGCTAATGAGAGCATTGTTAAATATCATATCTATCTAAACAAACCTGTGAGATGTATTATTAAATTTTCTCTTTCCTAGCGCATTATGTTTGCTTGTTTGTTTAACTGCTTTTCCTTCTCTTTCTGGATTTTTGATAGTTTCAAACTACTTAGAAAGCCTTGTTTATTGGCACTCATTCTCTCACATATTTTGCTTTTTAATATTATTAGTTCTCCTTCTGCTGTTGCTTTTGGTTTTACTTTTGGGTGATTGACATCCATCCCCGAGTAGACAAGTATGAGCTCTTTAAGCACACTTTGATTATTGTTTCTTCTCGTTCATGTGCTATTCTCGAGCCTAATCATGTTTTTTTGAGCTGTATCTGTTCCTTCTCCTTTCTCCTTTTTTCTTTCTTATTCTGTTTGGTCATTTCAAACTACCTTTTGTTACCTACTTTTTGGTCTTTCAATTGGTTAGCTCTAAGCTACTCAACCCTTTCCAAAAGTACACCGACAGTTTCATACAATTCTTCAGCCTATTTCCACATTATTTCAAGATCTTTTTAAAGCTATTTTTGGCTCAAGTGGTTTTATGAATAACAAATAAAATTGCCTGATGGTTACATGTAGGAACTCAATGTACTTGCCTTATAATCTGTTCACAGAAACTTATATTTGGGACCTTGTTTCTTCTAGTGCTATGGATGAAGGACAGCCTGATCTTTTAGTTAAGCATTCCTAAACCTTTTAGGCAAGCGTGGTGTAAAATATATGGTCAAAATACCTTCACTTGTTGGTGTGTTACTGGTTGTTGGTCAAGTTGTGACTGTTCTGATCATTTATGTTTTCAAGTGCTGTGGATTTGTGTTATAAGAGTTTTTAAAGTGGCTTGTTCAACACTCTAACGAAACTGTTTCATTAGGATTGCAACGAAGTTACAGAGGACAGAAGCTGCAATAGCCAAAGCGAAATCATTAACAGTGGATTGTAATAATGTTGACAAAAAATTGAGACAGATATATGATATGGCTGAGGATGAAGCTAATTTCCACATGAAACAAAGTGCCTTCCTCTACCAACTTGCAGTCCAGACTATGCCGAAGAGTCTTCACTGCTTGTCAATGAGACTGACACTGGAATATTTCAGATCTCCTCCCACCAATGTGGAGCTTTCTTTGGCTGAAAAATACATTGATCCCACGATGCACCACTTTGTCATATTCTCTAATAATGTTCTTGCGTCATCAGTAGTAATCAACTCAACTGTTATGCATGCAAAAGTATGTTTCAATCATTCTGTCGTGCAGGTTTAATTTTTAAACTTCAAATACAAACTAACAACACTGATTGACTATCCTTTTATGTTTCAGGAAAGCATGAAACAGGTTTTTCATGTGCTTACAGATGAAAAGAATTACTTTGCAATGAGACTATGGTTTCAGAGACATAGTTTCAGGGAAGCCACAGTTGAAGTGTTAAACATGGAGCGTATTAAGCTGGACAACCATCATAAGGCAGCTTTGTTGCGTCCTTTCCTGCCTGAGGAGCTTCGTGTTTCCTTGTATAGTGTTGATGGTCCACCTAGTGCCTCTATTAGAACAGAATACATTTCTATTTTTTCTCACTCCCACTATCTTCTCCCTGACATATTCCGCAATTTGAAGAAAGTCGTGGTTCTCGACGATGATGTTGTTGTGCAGCAAGATTTATCAGCACTATGGAATATTGACATGGGAGGGAAAGTTAACGGCGCTGTGCAGTTATGCTCATTGAGGTTTGGTCAACTGAAGAAATATTTGGGTGAGAACGATTATGACAAAAATTCCTGTGCTTGGATGACTGGATTGAATGTAATTGATCTGGCCAGGTGGAGAGAACTAGATATTACTGAAAACTATCGAAGGTTGGCACAGCAGGTGAGTAATGTTGAATTTCACCTAACAGATGTGGCTACTTTGCTTATGGTGGGAGTTGTTTTTGGTTTGAAAATGCTATAATATGAACTGGAACATATAAATAAATAGATGAATGAAAAAGCACTGAGCCTCACTCTTCTTTAATTGGTGGTAACGCTTGACTCCATGTCTCTCTTTCTAAAGTTTGTGCTTGGTTATGCTACATTGAATGTGGCTAAAGCATCCCAGTATAATATACGCATATTATATTCCTCAGTTATGTTCAGCGTCGTGGTTGTTATGGTCATAACTCAGTTTTTGCAATAGCTAAAGCTCAAATTTTTACGAGCCATGTTAATATTCTGACTCTTACCTTCGTGTTAAACATGCACTGCAGCTAACCATGCATAAGGGATCAAATGAAGCCATCGCATTGCGTGCAAGCTTGCTCAGCTTTGAGGGCCTAATTTATTCTATTGATGGTACTTGGGCTCTGTCTGGATTAGGACATGATTATGGCATCGAGAACCAAGCCCTTTCAAAAGCTGCGGTTTTGCATTATAATGGTAACATGAAACCGTGGCTCGAGCTGGGAATTTCAAAATATAGAGGCTACTGGAAGAAATTTTTGAACCGAGAAGACGGGTTCTTGAGTGAGTGCAATGTAAATTCATAATGAGCTGATGTTGCTAATTCAATTCTCCTGACAACGAGAGGTATATGGGGGATCAAGAGGTGAGGATTTCCATTTTCTGGATACTGAAATTGTCTCCCGTTTAGGTCTTCCTCAGATACTGGGTTGCAAGGAAGAGAGGCCATGATGGATTTCACGATAAGATAGTTGATTTTTTTGGTGAATAAGTATTTATCCACTTTCTGGCAAAGCTGAGAAACGAACTTCGCACTTGACTGCTGCAGTTGCTAGTCACGGTCCTGGATTACCGATAGATGGACGATGCTGGGAATGGTATGAAAAGCTCTAATTTCTCTGCTTCCTAGTGAGGTGAAGCAAATGAGTGGATGGAGGAAGAGGCCATAACAAATAGTCGGTACGCAATAATGATGTTATCGATATTTCTTCCCAGTTAATTCAGACCGTCATTCATGGTGTAAATGATTGTTGGCTAGGAAAGCAAGTAGCGCTAGGTCTTTCAATGTTAAACCTCTTGTTTTAAGACGTTTCTTCAACGGGTTCAGTTATATTTTTAGTTGGTTCACGAGAATATTAACGATTAGAATTCTTTCTGCTTTGTGTCAACTAGGTATTAGTCTGTTTTTCCACTCGGTACCTGAGAAGGCATTTATTTATGGAGTCAGCCTTTCCTGTCCATGTGGATTGGGCTGCTATTATTTTGCGGGTTGTTTTGTCCTCTTCTAGTTAGATCAGGATATCACGACGAAAGCCGAGCTCCTGCGGCGGGGGTTCGGGCGTGCAAATCTCAATCCCAATTCTCATTGAAGTTGGGCCGGGCTTGATGTCCATTTTGTCCAAAATAAACCTTCAGAACCCGGGATTTGTAAATTATTAGTACACTTGTAAGAGGATCTCCTAAAAAAAGAGAAAATAAGATAAAAGTGTAAGCGGGCAGGATATCAAGAGGTCGATTGGGTACTATCGATCTCCCGACTTCTCTTAACATTGTTGAGCCTGCGCATTAAAGTGATTATATGGAATTAATGACTCCCTCTAATGCTATATTTTCGCTCACTATGTATATTCCGTAAAACTTAAGACTTACTCAGTCCATCCTAAAAATAGGCAAATGAAGAAGGTTTTTTTTTTCTTTTTCTTTTTTTATTTACTCGGGAGGACTCAGAACGGACTAGTAAGACTGTCGGTCAGGTAATAAGACAGTTAGAATTTGGCTTAGAAAACCCGAAAAGATAAGCAGGTATAGTTTTAGGATCCACATAATTTGATTTTAACTGGAGTACATAATTTGATTTTAACTGGAGTTATCCGCCGGATGATCAACGATTCAAATTAAATTTAAACAGGGAAATCTCGCAAAACCTCCCTAAAAAGTAGTACCGTAGGGAAGATGACATGACCCCGTATAAGTAACTACGACCCACAACAACTGCAGCAGATGGCAACATTAAATCACAAGGGAGCTTAGAAAGTAAACTGCAGCATCTCGGAAGCCCTATTGTGCTAACTGATATTCAGTAGTAAGGGGCGGATGTAGCGTCCGGAAAAAGGGGCCTCCAGGCAGAAGCAGTGAGCAAGCAAAGGTCTTTCCAACCAAGCTTGAGGGTGCCATTGTCCTCGACCAAGGTGTAACCATCAGAAGGGAACATGCCGAGGAGCAAGGTAGCCTGAGTGGCGGCATTTCCAGCTAAAGATAAGCCCTTGAACCCACACTGCTGGAACTTCTCCCTCCAGTTGTGGAACTTCACTTCCCCAGTCCTCGACGGCCCCCCTACCGCCAGCACGTTCCGGATCTCCCTGGATAGCAACTGTTGCTCTACCACATGCCTCTCCTCGCTCTCTTCCCCGTAGCTCGCTCCTAGCGAATCGAACAGTGCTGAGTAGTAGTGTATTGCCTCCACAAACCTTCCCAAAAACGAACCTGCGTGGCTCAGGTCCTGCTCAACCACCGTCACCACTTTTGGTGCCAACCTGATCCATAATTCAATTTCCCAGGTACGTTAATTAACAGGTTGCGAAATCGCTCCGCAAAAGATAATAAACATAATTTGCATTCCGAATACTTGTGCTACCGAGACACAAACTGGAAAGTGTAAAAATGTGAGTTGCTATGGGTGAAAAGGATGGGTCAGATGAAAACCATCACTCAGTGTTTTCCAAGAAGAGGAGAAAAAAGCAGCAGCAGCAGCAGCAACAGTAATAGTATCAAGAAAAGTGACAATGCTAGTACGCCAATGAAAAGATCTTCAAATAAGAGGGGAAAAACTGAAATGAAAAGGAGAGAAAAAGAACTCCGGTAATCATGTGTTTTACTAAAACTACATACGTAGGTTTATATTATGTCTGATACCTCTGCAAAAGCCAAAGCGTATTGGTGTCGGAACCAGTGACATCATAAAGGGAATGTTGCAACCAGTGGACGGCAAGGGCCTCCCTCTTGCTGACATTGAGGCTCTCCGGGTCCAAATTCCCGACTTTGTCAGCGACGGGAATGAATTCTAAGGGAAGCCCAAGTTTCTCGGCGAAATCAGACAAGCGCTTGCCCGTGGCCTCCAGAGCGTCCATGGAGGTTCCTAAGCCGGTCAGGCGCACATAAGGGGGTCCCCCAGGTCTAGAAGCCAAGATGTGAAAGAGACCAGGCCACTGGAGACCTTGCATGATGTCCAGATCTATGATATGAACCCTTTCCTCCCTCTCAAATGCTTCCTGTATGGCCTGATTGGCCGTGAAATGCGAGAACTTTACTAGTGGGCTGATGCCGTTGAACACCTGGAAAGCCGAAGCCATCTTGTGGCCGTAGCTATGGTTATGAGGCAGCGCTGCGTACATACCGAGGCACGAGTTCACCAGCCTTGCGGACATTGCCTCCGAGAAGTATGCTGCCACCCGCTGCGCGGCCGTGCCAAAGGGCGTCGACAGTTCTGATATCTCCTGTAGCATCTTGTTTGCTTCCTCAAAATTATCGGCGGAGACAGCTTCGGCGCATTGCAGGAGCAAGGTTAGGAGGTGTAAGCCCTCTTCGTCTCTCTTTTGCTGCCGCATCTCTTCTTTCTTCTCCCTCGTAAGGGTTGGGACGCTGTTACTTGTGCTGGTGCTAGTAGTAGTCGCTGATGTCGCAGTCGTAATTGCTGGAGCTGCAGTCTCCTGAGGAGAGGAGTTCTCCTGTTCTTGTTGTCGTTGTTCCTGCACCTGATGCAGTTGATTCAATGAGAGCAGCGAAGAAGCGCTAGGCGGCTGCTGCTGCTGATCTTCGACAGCTGGATTAGGCGAAGCGCTGGGCAATGGTGTAATACCCCAGTGCAAGTACAATTGATTCATGGGTTCGGGAGAGGAGAAACTAGGAAGACCGGAATCTAATAGATTGCGCTTAACCCGCTCTGAAGATCCTTGCACCTGGCTCTGTGGCTCCTGCTGCACCACCGCCCTTCTCCTCTCTGGATAGTTCGGGATGGGGTCGGCCGCCGTCAGGGATCGGAGCCTATACTCGAGGAGGGTAGCAAGGTTAGGATTGCAAGGGTAGATGATCTCCCTCACGTTCTGAATAAGCTGTGGAATGGACACGTTGTTGGAACTGTGGATTAGATCCTTTATGATGCCGTCGATCCATGCGGTGGCGGAGCTGTCTTCCATCGAAGGACTTACAGCTACAGCACCACTTGGGATGGGAACGCTTCTACTGCAGCTGTTGCTGCTGCTGCTCTTCGTATTGTTGCTTCGATTTCTCTCGGAAGGAAACAGAGGCAGTCCCGAGAAACCACATACAGCGGGGGTCTGGCTTTGGGGCTGAACAGGAGCTTGCTGATGATGGTTGTGATGATGAAGCGAAAGCGTTCCGTCGCTATGATCGTGACTAAAGTTTACAGGAGTAACACAAGATAAAAACCCACAAGAGCCCCCGCCTGACGTCACGGGGGTCAACGTCGTGGAAGAAGGTAGCGAAGTGGAGTAGTTGGACTGTTTTGGATTTGGTCTAGGGAAGTTATCTCCGGAGGTAATATAATTATTACCAGCTGATACCGCTGCAAAAGAGCCACCGCCATTCATCAACGACGCATTGCTGTTTGCGCCACTACTTCGGCGGGAAAACCTTACATAATCAGTCGTGCCGGCGTTTGTGGTGAAGGTCTGAACTCCCATATCAATCTCAGATGCCATCCTCTTTCTGACCATCTTTCCGTCGGACATGCGTTGCTGATGACCACGATTTCGAGGTTGTTCCTCCAAGATGGTGGTAATATTAACGTTGTTGTCGTTGGAGGCACTCGTCAGTGGACTTCCACCGCTTACAATGTTATTACTACTCTCTGTATTCTCGTTGCTGTGATTGCCATCGACACCAACATCAAGTATGGTACAAGCAGCCATTGAGACTTACAGGGAACTGAAGGAAGAGAAGGAGATTCTGGTGATTTGGAGTCGAAAGACACTGGCTTTGGGGCACGCTCTTCCTCATAAGGAGGGATTCAAGATTTGTGTTTGCCAACAATGATTCCAAGGGAAGCATTTGTGTCGTCTGATGTGAGAAGGGCGTCCAACCAAACAGATAACAGTGTGAGGATTGGGACAGCCGCTTCGGGATTCTTCCCTCTCTCTCTCAACTTCAAGCCAACACGAGCTCCTATGTCGTTTCTTTCTTTTTTGTCAATAATAATATAGGAACGCCGGAGTCTTGCCTTTTGGAGGCTTCTGTTTTCTCATAACCGAGAAGAAAAAGGTACGGAGTGGGTGGGGAAGGCGAGGCTAGTGTGGCGGTGATGGTGGTGGCAGTTAGCTATGCGTCTTGGTGTGGAGGAATTTACTGTCCTTGGCAGCGGCATGTATTTGTATAGATGGAAATGGTGCACACTGATTGATGTTGTTGTTGTTGTTGTTGTTGTTGTTGGGTTGCAAGTGATGGAAAACTGTATAAAACGAAAGGGAAAGAGGCAAAACCAGTAAAGCAGTGCGCAGTGGGAGATTTAGAAAAAATGGGCAGGTTTGTTCTCTAACTCGTCGTCGAGTGTTTGACGTCTTTGCAGTGACTTGGAATAAGCCCTTTACAAATCCTCGGCTTCGGCGTTAACGAAAAGCCAATCTCTATACTTACTGCTTCGAGGTCAAATCACTATGGTCCCTAAACAAGCCTATGCCAATAGACTTGGTATTAGATTTCACCCCCCCCCCGACAGCCTGCTCTCCAGCATCGCATTGCTCCTTCCAAGACCCCCACACCGCGAGCAGGCCTAACAAATACAGAAAACAGTCGAGGATCAAAACAAAGACGACTGTACCACCATTCTACAACCTAGCGCTACCTGTTTTTACCTTAAGAACTGGACAAATTCAGGACGGAAAGTGTCAGTACTTGGATGGTAAACCTTACATTACGTCGTGCATGTAATCATTTCTCGAGTATTCAAGTCTTGCCCAAATACTGTTGGAAGGATTCTTGGATAAAGCAAAACTGGAGAACCAGTAGCTCGTCTTGAAAAGTTTCTTTTATTCGTCATCACTCCTACAGAGAAAACCTTTCCCATTGCCACCGACGAAGATGGAAGGATGGCTTGGAAATTATTGGAGACCAATTTACTTTCTGCACGAAGAAAACGACGCGTATTTTGGGTGCATCTGTTATGTGTTGACTCTGGAGGTCACTTTCTACTGCAATTTCGACATGGGAAAACGTTCCTAACAACACTTCAGAGGAAAGCAAACGCCATATGTTAATTCCGAGACGAGGCGCCTTAAAATAATGCTCTCTTTTTGCTTCGCTTAGAGCGAAGAAACAGCGTAGCTCTTCATATAAAATATATTCTAGTTATCGAAATTTGTATTTCCAAGTTAAAAGTGCTATCGATGTGTCTAATCATAAACAAACAACAAAAGTCAAGAATTATATTTATGCATCCGACACCTTCTTCATAGGCCTCAATATATACGTATACTTTTGTGTGTGTGTAATTTACATAGGCAACTATAGATATGAATAGGAGGGTAAAGGTAAGCGCTCATCCCTAATCTACCTTTGATTGATGGAAGCAACAAGCATTGGAAGGAATCAAGAAACCAAACAGGAGCTGTAGAGGGGAGAAAAAAGACAGCGGAGAAGTGGGTAGCAGTGTAGTGATCGAGGAAAGGGAGGAGTAGTAGCTGTCAAACCTCAGTTCCCCAAAATTGAAACCTAGTGTTTGACATTTTGCTTTCAGCTGCATCATTACCTATCAACTTTTTCTTCTTGAATTTTTCTCTGGATTCAATTTTTTATTTGTTTGCTTGCAGGATTTGGACTTTGTTTGACTAGGGTGCCCCTTGGATAAAGGCAGTGCCATATACAAACCAGAAAGTGAGATGGACAGGAGACTGAAACTGGCAGCAAACTGCATTCAAAGGAAAAAAGAAACGATGGGAAAAAGTGCACAGCTTACGAGGAAAAGTGGGTTGAAAATATTGTTTAATTTTATAAATATACAGTAGAAACTTGGCGGGTAGAAAGTTGGAAGTCTTTTCTAGCTCTCTCTCTCTCTCTCTCTGTGGGGCAATCTCAAAAGGCTGTTTACACGACTGCACCTGAGAGAGCCGCACCGAGTGCTCCTCTCGAAATAGGTCTGATCTCAACCCGAGAAGTCCTTTTCAGTTGCTGAGTTCAGATTGATTGTATTTACCTTCTCTCTGTTTTACTACGGAGACAAAACAGGGAGCGCAGGCTCTTTACAGTACACTAAAACTGAGAGTCCCTTCCTCCGAATGGCCCCCTGTAATGCTCGTAAGCTCATCTTTGTTCTATGTTCTCTGTTTTCCCCATTCCATCATTTATTTCGGCGGAGATGAAGATCCACGCTGACATTCTTTCCTTCTAAGAATTTGCAAACACAACAACCAAAAGGGACAGAATAAGTACCGAATAGATGCATAATTCAGAGTTTTGTAGTCTGGTTTAAAATACCATTCTGCGCAAGGAACAGGATGCACATTGTAGTATTCGTTATTAAATTTGCGTTGCAATCTTGAACCCATAACCATTTTTGGCTAATGTACCCTCTTCAGTTCCTGGGAACCAACAAGGGTGCAGTACAGAAACATTCATCTGTTGTCCATCAACCATGTTCCCATAACATCTCCAAATGAGTGTGAGAAACAGCAACCACTTTGATGAAATGATGATCAAATGATAAAGAATGTTAGACACGACCACTGCCAGAACAAGGGACATAATTTTCTTTAAGTTACTTGTAATAAGTAAATCTTCAGCTTCTAGCTTTTTCAAGTGCTTGTTATCACTTGAACTGTATTATTAGTGGTTTGTCGTTGGCGAAACTCCTTAGGTACCTCGAATCTCGTTTAAATCACTGTCCTCGAGATTAGTGGCTGTAAGCTTAAACAATGGCTGCAAATTCAGAAATGATTTATGCATTATCTGGTTGAAAGTAGAGAGGGGGTAGGAAAAGGGAGAAAAAGAGACAGGCATGGCCAACTGACCATGTAGAGCAGTTGAAATCGGGGGCAGGGTCACATGGAACAAGACTTCAGATTACGTTAAAATATATTAATGCAGAAGCGATCACTTGTATTTGATAGGAAAAAGACGGAAGATGTCGAACCAACATTCGAGCTTGTCTGCAACACAACAACCATGTCAATATGGATTAACAGGGAAAAGCGGAAGCGGCTCACAGCATTAGGCCAAAATCCTATGGCGAAACGTCTCGGCATTCGCTACACAGAATTAGAATCATGCATGCATATCCTGCCAATCCCATTATGCAAACGTCCACTCCGCCCAATCTCCATGCACTAACACACGGTTGATTGATTGATTTGAAAGACAGACAATAAAGTCCATTATCCATTTGATTTGATTGAGTTTTGTTTTCTACGGATGTAGCCTTTCGATCATTTTTATGCAATCATTCATCACTCGATGTCCTAGCCTTATGGCTAAAACGTTTCGGGTGGGGGACTCTTTATATCCCTTACTGCATATGATTTTTATTTCTTTTGGTCCCAAGAACACAATTTAGGCAGCTGCATTGGGGAGTGAAGACTTGGGTCACGTGAAATCTTCTCTTTTGGGCATCGATCGCTTTATGATGCTTTGTAAAGTAAATGGTTCAACTGTTCAATAAAATAGTCCTTTTGGAGTTTTGTATCAATGGCATGAAAAGTGGTTCGCTAAATCAGGAACTTGCAGGTCAAAGACAAAGCCAAGTTGGAATGTAGGCTTTTCGTATCCATGTGACAACAAGTGCTTTTTTATATTATGAACTTGGGGTTGCCATGGCTGCTGGACTATCTTCTGCAGTCCCCTACTCCTGCTGTTCGTCGCTGCCTATGACAGTAGTAGGAACCTTTTGAGAGAGATCCAAATCGATGAAATAGTTTATCAGTTTTGATTTGAAGGTAATGTATCAACCTACTTTAGAGGACTAAAGCAACGTCTTGAAGTGAAATTTTTTAATGGCAGAAATGGACGCTTTAGAGAGCACGAGGGCCGGATTGCATATCCTTTTGGGAGGCCATGCACGCAGCAGTCCTTCACCTACATCATTTGTAACAAAGTAAATTTGGATTCACTTACTTATACAGTGTTTTGATGTAGAATTGAACTGGTCTGACAAGAAGTTGAGACTTTAATTAAGATATAATCGCCGTCGTGAAACTGGGAAATCTTTTAAGGCTACGATGTCTGATACAGAGTAATAGCCTGTGGCGTCCTTGAGACATGTCGGGGGAAGCCTCGTCTCAATAGGGGAAGGCCCAGTATCGAAGTTGTTCAAAGGGCCTTACCCACGTTATCCCCGAGTCGGACTACAGCGGCTCAGTAAACATCAATATAGCAAAACCCCTTCTCCTGTTCCCTAGCTGCCGGCTCCTCCTGGGCGACGACGCCCCAAGCTTCCAATGGATGTCCAATAGTTACATCGACAGCCGGTAATTAAACCTTTGGGTTCGTTTATGACATTAATGAATGAAAGATTTAGGAGCTCCATGCTTGTAGATGTTAAATGTTTCCCTTTCTTCGCTTCCAGTGAAATGGGATTGACGTAATTCAATATCCACACTTGTAATTCTTTAAGACGTTATAGTTCCACTGATTATATAAGTCTCGCCGTTCCCTTTCTTTTCAAAATCTTCCATTTCTTCTTAATTCGGTTGAAGTTTGCTGCCAATTACATTAATTTTGTTCAATTTTTGGAAACTTTTGTTGAGCGTTCATTTGGGGCGGCCCTGTTGAACCTAATTCATCATTACAGCAGACTGAGTATGTATTTCAATGTTCTCGTGTTCCACTGCTCTTCTTGATTTTCGCTGCATTCGAAATTCTTAGGTTAAATGCATGTGCATTTTAGCTCCTCTAGTCTTCCTCCATGTGAAGCACAACATTTCTATTGTTGTTGGTGATGATGTAGTCAATTCTCTCCCCCTTAAACCTGTGCGTTGTGCCATGGTAGACCTGGACGACGTAGTACTTGGAGAAGGAGGACGGGAAGCTAAAATAAGATGACGTTGTTGATGCGAAGGGTGGCAGTAGGATGGCAGAAGGGGTCAAGGAACAAAATACCATCAAGAACAAGGTCCGTTAAAAGTGTAACAAATGACGAGTCCCCAATTTTATTATCTCCATCCCTTGTCTCACTTGACGTCCCAGAGATTTGGCCTACTAATTCCACGACCCAGGATTTTGGATCGACCTGCAAATACTGTAAGGACTCTTTTCACCCATTAATTTGATTGCTGTCTAAGTAGCTGTAACCTTACCTTCTTCTTTTTTCCTTTCTTCTTTTTTCTTGGCGGCATTCCTTTTCTCCCATCATATTGGCTATGCCTATTTAAGCTACAGAAAGTTTATCCATTCAAGGCTCTTTGTTTCGGCTGGCTTCAATGAAAATGCAATCTGCATAGAATCATCCGTCCTTATTTGTTTGTTTAATGTCTGCGGTTGATATGTGCAATTTGCTGCAGCCAATCAGCAGACTGCTGCAATAATCGATGGAAAGTCAATTGCAGACGAAATTACATCAAGAATAGCTGGTGAGGTCAGAAGGATGAAGGAGTCCATTGGAAAGGTTCCTGGACTGGCCGTCATTATGGTAGGCCAAAGAAAGGACTCACAAGCTTATGTCCGCAACAAGATAAAAGCTTGTGAAGACGCTGGAATCAAGTCAATATTGACTGAACTGCCTGACAGTTGTAAAGAAGATGAAATCATGAATGCTTTGTTAAGATTTAACCATGACTCAACGCTTCATGGCATTCTTGTGCAACTTCCCCTTCCGCAGGTTAGAAGCTTGATTAAATCTTAATCATAATCTTTAGGCTTGAACAGTATCATAATCTATGTTACCTTTACCTTTACCCAAACTCAAAGCAAGCAATCTGAACTTTTGCAAATATTACACTGTTTGTGGGATTTAGAGACCTAAAATTTTATATGAATGTTTTAAAATGCCTGGGCTAGAATTTACCTTTTCCTCATAATCTGTGTCTACGATAGGATGTGCCCTATAGTAAACCCCAACTTATGGTAACTTTGCACTGGAGATGCGGACGGTCAGAAATGATCATGAAGACCCAATATTGTTGGATATATGCTTAAACAAAATAATCTGTTAAAGGGACCCGATCGGATTCAGAAGTCATACAATACAGCCTGGTGACTCATTTTATGATTCTCATGACAACCAGATCATGTTTTGCTGTGTTTAGGTAGCTCTTAGCTGTAATTTATTTGCAATTAAGTAGTTGAGGTCTTTATGCATGATTTCAGACTCTGCTGGTGTTGTATGGATAACTTACAAGGATGTATCTGGGACAGCATTTGGATGAGGAGAAAATTTTGGATTTGCTAAGTTTAGAAAAAGATGTCGATGGCTTCCATCCACTTAATATGGGAAACCTCGCGATGAGAGGACGGGAGCCTTTATTCATTCCCTGCACTCCAAAAGCTTGCATTGAGTTATTGATTAGATCTGGGGTGGAAATCATGGGGAAGAAAGCCGTGGTGATTGGAAGAAGTAATATAGTTGGATTGCCTGCATCCTTGCTATTGCAGGTGACACCTACTCTTTCAGAATTTACCACTTATAATGCCTCTGCTCCTCGATCATGTAGGATTTGGGTTCAATCTGTTTTGTAGAGGCACCATGCTACTGTCAGCATCGTACATGCATATACCAGGAACCCAGAACAGATTACCTGTGAAGCTGACATTGTGATTACAGCAGCAGGGGTGCCTAATCTGGTGCGCGGCAATTGGCTAAAGCCTGGTGCTGTTGTTATAGACGTTGGGACAAATCCAATTGAGGTAGTATTACCTTACCATCATTTTTGCATGTTGTTGGTGGCCCCTGTTTAGCATCACTTGCTGAAAGATAGATATTGGATTAAGACGTATTATTTATCAAATTTTAATTTTCTTCTTGATTTTATTTTTAAGTTTTAGGATCTATTGCTTGCATGTGTACTTGTAACCTATCCACTTAAATAGTCCTGTCCGTCCCCTAACACTCCCATTGTTTGTAAGTAATGGCCTAAGCAGTTTTACTTCCTGAGCTAATTAGTAATACTCCCCCCTTCCAAAAACAAAAAAAGAAAAAGGAAAAGAAAAACTGAAGTGAATTTTAGAATTAAAAGATCTAATTTTGGATTGGACAGGACCCGGGCAGTGAGCATGGCTACCGTTTAACGGGGGATGTTTGCTATGAAGAAGCAGTGAGGGTAGCATCAGCCATCACCCCTGTGCCTGGAGGAGTTGGGCCGATGACAGTCGCAATGCTCCTGTCCAACACTCTTGACTCTGCCAAACGTGCGTACAACTTCGCTTAACCTCTGGTAAAACTACACACCAAAATTGTGCGTTGTCTTAGCTTGGCTATCCCTGCCATTGTTTCATTCTTGCAATTTTTCTCTTTTTCTTGATGGTTTTGTACATTGGTGACAGTTGATACACTGTCGTCCAATAGCTGTAGGTCCTAGCACTCCTAAGTGAAAGCCCTGGCGTTTTAGGGCATAATTTCCCAGAAATAGTGTATTGTTTACGGCTGTGACATCTAGAGGGTTTTGTTCTATCAAGGTAGGATCATTTTTTGCCTCCAAGCTTGGTAATCATCTCCTGTGGGGCTAAACATCTGTTCCTTTGGCAAAATACAGTGTTATTTTTTTTCATAGATGATTTTTTGCAACTGTAGCAAGCAAAGAAGTGTTCGAATATAAAATATTATTTGCTTTGGGTGATGCAAAAGATTGTTTGAGGCCTGGAAAGGGAAAGCCTGGAGGACTGATTGTTCGAGGTTTTGACAAAGCAGATGTGGAGTGAGCAAAGTATGACAAACCCGTTGTAAGTACAGGTCGTACAAGCTACTAGAATACGATCTAATCAAATGGGGAGAGATGAACACTATCCTCACAGATGAAGACCGAAAAACATATATAACAGGAGATGCTCTTCCATGACTAGAAGACGTCGAGACTGGTCCCAACTTATCTCTCAGTGAAACACACATTTTTGGTTCCAGTAACATTGTACGGTTCAATGTTCTTAGGCGTTGCTGGACCATCATTTTGTTGTTATAAGAAGAATCGACTTTCACTAATAAACCAATATTATACAAACATTTCATACACGTCACAACCTTCTTCGCCAATCGATTATAGCGAATCCTGGTAAGGACAAGTAAGATAACATTCCTCATCAGATGCACTTGGGAAATAAATATTAAGATAGTACAGATGAATGCAACAAATCAATCAGCATCAGTCCAGGATTGTGCTACATCAAATGAGGGATTTCTCACTCTTCCACTTCAGCTACAGACTGCACTGGCTCCACTACTGGAGGTATGCAATCCACCTTGTACCGAAGCACCTATATTCCAGAAGAATCAAAAAATATTATCCAGATAAAATGACTTGAATGTCAAAAATCCTAACAGTGGGGTGTGAGCCAAACAGACATGGGACTGCAGCCAATATGGATCCCGCAACCTTCTGGAGTGAAAAATATAGAAAGATAACTAGAGCCAAGACACGTTTTGTTTACTTTGAGGCAACAACTCCGTAGAATGAGAAGAAAATATCAGTCTAGCCAAATACTGAAAGAAATGATGAAGAAGGGTTTGTAAGGCAGGTGGGATAGAGGTAGAAGATATATGGGTCAAGCAAATTTCATACAACCAGCAGAATATTAGACAACACAAGCAACCACCAACACGGATTTTCTGAAGAGGTAGGAGGAATGACCAAAATGCAGAAATGTGTCGATGCCAAGTAAATTTTATCGCAGCTGAAAATGGTATGCATATGTCAAGTTTTGATAGATTATACAGCTTTCAGGGTAACTAACATGGTAAAACAAACTTATATTATTGATCTTTTAAACCTTAATGCCTATAGCCTCCATTTTAATATCTAGCCCTGTATTGACATGAAGAATTAGCACAAGTGCAATAACCAAAAGAATTGGTGCAAGCAGTAAAACATATCTGCATACCTTCTTAAAAAAAGTTGAATAAGAGTTGTCCCAAATCAACTTATAGCTTCCCACCATACACGTGCAGAAATTTCCCTGCAAGGAATATTTGCATGAAATTGGACAGGATTTAGCATGATTTTATTTTAGGCCACGTTCAAACCAACATAAATTAGCAACTTGGTAAACTCACTTGGTCAGAGTCATAACGCTGGTAAGGTAATATCATCTGCGGGATGTAATTACAAAAAAAAAAAGAAAATTATAATTAAAAAGAAAAAAAGGTGGGCAGATAAACTGCTGTAGGCGGTCCAGTATAGTAGGAAGAAGAGGACTGCAAAGAAGAAAAATCAATAAATTTAATTAAAGAGCTATGATAGTTCAACTTACAATCTTTTCCCCAGAAGAATTTGTAAACTCCACACTAAATCCAATATCCTGAAAGCAACAAAGACAAGCTCAACCATGCTGAAGAGTGACCAGATAATCATAATGTCATCCATTTCCCATGAACAAAAAATAAGATATCAACCATCTTAAAAAGTTAACCATAAGCAGAAACGTCAAATTTCATCTTTAAGATGGTTGGTATCATATGCATTCCCTCCCCCCTTTCAATTCAAGCCTAGAAATAATTAAACAATGCAGGCCTTGGGGCGATACTAAAACAAAAACCACCTTCTTCTTCTCCCTCAGAACATCAGTATCAGCTTGAGTTCCTCCAAAGATCCTTACTTATAATGCCAAAAACCCAGTTCAACTACAAGCAGAAACGTTTGCACACAGCAGAAAAGCTGACCAATTTCTCTAGTTTACAGAACATGCTTCAAACAATTACTCTTGACTTCGTGGCTATGATTTTGCAAACTAACAATTCAGCATGAATAGTAATGATTGAACAATGACTTAATATAAAAAGCAATAATCTCTAAGATTGACAACCTGTGCTACCCTTCCAGTAACTGACTCCCAACATACAAGAGAATGCAGTTATACAGCCAAGTCATTCCAGCAGAGGCATAAACTCTAATAGGAATTCGGAATGCAATAAACCCTTCCTCGAACCACAGCTGCTCCACATGTAAAGATTACCAGACTAAAACTATTATGCAACATTGAAAAATAGAAACATTTCTATGCAGTTCTATAATTCTAGAAATGTGATGTAATTATATTGACTTCCGGCTGACCATTCCTAAAAAATAAGCACATTTCTTGCCATTTATTACTTGAATTCCAACTTCATTTCGTACATCTAGGATGCACAAAAGAATTAATAAGAAAAAAATTGTAAGGAAAAGCATTAGGTTTGGGTCCCAACCAAAGCAATAATAAGTAAAAAAGGACAACAAAATAGCACACGTACAATTTACAGAGTCCCAATGCGTAACCTTCAGTGAGAGAAAGGGAGGGAGGGGGCAGAAGGAGGGAGGGGAAGGGGTAGCCATGATGGCTGGTTACATCTTATGTTAAAGACCTAGCAAACTAGATGAAATAATAATTAAAGAAATTTAAAATACATAAAAAAAAAAAACAGAGATATATTTATACATTTCACCACCCAGGGTGTTTTAGCCGTATAATTTTGTTTAAAGCATTGCACTAGCATGCATACATTGAGACACAACGATCTAGAAGTAACATTCATCTCAGTTAAATTCCAGTTCTTTGGGAAACAATTATAAGAGATACCTAAGCCCAGAGTGTCTATGAAATAGTAACTAGAACAAACTAGGCAAATCAATATCTATCCTCTTTCACTAGAATAATTCTACATTTTGGAGGGTCACGTTCTTCAATAATTACTCTTCAATAAGTGTCCTGGACTTACTGTAACCCATGGAATTCTATGTAACTATTGTTATTCAGAAACTATTTAAAGACAACAAAGACAACACAATATCTGGAGTTTGTATGACATGCCAACCCACTGCTTTCATCAATTTTAAAGCATAGAGAGGAAGTAACAATTGAAACAATACCAAGTTTGAATAGCATTTCACATTTTCAAAGAAAAAAAGATGATCAGTCAATAACACAATCGATGTTTAGGAAACGTACCATGTTCATCTTGCCTTGCACCAATGAGAAATCCCAAGCAATGTAAGAGTTTAACGCGTCCACAGTCAAAGAAACCTAGAAAGGAAAAAATTAAAGAAAAACGTTGGGTGGGAAATAGCATTACATATAACTCCCTAAGCATGAAAAAGAGATATAAAGGAGTAAAAAAATTTCCAATCTACCGTCCAATACATCAGCTATTCTTTTAAACACTAGCTTTACCCCCCGATATCAGTACAGAGTTTGGAGTCAAGTGCAACTAAAATACTTTGACAAAATCAACGTAAGTCATTCTTAAAGGCATATCAATAAGAAAATTTAGCTCATCTCTAAATTTAATGTATTTGGACTTTGCCCTGAACAGGAAACACTTCTCTCAGTTTGTTTTGCATGTTTTGATTAGAAATACTTGAACCACCGTCTTTTACTTTTTACATTCGGAACAGCTTCCTATCTTTGTGATATGACAGGGAAATAAACATCATTGTTCTGAGGCATCACCTCTAACACTTCAATATATTACAAGACTATTTCCCTCTTCTTTTACAATAATCAAAAGTAACTAAAAACCTCAAGTATCCAACAATTATCAATTACTATCAGTTAAAACCTCAAAGGAACTGCTAATGCTAAAAATTTGTAGCTCCAAGTTCTTTTTTACTTTCCAATTAATGATATTGTAGAGCAAATATTTATCACACTCCAGTCCTAGTGGTGCTCAGTCGTAAACAATTTAAGTGATAAATCATCTTTCCAGTCAATGGAGCCACACAAATATTTTTGAGAAGGTGAAGTGTAGAGTAGCTTGTTGCACAAACTCTTCACTATACAACTCACATTATTTTTACTAAAAAACATGCATCTGAAATAATACTTAACCCCAATAAGAAAAAAGTTCAGTAACTGACTAAAAAAATTATCTATCACCTTCACTTGAACTTCCTAACATATAGGAAAACAAACCTCGTAAGTTTTTCCAGCTGGAACGCTTATCTCCCTCACTTCATCACTTTTCCTGTACAGAACAAAATGAAGGTCTTTATTTTGGAGTAGCAACACTAGCATTACCTAAAAGTTTGGAAAACATACCTTCCTTCCATTGAACCAGCAGCTTCTGCTGATATTAGGAATGGTGAATTTGCAAAGACATCACTGATAAAAACAGACATGCTATCAATGACTCTACAATTAAAACTTCACAATACAATAGCAAATAAACACTTGTTACCCAGAGAAAAACATGGCTCATACTCATTTAACTCCACATACATCATCAAACGGAAAAATTCAAATTAAACACAGACAAGGAAGCTTGTGGGGACAAAGAAGACTATGGGCACTCTGATACAGAAAAAGAAAGCAACAGTACGTATTCAAACTAAATCAAAAATTTTGTAAAATCATCGTGTAACTACCAACATTTTGACCAAACCATCCATTCTTTAAGTCAAATTGTATCCTTGAAAAATACCCCCCAACAAAAAATCCTAAAGGTAAATTTTCCACACCATTCTCTCCTAGGAGCTTAAATGTCTCTTCAATAGCCAAAATTTCCAGAAATTCTTTCTTCCATTTATCTAAAGTCGCCTTTTTTGTCAAAGGATAAGTTTCAAGGCGCCTAGGACAACAACAGATGTAAAACACCTAACAGTATGCATAAACCTTCATTTCAAGTTTCCCCTCCATGGAGCCCAAAAGTCAAAATGCTAAGACTCCAATATTTGATGGTAGTGGTTTTATACTCAAACAAACCTAGAAAAATTTGTAAGCCTCCCAAGACCATGGCTGGTCTAAAGCACCTTTTCCTTTCATAAACCATAATTTCAAACTTTTCCCTTGGTAACCCAAAAGAACTAAGAGTCCCAGCCCACCTTATTCCGTCAATTAAACATCCAGCTCATGACGTTTCAGCATACATACTTTCAAACCATCTCTAATAAGCAACTCACTAGTTATAACGAGGCAAATAGTCTAACAAAAATCCAATGCTAAGAGGTGAATGTGGAGTTGTGAAAATATTGGCCAGACATATTGATGCAGATAACTAATGGGGATAAATCAAATAAAAATTATGATGCCAGAAAAATGAATACAAACAGAAATAGGGCGATTTGTCAGCCAAAATAACCTGTCACTCAGATTTTGTTCCTGATTAGAGAACACATGCATTAACTGAATTCAAACTTCCTAGAAACAAAATTAAAAGTCTATTAAGACTTGTTAACCACACCAGTAATATTTTAAGTTCTTAAAACCTAGAATTAAATAGTTATTTAATTCTATTACAAATTTCACGGATTAGTTTTTCAAGGCAATCGAACCAGCTGGATCCATCACATCTATCATAAACATAAACATATCAGGCTAAAAACAACTGGGATTGCCTCTGTTGCCACTCTTAAAACAATTACCATATTTTCGAAAGCAAAGTTAAAAATAATCTAGAAATAACGAATTTTCAGCCTTCATTGTTATAACAGTAGCCTCTTGTGCAAAAATACCAGATGCCACTCAGCCACATTTATATATGCTATCACAATGCAACGTAATGGTTGAAACCGTATCTTCAAGGCACCCACAATTTTACTCAAGACACGTATAGAATAACTACTACATTGACTAAAAAATTGCAATGAAGCCCAGAGTAGAACTCCGTTAATTAGAAAATAGAAAATCTACACATACAGGTCAGAATGGACCAACATTTAGGTGCGGTAAGAATTTTCTTGCAAGAAAATGAGCAACATGTGAAAGAATAATTACTAACTAACACCCAGCGTAAACTTAAAAATATTGATGCTTTAAAGTAGACCACTGTTGCCATATCATCATTTACTAAAAGAAATTAAAGAGGACTCCACAGAAGTCCAAAATCCTCAGTCTGTTGAAGCACGAAGCATGAAAACAAACATTGAAAAGGTGATACATTATGCAGGAAGAAGAAAGATTACCCCATAAATTTGATGAACCTCTCAAACTCACTGGTGTAGACACCAATAGCTTGTTCCAAAAAAGCAACCTGTTCCCTCTTTCTGCTCAAAAAAAGGAAAAAAAATACATATATACGTATATAATTCCACCAAAGTGTGTTGAGCTAAAAAGAAACAAAGATGCATCACTTTGTCACAAAAAACAATAAAATGCATTCGTTGGAGGGAAAAGAAACAATTAAATACATTCCTTATAGAAACTATCAACAAGATTTAACAATCAATACACAAAGACTGCAATATACTTACAAATTCCCTGTGTCAAACCGCCCCCATAACACTGAAACAAAGAGTCGAATAGAAATCACCATTGTTGTAAGGCTGTATAAATGTGGTCCATATCGTTGACGTTGCTCTTCCATGGGCCTGGAAATACAAGATTTTCAGTATCCTACTGTCAATCAACAGAATCAAGTAAAGCATATCATCTTCAGATCTATCTTCATCAAAATGGGAAAAGTGACAAGATGCTACTTCCAAAATAGCAATAACATACCCCTCATCATCGTTTATTTGCCGAATAAAATCTAGCAAGACCTGCAACACAAAAAGTAAAAATAATAATAATTAAGACTATGAAAATAGGTACATGAATATGAATGAAGTTTTACGAGAACATGTACTATTCCTAACGCACCTCCGTTTAAACAATTTATCCACATTGCATAACAACTTGACCTAACTAACCCGATTGACAAGGCTATAACAGCACATAGGATTACATAAGTAACCATAAAAGCGGACAGCATAAATACACAGCCACTTTTAACAGTGACAAAGGACTGAAGGCAGAAGCCAACAAGGACCACAATTACTAGGAAAATCTAATCATAGAAGTGCTTCAATAATAGAAAAAAACATGAATGCCAAAAAAGGACTACCTCTGGAACTCCAACCAAATACTTCACAAGAGTTTTGTAGACACCTGTGGCCGATCCAAGTTGAGCTAACTGTCTTCTCCTGGGAAGGTGATTGACAAATGCTCCATTATTCATTCATAATTTGTGTAATATTGCCAGTTTGCAGAATGAGGAGGCTCACCTTTCCATTTGTTGCTTCCACAATAGTGCATATCGGTCACGTATACTTCCACCAGAATTGACCAGAGCATCAACCTCTGCTTGCTTATTCCTCTCTGAGCGTTCCCGTTGTTGCCTAATAAGTGATCCCCGAAAATCTTGAGGCATGTACGTCATAACTGGAAAAATATTCACAAATTCCTTGGTCAACTGTTGAAAAACAACCAGTAGTCACCAGAGCCACTCATCTAAAAACACAATAAGAGTCAGCTAGAGATCTTGCGGGAATCAGTGCATCTATGAGCTGCTATGTGCCTTGTTGGTCAAAGGAGTTGAACCCTTAGACTCCAGCACAATTATCTTCCTAATCTAAAAGAACCATATCAAGAAATTTCAAGTTCGTTAGATCTTTTCATTGATCATTAAAGTAAGAAAACAGCTCCAAGAGGCAGACCCCATGGTAAAAACGCGCACAATTCAATGTCCTGATTCCAAGCCCTAGTTAGTTTTCCAACATTCTTTATAGACATTGCATTGAATTACTGAAAGCATTTTACAACCCATCAGGTGTAATGGAGCAATTTTACTTGCTGATTTAATGATCGTCAGGGCTCAAGCTTCACTATCTTTAACATGTAACTGTTTTCTATAATGTCTAGATTGTTCCCAATCCTATCAATAACAGCAAGAGTAACAACCACAGAAGCTAAATTCAAACTAACACGATGGTTTTAGGGCCACTGAAATCGGACCACTAACATTTCTTTCATCAAACATGAAATCTAATCAGCAATATCTAAACTAGGGATCAAGTATATTCCCAAAAAAAGATTGATAAGACGTATACCAGAATGTGTTCCATAGACTTAGAAAGCCACTCGGATGTGTAACACAAAAGAACAACCTAAGATCCTCGAAGGTTAAAAAAAGAGAAAAATCAGACTGCCTTACTTAACAAACCAAAGATGTAATGAATAGAAACAGCCTCCACTGTCATATCTATTAGAACATATTCAAACTAGACTGTGCATTCATGGCAAGAAGAAAAATGATGACAGGGGTAGAACTAACCTGTGGTAAAGACACGATCAGAATTCTTAGATTGGAAGAATTCCAAGACCTTCAAAGTGTCTTGAAGTTTATCTTTGAGTTGCGTGAGACTAGAAGCATCATCTGGTGTCAACTGCTGCTGAAGCTGCAGTACATAAATGCAACATAAACATAGGATCTTTACTGCAAGCAGAAGACGATCTAGTACACAACTACACTGTAAAGTTGGAAAAGATGATGAAATATGGCCTTAACCAACAATATAGAGGGATATTAAATCTTACCACCGTGGGCCAACGAGAGGGTTCAAGTAAAAAAAGAATCTCTTCGATGTTCTCTCGATTCTTCCACATGTTCTCATCGATCTTATGTGGAGGCTGACGGTCTGCTTCATCCACCAACACTCTTTCATCTAAAATGACATTGACTTACCAAGTGAGGAGGCCAAGTATCATAATTCATTATGTGAAGTACAATAATAGCTCTCCTAAACAGTAGATAGTATCAGTTATTTGATGGCACTCTTAATTGTAGCAATGCAGTGAGCCGCAGGAATACTTATGTTGCTCAAAGTAAAACTGCATTAGTGGGATTTTGCAAGCACTCATCTAGACGAGAGCAGCAACTACAGCCATAGTTGCGAGTCACCACTAAAAATTTGAAAAGCGGCAGGACACAAACTAGGTGGTTGATCAGCTAGATCTAAAGCAGAATGACAATAGTGGATAAACCTCGTTTCACTCTCTAAAAAATTAAATTTCTTAACGCACTGCTTGTAACATTACGATCTATAATAATTGGGGTTGAGGCTGCACTTGCCAAAAGTTTGTAGCCGAAAATAAGGGGAAAAGAAAAAAGAACAGAAACTATTAAACGAATTGGCGGAAGAAAGACGGCGGAGGGAGAAATAAAAACCTTCAGTAGGGGGAACTTGGTTGTGCAAATCCTTAACCACCGAGCGAATCTCAGAGGAAAGGCGAGAAACGTCCACGGACAGAGGTGGAAACGGGTATTTGTCATAATAAGAAGCCAGAAAACTCCGGGTTATCGGCACCAAACCCTCGGTAGAAGCCATTTGTTATTTCAAATCTCTTTTTTATGTTCACAATTTGAATAAGAACGGTTTTGGTCGATCGATCAGAAAGCACGCCTGTCCAATCCTCCTCTGCACACTCCGCACATCAACACGGAGTCAAGAAGCACCGGAACAACGGTTGGAGAGAAGGAAAGTGAAGTCGACGGTGCATCAGACCCGTGGGCCCTCTTCTATACCTTTCCACCGGCAAGGGTAGAGCCTATTACGCTACCGCATTACTCCTGGCATCGGGCATCCTTGGAAGAATATCTTGATAGGTCAAGGATTCGATTCGCTTAAATAAATACTACATGCTCACTGCCCGCTCAGAAGGAAAACACAAAATAAGGCAATTTTTTTTTTTTTGAATTTTTATGGATTTGTTTTCCATTTATAAAAAATAAAAAATGATATAGATTTTGTTTTTATAAACTCAATATTGTTTATAAAGATACTCCCATAAATAAAAAATAATAATTTTTAAAAATATTATTTATAAAATCACTTAACTAACTAATTTGGTGATAAATTAATAAGATTTAATTACAAAGAGTTAGTGGGATTCTAATTGTAAGGTTTGGAATTTGACATCATTTTAAGTTTAAGTATGTATTATAATATTTAAAAATAATAAATAAATAAAATTTTATTTATAAAGTTCAAATCCTAACAATTCAATCCATTCAGTAGTATTTGAAAATTTTATCAAAGGGTAAGTTCGAATCTCTTACTTCTCTAATAAATTTCTTAATTCTCAACTCTTATTCTCAATGAAAAAAATATTTTTTATTATTTAGATTTGATTTTCCTTATTTTCACAATTTTCATTTGTTTTTGTTAATACTCCCTGTTAAGGCTAAACCAATTCGTGGGGACCAACATCAAAACCAATTATAGACGGAAACGCTCGAATAAATCAGCCCTTTTTTTGCTTATTATTATTGTTTATTCTTTAACGATTGGACCCTTGTGTCCTATCATGCCATATCATGATGTATCTTTTCCTATTGTTTTTGCGTATCTAAATTAATCACCGTACCAACACAATAGGAAAAGGGCACGAGCTGCTTTTTTCGCCAGATCGCATGAAGACAGAGCAGGTAGGTTCGCTGTTGTGTCGTGCGATGCTTTTGCGTTTGGAGGCAGGTGGCGCAGTGTCGCTTGCCCTGGTGTGTTGTGCGTGGGGTGTCGCACTTGGTTTAATTGCATGCATTGCACGTCTAGACCATCAGAGATGTTAGTAAATTAACGACAAACCCATGTCACGACATTTTCCACGCTCGTTTAACGACACAGGAGCTCAAAAAAAGATCAACAAAGACATTATTATGAGATTATGATGAAATCAGTGGGAAGAACATTCGTGCAAATGAAAGGTAATCGAGTTCGGGGGTTTAAGAAAACTTCATTTAAATTTTATCATAAACTTTCTACTTTTTTTCTTAAGTGTCAATAAGTCATTTTAATAGTGATACAATGTATTTAAGCCCAAGTATTACTTATAACAAGATTTAGTGAGTCCAAGAAGTCCAATATTAAAGAATATCTCCAAAGTTTTTTGGAATTTATGAATTGTGTAGGTTTTACTTATTGTTTAAATTTGTTGATTGTCTAGAAAATCTTCAATTTTTTGAGATTTCTTAATTGTCTATGGTTTCTTTTATTGTTGTTTAGGATTTTCTTAAATTGTCAAGGTACTTCTTTGTTTATCATTTTCTTATTTTTGTTTGCAGTTTTCTTAAATTATCAAAGTCTTTAATTGTCTATAACTCCTTTGTTATTATTTAAGGCTTTCTTAAATTATTTGTCTACGAGTCAACTATTGTCTAAAATTACTTATTTTTTAAAATTTCCTTATTTGTCTAAGATTCTTAGATTCTTTAGAATTCCTTAAGCATTAGGTTTAATTCTCTACTGTAGAGAGGAAATATTTTCCAATTATAAGACAAATCATTGTTTTGAATG
Organism: Casuarina equisetifolia; assembly: GCA_028551475.1. Classification (NCBI taxonomy): domain Eukaryota; kingdom Viridiplantae; phylum Streptophyta; class Magnoliopsida; order Fagales; family Casuarinaceae; genus Casuarina; species Casuarina equisetifolia. The sequence continues at coordinate 7,897,638 of CM052361.1, forward strand.
AAAACCCTAGGTTATTTGTTTAACCTACGTCTTGGAGTTAATTCGTGACATTTATTTATTTGTTTATCCATATGTTACAAATTTGAATTTCTGTTTTTTCCTTTTTTTTCTTCCTACCCAAATACATATTTTCTCACAAAAAACCTCAAATACGAAAAAAAAATGATCACTCTCTATTTATGCCAAATCAAGTTCACTCGAGCTTGCCACGGGACTTGCAGCAAGTGGCTATAACATCACGTGGATGATGAGTAAGAATATGAAATTAGTTAAATTTTGTTATCATATTAAAAAGCTAACTTAATAACTCAATAAAACTTTGTTCATTCAAATTTCATCATGAGCTGACCCTTTTTGGCGTTGGACTTATAGCTTCCAATTCGTAAATAAAGAAGCAGGAGGGGCCGGCAAAGAATCTGTTCTTGTAAAGATGAGCTCTAATGATGACAATAACTCAAATCGAAATTTCTAGGACATCCTTTAGTCAACTATTATATTTTTCAAAGTATATGAACGGTCGTTTTATCAAACGTTAATCCTGTGGAGGTATTGACGGACATGGATGTTGACATAAAAAACAGTATCTCGCTGCTAATAGGACAACTCGAGAATATTGAAGCAATGCTTGCGATGGTAGAATTTTGATTTTCTAATATCTAAATGGTATGGAAGTTTACGGTTCACAAGCAGAGACAATAGCCACCGCAATGCAATCTGAGCGGCACTAGAAAATTATCACGCCGACTTAGGTACTAAGCGGTTACATGCCTTGGAAACTATACGTCCAATTAAATCAGAATCGATTATGAATTTTAGGTTCAATTAGAACCGTCTGATTGTTAAAAGCAGTGCCATAGTAAAATTTTCATCTTGGCAACCAGCAAACTCGAGGGGAATAATTTTCGAGAAAATGCGTAGTCAAAATGACAAATTTAATATGAATTCTTATACTAAGTTGAAATGCCTAAATGTCTAATTTAAGAGCTTACTTCAAGAATTATATGATCGTTCTTTATTGTAAAATTTATTTTAATAATATTATATTTTTATATAAAACTTTCATCTTACAATAAACCATTAACATAGTTTTAAGTTGAACTTTTAAACTCTATAATATGATATATAAAACAATCCTTTGTGTGTGTTTTTTATTACAACCTCATAAATTGGTTAATCTTTTACACAAGATTGAATTGTGAAAAAATATTAGATAACAAAGTTTCATTTAGAGATGAAAATACTTGCAGCATGCATTATAAATGAATTTGAACTTTTACGATCGAAAATAACACAATTTATTGCAAACATTAAAGAGGCCCTTTTTATTTTTCTCACTAAGGATTGTTGTTTCTTCTTATTTAATTATATCCTACTTTAAAGAATCGAAAAATCTATTATCTATTGATAACGTTCATCGAGGTTTACAGCAACACGAAAGATTATCCAAGACGAAATGCAAATGCCACGACTTAATTATTGCTTTGGAATGCACAAATATTTTAGGTGATTAAATGAGAAATTTATAAAAAGAACAAAACACTACCGGATGACGTCATTTTCGCGGTGATCAGGTGGGTGACCAAAATCGTAAATTGAATTGGAAACCCTAGAGCGGTGACCAAAAAATGAATAGGGAAAAAATGGGAAAGAGAAATTAGAAAATGGGAAAGGGGACCAGGGAGCAGTGAAGGGGAAGTCACAAATGGATGGAATAATAAAAAGAAGGTGGTGATTTGAGTTCCATTTCGGAAGGTACTAGCATTCGCGTGCAAAGAACGGAGTACGATGGCCTCGGAGGAGGGGCGTCCGGAAAATATACAGACTGCCGCGAAGTTTGTGGCGATGTGCTTGATCGGAGGGGTAGTTGTGGGGGTCTCGATGCTGGGCCTATCGCATCTGCCTCCGGGAATTCGGAGGAAAAAGAAGAATAAACCCGTAAGGGTCTACATGGATGGCTGTTTTGACATGATGCACTACGGCCACTGCAATGCCCTGCGTCAGGCCCGTGCCCTTGGTGACCAGTTGGTTGTCGGTGTTGTCAGCGACGCCGAAATCACTGTCAACAAAGGTCCTCCAGTTACTCCTCTTAAAGAAAGGTCCCTGTTCCGATTCTCTATTCCAAGTGTCCGTAATTGCTTCTTTATCTGCCATTTTGGACGAATTTCAGTGTCGACAATGACATCTCGAACCAGCACGCTGGATAACGTTTGGTTTTTGCCTATCTGGTGCTTACTTTAATTTATTCTAACGTGATGATAGGATGATTATGGTTAGCGCTGTCAAGTGGGTCGACGAGGTTATCCCTGATGCGCCTTATGCCATAACTGAAGATTTCATGAAGAAGCTTTTTGACGAGTACAATATAGACTACATTATTCACGGTGACGATCCATGTGTTCTTCCGGATGGTACCGACGCTTATGCTCTTGCCAAGAAGGCTGGTCGCTATAAACAAATAAAGCGTACTGAGGGAGTCTCCAGCACGGACATTGTTGGTAAGAGTTCTGACCCATGTTTCTTGTATCTTTAGTGGTTTTCAAATTTCTCTCTCTCCCTCTCTCCACGCGCACGCGCACGCACACGCACGCACGCACACAGTGTTCCAACTTATAGAAAAACCTAATAATTGCTGCAGGATTAGAGCTTCTAGCATATAACAACTAAATTGACACAGATAGCAAAAAGCCCAAGAAAAAGTATGATGGAAATTTGATAAATTAGGAAAAAGCTCAACTCAAAGCACTTGCTCATCTTTTGATGCTGCGCTTGGTGTTTATAGGTTTTGGACTCTTTTTCTAACTGGATTCAAGGCATGTAACGTAGAAACCATATTTTGTAAATCTGCGGTATAGGGCATTTACATAGGTGCCAATCACAAAATTAGAGCCGCTAGCACAACTACTGCCATAGTGAGAGTTTTTGCAGTCACCAAATGCCATTCGTTAAATGGCCTCAAATGACTTAAATTCTTTGCAGTAGAAGAAACAAATGTCCTAATGAACTACAACTGTGTACACACCCAAACCAAGTGCCTACTTGGTTGGTGTGCGCTGTTGGCTTTAGTTTTAGGCTTTTGAAGTCAATTCTTCTCTAAACATGCTATAGGTGTGGCATCGGGCACTCCCATTATTGGATGTGGTGATGTTGTAGTGAGCACCAATGTCTGGTGGCAGCAAGGTGGTGTGCACAATGTCTTGGCAGTGGCCATGTGTTGCACAATGTGGTGATCAGGAGCTAGGGTGTTGGTGGGAGTGTCATACATTCTTGATCAAATGCCCGGGTTCCCACATATAATATAGAGTTTTAAAATTTTAGTTTCAACCAATGGATTGAGCTGCCTACCCTTGCTATATATTTTATGTAACATTTTTTTTCTTATAATTTGTTTACAGGTCGTATGCTTCTCTGTGTAAGAGAGAGACCCATTAGTGACAGTCACAACCATTCTTCTTTGCAAAGGCAATTCAGTCATGGTCATGGCCAGAAAGTTGAAGTTGGTGGATCTGGAACTGGAACTCGCGTATCTCATTTTCTGCCAACATCTCGCAGGATTGTACAATTCTCAAATGGAAAGGTATGTACCATAGGTGTGGTCTGTCTGTTTGTGTGTGTCTCTGTGTTTGATTCTTGGATTTTAAGATTGAATCCGATGACTTTACTCACTCTGAGTGTTTATTGACATGATTTAATCTTGTTTACTTCCAAATAAATTAAGTTTGCATCTTGGTACTTTCTTTATGACATGTGTGATCTCTGGAGAGGCTGGAGAAGTTGGTTTTTGTTGTGAGTCCCTAAATTGGCTTTTAAAGGCTGGTACTTCCAATGAAAAGTAATAAGCTCTTGCCACTAACAACCTTCTGCTAGACCTTGAAGTTTTTATTACTCAATCTGTCCATGGTTTTGAACTGCTCAGTTGTGGATGAGCTTTGTACTGATTAATAGGCCTAGGAGCTGTTTTGGACTTGCTCTGTAGCATCTGAGATGGGCCAGATTGGATCCAAAGTATATGACTACACACTGATATTTGGGTGTTTACATGTGTTTGAGAGGGTTGGATACATTTTTTTAAGGCATGCCAAATTATGCGGAATCTTGGTAAAATTTTTAAAACTGGCAAGAACAATTAATTTGGAATTTCCTAGGTTGATATGGCTAGAAAACTGACTTGCATGCAACTAAAAAATTTTCTGACTTTGATTGAGTTGCAAGAAAGATGGTTTTGTCAGTAGATTGCAAGTAGGATACTAATTGAGATCATTAAAATGGTGGCAGCTGAGGTTCTTAAATGTATGGCCCTATGGCCTTGAGGATTGCCATTGGCCTTTGGATACGTGACATATCAAAAACTCAATCAATAAGTTTGTGTGCGTGTGTGTGCAGAGAGCAGGAGAGAGATGGAGCCTTAAATTGGGTAGACCGTGTCTGTATTAGCTTTAGTAGTAGATTGGAATTTTTTTGGTTAAACTTTTATGGAGTGTTAATTGCAAATGGGTGTGAAAAGGTTGATATAAGTATTGTGTGCATGTCTATGTGTTTCCTGGTACATGTTGCAGTGTGCAGTGTGCCTTCCAGTCAACCTCGTAGCTCCCACTGTTTGCAGTTGAATGAAAAAAAATGGATCAGATGATTTGGCACTCATGTAGTTGTTTAAGTTTTAATGTATATGTTTCCTATGGTGGCTTTTACATTGGAGGAATTAATGAATAGAGCACTAGAGAGCTGAATTGCTGGATGAGTAATATTGGAGCATTACCAACGCCAAATCATTGTGTTCTCACTTTTTTGCACCCTGCCCTGTTTTCTGTCCTCTAAATCTGGTTAGTTAGATAAATTGTTGGCTGAAAAATTGGATATGGTCTTGATGTTGAACTGATTTTTAGTAAACTCTACTCTAGAGTCTCATCCTTTACTAGTAGTATTAGATATTTAGTTTCTTATTAAGATAATTAATGACTTAATTACTTTTATCTGCTTTGTCTTTTTTGCTATTTGGGCCTTTTTCCCTTGGACAAATTGGATTTTTTAAGTGTCTCCCTCATCTCCTTTATCTTATTTTTTATCGTCCTTTCTCAGTTCTGTTAAGCATTTTTATTCCTCCTTGAACTTCCAAAGGAGGTTCTTACTTTTTTTATAACAGTTTTGTAGTTTCTTTTCCTTCAGAAGTGTTATCTTCCATGTTTACATCAATATCTTTTCTCATAATTTAACGTGTGTTGTTTCAGGGGCCAGGACCAGATGCTCGAATAATTTATATTGATGGTGCATTTGATCTTTTTCATGCTGGACATGTTGAGGTGCCATTTTGACTCTCTTTGTAATAGCTAACTCAACAGAGTTATGGATAGATGGATGAGATGCATTGATTGTGGGAGCGTTCCTGTTGTGTGTATGTGACACAATTTATAGGTTGGAGTGATCGAGACTTTTCTACCTAGCAATTTTTTGTTTGGTCTGAAGGCACCTTATGGTGCTTTTTGATCTGTGTAATCTTATGTTGTAACTTTGGAGATAATCTTGTATAAAAAGGATCTGTTTTTGTATCAAATGACTTATTTACTCCTTTGGTTGGGGTAATAGATCATTTTAATCAACCATTATAAAAGCGTGTTGTGATCTATGCCAATAATAGATTAAGCATCTCTAACCCTTTTGGAACTCACAAGACAAGACAACTAACCATTTTGTAGTGCAGCCTGTTGTAGTGATGTCAGACATGAATGCTCTAGCTATACTGGACAAAGGAACGTTCATGTAATCCGAGTTCGATCCTGTGTGAACTCTGGAAAGAGAGAGAAAAGGAAAGTGTCTAATTGTTTCTAATCATCTGGATTTTAGAGTCTGGGTATTCAGAAAAAACCTGTTACAAACAGTATCTTTCTTTGTGTTACTTGTTAATACTCCTTGAGTCTCTTTATCCCTTATTTCATTCTGCATTTGGCCATTAAAATATTTTCTATGATTCTCTTAGATTTATTTATCCTACTTGCTTTTCCTTCATTTTCTGCTTTACTTGATATTTAAGCAAAATGTATACTTAGTTTCTGCATGTTTTACTTCGTAAGAATCTAAAACTTCCTGTTTTAATTTGATCATGTCTTTTTTTATAGATCTTGAGGGTTGCAAGGGAGCTTGGAGATTTTCTTCTTGTTGGGATACACAATGATCAGACTGTCAGGTTGCAGATTTACATTTTGTTCCCTCACTTTTTTCTTTTCCATATTGAAAATCAGTGTTTTAGTGTGAGCATGATTTCATCCTTGTTCTTTATCTTTTGCTTTCTATTTTTCCTTTCTAATGTATTTTCTTTGGGCATAAATTTTAGGTGTTTTATTTAAAGAAATGGGTAGGATGTTCCAAAGTATAAAAGATCTATACAAGGGACAACAAACCAAAATTATTTGACTCCTATTGGGGCTTATTCTTCTGTGCAGGTGGGATGGGACAAGAATAAAATCAACATGAGGGATTAGTATCTAGGAGGCTTTTTCATTGAGAACCACAACGTTGCTACACATAAATTAACAACTTTGCAAAGAATTGTGGCTAGGAAATACAAGTGAATTCGTTTTGAAAGACAAATGAAGTGTTGTTGGATGTTGTTCTGACAGGGGCAACAAATTACTTGGCTTGATGGTGCTCTTGTATAACTGAACTCAGATCCTAGGTGCTTTGGACTGAAAAATACAGTTTATACTGTAGTTTATTTGCTAGTTAAATCTAGGATTTTGACATATGGAATCGGGATTCTCGTGCATTTTCCCAATCCTAAGTATATGGGAATTTGAGCTGTAAGTGGATCTAGGTCCAAGCAGGTCATAACAAATGGGAATTAAATTCAAGGGACGAAGAATTCCACAAAGTGTTTCTCGCTCTGTTTCTTAATGGGTCCACTTTGTGGGATATTTTTGGACCAATTTCAATCTATCCTGTTCTCTCTTCTAGCCTCTTAGGGTTCTGAATTTTCTCCTTTCTGTTTAGATAGTTGTTTGAATATTACAGTGGGGTTTTCGTACATATTTGAGTTCCAAAACCCTTCATTGTTCAGGTCTAGTGTACCTTGACTGGGCAACGTAACTTCTAAGTGGCCCAAACTGTATGTTTGTAGAGATAGCTGCTTGCTTGTGTGTTTCTTTTGGCGGCTGATATCTTTGTGATTTATCCAGAAGTTTATAGGACAAATCATATTCTACATTCCTCCATGATTGTTTTTTGAAACCTGACTTATCTCTTTATAAACATATGTTTATGTCCTATAAAGTCTATCCAGTTAATATACACACCTTTGTCTATAATGACTCAGCAGTGCCACTAGGGGAGCACATCGTCCTATAATGAATCTTCATGAAAGAAGTTTAAGTGTTCTGGCTTGCCGCTATGTGGATGAGGTGATAATTGGTGCTCCATGGGAGGTGTCAAAGGACATGGTTAGTTTGTCTTTAACTCACTGTTGTGCACTTTTCTTTCTTTTTGATCTAATGTATGGCTTTCACTATTTTGCTGTCATGAACTGTTTTGTCAAGGTCTTTTGTTGATTTCAATTTTGTAACAATTTGTACCGGAGAAAAAGAGTTGAAATGAAAAGGGTATTGAGTGAAAGGATGTGCCTTTTGCCGTTTGGTTGCAAAACTGATCTGAAAATTGCTTGGCATGGACGGAAAAAACTAATATATTTCTTTATTTCTCATAGTTACATCTTAATGAATAATGTGAACACCAAAGTCAAGCATTTACAAGTTGAACCCAAGATCCTCATCCTCCGAGAACCGATAATACTTGTTTAAAATTCAGCTACCGCCAATATACTAATAGCTGGGTAACAAACAGCTGGAGTCACAAACCCGTTGCTTCCAAAAAGTGTTCTTGTACCCCATATGACTGGACATTGCAACCACCAACGTGACGAGGTTATTTGTGATATTAGGATGATTGAAGTGGAGCCAGTTTTCTCTTTCGGCCACCAAAGTCATTAGCTGATTGAGACCTAAATTTCATTTTTCAGTCGTCTCATTTTTAAATTAGAGAATAGCTCTGTCCTGGATCTTCATATCCTCTGTTCTGATTATAGTTGTCCTTTTGAATTGGTGATGGGATTTACTTACTCGGGCCAAAATGTGGTCCTAGTGTATTTAACGATATTTTGAAAGTCTGAAACTTAGAGAAAATTTTGGGTGCAGATCACTACCTTTAACATCTCCCTCGTTGTCCATGGAACAGTAGCAGAGAATGATGATTTTCAGAAGGTAAATACTTTTGATTATCTAAAGGTGAAACCTCTTGATGAACGAACTTTTCCATTATTTCCAGTTCATCGTGTATACAATTTTGTGAGTAATTAGCTAACTATGGAAGCATGTACCTTTCATCCTATAGGAAAAATCAAATCCATATGCTGTTCCAATCAGTATGGGTATCTTTAAAATTTTGGAGAGTCCCCTGGATATCACAACTACCACAATAATTCGGAGGATTGTGGCAAACCATGAAGCGTACCAGGTTACTTCTTAATTATGCCCCGTTCTGTCTGTCTATTTTCAGCTACTATTTTATTTGAATTATGAGAGATTTTTTGAGGCACATAAACTACGATGAAAAATAACCCTTAAATTTCTGAAGGGGTGAAGAATGTGATATTTAATTAGTGCTTTCTTGTTTGGACCGCTTTCTGTATTTTTGGTTAAAAATGTGGTGGCAAAAGAGTCAAAAATAATACTCATACATAAATTCTTTTCAACTGCAGAAACGTAATGAGAAGAAGGGAGAAAGCGAGAAAAGGTACTACGCGGATAAGACCTACGTGGATGGTGACTGATTGATGTTAGGTGGTCTGCGGCACACACACACATGGGCGGGCGTTTGACGCATATATTTTCAGTTATTGTTATCAAGGTTAAAGGATTTTCGTATGAGCCAGCAGGATTGGCGATAGCATGTTATCCTGATTGATTATTCCAAGATAATCTTGTAATCGCTGAGTTAGTCTTGCTGTGGATTTATGTATGAGTATTATTTTTGACTCTTGTAGGTGTTAGTTGCTGGAGATGCTATTAATTTTCCTAATCTTGTTTTCCCATTTTTACAAAAAAAGAAAAGAAACTGAAAGCTAGACGAATTAAACGATGAGGTTTCCACGTTGTAATCTCCCTCCTGTTTCTGGCTCCTCTCTTCTCGATCTGGTCCCAAGAGATTCTTAAATTAAAGTAGAAGGTAAAGGCAAGTATGCAGATTTCAAAACATAAATGGAATTTACAGTTCCTATTTAAAGTTTCCATGGTGGGTTCTTCGAGGCCCTTCAATTTGGAAGGGAACGACTTATGGGGTTTCTGCATGGAGACTGTACATAATGTTGTCTGACATTAATATTAGGAACACAAAAGTGGGGCAAATGTTTTACCGCAAATGCGGTCCAAGATAATTACAAAGGCCATGATAAGCTCAGCGTCAAAGCCAGGTTGTATCACCAGGCTAAACACATCATCTCCAAGCAATATCTTGTTGTTTACTCTCTTCTTAGCAATCTGGGCAACCATTTCTCCGCTCCTGCTACTTATTTTGCAATTTCGCCTTCTAAAACATCCTTCAATCTTGAAATCTGGACTGTGATCAGATTCACCGTCCTTTGGGGGTCCTCCCATGACAACAATTGCCTCGTCTTTGCTAGTGTGGAAAAACGTTGATCCGCTTCTCATTGAGAATATCTTGGAACTTGGATTTCTTCCACATTTATCTTCTCCTTTGTATGCATTCCATTGGTATTGCATGCTCAATACCTGTTGATGTGACAGGTGGTGTATTAAACCTACGTAAAGCTCTACATGCACTTATCTACTTTCCCAAACAATAGCAACAGATTGACAACCGGCACAAAAAAGATTGTTTAAGCTAGAGTTTTTGACTACTGCCGGGGTTTTGATCTGTAATATATGATACCCTAACAGCATAGGAGTTGATCGGAGTAATGTGAGAGTCGAATACATACCTGAGGTCTCAAAGTTAACAAAGCATTCCCGGCGCCGTCCATGAGGACGAGCCCTCCTCCTGTGATGCAAGAGCTTTTCCTGGAATAGTTGTCCACCCGGAAAGCCAATCTTCCCCGATGATCGAAAACAGTGAATCCGTCAGTTCCCTGGAAAGTCATACTGGATCGCTTCCACACAGTGAGTACGGCGGGACGTAGTTTTCCATCTTCTTCGGCCTTTCCTTTCAACAACATATCACAACGTCTGTTCTGATCGGCAGGATGCACTCTGGACATGATTCTTCACAGAGGAAAGGGATGTAAAAGAGAGGAGAGAGAGAGAGAGAGAGAGAGAGAGAGAGAGGGAGGAAGCAAAACCAAATACTTGGCCTTTTGACTCTTGGTGTAAATTCCAACAGGGCTCGTTCAGAACACAAATACTTGGCCTTGACCGCTATTTTAAAGTAGATAATGGGAATCAGAATGGGGCAGGACGTAAGTGTGTGGAAAGGACCATTGTCTTGGACGTTTGTCTAGCTTAATGGCTAGCACAACTCCTTACGTAGATCCCCAGCTTTATGCCGCCATCAATGACGAAGGGCGGCCGGTTTTCTCCGCTTTTCCTTTCTTTTAGTACGTCCACTAAACCTTGCCGTCTTGCCGTGGTATTATACCAGAAAGATTAGAAGCAGGGCTTACAATGTTTTTTCCTTTTCCCCCTTAAATACCGCTTCTTCTTTGGCAAAGTTGGTACAGCCTTTAATACGTGATTATTATGTTCTCAAGGAATTGCACACAACCATCATTTTACTTTTTCATCATAACCATCTTGTTTTATGGGACTTTGGGCAATGCACCTAAAGTTATGTAGACAAAATGAAGTTATTTGTAAGCCGTGGGCCTCCATTTCGCGTGTGCTTTACGACTTATTATTGATATAACATCCATTGGAGGTATCTGAAATGATTTCAGGAAGATGCTATTGGTTATCGGCTTTCAAATGAGGAGTCTAGTAAAGTTGCTGAGCTCTTTCAAATTCCATGTGAATCATTTGTCGTCATACTGAAATTTGTTTCTCGTTTCTCGTTTCTATATTTCAAGTGGAAGATATTCTACCAACTAAATTGCTCTTGACGAGTTGTATTCAATGCGTGTTAGATCTGTATAAGGATTTTGGTTGGAAACCAAGGTGATTTCTTGTTCTTTTCTCCCTGTCATTATTCTAGAAGTTCCTAACAATTCTTCTTAAACAACATTACCTAAGCATGCGACCCACAGGAAATTCCAAGTAGGAACAGATTTGATTGAATGAATGACAGGTAGATAGTCAATCAGAGGATGTTTTATGCCTTCATTACCAATTTGAATACTAATACTCTTGCCTATATAATATGGGTTTAAGAACTAGTTAATTGAGCAACTTGGTTTAGTGCCTCCAAGTTTGAGTCAGGAAAGCACTTACTAACCCTTATTGAATGTGGGATTCTTTTTTCAACAAACACCACCTCCCAAACCATTGTCTTTTACTAAAAATTAATTATATAATATCATCGAAGAAAAAGATGGACCCTTGGCAAGAAACTGACGTACGTGGAGGGATTTGGACCCCATTCCCCCCGCCCTCCATGGGCATAACAACGGAAAGAACAAAACGTGAAAGAAAAAGTGAGTGATCATCTTCGTTCTAGGTGCAAGTTCTTGGAAGAATCTACCAATTTTCCCTCTAAAGTTATGCCGCCAATCAGTAGTAACGAGCCTCTGGTTTCAAAAGTTGAAGCCTAAATGGCATATCTTTACAGCATTCAAGTTTGTTTCGTTACTATACCCACTGTTGTTCTAATTTTGCTTCTTAGAGATGGAAAACTCTTCAAAAGGAATTGTTTGTGAATAAGACTAATGTAATAACATTATCTCGTTGACATAGAATGATGCTGAGATGACAAAGCCAGATCTGGAATGCGATCAACTGTACAGTATTTAAATAATAGAGTATTTAAGCATTATATGTAAGTGGATTAACATCATAATTTGGAATAGCACATTGTTTAACATTTTTCCAGAAGAACATAGGATTCTTCTGGTTACATACAGTACAAGAGTATATACGCTACAGGGCAAGTGTTACAGTATTCATTTCTCGCCTTTTCTTTCTCTCTATCTTGGGCCTTCTTTGACTCACCATCGTCCTTTTCTCCACTTGTAGGAGGCTTGTGTACACTATTCATGAGATGAAAAGTAGAGCAGAAGTTTTGGTACCAAATGGAGCAAGTTGTGGATAGGTAGGTAGAAGTCACAACGCTCGAGAACAATCAAGTAGTTACCAAAAGTGCTAAAAAAGACGCCTACAAACGATAGCTGACTAAAAGAGGGGATTTGTTCTTAATCTTTATTGCACGATCTTACTGTGAAATTGCTGATTAAAGTTTTAGGGTTATCAATTACTTCTACTAGGTAAAGACTGATTAAACTACTCCTAAAAAGTTGTTTTTTTAAGGTGTTTCAAATTTTTTGACATGTCTTAAAGGTGATTGATCATTCTTTAAAATGGTGTGATGATTACACCATTTTAAATATGTTTTTTTGGATAATCACTGACGATTTTGCTTTTGGTGGACGATTTAAGAAGTGATCAAGCCCCCTTTCTAGATAAAAAGTAGCTTGATTTATCAAAACACGTTTTTGGGTGAGTGGTCTATACCTTTTTCTGTCATCTTGTTGGATAATAAGTAACTATAGTCAAAACTAGCACAAGCTATTTTAAACATGGGCTAATCACCACCGTTTTGTTCTAAGAATAGTTGACAATATGCTTCAAAGTTGTTGATTAGTCTCTGGAAAGTAGAGGTAATTCAACGAACCCAATTTATTCTGGGGTTGTTGATCGTTACTTTAATATTCATTTTAACTTAAATTTTTTAATACAAATCACAGGCTTTTACGATTTTAAATAATTGGATAGAATTTCAATCCTCTAACGTGATGTAATCCATTTTGTCTTGTAATAAATGTGTCTGTAAATTGGTTTGAAATTTTTCTCTTTAATTTTGTGACGAAGAGCAGTGAACCTTACACGCAACTCAACATTTTTATGTGGACAGCTGGTTTTAATAAGTGAAAAAAAGAAGTTCAAACATAATCGGACTAGTGAAATTTATTTACATGTCATATCAGTTTGACATATTTACATATCATATCAGTTTAACCCTGTCAATTTCTATGTCTTTGAATATGCCGTGAACAAGATGTAGAGACATAGTTTTGACAAAGCAAACCAATTAAAGAAAAAGTGAAAAGAAAGTTGAAAGAAACAAAAAGAGAAGAAGAGGGAGTGACATCCTGTCCGTCTTTACGTGGGCAGTCCATTCATGTGGAGGAGTCATGAATGATGGTGACCTTACATAAAAAGAGGTGATCGGTGCCGACTACGGAGGTCCAGTTTAGGGCTACTCTTAACCATGGTTGATTTGAAGATGAAAGGAAGCAAAATAGAACCGTAGGAGTCCAATATAAAGTTCTGTAGGACCATATATTTCTTGTATTATTTTCAGATGAACCCTTTCCTTTACAAGCTTTTCTGTCATCCATACTTTTTTAAGTATGAAAAGAATCCAACCCCAACTATGCAATTCAAACAAGTGAATAAGCACAAGGGCAACCTTCTCATAAATCACTATGATTGCTTGTTTTTAGCATTTTTTTAATATGGTATCAGAGTTAAGTTAAATTATAATACTCTTCATCACTTTTTTGGAATAGAACAGAAAGAACTTTTGTTAGAGATAACCTATTTCCTGCATTTTTAAGAATGCTTTTTCATACTTTGGGATGATTTCTTTCTTCGTCCAATGTCTTTCTGGTACCTACAAACTCTTTTATATTCTGATTCTTTCACTTTATGCTGCATAATATAGGTAATAAAGCAAAACATGCTTGGTAATGGGAACTCAGGTAGCTGTGAATGGTAGTCTTTCTATGGATGGTAACTACACGCTGCAATCATCTTTTCCAAAAAGCTAAATATGTGTGCATCTTTCTATCATTGAAAATCAGAGAGGTCACTAAATTTCTCTATTCTCTTGTAATTTGGTTTTGCTTGTAGTAATATACTAAGCCTTTTATCCAAACCATGTGTTTCTTCATAGTACAACTTCGTGCTAACTTATAGATAACCAACGTAAGATGCAGAGCTTGGCCAATTTCACCTTCATTTTTCTAGAAAACACTTATAATACTGCGGAATATTAATAATCCACCGCAGCTGCCGGACTAGTCTATTTCCATGACACAAATGAAGCACATAAAAACTCTGATAATGATAAAATTTATAGATTCTGTAAATTGGTTTTGTCTTCTGTATGCAAAGGCTGGCTTTTCCTTTTCCCCTTTATTACTTATTTCATCTGGACCTTAGGCTTGGTTAATGAACTGAGGGGATTTATTACAAGGACGGAGAGGTCTAGGCGTTACAAGACTTACAGTCACACTTATAGGGTACAAAAGCACAGGTTCCATAAGGTTTGTTAGGAAGGTCGCATTTGATTTTATAGCAGCAAGACAATGTGGTGCAGTTGCTAGAGGAGCCAGCAGAACAGCACTTGCATTGCGAACAAACCTGGAAGGGTGCTAACCTCCGTCGTGCATCATGAGAAAAACCTTCGACCACCTGGTACTCGGTTACAACGGGCTGCAGCGACTCGGTTGATTGCTCAATTGGCATCAGCTCCTGGTGGGATCCTGCACGGACGTACATGACAAGAAGGTAAGTCGGGAGATTCAAAAAAAAGTAGCCTCGCCGGCGTCAGGACGGGAATGTAAACTTACCCCGGGTAAGGACGAACTGAATAAGGAAGAATAGTAACGGAAACAACTTTACGATGTTATGGGCTGTGAAACTGTCCATCGCTCCTAGACGAGTAAGAGATAGCAGGAGGGTCTACCGTCCGTAGGAGAAGAAGAATGGAGGAATAGGAAGAAAAAATGGGAACGACGGCGATAGGAATTGTAAAAGACACAGCAATCTTGAATGAATTTTTCTTTGTATATATAGTTTCCCCGTAACGTTGCAAGCGGTAATTAAGTATTTATGTCCAATTAGAAAGAAAACCGTGTAACAACTGAAATCGGTAGCAATCAGCGGCAATATCACTGCAATCTCGCTCAGTCGCTGGTGATGCCGAAGCTCTGTACGTGCCTTGCGGGCGTTGCACGGTAGAGAAGGTTGCAGAGCCTTCTGTTGCGGACTAAATTCTGCTCCTTGGTTGGTCTCATCTATCAACAGAACTTTGTTCCAGCCTAAAGCTTTAGAAGAACAACTCCCAAGCTGTACACATCCCTCCTGGAAGTGAGGTGCCCTGCTTACTCATAATCAACGAACAGACAGTAGGTCATTAAAATCTTGGCAAAAAGGTTTAAATTACCCATGAAAAATCATCCGATTATACTAAAAAAATAATTTAATTCATCTTGAGGTCCCATGAGGTCCTCAAAGGTACAAATAAATAAAAATGTATGTCTTTGTGAGAAAACAAATCTAACATTGATTAATCAACTACCTTAGTGGTAAACTAATAAGGATTATAATTGCGAGATCCTTATCCGTGATAATCAACCTACTGTGTTGCGATCTTCAATAGAATCTAGGTACAATGGGGAACACTATTTATGAGATCATTTGGTTATTAGGGTTGTTTCTAGACCTTGGCATGACTATTTTTCATCTGGTTTCTCTTTTTTGTGATAGTGAAGTGGCTAGACTCATTGCAGCAAATCCCATATGTTATTAGAGAACTAAGTATATTGAGATAAGTTGCCACTTTGTTTGTGAAAAAATTCAAAGAAGGATTGTACGAACTTGTTATGTTAACACATTGGAACAACTTGCATATTTGTTTACTGAGGCATTGTGTAGCTCACAACATCATTACTTATTATCTAAGCTTGAAATATTTGATTTGTGCAAATATCCAGCTTGAGAAAAAGTGTTAAAATGCATAATGTATTATGGGCTTTTATTGTTTTTTGGGGTATTTTCTTTGCATGGGCCCATTAGTTAGTTGACAAGCCCAATAGCTTTCTTTTGTTTTGATAGAACTAATACACAAGTGAATAGTAGCTTGAGGCAAGCTTCCCACAAATCACTATTATGACCGCTTATTTTTAGTATTTCTTCAATAGTTATCATGCCTATGAGTGGAGTGATTTTAATCCATAAGGGCAACCTCCTTTTGCTCTTCTTTCCAATCAACAAACCCAATCAAGGTGGAAATGTATTTGTTGAGATTGTGACTTAGCCCATGGGCCCACATGTTGGGTGGGTGGATGGGTTTAAAACAAAAAGTCATTGTAATTATTTTATCATTAAATAATTAATTTATGTGCAAGTAATATATGTGATTTGAAATATTTATATTTTTATTATCTATGTGCATCTCAGTTGATGCTCATAATGTTGCCTAACGAGACATAAATCATTAGCACACATATTAAAAAGGTCTAATTGGACAATAGCACAACAAATTATATGTTTTTTTTTTTTCTAATATCAAAGATTAGATGGATTTGCTTTTTAATTTTTTTAATATTATAATACTTGCACCAAATTCTTGTACATAGAGTATAGAACTTTAGATCTCACAGATAAAATCCTTATTAGCTTACTATTAAAGTAGTTGATTAATCAACGTTAGATATGTTTTCTCCCAAAGGTATACATTTTCATTCATATGTACCTTTGAGGACCTCATGAGACCTCAAGATGAATTAAATTATTTTTTTAGTATTATCGGATGATTTTTCATGGGTAATCAAAACCCTTTTGCCAAGATTTTAACGACCTAGTGTGTGTTTGTTGATTATGAGGAAGCAGGGCACCTCACTTCCAGGAGGGATGTGTACAGCTTCGGAGTTGTTCTTCTGAAGCTTTAGGCTGGAACAAAGTTCTGTTGATAGATGAGACCAAGCAAGAGGCAGAATTTAGTTCGCAACAGAAGGCTCTGCAACCTTCTCTACCGCGCAACGCCCGCAAGGCACATACCAGCGACTGAGCGAGATTGCAGCGATATTGATTGCTACCGATTTCAGTTGTTACACGGTGTTCTTTCTAATTGTACATAAATACTTAATTACCGCTTGCAACGTTACGGGGAAACTATATATACAAGGAAAAATTCATTCAAGATCGCTGTGTCTACAATTCCTATCACCGTCGTTCCCATTTTTTCTTCCTATTCCGGCATTCTTCTTCTCCTACGGACGGTAGACCCTCCTGCTATCTCTTACTCGTCTAGGAGCGATGGACAGTTTCACAGCCCATAACATCGTAAAGTTGTTACCGTTACTATTCTTCCTTGTTCAGTTCGTCCTTACCCGGGGTAAGTTTGCGTTCCCATCCTGACGCCGGCGAGGCTACTTTTTTGAATCTCCCGACTTACCTTCTTGTCATGTACGTCCGTGCAGGATCCCACCAGGAGCTGATGCCAATTGAGCAATCAACGGAGTCACTGCGGCCCGTTCTAACCGAGTACCAGGTGGTCGAAGGTTTTTCTCATGATGCACGACGGAGGTTAGCACCCCTCCAGCGTTGTTCGCAATGCAAGTGCTGTTCTGCTGGCTCCTCTAGCAACTGCGCCATGATGCCTTGCTGCTATGCACTCAGTTGCCACCTTCCTAAAAAGCCTTCTGGAACCTGTGCTTTTGTACCCATCAAGTGTGACTGTAAGTCTTGTGACGCCTAGACCTCTCCGTCCTTGTAATAAATCCCCTCGGTTCATCAACCAAGCCTAAGGTCTAGATGAAATAAGTAATAAAGGGGAAAAGTAAAAGGCAGCCTTTGCGTACTGAAGACAAAACCAATTTACAGAATCTATAAAATTTATCATTATCAGAGTTTTTATGTGCTTCATTTGTGTCATGGAAATAGACTAGTCCGGCTGCTGCTGTGGATTATAATCCGCAGTATTATAACTGTTTTCTAGAAACATGAAGGTGAAATTGGCCAAGCTCTGCATCTTACGTCGGTTATCTATAAGTTAGCACGAAGTGTCTAGTGGCTGTATAAGTTATTTCCATTACTTCTATCAGATGCAGCTCACATGCCTCCACATACCAATAGAAATTCCCAGTTTTGTAACCTGCTTATACCATGAAGAAACACATGGTTTGGATAAAAGGCATAGTATATTACTACAAGCAAAACCAAATTACAAGAGAATAGAGAAATTTAGTGACCTCTCTGATTTTCAATGATACAAAGATGCACACATATTTCGCTTTTTGGAAAAGATGACTGCAGCGTGTAGTTACCATCCATAGAAAGACTACCATTCACAGCTACCTGAGTTCCCATTACCAAGCATGTTTTGCTTTATTACCTATATTATGCAGCATAAAGTGAAAGAATCAGATTATAAAAGAGTTTGTAGGTACCAATACCATATTAAAGAAATGCTAAAAACAAGCTATCACAATAATCTATGGGAAGTTTGCCCTCATGCTACTATTCACTAGTGATAAAAAATCTATTTACAATTATATATATCATAACAAAAGAAAGTTATTGGGCCCGTCAGCTAACTAATAGGCCATGCTAAGGAGATAACCCAAAAAACAATAAAAGCCCATAACACATTATGCATTTCAACAATTATTCTTATCTAGGAAGTGACCCAGCATGTGCTGGAGGGCTAAGGAAATTCCCAAACCAACTTGTCTAAATTGTCCATAAATAATTTAAATTTACATTTGCAGCTACTCTATCAAGACTTAAAAATCATTCAACCCATAGGCATTATAAGTTGAGTTATATCTAAGAAGTGATCCATGATGCACCTAATAGCTAATGGGATTGCCCAACCTAACTAGCGTAAATTGTTCACCAATAGTTTTCATATGCAATTACTCTATCAAGACTTCAAAAAACTTATGGTTGGTTCTATCTAGTCTTGCTTTTGCCCTTTGGATTCCACCTAAGTGCAAATCCAACCAGCTTATAACATTCTCCCGTAAGTGCCCAGATTTGTAACTATGAAAGCAAACCATCCTCCCCTTTGCATCGACTTTCTTGTTGGATGAGGATTGTGAACCCTCAAGGCCGGTTTTTTGGTGAAGAAAAACAACCAAAGCAACAACTTCAACGTTTTTGTTGTTGGGTTCTCAAATATGCCTTCAGTTTTTATTTTCTTTGGCTAAGGCAAAGGCATTGTCAACTGTGAGAATAGGCTTGCTAGACAACATTCGTCAAATAATTTTGAAAGTTCTCTAGTAGACCAAGAACGTAGGTAATATAGGTCACAAGAAGGGTTTTGGTTTTGGATCTATGAGCTCTAGTTTGTTTCAAATGATGAATCCATGGTGGTATGTCAAGGTTGAAGATAAAGGATGGTGGAAGGATTTGACGACAATTAAAGGGCAAAAGACATTAATCTTTTAGAGGTTCAGTATTGAAGCAACAAGTTCATTGGAGGAGCAAGCAAAAGGAGACAAGGAGAGTCGTGAGGGGAAAGGCTAACATGCACTTAGGGTGTTGTTAAACTCATTATCACAACCAGTTCTGGAGCTTGCCATGCACATTATAGAAGAGTTCTCCCATGTTCTACATGTACCATGTGCTTAATATGGATAAGTCTACATATCTAGGTTCTTATGACAACAAGGCATCTAGATACACAACCATTCAACCTTCAAAAGATATCAAACTAGTCATTAGCAAATGTGATCATAACAACTAGTGCACCACCCCCCGTCCATCCAAGAAACAAAGAAAAAAAGGGGGGCACTGTTCGTGAAGGAGTTCTCGCAAAAAAGTCCATCATGGTCAGCGACTTAAGTTGAAAAGGAGGAAAAGTCAATAAAAACCAACCATTTGGCTAATTGAAAATTATGAAGCTATAATATTTTGAACAATATTTTCTAAGGAGTTGTTGGCTATATAAGATCAACTATAACTTAGAGTTTTGCATCTAATCTATGAGCCATTTTGTTATAAGCACTTTGTATATACAAATCCTTTTTAGTTCAAGCTTTATTTCCTCATTTATCTTTTTCAATTTTCAAGAGGTATGTGAGTTGTTAGGTGAGATTTCTTAGGAAGACAAAAACTAGGCCAAAATGGTGTAGTTTTAGGCAACAAATGGATGTTTTACAAAGGGTTCTTCATAAATGAAGTGACATGAGAGATGTTTCTGGTAAAATTATTCCAAAACATAAAATAGACGACTCCAAATGATAGAACATACACAATATTAACTCTTGGTTAAGTCCAAAACAAAACACAAATTTGATATATGAACATTAGAAGCGGTGATGAGCAACACTCAACTAGCACAACAACTCTAAGTTGGCCAAATCACACATTCACCAAGCTCTAACAACAATCCAATCTAAAAGTACAATTATTGTCCAAAGAAACAAACAAAAATTCTTCAACCCATAGCCTGCACCAATACCATGTTAATAGATTGCAATGAAAATGAATGCATAACAACACTAGCTGAATTCAGTTACATACTCAATTAGATATGAAACAATGAAGAAGACAATCAACAAAAATAGGAAAATGTGGATGCTCAAAGGCTTTGCTATTGTCTATTCACACTTTCAGAAAAAATGATGTGTTATGTACAAGTTATACAAAGGAATCAAGAATTAGTTAATAGACTACATACTAGACTATTTACATCAAATGCCAATTGGCCTAAACCCTTTATGACACAATGATTAACAAATAGAAACAATAAGCTAACAATCTCCAACATCAATATCTTTAACACTGGCTAACAAAATTTGGTGGATAAGGAGAGGAAAAGAAATGGAGTAGATACAACAAAAAAACTACATATTTGAATAAATGAATATCTTGTTTATGATGGAGATTGTCTCACATTGCTAAACTATATACTCGAGAAGTTTAAATTAAAAAACTTTCATTATCTTTTTAAACTAACTTTTGGGTTGTCTTTAAATATTTTAACATGGTATCAAAGTTTAAGTTTTTTTCTTAAACAATATTCATCTTAAGTTTATCCCTTGATGCCCTTATAAGTCTATCATTGGCATTATTGATTGCCAATATTCACCATCATGGTGAGAGTGTGTGTTAATAAGGTAGAGTCTCTCATATTATCATGGCATGCACCTAAGAGATCATTTAAATTATTTTTTATTTTTAACTCTTGAGCTATTTTTTGAGTTAAGCTTTAAACCTTCGAACTCTTCCTAACAACCCTATACAGTTAATTGACTTGCAGGCTTGTTAACGAACACAACGTGCTAACCACGACAACTGAGGCCGAGCGGCCACCCAAGGTGTTGTAGTTTCAAACTCCCCATTTGACTTTTCCTCCCTATCAAATCTACCGAAATTGAAGATTCTACTCTGATGGACATCCCTGGGAACCTAATCCTGCCATCTATGGGAATGTTACATACTGTGTGCTTTCCTTACCAATTTGAATACTAATATTCGTGCCAATAAAATATTGGTTTAAGAGTTAGTTAATTAAGTCGTACATCACTTACTAACTCCTTGTTGAGTGTGGGGTTCTTTTTTCAACGAAGAGGCCACCTCCCAGGCCATTGTCGTCCACGAAAAACTAATTATGTAATATCATAGAAGACAAAGTGGACCCCTAGCAAGAAACTGATGTCCGTAAAGGCATTGGGACCCCTTCCCTCCGTCCACCACGAGCAAAACAACGAAAGGAACAAAATATACAAATCTTCATTCTAGTTGTGACGGTACAGGAGTTCGTTTCACTTTAAGTTGCAGGTTCCTTGCAGAATTTGCCAATGCCCTCTAAAGTAAAGCCGCTAATCAGTGTAAATGAGCCTCTTGTTTCAGAAGTTGATACGAAGTCTAAATTGTATATCTTTACAGAACAAGTTCGTTTTGTTACATTATCCACTGTTGTTCTAATTTTGTTCGTGGAGAATGGGAAACTTTTCAACGAAAGAAAAGTAAAATTGTGTGGATAAAACTGATGTAATAAGATTATGTTTTTGTGTAGTATGATTGATGAGATGACAAAGCCAGATCTTGAATGTGATCTACCGTAGAGTATTTAAGCATTATTTGTAAGTGAACTAACATCATCACTTGGAACAGCACATTGTTTAAGATTTTTCGAGAAGAACATAGGATTCTTCTGGTTACATACAGTGCCAGATTACAAACGCTACAAGGCGAGTGTTACAGTATTCTTTGATTCACCATCTTCCTTTTGTTCCTTTCTAGGAGGCTTGAAGTTGTTGCTATTTGTGTGCAATATTCCTGAGACGAGGAGTAGAACAGCTTCCTTGGTACTTGTAAGCGCAGGAGTTCAATATAGTTTTTGTTGAACTATATGTTTCTTGTATTCTTTTGAAGCGAACCCTTTACAAGCTTTCTCTCAACCATACTCCTTAATTATGAAAAGAATCCAGCCCCAACTATATGATTCAAGACTAAAGCATTATTTTCAGATCTCACATTTTTCTACTTTGAAAATCACGACCAGCTTTATCCTCCTACTTTGGGATGATTTCTTTCTTCGTCCATTGTGTCTCTCAGGTGCCAATAAACTCTTTCATAATCTGATTCTTTCAGTTTGTGCTGCATAATATAGGTAACAAAAGCAAAACGTGCTTGGTAATGCTAACTAGGGGAGCTGTGAGCGGAAGTCTTTCTATGGATAGTAACTACACCCTGCAATCATATTTTCCAGAAAGCTAAAACCTTAAATTGTCAGGCGGGGCAGGATGTACAGTCCATCCTCGAGCTTAGTATGCTTTCCTTAACTATTTGGTATCATAAAATTTTGCTTTTAGAAGCACTATCTCTTAGCTTTCACTTTCCAAGTTGACAAGTTTAGCGATATTTCAGCAAAGAGCACTCATCCAAATGAAATGTTAACAATATTCTAAAAAAATCGTTTATGCCAGTGAAACAAAAACTTTAAACGCTGCACAAAAACTCCGTAATTACAAACAAGAAGAATCTGCCTCAAAAGCTGCGACAAGTTGTACAAGCAAGTCACAACATTGGGAATTTCTAATGGTGTGTGGAGGCATGTGAATTGCATATGCTACAAGTAATGGAAACAACTTATACAACATCTAGACATCTCTTGCTAACTTATAGAGAACCGACGAAAGATACAGAGCTAGGCCAATTTCACCTTAATTCTTTCTAGAACACAAAGTATATCATAACAATCCACAACAGCAGCCGGACTAGTCTATTTTTATGAAACATAGATGAAGCATATAACTCTAGTAAAACTTATATGGATTCTGTAAATTGGTTTTGTCTTCTGTACTCAAAAGGGCAGATTTTTACTTTTTGCCTTCTGGGCATTGAGGGGGCGACCATTTATTACTTTGTATTTACTAAGTGGCTTATGTGGTCTAGACGGCACAAGAGACGCAGTCACACTTCTTGGGTACAAAAGCACAGACTCCATAAGGCTTGTTGGGAAGCTGGCAATCGATTCCAAAGCAGCAAGGCATGGTGGTGCAGGTGGTAGAGGAGCCAGCAGCGCAGCACTTGCATGACAAACAAAGCTGGAAGGGTGCTAACCTCCGTCGTGCATCAAGAGAAAAAGCTTCGACCACCTGGTACTCGGTTAGACCCACTGGCTGTAGTGTCTGTGTTGGTTGCTCGATTGGCATCTGCTCCGCGAGGGATCCTGCAGGGATGTAATTTAACCGACTTTGACTCCGTACATGACAAGAAAGTACTCAAGTCAGGAGATTCAGAAAGCAGCCTTGCCGGCGCATCAGGACGCGAACGCAAACTTACCCCGGGTGAGGACGAACTGAACGAGGAAGAATAGTAGTAACGGTAACAACTTTACGACGTTATGGGCTGTGAAACTATCCATCGCTTCATAGACAAGTAAACATGCACACACTCGCATCCCCCGCTCGCAGAGAGAGAGAGAGAGAGAGAGAGAGAGAGAGAGAGAGTTGTACTTGAAAAGATTTAGATTTTTGTGGAGGAAAGCAGTGGAGAAGGCAGTTGTTCGCAGATTAGGGCAACGACCCTGGATAAGGGAGTCGACTACCAGTCGACCACGCAACTTTATCTGGGGCACTTCTTTTTCCAATGCGGATGGACCCCGGTCAAAGAGAAAATACCCCTCAAGTACATCAAATTTTCGGGATAGCTCCACTCAAACCGAGCCCTTATTGTTGTGGAAAGCTCATTATCCAGTAATAAAGACAGAGATAAGAACAATACTTTCGAAGATTATGAGGACGGGGCAGAGACTTATTGCCATCTACATCGAGAATCTGTATTAGTGTTCGCATGGTGCAATAGCTTTACACATGGCAATTTCGATGTGGTAAGCGAAGACAACCAGAAGATTGATGACAGCATATAGTGATCTTGATGGCGATGCAGACAGGACCTAGGCTTTTGGTAACCCCCCCTCGCAAATCTGTGATTATTGTTTGTTCGATGTTAAAATAGCTTTTCACGAGGCAAATTCTCATTTGGTAAGCAAATAGAACGGGAATATTGCTACAAGCAACAAGCCGGAGAAAAATCATCGACTAAAGCTTGGGATCACCAGGATAACATGTACATGTGATACATCGAAGTAAAGAAAGAGAATCTTGTCATGTCAGGTGGGGCTGAGGGGAGAAAAAGCACAAACAAGTATACAGAAAAATGGTGAGATTCCTCTCACCTAACCCTGCATGCCGCAGGGCCGCCAGGGGAGCAGTTTGGGCTGGCAGATCGACAACTGGCTCTTGG
The DNA here is from genome assembly GCA_028551475.1 of Casuarina equisetifolia. Taxonomy (NCBI): domain Eukaryota; kingdom Viridiplantae; phylum Streptophyta; class Magnoliopsida; order Fagales; family Casuarinaceae; genus Casuarina; species Casuarina equisetifolia. The sequence continues at coordinate 7,922,330 of CM052361.1, forward strand.
GACAACGTTATTGGCAAACGTGTGATGCGGTCGGTAATTTGGGATTCCAGCTAGGGCAAATGGACCGCCACGAGCAGTTGATGATGATGAGACTCCATTCGTGCCGTCGGTACAACTTTGTAGAGGTTCCAACGTTTCGACTACATCACTCATTAAGGGCCTTGCTTTGGGATTCTGGCTCAAACAATAGTACGCCAAGCTGCAGGCTTTCTGTGCTGCTCTTCCCGAGTACTGATTCTCCAATCTAGGGTCAATTATTTGCAGCAACTTCCTCTTGTCGTTCAGTTTTGGCCGAGCCCAATCTACCAAATTCTGCTCCTTGCCTGGTCTTGTTTTATCAACAGACTTTCTTCCAGTCAAAAGCTCCAGAAGAACAACTCCGAAGCTGTACACATCACTCCTGGCAGTCAGGTGCCCTGCTTATTCATATACAACAAGCACGCATAAATTGGTACTCCTGAAGTCATCCACAAAGTATAAATTCATCATTCACTCAGACCAAATAAAGTTGTCTTTAACAAGTATGTGAAATGGTTTGACAAAATTGTAAGTAGGACAAAGAAAACAGTACAATCAGTGCAACAGATTTCCACATTTGCAAGCCTGTAAAGTAGTCAGGGTCTCCCTCCAACCTCCCCCTTTCAGGAGAGAAAAAGATACTCCTCACTTCGGTTCCTTATTTACAGCTGGCATGTTATCATCAGAGCATTTCAAGAATGATCAACAAACATTGAAATTGCCCAATCAAGTAAAATTGATGCTCTCAACTTCCACTGACGGTAAAACTCAAACACCTTGTTTAAGACCCACAGGTTCAATCCACCAATTACTGCGAACCTCAGAATCATGTGTTCGGCTAATATTCATGTGCAAATAATTCATTATACCAACAGAACAAAGACAAATTTTGTTAAGAATATGGTAGAAGAACATTCACATAGTCTTAGTACCAGGATGGCACCTATAACCCACCAAAATCCAAATCCTTGCTATCAGTTAGCGTTTAGAGCTGGTGCAGCATAATTACATGCCCAAATCCTAAATGAACTTGATAACTATTATAAATGTAGCATTTTCCAAAACCGGCAAACAAATTGTTTCTGCAACACCAAGATGGTGCAACTAGCAGCGACATACTCATCCCCTTCGCATTCACCAAACAATTCAATAACCATTTACTTGACAATTAAAGACACCAAATTGTCTTGACATCAATGCCCCATAATGAAAACCTCAATGATTTTCTCTGGGCAGCTGCCAGGAATCCCTAAAAGTCCAAATTTCCAAACCAAATCCATTTGGCTACAGGACTTCATATTCCCACGGAGGAACCACTTACAAGACAAAGTCCAAATTCATTTCCTGTTAATTAATCATTAATGATAAGAAGGTTTTCTATCTTCCCATTGTCATTGTAGTCGCTAACAAATCAATCCATTTTTAGACATAGGGAAACCGTACCTGTCATCACATACTCGGGAGCAGCATAACCATAGGTACCCATCACTCGAGTTGACACATGGGTCTCATCACCTTGTGGTCCAGCTTTAGCAAGCCCAAAATCAGAAAGCTTTGCAGTATAATCCTGCAGACTCATAGGCAACCAGCAAGATGAATAAAAGCAAGACATCTCCTACCAAGAAGGAAAGTCATAAAAGATCTCAAAAACATCGGATCAGAGAGGGCCTGGGGGTTAGGAAGAGGCACCACTTACGGAATCCAATAGTATATTAGAGGTTTTGAAGTCTCTATAGATAACAGGTCTTTCAGCATTATGAAGAAAAGCAAGGCCTTTGGCAGCTCCAAGAGCAATCATCATTCTTGTGGCCCACGATAATGGAACAGCCGCCTCTGAGAGTCCCCAGAAAAGTCATATCAACTTGAGTAAACACAAAAACATTTCCAAACAAAGTTGAACGCCATATTTTAAATGAACTTAGAAAAATATTCAACAAATTTTGATTAGCACTGCCTTTCCCCTAACCAATCATATTTTTTTTTTCCTTTGGTCCCCAAATAAATCATCAAAAGCAAAGAAACAGATTGCTTACTTCCACAAATCACTAAGTTATACAATCTCATTAAAGAGTGTCTCATGTTTCTTATGAACCAGACCAGGCAGATTTAACACAACAAACAAACCATTTGCACAAACAATATAAATTTTTGGTCACCAGACATCAGCAAGTGTCACCAAAAGATTATCAGAAGTGCACAGAATACTAGTTGCCTTACCTTCTGCTATTTGATCCATTTCTTAAAATCTTTCTATGAGATCCTATGAGTTTGGTTTTTCTGCTCTCTTAAACTATTTGTCGCTCTATTTCAGAAAGATTAAGCAGAAAACTAGGATAACTTTCCGGTGGTCACCAAACTTTTGCACAATTTTCAATAAGATGTAGCATCCAAAAGTTGCTAAATCCCATTACATGGGAAGTGACATTCAAATAGCAAATATCTAACACCCTTCACAGGGGAATCACGATAGTTAACAAGATGCACTATCAAACAAGTAAAACACAGAGATGATGGTTCAGTTCAGCATCATCTTTAAAAATGTTGAGGGCCTTGGTTTGGTTATCTAGAGAAGAGATTGAACAGTGGAAGTTGTACCAATCCCTTAAGTCATGCATCTGCTCCCTGCCTTTTGGAGAACATCATGCTCATCTTTGAGGAAAGCCACTTGTAAACTACTTAATTACGTCTCAAGGAGTCCTTGAATTGTACCAAATATGGAGATTTTGGCAGAAGCACCCAGAACAGAATTGGACTATTTTGATCAAATACTTGAATTTCCCCAAGTTGTAATTGGCTTAGAGAACTCAAAAACCCACCTTTCACACATATTGAATGAATTTCCCCAAGTGACGGTTGAAATATGAGCCCATAAAAATCATATAAGCCTATCCGCTTTAGGAAAGAGAATCTTTCTGGAAGTTAATAATTTTGAGCCATTAATATATTTCAACCAGTGAATTATATTTGGCTCTGATTCTCACTCAAGTGAGATTCTAAATATCCCTTTTTTTTTTTTTTCTATTTTGGACAAACACAAAATCCAACACAAGGCATCATCTTTTGACTTCCTTGTTTTACTTTAATTGGTTATGCTATATCTTGTGCATTTCATCAAAGTGCCTATCTTTTTTTTTTTTCTTTTGGCAACCTTGAACTCATTTAACCTGAAGAGATAAAAGAGGAAGGGATGCCAGACGCCCTAATAAATCAATAAAGAGCTCCATTAAAACATTTTATGAAAGCTGGAATGGGCCAAAAATTGGCCCAATCCAATATCTTCCTGGACCGACAGCCAAAAACGAAGTTTTTACCATCTCGCTTGGTTTAATTGAAACTGGGAAAGGCTATATTCCATCAGCAAAGCCCAGCTCTTAGGGAAAGAGAAATGGCTGAGTGACAACTTATTATCAAACCCCATAAACACCACTTGGTTTTCAAAAACTGATTCTAGACTAAGATTCCTTTTAAAAGAACAAGAAGAATAATAATAGTGACTAAACACTATTATAACCCCTCCTAATGATCACAAGAATAACATTCTGCCCAGAAAAAATACGAATGTTCTTAAAAAAGATTCTATTCTTATTTCATTAACAGAAAAAAAACAACAACTATTCTCCTCTCCAAAAGATATATGAGTTCATCCCTTTGAAACTCGGGATAGACTTCTTTGGAACACTAGTCATGCTGATCCAAATGGTTCACAGCCAATAGATGATGACACAGCAGATTTTCACCACCCAAGTCATCCCAAATAACCTTAAAGATTTCATCAGAGCAAAAAGAAAGGATTGAACAACTGAAATCTCATTCAACAGTTCAATGATCTTAAACTCTCAGAGGACAAATATCGTGTTCATCAAGAGCGGGTGTACGTCAGGTTCAGTGCACGGAAGCAAGCAATATCATAGCTATATTGACAATGCTGTCATAAACAAGTAGCTAGCACCCCTGAATTTGACATCCTGAGAGGTCTAGAAGAGCCCTAAAGAAAGAAAAATGAAGCACAACAAAAGTAGAAATCCTGGTTCTTGTAGCAACAGTTTTTTTCAAGTTATCAAAATGTAACAGCTAGCTCTGATTTTCTGAACTGCGAAATCGTTAAAGAAATAAATAGTACTTCGGAAAATAGAAAAAAGAAAATAGATGTATTAAAAATAATAATAATGAGATGATGTCCATACTTCGAAAGAGGTGATTCTCAAGGCTGCCGCGGAACATGAATTCGTAAACGAGTAACCTGTGGTCATCCTCGCAACAATATCCAATCAACTTAACCAGATTTGGATGCCTCAGCTGGCCGAGAGTGTTAACTTCGGTCTGTTGTATATCGTACAGAGAAGACACGTAAATAGCTAAAGAATAGGAAACGGATGAAGAAAAGAAATATGCAGGAGGGGTTACAAGAATTAAAGGAAAAAAGGAGTCCAAATGGGAGGACTAATAGAGAGAGACATTACAAGCCATTCTCGGTGTCCCTGAAGGCCCTCCTTGTTGAGAACCTTAACGGCAACAGGGAGGGATTTGAGACCCACTCTAACATTCTCATCAATGTAACCCTTGTAGACGGTGCCGAAACCGCCTTCTCCAAGAATATAATCAGAGCGGAAGCTCTTAGTGATTGTCTCGAGCTCGTACAATGTGAAGGCAATCACGTGAGTGTAGAGGACGGCATTCTTTCTGGAGTCCTCAAAGTTGCGAGGGGTTGAAGGATCACTCAGATCTGACACAGACCGATTGTGCTTCTTGTCCTTGTCGGCGGGAGTGGAGGTGTTGGCATTTTTAGCTAACATATGGAGCTGTTGAACTGCTTAAGTTTAAAGACCAAAAGAAAGGTTAACGGTTCGGTCAATCGAAACTCTCATTTGGAATGTCCTTGATTTGAATAACTTTTGACTTGCATTGGACAATTCACACAGGAAGAGCTATGAAGGAGACAGAAAAATTTATCATGAGAGAGATACAAGGGAAAAGCAAATCCCTAGATCTAAAGTCAAGAGGGGCGCAGGACAAATTGAGAGTAAAACCAGTAATTGGAAGAAAAAACAAGGGAAACGGAGAACGAAAGAAGCAGAAAAGCAACCTTGAGCGTGAGAAACGACAGCAGATTCCTCTCGAGTGCCGCAGTTACCCATCCTCTTTGAGCTGTATGATGTGATTGCGATACAGCTGCAGCTGCTGCTGACCTATTATCACTGATGCTACCACAAATGGCAGTGGCAGTGGCAGTGGCAGTTACAGCTAGACTATGGCAGCGGACCCGGTCGCTGGTTGCAGATGCAGAGTAATAAGCGCTGGAAATAGAAGTGTTTGCTGTCCTGATGAACCAGACCCAGATTTTCATAATTCAATGTCCTTTCCTCCTCCCCCCCTATTTTTCCCAGGCAAATGGCTATTTCTATAATAATCTCTCTCTCTCCTCTCTCTGTGTACCATGACTTTTAATGAAATCCACAACATTAGCAACCAACGTACTTAAAGTATGATGGTAATAAAGTAAAGACCCCAACTAAGTAAATAAATTTCCTTTTCAAATCCCAAAATTCAGCCCCCTATCTCCCTCGTACATCGCAATCTCATTCCCTGCTCCATCTCCATCACTACACAGCAACAACCTCTGCTACGGAAACGCCTCGGCAGTCCTCCCTCTATTTATGCCATTTTTACGTCCTCCATCGACTTCTTGTTCCATCCGGCGAGGTTGAAACGTACCTGATCATTAACTATTGTTTCTTCTTTTTTTTTTTTTCAATGTTGGTCATTAAGTGAAGCCGCCACAGCTAGTTCCTTACATTCACTACCGATTGTGGAGAAGATGAAAGCAAAATTCAACGGTTGCAGTGATTAAATATGGAATCTAATAACAAACTGTACATATAACAAACTGCAGAGTTAGTTATACGTACTCATCTGCAAAAACGGGCCGAACTAGTGGGTGAAGGCCCTGTTAAATGGGGCGGCGGGTGGTCTCCATCTTCCCTCCGAGGGGACGGGGTGAGAACTGTATTATTTTTGCTCGAAAATGAGGATTGTCAATTATGCATGATTATGGACTTCTGATTGGACATCAGATTCTTTGCTATTTTTCTAAGAAACAAAGAAAATAATCTGATTTCTACCAGCTCAGTGGGATTTGGTAGGCCCATTAACGAATCTGATTAAAAAAAAAAAAAAGCGAACTGGGTTAATTCACTGATTGAACAGCGGCCGCTGTGGAAGTAATGGATCGGCTGCTAGGCCCAAGCTTGAGGAAGAGGCTCAGCAGAAGCCTTTCAATGCTTCGATTCCGACCCAAGAAGCGGAAAAGAAAACCGAAGGACGACGACGACGGTGTTCTCCTTTCTGTTCCCCCTCGAATTGTCGATAAATCACCTTATCCACTTAACAAGCTCGGTACCAGAAGTGAATCTAGCAATGGCAACAGCAGCAGTCGCGGAGAGCAGATGGAGCATGGCATCCCTAAGGTCGGCACTGCCTCCAGTGCCAGCGATTCCCCGTACTCCCCCTTCCTTTCGGGTACCGCCTGCTGCATTCCGACCGCTACCGTCATCGTCTCTCAGTCTCTCCCGTCGTCCTAGAACCCAGGCGCTTGGGGTTTCTTACACGGGTCTCTGTCCGCTAAATCCTCTCATGTCCATTGGACTCTGTGGTAAGTTAACTAGTCCCATTTCTCTACCTTCCCTTTTCTATCTGGATTTTTTGCATCGCTTCCTCTCAGCTTATAAAAAGTTATATTATTCTGCTTCAATCTCTACAGAAACACAATTTTAGTTTGTTATGAACTCTTTTTTTTTTTCCTGTGTAATTGTCTTCCTGTCGAATTCCCTACTGACATTGTGAAATTTTTAATTTTGCCCTGTTGAACTGTTATCCATCTGAATGTCCATTGGCTCCTGCTGTAAGTTATCTTGTCCCATTTCTCTATCTTCTCTTTTCCATCTGGATTTTTTGCATCTTTCTCTTAATCAGCTTATACAAAGTTAGATTATTTGTCTTCGATCTCTACAGAAATACAATTTTAGTTTGTCATGTACTCCTTTTTTTTTCTGCGTAATTGGGGTTCCTTTTGAATTCCGTACCGACGCTGTAAAGTTTTTAATTTTGCCCTGTTGAACTAATATCCATCTGTCTATCCCATACTTAAGCCTGGATGTTTATCCCTCGTTTCGCATTTGTGGAAGTAACATTTATCACAAATGGAATTTGCTCCTTAACGACTTCTATGTCTTCTCGCAGAATCCACTAGTTATGAAGATAATTTCACCATTATTGATAGTGGTTGCCGGATTTTCGCCATGAGACATGGCAGGCGAGTGCCTAAACTCAACAGGCCTCCTGACCAACGGCGGGCTCTCCTGCGGGGCCTCACCACTCAGCTCCTTAAACATGGTCGGATCAAAACCACCAGGGCAAGGGCAAGCGCTATGAGGAAGTATGTTGACAAGATGATCACACTAGCTAAGGATGGGTCTCTTCATAAAAGGAGACAGGCTCTGGGGTTTATCTATGAAAAGCAAATTGTGCATGCACTATTTGCGGAGGTGCAAGACAGGTATGGGGAAAGAAATGGCGGGTATACAAGAATCATTAGAACGCTCCCAAGGCGAGGGGACAATGCACCCATGGCATATATCGAACTTGTTTAGGCGGTAATCGTCTCTGAAGCGAATTCATGCACTTCTGCCAGTACCTGTGTAGGTTTCAGATAGGAGTGTTCGGTCGAAGGTGTGGATTTTCAATTTTTCTAGTCCAACAAAATGGACATATTTATGAATGTTTGTTCATTGCCAGTGATTTAGCTGCTTACACTCTGATTGAATCTTTTGAAATGTTCGATTTTTTAGTTCCGTGAACTGATTGACTGGTTATTAACACATGTGAATTGTAGGTACAATTAGGGAAGGAACATATCTCAACTTTCTTGTATGGCTGAATACATAATGTTTTGTGGTTTCATCCATTATGTTTGGTTGAGTCCTAAAAGATATGCTGCCTTTTGTTTCTCTTGCTTTTTTTACCAATCCTTTCCCCTCCTGACTTTTGCCACATTAACTATTGGTATTTTCCTTTTTCACTGGTAAGACTAGAACCCAAGCAATACCGATCCCTATCCAAGGTCCAACAACACATTTATGATAGCAATTTAATGATGTTGATACCGGACATCCAAATTTCCTTCGCACCCCATGCTTCCCTACTGGTTTTGCTTCACTTTCCGAAGATTCATTGTTTGCACGACTATTTGTCATCCTCACATCACTCTACATATAAACTTTTATTTTCAGTACATTCATTCTATCAACCATTGCTCCTGAACTATAAGCATTCTACACTGTACAGTTTGTCTTGAACAAAGATTTAGGTACATCCTTGAAAAGCTTTTCTCGACATGAAAGTGTTTCGGCAATTCCTGGCAAATGCTAAATGGCTACCTGATCTCTTACAGTTATTCTGTTTCTCCTACATTGTTGGCTTAATACATACTCATAATTCAATGTCAGGAAATGGAAAAACCTTTTAGGAGATTAGTAAGTATTTTCAATCATAAAAACAATTGCCATATACTTCACATCATGAGTATCCTGTGAATCAGCTTCTCTAAGATCTTGATTTTGGAAGGTTGGATTTTGTTATCACGTGATAACCAATTAATTGATATTTTGATTGATGACGGGTCAAAGAAACCTGGGACCTAATCTGGGACATCATTCATTATCTAAAAAGGGATGTGTTATGTCGAGTGTGTGGCTGATAAAGGAGGGAATATTGTATTGATGATATTAGATATGTCACCTTGGAAGAATTCTAGAAATACGTTTTTGAAATATAAGCGAAGAAGTGGGTAAAACAATGCCAAGTGTGGCTATTAGTGCAAGGAACTTATTTTGTGGGACGAAGGGGGTGATGGGAGGTATGGTTTTCTCAGAGTTAATTGACATTTTGATCGATGTCGTTCAGAGAAACCTGGGACCTAATCTGGGACATCAATCATTGTCTGGAAAGGGATGTGTTATGTCGAGTGTGTGGCTGATAATAGAGGGTAATATTGTATGGATGATATTAGATGTGTCACCTCGGAAGGATTCTAGAAATACGTTTTTGATATGGTGGATTAGTGAGGAAATATAAGCGACGAAGTGGGTGCAACAGTGCCAGGTTTGGCTATTAGTGGAAGGAACTTATTTTTGGGGACGAAGAGGGTGGTGGGAGGTATGGTTTTCTTAGACTTATTTACTAGATTTTAGTAGTTTGGAACCCGACCTACCTCTATAACTTCCTTGGGCCTCATTTTTCTATACTCGGTTTCTCCATACACTTCACAGGTCTGGAAACTAAGGTGCTTTAATTTTTTCCTGATACTATTTGCAATTACTGGAAAGTTTGAGGATGGCATTTGTGGACTTCGATTATTGTTTTTTGGCTAATTTGATTCTTTGTTTATATTGAGCTTTTGAAGTGCAGTGGCTTTAACCTTGATCTTCTTGTCCTTCACTTCCCTTTACTTTCCTCAAAGGTATTTTACCACTGACTCAGTAAGTTTAAGATACTCTTTGCCTGGAAACCATGTGTTGTTGGCTGGGTCAGATGATCATTTAACCTGTTTTTATTTGTTTACAACTAGTTATGCAGAATCTAACTCACAGCAACATGGCCAACGTACAGATTTAAGAAATTCAAGGCCTTGACATGCCCATGAGAAATATCTATTAGAGTGACCAAATCAACTAAATTTTCATCTGACCCGGAACATTTTAATTCAGATCTGGTGTTCAGGCATTAGAAAAGCCGTGCCCGTAACTCGGGATTTGAATATATGGGGTCCCAAATTTCTTTAATCTTGAGGGCCGGGTGTGTTTTGAAGTTCTAATGTCTGAAGATTTTCTACTCTGACAAATGACTTTTAACTTTTTCCTTAGTCTCTGTGGGATACTAACCTTTCCTTGGAGAGTCCAGTCAAACCAATCTTCATGATCTTTCTCTCCTGTCACCTAAACTTCTAAACGAACACGGAATTTGCTTTCTAGATATTTTACACGGGGTTGCACAGTGTCGCACTGGCCAATTTTTCCACATTCCAACTCAGAGGAGTAGATCTGTCGGTGGAATGCTCCCCCATGGGGGTTAATTTTGACTGGGCCACTTTTCCCATATTCCATGTCAAGGTGTAAACTTGTCAGTAGAATGCTCAAACGTGGAAATATTGGTCTTGCCAGGCGTGTTGGACGGTGGTGACTGATAATGAAAGAGCTGCAATCCGGCAGTGCTAATGGATTTGATTGCGGCCCTGTTCATACACAGATTCAGCCATTGGGAATTGTATCTGATTGTGACTTTGCGAGTGGCTTTTCATGCCGACGAAAAGAAGAAAGGACGAGTTAATGCAGTATAAGGCATCTGGCAGGAGTTTAAAGCCCTGGAATCCGCAAAGCTAAAAGATCCTGCGAAGGTCATTCACTGAGAAACTCAACTTTCACGCCTTTCCCTCACCTAGTCATTTGAAAGTAAAATTCCTTGTCACCGGATGGGACTTTCCGCCTAAGCAGAAATTCTCGCCAAGCTGTGGGCAGATGAACAGGGAAAAAGACGTTCCAACCAGGAGTATAGATTCAAAGGGACCTCATGTCTGCTTTGTGAGGCGTCCTGTAATAAATGCGCACGAAACAGTGAGACATAGAAAAGAAAAAGGCATTGCTTGAAGCGTTAAAATTTTTGTTATTCATGTGGTTGGGAGCCACTGGTAATGGAAGGACATTTGGAAATTTTGGGATCTTCTACTTCCACTAAGGGCTACACAAAACAGAGATGATTGTGTGCGAGAACAAATCCGTTGACTTCATAATCTGTAAAGAATGATTCTTTTGAGGAACTGCGGTTAAGAGTTAAACCTTTGAATAAACTCAGTCGAGTACATCTTTTCTCTCGTCTAATAAGGTCCCTACTCAAAGCAGCATGTTTTGGCATTGCCTTTGCATCAACCCCACTACCTCTTTTTAACCTCAAATACCAAAAAAAATCATAATTGAACACCATTAAAAATGCTTACAAATACAAAAGAGAATAATCTGTAGAATATTCATTTGATATACCTAAAATATAGATCAATCTAACCTTACCCAGTCTTTATTTTAAATTCCCAACAAGATTGTACGAGAATCCAATAGTAAGTCTTCCTTCTCTCATGTAAGCAGCCGATTTGCTATGTTTTTATCATCCAACTGTCACAAGGATTAAAAACAAGAGATAATATCGGAGGTAACGTTGGATTTGATGGACTTACGGATTAGGTCGTCTCTCTATTCCCCACCTTGCAAGCCGAAGTACGCGCAGAGTTTATTGGCTTAGTCTGTGCACGTAATAATCAGCACAAAATTAGAAATAAGAGGCTCCATCATCAATGGAGACTCCTAATATATGTTATCTATCCCTCTCCGTCTCTGGATATGCTATCTAAATACATAAAACAAATGCCCAAAAAGAAAGTCAGAAGGGTGGCGCTTTGATATGACCCTTAGGGAGACGCAGGAGCGCGCACAAACCGCCCAACCCAATCACTCTACTTTCTAGCCTATCAGCTACTCCAACCAAAAAAAATAAATAAATTAAGTAACCCAGCACCAAATGCTCGAAACAAAATATCTGGGCTCCAGACTTTGTCTGCACCGCGGAATGCTCCTCAGCCACACAAATATTATTCCTAGTATTTATTTTTACCGGCCTTGGAAGTAAAGATACGGCTGATGTTGATCTCTTATCATTGTCCTTCAATTTACTAACCCTAAATATTTGCCTTGTCATGTTGCATTGCGGACCATTACACACCACCCCTTTTCCCTCTTGCTTCATCCTTTATTTTTTATTTCAAGTTTTATCTCCGTCCGATCGACAAACGTGTCACATCATGTGATGGGTGCCGCACTCGGCATACCATGTTTTAATTTTCATTGGTGTCGTTTAACGGCTGATCACGCAACGTATTCTACTGTGGGCCACCAACCTAAGCTAAAATTCCAAACGGGGGATATAAATTATAAGGGGGAATACGTTGGTTACTTGCTCGAGGTCATCGAGGAGAAAAGTAATATAGCAGAGGCTTTTGTTCTTCGCCCTCTTTGCACACTCGCTCTGTCTGCAGAATACATCGCCGATTGGATCACGGTGTTGGATGCAGTTTGAGTTTCCAAGAATGACAAAGGTATACCCCAACGGCGTCTCTGAAAGGCTGAAGGCCGAGGGAAAAGGGAACGGGAACGGGAACGAGAACGGGAAGGGGGTTGGGGAAATCCTGACAGTGTGGAAGAAGTCTCTTCTGTTCAACTGTAGCGGCTTCACGGTGTTCGACTCCAAGGGGAATCTGGTGTTCAGAGTAGATAACTACATGGCCGGCAATAAGGGGGAGATTGTTCTCATGGACGGTGCCGGGAAGCCTCTTCTCACCATCCGCCGAAAGGTATGTTAATATATCTATGCTTTGGCTCTTTGAATTTATACTAGTCGATTGGATTATGACTGACGGATGTTGTTTGATGTGTGTGATCATCAGAGGCTGAGCTTTGGGGACAACTGGCTGGTGTATGAAGGAGAGACGACCGTGAATCCCCGATTTTTGGTGAGAAAGCACGTGAATATCCTCAACTCAAAGTGCTTGGCTCACGTTAGCTCAGGCTGTAGCGGCCGCAGCGTCAACGCTGAGGAAAGCGGAAGTAGCGGCGCATCGTCGTCGAGCAGCGGCAAGAGCGATCTGTATCAGATCGAGGGTTCCTACTCCCAAAGATGCTGCCTGGTGTTAGACAGAAAGAGGAGACAAGTGGCGGAGATCAAGCGGAAGGAGTCGGTGGGAGGAGTGGCCTTCGGCGTCGACGTATTCCGCCTCATTGTACAGCCCGACATCGACGCGCCGCTCGCCATGGCATTCGTCATCCTTCTCGACCAGATGTTTGGATCTTCCAGGCGCCTTTCCGCTTAATCAGATTCCACCTCAAGCAGTTGGATCAAACCGATCTACCATTCTTCATCAGCCACACATCCTACTCTCCGCGATGTACAGCTACCGCCGCCGCCGCCGCCGTCTCGTTTTTCCTCTTTTTTTTTTTTAATATTTATTTTTAATTTTCCTTTTTTAATGGATATAATATACCACTTCGCGATCCTTCGCTTTTGATTTCTGGGTTCCTGTCCCAGTGCCCCCATCCTCTCTCCCTCTCTCTCTTTTTTTTTTTTGGGAGCTTGGTTTTTTCTTTAATATACCAGGCTTCATGCGGGGATGGTTGTAATTCTTCCAAAAAGAGCAAAATGTAAGTTTTTTCTTTTTCTTTTTCTTTTTTGATCATGTAGATGATTTGGATCCTTTCCAATATCGTCCCAGCAACAGATTTAGAAAATAAAAAAAATAAAAAAAGGAAATGAAGAGTTTTAGTTCGTATAATTATTGTGTTCAATTTTATTACTATTAATAAAATTTATTAAGATATTATCTGTGCAGTTACGGCTCCGTCGTGTAACGTTTTTGTTATTTTTCTCTATCGTCGAGAAGGCATGACAGCGGATCCGTCTACCAGATAACAATTTCACAAAAAAATAATTCTCATTTTTCTTGTAGACTGGTGCGTAGAAAACACTTATCAATGGAAAAATCGTTTGGCAAAATGAACTTGTGAAGCTTGTTTTTCCCATCTGAAACGTCTACCTCCTCTTGATGCCTCCTCACTTCGCCTACTGCGGCCAAACATTGTGCCTTTCTATTCTTATATTTTATTTGCTTATGGTTTTAGGATTAATTTAAGTTAATCATTGACGTGCATATATACGTAGATGACATTCTATCCACAGAAAGAAATAACCAAATGGACTAAAACTCACTAATGAAGTTTAGATTTGTCTTCTCAAAATGTTAAATATGAAACTAACTCTACTCTTTGCCGACTAGCTCAGGGCTCAGCATTTATTACATTAAATTCGTATACCCCGTGGTCTTTCTTCCTATTGGGTGCAATTTGACCCACTCCAATGGTCACTTGATTGATATTTTAAGCGTCCTGCGGTAAAGGTAGTGGGTAGATATGGCTGGTCACCTTTTCTCCATCTTCAAGAAATGAAAATGGTTGCAACTTGGATTTAATTTTGTTAAAATAACATGGATGGTGAGATGCATGAAGATATGGTCATTTTAGTTTAATCTGACCTCCCTCGTGTAGTAGGAGAGTAACCTAATCAAAATATCATTTACGCATTAATAAAGCTATGTCGTTGATATATTAGATCCACAATCTGCTAAGTATTGAGCTCAAATCCAGAATCAATCCCAGTGCACAAACGTTTAACGACCCGGTCAAGGTCCAAATGCCTAATCCTGACTTCCAATTTCATGATAATAGAAAGTTGATCGAGTCTTTTGGACGGACCCATACTTCAAGGGATGCCAAGTTGAGTCAACCCCAATTACATTGACTCGAAAGCTTTTCTTTAATGGCAAAAATCTTGTGAGCGAGCGAGAGAGAGAACAAACAGAAAGATCCGCAGCACCGTCCTACGGCTGTCTTCTTCCCCTTTGATACTGACATTAGACTCGCACGGCTTCTTAAAGATCCGACTCTTTTGTTGCTATGTACAACAATAACAGAGGCCATTGAGTTTTCTATACAACGTTTGTTGACTTGCCTTGGAGCAATACAAAACTGCTTACATACGACCATTTCTTGCTAACCTGTCTCTTTCCCTTTCACGGTATTGCTCGTTGATTGGTTATATTTCGGCCAACCTCGCGATCTTGCAAAGGTCAAGTTCTATGGCGTCGAGCTTAACGAGATTGTAAACAATGAAGATCACGGGTACAAGGCACTGGTTACTGGTTCGGGAAAGAAGTCTTCGGGTAGGCCAAACAAAAAGATGGCCAGTGGGGAGACAGACAAAAAGGGTTTGTGTAAAGAGCCGCTGGACCCAACAGAAGATTACTCATCGGGTATGGGCTTTCCCATATTAGAAATGAAAGTCCATGTTAGAGGGCCATCAAAAGGGATGAATACCCATTTCAAGTCCGGGAGCAGTTCTCGCCGTACAGGTTTTCTTCCGTTTTTATACTTTTGAAGTTTAATAACTTGAAGAAAAAAGTGTATGAAGTCACGGGATGAGCGATGCACCGACCGTCCTTATTTAGAACGGAAGAAAAAAGGCAAAGAAAGAAGAGGAAACGTAAGGGCAAAATAAAATGGAAAGAGAGGAAGAGGGTACAGTGCATGTTCCTAAGGGGCCTGACGTAACCCGGAAGTGGGTGGGAAATGACATGTGAAGGTAACTAAGCTTGGGAAGGAAAAGGCATGCTTCTCGTTTTTAAGTTTCATTATCGTGTGACATTTCTAAGCATGTCTAGTGACATGGGCTTGGTTTAAAAGGTCAACGGGTTGAGTAGTAAGCTTCTTTATATGAATAGGTCTTTTTAATGTAAGAAAAGCCTATATGAAAAAGTTCATGACATTTTTTCTTGCTTAAATTTATGTTATCTTCAATATGATAAAGTTCATTATCTCTTCTAACACTAAAGGATAATAATTACAAAGCTACTAAATTGGGTTTGCATTTGAACTCTAATATAAAGTATCACAAGTTTGAATTTCATTCGAAAAGGTTAATCTAAAGAAAAGAACAATCAAACTCTTTTATATGACTATAGTATCCTACTTACCTTCTTCATATAGGAAAAGTTTGTGACATTAGTGACTATATGTGGTCTCAGTGTAACTAACCTGCTCCTGCGAGTTGTCATTGGCTATCTACATTTGTGATTGTACGTGACATGTTGCCATTGGGTATCTATATTTGGTGGTGGGAACAATGTTTACAGCTTTAGTTTGAATCTAATCATTAAATTTATTGACGTAAATGGGTATGTACAATTATTGTTATACGATACATTTTGAATTTAGACACTAAATTCAATGTCCAACACATGAGTTTACATGTGTTGCATTGGGTTATGCATCTAATGTGTAGCCAACAATTGTGGAGTGTTAGTGAACAAAAGATTAATGGACCACTAATTTGGGTAGTGGTCCATTTGGATTAAAGTATGAAGCCTTGCGATGTAAGGATGAGAAATTATGGTTGGTACAATGAAAGTGATGGCTATGGACATTATGGTAGTGCGTGTAACATATAATGTATTATGTCGTGACACCTGATACGTGTAGAAAGTGATGTATCATTGTACTCAATTGGTATATGTGACAGAATGTGAGTTGGTAATGATAATAAAAGTTGGGCATTGTACAAAACATTGCCTTTGTACAAATATATATATATATATATATATATATATATATATCAATGGGCAGTTTTTTTGGGCCCATGATTTATTGGATTCGATTATGAAAGAATGGGCCGATGTAACTTGGTTGTGTATTTTCGATAGTTAATAGACTACGTGGTCTTACATGTGTGTGCATATTGGGCATTGGTAGAACAAATGTGGTTTTGCCGAAGTTATTCTGGTTATATTTCAATACTATTTGGTTGGTTTATTCTGAACATTGCAACATTTCTGCCAACAAATGTATTTTGCATTGAAGTAATGTTTGCATGTTGAATTTCTATAATGTTCAAAATTCATAGATAATAATAATGAAATAATGTTTCAATGTTGAATTTCTATTACGTTTAAAACTTATAGGTAATAATAATGGGGTTTTAGGTTAATTAGGGTGAGCTTGCCTATATACTTTAGCTGTGTTAAAGATTCTTCTTTGGCCAATGTTGGGTAATAGGAGCTGGTTAAGCTTAGATCATTTATGTCGAATGCGAATGAGTGTTTGAGTGTTTGCGTATGGTAGGTGATAGTTATATGTTTAATCCTCCGTGCGCGTAGTGCACTTGTGATTACTTGTTTGTGGGAGAAATTTGTGCTCACACACTTATACTAGACTATACCCTGTGAAAACTTTATAATATGGTTAGGTGTTAATGTGAGTTACAAGAGTTATGATAGGAGTAGACTATATAATATTACTAGCCTGCTCTTGCAAGCTGCAACACAGCGAGCTGCCATTGGCTATCAACGTTTGTGACTGCTACGTGTTATGTCGCCATTAGGTATCTATATTTGGTGGCAGGGAACAATGTTTATACTTTAGTTTGAATTTAATCATTAAATTCATTGGTGCACATGAGTATGTACAATTGTCGTTATACAATACATTTTGAATTTAGACACTAAATTCAATGTCCGACACATAGGTTTACATGTGTTGTATTAGATTATGTGCCAAGTGTGTGGCCAACAATTATGGAGTGTCAGCAAACACAAAATTAGTAGACCATTGATTTGGGTAGTGGTCCATTTGGATTAAAGTAGGAAGCCTTGTGACGCAAGGGTGAGAAATCGTGGCTGGCATGATTATTTGAAAGTGATGATTGTGGACATTATAGTAGTTCGTGTAACATGTGATGTATTATATTGTGACATCGGTACGTGTAGAAAGTGATGTATCACTGTGCTCAACTAGTAAGTGTGACAAAATATAAGCTGGCAATGGTAATAAAAGTTATGTATTGTACAAAGCATTGTTTTTGTACGATATATATATATATATAAATGTATATATGTCGATAGGCCAGTTTTTTTGGGCCCATCAACACAACAGGATTCGTTGAAGCAAACAACTTCAATAACAAGCTGAAAACTCCAACCACATTCAAATGACCTATTTTATGCTTTGTAAGAATCACATATTACAAGTCATCATATGCATTCAGCAAAGATGAATCCCCATGGAGAGTAAACTATTAAGTCCAAGACACTAACATGAATGAAAGGGTTAATTTATGAACAATTCAAATGTCATTTAAAATGTCCACTTCCAACCATGGAGGTGCCATCAAATAACACCCACTTAAAATAACCATAGACACCAACAAGTTTATTGTGGGTGACATAAAAGTATGGCGTTGTAGCGACGCACTAAAGCCAAATATACGAAACTCACGATTGGTTCAATGATGCTCGTCTATATCTTTACAGAGAACAAGATACACAATGCCAGGTATAACATTCTCCCAAATACAGTTTGAGAGAGCCACAAATGTGACTACACCATACCATGAACTTGACCATCTAGTTGGACTAGGAGACTCCGTCTCACAAACCGGTTCACAATCCACTGATAACCAAAGCACCATATCATTCATAGTTGAGAAACTTACCCAATTCATTGTGTAAGCCTAAGTTGAAGTAGTACGTCAAGCATAAGCCGATTCAGCAGCTTGGCGTGTAAAATTCACATCAATGAAGATATAAGGAATGCACACGTTCTTAATCGATACAATCTTCAACTTAAACAATTTAATTTATTCCATTAAATGTACCTCAAGGATTGCTACAACAATCCTAGTCATCGTTTGATCTAAACAGTACCTGTTTTTTCCAATTTGATCTTAGTCAAATTTTTCATCTTAAATAGTAACAGTTTAACCATTACATGTAGTCACTAATGTGACTGTCGAATCTTGCAAAGGAAGTTTCAAAATAATTCAAATTTGAATTATCCAACTTCAAAGTACATTACATAACTTTAATTCATACACACCTTTATTTCAAACAACGCACCACATCGATAATAGCCTAACAATAACTAATGGTAAAAACTTCATCTCATTCCAACGAACAACATCAAAATAAGTAGTCAATTCTAAATGCATGATTGCCGTCATAGCTCTCATAAGTCCTTCTGACATTGAAAATACCTCATCAATTGAAGGCACAATCTCATTAAGTTGTGCATCATGTACAATAATAAGTTGTGCAATCACAGAGAATATCACCGTAGAGGCCTTCAAGTCGACCACCATTTCTTCAACAATTGATGCACCACTTTGCAACATGAAACATCCATTTATCCAGATCTTCTAGATTCTAATAGTATTGCTTCTGCAATTGCCTTGGGCAAGGCCCAAGCAAGGCACACCAATCACAATCCCATGTCCTTTGCCATTACAAATCAGTTCAATCAACAACTTCGTCAGAAACATCCCACATTTCTTGTGCTCATAAGTTTGTTGACTCCATAACTTCCTATACTTAGAACCACCGGAAGCACTACGCTTTTGACCATGACTGAAACCATACCCCGCCTTCTTCCATCCACCTCGTTTATAAACCATCTTTAAGTAAACAATGCTTGCAGAAAATAAACTCCAAATATTGCACAAATAAATGTGCATTAGACAAACAAATAATTTTGATGACTTCAAAGACCCTATGCACACTAACCCAAAAAATGATCTTGCATACAACTTCAGATACCAAAAAAATGCCATACAACATGGACTGTTTAGCCCTAATTTATATCAATAAACTTGAACACACTTACATAGAGTTCCTACCCATCTGTATGGGCTTACCTAGGCTTTTAAAAGCCCAAACCCAACGTAAGCCTTTCTACTTTCATAACAGGCCCAACTCTCCACATTGAAAGCCCATATAGAGGCCCAATGGTGGGAAACAATGTTCACACTTTAGTTTGAATTTAATCATTAAGTTCATTGGTGCACATGGGTTTGTACAATTGCCGTTATATGGTACATTTTGAATTTAAACACTAAATTCAATGTTTGACACATGGGTTTACATGTGTGTCATTGGGTTATATGTAGATTATGTGGCCGACAATTATGGAATGTTAGCGAACAAAAGATTCATGGACCACTAATTTGGGCAATGGTCCATTTGGATTAAAGTAGAAAGTCTTGCGATGTAAGGGTGAGAAATTGTGGTTAGCACGATTGTATGAAAGTAATAGTTGTGGACATCATAATAGTGCATGTAACATATGATGTTTTGTGTCATGACACCTGTACATATAAAAAGTGATATATCACTACGCTCAATCAATACATGTGAGAGAATGTGAGCTGGTAATGGTAATAAAAGTTGGGCATTGTACAAGACATTATCTTTGTACGAGATGTATGTATTAATGGGCCAGTTTTTTTGGGCCTATGATTTAATGGATTTGGTTATGAAAGAATGGGTCGATGCAACTGGGTTTTGTATTGTTGTTAATTAATAGACTAGGTGGTCTTGCATGTGTGTGCATGTTGCGCATTGACAAAATGATTGTGGTTTTACTAGAGTTATTCCGGCTATGTTTCGATGCTATTTGGTTGGTTTGTTCTGAATATCAGAACATTTGTGCCTGTGAATGTATTTTGCATTAAAGTAATGTTTACATGTTGAATTTCTATAATGTTCGAAATTCATAGCTAATAATAATGAAATGGTGTTTCGATTTTGAATTTCTACTACATTTAAAATTCATAGCTATTAATAATGGGGTTTCATGTTCATTAAGGTAAGCTTGCATGTATACTTTAGCTGTGTTAAAGATTCTTCTTCAGCTAATTTTGGGTGATAGGAGCTGGCTGAGCTTAGTTCATCCATGTCGAATGCAAATGAGTGTTTACGTATGGTAGATGATAGTTATATGTTTAATTATCCGTATGCACAACACGCTTGTGACTACTTATTTGTAGGGAAAATTCACACTCACACCAATCGTACACTCACACTAGTCTGTACCCTGTGAAAACTTTATAATATGGTTGGTGTTAGTGTAAGTTATAGGTGGTATAATAGGAGTGGGCTATATAATATTACTAGCCCGCTCCTGCAAGCCAAAACTTAGTAAGTTAACATTGGCTATCTACGTTTACGACTATGACATGGCATGTCTCCATTGGGTATCTATATTTAGTGGTGAAAACAAGGTTGATTAAATTCATTGGTGCACATAGACATGTACAATTGCCATTATATGGTACATTTTGAATTTAGACACTAAATTCAATGTTCAACACATGAGTCTACATGTGTTGCATTGAGTTATGTGCTGAATGTGTGGTTAACAGTTATGGAGTGTCAACAAACAAAAGATTACTAGACCATTAATTTGGGCAGTGGTCCATTTGGATTGAAAGTAGAAAGCTTAGGACGCAAAGGTGAGAAATTGTGGTTGGCACGATTGTATGAAAGTGATGGTTGTGGACATCATAGTAGTGTGTGTAACATATGATGTATTGTGTTGTGACACCAATACATGTAAAAAATAATATATCATTGCACTCTGGTATGTGTGACAAAATGTGAGCTGGTAATGGTAATAAATGTTGGATTTAATGACTTACCAAAAAGGGAGATTGAATTGGTTTTAAGTGTAGATCATAATCTTTTTTTTCTAAATTGTTCTAAATTGTTCTAAATTGTTTTACGATGTTATCAAATAAGGTTTCATAAAACAGTAATAAATCAAAGCACAAAAGATATGACACATAAGTTTACCACGGTAGTTCGGTACTTAATCCTTGAGCCCTATTTCCACCCTCTTCTTGAGTTAAAGTCCATTTTACTTCAAGTTAGGAGAAATCCTTTCTTACACTACATAACTCCTTAACGAGGAGTCAATTCATCCACGATTACAAAGTTTAGATTGAACCAACCTTAGTACATCAAGCAAATCCTTTAATGTGTAATGTAAGTGAGGAATAATGCTTATCAAAGAGTTAATTAAAGATATACAAACTTAATTAAAGCTCTAATCATGAAACCCTCAATTTTCATAGAATTAGAGTTTCAGGTTTACAAAGAGGTTTATACGCATATAATAATCAAAGCTCATTCATCACATAAATAACTTAATCTAAGAGTGAATATTCACAAGAATATTAGTTTGAAGAAATATCACCAAATATATAAAGTAGCTTTACGATTCAATAAAGAGAGTAGTCGGATTTGAGATCTTTTGTAGGACTTAAGCATAAACTTGCTTCTTTTCAAAGTATGATATATATCTCTCTAAAAAACCAACTCATAATCTCAAAAGAATGCCTTATTATATAAGATTCAAAGACTTTAAGCTCTCTAGGGTTTCAATTTAAACCTAAACTTCCCGTTAAGATTTTTCTATTAAGATTTGACTTAATCTCCATCATGCAATGGTAAAGAAGGTGATTAATGCAATAAATAGTTGTTTTGACATATTAATCACTTCAACAATCTTCCCATTAAAATGTCTAGCGACAAAGAAAGATGAGAGAGCAAGTCGCCAAGAGGCCTAAGGCTTTGGTCGGTTATTTGCTCAATTAAAAGCTATTCACTCTTAACAATAAGTGAAATAGCAGCATATCACTTATTGGTTAAATAATGCTTTAACACTTGGGCTCAGGTAGGACTTTGTAGTACGACTTAGTGGGCTAGTGTAGCTTAGTCTTGTAGGCCAATGTAGCTTAGGCCAATGTAGCGCGGTCTAATAGGCCAGTGTAGCTCTGGCCAATGCAACTTAGTCTAGCAAGCCAGTGTAGCTCGGGCCAATGCAGCTTGCTCCAACATTATGTGATCACCTTGTAATATAATTTTTGCCCCTTTTTCTTTTAATGTGTACCTATAAATACATAAAAACAAGTATCATTTTTCTTTAAATTTATCCACATATTTATTACTATTTCTTTTTTTTTTTAACATCACTCATATAAGATATTTCTCAAGGTCACTTTATAAAGATGTTTTATGAAAAATGTAGGAACCTAATTACTTTATAATATCATTGATTAATATTACAATTTGTACACCTTTTACTTCCTATGATTTTCTTTTGCACATATAAAAAATATTTTTTAAGAAATAATTCACAAATAGATTTTGTCACAACAAAACCCTTATTTTCCAATAATAAAACTTGGGCATTGTACAAAGCATTGTCTTTGTACGATATATATATATATATATATATATATTGATGGGCCAATTTTTTTGGGCCTATGATTTATTAGATTCGGTTATGAAAGAATGGGTTGATGCGACCTAGGTTGTGTATTTTTATTAGTTAATGGACTAAGTGGTCCTGCATGTGCGTGCATGTTGCACATTGACAAAATGAATGTGGTTTTGCCAGAGTTTTTTCGGCTATGTTTTGATATTATTTGGTTAGTTTGTTCCAAATATCAAAACGTTTGTGCCAATGAATGTATTTTGCATTAAAGTAATGTTTGCATGTTGAATTTCTATGATATTCAAAATTGATAGCTAATAATAATAGGGTTTCAGGTTCATTAGGGTGAGCTTGCTTGTATACTTTAGTTGTGTCGAAGATTCTTTTTCGGCCGATGTTGGGTGATTGGATTTGGTTAAGCTTAGATCATCCATGTCAAATGCAAATGAATGTTTGCATATGAAATGTGATAGTTATATGTTTGATCCTCCGTACACGCAACACACTCGTGATTACTTGTTTATGGGGGGAAATTCGTACTTACACCAAACCATACACTCACACTAGTCCGTACCTCATGAAAACTTTATAATATGATTGGTGTTAGTGTGAGTTATAAGTGGCATGATAGGAGCCAACTATGTAATATTACTAGCCCACTCCTGCAAGCCGCAACGCGGCAAGCCATCATTGACTATCTACATTTATGATTGCCACATGGCATGTCATCATTGGGTATCTATATTTGGTGGCAGGGAACAATGTTCACGCTTTAGTTTGAATTTAATCATTAAATTCATTGGTACACATGGGTATGTACAATTACTGTTATACAATACATTTTGGATTTAGACATTAAATTCAATGTCAGACACATAGGTCTACATGTGTTGCATTGGGTTATGTACAGAGTGTGTGGCCGTAAATTGTGAAGTGTTAGCCAACAAAAGATTAATGGACCACTGATTTGGGAAAAGGTCCATTTGGATTAAAATAAGAAGTTTTGCGAGGCAAGGGTGAGAAATCGTGGTTGGCACGATTGTTTAAAAGTAATGGTTGTAGATTTCATAATAGTGCGTGTAACATGTGATGTATTGTGTCATAACACCGGTATGTATAGAAAATGATATATCATTGCGCTTAACTAGTACGTGTGACAAAATGTGAGCTAGTAATGATAATAAAAGTTAGGCATTGTACAAAGTATTGTCTTTGTACGATATATATATATATATTGATAGACCAATTTTTTTAGGCCCATGATTTATTGGATTCGGTGATGAAAGAATGAGCCGATACGACCCAGTTGTGTATTTTTGTTAGTTAATAGACTAGGTGATCCTGCATGTGCATGCATGTTACGCATTGACAAAAAGAATATGGTTTTGCCAGAGCTATTCTGGCTATGTTTTAATGTTATTTGGTTGATTTGTTCTAAATATCAGAATGTTTATGCCAACGAATATATTTTGCATTGAAGTAATGTTTGCATGTTGAATTTCTATAATATTCGAAATTTATAGCTAATAATAATGAAATGATGTTTTGATGTTGAATTTCTACTATGTTCAAAATTCGTAGCTAATAATAATGGGGATATGATAGGTGATAGTATTGCTTCTGCGATTGAGATATCAAATCACGAGTGGGCTATTTACTTTTTCGTAGTTGTGAAGTTGACTTGCCATGGAGCAGTACAAAACTGCTTAAATATGACCACTTCTTTTTAACCCGTCTCTTTCCCTTTCACGGTATTGCCCGTTGATTGGTTATATTTCAGCCAACCCGATGAACTTGCAAAGGTCAAGTTCTATGGCGAAGAGCTTAACAAGATTGTAAACCAATGAAGATTACGGGAACAAGGCAGTAGTTACTGAATTGGGAAAGAATTCTTCGGGTAGGCCGAACGAAAAGATGGCTAGTGGAGACACAGACAAAAAGGGTTTGTGTATCACCGTGCAACAACGAAAGGCGACGCAGAAACGTCATATTTTATGGATAAGGCCTCTTGGTGACTCTAAAGAGCCACTGGACCCAACAGAAGCTTATTTATCGGGTATGGGCTTTCCCATATTAGAAATGAAAGTCCATGTTAGAGGGCCGTCAAAAGGGAATCAATATCAATTTCAAGTCCGGGAGCAATTCTCGCCGTACAGGTTTTCTTCCGTCCTTATTTGGAACGAAAGAAAAAACACAAAGAAAGAAGAGGAAACGTAGGGGCAAAATAAAATGGAAAGAGAGGGAGAGGGTACAGTGCATGTTCCTAAGGGGCCTGACGTAACCCGGAAGAGGGTGGGGAATGACATGTGACCGTAACTAAGCTTGGGAAGGCAAAAGCATGCTCTCGTTTCTATGTTTTATTATCATGTGCCATGTCTAAGCATGTTTAGTGACATGGGCTTGGTTTAGAAGGTCAATGGGTTGAGTAGCAGGCTTCTTTATATGAATAAGTCTTTCTAACGTAAGAAAAGCCTAAATGAAAAAGTTCATGACATCTTTTCTCACTTAAATTTATATTGTCTTCAATATGATAAAGTCCATTATCTCTTTTAACACTAGAAGATAATAATTGCAAAACTACTAAATTGGATTTGCATTTAAACTCTCTTATATGACTATAGTGTCCCACTTGCCTCCCAAATATAAGAAAAGTTTGCAACATTAGTGACTTTATGTGCTCTTGGTGTGAGAATAGGCTCAGAAAGCTCTCATAAAAGACTATAATTTAAGTTACAAGATTAGCTTTTATGAACGATTGATTCCAATTTTTGTTAATGAACCAAAGTCTTAATATCAAATGGCCTTTATTCTTTACCAAACACTTTCTTCTTTGTTCTCCTCGTAGACCTTTGGTTTCACCTATCACCAGAGTTTGAGCTCCCACTGAACAAGGCCGTGTTTGGTGTGGAGTAGTTTGGTCAGAGAATCAAATGCTTAGAGCGCTCATTAATTAAACATTATGCGCAATAATAATGGAACCCTGAATTGCGTCACGGGCATGCGCCATTTGTTTACCTAAATATCATAATTAAGTATCAAAAATCCTCCCGAGTTGGTTAAAAGGGGCATAGCAGAAAACCTTCCCTAAAAGGGGCTTGAGTTTTATTGGCTTGTGATAAATAAAACAGAAAAAGGAGCGATTTTATTGACGGTAAAAAGTAGGAAAACGGTGGGTGGTAGAGAATATCCGGTAATATTCGTGAGTGGGAATTACTCAATTAGACGGACCAGTAAGGCTGCAGGGGTTTTCTATTTTCTAGAAGAGCGTAATCTCAGCGTAAGATCGAGAAATTGCAGAAACAATCTCAATCAATGGACGGTCTAGAAACGTGGCGCTACAAAAGTTCGAAAGCGACCGCGCTGTGTGACGGTTTTATTGGCCAGTAGATTAATTAATGTAGGGACGATAGCACCGGATTGTTCGAGGTGCTTCTTTCCCACGCTATGTGTCTGCCCTAGGAGGTCAAACAGCGGCGTTAGACGTGCTGTTCTGTGGGAATCTGTGGTCCTTGGCAACCGTTATATATAGCTACACTGGCACACCAGTCCTGGTATCTCCTCTGTTCAACTTTCTTGAGGCTGCCTTGCTTTGTTGGTTCCAGTTAGTCGTAATCGCACCGAGGTAAGGCGGGGTTTCTCTGATACTTGTGTTTTCGGTCAATCGTTAGTGTTTTTATGCGATGATCTTGATTTGGATGTTTTGGTATCACCGAGAAGGGGGTTAGGAAGAAGATAACAAACAGAGATAATGGGAAGCTCCGGATTCTCGTGGAAATTAGCGGATCACCCGAGGCTACCGAAGGGCAAGACCATTGCTATGGTGGTTTTGGATGGCTGGGGCGAGGCCAAGCCTGATCAGTACAACTGTATCCATGTGGCCGAGACTCCCACCATGGATTCGTTCAAAGAGGTAGTTCTTTAACTTTGATTTGCCATCCGATCCATGGCTTTACGACCTTTCTGATTCATTTATTGCCTATTGATTTCGTTTCCACCCGAGATCTATGTGTTTTTCTTCTCTATTCTACCAGTTCGTTCCTTTAATTGTACTTCTGGATATTACACTTAGAGCTTTTGATGGCACAGTTTTTTTTCTCGATCAGTTCTTTTACGTTTTTACATGATTGTTATCTATTTATTTAAAGTCAAGATTTATCTCCTCAATTTTTAACTTAGAAATTTATCATGTTAGGGTGCACCTGAGAAGTGGAGGTTGGTGAGGGCTCATGGTAAGGCTGTTGGCCTTCCGACAGAGGATGACATGGGTAATAGTGAAGTTGGTCACAATGCACTTGGGGCTGGTCGCATTTATGCCCAAGGGTAAAGCTTTAGTTGTTCTCTTTTTCTCTCTCTCGCATCCTCTTTTTTCTGTGGGCATGTGCAAACAAATGTTCCGATCCCATTTGCAATGTATAGAGAAGCCAACGGTATTGGAATTTGAGAAATTATTCATTAATGATCTATGCTCGTCTTATTGTCGTCATTTGTTGCACTGATGCATTGCATTGGTGCGCATTGCGTTATCACTGACTAAGCTAGTGATTCCTTGGTTCTAACTTCAAGTGTTATGTTTGCTAGATTACTCTTTGGACATCTTTTATAGTTACGTACACATACATACATATGTGTGGGCGTGCTTGCATGTGTTTTAATATGAAGGCTTTTAATTTCTTCTGTGGTCTGATCATACCTTAAAAATATTGAAGTTCTTTTTCTTCTTTCCTGAATACATACATATGTGTGGGCGTGCTTGCATGTGTTTTAATATGAAGGCTTTTAATTTCTTCTGTGGCCTGATCATACCTTAAAAATATTGAAGTTCTTTCTCTTCTTTCCTGAATACAGTGCAAAGCTTGTTGACCTTGCTCTTGCCTCTGGAAAAATTTATGATGGAGAAGGTTTTAAGTATGTCCAGGAATGTTTTGAAAATGGCACATTGCATCTCATTGGCTTATTGAGTGATGGTGGAGTCCACTCCAGAATTGATCAGTTGCAGGTAGGATTTATAGTTGCAGACTCATTTTTTTTTAATAAAAATCTATTTGTAGCGGGTTTGATCTTCAAAAAATAATTTTTTCTATTTTTGTTTTTCCCTTTGCAGTTATTGCTTAAAGGAGCTAGTGAGCGTGGTGCAAAAAGAATCCGTGTTCATATTCTTACAGATGGGCGTGATGTTTTGGATGGTTCAAGTGTAGGATTTGTTGAAACTCTTGAGAATGACTTGGCAAAACTACGTGAGAAGGGTATTGATGCGCAGATTGCATCTGGTGGTGGGCGCATGTATGTCACAATGGATCGTTATGAGGTACGGAGTAGCATAGACATATCTCTCATTGTTGTTATCATTTTACGTTTTCTTCTGCATCTCGTGCTTGTTCTCGTTTCTTTAGACTTGATGAACACAGGTGTATAATTCAACTGGTTCATTCATCGCTGGGGAATCTGTTAAAATATGTGAAGTTGATGGGTAGTCTGGTCAACATGGATTGTTACTGATGTGTAACTATGCGTAGTTGCATTTTAGCAATCTGATTCTTTTGAGTCCTCAATCATCTGAACGGATAACTATATGCATTGTTGTTACCGTTCCTCTAGATATTAGAATGATGATAGTGGCCGGCTACTTACTGATTGGCTTCCATGATTATTATTTAGGATGCCAGCTTGTATTCTACCTTTTTAGCTCTCTGGACCCATTATGTATTTTTTGCTGATTATGTAAATTTAACAATAATAAGAAGACATTAGTGTTTTCCAGAATGATTGGAATGTTATCAAACGAGGATGGGATGCACAAGTTCTGGGTGAAGCCCCTCACAAATTTAGAAATGCTGTTGAAGCTGTCAAGAAGCTGAGGGAAAATGCCAATGACCAGTACTTACCTCCTTTCGTTATTGTTGATGAGAGTGGGAAATCTGTTGGTCCTATCGTTGATGGTGATGCCGTGGTTACATTCAACTTCCGGGCAGATCGTATGGTTATGCTTGCAAAGGCACTTGAATATGAAGACTTCGACAAGTTTGATCGAGTTCGATTCCCTAAGATCCGTTACGCTGGAATGCTTCAGTATGATGGTGAGCTGAAGCTCCCAAGCAAATACCTTGTCTCTCCTCCAGAGATAGAGAGAACCTCTGGTGAATACCTAGTGCACAATGGTGTCCGTACTTTTGCTTGCAGGTTAGTTCTCACTCATTTTTGTATATGCTACTCATTGTTATATATTTGTTTAGTAGTGATGTTTTTCTCTGCATACGAATTTGTCTCGAATATGTTGATTATTATAAAATGTCTTAGGAACATATTCATCCCTTAGCTTATGATAATTTGGTCTGGTAGCTTGTCGTTTGAAAAGATGCATCTAATATTTGGTGGTTGACCGTTTTACCCCAAGTAGTGCTCAGTTTCTTGATTATGGTAACACATATATGTGATGCTCTCTCTCTCTCTCTCCTTCCCCCCCCCCCCCCCCCACAACAATCAACAGTGAGACTGTCAAGTTCGGTCATGTCACTTTCTTCTGGAATGGAAACCGGTCTGGATATTTCAATCCAGAGTTGGAGGAATACGTGGAAATTCCAAGTGATACTGGAATTACATTCAATGTCCAGCCAAAGATGAAGGCATTGGAGATAGCTGAAAAAGCAAGAGATGCCATACTTAGCAGGAAATTTGACCAGGTAATTCATTACTAATCAGGTGATATTTGTGGAAAATGGTTTCAGGTTGAACACATGTTGACCTGTCATTTCTTTTGTCTGTCTAGGTGCGTGTTAACCTGCCAAATAGTGACATGGTTGGGCATACAGGTGATATTGAGGCCACGGTAGTGGCTTGCAAGGCTGCTGATGAGGCCGTCAAGGTAAGAAGATTTTTCTTTTGAAACTTCAGATTCGCTATTTTGATGGTCTTATGTTGTTGGAAACCTATGAGAGTGACTTTTTCCTTTCATTTGAGTTTGAGCGAATTGGATGAGTATGTAGTCTTATTTGATTTATTTATTTGCTCATCACATATGAGGAAATTATGTAGGAATGAAGTGTTACTTTCACAAGCAGAAAAGAAAATGCTTGAGTATGACGTTTGATGGCTACCAATTAGCTTTAGATCAAATTGGACTTTCCTCTCCCAAATAAATGGGATGAGGTATAACAATAGGTCCAAGATCTATGGGTTCCAATTGTAGCTTAGCAAAGGAAAAAGAAATGATAGGGATAGGGAGAGGACCTTTGATTATGTCTTTTGAACTTTTATTTAGTTTTTTTCTCCTTTGTATTTATAGAAAAGCTTACCTTTTGGCTGACTGTAGAAAATGTGACATCGCAGATGATCATTGACGCAATAGAGCAAGTGGGTGGAATTTATGTTGTTACTGCAGATCACGGGAATGCTGAGGACATGGTGAAGAGGAATAAGACAGGGCAACCTCTTCTTGACAAGAATGGCAACCTTCAAATACTCACTTCTCACACCCTCCAACCAGTAAGTTAATTCAATTTTTCTTTAGCTATCATATGGGAAAATTAAAGTGGAAAAAATATGTTGTCTTGGCTGCATGGTAACGGATGCATTCCCCCTGCGTGGAAGTAATTAACTTGAAAGGAACACACGGCTTTCTCTTTATTGGGTTGTTAATGCAGGGATTTGTTCGTCTATAAGCCTGTTTTGCGAGTTTTTAGATCTGTGTTGTGATTTTCAGAATAGCTTGAGATTTTCGTTGGTGGTCTTCTGGTTCGATGTTTTCATTGGTCTTTGGGGGTAGCTTTGCTAATATCACATGCGGAGGGAGATGTTAACTCACGAGTACGAAAATCATTGTTTGGTTTTTCTTTTCATTAGGTGCCAATTGCAATTGGAGGTCCAGGATTAGCACCCGGTGTCCGGTTCCGCAGCGATGTACCCGATGGTGGGCTTGCCAATGTTGCTGCAACCGTGATGAATCTCCATGGGTTCGAGGCTCCTAGTGACTATGAGCCTACACTCATTGAAGTCGTTGACAACTAGGACGGACATAAAATTCTGAAGTCCGTGGATCACAGCACACGCTATATCATGAATAAGTTATAAGTTTCATATTAGTGTCACTGCTGTGGTGGCATGGTATCTTGAATCAACCTTTTGATTGCTTTCCTTGGAGAGCAAGGGAAGCAATAGCTAGTACCGTGAAATTTTTGTTTCCTAATTTTCTTCTTAATCATGATTACATCATGATGCGGTTGTTTTGAGACTTGTTTATTGTAGATTGGACCATTTTTAAGTAACAGAGCTTAACGGACTCGATCTATTAGCAAAAGCTTCTTCACCGACTTGCTCTTGCACATAGCACTTGGGATAACGAATTAGTGGGTGAATTCTAATTCTTTAAACAGTCGATTGAAGAGACAGATAGAGAGAGAGATAGCGTGATTGCTAAGTTGGTTTACATGAAAAGATTGAATTTCAGAAAAAGAACGCGGGGATCAGCTTAGGTGATTAGAAAGTTTGTGGCGATGCTTGTGCTGTAAATAGTCGGTAAAGAGATCATTGGATGAAAAAGTAAAGTATGTAAGGTGGGAAGTGAAAAAAGAGAAATGGTCGGATAAGGTAAAAATAATTTGATTCGACCCAAAAGCAAAAATGGTGTAGAAAAGGAAGGAGAGTAAATCATATACGAAAACTAAACTTGTATTACTTCAATAGACTTCATATAGAAAACATCATAGCTGTAGATCCAGTTAGATTTGAAATAAATTATTTAAGAAAATATTAGATAGCGGTCAATTATTGGTTGTTCGCGTTTTATTGCGTGACGGTGCAGAGGAACGTTGGAAGTGGCGCTTTTTCTTCTAATTTGAATTCGAATCTAAGGCGGAAAGGGGGGGAACCCGTGCCGCGTGGACAGCGCTCTTCTTCTCGCTTTAAACAAAGTAGAAACTCGGAGCGGTTCCTGACACACAGAGAGAGAGAGAGAGAGAGAGAGAATGGAGAAGTACGAGAAGCTGGAGAAGGTGGGCGAGGGCACCTACGGGAAGGTGTACAAGGCCAAGGACAAGGAGAGCGGAGAGCTGGTGGCTCTCAAGAAGACGCGGCTGGAGATGGACGAGGAAGGCGTCCCTCCTACCGCGCTCCGGGAAGTCTCCCTTCTTCAGATGCTCTCCCAGTCACTCTATGTCGTACGCCTCCTCTGCGTCGAGCACTGCCTCAACAAGCACGGCAAGCCCCTCCTCTACCTTGTCTTTGAGTACCTCGAGACTGATCTCAAGAAGTTCATTGATTCTCACCGCAAGGGCGCCAATCCAAGACCATTGCCTCCCACTCTCATCCAGAGCTTCCTCTACCAGCTTTGCAAGGGCGTCGCTCACTGCCACTCCCACGGTGTTCTCCACCGAGATCTCAAGCCTCAGAATCTGTTAGTTGACAAGGACAGAGGGATTCTCAAGATCGCGGATCTTGGCCTCGGCCGCGCCTTCACCGTTCCTCTCAAGAGCTACACTCACGAGATCGTCACTCTCTGGTACAGGTCTCCAGAGGTTCTGCTCGGATCCACTCACTACTCCACCGGTGTCGACATCTGGTCCGTCGGTTGCATCTTCGCCGAGATGGTCAGACGCCAAGCCCTCTTCCCCGGAGACTCCGAGTTCCAGCAGTTGCTTCATATTTTCAGATTGCTCGGTACTCCTACTGATAAGGAGTGGCCTGGAGTTACCTCTCTGCGGGATTGGCATGTATATCCACAGTGGGAACCCCAAAATCTGGCGCGCGCTGTTCCTTCTTTGGGGCCCGACGGTGTTGACCTCCTTTCGGTACGTTTTTCTTCTACGTCTTTGCTTTTCTCATTTCAACTTCATATGTCAGATGCCTGTACCATTGTTGTTTGAAACCTCATCCGGAGGTTTGGAAGGCAGTTCTTGTCTTTTGCTCCCTATCCAAGGCCTCAAGCATTAACTGCATATACACTTGCCTTTCAATCTCTTTCAAGAAATCAAATCGTATACCACAATGCATTACAGGGGACGCGCTTACAAAAGTCTGATAATATTTGATATAAAAGGCATCCAGCATGAGAACTGCTTATGTACATGCCTTTCAATCCTTGTCAAGAAATAAAATCGTATACCACGACGCATTATAGGGGTGCCCCCTACAAAAGTCTGATTTTATTTTATATGAGACACGGAGAGCTGCTATTTGATTGCTTTGCTCTAAGAGCGCAAATTAAATGGGATAGGGACTGTAGCAGGTTGTCACCACATCAACTACCTGAATGTGTTACGCTTAAGCGGTGGGATTAAAGCGTTTTCTAATGAGATGATGAAGATACACTTAGGTTGGCAGTACTTTCATTCTAGACAGTACTATCTCACTGAGGAATGACAGACTTAAATTCTCTGTGAGAGCAACTTATTCAACTGACGCTGATGCCAATTAGCTTGAGAGATTACTTCACCACGTTGTTGAGACCCCGGAATGGTCACTGTATCTAGCATCGTAGTGAACAAACTTTGGCTACTCCCAAAAAACTGATTGCCTATATGTGTGTCTGTTCTGATCATATTTCTGAGATTGATATAATTTTTGTGATTGGTCCTGCAGAAAATGCTCAAATATGACCCAGCTGACAGAATCTCAGCCAAGGCAGCGCTTGACCACCCCTATTTTGACAGCCTTGATAAGTCTCAATACTGAAGTTATGCTGCCGAGATAATCCGAACTTGTTATTTTCTTTCTGGTCTTACATAGTATTTGCTTGAAACTTAGCTTATTGTGGTTAAAGGTGAAGAGCTGACTGGCGTAAATTGACACTTGGTGAAATCAGCTGATCATCTTGGTAATTTGAAATTTGCTGTTTCTGATTACCAACCAACCTATATGTCACGATTTTTCTATGTTGCAGTTTTTCCTAGTAGGCACTAATCTTTAAGTGACGCTACTGAGTGATGGTAGCCACAAGAGTGGCAGGCCGGGCTTCTGTACTGTGTATGTGTAATTTGTTTCATGAAGAATATGATCCGTTCGCATAATTTGTTTCCTGTGGATGTTTCCTTAAGCTGCATGATTTGCTAAATTGAAACCGGCATTGCTAATTTGTGAGGAAAGGTATTTCTTAGTCCCCCAGAAAACAGTATTTGGATGATGTAGCAGGCTCGTATATTTAAGTACCTGGTGGGTGTTGTGTTAAAGTTTTGTTCACCTGCAGGATTTTCTGGTTGGTGGATGGAATTTCATAGTTCCTGCTTGTTACTGGTCTAATAAATTATGGTTTCTCTAACAGGAACGTTTAATAGACAAAAATAGGTGGTTGGGTTCAATCTTTTTCCGTCATTGGTTGATGATGTCATCTATCATTTCATAGGATGGTAATTTAGAGTGAGAATGTCGAGTGGTGAAGTTAAATGTCAAATATTATCCCGATTATTGAGCAAGGGATATTTGACTAAACGAGAAAGAAGGCAATCGACGGTAGAGGTGAATGTTAACGGGGTCCGTGACAATAGCAGTAGAAGCTGAAGGTGATTGGGTGGAGTAGGGCATGTAAATCGGAGGAAGGGAGGGGCGGTCGTTCTTCTTCTCTGCCAACAGTTGGCGAATGCAAAACCTCATATACCACGACAGCTAGTCAAAGATGTAACGCTTAACAGCAATCGACATCCCAAAACCCCAAGTTATCTCAACTCCCCCCGGTTCTTGTGCGAGAAATCTGTCTCTCTCTCTCTGTCTCTCTCTGTCTCTCTCTCTCTTTCTCTCTTTGTCTCTCTCTGTTCCTCTGTCCCTCTCTCGATCTCGACCAATATTAAGATTCCTCCCTTTAATTATTTTATTTTCCTTGGTTCTGATTCAAGAATGTACTATTCTTTGTAGAGAAAATCATTTCCGAAAACAAAAAAGGCGCGATAAGGAGGAGGAGGGTGAGGATTGGGTGGTGGAATGGAAGGATTGGATGGGTTGATAGAGAGGCTGTTGGATGGAAGGAAGAACAGAGGCAAGCGGATTCCGCTTTCAGAGTCCGAGATCCGCAAACTCTGCGTCAAAGCCAAAGACGTCTTCCTCGGCCAGCCTATTCTCCTTGAATTAGAGGCTCCCGTCAACGTTTGTGGTATATTTCCCCTCTTCTTCCTTCTTTCTTTCGTTTCTGTTCATAATTCTTCACCAAGGGGTTGCCTCATTTGTCATTCTTCCCGTTTTGAGAGGAGTCTCAAGAGCTACAAAATTCAGCGAGTAAACATGGGAGATCAATTCGAATAAAATACCGCATAACATCCTGTTTGATACGTAAGCTTGAAGTACCGGCGTTTAACACGCTGGGTTGCAAACGCAAGCTGCTTTCTCTGCATAAAACGAATCAACGTCAAACGTTTTTGTCAGTTTTCTTTCTTTATTCTTGTTGATGCAATTGATCTGCTAAATAGACCTCCACTTGTCAGGGGACACCCAGCATAATTTTGTCTGGGAGAGGAAAATGTTTACTGGATTCATATAAATTGGTAAAGTGGCAACATTATTTGAAGAATCTGGTGCAGGTTTTTGGAATTAGAGGAACATGTTGATTTGGCTAATTTTAACTAGCTGTGGGATTTTGATCGCCCATGGAGCCACTAAAATGTGCAGAAAACTTACCTAAGAATCTGTTAACTCGTGTTATAAAATTGACTGGAAGATTTCATACATGTGGGTTGTTTCCTCTGCATCGGAAGCAATTAGAAGGTGTTCCCTCGTCGTACCCGGGAGAATGGTAAGCTGGGTTGTTTTGTTATGTGCAGGTGACATACACGGTCAATATCCAGATCTCTTGCGATTGTTTGAGTATGGGGGTTTCCCACCGGATTCAAACTATCTGTTCCTTGGAGACTACGTGGACAGAGGAAAACAGAGTATAGAGACTATATGCCTTCTGCTTGCTTACAAGATCAAGTTTCCTGACAACTTTTTTCTTCTCCGAGGGAATCACGAATGTGCATCTATCAACAGAATCTATGGCTTCTATGACGAGTGCAAGCGACGGTTTAGTGTCCGTCTCTGGAAGATATTCACCGATTGCTTCAACTGTTTGCCGGTAGCTGCTGTCGTGGATGACAAAATCTGTGTATGCATGGTGGGCTTTCACCCGAAATGGAGAGCTTGGATAATGTAAGAGCTATAGAAAGGCCAGTTGATGTGCCTGACCAGGGCCTCTTGTGTGATCTTCTTTGGGCAGATCCCGACAGAGACATCAAGGGATGGGGTGAGAATGATAGGGGTGTTTCCTACACCTTTGGAGCAGACAAAGTGGCTGAATTCTTGAAGAAACATGATCTTGATCTCATATGCCGTGCTCACCAGGTCTTCCTCTCTCCTTGTTTTTCACAGTTCAAAAATTGCTGTTTTACGAATGCAAATGCAGGCTAAAGAGGTTGGAAAATAATATGTTAGTTATTCCTGCGGCCTAAGTTGCTTCATTTCTGGAGAATGTATGACAGGTTGTGGAAGATGGGTACGAATTCTTTGCAGACAGGCAGCTGGTTACCATATTTTCTGCACCAAACTATTGCGGGGAATTTAATAATGCG